>OY720424.1:49959661-52459661 GCA_963082815.1 Melanotus villosus
TTTTTAATAATTGAGGTATCAATAATGCCAAAATTGAGATTCTTTGGAACAAAGGCAGAATGCTGCGATGTAAAACCAAATTTTCAAAATTAAAATCTCGTAAGTGAAACGTAAATTTCGAAGTTATTGCCATAATTGCTGATTTATTTAAATAACAATTTCTAATTGCAACAGGAATAGATTCCAAACTGGTACATATTCAAAATGCGGAAAGAAAAAGGCAAAATTGAAACTCCCAAGAGGATCAGCAACAAAAAACAACATAAAACAAATACCAGAAATGTCCAAAATTTAATTGCCTAATTAAATCCCGAAAAATGAAAAATTAGTCATGTTATTTACTTCTATTCGCAGTGATCAATACTGACTTTTAAAACAGTATGATTTTTTCTGAAACTCTAACCTTTAAGCTTAATAACTTTATTGGATTGTTTTTTGATTTATAAGAAAATTTCTTTATAGTTTTTGTTTCGTATTCGAAAAGAAAATGGCCAAAACTTTAATAGTTATTTGTATACTAAGGCCGCGAAATTACATTTTAGCGTACCGAGAGAAAAATTGTCGCCTCGGCCGCTTGCGGCCGAGGCAGGACAATCTCGAATTTTCCAAAAAATGGGGAAAAATTGAGATTCAGTCAGTGTTAATTAACAAATAATCAAATAAACAAAATATAATCAAGAAATCGCGATGAAAGTACAATTTTCTTTGTTTCAAAGCTGCCTAAACCGTTTGAAGTTCTAACTTTTAACTTCAGTCTTTTGTTTCTTAAAAAAAAAAAACGAAGCTTGCTTAATAAATAAAGACACAATTAAAGAAAGTTTGACTTACGGAATTCTCCAGTCATGCTCGTTGTGTTCTTTCTAAGGTTAATTACCTGGAACGAAAAGGGCACAATTAACTTTTGTTCTTTCTTAATTATCTTTATTATCTTTGATATTTGATTATTTTTTACTAAACAAGAGGGTTCTAATATTTTCACATAATAATCTTCGTTTATTCTTTAGCAAACAAGATTATATATCGATTAAAAGGAAAGTAATTTAAAGGTTGAACTTTAATACAAACCATTTATTCCATTTTAGAACATAATGGCCTGTGCTGATAACAAGCAATTTTAGTAAGCTGAGCCGTTGTTAAACGGTAACATTTTATTTTTACTGGCGTAGAAAGTGCTGTTTTATTTTTTATAGTTGTAATTTGTTGTAATTTATTAAATAACCATTTGGCCTTAAATTTTTGAATATAGAAATCTAAATTCATTTGGAAGTTTTTATCCTTATTTCGGCTTTTTTAATTCAAACAAAAAGCTCCAAATGTAATTTCCACATGATTTTAAATTCAGCTTGTGATTAATTTGAATTTCAGATATTCCCATCAAAAACTGTATTTTTTAATTCACTGTATTCAGACAAATCAAATTCGAAGTTCAAATCTTTCAATGTTGAACGAATATTTAAATGATTAAAATTTGCTGTGTCTTTATTTTCACAACCAGTTTCCAATAAAATTTAATTAAAATTAAAGAGACTTCGAATTTCTAATTTTAATTACTAATTCGTACGAGCCTCGGAGCCTCGGAATGGACTGTATCAACGATGACAGCAACGGCCACGAAACAGGAAACGAGATGTAAGAACTAGACCTTCACAAGAACTAAAGGAGGAGATAAAGAAACATAAATTAGATCTACTAGCAATTCAAGAAATCAGAATTTTAGCCCAGAAAGATGGCACTCTATATCACACTGGTGCAAATAATAGATTATTTGGTACAGCATTTCTAGAGAGTAAAAGGCTAAACGACAATGTAATAGACTTTAAAGCTGTTAACGAGGGAATTTGCACTATTGGATTTAAAGCAAAATTTAGGAATGCTGCTGACGTAAACGTTTACGATCCAATCGAAGGTAAACACGATGAAGAGGCAACACCTTTTATGAGACACTTGAAAATATTGCAAACAATAATATCCCAAAATACGGCACTTCAATGCCAAGTTAGGCAATTAAAGAAGAAATTTATAGTCCAATTTTGGGAAAACATAGCAAACGCGACACCACTAGTAAGAACGAAGAATGACTAATCCAATTAGTGGCAAATATGAATATGGTAATAAGTAGCAACATGGAGATCAGCAAATGGAGAAACATAAAACCGACCCAGTTCTGATACAAACAAGACATGCAGCGTGTGTAATGGACGTAAGTTATAGAGGCGCCAACGTAGGCTCGGACCATTATCTAGTCAAGGCAACAGTTACACAAAAGATTAACAGCAAACAAATGGTAAAGGCACAAGACGGCATCAAACTAGATAAAAACAAACTAAAGGAAGAAGGTATAAAGGAACTTATTAAAAATGATATTAGAAGACTGGATGACGCACTACCGGTAGTTAATGATATAAATAGGGAAAAGCAACGTACCGAAACCAAGCATTCAGGCATCACAACCAGAAGTACCACCACATACTAAAAAAGAAATAGAATAAGCGATATCCAAGTTAAATAATAACAGGGCGTCAGGCGCAAATGGCATTCCCGCAGAAATACTTAAAATAGAATTGAAATAGAAATAAAACAGAACTGAAAGAACGTCTACACAAAATTATCTTCGACATTTGGGAATCAGAAAGCATGCCGACGGAATGGTACGAGGCGATTATAATAACCAGAGACTGGAAAAATCAGAAAATATGTATGCAAATATGCACTAAAAATTACAGAATATGCAGAATTATATGCAAACTTAAATTGTCATTGACGAATGATTTCGCCCATTAAATAAACAAACAAACGAACATCATCAACTACATGCGAAATAAAGATTCTTATTTGTTTATTTATCTTTTTTTATTATAAATAAAAATCAAACATAATTTTTAGACATAAGAGGTGGTTCAGAAAAAAAGTAGCACCTGTTAATTCCACATTAAAAAAAAAGAGACGGTCTTTTCGAACTTATATTTTACGTAAGAAAAATATACCATATTATTTATTAAATTGCAATAAATAAACAAAATAAAATCACCCGTGCCAAAAATATCGAACTATTGCTTTAACCCCCTTCATCAAAGTTTGAACATGAGCATTACTGATTTGTTGAGCTTGTTTTCTCCACTTTTTTCGAAAATCATTCATGTCTGCCGCCTTAGATTTTGTGTTTTTAAGTTGCCTTTTCATGTTAGCCCAGTAACGCTCAATTGGTCGGAGTTCGGGACAATTGGGCGGGTTTGCTTCCTTTGGTACGACGATTACATTATTCTTTGCATAAAAGCCTGTTGCCTTTTTGCCGTAATGACATGTGGCCAAATCCGGCCAAAAGAAAACAGAATTTGTATGTTGTTGTATTAGTGGCAATAAACGTTTTTCCGGATATTCCTGTACGTAAATTTCTCCATTTATAGAGCCAGTTGTAACAAATCCTTCAATTTTTAAGCCACATGTGCATATCGCTTGGCAAATCATAAAATTTTGGGGAAATTTACTTGCCATCCAATATTTATATTTTAGAGCCACATTGTCCTTACATGTTGCAACAAAAAATTCTTGTCCAGGGATTTGGCTAAAATCAGCAACAAAAAATTTTGCCAACTTAACTTGACTCCAGAGAGGATTTTCAAGGTGGGTGTTCACAATTAGCTTAATACGAATAACTTCATTCGTTGGCATGACGCTTTTTTATCAAGATTTTACCACAAAACTTGCGCTGGAGATACTCAAGGATGTAATTTGACAGTTGTAATACATATACCAATTTTTTTTGCAATGCCTGCCTAGATGATGAAGTTTCTTGCTGCTACTTTTTTTCTGAACCACCTCTTATATTCGGGGCCATTGGCACTGCTGGTTTTGAATACTTTTTTCCTAAGAAAGTTCCCTGCCTTGAAGTTTTTTTTTATTCCAAATGCAATGCAGGCAAAGGTTGATTTGATGGTGGTGGTGTGGTAGCGGATTTACAACAGACAGTTTCTTAAAAAATATCTTTACAGAAATTCTGAAATTACATTTTCAATACCATTAAAATGGTCGGCATGAAATATTACACAATTCAACCAGGTTCCCCATTTGGTCAAGATTGGTTCTGGTGGCAGAGGAAGTTTTTCTTTATATCTTTGCATTCTAAGAGAAGTTTTAACAAATACCATTTTTACATTAGATACTAACTTATTTACTTCTAACCTAACTAACTCAGCTACCCTATTTAAACCGAGCGCTAGACAGGCACAGAACATTTGTACAAAAAAATATGCACTAAAAAACTAATTAAATATCGCATTAACATCATGTGAAACGCATAGAAACAACGATTCAAAAAGATATGCTATAAAATAGCTATATGCACTTTGCATATTTTCCAGTCTCTTGGAATACCCGAAGGCGATAATCTAGAATCTAGTAAGTATCGAGGCATCACCCCTCCTTAACACCGCGTACAAAGTCTTTGCTACTATATTATTTGAAATATGTAAGCCTATGCTAATGAAATACCTTTCAAGGCAGCCAGATCAGCAACAGACAACATATTCTACGTAAACCAAATGGCTGAAAAAAGCTGGGAATATAACATACCACTGTACTGCCTTTTTATCGATTTTAAAACAGCCTATGGGAAAGTTAAGAGGAAAACGCTATGGTGCGCCATGACGGAAATGGGATTCCCCCATAAATTAGTAACGTTAGCAAAGTTAACCACAGAAAACCAATACTTAAAGTCTAAAGATTAACGAAAATAAAACAAAGGTTCTAAAAGAACCAGAGAGACAGCAGAATATCATAGTGAACGGCATGGCATCACTTTTGAGAATGCAACGAATTCATATACTTAGCCGTACTTAGTCATCAACTCGAGAAATGAAACGAAGACTAGTGCTAGCCAATAGTTGCTACTGTGGCATTGGAAACCTCCTGCAATCAAGAAACAGCCATATCAACTAATTCGTACTACAAATTTACAAAACCCTAATACGACCAATACTAACCTACGGGTATGAGTTATGAGTAGAGAAAGAAATATATGTAGCAGATCATTTCTGAAATATGCCCATACATTATATATGCACACTATTTTTTAAATATATGCAGTAAATATTGAGAATATGCACTTGCATATGCAAAAGAATATTTTCAAAATCGACCTGAAAGCCGAGTTTTATTTTCAAGAAGAAATTTATGTCTTCTATCGGTAAACATCTGTTTGTATAGTACCTATAGCAAAAGCGATCATTGAACATCCACCGATGTTGATTTGAAAATTAGATATTAAATGATTTAATATACAATGATGATCTATAATAAATAAGGGCTTATTGCAGAACCTGCTGTGGCTATAGGCTATAGCTATAGAGGCCACGTGTACCCGGCCTTCTGAGAAAATAAATTACTTTTAGAGTAAGCTATCTGTGACCCTACCCATACAAAATGCAATACAAGCTATAATATTATGAAAAACCACTATTATACATTTAAAGTTGGAAACCAATCGAAAAAAATTAAAAATGTGAAATTTGTGCAAAATATGCACAAAACGTCTAAATATGCAGACTTTGCTTAAATATGTAAAATATGCATTAATTAATTGGTATCAATTAACTCTAACCACCACGTGCACATTATTGATCGCTTCGCAAGATATGCAAAAATTATATTATATGCAGTTTGCATAAAATCCTTTCTTTAGTTACGAGTAAGGAGGATGAAAGAAGAACTGAAGAATTTTGAGTTAAAAAATTTAATGAATGAACCCAACAACATAGCTACAATCTTTTTCCCTTTACCCTCTTATATCTTTACAGCGTCGAGGGGGGGGGGGCACACTGAGCCGCAGAGTGGTCACCCATCCAAGTTCTAACCAAGCTTAACTATCTATATTGCAGCACTACGTGCGCTCCCACTCTGCCGTACTGCCGGGCCATAGCTACACATACAACCACACACCAAATGGTTGAGATTATTCGGCCACCTATGCAGGATGACAAACGACAGAAAGAGCTAATTGAGTGCATGAAATAATAATAATTCCGTCAGGCCTTAGACCAAAAAAGGAAGGCCAAAATCAGGTGGAAAGAGACAGTGCAGAACGACCTTAAAGAGATAAGGCATAATGAACTGGGGAGAGATAGACTTAAAATGAAATAAGCACAACATATCACGTGATCGGCCCATAGCGCGAATTTCGGTCGGAGTATTCCATTTCCAAGTTTCTGGGGTAAGACGCAGTATTCGTGGCGACCGTTAGTACAGTGCGATTCTTAGTACTGGTGGATTTTTGGATTGTGCTTTGATTTGTGTTTTTGTATTTTGATTATTAGTGGTTCAGTGTTTCTGCAAAAGACTATTCTTTTTAGAACAAAACTGCTTAGAATTGATCGTGTTCAAGGCAGGTTTTACAGTAATTATTGGATTTTCTTTTCATAACCTAACTTTCAATGTTATTTTTAGTTTATCGATTTCTATTTTTAAAAGAAACATGGCCAAATCTACGTTGGGAGTAAAAGGCAAAGTCAATTATAGCTTGCTTTATTATTTCACATTTGCTAATTTTAAGAATAAAAAATTAAGATCATTTTTTACTTTCCTTTATTCACCCCGTTTGCTGGGTTATGTTACGCCACTGGCGAACTTTTACTGCGCATACAGACATCAGCTCAGCTAATGTGTTGTTCTTACTTTAATATATCTCTAGTTTCTAATAAAATTTACTTAAAAGAGACTTAAAATTTATGATTCTAAATCCAAAATTCAGGCTTGAAATATAAAATTAGGTACTTAAATCCCAAATTTCGACTCGGTCTGTTTTTTGAATTTCAGTTTGAATTTTCTAAAACAGATTTGAGAGTGGATTCTTGAAATTTCTAACATTTACCAGCAGCAAAGGTTTAAGCTTCAAATTAAAATTGTAAAATCTGATTTAAAGTTTGGAAAATGAGGATTTTGGATTCCAACTCAATTATATTACAATGCATTTCTGACACAAATCGATTGACATGGCTTGAAGCGTTTATTTTAATCGGCTTGTTAACTGATTTGGAATTTCTTAAATCGTTGGTGACTTGAAATCAGTGAAGTTTGAGATATCTAAATCCATCCTTCATTCAGTTAGGAATGCGACAAGCCGTTTTAATTTTTAATCCAAATTCAGACTTTCCATATTAATTAAAAATCCACAGTGCATCCGTATATTCCATAATAATTTCAAACCGTTTGGACCTAAATGTTAGATTAATTGCAGAACTGAAATTTAAAAGTTAAAATGAAGATTTGAAATTATTAAATTCACTTGAAAGATTTAAGCCTTAGACCTGAGAGTTGATTTTAAACTCTTGATTTAAATTTTACAGATTTCAGTTAAAAATTGGCGATGAATTTTTAAAGTAAAATTTGAGATCCAAACCTTCGAGTTTGACTTGAGATTTTAACTACTATTTTTTTAAATCAATCTGAGATTCAAACCATGGATTTAGAGACCTAAAAGTATTTTTAAATTCAAATTTTAGAATCCGAAAACTGGAAGATATTTTTAGATTCAGTTGAGATTTAAATTTCAGAGATTTGATTTAAAAATGCCAATCATTTCTTTTTTATTAAACCTGAGATTCAAGCCTGGGATTTTGAAACCTGGAAGTTGATATTAGATTCGTTTGTAATTTAGAATTCAAAGATTTGGATTTACATCGCCAATCATTCTTTTAATCAAAACAGAGACCTTGGGATTTCCAGACCTGAAAGTTGATTTTTTTAAAAATTAAACCTAAGATTCAAATTTTGGACTTTGAGACCTGGCCTTGAGATTATTCTGTAATTTTTATTTCAAAGATTTGAATTTACGTTGCTAAACATTCTTGAATCAAACCTGAGATTCAAATCTTGGATTTTGAGACCCGGAATTCGTCTGTGATATCAGAGATTTTAATTTAAATCGCCAATCAGATTTTTTAAATCAAATCTGTGATTCAAACATTGAATTTTGAAACCTGGAAGTTTCTTTTAGAGGTTTCAACTAAGAATTGGGAATAACAATTTTTTGAGTCCAATTTGAGATGCAAACATTCGACTTTGAAACTTCACTGTTTTATTTCAGAGTAAAGATTTAAATTGCAGAAAATTAATTGTCAATAATCTTTTTAAATTCAAATCTAAAATCACTTGGATTTAGAAACATGAAAGATTTGAATTTACATTGCCAATCATTGTTTTGATCAAATCTGATATCCAAACCTTTGATTTTCAGACTTTTTCAGATTGGAATTTCAGAGGTTTTGTATTAGAATTGCCAATAATTCTTTTGCATTTGAGATTCAAATCTTGGATTTTGAAACCTGGAAGATATTCAAAGATTTATTCAAGATTTCAGAAATTTTGAATTAAAATGAGTATGTTTTGTTTCTGTACTTTTTATTCGTTTTGTGCTGAAGTTGAATTTGAGAGAGGCCTTCAACTGATTTAATTTCCTTTGGATTTGAAAAAAAAAAAATCCGTGCAAATCTTAGCTTAAAAAAACTACAAACAAAACAAATTCTGCTGGGCATAATCGATCGAGCCTTCCAATTATTATAAAAAGTATCGGAGATAATGCCAATAAAACCGACAGCCAGAAACCATCTGCGACTGTCATAACCTGTCAGTACGTCATATTGCTGTTTCCGTCCGCTCTTTTCGCCGGTGGATCGTCAAAACCAATTTCCTCACCAACAACCTGGCTTTGTTGACCTTTTACTGTGTATACTTGACAAAAGGCGACAAATCAAGTATTGAACAGGTTCATCCTGGTTATATGAAAAGTCTGAAATACCGACGTGATTTTAGTTATTTGTTTAAGGATTTTCCAAGCAGCTTCTATATTTTCCTATTTCCTTAATTTTTAATAATATCGAACTTCGAACTACACAAAAATCCAATTCCAGAAGTGAGAAATTTAGGGCTGTAAAGTTTACTTTGGCACTGTGAAAAATATTTGTTTTATCCCTTTTTGCGTTTTCATTTACGCCGAATCAATATTCCCATTTTGAACGTGTGCGGATTGAAGGTATAATCTGATATTGGGCATAAAAAACAATTCAGCCGTTCCCAAATAACGTTAGGTTAAAAGCAGGGATTATTGCCAAATCAGAGCCGAAGCAACGAGGATCGTTCCCTTGGGAGTTTATCTATAAACACAGCGAACAAATGTTAAAATAATAATAACAAAGGGTTTCATCTAACTTTGAGCAGCAAAAAATTACGTTGTTGAAGTCAGGTCGGCTATCATTTTTAATAAGTTGTTTATTTAATATTTATTAGAAACTTCCAAGGGTTTGTTTGTAGGAAAAACAATAAAGTTTGGAGAAAATAACGGGATGGAGCTTTTAGGTAAGTGTAAACAAAAGAACGCTGTTAATAATAATTCTACTTGAAACGAAGATGAAGTTTACGGAGCAATAACGAAATTTACTTTTGAATATTCCCATTTGCGATTTTTATATTTTGTATTTTAAATTAAAAACAAGGCAGAATGCCTATTTGAAACAACCATAATTTCGTTCCCCGATTTTTAAACAATCTCAACATGCCATTTTTCATAGCTATTCGAGTGAAACAAACGTTTGGAAAACATCGGAATTTGTCCAATATTTAAATAAGCTAAATGTGATGGCAGTTTGGATTGTTATTTGTTCTTACAAATAACCACAGCAGACAAAACAATTTTTACGATGCGATCAAACAACCTTTATTTCGTGCTGAGCTTAGTTTTTTGTTCTCGGTCTTTTGATTAAAAAAATATCATATTTATTCACTTATTTGTGCTAACTTGATATTAAAAACAATTCTGACGAATTAAACGCGCATCTTGCAAATAGAAGTACTGAAAATAGCTACCTCAGTTAATTTTTTCGAAAGTTTTTTCGTATTTTCTGTAACTGCAACTGAGTTAAAAAAACGGAAATTTTCTTGCGAAAGTAACGAAAAATACAACTTTATTAAATTTAAAATCAGTTCCAATTGATTTAGTGGATATTTTGGACTGTTTTCAGAATTCTTAACCTCTCGGATAATTTCGGAAATTACCGATTTATTTAAGTACTTACGATTAGTGCACCTTTGATTTTTAAGTTAATTATTACTTCCAAACTTGGAATTAAAAATCTAAAAGTTTGGCTTCAAAAAGTGGAAATTGTGATTTCAAAAATGACGAATTGTCGAATCAAAAATTTAGTAATGAATACTTAATCGGATCTCGATTTCAATTTCGAAGTTTCGAAAATTTATATCAGGATTTTGTCTACAACAACAAATTTGGCTTCAGATACTGGAACTTTTGACTTCAAAGATTTGGAATTTTGAATTCAAAACATCAAAAAATCATTTAAGAGATCAAGGATTTTAACATCAAAAATTTTGGTTTATAAATCAGAATCAAAGGTACAGTTGTCGATAACTAGAAATTTGAACTTCAAAATTTAAGAATTTTGACATCAAACATTAAAACCTCAAAATTCAGAACGTTGAATCCTAGAGAGCAGAATTTTAACTTCAGAAATCAACAGTCAAAATCAAGAATTAAAGGTTCAAAATTGACAACTTTTTACATACAAAACTAGAAAATGTAATCTAAGAAAAAATTATCAATATAGACTTAAAGAATTAAAAAAGACTGTAAAAATTAGAAATTTATCCAAAAATCGAAAATTATAGCAATAACGATTTAGTATTTGTGATTTAAATTTTTTTATTTGGAATATCGGGATAAATAGATAAATAAATAATAATCAGAAATTAGAAGTTTAGTCTCCGATAACTATACAAATTTGGACTTCAAAATTCAGAAATTTTAATCTCATAAATTACAATTTATTTTTCAATACTTAGAATTATAGCTTCAAGATGCAGAGCTTTCTGCATAAAGAATTAGAAAACATAATTTTATAAAAAGCCCTCAACTTAGGGCTTGGTCGCATAAAACTTTTGTTCAATTAATGAATGATCAAGGTTGACAAAATCATTCTTTGTTTACTAATGTGTTAATTGCCATATGAACTTGTATTCTGATTAGATTTCGTTCATTTTGAGGAATGACTAATTAGGCGAAGCTGGTAAATCATGTTTGACTGCAAAACTTTTTACTTTAGATCAGAAATTATGACAATAACGATTTAGTGTTTTTAATTTAAAATTGTTTATTTGAAATATGAAGATAAATAAATATATTTTAACTTCTGGAATCAAAAATTTGGCATAAAATATCGATACTTAAAATTCATCAAGAATCTTGACAACAAAAATTAAAAGCTTGGGCCGTATTCCCAGCTCATGTTTAAAGTTGCCTCTAACTAAAGTCGTGTTTAACGTAAACAATGTAAACACAAAACGATATAGCTTTATGTAATTTTATATGGGTATAACAGAGATACACGATATTGCCATGGTAATTATACATAATGCTAAATTTAAGTATGAGGTGAGAATATCGACTTATGCATATCTTTAAAATTACGAAATTTTAACCACAAAATGCTGCATTATGATTTGATAAATCACAACTGTATTTTTAGCAGTCCAAACAGGATTCAGCACTTTTTACATAAGAAATATAATTTAGGGAAACAACGTCAATTGATACATAAAAATTTAAAGAATCGTGGACTGCAAAAATTAGAAATGTTTACCTAAAAAAATCCGGAATTATAGCAGTAACAATTTAATTTATTTAAATTTTTTGTACTGAAGGTATTAAGGCTGTTTGGTACATAAAATTTTTTGTAATTTTTTGCAAAATATTTTTATTAAATTGTTAGATCACAGTATCAGATTAAGACATGTCGAATAAAAATATATAAAAAGTTTGTTAGTTTACCCGTAATCACGTCTTTTAGAGTCGATCTTATTTCGTAGCTTTTGAAACATCCACATATCGGATTAGCAAGTTTTATTTGGGAAATGATAGCTTTTATAGTCTATTTTGGGATGACATAATTTTAATTATTGTTATAAAAACCATTTCGCGTAAAATAAATATTTTAGAAGAATTCAGAACAGCAGCGAATTTTACTCTATAAATATTACTATTGTTAAGTCATTGCCAAGGCGCTAATCGAATTAAAATTATATTCATCCTCTTGTCCAAGGTGTCTACTTGCTCTTAATCCTTTTTCCATGAAAATCGGTGTTGTAGTAATAGAGAAAGCTGAGAAATGGTAGAACCTTGCAATTAACACTTGTCATCCTTCATTAGCTCTTATTCACTTTAATTACCCCCGCCTATTAATAGATGTAGGGGAATACTCGGCATCTGCGATAACTTATAATGTCAAAAAAAATTAAAATTGTGACAATTTAATAAATTGATACAACACGTTATTTGGATATCGTGGCTGAGCCGTTCCAAACGTTACTTTGTTTATTTTTTGTTCTTACTGCCCATGAAAAACTAACTACGTAAGTAGGTACTAGTTTTTGTATTAATCATAATAATCAGTAATACCGATAACATGACAGTATAAAATTGATTGACATTACAATAATTTTACATAGACGTTTTTAGTATGCATTTTGTAGTTTCTGCAGTTTACAAGTATACATAGATAGTACTTGTAGCTTTACATACAAGAACACTGCAGTGTAATTTTAAAAGTGTCACATTACGAGTAAGTTACAACGCTTGCCCTTCTACTGTATAACTGTACCTATAAGTATTTTATATGTTTAGATCATGCCTAAGGACAAGTATTTTTGTCTAAAACTGGTAAAAGAGGTAAGCTGTCGAACGCAGCGAGAAAAATCTACCAGATTAAGAAGTGCAATATGAAATTTTTGAAAGAAAAAGGTCTGGGTAATATAATATAATAATTAAGTTGGTTCGAAATATTTCCTTTATTCAGCATTTTAGAAATCTTTCCTTTTTAACGCACAAAATGATAATTCGAAGAAAGAACTGCAGATTTTCCATATAGGTTTTTCACCTGCACCTAGTGAAACTGAATCTGAAAGGTAACAAAATAATAACTATAACTGCTTATCAGTTACAAACAAGCTTTATTATTAGTAGTCCTTTAGAAGATCTGGATATCGAGAAAATGTATCACATCCTAAAGACATTGACGAACTATTAATTGGACTGCCAGTGTGTTCAATTTTATTTATTTTCATAACCGTTTAATTTATAGCTAATTATCAATACACTTTCTAATATTGATAATTTTTTGTGGAATTCAATAAATTTCGATCGTAATTCTGCATAACTTTGTTAATTTAACGTCTAAACAGTGGCGTAAATCACATCCTTGCAAACTCTGCACGGCGGGGCAACCTGACCTTTTGGGGGCCCATTTTTGTAAAACAAGAACTTTAAAAAGCGACATAGGTATTTACATATTAATATGATATCAGCAGGTTAGTTTTATTTATTTATTTATTTTTATAAATGGGTCCGTAGTATATTCTCGACGGGGGCCTTGGGAGTTTTCTGCTACGCCACTGCCTCTGAAGTAGCTTTTTAAATTAAAGGTTATTTAGTAACATTCACGATAATAGATACATACTTTGAATTTTTAAAAATTGTGTGCAATTTGTTTAGTATAATAAATTAGTGAATCTGTGAAAAGTACTAATCATTCTGTACATGTTAGGCAAAATAAATGCATAATGTTCAAGAATCGCAGTTTTTCTTTCAATAAAATGTGAACAAATTTATTTGCCCATTGACTTATTTTAAAACCCAAAATCTCAAATAGATTAGATATTTTATATAAAGGGAATTTTGGACCATCAACAGAAATATGCAATTAGCAATAACATCCGAAAATATAGTAACTTATATTAAAAAAATGTAAATGAATTTTTGGCAATTCACATTCATACTATCACGAGCATAAAATACCTAAAAGATGAATTTATATGTATTTTCGTACAAATTAGGGGTGGTAAACCTGCGACGAAAGTAAAAGGGAGGTGGTAGGTCAACTGAAGAGGGGAATACCTAGTACAACTAGCGCCGCGTAGCGGATTTATTTTGATTGAACAGGTACCAAACAGCCTTAAGATAAATACATACACTTAAAATCAGTATTAGAAGTTTATTCTTGGATAATTAGAAATTTAGACATCAAATTTAAGAATTTTGGTATCAAAAATTAAAAACTTTGACTTCAAAACTCAGAAATTTGAATCCCAAAAAGTTGAATTATGATTTCAAAAAGCACAACTGCATTTACTCAGTTAAAATGGTAGCTTCAAAAACTGGCACATTTTACATAAAAAATTAGAAAATATAATTTGAGAAAAAAATCATCAATTTAGACTTCAAAAATTAAAAAGCTTGACTGTAAAAATTAGAAACTTTTACTTAAGAAATCGAAAATTATGACAATAACGGAAATTTAAAATGTTGGCTTAAATTCAGAATCAGAAGTTTAGTCTTCAATAATTAGAAATTTGGACTTCAAAATTCAAGAATGGAATTTTTTAATTTAGTGTTCGACAAGGTCCCGAGTTGCGGTAGCTAGGTACCCCCATTCCCGCGCGATCAGACAAGTTAAGCATCGTTGTCTCCGGTCACTGCTGGGATGGGTGGCCCGATTGCTTCGTTAACGCGGCACCTCTCTCACACGAGAACCGGTTACTATGGGAGAGTAGACTAAAACCACTGACAAAAAATTGAGATATAAAAAAAACTACATAAGATTACAGAAGGGGGGGGGGGAGGCCTTTGCCCTGTGTAGGGATGTGTGGGCTAACAATAATAACAATAGTGTTCGATACCGATTTAAAAAATCAAAAGTTTCGCCTTTAAGTATCCAGAATTTGTACTTCAAAAACTGAAAATTTGAACTAATTCGAAATTTGTATTTCAGTTACCAGAAATTAATCAAATTTGATTTTACATCCCACCATTCTGCCTTTGTTCCAAAGAACTCCATTTTTGGTATTTTCAATATATCAAAATAAGTTTAAATTTTTAGGAAAGATGTGGACTCGGTTTGAAATTAAGTGCTATTTTAATATTCTTACATTTTTGACTTAACAAAGTTTTGCCGAAAAAAAAAATTTTTAGGCATGAGCTGAAATTTTGGCCTTCTCTCTTTAAAAATTGTGATTGCTTCTTCGAAAATCGGGATTAGGAGTTTGTTCTTCAATAATCAAAAATTATGGGTTTAAAACTAATGTTTTAAAATTTAAAATTATTTGTTACTCCTGAATTAACAACCTTATTTTCTCATATACAATTTAGTTTATGGGTACCTCGGCCCTACTCTGTAATTAATAATAATAATAATAATAATAAATTTCCAGTGGCTTTACAATAATCTTTTTAATTTTTTTAATTTGGTAATAAATGAATTGAAATCAGTTCAATTTACAATTCATTGAACTACTTGTAATTTTTGAGTTACGATCTGTATCCGTAACCCCTTGGACCTTTCGGTATCGAGGCTGGTGCGTTAATGTTAATGTATGTGGTCCTTACGGGTGCAATGCACAGTCCGGCTCGACTCTGTGGGTTACGTGATTGGTGCACTGTTTAATACCTACATATTGCACCATGTGTAGAATGTAAGCGTGTGTACGTGTAGGACCTTGTTCCTCTGCCTCTTAGGCCTGTATTCGGAGGAGGACGTCGTTAATTTTGTGTCGAACGACGACTGATCACCAGGACTCGATACCGATCTCCAGACGGCAGAAAAATCCTGCTCATCGGGAGATCCGAACCAAGGACTAACGTAATACTAGCGCTCTACCACTGCGCCACTCTGGGCTATATCAGAAAATATAATTTAAAAAAATCAATAATTTAATTTAAGTTTAAAAAATTACTAAACGCTGACTATAAAATTATAAATTTACTTCAAAAATCGAAAATTATGGCAATAACGATTTAGTATCTTTAATTTAAAAATTGTTATTTGGAACATCAGAATCAATAGATAAATTTTAACTTCCGAAATCAAAAATTATGGCTAAAAATCAATATCAGAAGTTTAGTTTTCGATATTTAAAAATTTGGACTTCAAAGCTCAACAATCTTGACATCAAGAATTAAAAACTTTGTCTTTCAAATTGCGAAATTTTAACCTCAAAAAGCAAAAGTCTGACTTTATAAATCACTATGTTTTTAACAGTCAAAACCAGAAATACAACAATTCAAGATTTAGCACGTTTTACATAAAAAACCAGAAAATATAATTTATGAAAAGAGACTTAAAAAATTAAAAAATCTTTGATTGCAAACGATTTTACTTAAAAAGAATCAGAAATTATGGCAGTAACAACCTAGTACTTATCTTTAATTCATTTATTTTTATTGAGAATATCAAGATAAACATAAATTTTAACAGAAATAGAAAATCATGACTTAAATACAAAATCAGTAGTTTATTTTTGGATATTTGGACTTTCTTTCTTTTCCTTTTACCCTGTTATACCTTTACAGTGTCGAGGGTGCCGAATACACCGAGCCGCAGAGTAGTCACCCATTCAAGCTCTGACCAAGCAGGTCTTTGCTTAAAAGCTACATTGCAGTACTACGTTCGCTGCCGTACAGCCGGCCTAAAATTGTGATATCAAAAATTAAAAACTTTCTGCGCTAAACTTAAATATTCGATTCCCAAAATCTGAATTATGACTTCAACAATCACAACTGCATTTTCACAGTTAATAGTGCAATTATAACTTCAAAATTTGCCACCTTTTACATAAAAAATTAGAAAATATAATTTAAGAAGAAAATCATCAATTTGGACTTCAAAAATTATAAAGCTTGATTGGGAAAATTATAAATTTCTACTTCAAAAAATCCGAAATTATGATATATATTACCGCAGAATGAAACAAGAGAAAAGCAAGATCAAACGCGCGGATATGTGCATTGAAGAATCTAGAATCAGAAAAGAAGACCTGGCTCCGGCAAAGAAGAACCGTGTCATGCTACATAAAACAATCGGTACCCTCAGGTGGCAACAATTTTTTCATCACCAACGACGAGATTAAAGTGAAATGGGACGCCTCAGAGATGCATGTCAATCAGTTTGTTTCCAATTATCACTTTAAGATTCAGAACTTTTTATATGAAAAATTAGAAAATATTATTTAAGGAAAAATCATCAATTTAGACTGGAAGAATTAGAAGAAGAATTATGGCAATAACGATCTCGTATTTTTAATTTGAAAAATTTTGATTTACAAAATTAAGAAAATTACTTCCAGGTATTAGGTAAAAACTCCAAGAATTTTGACTTAATTGACGTTTAAGTCGTGTAACGCTTCTTGTGACGAATGTTTTTTGGCTGGACTGCCAGTAAATAAATAAATAAACACAATAATTTATGAGTAAATCGATTAATTAACAGTTAATGGTTGAATAACCTCTGTCATCAAGCCCTGTGATTTTTGTTTTAAGTAAAGGTCCAGAGTGATATTTTAAATAAAAATTATAAATTGGGATCCTTTATAAATAAAAACAACAAAAATTTTATTTGTTTATTTTATTGACAATAAAAGCGTTACGGGTTTCATCCACTTCTACGACCTGCATTCATAAAAATGGTTATAAAATGTGGATTTAGGTGCTTACTAAAATGCCCGTGTATCAGACTTGGCTGCTACAAAACTTTGTAGCAAATTTAAATAATAACTGAGGCTATAAAAATCTCACTCCGAACATACCTGTAATGGCGGGCCTTAAATTTTACGTTTTGAACTACGTTCTAAAAAAAAAGCCAACGTTAATAAACTCGAAAGGAAACTCCAACTTTAAATAAAAGCTTGTTTCTTCTCAAACTTATTTTCGTAAACACGGATACTAATAAAAAGATTTCCGAGTGTTCGTCCTTGAGAACTCGGGGGAAAACTTTTCGTATAACCACATTATTTCGTTTGACAACAAAAGATATAAGTAACTCAATAGAGCCAACTTTAATCAAGTTCACCAAGTAGGTATAAATTGATAAAGTTTCGCAGATGTGGTCAAACCGCATTCGTTCTCTAAAGGTTCCTTGGCCCTTATAATGTGAATTTGCTCGAGAATGTGGTCGAACAATCATTACGTGTAAGATGAGAAAGGAAAACTTTATGTAAAATGGTTGTTTGGAATTGGTGCAAAGTATCAAAGTCTGTTACAGGAACTGTTACGTCGGGTTCATTTGGCGGATTTATTGATTAGAAACGAAATTTAATTATTTACACGTTTGTAGCTTGAGCTTCGACCTTCCTAACTTATGTTGTTAATTCCATTGTTTGGATTAAAGGGTATTAGAGGGTCACCGAAGGTTTGCACTGATGACTAAATTAATTTTCCCTAAATTCTTGGCGCAGAATGTACTAATTAATTACTATGAACCTATAATAGGTAATGTTATTCGGATGTATTCGATCTGTTAATCAGAGAATTCTGGTCATATTTTAAGCATGCATTTATTTTAGAACTGGAAAGCACACAAGAAGACCAATCGATGCAGGTAATTTACTTTAGCTTTTAAATCTCCGATGAGAAAGGGCAGGGCGAACGCCAATGATAAACGATAGAAGGAATAAAGTAAAATGCACTAAACAAAATAAACAAAACAGTCAGAGCAGCGCTGCAAGAAGCTCAAGAATGGAAATAAAAAACAGAGAACAGACAAAGAGATAAGGAAGATGAGAGCAAACGAAGAAAAAGAGAGTTTTAAAAGAAAACCTGAAACGGATAAGGAATAAAAAGAACAAAAAACAGACACTAAGATGCTGAAAAAGAGTTCAAAGAGATAAGAATAATCATAATAATTGAACGAAAAAATAAATTAAAAAACTTGCGAAATTAAAAAAGAGCAGTAAAACACAGCCAAAAAGGTTGCTAGAATCAGGGTGAATAAAACGGACGCGATAAAAGAAATTAAGAATATTCAGAAACGTAATAATTAGAAAGAAATCAAAAATCCGTGGCAAAAAACAGGATGACCCACAAAAAAATAGAGATAGGAAAAAGGAAAACAACGAGGAAAAACGAAATTGAATAGAATAGAGAAATAAAGCAACGACAAAGTGCAAGAAAGAAATTGAGAAATATTGACAAACAACAGAAAAGCTAAAAACGATGACGTAAATGTAGAACACAAAGGATGATTTAGAAAGCCAAATGAGAAAGCATTCGATAAGACAGAAAACAAGAAAGAATTGTGACAGAGGGGTAAGAACTAAAGGAAAACGACAAAAAAAGTTGTAATACAACAAGAAGTAGTCTAAAATAAAGAACAAAAAACCAAACAAAACAAACCCAGAGAAATATAAACAGAAGTATGAATTAAAAAGAGAGGCAAAGAAAATGAAACGTGAAAGGGTTTCAGAGGAAGAAGGAATTTAATAATTCTGACGGAAAAGTGAAACCAGAAGGGGCTAAAATGAGGAAGAAATAGCACAATAATTGAGTAATAACGAAATAAAGCGGCAATAGGAAAAAGAAAGCAAATAAAAGAGATGAGATTCGAAGAGGATTATATAGGAAAATGGAAAAGTACTACAGTAAAAAGAAGTCTAAAATGAATGAAAGAAAGTCAAGAACAATAAATAAAGACTAAGAAGAGTAAGAACAGAGGTGAATCTGGAAAGTGAAATGAAAGAGGTTCAAAAATTGACAAAGAAAGTTGAGAGGTGAAGAAGTAATTGAAGAAAATGAAGCAGAAAAAAGGACAAACACGATTAGAATAAAGGACAAACCTAAAATAAGAGAAGACCAAAGGTTTACAGAAAAGGGCGTGAAAAGATTCATTACGAAGAAGAATTAAATAACCATGGAGAAAAAATAGAAACAGAAAAAGCCAAGCAAAAAAAAATATGGCACAACATTAAAATATAATATGAAGACAACAAATTAGATTAAAGGAGGAATCAATGGGAACATCAATGAAAAGGTTGTGAAATCAAAGGGGAAAACAAAGGGCTGTAAGAAGGAAAGAAAGAACTGTCGAAAGAAAGAAGCAAGGGACGAAAGAAAAATAATAGAAAGACCCAAAAAAACAAAAAAAAAATAAAAGCGCTCAAACTTGAAACTGAGGTTAGATTAAGAAAATAAGCAGAAGAAAATAACTGGGAACAATCGGACAATACAAAACAAGTAGAATCGGCAAAGAATGATACGTAAAAGGTGCCCAGATTATAAATATGACCTACAGAGATAAGTAAAGAATTCTAGAAGAACCGCAAAAGAAAATAAAATGAAACAGGATGAAGAAAAGTACGATAAAAGATAACTAAAGATAAAGACAACAAAAAATGCCCAGGAAACACGAAAGCAAATAAGGTAAGGTAAAAACTAAAAATATAAAAGGATTTACCGAAAATGAAGCGTTAAATGATTCAAAATGAAGGAGGAAGTGCCGAAGCTAGATGGAAAAGTGGAATAACAAGTCCCTTAAAAGAAAGGTAAAGTAAAACAATGAAGGAGCATGGAAGGTGGAGAAAGAAACATAAAGCATGCTGGACAGATGAGTCACAAGGAGTAAAATGGGGTAGGTAGTAGACTGGAGTCTAAGAAATAGACAGGCGGACGAACGAAACAAAGACGAAAAAAGGAAGAAACCACAGGAGAATCAGAGAAGGTATAAAAACTAAAAAAAAAAGTTTTGTCGAAAAAGATACGTGAAAAGATTCAAGTACGACAAATGGCACAACAGACGAAAAGTGAAACATAAAGGAAATGGGAAGATGAAGGTATGCAAGATAGGTTAGATTCAAGTAGGAATAAATGGGAACTTCTTCTTAGAGTGACATACTCTTACAGGGCGTTGCAGTCTTCTTTCCATATGCCTGTGGTGTGCATGTGAAGTGAAGAATAAATGGGGACAGATATAAAAAATAAAACGGGAAAGCAAAGGGGTTTAAGAAAGGAAGAAAAAAGGGACGAAAGAAACAAAGCAGGGACGAAAGAAAAAAGAACAATAGAAGAATCCTAGAAAAACCAAGAAAGAAATACACGGGATAAACCTGAAACTGAGAATAAATTAAAAAGAGCAGCAGAAGAAAATAATTCGGTGCAATCGGTTTAAACATAAAAGATATTTAGATAGAAAACATAACACAGTAAGATACAAGGAGAACGAAGAAGCATGGAGGAATTCCCTAGGAAAAGTAAGACCTGAAAGGATGTAGGAAATATGATAGAAGAACTAGAGATATAGAAAACAAGAAACGCTGAGGAAACACGAAAAAGGACGGAAGCAAATAAGATAAGGGTTTAGAGAAAACGAAGCGTTAAGTAATTAAAGACCTAGGAGAAACTGTAGAAGTTTGATGGAAATATCCCACAAGGGACCTAAAATGAAAGTAAAATAATGAAGAAAAACGGAAGGTAAAGAAAATATAAGGGGGGAACAAAGGAAAATAAAAGAAAAAATGAGGAAAGGTTAGAAGAAAAGAAGGAAGCAAATAAATAAATAAAAAAGATAATTAATAAGCGATTCAAAGGAAAGATAAAGACAGGAAAAGCAAATGAAGAAAACATAAAGGAAATTAAGAAAGGATTAAGAAGATAATAGAAGTAAACAGATTGCTACAAAAGGATTAAGCAAATCAAATTGAAGCAAGAGGATTGGTAAAAGTCAAACCTAAAAGACAGAAAAGATGGCTTGAAAGAATCTAAGGAGAAGAACTATACAAAACTAGCCTAAAAAAAGTGAGACATGGAAGAATAAAGAAACAACTCCAAAGAACGAAGAAAACTAAAGAAAAGGGTGTCGCAGTGTAATAAAAACAGAGAAGCACATACGTAAGGTGAATTGTGAAGGAATTAAGAAAATTACGAAAGGCGAGAAGAAAGAGAAGAAAGAGAACGGAATGAGAACCGCAGAAGAAAGAATTGTGAAACTTGCTGGAGGATTCTGCAAATATGAAAGTATTTGATAAGCAAAATAAAACCTTCTAACGAAATTTGAGATACAGAAGGAACCAAAACGGAAGAATTCTAGTAAAACAAAGACAATACAAGCAACGAAAGGGATGCTTGAGAACGAAATGAGTATGGAAAAACCAAGAAAGGGGCGAAAGGAAAGAAGAATAGAAAGAACCAAGGATAAAAGTGAACTTTAGTAATCGCTTCTAAGATTTCGAATTTTTCCCAAATTCTAACTTTTTGAAGAATATTTGAAAGCATTCATTATTAAGGTTTTTTTGAAAATTGCTAAAAAAATTTTAATTTTTAACAAAATCAGCAATCAAATGATCCTTTTGCATGTTTGAAGTTTTTATATTTAATAATAATTAAATACAACTGAGTTTTCAGCCTTTTTATTTAATTTGTGAAACATCAAAAAGACAAAGCTTTAGATTTCCAAAAATTATTAAAATTTCAACATTTCTTTCACGACAACCTTTCCTTTTGTTTACATCAAGGTGAATGAATAACTGTCACCCGAAAATGTTCCTTTAACTTCTAAATTAATTACGACTCTCCCATTTTCTGTCAAAAAGAGAAAACTCCACCAAAAAACATCATCAATTCATGTTTACTTAGATTCTAAAGGCAACTTTTGTACAACGAAAAGTTTTACAAGCAAAATTTAATAAAACTTTTAAAGAAGATAATAAATTCATTCGCATGGGGCTTTATTAAAATTTTAAATTTCATTTTGGGTAGGTTTTTAGCTCGTTACTTAGCACTTTAAAATTAATGAATTATACAAAGACAGCGGATCTGAATTAATTTCTTTTTTGTAGGTATTTTGGTTCGTCTGGATTACAACCCTTACAAGGAATTTTTGGATTATTTCTTCCATAAATTTATTTTTCCCATAAAGGACAAGAGCTTATTTTTCATTATTCTATTACAAAACTAAATTTCTCGTGCTCTGCCTGAAGACTTCAGGGAAAATCTAGGTTGCTTTGAAACAAATACGTCGAAAAGCACAAATTTCAGTCCGTTTTATCCCAGAAAAAATCCAAGGTTGTTTTTGTATGGAAACCGTAGCAATTTCAGTTAAAACCAATCAGTAGAAATAAAAAAAGAAACGAGCTATTTAGCACTCTCGGAATGGATTACGCGAAGGTGCTTAGCGATAATCTAATTTTTAGATAAAGGTCCTGCCATTTTCTCGTCCTGTTTATGCACCGTAATGGAAACTAATTGGACAGGATGTTCGGGTAAATAAGGAACTCGGGGAAAATAACTACTTTATCACTTTTACCGGAATTAAACGCGACATTTGTATTAAACAAAGTTTTGTCTTTGCTATAAAGCAACTTTTTGCAATCTTTATAGATCCTGTAGAGCAGAAGCGTACCCAGTATTTTTCAGTTATTTTCTCAAAACGAAACCAAACATTTTAAAGGAGAAGCCCTGTCACAACCAAAGTTTTAAATAAATACAGCGTAATTCCAATACAAAAAAAAACAACAACGAAATAGTTAAAAAGGAAATAATCTAATATTCTACGTGTTTGCGTTTTGAGTCTGCCTTGAACTCTATAAGATAACATCGAGGAAAATATTCGAAGATGTTGTAAATAATAAATGAATAATAATTTAATGCTTTAATCAGAACTACTCGTATTTATTAACATTATCAAGTTTACTGGTTTTAATTACTTGAATTACTCGATTTGTGTGTAAATCGGTCAATTGATAACATTTCGAATATAAGAACGTTCGTTTTATGGTAACTGTTAACCTTCAGTATCTTTTAGTTTAATTGTTTAGACGGATGTGTGTTACGCACTTTTATCAAGGAGGAATTTTGTAATATTTTTTTGGTGGAAAAGTTTTTGGTAAGTATATGATATTCGTTTCTAATAAATATCTTCCCTTCAAATGAAAATTTTATCCGTAAATAATTTCAAAATACGATTGGAAAAATTTTTCGAAGTAAATTTTTCAAAAAAACGGATTTTGATTCTATTTGCCGCTGGAAAACCCCCTTTTTTCTAAGATAAATTGAGTTCAATTTCCTTTTTAGAGGAAAACCAAATCCCTAACTTCTCAATATTTTCCACTGAAAGATCTAAGAAATGAATTACAAAAAGGTCAAAGAATTATTTTTTTAATAATAACCAATTCTATTCGTTTTCGAATTATTTTCAAAAAACAATTTTTAGTTACACCCATGGAAAACCCTTTATTCAAATTAAAATTTCGAGGAGCTCAATTTTTAGTTTCAAATTCTTTAAAAATAAGTCAAAAACCCCAACTTCTCGGTATTTTTCACAGAAAGACTCAAGAAATAAATTACAAAAAGGACAAAGAATTATTTTTTAATAAGAAAGAAATTCTGTTTACTTTGGAAATAATATCAAAGAACGAGTTTTGATGCTAATTTCAAGTAAATTTTCGAGAAGCTCAATTTTTGGAGTTTAAAAGTATTCAAAAATAAATTACAAAAAGGACAAACAATATTTTTTAACTAAAAGCAATTCTGCCTATTCTCGAAATATTTTCAAAACACGAATGTTGGTTCTGGAAGCGCCTTTTGCTCTAAGTTAAATTTCCAGGAGCTTATTTTTTGAAAGTGTGCCAAAAACCTGAACTTCATTATCGAAATATTCTCAAAAAATTAATTTTGGTTAGAAGTAGAATTTCAAGAAGCACATTTTTTTGAGTTTAATTCTTAGAAAGTCTGGTAAAAACACGAACTTTTCGATATTTTCGACTCAAAAAACTACGAATAAGACAAAGAGTTTTTTAAATAAAGCTGCCAAAAAAATATCAACAAAAACGATTGAAATTTAAATAATTCGAAAATTCCTAAATTTTAAAGTTGTTTTGCTATCAGAATCAAACTATTGTTCTTCCTAAGCTCCTCGAGTTTTTGAAATATCCGCAAAATTGCATTATTTCTTTTAACAATGCAATTTTGCAAATTCTTCAAAAAACCCAAAGTTAATTGATTTTATTAAAAAAAAAGAATGTTCTTTCTACCTCTTTACATTTTCGAAATATTCGCAACGAACCTAATTTTTAAGTCTAAAATTTTAGAAATTCTCAAATCAAGAAAAAAACTAGAAACTAAAAAAATGGATAAATTTTTAAGGCTTCTTTGTCATTCGATCTAAAATTCGAAATAAACATATTGTTCTTTCTAACTCTTTGAGTTTTCGAAATACCATAAAACAAAGTCCAGAAATTTCGGAAATTTTTAAAAAAATCCAAAAGGCATAAAAGCTTTCTTTTTTGAGTATTCGGCTTCAAATTTTTAAATCAAATTAAAAGAGATGTTTTTCCTAAGTCTTTGAGTTTTGGAAATATTCGAAATAAACCCAATTTTTACGTTCAAACTTTTGAAAATTTCCCAAAGAACTCATATGAGGCAGGCATTTCAAAGGTTTTTCTTGGATTTCTCTCCAAATAATTTGTCAAATTGATTTAAAAAAAACGTCCCCAATTTTTTGACTTTTCGATATAATCGTGACAAAACCAATTTTTAAGTTTAAAATTTTGAAAATTTTGAAAAAATAAAAGGCTATCTATTTTAAAGGTTATTCTATGCATTTGACACAAAATTAAGTTAAAAAAGAAACAAAAAATTTAAAAAACATTCTATTTTAAAATGGAACAATTAAAAATTATTTTCCATTTAACGCAAAACAATTTTTTGAATCGGTTTAAAAGCGATGTTTTTCCTAACTCTTTGAGTTTTCGAAATATTAGAAAATAAACCAAATTTTTACGTACAAAATTTTGAAAATTTTGAAAATTTTCTAAGAAACCCATATCAGGTAGGTATTTCATTTTCAAAGTTTTCTCTTGAATATTCGACTCCAACTAACTTTTCAAATCAAATTAAAAAAGATGTTCCTAATTCTTTGACTTTTCGAAATATTTGCAAAAAAAACAATTTTGAAGTCTAAAATTTTGAAACCAGAAGGCATTCCACTTTAAAAGTTGTTCTTTGCATTTCACACAAAATTAAGTTAAAAAAGATGTTTCTAGTAAATCCTTGAGTTTTCGAAACCAGTTTTTAAGTGTAAAATTTCCAAAAAAAAGGAAAAACCTAAAAGACATTCTATTTTGAAAGTTTTTTACATTCGACTCCAAATAATTTTTTTAATCTAATTAAAAATATGTTCGCCGTACCTCTTTGAGCTTTCGAAATATTTGCAAGAAAATCAATTTTAAGTCTAAGTAAAATTTTGAAAATCTAATAATAATAGCCCAGTGGCCAGGTCGTGAAAAGGGGGGGGGGTTACCTTGCAAGAGGTCATGTAGTTTTGGATTTTGGATATGTTGTATGTACCTAGGCCCTTATTAAAAATCCAAATTTTCTAATTCGGCACGCCTGTGCGCGCGTCAGTACAACCACTTTTGTGTCACTTTTTTCCAAAATCCAAAACTACATAACATTTTGCAAGGTAAAATGTACTTGGCTACTGGGCTATAAATCGAAAAGTCAATTAATTTTTAAAGTTTAGTTTATCATTCGGCGCAAAATAATTTTGTAAATTGAATTGAAATGGATGTTCTTCTTAACTCCTTGAGTTTTGAAAATGTTTCCAAGAACACCAATTTTTAAACCTGAAATTTTGGAAATGTCCAGGAAATTCAAAGGCATTCCACATTCAAAGTTTTTCTTACCATTCTCCACAAAATAACTTTTTAAATCGAATTAAAAGATGTTTCTCCTAAATCGTTGGGTGTTAAATATTCGCAATTTTAAACTAAAATGTTTAAAATTTGGGAAATTTTCGAAGATATCCAGAAGCCATTCATTCAATTTTAAAAGTTTTTGTTTACCATTCGGCGTCAAACAATCTGCTAAATTGAATTATAGGAGAGGCTTGCGCTTCCTAATTCTTTGAGTTTTCGAAATGTTTGCAAAAAAACAAATATTTAAGTCTAAAACTTTGGAAATTTTGCAAAAAAAGAAAAAAAAATTCTTTACCATTCGACGCAAAATATTTTTTTTAAACCAACTGAGATACTCCTCCCAACTCTAAGGTTTTGTAAAATCATTTTTAAATCGATTTAAAAAGATGCTCCTCTTAACTTTGAGTTTTCTAAATAATCTCACAAACCCTAATTTATAAGTCAGAAATTTTGGAAATTTTCCAAAAAACCCAAAAGACGTTTCAATTTAAAAGTTTTTCTTTGCTATCCCAAGCTAGTTTATTTTTTAAAACGGCATATTTTGAAGAAAAACTGTCCTATGCTAAAACCTACCTAAAAACGTAATTAAAATAATTCCAAAAATTTCTAATTTTCAGAAAATGAAACCTTTACTTCTCGCCCTGTCTCTCGTCTACGTTTTGCTTCACAATTTTGGTTCAACTTCGGTGGTAAGGCGCCCACAGTGCATTTGCACAGGAAGAGTATCAGCAATAATGGAAGACAGCAGCGGGGCTTACTGCGTTTATTACGAGTCCAATCAGCCTAGGCAGTGGCGATGTGAAAACAAGGACGAATGGGACAAATATTTGAGGTATTTGCACACCGGAAGATATCCACACCAACCCAGATGTCAATGCAGTGGGCTTGTGTCGGCCACTTGGGAAGACGATCAAGGAAAGCCTTACTGCATTTATAATTACGGGAACGGACAAAGTAGGCAGTGGGATTGTGAGAATAAAGAAGAGTGGAAGTTATATAGGCAAAGGGGATATTAAAGCCCTTTTAAATTTTAATTTAAGACTTTTTGTAATGTGTTCTTCAGTAAAATAATAATTAAATGTTTTCGTTTAAAGATGTTTCCTTCTTTTTATAATTTGGTTCTTTTACAGAGGAATAAAAAATTTCGTGGGTCAGATGGTGCCAGATCTGGGGAGTATTCTAAGTCAGACAGGGTTTTGTTTGCCATGAACGTCCTGCTGTGCAATCTAGTTCACGGACCTCACAGGTGGCCCCAGTGTCACCTTTCTGGTTCACGGCGGTTATCCACGTGCATCTCACATACTTGGATGCCTTCATTCCCGTCAGTGTAGTGACCCTAGATAACACGTCATATCAACGCTTGTGGCGATGCATTTCCTAACATCGCTTTATTACGATATGCTCTTGCGGCTGCTTTAGTGTTTTTGTTACCTTCCATAACGAGTATTCTGTTGTCTCCGTTGCAGTTAACTTTTGCAAGTATTTTTGGGTAGCTTCGTTCTTTTCTTCGCACAGCAAGTTTTTCAGCTCTTTTATACACTTATTTAGTTTGGCTTTGTCATTAGGTGAACGAGTTTGCTTCCACTGCTTCGTTAATTTCCGTTTTAACTAATTTTTGTTGTGACGTTTCTTGAACAATTCATTAATTTGTAGCCTGCTTCATCCTCTGCTGTTGCCTTCCATGCCGCCGTTTTTACTTGGTCGTTTAGGTCTTGTACTGCAGTTTTTAGATCCTCTTTTGTCTTAAGCTGTATATTATCGTTTGTCTCTCTACACAGTATTTTCCTATTTATTTTTATTTTATTGTGAAGTGTGGGAGGTTCCTGTTTTTGTTGAAGCTGTAATAATCACGCGAGAGTTATCTGATGTTAGTTCCAGGTATGACTATATACTTACATAGTTTGCGGCTATTCCGTTAACCACGCAAAAGTCTATCACATTTGGTACCTTTCTCCGATCAGAAGGAGCTAGCGGAATAATTTTTTTTTCTTGCATCGTTGTATATAACTGCCGACCTTTTGGAGTTGAAACACAAATCCTGCAACCCCGCCAGGGTTGCTTGGCTTTTAGTCACCCCCAGCAAGACATCTGAGGCCAAAGGCATGAAAGAACTGCGGGTACTGCTCTTTTTTTATAGTATGTTTGGGTGGGCAATATACAGATTATCCGAAAACCAGGCTAAACATACAAAAATTAAAGATAAAATATTTATGACAGATGTTTTTGCTTGCTTGCTTGTTATTGGAGAGAGATCTTCAGTTTAAAAATCTATCTAGCCATGATTGCATTCTATCTTTGTTGTGCTACCTATTTTGCTTATGTCTTCCGTGTTGCACTCATTAATTTTTATACAATGTGATTCTTTAAAAACTCAATTGCAGCAGGCCGTATTCTGACGTAATACAGACAGTTCTAAGGTTATTAAGACAGAATAGGGCCTGCTGCAATAGAGTTTTTAAAAAATCGCATTGTATGTTTAGACTGGTTTTCGGACAATCTGTATAGCTGCAACTGTAATTAGTACCAACCAGTCTTCTACAGCGACACTAGTGGCTTAAAGGTAGTTTACAATGTAGTTTTTGTTTACAGTACCACCATGAGCGGTTCCGTCTGGGTGCTGAGTGCCGTAAGTCATGTATTTTGGAAACTTTACTTAATTTTTGTTTGTAAAATGTGTCTCGGAAATAAGCATTATATCTACATATGTTGTTGATCATTAAAATTTCCTTAAGTTCTTGGTTTCGCAGTGCCAAGCAGTTAGCATTCCAGACACCGATTCTAAATGAGCTACTCATTATTAGCTTTCGCTAAAACAGCAGTGATAGGTACTGTTTAGCATGAAGTAAAATTTTTCTGTTAATTCACCCACTAGTTGCTCTATGCTACTTATTCTATCCTGTTGTTTGGGTTCTGCTAAATTGGCTTTTTGATTATTTTTCCATGGTTCTTGTGGCTGATTACTGTTCAATGATTGTGTATACATGTTTGGTTGTATATAGTTTGCTTGTGTTGTTAGCTGTGGTTTTCCTTGCGTGGTTTGTTGTATATTGTATAAGTCTTTTTCCTCGTAGCGCTGCATTTTTGTTGAAGTTGCTTTCTTATAGTGCACCCTTTCTAACTGGCTGGATGATTTCTTCCAGAATTACAGCATACAACCTCCTATCTTTCTTATTTCTATGTGCAATTTTGAGTTAGATAATCCTCTGCACATTCTACACATTTCGGATTCCTATAACAATAATTCCTTGTGTGTCAAAATTTTTGACAACGATTGTTGAATATCTCTCTTTGTGTATGGTTGTACAAAATTAACCATTATGTGTTACAAATGCTTAATATTACAGATTTCTTTAATATTATCTTTTTGTTCTATCTTTACGAAGAATGGTGGTGTTGGTTGGTATTTTCGTTATTATTCCATTTTACAAGGATATGTTTAATACAAGTAAATAACCGCCAGAATGCTATAAATTAACTTTTACCCAATCTTCAATTTTTTTTAATGGATACACCAATTTAACGTTTGGACTTTCAATTAAATTCGGGCTGTACCATAATCTGTTGTAATCGAGTCAATAATCCAAACAAGTAATTGGCCAATAAAAGCATTTTTTTAAACACAGCTTTAGGTTACGATTAACAAATCGACTACCGGTATGTTGTTTAAATACTCCCTTTTTCAATATAAAAAAAACTTTTACACGACTACAAGCAACCTTTACATGATTTACGATATTAAAAATTTCGTGTTCCCGCTTTCACTAAAAACCTTTTGTAAATGTGCAAAACCGAGTCGGTTTTTTTATATTCGTCCTTTTGTGCGTAAATAATATAAATATTTATTCAAAATGGGATATTTTATGCGTTGCGTGTTGGACCCATTCTGAAACGTTAACTTTCGTTACTTTTGGGGGCTTCAAAGCGAACGATAGTTGCTAATTTAAAACGTGGTGTTTTCCTTCGTAGTGAGCTGTGAGTATTCTTTTTTTATTAACTGTTTTTCTCAAGCTATGAAAATCTGACGTATTTTAGATTTGCCCTTTAAAAGGTACTTCATAACACAAAAAGTTAATGTTTCAAGGACTGCAAATGAACCCCTTAACCATGTAAGTAGCTTATACATTTTTCCAAAACAAAAGGCGATCAGACCTATCTTTAAACCAACCAAAAGGGAGTAATTTTTGCCTTTGCCACATTCGGCTGCTAAGCAATTTCACCATTAAAAAATTCAACAAATTCCGATTTTCTCTATCAATTTCGAAATTTTGGCCTATAGAAGCAAAAAAAATGAGCATCTGAGTAGCCTTTTAGGCTTCAAATTTCCACCTTTTAATAAAATTAGCTTGCAATTTGTAATCGCCTAAATTGGAAATAAGAAATTAGATAAATAGATAAGAAACAATAACCCTTTGGTAGGCCAGGGGGTTTAACCATGTATGCCATACATTTTGGTAAAACAAAAGATGATCAGAGTTGTTTTTGAACCAGCAAAAAGGACGAATCTTTTATATTTGTCGCGTTTTGCTGTTCAAGAAATTTCCTCAAAATAGTCAGAAATCTAGCAAATTCCGTTTTTCTTTTTTTACTAAATTTGATATTTTAGTCTTTACAAATTACAAGCAATTTTTTCCTAGAAAAACAGAAAACAATAGAGCATCCGAAGAAGCGTAAAATTTCAACTTTTTAATAAAATCAGCTTGTAATTTGCAATGACCTGGCAAGCTCTAAATTTAAAGTAAAAGTACGATAAATAAATAAGGAGCTTTTGGTAAGCAATGGGTTTAATGCCGGCTTCGCAGCTGAGAGGATACACGTTCGAATCTTAGCCGTGGATAATTAAAACTCCTTGGCGATGAGAATCGAATACTGTTAAATAAATTTGTTGGGCCATGTTAACCGATTTCAAAGAATAATAAGCGAATGCATAAGTAAATAAAGGAATAAATATAAATGTAACTTCAAATTTCAGGACGAAGACCTTCCTTCTGTTCTTGATATTATGTAAAATCGTTACGCCCGAAGATTCACCAAAAACTTGCAAATGTTGGGAAGGATATGAACTACGAAACGGAACGGACGGACCGGAATGTGCCGGAGTATTATTAAGAAACGTTATGCCATGCAATGCCGTTAGGGTCCCTAATTGCGTATGCGGCGGAAACATTATAATCGATCATACTAAAACTTGGTGCAGTTCAGTTAAAGATGGCAAAATCAAGAAATCGGAGTGCGAAAATAAGGCGGAATGGGACGAATATTTCAAGTATTTGGAAAAAATTCTAAAGTTGAAGGCCGAAACTTAGAAAAACGAATTTTAACAATTTTTTTCAGGTATAAAGTTTCTATTTTAGTTTTAAATATAGCTAGTTTTAAATATATACGGGAAATTGTAAATAGCTAGAAAGTCAAAGGAAATTCTGAGAAAACACACAAAAATAAATAAAATGAAAGCCAAGAGGATCATTGTTTCTTTTTAAGCTGTATTAACACCAAATTTTAAGTGAAAATTTTAAAAAGTCAGATAAATAATGTCAATCTGAGGAATTTAAAAAAGTGTTGCGGTAATCAATCAGTAATTGTAAAAACAAGCCTTAATAAGCGTTACAAGCACCAAAAACAAAACAAAAACCCCAATCAAACAGTCAACAAGCCTTCAAAAGCGCCCTTAGCAGAAAAACCAAACAATACCCCAATCAAACAATTGTAAACAACTTCACCTAATTATCCGCAGTAAAACCCACACATGCTTTATTAGAACCCAATTATTAAGCCATAATTTTTTAAATGCGTCTAATTGGCGATGAAACGTCCGTCGAACAGCATGAAACTTTCAGTGGCGATGTTCGTATCTTTATTATTTTTATATAAAGTGTCATTTTGTGCCGAAAAGTGGACTTGTGATTGTCCAGCAGGCTGGGATCAAGGCATTCATGACGAAGGATGGTTAGCTTGTAGAAACTTCACCGGTCATATAGAACCTTGTTGGAAGTTTAAAGAAGGACTAATAAAACCTTAACTTTTGAATGATTATGTCAATAAATACAGGGTGTCACTGCAATTTTGGTTGTTTTCCTTCAATGATAAAGTTTTAAGTTTTGTGTGAAGGAGTCAACTCCCCTTTAAAAAAAATAAGTAGAAAATGGATTGATGAGCCCGATGCCACTACTAAATGTTACAAAATATTTACAGCAACTCAGATTTGAAATTTCAGCTTGGTTTAGTTTATTTTTTTTTTAGTTTAGTTATATTGCTGTGTACTTATAACGTTAAATAATGCACCTGCAGACGAGGATTATCAAAACATTTTTCCTAAAATTACTGAAAATTATTAAAAAAAAAGCAAATTCACGATCCATTTAGCAATCTCTCTAATATTAAAAAAATTCTATGCATCAATAAAAATAATTGCCCTGAATGAGTAATAAAACTTTAATTTAACCCAACTAATTTTAATAATTAATTTGAGCAACCTAAAACAACTCGTTTGTAAGCTATGAAACTATTAATATTATCACGTGCTAATAACAGCAGTTATATTTTGTTAGTAGTGTTCGAAGATTGCAAATAGGCTATTGGTTTATCAATTAAAGCGTTTATTAATAAGAAAAGAACATAAATCTGTCCTATAATAAACAAAAAGAATTTGGGTAAGTGGTGATGTGGTATTTATTATTTTGTATCTATTGAGTTATTTAATAAGGATAATGGTATAATGAGATGATTTTAAATTGTTGTAATAATTAATAGTTAAAAGAAATTATTACAGTTTGTTCGCAGATTTTTGGCCTTTGGTTGGGCATGACATTGTGATTATTTTGACAGTATAAACTGGGTTTTTAGGTCACTAGAAGTTGAGGAAGGTCGAAGGTGATACTTAGGAGCTTGTGTGTATCACACTGACACGCTTCATTAACATTTATAAATAGTCAAACGCTTTTGGAATCTGGTTGGCTTTGACCTTTTTGACATTTTTTACTGTGTAAATAGGTCTTTTAGTGCTATAAAAATTAAAGTTCTATAACGGAGCATCTATAGTATTACGCTTGTTACACTGGCATTTGATGCCTACATTGTACAGACGGCACTGCCCCTGCGGGATTCCATTTCCCATTATGAAGTGAACAACTACCAAACTGAACTCATTCAGGCTACAAATGTTAAAATTAACTCCTTCTGTTGGTCTTTTGTCGTCTCAACTATCTACAGTCCCCCCAAACACACCATCTCCACTAATTAATATAACAATTTATTGTCAACCCTGGGCAATAGATTCCTTGCGGATGGCGACTGCAATGCTAAGCACACCCACTGGGGTTACAGAATCTTCAAAACAACTATCGCTGTCACTCCTCTGGTAAGCCCACTTGTTCGCCGACGGACCCAATTAAACTCAACAACTTACTAGATTTTTACATCTCTCACGGTATAGTTAGTAAATGTATAACGGTGGAAGCAAACAATGATCTATCCTCAGACCTTAAGTACCTCCACTATCAAAAAATAATTTAACCCTAAACTAACGTCGATACAAACAAACTGGAATGCTATTCCAACAACATTTGGAAGATAACATAAATCTTAAGCTACGAATAAAGAATCCTGCTGATCTAGACGCAGCAACGTATCACCTCACTAACACCATTCATAAGGCTGCATGGGAATCTACCCTCAACGAAATAAATCAAGAGAAACCCACTGCTTGTATACCTCTAATAGTTAAAGACTTGATTTCAGAAAAAAGAAGAGCCAGAGGGAAATGACAAAGTACAAAACCCTGCTGATAAAACCATATATAATCGTCTAACACGAAAACTTCGTACCCTGCTAAGGGAGATACAAAATGATAATTTTACTGATTATATCACAAACCTAAAGCAAGATGACCACTCAATCTGGAGAGCCACAAAGAAACTTAAATGGCCTCAAGTGCCCAAACGACCCATTAGGATGGCAGATGGAAATTGGTCAAGATCTGGCAGTAGCCCAGGTGCAAGGATAACCAACTTGCACTAGAAAAATAAAAATGATCGGAAAACTCAATATGAGAGGTCAGAACTCTAAATGGGGTGTCCAGCACCATGGAGCTCTCATTTCTTTAAGCCCATAAGTAGCTATTTGAATCAGATACCAAAACCTAGATAAAGCAGCCACCTTCGCAGAGCATCTATCTGAAGTTTTCACTCCCTTCGAAGCGTCGGAAACCCAAAGCGATGACGAAATAGAAGCTTTTCTCGACATTCCGTGCCAAATGTCACCTCCAATAAAACCGTTTTCCCCAGCTGAAGTTATGTTTGAGATATAAAAGCTGAATTAATTTAAGGCGCCAGGACATGACTTGATAACTGGTAAAATGCTAAAGATGCTGTTCAGAAAAGCCGTAGTATTACTGACAACGATTTACAACAGGATGTCAAGTCTCTCGTATTACCCGATCATCTGGAAGTATGCACACATTTTAATGATACCTAAGCCCGGAAAGGAACTAGAAAGTGTGACTTCATATAGACAAATAAGTCTCTTGCTAATGATGAGCAAACTATTTGAGAAACTCTTCCTTAACCCTTATCCGGGCAAGACAGTTTACTTATACAAACGGGCAAGGTGTGTCTGTCGGACACGTCTTTAAATTTAATAAGTTTTTAAAAGTTATGGGGCAATTTTGTTAATGGGTACGTATATAGTCAATAAAACAAGATGTTTAAAAAGCAAATTAATAAATCTTATATTGTCAATATTACTTGTAACATAAAAAATTGTGGATCAAACACGTGTACTCACAACCATAAATTGACATCCACTGAAGATAAAGCGCCTACGCTTACAATGATGACTAGCGCTATACATGCGCAATACCATAGTGTCCAACGGACACGCTTGCCCGTCTGTGTTACAAAATATTTTATTATTTATTTATAATCGTATAAACTATTTTTGAAGGATCTAATTAACATAAACTGATAAGAAATAAGTTAGTTTAGAAATACTAAGAGGTGTAGTTTTATATTCTCAATAGTTTTTAAAATATACGAGAAAAATAGTTGTTGTGTCAGAAGGACACACCTTGCCCGGATAAGGGTTAAAAGACTACGTCAAAATACAGACATATTTAGACACCTACCTCAACATCAGCTTGGGTTTAGAGAGGGCCACTCAACCACACATCAAACCCACAGAATAGTAAATGAAATTTCATCTACACTAGAAGAAAAGAAATATTGTACCGCTGTGTTTCTGGATGTATCTCAAGCGTTCGACAAAGTTTGGCACGCAGGATTGCCTTTTAAATTAAAAACACTGTTACCAAGCCCTTATTATTTACTCATTAAATCCTACCTAACAGACCGATATTATTCGGTCAATTATGATAATGAACTGTCCTCATATCATCCTATCAAATCCGATGTCCCACAGGGTAGCGTCCTGGGTCCTCTCCTTTATCTTATCTACGAGTATACAGCTGACTTGCCAGAAACTGATAACACCGTAACTGCTACATTTGTTGATGACACTGCAATACTGTCTACCCATGAAAACGCGGATACTGCAACTGTTAACCTCCAACAGCATCTCAGCAAAATTAGCACATGGTTTGTCACATGACGATATGTTGGTTTGTCTCGACAAAAAGATCGCACTAAAACTAAAGCATCTGATTAGAATTTTTTGAGCTTTGTCAAAATTTTGATCAATTTGATTTTTTCTGGTAAGAATTATTTACAAAGGAGTTTGCCAAGAATTTTCCAAAATTCGACTTGGCTGCATGGCATTTGCCCCAAAATTTGATTTGCATTGATTTACAGATTAATATGAATTATTTTGAACTTAAGCTAAATATCAGTTCAGTCTAAAAGTAATTGCTAAAAATAAATTATGGGTTTTTATGAAATAATTAACTCTGATATTACGAAATCTAAACCATTCTTCCTCGAATTTTTGCAATTACAAATTCATTCACAAATAAATAAATAAACAAATAAATAGAAATCAGAAAAAAGTAAATAAAAACCATGTCTTAATTACCCACAAATTAAAAAACCAAACGAATGTGGCTGGTGATGCTGAGGTTTTGAAAAGTCCTGTTTTTTCTGGAAGCATTTCCACCATCAATAATTCACCTGAATTAAATCTATATTTAGTTATATCTTCGTTTGTTATGTTAAATCTCGTCTGGTTGGAAGCTACACCAGAATGACTTTGCAAAACGTGAGGCTATAAGGAAATACCAGAAGTTTATTATTATTATACCTTAAACTTAAACGATTGATTAAAAGCAGGGTACACACTGAAAATAAGCAATTAAACCCCTCATTTTTGCTAAGGCAAGAAAACAGTGAAGATTTACTTTTATCTTGGAAGTTAAATTTACTGCTGCGAGGAAGTACTCTTACTGGAGATTTTATCAGATTAACAATGTTTTTGGAAATAATTTTTAATAAATTTTCTGTCTTAAAGATGTACAGACATGCTGTCGAGCAAAATACTTTTTTAAGACATTTATATTAGTTATAATTTATAATTAATTCAATGAAAAGATTGGAGGTTGAAATATAAATCATTACTTAATAATTACTCTTTTGAGGAGTAAACTTAATGTTGGTCCTACCTGCATGATCAGTGTGTATGCAGCTTTAAAAGATTAAAATAACCAACATCCACGTTAAAAACGAAGCGATGAATGCCCCCCAAACTGCATTCTTACATTATCAAACCATTAAAAAGACCAACAAAACTAAATCACGACCGAAAAGACATTTTTCATAGGGTTTAAACACGTTTACCTGTTTTAATCTGGGGAAATACAAACCGCAATCAAAAAACCCAATTATTTTGTAATCGTAAAACGAAACCATTCATATAAATCATTTCAGTTTGCAGTGTTTTTTTAAGACATTTGTGGAAAATCCTGGATAACATAACAAAACACATATTTCCTAGGGCTAAGACTAAAAGTATATTGGGGAAAATTAAACGTGTGGTTTCTTTTTCCACACCGAATTTTAGCACTGCAGTCATCAACGCTATTAATCTCGCAGGTAATGTGTTTCGAGCGTTTAATGTTTGCAGCCATTAGCTTTTTCTGCATGTCATTTCTTATCGAAAAAACCCATTTAGGAACGTTTTATCTTAATTTTTTTTATCGTGCCATAAATAAAGGTTAATTAGCGAAAAGTTCACTGAATTATTAAAAGCACCAAAAGGAATTCTCATAAATCAAAATCCGGTGTAAAAATATTTTTTTAATTTCGTGTTTATTAAATATTCATGCTTCCGTTTTTGATGAAACAAATTCAAGCATCGAATCGTCCCCGCTTTTGCTTTTGTTTGCCCGAATCAGTCCGAAACTTAACATTAAAAAAATACATGTTTTCCTAGCAAATGCTACAACAGGAAGTTCAGAAAAATTCCATTAAACGCCGATGAAAATCTAAAAAGCCTCAGTTTAATCCACTTGTTCGAGCAATTTCCGGACAAATTATACAAAAAAACAACAAACGAACGAGGTGAATCGAGTGGATTGTTGTGCCTACACACAAAGTGCTTTTGAAAGTTTTCAATATTTAATAAGTACGTGAACTCTTTAAAAATTGTTTTATTTACGGTAGGTTCATCTCGTGTGTCCTAGATCGAGTTTTGCTCTACTTCTGTGTCGTTTAACAAGTGTTTTAGTTACGCTTGGCAACTGAACTGTTTACAGTTTTTAATTTTCTTTTTGGTTTTTGTCTTGGCGCTTAAATAAATTTGGAATAATTAAATAAACGTTGCAATTTTGGCATGCGGAAATGTTTACAAGGTCCGAGTATAAAAAAAACATTGATTTATCGATCGAATTAATGAGCAGAATGTATGCTAACTGGAAAACCTGTCGATGTTTTGTAATAAAGAAGAACAAAAAATGAAGATGAAACTGTAAAACGATTAACTGTTTCATCGAAAGGACTTTTCCTGTTTTCTTTTTAACTTTATAATCCTACCTGGTTCACACATCAACGTTAATTTAAATAATGCATAATTAAGTGCTCTTAAAAATAAATTTAGTGTTTAAGAAACTACTAAAATTATGAGCCTGAAGGCTGGAGTAATTTTTCCATAGAGAACATTAGGTATCCCAAGAGTAAAAATTCGTGAAAAATGTGGCAAGCTAAGTAAGATTTACAAGTGATTTAGATGTAGAAAAGTGTGGAAAACCACAATGATAAAGGGTAAATTAACATTATTATTAATCCACAAAAACGAGTCTGATAGAAAAGGAATGTTGGAAATCCCTAAATTAGAGGAAATAACAAGAAAAAAATTCAAAAACTTACGAGCACAATAAATATAGAATCTAAAGAATAAGAATAGGTAACAGAAATTGTTAACCTGATGGGTAGTAAGGAGATAAAAGAGAGCAGAAAAATTGACAAAAAAAATGGGGAATGCAGATGATAGAAAAGTCTGAGTCTGTTGCTGATAAACCAAAATACAACAGGCAAGAAGTCGTAAGTAGAAGCAATGAAAAAATAATAAACAACTTGCAGAAATCATTTTGGATGGGAAAGAAAAGTCACAGAAAGATTGAAGGGCGAAAGAGCAAATTAGAAGAAAAGTCAATGGGAAGAGGTAGAAGAAGAAGCAAGAAGAACAACGAACAAAGTTTATGAAAAATACTTTGGAAGTGAATGAGAAGATAACAGGAAAAGTTATAAGAAAGGCACAAGAAGAAAAGATGAATGACAAGGAATTGAAGACGAAGAACGACAAAGGAAACGTCAGTAAAATAATATATTGCTATGTTACCAATTTGTTTCTAAGTGACGGTTTGTTAAATTATTTAATTTAGTATCAATATTTTTTTTATGTAGCCTTTTATTATAGCTTCACGTTGTTGGTGTCAAATAATGCTATGACTCCAACCTTTATTATAAAACTATATCAAATCACAAAATATCAAAATGCTCTAAATTACAGATGTTAGGCTGACAAATATTGTTGTGAATACTTTAATGCAATATCTTTATTTCGGCTAGCTCATCATAGGGTCGTGGAAGAGGTTTCTTTTAGTTCAATAATAATTATAATATTACTTTTATGCAGTTTTATTAACAAATATCTTTTTATTATCCTATCTTCCCGAAATTCAAAATTTTTATCTGTTCACTATAAACATTAATCTATAATAGTTGATAAATACGCTCACGTTTTTAGTAATTAGTAATTACTATCCAAATTATTTCAATTATTGAATCCAATCAGTTATTTCAATTTTTGAATACAAATCAGTCGATAAGCACTGATCGACTTCCACTCCAATTTCAATATTCAAAAGAACAGGAATCCAATTTATATCTTAATTTCAATATTCAGATGACCAGGAAACCAATTAATTTCTATATCAGCTTACACTTCCGTTTTATTTCAGGAGAAACCACTTATTTATCTTCTTTTTTTAACAAGAATGCAATTTCCTTTTAGAAATAGAATTGCACTTCTTTATTTTATTTTCCTTTTTAAACGAAAGGAAAAATACAACTTGCTTTTTCAGAAAATAAGATTCCACTTGTTTATTTACCTTGACTCCCGTTGTCTTGGTTCTCCCATATTTTCTTCCAATTATAAAATATTCGTTCCTTTTCCTTGGTAACACTTATTTATAATAATATTCTTTCAACACACGTTTCTACGTTTCTAGCTATCTTAAATTAAAATTTACAATACAACAACCTTAACTAACACTATTTACATTTTTATTTTAAATTAAATCTGCATAAAAATAATAATTAATTTTAAATTAATTAACAATAAAAGTAACCTATATTTAACATAATATGTAACTACCAATTGATATCATCTCAATATACGAGTACCTATATACAATAATAATAAAATAATTGAAAAGACCGTAGAAAAAAGGAAAAGGGTACCAACAGAATCATCGTGTCTGCTGCAGATTAAAGGAATGGAAAATACATGAATTAGAATAGCAAACTTGTAGAAACTCTCAATATAAACTTCACAAAACAAAATCATTAGAAACAAGTAAAGAATAAATAACTTATATAAATCATTTTAGAAGGAACAGGAAAGTCACAGGAAAATGGATCAGAGAGAAAGGGGGAACCCATGGGAAGAACAGGAATAAGAAGTGACAGAGAAGATATCATGAAAAGTTATAAGAAAAGTCATCCGCAGAAAAGATGAATGAATAAATGAGAAAAAAATGAAGAAGAAGAATAATAGAGGAAATGACAGTAAAATAGAAAGAAAAACAGGAATTTAATTAGAAACAACTGATAAGGTAATTGAAAAGGGCAAGAGTATCAACAGAAACTCTGAGTCTATTACAGATTAAAGGAATTCGAACAGAAGGAAGCAAATTTCAGGAAACTTTTAATTAAGAACACCGTACAACAAAATCTCAAGAAGAGGCAATTCACGAATAATAAATAACTTGTAAAACTCATTTTGGAAGGAAAAGGAACACCATAGGAAAATCGAAGCGAAAAAGGTAAGTGAAAAATAAGGCAAGGAAAAAGAAGAAGAAGCGATAAAAGAACATTGAACAAAGTGTAAGAAAATTACTTTAGAAAAGATTGAAGAGATAACAGAAAAAGATATAACAAAAGGAAGACAAAGAACAACAGCGCAAACGCCAGTAAAATAGACGAAGAATGCAGGAAGCTTAATTAGAAATAATTGATAAGACAATGCAAAAGTAAAAGAATATCAACAGAAACACTGAGTCTGTTGGAACGGTAAATGCATAAAGTAGAAAAGAAAGGAAGCAAATTTAAAGAAACTTGTAATTCAGAACTTCACAAAACAAAATGATTAGAAGACACAGTTACAGAAAAATAAATAATTTGTCAAAATTGTTTTGAAAGGAAGAGGAAAGTCACAGGGAAAATTTAAAAGAGACAAAGAGAAAATAAGAAGGAAAAGCAATGGGAGGAAAAATAATAATAATAATAATAATAATCTTTATTGGACTACTTTATATAAATAATTACATTTGTAGCAAGTCAAAGAAGAAAAGAAGAAGAAGAAGCGATAGAAGAACAAGGAATAGAGTTTAAGTAGCCTAATAAATAGCAGGAAAAATTGTAAGAAAAATCATAAGAAGAAAAGAAGAAAAAAGGAAGAAAAGGAAGACGAAAGACAGTAGGGTCAACCATAGGAAAACAGAAGGGTAACGGAGCAAATTTTACAAAGTTAATCTAAAAGATATTGGGCGAAGCAAAGAAAATAGACGCAGATAGTTTGCTTGCTACTAACGAAAACTAATAAAAACGACAAAAATTAGAAGAACAGACCGGAAACAAATTTGAAGAAACCTTTAAGCAAGGTTTTAGTAATAAATAATCATAAGAAAACGCAATGACAGAATCATAAAATCACCTTAGAAGTGGCTGAAAATCTATTGGAAAAGGAAAAATACGTTCTTTTGTACAAAATGAAGAGATGGAAAATTAGAAGAAGAACAAAGAAGAAAAAGCGACCTAAGTGAGACTAAGCTTACAGAAATTAGTTCAAAAGTGACTAAGAAGCTAGAGCACCGCAACAGGGTTGGTTTGTGGACAACGAAAAAATACATTTGGAAGAAAACAATAAATTTGAGTAAGCTTAAGAATACGGAATTACAAGGAGCAGAAGCAATATAAGAAGTGAGGGCAAAGCTTATTAAAGTAAGAATTATATTCGAAGTGGATACAAGGATCTTAACAAGAAAAAAAGGAAATGAAAGGAAAGGAACGAAAAGAAAGCAAAAAAGAAAACAAAGTAGAATTGATAGGAATAAGGAATGGAAAGAAGGAAAGTACCTAAATTAGAAGAAGAATAAATAAGGAGAAGAAAATAAGCAATAAAAAATAAACAAAGTTAAAAATGTTAATCCAGAAGTGACTAAAAGGAAGAAGAAGGTGATAGAATGACTGAATTCACGTTCTTCTCAGTTTTTATTAATAATTAGTCCGGAATTGGCTTCCAAAGGCATTTATATTTTTGGAAATTGTAATTTTTGGTAAAGCTAATTCGTTTTTGAAGATACTAAAGAAATTTCGAAAATTACGCAAGCGTGAATAATCCATTCTCTGGATAAAGCATCAGTAGAAATTTTCTTCTAATTTCGGAAAAGAAACACTTTAAAAACAATCTTATCCTCGACGATCTTATTTTACTTTATTTTTATTAATAAAAAATTCTATTAAATGGCAGCAGAACCTGGGGTTTCCAATTTCGTACTTAAAAATCACAATGCTACATTTTTGTAAATATACTTTTGAGTAAATAAATTCATAGTACGCATACAAATTCGATTCATTCAAGTGTAAAATTCCATTCATATAGAAGATTATGAAGTAATCAAAATTATGAATATCAATTAATTACTGGGAATTTTGTATATAAATTTAAACAAGTCATTCATGAAACTAAATGATTAATTATAATTATTATTATAGTCATCTAAATAAATTCCAAATTTCCTGTTCTAGATTAATTACGTCAAAGATTTCAAAGAACTTGGCTTTTCGAATTTATCAATCCCGAACTTCAGCTTGATAAATTATTATGTGTTGAAAATATTAATTAATTAGTTAATCCACACAGGACAAGCTTAAGCTCAATAAATATCTAGGTCGAAGCGAAAATTTAAGAAAGTTCATGGTAAGAATTTTAATTAGGCCTTTTTCTATAAAGAAACGAGTCATGAAAGCTTTTAGCAAACATCACAAATATTGGAAGAATTTTCGGTTTTGCTTAATTTTTAAGTTACATCTTGCATTGCAAAGCCCAAACTATTTAAAACCTTTTTTCTTAAAACAGGCATTTTCATTTTGAGAATTGTTATTTTTAATAGTTACAGGAAAAATTAGCCCGCATTTAATTACGCCGTAGCTAAGAATCGTGAATCGCGGATTTGTAACATTTTCGGTTTGAAAAGGTCACTATAGTTATTTAGAAAAAACATTAACTTTCTGATTAATTTAGTTTTCGAGTTATGAAGCTTAATTTTATGTTAAATGCAGATGTTGAAGTATTTTCGGTTTTCGTGAAGCTATTTTGGTTGCTTTTTCTGAAAACTGGCAGTTTGTAGGCTGGTTATCTTCAATGTAATAATAATAGGAATAATAATAAGAAACTTTGTATCAAAAGATGTGATTAAATTAATTTTTAAAACTTACCACGTTACAAATGGAAAGACAGGCAGTGAAAATACGAGAAGTGGCTCACCTGAAACCAACAAAAAAAAGACAAAATTAGTATTAACAAATTATTTCATTTCTTTTATGGTAAAAGAAGTTTTCTTCTACAATGATTGTCCTCGTCTTTAATCTGTATTTTAAAATATTTATCACTAATCAATGTCAAAACTATGACGATGAAGTAATAATGAAGATTCCTGGAATGAGGCTGACTAAACAGATTGCGAAATCAAAGAAGAAAATTCTAGAAAATGATTTTCATTTCTCCAACCGCAAGCCTAGAATCTAGCCTGGTAAATAAACAAACAACCAATTCTCCGTATATTAGATACTCAGTTCTGAAGGATTAATTTAATCGCTTTAAAAATAATTTAAAGCACACCTGTTGCTTTATATTAAGTAATTTTAATAGGCGAGTAACATTTGAATGTACTTTGAAAAATCTATAATTAGTAAACTAGGACCTCCGCAGAGATTTGAAGAACTTGGCCCAAACGAGTGAATCCTTACAAATTTAGTCTCTAAAATAACAACAGAGGTACTTGAAAACCTGCCATAAACTGTTAAAACATTCCTGTATGTATTTAAAAATCATTTTAATTTTACAAAACTATACCAAGATTAAAGATTTATTCCCAAGTGTTAAAGCCTAAGAAAATCTGCAACATTTTTCTGCTGGTTTCATCCAATTGTTAATAATTTTTATCAAATTTCAAAATAATTCACAGGTTTTTAAAAACATGTCTAAATTCGAATTTTGCTAACGAAACATCGTAATTAAAAAAAAAATAAAAAATAAAAGTCACAAAAATTCAAAAGTTCAAGAACTATATTTCGGAACCTTTTCCAACTCATGAATCTGCCATGTTCCGCAACATTTTAGGCAACCTTTATACTTGTTTCTTGAAAAACTGTGGTCCCAGCTGATTTTCTTTTGTGAAATGTTTTTTTTTAATGCTGCCAGTCAGTCGACTATTGACCCAAACCTACTCACTTATTATAATGAAAATATTAATAATAATTTGTCGCTGATGAGTGTAACTGACGACGATATATTTAAATGTTTAGGGAGAATCAAATCTCAAGCATACGGTACGGATGGAATTAACATTAAAATGATTAACATTGTTTTACCATATTGTATAGGTATTGTAAGAAGTATCCTTGATGACTCTATCAGTACAGGCGTCTTTCCGAACTTGTGGAAAATTGCTGACGTGATACCGTCAGCAATCCACAAACGCTTAACGATCTCAGGCCCATTTCCATATTACCAACCTTTTATAAATATTAATTAATATAATTTAAATTTTTTTTTGGGAAATCAAACAATTTAGGGAAAAGATTAGTGTGAAAACCCGACAAGAAAACATTTATAATTTAAATAAACAAGAGGGTCATCCCAATATATTGAGATGATATCAATTGGTAGTTACATGTTGTTTAAATAGAGGTTACTCTTTTTGTTAATAAATTAAAATTAATTATTATTTTTATGCAGATTTAATTTAAAATAAAAATGTAAACAGTGTTAGCTAATGTTATTGTATTGTGAATTTTAATTTAAGGTAGCTGGAAACGTGTAGAAACGTGCGTTGAAAAGATATTATTATTATAAATAAGTGTTACCAAGGAAAAGGAACGAATATTTTAATTGGAAGAAAATATGGGTGAACCAGGACAATGGGAGTCAAGATAAATAAAGAGCTCGAATTTTATTTTCTGAAAAAGCAAGTTGTCTTTTTCCTTTAGCTTAAAAAGGAAAATAAAATAAAGAAATAAAGAAGTGTAATTCTATTTCCAAAAGGAAATTGCATTCGTGTTAAAAAGAAGACAAATAAGTGGTTTATCCTGTATTAAAAATGACGAGTAAGCTGATATAGAAATTAATTGGTTTCCTGGCCATTTGAATATTGAAATTAAGAAACAAATTGGATTCATGTTCATTTGAATACCTATTGAAATTGGAGTGGAAGTCGATCAGTGCTTGTCGACTGATTTGGATTCAAAAATGGAAATCACTGATTTGGATTCAAAATTTGAAATGACTGATTTGAATTCAAAAATTGAAATAATTGATTTGGATAGTAATTACTAAAACGTGAGCGTATTTACAAACTATTATTGATTAATGTTTATAGTGAACAGATAAAAAATTATGAATTTAGGGAAGATAGGGTAATAAAAAATATTTATTAATAAAACTGCATAAATGTAATATTATTATTATCATTGAACTAAAAGGAACCTCTTCAACGACTCAATGCTGAGCTAGTCGCAATAAAAATATTGCATTAAAGTATTCACAACAATATTTGTCAGCCAAACTTGGGGCTTCTTGCAATGTAGGGTATTTTGGTATTTGAGATAATTTTATAATAAATTGCATTAAAAGGTTGGGCTCATACCATTATTTGACACCAACAACGCGAGGCTATAAAAAAGGCTACAAAAAAATATTGATATTAAATTAAATAATTTAACAAACCTTCACTTAGAATCAAACTGGTATCATAGCAATATATACATTTTGCTTATACTTATTTGTATTTATTTTTCATATTAATTTCTTTTTTTTCGGTTACAATAATCTGTAGCGATATAAATGTACTTTTCTTTTTTGTTAACATTTAGTTCTTAATCTGTAATTTGGGTAGAATGGAAGAACGGCTTGCCGAATTTCTACCTATTGTGAATTTACTTTTTTCACAATAAATATTATTATTATAAAAGAAGCACCAAATTCTAAAAATGAAGCGACCTCCCTCTTTCGTTAAAATTTTCTTTAAAATCATTAACGTCTGTGGAGGATATTTTTTAAATATCCAGCCAACTCCATATTTTTAGTTTTTTGAACGAGAAGGGTTGGAGCAATCTGCGGCTCGGTGTTCCCGGCCCCCTCGACACTGTAAAGATATAAGAGGGTGAAAAGAAAAGAAAGAAAAGAAAGAAAACGTAATCCAAGTAATTTTTTTCTTAAAAGGATGCCAAATTTTAAAGGTTAATCGAATTGTCGTTTGTTTTTCTAAAATTTTCATTTGAATCATGAACTTCTGTAGAAAATGTTTTATTTTTTATATTTTAAATAGTCAAACCAGCAGAAGTTTCTTCTTGGAAAAGTCAAATTTTAGCAGATTTCATTAAGCTGAAGGGCTTTTTGTTCTTAAAAACACCCACAATTATTTAAATATTAAAAACAGTGTGTGCTGCTTCTACTGTTGTACCTTGCTGCTTTGCATATAACAAAAAAAACGACCCAAGTTGCCTCTTTTCGTTAAAACTAAATTATCATTAAAGAAATTGCAAGTAAATCAGAAAATACTTTTAAAAATCTTTAAAGAAGGTTTTCATATTACCATGAATGTACAAAAACCGAAACAATATAAATCCAGCATCAGAAAAAGCCAGCTGAGGAATATTTACTTTAAACATATTGCAGATATTTCTGAAAAAATTCAAAAATTATAAATAACTCCTCGAATATTAAAGCCAAAATCTTCCTGATTTTTTGGTATTCTTTTAGCAAAACCAAATAAAGACGGACTTTTAGGTGTAATTTCCGGGTTTAAGGTATAATTTGAACAACAAATTTGAATAAAACTGAAGAATTTTCAGTTAAGTCGAATTTCGAACTTCAACTCAAACATTATATTGAAAAAACTTTTCGAACTATTACTGCCTGGTTTTTGGCTTTTCTAATTTGAAATTATTTTTAACTGTTTTAAGATTCCTGTGATCCCATCAAATAGACGTATTACTTTTATAATACACACTGTATGCAGTCGTATACTGAAAATAATCCGATTTCCAGGCTTTGTGTTCAATTGGATGCGTTAGAGTGCAATGTTTTCAATATTAACTTTCAATTATATTCTATTATTGCAAGAAACCCATTAATTTTGTATGCATAAATTAACTTTGCGTTAGTTAATCATATCAATAATTACAGTATATTAGCTCACTGTGTGGACACTCTGTAGTTAATAAGGCTTGATTTGTAACCAAAGACTTAAGTCCGTTTAATAAATAAACATATAAAACTGTTATTTTATCCTCAAAGATGAACTCAGAAATGATCAGGAACGAATTCTTCGCATATTAAAGCCGAACCTAATTTCCTAAGTTTTGGCTTTTTTAGTTTCAAAAACTGAAGCATCCCGATAATATTTTTATATTCAATTTTCTACTGATGATAGCTTGGAATATAAATATGTTTTTAAAAAAAGAATTGGTAAAGATTTTAGGTTGAATTTTGCTTTAATCGTTGAGAAAGCCAGTTAATTATCCCCAGGAAAATGTTATTTAGTCAAAAGTGTGTCATTTCTCTACCTCTAATTTTTAAACAAATTTAGAAAAGTTCTTTCTTTAGAATATTGGAAATTAATCAGTGTTGAGATACAAACATTTTGCTCTCAGATTCCCACGAAAAAGTAAAAAAACTCTGGGTTTCCATACTTTTTTCTGATGTTAGTTTTACACAAAAAAATCGTCCAAGGTTAGTGTTGAGGCATAAATATTATGAAAACATTGCATAAAAAAGTGCAAGATTTAGATTAAAAATCTAAAATTTTCCAAATTTAACAAACAATTGAGGGAAACTTCAACAAATGTTGCAAAGCCAATTTGTGTTTTCTCCTAAGCATTTTATTTATGCATTTCTTTATTTATTACATATATATTTTTTCCGTATATTTCAAAATTATTCCAATTTTACAAAACTCAAAAATAAGTAAAAAGTAAATCCCAAATGTTAAAACCAAAGCGAATCTATACTTATTTTGCTGCCGTTTTTCCATAATATATAGAAGTAATGATTAAAGAAACAAAAAAATTAAGTTCCCAAAATTAATATTAATTCTTAACTTTCCCCGAGCAAATTCTGCTAGACCAATGTTTAAATAAATAAAGTTTAAAAATACTTTAAACAAAATCCAAATAAATCCGGACTTTTAGGTGTAATTTTAGCAACAAATTTGGATTTGAATCACACTGAAAAATGTTTGAGTTAGTGCAACCAACCCAAACTCGAAAATGATTTCAAATGAACTGTTCGGGGAATAAACCCTAAAAAGTATGGATTACTCCCCAACTTTTGGCTTTTCCTATTTCAAAAATTAAAAACAAATAGATTTTTAAAATGTTTTATCCTCAAAGTTCCACTCAAAAATTATCAGGAATGAAATGTTCGGTTATTAAAGTCAAACAAATTCGAAGGACTGACTTCATAACTTTTGGCTTTGCTAGTTGGAAAAGCTAAAAGATTTTCAAAATGCTTTATCTTCAAATTTGTAGTAAAAGAATTAGTGAAGATTTTTAATTGATTACTTGTTGTCGAAGTTATTATTAATTATCATCAGGAAATTTTCATTTAGGTAAAAGTAGTGCTTTTACTAAAATAATCAACGAAGCATTGGAAATCCTAGCAAATCTATGCAACTTCTTAGAAAAAGCAAACTTGGAGATGTTAACTTTCTTACCTTAAAATATTGGAAATCAAACAGTCTTATGATAAAAGTGGTTTATTTTTAGAATTCCATGAAACAGAAAAAAGTCCGTTTTCTTCTAATTTTTAAGAAAATTGCAAAAAATTAAGTTCGCTCTTAAATTTTCCCTTCGTAAATTATGTTAATGAAATGCCAAATTTAACAGATTTAAGAAGATGTTTCTAATATTGGGAAATTTTAAAGTTTCGTTTGTGTGAAGGCAAACCTCTCCTTAAAAAAAATCCTCTAAGAAATTGGCCATAAAGCTGCATGAGACGAATTTTGAAAATCATCACGGCAATGCTTCAAAGTTCATTGAAAATAATTCCAAAAAGAAGTGACTTTTAACAATTTCATTCTCAGTATGAATACTTCGAATTTGACTTGGTGACAACGCAAATCTTGAAGAATCGAAAGGACTCACTCAGCGTTTGAATGACTTCATTTTCTATTCTGAGAGTTTGGGAAGAATTTTGTAAATTTTGGGAAATTTGGATTTGAACGTCAGCAAAACAGCGGAAATATCATCGACAAAGCCATCAAAGCCTGAGATTATTCCAATTCCAATGTTTACAAACAGAAGAAAGTGTTTAAAGAAAGTTGCTTAGAAATTATGAGAATTAGGTCCATTATAAGTGGCATAAATTAAAATTTTCCATCTTTGATGAAAGATTTCATCAATGAAGCGCCTATGGAAAAACCGTCTGTGCTTCTGGGAATTCCTGAAAATGTCAAAAATTCCTCAAAATCTAATTTAAAAAAATTCTCTGAACATAACAAATAAGTCAATGTAAGATGCAGAGAATTTTCTGAATGAAGTATTCCAGGAAGAATTACTCTACCATTTTCAGAAAAACAAAAAAATCATTTAATAATGATCGTCAATGCGAGGATAGTGACCGAAATAAATAACAAAAAGGGCAAAGTCCACGCGTGTTTTCCACCGATCAAACAAAAATATCATGATTTTCACAGGATATCCGGAGCATCCCAACGGTAAATCACGGAATAAAAGGCAGTGGCCACTCTAAAATTCAGTTCCAGTTAACCTGTAATCACTTAGAAAGTTCTGGACACAATAACAGTAGCAGTGTTAAATAGTGCCGGTAGACAGATGAGTTCTGCAGATGACATACTATTCGACATTCGTGAACAGGTAGAACTGGATAACCTTGCTTTAAAGAAAGAACGCTACGCTAAAATACATTTATATCAGTGCTTCGTGTTGAGGTTTATTCAGTTAAGTTGCAACATTCCTGCATTTAATATCACGTATGTACTTTTATATTATTTATTTTTGTTTGATAAAAGCCAATATTTTGCTTGTGCAATCAAACAATTCTGTAAGAAAGCAATTTCAATTTGGGTGAAAAATTGGCTTGAAACTCAAATAAAAATATGGCTATTATAATTAACATTGTTTACTTGCATCATCGTTAAAATTGTCTGAGTACCTAGCTACGTAACACTAAACAAATAAATAAAAGTCAAAAGAAAACTTAATATTTAGGAAGTAACACAAATTCACTTTGATTTCCAATATTTGCTGAAGTGTTTTTAAGAAAATTTTAGATTTTAATCGAATTCTTGCACTTCTTTATAGAATTTTTAAATAATTAGTGCTGAGGCACAAAAAGCTTGGATGAGCTTTGTTTGTGCAAAATTTAAAATCGGAAAAGTGTATGGAAATCCAGACTTTTGTGTGGAAATCTAAGGATAAAACGTTTGTATCTGAAGACAGCTTAAATTACAATATTTCAAAGAAAGAAAGTTTGTTTAAATATTATAAGTGAAGAAAAGTAGGATTTTTTAAAGAAATGACACAGATTTGCTGAGATTTCCAACGTTTGCTTGATTATTTTATAAAAATTGGCCAAATCAGTTTCCTGATGATTATTAACTGTTACCTGCGTTTTACAACGATTTAAGCAAAATGCAACCCCGATTCTCTACCAATTCTTTGTTAGAAAACAAATAAACATATTTTATAATAGAAATTTGAAGATAAAACATTTTGAAAATGTTTCAGCTTTTTAAACTAGAAAAGCCAAAAGTTATGCAGTATTTAGAATTTGTTTGGCTTTAACAATCGAACATTTCATTCATTGATTTTCGAATTCACGTTGGTGGAAAGTTAGGGAGTAATCCAGATTTCTTGGGGTTTAATATACGAGCAGTTCATCCGAAATAATTTTTGAGTTGAGGTTAGTCGAATTAACTGAAAATTTGTGCTTTGTTAACAAGTTCGCTAATGGAATTTAAAAATTGTTTTTAGGGAGAGGTTTGCTTCAACAACAACAAAATTATAACATTTCTTAAGGATGATAATGTTTGAAAAACTTTCATGAATTTTGTTAAATTTGGCTGTTCGTTAAAAGAATTTAAGAAGGGAAATTAAGAGCGAATTTTGGTTTTCAAAATTTAATTCTTTGCAATTTTATTAAAATTATTAAAAATTGGAGGAAAACAGCCTTTTTTCTTTTTCGCGAAAATCTAAGAATAAATCACTTTTATCATAAGACTGTTTGATTTCTAATATTTCAACAAAAGAAGATTAATTTCACCAAGTTTGTTTAAGACGTAGAAGTGAAGGAAAGATTTTTCTAAGAAATTACATTCAGCTTTTCAATGTTTGGTTGATCATTTTCTTAAAAATTATGGCTTAATTTTACAATGTTTTGACAAAATTCAATTAAGAATTTTTATTGATTCCTTGTTTAAAAAAAGCAACATATTATTTTATACTACAAATTCGAAGATAAAACATTCTTCCAACTAGCTAAGCGAAAAGGCATGAAGTACTTTCGAATTTGTATAGCTTTAATAATCGAATATTTGATTCCTGATAATTTTGGACTCCTTGTTAGAAGAAATTTGGGGATAAAACATTTTAAAAATTGGAAAAGACAAAAGTTAGAGCGTAATTCGGAGTTTTTGGGGATTAATCTGGGAACGGTTCATCGGAAATAATTTTTGAGTTTAGGTTAGCTGAATTAACTGAAACCTTTTTCAGTTTGATTCTGATTCAGATTTGTTGCTAAAGATCCGGAAGCACAGCGGATTTATTGGGTTTTTGCTATACAAGGGAAAGTTAATAATGAATTAAAGCTTTGAAAACTTAAATTTTTTGATTGATTTTTAAAACTTTAAACAAAAAAAACAGCAGTAAAATACTGCTGGTTTTCCTTGGTTTTAACATTTGGGATTTAATTTTCATTTATTTCTCTAAAATTGGAATAATTTTAAAATACTGGAATGTTTTAAAACTTCATGTTTTCAAGATTTCCTGTTGTTGTTAATGTTATTATCTGTTGGAAGCACAAAATAGCAAAGCTACAGGTTTCCCTTGAATTTTTTAAGGATTGACCTTTTCGCAAATATTTTTAAAGAACTGCTAGTAATGTAGAAGCATTTTATTATAGAAAAATACAAACAAAACTCCCAGCAAAGGTGATGTTTTTGATACAGAATTTTATCAACGAAAATTGATTAAAACTCTACAATGTGTTTACTTGTTCGTTCAAATTTAATTGTGCCGACTTTCACATTTTACACCTACGAATCCAAAGAGAAGTTCAAACAGATCACAATTATTAACTAGGTATATAAAAATTTCCTGATGATAATTGACTGGCTTTTACAACGATTTCAGCAAAATTCAGCTCAGGGTATTTATTAATTCTTTATTAAAAAGCAAATCTTATAATACAAACTATCGCCAGTAGAAATTTGAAGATGAAAACATTTTGGGAAATTTTCAGTTTTTCAAACTAAAAAAGCCAATTTGAAAGTTAAAAAAAACATTTAATTCCTGATGATTTTTTAAAGATAAAACAATATTTTCAGAATGTAATTGTTCAAACTGGAAAAGTCAATAATCAGAAAGTAATCCGGATTTCTTAGAGTTTAATATACGAACAATTCGTTTAAAATAATGTTTGAGTTTAAGTCAGGCGAAATCTGAACTAACCAAAGGTTTTTTCGGTTTGATTCAAATTTTTTGCTAAATGGTACCTACAACTCGGGAAACTACATCTAAAAGTCCGGAAGTACAGCGGAGTTATTTGGCTCTTGCTTAAAGAAAACCTAAAAACCACGAAAATTTATTTGGCTTTAATATTCGAGGAATCATTTGTAATTTTTGAGATTTCCGCGATACTTTTTAGCGAAATATTCCTCAGCTGGCTGTGGTTTATATTTTTTGGTTTTTCGGCCTATCACGGAAATACGAAGATGTATCTCCCTGAAAACTTTTTTTCAATAAGTTTTCTGAACTTTCTTTCAATTTCTTTAGTACTTATTAATTTAGTTTTAACTAAATTAATTTTAGTCGGTTTTTTGCTACATTTAAAGCACTAAAATATAAACAATAATATTTAAACGATTACGGTTTCGTAACAACAAAAAGATGAAAACGGCTATAACTTAGCCTTTTATTTTCAGGAGGAACATTTTACTGGTTTTACGTTTTTATTTACACAGTACATAATCAAGTAAAAAGAAATTGATGCTGTGGTGAGAAATTCTAACAAAACAAAGGTTTAAAATTTGGCATCTTAAAAAAGGATTATTGGCCTGATGTTTTCCTTTACACAAGAGCATTAAAAAAAATGACAATATTGCTGGATAATAAAAGAACAACGAGTTTTTAAGATGTTATGATTTAAAGAGAAATTCTAACAAATAATGAGAGATTCTCTTCATTTTTAGAATTTGGCGCCTTTTTTCAATAAAAAAATTTTGCTGGGTTTGCAACTGCATCTTCAGGAAATTAGAAATATAGAACTAAATCACTGCTAAGACTCTGATATCTGACCTAAAGAGAAATTTAAACAAAAAGAATAATTCATTATATCTTCACAATTCGGCGCTTCTTTAGAAGAGAAAATTCTGTGGTTTTGGCATGCGACAGTCTTAAAAATATTTCAAAAATAAAGCTCGCAGGATAATAACAAATAATTTTTTTAATAGGCGATGATGTCCGACTCAAAGAGAAACTCCAAATTCTAATCAAGCAAAGGGAGGTTAATTTTGCTTAGTATTTTTTTGTTTGAGCTGAAAGGCACGAATCATGCTAGTTTTAAGATTTTGGATAACCGACTTGCTATTAATCTGCTAAAAACTTACTCTGAAACAGTTTTTAAACGAGAAAATTGTGATTTCGAGGGTTTTGAAATTTGCAGTAATATTTTAGGAATTAAATTTTACGGATTGACATCCTTAATTTTTATTAGTTTCAGGAATATAGAAAAATATAAATAGAAATCTATTCCTTATAATATATACAAAATTTCAAAATTAATAAAATTCAATTAAAACCTATGCCATATTTTGTTATATTATTAACATTTTGTAAAAAGCAGGAGCTTTGTGCATCATCATTGAAATCATTTAAAAGTTACTTTAACGCACCTTGTACTTGCACACCTTGAAAACAAAGGCTTAATTTTGCTTAATTCACAGGCAAAACAATGACATTCACAAAGAACACATTAATAAACAATAAGGACAATGAAATGTAATGTTAATTTTATGCAAAACTCTATTTTGAGATAAGTCTTACTTGAGGAACATTCCAATTATTTTGGAAATTAAATTATTCTAGCCGAAGTCAGCGCCAGAGTTAATGTTTTTTATATAAAATTTTTTACAAATTAATTTAAATCATTTTATTAATTTTAAAAGATAATTACCTTGCGGAAAAAGTATTGAAAGTGGGAGTTGGCAAAGGTATGACAGTATTCGACTTCTTGCGAGTGCTTTAAAAACGATGACTGATTAGGGACCAAAAAGGAAAAGAAACAGTCTTACTGATTTTAATATCGAAAAAATTATTCGTAAAAGATTCTTTTATTATTGTCCTTTCGCTTACTTTCTTCCTAGCTTTATAACTATTTAGCTATTTAGGTGAGAACTGAATGTTTATTAATACAGTAAAGTAAAACGTTCCTAAGAACCAAGTTTGTTAAATTTATTGTTGATTTTTTAAAAATTCAAAGCAACGACAATAAAAGTGGTTTATATAGGAGCGGGTGGGAGGGCCAGAGGGATAGTTACGGAGAGAGGTAGAGGGCTCCTTAAAAAGGAAATATAAGAACAGTTGACACCAGCAAAATGAAAATGTTGTTAGTTTCTCTATTTGGAAAATTACACTGAAACTGCTGCTTTTTTTAAGACATGGGAATGGTTTGTCTTAATGGGAATCTTTCAAACATCTATTCAGCGGAAACGCATCTGATCCAATGGAAAAATTAATCAAGCCTTGTATTAACTTATTGATTTTACTAAAAGATGCAGATTTGCATTAGGTTCGTGCGGAAAACTTCAGAATTTCCATGATTCAAGCATAAAAAATTGGTAAAATATGGTTAATTCATAACAAAAACAAGTAATTTAAGTAGTGAACAATATCGTTTTTTAACAAACATCCTTATCACCTTCACCATTATTTACGTAGATATAACACTTTTACGCTCTTCACGAGTAGTAAATTTAAAATTAAATTCATTCGATACAAACATTAGTTTCGGCCACTAAATAAATCAAAAAACCTCCGCAAACCTGCTTCTTTGAAACTTCCTTGCAATATCTGCAAGTTAACATTTAAAATTGTTTATACGTTCGAGAAAAAGGGAATCCCAAGTAGGTTCTTTATTAGTCAACTTATTGATAATTATTTAAATCGATTAGGAAACGATTCTGCCTCTTGTTTAATTACTTACGTAATTACGGTGAATGTGAGTAAGTTTTTACCAAAGTATTGAATTAATGAGGCAGGTTTTTCCGATTTTTGAACTATAAGACTACTTGGAGTTAATTTAATCAGAGCCGCCGATCTTAATTTCTTGTTAAACTTCTAGAAATTCTTTTGATTTTATGACGAAAGACTGCGTTTAGATTTCGGTTTCAAGGTTCTATTGTAACTTTTAATTATAGTGATATTTTATGATAATTAAGTAATAACAAGCGTCAGATTAATTGAAAAATTAAAAAACGGAGTCTGCTTTGGAAAATCCGTTAAATTCATATAGTTTTTTTTATTGCAAAGTTTTTTGGGGGAATTTGCAGGAAAAAAATATGTTTGTTGTAAATTAAAGCGAGGTCAGTGTTACATGCTTACAAATCTTGTTGAGTCATGGCTCAGCGATTTGTTTGTTTCGGTGTGGTAGTGTGGTTGTTATAATTTTACGCACCGAACTTGTGATTCATTTATTTGTTTTTATTAACGGATGTTCTTGATTACTACGAACATTACCCACCGAACTTAGCTTCATTTTATCTAAAGCCTAAAGCATTCGCCTTTCAGTCGTTTTGGAATTAAAAATTAGGCAACGACTGGGATTTGAATTTGTCTCTCCTTGGTTGTCAAGTCAACGTGTAATCCACGAACTCATTAAGAAACTGATTTTTGTTTGTACGTTCATTGGGCCAGGCATCCTATTTGATAGAGCAGACTGATTTAATTTCTTTGATTTGCAAGCCATTTAAAAGATAAAAAATTAACAAACTCCAAAATTGACTTCTTTTTATAATATTCAATTATGGCTTAAGGGTTTTCATCAATAGCCTTACTTCTAAAAGTATTCAGCAATCGTTGTAGGAAATATTCATTTATCAAAACAGTAAGACCGAAGGTCGAGGAATTCCCATAATTTGCCTTAAAAGCAAAATTTTTCAAAGTTGCAGCCGCACAAGCTCTAATAAACAAACGTTAAGTAATAACAGAATCTTCCAACGTGGTTTGCTGAGATAAAACTACAAAATTTAACGGAATATTTATTTAAGAAAATCGCAAGACCAATGGCCGAGGAATTTTTCCTTTGTTCGGTGTGCATCAAAACATTTGTTTGAAAGTAAAAATTTGCTAAAGCTGCAGCTGTTCATCTTTTAATAAATAAAAATTATGTAAGAAAGGAATTTGACAAACTCATTTGCTGCGTTAAAAATATATAATTTGGCGAGACTGAAGGGGGAGGAATTTCTACTTTAGAATGGTGTCAACCAAGACGTCTGCTTAGAGGCAAAAATTTATGACTTCAGCTTTTAATAAAAAAAAGTTACATAACAAAGGAATCTGAAACTCATTTGTTGAACAGAATCTTATTTATCAAAATCGCGAGACTGAAACTCGAGGGATTTCTGCCTTAGACTGGTGTGCACCAAAACATTGGTTTATAGCAGAGATTTACCAAAGCTTCAGCTGCTCATCTTTTAATAAATAATAGTTATGCAACAAAGGAATTTGCCAAATTCATTTGTTGAGCTAAAAAATATTATTCAACGCAGTATTTATCTCTCCAAATAGCGAGAACGAACGTGAAGGGGATTACTGTTTCAGATTGGTAGGCACCAAAACGTCTGCTTAGAAGCAACAATTATTTACCACTTCATCGTTAATAAATAATACAGCGAGAGCAGAAAAGGTTGACCGAAAACAATTACTTTCCAAGGCAGGTATTGTGCCATAATTTACTTCCACTTTGCTTATGCGCGTCTTGCGGTTCAGTGTGATATTAGCTTCGCATTTTGACGTTTGCCTTGCAAGTTTCTCGGACGAAAGCCTTCATAATCTTCCACATTACTCTTTTTTAAGGCTACCATTGATATTTTCTTGTTTAGTACAGATTAAGTAAGCCTATTTTTCCAAATATGAATAGGTTTACTGTTTCTGTTGGTTTCTTAGGTTAGGTGCAGTCCATGCTTACATACACACAAAGTGGTACATTTTTACTATTTTCAAAGAGGCGGTACGGTTAGCTATTATTGTTCTCCTTGTAGTTACGTCAGAAAGGAATCTGCCAAACTCATTTATTGAGCCAAAACTATAAAATTTAGTGAAATCTTGTTTACCAAAATCTGAGACCGAAGGTCGAGGGATTCCCGCATTAAATTGGTGTGCACCAAATGGTCAAGCTAAAAACAAACATTTTCCAAAGCTAGGTACAACCATGCAGCCTTGAATAAGTAACTGTGAAGTAAGAAATGAGCCCGCTAAATTCATTTTCTAAACTAAAACTATGAAATTCGGGCATGTGCAGTGTAAAGCTTGGCATGTTTGTCTTTTGAGCCAAAGTTCTCACCCTATAAAGCAACACTTTTAAAGCAGCAAAGATTGGAAATTCTGTATTAATTCGGATAGTAAGCGAAAGAGTAAGTTCCATGGCAGTAGGATGGTTGGCACGACCGTTAGAAATCCCTACTAAAGGTAGAAGCCTTCTGAATTTTCATAAAATTTTAACGGGAAGATGGCGAGGGGCCTAATAGGCGGGAGGTTCTGAGATACTTGGCATTAGAAGGCCTTAATCTTGCTTAGTAGTAAATAAATAAACAACAAAAATCATTGATTTTGGCATGTTATAGTTGTGTACCACCCCAAGTCTATTCGTTTATGTAATAAAGGGACGAACAAAATTTAATATTTGATTCAGGTATTGAAAAGGTACTTGAATATGTAGAAAACTGAACAAAAAAATTGACAAAAAATCTCTTTCTGATTTTCAGATTTCAAAAGTCGAAACAAAAATGAAGTTCCTCGCATCGTTGTTATTCCTGGGAGTTTATTTCGCAGTAACGATAACGAACGCAAAACCGGTAGAAAATTGCAAATGCTGGGACGGTTATGAAGCGAGTAACAGTACTACAGATGGTCCTGAATGTGTTGGAATTTTACTGCTCCATTCGATGCCGTGTAACGAGCCGCAACCTCCGCAATGCAAATGTTCTGGAAACGTAACCGGCATCCTTAAGGATCAAACCGGTATATGGTGCAGTACGTATTCAGAAGGGAAAGAAATAAAACGTTGGGAATGTGAAAATAAAGAAGACTGGACTAAATTTTATGAACAAAATCCTGAGTACAAACCGTGAAGGTGATTTATTTTCGAGGCCTTTTCGAATTTATAGCTTTAAAATTAGATTTAAGGAACTTGTTCTACACCATTTACGTTAAATAAAAAGTTTTTGCTTTATTTCCTTTTGTATTTATGAACCGTACTTTCCTGTTTTATAATGTTTGTTTTGTTTTGAAATAAACAGACGCTGTGAAATATTGTGTTTATGTAAGGATAATGGGAGGAAACTTCTGTTTTATGGAGGGAATTAAAATGCGAAACCCTGACTTTACTCAATTTTGTTTTAATTAGCCCTTAATAAAAGGCACCAGTCGTTTTGGTGCTTTTGGCTTAAATAATTTATGATACCGAATTTAGAAATTTCTGAAACCAAGAAATTTGGCTTGTATTCGGTATGTTCAATCCCTAAAGAGATTGGAAGTGCCGCACCTTAGCTTTAATTCAGTTCAATTCAGAACCTAAATTAGGGATCTAAAAAGTCTCAAAAATGATCCGGGCTAAGCAAAGCAATCAGGTTCTCAAATCCCCACGAAAAATATTCAAAGTGCCGAACTATCGTCTTTATAAATCAAATTTGAAATCCGGCCCACTTTTGTAAGGTCAACCAAAAGGTTTATTAGATTACTAAGGATATCGATAGGTCAAGGACTGTTCATCCTTTACGGATGAAATTCTGCAAGTCTGTGGTTGTTCGATTTCTGAGGGTGGATTTAAACGTGTGTTTCTCAACCCTTTTACTACATTTTGGGCTGATAAAATATTTGCTAAATTTGCTGAATATTTCTGTACTCGAAGATTTGCGTACGGTTTCGTTTTGAATATGCTTTGAGGAAGACCAACGTGATTAGATTTCCAAAGTTTTTTGAAATTTAGTAAAGAAAGAAGTCAGTTAATAAAGCCAAAATCATAGCAATTTTAAAGAAATACCCGATTCTCCAAGGATAAAAGCATAGTTTAAATCGATTCACACAAAATATTATCTAATTAACAGAACAAAGCGAAACATCAACCTATTTGTTCCCTCGATTTGTTCGTCTGACAAAAAACTTGCATTGTTAAAGCACCGAAGCATAATACACGTTGCTTTTACTCGAATAAGCAGCCATGACCGAGGCAACAAAAACGAACGAGCTAAGCCTGTAACTAAAGTTAGTTTTCCACGACCTGGTTGGTAAATTAAACTTTATCGAATACGATTTTCTATGCGCCTTTTGTTTCCGAGATTGTTTTCTCTTCTTTTCTGCAATGTTTGGGATTTTGGAGTTGAAACGCTGCGTTTCTGTTTATGATTAATAATAAATTAAGGGTGAATTAGTAAAAAGTAAAAATTGACTGAGACTTTTAACATAGTTTGGCTGTTTTGCTGCGCTCTGTCTGGAATTAATTGGTTTTACCATTTCAGTTTTCTTTAATTATGTGTTAGTTTTTGTATAAATATCAAGGAAGACAATTGTTACAAATTATATGAAATTCTTAAACTTAGTTTGGTCCTTGCAATAAAATCGGAAATTCTCTAAGTTGCTAAACAGTTAGGTACTAAATTAGTAAAGCAGCAAAGGATAACTCAGTATTGGATTATCAAATGACCTATCGTTAAGCCGCAAATACCAGATTAAAATCTTAGGTTTGACACTTTTTCATCTTTAGGCAGGTTAATTTGGTAAAATTTACAAAGTAAAAACCCATGATTTTGCCTTAAATTATGATGAATTTTTTAACAGCAAAAGGCTTGGAAAAGATTAGTGATGCTTTATTTAACAGCTAAACACGTTTTGCGCCCCAATTGAATCTAGAGGCTCTGAAAACTGTCTTTGATTATCATTTGAAACCCCTTTATCCTTTTTGTACAGATAAGAAGCGTAACTAAATAGTTTATGTAGGCAACCTTAAAGGCAGCGAAGCACACCAACACGTACAAAAACCCACATAAAATCTGCGAATCCAACAGTTCAGTTTACTTATGTAAGTAACAAATTACCCAAATTAATTCAAAAGGAATAAAGGCAAGAATAATTATTTCCTTTCAGAGGTCCTTGCAACTCGATTATTTTGGAAGAATACCGAGGTAAAGTACAAAGAAACAAAATTTAGCAGTAATTGTAATTAATAATCGTCAGTAAGACAATGCCGTAACCTTTCGAGGAAGTTTCATTAACGATAACAATATAACTAAGGACGCAAGCCAGGATTCAATTAAATTAATTTAAAATTACGGGTTTTATAAGGCGAAGTGCCTCTTGCAAAAGGTAGGTAATTATAATGGGTAGTGACTTAGATCGTACCCCTGCCTCTGCGTTACTTTACTGGAAATTTCTATTTAATAATTTTGTTATAATCAAGAAGATACGCGAAATTATTAACTGTTAAGCAAGCTTGGAATTAATTTACCGAATTTTTGGTGGTTTATTCTATAATGTTTTTATTAAGCAATTATGTTAAGAGGCATAGAACTCGCCTTTTGTTACTGCGATTTTGAGAAATTTATTGCTGAAATATCCTTCAAACAATGACAGAAAACAAAAATTTGGCCGTATCTTCAAAATCCAAAACACCAGCAATTTCAACAAATTTAAGCGAGTTTAAAACCTGCCAAGTTAATCTGAATCTGACACAAGCTACGCCTTTGATCATCCAGCAAAAACCGCAAAACTTCACTACTAAAATTCGCAAAGGTTTTCATTTATTTATTAACGATGATTCAAGCTGTTCAAAAGCAGATTTCGCTGAATCGCCGACTTGTTAATGAAAAGCTAACCCGTCCCAAAAACAGAAAAAAAATTAAAAGTGAGGGACCTCTGCCCAACCTAAAAAGACTTTTCTAAATTCAGCAAAGCAACGGTTGATGTACAAAGACCAAGAAAAGGTCAAAAGAAATAACCAATACTCGTTACTTTGAAATTTATAACCCTGCATGTCAGCCTACAGGAAATTGAAGTAACTTGAATTATTAAGGTTGTGCTTGTTACATTTGTTTTGTCCTTATCTTGCTCCTTGGGTTTTCTACTGATTCTGTCAAATTTTGAAAGGTTTATTAATCTTTTTGGTTACAGGCGTTTCCGTTATTTTTCTCAACTTTAAGGCTATTATTTTATTTTATTATTATGGAGCTGAGGACTTTGGCCTATTGCTTGCCTTCCGTCACTTCGACCCCTAACGGTTTGTTTTGTAACTTGTGAGCCCTAATCAAAGCCCGCTGAATTAATATTCCATATAAGGCCTTACCACTTTATTTAGCCAAGACAATCTTCTAAAACTCTTTTCTCCGATGTACCCTCAAAACCTCAACAGGTTATGGGACCCAGGTGTGCTTGAGCGAGATTAGTGTTTGAAAAGAAGTTGTGCAGTTTTTTAAATCACTGGCTCTTACGCCTACGCTAGAGTTCGGTACGTGCTCTTAGAGCAATTCTAGTTGCATGTGGTGTAGTTTTATGATTTAAGTTCAGTCTCAAGGCAAACTTCATCATGTAACGTGTGTTCTAATAAATTCTACAATCTTCTAAAACTCTTTTCTCTGATCTACCCTCAAAACCTCAACACTATTTATAAACCTTAAGATATTTCTGGGTTTTAACTCCCTTATTTCAGTAGGTGTCATGCTTGCCTTCCCGAAAATATTTGGTATGCAACGACATTCACATAGAATGTGTTCCGCCGTTTCCACCGCCTTATTACAAAGTCGGTAGATTTGGTCCTCAGCCTTGACAATCTTAAACTGATGATATTTTATTGAAGTATGACCTGTAAAAAGGCCAGTGATGGTCTTTTAATTCTTCTTGCTGAACGACAAAGCAATTTTTGCTTTCGTTTGCGAGATAGTTATAAACTGTTTTGCTTGTCGTTGTCTTGGTATATTTTCCCAGTTCGAGGATTTCTGTTGTTCCTCCCATAGCCTGACCCAGTCTTTAATGTGGCATTTTTATATTCCACAGCAGGGTTCAGGTCCAATAAAAGACGTCTTTGCTCCTAGTTTTGTGAGTTCGCCAGCCACTTCATTGCCTGGTATACCCTCGTGTCCTGAAACCCACCATAAGGTAACATGGTTTTTGGTTGATAGTTGCTTGAGGTTGCCTAAGCACTCCCAGACAAGTTTAGATTCACACGTATAGGCTTTAAAAGCCTTTAGTGCTGCTTGACTGTCTGTAAGAATATCAATTGTTGCACGTTTATAGCCTTTTTTAAGGTTTATTTTTGTGCATAGGTTTATAGCATAAACCTCAGCTTGAAAGATAGTAGCTTTGGGGCCCAGGGGTTCAGAAATGCGGCAACCGGGGCCGCAAACCCCGCTCCTATCCCCCCTCCTTCTATCTTTGAACCAGCCTTGTACCATTGATCCTCTCTTAAATTAAATGAGAGCCCTCCTGAGAACCATATTTCCCGGTTTAATATTGTCATAAAGACTAATGTTAAAATATTCGAGATACACGTGTAACGTATCGAATTACATCTTGTGGGAATGCTAGATAAGGCACGTATATGGAGTACAATGTACTGAAACTTGACACCTCATACGTGCTTCTGTGTAAATTCCGCATGCATGCGAAATGCTGACTGACAGCAGCATTCTTGTAAGATAACAAGTAGACATTTCTCATGTTCATATTGGAAGAAGGGGGTCAATTTTCTGTATAAAAGCTAAACGAGATTACATGAAAGATATAGTTTATCTCCAGGCGTGAAAGAAGCAGTACCTACGAGAACATTGACACCCGTCAAGATGCCGTGCCAGTAAATAAATGTAAAATTGTTTTATGTTAAACTTAAACTGTAATTCAGGACTTGTAAAATATTTGTGTGAATTGCTTAAATTCATTTTATAGACTTCGTCATTTTAAATGTGATTGGGACTTAGCATAACTTTGAATAACTTTAAAATGTAACTGGAAGTTGTTTACTAACTGGTAAAGACTATATTTTGAATCTGGAATCGTGTCGATTTGAACTTAGAATAATTTTGAATTCACTTTAAATTGAAATTTAGATTAATTGGTATAACTTTGCTTTGAAGCTGGACTTGTAATAATTCATATAACTTGACGTTAATTCAGGAACAATTTATATTATTTTCTAAAGCTAAAGCACGGATATGAAATACATGAATGTTAGTTGAATTCGACTTTGATTAAAAACTTCTCGTAAAAAGCCAAGCAATATTCAAGTGGCGACGTCGGTCAAAGGCTACCTAAATTAGTAAAGTAACTTATTTATCTTAATTTTTAACAATAAACCAAGCAGCCGCTTTGCTACAATATGTTCACTATGTAGGGTTGGTCGAAATTGTATTTTATTGGCATAAAATCCATTATGGCGTAGGCCGTTCGCTCTAGGTGAGCAGGACTTAGTATTTCTAAGTGGCCTCTCAGGATCCCTGACGTTTAGCCGCGGCCACTTAGGCGCGGCCGTTTAGACGCGGCCATTTCGGCGCATACACACTTGGACGTAGGGGCACTAGCACATAAGGACAAAAGGACGCAGTAAACTTGGGCGCGAGAATTTAGGGCGCCGAGACATTAGGACGCAGGAACATTAAGCAGTAAAGTAAGCAACCAATTCAGTTCTTTTGTCCAGTAGCATGTAGGTATGTATGTATGTAGATGGTTATTTAATCTCTTATGCATTTGTATTATATACGACAACCCAACTATTTAAAGTGGCCGCGTCTAAACCTGCTCCGTGTTTTGTTAGCTCCTTTAGGAGTTTATTAATTGCCACAGATCATAGAAGGGGCGACAATATCCCCCTTCCTTGGAGACAACCCCTAACGGTCGCTATTGTAACTGATTCTCCTCCCAACTTTGCTGTAATGTTTCGACTTTTTAACATGACTTGAATCCACTTAATAGTCGAAGGATCAAATCCTTACCTCATGGTAGTTCTTTCTATGGATTCGAAGGTGGTATTATTACAAGCACTCTCAATATCTACGAATGCACAGAGAGCTATTTCTTATGCCATGTACGTCTGCTCCAGTCCTTTTACGAGACTGTGTAGAGATTTGATTTTGCCTTTCGATAGGCATGTTGGTTGGGATGAAGTGGTCGGTTTGGTAGAACTTCATTTCTTAGGTACTGATCAAGTACCTTTTCCATTCCTTTTAGGAAAAAATGGGGAGAGGCTTCTAGGCCTATACGACTTGGCTAGGTTTAATCGGCATAAATTAGGTTTTGAGTTTGAAAAATACAAGAATTGACATTTAAAGATGCAATGAACGCCCATTCCGGTTTAAAATCGAACTCTCTTAGATTAAGCGTCTTCTTTATTTCTCTTTCCTTTAAGGCTAGGTTTAGTTGTCAAACATTAGGTTTGGGTTTGAAAGATATTTAAGATTTATAGAAGTTTCCTTGTTTTAGTACAAAACCATCTTAGATTCAAAAGATTTCCGGCGGTTTTTCTAAAATTGAGTTAAACTAGGCTCCGCACGTGTGCATTCAAACCTTTAGATACAAAAATAAATCGCAGTAGTCCTCAAAGTAGCACTTTTAATTAAGAGCAACTCATCAAACGTCCGCAAGGCAATCGTTAATTACTCCACTTTTGCCGTACTTAATTTCTCAACCCTTTCCAGTTACAACACGAGATAACGTCCTAAAAAGAAAAGTTTGTGACTAAATTCGTCCAAATCCATTACTTATAACGCGGATTTGGAAAATAGCAATTTCCGCACTGTTCGTTTGGATAAACACAGAGAAGCCTCGAGCCCGTCTCCGTGTAATTGACACTTCTGGAACAAAGTGATTTAATGGAAGGCTAAGCCCTTAAGTAAAGTTTTCCTACATGAAACATCAATGCTAGAGCTAACTTTTAGTAAAACACCGGATAAACCCGTATTAACTACATGAGAACGTTACTGAAACATAGTAGGAATTGAATGTCATATTTTGCCCATTTACGTTTCAAGTGTTAAGAATCTCAGTAGAATCTTACTAAATTTGGAAATTTTCACCTTTAAATAAGCTTAAAAACATAAACGAGCAAGTAGTGTTAGCTTCACGCATGACCAACCCGAAAAAAGGCTTTCTAAGCAAACCACACGCCAGCACACTTTTTAGTGTGTAATCTGTGTGACCTACACAATGACTAAGGCGTAAAACAAACATTTCAATAACCATAGCAAACCAATATAGACAGAAAATTTAAAAAACTTCAAAGCCAAAAGGAGATGCAAATTTATTCCTGTAGTTTTGCTTATCTTGCAGGTTCGCCCCTTTTTAAAGTAATTTCCTTGCAGTGTCAATGAAAATCTGCATACAGCAAAGGTGAAACGGCAAGGCTCTCCTAAACTCCCTCATAGCAGGTTGCTGTCGATTCATTCTATTCTATTCCATTGTTTTTCACCAAAGTAAGGGTTTGCTTAATCTCCCGGTTGCAAAACCTTGTATACACGCACAACTTTATTATCAGAACTTACTTTTGTGTCGCATAATTACCCCAGGGTATAAAGTGGAACATCTTAAATCTAATAAGGTGTTTATATAAACCCTCCACTTTATATTCATGTAAGCGATACATGTTTCAATCGTAGGATTTCGACCGACAAAATGCAGTAACACCGATTTAAATAAAACTGTCATGAATATAAATGGATAGCCGATGCAGGTTTATATCCTCCCGATGAGAACATCGATACGTTTTGCAAGCTGCATAGTAATGGAACACATGATTCCTAAGAGAATATAAAACCTATCAAAATATTTAAACCTTTCAAATTTGTATTCGTGGCACAACTGCGGAAAATGGGGCAGTTTAACAATACAGCTTCTATTATCTAAAAAAATAAAGCAAGTCTATTAATTGGAGGGAAAATCACGGCAGCCAAAGTTGAAAGTTTGAAGAAGTCTGAGGGAAAATTTCGAGAAGTTCGGGGAGGTCTACATGATTGGAAAAGCATATAAGAGTGTGGACAAATCTGGATAAATTTCGAAAATTGTCGGAAGCTCCGGGATGGCCCCGCAGATTTCGAAGGAAAAAAACATGTAAATTATTAAGAAAATCGTAGGACACTAATCAACGACCAATAGAAACGTAATATTGAGCATGGTTACTACGGCAACGTTCAAATTTCTAGGAAATTTTTTGTTGGTCGCTAGACCAACCTAGGTGAAATTAATAAGTGGAAATCTTTATGTCAAATGTGACAGCTGACGTACAAGTTGCTATGGTTCCGTTTCTAAAATTTAAATATATACTGCATTATTATTGTTTTTAGTGGCGATGTCGATACGATTTTCTTGCCGAATCTACACTCAAGCACTAATTCATGCCCGGGAAATTTTTAGTAGTGCATTTCAACAACGAATAATACGTTGTTGAAATGCACACCTAAAAATTTTCGGAAAGAATTAATGTTCTTGTGAGATTATAAGTGAAAATCTCGCAGAAGTTCACTTTATAGTTGAAGTTAACAATAAAATTAAAGGCACTACATCTCCTGTTATGTTTGTAAGTTTTGATCTTCATTATGTTTGCGTATCTTTTATCAAAGCTAACAACGTCGGTGTGCTCGGGCTTCATATAGTAATCCCATTGCTGAAACTAATTTTAAAAATTCATTACAAAAACCTCGTTAACAATTTTGAAATTAAATACAAGCATCCTGAATTCGGTTCTTCTTTATGTTGTGCTGGCACCTTCAGCATTGTTATTAGGCATTTTAATACTGATTTCAGATTTAAAACTTGGGTTCTTCACGTTCACTGAAAAAATACTGGAAAGATACTGGCTGGGCTCGTTATTTTATCCCGTTTGGTTCATGTTTAATTTCTGTAATTTAAGTAGTAAGCTAAATCTGTAATTGTCGGCGGCACGTCAGTGCAAAATATACGGGAGTTTTATAAAAAAAATAACGACTAACCCTTTTTAATTATTTTTAAACCATTTTTGATTTTACTATTAAGCTTTTAAATTAAATTGGTTTTTGGTGATTAGGCAAAGAAGTAAGCTACGCCAAGCACCCCCTTTTGCAATACGATGCTTGGTTTAATATTTATTTTGGTAACGAGTGGTTCAAATCTGTTAGAAATACTTGAATCAAATGGGAATTCTCGTACGCGTCTATTTGTTTGAAAATATGAGTAAATATTTCAGAATAAAGCGATATCATTTATGATAACACTAATCGTTATCGTAATTAGTTTTCATAGAGCTGCATATTCAGCAAACAAAGGTTAGTGCACACATCGAGCTCTATAGTAAATAAACAAGTTATTTAAAGAAATCTTTAATGATTTCTTAGTTAGTAGAAAAAGCTGGCAGTAATTTTGTTCTAAGATTTAAAATAAAACAAAAGGCTCTCAATCTTAATTCGCCATTCTTTCTAATTATTTGCTTTCTCGAAACCTTACCACAAAATACAAAAAAAACCCCGATCAGATCTGCTTCGGCAAGTTTTGACCTAAAATACTCTTAATTAAAAATAATAAAATTCAAAAATAGGAGCTTTGCAAGAAATATTTAATACCAAAAAGAGTACCGATTATATGAAAAAGCAGGAAAGTGAAGAAGTGTATAAAGTGATTAATAAACCTTGTTACAAGTAAAAAAGGCAGAAACTAAAGCAAAATTAAGCTTAAGTTTAGAAAAGCTTGTGAAAGTCAAAAAAGGCTTCGGAGGAGCCTCGAAGAAGGAAGGCTTCTCAGAAAGGCTTCGGAAATTCCTAAGAAAACATACTGGAAAATACAGACGAACTCTATTGGATGTTTGGGGATGCCCAGTCGTTTGATAAAAGTACGAAAAAGTCGCAGGAGGTTTTGAAAAAGTTTCGGAACATTTCCAGAAAGTTGTGGAACAATTTAAGAAAACATAGAAAAGGTATCTAGAAGAAGAGAAATGATGAGAAATTCTGAGGAAGTCTCGTGGAAATTTGGGGCAGTTCAGACTTGAAAAAACTCAATAAAACGCAATGTGCGAAGAAGCCGTAGAATAGTCTAATAAGAAAGCCTCAAAAAGTTTTGAAAAAACTACATTGAAAAATATTAACGGAATCTCGTGGAAGTTCGAGGAAGTCCAGATATTTGAAAAGGCTTGTGATTTGAAAACGTCGCAGGAAGTTTTGAAAACGTTTCTGAAAACTTCGAAATAGTTTGGGAATAGCCTAGGAAAGCTTCTAAAAGGTCTTGGAAATGTCGAAAAAAATCCATTGAAAAATACTAAAGAAGTCTCGTGAAGGTTCGGAGAAGCCCAGAAGTAATGCTTGCGGAAGTACGAAAAAGTCGCAGGAGGTTTCGGAAAAATATCAGAAATTTTCTAAAAGTTCTGGAACAATCTAAGAGAGCTTCGAAAAGGTACCTACCGAAAATTTAGATGAAGAAACACTAAGAAATTCTGAAGAAGTCTTATGGAAGTTTGGGAAAGTGTAAACGTTTGGTAAAGCTTGAGAAGGTCACAGGAGGCTTTGGAATAGTGGCGGAGTGGTCAAAAGGTTTTTAAATAGTTTAAGAAACCTTCAAAGATGTGAGAGTGTCCGAAAAAGTTGCAGGAAATTCGGAAAAGCTTTTGAAATTTTATAGAAAAGCTTTGGAACAGTATAGGAAAGCTTTAAAAATGCTTCTGAAATTTCAAAGAAAAAACAGTGAAAAGTACTGAAATTGGTTCAAGGAAGGTAAAGTAGGCAACCCTGCTTAGAAAGGCTTACAAAAGCTGAAAAAGTCTTGGAAAAGCCTCAAGTTCCTGAAAGTTTTCAAGATGGCTTGCAAAAGACTAGAAAAGCTTAGAAAAAAATTCGGCTTCAAAAGAAAGCACTGATAAATGATGAGGACTAGGAGGAGTTTCACGTAAGTCGGGGTGAGTCCAGGCGTTGCTTGGATGTTCTGGAAAAAGTTGCAAAAGCCTTTCCGACTTGCAGAAGTTGGGGAAACTAAGGAGAAGTTTCGGAAGGATCTTTGGAGACTTCGAAATAGCTTCGGAGGTCTAAAAAATTTTGAAGACGTGTTGGAAATTTCGAAGAAAATATATGGAGAATTACTGACGAAGTTTTGTGGAGGTTTGGGAAAGCCCAGACGTTTATAAAAGTTGCAGAAATTTCTGGGAAGTTCCTAAAAGTTTTAGAATAGTCTAAGGTTTCTAAAATTTATAAAAAACACTTGAGAAACAGTAAGGTTGCTTCGTAGAAGAAGCGTACAGAAAAGCTTGCGAAAGTTGGAAAATGTCTTGGAAACTTACGACAAGTCTTTGGAAATTTCGAAAAGTTTTGGTGCAGTTGATGAAAGTTTCCCAAAAATTTTGGAGGAAAAGCAGTGAGAAACATCAAGTATCGTGAAAGTTCGAGGAAGTCCGGAAAAGTTTCTAAAGTTTAGGAAAGCTTTGGAAAGGCATCAAAAACGTTTCCTTGAAGAAAAGGAAAGTCTACAATTTTGGACAAGCTCATAAATGTTTGGAAAAGCCTTGGTCAGTTTCGTAAATGTAATGTCCAAAGAAATCTCGAGAAAATTCGGGAAAAACCCAAGGATGTTCGAAAAAGCTCAAAAGGAATTTGAGAAAGTTTTTCGCCTTATGTTTGATGATTTCCTATTTTTTCAGGTAAACTTCGAATTTTAAGCCCGAGAAAGCTCAATCTATATTTTAAGAAACTCCAGAAAAGCTTTAAACTCTCCCAACAAGTAAAGACAGAAAATGGAAATTACTCGCCGCAAATGATGCAACTTATTCAATATTTCATTACACTGAAGTTAGGACCAATTAATGCGCTAAAAACTATACACAGGGTGGCCCACTGAAAACAGTAAACTTACACAAGCTTTGGCCACTTAACATCATCAATTTAAATGCTGACAAACTCACAAAGTACTTGCTTATTACAAACAACTTGTTAGATGAAGTGCATTTGTTTGCTACGTTCAATTGTTTAAGCCTATTAGATCAAAATTTAAATTTATTTTTTTCTGGAATTAATGACCGGATTTCAAAAAAAAGACTTAAAAAGAGAATCGAAAGGCCCTTAGAATCGTGTAAAGTTTGACACCCCTTTCTATTTAATTTTTGGGGTGCAATTCACCCTCATCTTAGGGTTGAAGTTGTGTAAATAATACTAATCAATTCAGATATATTGATACTAAGATTAACGTTGTTAAGAACTTATGAATTTATCTAGTGACATTTTTTCATTTCCGTTGCCTGGAAATCATTGTTTTGTTTGTTTTAAAAAATCACCTAAAAAAAAAACATTCTGTAAAAAATTAATTAACGTAAGTCACGTCAGAATTGTTCATATTATCAATTTTCTATAATTTTCTTGATTCAATTCCATAAATAATTGTATAAAGTTAATATACTTTGCAAATAGTAATTACCTTGCATTTATATTGTGTTGTCGACGCCGGTCTTGCAGAGAATTATTACCAAGAATCAGCGAATACAATTTCATTACCTTTACAAAACATTTTGGTCCTTCGGAGCACGAATATTTCAAGAGATGAATTTAGCAGAAGAATGAAAATTCAAGATTACAATTGCACGTGATGAACGTGTTTTCATTGGCGACCAGACGACGACGTTTCCCTGTTTGATAGTGGTCAGCTCTATTTCACAACGTAAGGTCAGGTTTACTTCAAATATCTATTTTCCTTTTAACCTCCTTTACGTTAAATTTCATATTGCCGCCACTATTAAATATTTCGACTTACTTACAATTTCGTTTACAAGTTACATACATTAACATTTGTATATTACGTTATGATTGCGTTTTGATTGACGTATATCGCCTTTCACGCCTACTACATATATTTCCGTATTATTCCAAATTCAGACTACTATTTACAATTTCTTTGTTGCGCAATCTTTGCCATAAATTCCGAATTTGAATATTACTTACACGCGTTAAAAAAGGCTTTCAATTGCATTTACTTAAGTTACCTATTTACATTTGCATATTTACCTTTGTTGGTAGTTAGCAATTTCTAAAAAACGTCAAAATGGCTAAAAGCAAAGAAGAAAAGCTTTTACTTGCTACTGGCAAAAGCATGATTAATAAATTAAATAATTTTGAAACATTCTTAGAATCCGTATCTACTACTGTGACAGATCAAGAGGTTCTTGCGAAAATTCGTTTGCGTTGCGATGCAATTAAGGATTTGCCTGAAAAATATAATGACACAATGATCCATCTTAGCGTTTTGTCCGTTGTGGATGCTGAGATGTTAGAACCCGACAGTTTCTTTGACAAATATATTGATCTTAGCGCACGGGCATCCTTTTTATTAGATTCAAATTTATCTAAATTATCTGCAAGCAACTCTAATGAAAATTTCCATTGCAAGACAAACGGTTCAAATGCCACACAAGCTGCTTTTACAATGAATACGAAGTTGCCACGTATTTCACTACCATCATTTGATGGGAATTATATTGAATTCACTTCATTTTATGAAACATTCATTTCCTTAATTCATGATAATGCAATTTTATCAGATATAGAAAAGTTTATGTACTTAAAAACTTGCCTTCGCGGAGCCGCAGCTCAAACCATTGCTAACATTCAGCCATCTGCTGAGAACTACAAAATTGCTTTTGACATGGTAATTGATCGGTACAACAACCCTAAACAAATTATTTTAAATCATATTAAAGGCATTTTCGATCTAAAAACTATGAACAAACGTAGCGCATTTGATCTCAGAAAATTATCTGACGAATTTGTAAAACACATCAGGGCTTTACAAAATTTATCAGTGCCGATAGAACAATGCACTTGTTTTTTATATCATATATTAATGTCCAAACTCGATATTAGCACTAAAAGTAAATTTACCGAATTTAAAACCCGTTCAATTCCAAGCTTAGAAGAAATAAATGAATTTCTAAAAGGTCACTGCGAGCTCTTAGAAGAAATAGATTCCAATAATAAAGGTTATAATTCTAATAAGCTTTCTGATGCTAAAAATAGTTACAAACAAAGATTTAATAGTAATCAACAATCATTATTGGTAACACCTAATAATATATCTTGCTATAATTGCAAAAGCAATCATTATATAACGGAATGCCCAAAGTTTCTATCTTTATCTACCAAACAAAGGTTCGATAAAACGAACGAATTAAAAATCTGCAAAAATTGTTTACGGCACTCAAGTTACAATTCTTGCAATTCCAAATATAATTGTCGCATTTGCAATAAAAGACATCATTCTTTGTTACATTTTGAAATTCCAAAGAACAATTCTGAAGACCAAGTTGCTACTACTGCTACTAAAGAAACTTCAAAAACCGTTGTTCAAAATGATTCCCGAATTTCACTTTCTTCTTTCGATACATCTCCTAATGAGAATTTACTTTCAACTGCCATAGTAAAGATAAGAGCAAGGAATCATAATTGGTACACTTGTAGGGCGATACTGGATAGTGGTAGTCACGTAAATTTCATAACCGAAAACTTAGCCAAGAAGTTGCATTTGGAACAAAATAAGTCCAAAACAAAAATCTTAGGTCTCAATTCTTGTGCTACAGAATCAAGTTCTATTGTACACATTCAACTATCCTCTTTGCATAATGGTTTTCAAACAAATCTGCAATGTCTTACAGTTCCAAAAATCTCGGAAAATCTACCTTGTAATTCATTTGACAAATCGCAGCTGGGGCTTCCCAGAAATATAAGATTAGCAGATAACGATTTTAACAAATCTTTGCCCGTTGATTTACTTATTGGCGCGGGTAAGTTTTACCACCTTATGTGCATCGGACAAATTTCCTTAGGCGAAGATAAACCCGTTCTGCAAAAGACTTTGTTAGGTTGGGTAGTTTCAGGTCCGTGCAGTTATGGTAAAAGTTTTCAAAATAATATATGTTTACATGTATCAACTGACGAAAATGATCGCAGTGATTCATTACAGAATTCCATTCAAGCGTTTTGGCAGATGGAAAATGTATCTTTAAAGAATGAATTATCTCTGTTATCTCGCGAAGAGCGATATTGCGAAGATTATTTTACGCGAACTGTGTCGCGAAAATCTGATGGTCGTCTAATAGTTTCAATTCCCTTCAATTCTAATATTATAAAATTAGGCGATTCTGAAGTACAAGCTACTATGCGATTTTTTCATTTAGAGAAAAAATTGTTAAGAAATCCAACCTTGAGGTCAGAATACTTAAAATTTATCCACGAATATCGTGACCTTGGTCACATGATTAGAATTACAAATTATGACAGGCCAAAAGTTGCAAATAACGAGCCTACTTTCGAAGTCTTAGATTCTTCAGTTTCACTTACTAGTATTCCTGCATTTTATTTACCGCATCATGCGATAATCAAATCGAGCTCTCTAACAACAAAGCTTCGTGTAGTATTTGATGGAAGTGCAAAATCTGATTCCAATGTTTCCATCAACGATACTCAAATAGTAGGACCTGTAATCCAGGATGACCTGATTTCTATCCTATTACGTTTTCGACAGCATAAGATTGCTTTGACGGGCGACATTGAGAAAATGTATCGCCAGATTTTGATAAATCCTTTACAAAGAAAGTTTCAGCGTATCCTTTGGCGTGATGGTCCTGAGTTACAGTTAGATACTTACGAATTGCAAACTGTGACTTACGGTACTGCAAGTGCTAGCTATTTAGCTACAAAATGTCTGCAATATTTGGCACAATTAAATTTTCAAACATTTCCTAAAACTTCATCTATTTTGAGATCTGATTTTTATATGGACGATCTTATCACAGGAGCCGATACTGTAGACGAAGTGTTGCAAATAAAAGAAGAAATAACTATAATTTTGAGTGAAGCCGGTTTTCCAATTAGAAAATTCTTATCAAACAATTCAAATATTTTGTCAGATAGCGATCCTAGTGCGCAATTTCATACAATCCCTTTAGGTGAACGCGAGAATGCCAAGGCTTTGGGCATTACTTGGAACTCTCTTGCAGACACAATTCAATACAGTATTCCAATTACTTCGAATTTACAACAAGTATCAAAACGGATAATTCTTTCAACCATAGCACAATTATTTGATCCACTAGGTTTGGTGTCTCCAATTATTGTCACAGGCAAATTAATAATCCAAAGACTCTGGCAACTACAGTTAACTTGGGATGAACGTATCCCAGAATTTCTGAATTCAGAATGGAACATATTTAAGAATGAACTTCCATTATTAAGTAGCTTAAAGATTCCTAGGTGTGTTATTTCTAAAAACACTTCTACCATCGAATTACATGGTTTTAGCAGTTGTAGAGCTTTTGGCTGTTGCATTTATGTCAGATGTATACATCCTGATAATACTGTTTCCAAACAGTTGTTGTGCTCTAAATCACGAGTGGCCCCTATACGCACCACAACCATACCTCGACTAGAGCTCTGCGCGGCTTTACTATTGACACAACTTCTTCTAAAAGTTAAAAATACCCTCACTCTCAGTTTCAGTAGAACATATTTTTGGACAGATTCAACGATAGTTTTAAAGTGGATTAATTCTCCGCCTAACAAATATAAAGTTTTTGTTGCCAATCGAATCGCGGGCATTCAGGAAACTTCAGAGCCTTGTGATTGGTATTACGTTCCGTCAAAACAAAATCCCGCAGATTTAATTTCCCGGGGTACTTCCAGTGTTGATTTGTTAAGCAACTCTTTATGGTGGCATGGCCCATCTTTTTTAAATTTAACTCCCGATCAATGGCCTACACTTCCAACTATCAAAGCTGAAGAACCTTCTTCCGAAGTAAAAGCTCAATCCGATCTTATCTTTAATTTTCTAACGGTTCCAGCTTTAAACATGTTTCAGAAATTTTCATCCCTTTCCAAACTTAAACGAGTATTCGCTTGGATGCTCCGTTTCATAAAAAATGTGCAACTTTCCGTAGCCCAGCGAAGCAAAGGTAACTTACAAACTATTGAATTAGAAAGAGCCATGAACATTTTAATAACCATATGTCAGGCAGAAACGTTTTCAATTGAAATCAAACAATTAAAAAATAAGCAAAATTTAGAAAATAATTCTAGCATTCTGCCGCTAAGTCCTTTTCTTGACAAAATTGGTATTCTAAGAGTAGGTGGTAGGATACGAAATTCCGCTTACTCCTTTGACAAAAAATTTCCCGCATTGCTTCCAAAGGAGCACGCTTTCACTAAACTCATTTTTAAGTACTTCCATGAAAATTTACTACATTGCGGAGCTCAACATTTGTTGGCTGCCATACGCGAGTACTATTGGCCCATTTCAGGGCGAAATATCGCCAAAAAAACAGTGCATGACTGTATTAAATGTTTTCGTGTTAATCCTCGATCTTACCATCCTATTATGGGCGATTTACCTGCAAAACGTCTACAGGTTGGAACTCCTGTATTTTCTAACGTCGGTGTTGATTACGCTGGTCCAATTTTAATAAAGGACAGAAAGCTTCGGGGTTCCAAACTTATCAAGTCCTACATTTGTTTGTTCATATGTTTAGCAACAAGAGCTATACACTTAGAATTAACAACCTCCTTATCTACGGAATCCTTTATAGCAGTTTTCAGGCGGTTTATTAGCCGTAGAGGAAAGCCAATTACGATTTCTTCAGATAATGCAACTAACTTCAAAGGTGCTGCAAATGAGTTAAAAGAACTTCAAAGTTTTTTAAATTTAGAAACTACGAATAATTGTTTTTCTGATTTTATGGCAAATGAGCAGATAAAGTGGGAGTTTATTATACCCAAAACACCTCATCAAGGTGGAATGTGGGAAAGCGGTATCAAATCCGTCAAAACGCATTTAAAACGTGTCTTAGGAAATACTTCCTTAAATTATGAGGATTTTCATACTTTATTAACCCAAATAGAGGCAATATTGAATTCGCGGCCCCTGTCCCCATTATCCTCAGATCCTTCAGATTTAATTCCTTTAACACCTGCACATTTTTTAATTTCCAAATCATTTCATTCACTACCTGAAGTAAACTTGGATCAGATTAGTGAAAATAGACTGACGTTGTACCAAGGAATTCAACGCCTAGTACAATCCTTCTGGCGTCGCTGGAGTCTGGAAGTAGTCCCCGAATTGCAGCGAAAAACAAAATGGTTTCAACAGCTTCCTAATCTGATAATAAAGGATTCTTTAGCCTTGATTAAAGAAGACAATTTGTCACCTTTACAATGGGCTTTGGGACGTGTAACAGAAGTTCACATGGGCAATGACGGTGTTGTGCGGTCTGTTACATTAAGAATTTCAAATGGTCATACCATTAAACGATCTGTCCACAAACTATGTGTACTCCCAAATTCATAAACTCATTTATGTGGCAGAAAAGTGAACATTTACAAACAATTTATTTTCAGTTTATCGTCTTTTTCTATTTGTTATTGTTATTATATTTACTACTTGTATAACTTGTATTTCTAGATTTAAGTTCATTTTTACCGTATTTTTCTTTTTGTTATTATTGTAATTAATTACTTTGTTCCTTGAAATCATTGTGATTTCAACGCGGCCGGCATGTTAAGAACTTATGAATTTATCTAGTGACATTTTTTCATTTCCGTTGCCTGGAAATCATTGTTTTGTTTGTTTTAAAAAATCACCTAAAAAAAAAACATTCTGTAAAAAATTAATTAACGTAAGTCACGTCAGAATTGTTCATATTATCAATTTTCTATAATTTTCTTGATTCAATTCCATAAATAATTGTATAAAGTTAATATACTTTGCAAATAGTAATTACCTTGCATTTATTATTGTGTTGTCGACGCCGGTCTTGCAGAGAATTATTACCAAGAATCAGCGAATACAATTTCATTACCTTTACAAAACAAACGTGTTCGGGCGTTTTTCGCAAAATTGATGTTAAGTGGCCAAAACGTGCGTTTACTGTTTTCAGTGGACCACCCTGTAATTAATTTTGATTATATCGAAACGTTTTACCTGTTTAAATATTAAGTTGCACGTAATATTTAACAAAAAACATGGGTTAAGGCACAATACTATTTAAATAAACTATTCCACAGAGTCGGTAATTTATTATTGGATATTAAAATCATCGAAATATTTACACTTCAGGACGAATAACAGCAGCATAGGCTTTTACAACTGCAATTTCAGTATCATTATAAGAGTAGCGATTTTCAGCCATGTACCGCCCAGTGGGGATGTATGGGGGGAAGTTTGTCTCATTCGGCGTCCATTTACATACCGTATAAGTCACACCCTGTTGAAAGAAGATTATTATTTCAGATTGACATTACTTAGGTGATTTTAAAATCTCGAAGTGCGAAAATCCAAAGAAGTCGGTTCATAATAAAATATTACCTTTAACATAGGACAACCAGAAAAGTTTCCGCATTTTACTTCCTGAGCACCAGCGAAATTCTCTAATATAGCCGAGCACAGATCGAATTTAAAACGTATTGGGAATAAACGATACTCATTGCTTAAAAATTTGTAAACCTGGATGGTCAGCTGCAAAACATCTTGAAAATAAGATTTTTAAGATTGCACAGAAAGTTTTGATATTTATCAGAGAATACAAACAATTATTTTTTCTATTAAAATATTAAAGATGAAAATATCGCAACTCACATGCAATTTGGTAATTTTGTGGTTGAAGTTAATAGTAAAATTAAAAGCAGTACAGGTCCTGTTAAATTTAAAAGTTTTAATTTCAAATTTATTCATGTGTTTTTTATCAAAGCTAACAATGTCAACATGTTCGGGTTTCAGGTGGTAATCCCATTGCTGAAACTAATTAAAAAAATCATTACAAGGTTCTTGAATTTTTTTAAAATTTAATACAAGCATCTTCAATTCGGATTGTTCTTTTTTACGTTGAGGTGCCACTTCCAGCATTAATACCAGCAAAATTAGGGTTTTAGTAATCATCGCAGCCCCTAATTTTTTTAAAAGGTGGAGGGGATGCCCACAGAAATAACCGAAGCAGTTGAAGTGTTGGTTGCTAATTTTCCTGTTTTCATCAATTTTGAATTCCTGTAACTTAGTAATTGTTGGAGATACTTCAATGCACAATATATGAGGGGGTTATAAAAGAAAGTTGACCAAATAACTTACGGAACCTTTGAACGGAATAAAACTGCAGAAAAGTTCTTAAAATGCTGCCTGTTTTTACTTGAGCCAAGGCAAATCGTCAGTTTTGAATAACCGTCCTCGTTTAAACATTTTTCTATTTTTTTTTCTCCTGACGGCGACAGTTTCCATAAATTTTAGAAAAACTAACAAAGCAAGGCATTTGAGAGCTGTATTTCATTTATGAGCACAGATATTTGAAAAACATCGGCCAGTTGTAACAAAGCAAGGTTAAATGATCCACAACTTTAGATGTTCAGGAATCAAGGTTTCGCATCAAACAATACACTTTATGCAAAATAAAAAAAAATATTTCGCTAATTACGTGTGATTTTAACAAAGGGCTTTGTTGTTAACCGATGATTTAGCAAGTTTAACTGAAAATACTGAGTTGGAGTTTGTTTTAGCTTTTACTATAAATTCTCTTTTAAAATAAAGTAATTGAGGATTGCAATTCAGAATGCCCCTGGTTGTTTATTGTAAGGTATTCGAAGCTTCTAGGTATATTTCTAAGGACAAGTGCACGTCGAACGAATAGCAAAATCGTAGTCTTAATATTACATCATGCTGGAAGAAAGAAAACCGAAAGCAAATTAATGCAAACGTTTCGCTTTACACGCACGAAACAGTACTGGAAGTTCTGGCAAGTTCAGGAGTTTTTAAATACTTGTAAAAGCTCAGAAAGCTCCCGGAAAGATTGGGAAAAGTCTCATGAAGTCTCATAGTTTCCGAAAATTCTTAGGAAGTTTAGAAAATCCGAAAAAAATCAAGAAATACTGAGGAAGGTTTGCCAATCTTGTAGGGAAAAACCTGGAAACTTCACGAGTTCGGAAAGGTTTTAAAGGGTTAGCAGATAAAGGCCCAAAAGCTTCGTGAAAATTACGGAAAGTTTGTAAAAGGTTACTACATAACTTTTAAAGGGAAAAATTTGAGAATACTAACAAAATAGCCCGAGGAGAGAAATTTAGGAGTTTAGAAAAGCAATTTCCGGAAAGGTTTGGACGGATCTTGGAAGTTTCAAAGAAAAAAAAAAAAGAAAAATACTAGAGAGCTTCGTAGTAGTTTAGGAAAGTGTGGGGGATTCTGAAAAACCTAAAAAAATGCGAAAAAGTCTTTGTCAGTTTGGTAAATTTCTAGAAGCTTCAAAGAATATGAACATTTCTAAAATTTCCAAAAGTTTTCCAAAAATCTCGGAAATTGTGAAAAAGGAATTGAGAAAATAAATAAGTCTCTCGAAAGTTTCGGTGGAGTTTGAGGAAATCCAGGAGAACAGAAAAGCTTGTCAAAATCCGAAGAAGTGTTTGAAAAGTTTTAGGGTACTCCGAAAGTCTTTGAAAGCTTCAAAAACGACTCTTAAGAGCCTGGAAAAGCTTCAAAAGGGTTTTGAAAATTACGAATAAAAATTTGAGAAACATCACGCAAATTTCTTGGTTGTGTAAACTCCAGAAGGTCGAAAAGGCTTGCGGAAGTTTGGAAAAGACTAAAGAAGCTTTAGGGAAGCCTCTGCGAATTTTGAAGACTTTTCTAAATATTTAGGAAAGCATCAGCAAGGTGTCTGAAATTTAGAAGGAGAAAAATTGAGAAACACTGAGGAAGTTTAAGAAAGTTCAGCAGATTGAAAGGCTTACAGAGTCCCTAAAAGATTGGAGGAGCTTCAGATTCGGAATATATTGCAGAAACGCTTTGGAAATTTTGAGAGCTTTCGAAAATACCTTGGAAAGCTTTAGGAAGGTGTCAGAAATTTAGAGAGAAAAAATGAGGAAGTCTTGTAGAACTTCAAGGAAGATAAGCAGGTCGAAAAAGCCTACAAAGTCCTGAACAGACGGGAGAAGCTACAGCTTCGGAAAAGGCCTCAGAAAACCTTGGAAATTTTGAAAACTTTCGGAAAAATCTCGGAAGGCTTCGGCAAAGTGTCTGGAAATTTAGAAGGAAACAATTTGAGAAATACTAAGCAAGTCCTCTAGAAATTTTAAAATTTACACAACATATCTCGGAAAGCTTCGAAGAGGCATTGAAAAGCAGCGCCGCAGCAACACTATTTGGCGCCTGGTGAAAAGTAGTTTGACTGCGCCTTTTTACATTTTTTGTGAAATGTAATAATAAACCTCTCTAAAGGATATACCCGAAAGCGTTTTATTTCCGTAACATTGTTAGCATTTTATACAAGTAAGAAATGTGCAGATGCATTGTTTGTACAAATAGGATGATCATACAGGTCTATTTAGGCGCCTACATTGATACGGCGCCTGGTGCGGGGGCACCTTCCGCACCGCCCTTGCTGCGGCGCTGTTGAAAAGTAAAGAAATTAGAAGCTTATATGGAGATTCAGGGAGAGTTCGGAAAAGTCCAGGAATTCGGAAACATCTGTAGGAATTAAAAAAGTTTAGGTAAGTTTTTAAGCCTTGGGATGCTTCGGAAGCTTTTGGAAGCTACGAAGGAAGATCTTGGAGATTTTTAAAGAAATGAAGGAAGTTTGGGGAGGCTTCGGGAGAGGTCGTGAAGTTTGGGAAAGTTCAGGTGTATGGAAAAACGTTTGAAAATTCGGAAAAGTGTAGGCAAATTTCGGAATTGAACTGAAAAACATCCCAAAGGTCGCAGAAAGAAAATTTTCCTCATATTTACGTTTAACCAAGAGTCGAATCAAGAGATTATTTGAAATTGAATTATTCTCGAACTTTCCACACACTCATAAACGAATTCTAATTTTTAACAGAAAATTAGGCATTCGGACGTGGTGTTAATTAATAATTAAAATAATTTATTCAGCAAGCTTGAAAATTTATTCCCAGACATTAAAATCATCAATGTTTACACTTCAGGGCGAGTTATAGCACCATAGGCTTTTATAAACGCAATTTCAGTATTATTATAAAACAACTGGTTGTCAACCAAGTATCGTCCACTTGGGATATATGGAGGAAGAAATGCCTCGTTTGGTGTCCATTTGCATGCCGTGTAAGTTGCACCCTATGAACAAAATATTATTGTTTTAGAAATTAAATTACAAAGTCCAAGGTCAGTGGTTCAAATCCCTGCCCTATAGATAGAAATTACATAATTTGTTAGAAATATTATTGTTACGATTGCAGGCTGCAAATACATGCTTTTTGGGGGGCGGTTTTATTTCTTACTTCGCTAGGGAGGTATAAATTAATACTGCATCCCGAAACAAATGAAAAAGTCAAGTATATAACATTGTAATTGTCAATAAGAAAGTATATTTTAAAAGTTTTAACAGTTTTGGAGATTTATTAGTTTTTATTATTTATATCTACCTACTTAACAAGAAAATATATTTCTAAATATTAATCCTTGAAGATTTTCAGCCGGAGTAAAATTTATTGTTGGTTGAAGTTAAAATTAAAACTCGACAGAAAAAACATTCGGAAAAAATTAGTAAAACTTGAAAAATTGATTTGCGTACCTTTAACAAAGGGCAAGTAGAAAAATTTCCGCACGTTACTTGGTTAGCACCAGCAAAATTCTCTAATATGGCAGAGCATGCGTCGTACCGAAAACGGATTGGGAATGGACGATATTCATTGCTTAAAAATTTATAAGCCTGAACGGTCATCTATAACACAATATCGTAAAAAAAATTAAGCAAAAAAGCATTGAAATATGCATTTAAACATCTATATATTTTAGGACAATGATAGTCATTAACTTAGCCACTTGGGGGAGTAATATCACACTTAGTTCTCTAGGGAGGTAAATTAGTACTTACTTCACAAGGGAGGTAAATTAACACTAACTTTTCTATGGAGGTAATATTCATATTCAACCAATAAATAAATGGTATTGTAATCTTGTAAATAAGTGAAAGAAAAAATATCTGAAAAATATTTTAATTTTTATGGATTTTTTGGCATTAACCTAAATAATTGGGATTGTTTTGCAAAGTATCAAACAACAAATTGAAGCACAATTTCCGACAGTACCAGATAAATCATATTATTTTTAATTTTATTTTAAAGTTTTCCACAAATTTTGCAATAACGAAAAACTACAGGTCTTTTCAAAGTAAAATTTTGAAAACTAACGTATTGCACTCACATTCAAATGGGTTACTTTGTAGTTGAAATTAGCAGTAAAATCAAAGGCAGTACACGTTCTGTTAAACTTGTAAGTTTTGATTTTCATTAATTTCAGGTATCTTTTATTGAAGCTAATAACGTCAACATGCTCGGGCTTCAAATGATAATCCCATTGCTGAAACTATTTAAAAAAATTACTACAAAAGATTAATATTTTGAAAAGTCAATACAATCATCTTCAATTCGGATGATTCTTCAGGTTTTGGCGTCACTTGCAACACTAATACAAAGCAGGCAAGAAAGGCTAATGATTTAATACCCATTGCGGCTTTTAACTAGGATTTGGATATTCACTGGAAAAATATCGGATGAAAAATGAGAAATCTATAATGCTTCCTGTTTTGCTATTTTAAATCTCTGCAATTTGTATATGTTGGATGCACAATAATAATGATAATAATAATTATTATTATTGCTTTAGAGTTACTTTTGTAACAAAGCATTGTCATATAGATAAAAAAAGTAAAATACATAAACTACATATAATAACACATTAAAAACAAACTTAGAAACCACATATTAACCCTTGCGGATATTAACCATTAGTCATTACCTCATTACACAACACGATGCACAATATGCGGGGGGTTATAAAATAAAACTGTTCCACCGATTTACGGAGCCTTTAAACATCAAATATGCATATATAAAATTGTAGATTTTTTTAAATGCCTGTTTTTGCCCAAGCCAAACGGTTCTAACGATTTTCTTCTTTCCTACTGACAGCGACTGTTAAAAATTAGCAAATGGGAACTGGTTAATTATTTCCATAACAAGCACGCGCATTTAAAAAAAAACATTAGCGAGTATTTTGTAACCAAGCGAGGTTAAATGATCTATCGCTTAGCAAATTCAGGGATCAAGGATTAATATCGAACAACACAATCGACATAAGCTAAATAAATTTGATTAGCTCTGTGCTTTTTACAAAAGTTTCCTTTGCTAAGCAATGATTTAGTGTGTTTCTAACTGAAAATATTAGGATTGGATTTTATTTTCCTGTATTTACAATATTTTTCTCTTAAAAAATAAAACGACCGAAAGTGTACAAAGTGTTAAGTTCTCGAAGAAGTTTCTGGCGCTAAAGAAGCGTTTCTGAACTTCAGAGAAGTTTAGCAAATCTAAAACACTTAGTTTGAAGCTTCGGAAAAATCCCTGGAAAGATGGAAAAATTCTGCGGAAAGTAGCAGAAAGCTTATGAAATTTCGAAGAAAGAAATCTGAGAAGTAATGAAGAAAGTATGTGAAAATTTGGGAGAGTCCACTAATTCGGAAAAACACAAGCTTCTAACTTGGGAAAAATCGTCGAAAGCTTTCAAAAGGTTTTAGCAATTTGAAGGTAACACTGAATGGGGTATTATGGAAGTTTGATGAAGTTCAGCAAGTCAAAAAAGCTGCCAAAAGTGTGGAATAGATTCGAGAAGTATCGTAAAACCCCATGATAATTTTGAAAACTTATCTATATCTCGAAAGGCATCGGCAAGGTACCATAAATTTAGTAGGAAAAAAATTGAGAAATTCTGTGGAGGTCTCGTGGATGTTCGGGGAATTTTAGGAAAAAGCTTGCGAAAGTTTATATAAAACTGAAGAAGCTTTGAAAAAACCCCTGGAACATTTGAAAAATCCCACAGAAAGTAGCAGAGAAACTTCGGAATCCTAAAATATCTCGTAAAGTATTGACAAGGTATCGGAAATTTAAAAAGAAACAATTTAAGAAGCACCCGGAAAAATTCGGCAGGTTGAAAAGGCCTACTAAACGCATTGACAATTTTGAAAAAGGTATCGAAAATTTAGAAGCAAATAATTTGAGAAATACTGGAAAAGTTCAGCAGGTTGAAAAAGATTACAAAGCTTGAGCTTCGGAGAAACCATAATATAAATTTTGAAAACTTTCCGAAATATATCGAAAAGCTTCCGCAAGATGTCGTAAACTTAAAAGGAAACAATTTGAGAAATACTGAGCAATTATAGGAATCTTGTGGAAGTTCAGCAACTCGAAAAAGCTTACAAATGTTTTGAAAAGGCTGGAGGAGTTTCAGTTTCGGAGAAGTCTTTGAAAAATCCCTGCTAAATTTTCAAAATATCTCCGAAAGCTTAGATAAGGTCTCAAACAATTAAAAACATAAATGATCCGAATACTGAAGCAGGTTTTAAGATAGTTCCGGAAAGTCCAGAAAAGTTTGTAAGAGTCCAAAAAAGTTTAAGCAAGTTTCAAAAGTATCGGAAAGATCTCAAAGATTCCGAAAAAAAAGAGAAACGGAGTTTCAGGGAAGTCGCAAGTGCGAGTTGGGGGAAGGCCGAGAGTTCAGAGAAGCGCGCAGGTTCGAGAAAGTCCGCAAGTTCTGGAAAATCTGCAAGTTCAGAGAAGTCCACCAAAAAGAGTATCAACTGCCGAAGAAAGCCGGACCGTGGAGAAGTGTAAAAGTGATTAATAGAAAGTTGCAAGAAATTCAGAAAAGCTTTTGAAATTTTATAATAAAGGTTGAAGAGACAACAGTGAGAAGTACTCAAAATAGAACAGAAATCAGAAAAAGTCTCGGAAAACCCCAAGTTTCTGAAAGTTTTCGAAGTGGTTTGCAAAATCTAGTGAAGCTTAGAAAAAGTGTGGAAAATTTCAAAAGAGAGCACTGAGAAACAACAAAGGAGTTTCCTGCAAGTCGGGGTGAGTTTAGGCGTTTGAAAAAGCTTGCAAAGATTGGGAACGGTGAGAAATATCGGAAAATCCTCGCGAAGGTTCTGGAAAATGCAGACGGTTGGAAACATTTGACAAAGTACAAAACGTAGGAATTTCCGGAAAAATTCCAAAAAGTCTTAAAGCGATCTAAGAGAGCTTTGAAAAGATTTTTTGGAAAAAGCTATAAAATGTTTGGTAAGGGTTTTGTAAATTTTGAAGAAAATCTATTGAGAACTTCTGACGAAGATTTATGGAGGTTTGGGAAAGTCCAGACTTTGGAAAAGTTGTAGGAATTATTGGAAAAGTTTTCCAAAAAGTTTTGGAACACTCTGGGAAAGTTTAGAAAACGTTTCTAAGATTTATTTAAAAACATTGATAAATAGTGAGGATGCTTTGTGGAAGATTGGAGAGAGACCAGGCGTTCAGAAAAGCTTGTGAAAGGCAAACGTTTTGGGAAGCTTAGGAAAAGTACTTGGAAATCTAAAGTCTCCTGAAAGCTCGGGGAAGCCCAGAAAAGTTTATGAAGTTTAGGAAAGCTTTGAAGCAAACCTTGTAAGGAAAACCGGCGAAAATACGCCTAAGAAATCTCGAGTAAGTTTGAGAAAACCAGAGCATGTTCGAAATAGTTTAAAAGGAATGTGCTTTATGTTTGATGAAACTTATTCAATATTGAAGTTAGGGCCAAGAAATGCGCTAAAAACTATATACCTAATTTTGATTATATCTAAACGTTATTTTTTCCGCTGACGGCGACTGTTTTCGTATATTTTACAAAATTAACAAAGCAAAGCATTTGGCAGCTGTATTTCCTTTATGACCATAGATATTCGAACAATATTAGCGAATTGTAACAAAGGTTAAATGATCCACAATGTTAGAGATTCAGGAGTCAAGGTTTAACATCAAATAATACCTTTTATGCAAAATAAAAAAATATTTTGCTAATTACGTGTGATTTTAACAAAGGATTTGTTATTAACCGATCATTTAGCAAGTTTAACTAAAAATATTGAGTTGGATTTTATTTTAACTTTTACTATAAATTCTCTTAAAATAAAGTAAGGATTGTAATTCAAAATGCGGCCTGGTTGTTTATTATAGGCTATTCAAAGCTTGTAAAAACGAATAAAAATTTTTTTCGTTATTTAATATTTGTTTCGTAAAGTTTAACCTTATCTATTAATTCCATTCCATTCTACCCAACTCCTAAGTATATTGATGGATATCCAAAAATAGGAGCCCTCCATTTATGTAAATATACGCCCGAAACAATATTGAAAGTTCTGGCAAGTTTAGGATTTTTTAAATGCCTGTAAAAGCCCAGAAAAGTCCCGCAAAAACTGAAAAAAGTCTCAGAGATTCAGAAAATTGTAGGGAAGCTTAGAAAATTCGAATCAAAATCAAGAAATACTGAAGAAGGCTTCCCATACTTGTAGGAAGAAACCCGTAAACTTCACGAATTTGGAAAGGTTTTTAAAGGTTAGCGGAAAAAGGCCCAAAAGCTTCGTGCAAGTTACTGTAAGTTTGTAAAAGGTTACGCAACTTTTAGAGGAAAAAATTTGAGAATACTAACGTGGAAGTCTGAGGAGAGTTCGAGAGAAATTTAGGAGTTGGAAAAGCAATTTCACGAATGGTTTGGAAGGATGTTGGAAGTTTCAAAGAAAGAAACGAAAAATACTAGAGTTTCGCAGTGGTCCAGGAAAGTGTGAGGGAGGCTGAAAAGCCTGTAAAGTCTTTATTAGTTTGGTATATCTCTAGAAGTTTCAAAGAATATGAAAATTTCTAAAATTTCGAAAAATTCGCGGAAACTTCGGTGGAGTTTGAGGAAGTTCAGGAGAACAGAAAAGCTTGTAAAAATCCGAAGAAGCTTTTGAAAAGTCTCAGGGTACTTCGGAAGTCTTTCGAAGCTTCAAAGAGATTTCTTAAATGCCTGGAAAAGCTTCAAAAGGTTTTTGGAAACTAGGAATAAAAAACTTGAGAAATACCACGGAAATTTCGTGGTTGAACTCTAGAATGTCAAAAAGGCTTACGAAAATTTGGAAAAGGCTAAAGAAGGTTTAGGAAAGCCTCTGCAAATTATTTGAGACTTTTCGAAATATTTCCGAAAGCATCGGCAAGGCGTCGGAAATTTGGAAGGAGAGAAATTGAGAAACACTGAGGAAGTTTTGTGGAAGTTTAAGGAAGTTCAGGAGGTTGAAAAGCTTACAGAGCCCTGAAAAGATTGGAGAAGTTTTAGCTTCGGAAAATGTCGCGGAAACACCTTGAGAAAACTTTCAGAAATACCTTGGAAAGCTTTGGCAAGGTGTCAGAGCTTTAGGGGGAAAAATTGAGAAACAATGAGGAAGTCTTGTGGAAGTTCACGGAAGTTTAGCAGGTCGATAAAGCTTAGGAAGTCCGGAAACGACTGGAGATGCTTCAGCTTCGGAAAAGACCTCGGAAAAGTATTGACAAATTTGTAAACTTTCGGAGGTACCTCTGAAATCATCGCCATGGTATCAGAAATGTAGAAGGAAAAAAACTGAGAAAGTCTTGTGGAAGTTTAGCAGGTCCAAGAAGTTTACAAAGTTCCGAAAAGACTGAGAAACTTCGGCTTTGGAAAAGGCATAGAAATAGCCTTGAAAATTTTGAAAACTTTCGGAAATATCTAGGAAGGCTTCGGCAAAGTGTCGGAAATTCAGAAAAAAACAAGTTGAGAAATACTGAGCAAGTCTCTGTGGAACTTCTAAAATTTCTTTAGCATTTCTCTGAAGGTTTTAAAGATGCCTTGAAAAGTAAAAAAATAGAATCTTGTGAAGATTCAGGGAGAGTTCGGAAAAGTCCAGGAATTCGGAAAAGCTTGTAAGAGTTAAAAAAGTTTAGGTAAGTATTTTAAGCCTTGGGATGCTTCTGAAGCTTTTTTGGAAGCTTCAAAAAAGGTCTCGGTGATTTCTGAAGAAAATGAGGAACGAAGGAAGTTTCGGAATGCTTCGGGAAAGCTCGCGAAGTTCGGGCAAGTCCAGTGTTTGGAAAAACTTTCGAAAATTCGGAAAAGTGTATGCAAATTTCGGAAATAAACTGAAAAACTTCCTAAAGGTTGCAGAATAAAATTTTGAAAAATTGTAACGGAATTTTGTAAAACCCTACAACGCACCACAGAAAAGTTGCGTTCAGTGGACAAACGTCCACCTCATATTCACGTTTAACCAAGAGTCGAATCAAGAGATTTGAAAGAACATTCCACAGACTCAAAAACTAATTCTAATTTTTAACAGAAAATCTGGAATTCGGATGTGGTGTTAATTAATAATTTAAATAATTTATTCAACAAGCTTGAAAATTTATTCTCAGACATTAACATCATCAATGTTTACACTTCAGGGCGGGTTATAGCAGCGTAGGCTTTTATAAACGCAATTTCAGTATTATTATAAAACACATAGCTGTCGACCAAGTATCGCCCAGTTGGAATATATGGAGGAAAAAGTGCCTCGTTTGGTGTCCATTTGCATGCCGTATAAGTTATACCCTACGAATAAAATATTATTGTTTTAGAAATGAAGGTCAGTGGTTCAAATCCCCGCGGAGGTGATAGTCTTAACAGTTTTGGATATTTATTAGTTTTTATAATTTTTTTATACTTAACAAAAAATATATTTCCAAATATTTAATCCTTGAAGATTTTCAGCCAGAGTGAAATTTAGTGTTGCTTGAAGTTAAAACTCGACAGAACAAACGTTCAGAAAATATTAGTAAAACTTGAAAATTTGTAGATAATAATATTTATTTATTTACTTCTTTCGACCTCTTTCGAAGTATAAGAATTGTCATATACAAAAAATACATAATATACAAAAAATATACATGTAGCACAAATATAAATATACATAACAACAGCGATATACACAATTATTATTTTTTAATAATTTTTACAAACCTCCAAATATTCCTTCACATTATAAGAACACTGTTCAAATAAGAAGTCCTTAACCGTAGCCTTGAAAGAGGTTAAACGTTTAATCGATTTCAAACGATTTGGGAGTGCATTAAATAATCGTATGCAGTTGACAAACGAACCCTTACTTACTTGGCTTAATCTATGTGGCGGAATATATAAATCATTACCCGTCCTTGTGGTATAATAATTAATTTCATTGCATTTTTGAAAACTATCGATATTTTTTTTTACATAATAGACGCATTCTAATATATAAATGCAACAAAGGGGTAAGATCCGATGAGTTTTAAAGTAACTGCGGCAGGAGGTATTATATGATAAGTTTAACATGTTCCTCAGAATACGTTTTTGACAAATGAAAATTTTATCAACAAATGTAGAATGACCCCAACATAGAATTCCGTAAGTTAATATAGGATATATACAACCGTAATAAAAAGTTTTTAACGTTGAAGGACTTACCGAATTTTTTAATTGACTAATGCAATAGTTTTTACACGCAAGTTTACTAGATAAATCGTGAATATGTTCACTCCATGATAGATTCTGATCAAGCTTGATCCCTAGAAATTTTACACTTTTATTCTGAGTTACTGATTTATTATCAAGTTTAATTAATAAACTATGGTCGTATATGATTCCCGATGGAGCAAACATAATCATATCTGTTTTTTGTCGATTTAAAATTAGCTGGTTATTTTTACACCAGGATGTCATTCTATAAACACTATGTTGTGCCATCTTACCAAGAGTATTAAAATTTTTTTCCGAAACTACAGCAGAGGTGTCATCGGCATACAAAGATAAAAAAGTATTCTCGAAGTAAGATGGCATGTCATTAATAAATATTACGAACAGAAACGGTCCAAGTATGCTACCTTGAGGTACCCCACAGACGTTACTTGTAACATCGGAATAAAAGTTATTCCTGTTTACCGATATTTTAACACGCTGAGTTCTATCCGCCAGGTAGGACTTTACCCAGTTCAACGCAGGACCACGGACCCCATAACGAAATAATTTTTCAAGGAGTAAAGCATGATTAATAAGGTCGAACGCTTTAGTAAGATCATAAAATATCCCAATACATTTTAATTTACTGTCAAGATTACTTAAAATATGATTACAAAATGAGAAAATCGCGTCTTGAGTACTTCGTCCTTTGCAGAAACCGAATTGTTGGGGAGTTATTAAACTGTGTTTTATAAAAAAGCCATTTAGTCTTACCAAAAACGCCTTTTCAAAAATTTTTGAAAAGATCGATAACAATGCAATAGGCCTATAATTCTTTACGTTGCTAGGGTCGTCTTTTTTATATACAGGAGTTATGACGGCATGCTTTATTGAGCTAGGAAAAAGTCCACACTGAAAAGATAAATTAATTAGATATGTTAGGGGTTCTGACAATAGTTTAGCAAAATCGTAAAGTAAGTTGTAGGGTACCTCATCAGGTCCCGCCGTTCGTTTAGTAGCAACCGATTTTATTAATTTTTCTACTTCCGCCTCAGTAACTGAACGCAAATACATGGAGTGAATATTACTAAAGATTAAAGTTTGATTCGCCTTATTGTTTTCATTATCAACATCAATCAGTTTTTTAACCGAATCGTCAAAATATCCATTAAAGACGTCAGCTTGATCTTGTCTGTTGCTATATGCGTGATTTTCATTGAAAATTAGCAACGGTAAATTACAGTGCTTTTTTGAATTTACATTAATGTTCGATTTGATTATGTCCCATGAAGTTTTAGATATGTTTTTGGAATCAGTGAGTTTTTTGTCGTAAAAAGATTTTTTTAGTTTTGTAACATTCTTTTTGTGAATTTTATTTAAAATGTCATACCTGATTTTTATTTCCGGATCATTGCTACTTTTATGTAGCTTATAAAGATCTTTTAAAAATCTTGATTGTTCTATAATTTCCGGCGTGACCCAAAGTTTTTTAGTAAATTTATAATTTACAGTGACCGACTTTAAAGGAAATGCCATATTAAACAGGCTTTGAAAAGTAGTGAAAAACATGTTAAACCCCTCATCCAAAGATTGCTGTGCAAAAACTTGATTCCAAGTTTCATTGAATAACAGATAGCCAAAATAATTTTTGTTTTCGGAAGAAAATAAACGTTTGTTGACCTTTATTGCATTTGGTTTATCAGAACGTACCTGAAACCTAACTTGCTGTACTTTATGGTCAGACAGCATATTATCAACCGTTCTTGCTTCAGAAATAAAAGTGTTTGTAAATATATTATCGATTAGAGATTTTGAAATACCTTGTATTCTAGAATAATCAAAAAAAGACTGTGTCATACCATAAGCATTAAATAAGTTTACAACATCGAAAGATATATTATTTAGATTAAGAAAATTGAAGTTAAAATCTCCACATACTGCTTTAACTCCCTTTAAACTACTATTTAGTCTTAGCAATTTGTCAAGTGATAATTGATTTGCGTACCTTTAACAAAGGGCAACTAGAAAAATTTCCGCATGTTATTTGGTTAGCTCCAGCAAAATTCTCTGACATGGCAGAGCATGCGTCGTACCGAAAACGTACTGGAAACTGACGATATTCATTGCTTAAAAATTTATAAGCCTGAACGGTCACCTATAACACAACATTGTAAAAAAATGTAAGCAAAAAAGCGTAAAAACATGCCTTAAAAATCTAGGTATATATTTTAGGACAATGATTGTAATTAACTTAGTCACTTAGTGAAGCAATATCGCACTTCTCTAGGGAGGTAAATTAACACTTACTTTTATAAGGAGGTAAATTCATCAACCAATAAATAAATGGTATTGTAATCTTGTAAATAAATGAAAGGAGAAATATCTGCAAAATCTTTTAATTTTTGGGGATTTTCTGCATGAACCTAATTGGAATTGTTTCGCAAAGTATCAAACTACAAATTGGAGAACAATTTGGAAAAGTACCAGATAAATCATATTATTTTTAATTAAAGGTAATTCTACAACACAGTGGAAATTTTTGCAATAACGAAAAATTAAGAGCCTCTCAAAGTAAAATGTTAAAAACTAAAGTATTGCCACTCACATTCAAATGGGTTACTTTGTAGTTGAAATTAACAATAAAATCAAAGGCAGTACACGTTCTGTTAAACTTGTAAGTTTTGATTTTTAATACATTCAAGTATTTTCTATTAAAGCTAACAACGTCAACATGCTCAGGCCTCAAATGATAATCCCATTGCTGAAACTATTTAAAAAGATAATAACAAGAGATTAATATTTTGAAAAGTCCATACAATCATCTTCAATTCGGATGATTCTTCAGGCTCTGGCGTCACTTGCAACACTAAGGCCAGGAGGGCTAACGATTTTGTAATCATCGAGGCTTTTAATTTTGTTTAAAAAGGGGGTTTGGGTATTTACTGGAAAAATATTAGGAAAAATGAGGAAATTAAAATATTTTTTGTTTTGCTAGTTTAAACTTCTGCAATTTCCTGGTGTTGGATACGATCTACCGAATTACGGAACCTTTAAACATGAAATATACATACCTATATAAAATTTTAGATTTTTTAAATGCCTGTTTTTGCCTAAGCAAAACAGTTCATTCTGAATATTTTTTTCTTACTGACGGTGACTGTTAAAAATTAGCAAATGTGAACTGGTAAATCATCTAAGGCATTTGACAGCTATTTCCTTCTAGTTTCATTATGACCATGCGCATTTGAAAAAACATTAGCGAGCATCTCGTAACAAAGCGAGGTTAAATGATCCATCGCTTTGCAAATTCAGTGATCATAGATTAACATCGAATAACACAATTGACCTAAGCTAAATAAATCTGTATAGCTGAGTGTGATTTACAAAAGTGTCTTTTATTAAGTAATGATTCAGTGTAAATCTAATGGAAAATATTTGGATTGGATTTTATTTTCCAGTATTGACAATGTTTTTCTCTCATAAAAGGACTGAAAGTGCCCGAAGTTTTAAATTCTCGAAGAAGTGTATAGCGCCAAAGAAATGTTTTTGAACTTTGGGGAAGTTCAGTAAATCCAAAAAGCTTACAACAGTTTGAAGAAATCTCGCTTCGAAAAAGTCCCTGGAAAATTTGAAAAATCCCCCGGAACGTAGCAGAAAAGCTTGGGAAATTTCGAAGGAAGAAATCTGAGAAGTAATGAAAAGATTATGTGGAAGTTTGGGGGAGTCCACGAGTTGGGAAAAACTCTTGAAAACTTGGGGAAAGTCGCCGAAAGCTTTGAAAAGGTTTTAGCAATTACGAAGGGAACACTGAATGGGGTATTATGGAAGTTTGATGAAGTTCAGCAAGTCGAAAAAGCTGCCAAAAGATTGGAATTGACTCTGAAAGCTTAGTAAAAGCCCCTGAAAATTTCAAAAACTTTCCAAAATATCTTGAAAAGTATCGGAAACGCATCAGAAATTTAGTAGGAAAAAAATTGCGAAATTCTGTGGAAGTCTCGTGGAAATTAAAAGAACGTTAGAAAGCCGAAAAAGCTTACAAAAGTTTATATAAAATATATCTTTAAACGCACCCACAAGGTATCGTACAAGGAAACAATTTGAGAAATACCGGGGAAGTTCGACGGGTTGAAAAAGATTACAAAAGTTCCAAAAAGCCCGAAGAAGCTTCAGCTTCGGAAAAGCCATATATACATTTTGAAAGCTTTCCGAAATATCTCGGAAAGTTTCCGCAAGGTATTGTAAATTAGAGAGGAAACAATTGGAGAAATACTGAGTTACTGTAGTGTTGTGGAAGTTCAGCAAGTCGAAAAAGTTTGCAAAATTTCCGAAAAGACTGGAAAAACTTCGAAAAAGCTCTGGAAATGTTAAAAATATCTACGAAAGCTTAGATAAGGTCTAAAAAATTTAAAAATAAAAATATTCCGAATATTGAAGGAATTTTGTGGAGGTTCTGGGAGAGTTCAGGAAAGTCCAAGAATTCGGAAAAGTTTGTAGGAGTCAGAAAAAGTTTAAGCAAGTTTTTTGAAAGCTTCGGGATAATTCAGAAGCCTTTGGAAGTTTCGAAGAAGTCTCAGAAGTTTCGTAAAGGTCTCTGAGATTTCGAGAAAAAACTTGAGAACTGAAGGAAGTTTCGGAGTAGTTCGCGAGTTCGGGAAAATTCATCAGTTGGGAGAAGTCCATGGGTTCAGAAAAGTTCATGAGTTTAGAGAAGTTCACAAGTTTGAGAAAGTTGCGGCCTTTCTCAAACTTGTGAACTTCCAGGTCCAGCTGTTCGGAACAACTTGCGAAAAGGCGGAAAAGTTAAGGTAAATCGCGGGAAAGAACCGGAAAATTTCAAAAAGGTTCCGAAAATTGCGAAGATTCAGAAGAGTTTAGGAAACAAATATGGCTCTTTGAAATTTTGAAAAAGTTTCAAGGAATTTTGAAAAGCCTAACACAGAGAACAGAAAAGGTGCGTTCAGAGGTAAAACACGTTTATGTTATACTCATGGTTCGAATACTAATCGCAATATTTAACAGAAAATCTGGAATTAGGGCGTGATTTTGATTAATCGATTAAAATAGATTATTCCACAAGTTTGATAATTTATTACCAGATATTAAAACCACCTCAATGTTTACACTTCAGGGCGAGTTAAAGCAGGAGAGGTTTTTAAAAACGCAAATTCAGAATTATTATAAAACAGGTGATTTTCGGTCACGTATCGTCCAGTTGTAGGGAGGAAAGAATGCCTCATTTGGTGGTCATTGCGTCACACTTTACGAAAAAACCTTTATTGTTTTAGAAATTATACACTAAAGGGAACGAAAGGGCAGTGCTTCAAATCCCTGCGGAGGTAATGTTTTCCTATATATAAACTTCTAATAATTCGTTAAAAATGTTACTGTTAAGATTTCGATCTGGAAATACGTTCTTTTCCGGCGGTTTTATTACTTACGAGGCTAGGGAAGTAAATTAGTGCCTATTAATTAGAGTTGTAAATTATATACGTATACTAAGATACCTATATGTTAAAATTTTTTGAAATTTTCTTTGTACCTATTAATTAGTTTTCATTATTTATAATAATAAAAAATAATGTTTTTAAATATTTAATATTTGAATATTTCCAGCTTGAGTGAAATTTATTTTTGCCTTAAATTGTTATTAAAACACGCCACAACGATAGCTCAGAAAATATCAGTCCTAAAAATATACAAAAACTTGTGTTGTGTATTTGAAACTTGCAGATACTTCATTTAACAAAGGACAATCAGAAAAATTTCCGTATGTTGTTTGGTTAGCACCAGCAAAACTCTCTGATATGGAAGAGCATACATAGTATCGGAAACGTGTTTGAAACCGATGATGTTCATTGCTCAGAAATTTATAAGCCTGACCGTTAAGCTGTAATACAATAGTGTACAAAAATTAAGCAAAAAGGAATTGAAAAATCTTTATATTTCAGGACAATGATTGGTATTAATTTAGCCACTTAGGAAAGTACTTTCACCCTTACTCAAGTAGAGAGGTAATTCACACTTCAACTATGGTATTGTAATCTTGCAAATAAGTGAAAAGAAAATATATTTTAATAATGTTTAAACTTTTAGGGAATTTTTTTATATTAACTTTATTGTTTTGCAAGTTTAGGAGAATACAGAAACTATTTCTAATTAAAGATAATTTTTCCCTTAAAGTATTCCACAAAGTGGAAATTTTGTAATAACGAAAACCTCAAGGCTCAATTTCAGAGCAGACTATTGCCGTACACCTTCAAATGGGTTACTTTACAGAAATTAACATTAAAATCAAATCCAGTACAAGTTCTGTTAAACTTGTAAGTTTTGATTTCCATTACATTCAGGCAATTTTTATTAAACCTAACAACGCTAGCATGCTCGGGTTTCAAATTTATTACGGAGTCTCGCTAACAATTTTGAAATTAAATACAATCATCTTTAACTCAGACTGTTCTTTACGTGATGTTCTCACTTCCAACATTTATACGTGCAAAGTTCACTGAGAAAATATTAGGAAACAACCTGCTGCAACTCACAACAAATTCCAAATGTTCCTTATTTTTTCTTGTTTTGCCTAGTTTTAATGCCTGCTATTTTTTATAAACTGTTTTTGTTAGAGAGGAGTCAAAACAAACGATTTGCAAACCAATCCTATTTTTCTTTCCTTGATGATGGCTAAATTGTAGTTTTAAAAACGTTCGAAGAATGACAAATGGGAAATATTTAATATTAAAGTATTCGACATTGCATTTGCCTTATGTCAATGCTTATTCGAAAGCATCGCCGAATATTTCATAACAAAGCTAGGTTAAATGGTCCACAGCGTTACGAATTCAGAAAACTAAGTTTAAAGTATCCAAACGATTTAGGTACATCACAGGATGTAAAAGAACATTTGCTGAATTGTAAATGTAATACAAAGTAAAAAAAGTTTATTGTTAAGCCAACATTTAATGATTTTCTGTTCAGATTTTACTCGACTTTTTGTTGTTTTCCCTTCAAAACAAAATTTAAAAAATAGCAAACTAAAATAATTCGAAAATTTAATATGTACCTCGTTTTGGTTATCCACCAAATAAAAAACCCAACATTTCTTTCAGCAAGTGTACCTTAATCTACTTCTACAAAAATTGATGGAAATTCAAAAAAACGAGTTTTCAATTTATGTAAATATACGAAGTCGTCACCAACAAATTTTATTTCCCTACCTCACTTCCCACATAAGCTTTCACTATAAACACAAAAGATATATCCGGGGAAAGACATGCGAACATCGAACGAAGAAGAAAAGCAGAGAAGGGTTTACTAAGATTAATATATCACGTTTGAAGTAAAAAGACGGAAAACCAAAGGAAAACGATAATTTCACGCTCAGAAGGGCCGATGCTTTCGGAATATATACAAGAAATGACCACATCCGGCCATAGTTCGTTTTTAGTTGCCTAACATATCGTAAATGTTAACCCCGAACAAAACCGAAAGTCCGAGATCGAATATTCGTTCATATTAATGGCTAATTTATGGTTTTCCTAAAGTTATTCTGCGGGCGAAACCTTTTTTTTTGTTATAAATCTATTGAGACGAGAATAAACAGCTGAATAACAGAGAAATTTCGAGTTGCCATTGTGACGAAAGTGAAGAGAACATTTCCGTTCTTTTATAGGGGAATATTTATTATTTAAGTTGTAATCGTAGATTCATAGACGCAAACATGTGGTTTTCTGGGAAACCAAATAAATCAAGGCACTGCAAAGGGGATTCCTAACTTTGTTTACTTGGTTACAACCACTTGTTTGGATTAATAAAGCTAATCAAAACAAATACCGCAAAATTGAGTTGTGATTGGCTGAATGTGAAGCCTTTAAAGGCGGAGAAGCGAGATGGAAATATACACTCCTCTCTAGGAGTTGCTCGAATTTAGGTGCGTTTCTGACCTTAAATACTGCAATATGCTTACGAAATTTCGCATAATAACTCTTCTGCAATCTTACTTGAGATATAATATGGAATTAGTTATGTATTTATGAATTCTTGTGATTCTTCATCTTGATATAACATTTCCTCTAAAATTAAAATAGTGAAACTCTAGAAAAACAAGTAAAATCGAAGGGAGACTCGGAAAAACTCCAAGAATTAATCTCCAGCATACGAGTGCAGTTAAAAAATCAAGCACGTGTAAATCTACCTTAATTGGGCCATCTATTTTTTATAAAGTCTCGCTTCTAAGTGGGTCAACACTGCAATAAGACGCAGCAGAAAGGTGCGATGCCAGGAATATTTGTGAATATTGCATTACTTTGCCGCAGTATTGTCCCTGGGGAAAATGTTCCAAGCGTGATAACAAACGAGTTAACGACATTTTAAGCAACAGTCTTTTTAAAACGTAACAGTTTGTTAGGTTTATTATCTTACAGTCGAATAAAGAACCGCCTTTTTTCCCTTTTAAGGATTCAAAGGAATTTTAAGAGGTCTTTTTGCTTTTAATTAGGCTCACGAGAATTTCTTATACCGCTTAGTCTAAAATGCCCTTTTACATAATTTTTTCTGGTGTAAATTCTCTCACTCCCTTTATCCCCCTGTCTCATTGCAGGTTTCTTAAATTTTAAACATAGTTTGATGTTAGTTTTACTTGTAAAAAGCAGTCAGTTTAATGATTTGTTAATTCAAAATTTGCTGTAATTTTCTATATGAAAAGGCCAAAAACGTTCGCGAAAAATATTAGAAATATTTCAAAGTGTTTACAGAATTCTGCCGATCTTTTGCCAGCATAGTGAATGTAAATAGTATCCGCCTGGGTATCATGTTTGTAAATATGTTTGTAAAGCGATTTCTGTACGAAAAGGTGCCGTTTTGTGAATCACACGTTTCAGATGCGTTTCATGACATTTTTGTAGAAAAATATAAATATTTGAGGACTTACATACCCTTGAAAACTTCTTTAATAAATACGTTTCTAATGTGGGTGGACTTTTGCACTTTAAACAATTTTTTTTCTAAAATAATGTTTTATGTAAAATCCTTTACAGAAGAAAGCCAGTTTGCAACTTGTTGGGTGTTTCGAAAATCAGAAGTTTCCAAAAAGAGTTTGAACGTAAAAATTTCAGGATAATCCTCACAAACATCTTAAAAAAAATAAAAAGTGTGGAAAGTATTGTTGATGAGGATTTCAAGCCCTGATGGTAACCTAGATTTTCCCCAGTAACGCCACTTTGGTGGGTTTTCGAGTTAGTTAATTCAAGGTCCGAATCAAGCAAGTTTGGAAATATATGTGGTTAAGTTAGTTATATCCTATGTTAATAATATTCATAGGTGTGTTTAGGGTCGGTTTCTCTATTTGAATAATTTCAACCTTGTATTTTGTGTAAGTTTAAACAGGACCAAAATTATCCAACATCGAAAAGTCCCGCATTTATAAACGCCTCTTTAGCAATAAATTTTTTTAGACTACCTTTCAGTTTGAAATGGTTTTAGTGAAACCAATTACAAGAAGGTTACTGGTTCTAGATTGTCAAAACTAAGCTACAGTATCAAAGCGAACAATTAATAAGCAGTAAATAAAATAAATATATAAGTAAGTAAAAAAGGAATAACTAAGTGGATTGATAAACAGACAAAAATTAGGTAAACAGAAAAGACAAAGAATTAAATAAAGAAAAGTCTAAAAAAATAAAAACTAAATAGATACAGCTTTCTTAATTTCAAAATAAATTACTCAAAAGTTTAACTAAAATTTGTTTAAAACGTCATTTGTTTTTAGCTACTTTCTTTCTAATAAATTCCGTCTGCAGACATCTTTAATAAATACTTAAACAAAATCGCACATTACTTAAATTAAAATTTTGAAGATAGGCCTGTTACATTAATTAGCTTTTAATCCAATGAGATCGCATCAAAAGATTGATTACTTTAATTAGAATTATGAGAAAACTTCAGAATTTCAAGTTATTACATTAAGGAGATATACGAACGAATGGCGTGTTTTAACAAAGGCACAAAAAGGCCCCAAAACCGTTCGCTGGAGTTTCTGCTTAATTTTAAAAACGGTTGCTATCTGAGCGATAAACAAGGATATTTAATTATATGTTTGATGGTTCGAAGTCAAAGCTTAAAAATATTCAGAATGAAGATTGTTTACAGAGGAAAAATTGGATGTTTTACGTGAAGTTCTCGGCGCCTCCACCATTTTACAACAAATAGCTTGAAACTTCCTTCAAATTATTGATCAAACTATTGTCTTTGCAAGGCGAAAAAAATAACCAAAAATCAGAAAGCAATTAAAATTCCTTCCAGAGTTTTCTTAAGCAAAGATACCAAGCAGAAAATTAGGTTTTTAAAATTTGTAATTAAGCAAACCAATTAAATTTTAATTCCCTTAGCATCACCCCTGTTTTTCTGTCCTTAATAAAAAATTATGGCTTGGCAATTACCTGAAACAAAAAATAATTATCAGCATTAAGTTTCAAAGCCATAAAAATCGTGATCTTTGAAAAATCAAATAAAACCTTTAATGTTTTTCGATATTATTTTCTAACACGTTTTTCTTCATAACTTCAAGTTGCAGAATCAAGCTATTTAGTCCATTAAAACTGTTATTATTCCATAAAAAATTAACGATTTTCTAGTTTACGTAGAAATCTCTTAACAGCGTATCCATGCTAACGCCAAAACAATTTTAGTTTTTTTTTCCAGGGAAAACAAAGCAATTAGAGTTTCATGGGCGAATTAAATTCGCAATTAAACACGCATAGCAAAACTAACGAAAATTTACAACGTTCCCGTTGCCATTGTCCTAAATTCGTAGTTTACAGCAATTTAATAAGTAATTGTGTTATTTCCGAAACGGTAATCTGTAGTCTGCGGCATTCTGAACTAACAGCCACGCACCGTTTAACATACGGTTAAATTAACGTTTATTTGCGAATTGCACGAATTTACATAGGTAAACTTAACGTATACAAGAGTAATGTGTTTGTTGCGAGTTTATTGGATTTAAATAAAGCCAATAATGTACATCTGAATAATGTTCAATTACCTACTTTTAAAACTCATTTTTGAAAATTTTGAGGTCTTCTTGATGATTTTTTTGTCGCTTAAAATGGTTACAATAATTAAGAAAACGTCGTAGAAAGATAAATGACATGCGTTGTTTAAAATAGAAGTAGAAAATGGACGCTGAAACTTGCGCTTGTACTTGATCCAAAATTTTCAAAAAGTGATTGCTTTCGCTCTTTTCTCTGCTGATAAGTTTCCATCATTTGTTATAATGGTTTGTTTATTTTTTCTGCAATTATTCTCAGGAATAGCTACTCTAATTAAGAGGGGAGAGTGGGGAGTGGGCAGGAGCTTGCAAGCTTCCCGTGGAAGCCCTGTCAGGAAGATTGAATCATTCTTTGCCCACCGCAGATTCCAGGTGCCTCCTGACCCGTGAGGCTTGTATCTGTGAGTGCCCCTTGCCCAGGGTTACGGGTGAAGTTCACAACAGCATAATTGGCAAAGATGAAGATCATCAATACGGTAGCCATGGCGGAAATGACTTGCTTTTAAGGTTTGCTAAAGCAGATGGCACCGGGTAGCGGCTGTGTCATTACCAGGCTGAGCTACAGAAGATTACTTTCTGCACAGGTCCGTTTCTGGATACCCACGAATGACAACCGGTTGTGACATCACGATTCGATTGGCAATCGGCGCCAAATTGGGTCCCGGCCGATTGGTGTAAAATGGGTTACAGGGCATGCGAATGCGAGCAACCAGGCAAAGCATGCGAAATGTGCGACTGGAAGAACTAATCTATTACAACTTAGGAAACAACTCTCAATAGGCACCTGGAACGTCCGAGGTCTTCTTCAAACGTGAAAACTGAGTTTACTTGAGAGAGAATTTCTTCGTGCAAAAATGATTTGCGGTATCGTAAAACACATTGGAAAGACTGGACATTTTGAAATGATTGACCATACAGTGTACATCTCAGGAGCGGAAAAGACCGGTGCAAACGAAGTTGCTATTCTTGCCAATAAAAAGCTCACAAACATATTTTGATGCAATACGAACCCATACCTAAATGATCGTCTTATCAGAATAACATTTGAGGGAAAACTAACAAAAGAAGCCCTACAAGTCTACACACCAACGAGTAAAGTATGGATTGGGCCAAAGAAATAACCAGGGCGAACGCCTCATTCAAATTAACTATCGTAACCATCGTTTCCAAACATCACCCTAGAAGGCCTGGGTTTCACCAACGGGAAAAATTAAAAAGCAAATAGATTTCTTTCTAATTAGCAGTCGCTGGTGTTCAGCTGTATCTAATAGTAAGTATAGACTGGGAACTGTATGTGGCAGCGACCAAAAACTGCTGGAAACTGAGATGACTCTAAAACTTCGAAAGGAACATCACCTTTAAGAACAATTCCTATGAATTACACAATGGCTTCCCAAAGTAGTCCTCAGCATTATATGATCTACACTAACGAACGATCCAAATGAGTCCTGGAAGGAAATGGGTAAGCAAAACAGTAGAGAGAAACAACTGCATTAATAACACCACAGAGGGAAAACCATTGTATGACTTATGATACACTGAAGCTAGTAGATAAGCGTATGCAAATAATAGTGACACAAGCACTCAAATCTACATAAAAGGAAATCATGAGAAAGCAGCTAGACAGACAAAGCAAAAAAGCAGCTGAAAAAAATAAAAATCAACATGTAAGTAAAGCTTGTGGAGAACAAAAGAATATGCTAACAACAACCCAGCACGTGAGCTGTACCAAAAAGTTAAATATTTACCAAGGAAGTTTAAACCACAAACACATAAAATATGCAGTGCAATCTGGGAAACTGAAATATGGCCAGAGGAATGGTGTGAGATGATATTTATTCCACTCTTTAAGAAGGGCTCTCCTAGTAATTGCAGAACCTACAGAACAATCGCCTTGGTTAACCACGCAAGTAAAGTTCTACTATTCATAGTAAATAATAGATTGAAAGCTTTCTTGCTTCAAGACATACCTGAGGTACAAATTGGGTTTATGCCTGGAAAAGGCACTAGAGAGCAGATAATGAATGTTAGACAACTCATCTAAAAGACCCAGGAATTCAACATTCAAGCATTGGGACAAACTGTGGCTTATCTTAAAAAAACTTGGGGTACCTAAACACCCCATCCTTCCCATCCAAAGTTTATGCCTGGGTAAAAACAAACAACATCCTCTCAAATGCATTTAAGATTCAAAAAGGGCTGCATTCTGTCTCCACTCCTGTTTAACATCTGCCGCGAATATAGTACAAATAATGAGAGATGTGTTAGATGGCTCGGAAGGCGGTAGGCGGCCGAAAATTCCCCAGTTTAAGATTTTCTGACGACACGTTGATAGTCTCTGCAAGCGTGGAGGAACTATAAGAAATTGCTGGTAAACTGATGCGTGCATGCCAAGACATGGGTTTCTCTCTTAATACCAGAAAACTAAAGTCATGATCATTGACCGATCTAAAAATCTCAGAAATACTCGGGAAGTGACTGGTTTTAAAGTCGTTAATAAATTTAACTATCTCGAATTATCGATTACTAACAGGGGTGACTGCGAAAATCAAATTAAAAGAAGGTAGGCAATTGCCAGAAGACTTTTAAATAAACTTATTCGAGACATTTTATATTTTTTGTTCCATTATCAAGCATTAGGGACAAAACATTAAGCCTAATGGTGCTTTGCTTTCAATGAAACTGACCACAATTGTATCACCGTTCGTTTATCAGGACAAATGCTCTAACTGTGCTTTCAGAATGTTTAGATTTGATAATGGGATATTTTATGGATGTATGATTCGCTTAAAATGAATTAGAACTTTGGTTGGCCATGGTTTGCAGTATTGAGACATTTTAGACTGCTTAAAATTTTGCTGAACGTCTTATACTTTGATGTAGAGTCTGTGTTGGGAAATTGTACATATGAATAATAATTGGTTTAGAGCTTATTTGAACCTGGGGTGGTCAGGTGTCTTCTTAAGTTTTCAGGAATTTTGGTTTTTGCAGGAGGATTCATACACTTTTCAGTTTGGTTCCAGCAAACGTACAGTCTGTGATGGATAGGGTCTTTATTAATTATGACAAGACAGCAAAAATAGAAGCATTGAAAATGTTGTAAAAAGAATAAAAAAGCCGTAGAAAAAGCAAAGCCTGGCTTTCAACATCAATTGAATCACCGTGCATTTATTAACGAAAACGATCGTAACTGTGCTTTCAGAATGTTTCGATTTTATGTATGTGTGATTCGTTAAAACCTTGGTTGATTGCCATACTTTTTGTAAGGTTTGCACTTTTGAGATATTTTCGGTGTTTTGGTCATTGCAGGAAGGTTCACAAATTTTTCAGATTGATTTTTCCACATTTAAATGTTGTTTGAGACACAAAACCAAAAATAAAAAGTCAATATAAAAAGAATAGCCTGATGGTATTTTGCTTTCAATAAATCAATTGAAACACCGTGCATTTATTAGGGCTAACTGTACCTTTATTACATTACTTTCGATTCCATTATGGGATATTTTATGTTTGTACGATCCATTTGTAGCAAATTTTAATTTTAGTTGCCCATAATGTTTTCGTAATGTTTCCATATTTGTGGAATTTTTGGCGTTTCAGTTTTGTCAAGAGGCTTCACAGACTTTTCAGCTTCTTTAATGCTCATTTACACACAGCCTGTGATGTTTGTCAATAACGATAAACAACTAATAGTAAGAAAAAATAGAAAAACAAAACAGTCAATATGAACCACAAAGCCCGATGGCGCTTTGCTTTCAATAAATCAGTTGAATTTTTTAATAACTACGCTCTCAGACCGTTTAGATTTTATGTATAATCCATTTAGAGTTTGTTTGAACCTTGGTTGGTCAAAATATTCTTAAGGTTTATAGTCTTGAAACAATTTTGGTGCTTAGGTTTTTGTTAACGATTTTAGTGTTGTGTATAGATGTTATTTTGGGAAATTTTATATATATCTAATCCCTTTAAAGCTTGTTTAAAGCTTCGTTGGCCATGAGACTGTTCTTAAAGTTTAGAGTTTTAGAATATTATTGATGTTTAGGGTTTTTCTGGAGGCTTCATATTCTTTAGCTTCTTGCTGAAGACTTTGCAGTCTTATATAGAATTTATAGTGGGAAATTTTATGTAGGTATAATCTGTTTCGGTTCTATTTGAACATTGTGGTTGGCCATGAATTTATTCTTGAAGTATACAATTTTGGAGTTTTTATTGAAGACTTCAGAGTCTTGAACAGATTTTGTTCTGGGAGATTTAATGAATGATCCGTTTAGATCCTATTTGTATCTTGATTGTCCATGAAATTGTTCTTAAAGTTGAAGTTTGAAATATTTTTGGTATTTTGGGCTTTTGCTGGAGGCATGGTTTTTTTTCTGAAGACTTCAGGGTCTTGTATCGATTTTATTTTGGAAAATTTTATGTGCGTCTAATTCTTTTAAAGCTTATTTGAAGTTTGGTTGGCCATGAGATTGTTATTAAAGTTTACAGTTTAGGAATAGTGTTTACCGCTTTGCTGAAGGTTTCACATTGTTTAGGTTTTTGATGAAGACTTTACAGTCTCCTATAGAAATTATGTTGGCAAAATTTTATTTAAGTTTAGAGCCTATTTGAACCTTGTTTGGCAATAAGTGTGTTGTTGTCTCTAGTCTTTAGGTTTTTGTGGAAGACTTTAGTCTTGAATAGATTTTATTTTAGGATACTTTACCTATGTATGATCCGTTTACAGCCTGTTTGCACATTGATTTGCAATAAAGCTATTAAAGTATGCAGTTTTGGAATGCTTTTGGTGTTAAAGGTTTTCGCGGAGGCTTCATAGCTTTTGGGATTTTTGTTGAAGCCTTCAATCTTATGTAGATTATACTTTGGGAAATATTAAGTACCTATGTTCCGTTTAGTGCCTGTTCGAACCTACATAGATTGGTCATGAACTGGTTCTTAAAGTTTATAGTACTGGAATATTTTTGGTATTTAGCGCTTTTTTGAAGGTTTCAAAATTTTTACTGAAGACTCCAGAGAGTTGTACAGATTTTATGTTAGGATATTTTACGTGCGTATAATCCGTTTAGAGTTTATTTGAACATTGGTTGAATATGGTTTTGTTCCTAATTTTTGGTGCTTCCGTTTTTGTCGAGAGCTTCACAATCTTTAGGTTTTTGCTGAACTTTAGTTTCGTATAGATTTTATTTTGGGATATTTTGCATACGAATGATCCGTTTAGAACCTGTTTGAATATTGATTGGCCATGAATTTGGTCTTAAGGTATGCAGTTTTGGAATATTTTTGGTGATTAGGTTTTTGCTGAAGACTTCAGCTTTTGTATATTTTATTTTGGAAAAAACAAAAATATGTATAATTCGTTTAGAGCCTATTTGAACCTTTGTCGACTAGGAAAGCTAGTTTTTAAAGTGAGAATTTTAGAATACTTTTCATGTTTGGAGGTTTTGCTGGAGACTTCCCAGTTTTGGATTTTTGTTGAAGACTCAACTGTACCACTACCATGGAAGTATTATTTAGAGAAATATTATGAAAGTATAATCCGTTTAGAGCTTATTAGAACCTTGGTTAGCTATGCAATCGTTCTTAAAGTTTACAGTTTTGTAATATCTTTGGTGTTTAGGTTTAGTTTCTCTATTTGCACTTCAGATTAGGCCAGGGATTAAAATTAAAAATGGTTATCAAATATCTAAATTGTACTTTAATTAACGTAAAATAAAATATAGATGAGGTTATGTTAGTCTAAATTTGAGATTATGAACGATGTTACCAGCTAGGGAAACTCTGCGCTGCTAATAAGCAAATTAAGCAACAACTTAGTTTGACAAAAAATTGACAGGATTTCCCATTTCGAAACCCGGTTATATCTAAAACAGTTAATACAAAACCAAAATCGTGGCCAGCTTTTGCCAAAAAGAAATGTGAGCGAATCATAAACGGCTTTTATATTCTTGACTTGAAATTAAACTTTTAAAAATTGTGACATAAACAAAGTAGATAGCAACCGCTTTTTTGAATTTTTAAAATTGCTTCCATTCGAGTATACATGGTGTTTCCAAAATATACGCTCATCTGTTAGAGAATATTTAAAGATGACTTGGCAAATTAATGATATTATTGACTTAATTAATTAATCTTATAAATTTGTGAATGAAACAAAGTGAATGGTTATTTATCACGTTATCACCTTTATGAATTTTAAAACTGGTTTTAGTACGAGCATTCAGGGTGCTTCCTACAAAAAAGTCAAAATACCCGCCAGAAACGATGCCTAAAAGGATATTTCAAAATTGGGAATTCTATGACATACCGATTTTGATATGCACTTTACGGCTCTCATCGATTAATATTCCGAGTTAATCACCATTGCAGTAGATCAAAGCCAAACGTAGCAATTTACTATTCAAACACTAAACATTGACACCTGACATTTAGACGTCCCACTTGACCTGCAGTATCTCATCAGTAATTAATTTCCATAGGTCAATTATATCCCATCAACAATGCAATAGTTTGGTAATTACATTCGAAAGTCCAAAACAAAAAGCTGACACGGTGTAGATCCTAGTGTGTTATGAATACCTAAGTCTTCCATAGCCTACCCGCAATAAAGTTTCGCTAAATTTAATTAAATTAGTTTAGTAAAAAGCATAAATTTCTAAGTGTGATTCAATCAGGTTCCTAAAAAGCCTGAATTAGTCTGGAAGGGCAACAGGCGATGACTGACGAGACGCCCTTTAATGTGGATTCATTTCATTGTAGTGCCCCCCCCTCTCTCGATGGGTTTGACTGTGGCCTCGCGTTTATAAACATCTGCCCGCGGCCATGGAAATTCTGTTATCTCTGTGCGCCTTTTTATGACCGCTCTTCATTTTTATTTTTTACTGAAATATAGGACCGTAGATTTAAAAAAACCTCTTTAATAGTTCGCGGAGTTTAAAACACCCTTTTAAGTTTTTTTCTGTGTCTTTCGAAGCCTTTGTGCATTTGATGTAGAAAACACAAGTTTTTTTAAAAACCTTTTACAAACCTCGTGAAATACCATTTTAAATTCAGCACTTTGCTGGAACACGATAATAGAAAACGGGGTGATAAAATGTGACTTTTAAATTACTACCCACACACATTTGAGGTTAGAATTCGTTATTAAATGCTGTTAACATCAAAGGATTATCTCTAATGGTTTCACGTACGTTAGCACCGACTTTTATCAAGTTTTGTCAGCGGTTTTGGGTTGTATATAAATCGAGTGAGATGTGGAAATTTGTTCGCCCACGTTAAAGCTCTTAATTATCCCCAAAATTAACCATAAATGGAAAATCAAAGGGAAATTTTGTAAAATGTTCTGCAAGGATTAGCTTAAAAAATTTTAGAATTTCATATCAAAAAGGGCACTAAAAGACTTGTGGAACCACAACATATAAAAGAAAAATTCAGCAAAAAAACGAAAGATAAATAAAAACAAGAGAAAGGCAGAATTAACGGAATTTTAATTAGCAGAATAAGGGTCTAAAGCATATGAAGAATGGCATTAAAGACGAGTGAAAAGAAATAGGAACCAAAATATTAGAAAGAAAATCCAAAACAAGAGAAGAACAAAATCAAGAGCATTTTTACTTAAGCAAGAACTTTGCTTCTCCTTAACTTGAAAATTTTCGTTAGTACTTCAGTGAACGATAGAAGGAAATAGGAGGAACCATGAACATACTAAATAAAGAAAACTTGAAGAGTAAGCTTTTGAATAGAAGAAATCTGCCTTAAAGTTTGGCAAAAAATTAAATAAACTGGAATTTCTTAAAATGATAGGCTCTTAAACTTTTCCGTCTCCTTTGTATACGGTTTTCTATCAATTTTTGGCTTAATTTGAAGAAAGGAAGAGGAAGGATAAAAAGAAGGAAAAGAAAAAGAGGGGCATACAAAAATTATAGACGAAAGCTGAACGAAGGTAAAACATGGAACATGAAACTTTTTGAGAATCAACTGTTACAGCAGTAAATTGAATTGAAATTGTAGGTACCTAAAAAAAGAAAGTAGAAGAAAAAAGAAAGGCCAGAAACAAAAAAAATAAATAAGACAAGGAAAGAAGGAAATCAGCTCAAAGAATCTTTTGAGGATTAACTGCCAAAGTAGTAAAATCAATTCAATTTGCATCTCGAAAGCAAAAGTAAAAGAAAAAGGAAGGTCAGAAACAAGAAAACAGAAGACAGTGAAAGAAGAAAAACAACCGAAGAAAATCTTTTAAGAAATAAGTGCTGAAGTAGTAAAGTGAATTCAATTTGCATCTCGAAAGAGGAAGCAAAAGAAAAGAAGACAAAGGAAGAAGAAAAACAGCCGAAGAAAATCTTTTGAGAATTAACTATCACATAATAAAATGAATTCAAATTGTAGAAAAGCGAATACAACTTGCATTTAGAAAAAGAGAAAAAAAGGAAAAATCAAGGTCAGCAACAAAAAAGAAGAAGACAGGGAAAGAAGAAAGACAGCTGAACAACTCTCCAAAAAAGCAAATTTCCGAAGTAGTAAAGTGGATTTTACTTAGAATTAGAATAAAAGAGAAAGCAAAGCCAAGAAGAAAAATTCAAGTAATATAAAGAAGAAGGAAGAATTGATGAAGAAAATTGAGAATTCCTTTTCTAAGCACATAAAAAATTCCTAAGTGAAGACTTCAAGGAAAGTTTGGCATCCAAAAAAGCTTCAGAAAAGAAGATGGAAATTGCTAACGTTCACTAAAAGACACAAATTCCAAAATGTCTGATATAATCAGTTGACGTAATAATTTTCCTTTTAGTTTTGTTCTTATTCTTCTTCTTTTCATTACTATTATTTATATTATTATTTTAATAAATCTCAAGTCTGATTCAAAGAAGAGAAAACGAAAAATAAAGAGACAGAAAATTCCAATTAGGGAAAAATTAGAGGCAAAAAGAACAACATGTAACTAGAAAAAGAAGCAGAGTAGGAGTGAGAAAAGGATAAAGAAAGGTGTTTACTTCTTGTTCTTTGTCTTCAAGTAGCCTGCTTAGCTAAAGCTACAAGAAGGAATATTAAAAATAATGTAAGAAAGATGGCGATGGTTCTTCAGCAATTAAAACTAAAGTTTCAGTAATTTTTGTCTAAAACCCTTCAATGGGAAGAAATACTGAAACCAATTACTGAAAGAACTATAAGTGTTCGTCACATTTTCAAGACTGAAATTAAAATCGAGCTTAAGGGGACAAAATTAGAAGTATAACAAGCAAATGCTCAGATCAGTGGTGTGTCGCATGGATTCGTGGTAGATTCTCTGTTGTTCAACATTTAAATTTACGCTTCAGGAAGGAAAGATTTCTGCTGTTATTTTAACGAGTGTAGATTGCGCCTTTTATTTGTCAGAACAGGTATCTTTAAAGAAAAATAGTCAGTTTTTAGTAGATTAACTCTGAGTTAAAATATTAAAAATTCAAAATTCAGTCCAAAACTGCTAATTTTAATAAAAATTTGAAAGCTTAAAATTCATAAAAACTTTATAGGTACCTTAAAGTGTTTGAACTAAAATTAGAAACAAATATTTAAGAAGGAAGACGGACGGAGAAAGAAGTAAAATATAAACAAATCGAAGAAAATTAAACAAAGAAGCATAAGAGAAAGTCACAATTGAGAGGGAGAAGGAAAGAAGGCAGGAGAAAATGCAAGAATAACGAGAAATGAAAGAATGCGAAAGTAAGACAGTAAAGGAAGGAAAGGAAGTAGGAAAAAGGGAAGCACAAGGAAGAAAATAATAACGTAAAAGGAAAACAGTATAGATAAAATAGGGAAAGAAGGCATAGAACAAAATCACAGCTTCAATTTAAATGATGTTAAATTTGACTATCTGCTTAACAACAAATTTTAGCAGCTCGCCTATTGAAGCAATCCAAATCCAACTAGCCTTTCCTCATTATTTTATTGTTAGCATAATCATCCTTCAAACCCTTTTAAGGTTTATGGCTTGGTACCAAGCCATACTGGAAAGGTACAAGATTATACAGGTGTATTTGTTTATTAATCATCCGTAAGGCTTTAAAATTAGATTTATTAAATAAAACAAGTTAATATCTCGAAATGAAGATATGCAAAACTAGGATTCCTTTGGAATTCCGATAATAAACAACTTAAAGATTTAGATTGCCCTCAGGAAGGCGTTGAAGACAAGCTAATTAGTACCGATATCCTGATAATTACATTTCGATTATTAAATTAGCCCACATCGTTCACTGATGCATTAATAATGGGAACATAAAAGCGAGATTTAATTTCCTTAATTGTATCGTCATTATCCCTATTACAGTCTTCCTTGCTATCCACTTTACTGTGGAACGTTGATATAACTGTTAAAATTTGTTTCCGTCTAGGAAGTTTCAGTGGGGAACAGATATACTTCTTTCGAAAATACAAGGGTAACCCACATATCGCCGGTTTTATTTATCTTAATGGAGATATTTCAATCTGAAACTTACATAAACACATTTTATGCGAAGATTAAAATCCATTAAGGAATTCTGAAAGGCGAATGGGTTTGTTTATCAACGCTGAAAGTTTTGATAAATAGCAAAGTTTTGGAAATATAAGAGACATGTGCAACACATAAACATTAACCGAAAACATATTCCAGTTACATATTTCCCTCATTTTATGAAAAAAGCAAGAGGAAAGCGTTCATTTTTCAAACTAGTCTCCAGTAATTATCGGCGATTACTTTCGTTGTAGGAGTTTAGTTTCTTTTGTGGGAATGGAACAAAGCTGTATAAGTTTTTATTACTCTTTGAATTGGCAAACCCATCTTCTCGATTTTCAGCACTAATGCTCTCTAATCACTTTTCTGAACCGAATTTCGGTTTAGCTAAGATTTGTTAGTACTCGTTTCCTTCAATTGTTCGTAAGCAAGGTTTCAGACGTTGAGATATTCGTCAATTTCCTTTTACTTTTTTTAAGTATGCATTAACGTCGGCTTTATGTGGGTCATTTATTTAGAAAGCAGTAGACAGTTTCGAAACTAACACGATTTGTACTGACGGATTTACTAAAAAAAAAAACCTACAACGATAGAGATCAGAACCTGTATACCTTCGGGGTTTAAAACAAAAGCAGGCTGAAATGATGAAGATTAATAAATATTATTAGGTACATTAAGTTAAGTTAGAAGGTTAAAACACAAAACAGGCCTAAAAATTAAAATTTAAAGTACAACGAGTAAATGTTCAGATCCGTGGGGTGTCGCATGGATTTGTGGTATGACGTCTGTTGTTTAATGTTTAGACTGGTAATAGAGGAAGGGTAAAGTTATCACTTTAATGACTCAAGCAGGCCATGCCGTGAAATGGAAAGCATAAGTAGTCCACGCTGTAGTAAAGAAAAAGTCTAGGTATAGGAAGTACATGTTCAGATCAGTGGGGTGTCACATAGAGTTGTGGTAGGTCCTCCATTTAAATGGGAAATTTATGGAGGACTAACTAGAGAATTTAGTAGCTCAAGTATACCACGCTATAAGAAAGAAAAGCTTAAGTAGGTAATGCATACATGTTCAGATCAATGGTGTGTCGCAAGAATTTGTGGTAAGTCCTCTGCCGTTCAACATTTAAACTGGCAATTCAAGGATGTCTAACTTAGAAATTTAGTGGTTAGAGCAGGCTACGTTACAAAGAAAAAACCTAAGGAATGCACACCGTAATAAAGAAAAACTTAAGGTGTAAGAAGTAAATGTTCAGATCAGTGGAGTGTCGTATGGATTTGTGTTAAGTTTTCGGTTGTTTTACATTTAAATTGGCAATTCAAGGACGGCTAAGTTATAAATTTAGTGTTAAAAGAACGTCTTCCGGGTTGAGACCGTGTCATTGTTGAGAAAGAAGTTCAATGTTTCGCCCACCTAAGGGGTTCGTCAGGAGGAAAAAGGAACACTCAACGTGTCAACCATGTCAGAGGCGAAACTCTTTTAGCAAGAGGAAGAAGGTCGCGGTCTCTCAACTTGTAAACCAAGCTAGAGGCGAAACCTTTCAACCTGCTGAAGCCCCTTAAGAAAGAGGGCAAAATGATACGGTCTCAACCTGGAAGACGTTATTTTAACACTGGCAGTGGCCGTGGAAGTCTTTGAATTTATAGAAATCGTCATAATAAATAAAAGCTTAAGCAATCCACGCTATAGTAAGGTAAAACTTAAGAGCGGTTCAGAGAACTAATGGTGGGAAATTACTTCTAACTTGCGCCAATTAATTTCGGTTTTACAAATGTGGAATGCTTATCAAAAATTAAAGACGAAATCAAAATCGAAACAACAGAAATTACAAAATTTAGAAATAGCATCCCACATAGTCACACTAAATGTAAAGCAACTTGCCTGAGCACAGATTTTTTTATGACTACCTATAATTAAACAATTAGAGGAAATTTAGTAAATTTTTCCAGCCGCATTACTCGCCATGTGATAGCCGATGGTATTGTTTAAAAACCCTCAAAGCGGCACTAGAACATGCAGAAGTAGTTGTACCTATTATATTAAGATCGAACCACTGAGAAAGTCACGTGTTCTGGAAGAAGTAAATGCTTAGATCGGTGGTATGTCACACGGATTTGTGGTAGGTCCTCTGTTGTTCAACATTTAAATTGGTTATTCAGAGAGAATTAAGTTAGAAATCTAACGGTTTTAGCAAGTTACGCTATAAGAAAGGAAAATAAACGTCGGTAATCTGCGCCCTAATAAAGAAAATTTAAAATATAGCAAGTACATGTTCAGATGAGTGATATGTCGCATGGGTTTGTAGTAGGTCCTCTGCTTTTTTTTACATTTAAACTGGCAGTTGATGGATGGCTAAGTCAGGAATTTAGTGGCTAAAGTAAGCCAACTTGCAATCATGGTGTGACGAATAAATCCCCCGTTCAGTGGTGTGTTACATGAATCTGTGGTCAGTCCTTCGTTGGTTAACATTTTTAGATTGGCAATACAGGTAGGAGGGTTAAGTAATCGGTTTAATGATTCAAGCACGGCATGCCCTAACAGAAAAGCTTAAGTAATCCACGTTGTAGTAAAGGAAAACTTATGGAACAGGAAGGAAATGTTCAGGTCAGTGGGGTGCTGCATGGATTCGTAGTAGGTTCTTTGTTGTTCAACATTTAAATTTTCATTTCAAGGAGGAAGGATTTTTTCTTTGTTATTTATCAGGACTGAACATTTGAAATGACGGCCTAACCTAACTTTATGAAGATAATATCTTTAAAAGAACTATTTTATATTGAAGTTTAATTTCAAATAAATGCCACCATTGAAAGTTACTTAATTAAAGGTTCAAACGACCGAAGTAAAAGGGAAAATTTCTAATTTATTTTTATGAATGGGTAAATTTAATTAAGTTCGCAGTCATTTCGTGCAGTTTCGGTCATAAAAATAGATAAACTCCTCTCCTAACCGTATGGAACATGTATTCTTTAAGTAGGTTTTCATGTTTTTTTCTAAAACAAGTTCTGCTTTTGGAAAAGCTTTACAAATATCTGGGGTTTTCTAGGCTGCAAATTTATTTTTCTATTACTAATTCGGAAAAAAACAAAAGAACGAGTTGCACACGTAAAATTTCCACAAAACGTTAGTGTGTAATATAGCATGCAATTTCCTTTTTCCCAATATGCTTTTGACGGGATTTCAATCTTATTAAGTTTTGGGGACAACGCTAACATTGAGCTCTTTTCAATCACACATGTTCGTTTTCGCCCGCGCTTTCCTACATTTCGTTCTATTTCCCTGGATTGTTTGGTAGCGATTTTTTTCTCACGATGATCCGCTTAATAGCCCGGAATTTACAATACCAATTTCGTAGAGATTTCCAGATTTTTACGACTCTTTTCCCTCTCTTCGCCCTTTGTATTTATTTATCGGTTTTGATTTACTGTCCTGAATTTAATAGGATTTCGGGATTGTTACTCGATGATTGTTGATTTTATTTTGCGTGAATGAAAGCGCGTAAATCGAATTCTAACAAAGATAATTGTTTTTCAGTAAATCCCCAAAGTTTTGGCAAATCTTAACACAATTGCCTTTTTAACAATTTAAACCTTAAAATGCTTGAAAAAAGAATCGCACGCCTCGAATGCTTTATTTGTTTGTGGAAAATGCTGAAGGCTGTCAACTAGACTTGTTCAACAACTCATCAAGGCAAAATTGTTAGAACCATTTGGGTAGTAAAGGATTGATTAAAGTTTGGTACAGATTTTAATAATAAAATTAAAATTAGATGTGGTGTAGGTCATCCTCAAAACTGCAACGATTTCCATACAAAAAACTGAGAAGAAAAAGCCGACTCCATAAATTTTTCAAATCTCCTTTAATGTCAGCACCCCAAGTGGATTTTCAGAATAAAGATTTTCTCTCTAAATAATAATATTTTATTTCGTTTGTTCCCCTTTTATTTATCATATTATATTCGTGGAATGCTAGGGAGTTTTGTAAACTTCTGATAAAGGCCCTTTAACATCAAAAGCTCGCCTAATATAAGGCTAATCTAATAAATCTTTCGCGTATAAACATTCGAAAAAAATACGAGTTTATAAATGTAGGGCCGCAGATTTGTTCTGTATTACAATTCGAAACGAGATTTTCTCTGACACGAGCATAGGGTTTCAATACAAAATACAAGGCTCTTTTGTTTAAGTTTTGGTACTCGGTGTATGCGTTATCTCTTTCATAGCATGATTCTGTCAACACAGGCGCCTTTATCAATATATGACTTGACAGGATAAAACAGATAGTAGCATGTTTTATACATGGGAGCTTGTTTTCCACTGGGGACACTTTGTTTTATTGGGAGAAGGTGTATCGACTATCTGAAATTGATACACCTTGGATGGGTGCGGTTTCCATTCTCTGATTTGAGTTATTGGAATAATATCGAATGCCTGTGCGTTTATATAACCTAAGAAACCACTTAGGAAAATAGAAAATAAATCTTAAAGAAAAAGGGATACGGTTTTTCAGTTTAAGAATTCTTTTTCCTGCGAAAAACAATCTTTTGGGGAAACCACGTGCCGTTTAGTTTTTTTGATAAGTAATTAGAAAAAATTTAAATATAGTTGAAAAGTAACACCTTCAATAATTTTTAAAATCCTGTTAAATAATACTTAAATAATTTCCGATAATTTCATGCTTAAAATCTAAATTATAAGTCGAGATTATGAGATTACACTTAAGACATACAACAAGTAAATGCTCCGATTAATGGTGTGCCGCATGGATTTGTGGTAGGTCCTCTGTTGTTCAACATCCAAATCTGCATTTTAGGATTTTAGGCAGGTAGGATTTCTGATCGTTATTTTGGGAGAGTGAATATTAAGCTTCATAGTCGTTGTTTAGCAACTTTGAGTTTAAATATTTAAAGTTCAAAATGTGGTGCAAAATTTTTTAATTTAATTAAAATTTGAAGGCGTAAAGTCCATAAAAACTATAAAATTTAAATGTTTTGGAAGTAAAATCAGAAAAGTTTGGTTATTGTTTAAGTTTAGGGCACCTAACCTTTCCAATTATGGAGTAGTACCAACGTTGGTATATTCTCGATCTATTACAGCTTAAATTTAAAATTATAGTTTCCTTGTTAAATATCCTATTTAATTGATATTTTTACTTTAATTCAAAAAAATCCAGTTTGCACTTTTTCGTTTCTGCTCCATAATTTTAAAATTCAAATTCTGAAATTTGTTTTAAATGGTTTAGATCAGGAGACGCCAAACTTCGTTGACCGTCGACCCCTTCAAGAGTTTCTTGACTTTTTATCGACCCCTTCTATTTTGCTATTACGTAATTATAATAGGACAAGCAAAAAGACGTATACGTGAGTTTTTAGATTGTTTATTTTATAGTTACTCAACTCTTCAATATAGAGAAGTTTAGTTCGTGAATGATTAACGATTGAATTATAATATGTATGTGAATAAATTTTAGGACATTAACGCTCACTTGTATGTTAATGCGCAAAAATGAGACTGGGATCGAATACGTGTAAGTATAAGTAAATAAGCAACCACGCACGTATTGCAAACCCGCTCCCGCTGCGCTGGCCGGGCGGGAACCACTGACATTCGTTTGTTGGTAAATCCGTCATTTTGGCCTACTTGATTGCCTTTCGTAGCTGTTTTCATGACCTTGCTCCATTTTACAGATCCTATTTATGCCACTGTTCCCACGATTCACTCTTAATTGCGTTGTCATTCAGGATGGAGGGAGGTAATCCAAGTTAACCGAATTAAATATCAGGCGTACAATGATGTGTTAAAATTTTCTATCGACTCCCAATTGACCCCCGAGCCCGAATCAATCCCTAACAATGTTATACCATTTTATCGACCACAGGTTTAGATAAAAATTTGTAGCTCTTCAATATTCGATTTCCGCTGATTCTGGAGGAGTGCCAATGTTATTAGACTTCTAAAACTTTTATATTTAAACTGCTAATCTCCTACTGAATCCTGATTTTTGAACTTTAGAATATCAGTTTGCACCCAGAAAAATTGATTCTGGAGTAATTCTACCCTCAATAGGCTCCCAGTATTTTAGTGGATGAATTTAAAATGTTAGTTGCGTATTTAATATAAAGCATTTTAATTGTGGAGTTTCAAAACGAAAAACCAAGTTTTTTGAGCTTTGATCCAGAATTCTAGAGCTTAAATACTTCAATCTGTCTGATTCTGGAGTAGTTCGAATGTTAGTGGGCTCCTAACACTTCACTGATTGTAGTTAAAATGTTATAGGAAAATGTAATTTTGAATTTTAATACAAGATCTAATTCCGATGCAAAATTACAAATTTCATTGTGATTATTTACTTGTAATACCTTAACTTTTCAATTCTGGAGTAGTGATACTTTTCCTACGCTATCAACAACAAACGTAGGTAAATCATTTCAAAGTCATTTCTGCTTTCTATAAATCAGAAGCTTTGTACGATAAACCTTAAAGTCACTCGAGCTTCTTAATTCGGAAATCACATTTTCACCAGTAAAATATGACGATCGAGCCTAAATCTGCAGCTGATTCAATAAAAATTTCTTCTCAATCTCAGCTGATCTGAGAAAACGCCAACCCAATAAGATTGATTCTACAATAACGAATTTTTTAGAATTTCTTAGTCGATTTTATAAAACTCCCTTCTTGATTTTCTTGTAATCTTCAACTGATCTGACAAAGAATTAATCCTAAGATCGCTCTCGTGCCTTTTTAATCCCAAAAATTATTCTCAACCTGATGTAAAGCTTCCAGAAAGTTAAATTAAAATTTCTTCTTGTTATTTTTTGTATTACGAAACCTCGTATATTTAATCTAAATTTTAAGGACTAACATTCTTAAACATGTTGGAGTATTGAAGCTTTCATACCGGAATTTATGAATTCTAAAATACCAGCATATTTAGCACCCATGAAAAATCAGGATCAGTTTAATTAACTTAGGTTAGATTAAGTCGAATTGAGATGGGTTTACTTCTACAAGGGCTTTGAGCAACTATTTCGACGATGATAAAACAATCTAAATTTCCAATTTTCTCGTTTTTACAAATTTTGCAACACTCACAAGAAACGCCAGATTAAGCTAAATTAGGATTAATTTTGATAAAGTTAGGTTAGATTAAGTGAAGTTTAATTAGGTTTACTTAACTACAGGGACTTTCAAGAAACTGTTTGGACATTGATGCAAAAAACAGTAAAAATGCCTAGTTTCCACCTTTTTCCAGAATTTTTCAGTACTTACTCATAACAGAAAAAGCCAACGTGTTATATTAAATTAAATTGGAGTTAGCTTAGATAAAGTTATGTTGGATTAAGTTGAGTTTAATTAAGTTGGGTTAACTTTTACAGGGGTTTTTAAGAAACTATTTCGATGTTAATGAAAAAAAAATACTTAGTCGAGAACTCACACCCTCACGAAAGAGAAAGCCAGCTGGTCAGATTAAACTAAATTTAAATTTAAATTTATTTAGATGAAGTTGGGATAGATTAAATTAAGCTTGATTAAGTAACATATAAAAGCAGAAAAAATCAATAAATGGCAGGAAAAATGGCAAAGGCTGGAGGAAAAGACAAAATGCACCAAACAACTAATTCCGGACGTACGAATATGGGCGAATAGAAAATATGGCAAAGTTGAGTACCACACTACACAACTTCCAAGCGGACACGGCTGCTTTGGCGAGTACTTGAAACGTTTCCATCTTGCTGAGTCGGAGGAATGCGTCTACTGCGAGGAAAGAGATACGGCAGAACATACTGTCTGCCACTGCCCGAGATGGACAAGCGAAAGATCGGTTATGGAAGCGAAAACAGATGAGCGTCTGACAAAAGACAACATAGTCAGAATCATGCTGAGGAGCAGAAAAGACTGGGACACAATAGTTAGAGGTCTGAAAAAGATCGGCACAACGGAGGCAGGAGAAAGAAGAAATCAAGGAAACCCTTAAAATAAGCAGTGTAGATTAAGTAACATCAACATACCTTAGATATACGTATACCGTATACGTAAGCGATACAAAGGGGAAAAGCGGATTCAGAAGGACTACTCGATCCGGTCAGCCCGTACGGCGCCGGCGACGCCCTTAAAAAAAAGAATTAAAAGTTTGATTGAGTTAGGTTAATTTGCGCAGAGGTTTTCAAAAAATTATTTGGACATTTCTGCTGCTGACTAAACCTAATACGATCTCGATCTTAAAATAATTTTTTTTCTAACTTTGTTGCAATTCACTTCTTCAACTAATCTTTAAAAAAGCTAATCTTCAGTGTAGCGGATCAAGGGTTTTAAATAACCAACCACTAATGTTTTAACAAGTTTGCATTTAACTAAACAACTTATCAACATCAGGTATCGTTGTTATTTTTCTTAAATCCCGATATGGTATTTTTACTATTTTTCCACCGGATGAGCTGCAGAAAGCTCTTTCAGGGTGAAAAAAGGCTTTCCACGCATGATATCCTTTAACTTCGGGAACAAGTAGAAGTCTAGTGGACTCATGTCTGGACTGTATGGTGAGTGAGGTAACACTTCCCACTCGTACTGATGCAGCAAATCAGTCACAGCTTTCCCCAAGTGCAAAATGAGTGGCTTAGGAGTGAGCAAGTCAGATCGGCTTTTGTGCATTGTTTTGCGCAATTTCTGCATGAAATCACGATAATACGCTGCCGTCTTACTTGATGGATGATGGACTTCTCCACTTGTTTGATTGAGATTTCAACTCTGTTCAAAGTCTTTAATCCACGTTTCATCAATAGCCACAATTCGAAACTGAAATGCTTGTCCTTCAACAATAAACCTTTGTTTTAATATTGTTATTGTGCAATGTCCAGGCGTTTCTTTTTCTGTTCAGTTGTCAAGCGGTGTGGGACCCATCGGGCCGCAATTTTTCTTTTCTGTAGATCATTCTTCAAAATTCGAAATACAGATGTTGTTAAAATTTCCTTGACGATCTTTGTCAATAAAATCCGACACAAGTTTCACACTTCGTTTATCAGTTGATGTTCTTGAACTTTCTTGCCTTGAATCATCACGTATTCTTTCACGTTCTTCACGAAAACGACAAGCCGAACGGGAAATTGAACTACGGTCTATTGTCTCCTCCTCATAATCTTCACGCAAAGCCCTGTGAATTTCTGCCAGGTTTTCTGCCACGTAGAGTTTCAATCTTTATGTAAGATCTTTGATCTTCAACAGTCACAGTACCCGAGGCATCTGCAGGTGCCATTTCTAACACTCGTTTAATCAAACGGAAGAAATGAAAGCATGTGCTCCCTCCTCAAGTCTTAAACTTCAACTAACCTCACTTTCCACTCCGATTGCATTATCCGCTCCGCAGTGTTGCCAATCTTTGGATTACTTATGAAATATCCCTTGTAGATTGAATGTAAAAGCCAAATTTGGTATTCATTACGGGGAATCTAAATTAATGTTTTGACTAAGAACACGTGAGACACCAGTCTTTCATGGTTTTTGATAAAGTATTGCAGATTTCAGATCTTCATTGCTTGTTTCCAACATGTGGTGATTCTGGAGTAGTTCTAACTTTAGTAGGATACCAACACTTTTAACTTGGAATTTACAGTACTGACTTCATATTCAGAGGCTTAACTTAACTGAAGAAAATTTAGAAAATCCTGTTGGCATTTTTTCGATTTTAATTCGAATCGTAAGTAGGTATATCTTCTTCCTTTTGATTTTGGAGTAGCTCTAACTCTAGTAGCTTCCTAAAGCCTTACGAATTGAATAAAAAATGTTGATTTCGTTTTTTTTCTTGTATGTATAAGGTTTTGAACTGCAGTACGAAAAACCTAGTTTACCCTTTTCGATTCCAATCTAGAACTGTAGCTTCTAACTGTTTGTTTTGAATATAGAGTAGTGCTAGCGGTAGTAGCTTTCAGCACTTCATAAGTGGATTTAAACAGCTAATCTCTAGTGTAATACAAAGCAACCTAATCTTGGCTTCCTGGCTGGAATTATAGTTTTTAAATTTTAGTTTCGGAGTAATTCCAATATTGGTAGCTCCTGAACGTTCGCAACTTTTATTTATTTAAAACGTGTTTCCTTTTTATCCCCGGATTTTTGAATTATTTTTATGTGAAACTCCCACCGAAAGTCTTTAAATTCCAATATGGTTTCATAATGTTTTATAATAAAAATTTTCTGAAAGGAATTTTTCATATAAGCGTCTTCATCGCGAGTAATTAATTTTATTTGTTCATTTATTCGGATTTTTCAGGGTATGCATTCATCTAAAGCTGTAATCTGAAAGTAATAAAAAGAAATTTCACATTGTTCGTGTCCGCAATCAGTCATCCGTGAGTTGTGACGAATCTTTAAAAGTCGAGTAGATTAAACACTAAAATTTAATTTTCTAGATGAGTTCAGCTTAAAATTGGGAAAATAAAAGACAGGAAAGAAAGCTGACGCAATCATTCTTTTCTGTGCTAGAAGCCACTTCTACCACGAAAATATAATCCAATTCATATTCTTTGTGTGGGACTTTCTTTCAGGTTTTTTTTCTTTTGCTTTTATTATGGAACATTTTCCTCCCGTGCATATTCGTTTGGCAAACGTCGTTCATTGTTATATCTACCCTCGAGTGTTGTTCAAAAGTCTAAGTAAACAGTGGACGTTGAACATAACGAGAATTTTAATTCTTTGGTGAAGTGCACTGGAAAATTTTTATAATCCCGTTCCTAATTTTGTCATTTCAGTATTTTAATATCAGAAAGAATTGCTCCAAGGAATTTTAATATTTGTTAGCCAAACCAACGCCTACTTTGATTAAAATTTTTACATAAGTATTGCTGTCTTTGTAATAAATTTTTGAGTGGTTTTCTGTAAAAAATTTAGGGAATTTACATTAGTTGTAAACTCGACATTTTTTGTACGTGTGCTATGATTAAAATCGACAAATTTGTTGCTTGCTTTTCAAGCAGCATAAAGCATGAACTCATTATTTTGATCACAATTGACGAGGTATTAAATATTTAATGGAAAGGCCGTAAGGTGAGGTGGTGAAACGTTATAACACTTTTTTAATAATGGCATTAAATATTTGTCTGTTGAATTTCTTGGTGATTTTGTCAATTAAAGCCTGTGAGCCTCCTAGTTTTAAATAAAAAATATGGAAATTGATCCTTTAGAATTTAACTTTAAAAGACAAATCTAAATAAAAATTATTTTTAGCTCGTTTTACTTTCATCGTATTGATTGACTGATTGAAAAACTCAGAATATTCCCTTTAAATTCTAGAATTTGAGACTACTTGAAATCTTTAGGATTTTATTCAGCTCTAAACAGCAGATTTAACATTCAGCTGGCAAAATTCCAAAGCTAACACTTAAAAGTGTAGATTCTGACTTGAAGCACAAAATTTACAATTCCTGAATTTCACACCTCTGTCATGTTACATGCAAATTTCTGAATCCAAACTTAAAACTCCCAAATCTTCTGTTAAATTCAAGAATCACAAACTTAATTCTAAAATTTCAGCTTGAAATTTACCTTACGCTTTCGATCTTAAAAGTTAAACTGAAATCCAAATTTGAAAGTTTTTGTCTTAAGTTGCAAATCCAGATTTTAAGTTTGAATATTAACGATGAAATTTGAATATTAAATTAAAACAGGTGTTTACATTTTTCAATTTATGGCCTGAGTTTCAAGTCAGATCATGGTTGTGAACTCAAAAATTTTAAGTCTAAATTTGATCTCTGTGTCTATAATATTCATAGTTATTTTTGGTTTTGTTTTAAAAAACAATTAATATTCGTACTTTGAGGTTTCGCATTTTCGTTAAACTTCAGTCTTGGATTGAATTTTCATGTCATTTATCCAATTTTTAAAGGAATTTCAGTAAGGTCTTGTTTATGGTAAGAATTTCAAGTAAAGCTAAGGTTTTGAATTCAAATTTTTAGAGTAAATTACATCTCAGTATTTCAATATTGATCGTAATTGTTTTATAATTTAAATATCCAAACAATTTGAAAACCAAACTGTTCGAGGACTTTAAGATATTTCAGTTTCTTCAAAATTGAATTTTTACTTAAACTCCTTTAATTCCTTGATTTTTTTATAGAAGCTCATTAGGATTTAATTTCGGGGTATAATGTCAAAACCAATCAAGGTATTGAACTCAAATTCTAACTTTGACCTGTAAGCTTACATAATGCACATGCACTCCAGAATCAGAACGAAAGCTACCAAGACCGGAATTACGCCAGAACTGAATTAAGTTCCAAAATCAAGTAATGAAAAATTATAATATTACAAATTCAATCCGACGCCCAATAGGGCATCAGGAATAGAGGAAAGGACGAAGAAGAAATTAAAAACTCATGTCACAGATTAGACCGCTTTGTATTAATATGAGATTAGCTTTTTAAATCCACTTATGAGGGGTTGGAAGCTTGTTAAGGTTAGCACTCCGGAATAAAAACAAATAAATAATTAAAAGCCGGAATTCTGGATTATCATCGAAAAGTGTAAACTAGGCTTTCTTGCATCGCAGTTTAAAACTTTGGTTTCTTTGTTAAAAATACGAAATCAGCATTTTATATTCAATGTGTGATGGGTTCGAAACCAACTCGCGTCGGAACTATTTCCAAATAAGAAGAAAAATTAACGATATTCAGGTACTGAATTTAAGCCAGCAAGATTAAATTAACTCAAAACTCTCGGCAATAAATATAAAATTGGGATTTTAAATACAATGAGGTGGTATGCGCCTACTAATGGTGGCGCTACTAAAATGAGTAGGAAAACTTACCCAACATTCGAAATTCTGAAGCGTCATATGGATTTTCTCTTTTTAAAATTTAAATTATAGATAACTCAGCCAACCTGGGCCCAAAAATTGGGCTTAGGCTCTGCCTATCGCAAGCCAGAAAAATTTGGAGTGATAGAGGAGTAACCCCTCTCAAAAAAAAACAGGGCTCAGCTGCACGGCGGATAGCATCTTGCAAGGGCCTCTTCCAGCGGACCTCGGGAACCTTACAGGAGGGCTCACAGCTTGTACAGGAAATAGCGGCCCCAAGTTACCATAGCTGGAACTGTCCTTGTTTCAACTTGTCTGAAGGGCAGTTTCCTTCTCTTCATTTTTTCCTGTCTGACCTCACTTGGCCAACTCTTGTTGCATCCGACCCCGACGCTAATAGGGTGCCCGAGGGCTAGGGGTCTTTAATTTTACATCTGTCATATCTTCAAGATAACAGATAAAAGATGGCATGGACATGGCAACATGGGACGTTTTATAGTGCAGAGATAGCCACGCTGTCTATCTAAACCTGGCTATGGAAGCTATTACCAGGTGAAAACTCACCAAGGGTTAGAGGAGAAGAAAATGAGGAAGAAGAGAAGTGTCTATTAACGTTAGAACTACTCCAGAATCAGAAGGAAAGAAATATTTAATATTTGGAAATCTGTGTTGAAACCGAAAAACTGCCAGCTGGATTTTCTTTTAAATCAAAATCAGATTAATTTGTATTAAACAGGATTTTTCGGCAATAAATACAAAAGTTAACTTATACTTAAACAGGAAATTATGATTTATTTACAGGTTAACTTAAAAAAGGTTTATAACTTAGAAACAAACAATAATAGTTTGAAAATTAATATTTTGAAAACGAAGTGTAAACCGGATTTCTTAGATTTGTTTGCAGCAAATTGATACAAAATCAGCAATTTCGATTTAATCTATTAAGAGTCTGTTAAGGTTGGAACTATCCGAGAATCAGAAGGAAAGAAATCTTGTAACTGAAAAAGTACCAATTGGATTTCCTTTAAATTTCAAGGTTAGGTTACTTTGTATTAAACCTAAAATTAGCGTCTTGTTAAATTCAACCCTCAATGAGTTGAAAGCCTACACAAGGTATCACTACTCCAGAATCGGAAGGTTAAGGTATTGTAAAAAATAATCTAAATCCAGAGTTTGCAATTCTGCATCCGATATGCAGAAGTGCAAACTAGATTTTCTTGTGTTAAAATTCAAAAGCTAGATTTTCTGTAACAATTACAAAATTGGCATTTTAAAGGAAATGGTAGGAGCCGTTAGAACTATGCCAGAATCAGAAGGAAGGAGACATTTAAGAATCCTAGATCCAAGCTGAAAAAGCCTGTGAAGTACTACTGATAACCTATAGAGGGTAGAGTTACTCCAGAACCAATAGGTTACGTTATTGAAAACAAATGACCTAAATTTCCCAATTTTGGGTGCAAATTTATCTTCTACAGCTTAAAAATAAGCCAAAATTTTTGGGAGCCGGTTAAGTTTGCAACTCCTACAGAATTAGCGAAAAAGAAATGTTGAAGATTTGCATGTGTGGAGCGAAACCGAAAAATCGCTTGCTTTGTATTAATTAGAAATGCTCGAAGTACTTTCAATTCAAACTATTCATTCACGGTTAGGGTTGATTAAATTCATAATTTCTGCTTATTCAGTACGAAATTAAAACTTTGATGTGTTTTTTCAAAGCATTTGGAGCTTACAAATATTAGCACTACCTCTTAATCGGAATATAGATGGAAGTATTGGAAGTAAATATCCAAATTTTGAAATTTGTGTATTTCCTAGACTGCCACTGATAACGTTCAAACACAAGGAAGTGTTTTTGGTTGAAATAATAGAAACCAAACTCAAATGGCAAATCAGAATTTTGAACTCAAATGTTGTAGAGACTACTGACGATGGAACTATTTCAATATCAGAAAGCTGAAGTGTTAACAGTCGATATTCAATAAAAAAAACACAGCAATTCTTAGCTAGAATTTAAGTTCTGCAGTCTGAACTCTGAATTTGTACAAGTTTTAAATAAATAAATAAAACATTAATTAGAGTTGGAACTCTACCACACATTCAAATATTCTATTTACCTTAAAATATTCAGCTCCGATATTTCACAAAGAAAGAACAAAAAAAATATATCTGAATAAGGAAGTAATCCGAGAATTTTAAATGAGAAAGTCAATATCGCGTTAGTGTGGGCCGTCTAAGTTTATGAAGTAGAGTTAAGGCTTTCAAAACTTCCAACTTTCCATACATTCATAATAAGGAACCTGATATTCTATCAAATTACAGAAACTTGACATCACAAAAGACCTAAAATGATTGATCGCTATTCAATTAGATTATTTTATGTTCAAATATTGTATATTGACATCTAAAGGAATTGCTTGTAGGCCTTGGGTGTTATTTTGGACTCATCCTTGACTTATTGTACTGTTGGATAGTTAATTTTGGGACTTAAATACAGGGTTTTGGATTTTAATACTAGCATGGTCTGGATTAAAACGTATGTCTTGGCGTTCGCCAAGTGAGACCCTTACGTTAGCATCACTGCACATTTAATTGAGCTTAAATACAGGATGGGCACGGTTTAGATTAAAACGTATGTCTTGGCGAATGTCCAAGTGAGGCCCTCAACTTACTCTCACTGCATATTTAATTCTTGAGCTTAAATACAGCGTGGGTCATTGGCTTGGTGCTTTGGATTTGAATGCCCATATGCTTTCAGGTTTTGTTTTTATTCTGTCCCAGTTTGGGTTAAAGATATATGTTTTAGTGATTTCTAAGTGAGGCCTTCAATTCTCCTTCATTACATATCTAATGTTTTTTTTTGAGTTTATATGTTGGCCTACTTTCAGGATTTAAAAGAAAATTACAAGGTTTATATTAGAACTTATGTTGTGCGCTCATCTGCTTCCAGATATTTTTTTAATTTGACAAGGTTTGAATTAGAAGTTGTTTTAACAATTGTCGAGTGAGGCCCTCACCCCACCTTTACTGTATATTTAATTGTTGTGCTTAAACATAGGGTGGGCCATTTGTTTGTTCTTTGTTATTTTATTACTCGTCCATTTTTAGGATTTTTTAAAATTCTGGCAGGGTTTGGATTGCTCCACCGTCTTCACACAATCATTGATTTTAAGGACAAGTTTGATTTTTAAATTTTTTTTAACAAAAATTAATTTCCAAATGCTGTTATTATTTACGAAATAAATAAATTAGTCTTATAGAAATCCTTAATTTAGATTAAAAAGGAGGTAAATATGAATGGCGAATTAACAAAAAGAGTGAAAGAAGAACGAACCTTGAAAAGAAAAAGCCTGCACTCTACTAATTTTCTCGTGATTATTGGTTTGGTCCGGAGTTTCCTTTAATTTAAAGTAATTGATTTTGCTATAGAAGAGTTTTCTTTAACTCCCAACTTCGTTCGTATTCGGAATTAACCTTCATTCTCCGAACCAATTCCGTACACTTTTTTCTCTCCATGCTTTTGCTTATTTACTAGATGAAAGAGATTAATTGTTGTAGTTGTTCACCAATTAGTAATTACAGCAAGCTTTATCACTCCTTTTAACTCAATTTTTATTAAAGCAAAGGCTTGGTTGCATTCGTGGGATGAAAGGGGATTTTTAAAAAGTACAAGGCGTGTTTCACAGTCCCGACGTGATAAATAATGTTCGCCGGAGCGTAAAGTTGATAGACTAACTTGACAGATAAACTTGGTTTTAGAAGAATCAAAACAATTCCGGTACAGGAAATCAACATTACTCCTGAAAGCTTCCAATACAAGTTTTATACAATGCTGACACTCGAGTTAACACGGAAAAGGACTAATGCAGGGATAAGTCTAAACTTTTAACTTTACTACAGACAAATACCCGGAAGAATAATGCTCTTACCCTTGTGGATGAAACTTCGTCAGACAAATTCACTTACCTGCAACAAAAGGAAAAAAGTTTTAGTGTTAAGTTTAATTAAATCCTTGAAGAAATTTTTGTATTTACGTCTTTTTGTATGAGCCCTTCGCTTTCGTGATATCATTCAATTGCTACCTAAGTACTCACCTACCACCACCTACTCACCAAAGTAAACTAAAATCGGTCAAAAGAGTTCTTAAAAATTAAAAGCATAATTTGTGCCTCAAGTGCTGCAAGAATTGCAGCAACAGCGTAATTACTTTTTCATGAAATTATTCCCGTTGCAATCTTGGGGATTAATTTTTTTCAATGTAATTTCACGGCGCCTGATAATCAAACACAACAGGGTTTAAATGGAAAGCCAGAACTGATAACAAAAAACACACTTCAGACAACTTTATAATTAAAACAGAAAAGCAATTTTGTTAAATTTCAATTCACCTGATTAAACTTGTCAGGCGCAATTGTTCGATAACATGCTTAAAATGGTACGCTGGAGTTTGTTACTTTTTTTTTTAGTTCAAGCGAATTAAAAAATCCTATCCCTGACAAACTCAAGTATACATATTAGGGTGTTCCTTATTTTTCAACTTCAGTATTTTCTTTGACTCACCCCCTTAAAAGTTTACGTTTGATATAAGAACAACACACACAAAATTTCAGCTCAATAGCTTAACTCTTTCCCGTGCCGACATGAATAAAAAGTTTTCGTAAATGGCATTTTGTTTAAAAACCGAACACAGTTTTTGTATGCTATATTTATCACATTTTTTGCCTCCAAGTAAGCAAAAGAGAAGGTAATAACAAGTTCTACCACTAAAAGTAACAGTCATTTGTACCAAACTAAGATTACATTAACAAAATTCGTCACTAAATGCAATATTTATTGGGTAAAAAAACGTACAAGCTAGTATGATTGTTTTAATGTGTCTTTGTTACAGTTCGGATATTTTTTGCGATGTTCTTGAACACATTGCAGGACATATTGTCTTTGGTTTTTATGCTTTGTTAACAGGCCATGGTAATCTTCCATTAACTTCACTGATCTTTCTGCAGTATCATTAATAATCTTCAGTGAATTCACGATTTCTTGTCCAGTAACATAAGATTTTTGTAAACCCCATGTTGCTGGATCGCAATTTAAAAATTCTGGATCGATATTAAGTCGCAAAAATAAATTCATGCTATTTCTTGAAAGGAATGTATCAATTGTTCTTTCTGGAAATAATAAAAAATTATGAACATAATAATGTTCGTAAAACGGTAACTAAAGGAACATACCAATCAAGAGTACAACATCTTTTGGTTGGATCATCAACCGTTTCATTGCATCAGAGTTGCCTTCGTTAGTTAAAGCATCTACCATCAATCTCTTTGTTGCTGTTGGTATTGCATTGTCAAAAAATGTCAAAGCTGCTGCCTCTTCTGTTAAGTACCACATGTGACCGCACATTTTCTTAATAACTGCATGAGAAATGGTTGGATCTTTGTTTTCATATTCCTTCAAATCAATCAAATCAATGCGACAGGACACTCAAACCAAGCTTTCACATAAAACCTGACAATAAAAATGCAAATATCTGCAAGTGAAGTTACGTCTTTTGAAGAAATGCGATACTGCTTGCGGTACAAGAATATTTTCAAACAATATATAGCACGAGCCATCCAACGAGCTTGGTGCATGGCCCCTGGTGGACGAATTTTTATTTTGTTCTGTTCGTCGCCATTCAGAAAAATAATGGTTAATTCAAGAAGTTCTTTATAATCATGTCTGCACTGAGTACCTGTTAATTTGTTTGAAGTAAAATTGAGAATATCCATTCTAACATCCTCTAAACCTGCACAGCACCACTGATTCGTCATTCCATTGTCAAAGTGATTACGATCCAAACTCGACCATTTCTTCTTAAAATTTTTGAAGAGCGGTATATCTGGGCTTGACGTTACCTGGGGTATTTTGGTTTCAAAAATACTCCGTAAAACTAATTCATAAATATGGTGCCGACAAAGAAGGATTTCTCCATTCCTCATACAAATTTAATAATTTCTGAGTGCAATATTGAACGGCTCTTGTTGGAATTCTTGCTTTTTCCCAAAAAATTACCACTTCACGCACTGCTAAACTTGCACTTTCGCGAGTACTAAGTTTAACCTTTCTCATATTATAAAAAAATATTGAAAGTACTTGCTTATTAGATGGAAGTTTGAACCAAGTATTTGATTTTCCACTATTCCAATCAAATAATTTTTTTCCAGGCCTCGCGACCCGGCCATTTCGTCGAGAGTACAAACTTAAAACTTTAAAATACTTTCATTGAACATGAAAATACGACTAAACACAACTATTGCTGACAGCGCAACCAAAGACAAGAACAAGAGCGCAAATGCGGTGTTTTGTTCTTCTGGCGTTTGACGTGTAATGATCTGCCAGGGTCACCGAGTCACACACATTTTAGGGAATTTTTATGAGCCAAAGGGTATAAATAACTGACGTAACATATATTTTTGTCATATTTACGTTTTAAATAAACCTAAATTTAGTATTTAAAAAAATTTACATAATCCACTACTTTAAGGAAAAAACACTGTTTTTTTTTTAAATTGAAGCCCTTGTCGGCACGGGAAGGAATTAAGTTATGAGGTTCAATTTTTTTGTGTGTTGTTCTTATTCAAAATGTAAACTTTCTAGGGGGTGAGACCTACTAAATTCAAGAAAGTAAAATATCATGTATAAATAAGGAACACCCTAATACATATATAATTCTTATATTTTCAGTCTAATCCGGTCTTCTTATTATTCGTTTCTAAAGGATCTTTTGTGCAGTTGGTCCTTTTGACATCTGGAAAATCCTTCAAATGATTGGCTTTGAGCCTTCAGACCTTTCAGTTGAAAATAAGTCAACAATGGACTGTCCCTTGACAGTTTACTCGAGCTGACCAGCGAGGAATTGAAACGAAAAGGTAGAAATTATCGGTGAATGATACATTTTTGTTGGACGTTCCGTGTTTTGTAGTTCGATCTCATCTTGGAAATACGCATTTATTTATATTGACAGCTCTTACGGTTTTTGTTTAAATAATAATAGTGGATTGAATTACGCTTTGAGCCTCATTGTATCATAAATTATATTTTGTTAATTACAATAATAAGAAGAAACCGAAGGCTGGCAAATTTAATCCAAATTATTTAAACAAAGTTTGAACCACAAATTCGAATTTATTAATTCAAATCTCCGAAATTTCAATGTGACATGAACCTAATATCAATTTTCAACTTTTGAATCTCAGGATTAAATTATAAATTTTTATTGACAATCCAATCCTCTGAAAATCAAACTACAAATGAATCTAAAAACTATATGTTCAGGATCCTAAATTCAAAGCTTGAATCTCAGATTTGTTGAAAATTTTAATTCAAATCTCTCAACTTTAAATCCGAAAAGAATCCAAAAACTTTCAGGTTTCAATATACAAGGTTTGAGGATCAAATTTGAATTGAAAAACAATTATTGGCAATTGTAATTCAAATCTCTGGAATTTCAATGTGAAATGAATCGAAAGTCTAAAATTCCAACCTCAAACTTTACAATTCATTTACAAATTCTGTTGATAATTTTAATTCGAACCCTCAACTTTAAATTTGAAAGGAATCTACAAACAACCTTTAGGTTTCAATGTCCAAGGTTTGGGCCTAAAATTTATGGTATCTCAAATTTTAAATCTTAGGATTGAATTAAAAACGTTTATTGACCATTTTAAACGAAATCTCTGAAAATCAAGCCTCAAATAAATTTAAAAATTATTTTTATCACCTAAAATTGAAAATTCAAAGCTTGAATCACAAATTTCAATCTACAAACATTTTAATTCAAATCTCAACTTTAAATCTGAAAGGAATCTAAAAATATGTCAAAGGTTTGGGCATCAAATTTGGATTAAAAAATAATTATTGACAATTTTAATTTAATTCTCAGAAATTTCAATGTGAAATGAATCTAAAATCTACCTTCAGGATCCACATTTTCAATATCAGAATTGAATTAAATTTGTTTTGTAATATTAATTCAAGTCTCCGAACTTCAAATCTCAAGCGAATCTAAAAACCATTCTTAGAATACAAAATCCAAATCTTCAATTTCAGATTTCAATTTGCAAATGTTATTGAAAATTTTAATCTAATCTAAAAACAACTTTTAGGTTTCAATGTCCAAGGTTTGGGCCTCAAATTTGAATTAAAAAATAATTATTTGCAATTTTAATTCAAATCTCCGAAACTTCAATGTGAAATGAATCAGCATTCAAACTTTCAAGCTTAAATCTTAGATTTCATTTACAAATTTTGTAGAAGATCTTCGAACTTTAAATCCGAAAAGAATACCAAAACAACATTCAGATTTCAATTTCCGAAGCTTTTGAACCTCACATATGAATTAAAAAAAACAATTTTAATTTAAAATTTCTGAAATTTCAATGTGAAACAAATCTGAAATAAAATTTCAGGTTTAAAAATCCAAGTTTGGAATTTCTTAATCCAAAACCTTTATTGGCAGTTTGAACCCATATCTCTGAAATCAAACTTTAAAAATAATTTTTAGGATACAAAATTCAAAGTTTTATTTTCATATTTCAATTTACAAATATTACTGAAAATTTTAATTCAACTCTCTTAACTTTAAATTGGAAATGTATCTAAAAACAACTTTTAGGTTTCAATGTCTAAGGTTTGAGCCTCAATTTGGTATTGAAAAAGCAATTATTGGCAATTGTAATTCAAATCTTGGCAATTTCAATGTGAAATGAATCTGAAATCAACTTTTAGTTTTTAAAATACAAATTTAGAATCTTAGGATTGAATTAAAAATTTGTATTGGCAATCCAGATCTTTGAAATTCAAACCTCAAATGAACTTAAAAAACAATTCTTAGTAAATATACAAAATCCAAAGCTTGAATTTCAGATATTAGGTTACAAAACTTTATTCAACGTTCTCAACTTTAAATTATAAAGGTCTTTAAATAGGTTTTAATGTTCACGGTTTGAATCTCAAATTTGAATTAAAAAAAGAATGGTTGGTAATATTAATCCAAATTTCTGAACTTCAAACCCCAAATGAATCTAAAAACAATTTTCAGGGTCCAAAATCCAACGCTTTAATTTCAAATTTGAGCTAAAAAGGTTATTAGGAACTTTAATCCAAATCTCTGAAATTTAAATCTCTAATTGCTCTAAAATCAACTTACAGGTTTCGAAGCAAAGATCTGGGTTTTAATTATAAGAAGATGTAACCTAAATTTAGATCTAAAACTTGCAAAGGGTTTGAAACTGTTACGGAATTTACGGATTCAAATATTTCAGTGGATTACTGAACAACTGAATCTGAATTAAAACTAAGAAAGCTTATTGCTTGTCTAATTGTATGAAGTATGAATTTAAATAACTCAGGCTTGAATACTGAAATAGAAAATAAGATTCGAGCATAAAAATTTCAGTTAAAAGCTGGTTTCAAATTGAATCGATGTAAGAAATCCCAAATCAGTTACCAAGACGAAAATCACAATGAGGCCATTTCAATCTTTTTTGGTTTAGGAAAAAACTTTATAGAATATACCAATTTTCAACAAAAATCTGAATTTTCATTTAGAATTTGAGCAAGAAATTCATTGTACATTACTTTTGAATTTGAATCCAAAATCCCCAAATGCCAAATTTAAATCAGAAAATCCAAATTTCAAGCCTCCTGGAAGAGATTTCAAGGATTTAATCTTAATCTGACCTAGAAAATTCGAACTGGAATTTAAATAACCGACTTCCATCAATAAATAGGATTTAAGGACGTTGAAAGATCATAATTTCAAACTTTAGATGAAAATCACCTCGACCTTTTTAAATATAAATTTGTGAAGCCAATGAATTAAACATAATTAAAGTCTTGGTTTGGAAAATTGAAACCCTAATGAATTCGGAGCTGATTCTAATATCTTCTGGAAATTAAACAAAACAATTTTTCAGGCAGAAGATTTGAAGCTTACATTTAAAATTTAGATTCAAGAGTTACCGATTTACAAATTCAAAATGAATTCCGAAATATGGATAAAAATTCGTAATTTTAAACTGAATTTAGATTTTTGAATTCAAAAAGCTAAAACCAAATCAGAAATACGGATTAAAAATCCTTAATTTCAAAGTGTTTTTGATACTCTGTGGAGATTGTAGAAACAAACCCCAATTTTAAACCTTGATTTGTGAAATTGAAACATTTAAAATTTAGAATATTTTAAATTAAACTTCTCAATGGTTCCAAAAACTCTGAAGTTGTATTCTAAAAGGCCCTTTTCGAATCCGATTTTCAACTCGTGTGGAAATTAAAGAAATAAAAAATCATATTTAATTTTTAGACTATACACTTTCAGACTTAAATTTGTACTTCTAAAGAACCGAAGAAATAAAATTTTTGGTTCAGGATTGAAACTAGTTTTGAACACTTATAATTATAATTCCAAAAATCTGAATTTATATGTTGAGATTTGAGTATCAGTTTTTTATAACTGTGTGAATTCAATATTGCAGATTTGTATCTTTGAAGTTGAATTAAAAAAATCTAAAATTTTAATTTTCTTACAGTTTTGTTGGCTTTCCTTTTTAAGTTACTGACAAAGAAAACCTTCGAAGAGTCTTTTCGATTTATTGTTTTATACATCATCTATTTTCTAATAATTATAGGAAATTTTAACCCTTAATAGGTACTTCAAAAAATCCAAAAAAATATAAACAAAGAAGTTTTGATTTGTAGTTTTAAGTTTGCTCTATTTTGCATCAATTTTCGGGATATTTAGTTTGATTTTCTTGGAGTTTCCTCGGACTTTTCTCTCTCCTGAATATTTTAAGAATTTGAAGTATTTTAAAAAAAAATACAAAACAAAGAAACCTTTTGAAAGATCATTTTGGCTAATCGTTTTTTAAGTTTGATTTACTTTGTAATAATTTAGAGAAATTACCATTTTGTTTTTTTAATTTCTCATTTTCTTTCTAATCTTAGGTTCTCAAAATGTTGAGGTATTTTTTTCAAGTATTACTATAAAAAGGTCAAAAATTCCTCCCTGTTTATTGTTTTAAGTATGTGAAGTTATTTTTTAGTCATTCTGTTTAATGTCTTCTTACTGTAAACTGATAAAGTTCACAAAGAAAATCCTTTTGATAGCAACTTTTAAACTAAAACAAAATGATTGATGTCCATTTTTCTCGAAATGGGGATGGTGATAAATAATAAATTGTATACCAATAATTAATAATATTTGTGGGAACCGACTTCATGTTATTAATTATTGGTATACAATTTAACTTTTAAACTACTAACTAAACAAAGTCTATCAAGAAAATTAAGTTTAAAAGACGTGTGTTTTATTCCTACTAAAAACTCATTTAATCCACATAATATTCATCTTTTACTTTTTCATTGTTAGTTAATATCATCCTCTAATTTCCTTTGAAAGGAAATTGCGTAGTGAACTCAAGTAAAAATTAATTACCCGAACATTTCTATACAGGTCTTGTTATTATTCAAATGAGGTTTTCTTAAAATTATTAAAACTTAGTTCCTCTCCTAGCCCTGCTTTTTTTATAAAACACCCTTTACAAGTGATTAATGCGGGATAAATCCTATTTCCATCTGTTTAAGCAAAACGTGGCGACCTTTGATGTTTCCTTTTGTTTTAAGAGACCGGATTATAGTCAGGCGAGGATGTAGCTCGTCCTTTTTTTATTCTGAAGCGAGCTTTTAAATATGTAATCGTGCTTTTAACGCTTCGTATTAAAGCCAATATTATTCCAAGATTTTTTTTCTAACCTAACCTTAATTCTTAAAAATTAAAATATTAAAAACAAATAACAGTAGATTTTAACTTGAACCCAGAAGCTTTTTATAAAAGTTTCCCTGTAGATCGTGAGGAGGTAGTTTCAGCACTAACAAGAGCAACAAAGTTTGTGTTTTTATTATACGAACGTTGGTATAAGTAATTCATGTGCAGCGCAATCTTGATGTCCCCTTTTGTAATACCAGGGGAGTGAATTTTTTATAAGCACATTTCTCGGCAGCACAGTAACATTCACTACACTTTAAGAACTGAACCTGGGTGGCAACTAAAAAAAAAAACTTTTAAAGTTTTAATAGAACGAAAGGGAACTACTTTAGATTCCGGCTATGTATGTGTGTTGCTGGAATTAGATAAGGGTGGAAAACAGGAAGTTAGTTTGAAATTTTTCTGGGTGAAATGTAGAAGTTGGGAGTTTTATTTATTAAATTAATAAATTAATAAAAAGGTACTAGCAGTTCGAATTTTCCCTTAATAACTACGATTCAAACGTGCTTTGCATAATAATTTGGATTTTTTTCCTTATTTTGTAAAACCTTTCGTTTTGATGGTCATTCTGAGTTTACCTTGTTGATACAAAATGCTCAAATTTTCCATAACTAAGTTAAAGGACCGAGAACTTTTAATTCAATCTTAAAGCTGCTTTTTGTGGTGATGACGTAAGCGTTAGATTTTTTGAAACAAATACCGATTTTTCTTAAACGACAGATTTCAAAATATACCCCAGTTAGCGTTTTTAAGAGGAGGACAATGCATTCTCGTTAAAAGCTCTTATCGCGGTCAGAGTCGAGGAGTGATCGCATGTGAACACATGTGAGAACAGTCGGGGTTTGGTACTCGAAAGTGCATGAAGTACGTAAATTGTAAGAACGAGTGTGTTGTGTTTAACAGTGAATTAGCTAAATATGCTTTGATGATTATTTACATAAAGATGGAGAGTTAACTGATCTTGAATAGATGTGATTGCGTGTCCGATGAGATAAGGTCGGTATGAACAGCTGTATTTGCTATTGTTGTTGTTGTTGCTGTTATTGCTGTTTGATTGTTGTTGACAAGCAGTGGGGCTTGTTATTGTTGGAAAACCGTTTGCCGGGCACAATATGTTATTTGAGCATAAGGCTCGTTATTGTTCATTGGAGCATGAGGCTCCTGGACCCGAGACAGCTAGCTATATGACTGGGCTTTCCATAACTAGGCGTAAGTTATGCATAAGGCCCTTGACCTGGTTGTAATTGTGCAGTCAGTGACGCCCGTATGTGTGCAACGGGACAGCAAGGTAGTCCTGCCTCCGCATTGTCCCTGTTCCAGCGGCTTCCTAGGGCTTGGGGTCACTCAGGTTGGGTGGAGCAGTGGTATGGGTGGATCTCTCATTGTCGACTATGTTCAGCTATGGTTGGCGCGCGCGCGTAGCTTCCTGTTTCAGGTTCATAGGTAGCTGAAGGTGCACTCATTGTCATCAACCTCACCTCCCGACATCCTAGAGCGGTTTCTACTAGATGCAACGTGGGATTATACAGGGGGATCCCCCCTGGATGTAAAACTATCTGAACCTATACTGCTAAATGTAGTAATGTGTGCCTGTTTTGCTTTCATGTATCGCTGTTATTTGTATGATGTAATTGCCTTAAATATAGCATTAAAGTAAAATGGAAACCTCAATCAACCCCCTCGCCCGTCCGGCCTTTCCTGCATTTGAATTCATAATTTTAAGATTTTTTGAAATAAGAAAAATTTTTAAAAATTCATATTCGAATTCAAACTACCTTGTTTTGCAGATAAAATTAAATTTTTGAATCAATAATTTGCCGGCAGTACGGCGGAGTGGGAGCACACGTAGTACTGCAATATATTTATTTACTTCTTGTTCACTTCTTTCGAAGTCTAAGAATTGTCATACAAAAAATACATACATGTGATACAAATACAAATACATACATAACAACAACAAGATACATAATCATGTTCATGTTCATGTTCATGTTCATGTTCATGTTCATGTTCCGTCAAAAGCATTACTAATACAACACCGTAAATACTCATCGGTGGAGTAAAAAGCATGTTGTATTAGCAATCCTTTGACGGTATCTTTGAATTGTTTCAAAGGTAGCTGCGTTACAGCAGACGGTAATTTGTTGTAAAACTCTATACCATAGTAATTGGTAGTATTTCTACTGGAAGTCAGTCTCAAGTAGGGAGGACAAATTTTGGTGTTGTTTCGTGTGTCATGGTCAGGTATTTCTGCGTGTGTATCATAAAAGTTAACCTGACGTTTAATAACTAGCAAACTATGAAGTATATATAAGCACGGGAGAGTCAATATCTTAAGTCTGGCGAAATCGTTCCGGACATCATCTCGAAATCCCTTACAAGCTATTATGCGGATCACCCTGCGTTGAAGTTTAAAGATTTTAGATGCATGTGAGGAGTGTCCCCAACAAGTGATAGCATAGATCATATGAGAGCCGATCAATGAATGGTAGGCAGTCATAATCACATTATCTGAAACTAGACTTCGGAGATTTCTTATAAGAAACGTGTTCTTTGAAATTTTACCTGATATAAAATCAACATGGGCTTCCCAATTGAGCCTATGGTCTAGAACTACACCTAAAAATTTTACAGGTTCGAGTTTATTAATAGTGCTAAGTTGCAATATAGAAAGTTAAGCAAAGACCTGTTCGGCCAGAACTTGAATGGATGACCACTTTGCGGCTCGATGTGTTCGGCCCCCTCGACACTGTAAAGTTATAAGAGGGTAAAAGGAAAAGAAGAAGAAGAATCAATAATTTGAATAAATTTTTAAGATTAGTTTCAAATTTAAGATTATTTCGAACTGGGAATTTTGTAATTCAATCTTAAAGATGGAGAACTGTAACATTTGAATCTACAAATTTTATAAATTCATATGAATTCAAACCATTAAATTTTTGGATCTCTAATTTTAATAAATTTCAAAGTTCAGCTTCAAATTTAAGATTTTTCGAACTAAGAAAAATTAATTCAATCTTAGAGACGGAAGACTGCAGAATTTGTATCGACAAATTTTAAAAATTCGTATTCGAATTCAAACCACGCAAAGATACTACACTGGAAATAGTAACAACATACGAATACTTGGGAAGAATAATAACAGAGGATGGGAAAATAGACGCCGAATTATCGAATAGAGCGAACAAATCAACAAAAATACATTACTCCAAATAAAACAGTGCCTACTAGGGCATAAAGACATAGAGGTAAAAATGAAAATCCATAATATGATAACAATACCAACAATAACCTACGCATGCGAAAATTGGGCACTACGGAAAAAAGACGAAACTAAACTAAATACCATTCAAATGAAACATCTCAGGAAAATTGGGGGGGACAGGATAAACAACGAAAACATTAGAGAAACAACAAAACTACAACCAATAATAAAAAAATAAGTAAAAAAGAAATAATTAAACTGGCATGGACATGTGGTAAGGATGGAACCCGACAGAGATGGAAAAACCAACCAAAAAACAGAGAGGAAGACCAAGAAGAAAATGGATGGATCAAATTCGAGAAATTAATAGGTTTAGAAAAAGGAAAGACAGTGGAGTAAATAAGAACCCTAGAGACAGAAACGCCTGGAAGAAATGTATACAGGACATGGAACTCCCATTCGACGCCTGAAAAGGCAGAAAGGATTAGCGAAGAAGAAGAATCCATAATTTTAATAAACCTCTAAAACGAGCTTCAGAACTGATCTCGGAAATTTATTAAAATTTTTAATTTAATCTTACAGATCCAGAACAGCAAAATTTGAATCTACAATTTTTAAAAATTCGTATTCGAATTCAAACCTCCCTGTGTAATAAATAAAGTTTAAAGAAGGATTTAAGTTTATGAATTCATAATGGTAATACTTCCAAAAGCAGTTTCAAATTTAAGATTATTCAAACGGAGTATTTTTAATTCAATCTTACTGATGGAAAACTGTAGAATTTGTGTTTTAATCTACAATTCGTACTCGATCTCAAACTACCCTGCTTAATAGATAAATTAAAATGTTTGAATTCATAATTTTAACAAATAATAAATACTGAGAATATACTTCTAAATCTGCAATCTTTAAAAATTCGTATTCGAATTTGAACCCCAGGTTTGACAGAAAAATTTAAATTAATATTTCCAAAAATCAAAATAAGATAGATCAAAGGATTTATTCTTTAATATTAAGAGAAACATTTCAAATCTTTGAAATACAACCGAGAAAACTCCAACGAAATTTAAATTAAAATTTCCGAATATGATCACAAAATAGACTTAAAACGCTAAATTAAAATCACGTTTTGCAAATCTTCAAATTCTTAAAACACCAACGACCGGAAGAAAAACCGAGAAAAAGTTTTTTTCTCTTTCTAATTAAAAGAAAAAGGTCAAGTTCCTGAAAAAAACTAAGGACCAAAAGAAAAGTCGAGCAAAATTTAAATAAAAATTTCCAAAAATCGTTACAAAATAGATCAAACTTAAAACTATAAATTCTCAACAGTAATTACATAAGTGGTGATAATTTTTTAAACAGTCCTGTCAGCCAATCATAATGAGAAAAAAATTCAAATCGACCAATAGCATCATAATTACACTGATAATTAGCTAGTAGCTGATTACAGCGATAATTTTTTCACGTTGTTTCATTGGATCACAGAGAAATACCTGCTCTGTGATTGGATCTTTGTTTAAATAAATGCATAAAAAGTTAGCTTTGACTTTGACAAACGTTAAGACTGTCATCATTGTGTAATAGTTTAAAAAATAATCACGCCGAATTACATTCGCCGTAATAATTTTTTTTGATAATTTTAACTAGCACTCATCTTTATTGCTATTAGGAAATTCCACTCGTGGACTTCACTTGAAATTCCTGAAAAAGTAAACAAGGAGAGAAAAACCGCGAAGACGCCAGGAATACTTTTACAACTTTCGAAAATTATTACAAAATAGATCAAACTTAAAGAAATAAAACTACATGATCTTTAGAAAGAGCTTTCTCTTTGTATTAAAAAAAACAACCTCAAATTCTTGAAAATCAAGGACCGAAATCGGAATCATTTTTAAAGCCTTTTTTCTATGTAATTGAAAAATGTGTTTCAAATTCTTGGAAAACTAAGGGCTGAAAGAAAAATCCAGAAAGCTTTAAGAAAATTTTAAGTAATTGTAAATCAGATTTAAAACGATAAATAAGCGAGAATCCTTGTGTCCACTATTTAAAAAAAATTCTGCAAATTTTTGAAAATTAAGGGCCGAAAGGAAAACCAAAAAACTCAGAAAAAAATTAAATTTAAATTTTGGAAATTCATTAAAAAATAGCCCAGACTGAAAAAAGACGCATCAAAATGATTTTTTACAAGGTTTCTTTATAATTAAAAAATCATCAACTGTTTAAAAAACCAAGGGCCGAAGAAAAACCGAGAAAGTGCCAGGAAAATGTAGATTAAAATTTTCGAAATTCCTTATAAAACAGATTATAGGTATGCTTACAACAGCAAATCGGAATAGTTTTTTGAATGGGTTTCTTGTAATTCAAAACAAAAACTTCAAATTCTTTCCAAAATTTTGTTCAAAGTACAAATAATAAATTGGACTGATTTTTGGGGATTTCACCCTCGAATTTTCAAAACTTCAAGTTTTCGAAACTCAGTTTTGAATTTTAAAAGTGAAGTTTTCAATTTTCTCTGTTGTTAATGGTGAAAATTAAAGATCGATAGAAATTCACATTTTTGAAGCTAATTGAAAAACAGATTAAGCTTAACACAATAAATCAAAATAATTAGGCTTTAGACCTCGAATTTTCACAATACAGCTTCAAGTTATTAAAACTTAGTTTTAAATCTTCATAATGTGGCTTTCAAGATTTAGCTTTGAGTTTTGCGGATTATACTTCCAATTTTTATAATTTTGTTTAAACTTTAAAGGATAAATCGAAAATGATTTGTTGGAAGAAGAGTTTTTCTGTTTAGAGTTTTCCAAAGATATTTGGAATTCTTGAAAAACTAAGGTGAGAAATGACATTAATATTTTTTGAAAAGATTTTCTGTGTGTAATTATAGAAAATAAATTCAAATTCCTAAAAAAGGGCCGAAAAACAAAAAAAAATTCTCAGAAATTTGGAATTCTTGAAAAACTAAGGTGAGAAATGACATTAATATTTTTTGAAAAGATTTTCTGTGTGTAATTATAGAAAATAAATTCAAATTCCTAAAAAAGGACCGAAAAACAAAAAAAAAATCTCAGAAATTACTTGCAAATAAAATAATAAATAAGCGAGTCGTCTGTTTCAAGTACCCTAAATCCTAAATTATTGAAAACTTGAGGATTGCTTCCAAATACCCAACAAACTATAAAATTCACATCCTAAAATTATAGATTAGAACCGATTTAGTAAAATCCTAATTCAGCAAATTGAAAATTTAGCCACGGCATTATGAGGAATCGAGTTCAGGTAAATATTTGGAATGCTAGGAGTTGAGTGTACACGGTTAATTGATTGTTTGTTCTATAAATATTGGTATTAATAGATAAACAGGGATGAAATTGGATCCTTAAGGGCGAAGGTTAATGTAAATCTAAGGGATGTTACTTTCCAGCCACTGAGAGATAACTGTTTGGTAATTTTTTCAAACGTATACCTGCATATTTTTAATGATTCAAAATCGATGACTTTTCGGATGTTGTTTTTAATTGAAAATTAATTAATATTTTATTTCGTTTATTAAAACAAACTTTTACACAAACACTTGAAACCGAGCTTCCGCCCAAAATATAAACAACGACTAAGGGAAAATTGGAAAGTTAATGATAATTAGAAAACAAGAACGTCCTTAAAATAATGTTCGTTGATATGAAAAATAGAAATTAATAATAAATTAGAGGACATTAAGTGACAAAAATTACAAAATAACAGTGCTTCAGTTCAGATGTAAAAATACAGCAGGATTGTATCTACTTATATTCACAACAGGCAAACACCTGCGCGATAAGCAATTAAGTTTAACATACTCTTTGGTTTAACAGAACAGAGAAAGCATTCACGTTTAAAAGTTGTTAGCTGCGAGATAAAGAAATACATAAATTATTTAGGCCATTTTCTTTCCCGATAGTAAAAGTCGTTAAAGGCTTTTACAAATTTTATCAAGTGATGTACGAGCAAGGTTATTAAGTTTAAGCCGAATTTTTTGGTAATGTTATGATTATTTAACCTTTTTGAATATTTAGTGTTGGTTACAAACTTCAACATCCCTTAAATTAATTTTTAACCAACCCATCTTGGACCTTTGAAAAAAATAATTATTTTATTAAACTGTAAAAAGTCAATAAATCGGACTTATCGCATATTTTTCTAAAGAGAAGATTCAAAGACAAGTTTTAATTAAAATGTAATCCTCGTAAAATTCAAAAAGGATGAAAACGTCCTAGGTAGCGACGACATTTTATACATAATAGAATCAAAAACGAAGAGCCTGTCAATGTTGAAAATTTAACTTTGTGCTTTCAAGTCCGTTTTTATTTTACTTGATTCGTGAAACGTTGGTATTTTCAAAAAATTCAGCTATATAAGTTCTAAACACCCAGTTTTGTGTTTTCAAAATTTATATCTAACTTTTTAAACCTTAAATTTCCCAAAATTCGGTCTAAATTTTCAGAATTTTTGGTTTTTCAAAATTTAGTTGAGCTTTTCTAATGTAACTTTGAGTTTCATTCAGCTTTGAGTTTTTAAAAGTTCACACTTAACTTTTCAAATTGTGGCTTTGATCTCCAAAATTGAGCTTTGAGCTTCGAATTTGAAGAATTTAGTTTGGGGTTTTGCAGATTTTGCTTGAAATTCTCAAAATTGTGTTTAAACTTTAAAAGATAATTTGCAAGTGATTTTTAATGAAGAGTTTCCCCATTTCTAATATAAAAGAAAAGTTTGCAAATTTTGAAAATCAAGAATGACAGAAATATAGAAAAATCGAAAGGAATTAAAATAAAAATTTCCGGGATTAGTTACAAGACGAAGAACTGGAATAATTTTTAAACGCTTTGAGCATTCAAAATTTGGTTTACAACTTCGAGCTTTTAAAATTCATCAGAGTTAAAATTCAGTTTTGAATTTTCAAAAGTGGGTTTGGTCTTTCAAAATTTGACTTTCAGCTTGGTATTTTCGACATTTAGCTTTCAGTTTTCCTTATATTGCGCTGAATGTTCCAACTGTTTCTTTTTGTTTTTACTTTAGGCGACAAATCGAATTAAAAAAAAGAATTGAGAAAATTCAAAGGAAATTAAATATAAAGTTTCCGAAAATACTTGCAAAATATATCAGGTTCAAAACGATAAATTGGATTGATTTTTTGAAAAGTTTTGAGCTTTTTGGGCTTCAGCTTCAATTTTTTTAAATTCTAATATGAGTTTCGGGTTTCCATAACCCAGTTTTGAATTTTCAAAATGTAACTTAGAGCTTTCAAAATATGACTTTTAGCTTCTTTCCTTTTGGGTTTGATTTTTGTAGTTTCCTTTGAGTATTCAAATATTTGAATACTCAAAAAAACCCAATGAATTTTTCTAAGAGTTCCCCTGTTTTTATTATTACAAAATAAGTATATGGGATTTTTGAAAACCAACTAGATTAAACTAAAAATTTCCAAAACTTTCTGCATAAAAGGTGAGACATAAAACTAAGCATTTTAGAAAGCTTTTAAAATTTCGAATTTAGTTTAGAATTTGCAAAGTTCATTTTTGAGTTCTCAGTTTTTGATTTTCAATATGTGCCCTTGAGCTTTCAAAATTCTAAGTTTTCAAAAGTGTGTGTAAACTAGAAAGGACAAATCGGAATGATTTTTAAAAGCTTTGAGCTTTCAAAATTTGGAGTTTTGTTTTGATATTTTAAGGTTTATCTTTTGGTTCACAAGATTCAGTTCTGAATGGCCAAGCTGCAATTTTGAGCTTTCAAAATTTGGATTTTAGCTTGGTATTTTAACAATTCAAAATTAAATATCTTAAATTTTGCTTTGAGCTTTTCTAATTTTGCTCTAGGTTTCCAAAATTTTGTTTCAACTACAAAGGATATTACTATTACTAATATTGACAAGTAGTGAAAACCAAGCATCGTTAGAGAGACTCAAGAAACTGCGGGAAATTAAATTTAAAATTTTTGAAATTAATTGCAGAATAGGTCACACATAAAACAATAAATTAGAATGATGTTTTGAAAGCTATAAGTTTTCAAAATTTTGTTTTCAGCCTATACAATTTGTTTTTGAGTTTTCCAAATTCAGCTTCAATTTTCTGAATTTTACTTGGAATTTTTGAGAACTAAGACGAAAATACGAAGGAAATTAAGATTTTCAGAATAAATTGCAAAATATATAGATCAGATTAGAAAAGATGAACTGGAATAATTTCTTACAAGCTTTGAGATTCAAAAATTTGGTTTTCAGCTTCTAATTTCCAAAATTCATCTTGGCCTTCTCTTAATTCAGTTTTGTATTTTCAAAATGAATTATGTAACTCAGTTACAACAAAAATTCGAAATGCCCGATCAAACTACGAAGCTACAATTGCCTCATCAAATAGTAAAAACTTTTGTAAATATATTAATAGTACCCTAAAATCAAGGATTGCAACAATTACACTAAAACACCCTACCACCAACAAAACAGCTGCGACTGCCGAAGAAAAGGCCGAAATTTCTACCACCTAGTTGCTATCTATCAATGCTGATAAGTGTAGTGTTCTGCATATAGGTCACAACAATCCAAGAATCCCTTATATGTTAGGTGGTGTAGTGCTAAAACCAGTGTCTAATCAAGTGGACCTTGGTGTTGTGATCTCGTGTGACTTGAAATGGGAAAACAACATTTTCAGTGTAGTAAAGAAAGACAATTCACTAATTTATCTGATAACTCGCACATTTAAGAACGTGTCAGTCGACCTGTTGAAAAAACTTTACATAACATACATCCACCCTATAATTGAATATTGTGTTGTGGTATGTGGTATGGTACCCTTATTTCGCAAAAGACATTAACCTAATTGAAAAACTTCAGAGACGTTTTACTAAAATCGCTCCTTCCTTACGAAACTTAAGTTACCACGAAAGACTTAGTGCATTAAAAATTGAAAAACTATCTGATAGACGTAAAAGAAAGGACCTTATAGAAATCTTTAAAATTGTATCAGGACATTACGCTTGTGATATCTTAAATGTCTTAAACTTCAGTCATAATACACAATTACGGGGACATTAATTTAAACTTGTTAATGAGCGTTGTCGCAAGTAACCTAGGCAAAACTTTATTTGTAACCGTGTTGTAAATTTGTGGAATAATTTACCAGCAGAAATAGTAGGTTCTACAAATGTTAAAAACTTTAAGAATGCGCTTAATAATTATATGGCATCGCTATAAGTTTAAGAAGTTTGTTAATGCTTTGTCAAACATTTATTGTTACTGCCACCATGTATTGTACATAAGGGGGTATTATCGGTTTTACCTCTTACCCCATAATAAATAATAATAATAAAAAAGCTACCTTGAATTCCTCCGAAAACAAGGAAATTTCGTATCCATTTTTCCTTCCCTTCGCACACAAACAATCTTGAAAAACTATACCTATTTGCAGTTTTAGAAAATCAGTCGTTGACCACAAAAATGTAAAATTCGCCACTTTTACAGAAATACCCAACAAACGTGGGCGAATTTTAAACAAAACTAATTAATTAATACGAATACCCACAATGCGCGATTTATTTACGAATATTCAAAGCACAATATTGCTTTCTTTAACCTTTCCCGGCGGTCTGAGCTAAAAAGTTACATTAAGGCCGGAGTGGGACACAAATGTATCCCAAGACGTTTTATCGTTTAGAACTTGTTTTAAGTAAAAAATGGAAAATGCAAATGGCCAAACTTGCCTCGACCACGTGCCTTTCGACATGATAAGCGCTTGTTATTCAAACTGTGAAGCTGATATCTTTTAATGGCAGAGTGTTTCATAACGCCAGATTTGGACGTTTTATATTTAGGAATTTTAAAATAAAATTTTAATAATGCTAAATTAAATTAAATGTATTAATCAGTAAAAATCAAATCAGAGGAATTTGTAATTTTTCAAACAGTAAATATTTTAAAAACATTGATTCTGATTAATATTTAGCAAGTTCTCTAATTAAATGGAAAACTTCTGCTACGAAAATTAATTTCGTTCCAATCAGTGTTTTCCAAATAAAATTTCAAGCTTAAGTATGAGTTTTTTAAACATCGTGGTCTGATAGTAAAATTAAGACAAAGTTATTTACATTTTTTGGAGAAAAAGTGTTGGTCTAACAAACATTTACAACCTATTTATTTAAAAATTAAGTCTTTCTAGACTTTTTATTGAATTTGGAACTTAAATATTTTAGAATATCTAACTGCAACTGCAGGACTTAACATTGCTCTAATTTATGTAATTACGAGTATTCTAGCAAAGAAAAAACTGATTACGTTACATAAAAAGGGAGGCAAGTTTCACACAAGGGCAGACCTTCTCTTTACTTAGGCTACAAGTTTCCATGCTCCCTTATGACCCATGGTTACGTACAATATTTTTCCAGTGTTCCAAACGGGCACTATCAGGTTAATAATTTTTTTACAATAATTGTCATTTATTTTAACTAAATTAATTCACTGAAAAATGCGTTTGTTTTCTTTTTACTTCTTCTTTTTGAACTTCTTTCCATTTATTTTTGTAAAAGAATTTCTGTCTTAGCTATAACAAAATTACAAACTTTGCTAGTCTACAGGAATTGTGAATCAACCAACGTAAACTTTCCCCTCAAACATTAAATTTTAATTTTCCTTTCTAGTTTAATAAAGTCCCGTATGTGGGACTAAAGGTAATTTCGGCACCTATGAAGTCGTTGTTGCTGACGTACTCGTTTGAACAACCACCGTGTCTAAAGCACGTCAGCAACTCCTTAGAGAGGGTGTTATTTTGTAGATATATATATACTGTAGTCCTTCCTGTTCATAACATTTAAACGATGCTCACGTTCAAGTTTGTAATTTATGCTGCCCCGAACCTGCAATGCAGTTCCCACCTTGCGTCAGGATTGTCCTACTTTATAACGGATTTATATGAAAAGGGGAAGATTTAGCGTCAATAACTAAAGCTCCGGGATTAATAGTTTCCGTTTACAAATTTCGTTTCTGTTTTGTAATGTTTGCTTGTTGCCTTTAAAGTGGTTTTTCTTAAGGCAAGGCAGGGCGTATTTAATAATTTTCTGTTTGGATTTTGGGTTACAATTAGAAGTTTGTAGGATTTGGTTTTTAAATATTTAGATAGCCACAAGTAGAACTCTGAACTGGCTGAAACTAACAAAAATTGGGCATTTGAAACAAACATATATTTTTTTAAAACAGAGGATTATAGCCACTAATTAAAGCTTGTTATTTCATATTGCGGAATAATAAGTCTCGGCCTACCAATAAATCAAAAATTATTAAAAGCGATGCTTCAAATCGAACATACCATTTGAAATTTTGCACAATGGCACGTAATTAAATGCACGGAAATGGATGGCTGTTGTAAATATATCAGGGTGATTTGTACGTGAAATTAAATTTAGGCATTTTCGATTCCTGATAGATTGAATAGCACAATGTTAAAAGAACGAAACAAACTTCTAAATTGTGGATAAGCATGAACTTGACAATATTTCAGAATTTAGAAAATTTCATTTTACGTATGGGAAATTTAAAACCGGTAGGTTAATACAGATTTAAGCAGAGACTCAGCTAAAATCCGTTTAAATTATAGCTCAAGTCGGCTATTTTCACATAAATTGTTTTATTATTGAAAAACTGGATTAAATTACAGCTTAAGAGGCTTAACTTCTGATTTAAACAGATCTAAATTACGGTTTAATTTGAATTATGTTTTGCTTAAGTTGTGTACTTGCTAAAACCAGTTACGGTTGTTTAATTAGTTAAGCTTATGTTATACCTTAAGGTGAAGCCAAAGTGTAGTTTGAACAAGCTCAAATGTGGCTTAAGTTGTATCATGCTTCACGTAAGTGTCCTAAGTTGTTTAATTGATCAAATCAGCTTAATCTCCGCCTTACATTTAGGCATTTTTAAATTAATTTGTTTAATTGTTTATACCGGCTTAAATTACATCTTAAGACTTAACTTAAATTGTTGTTTCGGCAGAATTAAACTATGGGTTGGGTTAGATCATGTTTCATCAAAGTAGTTAAGTTACGGCCCAAGTCATGGCATAGTTTAAACAGACTTAAACTATGATTTAAGTTGAAGCATGATTCACTTAACTTGTTTAACTGTTTAGACCAACTTAATGAAGAAGTGAACACATTTTTCGTTTAAAACATTTCATAGCTGAAGCTGCCTTAAACTACATCCCAAGTCGAGGCATATTGAACGTATATATTTAAGCGGATTTAAGTGACTAATGCTTGACTTTATTTATTTAATTGTTTAAGCTGATTTGAACTACTGCTTAAGTCACGAAATCAGTTGCAGTGTAGAGTGTACACAGGCCTAACCTAAGGCTTATGTTAAATTACACTTCACCTAAGTGTAATTTTCTAAACCGCCTTAACATATGGCTTAAGTCAAGGCATTTTTCACATAAGTTAGTTCATGGTTTACATTGGTTTACATTACAGCTTAATACAAGACATGCTAAACTTAAATTATAGCTTAAATTGATTTAAACCATAATTTAAGTTGGAGTATGCAGCACGTAAATTAGTTTTAACTGCCCAAATCAACTTAAATTAGGCATTTTTAACTTAAATTGTTTCAGTGTTTAAGCTGCCTTACTTAAGCTACATTGGTAATTTAAATATACTTAAAATGACGACTTAAGTAATTTCACTTAAGAAATGTAATTGTTTAAGTTGACTTAAGCTTCTCTCTTATAATGTTTAACAGTTTAAGCAACCAACATTACTGCTCTTAAGTTATAGTTTATAATTTAAACCATGATTGAAGTTCAATTTTAACTAAGAATTAATTGAAGGTATTTTTCTCTTAAATTGTTTCATAGCTGAAGCGGCGTTAAGCTACTGCTTAAGTCGAGCTATATCTAACGTACGTTTTAGTTTAAATAGATTTAAACTAAGGTTTAAGTAGAATAATACATCAATGAAGCCGTTTTATTGCTTAATATAAATTGTAGTTTAAGCCGGTTTAAACTTAAGTTAACGAATGGTTTACTAAATTGTGAATTGTTCAAGTTAGCTTAAAGCAGAGCTTTAATCAAAGCATATTTTGATTTAATTGTAGTGTAAGTCAGTTAAAACTGTGGCTTAAGTACTTAAGTCGATGATTCGGTTGAGTATTTCACTACGGATTAAATTGAAGCGTAACCAGAAACTAATTTCTATTATGACTTAAGTGGAGGTATTTTCAGCTTAAGGCACATTTTAAGCAGGATTAAACTAAGCTTTTGCTTAAGTTTAAATTTAAATACTGCGCTTTTAAAGTGTATAATTCCTCAAGTTGGTTTAAAGCATGGCTTAAATCCATGCATAATTCACCCAAATTGTTGTCTAAGCCATTTTAAACTATGGCTTAAGTAGAGACATACTTCAGTAGAGTTAGTACTTCGCATTTTTAAATAGCCTTACACTACACTTCTGTTAAAATTTTAACTGAAATATTCGTTCTTAATGCATATAATTGCCTAAGATGGTTTAAAGGCATGGCTTACATCCATACATAATTCGCTTAAATTGTCGTCTAAGCCGGCTTAAGTCACAACATTCTTCACTACATGATTATACTGAACTTCTGTCCAAATTTGTACCGAAATACTCGTTCTTAGTGCTTTTAATTATATAAGTGGCTTAAAGTATGGCTTGAAGCGATGCATATTTCATTTAAATTGCAGTTAAATCTAGCTCAACTTAGGCCACTGCTTAAATCTGGATTAAAACATCGACATCAGAAGAAAGCTTGTTTCCAGAACCGTGTTTTATCAGACGTAATTTTTTTAATTAAATTAAAAACACATAATTAAATATTTTCTCAATTATAGTTTGCATCTTAGGCGATGGTCTAGCTCTAATTAAGAACGAAGCCTGCATTTATAAACTTTAAAGGTTTAAATGCATGTAGAACAGTATATAAATAGTTTCATAAAAAGTTCCGAACTTTAATTGTAGTACGTGCGATAATAGCTGCAGTTTTACAGATGCTTTTTACAGGATTTCTTCCTGAAATGTAGGAATGTTAATTAAGTAAAGAAATTAACTATAAAAGAATGCACAAAGGAAGATTTTCGGTTAACTTGAAACTAAAGTTATTATTAACTTGAACAAGCAGTTCTTAGATCAAGTAAGCTTGTGTAACATTGTGGTTTACCTATAGAAATATTATTTGTTGTTTAACATACTCCCCTTGGCAAGATTTTGGGACTCGAAGAAGACGAAGAACAGTTGTGGAAACCTAAGGTTTTTCTAAGTGCAAGCGTTTGTTATGAATTTTAAGTCTTATTTAGTGCCATCGTTAAAGAATTATTTCTACAAACCTTCATCTAGAAAACCAACCTAAATTCTATGGTCTAAAGCTGGCTTATCGCGTTTTCAAATGTTTATCGAATAAGGAACTTCCAGAAATATTCCTTATGGGAAAGTATAAATATTTAAAATATATTTGTAGCTTCAAATTTGTTTCATATCTGAATAAATAAATCATGAATTATGCAACCTGTATAAAAAGTTTTCACAGAATGTTTACAGGCACTTTTTTATTTTTAAGGAGCATCCGTAGCTCCTTCGTAAATTTGATTTAAAACATCGATCCCTTGTCGCCTTTCACTTGTCAAGTGCTTTCTGTACTCAATTTAAAAGGAAGTTTTTAACATCGTTACTCGAACTAAACCGACTCTCTTGTACCTCTTAAAGTTTCTAAAACACAGACTCGGATGGGTGTTTTTGTTACACTTAAAATCGATTAACAATTTCTTAAATTCTGAAAATAACGTTTGTTTTTCTTCTGCTTCTTAAACTTGATGCTTCGCCAGTTGGAGTAATTTATTAAATTTTTTCATGCGTTCTTCAAGTGCTTATTTGGAATTTATTGATTTTAAATGCTTCTTTTGTTGAATAAAAGTATATCCTGCGGTCTTTCTTTAATTTTTCGCAAAGTTGAAGGTTAGAACTCATAATTAGGTCACCATGTACAAGGCTAAAGATAAATTTCGCGCCGTTATTAATGAACTTAGAAATGATTAAGGAAGCGAATCTAGGACTTGGACCTCATCAAGTTCAGGAAATGGCAGTGAAATTTCCGCAGTGGGACTTTATTCTTCAGTTCTTTAATATGTTATTCTGTTTTCGTTGGATAAGCTTCATATTCTGGATTATATGTAAATTCTAAACGATTTAACATAAACGTGAGATGTTGGATGTTGGCAAATGTCTTCGAGATTAATTTCGATTTTGGTTTACGAGAAACTCATGCATTAATTCTGAACCAATTTCCTTGCCGGGTATTAGATTTCGTTTTGCGAATATGTGGCGGTGACAAGCTGGGTTTTATTATAAGCTGGATTATTACTTTATTAAATTTCGACCTTCCTAAGTAACGGCCAGGCTTTTATCGTTTTAACATTTTCTGCCTTGATTTAATTTCGGTTATCTGTAGGTTTATTTAAAAGTTTTAATTGCGATTTTCTAATGAATTATAAACGATTCCTAAAACTAACTGCTTTAAAACTAATCAGCTTTGCCCTTTGTGCTTCAATTTCGTAAAGCTTTAAACCGATGGCCGACCAATTATTACGTGCGTCATGATTATTGCCGATTCAAGCCTGTAATTTAGCACATCAGAGTGTTTTACCAAAATTACCCTTCGAATTTACCGATGTGTTGGAGTAATTATCATCTGCAATATCCTTTAAAGCCCTTGATGAACTATTCAGTGATGTGATGTTGGTCGAATTTTCTAATTAGAAAGTTCAGTTTTACCCCTGAACTTTGATTTCGTGATAAATAATAACGTTTATTAATTGCTCTGAACTTTGCAATAATTTAGGTCAAACTGCACATAACCAAAGTATTAGCTTGAAGCTAATTTAAAGATCTGTGAGGTAGAATTAAATTCCTCCTCAATTTTGCTATCGTTACAGCCATTGCGGTAGATTCAATAATTTTTTGGCCTACACTATGCCGAGTTTTTAAAATGAAAGAGAAAAAGAGAGAGAAGGAAGTGAGAGTTTGCTTCAATAATATTTTGGTTAAATTAACATTCTTCAGTTAAATCTTTCAAACTAGCAGGGAAGAGAAGAAATAAAAATCCGGGACTAAGAAAAAGCTAAGGAGAAAGCGAACTGAAGAAGGGTTTCTAAAAAAAATTATTGGGTTTGCGTCGACAATATTTTAGTTAAATTAATACTCTTGTTAATCAAGCCTTTAAAAGAAGCAAACAACAGAAGAAATTAAAATCTCATTTGCTTCAATATCGAATTTTTAAAACAACCAGGGACGAGAAGAAATAAAAATCCAAGGATTAAGAAAAAACTGAAGATGTGAACGATAAGAAAGTAGAAAACAGAAGATGCTATTCCGCAAATTGTAAGGTTCGCTTCGATAATATTTCATTTAAAATTAATGTTTGCTGGTTAAGTCTTGAAAACCAGTGGGAAAGAGATGAAAAAAATCCCAGCAACAAGAAAAACTCAAGGAGAAAACTTACGAGAAAAATGTATAAACACGAAAAGTGTGGTTTATTCTAAAAATAATGCTCGAATGATATTTTAGTTAAATTAATCTCCGTGTTTGTCAAAATAAAATTCAGTTCTAAAGAGAAATCACAAAGAAAACTAGGAGAAATACAAACACAAAAGAGTGGTTTAAAAAAGCTTCAATTTTCTTTGAGAATATTTCGGTTATATTAATATTCTTGCTTGTAAAGACCTAAAAGAGAATAAATTAAGATCTCAGGAATAAGAAAATGTCAAGCAGAAAGTGAACAGGAACAAAGTGTGGTTTACTATAAACAATATTGGGATCGCTTAGATAATATTTCGGTTAAATTAACGATTCCTGCCTTTCAAATGTATAAAATAAGCAAGACAGGGAAGAAATAAAAATTCCAGGACCAAGAATAAGACAAGAAGAAAGCACATTAACAAAAGCGTGGTTTATTCTAACGATCTTTGGGTTTGCTTCAACAATACTTCGTTTAAATTAATGTTCTTGATTGTCAAGACTTTGAAACAAGAAGGAAAGAGAAGAGATAAAAATTCCATGACTAAGAAAAGATAAAAGAAGAAAATGAACGAGAAGAAAGTATAAATACGAAAGTGTGGTTTATTATAAAAGTTGTTGGGTATGCTTCGATAATATTTTGGTATAATTAATATGCTTGCTTGTGAAGTCAGTAAAACAGAAGCAGAAGAAAAACGAAGAAATATAAATCCAAGGAATAAGAAAAGGCCAAGAAGAAAGTGAACCAGAAGAAGGTACAAACACTAAAGCGTGGTTTATACTGAAAATTGTCGAATTTGCTTAAATGTTTTGGTCAAACTAATATTCCTGGTTGTAAAATCTTTAGAACTATCAGGAGTGAGAAGAAATAAAAATCCCACCGCTTAGAAAAAAGCCAAGAAGAAAGTGAATGGAAAGAAAGTACAAACAAGAAAAAATTGTTGGGTTTTCTTCAATAATATTTTGGTTAAATTAATATGGTTGTTTGTCACGTCTTTAAAATAAGCAGAAAAGCGAAGAAATCCCAGGACCAAGTAAAAGCGAACGAGAAGAAAGTGCAAACACAAACATCCGCTTTATTTTAAAAATTATTGGATTGCTTGAAGAGTATTTTGCTCAAAGTAATATCTTAGGTAATCAAGTCTTTAAAACAAATAGGCAAGAGACGAAATAAAAATCCCAGGACTAAAAAGAAAGCCATGAAGAAATTCAACGAGAACAAAGAACACAAAAGCGTGGTTTATTCTACAAATTATGGGTTTGCTTTGCGAATATTTTGATTAAATTAATATTCGTGCTTAGTAAGTCTCTAAAACAATTAGAAAGGAGAAGAAATACAAATCCAGGACTAAGCAAAAACCAAGAATAAAGTGAACTAGAAGAAGGTACAAACACGAAGGTGGGGTTTATTATAAAAATGGTCGGGTAATATTCTTGCTTCCGAAGTCTAAAGGTAAGGAATGAGGAAAAGGTACAAACATTTTGGTTAAATTTATATTTCTGCTTCAAACATCTTTAAAATAAGCAGGAAACAGAAGAAACAAACTTCTCAAAAGTACGAAAAAACCAGGAAGAAAGTGAATGAACAGAAAGTACACTCACGAAAGTTCTGAAAATTGTCGGATTTGCTTCAATGGCTTTGTAAAATTAATAGTTTTGGTTGTCAAATCTTTAAAAAAATACGCAGGGATGCGAAGAAACAAGGATTAAGAAAATACTAAGAAGAAAGTTAACGAGAAGAAAGTACAGACATGAAATTATGGCTTATTCTAAAAATTGTCGGGTTTGCTTTGTGAATATACTTGCCTATCAAGCCTTTAAAACGAACAGGAAAGAGAAGAAAAAATCCCAGGACTAAAAAAATACTAAGAAGAAACTGAACGAGAAGAAGGTGCAAATACAAAATTGTGGTTCCTTCTAAAAGTTATTGCATTTATTTGAATAATATTTTGGTTAAAGTAATATCCTTGCTTGTCAAGCATTTAAAACAAGCAGGAAAGAAAATAAATAAAAATTCAAGGGCTTAGAAAAAGCCAAGAAGAAACTGAATGAGAAGAAGTCATAAACACTAAAGCTTGGTTTATTCTAACAATTGTGGTTGGCCATCTTTTTTGGGCTTCCTTCTTTAATTAAAGGTTTATTTAAACGTAAATTTAAATTTTTGTCTCCCTTTTAGCTAGAGGAAAAAGATTATGTTGAAATTTGTAAGGAAATTCCGAAGGTTTATGTTTTCTTCTCTTCGGTCTTCTTTTTTCTCCTTCTCCATTTTTAGTATTTCGTATACTTTTCCTTCGTCTACTTTATTTCTTAATTTATCGTTCTTCGTCTGATTTTTTTCCTTTTTCATTCTCTATTCTCTGCCTTCTTAATTTTTTCTTCTTCTTCCACCATTCTTTTCTGGCTAATTTTCTTTGAACGTAGGTAATTAATCAATAGCTTCTGCTGTTTGAAGATTTAAATTTATTTATTTATTTCATAAGGTTTGAAATCGTTGATTTTAATAATTAAATTAAACCAACCGGGTCTTCTATCACTTTGTTTCCTTTTGTATTCTGCTGTTATTTATCTTCAATTCTAGAGTATTTATTATTATATATTTTATTTAATAGGTCCTGTTTTTCTAGACTTTCTTATTGGATACCTATTTTCTATTACGAGAGAAATTTAAAGTAAAAAAAAAAGTAAATTTGTGTCAGCAACAGATGAATGAGAAAAGAAGCAAAATACAGGCTTGTTTTATGTTCAAATCCTTCGTAGTTTCTTCTTCGCTTTTCCATTCCCTTTTAAGGGTTTTGCTCGGTCTTGCTGTCTATTTCGGAGGTATTCTTATCAAATATAAACCTTCTTTTCTCAAACTTATTATATTTTATTATCTTTAATTATCAACATTTTTCTTTTACCAAGCGAACGATATTTACTTCTGTTCTTCTCCAGATTTCCTTCGCAACTTCCTCTATTGTTTAGGCTTTCATCACACCAAGTTTGGCTGTACCTTCCTTTCCACAAGCTTATGTTTTGTTCGTACTTTTGATCGATGTAATTTCATCTGTCTTCTTGATATTATCATCTTGTTTTAATGACTCAAGCGTCAAAAATTACTCCTTTCTGAACTCCTGAACGTTATGTTTTTAGATTTTCAATCGACGTTTTCTCTAATTTTATCTCAAAATTGTTCTGAATTTCTTTCAAGAATATATTGGTTAATTTAATAATAACAAAATAATCAGGAAAGGTAAGAAACAAAAATCCCAGGTCCAAGAAGGATTGAAAGTGACATGGCTGGACGTTACAGATTCTAAGATGTGTAAAAGATGTAAAGACAAACTTAACAGCATTTTTTAAGTGCAGTAAATGTGAACACATGTTTCACAATAGCTGTGCCAAGTATTGGGGTGTCAAGCTTTTCGAAAATGACGCAATAGTGCGTTGTGAAGGAAATCAAAGTGGCTCTAACCTTAAAACTTACGAAAATATTGAAAAATTAAATTCAGGTAATGCACCAATCGAACCTAGTGTTGTAAGTTATCTTTAGAAAAGGACATCTTAATTGTTGAATTGCGTGATAAAATAAACTTATTATACATACAAATAGATTTATTAAATAATAATAAAAATAACTGCAACAATCGAGACAAGAATACGTTAACGGTAAAGACTGATAACCTAAATTCGCAACGTAAGAAAAGTAACAAAAATTGCTTCATAGCCGAAGACCAGCCACTGATAGTAACACGGAATATGAAATAACTTGCGGAGTCCCACAAGGTTCCATACTCGGACCGCATTAATGGAACGTATACTTCGACAAGGTAGTGGCACTGAAATATATTGTTATATAGATGATGCGGCTATACTCGTCCAAGCTAAAACAATTCAAGTACTGCAAAGTAGGGCGGCCCTTGCTCTTCATAGAATAAAGATGGAAATAGAAAAACGGCATTTGAGTATTATAGCACCAGAAAAAAACAGAAATAGTCATATTAAATAGCGGCAACAGACTAATAAATGTAGAAATTGAGATGGACCACTACAAGATACGGGCCAAAGAAGTTCTGAAGTACCTATTAGGTATAGTATTTGATAGAAACTGCCAGATGAAAAGACATATTTTATACATCGCCAACAAAGTAGGAAACAGCATCTCTACACTTATGAGAGTGATGCCTAAAATACATGATCCGAGCCAGGGAAAAAGAGACTTATACTGTTCCGTTGCAAACTCTATAATGTTATATGGGGCCCCAGTGTGGAAGACAGGTACAAGGACCAGGAAATACAGGGCTATACTTACAAAGAAGCAAAGAAAGCTCATAGATTCAACATGCGGTTGTAGGACAGTCTCAAATGATGCAGCATACGCTATTGCTTCTATGTATCCGATAGAATTACTTGCGCAAGAGAGAAATAAGGGATACAGAGCTTGCAAACAGCGCAAGAAGGAGCGTAGGGAGGAAACGACGAACGACTGGAAGAGAAGATGGGAAGATAATGATACTAAGGGAATGTGTACAAAGACCTTAATTAAAGTTTTAAACAACTGGTACTCGCGAAATTTCGGAAACGGAAACTATTTTACAACCCAAATGCTTAGCGAGCATGGAAGTTTTAAGGCTTACCTGAAAAAGATAGGCAAGATAGAAGAGAACAGCTGCATATATTGTAACGAAGATACAGACAATGCAGAGCACACCTTCTTTATATGCAGACATGGGAATAACCTATGTGAAGAAACGAGCCTACGAGTTGGAAGAGATATAAACAACGACAATGTTGTGGAAAACTGGAATATAGTAAGTGATTACCTGATTACATTACAAATATTCAAAAAGACAAGATAAACAAGGGCATCTAGAAAGCCAGGGCTAAGTGCGAATAAGAAGGGAAGTTTTTTCATAATATAGCGTTTTAAGGGCAAAAGTATGGATTGATTTTATAATTTTTTGGCTCAAATTTCGCTTAAACAGTGAAAACAATATCCAAATAAATACAATGAAACTATATCACCAATTTTTTTTATGAAAATCTCTTTGGCTTAAGAATGATAAATTGTAGATACTTCCTTTAAAGCTCAAAGACTCCATATAAATATTATTACCTCAAACTGATGTAATTTTGCTCCAATAAAGAATGGAAACCAAGAAGTTTCCTTTTATAAACCTTCACCTATCCTGTAATAGCTTAGCTTTCGAGTTCAAACATAAGGCAAATGTTTTAAATTGCAAGTTGAACGAGTTCGGTATTAAAATGTAGGATGGTACTTGACAAAACTTTTCCTTTTATGTAAATTCGTATCGTGTTATAACCTAAATAGAATTCGGTTTCTGCTTGGTGTAACAAAGTAAAAGAGCATTCCTTCACAATTTCCAGCACTAAGGAATTGTTAAAATTCCAGGCGCGTTTTGTGTGGCGCGAGGAAAAGGTTACATTAACAACAAATCACGTCGTTAACACAGAACTAGGCATCCTAAAGATATAATATTACCAATAAAGGTTCGTTCCAGGTTACGTTATAAAAGTTTAGAGAATCGATGGGGGAAGTGAGAAAGGGCCTTTTATCGATGCGAAAACTAAACTTTACAAAATACGAGGTTAGAATTTTCTCCAGTATTTCCCGAATAGTTTTGTTTTATTGTTTTCTAAATTAATTAATTTCGATTGCATCGGCTGTAACGAGAACCATGAGCTCCAATCTGCGTTCAAAACAAGTTAAGAACAAACTTTGTTCTGATCTGATTGAATTTCCGATTAGTTTTGGGTCTGCCAGGCCAGGCCGGCAGGAAGGAAATGACTTTTATCGAAACGCCCTTTCCTTGCAGTCTAAGTAATCAGAATTCAAATTTGCTAGATTGTTTAGAGGTCACCATGTTATCACACCTTCCTGATTACGTTTGACTTCGACGAAAATTGCTTTCTAGACTTGCTAATGCTACGTCGCCTGGAAACTCGACTGCCTGCTTGCCTTGCAAGTTCTTATTCAAACTCCCTTAAACTAACAAGCAATTTTTTTAAAAGGGATTCTGTTACAAAGACCTTTATTTAATTTAGACGGTTTAAATATTTATGAAAGTGGGAAAATTTTCCTGATGATGTAGGCATTAAGGATTTCCACTAACGAGCTCGTTTGCCCTTTTTGCAATAGCAAAAAAATCTACAAATTTTAGTTGAAAAAGGTACATTAAAGTGCAAACTAAAATTAATTATTTGATTAATGACCTTTTGGTCTTAATAATCAAAATAGAAATCATTATTTCAACGTAAAGTAAAAAGTAAAACAATTGCTTTCGCTCAAAGGATAACAAGAGAACAAGTTGGTACTCACTTTTACCTAAAAATTCAAAATAGTTCCTTGACAAAGCGAAAATTTTGCATTATTTTGAAGCTTACCTGAAACAAACCAAATCATCAAAGCGTCTTCTTTAATTTTTGATATTACCTTTGAGATGTTTTTTTTATATTTTTTGGTTAGGTTATTTGTTTCGGTTTTCTAGGTTGAGGAAAATACATGGCAGATCCTTAAAAGTGCCATACAAAATGAACCGAAGAGAATCTGTTCTAATTATAATTATAAGTTGTCAGATAAATTACTTTTGAGATGTAGAAGGCCTTGTTAATGACGTGTCTTCGCAATGATTGAAAATGTTGTTACAGTGACAGTTTAAAAATGGAAAGTCCACTACAGCAGTGCACTAGAGAAGAATAGCGTTCTATTATTAGTTTTTTGCACAGTGAAGGGGTGAAACCCATCGATATCTGCTCCCGAGCTTGGTCAAGCAAATCGTGTGGTGCGCCTGAAACGATTGCGGTAGTTGAAGCGTTGGTGAAAGAAAATCGTCGGGTTATCCTTGATGAAATCGCTGAGGTTGTGAATATGAACCATGGTTCAGTGCATTACATTATGCATAACATCCTCCAGTTCCACAAAGTGTCAGCAAAGTGGGTACCAAGGCAATTGACTTCAGAATTGAAACAACTGCGTGTTGTTGCTTGTCAAGAACTGTTGCGACGGTATGAAGCAGAAGCAGATGCCTTTCTGGTAAGGACTGTGATTGTGTGTGAGTCCTGGGTGCACTATCATCAACCCGAAAGCAAGAGAGCAAGTAAGGAATGTCGTCACACGTCTTCACCAAGATCCAAAATATTTCGCACACAGTTGTCGGCAGGAAAGGTCATGCTAACCCTTTTTTGGGATGCAAGAAAGGTAACTTTGGAGGACTACATGCCTAATGGGGTTACTGTTCCTGGTGCCACATACCCAGAACTTTAAAAAAACTGTCTTAAGACTGATATCAGAACCAAAAGGCGCGGATTTCTGAGTACTGGTGTTCCTCTACACACTCTACAGCACGACAACGCACGGCCATATACTGCACTTCCAAAACGATGGATGACGTGCATAGAACGCCATGGGTACTGCGTCGTAAAATAACATACTTATTTTTGTTATTGCTTTAATAAATTTTATTTAATATTGTTTTTAAGGTTTTCATTAAATTTGACTTTGCCTCGTAATACTAATGCTCTAAATTTGATTGAATTTATGCCTATAAAACGGTCAAGGTTACTAGTTAGTTTCCTTTATCTTCATCCACGTGTTTGATTTTTTCCTTCTATTGCTTCGTCGTTTTCTTCTTCTTCTTCTACTTCTTCTCCAATCTACCTCTTTTTCGTATTTTTTCCCTTCACTTCATTTCCTTTTTTGTTCTTTTTATTTCACTTCTTTCATTGGCTCATTTCCCTCGAGAGTGATTAATCGGTGACTTTCCCATTTAAATATTTAAAGTTATTCATCAAAAGGTTTGCATTTGGATATTTTTTTAGGTTTGTGGATTCAATTTGCTTTCTCGACTGAGGAAAAATATTAACGTTGTCGAAATTTCAGTGAATATTTAAGAAAATGGCGACGATTTCTATTTTCTCTTTTTCGTTCTTTGCTCCTTCTTCTTGCTACTTTTCCCCTATTACTTCTTCTTTCCGTTTTTCCTTATTTCCTTCGCCTGCTTCTAGTTTTCCCTTTTTCATTCTCGCTCGTGTCTCATTTCTTCTTATTCTTCCTCTACTTTTTGGCTCGTGTTCTTCGAAAGCAATTCTTCCTTTAACTATGGAAATAGGTATCATCTTTAGGTTTCGTTTTTTATTTAAACGTTTCGTGTTGGGTTGTTCTATATTTTTTATTTGATTTACAGCTTGAGGAAAACGATGAATGTAGTCTAAATTTAATGAAATTTATAAGGAAATATCCAAGGTTTTTTCTCATTTCTTCTTATTCTTCGTTTCCTTATATTTTTTCTTTTTTACATTCTTTTCCTTAGTTTTCATTCTTCGCCACGTTCTTCTTTTACATTCTTCATTGTCTCTCCCCCATTTTTATTCTTCATCTTCTTTCTTCCTTTTTAGCTAGCTATTTCTTAGAGAAAGTAATTAATCACCAGCTCCTGTTTTAAATACAGTGACCGGCAAAAAGTTCATAACATATGGGAAAAATTTGTATTATTCGAGTATCGAAAAAACTTTTCTGGAGGATCGGTTCTGCATGTCCGATAACCTAAAAATCGAATTTGATGTATGTCACGTGACCACTGGTATGGCGGCAAATTTAAAAAAATTACCGTGAAGTCGGAGAAAGTGGGGTTAGATGGCAAAATATCGAACAAAATTATTTAAAAAAGTTGCTTGGAATTTAATTATAGGCCCATATACAAAATTTCAAACATTTATTAAAAATAATTGTAAGACGCAATTTTTTGTGAATATTTTTTTATTTCTTTACAAATATCCAATTTTTTCCTTTTAAATAGCTTGATTGAAGTGTAACCTATGTATTTGGATAACAGTGGAAGAACTTTCTCGTTTTTTCCATGATTGCTAATAAAGAGATGTTATTAAAAAAAAATTATTTATGTTAATGACGGAATTAAACTAGATGGGCCTTCTTTCGCTTTGCTTCTTTTTGATTCTGCTTTTGTTTAATTTCAATTCCGGAGGTTGTCACATTTATTATATTTTATTTCTGGTGGCTTTTCCTCTTTTTTCGTGTTCTCCACTTTCTTCCCTCTTTTTTTGCTCTTCTTTACTTATTTACCTCGGTAGTGAATAACCAGCAACTTCTCCCTTTAGCTGTTTAAATTTGCTTATCAAAAGGTTTGCTTCAACTTTAGGCATCTTCTTTGGATTTTCTTTTTTTTTTATTTAAACGTTCCCGGTTATTGGATTCCGTATTTGCTATTTGCCAGCTAGAGAAAGGCGATCAACAAACTCCAAATTTAAAGGAATTTAGGAGAAACCGCCCAAGTCTCAATACTTATCTTCTTTCTTACTCCCTTTCTCTTCCTCTCTTTATTCGTCTTTTCCCATTTTCTACTTATTTTCCTTATTTGTTTTCTCGCTTCTCATCGTATTCTTAGTCTCGTTTTTAACCAAAGTAATTAATCAGCAAATTTTGTCCTTAGATATTTAGATTTATTTATATTTGTCCTAAAAGCTCTGCTTTTAATAAATAAGTTAAACTTTGGCTTTGTTTCCTTTTGTTTTCTATTAAACAATTATTTTCAATTTCAGACATTCGCATATTTATTACGATATATTTTATGTAGTCCATCCTGTTTTCCTGAAACTTTGTTGTTGACTACTACTTATTTGTCATTATCAAAGAAATTTACGCTCAAGAAAAAATTTAAAATTGGTATCAGTAACAGCAGAATGAGAAGGAAAGCAAAATATAGTGTTTAATATTCTTATTCTTTCTCTTAGTTTCGTCTTGCTCCCTTTTCAACCTCTTCTAGTTTTCTTTTATCTATCCTGCTGCCTATTCTGTGAGCATTTGTGCCGTCTGTTGCTTGTTTTATTTCTGTCTTTTTTCAGATTTATTTTCCATTGTCTTCTATTTTGTGAGCTTTCATCGTACCTTCTTCTTCTTCTTGTTCTAGGTCCCGAACCTGTTTTGTCAAATCTTAATTTCTATTCTTGAGATGCGGAGTTCCCGCTGTCCCTCTATCTCTTCGGTGGTCTTCCTGGTGGTCTTGATTTTCTCGGTTTGCTATCTCCTGCTATCTTAAGTATTCTTTCATTTTGCATCCTGGTTACATGTGCGTTCCACTCTCTGCCTCTTACTCTGACCCATCGAACAACATCTTAAGTCTTCGTTCCTTATTATATATTTGAGAGTGTGCTTCTTTAATCCCTTCATTTTGTAACTCGCATCATTCGTTTTGTTACCGTGTTGTCTGCGTGTGTCTCTGCTGCGTATGTCATGAGGGGTCTAATGCGAGTTTGCTAAATTTTTACTTTTGACTAAGTTATCACTGCCTTATTTCGCCATATTAAATCTCTCAAACGCCCGGAGGCCCTTGTTGATTTGATTATATGTTTTCAATCTCTGCAATAAGGTTTAGATCGCTTAAAATGTCAACGCCGAGGTAATTAAATCATTCCACCAAGTTTGAAAATTTCTTCTTTTTCTAAAACTTAAGTTTTCTTCGTACTTTTGCTCAATAGAACGTCATCTGTTTCCTTCGTTTATCTTCATGTTTCGATTTTCTTCCTTTCGAAATGTTAAGTTGTAAGGAATCAGCTAAGCATTTCCTCCTGTTTATTTTTGCAGATTTCTTTTCCCCCTTTTTTATTTTGAGGGTTTTCTTCATTCATATTTTTTCCAAACTTATTTGTATTATTGTACTCTGAGTTTTGCCTTTTTGTTCTGTATTGTTTGTTCTTGGGCTCTTTACTTCTGTTTCTTGGCAGTTTTATTTTTCCCTTTCTTATATACTGAGGGATTTTTTCATACCAAGCATGAATATTTCGTATTTTTCCCGAACTGATTCTTTGTTTGGACTTATAATTTCATTTGCTAGCTTAATAGCATCCACCTACCTTAATTTGTTAATGCTTGCTAACTGACTTCTTCTTTTCTATACTTTAGATTTGTAAATATCATTAATCATCATCATTATTATCAAGATCCTAGAGATATTTTGAGTTTTGCTCTGTTGTCGTCACTTGTTTGTTGCTGCGTCATTAAGAAGACAGAAGATCTTTCTGCAGATTTCCTTTCCTCCTATGTTGTGTGTTGTTTCCATACAAAGCTTGAACTTTATATTCCTTTTTTCCAGGCTTGGACGTTGTTTGTACTTTTAATGATTAACTGAAATTTAATACAATTTTGCCTGCCTTCTTAATATTACCTACTTGTCTTAATTGTTTTAACCAAATCCATAGGAAACGCCATATTTGTGCCTCAGTAACATACGTAAACAATAGTTTACTGTCTGAGTTTCGAGTGAATGCAGTTTATCTTATGACGTCACTTGTTAGTACAATGGTCTATGGTAGAATTATAATACTTCAAATATTTTTAAAGGAAATGCAATTATAGTAGCATGTTAACTGCTCTTGATTGGACTCAGCAAATGACAGATTAAATAGTATATTATCGATTATCAGATGAATACATCATTAATGACGTAAGCGTATCTATACAAAGAACATATTGTAATATTTATTCTGCAGAAGTCCCCATAGAGGAATTAAATCTGTTTCGAATATTGTTGAACATGTATTTCGTCAACAAATATGTAAATTTAGTTTGCAAAATTGATGGTCCACTAAGTTAAATTAAATAAATAATTAAACCAGCAATGTATTATTTTGTTTATTTTGCCTCCAACATCCGCAAATACAAAAAGCAGAGATGCCCTTAACCTTCCCTTATTCCCTCCAGATCTATCAAAGATTCCATCAAAGATCTAATAAATATTTAAGCACCCATTCCGTGTCTTCACATCAATGTTTTTATTTAAAAAAATAACAACATCCCAAGCGAGATATCCGTACATAAACCAACTTTCTCACCCGTGGCTTTCCTTTTTCTTTTTAGAAACTCATTTCAAGTCGTAGTCTTTTTACGATTTTTTTTTCTCTAATCTTTTATATATCTAGCAAGAAGAAAAACCTCATCTGAACTGATATTCTCAACGACTTTCATATTCAGAGCGTCATATCCGAAAGCGAGTCGCATGAATGCATGCAGATTTGAGGGACCAAACAATAGGAACCCTCGGGCAACGGTTATCACTGAACTGTGACTTTGTCAACATATGTCGGAACAGATTCTCCAAACCTGAAGTGATGCGATTCATTTTAATATCTGTACTGAATTTAATCGCCCCATTTAATATTGGAGATGTGAAAATGGTGATGCTGATTAAAATGACATAAAAGTGAGGTTATGATACTCATTGTTTTTTATTTTGTTTGGTTTAAAATGTGATTCTGATGTGGATAAAACGGGAAAAAGCAGGCTACAACCAGATTTTTGCTAGATTGCAAGTTATTGATTTCGCATAAAATTTCAGCTGTGCATAATCACTATAAATGATTGATGAAACCACAGGATGAGGGTAGGTGTCGCCGTCCAATTAATCAATGCCCCTTTTTATTTGGCCTTGAATTCATTTAAACTATCGTTTTTTCCAAATTTACAAATATAAACTCCAATCCACTGACGGAAGCACAATTTGGTACAGATTTAGGCTCAGCTGATGCCTAAGGTTAATTCTCCATTTCCCCCCATATTATTCATTGGTTGAACAATTTCCTGCACGAATTCATGTTCATGTAGTACAAGTATCGGCACATTTAACAGTTTGGTTTGTTCGGTAGTTTAGTTTCCCTGACTATTACATATCGTTAGTTGAAAGTTTGTTCCGTGGTACAAATTTTGAAACTGTTTTCGTGGAAACAGGCCAAGTGTTCACCGAAGCCTGTAATTTTGTTAATCTCACATCAAGTTAATACACCAGAAAATAGAAATTCCACATAAAAATTGGGGTTTCTCTCGAGATACGTTGTTGGAGTTTCTATTTACCTTTAAAACTCATCGTTTAGGTCAGGGGTTCCCAAAGTTTTACCTAGGTGGGCCAAATTGTAAATTCCAAAATATTTGGCGGGCCAAAAAAAAGTGTTATGGAAAAATACGTTTAAGTCGATAAAAAGTTAGACACAAAGGAAAGATTTATACTAATTTTATAACATAATCAGTCTTTACTTACGACAATAATTACTTTTTATTGCAAACTGTTTATTAACACATTTCAAAAATAATTAAACAAAAATAACTAAATAATATCAAATATCAAAAGAAAAAAATAATAAATTCATCAATCTGAAGTGTGTGACTTGTACAGTTTTTGTTTTCTTTTAATAATAGGGCGGCCGTTAAGACAATAAAATATATTCAATCTGTAATTATAATAACAAGATACAATGTGATTTTTTAAAAACTCAATTGCAGCAGGCCGAATTCTGTCTTAATAGGTAACTTTAGAACTGTCTGCATTAAGTCAGAATACGGCCTGCTGCAATTGAGTTTTTAAAAAATCACATTGTATATTACATATAAAATTTAGTATTTTTTTAACTGAACAGTTTTTAATTATAATATGATAACATTTATTTATTTTTGTTAAAAATGTAAATTGCAAATTATCTCTATGAATTCAAGATCGCGGATGATATGACATCGCGGGCCGCATTTCTAGGGTTTGCGGGCCGCATTTGGCCCGCGGGCCGCACTTTGGGAACCCCTGGTTTAGGTGTTTAAAAACGAGGAGGCCGCCCATAAACTTATCAAAGTTAATTAACTTTAACGGCCTAATAGTATTCGCTTTTGTAATCGATACCTTCATTTACAAGTTTATTACATTGTCCTTTTATAGTTACGCGGCCACTAAAATTGAATTAAAATTGAGGGCATAAACCTTCGGGGTAGATTTTGCGGGGAATTTACGCTGGTTAATTTTTCAAGTAAAGTGGATGCACATACGTATTAAGTAACTCGGTTGAATTATGAACTGCATGCTAATATCACGTGTAATTTATTTAACTGAAAAGGACCTACATCTGCAAAATTGTGGATGAATTTATGGGTTCAGGATGCTGCTACAGTACGGTTAACTAATGGAAGTGCATCTACAAGCGACTCTATATTTTAATGCATTGAGGTTACGTAAATTTTGCATCACCTAATAAACAAGCAGAATTGAACCTTTCACAAAAACGAAGATAACAACTCGGTGGTGGAATTATTGAAATAATGAAAGCAGTCTACAACAGCAAGCTTTAAAACGCATCACTTAACTTCACGTTTGATCTAAAGCTTGTGATAGACAGTTCTTGTACTTTTTATTGCCTACAGTCTCTAATTATACCGCAGTAAAGTTTACATTTTAAGGCCACTAAGTTACGTCATAAATAACAAAGATTACTCACGAAGTACTGGAGATTATCGGGCAAGGAAAAATAGCGAACTTTTCAATATAAATTATCGAATCACGGACGACTCAGAGAATTACACCACCTATAATTTACTTCCACAGGAAAATAAACCTTGATTTAACTTTGAAAGTTACCGAGTTCGCGCTACGAAAATCTGCTACGAGAAATAATTCTAGACCAGAAAAGTCTTTTATTAAATGAAAATAAGCCCTTTGTAAAATTCTATCCGGTAATTAATATGGCTAAAATAACCAAACCACGAACGAGGTTTTCTAATGGAAACAGCATAGATTTCTTGTTTAATTACCAAATAATTTCACCACGCAATCGGAACGAATAGAACAAAACACGACACCTTAAGGGTTTTCCTTTACAATGGTAAATCTCCAACAAAAAGAGACACGTAAATATCCAGAGGCAGAACAACCTTATTATCCGAATCGTGGGGGTTGCGGTTACAACGTAAATCCCTGCAGAGGTTTAATAATGCCCGATTTATTCGAAAAGGTGAAATGGAAAACCCCTTTTGTTAATTTGTATGTTCCTAATTATTCGTGGGGCTCAAGTGATCCCAGTCGGTTTGGTGTGTACGCTGCAATCATGCATATTTATAGCTAAATTTGCACCACATTTAGTGCATGCTCTTAGAGCGAATTTAAATTTGAAAGACACCGCAAATTGCAGCAGGGCTTATGTGGGATTCCCACTGAATAAAGCTGGTAATTTATTTCTGGGAGTCAAAATAGCACTTTGAAATTTTCTTATGAATGATTCCGACATTTTACTGTTTTAAGGAAGATTTTTAAAGCCTTTGAGGTAACTTTTTTAATTTAAAAGTGGTCGAAAAGTTATCAAATGCTAATGGAAATTCGGGAAATTTATGAGTGCTTTCGTGCATCGTCTTGATGAGAGCCAAATTTACAATTGTCTCAGCGCAAACAATTCCAGTCTACCCTTTTGAAAGACATATTTAATGGATCTCTGAGCGTTGTTATATATTTTAGAGCTTATGAACGACAAATATTAATAAGCGAAACCCAAAACGAGGCAATTTGCAAAAGTGTCACTTTTAAAAATTGCAGTGTTTTGAATTTTTGAGGGTCCTTTGTTATCCAATCGATTCCTCTCAAATCTTAGTTTTTTGTAATTTCAGCAAATTGTTAGTAAACCTAAGAAATCTTTTGAGCGGTTCAAAATAAAAGACTGCGTCAGCTTTTTAAAGTTTCAAGTTGCAACGTTAGACTTTATTGAGGCTGGTTTGTGATTTAAAAGTCTCTTCAAACAATATTCTTGGTTTTTACAAATTTGAAGAATCTTTATTAATTGAAGAAACTGGCTGGCTTTTTGATAATAAAATGCTTACGCTTTCCAAAATCTTTTGACATTTTGTGAAGCTACTTTGTTATTAAACGTCTCGTCAATCAACTCTCTTAATGTGAAGACATTTTAGAAACTTTTATTAACCACTATAACTTACTGGGCAATTCGAAATAGAAGAATACTTTCGCTTCTGAAAGCTTCGGCCGCAGACATTAGACTTTCCTGCATTTTTTGAAGTTCCTTTGTTGAAGTTGAAGTTGCCGGATAACTTAAAACCACAGAATGTTTCGAATTTTCAAAATTTTACATTGAAAACCTAGATCTTTTGTTGTTTGAGGGCCATCACGAACCACTTTCTTGATTTTTGCACATTTTGAGATTTTTTGAGTTTTTTTGTTATTTAAATGCCTTCTCAGGCAACCTTCCCAATTGTTAGAAATTTTTGAAATTCTTATAAAATGAACAACCTGGCTGGGCCGTTTGTAATAAAAGAATGCTAGATCGTGGAGAGATGACGCGCCGAGATCTCATCTTATCAGAACCAGGGCCCCGCGCCAGGTAGGTTCTATTTGAAACAGGCTTTATCAAGCTTAAAATTCCTTAGTACGCTCGAACGGGCTCTTCCCTCGCACACAAGAGCTCTGCCCCCCCTCCCGACCTAGAAGAGGCATGAGCCATGGAAGCCAAAGAAACCGCTGCAGCCGCATTCCTCCCGTTATACTTCCTTATCGAATGAAGGATAATTGGGTAGCGATTTCTGCGGATCTCAAGAGGCTACGCCTTAACTTCACGGCGTTCTTCACGCAACAAAACCTTCCTTACCACACCTACGCTCTGGTGTAGGAGAGACCCTTGGTGTTCCAAGGTATCCCGGAGTTAATCAACGTCGCCGAAGTGAAAAAGACCTTGAGTCGCGGTCGGGAGAGAATCCTCATGCCGCTTGTATTAGTCCTCTTGACTAAAACGGGCAATACTAAGAAGATCTTCCTGGCCAAATTCGTCCTATCCCTCCGGATAACGGTGGAATCGCAGAGGAGGAAGAGCCAGATAGGGCAAATCCATCGCTGCCAGAAGTTCGGATACTCCCAGAGAGAATGCTACCTACCTCCAGATGTGTGTGTAAAGTGTTCAGTTGACCACCACACAGGGGAGTGCAAGAAATCGAGAAAAGTTCCCGACAAGTGCGCGAACTGTAATTGCTCTCACCCCGCCAACTACAAGGGGTGCAGCTCCTATCTCAATGCTACGATCGCTTCCCGTGCTGGAAGTTACGCTGCCGCCATCGCTAAAAAGAATTTTTTAAGCATCGTCCCCCCTCCCCTCAAGAGAAGCCTGAGGTGACCACGACCGAGCTAGTATCAGCCGCGGTCTTGGAACTCTGTTCCAGGACAGACTTCACCCATTTGGCCACTCTGGCCAAGAAAGTCCTAGGGAATGCAAAAAGCCCCCTGGACATTATTTCCGCTCTCTTGAGCTGTGCTCAGGACTTCCAAAACTTGTTCTTACCCCATCATGGGTAAATTTCTTTCCCTTTCAGGCTAACGAAACCTCCAGGACTCTCGGAGACCACGATGAAGAGGATCGCCACCGTCGGAAGTGGATACTTCTACTCCCCTTGCCAGCGTAAGGGGATTTTTGTAAGAATTCCGGTTCAGATAATCACATCTTTCCTAAACGCCAAGTAGGAAATCCACAGATGGAGGAGGTGTGAAACTAAGTTTTGGTACTCCAAAGGCCCAGTAGTTCATGGTTCATCGCAAAAGAATGCTTTTGTTTTTCAAATTTTCATGTTCAAATATTAGAATTTTACTAAATTCTTGAAGTTGTTTTCTTCAAACAACTCTCTTTATTTTTTTCAAATTTTTAAGATTTGTATGAACTAAATATCTTGCTGAATAATTCAAACAATTTATGATAACGGAATACTTTCGTTTTTCAAAATTTCTTACTCAAAACTTAACATTTTTTTCACATTGTTTAAGGCCCCATTTTTATTTAAACGCCTCCTGAAGCTTTTAGAAATTCTTGGAATTGTTATTAACCAAATAAATTCACTTTAAAGGATTGCTTTTGCTTTTCACAATTTTATGTTGAAAACGTAAACTTCCTTTGAAATTTTTGGAGGCTCCTTTATTGCTCTTTAAGTAATTCTCCGAACTTTCAGTTCAAATTTGACGGATGCTTTTGTTTTTCAAAATTTGATTTGGAAAAATTACACTTTTTTGGTTTTTTCTTTGGGGCCCCTTTGTTCTTTGAATGTTATCTTAAGCAACCCTCTCGAGTCTTAAAAGATTTTGAGATTTTTTTTATTAAATGCAAAACTGACTAAGCTTTTAACATTAAAAGAACGTTTGCATTTTTCAAAATTTCATGTTTAAAACTACTCTCTCTTGATTTTTAGGAACTATGGGGGCTTTTATTAACCGCAAATACTTACAATAGGCTTTGCAAACTGTTTTCATTTGTGTAACTTTCACCTTTAAAAATTACACTTTTCTGAATTGAGGTTTCTTCATTGTTTAAGGGGCACATTTAAATCACTCTCTTTCGTTTAAATACTAGTTTTTGACGTAGGTACCTGATTTATTCACTGGTGTTGATTGTTAAAAAGCCACGTTTTAGCATTTGCTTTAAAACAGTCAAGCTAAAAAAGTTTTAGAAATTTAACATTCGAGAGATTTCTTCAAAAGGTTAGACCAAATCTATTTTTCTGACATTTTAGCCTCGAATGTTAAAAATCCTGGAAAATTCTACTGTTTGTTTTGCATTTGCTTGGCAGTTTTTACTAAAAAATAATTGGTTCTCGGCTCTTTTTGTGATTGATTCACTGGAACTAAGGAAAAACCAAATTGTTGGCATCTCCTTCAACGTTAGTTGGGTTGCTGTTTACGGAATCTGACATTCTAAAATTAAAAAACCTAATTACAGCCCTGAAAGGACCTTCTTAGACTAATCAGAATCGCAGATTACTAATTTTCTACAGTTTTATGATTTTCTCGTCTCACTGTGTGTAGGACACGAAACCTTGGGGTTTAGTGAAAGACATTCATTCCTAAATAAACATTACCAAAAGTCCCTTTGTCCTAAATCAGAACTACTAAAAGAGATAAAACTAAATTAAAAATATTTAAAGCAGTGCAACACCGAATTAGTTAATTGACAAGCCTAAGGCCTGTGGAGTGTGGAGCTTTGTAAAAACCCCTTTCAAAGTTAACCTTTTTCCATTACTGAGAATATTAATTCGAAATTAAATTAATTTAGTAAAATTCTGTTTTGTAGGTAAGTTTTGGAGGTGTGGTAAAAACGAAAGCCTAAAACTTTAGGTGTGGTAGAAAATACACAAAAATTATTTAAGTACTTTAATCTGTATTTTGCCCTATCTTGCAAAAACTCGGAAGGGAACGTAGCTTTCCTTTTGAAAGTTGCGTTTTTATAATTATATTTCAAAGCTTATGAAGAGCAAATATTAATAAGTGAAACCCAAAATACTGGTACCACAGAATACGACTAATTTTTTAAGTTTCTCAAAACCGTGGGTGTTAGTGAACTATAGTCCTGAATAAACAATACCAAACGTTCTTTTATCCAAAATCAGAACTACGAAAAACCTAATGGATTAGGATAAGCAGGTAAAAGATTAACAAAAGAGAAAAAAAACTGAATCAGAGATATTCAAAGCAGCGTAATCACGCCGAGTTAATTAATTTACAAGCCTAAGGCCCGTCGAGCTTTGTAAAAACTTCTTTCAAATCTAACCTTTTTTCAAGTCAAACACAACAAAATTTCATTTAAAAGATTTGTATTCAACGAACCCTGAAACTGACGATTTCTACTTTTACTTCGAAGCGATGAAACGGGCTAAGATAAAGGAATTTCTTTATAATTTATGTTATTAAAATTGCTTTTTATACGTTGATATTCGGGTCGACATAAAAGGGGTGGAAAATTCGAAGGGAATGCGGTATTTCTTGCAAATGGTGTTGGCGTGAGACTGGCACTATCTAACGACGTAGCACACGTCATGTTAAATTTAACGTCTATATTTTCGCCATAAATTTAATTATATCCTTAATGGCGAGTTCAGTAAGTTACACGAATTTTTTTTAAGCGGGCTGAAAATTATTGCTTTTTTGGGGATTTTAGTCAGGCGGTGGTTTTGATTTATTACGACCATTCCTGGGGCGTGCATGACTCCAAAGATTAAGATATATAGTTAAGGGTTGGAATGAACTTTTTTAAAAGGAGAACTTAATATGGGCATAATTAAAACTCTTGAAATTCTTTACTTTTTTAAATTCCAAGTTACTTAAAGGGCGGAGTACAAATCGACCTTTATGACCCCCGAAGCTTCTTGGTAAAGCTAAAACAGAAAACTGAACTGATTTTCTGGAAACAAAAATCATCAAATAATGCTTGAAATTATTTTTTGATGCTTTCTTTGAAAATATTAAAAATGGGGAATTCACACGGCACCTGCTGAAAATTGGCGATTAATCCTTTCAATCGTACCATTATAATTTAACTGAATTTAGCTCGCATGTTTAGATATAATCTAGCTGTTAAATTCTGCGAGGTTATGCATCATGTCAGTGCCGTAGTTTTTGAATTTTAGGGGAGATTTTTCCTTCAGCAAATGATTGATTGAATTACGTTTGGATTAAATCACCCTAAAAGAAACTTTCTTATTTAAAATTGATGAAAATGTGGGACTTAATACGTTGAATACACATACTTTTTAATTTCTTTTGTCATGTACGACTCTGCGATTTTAAAGTCGTCCCAGTTTGATCTCTTAATGCCGATACTTCCACCATTTCTGAATTCATATTGTATTTAAACAGATTATCTCTTCTTCTGAAAGCTTTTGCTATACAATTCACTACTTTCAAGCGTAATTTAGCGAATGCTCTCTTGGGACTCATAAAATTCCACACCAAAATACTTTCAAGGTTTTTGTTATTCTTTTAACTCAATTAACTAATAGCTAAAACAGAAAATCATTTTTTTTAATAATAGTTTCCTCAAATTGTTCTGAAAGGTGTATAAAATCAACTTTCTACCTTTGAGTGATTATAAGCAGCAAGTTAAGTGTTTTCAAGATCAGTAAAGTGATTGATGAGGATGACAAAATCCACAGTTGGAAAAAAGACTAAACTTTTTCCACCATCTCAAAAAGAAGTGATAAATCCCTTAGAAAATTACATGTATTTTATAAATATAACTTGCGTTTTGTCGCATCTGTTAAATCAGTCGCAGATGCGGGAGTGATTACGACCATCCTTCAGATTTATCGATGCTTGTAACTCTATTTACCTAAGAAATTTCATATATTTATTCTTTCTCTCTTTTTCATACTTTGCCTAAGCAACCAGTCGAGCAAACCACCAAGGACATAATTTAAAATATTCTACGTATATTAAACGTTCCTTAGAAGCCTTTACAAGAGTACGGTGCAAATTGCAGAAGAGTAGATGATTGTACGATAAAATATTCATATTTTAATTTACGCCACGCTAAAATAGAGCTATAGAAATTCAAAACGGTTATTCATGCGCTTAATAGGAACTCGTGTGTCTTTTCAGCTACGCCATAAACCTTACCTTTGTACTCACGGTTCCTAAAGTTAAATGTTAAATAGGTCTATTATGAATCTACCGGTTGCAAGGTGTAGAATGAGTACGCTTACAAAATATTAAATCTATTTACATCTGAATAGAATTGATTAAGGGCCTTTGTAGTTAATTTTTCCATTATTGAGAATATTAATTCAAAATTAAATTAACTCTAGGGTTTGAATATTCACGACGTGTAATGGTGTAATACGACCTCCTTTGAAGGTAAATTCTGGCGGTGTGGCAAAGAAGAAAGGTTAAAAATATTATATTAAGGGCTTTTGTAGTGATTTCTTACATTATTAACAATATTAGGTTGAAATTAAATTAACTTTGGTGTTTGTAAAATTCACGACATGTAATACAATCTGTTTATAAGGTAAATCCTGGGAGGTGTGATAACGAAGAAAGGCTAAAAAAATATTAAAAGATTTACCTACGAATGGAATTTCTTACGGTCCTTTGTAGCTAACTTTTCCATTAGGAAGCATATTAATCCGAAATTAAATTACATAGTTTTGGAGTTTGTAAGATTCACGGCGTTTAATACGACCTGTTTTGAAGTGTGGTGAAGAAGAGAGGCAGAGAGGCTAAATAATATTAAGTCCAGTTACCTAGGAGTGAAATTTATTACTGTCCAATGTTTTTTCTAATTATTCTGAGAATATTAATTCGGAGCTAATAGTTTCTGTAAATTAAACATTAAAACATAGAGGAGGAGAAATAATTTAAATCAATTTTGGAGTTTGATAAACTCACAACGTCTAATACGACCTAGTTGGAAGGGAAATTGTGGAGATAGACTAAAGAAAAATGGCTACAAAGTATCCAATTCCTCTATTTACGACTGGAACTTTTTACAGTCCCTTGTGGTTAATTTTTCCATTATGAAGAATATTAATTTGAAATTAAATTAATTTTGGAGTTTTGGTAAATTCACTAGGAGTAATGCGGCCGTTTTGAATGTAAATTCTGGAGATGTGGCAAATAAAAGGGGCTAAAAGTATCACATTCATTTAAATACGAATGGAATTTTTACAGTCCGTTGTGCTTAACTTTTCCATTACGAAAAATATTAATTCAGAATCAAATTAATTTCGTAGTTTGTAAAATTCACAGCGTGCAATACTACCTGTTTTGATGGTAAACTCTGGAGATGGGACAAAGAAAAATGGCTAAAAATATAAAATTGCTTTGTCTAGGAATGGAATTTGTTACAGTGCTTGGTGGTTAATTTTTCCATTATGAAGAACATTAATTTGAAATTAAGTTAATTTTGGAGTTTTGGTAAATTTACCACTTTTAATACAACCTGTTTTAAAGGTAAATTCTAGAGAGGGGGTAAAGAATGCTACAAAAAAAGAATCACTACTCTTAAAACGAGGTAGCTCTGGAAACACGCCGCCGACTGCCAGTGGGAAGGTCGGGGTTCTTATAATAAGCTATAAAAATAAATGGGCGTCAATCAGTTGCCAGCGTGCCTTGCAGAAAACTAGGAATCGTAACTGATAACCATCAGTTCCCTGAAATACTCCAAAACACAATATAGCCAAATAAAAGTACTTTCAGATATTTACTAGAACAAAATAGTAAATTAACAAATATGTATATAATAGATAACCAAATGAACGTTTAAATAACAAATAGACGTAGTAATTTATGGATCTAGCAGAATTGAACAATATTGAATATAAAGAAACTATTAAGCATGAAAGGTAAAAGTAGCAAAGCGCAATAATTACTGAAACTTGAATTAAGGGATCAGATTAATTCACGCTACCCTAACTTGAGTTATAGTAAAGATTCGAACAAAAGCTAAATGAAACTAAACCAAGTTAAAGCTTTAGCGCGTACAATTGAGCCGCCGATAAAAGAAATAATGTCGCAAGAACCAAGATGTTTCAAGCAAACGTGAGGGATCGCTACGCAAATCAGGCCTATCTCGTCCGCTTTCCTAAAACAGGGCACAATAATTTGAAATTAAGAATTAAATACTTAAATGCTACGCATTTATCAAAACCTTGCGTCACCCTAAAAATTCTGAGTTAACGGCCACTCAACGTGCCTTGATATTAACAATAAATGCGATTAATACTCTCTAAATTTAAAAGCAAGCGTAAATTTATCTATTACAAAACGACGTCAAGTTCAAGCTACCATGGTGTTTTGGTATATAAAAGTTTACTACGTAAAATGCACCTAAGTATTTGACATCATAAGCAGTGACTGAGTCGACAGAATTCGATAATAAATAAAGATTAAACTTACAACACAGTTTGTAAAGAAGTCTACAGTAAGTGATTTAATTCAATAAACTACTAGGTAGGCTGTCATTATGGTAACTTCAGACGCTGAGAACTATTACGGTAAAGTATGCATAAAACACCATCAATACTGAGAAATTCTCCTCGCTTCCATTAATCAAACCTCGAGCATGCAACCTACAAAAGACGGAACAACATACCATAAATTAACTGTGAATTATCACTAAATCTGGCCAATCACTAAATCTGACCAAAAGTGGGCTGACAGTGGAAGTGACACGTTAGCGGTTTAAACGAGAAACGAAGTAGTAGCATACCTTATAAGATGAAGAAGCCATCAAGCCGAGTACAAGTAAAGTTAAAACAAGAACCACACCATGTGATCGAATTACAGAAGTTTATAACACAACAAATCAGGGCACCAGCCAATAGAGATTTCCATAAAAACTCTTCTGCTAATTCATAATAATAAATTTGGTGCTAGGGTGATCCATATAAATGTACATTAACTAATTCTTTCCAGCCACCGAAACACATCCAAATTGGAAGACACGACTTGCAAGAAGGCCCCGGAAATCGAAAAAGAGGACCAGCAAGACCAATTCAAAATTGATCAAAAAATCCCTAAATCTGGAAATTTCCCATGAAGGTCACAACGTAAACTTTTAACTAAGATGGAGGATATGCAACCCGAACTACTACTAAGCGTCAAATATTAGCTAAACTACAAATCGCTGTGAAAATACTGTATTAGAATAAAATTGAAATAAGAAAAAGGGCTAAATAGTATCAAGTTCCTTTATCTATTTATGCATTAATTACAGTAATTTTATACAGTTCTTTGTAGTTAATGTTTCCATTATGAAGAATATTAATCTGAAATTAAACTAATTTTGGGGTTTAGGAAATTCACGATGTATAATACGTCCTTTTTTGAAGGTAAATTCTGAAGATTGGGCAAAGGAAAAGGGCTAAAAAATTGCTTACGGTCCTTTGTAGTCAATTTTTCCATTATTGAGATTATTAATTCGAAATTAAATTAATTCATGACGTGTAATTCGACCTGTTTTGAAGGTAAGTTCTGAAAATGTGGTAAAGAAGAAAGATTAAAAATATTTTCATACCAATCGAGTCGATTAAGGGCCTTTGCAGTTAAATATTTATGTTACTTCAATTTAAATTAATTCTGGTGTTTGGAGTTCATGTGTTATGAAAGTACATTCTAGAGGTGTGGTAACAATGCTATAACTGTAGATGCGGTAGAAAATATACAAAAGAATTTTTTTAAGCAGCTGAGATAGTTTAGTTTTTAACCTAAGATATCCATAAGGGTTTTGATAAATTAAATTATTAAGAAGATTTTCAACAGGACAAGCTTAATGTTTCTAATCTGCTTCTTAAAATTCAGACTAAAAAAAATCAAAAGTTTAAGTCTGACAATTTTTTGATATTATGTACAAACAGAAAAAAACAAACAAAACGCCATCGAATCGACTTTCAACATACTTCATAATTAAACTCAAATAAATGCATAGCCAACTTGGATTTAGTAACCTCTAATTTTAAGCAATTAATGAATAAATTCAGCACGAAATAAAAACCAAAGGAAAAAGGGCATTTACAATTTTCATGAGCTCTTAACACAGTAATATTCCACACTTTTTGTCGTTAGTAGCAATTAAAACGTAATAAAGCCAAATTGCGTTGTCCTTTTGTTTTTCTTTTCCCATTTCAAGTACGTTTACCTAACGAAATCTGAATAAAAAATTCTAATAACAGCCTTAAACAAACTTTTTGTCAAGGATTTGAATTGCAGACGGTCATTAGAAAAACCAGGCATATTTATTTTGTTTCTAAGGTAGACGGGTAACACCCACGCCTTCTAATTACACTTCATTTGAATTACGAAAATCACGAAACAACGAAAGCAGGCGGTTGAAACAATATTATTGAATAACTCATTTCACTTCAGCTTTGAGAAATTTTTCTAAATTTCAAAATGTTTTCCCATTTTCCTTTTGAAAAATCAAGTTTAGGTTTGACAAAATTTGGAATAATCCCACCAAAGAGGTGACGCATTGGTTGCCATGCCAACAACAAATTATAGAAGTTTCAGCCCAAATTTAAAGGAATTTAGTTAGCACGTGAATTTTCGAAAATTTACAACACCGGCTAAATGTAACTTCGTCGTTTTGGGGATTTTCAAACCACTCACCCCTACCATAACGTTACATGGTTATCGTTGCCGCCTTATTAGAACGAATAGGGCCATTTGTTTCACACGAAGGTGTACCATCCAAGGTTCAATGATGTAAAACGTCTAAAAACACACATAAATTGGTCTCCCTATCAGCTATAAACTTTAGGATGATATCGGAAGTTGGGCAAGTATCGTAAATAATATTTTAAATCTTTTCCTGGTGCAGGACTTAAATCATATTTTGTGTGGGGCGTATATTACGTTATTATCGCTAAGCACGGTTTATTTCTTGGTTATATACCCCAAGTATACAATTTATTGAAGTTATATATGATATAAATTTTAAACTAGGATTCTGTGTGGATATTTGAATTATTCCTTGGAAATTAATGGATTTATGTTACAAACGAAACCTTAAAAATATTGTTATGTGCCAACTGAATTTTACGTATACCTATCCCTTACTAAGGAATTTAATTTTTGCTTGGCAAGCCCTGCTAATACAATTATATTAGTGAACTTCATTTGGTTTGTACGGTTTAATTTTGTATAATAAATTTATCATTATCTCAGAATGTTCAATTACATGGCTTTCATCAAGAGAATCTGCAATTTTTATATGATGTTTCAGTGCAAAATTAAAGCCCGAATGTGTGCTTTTGAAAGGTGAATATTTTTGTGTAGAGTTTTTTTTCAAACAACTGCAAACTCATCGCGTTTTCAGAGTGTAAATAAGTCCAATAATTGGCATTTCTAGCAACACAAACACAAAAAGGATAAATAAATAGTAAGCAAAGTACACAAACAATTTCTGCATGAATACTGTTTGTTTACTATAATTGACATTTTATTTAAAAAGCAAAATCAAAATTGGGAGAAATGAGTTCTTTGAATGGTTTGGAAATGGCCAATATTTGTGTAAAAACCTTTATTATAAAAATCTCTATGGCTGTTTAGAGGTGTTTATTGCAATTCCTAAAGAAATGAGAAAATAAATAATTAAATAAACAAAGAAAGAAAGACAGAATAAAAAAGAGGGATAGAGAGAAAGGAAGTTGAATGTCGTAAGAACAAATCAGAAAGTAAAAAGAGGGCAAAGGAAACAAAAAAATGGCTCAGGAAAATTATAAAGCTGCAGAAAATTAATAACCTACGATTTTTATTAATTTAAGGGAGTTTTTCGGAGGTAGCAATTAAGCTTTCTAGTTTTAGAATGTCTCATTCTGAAGACAGAAATCCAAATCACGATCCTAAAAAACCAGAAATACTTACCTTTGTTTGTTGAATTAATGAACCAGCTTTAAACAGCAATAAGAACACAATTATCAATGAAAGTAAAATTTCGAAGAGATTGCCTTAAAAGAGATGCCAAAATTTTAACGACAAACTTCAGCGAATAAAGGAACTAATTTTTAAGTGAAAAATGCTAAGAAAATGCAAGGCAAAGACCGAAAGTTTTCCGAAAATTTTGCGTTTGGAATTTTCCACATTCGAAATAACCGCGATTAAAATGCCAGAAAAGTGAATTTGGCCTAATATTTTGAAGAAGTCTATCAAACATAAAATTTCGAAGAATTTATTTAGACTAGACTTCCTTAATGGGGACGCCAAAAACCTTATTGTGAATAAATCATAAAAAGGCCAAAGAACTATTATTTAAACGAAAATTACAAAGAAAACCCAAAACCAAGGACTTTCAACTTTTTAATATTCGAAATTTGAGAAAAATAGATCAGTTCTATCTATACTTCAGGAAGACTTAAATTCAATAGATAGATAGATAGATAGATAGATTATTAAGTTAATTTATTGAATTATTTATAGAGATAAATCCGAAATGAAACAGTATGATAATTTCTTCAAAGAATCTAACCTTTGAAATCAAGTTTATTTAAATTAAAAGGATTTTTATATTTTTAACTACCGAGCAAGGTAGTCTGGTTAACAAAAATTCCCAAAAACGTAAAAATTAAAAAAACGATTTGAGAAGGAGGAACAAAGGAATCTCGAGAAATTAAAGAAAAGTTTACTTGTTTTCAACTATAAAAAACGAAAGCCTTTTTTCCTATTTCGAACTACCGAGCTAGCTATTTCGGTTAACAAAAATGTGGAAAAACGAAGGGAATTGCTTCATGAGAAGTTTGAATAACAAAGGATCATCAACTGCTTACAAGTATTTATGGCTAATAAAAATTCCCATAATTTCCAAACATCAAGAGAGAGAAGTGCTAAATACGAAATTTTGAAAAACAAAAGCACTATTTTGATGTGAACCACTGAGCCAGTTTGTTTAGTTAATAACAAATTCCCAAAATTTTCCAAAATACCAGAGGGTTGCTTAATGAGACATTTAAAGGCATTTCAAAAAATCTAAAATGCTTAATTTTTGCCTATAAAATTTTGAAAGTCGAAAACATTCCTTTAATGTGAACCGCTGAGCCAGTTTGTTCAGTTAATAAAAATTCCCAAAATTTGCAAAAATCGAGAGGGCTGGGCTGCCTGATGAGACATAATAGGTACTTAAAAAAATCGAAAAAGCTTAATTTTTGGACATAATATTATAATATATCTTTCTTTCTTTCTCTCTTATCCTTATGCCCTTCTAGGCGCCGGACTTCGATTCATCTGAACACCCACTGCGTCTTATCTAATTGTTCTACTCTCTCACTCTCACCATGTGGGAGGGAGGTGTCGTGTTAACGGAGCAGTCGGGTAACGCATCCAAGTACTGACTTGAGACAACGAAGCTTAACTCTCGTGATCGCACTTGATTGGGGTACCCAGCTACCGCAACTCGAGACCTAATTTCTGCACATCAAATTGTGCAAAACGAAAACAATCTTCCATTTTGGATTGCCTAGTAAGTTATTTTGCCTAATAACAATTCTCAAAACTTCTATAAATCAAGAGAGTTGCTTGTGGGGATACTCAAAGAACAATTCGTATCTGAATATGCATTATCTATCATTAAAGCTTAGTTAAAGCAGAATTTTATTTTATTTTTAATTTAAATCTTACTTAAATAGAATGTATTGCTGAAATAGGTATTTGGTTTTTAAGTATATTTTGTGGTTTATTTCGCATTCCAGACGGCATGTTCTTATCAGAAACTATACTAGGAAAAAAATGTGTTGATGTAACTAGGACTCTTCGTGGAATAAATCAGAAAAAATATATTTTAACGTTAATTTCGTGGCCAAAATCGACGTTGCAATTAACACGAACTCCCTTTCTTTCAGAAGCAAAAATACGAAGTTTTTTTTTGAAAATGCTTTTAAATCCGAAGGGCAAAAGAATTTCTCTTTCATAAACAATTTTAGTTAGGAATTTTATAAGGGAAAATTAAATTTATTTTTAGAAAAAACCAAGAAATCAAAAATATTTTTGAATAGGTAAGACAATTTTTCTTTTTGGAAATAATTTCGAATTCAAAATATGTCTTAAAAGCAAGCTGAATCTCTTTTTGGCAGATATTTTTAAATTAGAAACGATTCCGAGAAGAAAAATGAAATTTCTTTCGGAGAGAGTTAGAACGAAGAAAAACTAATTTAAAGGAAAATTAGAAAACTATGAAAAAAGTTTGTTTGGAAATAATATAGAAATTAGAAACGTTTTGGAGAAGAAAAATACATTTCCTTTGGAATATATTGTAAAGACTAAAAAACTGTTATTTTTTTCAAAAAATTTCAAAAGTAAAATAATTAGTTAGTGACAGAATAAGATTCTTTTCGAAATCAGAAAATTGTTGAGAGAACACAAAATTATCTTTTGGAAAATATCTACTTTTAAATTTGAAATTTTATTGATGAGAAAAATTAATTTTCTTTCGTAAATAATTGAAAATTAGAAAAGCTTCTGAAAAAGAATTGGAAATAAGAAAAGAAAAAGAAAAAGATTTGGGAATTACAAACATTTTTTGAAAGAATAATGATTTTTCTTTCTTGAAAGAAAACGCATTTCAGAAAATACTTTTAGGTTAAAAACGATTTTAAGATGAAAAATTAATTCTCTTGCGGAAGTAATTCTAAAGAAGAAAAACTAATTTTTTGAAAAAGTTTCGACATCTGAAGAAGAATTTGTATCTAGCTTATCAATAATTTATCCAAAAATGGTACCTAAAATCGCCACAAATCGTTAACCACACGTTTCACATCTGTGGCTAATGTATTTTTTATGTATTTCAAGAATAAAAGAATCGTGTTTAGATATCATAAAAATTCGTGAACAGGAAATAATTTTAACATTGTTTACTGGCAACTCACAGAGTGCTATTGAAAATGAGTTTAACACTGACTTTTATTTTGCTACTATTTGGATTTGTAAAAACCGTAAGTATAGAAACATATCCTTAACAATTTTTAAGTTTTAGTAAATTATCAAAGAAGGTCTATTTTTATAATCGTATAAATTAAAACACATTGCAGTTCTACCAAAACGACTATAGAATCAAGCACCACAGAGTTGAAATAATAGACTACGATCATAATCGTGGTCGAAATTTAAAGGCAAGCCTCGTCCCTTTAAATAGAACACAAAGGGCCATCAATTCGAGTTTTGATTTGTTTGTAACACTGGATCAAAAAATAATAGTAAGAGTTTAATTCAATTTGTTTTGAAACCGTTGTTTTCTCTAGCGAAGGTTTATTTTAAACTGACTTAAAGCTTAGGCTGTTACTGAAATGCACTAAGCTCTTGAAAATAGTTTTGCTTTAGATTTCCGTACAAGCTTATAAATTCTTAAGCAATGAATACAGGCTGTTTCCCTTGAGTTTGGACCTCAATTTTTGCAAATTGGAATCAGAAAACTTGTTCGGATTTGGTGACTTGGCAAAATATTCAAATATTAGAGGATGTCCCATGGAAAAGGTAATACATTAAACTTAAAATTAAAGACTAACAACGAATACCATATTAAAATAATGAACATTTTTTTTATAATAGGGCCATTATTATATTAAAATGTACAGGCCGGATGAAAAGAAGTTTCCCCCGCATATGATACCTGGCGATTATAAATTGGTTATTAATGTGAGTTACTTTAACTTCGAGATGCTGTGTCAATTTCACTGGTATGGTTCTGTTACCATTATTGAAAAGTTGTGGAATTAAATTAGTGACATATCCTGTATTAAGGTTAAGTTTATCGATTTGGTTAAAATCTACATGAATTCAAAAGAATAAATGTATCAACTTTACAAGTTTTTTCTTTTAAGTTTTAACATTTTCGACTTTGACATTTTAGCGAAGGTTGGTCTGTTCGTGCTGGAAAAGCCATCAGCTAAAGAAAAATCCTAATTGAAAACTCGCTTAACTAAATTTTCAAGTTTCCACGACTCTAACGCACGTATCAAGCTCAATCTGCTTGTTCACTAATTAATTAGAGAAAGCAGTCAAGTTCGGAAAAACTTTTTTAATCCTAACAATAATATCTTGCTGTTACTTTGCCTTTTCTTTAATTTCCAAAAGTTTTTTATCTTAATATTTTTGAAAATCAAGCAAAAGCTATAAAAACGAAAATAATTATTAATTTTTTCCACACAGTTTATGCATTTTTATTATTGTCAGCAAAACAGAAACCTAAACATGTGCAAAATAATTAGATTTAATAATAATTGTATTGTGACCTTTAATTGAGTTCAAAGTACAGGAGGCAGGCTTTGCACATTTTAGTAAACATTCAAAAACAGTTTATTTGTTAAAAACGTGAATGCTGAACCTCAACATCAGAAGAAGCTACATCTTCCGGATTGAGGCCGAGGCATTGTTGAGACAGGAGGTCAAAGGGGCGCACTAAAATAGAACGATAACTTAACATGTCAACCACTTTATTTTGCTTAATAAAAATTATCAAAACTTCCATAAATCAAGAGAGTTGCTTGTGGAGACACTCAAAGAACAAAGGAGATTCAAAAAAACCACAAATAGTGTAATTTTTCCACATCAAATTTTGAAAAACGAAAGCAACCTTTGATTTTGTACTGTCTAGCAAGTTGTTCGGGTTAGTAAAAATTCCCAAAATCGAGAGTTGCTTCAAAAGACGTTAAAATAGAAAAAGAACTAAGTACAAACAAATCAAAACAAGAAATTTTGAAAAATGATAGTATTCTTTCAATTTGAATTCTACAAAAAGGTATTTATTTCGTAAAAATCCTCAACATTTGTAAAAATAAATAAAGCCGCTTGGGAATATTTTCGAATTCGTGACAAAGCAACCTCAAGATATTCAATAAAAATTTTTGAACGTGAAAGTTTGCAAGATGAAGCATTCTTTTATTGTGAACATTCGAGCGAGTTTGTTCAGTTCATAAAAATTTCCAAAATTTGTAAAATTCGACAGGGTTGCTTGAGAAGGTATTTATGTAACAAAGTACCCCCAAATAATAGAAAGAAGTGTAATGTTTCCAAATCAAATTTTGAAAAAACGAAAGAATTTTCCATTTTGAAGCCCTGTAAGTAATTTTGGATAATAAAAATTCCCAAAATTTCTCAAAATCGTAACTAGGGTTACTTGAGAAAACGAGTAAAGAATGTCAAAATAAGTTTGGGTTTTCTAGCTGCAATTTTGAAAAACGAAAGCATTCTTTTATTGTGAATGGCGCTGCCAGCTTGTTCAATTAATAAATATTCACAAAATTTGTAAAAATTGAGAGGGTTGTTTCAGGGGATATTTAAATAACAAAAATGTAGAATGTTTGCACAACAAATTTTGAAAAACGAAAGTATTCTTAGCTACTGCCGAGAAGATTATTTTGGTTAAAAAGATTTCCAAAATTTCTCAAAATAAAGAGAATTAGTTGAGGAGGTATTTAAATAATAAAAGAGCCTCAACAAATTTCAAAAGAAGTTTTTGCACTGCCGGGCGTAAAGTGACTACTTTTCGCCCGCAAAGAAGGGCGTAAAGTTCATTATTGCAGACTTCGGGTGCACTTTACGCCCGCGACAAATTAATTTGAAATATCACAAAAATACCTTAGTTACAATTCAATTTTTATAAAATTTTATTATAAATCAATAAATTTAAATAAAATCTCCGTTCGTGCAGAAAATATTGTATGTACCACAGGCGTAATAAGCGACTTTGGCCTTTGGCGTGTTATAACCCTCGGCTAAAGCCTCGGGTTATAATATTCACGCCGCAGGCCAAAATCGCCTTCTTTACGCCCTTGATACATAAATAACTATTAAACTTTATACATGAAGTTTTGAAAACAAAAGCGTTCTTTTAATGCGAACTTGTAATCTGTAACCTCTTATACCTTTCGGTGTCGAGGTTGGTGCTTTAACATATGAGGTTCTACGGGTGCAATGCGCAACCCGGCCCCTCTCTGCGGGTTAATAAGTTGGTGCGCCTTTGAAAGGTTGATTCACATTATACGTCACGTAACAACACGACACGTACCGGCACCGACACTAGAAAATTTAAATGTGAGTTTCAGGTAGGGCTATTTACACTAAGCGGCACCGACCTACATGTTTCGTCAACGGCACGAAACGACACCGACAAACATTCTCGGCAAGAATGTTTTGACGGTACGCTACGTTGCGTGTCGCGAGTCGGTGAAATTGCTTCACGAAATGATGTATTTTGTTTCAACATCATTGCTTCTACCAATTTCAGTAAATTGTAAAATTTACTTTTTGGCATTCTAAAATACTGGTAGAACTTGTCATCATAATTTAGCATGTCTTTAAACAATGTCCAGTGTACTCCTACCGTCTTCCTTCTGGTTCGGTTCCGTTTCTTTGGGAAACTTTTGGGTTCGTCTTCGTCTAACAGTAAGACTATACAAGTCAATTCGGCGTCACTAAATGATACATTCATTGCTGTTGCTGAATGTCGTCTAACGGATGTGAGTGTAATCGGAACATACTCGAAAATTTTCGTGTCGGTGCCGGTACGTGTCATGCTATTACGTGATGGTTCGTGTCGTATAACGTGAATCAACCTTTATACCTACATACTGCACCATGTGTAAAGTAAAGTGTATTGTGTGTATGCGTAGGATCTTGTTGCACGACGACAAATGATCACCAGGACTCGATACCGACCTCCAAACTGCACGAAAATCCTGCTCATCAGGAGATTCGAACCAAGGACTAATGCAGCGCTAGCCTGACGCTCTACCACTACCTTCATTCATTTAATAAATATTCCCAAAATTTCTAAAAATCGCGAAATTGTATTATGTAGTCTTTGAATATGATTTTTTTTCTTGCATTTTGAACTATCCAGCACATTATTTATTCAGTAAGAACCGGCATAATCTTTAAATAACAACAAAGTTGCTTGAATAGATGTTTAACTAACAAGGCTATTTTAAGAAATCCAAAAAAGATCTAATTTATGAACAAACGAAAGCTCAGCAAATTTATTTGGTTAACAAAAATTTGTAAAATTTGAAAAAACCAAACAAGTTTTTTGAGGAAACATTTAGATAACGAAGGACTCTCAAAAATTCATAAAAGTGCAATTTTTAAAGGTGAAACGAAAGCACCTTTTTTAATTTGAATTGCTTAGTAAATATTTTTGATTAATAAAAAATTCTCAACATTTATAAAAGTCAAGAGAGTGGTTTGAGGAAACGCTTAAATGCCAAAGGAAACTTAATTCAAATTTCATTTTCGAGAGCGAAATTTTGGAAAACGAAAGCATTTTGTTATTAAAAACCCCACCAAATTATTTTGGTTAATAAAAATTGCCAAAATTTATAAACAAGATAGAGGAGATGAGGCGTTTAAGTAACACAGGAAACTTACAAATTATTTGAACGAGGAATTTTAGGCGTTCATTTTGAACTGCATAGTAAATATTTTTAGTTAATAAATTTTTCAAAATTTATAAAAATTAAGACAGTTAGAGCAGACGTTCAATAACAAAGGTACTTTACAAATTCAAAACAGCTTTAATCCGTTGAAAGAGGAATTTTGAAAACGAAAACATTTGTTAATTGAACTGCCTAGCAGGTATTTTTGATAAATAAAAAATTTTCAAAATTTGTAAAAGTGTATTGAGGAAACGTTTAAATGCCGAAGGTGAACAATTTTTTTAAGAACTTAATTTTTGAAAGATAAATGTTGAAGAACAAAAGTATTTTGTTATTTTAAAAAGACCACCGAATTAATTTTGATTAATATGAATTCTCAAAATCTATAACAATCAAGAGAGTAAACGTTTAAATAACTGAATAACCACAAAGAATTAAAAAAAAAACTCATTTTTGGACGCAAAATTTTGAATTTTCTAGCAAGCTTTTTTGGTTAAAAATCTAAAACGTTGTTTGAGTAACAAACGAACCAAAAAATTCAGGAAAGCAGCCAAAAGACTTTGAGAAGTTGTAGCTTTGAATTTCAAAGACATACAACTGCATTACATTTAGAGTTTATGAAATTGACAATGAATTTAATCAACTTCATTCACGTTAGTTAATAATCCACGTGCTTAACAAACATTTTACAATTCTTGTAGCTGGAGGTGCCATTAAAGGAATGGAGTACTAATTTATAAACTCACGTGTGATACAGGAAATAATACAACAAAACAACTTTGTAATTAACGTTTATAGTTCTGTCTGGTGTATTCTCTAAGGCACGATATCACACAGTTCTCCGTCGTGAGAACAGCAACATCAGGTGCAAATATTTGGCCGCAAGGAATACCCCGAAATGATTACTTACACAATTTTGTGTGTGTCCTCGAACTCTGCAGGGATGTAAAACGAAAGCCGTCATAAAATGACGAGTATTTTTTCATATATTTTACATTTTACTCGTATGTAAAATCGAATCGGTTTCTGACCTTTTACTGTATCGCCAGCCTACATGAATTATGGAAAACTCGCCTAAAACATAATTTTATAAATCTGCAATTTACTTTAATGAAATAAATTAAACAAAGCATAAAAAGCGGGGTATTTTTATTTTATAATTATCACTAAAAGCTTTTAAATTACTCGTTTATACCTGTGGAAAAGCCAAAGGGCAATTAAAACAGCACAGCTGTCCATTTTGTTTGATCATCTAAGTTTGAAACAACAGGGATATTAAAAAACAAATCAACAAACCACGTTTTGTGGTGAAATTTTATAAACATCAATTTGCAAACGCAATGAGCCGTCAAAATTGTTATTCACTCATTAAACAGAATGCAGTGATGATGTGTGGCAACAACGGGTGCTTAATTACATGCAGATAGGAACAATGTTTATACACGCAAACCGACGAACATTAATTACGATCATGTTGCGAGGATAAAGATTCCGAGGTTGACGCGAACCTCCTATCGAAGCTAAGACCGAGAAATTCCCGAGCAAATCTGGAATTACTTAGCTAATTTATTATTTACATATAAAAGTTTTTTTGGAGGAAAGCTTTTAGCAATTTAGGCCCTTCGTTCAACATCAACTCGGATAAACAATTCCCTTTGAAATAATCCTCTTTAATTTAACAATATTTTCAAGGAGAACCGTTATTTAATCAACTGGTAGCGAAGGCTCTCAGGGAGATTGGAGTTTAAAAGGATTATCTTGAGATCTACCGGAAGCGCATCAGGAAAAGACTAAAAAGAAATATCTGCACAATTACACGAAATTGCCTGCTGTTTATAATTTGTTAGATCGTATCATAGTTGCGCTTGGTGTCTTTCTTTATGTAAATTAACTCTTTCCAGACGAGTAACCACTGTAGGAACTTAGGATCGATATTTCCTTACGTGTTGTGGTTTTATTTTTAAAAATCAAGCCAGGCGATCAGGGACGTTTTCAGCCACGAGGGTTATAAAGCAAGGGGTTTTAATTTGTTCTGATTTTGTTTAAATAAACATTTTGACTTCTTTCAAGGCATTCAAATGCATATTCTGGGAAGCGAAGTCCTATTTTCCTAAAGTCGGCCCTGTGTTGCTCTTCCCATCTATCCTCTTTATCTTACCGCAAAATAATGTTTTCATTAAAAAGCCAAACTTAAACCAACACAGATATTAAACCAAGCCTTCCAGTTTCATTTCATTTTTTTAGTTAATTGCTGAACTCTATCTGGAACTTGCTGTTTGTTTAAATAAAAATTTGGACTTCCTTCTAGGCCCTTAAAAATGCAATTTTTGGAAAGGAAAGTCAATTTTTTTAATAGAACCGGCCCTGTGTTGCTCTCCTCATCTCTCCACTCCAACTTACCTCAAAATAATGTGTTCTTTAAAAATCCAAACTTAAACCAACGCAGATTTTCAACCAAGGCCTGTTTTATTTTTTTAAAATTAATTTAATTAAATAAAAAACCCGCATCAAACATAAATTCAAATATTAGCAATTGAAAAAGTTTTAATAAATACGTTTGATAAGTAAGACGAAGTACGAATTCGGAATCAAATTAGAGATTAAACTTAGTCCAACGAGTTTGAACAGACACCAATTAACAGTTCTAAATTGATTTCGGGAAATACGATGCCCCTTATCGTGAATACTGGGCCTGAATGTTCAGCTTCGGGAGTGTTAATAATGTTTTTACTATGTCAACAGTACAAAATCTGTCTCAATTAATTTCAAAACCAAATAACTGCCATTAACAGCATTCATTAGATAATCAAATAGCTTGCCTTTCCACGTTGTTTTAGAAGTTTAGCAGTTTTTGATGTCCCTGAAGATTCGAATTTCAACATTGTATTAATTTACTGTCTAAAGTTCGGGGTTTTACTGACGTGAGATGTAAATAATGTTAAGAAATTTCCTAATTAGCCTGCAGAAAACCAGACTAAATCGATGGATATTGCTTAAGCTGAAAGTTAACGCGTATTTCTTGGAATGTTACCAAGAAAAACAATTCAAAATTTTGGGAAAATATGAAGGAATAGAAGAAAGGATCATTTGGAAAAATGGGAAGTATGAAGCAAGAATAAAAACAAGAGAATGCAATTACGATATTAAGAATCCAGGCTAAGAGGAAGGAAAAAAGGGGAAATAGAAGGCATAGAAAGAAGCTAAAATAAGACAAAGGACATAACAGGAAATAGAAAAAGGGGTAGGGAGCAACAGGCAGAATGTAGGAAAACACAGAGAGAATGAAACGATGTTGTTAGAAATATAGATATTACAAAAGTAGACGAAAAGAAAGGCAGCAAAAAATTGGGAAAATTAGGAACGAAGAAGAAGAAAAGTGGGAGGAGAAAAGGATTAAAAATAAGGAAAGCGACACACCAAACTAAATTAATAGAAAAAGATGTAGAGAGCAACAGAGATCATGTAGGAAAAGACGGAGAGAAGTAAATGTTGATATTACGAATGCAGACGAAGAGAAAGAAAAAAATGGGGAAAATAGAGGGCTGAAGAAGACACAGAAAGAACCTAACATAGGAAAAATGAGACAATAAAAGAGGCAGAAAGCAACTGACATGTAAATAAAAGAACAGTGAGAATGAAATGATGGTGTTAGGAATGCAGACCAAGAGAAAAGAGCAAAGGAGAAAATAGAGAGCCGTAGAAAACACGGAAAATGAAATAGGAAAAATGCGAGTGCAAAGTAAACAGAAAACAACGTATAAAGCAACAAATGGCACGTAGGAAAAAACACAAAACCGAAAGCGTATGTTACAAATACAGACGGGCAGAAAAGAAAACAGGGAAAAATTGAGGACAGAAGAAGAATAAGCCAAAATAAAGGGAGGAAGTGAGAAGTAGAAATAAGAAAAAGAAATAACAAGAGAAGCAGACAACGAGGGAGAGCGTAACAGACAGCAGGAAGAAAAAACTTGAGAGCATAAAAGGTTGATGTTACGAATTTTGGAAAAGAGAAAAACAGGGAAAATAGAAAATAAGAAGAAATTAAAAAGGGAGAGAAGAAGAATGAAGCAAAAATTGGAAAACAGTAAACACAGGAAATAGAAAAAGGGGAATAGATCAACGGACCACACATAAGAAGAAGCCTCGGAAAAATGGGGGAAAATGTGGCTTCTTCCCTTTCTTCTCCCTTTTAGCTCTGAAATATTGATCCACTAAAGTACAGTATAACAATCAAAATTGAAGAGAAAATTGAAGTTCTTTGGGGGCGAAAATAGCCTTCTAAGAGCAAAGAACGATCTTCTAACATTTTAAAATGTTATGATCAATAATCCTTCTTGAACAAGTTAGATCTTCTGGCAAGAAGAAAAACGAAATCATTCGTCCTTTCAAGGCTGAAAAATAACATACTTCAACTGTTGTTTTATAACAGCGATCAACTGCAATAGCGAGCTAACCTGAAAGATTTGTTAAAACTATCAGACTAATTCGCTGTTGCAGTTGTTCGCCATCGTGCCCGCTGCGATTCGTAACCGTCGTCTTTACAATCCTGAAAAATGGCCCTTTAAAAAGACCGCCGGATAAAACTAATTCGCAGCAAAGTACGCCCACAACAAAAGAAGAATTAATTAAGGGAATAACGAGGGTAATTCAGTTCACCGTTACGATACAAAGTGTAAAATGTTAGCCACACCTGGCAATGTTCGATCCTTTCAGTAACATCAGCTTCCATTAGTGTTAATTGTTTGATGCGATACGTTTAGGATTATCAGTAATTAAACTTGACAGCTATCAAAGGATCAACCACGTTAAATGATATTTAACCAAGTTTACATTATTGTTTTTGTAACGTATTGGAAATTTACAATTCGATAAATTCAACTCAGGAAATCAAATGTGCAAAACCATTTGTTTAAAGTTTATTTTAGACCTTACCCACCTAAGAAAAAAGCATTATCAGCAACGCTGAAGACAGGTTCGGGAGATAATTTCTTTCTGAGGAAAAAAGGTGATGAATGTAGCTCGAAAGACGACATGACGCTGATCGTTTACAGATGACTTTATGAGGATATAAAAGAGTGCTTATGCAAACACTATTCTTGTAAACTTTTCCTTCGAGTGATAAATCTAGGATATAAAATAGAAATTCAGCTTATATTAAGGATTCTCACCGAGATTCGACGTTAGCTCGCTTGATTTGAAACTTCAGGAATGTTTTTGTTAGTTAACCTTGCATAAACTTGACTTTTTAATAATATCTTAACAAAAAATGGGATTTTAACGAGGCAGCCGGGGAGTTAAGCTTGTCAAACCTTATCAAATTCCAGCTCATCAAATTTTGGAAATAAATCATCCTATGCATCAAGTTAATCGTGTATTTTTGCTGGCTAAGTAATCTAAGACTAACAAAAAAAAATCTGTCCAAAATGTATTCGGATTGTGCTTTAATACAAACTATGCGTTCGAAATGTGTTCACGAACGGCATAAGCATTATATTGTACAATCACCAAGCACATATTGGAGCAGAACTGCTGAGTTGAGAACATCAACAAGTCCTTTGGCACGCAGCCAAATGGTCATCGTAAGCATTTTATAACACCGAAGTTAGTTTCAAAATTTTTATGTAAACAATTTCAAACCTCCATAAATCATAATTACCGCCTGAAAGAATTGTTTCCCCCTAAATTTATAAACTTAGTCTTTGTACGTCTAATGAAGATCTCATCGATCCACTTCATTATCAACCCCCAACTTTCCGAAATTGTGTTAGTATTATTCCGTAATTAGTATATAAAGGAGATATTACAGCTTAATGAGACTAATACAGTTCTTTGATAATTAATGCGTACAAATTGTGTGAATAGAGAACTGTAGATTTGGTTACACTCGGATGAAACTATTCGCAAATTAATAACCTGAACAAGAGGCAACGAGACAGGCTGTGCAATCTAATTTAGTTCGTTAAGTAAAGGAAACTATTGTTTTTGGTACTAATTTGTGGCCCGAATTTATTTCTAAGCGTTTTAATTGATCGATAATCAAATAAGCGGTTACTTAGAGCCTCAAGTAAAATATGTGAGGCTTTATACTTTTATTGTGAATACAGTTGACCTTAAAGCTATGTTAATAGCTTAATTTGTGAATATGCTTCTTATAGTAGTATTTAACAAATAACATGGAATATTAGCATATCATCTAATGACTACAAAATGGATCCACGAGCGCTAAACAAACACAAAGCCGACGCATTAACACCACCTTTAAATGAGGTGCGAAGACGAGACATGCGGGACATGATGTGAAGAACTTATCACGTAAAATAAATTGTATTTGCATTTGCATTTAATGAAATTAACACTGAAGAAACTAATCAATCATGTACTCAACCAACTACTTCCATTAGTAAACCTAAAATTCTGCAAATGTATCAATAACCACAAGGCCCTGGTGGCAGATATTAAAAAGAAAACAACGACTCCAGTACTGTGCAGCTCATATACGGGCTCCGCATACATTTATCGAATGAAGACGACTATCGCACCTTCACGAAATTTTACTTCGAAAATGGAATTCAAATCATACACTCTAAAATCAATAAAATCCAAACATAAAGTCATGGTCGGTGGTAATTTAATTGCTGATGAAATTTAAAAAACAGTTAAAAAATTTTTCTGCTATCAACGTAACACGCTTACTGACGAGATAAAAAGGCTCTTCCCGTGTGCGTAGTAGATTTAACCAACAATGACGTGGACAAAAGAATCGTTTCCTTGAAGTCACTGTATCAATTGTGACTGTAGAAATGAGAAAAAAACCAGTCAAGGACAGACAAAAAATTACTGTAAGTACTCTTACTCCAAGATGTGTGACATGTATTAGCAATCACAACCACAACGAGTGCACTAAGCAGGCAATACTCAACCAACTGTGGCGGTGATCATACAGCAAGCTATCGCGGATGTAGCCACCACATAGAAACTTCAGCATAAGTAATTCCCGCAACAATTCAGTCCAGACATATGCCAATAAAGTTAAAAATGTCTTAAACCCCAGGTCTTAAATTTCTTAGTAGATGTAGATCCATCCTAAATTCTCACTGAAGACATTGTTGGTTCTGTTGAATCGTCACTATGTGCACTTGCTATTATACGCTTCGAAACGCCCAGGTGCCTTCGTTCTGCGAAACCTCTATCTTGCAATGTGTCAAGCGAAGAAAGTCTTCGATCTAATTTTAGCATTGTTATACGATATTACCAGCTGACAAGGGTTATATCACTGTCGTCTTAGATAAAAGTCAATATGTTGCTAAAGTGAATGATCTTTTCAGGATGCATATACCCCCATTCCTCATGACCCCAGTTTCATGACGTGAATATAAACCGTCGATGTTGTATGGTCTGCCTAAAATTCACAACCAGCAGATCCCTCTCCGCCTCATTGTTAATACCATAGATTACCCCCGCCCCGATCTACAACTTGGCCAAATATCTCGCTGATATTCGTAAGGTACATACAGGGAAATCTTGTTCACATATTTTAAATTCCTTTCACTTTCTAAATCTCACCGACAATCTCACCACAAACTCTAATGACTTGCTTGTCAATTTTGACGGCACTTCACTGTTCACCAAGATACCCGTTCGTAAGGCAGTAGCTATCATCGAACAGTTACTACTAGATCTAGTTGAAAAGTGTTTCTACCACATATTTCCTTTCTATCAATCAATTTTTAAAGCAGGTGAGAGGCGCTGCTATGGGTACTCTTCTTTCTCCGGTGATTGCGAACATCTTTATAAAACCTTTTGGGACAACGGCCCTGGAATTCTTTGAAAGAAAACCCAAGGTGTGGTTCCTTTATGTAGATGACACCTTTGTTATCGGGCCCCATGGAAGGCATAACCTTTTACTTATTTCCTGGTATATTTCAACAATGAGCACCCTGATATCTAACTATAGAAATAGAATCAAACAGCTCTCTCTTTTTTTTTGACGACCTGGTAATCTGCAAACCGAGTGGTCCTTTTATCGTATCGTATCTTCATGCCAATTCATATCATCATCTGGTATGAAAATTCCCCCTAATCAATTCTCTCGTTCATCGTACTATCAGTGTCCCAGCCCGACGATCTTCATGTCGGTTTAACTCATCTTCACGACAATTTCGACAAGAATGAGGTCTCGGAAAAACAATTACACACTTCAGATTCAGGAAGTCTCCAGAACGTCTGTACACCCCAGGCTACTGCCTTCTTGTCATACATTCGCCGGGTTACTGATAGCATAAGTAGGATTCTTGAAAAACATAATATCAAAACCATCTTCAAACCCCCGCCAAAAGTATTAGAACTACTCACTTCAGTAAGCCTTAGCTCCTCTCATCAAGAGGCGTTTACAACATCCCCAACCTTTGTTCTTTTACTTTTATTGCTCAGTAGAGCCTAATACCCAGCGGGCGATCGAAAACCTAACAATCCTTAAAGTGGAATCTAAATGGAATCACCAGTCAACGATCAGTATTTATAACGTTCTTAAGTATAATAGGTACCTGCAATGTTAATAAAGTGAAACACATTTTCAAACCAATGATAATTTTAAAATATCTGGACACCGTATATCACAAAGACAGAAATTCCAGAATAGCTTCAGGAGGGGCAGCTATCATTGTCAGGAACATATTAGAAAATGTTTGTATTCCTGATATCACAAATATTGCTTTAGAATCCATTGGAGTCACAGTGAGAATAAATGATCAAGCCATCATGCCATCTTCGGCGGAAACAAAAAACGTAACGAAATCGATATGAAGATTTTATTTGATACAACTAGCCAAATATTAGTGATAGGAGATATTAATTATAAACACATTGCACGAAGCTGTCGAGCGACCAACCCCGAAGGGATTAAACTTGAACAATATTCAACTACATCGGCTTTTCAAATTATACCTTTGGATGAATACACTTCCTTAATCAGATGTTCACAGCACAAAAAAAAACATAATATAACAATAGAAGAAACGGTTGTACAAATTAACAGATTTAAATATTTTTGGGAATATCAGCAGCAATGCAAAAATGGATGACGAAATGAACGAGCGCACAGCTATAGGCCGAAGAATCATTAATACATTTAAAACTAGTTTACTTAGAAAAGCCGAAATTACAAAAGAAATAAAAGTGGAAGTAGCGGTGTATCCGGCACTAGAAGGATCCGGAACAGAAGAACAAAATAACAATCACAGAAATGAGATTTTACAGAAAAATAGAAAAAAGGACCAGAAAAATAGAAAAAAGGACCAGGCAAGGCAAGATTACGAATATAGTTAACACAGAACAACTGGAGGTAAAAGCAGTGGGAAAAGTGGTTCAAGAGGGGCAATTAAGATGGCTGGGGTACGTGTACCGAATGGAAGAAAATAGAATTGTGAAACAAATATTAGAAGCAAGACCAGAAGATAAACTCAGGGTGGGAAGGTCAAGAAAGACATTGATAAGAGGCGTAAATAATAACGGGGCAAAGAGGGATATACTAGACAGTGAGGCAAAAAATTAAAAAAAAAGTGGTGCCGCAAAACTGTAAACGAGTAAGGATGGCAGCAAAAGGATAGGATGACAAAGGATTATAGCCGACTGATATCAAGGCTTATGGTTTACGGTAACTATGTAACTATGTAAACCAGAGAGTAACAATGACCACTTTTCAACACCAAAATGTTTCTTCAAATAAAACATCCTCCTCAAAAACTCACAATTGGCCATTTGGTTGTAGACGTTGTAAAGTTACCAGTCACAACCTTTGAGAAACCCACATCCCCAAACTATAATTATCCACCCAGCCATATACTAAGTCTAATTAAACCAAGGAGTCAAATCGGACGTCAATGGTAGAGTACCAGAAACCCTGAAACAGAAAGGCTACTAAGCAGCTTCACTCATCGTCTTAAAAAATGTCTGGAGGAATTCATACTTCAGTCATATCAAAGACACATTGCAAGCATGTAGAAAACCACGCAGCGTGACGAATCACCCACTATACATAACTTATGGAAACAAGTCCTCTACAGGTGGTGAAAAATCACGAGCCTTTGGTGCTCACCTAGAATACGTTGTGACATCATCAATTATCTGTAATTCCTCACGACCCTCACATGTGCTTCACGTACTTAACCATACCACCCGGTTATCATAGAAAACATCCACCCCGCATCTTAGAGTGAAATAGCCCAAATTATAACTGCTCTGCTTAATCGAAGATCACCTGGCCACGGCCTAATACCAAACTCAGTCTTGCAACACCTAATCAGAAAATGCGTGGCAAATCATCTACTCTACTAATGCATGTCTTCGCACTGCCTATTTTCCTCGCAACACTCATATCCACATGTTTACTAAACCTGAAAGAAACAAAGAAGGACTACTGGCCAATAAGCCTACTTACTGCACTTTCCAAGATTCTAGAGAGAATTATTCATATTCCATTACTAAAATTTGTCGAAACTCTAAACATTTAACCTATCATCAGCTCCAGAGGATTAGCGAAATAATTGAAAAAGGCTTTGAAAATAAGTTCTATACTACAGTCATCCTTTTCGATATAGCGCAGGCCTTCGACAAGATGTGCATCAAAGGCTTAAATAAAAAGTTCTTCGATGTCAACATACCAAGTTATCTTCTCTGTTTTTTGTAAAACAGAACATTTGACGGCAAGATGAATTCTTACACATCTGATATTAAAAAATACATATAGGAGTTCCCCAAGGAAGTATCCTAGAGCCTCTGTTATTCAACGTCTATACGTCATATATTCGAGCATCCATAACCAGATTTGCTGATGACACGGCAATAATCACACAAAGTACGGATTTACAAGGAACAGTTCAACAATTACAATACACCACAGATAGAATTCACCTTATGAATTACCTCAAGATCTTATAGCATCTGATGAACATAGCTACTAAATTAAAAATAATTATTATAGTCAAGACATTATAAATTATGCAAATCTGCTTCCAAATTAATTTCGCCCTAAAATTCGTTTACGAAAAATGTCTAAATTTATAATTTAACCTCTCTTTCCTCACTGCTCCTGTCTAACTCCAAACTAGCTTAAAACAATCCTTTAGTTTCGTAATAATCCGTTTTTTTAGCAGATTTTATTAAAAAGAAAACATCAAGTCCGGGTGGTGCCTCGTCAGATTCTCATGGAGCTTTCAGAAATTCTCAAAAGTTTTCAGTAATTTTTTAACAGCCTAATCAACAGAAAACTTCTGCAACACGCAATTTGTTTTCATTTTCTGGTGTTTTGTCCGCTCATCTTCATTTCATTAAATCAGCAAGGGGCGTTCGGCTTTCGGATAATTTACCACTTGTGCGTTGACCTCTTCTTCCCCCTTTCTTTTTCATGAAAGTAAATTTCAGTATACTTCCATTAGCTTTGTGAAAGACCATGAATTCGGAGTGAAGTAACCCTGCTTATTAACAGAAAAGTCAACACGAGAAAGGGTGTAATAAAATGCTCGCGCGTTTAACTTTTCGACGTCGTTAAAATACTTGCCAGATAAAAAAGTCGGTGAACTTTTCGTGTTTGAAACTGTTAAAAGGGCACGGCAACTTTACTAATGACTCTGGAAATTTTATATGCTTCGTATAAATGTATCATTTTGCGCTTGCCGAAGTCGTTACGGCTTTCCACTGCAATTATCAAGCAAAAGTATAGAGAAAAAAGATCGGCTCCTTCATTTATAGTTATTACATTCGTAAATCAGCAACTCTACCACGAACCAAAAAGCTTAGAAGCGACTTATAATGATTCCTTTAGTAAGACTTCGTTATAATTTCATATTAAAGAAAAAGAACAGAACAGAAGAATTTACCCCAAACCACAGCTGAGATATATTATTTACTTAAAGCACGGTTTAGGAACTTCAAGGAAGTAAGGTCCTGACGTTTAACAAGAGTTGGGATTACTTAAGGAAACTCTAAGTAGTTGAAATCTATTCTGATAACGCAGCACGTAGATTTCAATAGGTTCAGACTTTGCCACTAACAACAGTAAGTTTCAGTAAGTCCACAGTTCACCTAAAGTATTCGAACAAAGGTCTGTTCTGAGCGAAAGATAGAGTGGAACTCACTTACTCAACATTCGTTTCCTAACGAAGGCAATCTAGTTAGGTATAAAAATCAGGCTTTTTTGGCGAAAATTGATTGCCAAATTTCCAATACTTACTTGAAAGTAGAATAACACGAAGGAATGCGAACAAAAATAAAAAAAGAGAGATCGAAGAAGAATTTGGAAAACAAAAGATGAGAAGGTAGACGAATTGACAAATAGATCAACAAGCCAAAGAAAAACCCAAAAGAATGCTAATCGGGAAGCCAGATAGGAGATGAATTGAACAGAAAAGACGCCAGATAGGAGATGAATTGAACAGAAAAGGGAAAAGTGAAACGAAGATACAAAATACAAAAAGAACGAGGTTTAAAATGGGTCAGATAATAATTTTTAATTAACAAGTAGAAAACCCAACGAGAAATGAGATGAAGACTAATTTAAAAAATGCTAAATGTAAAATAAGATAAGACGGAAAATGATTAATGGAGAAGAATAAGTAAGGAACATAGTATATACGTCATATACGATGTTGTTGAAAATATTCACGTGGCGTTTTGATCCTTCGCTAGGAAGGCAAAGATCTTAGTTCTCGGCGTTTTAAAGCGTATTTGCACAGGAAAAAAAACTTTATGCAAACTAGAATAAAGGAAACAAAAAAGGCATCACCAAAGATAGGAGAAGCGGAAAAAAAGGGAAGAAGCAGAAAATAAACAAGTGTGAGTAAAAGCAAACATTGGATTAGGAGAAATGTAAATAAAAAGAGGAATAAAGAATCAAAAAGGGGGACAAAGGGGAAGAAATAAAAAAAAAGACGGAAGAAACACAAAAACGAAAGATGAATCCAAAGAAAAGTAAACAAGGGCAGTTGAAGTAGAAGAAAGCAATAAAGAACATCTAAAACTAGTGAAGTCCCAACGAAGGAAGAAGAAGACAAAATCATAGATAACAAAAGAAAAGATGTATTTACTACACAAGGAAGGGAACAGGTGAAAGGTGGAATGGAAGATTGAAGAGAACTTGGAAAAAAGGAAACATGAAACGACGGAAAGATGCTAAATTAAGTAGAAGTATGAATTAAAGAAACCCCAAGAAAAGGAAGGAAACAAAAATGCAAGTAAAAAAGCAAAAAGGGTAGCACGGAGAGGAAGGACCCGCCAAAGAAAGGAACAAGGGATTAGACAAAATAATTAGCAAAACTAAAGGAAGAAGAAGAGGAAGCAGCAAATAACAAAAATGACCTTTGAAGATCCATCGATGCCACACGAACGAAGAGTCTAGGGGTGAAAGAATAATGAGGGTAATCCGCAAACGAGAGATAAGGTAAAAAAGAAGAAAATGAAGTGATGAGTGAGCTAAATTAAAAAGCGCCTAAAGAAGACAGGTCGGAACAAGCAAGTAAAATAAGGAAACACCCAATAAAAAGAAAAAATCCATGACAATCCAAGAAAAAGAAGGGTCAAGGAAAATTAAAACTCAGTCAGACTAAACAATAATAGAAAGAAAATAGATAGGTCAAGTAAAAAGAGAGAAAAAATAGGATAACAAAAGAATGATCGCTCCACATCATAAAGAAGAAAAGGTGAAACATGTTATTGAAGATTAAAGATTTCGAGGAGAAAAAGAAAGCAGGGAAGAAAAGTAAGGCATGAAAAATAAGCTAACATAAGAAAGAAAACAAAAGGAAGAAGTAGATCAAAGAAAAAAATATAGAAAGAAGGAGAAACTCCAAGAAATGGCGAGAGAACAAAGAATATTAGTTGGAAAAGAAGGAATCAACAAAGAAAGAGACACATCAGTGAGACAAAATAATTACCCAAGGCAAACGGTTTACCACAAAAAATTAAGGAAGAAAGAGGTTAAAAAAAGGGAAAACAAAACGATCTGTGAAGACTGTTTCATCGCCAAAACATGAGAAGAGGCAAGACGTGCAATTGAAGATGACAGATGATGCAAAAAAGTGAGACGAAAGGTAACATCGAAAAACGACAAAGGGAAGAAGAAGACCAAAGAAGAAAAATAAGGGAAGAAAGAGCAGCCCCAAGAAAAGTCAAGCGAACAAAAATATTAGATGGCGAAGAAGGAGAAGGTAAATTAGTAAGGCACACCGATTTACCAAATAAATAAATAGGTTAGAAAGGATGAAAGAAGAAACAGGTAAAAAAGAGCATAAAATGAATTACTTTTGGAGACTTTTCGTCGCTCAAAGAAGAGAAGAGGCGAGACGTGAAATCCAAGACTGTAAACAACTTGGTGTAGAAAGCTGAGGCAAAGAAGAAAAGTGCGGTGCGACAAGAAAAACAACCGAACTTCAGAAAGAAAATAAAAGGAGAAACTCTAAGAAGAACCGAGATAACAAAACAAAAAAAGATACAAATCAGCGACGCAAAGTAATTAGCCAAGTAAAAAGGTAGACTAAAAAAATTAAGAAAGAAATGAAGAGATCAAAAAAGTGGACAACAAAAAGGATTTTGCAAGATAATTTCATCACTCAAGAACGAGAAGAGGTGAGAGGTGGAATAGAACATTAAGGACAGCCTGGTGCAGAGAGATGAGGCAAAGAAGAAGAAAATAAGACGAAGAACATAGTTAAAACTAGAAAAAGGGCGAAGCAGGAGAAGAAGGCCAAACAAGAAAACTGAGTGAAGGAAAGCAAGAAATGAAAAAGGACAACCAACTGAAGGAAGGTGACAGGTCAAGGACAAGACAAGGTGATGATGTAAAAGAAGAAAGTCGGGTAGGAAAACTAAAGAAGAATTAAGAAGAGCAGAAAGAGGCGAAGAAGAAAATTTGATAATTAAAATAATTTTAGGTAAAACAAAGTAATAACGAATATGTTCCTCAATTCTTTTGTTATAAAAAATTAAAAGCAGGAAGAACTGATCAACATAAAATTCCAATTTATATTTGACTACCTTGAGCTTTCTCTGTACTTTTACAAAAATTCGGGATATCCTAAATTTCAATTTTGATAAAATATTAATCTTCCTGGGAACAGCGGTCAAAACGAAATTAAAATTACACCGATCCTTTTCATCAGTAAGGGTGTGCTTTCATTAATATGAATCGATTCGATTCGAGGCGAAATTTAGAAAAGGTCAAGCAAAGTTAAAGGGAGATCGGTTCAGCAACAGTTGTGATAAATTTCACGAGAAAAGAGGGGATCATTTTGTCCAAATTCAATATTTTCACATTTATACCGACAACTTAGTGAGATTACGTTACAGCTAACAAATATATTTTCTCTACGGGAATTTGAATTCAGGGCGACTTTCTTTGATTTGGAACGTTACTAAATATTCAAATAACATCGGGGTTCGTTGTTTCAAACAGATTTTCAGTATTAAATATTGCGTGAAGTTAAAGCCATTCGTGACCCCAGGTTGGTTTATATCTACGCGGATTTATTCTGCACTGTGTTTGTTTTCTGGGGACACGTTAACATTAATCACTTTAGCTTTTAACCAAGTGTTGAATGTGGCTTTATTTTGGGCTTCGAATTTACCTCGTTTCCAGAAATATGAAAGATATTCTTATAAACATTTACAAACATCGGATTGGCGTTTTCTCTTTTTCTTTAAGCGTTAGTGATGTTCATTTATTTTAGAGACTACCTACCAATTATTTGTTTTTCAGAGTGTTCAAAGATTTCTTGAAATTTTTGAAGTGTATAGGAATTCCTGAAAATTATCGGCGAATATGATGTCTGTAAAATTTTCTTAACTCCTCGAATATTTCCTCTGGGCATTGTAAAATGGAATTTATTGAGATATAACTTTGAACTTTGTACATTAAATACTTTTGGATATAGTTTTCCGAAAATTAAGAAATATTTTCAGGACTTCTAAGATCTAAATGGATGCAAACTTTGCCTGAATTTGCCAACGATTTCCTAAAAGCTTTCTTTATTATAGTTAAGAGTTTGAACTTATTGTTATTTAGGAGAACTGTTAACAATTTTCCAACCTAAGCGTGTTCTGATTTCCTCAATTTTTGTACAAATTTATTAGCCTTATTACGCATATTGAAAATGGCCCGAATTTAAGGGCAATTTCTAATCTTCTAAAAGTTACTTCAATCTACTGATTTGAATGTATACAACATCTCAGTAATTTTGCAGAATTTTCACAATTTTTACTAACTTCTGTAAAGTGTCTAAATTTTTTAATCCCCAAGATTGTACTTTAAATGATTTTCGTGAAGTTTCCATGGATTTTTTTTTAACTTTTAACTAATTTTAAAAAGAATTTAACTCTTTCCTGACATTTTCCTGGATTTCCTAAAACAGGTAAAGGTTTCCTGAACTTGAATATTCCTAAAACTTTTGAGTTTTTAAAGATCTTGTACTTGTAATTTTCTTGGAGCTTTTATAGATTTTCTGAAATTTAGCCTTTGCGGCAAAGGTTTTACTAAGAAAGCAATATGAATGTCATTATTATATACATAGATTTCACGGTTTTCCAGCATCTGCTTGGATTTCTTAAAATAGGCAAGGATTTCCTTAATTTGAATAATCCGAAAGCTTTTGATTTTCTACTAACTGTTTAAAAGTAACTTAAATTTACTAATTTAAAGGTTATAAAGGTTTTCATTAACTCCGTAAATTTTCTAAATCTAAAGGTTTTTATGATTTTCTGCATTTACTTGAATTTCATAACAGACGTTAAGAGTTTCCTGAACCTAAATATTCCTAAAACGTTAGCTTTTCCGCTGTTGTTTGTAAATTATTTCAGGTTTCTAATTAAAGTACCTACATATTGCCTTTTCAATTATATTCCAGGATTTAGAAAATTTCCATTAACTTCTGCAAATTTTTTAAATTTTTAAAGCTTCGCAAGTTTCTATTTCAAAGAACTTTCCATGCATTTTCTGCAATTCGGTATTTGATGGAAAAAGAAATTGAATGTCATTATTATCAAACTGTTTATAAATTTTAATAATAATAATAGTGTCTTTTATTCCATAAAAGACTACAATTATTGTAGTATTGGAAATAGTTAGTTAAAATACATAAAGTGTAAATTACGAACATTAGTTGTAATTACATTTAATTACAACTAACATCACAACAATAGCATCACAAAAATTAAAGCGGATCTAAGTTTGTACACATTAAATATTCGTTGGTAGAATAAAAACTGTGCTGCAGAAGCATATTTTTTACTAAACCCTTAAATGTACTTATTCGTGCGATACATTTTATAGAGTCAGGTAATTTATTATATAACTTGATAGAGTTGATGAAAAGACCCTTGGAAGATAAAGACAATCTATGCTGTGTGTAGCACAATGTAATTCAAATTTGGCCTTAAGCTGTAGGTTTCCAACGTAGCTCTCATAGTTACCTTCATTGGCTTTTACAATACATTGCAAACACTATAAAAGATATACAGAGAAGGTAGGGTCAGAATACCTAATTTTTTAAACAATTCGCGACAAGACTGCTTTCTGTTAAGCGACAGCATGGTCCTGATAATTGTTTTTTGTAAAACAAATATATTTGACGCATAAGTACTGTTACCCCACACAATGATAATGAGTTATTAAAACATTTAAGGCAACTGAACTTTTGAGTTGCCAATTACAAAACATTTTTTACTACTACTTAAGACATGTTTAATATGAATTGACCAAGAGAGCGTTGAGTCGACATACAGTCCAAGAAATTTGACATAATTATTAATCTTTGCCGTCAATTCTTATTAAAACATTTTCCTCTATAGCGCTTATAGAAAAGCTCATTATACAGGGTGTCCAGGATAAGGATGAAATGCATGGTGATATGAAACCGGTAAGAGATAGAGATTCGGTTAAATTAGAAAAAATGTTCAGCAGCTCAAGTACTACCAAGATCCATCTTTAAACTCCATAAATTCTCTTTTGTTTTCGGCACAGAATTCCTTCATTTTCACGAGTAATTTCTCACAGCCTGCTACTGAAAATCAGTGTTTTACGTATAACTCCGTTATTTTCAAAAATACACTTATATCAGATTAAAGAGAAAAAAAAATCTCTTTCAAATGCTGACATTGCCATCTTTGACGCATATTTAAATAAACAAAGTTTATGTCAATATCTCGAAAAGTTTTCATCCGATGCAAATTCTAATTCCAGATTCAAAATCTACGTAAAAAAGTTCCTTAATAATGTTCAATCCAATTTCTGCTATCGTTAATAACAACTGAGCTAGGTGCGAAAAATGAAATCTGAAAAATTCAGTTTTTTCGTTCTGTGCCGAAAAAAAGAGAACCAATGGAGTTTAAAGCTGGATCTTGGTAGTACTTGAGCTGCTGAACATTTTCTCTAATTTAACCGAATCTTTATCTCTTACCGTTTTCGAAATCACCATGCATTTCATCCTTATCCTGGACACCCTGTACAGACCTTGAGCACATTCAAGATGAAACCGTTATTTTCGCGGTAGTTTGCCACATCCGATACTGAAACACTGTGTATCTGACTTAATTCATTGAGACTGGAAGCTGAAAAAGAAATCGTATCATCAGCAAATAGAGATACCTGACCCCCTTTCACATTATACACTAGGTCATTAATAAATAGAATGAACATTGAACAATGGAGGTTCTAAAATGCTCCCTTGTGGAACTCTAGTTGCGACCGGATGTAATTTCGAACCGTAGGTTACCTCTTTAAAGGATAGATTTGCCATTTGATAACGATCTGCCAGATAAGACTCAAGCCGTTTTAATGGGGTACACCATATCTATCAAGTTTCGACAGTAAGATACTATGATTTACGGTTTCGAATGCTCGACTCAGATCAAAAAACAAAGTTATAGTTTTGTTTCTCTTTTCCAAAGGGTTTGCCTTGGTGGAAACACCTTTCTGAAAACCAAATTGAATTTTTGAAAGCTTAGAATTGAGACAAAACTTCTGCAGCTTTACAAAGAAGGCTTTCTTGTATACCTAGGAGAAAACAGATAATAAGCTAACTGGCCTATAATTACTTAATACTGTTCTTCCACCTTTCTTGTAGATTTCCTGAAGTAGGTAAAGGTTTCTTGAATTTCAATAGTCCTAAAGCTTTCGATTTTCCGAAAGTTTTTTAAAAGTGCTTTTAATTTGCTAATCTGAATGATACACACTACCTTTTAAGTTACTTTCCAGGATTTTTTAAATTCCCATTCTGCAAATTTTCTAAAGAGATCCTCAAACCTTAATTAAAAAAAAAATTCTTTAAGCTTCCATGGATTCGCTGCAAATTAAGCCTTTGTGATGAAGGTTTTGATGGCAAAAGAATCTGAATGCCATTGTTATCAAGCCTTAAATTTTAACGAAGGGTTTTATGATTTTTTGGCATTTTCTTGGATTTCCTAAAGTAGGCGAAGGTTTTTTGAACTTGAATAGTCTTAAGGCTATTGATTTTTTAAAAAGTTATTTCAATCTGCTAATCTGAATGATATACATTGCCATTTACTTAGTTATTTTCCAGAATTTGTAAAATTACCATTGACTTTCTTTTTCTGGATTTTTAAAGATCCTGAAACATGTATTTGAAGAATTGCTTTTGAAGTTTTAAGTTGATTTTCTGTAATTTAGCCTTTGCGACGAAGGCCTCGATAGCAAACAAAAAATGTGTATGTCTTTGTTATTAATTTTTCTTTCCGGAATCTCATTGAATTTTCTAAAATAACTAGGTAAAGGTTTCCTGTACTTCAATAGTCATAAAGCTCTTGATTTTCCGCTAGTTTTTTAAAAGTTATTTCAATCTGCTAATTTGAACGATACATATTGCTTTTTTAAGTTACTTTCCAGAATTTTTTAAATTTACATTAAATTTTCTAAATTTCTAGAGATCCTCAAACCTGCATTTTAAAATAGAATCTTGAAGTTTTCAGGGATATCAGCAATTTACCCTATGCGACGAAGGTTCTGATGTCAAAAATGTGAATGTTGTTGTTATCTAACTTTTACACATCTTTTTCGAGGATTTTATAATTTTTCCCGAATTGTCTTGGATTTCCTAAAATGAGTTAAGGTTTCCTGAACTTTAATATTTTTAAAGCTTTTAATTTTCTACTAGCTTTTAAAAGTTCTTCCAATCTATGAATTTGAATGTTACTTACGGCCTTCTCAGTTATTTTCCAGAATATTGAAATTATTATTTTCTGGATTTTCCAAAGTTTTTAAACGTCCCCAAGCCTGTATTTCAAAACAAAATCCGGAATTTTCCATGGGTTATCTGCAATTTAGCCTTTGCGACGAAGGTTTTGATGGCAAACAAATTTGAATGCCATTGTTATCAAACGTTTTACAAATTTTTCAAAAGGGTTTTATGAAGTTTTGGGATTTACTTGATTTCCTAAAGTTTGTAAGGGTTTTCTGAACTTGAATTTTCCTAAAACTTTCCGTATTTCGTTGGATTTTTAAAAGTTATTTTAATCTACCCACTTAAATGTTGCATATCGCCTTATCAGTTATTTTCAAAATTTTCAAAGGTCCCCAAGTCCGTATTTTAATAAAACTTTTCCTTAATTATCCATGGATTCTCTGCAATTTAGTCTTTACAACAGAGGTTTTGATAGCAGAAAACTTTCAATGTTATTGTAATAATACTTTTTATAAATTTTTCCGAAGCACTTTGAGTTTTTCACATTTTTTTTGATTTCTTAAAATTGGCAAGGGTTTCCTAAATTCGATTTTTCTAAAACTTCCGTTCGACTTTTAACAGTTATTTCAATCTACCCACCTAAATGTTGCATATCGCCTTTTAATTTATTTTCAGAATTTTCATTGGCTTCTGCAAATTTTCTAAATATCTTCAAGCCTGTGTTTCAAAAACTTTTCTTGTATATTGTGTTATGTAAACATAACTCTACTTTATATGAAAGAGGTCCTGTTTATGCCTGCAGCAAAATTTATAATAATTTGCCTTCCTCTGTAAAATCCAGTAATACCTTGTTGATTTTTAAAAACAAACTGAAATCCTTTTTAGAAGAAAACTGTTTTTATTCAATGAAGGAATTCTTTTACCATAATAGTACCTAGGTATCTACTTTTAAGGTCTCTTTTTGCTGTTGCAAATATTTGTTATTTTTTTATATATTAGTATCTTTTAATGTAATTGTTCTTCTGACATGGCCATAAAATGTATGTATTTTCTTACTGGCCGAAATAAATATTATTATTATTATTATTATTATTGAAGTTCGATGGATTTTCTGTAATTTAACCTTTGCGAGGAAGCTTCGATAGCAAGAAAATGCGAATGTCATTGTTAACTAACTCTTTATAAATTCTTACAAAGAATTTTGTGATTTTCAGTTTTTCTTGGATTACCTAAAATAGGTGAAGGTTTCATGAACTTGACTATTCCTACAAGTTTTCATTTTCCCTTAGTTTTTTTTTTAACTTATGCTAATCTACTGGTTTTTTGCTTTTAAGCTATTATCCAGAATTTTCGAAATTTCCGTGAACTTCCCTAAAGTTTTTAAATTAAATTAAGGTTTCTGAAGCCTATATTTCAAAAGATTTCCTGGGAGTTTTCACAAATTTTTTGCAATTTAGTCTTTGTAATCTAATAGTTTACAACTCTAATTGGAAGATTTTTAAATTTCGCAAAGATTTTCCTTAAATGCCTTAGTGGTTTTATAAAGTTACATTTCACACAAATTCTCCGAAATTTTCAAAAATATTCTACGAATAATAAATTATATTTAACTGAGTCATAGTTTTGAACTTGCTAAATTAAAAACTTTTAAGTTTTAGAAATGCCAATAAGTTCACAAATTTCTCAAGATTTCTTATATTTCCCAACATGCTATTGACAAATTGTTTTATTCACAAGAAACAATGTTATAGAATCAGATTTTTGGAGAAAACAAATTGCATTGGTGGAAAATTTTGGAATATAAAAAAATAATTAAGGAAACTCCCAGCGATGGTTGAATATTCACAAAGGAGAAGATGCTAGAACTTTGTTTATTTTGTGCAAGTCTACAACACTGACTGGCTAAAGTTTTACATACTGCGCATTTGTATTTCCCACACTTTCAGTTGTTTTTCTTAAATTCTGCGTCATCGATTTCGTTATAAAAATGCTCACTTCGAAGAATTTTCTTCGAAGTTAAATTTGTTGAAATTCTTAGAAAGTTTATTGGAATTTCAAATTTAACAGAAAGGAAAATTAGAAATCCTGAGCTCGATATATACTTTTTGGGAAATCTTTGACTTCTAAATAATCGTCAAATTTGCGGAAAGCAGAAAAATTCCACCAAAAAGCAACAATTCGAAAATCTTTACCAAATTCAGACTAATGTAAAAATTTTCTGAAAGCCTTTTAGGCGATTTTAGAAGCCGTAACTCTGACTCCCGAGTTGCGGTAGCTAAGTACCCCCAGTCTAGTACGATCAGGGAAGTTAAGCTTCGTTGTCTCCGGTCAGTACTAGAATGGGTGGCCCGATTACTCCGTTAACCCGGCACCTCTTTCCCACTAGGGCCGGTCACTATGAGAGAGTAGACCAAAACCCCCTCACTAAAAGTGAATAAATAAATAAATAGACCTGACTACAAAATCTTAAAATATTTTAGAAAACCTGGAGCAGTTTAAGTTGTATATTCGAGCCTTTAAAATTCAGATTTCGCTAATTTAAATATTTAACATGCTGAAGCATTTCTCAAGTTTCAAAGTACTTGCATTAAAGTTCAGCTGGGACGAAGTTTGTTTACTTTAATATCTTAGACAAGCCTTTAAGGATTATTGGAAAATTGAAACGGTTTAAAGTTTAACAAACTTCACCTTCTGAAGCATCACAAATCAAAAACTAGCAAGGGTTACAAATATGTCAGTCTATGGCTCGAATGGCACAAAACATTGTAATGTAGCTGTTTTTCCATTGATAAAAAGATTTTACTTGGTAAGAGAATGATTGCATTCCAAGGTAATCAAAAACACAGGTTCAACTTAACCAAACAACAAGTGATAAAAGTAAACTTCGGGGTAAATTTATTAAAATTCTGCTAAATGTAGATAAATCTTTAAAGAAAAGAAGTTCAAATCCCTCGAGGGAACTTTACATAAAAACAAAGCTTGAGCAGTCATCAAAAACCAAACAAATTTTACCACTTTAATTGAGAAACATCATTTCGTCTGTATCAAATCTGATACAATACTGTAATGTAGTGGCTTTTAAAAAAATCAAATTCAACATGTTGACATGTTTTAAAAGAAAAAATAAAGTAAAACTAATAGAAAAAAATATATTCGCATGGTGAAGAAAATAACCTTGAAAAGTGCATAGTTCTTAATAATAACGAAGAGAGGAAACACCGCAGAAGCTGTCAAAAACGATTTAAATAAATTAATTGTAAAGAAAGTTTTGATATGAAAAACTATTTCTGGAAAATAAAAACTAAAGCTGAAAAATACAAGGAAAAATTTAACAATTACTTTTTCTCTGTTCTTACTTTCTATACATACTTATGTATCTGCGAACCGTGCTTTTCTGTAAAAAAAAAAAGAAAAATATACTTCATTACAAAGAAACAAACCATAAATAATAACAACTAATAAAAAAATAAACAGAGGTAATCCCTGAAGTTTCGACCTGAATGAAATAACGTAGCACATATTTAATAAAACAAAAGTGAAAACTTGCTTACTTCCTTTCTGGACGAAAAGGAAAAGAGCCATCAAATTTAAGGGCAATCAAAAACATCTGCTTGGTGTTAATATAGAAACAAAGAAAAAGAGAAAAACTGCGAAAAAGCTTAAGCAAAAAGCATCAGCTTCCATGTTGATAAATGCGAAGCAATCTTTAAAAAAAATTAAAGTAGTTAAGCTTCACGGCTTCGTTATTTGTTTACAGACGGTAATTTTTCTGTTTTGGGATTAAGTTAAGAAAAAGTGCTGCTAACGTCAACGACGTGAGTTTTTCCAAAATTGTCGATTTCCTTCAAACTTGTCAAAAATTCTTAATGATAATCATTCTTGGTGACAATAAATAATTTTTAGATAATTCTTTAGTTTAAATTGGCTCAAGATTGAAAAATTAAAAATGGATTTCCCTCTTTTTGGGAGATTCTGTTAAATTAGCATCAATAAAAGTATAGAAAAGCTTTAGAAAATTAATTTATGTTCAATAAAAACGACTATAAATGTTTAAACTGAAATAAGTTTTAATGTTCCACTCAGCAGAAGAAGTCTTAAAAAAACTAGGAAAATTGCCTGATTTTCCCCAGAAACTTTCTAAACTAAATGATTGTTTGCTCATTAAATTCACGTTAGTTTCGTTAATTTGTGTGAGTTTATCACGAACATAGCGACTTACATTTAATGTTTAAGACGTTTCAGTAGCTTTGCAATTTATTGCTGAAATGCTGTTTTCGACAAATGACTTAAAAATATGTCCAAAACTGGCATCTTAAATACCATAAAATTTAAAAAAAATTGTTTGCTGTTGTTCTGTAATTGCCTTAAATTTTAAAAGTTGATAGTAAGCATCGAATAAAATTTTTGAAAGTAAAAGTTCATTGAAAACAAAAGTAAAGAATTTCCTCGCAGATAACTTGGTTATAAACAATGAAACACATCATCCATTTCTTTTTCTACGGAAGTGCTAGAAATACAACCATTCGTTTTCATCAAACATAAAATAAAGAGAACGGAAAAATAAAATACATCCTGAAATGACATATTTCTAATAAACTCAAATTACATCCTCCGTAACAGAAAAAGCCGCTGAAGAAAGCATGTAATCATATCCTTTCACGACACTAAAACCATTCCTCTTTTTTGCGTTTTTGTATAACTAAATTATCTGTGTGGAAGTGAGAAAAACAGGAAATGTTATGTTGTGGCAAGAACTCGAAGACAAAGATAATAATTGGATTAGTTAGGAAACGCTGGAGATGTGCCAGGAAAATCTTTATAAAAAATATATTCAACATCGTTTACACTCATTTCTATTTATTTTGTTTATTTAAACGTTTATAACTCGAATTAACGCTTTCTTCTGTGAAATACCTATTCAGAATATTCAGAATGGGAGAACTTAGAGGCGGACGAATTTTCTTTATGACTAACAAAATTAAAAATAATTAAGGCTTTAATTACAGTAAACCTCAGGATTGCTAAAGCAGTTGTAAATAAATGTCTACAATAAAAGCACGAAATTAAAATCAATTTAACTGCAAAGTAAATTAATTTCAGAATTTCCGTTTCGTTTAATTCCAGGTTCGGAGTAAAAATAACTGAAATTTTGGTTACTTAAATGTAAGTAAATTGAATTGCCTTACAATTTTCTTTAATTAATTTAATCATTTTAATACATTTTCAAATTAGTGTTTAGTCCAAGCCTGGAGTAATACTCGATTTTCATTTTGTTAAGTCATCTTTGATTTTTAAAAACCGGTTGATTTAAAATAGAAGAGGAGCGTCTTCTAAAAGATACAGAAAATTGATTTAAATAAAAAAAAAGAATTCTAAGAAATATTTGTTATGTTCAAGATATGCATAAATTTATATAAATATAAGTAACTCTTGCTACAAAATGCGCAAGCCTTAATCTGAAGAAAAATCATTTCTAGAAATTAACGTTATTATCAGTAATAGCCTCAACACCCTATAGGGTAAACAGAGCAGAAGATTAAGATAGAAGATCATTAATGGAAGAAAAAAAATCAAGATCTTTGGCTAATGGAAAAGTTAATATGAAGAAATCTACAATTTTATGACAAAAAACTGGACATTCTTGAGAAAATCAAGGATGGTTTTAGACATTTGGGAAGCTCCTTGAAACTCCAAAAAATTATCACTAAATTCAATCTACTGAAATTCGTATTACGTAAGAGGAAAGAACACTTTGCAATTTAAATTCAAAAGAAAAACTTTGTCAAAAAAAAACAGATTTCGTAAAAAAATAATGTAGAAAATCTAGTCTTCAGAAACAACAGGAAACTTATTAATTTCCTTAAAAACCCTAAGCATTGAAGAAAATTCGTATTAAAAAGGCTTCAACTTAAATTTAAAAGAAAACTATTTCCTAGAAAATCATCTAAAATCTTCTGAAAAGTTCAGGGAAAGTGTTTGAGGAACTGAAAAATTTTCTGAAACATTTGAGAAGCCCTTTGAACCCCCAAATAATTATCAGAAAATGTATTTTATACTTTTAAACAATTTTAAATAGAAAATCTGGTTTTCAGAAAAACCTTACGCTTTGAAGAAAATTCTTATTAAAAGGGAAGAAAACCTCGGTTGCAACTTAAATCCAAAAGAAAATTATTTTCGGGAAAAGCGCCCAAGGTTTTAGAGAAGCTATCGGAGGAACTCAAGGATTTTCTGAGGCATTTGAACTTTTTGGAACCTCAAAAAATTACCAGAAAATCCATTTAATACTTTCAGAAGATTTTTATATAGAAAACCCAGTCTTCCGAATCATCTGAAAACTTTCCTAAACAATCTCACGCTTTGAAGACAATTCCCATCAAAGACAAAAATGGAAAACTTTAACTGAACTTCAACCAAAAGAAAATTGTTTTCGGGAAAGGCAACCAAAATATTGTAGAAAGTTGGAAATCAAGAATTTTTGGAAGCATTCGAGAAGGTCTCTGAAACTTCAAATAATTATCAAAGAATCCATTTTGCGACTTCAGAAACATTTTAAACAAAAATGCAGTCTTAAGAGCTTGGTTATTTGCTTGAAAACCTTACACTTCGAAGAACATTTTTATTAAAAGGAAAGGAAATGGAAAGCTCCAACTTAAATTCAAGAGAAAACTATTCTAGTGAAAAACGCTGAAAATTTCAGATGAATATTTGAAGAAATCAAGAATTTGCTGAAGCATCTGAGAAACTCTTCAAACCTCAAACAATTACCAGAAACATAAGGAAACTTACGCTTTAAAGACAATTAGTTTTAAAAGGGAAATAAGTGGAAAGATTCAACTTAATTTCAAAAGAAAATTAGTTTAGACAAAAACATCCAAGATCTACCGAAAAGTTCTGAGAAAATATTTGAGGAAATCAAAAACTTTCGGAGCCAATTGAGAAGCTCTTTGAAACTTCAAATATGTGTGGTAATCAGAAAATCAATTTTATGCTTTCACAGAAATGTCAGAAAATTTAGTAATTTTCTTATGAAACCTTACCTTTCTAAAAAAATTGTATTAATAGGAAAGAAAATGGAAAGCTTCAATTTAAGTCCAAAAGAAAATTATTTTCGAGAAAAGTGCCCGAAATCTTCTGCAAAGTTTAGGGGAGATATTTAAGGAAATCAAGAATATTCTGATGCATTTGATAAGCTCTCTTTGTATGTAATCTCGAAGAATTACCAGAAAATCCATTTTATACATTCGAAAATTCTTTTAGCAGAAAATTCAGTTTTAAAAAATCTCAGTAAATGTGGAGATAAAAACCTCCAAAAGAAAATTATTTTCGAGAATAGAACCCGCGATTTTCCGCGAAGTTCAGGGAAAATCAAGAATTTTCTGAAAATTTTAAAAAGCTCTTTGAAGGCACGAATAATTATCAGAAAATACATTTTATATTTTCAGAAAAATTTAAACAGAAAATTCGGTTTTCAGAAACGCCAGAAAATTTAGAACACTCAAGAATACCGAAGAAAAATCTTATTAAAAGGAAATAAGTCGGAAATCTTCAACAAATATCCGAAATAAACTATTTTTGAGATAAACGCCCAAGATTTTCTGAAAAGTTCTGATGAAATGTTTGAGCAAGAATTTGAGACATTTGAAACATCAAATAATTATTAGAGAATGCAATTTATAATTTTTTAGGCAAAAACGCTGAGTCTGTTCAAAGACGTTAGAAAACTTAGTAATTTCCGTAAAACTCTTATGCTTTAAAGAAAATGTGTATTAAAAGGGAAATACGTGTAAATCTTACCTTAACTTAAATCCGAAAGAAAACTATCCAAGATCTTCTGAAAAGTCTAGGGCAAATATTTGAAGAAGTAAAGAGTTTTCTTTTAATATAATAATATATAATATATAATATTTATTTACTTCTTTCGACCTCTTTCGAAGTATAAGAATTGTCATATACAAAAAATACATAATATACAAAAAATATACATGTTTCTTTCTCAAAGGAGTATTACAAAATTCATTTTATGCTTTCAGAATTTCTTTGAGTCGAAAATCCAATCTTCAGAAATGTCAGAAGCTTAGTTATTTCCTTAAAAATTGTATGTTTTGAAGAAAATTAAAATTATTAAAAGACAAAATTGGAAAACTTCAATGTAAATCAGAAGAAAGCCATTTTCGAGAAAAGTTTTCCTAAAAAATGAAAAAAAAAATTATACGAAATCAAGAATATTTCGAAGCATTTGAGAAGCTCTTTGAATCGTTAAATGATTACTAGAAAATCGATTTGATACCTTCAGAACAATTTAGTGTTTAGAAACGTCAAGAGGCTTAGTACTTTCCTTAAAAACTTCACGCTTTGGAGACAATTCTTAGTAAAACGAAAGAAAATTTAACTTAAATTACGAAGAAAATAATTTTCAAGAAAACCCCAGGTTGCCAGAAAATTTCAAAGAAAATGTTTATGGAAGTCAAGAGTTTTCGGAAGCATTTTGAAAAGCTTTTTGATATCTCAAATAATTACCGGAATATCCATTTTTAGAAAATATTTAAACCAAAAATTCAGTCTTCGGTAATGTGAACAAACTTAGCAACTTTCTTAAAAATCTTATGTTTTGAATAAAATTGTTAGTAAAAGTAAATAAAATGTGAAATTCAACTTAAATCTCAAAGAAAAGCTATTTGCCAGAAAAATGTCGATGGTTTTCTGAAATAGTTCTAATATTATTGCTAAAAACAGAGACTCTTTAAAACCCCAAAAAACTACTGAGAAGATCTTCATAAACTTTAGTAAATATAAAATTAGCTTTTAATCTAACTCTTGTTAAATTTTGGCAATAAAAATATTTGTTACCTTTTCAGAAAGGTTTCTGGTGTTGCTCTAAACTCTATTTTGCGAAAATCCGGGAAATATCTAAGTACTGACCTGAAACAAATAAATACAAAATTATTAACAAAACTCTTTGTAGCATAAACACATAAACTAACCAAATTTAAAAAATCAAGCGAAATTAAAACGTTATTAAAAAGCTTGTTTGAGTCATCCTCCATATTATATTAGTTTGGATTACTCATGAAGGCTCAGAAAACCCCACAAAATATAAATTGTTAATGCTTTTGAGCTTTTTATAATCTCGTTTTTTTTTCATATAAAAATTAAGCTTAATTTTCTGGGCGGAAAGCTTTCGACTAAAATATTTTAAATATGCGTCATAATAGAAAATCACCTACAATTAATTTTAGATATTATAGGTTCGACCAATCTTCACTCCAGTAACCAAATTTGTTACCCTGTAAGGTTGAAAGGAATGCTAATCCAATGAGCATAAATTTAATCTAATCCATTCAAGCCCATAACGCAATTAGCCATTCTCCGCCGAATTCCGTAAACAAAATCCTGCTAAGCCTTTAAATTCTGGTTACGTTAAACCTCTTTGTTTAGAATACATAATTTAGATGGTGTGCGTTATATACACAAATATAACGAAATTATTTGAATTAGACGCGTTTAAAATTCTGCTGCAAGACGGGGTTTTAGCAAGCAGGGCAAACCAATTGAATGCTTTCTGCTATTTTTTTACAATCGTTATATTGTACGGACTAATAAGTAAATATGGTTAAATGAAACCTTAGTCGAGTACTTAAATTACGATTTTATTAATTAATGATAATGTCTACAAAAAATTAGAATAAGTTTCAAGGGAAAATAATAACAGAAAAGTCCTGAAGCGCCGTCTTGGTGAAGAACCTTGGGTAATTCCTAATTAATAGTAATAAAACCCTTCGATGCATTATTGAATGTCAAGAAAATAATTATAAAATCTGTTTTATTCCAATGATAAATTTGGAAAAAACAAAATGGACGTTTGACCTTTCTCTAATTTCATTATGTCATAAAAATATACTGAAAAGTTCTAAGGTAGAGTTTTCTAAAAGGAGGGACAAGCCGGAAATACTTGTTCCTCTAATCAAAATTCAAAGTTCTACACCACGAAAGCAACTCCAAACGGGCACAAAGCAAGATCAATCTCATTTTAAATTCAGATGCGGCCTGTTGGCTTTGTTGGAAATTTCCTAAAACTTTTTAATGTAGTAAAATTACCATAAGGTTTTTTCTTTTTTGTTAAAAGGCGAATTTATTGCGACAGACAACTATTCATTATTCTTTTGTGAATTAACATTTTAAATATCAGGGGTTGTTTTTAAATATTGGGGCTGTTTTAAATACTGCAGTGGTTTCTGAATATCGGGGCCGTTTTAACTTCGTTAATTTCACGATTAATTACGAAAGGTGTTTTATTAATAGTTCGGATAAATTATTGTGTTATAAATTTTCCCTTATAAGCTAGTGTTGCTTAGAAAAACGAAAAACGAGGAATGGGCGTACACGAAACGAAACTCAAGATTAATACACGTTGCGTTATAAATCTTTCTCTTTATAATGGTGCGTGTAGCATCTCAGATGGTGATGGCTCTTCAGATAAAGAATATTTATAAAGATATAGTGTGTGCCTTGGAAAATTATTGCCCTATAACCCGAAATTTTTGAAATGTAAGGTAATTGTCTGGTCCTTCTACAAGCATTGTGCAAACTTAAGCTTGTGCAAAATTATCCTAAATGAGGACAGAGGGATAATCTTAAGAATTGACGCGGCTCATAAGGTTAGATTTATGTAAAAAAATAATTAAAATTCGGAGTAGTTTCTTCCAGAAGGGCTGAAATGTTCTTGGGCGATTCTTTGTTAACACATAAACACGACAGCGAGATGTAGACAGGAAATATTGAAGATTTTGTATTTCCTAAACCTATGTTAAAATAAACGAAAAAAATGGAGTCCAGAAAAAATTGTTGTTTTTGTTGTTTCAAGCCAAGATTGGTGCCCGAGCACTCGAATTTTGCGCAACCCTTTATCGCATGTTTTCCATGTTTTTTGAAATTATTGGGTTCCTGTTTGAAAAGGAACTTTTAACAACAATTTATCATAAGAAAAACGAACAGTTCGCGCTAAAATGATGAAATGTATTTTTTTGCCCTTCGACTTTTCTCCTTGATGGCTTAAATCCCTGCAGAAGTAATGGTTTTCTTTATATAGGCTGGTTGGTTTATTGTTAGAAACTAATATAAATTGTTGTAAGTCCAAATTCATAGTGCATTGATACAAATTATTACTAGTCCTGATTCAAAATGAACTAATATAAATTACTCTAAGTTCTGATTACATTCAAACGGCTAAGTCCATAAAACGAATTTAAATAATTTACACAAATATTGTACAAATCCGGAATTAAAGTTAAATTAAAATATAAAAACAATCTTACATGTATTCATTGCAACATCATCTTGAAGGGTGTCGATTTACCGTAGTTACTGCTTGTTTGATGGCTGGATATAAACCATGTCTTTAGCGTATTTTGGTCGCAGTATATATACAGAAAATTGACCCCTTCTCTCAATATTCAGTGTCTTATCTTATGCACGTAGAGAGTGCATAACTGTCTTGAAGCACGTATGACGTGTCAGGTTTCACCGTTCATTGCACTTCCATATATATGCATTTAAAAGATGCAACCTTGACCCGGCGCGTGTTCCTTGCCAGTGAATGACCTGATCGAATGACGTCATATCAACGCGTGTGCTAGTGAATTGAATAACTTGAATGCAATTTTAATCACTACTCTTCAGTCTTTCAACTCTTTCAGCTTCAATGGCGAAACTCAAGTTTTTGCATATACAGAATAGAATAAATAGAATATCCCCCCAAAAGCGACTTCTTAAGAATTGGCCAAGTTCCTGCAATTGCGCTGGTTTTTCAATACCTTAATACATTAATCGTTGAGGTATTTTGCTAGTAACCCTTTGCTTTCGAGTTGTTTCCATTAAAAATATTTTCCAAATAAAAATCACTACTCTTCAGTCGTTCAACTCTTTCAGCTCCAATGGCGAAACTCAAGTTTTTGCATATATAGAATAGAATAAATAGAATATTCCCCCAAAAGCCACTTCTTAAGAATTGGCCAAGTTCCTGCAATTGCGCTGGTTTTTCCATACCTTAAAACATTAATCGTTGAAGTATTTTCCTAGTAACCCTTTGTTTTCGAGTTGTTTCCATTAAAAATATTTTTCAAATAGCTTCTTAGGAGGTTTATTAGGCTTTCGAAAGGCCGATTCTAAGAAGACTAAATAAATAATAAAAAAATAAGTAGTTGCACGTTATCTTGTTTAATTGAGTCTAAAGTTACTGTGATTATTATTTTTTTTTAATAAAGATCGAAATTGAAAGTTAAACTGTTACTCAACGATCGTTCAAAATTAACCACATTATTGTTTTTGGACATTTTTCCTTGCAATTTCCTGCTGTTGAACTAAAGAATCATCCTTTGTATTTCTCGCTAAATATAGCATTTACTTGCTTTCTTTGAATATTTTCTAACGGTGTGCTATGGCGAGTTTGACATTTTGTACTTCTTTATAGGGAATACATTTTGTAGATGTCCACAGAAAAGAGAATTAAAAGAAGAAAACAAGAAGCAAGAAAGGAGAAAGCATTTATGAGTATTAGAAGTTACAAGTTAAAAAGAAATGAGAACGAAAAGAAGTTTCAAGGAGAAATAAAATACAGGATGAAACTGAATGAAAGTGAGTTTATGTCGAATGACCTGTAGCTAATGTGGAAAAAGTTATAATTGGAGCTGCAGAGAAAATTGAGGGAAACAGCATGGAGGAGCAATGTTATTAGAGAAGAAATTAAGACGAAAAAGAAGGCTTGCCAAAGATATCGTGCAACAAAGGATCCCGAAGATTACAATTTGTATAAAAACCGGAGGAAAAAGCTGAAAGAGATGGCCCGTAAATATAAAGCAGAATCATGGAAAAGAGCTGGAAAGACTGAAAAATCTTTTTACAGAAATTGTTTTGTTCAGGACTGTGCGTGAATATTGAGCAGTCCCCTTTTGGCTTTAATTTATCCTTAGTTTTATTGCTACAAGGGTTTTGCCCGAGGAGAAAACAACAATTAATATCAAGAGAAACGAATAATTCGCCAAAAAAAGGCTGAAAAATCTCTGGGCAGATTTCTTTTCCGAGACTGTGGCACGTCACATGAATCTTGAGCAATTCTCTTGGACTTTAATTCGTCTTTCGGCAGATACTTTTTTTTATCTAAGGCTGTGCCCCAGCACATGAATCTTGAGAAATTCTTTGGTAATTCCACCCTTTTTTCATGTTCTCTCAAATTTAGTACATTCCAGTCCCAGGAGGAACCTTCAACAACAATTAATTACAAAGAAAACGAACATTTTGCGCTAAAAAAGCTGAAAAATCTTTCTAAACATTTTTTTTCCTAGACTGTGCTCCGGCGCACGAGTCTTGAGCAATTATTTTGGGCTTTAATTTGTTTTTATTTTTAAGAATTTATTGCGTTTTTGATAGAGGAGAAACCTTTAAAAACAATCATCATAAGAAAAACGAACGTCGAAAAACCTTTGGGCAGACTTCCTTCTTCTCAGAGACTGTTCCAATCAATAATTTTGAGTAACTTGAGCTTTAATAAATTTTCCTTATTTGTTCGAAGTTGTTGAGGTCTTTTTGGAGGCGAAAACCTCCAGAACGAAACGAGAATCTAACACTTCATTCAAAAGATGCCGAAAAAGTATTTGGAAAGATATTCCTTTCCAATAGACTGTGTTATTAGATAACCAGTCTGAATAGTTCTGTTGGTATTCAACAAACTTTCTTGATATTCACGAGATTACTGAATGATTCTTCGAAGCAGAATCCCCAGAAATAATTAATAACAAGGACGAGCACTTCGTCTAAAGGATTGCAGTGACAGATATTGTTCTGCCCTTCTACCCTAAAACTGTGTTTCAGCATGTGGGTACTGGGTCTTTTTAGACTTCTTTCTTTGAAATTTTCTTGAAGAAATCTTTAAGATAATCCCAGGTACAAGGTACACCTCATCCAAAAGGTGCTAAAAAAGCTTTAGAAAGATATGCTTCTTAGTGCCAGCACATGAATTTTAAACAACTCGATTGGAGTTCAACGCTTTTTCCTTATTTTATCGCTGTTATTAAGTTCCTGTTGCAAGATTAACTCTCAAAAGCAGTTAATCACAAGAAAAATGAGTATGTTGCTCAGAAAAAGTTTTTAGTAGATACGCTTTTTTTCTCCAAGATTGTGCTGCAGAAAATTCCTTTGGGCTTCAGTAATGTTTTCAAAGCTATTGGGTTCTGGCTCGAGGAGAAATCTTCAAAAACAATTAATCACAAGAGAAAATAACATCTAAATGAGGCTGAAAAATCTGTGGACAGTGTTTTTCCTTATCCAATACCGTGTTTGTTGTTGTTGAGTTATTGTTCGAGGAGAAAACTTCCAGGACGATTAATGACAAAATCAACACTTTGTCCAAAAGAGGCCGAAAAGTCTTTCGAAAGAAATTGTGTTTTTTTTTAAAGACTGTGCTGCTGTAAAACGACAACATTTTGGACTTTTGTTTTCTTAAAGTTATTGGGTTCGCATTTGAGGGTAAATCTTACAAAAATAATTAACCAGGAACAACGAGTATTTGGTCTAAATGAGGCTGAAACGCATTTGACCAGAATTTTTCTACACCAAGACTGTGCTTCAGCATATTATTAATCTTGAGCAATTTTTTCGGCCTTCTACAGGTTTTCTATACTTTCACCAAATTATTACATTCTTGTTCAAGGAGATAGCTAACCACAAGCAAGAACCGAACACTTTGTCCAAAAGCAGCTGAATATCTATGGAAACAGCATACCAGTTTTGAGTTATTCCTCTGATTTAAAACAATTTTTTATATTTTCTGAGCGTGTGCTTTAAGAAACCATTTTTGGCCTTGCATCACATTCCAACCAGCTTTCATCCACAACATATTTCTTCACCTTAAACCTAATTCTTAACTAAAGAATTAGACCCAAATCGGCTCCATAATACTATGGCCACCGCTAGAATCGAACCCGTGTCAGGCGGCTAGATAGCAGGCCCTTACCTGACTGAGCTACCCAGGCTGCCTAAAAAACCACTCAAAAATCTAAAAGATAAATCTTGCTTCATCAAGACGGTGTGCTATAAATTGAAGTCCTTATTTGGTCAATTGAGTAACAAAGCATCGACAAAACTTCTTCATTTCCTATGTAAGGGGAGAGTTTCGACAAGAACTGATCACAGGAGCCAGCTTTGAATTGTTTACCCAAAACTGTTTTTCAAGTAATTAACACTATAAACAGCAAAATCACAAGCTACTAGTTTGCTGTAAATTACATTTTTAGCTTTACATTTTTTTGGGGAAAACTACCAACGCTAAACAAACTCCATAAATAACAAACATAAACAATTTCCCAGGTTAAACTTGTTAACTTTCAAATAGACTACATTTTCATTTTGTACAATTTCTCATTTTAGCCAACTTTTCAGTACAAATTATTTCACAGCAATTTTTTTTATTCCTCCATTAACCGAAGAAAACATTAGCAAAAAGCTGGGCAAAAACCATTTTAATTTAAATTACGCTATAAAACTAATGATTTTGGCATTTACTTGGCAACATAAATAAAAATAGTGGAGCACAGAATTGTGTTAAAATACAAAATTAAAACTTTTTCACTCCATTTACCAGACGGAATATATTATAATATTAATACACAGCGACGGAGTCGAAAGTTAGCTTGTTTATGTAAATTTCAGTGTGATGTTAGCAACAGAAGAAGTCTAAAGGATTTTACGGATTTACATATATATTAATTTTCAAGTTTCTTGAGGTTTTATATGTTTTGTACGTACTTTGTAATGAACTCCTTTTAAGTGCAAGGTAGGACAAGAATCAACCAATTCGGTCCACTAAAAGCTTTCGATATTTTAAGCAACGCCTTTATTTCTGTTCGGTTATAAACTCTGACTATTTTAGGGCTGTCGTTAATAACTTCAAACACGCACATTTAAATGGTTAGCGTGTTCAGTGCTGTTTCGTTTTGTTGCAAAACTAAGACAATATTTTACGATTTGTATGTATGACTATTAAACAGCTATTTTCAAAGTGAATTAAACCGGTATTCGCTGGATTTTATGGGCATAAATCACTAAGGGAACGAACTCGCTCGCAAAACAGTAGACTGGTCACTACAGTTATTCAGTTACGTTTTGAAGCACGATATTCTAACCTAAACTCAAACCGCCATGATTAAAATCCTGATATGAAAGCTCTTCACGAAGCTTTTACATTTTAATATTAACGAATAGCAATTAGCCATAATGAAGGTTGTAATATTTTAACAAAACCAATTGTAACTCGAGCATATAGATTCGGTTCCAGAACAAAACTGTTGACATAAAACCGCTAACAAACGATGCAGTTCTCTGTTTGTAATCACAATTAACTAAATTACAGTTGCTGTAGTTCGTAGAGCTTTCAGTTACTTTGAATTAATATTAAACCCCATAATCCAGCCTTTGTTTATACCGTGACGTTACTCGAGCAATAATTTAATTTTGCTTAATTGACTTCAGATCTGGTACGGGGTTTCAATGCAACACACATGAGTTTTATTATTGAACTACGTGAAAAGTTTTAATTAAGACATAGAAGTGTGTTTATAGCTACGTTTTGATTCAGGGGAATTCAGCAGACAATCAAAATCAAAGTAATGTAAAAAGTATGTAATATAAGCCTAAGTAAAATAAAAACGACCTTGAAACACCTACGATGGTTTAAATTTTATTTCCAGCGCGGGAAACTAATGACCTTGAACAAAATGTTTTGATTGGCTGTGCTTGTTTTACTAGCGCTGCTGTCGCCTTATTATTGGTTCGTTTGAATTCGGTTCTGGGGCGGGGCGATGCTGTTACCCAACGAAAGGTTTTAATTGGCTGCGCTTGTCGCCGATGTCGCCTTGTTATTGGTTGGTTACTACGCATGCCCGTGTTGGACTTAATCTTTGGCGCGATTTTTAAAATTAGCGCTTAAAAAATTTAGAGTAAGCAAATTAAAAACTAAAACTAAGAAAGAATGTTTATCTACTGATTAATAGTTTGAAGATGTCACAAGAATCCTATATATTACCGGCAACAGCAAGAACCACAAATGGTGTAGAGAAGTAAAGAAAATTAAACTTCACTAAAGCAAAGGGAAAAGTTTACAGTGAATTTATTAGCAGTTTAATAAAGGCAGGAGCGGTTTATTTTGAATTCAAGATTAATCACTGTCCTGTTTGTATAAAAGGCGTATGCATACCGAGTTATGGAAGCATCCCAGTTGAAATTGCTTAAGTTCGAAAACATCCAGCAAATCAGTTTTCCTGAATAGGGGTGCAATTACTAGTGACCCTGCAATGAATTTTAAATTAAAGCAATTGCAAAGCCCTGTTCATGCATAAACATTCCCTATAAATATGGAGAAGCCGTTACATATACACAGGTCTAATAAAAGTTGATTACAAAAGTTTTTATTAAACCACATTCAAGACAAACAATAAAAGGTTTATTGAGGATTTTTTTGTATGAAATTATTAGCTTGCGTTCTTTCTAACGAAGTCTTTGCAATTTAAATTAACCAAGAATTTTTTTTATTATGATTTAGCATCGTTTGTACAGTTTATACAATTAAAAAATATTAAAGCTAAGTACATTAAATAAAGTTTAAATACAGAAAAAAATAATTTAATCACACCTATCGTTATAAGAAAGGACCTCGTAATTTTTGACGAGGTGTGCCTTCTCGCCTTCAACATCAACGTAACCTAATCCATCGTATTTGTAATAAAGCGTAACTTTTCCAACAGTCGATCTACCCTCCTTAAATATCCTTCCAATTAAAAGAGGATAACCATCGTCTGCTCCTCCTTGAACTAAATGCCTTTGCCTTAAGAATTTAATACCTTCCGTGTTAGATTTAAGCCATCTAAACCTTTCCGGATGTGGCGAACACAAAATCTACAAAAAGACACTTCTTTTCTTTAGTGATCCTTCCACTCTTTTCAATTTTTTCTGAAGAAAAAAATTGGGAAGCAACACAAATAAATGTACACGAGTTAACAAAAAGTAATTTCAAAATGATGAAGCTAACAACACAAAATGTGTCGAAGGAAGAGATAAAGAACAGGTAAGGGGGAAAACAACGTCAAATAAAACGAGACGGATATACGCGATTTCAATAGGCTAGAAAGAGACACAAAAGCGTTTCTGATTGAAATTTTAAAAAATACCTTGGTGTGCCTGCTATGTGAATGTGGAACGTGATGATACACGTAAAAAATCCTTTTCTCGGCCTCATCAATCTGACCTGGTACAATTACAGTAATATTTGTTCCAGTTTCGTTAAGATAAGAATGTAAAATATGTCCAATGTAAATTTTGTGCCCTCTGTTGTTTGTTCCGGCCGGTACGGCATCCGAAGGTATTTCACCATTGTACTCTTTCCAGTAATAAAATCCTTAAAATTTCTTCGTTAAAAAAACCTTATCGAATATTCGAGTTAAAAAAATAATAATAATAATTACATAAACTGTACCATCTGTGTCCTTTCCCAATGTGCGAACACAAAAACACACAGCGCCAACTAAAACACTTAACCGTAGCGAGATCATTGTGTGATGATGATGATATTCGGAAATCTACTAACGGAATGGTTTTTAGGCAATTATTTATATGTGTATGTCGTATTAAGATAAGGGAATTATCGGGAATTTGGTCGTTTGAATTGTACGCAATAATTGGAACTCTTGGTTGAACGAATACATTCGGGATACTCACAAAATAATCTCAAAAGTGAGAGAATGGACGTGTTTGTTTGTATAAATATGCGTCAAAAGTAAATACTTCGTTTTTTATTTTGTTTATTGGGCTTACTCTATCGGTTTTGGGTCAAAACGGATTTGAACTTTCATTCATACGCAAGTTGATAATGAAATCAATTCTGATTCACATTTTTTTACAATAACAGAATTATTATTAAAATTCTTGTTGAAGTTTTATATTTTTTTTACCGACACCAAAAGGACCTTGAAAGTATTTCCAATTTTTAAAATAATAAAATATAAACTTTTCTTAAAAGGATAATAATAATCTCCAATGAATAACAAAGCTAATTCGGTTATCTGTAACAATCGCAAAAAATTTCAAAACACACTTGAATCAAATGATAGGAAAGGTCAGTTCCCTCTAAAATAAATTTCAAGCCTACACTTCTCGGCGAAACAGTAAGTAAGCTAGTAATAAATTGTCTACTGTAATAAAACAAACAGAAATTATGATCCAGCGAAAAAGATAAATTCTAACAAAATTTATCTTTACTTCTTTTACGTCCGGTGTAAATACTACGATGGTTTTCAACCATTAGTCACACTAATCTTATTTGTATTGTTTGTTGTTCCCGTGTAGATAAATCAGTAGTTTTTTAGGAAATTCTGGAAATATTTTCAGTAAGCAAAATAATCTAAAACGTAAATTTTTAAAGAGGAGGTGTTTATTAATGCAAACTCATACAAATTGAAAATATTATTGTAAAAATGTTTATTAAAGAAATTTGTGTGAAATGTTTAAAAAATATTCGTTGAATGTGATAAGCGCATGACCTTTCTCACTATATCAACGGTCATTAACACTTAATTTAGATGTTTTTTTCTTCATAAACTTTGGTTAGTAAGTTTCGTCATTCTTCGAACGTTTTGTGACTTGTGAATTTTAGGCCCAGTTCTACAAAGAACCTGAGGTTCTGCTTTCAACCGAATTTAATAATTTTTAATAAAAAATCTCGAGTGTTTAAAATCAGTCTGTTTAGGGAAATACATTAAATTGTGTTCATTTGCAAATTAATATACACATTATAAGCCAGTTCTGCCCAAAAAGAAATTTAGAAATGTCAAAAGTTAGTTTAAATTTAAAAATTCCGTGGAAACTGCATCAAATTGGAAATAGGTAACTCTTAAAATTAACTTTTAAAAAACAAAAGCCGACTTAGTGTAAATAGTGGAATGATAATAATTATTGGAGCCCAAACATTTGATTAAATATTAATCAGTTGACGCAAAGAATTAAGTAAATATAAATAATTTAAAGGTAAATAAAAATTGTTTGGTTTGCACCCTTTTCTATTAACAGAACGAGTGTGTTTGAAAATATTTTCAGAATTATTTTTGGCCAGAAGTAGGTTCATTTATTTATTTTTAAATATTTAGCAAAGCGTTTTAGTTTAGTTAATGTAGAGAAGAAGATGTATTGTTTCCCTGTTTTCTACTCTAATTCCTGTTTATTATTAGGGCTTTTATAGGTACTTTTTAAAATTCATAGTTTCTTAAGTTTTGACTTTTTACGCCCCTTTTTTATTTCATCTTCTCTTCTTCTTTCGACGCGACGGTGTGAAGTAGCTGCATTCAGACTATAGGCCCATTGTGCATCTACCGAAAATTAAAGGATGCTTTCATACAGACCAGCCCTAGCCCAGTGCCAAGATCTTGCCCATAGAGGCGTTTCGTGTATCATCGGGCTCTAGATCGGTACCAAATATAGGCGATGTCTTAGAAGAAGTAGTCTGGGGCATTGCAAAAGGAGATGCTTCGTTGCAGAATCAATTCCTCAGAGATGCCCATCAGATTCAGATGCCTTTTAAAGCGGCATGACTCGTAAGAAGGCCTGTGACTATCCTGAGGTGCTTCCTACTGAATCTAAGGCGCTGTTCGGACCTAGCTTTTGAAGGTGTGTCGATGACTAGCTTTGCTTGTCTCAGCCCAGTGCGCGAAGCCCAATATGAAATAAACTGAGAGCGAGTCCAGTCTCTAATTGCTTTCTGAATGCTCAGTTGGTTGAGCTGATCTTCGACATTGCGTGACCGTTTTGATTTGGTTTCTACAGAGCTCAAAGGTGTTTGACTGTCGGAGCATATGCCTGTTCTGGTAGCCTCTGGTGAGGTTTCCATGGGCACAGATTAAAATTACAAAGACCTCAGTCTGAAAAACAATCTCATTGTAGGTTAGTCACCATAAATGCCAGCACCGGAGCCTGGGCCTGTTTTCGATCCATCTGTGAACCACAGTAGATCAGAAGATCTGGCGCGTTCCCTGAGCAGTGATGAGCATTCGTCCCTTGCAGGGATAGTTATCTCGCAATTTCTGGCGAAAGAGCAGCAGGAAGACACTACATCGATTCGAGCACTAAGCAGCGGGTATGACTCCATCAAACCAGACAGAATCTGAACGTGTCCCTTCAGCCTCTCATCACACTTCCAAAGGCCGCTGGTGAATAGCTTGTAGGCCAACTTTCGTGCTTCTGCCGCAATTATAATGTGAAGGGACGTTAGGTTGAAAGGGACCTCCAGGGTCGTCGAGGGCGTGGTACGATCAGCCCTCGTGATAGCAGAACTTTCTAACCTCTGGAATTGGGTTAGAACCATTTATGTGTGTTTCCCTGCAGTTGAGGGCTACCACACTAGTGAACATAAGCATTTAAGGGGACAGGCTTCATGTGATGCCGAAGGTCCGACGGCATGGCCCACTTTATCTTTCTGGTTATGTGATTGTTCCAGACAAGCTTAGCATCTAGCGTTAAACTCAGGTACTTTACTGCGCTTGAGAGTCTCAAGGCTGTTCCAAATATTTATTACAGATTCCCTGAAGCCTTCCAATTTTCTTTTTCTTGTGAAGATTCCAAGCTCAGCTTTGGCAGGATTAACTGTCAGTCTTTGCACTATAGATAGTGCGCCTTGCATTATTCTGCCGACTGTACCAGGAAATTTTCCCGGGACTATGTTTGCAAGATCATCTGCATAACCCTGCGCATAATAGTCAGGTGGTTAGAAATTAAATCAAATTTTAAAGGTATGTTCCGGATGTACCCTTTTCCATTAACAGAACGAGAGTGTTAGAAAATATTTTCTTATATACATTGTTTTGGTAAATTTTCAGAATTATGTCAGACAAAGTCATTTCATTTATTCATTTTTTTTTTATTTTTAGAAAAGAGTTTTTATATTAGTTAATTTAGAGGAAATATCATAGCATTTTTTTATATTTTCTATTCCTACTCCCGTTTAATATTAAGGGCTTCATAATTTTTTGGAATTTCCAAAACTACAAAATTAATTTCTTAGGGTTGAAATTTCCAGAATCTTTGTATTTTGGGGAATGAAAATTAAATTATTTGAAAAATTTACGGATAAATAAAACTTATTATTTGCTTGGCATCCTTTTGTGTTAACGAACGCTACGTTGTTTGGATATATTTTTATATGAGAAACATTTCTAGACTTTTAGAATTATATAGGAACAATATTTTTTGGTTTTTAAGTTGTTTAATTAATTTATTCTTATATTAGTGCTTTTCACCATTTTGTATTAACGGAAGCAGAGTGTTCGAATATATTTTTTTTAAGATTTTCGGAGTTATTTAAGACTTTTTTGGATTTTTACTATGTAGTTTAATTAATTTGTTTTATTATTCTTAGCAAGACATTCTTAGTTAATTTGGAGAAAATTTAGTCTCTGCTCAATTTCTTCTCCAATTTTATATTCCTATTCCTTCTTATTATTAAAGATTTTATAGGTTTGATTGCTTCATAAAATTTATTTCCTATATTTTGATCTTTCAAAAATATTCTAGGGATTTGTGAAGGGGGCTGGAAAATGCAAACGTAGAGTATTGACAATAAAATAAAATCAAAGAAGGAGTTGATTTTCTGAATACAGAAGAAAACTGCTACAAAAAAATAATTACAAATCCTTTCGAAAAATCGATCCAAAAAGAAGAACGAGGGAAAAAAATAATTAATTAAAATTAAATCTATAAGGAATTAAATAGCAAAGAAGGAAAATAACTAAATTACTTCCGAAAAATTTCACAAAGAGGAAAAATTAGGAATAGAGGGTTAAATTTAATCACAACTAAATTTAAAAAATGAATAAGAAAATAATGAAGCTTGCTTTAGAAAAATGGCACAAAGAAAAAGAAGAATGATGACGAAAAATAAAATTTAATTAAGGTTAAATCTAAAAATTAAATATAATCGAAAACAAATAGGAACGAAGGAAAATAATAATTATAAAGACCTCTTTTGAAAAGCTGAACATAGAACCAGAAAAATGAGGCAGAAGCTACAAATTAAAAAAAAATTAAAATAAATAGAAACAAAAAAACGAAACAGCAAAGCAGTACCTTCTGGAATTTGAAAATAAAATCCTTAAGATATGAGGGACTAATTTAATTAAAAATTAATCAGTATTCCTTAAAGTCGTTATTATCATTTAATAAAAAAACAGCAAAATTAGAAAAGAAAGACCAACCGGAAATATTTATATTTCCTGGAAACGATAAAGTTTTACTAAAAATTAACAAAAGTAAATACATTTGAGTTATTTATTGTATAAATTACTTACTTATCCTATGAACTTACGTTATTAAAATCACGTAGGCTATTAAGTTCCTGAAAATCTACACGTAAACTTTGATGAGTTACTTAATTTCGTTGAAGACGAATAACAAAACAAATAAAGATTCTCGTTGCATTTCCTAATTAGTAGGTTTACAGATATTTTGTTGTAAATATTTTTTTTCAGACTCACGAGAAAATATTGAACGAATAATTACAAATTTTGCCGAAAATGCAATTAACAGAAGAACAAACTGTTGTAAATAATAAAAAATTTCATTTCTGGCCGAATAAAAAGTTATTTTGAAAACAGGCCAAAAGTTCACAGGTTTGAATGTTCGGTATTGAAGATTGAATAAAAATAAACACTAGTTTTATAACTAACTTGAAGCAGACATTTTTTAGTCTTCTGGGAAAAGAAAGGAGGATTCAAGTGACATAAAATTTTCTGAAAAATATCTCCAAAAGTCGATTTCTGATACGAGTTTGATAAAAAGTGCACCTGGAAACCAATAAAAGTTGTGTATAGAAGAATTTAAAAGAATCAGAAAATTGTTCATTTTTTAACTGAATTTTTGAAGTGATTCGCCATGAAGAATTAACCAAAATCGCTTTGTATTTCCCGAAATTTAAAAGAAATTATAAAAACAGCCACTCTTGAATAACCAATATTTCCTAGAAAAAGGGAAGGATATTTTCAATAAGCAACAGTAAATAAAAATTTATATTAAGTTGTCACGAAGTAGCCAACCGACGTGCTTGATGACTAAACAAATAATCCAACTATTAAGTAAACGACGAATGTTAGGAGGACTACGTGAACAAATTTTTTCCCCTGTAGTGCTCTCGGGAATCATGGTGAAAGCAATAGAGAAAGAAAAATTGCTGCCAATTACAGCGATAAACAATGTTCTACTAACCTACTTTCTCCAAAATGAAAACAGAGTCCCTTGATTAACTATCTACACCGAAACCTTTTTACTAAGTTTTCAGGTTGGATAGAATAATGGTTTTTTCGTCGGCTATGTTGGAACAACTTGTGCCCTTGTACTACATTTTAATCGGCAGCTTGATGCTTAAATGACCTTTAAAATATAAAAAAAAAACTGTCGATTATACGTTTACACCCGAGATTAGGGAATGATTTGATTTGAAATTATGCTTGAAAGTTCAAATATTTCACGTCTAAACTTAAAATTGAAATTCCTAATAAACCTAACTGTAATTTCAATCCACAATTTTTAGATTTATTTAAAGGAGAAGGAAGAAAAAGAGCGAAAAAAATACTCAAATTTCTAACATACTCGTAGATTTTAAGGTCAGATTTTCAAATATAAATGAAAACTTCTTTCTAGTAGAAGAGTGGGATTTCAGACCACAAATTTTCGATGGACTGAATTTCTCTGCAGTGAACAAAGAATAAATAGAGAATAAGGAAAAGTACAAGAAAAAAATGATAAGATGAAGATCAAAATGAGAAAGAGAATAAGAAGAAAAAGCACAAGCGAAAAACGCATTCTAAATTAAAATTCTTCTTAAATAGTGATCTTCAACTGTAACTCAAAATCTGTCTAGAAAATTGTAATTGCAAGTCAGAAATTTTAGTTCTACTGCTAGTTCTTCTTCTGAAGAACAAGGAGAACAAGACCAATACAAAGAGAAGATAATGAAGAAGAAACACAGAACACGAAGACGAGATTCAAATTTCTAATCTGGATTTTAAACTTAGATCTACGAACCTAACTCAAAACCCTGTTCACTCTTCAAGGTTGAAATTTTTAGCCTCTGTATTTACTAAAAAAGGGGCGAAGCGGAAGAAGAAAACAAATGGGTAAGGAAGAATATCCAAGTTTCTGAGAGAGATTCAAATTTCCGAATATTAAGCATGGATCAACACACCAATTCAAAATTCAAGTTTTGTTCGCACTACGAGGTTGGAATTTTGTGCACAAAATTTTGTATTTATTGAAGAGCGCGAGAAGAAGAAGGAGGAAGGGAGAAGGAGAAACAAATTCGAAATTTATGACTTTTTATAACAGATTTTAAACTCTCTAGTCCAGTTATAGTACTTCAAGAAAAGGATTTGGGTTTTACTAAATTCGATTAATATTTTTGAAGATATAGAACCTAACGAAGAGAAGAAAACGAAAAAGAGAATAAGTAGAAAAAGTAGAAATTCTAATTTTAAGACTGTGATTAAAATTTTAGGGCATTTCGAACATACATTGAAAATTTCTCTGTGGTTGAAGATTGGAATTTCAAGGCACGAATTTAGGGTTTACTGAGGAATGAGTTCAAGAAAATAATTAATTAATTTTTTCTGGTCCAAAATTGTTATTTCAAGGAACAAATTTGGGTTTTATCAATTTCGCCCTTTTCCGGAAGGAGAAGAAGAACAGATTCAAATTTTCAATCCCGAATTTAAACTCGCAACTTCAAACTTAAATTTATTCTTTTCATGGTTGAAATTAGTATATAAAGCTAGAAATTTTAGATTTAGCAAGGAAGGGGTACTGAAGAAAATGGGATGGAAGAGGAGATGTATAAGAAGACAAGAAGCGGAAATGAAGACGAAGAAAAATTAGTCACTGATATTCGAGTTCTCAGTGTAGCTTTTATAAATCCTAACTTCGAACATAAGTTTTTTTCTGGTTGAAGATTAGAATTTCAAGTCGCAAGATTATTCTGGAGAAGGAAGAACAAGAAGAGGATAACGAGAAGACATCAAAAATAAGACGAATATAAAAAGCAGAAAAGATGAAGATGAGAATGTGACAAAAATAAAATTAGAAAGATACATTTCTAAATTTACGACTGCGATTCGAATTTCCAACCTGGATTGTAAAATCAAGTTTTTAGAACATAAATTAGAATTCCATTTTGGTTGAAGATTGGAATTCCAAACAACAAGCTTTACTGTACTAAGTTCACTGAATTTTTCTGAAACGAGAAGAAGAGTAGAAGGAGATGAAATAGATGACAGGAAAAGAAAAATTGTTAAACTTACATAAATATATTGGCTAGGCAAAGTCCTAATCTAAACTTTAATCATGAAAAGAGAAGAATATGAAAAGTAAATAAAGAAAAGAAGTAGGGGCCGAATGCGAATTGGGAAAACGAACGAAAAAGAGGAGGTAACGGATAACAAGAAGAAAGTAGAAGAACAAGGGTAAATGAGAAGAAAAAGAAAACGAAGAAGGTCGAAGACGAAAAGGAACATGCAGAAAAAGGAGAAGAAAGTCCAGATTTATGAATCAATTCTGTATTTTTCAAGCTTCGGTTACCTAACTGAAAACGTGAGCTGAAACTAAATCTGGATCGAACTAAATCCGAACCCACGTGAAAGAAGACCCAATAATTCGGTGTCATATAATTTAAAGCCCGAACACTTCAATTTAAACGTTAACAATTGCGGTAAATCGTAACTAAAACCCTTTTCGGACCTATGAATAGACATCAAATAGTCGGTAATTGTACATCACTTAAATAGAACCGTCGAGTGAAAGATATAATTTCAGTAAAACAACCTATTTTGCATGCGAGTCTCTTCGCGTGATGGCCTCCTATTATCTGTCAGTTCTCCCTGTTATCAGCGGTTTCTCTGCTTCGAAATTACGGGGTGAGGGCTGCTTTTATATACGAAGCTCCTTGGGCGCCCTTCGGAAGACGTATTGGAATTTGTTACCAAAATAGCTTGACTCAGTTACTTTAATAATCTTACATTTCGGATTTTTCACGTATTTATTAAAAAAATCATGAAAGCTTCTAGCATTCTATTTTTAGCTCCAAGTAGCTTACAGAATGGCAGAGAAGCTTGGGTTTCCAAGACGAAGATTATTTTTAGTTTGAGAAGTCGATATTTTGCGCAAAAACGAGCCCTTTTAAACCACATTATTAAATCGTAATCTCTTTAGAATTATCACAAAAAAATCAGATAAGCTTTCAATAAACTTAAACTCTTTGATGTTTTGTATTCCCTGAACCAACAGTGTTTGTTTCATTTCAAAGTTGCTTTGCTTAAAAAAAATGGACAGAAAGGTCAAATTTTGAAATACAAAATACGACGGGAAAGTTAAAATTTTGAGCAAAACCGAGTGCTTTTGACGCAATTTGAATTGTAGCAAGCTTGAATCTTAAATGGGCAAAGCCCTTTAGGATTATTTCACACCAGTAGTACTACCTTTATAAAAAATCTTCTTCCCTAAATCAAAAGTGTTCGTTTAGTCTCAAAGCTGCTCTGTTTGTAAGGGAAAAGAGGGCATAGAAATCTGCTTCTTAAACACGAGCATTATTTCCTGATGGAAAAGTCCAAATTGAAAAGGGCAACGCCCTTCAGAATTATTTCATATCAGTAGTGCTACCTACCTTTATAAAAATAAATCTTTAGAAGTTTAAAACTCTGACGAATTTTGTTTGGTGAACCAACAGTATTCATTTCATCTCAAAGTTGCTTTACATTTAAAGGGAAAAAGGGCGGAGAAATATAATTTTTAAATACGAGCGTTATTCTTCATGAAAAAGTCCAAATTTCGAGTAAAAACGAGCCCTTCTAACATAATTTGAGTTTTCACGCGCTTGAATCTTATACCATAATTCTACACCAATAGTGCTACCTTTACAAGAAAATCTTCAGAACCATCCTGAGTTTTCTTTATTTTTTTCTGTATATGTTGTTCCCTGAACCAAACGCGTTCATTTAATCTCAAAGCTGCTTTGTTTTTAAAGGGCAAAAGGGTAGAAAAACCTGACTTTTATATATGAGCATTATTTCTTAATGGGAAAGTCAAAATTTTGGGCAAAAATGAGCCCTTTTTAAGCTAATTTGTCTTTTCACACGCTTGAATCTTAAAAAGACAAAGCCCTTCAGGATTACTCCACATCAGTGAAACAAAACATTTAAATCCGTCCTAAGTTAACAACAATATTAAATATTTTCCCTATATTGTTCGCTGAAGAAACACTGTTTGCTTAATCTCAAAGTTGCTTGGTTTTCAAAGGGAAAAAGAACAGGGAAATCTGATTTTAAATACAAGCACTATCTCTTGATGAAAAAGTCTAAATTTAGGGCAAAAATGAGTCCTTTTAACTCTATTTGAATTTTCACACGTTTGAATAGTAAAGGGGCAAAGCCCTTCTGGATTATTCCACGTCAGTAGTACTACCTTTAAAAGAATCTTATTTGCATCCACCCTAAGTTTACAACAAAGTTAAACTCTTTGACGCATATTACCCCTTGAACCAAAACTGTTCGTTTCATCTCAAAGTTGCTTTGTTTTTCAAGGGAAAAGGGCCAGGAAATCAGATTTTTAAATACAAGCGTTATTTATCGGTGTAGAAGTTAAAAGTTTGGGAAAAGTAAGCCCTTTTAACCCAATTTGAATTTTCACACGTTTGAACCTTAAAATACGAAGACCCTTCGTATTGTTCTACATCAATAGTGCTACCTTAAAAAAATCTTTCGATCCATCCTAAGTTTACAATGTATTTTGTTCCCTGAACCAACAGTGTTCCTTTCAACTCAAAGCTGCCTTGTTTTAAAAGGGAAAAAGGTGACTTTTCCGGTCTTTAGTATATTAGGTTAGTTGGGCGTACCTTCTAAGCCCTTTTGTTTATAGCTCATTACGTTAAAAAGTTTACTTTACCTGATGTTCCTTTGTTAAATAAATATACTGAGAGATAAGGTTTTTATTTAGTTTTATCTTGAAGGGTCCTTTGTTGATTTTCTAATGGATTAAGCTTTTCGAAACAAACAGCTAAATTAAAAAAAAACTAGCTTTAATAAGGTTAGTTAAGCTGTGAGCTAAAATACTCGTGAATAGGTAGGTAACTGCGAGTCTAGTTCTGCTTGTTCTGCGGAAGGGGTTTAAATTGAAAATTAATTAAAATTAATAGAAAATTAAAAATAAAAGCGTTCGAAGGGTATTTAAAATAAATTACAAGCTTATCTAGGTGTAAGATTCAAGTATAAACATTTAAAAAAATACTGTCCTAAAAATGTAATTTTCAGTGAAAGCTCAAAATAACAAAAAACCAAAACAATTTGCATTCAAACCTCGAATACCTTTCCGTGTCTGGAACAAACGTGACTTTATACAAAACACCAGCCACCATTTTATGATAAAACGTGCAAATAATAAACATTAAACTCCGTTTTTAAATAGCTACAATAAATCACTTAAATTGAGGCCCCCATTTTTAATTTTCTAAAATTACTTTTAATTTCGCAAAACCTCCTTTAATTCCCTTGTAAAAATTTTAATATTAAACGTACATTATCCTCGTCAAACCACAGAATAAATTTAATCAAGTATAATTAAACTTGTTTCGAATTCTCTTCGGTTGTATTTCCCGAGAACGAAAGCGAGACTTCAAAACTTAGAGTAATAATTTTTCACGAACGAATTTCGTTTGTAATTTTGTAACTGTTAATGCTTGGAAGTTTCTTTAAAGTTTGGGCTGGCAACGACAAATTTCACTTTTAATGGAATACCGTCAGTTTCATGCCTGAATTTGTAATTATGATGGAATCAAAAAGGCTAGTTTCTGGGTTTTTGAGGCCTCATCACCCGTTAGTTTAAGCTGTGCATTGATTATTTTAGAGAAAAATACGAATATAAAGGAATTTAATAACTAAACTGAGTTTTGATTATTACTGTTGTTGATATTTATTATTTTTGCAGACATTAATTTCAATATTTATGAATACAAATAAATTCTCATTGGTGAAGATTTACATATACTAATAACATTTTGAAGCGTTTGGTCGATTGTAAGCACAAGAAAAATCATAGAAAAATTAATGGAAACCTAGTTTCTGATTTTTTGTAGTCTCATTCACTGTGCATGTTTCTAAAACCACCTAATCATATTAGAATTTCTGCTCGAATAGCAACTAAGCTAACCTTTCTCATGACAGATATTAAAAAAATAATAAACAAAGTTCTTTAAATGGTGTAAGCTGATTTCACCAACATTTTGCTAGAAAGTTAGCAAAACACACTAAAACAGTATATAAACTTCCCGACTTTCCACATTCTACTACTTTACACCCCAGTAAGTTGATACGGTAAAAGGGATTTAACTTTAAAGCTGCATAAACTAAATTTAAACTTCAAAAGGTTCCAAGTTCGCCAGGTAACTCAGGTTGGGAATTTTTCTTTTAATGTTGGCCAATTTTTTTGGAAACAACGCTCAAATATTTTGAGGAATATTGCAGGTATTTTTAAAGGTTAGATTTAAGTAAACAATTAAGTGTAACTAATAAAAGCCTTTTTTTTAAATCTTATTTTTAAAATACTTCTCGAAGAAGCAAATATTCAGTTTCATTTTAATTATTTTCTAACTCAGTTATAAGGAAGGCTATTATTTTGTTTGCATTTAAGAAAATAAACGTAGGATAGGCAAGTTAAGTTTACATTATAATGAGTAGGAACCTCCAGTATGGCTGTGTTTGCAGATGTTCCGTAATTTAAGAGTATACTAAACCAGATAAATGCACGATTTAATGATTCCACTGCACAATGTGCACTTGCAACAATTAGTAATTTCCAGGTTTTACGGTTTTGGTGTCGTTAACTACAAACTGTGTGGTTACAAATTAAATTGGTGTTTAAAACCTGTAGTTTAGTTCAGGGAAAACTTGCTTTTTGCTACTAACACAAATAAATCCTTGTTGGAAAAAATTCCTCGTCTTACGGTTTATGACATTCTTAGGTATGATTTTTCAGTAAATAAATCATTGTCCTCTTGCTGCTAACATTTAGGTGGAAAGAATTGGATTTTGGCGAAGTTCTAAAAACAAATTAAGGAAAACCCCCTTTGCCTTACTTTCGTGGTTTTGAAAAATCATTTTGCGCCCTTAGAGTTTCCAGGTAAACTTTTGTGAGCAACATTTTTGCCTTATATCATTTAACTGATAGAATTTCTACGATTTGTGGCACAAACCTACCAAAATGTTGCTAATTTGGCGCAATGATTGAAACTACCGAAGATTTCCAAATTTGGAGGTTTCCGCCCAAAACAATTGAATTTTGCGATATTTCAGGGCACAAATAATTTCTTTTTTACTGTAACTCGAATAAATAATTGTGAAAAGAGTTAGAGTTCGTTAAAGTCATATAGAAACTATAGAAATCTCCGCCTTGCGGTTTCACCATTTTGAAAAGCTGCTTTGCACTTGCAAGATTCCCAGAAGTTTTGTAAGCAATATGTTTGCTTTGCGTCATTAAACTTCAAACACAAACTTACAAAAATTTTATTAATTTGGGGAATGATTAAAGCTACCGTGGATATCCAAACTATTCAAACCCAAATTTTTCCCAAAAATTTTAGTTTTGAAATGTTTGTTGCTAACACGAATAAATCCTTATTGAAAAGATTGGATTTTCATAAAGTTCTGCAAAAGAAGTTAAGGAAAAACCCTTAGCTGTATGGTTTCTGTGGTGCCGAAAAACTATTTTACGCTTATGAGATTCCTAAGCAAGATGCTCTTGAACTGATAAAATCACTATTATGGTGACACAAACTTTTGTTTATTTGAGGCAGTAATTAAAACTGTTGAGGATTTTCAAGTTTTTAAATGATACCTCTGAAGTGTCGATCCAAAACACTTGTATTTTGAGATGTCTTAGAGACCAAGTCTTTACTTATTTTGCTGCTAACACGAACAAGTCCCTGTGAAAAAAATTATAGTTTGATGAAGTCGCACAAAAAAACCTACGCCTTTTGCGTTCCTGATTTTGGAAAATTATTTCGCACCCTTAAGGTTCCGAATTTTCCAAGTAAAGTTTTGTCTTTAAGTGATAACATTTGCATCAGTTGAGGTACAATTTTGTTAATTTGCGGCAATGATTATAACATAATTGTCCAGGATTTTTCAATTACTCAACCAAAAACTCGAATTTGAGGAAACAAACCGCTGCTATCGATTATTCAAACTCATGTCTGCCAACGTAAATAAATCCTTGCGAGAAAAATTGTAGTTTGAGAAAGTCTCAGTAAAAATAAAGATAAAGTTATGAAAGCAACATGTTTACTTTATATTATTTAACTGATAAAATTTGTTCGCACAATCTTACCAAAATTTTGCTAATTTGAGACAACGATTAAAACTGGGCATGATTTTCCAATTATTCAACCCAAAACTACGAATTTCAACCCAAAAACTTCGAATTCTGAGATGTTTGCTTTTTATCTACCAACACGAACAGCTCCTTGCGAGAAAAACTGGAGTTTGAGAAAGGTGCACAAAGAGAAGTTTCGAAAAATATCTCCCGGTTTACGGTTTCGTGGTTTTGAAAAATTATTTTCATAACGTAATGTTAGGTTTTCAGGTAAAGTTTTGTAAGCAACATGTTTGCTTTACATCATTTAAAGCATGTCCCATAAGTAACCGGACTAAATTAAACGGCAGATGTTTCAGTAACAACAGAAATTTCAAAACCAATTTTATTTATATTTTCAAAGGTCATTATACAAGTTTCCAAAAAAAAGTAACAATCAAACTTTAACACTGTTTTTGGAGATTTTGAGCAACATCTTCTTTCCGTGCTCCATAAGCCTTTGTCCATGGTTTGCAGCAACTTCAGATGATATGTTCTTCCAGATCCGTTTAAAGGAGTTAATGTTTTTTGGAGTTTCTGTGCGGATTGAGTATTTTTGTTTACAAATCGCCCAAAATTGTTCGATTGCACGTGCTTGTGGTAGATTTGGGGGATTTTTTTCTTTAGGTACGAAGTTAACATTACAGCCATCCAAGTATTGTGTAACGTTTTTAGCGTAATGTGAGGTTGCCAAGTCCGGCCAGAATAATATATTGGCCCCAGAATGGTATCTTTGGATGAAAGGAATTAATCTTTTCTTAACACATTCGCTTAAATAAAGATCTGCATTGATGGCACGTACGTTATAAAGGGCCCCGAAACATTTCCCTCGCCGTCCATCGCCTGCCAAACTAAATATTTTTTGAAAAACTTAGTTTTTTTCTTGACTTTTTGATCATATTTAACTTCTTGACGGTTGGAAGAGTGAAAAAATTTTCGTCCAGGTACTTCTTTTGGGTCTACCGGCACGTAGGTCTCATCGTCAAATATCAAAATGGAAGTCCGCAATTTGTCAACAACGTAACGCGCGCCAGACTTCGCCCTTTTCTCCTGATTGTTGACATAATGTGGCACTATTTTTTTTGTTCGAACTTTCATCTTTAGGTCTTTTGTCTTAATTCTAGCTATAGTCGATTTTGAAACTTTTACCTTCTTAGAAAGGACACGTATGGAAAGATCAGACTGATTTTTAAACGCTTTTTGAACACGCCTTACAAGTTTAGGCACTGCTACTGTTCTAGGTCGACCAGATAGCTGCTGATATTTATATTCTCCGGTTTCTTCATACCTTTTTACAATATCATAAATAGTGCTCTTGCCAACTCCTTCAATTTTAAAGTGGTGCTAAGTTTTTGTTTTACATTTGTTTGCCTGTTTTAAATAAAACTGGAGAATTCGCAATGCGCGAGCCTGCTTTTCACAGCGCGACATTTTAATACTAAAATCAAATGTCATATTGCCGTCAATTGTTTTGTATAAACAGACGTTGTACTTTTCAATGGTATCTAGATTAATTGCCTCCCATTTCGTTTTGGCTTTGGAAATGGACCAACAGACTTAGTCCGGTTACTTATGGGACATGCTTTAACTGATAAAATTTCCATCGTTAAATTTGGTACAAACCTATCAAAACTTTGCTAATACGTGGCAATGTTCAAAACTGTCTAAGATTTCGAAATCATTTGAATCCAAATTTGGATTGTCGGCCGCAAATACTTCGAGATGTTTTAGGGGACAAATCATTACTCTTTTACATCTAACACGAAGCACGAATTATGAAGAAATTGTGGGTTTGGGAAAGTTGCAGAAAAAGTTCAGAACAAAATTCCTCGGCCAACGCTTTCGTGGTTTTTAAAAACTATTTTCACCACATAAAAGTTTCAGGCAACGTCTTGTAAGCAATATGTTTATTTTATATCATTTAACTGACAGAAATGCCCTGATTTGTGGCACAAACTTCACTAATCTGCAGCAATGTTCAAAACTGCCGAAGATTTAAAAATAATTGGAATGGAACTTTGGGTCGTCTTACGATTTAGCGATTTTGTAAAACCACCTTGAACTCGTAAGGTTCCCAGGTAAAGTTTTATAAGCAACATGTTTTCTCTGTGTTTCTTAAGCGACAAAATTGCTGTTATTTGTGGCACAAACTCACTAAAACTTCACTAATTTGAGGCAATGGTTAAAGCTGCTGTGGATTTCCAAATTATTGGACTTCAAATAAGGCTTCCTTCTGAAAACTTGTACTCTGAGATGTTTCAGTGGATAAATCATTGTTTCTTTTTTCCTGTCAATTCGAAAAAAACTATGTCAAAAAAATTGGAGTTTGATAAAGTAAGAAAAAATCTCTGGTTTTACGTTTTGCGATTTTGAAAACTATTTTGCGCCAGGCAAGATTTTGTAAGCGACGTGTTTGTTTTTGTATTACTTAACTGAAACAATTGTTACGATTTTTTGGATTCCCAAATTAATCGTATCAATTTTTTTGATCACTTGCCAATGTTGTGAGTGTGAAGAATTTTTTTGTTGTGCTTGTTTAACTTTCTTTATTCAAAATTTCATTTTTTTCTTGTTAATTTCACTTTTTGACTTGTTAAATTCATGTAATTAATTTCACATTTTTCTTGATGCCTGGTTATTTAGTCCATTTGCGTGTCTTTATTGTCGTTTAAAAGTAATTCTTTCGGGGTTTCCGAGTCTATTATTCTTGTATTCTTTTTGTGTTATTCAAATTACCATAATTTAAATTGTTTCATTTAGAATGCTTTCCTTAGTGAAATCTTCGCCTACTTTTATGCAGCTATATTTGCATAAGTGTCATCCTGGTTATTTATGTATTGAACCTGCGCAGTAGTTGACTGTCGGAGGTGTTGTGGATTTTTAAGACGAATTAGTTCTTTCTGGCGATAGAATTCCTGCAGATCGCACACGTGAATTTTGTGAAAAGTTGTAATTTTAGTACGTTTCATTTTTAATGATCGTAATTTATTTAATTGATCCGATGTTCGGAATTGGTGACTGTTATGTCTAATTAACAGTTTTTTCCTGCACTTTTAGTGGTGAGTTACCTTTTTAGTAAATTTCTTTAATCTCCATTTTTCTGATTTCATTTGGAATTTTCAGCTCCTAATTGCACCTATATTCAATTTGATGGTGTTAATCAGAAATATTTTTTTCCTTCTGGAAGAGCTTTGTGTATTTTCCTGGATGGAATATTTTAATTTCCTTTGGAAATTAACTTTTTGGTAAATTTCGTTACACGTGGAGGGAAGCCATTTTCCTATGCCGTTTAGAGCCACTCATTTTTTTTTCCAGTTTAATTCAAGTGTTGCTGAATTCCAGATTTCTTATGATTCTTAATCAAGGAAGCTTAAGATAAGTGTTATTAATATTGTTTTGAATTTGATAAAATTTTACTTATTATTCAATTTAAATACCGCACAGGTGTGTGTACACCTGTTCGTTTTTGTAAAATTCTCTGCTTAGATAAATTGTGTATTTTGTCATGGTAATTCAATTCAATCATGAATTAGCTTTTTGATTTATCTTTTATAAATTTTTGCTACTTAATATTTTTCTAATTCATGAATGAATTATTAATATTTTTTATATTTAACTTTAACATTGTATTTTTAAGTACATTTAATTTTTGTGTGGTAATTTGACAAGTCTTAATTCATGTTCTAGTCAACCTTTAATTAGTGTTTGTTGTAATTAATTTTAAACCCTGGCCTTTTGCGCCGAAAGTACGAGTACCGTAAAATAAAGCGTTACCTATTTAATGATGGCTTTTATTATTGTATAAGTTTTTTTGGTAACACAATTTTCATTATTTGTTGACACAAATCTACTACGGCTTTGTTAATTTAGGGCGATGATTGAAACTACCGAGGATTCCCAAATTATTCAAACTCAAATGTGGAGGTTTCCGCCCAAAACACTTGGATTCTGAGATATTTCAACACACGAATCGCAACTCTTTATCCTGTAACTAGAACAAATCCTTCTGAAAAAATTGAAGTTCGATAAAGTCACATAGAAATTTAAAACAATCCCTGTCGTATGATTGCGCGATTTTGAAAAACTGTTTTCTAATTTAGGGCACTGATTGAAACTATTAAGAATTCCCAAATTACTCAAACCCAAATTTGGAGGTTTCCGCTCAAAAAAATTGAAGTTTGAGACATTTCAGGGTACAAATAATTACTCTATTACTGTAACTCGAACAAATCGTTGTGAAAAAAGTTCGTTAAAGTTATATAGAAACTAAAGAAACCTCCGCCTTGCGGTTTCTTTGAAAAGCTGCTTTGCACTTGCAAGGTTCCCAGAAGTTTTGTAAGCAACATGTTTGTTTTGCGTCATTAAACTTCAATCACTTTTGACACAAAAAATTTTGCTAATTTGGGGTGACGATTAAAGCTACCGCGGATTTTCAAATAATTCAAACTCAAATTTATAGATTTTCGTCCAAAAAACTTTAGTTTTGAAATGTTTCAGCAAACAAGCCTTTGCTATTTTGTTGCTGACCCGAATAAATCCTTATTGAAGAAATTTGATTTTCTTCGAGTTCTACAAAACAAATTAAGAAAAAGCCTTTAGTCTTACGGTTTCTGTGGTTCAAAAAGCTATTTTGCGCTTATGAGATTCATAAGCAGGATTTTGAAGCAGTATAATCTTTAAGTGATCAAATCTGTATTATGGTGACACAAACTTACCAAATTTTTGTTTATCTGAGGCAATAATTAAAACTGTTGAGGATTTACAAGTTTTTCAATGATAAATCTGAACTTGAATTCTGTGATAGAGATGTTTCCAGGGCATAAATCTTTATTTATTTTGCTGCTAACACGAACAAGTCCTTGTGAAAAAAATTGTAGTTTAATGAAGTCGCATAAAACCTTTCGGTTTCGCCCTTTTGGAAAACTATTTCGCACCCTTAAGGTTCCCAGTTTTCCAAGCAAAGTTTTGTAAGTAACATGCTTTTTAAGTGATAAAATTTGCATCAGGTGAGGAACAATTTTGTTAATTTGGGCCAATGATTACAACTGTCCAGGGTTTTCCAATACCAACCCAAAACTCCAGGTTTCAATCCCAAAACTCGAATTATGAGATATTTGGTGGGACAAACCGCTGCCATCGAGAAATTTCAGATTGTTGAAATCCCTATTAGGGGGTTAGTGCCCACAAAACTTGAATTTTGAGATTTTTGAGGCCACAAATCTTTATTTATTTTGCTGCTAATACGAGCAAATCTTTGTGAGAAAAATTAGAGTTTGAGAGAGTGGTATAAAAAGGTAAGAATAAAATCTCTCGCCTTACCATTTCGCGATTTTGTAAAACTATTTTTTTCCGAGACAAAATTCTGTAAGCAACATGTTTACTTTATATCATTTAACTGATAAAATTATGAGGATGGAACCTAATAGAATAACTAGGAGAGTACACGAAGCAAGAAATAATGTAAAAAGGAAGAAAGGAAGACCACGAAAGAAATGGATTCAACAAATAATAGAGATGGGAAAAAGAAGAGAAAAGAGACTAGAGGAAATGGAAGCTATGACGGAAAGCAGGTAGACATAGAAGAGATGGGTCGAAATTCAATAAACCAACCCAAATCCGACGCTCGAAAGGGTACATGGAAGGGGAGAAAGAATGAGAAAGAACTAATAAAATTTGCTCGCACAATCCTACCAAAATTTTTCTAATTTGGGAAAATGCTTAAAACTGCGCATGATTTTCCAATGATGTGTGAGGGGACAAATCGCTGATTTTTAGCTGCTAACACGAACCACCCCTATGGGAAAAATTGGAGTTTGAGAAAGCCACACAGAGACAACAATATTTCTCGGGCTGCGGTTTCATAGTTGTAAAAAACTATTTTTCATCACAGAATGTTTCCAGGTAAGGTTGTAGAAGTAACATATTTGCTTTATATTATTTAACTGATAAAACTCTCATTATTTGTTGGCACAAACCTATCGAAACTTTGCTATGTCCTGGTAATGTTTAAAACACGTTCGCGGACAACACTGCAATAGCAGTTGCCTATGCATCATTCCTTTGGGACGCGAGTGCTATAGCAGTCATTTTTCAAGAGCTGATATGGAACGTAACTGTCCTAGCAGTCCTCTGTTTAATAGTGGTCTTATGAAGAATGGACCTTTGCGTCCTTGCAAAAACTATAAAAATACGAAAAATATGTCCTGTAAAATATTTGTTGGGCGTGAATGCAATAATAATATTAGACTTGAACGTGTTTTAAAAAACTTTTTCTACACCTATTTAATTATATTGCAATTATTAGCATTTTTTTTGTGAAAAATAGTACCTATAATTCACTGCAGTGAATTATGGATTCATAATTCACTGCAGTGAATTATGATTTCGGCCAATCACAAATACATAAATATTTCGCTAATCCAATCATATTTTAAATCGCCCGCGATCAACTCCTTCTGCGGCTGACAATCGACTCGCGTGACACGCCCAAGTGTGTTGTCATATTGCTTGTTTACAAAGTTATCAAATTTGACTAATTTGAGTCTAATATATTTGTTTAATAGGTGTAGAAAAAGTATCGTATTACATTCGCGATTATGGCCATTATTCGCTCAGATGATTTGTGCCACTCGCCTGACGGCTCGTGGGCTCAAACGTCATCTTCGTGAATAATGGCTGTCATAATCGCTCATATAATAATATACTATAAATTTTGAGAAATTTCAGCTGCTAAATCATTACTTTTTTGCCTCTAACACGAAACACGAATTCTGAAAAAATATGTGTTTGAGAAAGGCACAGAAAAAGTTAAGAAGAAAATCCCTGGGTCTACGGTTTCGTGGCTTTGAAAAACTATTTTCACCACAGAAGATATTCAGGCAATGTTTTGTAAGCAATATGTTTACTTTATAGCATTTAACTGCTGAAAATTTCAAAACTGTTGGGCCCCGAATCTGGAATTTTTGGCCATCTTACGGTTTTGCAATTTTGCAAAACTACTTTGCATTCGTAAAGCTCCCAGTTAAAATTTTATAAGCAACATGTTCTCTTTGTCTCTCTTAACTGCACAAAATTACTGTGACATAAACGTACCAAAACTTCACTAACTTTATGGTTAAAGTTGTTGTGGATTTCCAAATTATTCGACCCTAAATATTGTAATAAAGCGGATTATATTAACAAATAATGTAAAACATCGCCATAAGAAATGAATTCAATAAGATGGCATTTGGGTGTGGCTGATATACCAGGTTGCGCAATCCTTACATTGTAAGCAATAATTAAATATGTTTAACTAAAGTTGTACTTGTAAACATTTGAACACCAGCTCATGTTGCGAAATCATTCCAATGTGTTACAATGTTGCAGGGTAGTTAATATTTAGGTAATTGACGTGATCTGTTCTTGGGAAAACCATGACCCATATTCATACAAAGTAAGAATGAATGGAAACCGTTCTAACAGCTCTGGCACATGTTTAAATTGTATAAAAGAAAGGGCAAGTCTTGGAGTATAAGTATAGCCGGATTTCATACAGAGTTCAGTTCCCTGGTGGAGTCTGACAGCGATATCTAGGAGTAGGCTTGATTGAGACCTAGATGACAGACTCTAACAGGACAAATCCGGGTAGTAAACCAGGGGTTGGATAAAATGTTAATTCCGACGTTATTGCCAAAATGTGTGACTTTCCAAAGATGCTCATGTAAGATTAGTGTTTATTATTATTAGAATAAATTGATGCTATTGTATTGTACGTCGTATTGGGTTGTTCAGACCTGAATCATGTCATGTATTTGGATTCCGTTTATAGAACTGTTGAACTGTACTTGTAAATAATGTATTACCAATATATCTGATGCTAGTCGACCTGTATTTTAATATAACCTCCTGCAACAGTTAAGCTAAACACTCGTAATGAAGTTAGGCTCAAAGTCTCTACCATCGTAATCAATATAAAAACATAGACGGCCTTAACCCGCTATGTTGCCAAAAGCCACTTCGTTACAATATGGGACTTCGGCCTAAAAAAACTTGTATTCTGAGATGTTCCAGGGAAACAAACCATTACTCGTGTTCATCGAATGTGAGAAAAATTGTAGTTCGGCTATTCCGCATTCATAAGGTTCCTAGGATAATTTTAGTAAGTGACATATAATTTGTATCACTTAGCTAATAAAATTTACACCCTTTGTGGCACAGACCTATCAAAATTTTGCTAATTTGGGACAAAGGTCAAAACTATCGCGGCTTTCCAAATTATTCAAACCCAAATTTTCCCAACAAGTCCCTGCGAAAGAAGTTGAGTTTGATAAAGATACACAAAAACTTCCCCTCTTTCGGTTTCGAAATTTTCAGGAACTCTTTTGCATTCGTAAGGTTTTCAAGTTCGGAGGCAAAGTTCTGAAAGTACATAACTTGCCTTTTATGTGATACGATTTGCATCGGCTGAGGCACAAACCCACCACAATTTTCCTAATTTGGGACAATGGTTAAAACTGCCCAGAATTTTGAAATTATTTAACCCAAAACTTCCGGATTCGGTCTCGAATTCTGAGGTGCTCCAGGGGAAAAATCGCTGCTTTCTTGCTGATGCGATTAACAAATCTTTATGAGGAAAATTGAACTGTATTTTGATATTATTGGACCAAAAATCTGGGATTTTCGGCAGGAAAAATTATAACTTTTTTTAAGCCAAAATCTTGTTTCAGTCCAAAATACTCTGATAAAATGTGTAAAAATCACTCGCCATGAGGTGTCGCGATTTTGGAAAATTATTCTGCGTTCAAAAGGTAATTAAAATTTTTTTTTAAATAATACGTTTGCTTTGTGAGATTTATCTGGCTGGTTTAACTAAAATTTGCTTCGGTTCTGCTATAAACAAATAAATTCGGTTCGAAATTAAGAAATATTTCTAAATCACCGATTTCCAAAAATTCAGCTTTACCCCTAAAACCTAAACCTTCCCTATTTGTATTTGTTATTCATTAGCTGATTCATCGGTCTTTTTAATAAATAATAATCGGCGGATATGACGAATCACCCCTTTTTTGTTTATTTACAAGCACAGCAACCCCTTATAAGTTATTCAGAAAATAACGAAACTGCGTGATTAGAACGAAAACAAAGCGTAGTGCTTAGTATTTACCCATTTTTATTATTTTGGTTTAAATATAACTGAAAGCAATTTGTCCAAATTGTTATTGTTCGGTTATCGTACAGTTCAAATATAAATATTTTAATTTAACAAGCCTTAAAAAAATTCTAATTTAAAATTGGAAATTTTAGGTTGCGTTATTCAAACACCTCGGGATAACCTCGCTGATGATTTTTTAAAACCAAAGTACTCGTACATAAACTGAAATTGTTTGCTTTGGCAATCTTTTTAAATTTCTATTTTGTCCTTTCACGAGTTTGTTGAACGCGTTGGTTCAGGCCGTTCTGCGTTTCAATAAATTGTCCGTTTTTTTTATGCGATTACTTTGCTTAAAAATAAATCATCGGCACTGAAGAGCAAAATATTGAGTTTAAATTCCAACATCCTTAATTATGTATAAACATTTCCAAGCGAAAATGGAAGAATATGCGTCGAACTGGCGATCTTCTTCTGTTTAGAAGTACTTCTATCACTATTAATATTTAATATTTTAAATAGAGCTATTAACAGCAACAAAGCTAAAAAACGAAATAAAAACCAGAAAAACTTAGAGAAGCTTGAAGCTGAACTAACTGAGGTGTACAGCAATTTCCAATCGATTTTCTTCGATAAATAAATAATCTTTATAGTAAACGAAGCCTGAGAGGATAATTTTAGACACTTCACGGCACGTAATTTACCGATAATACATTACCCGCCACTTGCGTTAACAGAATGTGATGCTTTTGCTATGGTTTAGTGGTCGAACCTGTCAAGTTTAATGGATGAAGTGTTATAAATAATTTCATTTCCATATGACCCAATATATAGACAAAAACTTACACGAAAAGAACCTTTTTATTATATTTTGGACGTTTCATTTTATACAAGTAATTATACTAACCGAATTTACGTATCTCACTGAAAAATGCTGGGTTGTGTTTCATGATTTTTCTAATATATTTAAAAGCTTTGAGTTTTCAATGCTGCTGTAAAAAACTTCCACAGCTTTAATAAAATCATCCACAGAAAAACGAGACTGTGGTTTTACCCAATCCAAAAGCGTAATTTAACCAAAATTACCTTTAATATTTAGCAGCCGAAGCTCAAGGGTGGGTTTCTGCCACTGCTTACCTGAAACAAACAGAATAACATTTAAAACAACCACTGTGAAATTGTATCCTAATAAATTGATTGTTTTCGTCGATCATCGATCCAAGACATATTCCTTAATGACGGTCAATAATGCCAAAAGTATTTAATTGGACGTTATTTATTCAAATACCATACTTCATATATAAAAATATTTGTTACTGTCTAATATTACAGCTTACGTATGCAGTATAATGTTTCCGGAATAAAATCGGAAGCTGGGTTTCCTGTCATTCACTGCATTGTAAGCACATCAATCATCCTCAACCCCTAACTACATGCGTTCGAGTTTTTCATGCTGATAAAACCGGGCATGTGGAATATTTTCGCATTCGGCTCAATCAGGGGGAACTACATTTTTTATAGGAGTGAAATTCGAGTGTGAAATTTTCAGGGAAAATCAGATTAGATGGGAGAGAATACTCGATTAGGCTTCTGGGGAAGAAGGAACGTCTACGTATAGGAAATTAATTTAATGGGGATTAAGAAAAAGTAAGCAGGTTTGATGCAGAATTTTATTTGAAATCTTAGAAGAATTTTGCCTACTAATAGACGATGAAAATTTCTCGTTTTTAATGAAAAATATGTAGTTTTCCGATACACACTCTAGAAAAAAGGAGAACACGAGAGGAAAACAGAAAAGGAAACGAAATTAACACGAAACAGGATTCGGAGATGAGGAAAATTGATTTAGAAAGAAGTACCACAGTGCTAAAATGAGGGGCAATAGAGATAGAAGGTAGGAAGAGACAAAGAAAACAGGGAAGAAAGAAAGGCAGCAGGAAAGAAAGAAAGCAGGAAAAACGAAAGATAGGGCGAAAAATGAGTACCAAAATGGACAAATGACGAAATACAGAACTCAACAGTAAAGATAAATCCAAGAGAAATTAAGCAAATATAGAAGAATCGTAACAAATTAAAAGTAGAAATACAAAAACAGAAACAGAGGACAATCAGGGAAACAAATGCATAGAGGCACAAATAAAGCGAGATCTCGAATAGACAAAGCAAGAAATATAGAAGTCGATAGAAAGATAAGTTAAGAATAAATTTTGAGAGGCTTAAGCAGAGAGGAAAATCGATATAAAAAGGTAGAGCCACAGTACTCAAAAGAGACAGCAACTGAGATAGAGAGACAGAAAGAAAACGGGTTTTGGGTCAGACTACAAAAGAAATCCATAACTCGAAACCAAAAACAAAGCTGAAGACTTTAACAGAGTTAAAAAGAGATAAAAACAAAAATAGGAAGACACCGTAACGATACTATAGTAAAAGGTTAGCAGATATAGAATGGAAGAAACAACATGATGGGTAGAAGAAGTAAAAGAAGTTATTGATAGAAAAAATGAGAAACCATAGAGCTAAATTGAAGAACGACAGAGTAAAAGAGAAACCATACTGAGTGGGCCATAGAGATAGAAACAAAGACTGACTGCTACAACATGCGGAAGAAGAAATCCGAAGGTCGATTTTAAAGCTAAGTTTCAAGAAACTGAAATAAAGACGGTGAAGATACAAGAAAATAAAACAAAGAATGAAAGGAAATGAACTACAAAAAGAAAGCAACAATGCGAGAGTTGAAGGTCACAATTGTAGTAAGACAGAAAGAGAACGAGTTTTGGAATAGACAAAAGGAGAAATCCAGAAGTCGGTAGAGAAGACAAAGCCGAAAAAAGTTAACAGATACGGAAGACCCTAAAAGTTTTAAAAAGAGGGGATAATAACAATAAGAAGAGCTACAGTGGTAGAATAAGATGGCAACAGAGGTAGAAGGGAAGAAAGAAAACGAGTGGTGGATTAGGCAAAAACATAAACTTAAAGGTCTGCAGCAAAAGGAAAGCCTAGAATAATTAAAGGAATCTAGAAGAAACTAACAAATTTAAGATGGAAGAAAAACAAATAAAAATATGCGTTAACAGTGTTACAACCAAGGGCCAACAGAGATAAAACGGATGGTGTAACAGGCAAAATAAGAAGTTGGTGGAAAAAGAAGTTGAGAAAAATTAAGGGAATACAAAAGAAAACGACTAACAGGTTTACAAATATAAGAAACCATAGGTCGAATGAGAGAACCATAGAGATAAAGCGAAGTAAAATAAGAAAACTACAAGGCTAAATAAAAAGCAGACTATAAGGCCTTAGAGCTAAAAAAACGACATATAAAGGAAGAAACCTAAAAGCCCATACCAAATCCAAAGTTTGGAGAAACTAAAATAAAGATAAGAAAAAACTATGGTGATTTTTTGCCTTTATGGAAAAAACTGAAGTATTTCCCGACCTTTCAAAACAAGGATATAAAACAAAACGAAATGCAGAAAACTAAAAGAAAGAATTATTTACAGAAAACAGATTTAGAAGGTAAGGAAAGCAGATCTCAGAAGAGAGAGCAACAGTGTCAGAACGAGAGGGCAACATAGGTAGAAAGGCGGAAGAAGAACAGGCCAAAGAAGAAGTCAGTGGAAAACTCAAAAACAAAAAAAAAATGAAGTATCTGCCGAGGTTTTAACAGATTTAAATTTAAAAGGAGAGGAAAACAGAGAAAGACCGTGCTAAAATCAGAAGCTAACAGAGACAGAAAGGAAGAAAGAGAACAAATGGAAGAAAAGTTAAAAGAAAAGTCAATAAAAAAACACGAAACTTAGAAAAATGAAACAAACAGAAAAGAGTTTTAGAAATACAGGTACGCAGAGAGAGAAACAGAGGTAACAAGAGAAAACCGTAAAGCTAAAAAGTAAGTGTAATAGGTGTACCACCAAAAAACCATTAGGCCCAGAGGATTATAAAGCTAAACAGTACTACAAAAGGCAAAAGAAGAAATGCAAAAGTCAATAGAGAAACTAAGCCTTGAAAAATTTAAAATAAACAGAAAAGAACGCTGGTGATTTTTTTGCATAGCCTCAAAGAAATGTTGAAAGTTAAAATATAAATACAGGAAAATACACTACCTAGAATGCAAGGGAAATGATCGAAAAAAGGAAAGCAATAATACTAGAACGGAAGGGTAACAGAGGTAGAAGGGAGAAACACAAAAAGTAGACGAAGTTTTAATAGATTTAAAAATAGAGTAAAACAGCGAAAGATGGGCAGAGCGACAGCGCTAAAACAAGGATCGTTAAGAGACACAGAACGGGAGAGCGAGAACAAGTGGTAGAAAAGATAAAAAAAGAACAATACAAAGCTAAGGAAAAACATTGTAATTCAGAAAAACCTTTGAAGGATTTAGAAAGACTGGAAAATAGAGACAGACGGAGAATAAACGGATATAGGCTGACACAGCCAAAGCTAGAAAGTAAGTATAATGTGAGAACCATAGAACTAGAAAGAAGTAGAAGGACAGAACCACAGAGCTAGAAAAAAGTGGAATGAGAGAACCACAGACCCCGAAAAAAGTAGAATGAGAGGACCATCGAGCTAGAAAAAGTAGAATCAAGATACTACAGAGTAAGAAAGAAAAAAAGAATGCTACAACATGCAAAAGAAGATATCCAAAAGTCGACAGCAAATCCAAAACCGGCAAAACCTAAAGAAAGGCAGCAGGCTTGCACAAACTAAAAATAACACCAGACAGTCAAGAAAATACAAAGAAAATGTCACAACGTAATTGTTTAAGGCTTCCTGTTCGTAGCTTTTATTGTAACGTCACAGTTGAAAGTATTCGAGCTAAAAATAACGATTTACTGTCGCAGCACGAAAAATTTCTAGGCTAGAGAGGTTCTCATTCTGATTGGATTTGGACGATTGTAACTGATGGAACCACATTTTCAGGATAAATATTTTTAGCTGGAGATTGGGCCATATGTCCCTTCTTCTCATTTTCACGATTTCATAGCTTAGAAATCTCTCGTTCATTTTTCTTTCTTTTATTTATGGTTAGGTTCAGTACTGGAAATTATTTAAAAGTGCTTATTAGTCTTATTACTCGCCTTAAAAATATTATATAAATATTCTGAAGTTTTCCAAAGAAAAGGCAACACTTACAACTGAAATAACGACAAATCCAAACAAGCAAAACCAATTTTTAAATTCTGATTTCAGTACCCAAATAAGAAGAAATACTAAAATATTTAAGATCTTCTGCGACGCAGCGGAGTAATTTGTTTGCATCGTATTTGAGAGTACATATTATGTTCAACATTCAACCAAGGCTTATTTTTTGTAATTTCAGAACGACCCGAATTTTAAGTCAGTTAGTTGGAAAGGTTTTGGGAGTTTCTGTGACGCAGTGGAGTAAGTGCTTTGTGGCGGATTTGAGAGTAAATAAGTTCAAAGCTCAGTCACGGCTCAATTTTTAAAATTTCAGAACGACCCGAATTTTAAGCAATTTAGTCGGGAGTAAGCTGGAAAATATTAAAAGGTAATGAATTTCGATCTTTCCAAATATAAATTAAAGCGTTGTTTATACTTATTGTGGAAGATCAGGACTTTATATTTATATTAGTTAAGTAACCTACGCGTCTATATACAAAAGCAACAAAACGTCGGACCTATAAAAATTTTATATCCATAAATTTCCGGCTGACACAAGTGCGGACTGCACAAAACTTTTAATAAAATATTTTAAGCAGTGTCGACGTTCCCATAAAAAAAAAGTTCCGGAACGCAAAGTACACGAAAAAGGTGCGATGTGACGTAACTTTCTAAAATAAAACGAACTAACAAGGACCGCTAATTTCCCAAGGGGAATTTAATAACAGATGGGTGAAAACTAATTGATGCGGAAAGCTCTTGTCTTTTATTAAAATGTAATAATATTTTAATTGCATTTCGTGTTAAAAGATTGAGGAAGCTCGAGAGTGAGAGAAGACGTTGAGTTCTATTTCGTACTTGTTATAAGTCGATACGTCAACCCTTATTAATGTTAAGTCGATATTGTCGTTTAGTGTTAACGCCAAACCCTGACCCACTTTCTTGAATAAATAATATCTAAGCTGTCCCGTACTTGTAGCGTAATGCGGTGTTACTTTGTAAGAAGGTTCCTCAAAGGAAGGAGAACGCTAGAAGGGCTTCAATGGATTAAATTTACTATGGCCAACGTCTTCCAAAAATAGAACAACTTTACAAATTGTCTTTGATGACCGAAAATCTCATGTTAAACATTATGTTTGCTGTTGATTTTTTTTAATACATTTTGAGAGGTTATTTTAGATTTTTGGATTCGGAAAATTTAGATAAGACAAGAGTTTCTAATTTAGCAAAAGATGTAAGTTCCTTGGTGTAACTAACTTATCCCACTACCTACCCAGATAACTATCTCAACAAAATTTACAAGTTTCCCAGCGCCGAAGTTGCCTGTAAACAAATTTTAATTAATTAATCAAATTCTGTATTTATATAAAGACCGTACATAAGTGGTATTTTGAACTATAACTTTAAGGGTGTAGTATATACAGATAGGGTTGTTTCCTAACAATTCAAAGTAAACCCTTATAAATTAATTAACTGAAACAACTAACTGGAAGCTAAACAAATAAACACAAAATTAATAACTTTATTAACGAGATGGTTCAATTGGTTGTTATTGGTTTCCATTTTGATAGTCACGCCTCTGCCAATTTCATTATCATTGTTAGTTGTTTTGTTTAACACAGAAATGTTATCAAACACCCGTTGATTGCGTTGATAATTAACCCAAATTTATGAATGGCTGAAGATAAACGAAGGCAATAATTCAGACTGAAAAGGAAACCCAAAAGGGTTTCCTCCTTTGGTTTTACATTAGAACCATCCTGATCTCCTAACTACACAATATAAAAGTACCCCAACAGTAAGAAACCAACAAATATTCAATTTCAAAACATATTTCGGATCGTCCCATCAATACTATCCTGACAGAATCACCCTTTTTATATTTATAAGATTTTGTTGTACGCTGAATAGATCATTACCATCCATAGTTTACCAAAAGGCTGTAGTTGTAGCGTCTCTAATATGACATTTGATGGACACCTTTCAAATCGACGATGAATCGCGCGCCTAATGAGCTTACCGGTTCGATACCGTTTAACCTACTTAACAAAATGTGGGTTTGCCTTGTCAAAAGCATCAGCGCTAATGGTACCGAGACTTTTGGCTATAATCTTTTAAAGGGAGGCGTAAGTAGATTTAAGGGTTAATGACATGTGAAATATTGATGACAACGGTGGAGCAATAATATCCTGGGGAGATCTTTATTATTAAAGCTTTCTACAACGGTGTTTCATTAGTAACTCTACTTGAAGTTCCATGTAAGAAGCCTCTCGCAGAAATATTACACGGCTGTCTATTTTAGTCGACTTTCTAACCAAATTTAACAGTAATTAAGAGTTGTTTTACACTAACTTTTACGAAAGTCTCACTAATCTTCTAATCTTACTAACAAAGGGAGTGGGAAAATGATGTAGGTAAGTTAAACATAGGAATATCAAAACAAGACTAGTTAAGAACCTCACAATTTGAAAAAGTTCATCCTTAAAATGCATTAAAATTAATTGAATTCTTAATACTGCAGAAAAAGCGACCAGAAAGAAAGAAACAACAAAAAAAGAGAAATAAGCGAACGATAACCAGGAAATAACACATAGGAGGAAAACTATAAATAAAAAGATGCTTAAAACTAATAGTAGAAAATAAAGTAGATAAGGAAATGATTAGATGAATGAGAAAAAGAAGATAAGTTAACAGCAACAAATGAATAGTAAGAAAATGAACAAAAATAAAGAAGAAAGCTGCTACAGAAGAATTTAAATCCTACAGTTTTACAACAAATTAAATGAAAAACAAAACAAAACTGGGTTGAGCAGTCTTTCTCATAATACTCACCGTGTAAGGAATCAGTAAAATGTCAGTTACATCGAAAACAGAACAAAGCCCGTTAGAAGTAGAATGGGCGAAGAATTAAAGAGAAGGAGTGAGTGGTATGAAATAATAAACGAAGGTAGAGAAATAACAGTTAAAACACATCGCAACGGGAAACAGAAACGAAGGTTTCAGCAGCAAACGAAGAACAAGGAAGCAAAAGACGCAAGAAGGATTGAAGAAAACCAAATAAATGAAGGAAAGAAAAAGCCAAAACATACCGAACTGTGGAACAGAAGAAAGTTAGGTACTAACAGCTTTTACATTTTGTATAGAATATTAATAATGAAGAGAAGACAGTAAAAAGATTCCAAAAATGAAGACGAAGCAGAAGAATATCGAAGAGGGGAATAAATAGAAATAAAATGAAGAAAAAAGGAAGAAGTCATAAAAACTGAACTTTTACATTTTGTATAAAATATTATTGATGAAGTAAAATAAAAGGACCCGAAAAAGGAAGATGGACGGGAAGAAGAAATACAGACAAAAGAAGAAAAAACAGAATAATAGAAAAGGCGAAAAGAAAATGAAAAAACCAAAGAAAGTTGATGTCAGGAAATTCGAGCCAAACAGGATTTTAAATTTTGTTTGAAATATAATTAAAGATGGGAAGAGAAGAAATATAAGAAGAATATGAGAAAAGGAAGAAGAAGCACAAGATTAAAAAAGGAAGAGTAAATAAACAATTAAACATAGGGCGCCTCGAACCCTAACGCTAGAAAAGAGGTTCTCATATTTTGTATAAAATATTAATGCGGACGAAAAAGGCAATGAAGTAGGATAAGGAGAGAAAAGATAGGAAGGTGCAGAAGAACAGATAACACAAAAATAAATTAAAGATTGGAATCAAAAGAAGACTGCCGCCTGGATAGTCGAATAGAATAGGAGTTTGTATTTCGTATAAATTATTGACGAAAAAAGGGAGAGGAGGAGGGGGAGACCAACAGTAGGAAGTAGCAGAATATCAAAAGAGAAAGGAAATAAAATAATTACCATCAAAAGAAGGTTGACTCCAGAAAAGTTGAGATAAACAGGATTATATATTTCATATAAAGCAGTAATGACGAAAATAATAGAAGAACAAGTTAAGGAGGAAGAAGAAAAAAGAATGAAAGGATGAAGATAGATTGAAAAAAGGTAAAAAAATATTGGAATTACAACAAGCCAGTCGAAATGAACATGATATTATTTATATTTTACTTCTTTTAATAAAATATTAACCAAGATGGAAAGAAAAGAAAAGCTAGAGTAAGGTGAAGGAAGGAGATTATCAAGAAGAACGTGAATAACAAAATAGTAAGACATCAAAAAGCTTGAAATGAAGAGAAAATAAAACTGAACAGTTGTTTACATTTTATATAATATATTAATGAGAAAAGGCAGAAAGGACAAACCAAAAGAAACAAAGAGCGAAGAAAGAGAAGAAAAAGATTACGAAGTGGAAGAATATCAAAAGAGAGAAGAAATGCGAAAATTGGAATCAACAAATACTGAAGCCAGGAAAGTTGGGACACCGGATTTTATATTCTGTAGATATTGTAAGAAGGTGGCCTTCTAGCTTGCACATGTGTTGAAGTATTTCGTCAATATATTGACAAGATTGTACAACTAGTAACGTAGCATTTTCTAAATTTAAAGATTTTGTTTTCCGAAAATACTTCATGGTCAAAAGTTTAAATAGAACAGTTACTAACGATAAAAACATTCAATTTTTATAAGTAATACCACCAGTTACTAGAATATTACCCGCAATTTTTTTGCAGTAATTATCACGACTGCTTGTTGCGACGAAAATCGTCACGAGTGCGACACGGTCGGACACCTGCAGATTGTACAGTTGGTATGAATCACGGTCGGACACCTGCCTAAGATGTTGAAATACAGCTTAGCATGTGTCATGATGAGTTATTTATTATCATTATTTATTTGACGAAGAGTTAGTTGGGCATTGGGCAAGGTGCGAGGGAGTAGGCAGATTGAGGCCCATGCACCTAGACACCTCAAGTTAGTTCCGTCGGTGAAGCTGCCGTCTATAAAATGTGCATGTAAGATTATTATTTGTATTTAATTTAACCTGTAATTGTTCGGATTTAATACTCTGTCCATTTTATTAATTATGCTTGTTTATCTGTACTCGTAACTTAGCCCTAAGAATGTTTCATAGTTTTGGACTTCGACTCGTTTTTTTTTGTGTGTTAGTAATCGGAACTTGTCTTCCACAATTGTCTAAGTGTCCACATGGTTCTTGTAATATAAATAATGTGTGAACAATATACACGTATGTTATATGTTAGTTGAATTGGTCTTTCAATATAATCCTCTCCCAACAGCTAAGTAATCCTCACGCAACGGAGTTGGGTCAAAGACTCTCCCAAAATTATTTAATTAACCTGTTTTTATTATATGTCCCAAACTCACTTCGTTACAATATTAAATATTAATAACAAATAAAATACAAGAACAAGTCCATTAGGAAGAAGAGGAAAAAGAAGGAGAAAGAATGAAAAAAGGTAAAAAACAATGGAATTACAAGAAGACAGAAATAAAGATAGAGGAAGGTGAAGGAGACTAATGAAGCAGACGAATAACAAAGTAGGAAAAATTGAAGAAACCGAAAATCTAAACGAACAGATGCCTAGATTTTGTATAAAATGTTAATGATGAAGAGAAGAGAGGAACAATCAGCGGAGGAAGAAAAAGAAAAGAACAAAGAAAGAGGAGAAAATTATGAAGACATAGAAGAATATCAACAGGCAAAGGAAATAAAAAATGGGAGTCAAAAGAAGGTTGGCAGCAGGAAAGTTGAGACAAACATGATATATATTATATCTTGCATAAAATAATAATAACGAAGATAATAGAAAAACAAGCCAATGAGGAATAAGATGAGAAAGAAAGAGGAGGAGAGGGAGAAGAACTATAAAAAGACAGTTGAGATTAACAACGTATTACTTATTTCACTTTCTTTTGTAAATAAAATATAAATAAAAATGCGAAGAGAAGGAAACTTGAGGAAGTTGAAAGATCATAAAAAGAAGTAGAAGAATTACTGAGAAAAAAAATTAAAAAGGTTAAAATGTAGAGAACACTTCAGGAAAATCGTGACGAATGCGATTATATATTTTGTATCAAACATTAACAATAGGGGAAAGAAGAGAGAGAAAAAAATATCTTAGTTTTCTTTTTGGTTTATTTTATAGGGGCGAATTACTTTTAAAATTAGTAAACCAGAATTATGTCCAATTATAAAACTCTCGAGAACGTTTTTATGATTTTTACCTAAAGGTTACTTCAGGTCGTGTTTTATTGAAATAACTCGCGCGGAACTTAAAATAACAGCAATTTCATGCCAAGCTTATTTTATTTTAATGTGGAAAAATTTAATGTTTCTTATTTAACTAATCTTTTTGATTTATTGCCAAGCGTATAAGCACGTATGAAATAAATATGAATAAATTCATGAAAACTAACCTCAATAATGCAATACACAATGCTTACTTGTAGCTTTGTAGATTAGCACAATCAAGAAAAGCGTGACCTTTCATGAACTTTTTATCTGAAAATATTATTAGTTTTTCAGGTTTCCTTTTTCCATATTATTTCAAGCTTCTTATATAAATCAATGTTTTTAAAAAGTATTGAATTAGAAATCGTTAGTTTACTTGTCAGCAGGAATCCATGGTTAGATAATTGGAATTCAAGGATTTTTTTCAAAATTAATTCATATTCATTAGATAATAAAATATTTTACCATTAATACCACGCAGAGAATTCCCTTTTAAAGATATTCCATCGACCAAGCACTTAAGTGTTTTGGTTTTTTAAACAAACCGTGGTCGTAGTTGCGGCTTTAAAGTGTTTTAGTGAGATTCGATGAAGCAGCTCAAAGGAGATTAAAGAACTTTTTGTACGCTACAATTTACCTTTAACAAAAAGCCATCACCTTTTTTTTTATTTTAAGTAACAAGTCTCTCTTTCGTTATTGGAAATCATGCTTCGTCAATATTTATATTAAAATTTTCTTTTGTAAAACTGAGTTGGTTTACAGACCTTTGTTTTTTCAGGTCGAAAGGATTCAGGATAAAATATTTTCAGCTAGGATTAAATTCCAATGCCTTTGAGACTTCAACTTTAATCGTTTTTTGTATATAAAGTAAAAGTTGTTAAGTAGCAGACAATAAGATAATAAATTGCAGAAGAATCAATATGCAAAAAAAATCAGGAAGTAAAATGGCTCTCTGTCCCAACAGGGATTTTTCTCACGAATGACAAAGCTCTCTTTAATGTTTGCAAACTAAATAATTAGATACAGTGGAGTTTTTACACGATTCTAAATAAATACTGAATGACAAAGGGTCCAGCCGTCCTTGAACACGAATCAAATAAGTAGATCTGCTTTTATAATCATCAGGATTTTTCCGACGAATTCGCTCCATAATTTTATTTAAAACGTCCTATTTCGAATAAAAGAACAAAAAATAAGCTTATATCAGGAATTCAGGATCTTAATCATTTTTTTAATTTTATTTGGAAATCTTTAATCTTTTAAAATGTAAAATTTGAATCTAATTTTTTGAATAGCTACTCTAAATATGTGGTGTATATTTTTACTTTAGAATTTACCTTTATAATTATCCAACTTTAGAGAATTTTAACGGTTTTCCCAAGCGTTTCATTACTTATTTTAGGAATCTCAGCCTTCAGTTATTTTAAATCGAAATTTCTACTTAATTTAGCATTTTTCAAATTTTTAGCTTCTTTATTATTAATTTCTGGTTTATTTTTGTTAGCTACAGATAGAAAGTTTCAAAATTTTTGTATTTTGTCTTTGTAACTAACAAACTTCAAACAATTTTCTGCATTTGCTAAAGCTATTTTTAATTGATAATTCCAGGAATTGTTTTAATTAAAAAATTCAAAGACTACCCCTACTTTAGGAATTCTGGTGTTTTGAAAAATCTTGTACACCTTACATTTAAACTTTGAACATTTCTGAATTGAAACTTTTAACACAAAAAACATTGTTTTAAACTTAACTTATTTTTAGTGTTAGCTGTAAGCTGTCAAGCCTCAAAGAATATTCAAAATTTTACTCCATACTTCATTTAATTTTTCAATGGACAAACGCTTTAATTAGCAAACTACTTCTTTGTAAGTATTTCTAAGAAAAGTGCGGAGAAAATCTTTGAAAATTCATTAGTTTTTGGTAATTATTAAAGCTGAAACTTAAAAACTGAAAGCTTCTTTCTCGACGTTGGTAAAACAAAATGAACATTTTCAGACGGTTTTAAAGAATCAAAATATACAACAAAATCCTGTAAACTCTTCCGATGACTGAAAATTAAAACCTACAGCTTAAAGACTTCTTTCTTAAGCTGCAGACTTAAATAAATACCCCGAAAATCTGATAAAAGAAATTTGACAATATTTTAAATTTAAAAATTTGTTGAACCATATAAATGATGTTTCTGAAAGTTCTAACTAGCTATATTCAGAGGGATTTAAAAATTAACGCCTGATTTTGGAAATTCCTCAGCTTTGGAAAAATCTCTTAACTGTCTTACATTAAACTTTCCTAAATTTAAAACTGTTTTTGTTATAAAATGTTCTCGCTTGTTTCGGCCTAATTTTCAGTATATTTAAGTCAAATCGAAATCCTATATTTTTATCCTTGAAAAGGCTTTTAATTTTCTAGCGGAAATTGAAGCTCTACTATATGCTGACGACATAGTCTTAATAGCAGACACAAAGGAGCAAATGCAGAAACAAATAAATATATGGGAGGCGGAAATCAATGAAATGGGAATGGAAATCAACTTAAAGAAAACAAAAGTAATGGTGATAGTACAGGAAAAGGAAGAAAAATCAATACAAAAATTAAAGTGCAAAGCACAGGACCTAACGAAAACAACCACTTTTAAATACCTCGGAAGCATGATGACAAATGATGGAACACTAGAGACAGAAATGGCAAATAAAATAAACAAAGCAACAAAAATCTACTACGCAATAAATAAAACAATCCTTGGAATGAGAGAAGTAGACAAGAAAACCAAATTACGAGTTTATAACACAGTAGTGATACCTTTACTAGCATACAACATAGAGGTACTACCAATCCAACAGAAACATGAAAAGAAACAAAGAGCTATTGAAATGAAGGACTTAAGGAAAATAATCGGCACCACAAAATTCGATAAATGGAGAACAGAACACATATATGAGGAGACAAAACAAGGCAAAATAGAAAATAAAGTTAAAACAAAACAACTTAATTGGTTTGGACACGTAGTACTTATGAATATAGAGAGAAAGACAAATCAATATATAGAATCAAGAAGCGAGAAGAAAGATAAAAAAGGAAGACCAAGGAAAACATGGGAGAAAAAAATAGAAGAAATAGCAAGAGAAAAGGGAAAAAACACAGAGGATCTGAGAAAAACAGCCTTTCGGTGTCGAAGCTTGTGCGTTATCGTATGAGGCTCTACGCAGCCGGCAACTGGAGTTTAATGTCGTAATGTGTAATGTGTATGCATGTGTAAGACCTTGTTACTCTACCTCTTAGGCAGGCCTATCCGGAGGAGAGCGTCGTCAATTAGGTGTCCAACGAAAGTCCTGCCTATCAGGAGATACGAATCAAGGACTAGCGCTAGTCTGATGTTCTACCACTGCGCCACTCTGGCTTTCAAAGTTTCTTACAGTTTAAAAACCCAATTTTTTTTCTACAGTTAAGAAGAGATGACGGCCAAGAAGAGGATGGAATTAGAAAATTCACAATATAAAACAAAAATGGAATATTCAGCAAGGGGCTTGGATAAACAGAAAATAATGGAAGAAAGTATTGAACTCCGGAACACTCAGATAGACGTTGGAAAAACGGAAAGAAGAAGAAGAAACTTCAAAAGGCTTTCTGTTAGTTCAAAGGTTAAAGCTTGGTTTCAAAAATATCAGTATTTCGAAACCTATTTTACAGACAGTTCTTAAACTTTTCGAAATTTAAAAGTAGCTAAAACATTAATTTTGCGTTTTTCCTTGCTTTATGAAGCAGTCTTTCCCTTGTTTTTTTTTGTTTAGGTTTGCTGTTTTGTGTTTTTATTTCTGTGACTATGAATTTAAAAACAATATTTTCAACATCATAGGTTAAATGCTTAATTAGTAACAGGGTTCGATTATTTTCAAGATATTTTTCTAGAAGTCGAGAACTTCCTTCATCTTAATTCGTTTATTTTGCATAATTTGCACTACATAATATATGCATCATCGTTTTACTTCCCAAAAAAAGGAAATTAAAAAACTCATAACATACCTACTTCACGAATTCCAGAGTTTTAACACGTTTTAATTATCTTACATCAAAATATCTAATATTTCAATATTTAGAAATTTTCAAGTTCGAAGTATTCAGTCGTAAGTATGCGACTTATCGTTGTAAGCTTCAGAAGGAAGCCCTTTCAGTCTCTGTTTTATTTAAAAAGTATCAAACTTCAAAGCTTCGTTTTTCCCCAAACATTTAAAAACAACTTATTTCAGGAATTAGGGGATTTATGTAAATACTAAACACATTTTAGCAATTTAAAATATTTGAAATTTGAAGAGTTCAGGTGCTTTATAAGATTTTCGAAGTATCTGTTTTCAAATCTTGGTCAGTTCTGAAAGCTTCATAAAGAACCCTTATAAATTTTCAATTTTGAATTTTCTGTAACTTATTATCAAAGCTCAAACGATTTTCAGGAGTTGATTCCATATTTTAGTTTTCTTGTCAGAAAATAATTGTTTTTAAATAGGAAGCTCCATTTTCCAGTAAAACATTTAGACTATAACTTTGCAAGATTTAAAACTTTTAAAATTTTGAAATATTCTCAGATTTTCTTATTCATCATCATCATCAATTGACATGGAGTAAATTCTCGTGGATCAATCCTGGATTAGATTACGCCAGGCCCACCTCATGCCAATAAGGTGTGAAGGGATTTGTTATGATAGGTGGGGATTGGGAGCACTGCATAACGTTAACATGCCTGTGACGCCAACCGCGGACATCGCTTCTACAGTGCAAGGTGGTTGGTAGTTCAATGATGAAATATTCTCAGACTTTCTTATTAAAAAAAATCAAGGTATTTAATTTGTATTTAATTTTCAACATAATCTCCATTGAGCTAGACATATTTTGCCTATATTCCAAAGCCATAAGCCGTTTTTATAAAATAATTTTTCCTGGTCTGAAAAATAGCCTCTCACAGTATCAACAACATCATTTTTGTCGGAAAATTGTCACCTCCGAGCCACCTTTTGAGGTTCGGGAACAAATGTAAGTCAGACGGGGCTGGTGAGAAGGGCAGATGATCCAACAATTCGAATCTGAGTTTATGGATTTTAGCCATGGAAACCATTAACGTGTGCATTGTCCTGATGAAAGAGGATTTTTTGGCAAGGTGCAGTCGCTTTTTCTTAATTTCTTCGCTCAAATTTTGCAGAAACCCTACGTAATACCAGTGATTGTCCGTCCTTATTCCAGGTAGTCAATAAATATCGCACCCTGTAAATCCCAGAAAATTGAATTCATGATTTTGTGAGCGGACGCTATTGTTTTCGACTTCTTCGGAGCAGGTTCCCCCTTGGTGGATCCACGGGTCATCGGAGGTCACTCAAAACTATTTTGTGGATCTTAGTAACCACATCCGAAGTTGTCAGAACACTTGAGCGTCCGCTGCGGTTCATTCGTTACTTGTTCGGCCACATTTAAAGTCAGCACTCCACAAATGTACGGTCTTAAATGAAGGGAAGACTCGTAGGACACGATCTAGCTTCCTTTCTATTCGGGTCGCCGTTTCCCCCTTCAAAAATTAAAATTCTGTCACGGCACGAATCCTCTTTCCGTCCATCATTTTCGCGTGACCAAACAGTAACCTCACAATACACTGAGCTCAAACTCGGTAAGGGCTCGTTTGAAGGATTGGTCGTGCATCGATTTTGATCATCGTGCTGCCATCTCTGCGTTGGTTACCTTACTTTTTAAACGACTCACGTATTTTGAGATGCTTTGCTCATTAAAAACGAAAAAACTTAACGCCTAATTTCGGATATTCTGCAGTTTTAGAAGAAATACGAAATTGTAAACTTTTATTATATTTTTCAAAGTAACAGCTGTAAATTAGCATTTTATTTTTACAATCTAGCCAGGCGTTAAATTTCAAATAGTTCCTCTAAAATTCTGAAAAATAGCTGTCTGCTAATTACAAATTTTGAGAAGCTTTTGTAAATTGAAAGCTAATGCCTTAGAGAAAACTGAACTTTTTGAAAACACCTGAACAATCCGAACCTTCCTAGATTTAAAATAAGAAAAATTGCTAGGTTTTCTTGTCTAATTTTCAAGACACTTACTGTTAATTTAATCATATTTTCAAGAATATTTTAATTTCTTCACTTTAATAATTAGAAAACCTCAAAGTATTTTCAAACTTTTCTTTACACTTTGAAGGCACTGTAGAAAACTGTTTCAAAATTCATTTTTCTGTGATTGTTATAATTTGTTTGTAATTGATATATTTATTTAAAACCCTCTGAATATAGCTTTGTCCCAATCAGAATTTTTAGAAGCTCCATCTTTATACATATTTTTAGGGTATTTATTGTAAGTCTTCAACTTATTTTGTGAGCTTCAGAAAGAAGTCTTTACATTTTAGGTTTTAATTTTCATCCTTGCTTATGGTTTTCAGGATTTTATTGTATATTTTCATTCTCTAAAGCCCTTTGAAAAAGTCTGTTTGCTAAATAAAGTTTTATTTGTATTAAAAACAGGTTTATTTCAAAATTCTAGAGTTTTAACACTTTTTATTTATTTTATGTAGAAATATCTAATCTTTGTACATACACTGTGTCCGAAAAGTATAGAATATTCTATATATCTCGGTAAATATTTATTTTATCAAAAAATGTCTGAAATAAAAGTTGTCTAGTATTTAGTTCTTCATTACAGGAAGATATTTAGTTAGTGGTTTCTTAAAAAACAAAGGAGCAGCGAATATCACTACAATTTTTTTAAATGACAAGGTACCCCCATATTGTACTCATTTGATAGATATTGTTTTTCTATTTTCAATGATATAAAACTTTAATACTTTTACTGAACTAGTTTTTGAGAAAAAAGCGAAAAAGTGATGGTAGAGTGATGTTAAGTTTATTTAATAGTTATTAATATAGACACCTATGATTGTTTTTAATTGTCGAAACAATTGATTGCGCCTTAGAACTGTCAAGGTAGTACGTGCACTTGAAGTAAAAAGTTACTTATTTACATTGGTTAACATCCATTTGTGAGTGAAATACGCTTTTTAAGTAAACAGAAATGGCTCATTTATCCGAAAGGCAACGTACTGAAATTTTAATGATGCTGGGATATGGAGAAAGAAGGAGAGCGCAGACAGAAGTTTGCAATTTGTTTAACAATTTGTACCCCGAATTTCACATTACGCAATCTACTGTCAGTAAAATTTTGCACAAATTTCAAGATACGGGCTCTGTTAAAGATTTACCAAAAACGGGCAGAGCTACAGCTTTAAATAATGAAGAAAGTGAAAATGTGATGTTGGCCTTCGTGGAAAATCCACATGTTTCCGTTCGACAAATTGCGCGAGATTGTAATACAAGCAAATCGACTGTACACAGCGTCCTAAAAAAGGAAAAGTGGCACCCATACAAAGTTTGTGTAGTTCAGGAGTTATTTGCAGACGACTTGGATCGCAGATTGGAATTTTGTGAAGAAATAACCCACCAACTTGAAGGCAATGCAAATTTTCACAAAACTATTCTGTTTACTGACGAGGCAACGTTTTGCTTAAATGGCACAGTTAATAAGCAAAACACACGATACTGGTCTTCAACAAATCCTAACTGGTATCTAGAAGGACACACCCAGTACCAGCAGAAAGTTAATGTGTGGGCAGGAATGATGGGAAACCAGATTTTCGGACCTTATTTTTTTTAGGGTAATTTAACGGCCGAGGTTTATCTAAATTTTCTAAGATTTGAGGTAGTTCCTGCATTAGCTGTTTTATACCCAAATGAAGACGATCCGGATATACCCCACGACGGAATATGGTTCCAGCAAGACGGGGCGAGGGCTTCCACATTTTGGGATTAATGTCCGCCAGTACCTTAATGATACCTTTCCAAATCGTTGGATAGGCAGAAGAAGTCCAGTAGAATGGGCAGCTCGGTCACCAGATTTAAGTCCGCTGGATTTCTTCCTTTGGAGCGACCTTAAAAATAAGGTTTACGTAAATAGGCCGGGAGACATTGAGGGCTTAAAAATCGCATTCGTACAGAAATGCGGGCCATCAAACCTGAATCTGTTTCAAATGCGATTAATGAATTTCAACGTAGAATTTATCACTGCCAGGCTGTGAACGGTGCTCAATTTGAACATTTATTGTAGTTTCCTTTTTTTTGTTGTGTCCAGATTTATTAACTTAAAAAAACTTGTTAGAGTTATTTCAGATTAGTTCAGTTATTATGTTAACATTGTAGATTGCGTAATAAACTTAACATCACTCTACCATCACTTTTTTGCCTTTTTCTCAAAAACTAGTTCAGTAAAAGTATTAAAGTTTTATATCATTGAAAAGAGAAAAAAAATCTCTATCAAATTAGTACAATATAGGGGTACCTCGTCATTTAAAAAAATTGTAGTGATATTCGCTGCTCCTTTGTTTTTTAAGAAACCACTAACAAAATATCTTCCTATAATGAAGAACTAAATACTAGACAACTTTTATTTCAAACATTTTTTGATAAAATAAATATTTACCGAGATATATAGAATATTCCATACTTTTCGGACACCCTGTATATTTAGATGGTTCCACATCCACATACTGTACTTTTTTAAGTTTTAAGCATTATTAAACATCAAAGATTTTCTGGAATATTCTACAATATTTTCATTCTTTAAAAATATAAAACATGAAAGACGAAAAAAGCCCAACGCAAGCTTTTGTTTGTTCTAAAAAAAGTCTAAAATAAAAAATAAATCCTTATTACGCGACACGCTCATTCAGGTTGCCGCAAATGAAAAAAATATACGACCTACCTCTAGAACATAGCTGCTTTTACAACACCCTACGAACCGACACGTACCATATTGATTTCAAGCGGTGTTGTGCGTTACGCCACAGTTCACCACCCACTACTTCCATAAATCTATGCGGCGGAGGGTATGAAGCACAAAATGAAAATCCTGAACCCATTCGCCTCCTGAATAATAACTTCCTGAAGCCAATATAGATACAAATTGACAGTGTACCCTTCAATTATATTAACCAAGCCTGGATTTTCTTCCGATAGGAAATGTGTCAACACACGGTATAAAGCAGAAGCGAATGTTAATCGCATCGATATTTCACCCCACATTCATGTGCCCACCTAAACCTAAATTAATTACACGAAATAACAATTTTCATTCAGAAGTGAAAGTCAGACAAACCGGATTATCACCCAGTTTTTTGTTTGATCCTCGTTGAGGATTAAAAAGGCGACCAAGAAATTTTCACTTAAGTTAATTGAAAATCTCCAACTTGAGAACAGTACGCTTTAAACAATAAAAAGGTAGAAATATTCCGACATAAATATCTTTTTACCCTTTTATGTGTTGCCCTTGCGCAGGCTGGCAATTTCCATTTCATTTCCTACATTTTCGTAGTTTTGAGCACCAACCCAACTTCACCGTTTGAACGCTAACTCTTCAATTTCTGCTTTAATTTCACCTTTAATGCTGGTATTTATTGAAAGCCCGGATCCTCCCACGTTTCTTTAGAATGTTTTAATTCGGATTTTATAAATGTGCTTTGTGGAAATGCGAGTAAGAACATCACAACTTTAACCATTGTGAAATTCTGGCGAAATGTAGATTATATAAATATTTAATATAAAATATACTTTTACAGGAAAATTCGGGATTTCAAGTTGCAGAAGGAAGCTGCTGAATACTTTAGAAGTCTTACTAAAAAAGGCTATAAAACTCAAAAATTAATTTAGTTCCACATTTCCAAAAATAAGAAGGCTTTGGAGACTAGAAGATCTTCAAGATGTGTTGGAAAGAGAGAAAATAAATTAAGAGATAAAATTTCAGTAATTTTCAGGAATTTAGATTCTTAATTTGGTACAAAAATTGTTAAAAAATGTAGGATTTCAGGATTATTATTGTGCTTACGTCAATAAAAGTTTAAAGATCCTGAAAAGTAATGTCGAAGCTAAGGGCCGGGATCCTTATCCCAAGGGCCAATTTCAGGAATTTATAAAAAGGGAAAGTTAATTTTTGGTTTACGTTTTCTTTGCAAATTAAAGAGCCTGTTATCAAATCTGTTTTTTGGACATGTTTCTGAAAATCTTGAAAATGTATTTTAGATACAAAAAACTAAACTTTGACTTTTCAGGGCTTAGGAAGGGTTCATTTTTAATTTATTATTTTTTAAGTAATCTTCCAAAAATAATTGGGGTTTCAGGAAGGCTATTTTGTGCTTAGTATCTGAATCGACCGTGCATTTCAGAGTTCCTGAAAAACAAGGGCGACGTTGGTTTTAGAAATTTCAGATTTTTAAGGTCGTTCTTGAAACTTCAGAGTTCAGGATTACACCTCAAATTTAATGAATTCATATTTCCGGAGTCTTTACGGAAACATTCTCTGAAAATAAATCCTTTCAGTATTTATGAATTATAAAACAAGCCCAGAAAAGTTTCGACCAAATTTCAGAGTAATCATTTAGTTTCACTTTGGTAATGTTCTTAAAATTTATAAAAGAAATTGGGTATCATAACGACATATTGTAATTTATTTTTTGTAAGGTTTACGTGTATCAAGGTGCGTGAAATCAAGTTAACATGGTAGAAATTCAAGAATTCAAATTGAACCAAAATAATATTCAAAATCTGAAGTTGTAATCATTTATGTGTTCAAGATTACATATTGATTTTTAGCCTTTTCGAAATGTCCTAAGAAACGTCACAAATCTTACTATTCATACAGTTTAAGCAGCCTAAACAGGTTCAATAACTGTTTAATTTCTCAGAAATCTAAGAAGTTCTGAAAAATAGATACATACACAAGTTCACGGAAATTTCAGTAATTTTGAGGACTTAGCAAAGTTTCAGTATAAAAGTTCTAAACCCATTAAACTATGGATTTAAGCCAATGGAAGTTTTGGTAATTTAAACGCGACCAATATCCGAAATGGGTCAAAAAATATTTGGACTAAAGTTTAAACACAGACGGATACTGAATTTTAAGTTACACTAAAATTTGGTAATCTCAGTTTCGACTTTAAAACTTCCTAAAATGTAGTGTTGGACAAGGTCCAAAGGGAGTCTACCGGGCAAACTTTTTGGGGCTCACACATCAACACCAAATTTCAGTCAACTTGAACAAGGTTTACAAAGAAAACCTCCAAAAGAGCTTTGGCTTTCAAGAAAATTCTTCAATTTGGAATTAAAATTGGAAGTAATTTTTAAACCACAAAGATTAAATCGTTTCTTCCTAAAAATGTTAACCGAAATTTCCTGTTTTTTTTTTAAATTTAGCCTAAGAATCTTCAGCCTGAAAACGCTTAGCCTGTGTTTGCGGAAACTCCTGAAAAGCTTTGAATTCCAATGATTGTTTAAACTTGTTTAAACAAATATATTGATATGGTCACAGCCTTTAAATTTTTTAAAAAGAAAAGGTGCTCCACACAATATCCCAAATTAGCTCTCAAATTATCAAGTAGGTATTATTAATGTCAGCAAATCTAATTTAAAAAAATATTCAAAATGAAAATTTTGACCTCAGGGCCGTTGAAGGATTCGTTTATTAATTTTTGATAAGTAAATAATGTAATAATTTTAATCCACTTTTAAAATGCAAGATTTATTACACACATCCTTTTTACATGATCCTTTTCAATTATTTATTATTATTATTACTTGTTTACCCAATTTCCATTTAAATTCAAAAATTTCCAATAATAGTAGTTTATCTTCACTTCGTAATTATTCTTTATTAATGAGAATTCAACTTCTTGTTGATATAACTTTGTTATAATATTAGTTTTCAGAGAAAACTCATAAACACGTCTTTTTCGTTTTATCCAGTTTTTTTAAACTGTTGTTATTATCCTTCAACATTTTTTTATCTTCCCTAGTTATCAAAAAAATCTCCCACTCCTTGGTTTTGTTTTAACACAAGCATCCTTCCACATACATACACATAAGACATGTCTATGACTACTATTTACAACAAATACAATAATATAATACAAGTTTTAACATAGATAACAATAGGTACCTAAAATTATCTTAACTTATTAACATAATTTAATATTTAAAACTTGCATCCTAAAAGGGTATCATTCCAAATTTGTATTTTAAATAAAGAATATAATTTTCTAAAAATTATATCACTTCAATGTCAATAATTTCCGTCAATTAAGAATTAATTCATTTTATTCATGATCATGACAAATCGACTGTAATTCCTTTTTTTTAGGAAGCTTAAGGACATTAAACCTGAAAAAGCTCAGTCTATGTTTGAGAAATCTTCTGAAATTTACAAAACTTTAAACACCTTTTCAATTAAAATATTTATAACTTGTCCCAACCAAGAAATTAATCGTTTTACTCCTGAAAGTATCAAGTGAATTTCCATATTATATCAGGTAAATATAACCTCTAAACCAGCGTTTCCCAAACTTTTAGGTTTCACGGCCCCCTTTTGATGTTTTATGGTACACGCCCCCCTTTCTAGCAAGACGGAATCACGAACTTTCCCGAGCGCTATAAAATGGCCCAGAAATTGTGAGGGTGGGGGTAGGACGTATAAAAATCATGATGCATGTCCAGCAGGGTTGACAATTTGGGGGAAAAGTCGTTAAATCTAGGTTATTAGGAACTACGTCTAGCGAAATAAATTAATTTTTAGGATTTAGCGACAATTTTAGCTTCTTCTTGTAAAATCTAACTACATTTTTGGGTTTTTTGATCTGTCCCATTTTGAAAATTCTGATTTTATGTAATCTTAAGCCCCCAAAACTTAAAGCAAATTTGAGTTCGTTATTTTAAATAGGTATTTGATTACAGACCTAAGAAACGCCTGTCGCCTGTTATTGCAATTGTTTTCTTTAAGGCGCCGATACGTAAAATGTATGTTTATTGTGTCAGCAGTCAGTCGGCATAACAGAGTTAAAAGTGTAATCTGAAACATGATACTCCAAACCCGTTTGAAGTTACACCTACAGATTTATCGTTGGAAGAAGAGGAACAATTCATTGATTTAACATCGAGTACAGAAAAGAAGAGACAATTTTCGCCGACAACCATTGTCGAGTTTTGGATTAACTCGCAAGAAGAATTTCCAGCGTTATTCAAGAGAGCTATGCAGATTATATTGCCATTTCCTACATCTTATCTTTGTGAAGTTGGGTTTTCTGCAGTAGCTTGTATAAAATCGAAATACAGAAACCGGCTCAACATCCAACGCGAACTAAGGGTAGCAGTTACTCATTTAGAACCAAACTTGGATAAGCTATGCAGTTCAAAACAGGCACATTTAAGTCAATAGTTTGTTCAAATATGTATATGCAATCGTTTGTAAAAAAAAATAATATGCTAAACATTAAATTAAGCATTAAGTTAAGATATTTTGTATTAGTTTCAATATACTAATTTCTGTTCTACTATTTTTTTTAGCTGCGCCCCCCTTATAGGATCTTTGCGCCCCCCAAGGGGGGCGCGCCCCACCGTTTGGGAAACGCTGCTCTAAACATTCTATCTGAAAACATTAATATACCTTTGAGAAACTTGTAGAGTTCTGAAACTTCCAAAAACCGTTTAAGCGCCTTGTTAAATAAAAATGCCAATAATTTTTATTAACTATGTATGAAGGTAATCGGTTTAATCATAAATAATCAACTGAACGTTTTAAATTTTTCTGGTAACTTAAGAACATTCGGCCTGAAAATTTCAGGTCATATTTAAGGATACCCGAAGGGTTACCAAATGTCGAAAAATTATTGAAACACAAATATTAATAATTTTTTTTGTTTGACTTCTGAAAAATCAACCAAATTTCTCTGTTCTTTTCAGGTAACCTAAGAATGTTTTAGCTAAAAAAGCTGGGATTTTGTGGAAAAACTTCTGAGGAGCTTTGAAATTTTATAAATTTGATTAAGCTATTCATTAAATATACAGGGTGAATCCTAAATGGCGGATAATATTTGCATCACGCGATTCTGCGTTAAAAACTGGCGTAGTTTTTGAAGAATTGTTAATTGAAGTATTGTAAACTTAGCAACACTGTGTGGTCAGTCGTATTACGTCACCTGCGATATCACCTAGCAACCCACTTCATTTAATGTAATTGTATTGTACATCGTTGCAACATTTATGAAAAGCACAAGCACTGCAAATATTTGAAACTTCGGATGGAAGTTCCAAGTAAACCAAGGGTAAAATAAACCTATGTTGTGTACAATTACAGATTAATTATTCCTTTTGTTGGTTAAACTCCAATTAAAAATCATTATTTCATAAAATATCACACGACAAACAGACCATAAGACGACTTAAGGCTGCCAATAACTTAACATTTTATTGCTTTGTTTTCGATGCAGATTCACGTGGTGTGGATATTATCCGCCATTTAGGATTCACTCTGTATATAGCGATACGAAGTTAATTGTTACATCTTAAAGCATTCGCTTTATTTTTCAATTGTTCAGGTAATACTCGCAATTTGGTCTGAAAACCTTCTGCTTTTTTGAATTAGGATTTTTTGTTGTCGACCAATTTAATGTATGTAACCTGAAAAATGCCGAATTCTAAACTAAACTCCCAGAAAAATTCTGAAATTAGAAGGGTCACAACTTCAAACTTACTTTTAAGTTGTCAAATGAAGAAAGAAAACTCTGAAAAAGTCAACTTTCCTTCTTGAAAATGTCATTTCGGAAGTCTTCAACGACTTTTAGTTTGTCTGGCGATTTCAAAGCTGTAACTCGTTACCGTCCTTAAAATTAAAGTTTCACAGTATACAAAACAAAAAATCGCATTTAAAGAATATCCCGTTTTGCCTGTATATTCTTGTATTAATTTCCAACCGACGCTTGAAATTAGATTTATGACAATTCCGAATTTTTCGGGCTTCATTTCGCAGGTCTCATTTGGTTTTTCTTCTGAAAATTTTCACCTGAAAACAGCGAGTAATCTTTCAGCTAAGAACATGCGGCTTTAAGAAGGTTGATATCTTTTACTTTTTGGTTTTGAGGTAGTTCTATATTAGATAGCTTGAGGTTCCAATAAAACTGCAGCCTGAAACTTTAACCCTTTCCCCCACTATGGAAAAGTTGCAACGAGTCATTATGCTGAAATCTTGTTTCTGAGCTTAATAAAAAAATGACTTCAAAGTCGGAGTTTGGCTTAGTACTGAAAATTCTTCTCTTTCAGAAATTGTGCCAAAGTTTTTGGAAGTTAACAGTTTAAGTTTAAAAATCCAGTTCCGATATCTATGTCATTTCGCTTTTTCTGAGAGTTTTGCTAATGCAATTAAAGCATCTAGTAAAACTTCAGAAAAAATCTGAGGAATCATAGAAATCTACAAAGGGAGAGCAAAACACGATGTAATTTAAAAAAAAACTGAAATAATAACTTCAGGTAAATGTTAAGTTGCAACATTGCCATCTGGAAAGAATCGAAGCCCCAACCCTCCGCCTATCATGCAAAAATAATAACAAGAGCGTTCCTTTTATTTACAGTCTTAACTTTTGATCCCCCTGACGAAATAAGCTTACGTTAGGCTTTTGTTTTGCAAAATAATATTATTAAGCCCATGTTCCTTTCCTGTAAGTATTTATTGTGTTCGCAAGCAAAACGTTATTGTAGGAATTCGGTTCGTTAACACAAGTACCTGTTATTCCAAAGGTATCGAATTGATCTACAAACATCTCGTACGCCTACAGAAATTCTACACTAATTAAATAATCCTTAACTGAGCACTTTGTTGTTCTTACTGAAATACGAAACTTATAAGGGCACATGTTTTATCAGACCAATTCAAGGGTATCCGAATACGGTTTATGTTTCAACAAAGCAACCTCAAGTTTCCCTTATTTTATACACTTTAGGAAGTGCTGCTTTGGAAATTAATTGGTTTACATTCGTGTAAGTACGATTATTTTATAATTTGCTTATTATTATAAGGTTGACTGGTAATTCTTCGCTGTTTACTACATTTTAATTATTCTGAACCGTTCTTTTAAAATAAGAAAGCTTCGGCCATGTTCATGTCCGCTTCGGTTTAGATCGTCGCCGATTTTGCAAGGCATTCATGATTAAAGCTTCGGGCTTTAGTCAAAAGAGGAAAATAATTCACTTTTTGCGAGCATAAAATGTGAAACAAATTAGGAGATAAATTTTCTTGTCTCAAATTGCTTAAAAATCCATATGACTGAACAAAGAAAGTCATTTGTACTTGTAGATTACTCGGCGTTTCTTGTAGCGGGAGACCCAATTCATCATGCGAAAATCTTACTGATGGAAGATAGGCGCTTGACAGTAATATGTAATGCTCGAGCTAACCGGGTTGTTTGATTAATTTTCACGAGATTGCATCATTAGCACGGCGTAATATTAAAGCTTAAATCAAACACACTTTTGTTTCTTTTTTTAAATTTCTAATTACCGGCAGTTGAAAATTCAAAAATAAATAAATAAATAAGAAAACTCAAACAATGTGCCGAAAAAGGGGGAAGCGTGATTTATGGCAGAATTTTACACAAATTTATATCCAGAAGGACGATAGGCAGAGCAGATGGAACATTAGGTTTAATGGATATTAAGATTTTCTGGACCTTTGGGACTTCATCAACTCTGGGTAAATTAACAGAAGACATTCAGTGCGCCATCCTGCTGTTTTAGAATATTAACTCATCGTAATTAAGTTACGTTTTGAATCTAATAATGTAAATCCCTTCAACTAAGTTTCAACACACAGACAGGTGTTTGTATGAAGTTTCTGACAGGGACTCATAACAGATTTTGTAACATTTACGAAGAATATTGCAATTTCCTAAGCTTTTTCCACTTCAGTAACAACTTTTGTTTTATTTGATTTTCAAGAGAAATAAACGTTTAAACTTAAAATCAAAGGGATATAGTTTCTAAAACCAGCTGTGCCTAAATTTAAACAAATTAAACATGAATCCCTTGAGTAGGCGGTAGTCACTCTTTGCGATCCCTGTGGAGACAGACCTACTTCAGGGATGCGACCCTTCCCAAGCCAGCCTTGGGTCTCTCTTACCCCCTCCCAACAACGAGAGAGAATCACCTTTTCAATCCGCATTGGACCAGGGTGAGGATGTAAGGTCCAAACCTTCAAGCCATAATGATGTACGCAAAGAGTCCCCAGTACTTCTAAAAGAACCGATTACGGCAGCAATCGAATGGAGAAGGGATGCTAAACATCTTTGTATAGGATTAGGCTGCCATAAGACAACAATCTGAATAGACACTTACAATGTTAGAACTCCGACAAATGAAAAAAAAATTGGATAAACCAGAAACCGAGTTGGAAAAAAGTATGATATCATGGGCCTGAGCGAAATTAGAAATCAATGTGAAAAATATATCGTTTTATAGTCGGGAACGCACTACATGTATGAAAGCAACAATCAGAAAGCAATATCTGACAGAGTCGCATACCTACCTCATTCTACAAATTAGTAAAAAACAAACATAAAAATAATACAAGTTTATGCACCAACCACATTTCATACGCATCAAGAAGTTGAAGAATGAGTTATTCTAGGAGAACCAACAACGTGTACAATTCTGAAGAGAGACTTTAACGCCAAATTAGGAACGAAGCAAGATGAATATGTAATTCTTATAGGAGAATATGGACATGGCAACAGAAATGAAGGAGGAGCAACACTGCTAAATTTTAGGAACGAGTTTAACCTCTACTCAATGAAGCCTTTCTTTAAGAAAAATCCCAATAGAAAGTGGACGTCGATAAGCCTCACAAGGACGACAAAGAACTAGATTGATTATTACATGCTAACTAATAACAAAAACATCGTGCAAGATACGTTTGACGTAGGAAGCAAGAACAGAATGGTCAGAGCAACATTAAGTATTGACAAAAGATTGGAAAGGCAGAAAAAATTTAATAGAACAACCAGTATAGAATATAACCAACTCAAAAATATAGTCAATGAATCCCGTGCAAAGATCGACGGAAAGCTTTCAAAATTAGAAACAGAAATCCAAAATAGTAGTAAATTGACGAAATTAACGATCGAATAACAAATACAATTAAGGAAAGCATAAAAGAAGTGAACAAGCACAAACCTAAAATAATTAAATTAAATCAGTAAATTAAGAAAATGATAGAAAAACGAAAAACGTTAAATAAACAGAATAAGAAAGTGTCACCCAATCAGCGGTATCTCCATCGACCAATCAGAAGTCTCCCCGTCGCCAGGAAGAGTATAAAGCCAGAGCGTTTCCAAGCCTCAGCACCCATTCCATCTCCGACTTCCAACCGACCAACATCTCCTACAAGATCCGACTCCAAGTCCACATCTCCAACTCCTGGTCCAGTCCTGCTCCGGTTCCTGTCCAGCAACCCGTCCTCGACTCCCAGATCGTCGTGATACTCAGTCGGCCTGAGTATCACTTCCACCCACGGCACGGCAGTTGGTTTTCACCGACCCGTGACCTCCTGCTCCTGCTCCGAATTCCTAGTTCTTAACGTCTTATTGTATGAATTCCTTATGTTCGATTGTGTACCTATTCCTTAATTCGAAGTGTACGAATTCCTTAACGTCGAATAAAATCCTTCTCCGTTTCGTCGCTTCATTCCTTTCCCGCCGAAGACGCTGCCAGCCCGCTTGTTCCCTTGGCCGCCGAAGCCGTAAGGTAACAAAAGGAACTATAGCGTTCGCGGAACTCAATAAACTTATTAGAAGATAATAAATTAATAAAACTAAAACTAACGTGGGGAAAAGCAAATCATTTCACTTAAATATAAAGACGATCGAGAAGTTACAGATAGAAGATAAATGTTGAGAATCATCGAAGCCTATTGTATAGAACTATATGACATAAAAGAAGAAAGCACAAGAAGAAAATCGTATAGTAAGTGTCAAAAACTCGGAAGAAATGCCAGACGTAATAATGGAAGAAGTAGGAAAAACCTTAGAAGAAATGAAAAAGAACAGAGCACCAGGAGAAGATGGTATAGCAACATCATTCTAGAAAGTGGCTGCTTACACCAAGGCAAAATTTCATTCACCCGGAAAAAGTAAAAAAGGTGACCAATGGAAGATTGAAAACTTCCACTCCATACGTTTCCTCGCTCACATATTGAAACTACTAATTGATTACTACGAGGTTAACCATTTAATTAGATCAGTATGAACCTTATCAGCAGGTAAGTTTCCGTAAAGGATATTCAACATCAGGCCACTCGCTAGCCATAACAGTGCTTATAGAAAGACATATTATGAGAAGGAGTTTGTTTCAGTTGACCACAGAATCGTAACGCAAGCCTTAAATAGCTGCAGAATAGGTAGTAGGTTCAATAATCCTCTATGTAGCACTAATTTGGAAAGATGCCATGAAAATCAAACTATACCAAAGGAAACTCGAACAGGTACAACGAAAAATGGCACTACTAGTCAGTAGAGCATACAGAACCGTCTACGGAGGCGGCCAGAGTACTTACCAGCGTTATACCAATCGACCTGCTGGCAGAAGAGAGCACAGCAACTTTTGGGCTGTATCCAAATGAGAGAAAGGCTAAGTGGCAAGACACACTTTATAAGTGGTAACAACGATGGGAGAATTCCCAAACTGGTGAATGGACCCGCAGGCTGATACCAGAGCTGAGGCAATGGGTGGAAATAGACCTAACGCAGATGATAACCGAGCATGAATGCTACCAAAGTTATTTTGTCAGAATGGGCAAAGCAGATACACGAACATGCCACTGTTGTAACGAACAAAAGGACATAGCAGAACACACGCTACTAAGATGTAGGAAATGCGAAAGAGAAAGAGAACAGGCCAAAGCAGGGGGTAAACGAAGAGTTAAGGGAAATAAACATAATAAATATTATACTGGCATCTGAGGAGCATTGGGCAACGATAGAAATCATGACAACAGCAATAATGAAAAGAAAAGAAGAAGAAGAAAGAGAAACAAACCAAGAATGACAAAGAAACAGGACAACTTGCACCGTGAAGATATGTGGAAGTAGTTCCGTAGTGCAGGCGAAAGTACAGGACAAGTTTTAGCGGGAGCCTCCCACTACCTTTGTGCAAGAATGTGAAGTTGTCCATAAAGGATTTACTCTCCTGGAAAGAAAGCTACAGCCAGTTAATAAAAGACCCTGTGAGACAACTGAGACATACCATTTCAACGCAAACGAAATAACTAACCCCGTAACGTTAAAAAGAGGAGTCCGCCAAGGAGATATCTTATCTCCAAAGTTGTCCACACTGGTCCTCGAAAACATATTTCAGAACACGCCTCACAAATTTGTGATATGCAGTTGACGTACTGGTAATAGCCAACAACATTAAGGAACTTCTTCTTCTTGCAGTGGCATGCCCTTTTACAGGGCGTTGCCGATCCTCTCTCTATATGCTTGTGGTGTGCGTGTCAAGTAGCCTACAGACATAGGGGACCTACAGCTTTACGTGGGCTCCGAACCACGGAAGTGCTTAGACTTTTACTCCAGAGAGAACCTACTCGACAGAATACACCTCGGTGGTTTGCCATTGCCTTCCGAGGGAAGCGGCAGGGTGTTTTCGGTGTACATTTATGTGACTCTGGGAAGGAGCTTCAGGAAATGTTAAAAGATCGACAATATAGGGAATCCCAAAAAGCAAGTTCAAAAACGAATTTGAGTAAAACAAAGGTCATGCATCACGAAAGGAATATTAATATTAAGATTAGCAACAAAGAAGTTGAAAAGGTCAATGACTAATGACTATACACAGAAAACGACCTTAGGAAGAGAAAATGAAGATGCCGAAGAAATAAAAAGACGCACAAATTGGGTTGGGTAGCATTTGGAAAATTAAAATTACATATTAAAAAATAGAAATATTCCGTTACACCGTAAGTCAAAGGTATTTTTTGTATACTCAATGGTAAACGGCCATTTTACTATGTAGAAAATAATGAAGAAAAGTGGCATTTTTCTCGTTAGCAACCTTTTCCTCATTAAGGTACGTTTTCGTAAGGACGCAACATGTCGGCCGGCATGTCTGCCGACTTGTCTGTTCTAATGTAAACGAAATGCATTTCATGTCGGGGCAGTCGGACGACATGTTAATGTCGGATGCAAAAATTAGCCGCACATGTCGAGTCGGCGTTCGTTTGTCACTACGTAAACACTCAATTTTTAATAATAAGAGGCGCAACTAGGTGAAGTAGCTGTTCAAACTCGGTGAAAGACGAACGAAGTTCTCGTATCTACTTTGCAAGCGAAGACCATTCATTAACGAGCTATATGCACCTTCCAAACGTCTCTCCGGTAAAAATCTTCCAACGTACCATCTTTTGCGTTTCCGTTTTGACTTTCTAGTATCGCATGGCTTCCTACCAACACTATGAAAGTTGATATAACCTGTACTACTTCATCGTCTGCCATCTTGAAAACTGCAGATTTCGATTCGAAGGTCGTTCTCTCGACATGTCCGTTTCAGACAAGTGACAACATAAACACCTGTCAATTTTACCAACTTGTCGGTCGGCAAACATGTCGGGCCAACAAGTCGCCCCGATTTGTCCTTACGAAAACGTACCTTTACAACGCTTGGGTCATTAGCAACCAACACTTTATTCCTAGCAACACAGTCTGTTTGTTTACTTGTTACTATGTACGTGTTGTAGTTGCTATGTTTCCGTACAAACATAACCTTGATAAATTTAACAAATTTGTCTAGAAAATTCGAACTTTTAGTACTTACACAAAAAAATAGCGTATTCAACGCGTAAGAAAAGTGGTTTTCTAGCTCGTGAAATTGTAATTCACTCGCTAACGCTCGTGAATCAAACATTTTCCACTCGCTAGAAAACTGCCACTTTTCTTTACTTGTAGAATAATCTACTATTAATTCCTGTATAGTGCCAGTGCTAATATATCGAGCGCAAAACTGAATAAGTACAAATAAAAACCTGACCATACTCAGACTAACACAGTATTCAATGAGAATCACGCTAAAAGACTAAAAACGTAACACCTGGATTAGAGAAAAAACAATGGTGGTGGGCGTAGTGGAAAAAACAGCAAAACTTGGGTGGGAATATGCGAGACATGTTGCGAGAGGCGACAAAGAAAAATTGCATAGAAAGATTTTAACATGGAGACCCTATTATTGTAAAAGACGAAACGGCCGATGATCTAAAAATCACAGCAAGACTAAACTGAATACAAACAGCAAATAACCGCTAACGTTGGGAAACAGAACTTGAAGCGACATATGTCCAAAAATGGACAGGTTTTTAAGATGAAGAAAAAAAAACATAATTCCAACAATTTCCCAAATTATTCTCTAAATATCAAATCTACAAAACGTTATTAAATCGTTAACCCATTAAAGGAAAGCTCTTAGGTAGGTAGTGTATAATTAAATAAATAATTGCACTATCGAATTTAATGGCAGCACTAAGAAAGGCCAGATGTTCTTAACAATAGTCGTTAAGAAGATAACTGCCATTTTATGTCCCTCCTTGATTGTCATCCACCTTAAGACCTCCTCAACTCTTAGGTTTCTCTTTAATTTATTATGTGTTAAGTATCTGTTTATTATTAAATTTTACTGCCACTTTTCCTTGGGTAATTTTCATTTATTTTCAGTGGTGTTAGGAATTAAAGAATTTGATAGAAGTTAGGAGTTTTCCTAGGAACGAAGTTGTCCTGAAAGCTTTAAGAAAACTTACAGATAATTATAAGGAAATTGGGGTTAAAAACCTGAACAAAAACCTTAAAGTATTTAGATGATGGTAGAGATTGAGAAAGTTGGCTGAAAATCGTCGATTTTATAAGGATAAAAATTGTCCTGAAAATACACCAGCCTCCAGTAAGCTTATAGATATTCTTAAGAAAATTGTGGTTCAAACTTGACATGGAATTCTTAATTTTTTTTTTGTGGTGTTTTGTTTAAGTTGGCTGAACTTTTTTTCCAAGGATAAATATTGTCCTGAAAATACACCACTCTTCAGTAAACGTACAGATATTTTTCAGCAAACTGTGATTTAAACTTGACAAGAACTATTTAATTAATGTTGGTGATGTTTGAGATTAAGGAAGTCGGCTGAAAATCATTGACTCTTTTGTAGGATAAAAATTGTCCTGAAACTTACAAACATTCTTAAGAAAATTGTGGTTTAAATTTCATAAGGAATTTTTAGTTGATTTTAGTTATGTCTGAGATTAAGGAAATGTTTCGATTTTTCAAGGTTACAAATTGTCCTGATAATATGCCAGCCTTCAGTAAGCTCACAAACACTCTTACGAAATTGTGGTTTAAACTTGACAAGGAATTTTTAATTTATTTGGTGATGCTTGAGATTAAGTAGGTTGACTGAATTTAGTTGATTTTCCAAGGATAAACATTGTCCTGAAAATCTACCACTCTTCAGTAAACTTACAAAAATGTTTAAGAAAATTGTGGTTTACACTTGACTAGAATCTTTTAATTTATTTTGGTAATGTTTGAGATTGAAATTTGTCGACTTTCCAGGATAAACATTGTCCTGAAAAGATACCATTTTTCAGTAAACGTATAGATAATCTTAAGAAAACTGTGGTTTGAACTTGACAAGCAATTTCTAATTTATTTTGGTACTGTTTGAGAATAAGGAAATTGACTGAAACTCCTGAATTTTGAAAGGATAAAAATTGTTCTAAAAATACACCGACCTTCAGTAAACATACAGCTATTTTTAAAGAAAATTAGGACTAAAACCTGAACATGAATGTTGAATTAATTTAGGTGATGCTGGAGATTAATTTGATAGAATTTTGTTGATTTTCCAAGCATAAAAGTGGCCCTGAATCTATCAGCCTTCTGAAAACTTAACAGATATTCGTCAAAAAATTGGGATTTAAAACCTAAACAGGAATTTTTGGTTTATTTTGCTAATGTTTGAGATGAAGGATAAACCGCCTTTCAGAAAACTTACACATATTCATAAGAAAATTGGGATCTAAAACCTAAACAGTGTTCTTACAACACAACATATTGTAGCACAAAAATAGTCCTAACAATTAATTTAATCGTGACAAACGACCGCCATCATAATCCTTGACTAATAGCAGCAAGCCTTTGCCTTTGTTAACTTTGACAGGATTGTTAATTTCTTTGCCAACTTTTTCAGGGCTGAATTGTACAACGTACGAAGGTACAAAATGAAACGTTATCGAAACGTATGCAAAACATAAAATCCTATTTCCGCAACCCTTCTTCAACAAAGAGTTGGAATTTCACTTCGTTAATTATTATTAATAAAGCCCAATTTAGTTCGAGTTAAGATTCGGTTATTAAGTTCAATTAAAACCGATACGTTTGCAAAAACGAATCTCACGCATATTTCGTTTAATTTCCGTAAAACTTCCGCTTTTAGACGATAACCCTGGGGGGATATCAGTGAGGTTGCCCTAAAAATGAAGTTTATAAATCAATTTTCAAGGTTCTCGTCCGAGCTGAAAGCCTGAGTAAATTGGTGTTTTGAGGAAATTTCCTCAAAGGATCAACAACGAGGGTGAAAGCGGTTGTATTTGTAAACCACCTTTTGAAAGACTTTAGCAATTGTTTGCTTACATTTTTAAAAATCCCAATCAAATGAGTTTGGTTTTAAACATCCTAAATCTGTATATTCAAATCAGGATTATAAATTTCACCCAAGTTTAAGTACGCGAAAAAGGTTTTATGGGGTATCTTAAAGCCTAATTGCTTCATGAAACTACATGGATGCAAATACACCTCCAGGTATTATTAAGAACCAATAACAATTATACTGTTCTCCGACGCGACGTGTTAATTGTTCTCAGCCGTTAGCCTGCTCATCGGCTGGTTTTGCTATCGAATATTTCCCAGGATACGTTTTATACTTTCGAAACTGCGGAAATGAGTGCAAAAGTACCGAACTTATTTATTTTTTGAAAATCGTTGGCAGTTATCTCCTTTGATGATGGTCACATTGCGCAACCCAATACCTGCAGCTTGATTTTGTAATATTTTTAAATGCCTTAAAAAAATTAAATTTCTGGGGCTCCACTTTTCAATTGGTAGAGCGCAGAGCGGAAGTTCAGTGGTTCAAATCCGTCCTGAAGATACACAAATTCTTCAAAATTTATGAAGTTCTTGTGATTTTGCTATAAGTTCAAAGTAAAGTATTTATAAATATTTCTAAAATAAATTTAATTTAGGTTACATTTGACGTCGCAATTTTATAATTATAGTTTTCGCAACCAATTGTTTTGTTATTTGTTGTAGATAAAGTAGTTAAAGTTGTCTAGCTATTATTTTGCCTGATACTAAAAGTTAGGAGATCTCAGCGTTCGTTGAACTAGAAAATTCCATTGTTAATTGCTTGATAACAAGGGGTATAATAAATAGCAAAATTCGCAACTTAGAGCATTCCTAAATTCGTAAGCAACGCAAAAGGTATGCGTTTTTATGGGCTTATTTTAGCAGTTCTTCTGTGCTTCTTCAGCTGCAGTGCTAAAGCATTCAATGCAAGTTTCGAATATGAGACCGAAGGCAAAAGTGTACACATAAGTAAACAGCATTATAATAAAATTAAATTGTTTTAGGGTATTACTGGAGGGAATTCTACGGTGTAATACCGATAGATGCAATTCCAGGAGGTGTGGATAAAAATGGAATAATAACATACATTGGTCAGATTTTCCACAGTTTACAGCAGTTAAATCCTGGAGAAGTACACCCAATTTATACAAATATTACCTACGCTAGTGGTGGAAAAGTATACACAGCTGATCGAAATTTTAAGGTACTTTTTTATTCTAAACCTAAATCCGTATAAAACTTGCAAGCTATCTATTTGACTATTTATTGGCCGAAAGCCTTAGGATAAACGTATTAACACAAGTTTAAGTAGAAGCTTAGTTTGAGACTACGTCAACTACGACCTAAGCCGATCAAAACTGCACTTAGGCCAGCTGAAGTTAAGCTTCTGTTTACCACTACTGAAATACTGACCCTGATTTGTTCTGCTTTTTTTAATTCTTCACCCCATTAGAAACAAGAATAATAATCCATAACAGAATGTCTATCCAAAACAAAGATAAAGTCCAAACTCAATTTTTCAGATACTTTGTTCTTCGCAGCAACGAAAATACAAATGGATAAGCACGGATGTTGCCAATTTCAAATTTTTACTGCCTCGATTACATTTCTTTATCGGAGGATATAACAGTACTTATCCTTTCATCATAGGAAGGGTGGTTAGAAACGATAGAATAATAGTAGGAACGGTTACTTACGAAGAAAAATCCGAAGGTATAGCTATCGTCGAAGACAACAAAGCTGTTACTGAAAAATCGTACCAAGTTATTTCTTTGGATGGTAAATGTGTTTCTTCATGGTAAAGATTAATATTTAAGTATGAAAATACCATAATAATAAGGATCGTGGTGGAAATCGACGGGTGTGGAGATTCTTGTCATCCGCAAGCCTAGATTTCGCTCAATAAACTAATAAAAAAATTAGTATTACTATGCGCACTGTAAGTGAAAACATAAATATGTTAATAACAAAAATTTGTGCTGAAGAATTATATAAATAAAATCGTAATAAGGTAGGTTGTTTTCTCTAAGTAGAATTAAAGATTTCTTCGATTATTTTACTCGTGTACAAGTGTTTCCCAATTGCCAAGTCAGGGAAGTGTGCAGCATATAGGTGGATTTACGTTGGACGATATTTTATAATTCTCGTCCAATGTGTCCGAGACGAGACTCTCCGATGCGTCCGATAAACAGCAAATCGTATTTACGCTGGCCGATATTTTTCTGTCCGATTCCGTTCCGACAAATTCCATCAGTTCAAATGACAAGTGACAGTTAAGGAAATACATGTGTAATTTCTTTAATAATTTTATGTTAAGTGTTAAAATTAATAGCCAGATTTATTGGGAGCGCAATATACGTGATTTACGTGTAACAATTTATTATTATCATTGCTAGTTTGTACAGGTAACAATATACCTATTGTCTGTGAGGATCTTTCTTCTATTTAGTAGATTTTGTTTATTAATATATTTATTATAACATATTTGCGTGTTAAATATGAGAAAAGAATGCTCTAAAATATATGAACCTCTGAAATGAAAGTATATTGTGTTCTGTAGTATGTATGTTTTCAAAATTAGGATGCTGTACATTTCCAGAAACATTTTTTAAACTCCATCAGCGTATTATCACATTTGCATTTTAGATCTATCGAAATGAATTTATTATATATGCCGAGAAGACGGAAGCTCGCATGGCTTTTGGCTTTTCGAAGGCGACTTAGAACGCGCTTTATGACAGAGAGCAATAGAATAGTTGGAAAGACATATTTGACAAAACGGAAAAGGCTGTAGAGATGTTTTATTATTGCGAAACATAGAAGGGTATACCAAACCACCTTAAGGGCAAAGAAAAGATGGCCTGTGCGTCCTATTTTTAAGAACAGGCAAACTCATGGTGCATGGTACGCCATAATAATCGGTTTGCTAAGGTACTCCCGAAGCGCAAATGAGAAATGTGCTAAGGCACCATCGTGCACGAACACTAATTCCCGTCTGGTGTTCCCAGCGGAACCTAACATAAAACTGCCAACCTCTTCAAAATGGGTCGTTTGTGGACCCGATGTATTAAGATTTCTGCACTCCTTTTGGTTCATACTACTTCCTCTGGAAATTTGTTACCCTTAATTTTTACCATCCCGTATTACTGCTATAATTTTACAACTAAATTCTTTCGACAAATAATCTAGAGATTTATTTCAGGCAGTCCATGCCTGTTAGATAATTTTAATTTATTAAAAGTTCTCGTCTGGGTATGCTAATGGCAATAAGATTTGACTCGTTTCTGTTTGCACGCCTAAAAACTTCGCGCTTAGATGCACGCGCATCAGAATCTCGGACGGTACAACCGAGACAAACGATAAAAAGTTTGCCAGGAACAAACTTTTATTTTCGGACGATGCGTCCGAGAATATCGGACCCATCGTCGTTTCTGATTGGCTGCAACGATTTTTTATCGTATCGGACAGTCTCGTCTCGGACACATCGGACGAGAATTATAAAATATCGTCCAACGTAAATCCACCTTATTACATATTAATTGAGGCACGCCAGATCGTGTGCAACAATAGGGATAAAGCACACGTTCTCTTAAAACACAAAACATGTTTCGCTCGCTTCCAACACAACAAAGATCCCATGAAGATAAAAGTGCAAAAAATTTGGGCTGTGTTAAAGTACTTTAAATAAATATAACAAGGCATCTCCTCATCCCTGGTAAAAGGTTCAAAGTGATTTTGGGAATAAGTTTTAAACCAGATCTTGTAACAGACCAGTTTTGACTTAGTGGAAGGTTGCCCCAATATCCAGAAAACCAGAGTGCTGCAAACCTTTCAACACTTTATTAGTAAATAGGTACTTACCAAGCATGTAGCTAAGGTATTGGAAAGCTACCCCCATAGAAAAAAAGTTACAGCTCGACTTTAGAGGTAGGGGAAACTGGTACATACTGGGAATAACATTTACAAATTAATTCAAAACCCGGATTTTTGGTGATTGCAACATGCATTGGTGGTTTAGGTATTACATATCCAAAATTAGGAATTTTTGAGTAAATACTAATTAAATAATTGCCGATGTCCCACTATGTACCACGTGTCTCACAATGTACCACCTCCTGATACATACTGGGATATGTACAATATTCAAACTAAAATGCACAGAAAAGTTTATTTAGAAATCTCAAATCGATATAAACAAATAAGGTAAGTCAAAAAATAATCTAAACTAATACATAGCATATTCTTGCAGTCAAAATTTAATTTTTTTGAAGCTCTTGCAGTGTCTTCTGAAAGTTCAAAGCTCCAATTACATCATTTCTTCAAGAATGTAACGTAGTAGTTGGATTTTTTAATTTTTTTTACTTGACCAATGAAGTATTTTATGGATTTTTTTGAACAATACTAGACAAGTATAAAATCTCCTTCTTTGATATCTTGAATTCCCTTGTCTTCCGAATCGTCTGACAACTCGGTTAAAGGTTCTTGCATTCTTGTAATTCTTGCACTTTTTTTGACTATTTTGGACTTCTCTTCGGTAACGACAGTATTCAGTTCTATCCTGCAGATACTTTGTTGCCAGTCATTTTAGATAAGCCTGTTTTTTCTTAGTTACAAGTTCCTGAATCTCTTCATTCTACCTCGAGTCATTAATTTTCCTTTTAGAATAATGTTTCTCGCCAAGGGCTTCCTTAGGAGCCTCTTATATACATTGTGTCGCCTGATCATACGTCATACTGGCAGTGCTTTCTTGTATCATACTTAACTTAGTAGTTAGCCTCATTTGATATAGAAATCTAGCCGAATTGTTGTTCAAACCTTCCAGATTATATCTAGTTATGTCATTATTTTTATCCTTTTCGCCAGGCATTGTCGGGATTCTTTACTATGTTTGTAAGGGAAGTACACTTTAGATTCTAGAAAATAGTGGTCGGTGCCACATTCGGCTTCTCTTTTTACTTTCACATCTCTTATTGCTAATTGAGATTTTTTGTTAACTATTAACTAATCTATTATTGTTTTTCGATTTAAGCTTCTTCTTTCCCATGTATATTTGTGTATGAGTTTATGTTCGTACCAACCATTTGCGATTTGAAGTTCAAATTGCTCACATATTTCAATCGTTCTCTCTCCGTTTTCGTTTACTGTCTCCTCGCCAAGTTGTCCTACTACTAAATCGTTTGTTTTCCTTCCGGTTGTACTGTTTAGGTCACCGAGAATTACATTTTTTTTAAAAGGAACTTGTAGTCTTACACTATAGCGGATCATATCCTACTGAAACAATCTAGATGTATCTTTTATGGAATCGTGGCTTCGATAAATGGGGTTGGATTGTTAAGTTAATAATTATCACTGTTAGTTTATATTTTTAGTTTTACTTCTTACTGGGACGTTTATCTTTGTATCTGTATCTTCATATTAGTTATAGCCGGTAGGTACACATGCATTTCATAAAATTTCGTGCAATAAAGTATTCTATAAGACCGCGGATGTTCGGCTGAATACTAGCAGCCGAATATTCGTATTCGGTTACCGCCAGAAATCAATATTAAAATTTATTTTTGTTCCAAAAAATCACACGCTTTCAAAAAAGCTCAGTACTGACAATGCAAAGGGGAAGACGATTTTATATTTGCTATCCACCATGCGATATCAGTTTTGATATGATGGTAGTTTAAAAATATGATTATAACTTTTGTAGTTCTTTGGAGCTACGAATTTTCTCTCCCGAGACTTTTTAAGTGTAGCTAGCTGCCAGCCATAATCTACTGTACGAGAAGCTGCTACCAATTTTCCAATTAGTTTTGGCAAATACTGAGTAGTAAAATAAATTTTAGTTTGAAAAACAAGTTGTTTATTGTAGATACACTCTTTTTCTCAGAAGACAAACGCCTGATCATATTTCTAGTGTTATAAGTAAAACCTAAAAAGGTTAAGTCCTGTGATGGACTTAAGAAACTCTTTTTAATGTCTATTCTTTCTTTCTTTCTTTCCCCTTTTACCCTCTTATACCGTTACAGTGTTGAGAGGGAGGAATACACCGAGCTGCAAAGCGGTCACCCATCCAAGTTTTGGTCAAGCAGGCTCTTGCTTAACTTTGTATATTTCATAATTACATGCGGAGTGCACTCTGCCGTACTGCCGTAGTTATTATTATTAAAAATCCTATTTGACACAAAAGTGCAATAGTTCAATTTACTGCTAATTGATATCTTGATTCTGCTGTGTCTATCCAGATAAATAATTAATAAAACGTTTAGTTTTCTTAAGGTTGTGACGACATGTTTTAATAATTTAGTGAATATGTATGGAGCTAGATTTAGCCCAAAAGGTAAGCTGAGTAAAGTTATAACGCTCCTGTAATCTTCAATTTTGAAGAGTGGAGCTTCTGTAAGTTCATTTAAGTTCTTTAGGTTTAACAGTAGCGTAACCAGAAACGTAGTTTGTAGGGGGCCCAGTCAACTGTTTAAGGTTTAAGACGTAGTTTGTAGGGGGCCCAGTCCACTGTTTAACAATTGTGTCAGAAATACATATTCACTCGACGGGACATAATACACTCACCGTGCATTTTTGGTCACATCTTAAAGACTGTTTTGATTAATAACTTTGGTCTTGAGTTGGGCCTGGGCCCCCCCTTGGTTACGCCACTGGATTTAATATAAATCTAATTTCCCCATTAAGTTTTTCAGTTCTGGAGATGTTAACGTTTTTTACTTATGTTTGATGAGGTTTGGTTTACAATCAATTGAGCAGCGTCTGCCAAAGTAGTGAGCATCTCCTTGTTGCTGTCACTACTATTTTTCATAATTGTGTTCACCTGTGAACCCAGGTCGGCCAGGGTGAGCCCAGTGTGATCTTGCACTTTGGCCATGAATTTGTCTTGTCTCAATGCTTTCGAGTCTAAACAGGACATTATCTCTGATTCATTACTTTCCGTTCCAAATAACGCTGTAACTATAGTAAATTAGAATATTTAGTGTAACGACTAAATGAGTGATGACTAAATGAAGAAATATGGGCGTAGCCACTGATATTTTATGTGTAAAGACAACAAGTACATCCTTGATCGAGAGAATTAAGGGTTTGTACGATTTCTGGCCTATTACTTTCTGCTCCAGATAACGCTGGAACTACAGTAAATTAGAGTATTTAGTATAACGAATAATTAAGTTCTTATGATGTTGTAGTATAACGACTTCAAAGAAGATAAAGATCATCAAATGGATATGGGCGTGGCTACTCGAATTTATTGTGTCCTTGATTCTTCAGAATTATGTATTACTTAGCTTAATAAACTACTTTGAATTAAATTAAGAGTGCCGCTAGCCTATTGTCAAACAGTTAAGTAAAACAAAGGAAAAAACTAACCTTCGTCCGAATTGATATCAAGTTCTTCACTCGACGAAGCGTCAATCGTAGTACGTCTGAAACGTCCTAAATCCCTTAAATATTATCCTCCTTTTCGGAATCTGCCATTGCCCCTTCGACCTGTCTTTTTTGGCATCGTAAAATTAAAAATCACAATCACAGCACATATGTGAAACCGATGTTCACCCAACGGGTACAAATAACGAAGTGAGTAATCTGGTGTTATAACACATCATCGTCGATATATTCTTATCTTTTTGCTTTAAATATTGTACCAACGGGTGTGAATCAACGATATTACATTGTGTAATTATCGAGGAAGAAAAGCGAAGGAATATTTAATTTGATCGTTGTGAAGTACCGTTTTATATTGTGTTTATGTTGTATTAATTTTAATTTAAATGCATTAAATTGTAAACATTTAAAATTAACGAAATACGTCATTTCTAATTTTAAAATACATCTACGTAATTTAATTTTCTACATTGTGTTCAGTGATGAACTAAAACATTTGTGAAGTCTAAAAAACATATCAAACTAACTAATAAAATTACGATCATCGGATGTCATTAAATATTTTTAACAACCAAAATGTTAAGGCGATTTAATGCGCTTTGGTTTCTTTGCAATGAAAAATAATATCCTGTAGTTAATGATTAACGTGAGTTTATATAAGAGAGTTATAAAAGTTCAAATGAGGTTTACGCCGCCTATGATTCCCCTTAAAAAGCACCAGTTTATTAATGATATGTGTTTAGTGTTAATTCAAGTATAAATGCCTGCTGACGTCCTTTTTTAAAAAATAAATTATTATAAGCTGCATAGTATATTTTAAATCCTCTTCCAACTATTTTTTAAATGGAGTCTACATCGACTATGATTCCCAACAAAAAGAATATAGGTTAATGCCATAACTGAAAAACTATTGCAAATATAAAAAAATGTATGTACGCCACTGAAATCTATGTAAAAATATCTATGAATAAGCGTTGCACCATTTTCAGATATTTCTGTAAACAAAGGAGTGATAAGATTTGGTAGGATTGAAGTAATGTTCAATTTTCCGCCATAACTCGGAATTAATTTAAAAAAGTTGGTACGGTACGTGCTATCAATTTTTCCGTAGTTTTGCAAATACGAAAGTTATCCATACAATCACCTGGAATTTAGGACACACTATATATCCTTAAAGTATATGCGGAGCATGGTAATCCTTGAAAGGCAACGGTCTTGAGTTCTACGAATTTATAATCAGTGCCTCACGTTGTGTATCAAATAAAATTAAATTTGTAATGATTTAGAAGTACCCATCATTAGAAAAAAATATTTAAAATCAGTAAGAATCTATAAAAATTGCAATTGCACCCAAAGCCTTTTATATAGTAACCAAACTAAAAGCATTTAGAATATTTATATAAATTTGTGATGCACACAACCTCAAAGGTTTCTAATAAACCCATACCAAGATAAAAAAAAACAAGATAAAGGTCGCCATTTCCTAATTTAAAAAAAGCTAAACAGGGTAACAGACTGAATCTTTTTAAAGGCACCGGTTATCACCACTAAAGGATCGTCATAACTAACAGGATTCAAACCTCGATGGCTAATTGAAATTTCCACGCCCGTCGATAGTTAAAAAATTACAAAAATTACGTAGTAAATCTAACACATTTTGGTAAACTTTTTTGTCCTAATCTGTGGACGACCTGTCAAATTCATAGCTGTCGATTCCTGTTACAAATTTTGTCAAAACCTGCAAATAACGTCATTTTTTAAATTTTAATTTAAGCTACTTCAATTGGGTTATTGGGTAATTTCTCGATATTTCCTCAATTTCGTATTTTTAGAGATTTATTATAAAGATTAGATAGCACAGGTTATTCTAATTGTTTATATAAAAGCAAACAGATAATCAGTAAATGCGACCTGTTAATTCCTTGTAATCGCAAGTATCTTTATCGGCTCATTGATAAAACAGGTTAAATAAATGCAAAAACCATTAAAATCTAAGCAAGTTTGCCTGAATTCGTTGACAAAGTAACAAGACATGAAGTTTTTCGGGCTTATTTTAACCATTTTTCTGTGGTTACACAGCTGCAGTGCCGAAGCATTCAATGCAAATGTAGAATATGAGACCGAAGGTAAAGTATTTTCTATGCGCAAACGGTATTTAAATTTTCAATACTAATTTTCAGGATATTATTGGAGGGAGTTCTACGGTGAAGTACCCGACGATGCCGTTGAAGGAGGTGTGGATAAGAATGGGATAACAACATATATCGGCCAGGTTATTCATGCAGCACAACACTTAAATCCTGGTGAAATACATCCTGTTTTTAAAAATATTACCTACGCCCAAGGTGGCGAAGTATTTACGGCCAATCGCAATTTTAAGGTATTTATTGGACGAAAACTCCTTTAATTTAAATCCTAAACTTACGATTTTTCTACCTTTAGTCTGTAATAAGCGGAAGTGATAATTTTCTGATTGCAATTTCTTTTTAATCAAAATCTTGTTAGTTACGTTGAAGTCAAGTGTCAGAATAAATTTAAAAAAAAAACTCATTAAAGTAATGAAAATAATTAAATTTTTCAGATACTCTGCTCTTCCCAGCCAGAAAAATTTGAATGGATAAACTCAAACGTCATTAACATAAGATATTTACTACCACGGGTACATTTAGTAACCGGTGGATATACCAGCACTTATCCTTTCCTCTTAGGAAGGGTGGTTAGGACCGATAGAACAATCGTAGGAAGAGTAAATTTCGAAGAAAAATACCAGACCATTGCTTTCGTCGATAATAATAAAGCTATTTATGAAGATTTATACCAAGTTCTTTCTTTTGATGATAAATGCGTTTCCTAAACTGTATAAGTATTAATAAATATAATAAATAATTGATATAAACAGCGTTTGAGTGTTAGTTGTTTAATTTTATTTCATGATTTTTCTGTATTTAATTGGATGCAATTTAATTCGTAGTAAGACTTGCTAATAATTTGGATCACACTATTTCTTTCATTTTATTAATTTTGATGTTTGTATGTACTTGGAACATCTACCTAACGTTGCGTAAGTGTTTTGCTTTAACTTTAATTCTAGATAATATTTTGTAAAACCTAATCAAAGTCCGATAGCATATGTTATGTTAGTTAAATCAGAATTTTTTAATATAAAACCTCTCGCAGCGAGCCCCCACGTGGCGTGGTAAGAATGATCAGTAATTCTACTAAATTTAACTAACTTATTTTTACTAACTCTTAACATTACTTTTGGTGATAACCACTACGTTACAATATTAGTACCTACAAATCAAGGAAATTCCTGTCTTGCACCAAGAAAAACATTTAAAAAAAGCAATGCCTTTAATCACTGAAAAATTAAAGTAAAAACAAAGAGCCTAAGTTTTACTTTGTGACTTTCAGATATTCTGTTCAAAATATTCAGACTTATTCGAATGGATTAACATGACAAAAAAAAAAAAAACTTGATGCTACCGCAGAAACAATTCGTGTAGGTGGTTATGATGAAGACGATTCCAAATTTTATTACCCTCTCCTCGTCGCTAGAAGATTAAAAAGTAATCTGACAGTTGGAGAAGTCACAGCCTATCCTGATTTTGCGGCCATGTCCTTTGTTCAAGACGGAAAACCTGCTGCGTATCAAGCCCTTATTTTTAATGGTGAATGTGATGGAAACACCAAATTGTGATTGAAATCAAAGACATTTTTAAAGTGAATTTTCATGATTCAAGTCAGATTTTGACTTGTTTTTCTGCGAACTGTGAAACCGGACACTTAAGTAATTAAAATGAAAAAGACACAAAGAGTGACACGTTCCGATAATTAAATTATTAGTGAGAAGCATTAAATCTTGATTGTCCTGGCGTTTCAGAAATTCTTAGTTTTCAATAATGACAGTGATACAAAAAAAAATTCTAATTAAACACGAAAGGCTTTTTAAAAATTAAGTAAAAAGAATGCAACCTTCTGTTTTTCAGCAAATTCGATAACTTAACACAACAAATATTCTGTATCTAAAATAATAAATTAACTGAGATTATTTACGCTTTCTACCACCGTGAAATTATAAGTTTCCCTGCGCTGCTTACTTGCAACTTTGGTTTTTGCTAGCGAAGCAACAGATCCTGCAGGATGCAATTCAGCGGGTAAGTGAAGGCATTTATTTCTATCAGTGAATTGCAGCTTTAATTTCCCCAATTTGTTTACTAAACTCTATTGGAACAGGTTTCGATTTCTATTCAATAAACCTTTTTTAGTTGCTTTATTGATTTTTACGAATGATTTTAAGAAAGCTTTTTACAAATATTCATTTCTTTAACGTAGAATATAAATTTCTAATTATTAATCAATGAACTACAATTTGAGAATTTGAAAACATATTTCTGGCTGGAAGGCTTCAGCCAACCTTTGGGGTTGCTGTTCAAACCGCAAGTACACAAAACCAAAGAAATGGTTCAGAGCTGACAGCATTAACACTTTCATTAAGGTTTAAACGAAGCACTGCTCGTAGATGTTTTCCTAATTGTTTTCGAACTTCCAAAGTTATGAACAAGGAAAACACAAATAAAAGCAGTTAAATACATAATCATAAAGCAAACAGAAATATTTGAAGCAAAAGCATTCCCTTTTAATAAAATTCCTGGCCGAAAAAAAAATTCTTTACATCCGCAAGAGAAAATCCCATCAGGATTTCGAACATTTATTTTTCTATTTGTTGAGATTACCAAATCAATCCCAAAGGCTGACCCTAATCCTTCTTTCTCACCAAAAGTTCGGATTTTTTTTATATTTTTTTTTCAACGAAACTTGCATACAGTGGCGAGTGATAATCATGAAACCTAAACGTTGTTTTCCCAGACTAACGAAACGAAGACATAACACCAACAAACAAAAACTAATTATGCACTTCCGCTTTTCGAACTGGGTTAAAGACTGTACATATTTGTGGTGGAAGGGTTTAATATAAAGTCGAAAACCACAAATTTATGTTTGTTTTCAAACAGGCACCGTTAAGCTCATAAAACACGTTGAAAGTCGAAGGAACTGAAACAGACGTCTTAATGGGGCACCAAATTTGTTAATAATTTTCGTTCTTGACCAATAAATGAACTTAAATCTAATCAAAAGAAAACCCCAGAACTATTTTTATTATCCTCTTGTAGATGATGCTGGGATTTCAAGTAAGTTTAGTAATTTATTGTCTAAGTATTTGCAATAATCATTTAACGATAATTTAGGAAAATTATAAAAATAAAGGCTGTGGGATTAGTAAAAATCGAAGCATGGATTTTTCAAAAAACCAAGCCAAATTGCGTCTAGTAAATCAGTCTGGATTGCAACCAAAAATAAGCCCATGGCAATTTATTACCTATGTGTAGTAAGACATTGGATTACTCCCATGATTTTAGCACAAGTAAAGCACAATTTCACCCATACGTCACTGTCAGTAATGAAAGCTACATCCTCAGTGCTTCAAAGGGCTTAAATCAAACTGGTATATGGTACAGGAAATAAACACACAGGATGCGTGATTTCTGCGTTATTACGAGTTATATTGTTTCATATTTGATTCAAAGTGCTACAATACGTAATATACAACTACTTCCAGGAGAAATTACTTTTAATTGTCCCACTTGCAACCCAGCCGTGCGTCTGATACCAAATTTAAAAGCTTTTTAGACAACCACAAAAGCTGTTTTTTGCCTAAAAGCAGATTATGCCAAAAATATAACATAGAAACTAAAGTTAGGCCCATTTATAATGTATCCTAAACAAGTAACCAACCCTTCCTGAGGTTTTAATGCAATCCAACTGTATTTCCGTTTGTGGTCGTTATAAAAGCTTAAAACCTTCCATTTTACCGGTAATACGACCGCAACAACTCCTGTAATTAGTTTAACAGGAAGGGCCGCGTCGAAACAAAAAAACCTTAGTATTTATTTGTAATTCACTTAGTACCTCTTAACCTTAATTTCGTACGAACAAACAAGAATTTCCCAACGTTTTACATAAAATAGTGCAAGGTTTTTAATCACGAGGGAATTTACGCAGTAGACTAATGTGAAATTTAACGCTGGTACGCTTGAATTACGCTTCAAAATGAGGGAAAAGATAACAGAGAAAATTTAAATAAAAGCTTAATGGGTGTATCGAATATCACATGGAAATGGCAGGCCAAAAGGACTATTTTTTAGGGGGGGGGGAGTGTAACTTACAGCACTTGGGGATTATGTGGTCGACCTGGTTTTCAAAGCTTAATGGCGTCGAATTTATTTTAGTCTACTAATACGGGACAAAATCGTTTCTTTGCGGGAATTATTAAAGAATTCCAAATTTCTAAAGAACTAAATAAATAAAACATTTTAATGGAGTTACTTGAAACCTAGAACCCCCAACGTAAAAGCAATTACTAAAAGAGGAATAGGAAAAATTCATAATTGCATAAGCTGATGATAAACAGAAAGCCCTTAAATAAAGTTCATAATATAAAAGTAATTCGTCAAATTATATAAAATAACAGCTCAGTGCTTCCCTCAAATATAACAATACTGGATTTTATTTATTCACAACAGGCAAAAATCTGCGCGATAAGCTTTTAAGCTTAGCAGGACAAAGGAAACGCCCATGTTTAAAAGTTGTCGCCTGTAAGGTAAAGAAAACGTAATTTATTTATCTTTATTATTTAGGCCGTTCTGTTTGGAGATAACAAAATACTTCAAGCTTTTTACAAATTGTTTCGTCTGATTTACGTGCAACGTTAATATTAGGTTGGGAAATATTAAAATGCGGTTGTTATGCAACACATCTCAAGCTTTTGAGTGTATTTTCCGAACGAGTGAAATAAAACTTAGTTTGTTAAATTTTATTAAACAAAAGAATTCTTATCAAGCTTTTATGGAAATACAATCTTTTTAAAAGCAGCAAATGACAAAAAACCTCGGGCAATAATCGCACTTTAGAAATAATCAAATGTATTTGAATGCAGTTTGTAAGGAATATAGCTGGTCTTTTGAAAAGCTTTAGTTTATTAAATTTTAAAGCCGAGAAAATCTCCTTAAGATTTAACATTTTATACCGAATCAAATCACAAACGAAGAATTAGCTTTCAATTTTTAATCGCGCTTTGAGTTTTGAAAACTTAACTTTGAGCTTTCACATTTCAACTTTGAGCTTTTAAAAGTTAACATTATGTATTCAAAATTAAGTTTTGAGTTTTCAGCATTCAACTTAAATTTATACAAAATTTGGCTTTCAGTTTTCGATAGTGGGCTCTAAGTTTTTAGCTTTGAGTTTGCAAGTCAGACTTTTCAATGTTGTTGGTGTTCTCGCTTGGAGCCAAGGTCGACAGATGTATTTGGTGTGTTCTGATTCGGGTTCAAACCGCCGTTCCCCCCCAATGGATCTTAGCATACTCTTAGATTTAAGTTAGTATAAGTGTAGTCCCCGCACAATGGGCCTTCAGGCCTAAGTGTGGTTAGTAACAAACAACAACAAAGAAAAGCTTAGAGATTTCAAATGTCAGTTTTGAGTTTTTAAAATTTAGCTTTAAGTTATCCGAATTAAACCTTAAGTTTCTAAATGGCAGCTTTTTGTTGTCAAATTCGTGCTTTGAGTTACCAAAGTTCAGGCCTGAGCTTTTAAAAGTCAGTTTTGAGTATTGGTAGTTTTCAAAGATCAGTTTGGAGTTTTTAAGGCTTTGCATTTTCAAAACTTTCCATTAAGATTCTAAAAACACGCTTTGAGTTTTCATAGATCAGCTTCGTATTTAATAAAATTTTGCTTCAAGCTTAGAAAATAATCTTCGAGCTATCAATTTTTAAAATTTTGAGCTATTAGAAACGAGAGAGCTTTTAAACGTCAGCTTTGCATTTTCCAAAATTTTGCTTTGTGTTCACAAAAATAAGCTTTGAGTTTTCAAAAAGAAGTTTTGCGTTTTCAAGGGCCAGCTTTGTGTTTTACAACTTTTTCTTTGAGTAGTCAGTTGTTAGATAGATAGCTACTGGTTTTAAAAAACAAGTTTTGAGTTTTTAAGGGTCAACCTAGGGTGTTGGCGATTTTGCTTTGAGTTTTCTGAATTAAGCTATACATTTTCGAAAGTCTGCTTTGAGATTTCAAAACCAAGCCTTGACTTTTCAAATAGCAAACTGTATTTTCAGAATTTTGCTTCTAGCTTTCAAAAATATATTTTGAGTTTTGTTTTTTTAAATCTCACTAAACGTTTTCAAAATAAGCTTTAATTTTTTAAATGGCAGTTTGCTGTGTTAAATATTTTGCTTTGGGTTTTCAAAAGTCAGCTTTGTATTTTATAAAATTTTCCCTAAAGTTTTAAAAAATAATCCTTGAATTTTCAAAAAGAACTTTAAAGTTTTCAAGTGTCAGCTTTGTATTTTTGAAATCATGCTATTAGTTTTCAAAAATAAGTTTGAGCTTTCAAGGGTCAGCTTAGATTGATGTTTTATATATTTGCGTTGAGTTTTTTTTAATCAAGCTACGAATTTTCAAAAGTCGACTTTGAGGTTTTAAAAAAAGCAAGCTTTGGCTTTTCAAATATCAACTTTATATTTTCCAAATTTTCTTTCCAGTTTTCAAAAATATATTTTGAGTTTCCAAGGTTAGCTTGTGTTTTTAAATCTTTTCAAGCTTTCATTTTTGAAAGGACAGTTTAGTGTATTAAATATTTTGCTTTGGGTTTTATAAATAAAGCTTTGAATTTTCAACAGCTAGCTTTGTAATTTCAGAATTTGTCTTTGACCCTTCAGCCTTCAAACAGCATAAGATTAGAACCAGCATTGTTTTCAATTAAATATTTTTAAAATCTTTCGTGAATTCATCAGATTCAAGCCTTCGCGAACAAACAAAACCAAAATACTTTACTTTCAGTTTTAGAAAATCAGTCACGCAAAAATATTAAATCAATCACCTTTATAGGAAAAGTCCACAAAGTTGGGCGAATTTGAAATAAAACTAATTAATTAATACGAATATGAACAAAGCGTGATTTATTTAGGAACCTTCAAAGCACACTGTTTTCTTTAAATTGAAACGAAGATGTGGTCAGCCTGCTTGGACGCAAGATGGTCCTTGCCTTTCTGTGCCTGTCTTACATGATACGCGCTTGTTATTGAAGCTGTGAAAAGGATACTTTTTAATGGCCGAATGTTCCCGTATATCAGATTTGAACATTTTATATCTAAAAATTTTAAAGTAGAATTTTAAGAACCCCAGAATTCAGTAATTAATGTTTTAGTAAAATCAAGCTTAAAAATTAGAGGTCAGAAGAATCTTAATTTTACAGCAAATATTTTAAAAACGTTGATTCTTAATAACATTCAGTTTTTCTAATCTAAAATTAGAAAATTATTGGAAAAAAGTGTTAAGCTTATATATGTGCTTTCTAAACATTTTGGTTTTTAGGCAAAATAAAGACAATTTTATTTAAATTTTGTGCAGGAAAATAGTTGATCGAACAACACTTTCAGTCTACTTGTTTAAAAATTAATTAATTCACTTTTCATTAAATTTGACTGTAATATCAAACCTTGACATTGCTGTGTAATTTCTGCAATGCGATTAGTAGTGATCAAACTGATTACAAACCAGAAGAATTTTCAATTTTTCAAACAATAACATATTTCAAAAATTGATTGTTATTAATATTTAGTTAGTTTCCTAACTTACAACTGGTGGTTCTTGGTTTAAATTGAAATAAACCTTCGATTCTTACCCCTTCTTGGAGGACTAAAATGGATATAGGTAGGACATACCTGAAACAAGAAATAATAATTAGAATAAGTCAATACGTCAATAATGACTAAGTTGTACGGAAGCTTTTCCAAACATTTAAATTGATAAACAATTCAAAATGAACATAGTTTTCAGAACCAAAATGGGGGTTGCTTCAGTCTTTGAACAAAATCTAATTTCTTAGCTTTCTGCTAAAAACTAATTGATTGTACCACTTTTCAATAATTTGCTTGTTGTTGATTACTTCAATTTGAAGCAGAACAAACAAAATAACTAAAACAAACGCCCTAAATTCAACAAAGCACGTAATAAGCTCCGCATTCATTAAGACCTAAAATTAATTATGTAACCAAGACGATGATATTCCTAAGAAAAGATTTAATTATAAAAATATATCCAAAGAAAATTCCATGCGGGTACTTCTTCAGATGAATACAAGAATCAAGATATAAAAATAAGGGATAAAACCTTCCCTTTCTTATTTGGTTAAATGCTACGCAAACGGAGCAACAAAAGGTCGATTTTACAAGTGAGTTATTTCTTTGTCGTGTTTCTAAACATTGAATAACAAACCAAGCACGTAAGTTTCAGCTTTTTGTGTTTAAGTGGGTATTTCATGAGCATCTAAATGGGAGATTTCGTAACATTCTCAGTCAATTAATATAATTAATTTGCAAATCTTTAAATTTATGTCAAATGGAAAAGTGAGACATCACTAGTAAAGTGCTGTGTAGTGGGGTTAAAGCTTCCTTTCACGCCCGAGAGGACGTATATTCACATTTCGACCGTCACAAAAAATTCAAAATTGATAAAAGGATCAAGATTTGATCTGAGTTAATACGACCCAAGCAAGACCGCATAAAAATTATAGAAAAAGATAAACGTAATGCTGAGACGTTTTCCAGAAAATATCTTATAGTCAGATGAGGTACAGGGTTATGGTTTCTAAGCATCTGTTGGTTAGGATTGGTGATATTATCCTGGTATTTTACAGAAAGGCTATTTTAAATAAATTTCAGGGTTATTTATTTGTTTATTCATCGAGAAAAATATGACTTTTGTACAAAAAGGGCGTAGTTTTCGATTTCTAACATTTTAATATTCAAATACAATTTGAGTCAACTTTTTTGGGCCAATTAAAATGTAAGCCTAAAATCGTCTTTAAAAACGCTTGACAATTTATCATATTTCAAGGAATCAAACTTCAGTCTGCCCTTTAACAAGACTGAAAATTCTTTTAGATGGGGGTTTACCTCATTATCTCAAAAACCTCAAAAACAAACAATTGAGACTCAGTTTTCATCCGTGGCCAACCCAGTAAAAATAATCCGAACCTAAATCCAATACACGAATACACAGAATGCACAAGCCTTGATTAAAATCGCCCTTGCATCCCCACAACCCATGTAGATTTAATACATTCATAAATTTAAAAGGTCCAACGTGCTTTATTCACGACGTTTAAGTAATTCAGTTAGGTATCCATAAGCGACATTTATATGACCATAGATACGTTTATGCCGAGGAATAACCGGTTTATTTAATATAAACTAATTTAGGTTTAGAAGTTCTCTGTACTAAATTAAATTCGTATTCTATTAATATTGCGTAGCGAGTAAACAGAGCAATCTAAAAGGGACGAAAACAGATGGTCCAACCTGTTTAACTTTACATACGACACGGCTACGTCTTCCACTTTATTCCTAAGGGAACGTGTAGTGAAAAGCCAAATCTACTAAAAGGGTCTACTTCCTTTAGAAGCCAAATGAAGCGAGAAACGGAAACGGAAGGCTTTATTAAATATTTCAAATTCATATAGGGTAAGCAACCCTTGCCTCGAAGAGTACCAACTACATTCAAAAATCCGAAAAATTCGATGATATTCTAAAATGAGCCCAAAGGTTAAGTTCTTAAGAAAATGCGAAACTTAGAGTTTGTTTTTGAGTTTCTTTCCTGTTTTTTAGTCGTCGAATTTTAGATTCGTAATTTACATGCAAACTGAATAACAACCACCTTTCTGCCATTTTGATTGAGGTTTTGCGAGTAAAGTAGGCCTCGTTAAGGATGTAAATTCTTAGAAAATATTATAATGTTTCAGTTTTTCACCCAAATTATATTTGCAAGGTAAATTTCATCCCTTAACTAAACAATTTGCATCGGTTCCACCCACAGACATTGACAGATAGCAATGCGACTATCGCGTGATATCACTGCCGGATGATTAATGCTTATAATTGTCTTGTCTAACGAAAAGGCATCAAAACGTAATTAATGCCTCGGCATCGATCGATCTTTACGCCGAAGTCACACACCGGATTGCCAATATAAATCCACTCGTTATTGTTTTCGGTGACATGACAGATAAAATGGCTGATGTATTACTAGCAATATAGTCCCATTCGTGTGACAATTTAATCTGATGTGTTTGTTTTGTTATATTTTGGTCTAAGGCACAGATTGTCGATTAATTGCCCCTATCAAATTTTCAAAGCATGTTGGGCATGGTTCTGTATTAATTTAGTTAATAATTAAGTACTGTGTTCCCACAGGTGATTTATATTCTTGATTAGATCAACAGCTTGTTTATTTTACCATTTCGTAGATTCATAATTAGTGTTGACACTTCTAATTTCAATTTAATCTAAAACAGTATTACAAATTTCAGCAAAATCAATGAAACGACAAAGTAAAAAAGTTAAATCCCGGCTGGTAGAGGGTAAATCTACAATTTTTCAAAAACACACATGAACATGCCGAATTGTTTGCTCAATCATATTCACCTAGTTTTGTTTTTTAATAAAGACAGTAACGTTTTTTGTGACAGCAGAGTTTTTCATTTTAAATACAATTCTCCACATTTGTACCTGCATGGAACAGAGAAAGGCGAAAACTGAGAGGCAACTCAAGAAAGAAGAGGAGGAGAGCTGAATAAACAAAAAGATAAACAAATATTAAACAAGTAAGATACGTGCAGTTTCGGAAATAAATACTGTAACATAAACACACACAGTTATACCGACAGTCAGAGAGATAGATAGGCAAAAGAGATAGATCGTCAGCGAGATAAATAGGCTGAGAAACAGATATGGAGAAAGAGCGATGTACAAAGTTAAATAGAGAAACCGACGGACAAGACACAGAAAAACAAATGGTTATACTGTAATAAACAGATAAGCAAAAGAGTACAAAAAGATACACAGGTAAAGTGTCATACAGACACCTAGATAAACAGAGATACTTCAACACGCATCAGACAGACCTACAAGGAGAAAAGGAGAAAACCAAAAAAGTAAAAGGGTAAAGCGACATGAAGAGACAATTGAGGCAGGCAGACACCTAACGAGATAGAAAAGCAAAAAGTTAGGCAGAAAAGAAACAGATTTCCTAAAGGATTGTTGTTGTGAATTTAACATTTTATATCTCTTAGTTAGTTGGAATTTTCACCACTTGTTAAAACAAGATTATATTGATTAACTAATAATTCACGTAACGTTTCGGACATAAGTCTACCTCTGTTTTTAAACAAATCGAACAATTAAAATGAGCAAAGTTTTCTATAACCACCTCATATAAAAACACGTGTTTATAGTTTTGTATGACACAAAATTATAAAACATTCCTCGTTTTTAAAGCTTTTTCAAATTATTTGAAAACGGAGATAGCCTTGTCTCCGAAACATTACGTGAGTTATTAGTTAATTAATATATAATTCTATTTTAGCAACTGGTGGAGAAAACCCCAACTAGGAAACATACAAAAAAAAGAAACATCCTTCTTGAGAAACAAAGCAAGAAGCAGACAGTGATATATGCAGATAAGTAGAGAGACATAAAAATAAACATATCCAAAGACAGACAAAAAAGCAGAGGGATCGGCACTAATAAAAAGAGGCTGAAAAAACAAGCAAGCAAAGATATACAGATATAGAAAAACGCGCAGGCCAAGAGTTATGTCGATTAATAAAAAAAAAATAGACATATTGACATTGAAAGGTCAGTCTAAAAGTCAGAAGAAAATAAACCGAAACAGTAAAATTAAAAGAAAGAAACAAAGACTATCGAAACGGAAACATTAATAAAGACACAGAAAACTAAAAAGCTAACGGGAAGGAAATCAACATTCTCAGAAGCAGAGTGCGATCGAGATAAACACAAAGCTAGAAAGATGCCCATTTATATACGAGGGCAATTTGAAATCTTCGCGGCCTGATAATGAAAGACTGTATTTTACTATTTGAAATTATTTTTATTTTTCAATATAGTCTGCCGGAACATATAGACACTTAGTCCAGTGATGCTCCAGCGCCTTTACCCCATCACCCCATCCCGGGACTCGGATTCTTCGAACTCTTCAAAATAGTTGTTTACTTCTGGTTTCACCTCATCATCTGACGAAAATCGCTTGCCTCCAAGGAAAATGTTCAATTTCGGAAACAAATGGCAGTCAGCTGGAGTTAAATCTAGCGAATAAGCTGGATGGGTCAATAAGTCGTACTTTAATTTACCGATTTTTGCCATAGAAACAAGACTTGTGTGTGCACGAGTGTTGTCCTGATGAAAAACACATAGATAAAGAAACAGACAAGTAAAGAGAGAGATAAAATTTCAGATAGGGAGAGAGAAAGAGAGCTAGGCAGTTAAAGAAAAAGACAGACATGTAAAATGAATAGAACACATAAGAAGAAGAAGAAGAGGCCAAAGAGATAAAAATGAAAGACAGAAACAGAAATAAACAGGTACACAAAAAAGATACTAAAAAAGTAGATGCAAAGTGCCTTCTTATTTTTGACAGACAGCTACACAAATACAGATAGATAATTAGACACATATATAGAGAAACAAGCAAAGAGAGAGATAAAAATTCAGATAGACAAGGAGTTAGATAGTTACAGAAATAAAAAGATATGTAAAAAGAGAAGAACATACAAGAAGGTAGCCAAAGAAACATAATGAAAGACAAAGACAGAAGAGAAATAGGCAAGTAGTAGTAGGCAAAAGCTGCTTTTGTTTAGTTATTAAAAACTTTCTTAATCGTTCAGTATACTTTGCGAATATTTAAATAAAAACTGTTCTTTTTATTAACTACATTGTTGGATAATTAATAATAAATTAAAGGGCAGTGTATGCCAAAAATGTTATAACAATAATTATCTACTGGAAAAACGTTTCCCCACAAAATTAAATTACAATTTAATTCAGGTTTGTTAAAAATGTAAATTGGCGTATTTTTCCGGTGTTCTATGTGTTATTTTAAATATCAAATTACATTAAGCCGCTTACATTTTCGGAAAACGGTACGGTTTGCAAAACAGTATTCAAATTAAGTTGGCGAACATAAAGCAAATCCAAACACGGTAACAACAGAATTGAAATCCCTTGTGGTATAATAAAAATAAATTCGGGTTGCAAAACGCACTCAAACGTCCGCTGTGTTAATAAAGTTAATTTCCGGCCACGGACAAAATTTTGATACGATCGGGCATCTGGTCAACCTTCAAAACTCACATATAAAACAGGCCATAAAATGGACATTCAGGAAAACCACTTGAGAACCTTTAATCATCGATACACTTCGGGACTAAATTAAAAATCAAGCAAATTTTTTAAAGGAAACGTTTGGTAGACCGGAAAATCTGCTAACGTAACAGGAATTAAATTCCACGCCACTTAGATTTTCAAAAAGCTTTAATTAGTGCGTAGTGAGTTGACTATGAGAATCTCCTAAATTTAGTCTGTCTTGGCCAACTACCTAATTAATTACTTGAAAATCTCTTCCCCACACGCATACACCTTCCCCACCGCCAAAAAAGAAAACAAAACAATAAAACTTATATTTAGTGCGAAGATCAAAAGGCAACGAATTAATGTTTCGTAACAATCACATCCAAAGTTACATAGTAGAATTGCAACAGTGTTCAATGCAAAGTTCAAAACCACAACCTTTGTAGTCCACTCGATTGTTCACAGGGCTTCTAGCTTTATACTAGCAAATTATGTGCCGGCAGTCTAGCACAGATAATTGCCCCACTCAATAAAATCGCACATAAGGGTGAGTTATAACCGTACAAGTTTATTTCCGTATTACATTCTGTTCTGTTTAACTATATCCGCTCGGTTGGAAATCGGAATTACTGGCGCTTTACGCTCGCCGTTCTAAATCACCGATCAAGCAGAAGCCCTGGATTCAGGACATTTGTATACATTCACTTGTTACAATTGTTTCTCCGATAAATCTTTCCCTTGTTTTTGATGATTTGTTTAGGTGGAAAGGGTTTTTACATTCAATAATCGACAGCAAATGGTCCCATCTAATACTAATTTACATTTTTTTTTCACAGAGGAATTTCGAATGTCGAGGTTTGGCTGCCTCTCCCTTCACATGGTAGTGAGAATAACCCCTGCCGTAGACTCAGTACAAGTTTGCATTTGTTACAGTTACTACGCGATTGTTGAGAGCGTTTGAAGTGAAGTGAGGTGCGTTACGAAAATGGACCGACAAAAGTTTGAGAACGTTGTGCTATCAAATTTTGTGTAAATCTTGGCGAATCCGCTACTGTGTGATCTATGAAACGTTACAAAGGACTTATGGAGAATATTCCTTATACAGGGCGAGAATTACTTTAAAGGGGAACCCTTCATTTGTAAAAAGACTAAAATGCATGGTGAACAGAAAATGTCTTATTATTTTTCTGCCAAACCTCGTATGTCCCCCCGTCTGTGAGGCCAAACTTTTACTGCGGTATTTTACCCAACCCCCAATTTCCAGATTATAATAAGTAAATGATTTAAGATAAATAAATCCCCCAACTTTCTTTTCACGAATTCATCCAAACTTTTCTTTTGCACTACCTGTAAGTAATATATTTGACGATTTTCAACCCATGAAACACACAATCGATTAGGGATTTTGAACAAAGATCGATGTAATTTGCATTTTTAAATACCCAAAGTGTTATTTAAATAAAAGATGAAAACTTGTTGTCAACACCTTTGAAAAAATCCAAAAAGCTAATTGAAATCGAACTCATCATCACACGATGGACAAAATTCATATTGTCTGTTAATCATACCTAAACGTGACTAATACTGATTATGATTAATTTTCATACAAAGTACTTAAAAGTTTATTTTAATAAAATATGAGCTTTTGTGATTTATTTACATCTTTAAATAAATTTAGAAATTTGTTTGAAATTCACCTTTTTGGGGTATTAAGGAATGCTATTATATTAATTGTCAAACATACTGTGTATTAATTATTATTGACATGGCTAATAACCATCAAGTTTCAAACAAAACCCTCAAGAGTTAATTTAATATAAACGACGGATCCATATGATTCGTGTCTTAAATAAATTCCGAAATTTGCTGGAAAACGTATCTTTTAAGCATTGAAGTTTAATCGTTATACTAGCTAAAGATCATACTGTATATAAAATCGTAGTTCACATAATTAATACTGAATAAATTGTATATGTATGCAATGTAAAGAAGTTTATTTCAATAAGACGAACTATTTTATGGTCTGCATCTTTAAACAAATTCGGAAATTCATTTGAAATCCTTTTTTTTAGTATTAGGGACTATTGTTATACTACTAAAACAGTCATACTGCGTATTAATTATACTCGACTTGCCTAATAGCAGCCAATTACCATACAAAACTTAATAGTTTATTTAATATAAAGGGCGCATTCATACGATTTACGCCTTTAAACAAATTCCAAAATTTACGCGAAAACGTTTTTAATATTGGAGTCTATTGTTGTACTAACCAAATTGCTACTGCTTATTAATCATACTAAAGATTCTTTCAAACATTTAAATGTTTATCCAAAATCCATGAGATTCTTATCTTTAAAACATTCAGGTAGTTAAACGAAGTCCACTTCTTTGAGTATCAGGTTTTATTGTCAAACCAGCCCAAACCTGCACAGCCTATTATTTGTACTTATCAATATTAAGACTTACTAACATTCACACAAATCACTTAAAAGCATATTTAAAAACAGAACGAACCAAGGTGGTGTACCTATAAATAAGTCAGAAATTTGGTTGAAAACGTTCTGTTTATTAGCACAATTTTATATTATCCAAGATTCATACGGTCTATTAGCTACACTTGGTACTTCAATTCTATTATATTTCATGCAACATTTAGGACTCTCTTCCTTTGCTTTTTTGACTGCGGAATGAACGTAATAAAGTGTTCGTGTTTTGTTTAAAAATTTTTACGTCAATTTCTAATTTTTTTACTAGTTTTGACCATAATTCTTTTTATTTCTAGAGTAATAAAAAGAATTTTTTGAAATCCACAACACAGGGTATTTATTGTTCATATTATAGATCAATTAAATGCAAGCACGTTTTAGTACTCCAGTCCATGTTATTTAAGCACAAATATGCACGTATACTTACAAAATAACAATGTGGTTTCATTAAGTAGCAGAATGAAAGTAAGTACATGCTTTGTAAATCAACCGAGAACATTCGCAAGCAGACTTGCACGACACCTTGTCCACACTGAGCGTACATAAGTAGTACGTTTCCCTTTGAGAAGCTACTAAAAACCGACAAGTCGTGGCTCGCTTCATGTGCCTTTCGTGGTCTATCGTGAGTCATTTACATTGCCTAAGATAGAACGAATGCACCGTCCACATTAGAGTATGCGTGCGCTCTCTTCTCATATACTTTCAAATGTGTACGCAGCTTAAAAAGTGATATTAGAAAAAAATGTTGTTAATAAAGAGGAACAGGACTTACAGAAGATGTTCAATTATTCCTCCATTAACTTCTACACAAACACAAACTATCTTTCAGAGCTGCTGCAGCATTCTAAAGAGTTTCCCAGGAAATAACGCCAGTTAATTCGGTTGCTAAAAGGTTAGGCTGACCTTCCATTAAAACTTTCGATTAATGACTGATATACTGACTTACGTAACATACTTGGACTCTCTTATCAGCATGAACAAGAAAGCTGTTTGATAAATTTAGATTCAATTGGCCCCAAACCAATTTTTGTATTGATCCTTTTAATTTTTTTCTGAGCTTACCGTTTACTTGCAACACATGGTTTATTCAGAAAGTTTTCTATTTGATATGCTCTACTTACCCTTAAAATTAATGACAATACTTTTGAATCACCCTGTATATTTAGTATTGATATTCCAAGTTTATTCGTCTGGATGTTTCTGGATATTCAACAATTCCCTCATGCTTCCGTCTATATGATTATATTGAAACGGGTTTATGCTTATATGTATTTAAAAAATATGCATTCCTTTATCCACTTAAAAAATAGCAAAAGATAGCTTTTCAAACATTATATCAATCCGTTTCGATAAGACACAAACGAAAAGAATAAAAATAGCCAGGAAAATATGAAAAATGATCAGATTTCGTTATTTAAACGATTCAGATATTAAGGTCATTCCTTTTATATTTAGGACTGATATGAAAAACACCTTCTGCTATTTATCTTCCCATGCCTGAGCATCCGCGATTTCTTTTTTAAATTTCCATATCATTTCCTTGTGTAAACTTGGATCGCGGCTGGTTGCCTTGTGTCAACATCAGTACTTTAGAACAACGCGTGCTTGAACAGTTGAAATATTTACACAAAAATATTACACTTGTCCTCAAATATATTTAAATTTTTTGTTTTTCATTTTTCAAAAGGTTTTAAACATAAATTTTATGTCACGATTTAGAGGCTAATTTTGGCTTTGGTTATAATATTGTTTTAGGGGTTCCGGGAGGAAGTTTGATTAAATAGGCTTGGAGAAGGTTTTTTAGAAACCCAGTTTGAAATAAAACTATGCTTGATAAAGGAGATGCTTTACGGTTTCCTGAATTACGGTTTTCTAGGGGAAGTCGAGCTGATAGTCTACAACCTGCATTTGAAGTTATTATTCTCAAACGTCAAAACTTGAAGATTTGCTTTATAATTTTGCATCCAGAACTAAGACAGTAATCCAACTTCACGTTCCCTGCAAGTTTTGATTGTTAACTTTCGGAATTAGTTTACATCACTGTGTCAAAACCAATACTGAGAGTGGCATTGAGCTTTCTACGTTTACTTAAATTACCTGAAAATCGAGCAGTCCAGCAACCAACCATTATGCAAGAAAAAGGACGAAATTCCAAAGCCAAGAATGGAATTCCAAATAAAATCAAATCGAAATAAATTGCATTACTTTTGGTCCTTAAGGATTGAAAATTAATTCCACCAAGGTTTCAGATATATGTTCAAAGTATCCAACGAATTACACAGTACTTTTCAAAACAACTTTAAATTTAAGTAACCAGTTTGAGCCACCAGATTAATAGGATCGTGTAACCGGAAGTCATCCGAGAATCGCTAATTGCGTTGTAAGCTCAAATAGGGTGGGTCGACATCCTTAATTTATGTGCATTGCATTGCATTGCCGAGTACTGTTCCACCCCTCACATTGTCAGATGATGGTAATGATATTACAAATAATGAACCATTGTATGTGTACGTCATTTGTTTTGTATGACATAAGCGAACTTCAACGGCATCCTAAAATGATTTTTCAGACCTAACCTTGCGAGATACTGAAATATAAATATTGTTTATAAGCAGAGGATTCCGTACAGGTTTCTTTTAAATATAATAGATACACGGCGCGCAGTTTGTTCGGCATACACTTCACCACAACAGCCGCAGCTAGTTTAGTACAATTTTAATTTTAATCAAATTGTCCCAATTTATCAAAAATTTTGTATATCAAACTTAGACTTAAATTTATTTCAGCTAGAATGAATCGTAATGGCGTAAGTCTGTCGCACAAACCTCTGCGAACTTTGCTTTGTGTCTTCATCCTTAGGATTCAACCATGTGTAAATTTGAGTCTACCTTTGCAACCCTAAGGTGGGCAAGTTGTAAAATTGTCTCTGATCCTCAAGCCCAACCGGTGGAAAACATTTCTAAGCTCCAACAGTATATATTTGTGGCATTAGACGGCTATATCACTACATGCTGAGATGCTTTGTTAATTCTGGTTGGTTGGTTTCTAAAAATAGGACAAAGGAAATTTTGAAAATTCACTCAGCTGGAAAGAAACCACGTTTCATATAAATTTTGTAATTATTTATATAAAAACAAGGTTTTTCGGTGTAATGGTTGATTTTAAATCTAAAAGGTTTTGTTGCTTAACTTACTGTGAATCCACCTAATCACTGAAATAATCACAAAAAAGGGCTAAAAACACCAAACCAGCATGCTTTATTAACAATCCCCCTTGTGTAAAGCTGAAAATTCGAAACAAAAACTAGTAAAATAAACGGGAATTACAGTAATGTTAACCGGATTACGAATGAAATATGACAAATTTTTCGGTATCCAGGGATGCCTTTTACATTACACCAACTGTAACTAGTAATTTCAATGTGGCGGTCGAGTTTTATGCGCTACCTAAAAGTTCAGTTCGGAAAAGTTGCTCCCGCAAACAAACTTATGGATTATTCATTAGTTCGTTTGATATTACGATTCTGTAGTAGAGATCAAGTGCCATAATACGTCGGATATGGGTCTTTTGAGGATCCGAACTCAAGTTATGGTTAGACATTATCGATTTCGTGTCGATTTTCGCAGATTGCTGCCCTAATAATGAGTGAATTCACTCGAATAAATTTCTGAACTGTCCATGATACTTAATGAACACTCCACCATTAAGGTCCAAAGGGCTAAATTTTCTATCAAGATGCGACTAATAAACGATTTTGGTTGTACAACCGGAAAAAGTAAGAAACTAGTTGGAGATGCAATTGAAGGGGGTGTAAAAGTAAAATAATAAAAGAGAGCACTCTTAACGGATGGGAAAGCCAGGTAAGCGTAAGAAAATCAGGGAAATACGAATGTGTGACACACGATGACACATTTCACACGGATGTGCTTCAGGCTGGTGATGTGAAGTGATGAATTTACTACTTCTGGGATTTTCTTTTGCTTTCGAGGCTGAAAACATGTTTCAGTGCAACTTGTTGAAAATTTTTTACCTCTTCACAAGATAGATTTTTTTAAACTTTCAATTAACAACTAAAAGGTTTCTTTCACACAGTTTTAAACCTTCAGTCTGCAGAAACTTAAATTTCCCTGCACTAATTTCACAGGAAATTCGGTGTCCATTCAAAAAATTATAAGCAAATTTAAGAACAAATTAAAGTATATAACTTAAAACAAAGGAACAACGAGGGCTTTTGTAATAAAACAATATTTAAAAATTGTCATTTAAATGAAGTCAGACGCCATGCTGGGTAAAAGGGCGTCATGGTGGGCGTCACGCAGGGTCAACGCTGACATGCAGAACAGAAGTGTTTTGTGGAGTGTAAGACGTCACAGGGGGCAGACAGGTGTCACAGGGTACGAAATGGATGTAAAGGGTTAACAGGTGTTACATTTTTACCCGATACTTCATTATCGAACCTTTTAATGTTGACCTTACTTGTTAGGGAGATTGTTCAGCACTTTAAGAAATTATTTGATTTGAAACCCAAAATTAAATCCGTACGAATTTTTTGTTGAATTATTTAAGCGATCAGTATACCATGTGTTCAAATAAATTGCTGATTAGAGCAAGCATTACAGAAACTTCCAGATTCTTCAGCTACCAAACAAAGGATTTAACTTTTTGGTGGAAAATGTAAGGAAAACGTGCTCTTTAATGTCGGTTTTTATATGAGAATAGAGAAAGATTTTTTAAAAACACAAAGTACTATAATTTTCTACAAAGCTGCAGATATTCGAAGATTCGATACATTTTTGAAAAATGCGTCTTGCCATAAGCTCAAAAAATTGTTGAGGTTATAAAAATATTACTCGGTTTTGGAATGTTATTTACGGAAATCCATATCTTAAAACTGCAAAGCTTAGGATGATATTTTTATAATTAAGATAATATATTGTGATAAAGCGACGTTCTAGCATGTCCTTGCCACGCGCAGTTGATATGACGTTTTCATCAGGGTCATTACACGAGAGAGTTGCAGGTGTGTGACCGTGAAACATGATACGTGCAGCTGCATAAAATGATGAATCTGCGTTATTTAAAATATGCAGATCAGCACGTTCGTGGTTCAAGGTGTGGATATCTCATTCTATATAAGGAGTCACTTTAACAGAAGCGAAGAAGCGACCATGGTCAGTGTAAAAGTCAAACAGTCATGTTGTTAAGAAGTCCGGTCCCATCCATCGTACTTAGTGTTTCCTACGATTTGTATGTAAGACTATTTCTCTATATCTAATTTATTATAATTCACTTCATTGTAAGACTTGCTAATAGTTTGGACTTGACCCTTTGTTTTATTTATTAACTTTCACGTTTGTAACTTGTCTTTAAAGTTGTCTAAGTGTTCAGTTGTAACTTTACCTTTAAATAATATTCGTAAAAACCAAATCAAAGTTCGGACAATATAATATGTTATGTTAGTTGAATTAGACTTTTACTATAAAACCTCTCGCAAAGCAAAGCAAACCCCAAGTGGCGTAGCTGGTTAAATCATTCTAGCAAAATTTAATTAACTTATTCTTATTAACTTCTAACATTATTGGTCAAACCTGCTACGTTACAATATTGGCAAGAAGAAAATCAATTGTAGTTGTTTCCTGGAAAGAGAAGTTTATTTTGTTTTGAAGATTGACCTCTTAATGACTAACAATGGTGAAGTGTTTAATTAAGCAAAATGATGAAGAGAAGAGGAAGATGAAGTATGGCTTTCGTACGACTCATTTACAGATAACCAAGATGACATTTATTAGATCACAGAGTACATTATTATCAGATACAAAAGCTTAACAACTTAAAAACCTTCTGTTCTGGGTAATAAAATTAAGCAAGAACAATTGATGGCCTTTCTACTTTTGTAATCATTGAAAACTGTTTAATTAAGGAGAAAATCAAAAGCAAACAAAAACAAGAAAACCAAGGTATAATTGTCTTTAACATTTCAAAGCCTTTGGTAATAAACACAAGCAGAGGTTGAAACATTCAATGCCACGTGGGTAATAATAATAAGATGACGTAGAAATCCCTGAAGTCTTTAGTGTTTACAAATAATTATAAGGAAATCAATTTGATCACAGGATATAGTTATTATCAGTTAATTTGAGAACCTAAAAGCCCTCTGTTATGGGCTATAAAATGTAAGCAGGAAAATTTTTTGAAATCTTTGAAAAAAGTCCAATTAGAGAAAACTAAAATATTGAAAGCGTACAAAAATAAGAAAACCAAGCTTTTTTTGCAATTAACTCAAGCAAAGGCTGAAAGCATGAATGATATTTCGTTTCTTTTGCTGTAAGAAAAGATATTATTGGCAAGTAAAAAGGAAAATCTTTGAGTATTAATTTTTTATGAATTTCGTGAATTTGAATGTTTAGGTCTTTTCGTTGGAAACAATATATAAATCTCCTGATAAAAGAGGAATTAGCGGAAGTAACAGGGAAAAAGAAAGAAAAGGGGCGAATGAGAATATGGAAAAAATTAAGAAAAGGGACCAAAGAAAAAAAAGAAAAGAAAGGGCAAACAGGACAGAAAAAAGGACAACATCAGTAGAAAAAGGAAACATATTTCAGATCTACAAACGCAGGTAAATTTATAGGGATAAATCATGAGAAAAACCTAGGCCAAGCAGAGGATTAGTTAATTTAAAATCCATACTCAAACAAGTTTGGAGAAATTTCAGTGATATTCAGGACTTAGCAAAGCCTCACTTTCAGATTTTCGTTTCCATTTAAATAAAAAAAAACCCTGGAATAAAAGTTTTCCTAAACATATACAAGTCTTAAGAACATGTTAATTGAAGCTAAATCTCAAATAGGTTTTGAATTGAATTTCAAATTCATTTTGTAAAAACCTTCGGGATAAACCTTACATAAAGCTCTGAAAATTTTCAACAACTGATTTAGAAAAAAATTAAACTTTAGAGGTTTTTATTTAAAATCAGATTTCGTTTGTTTGTTAGCAAATTCGAAATTGGAGGCCACAAAATATGGACTAAACAACTCACAGTATGAATGTAAAAATACAAAATAAGGATTATATAAAAGATCAAAAGTTAAAGAATTAAATTCCTACAGATGTAAATTTCGGTTTGTAAGAATCGAGCCAAGAACTTAAATTTTGGTGCGAAAACAAAATCTCAATTTCTGTACGGATTCAATAAGCCAAGTTTGTGGATTGGTAAATATACGATTCGAACATTAATCTGAAAACTTTAAACGTAAGACTGGAACGGAAGGCTGGAAGCAGTAAAACTGGCTGGTAATTTTAAATGTGGCGCTGAAAATTTGCGGTTTTGACCTATATGAAATGTAATTTTTGGATTCTAAAGAAAAATCCCAAACTTTCGTTTAGATCCAACTCTTGGTGGAGGGTTTGGATATTGTCCGTCGTAGACGTAAATCTCCCAACGCCTAATTCACTCGAATTTACACTAAAATTTTGAATTACTAAATTTAAGCTTTGTTTAAGGGAGCACGTTTTCGAAGCTAAATTGTAAAATACTAAAATTCGATTAGAGAGCTGAAGGACGACAACAGTAATTTTTTCTAAATTAAGTAAATCCTTGACTCGAAATTCCATTTATTAACAAACTAAAATGTCAATTTCAGATTGGCAGAGCTTAACAAGAATTAAAAAGGCAGAAACTTAAGGTTTGACAAGATTTCAGAGCCAATTTTTAATAGTTTGAATTCAAATAAGTAACATGAATTATAAAAGATCGAAACTGGAATGGATTTCATTTCCAAATTTCAATAATTTTAATATAGTTCCCGAATTTGATTTGGAAGCTTCAACTTCGATTAGAAAAAACGAAAATTAATTAACTTCAGCAATTTAGGTCCGACTAAATACTTCAAATTCGAACAAAAAATTTTTGGAAATAAGAATACGAATTTTAAATTTAAAGAAGTTTATATCATTTCCTTACTAAACGAGTCAACTGAAATTTTTAATTTTTTTCAGTTAACCCAAGAACGTTCAGCCTGCAAAAGTTTCGCCTATGTTGGAGGAAACTCCTGAAAAGCTTTGAACTCTCCAATAATTGTTTAAGCTCGCTTAAACGAAAATATCAATAATTTCCGTCAACTAAGAATTAAATTTTACTCCTGAAAAATCGATTGTAATTCCCAATTTTGTCAGGAAGCCTAATAACATTCAGCCTGCAAAAGCTTAGCTTATGATGGAGTTTCTAGCGTTTTTGATAACCTAAGAACATTAATTTGGTCTGAAAATTTTAGATATGTCTAAGAAAATTCCCGAAGAGTTTCAAAATTTTAGAAACTTGTTTCCGAATAAAAACTATCATTAATTTTTCTAACTAAGAAGTTTTACTCCTGAAATTTTCAATTTTGTGAAAGTTCCACGTAACCATATCAGTACTAACAGACTATAAACGGAAGACAAAAGAACATCATGGCATCAATCAGTTGTCTTTGTAGCTGATGGAGATACAACGTGCGAATTGTTAACTAAAAATACGAACAATTTATTAAAAGCATAAAGGTATTGGGTATTTTGCAATTCAAACGTCCAGAAACCTAATCCTAATTTAGTATAATTCGATAGTCGTTCAGAGCCTTTCCTTTCAGTTATATCAGGAACTAATCAAGAAGAAAGCTTATATCAATATAAACGAAAATTAATGGTCCCATCCGCGAAAAGCACATTCTTTCAATATTTCTTTTCCGTATATTGCTTATTAATCGGGAGTTTCTTTTCATCCTTTGTTACTTTGGTTTCCTCGACAGTAGTTTCCTTCCGTATCCAAAAATAGCTATCGTCGCGGAGATTTCAGCTTTTGATTCCCCGGCCTTCCCATTTCTTTTGCCTTGGCATAAGAGTAATATTGGTGGAGATCAATATCCAATCTCAATTCTGAGTTTACGTGCGTCACAATTTTATGAAACCAGGGCATGTTGTTATCGGAATATTAAAAAAAACTACTTTCGGTTATTTTTTAATATATGAGGCATGGAATTGCTAAATTAAAGAATTCAGTTGGAATTTTTACCCTCCCAATATTATTGAATAAAGGAATAAATTTATGGCATAACTGAGCCAGTCATAATGCCTCGACCACGTTATGAACTGGTATGTGGTATATTGATTTTACTCAAGAGTCGTACCATGCACGCAACCGCAACGTCAATACCTACTACAACTCTAGACTCGCAACGCGTCATAATAGTTAAAGCGTCGACCTCATTACTAAAAACCTGGATTTTTTATGTTTCCTTTAATATTTTTCTGTTCTTTTGATAAATTACGATTTCATAAACACCATTTTAACCATTGGTTCCTCGATAGCAAAGAAAACTAAAAAATAACGCAAAATACAAAACAATTCCAATACGATATGGTTATTCATCATAAAAGATGAAATGTTCTTTCGATATATCAACTTCAACTTTCTTTTTATTGACCTTACACGGCCAGAAAGTTACTGTTTTATACACTAGAAATTCTCTAAAACTACATAAATTACAAAGCGGGTAAATAGGAGTGGTTCGCAATGGAAAAGGAAAGACTGATGATGGACGAAGTTACAGAAACCTGTAACATCCTTTTGGACCTCGAGAAACATTTCCCTGCCAGGCTAAAATTTTGAAGTTTTGGAATTAACAAGCTTGGACAAACCATAGAGGAAGAAGTGTGTGCTGAGAAAGTAGCTGCAGGTATATACAACCTTCCAGATCCGTCCTTCCTGCTTAAATACGTTTAAAAATTAATGTACGCCCGTTATAAATAATTTATAAACCACTTAAGGTCGATTGTACGACAACAGTTCAACTGAAGTTCATCACTGAACTCAATTTAGGGCTTAGCGATAGTAAATGGAAATTTGTGGTTTTATTCAGGTGTGAACCATTATTAGAAAGTATGATTTCCAATACCTTAACCTTGAAAATCGTTAGTTTAAATAACACACAGAATGCGGTTTGTAAGGCATGCTTGTTCGTTTATAGGTAAAAATGTAGGTCAGTGCGTGCCAGTTTATTACCTAAACTAAATCAATACGGTTGTCAAAAAGAAATAAATTTGTGCTTCTATAATTCATGGGGTTAAAGTTGGTGATTTATTCAATTATGGAATGGTCGACCGTGAAAAGGTGAATCCACTTTAATTTTTAATATCCCTATTTGGATAAGGAAATTTATAGCAGGTCAAGTAATTTTCTTAAAACCTCTCAAGCAAAGCAAAAATTGTTTAAAAATCAATCGTCTTTCCTAGGACATCCTTCGAACCAATGTCGCCTTGACTACCAACTGAACTTACGCCAACAAACCTCCAAAGTATTTCCATGTATTTTAATTAAAAGTTACAGCTCATCAAGTTACAAAAAACCCCACTGAGGAAAAGAAGTACCTCTTTTAACGAAAGAATTTCCCTTTATTAGCTCAATTTTTAGGTTAACTCTGAAACCTTTTCCTTTAGGCCTAAAAACCACCCCAAAAGGACATTTGAAGTTACAAAGACCACACCGAGGCAAAGTAGCACAAAAAAAACCTTAACTTTCAATAAGAGGATTTCCTCTTCTTGCCTCAATTTTTAGTTTAAGCCTGAAAGCTTTCTCTTAATCAAAAAACCCATCCCCAAAGAATACTTCAAAATTATAGCTCAAGTTACAAAAACGCACACTGAGGAAAAGAAGCATCTATTCTAATTAAAGCTTGTAGCTCAAGTTAAAAGAAAACACACCGAGGAAAAGTGTTGCGTGCTAATTCCACACTACGACAACTTAAAGGGGACGTTGATGTCCTTAGGTTCGCGGCTAACAAGCAGTCGAAGAAGGGGGGTTCGAAACACTAAACCGTTCAACTAGGGGAGGCCATAATCGGGAGGAAAATGGGCGCCACTGCGGAAATCGCCCAAAGATGGTTACGAGGAACGTACCGCAGATAGTTCCTTCGGGCTCGAAAGGGGGTTGGGGGTAGTTGCACCCTACTGCTGGATGTATTTACCCTGGCTTACTGAAATAAAAGACTGCAACTGGTGGCCAGGCTCATAGCTATACACAGTTATTATACAATAGACATAAAATACAAATAAAAGACAATAATGGATTGACAATGAAATTTAATGAATGCTGGTAATATTCAAAATATGACACAAAATGGGTTCGTAAACTCTATCTTAGGTTTTATGAAATGGTGATTAAGGGATGCCACATTTACTCAAGTTACAGCTAGGATAATCGTTTTCAAAGGAATGGTGAAAGGATAATTAACAGCTAGGCTTCCTTAATTGCAATCAAAGCAATGGTGATAACAAAACTTAAGCTAAAATCTGATTACAAATAATTTCACACATGCAACATAAAATACGTAAGCGTCACGACAGTTCGCAATGTTTCTAAATGATGAACACTAAAGCAAAAATAATTACGCAGTACGCACTGATTAAAGATTTAAACACTTCGTCGAACAATATAAACAAAAGAAAAGTGCTTGAGGTACTTAATTTACAAACAATAATTTCTGGTGCCTGTCCACGAGTGAATCACAAGAGACGGTACTGAATTAGGATTGAATTGGAACACTCACAAACGGCAAGTAAAAGGGCAGCCTAAGATATTATTTTTACCTGGGGAGGGCTTAGTTAGTTGTCAGGGCCCTTGGAAGCGATGGAAGCTTCAAACCCCAGGGAGAAATAGCGGAAATCAGCAAAGAAGGAGTTGGTGTCCTTTTCCGAGAACGGGGGCGAAAACAAAAAAAGGGAGTTCCTTGGGCTCTAGGTTTTTTTGAGCCAAAGCGAAATCGTGTGATGACGGTACTTTACGCATCACTAACTTTCACACAGAACTATATCTTTCCGAAACAGTAAAGCACTCTCTGGGATAATCCGACAAATATGTCGTAACATAGTTTATCAAAACTGACGAGAATGAGAGTCTTTTTTCGGTAATTTACTACCCAAGCTGGAATGAAAACTGCACAACCGTTTGCTTCGAAAGCCTACTATATTCTGCCTTGCCTTTCTACTTTTCGCAAGGCGAATGAATGTTGGAAGAAGATAGACAAATGCGACTTTCGCGCGCGGGGTGAAACCCTGAACGGCGTACTTCGTGATTAGGTCGGTGCTTCCCCGAGTTAACAATGACGAAATCCACTGCACAGAATATTGCATCACCATATTTGGTCATCTTATTTGGGATTTCTCCGAATTATTCCGCAGCAGCAAGAATATGCCGAACTAGCATTATTTTTGCAAATTCTGCAGCTTGTGGCGAGTTTAATCTTCGGACAACAGGGCCGTATTATACTTAATTCACGCGAAATTTCAAAAGCCGTGACAAAAGTAGCAACTACAAACCTTGAACATCCAGAAAAGGATTTGCCTTCATTGGCCCAATTTTTAATTTAAGCCGGAAACATTTCCCTTCAGCTCAAAAACCATCTCAAAAGGATATTTTAAAGAATCTACCAAGTATTTTGATTAAAGCTTGCAGCTCAAGTTACAGAAATCTACACTGAGGCAAAGAATCAACTAAAAACCTAGAATTTCAACAAAAGGGTTTGGTTGTATTGGCTCAATTTTTAGTTCAAGCTTGAAACTTTACCCTTCAGCCCAAAAACCATTCCACAAGAATATTTCAAAAAATTTACCAAGTGTTTTAGTTAAAAGTTGCAGTTCAAGTTACAGAAACTACACTGAGGCAAAGAAGCACCTAAAACCTTAACTTTCAACAAAAGGACTTCCCCTTCTTGGCCCAATTGTTAGTTTAAGCCTGAAACCTTCCTTTAGGCCCGAGAACCATCCCAAAAGGATATTTCAAATAATTTTCCAAGTAGTTTAATTAAAAATTATAGCTCAAGTTACAAAACATCACACTGAGGAAAAGTACCTACAAGCCTTAAATTTCAACGAAAGAACTTCGCTTTATTGTCTCAATTATTAGTTCAAGTTTTAAACCTTTTTCTTTAGCCTAAAAACGATCCCAAAAGGATACTTCAAAAAATTTACAACCCATAAAGGACAATTTCCATTGATGAAAAAACATATTTTATTGCCTCCAGATGGCGATAACGCGCCTGAAAATAGTAATTTAGTAACAAACGTTCAATTTACCAAACCAATACGTTATTGTCAAATATTCAATGGCTATAGGAATACTCGTTTCGGATACAAATATATGATACTTTCTATGTAAATCGTGTTTATTCGATCGCTTATATTTCACGTCCAATACCACTTTACATATCCGAATTACTGACAGGTGTTACATTCAGTATATTAAGCCTAAACTGCATGCACATTGCATGTATTATACGAGTGCATTCATTGCCCTTTTTGGTAACGGATCTAATGCTTCACGTCCGTAATTCTATTGAAAATGCTTACATCAAAACATTTTACATGAAAGCCTGTTTGCGTCAAAGATTGTTTGCAACGTGCAGTTTAAAATTTAAATAAGCTGCTCTATTTATTTACTGTGTCTGAACAAAATTTGAGTGATTTTTTGTGGGTATGGGTGGCATGTTGAGGAAATTAGGATTGGAAGGAAGAAAATTACGAAAGTGGAGGTGTCGATTTTCATTACTGACTGTCAGAGGAAAATTGGAAAATTTAACGGTGATGAGTTTCAAATCTAAAAGGCTGTGTGTGTTTTTTTATGGTTTAAACAAAATAGGCTTTGATTTATTTATTTATTCATTGCCGCTAACAGTGATAAACACCAAAATCGGCTTTTGAAAAATAATGGCAAGAAAATGAGAACTGGGAGAATATTAGGTCCTGGGGGTAAAAGTTTACTAATTTTTATAATTATTAGTCGATTAACCGAAAGTGGAGTCTGTGGTCAGATCAACAAAAAAGATCGACAAAACCCTGAAAATCTAGAATTTTAATAACCAAACACGTATGTCGATAACGCTTAGAAAAGTACAACGTACAACTTCCTGAGATAAGGAAATTCAACAATTTTCAAGTTTTGTTTAGGTAGAAAATTAATATCCTTTAAGGAAAGAGATTCGACGTTCTCTAAGAGGGAAATTCAACTTCCCTACAGAGGACCTAGGGAGCCGTTTAAGAAGTAAATTTCTCTGAGGAGGAATTTCCTTCCTGTTGAGAAGCAAATTTAATTTATTTTAAGAAATATTTTTACCTGAAGGAATGTTTAACACCACTGAGAAGCAAACTCAACTTCCCTAAAGAGAAAATTGAATACCCTTTAAGGAAAAAAGGAAGAAATTCAATAACCTTCAAGAAGCAAATTAAATTTTGTTTGAACAGAACCTTCAATACCCTTTTGAGGAGGAAATTTATTTTCTCTTAACGAATAGTTTCGCTAAAGAGGAAGTTTAGCATCCCCTAAGCGAGAAACTTAACGGCCCCAAAGAGAAAACTGAACCCTCTTTAAGGAGAAAATTTATCTGAGAAGGAAATTCATTCCTTTTGAGGAGGAAATTCAATTTTTTCTGAACAGGTAATTCAGTATCCCCTGAGAAGGAAACGAGGAAACTGAATCCTTTCCAGGATTAAATTCGATCTTCCCACAAAAGAAAATTTAATCTTATCTGAAAAGGGAAATGTAAAGAGGAGCTTTAACTTCCTTTAGGACGAAATTCAATTTCCTTTAAGGAGAAGGTTAAAAATATTTTCAGTTGTAAAATTAACGTTGTTGCAGAAGGACATTCATTAAGAAGGAGGAGACTCAATTTTGTATTAAGGATTCTTTGAGAAGCTCTTCCTCTTTAAAGGAAACTTAACATGTTGTAAGCGTAACCCCAGCCACATTTAGGAGAAAATTCAATTCCAGTTCGAGGTGAACATTTAAATTATCTTAAGTAGCAAATTTAACGTCCTTGCAGAAGAAAGTTCAACATTCATTGAAAAGAAGGCAATTCAACTTCGTGTAAGGAGTTCCTATAAAAATCATCTTCTCCTCTTTAAAGAAACTTTAGTAACCCCTAAAGAGGGATCTAAACTTACTTTAAGGAGGAACTTCAATTTGCTCTAAAGAAAAATTTTAATTCTTTTTAGGAGTAAAATTGGTGTCCTTGCAGAAGGAAATCTAACATTAATTGAGAAGCAGGAAATCCAATTTCGTATAAGGAGTTCCTCCGAGAACGCTCGACATCCTGTTTACAGGAAATTCAAAATCTCGTAAGGAGCTTCAACCCTTTTCAGAAGGAAACTCAAATTCGTTTAAGGATTAATTTTTAATACTTTTCAGTTACGAAATTAACGTCCTTTCAGAAAAGAACTCAACATTTTTAAGTGAGAAAATTCAATTCCTTTTAAGAAGAAATTCGAGTTCCCTCTGGGAGAAAGATCAACGTCCTCTGTGAAGGAAATTTGACATTTCCTAGCAATGAAATTGAATTTCGTTTAAGGAGAAAATTCAATTTCCTTTAAATTAAAAATTTAAGTTGTTTTCAATAACAAAATTAAATTCCCCGCTGAGGGAAGTGTTCAACACTCTTCGATAAGGGGAAAGGAAAGTCCCTCCAAGGAAAATCTGAGAAGTAAATTCGTACTCCCCAAAGGAGGAAAGTGAACTTCTTTTACGAACGAAATTTAACTTCGTATAAGGAGAATATTTAGATCTCAGGAGGATGTTCAAAATCGTCTAAGCTTATTCTTCCTTCAGTAAATCCTTTAAGGCTCTGTTTTAGGCAATCTTTGTAATTTGATAATTCGTTTGATCCTTGAACTACAAAAATCTGTGTCTTGTAGAAATATCTTGATAAAGAATCTGGCTAGGTTAGATAACATTGTTTAAGATTAGGTTAAGTTAAACTGGTTAAACAAGATTAAGGTAGGTTTAGGTTATGGTGAGTTACGTTAGCCTAGTTGAGATTAATTTGACTTGATTCCAAATTTCGTCTCAGAAACTTCAAAACTCTAAAGTCTTGTACTTCAAAAACCAATATCCACCAATTCTTGCATTAAAAATTGAAATTGGAAATGCTGTTCTGAATTACCAGCTTTATTTTTAAATATTATTTTCAGAAATTTTGTTCGCAGTAATCATAAATTTTTACTGCAAAACACAGAAATTTTAGCTTTTGACTTGAAAACCAGCAACCTCAATCTCTTCCAAAAAACCTTAAATTTCAAGAAAAGAACTTAAGAACATTCCTTTATTGACTACATTTTTAGTTTAAGCCCAAAAACCACCGCAACAGGACATTTATAACCTATAAAGGATAATTTCAATTTCCATTTCCATTTTATTCTGAATAACCTTAAATGTTTACGTTCTCTTTTCCTCAAAATGTCTGGCTACAAAATTTGGAAATCGCAATTATTTTTTTTAATCAGGATCAGAAATATGTCCTTACTTATTAAATAAGAGTGGTCTAACTACTTCCACAAACATTAATTGATAATTTCAGGCTCACTTTTAAATGTTTAAATGGTTAAAGAAACTGGAGATAAGTTAAGAACAATAGACCCAAGAATTAGCAAAAATTACTTACACCTTTGTTTAAAAAGCAAATCATGAAAAACTCTTATTCAATGAGCCATTCAGGCTATTCACAACAAGAAAATAAGTTGACTTCATTATCAAATTAACCAACCTGATTAAAACAGAAGCCCAATCAATGCTCAGCATCCTCAACCACCAAGAATTCACCAAACATACCTGAAACAACAAAAAAGCAGATTACACTATGAATTATACCAGAAAAAGGAGCAAAACTTGGCAACGGTTTTGCCTATGGAAAACAGCATACGCCTGCCTGAATGTTTTTATTCTGGCGTTAAGGGTGGTTTCACTGAAAACGTCATCATCAAAGAATAGTAAAATACATTGTCACGCGACATGCAACGGCAATATATTAACCCTCTTATCTATCCTTTCAACTTTTTACAGCCTTCGTATACAGGACTCTGAACTCTTTCATCTAATTTTTCCGTCTTTATGTGCAACCCTGCATTTTATTTTGTTGTTAAGTTGAATGTCTGCGACTTTTTGATTTTTCCTTTTCCTTTTCTAAGTAATTTGCTTGAAAGCATATTTTCTTTTTGGTTTGTTCTTTTTGTATTTCAGTCAATGGAGGATTATTAATCCTTTTGAAAGAAAATTTGTTTTAACAATAGAAACCCGGTATGATCATAACTTTTATTTTAGTCCTTAAATAAAGTCCTTAAATTAATCCCTAAACAGTGGAATACCAGCAAAAAATGAAGGCTCAGTTTCAGCCAAGTTTAGTTCACCTAGCGTGGCAATCTATATTATCTGTTTATAAAAGAAAAATAAAAATAAATGGGCAGATAATACAACACACTTCTGAAGATGCAATCAAACTTGGAAAAGATATAGCAATTACGAATCCTTTTATCTTTGAAAGTTTAACTTGCCGTTAAGCGGAGCTCTATTATTATACTTCAACCTACTACTAAAGAAAACTAATTAAACTTTACATCTAAGCCTGATGAGTTACTGATAAATTGCTTTGTTTTTCACTCTTTTGTTGTTAATAACTGATTATACTTTAACCAAGCAGGCTCAGCAAACCTTTTTTAAACAAACGAATGCTTTGATCAAACTAAAATTTTGTGTATTTTATTGGATTTTGTTCCAATAAGGTTCAGATTTGACAGGCGGAAAAAGGTAAAAAATGTTCGATAATAAAAAGGGAAGAAACAGCCTTTTGGGTTGTTTTATTAAATAATGTTTAAGTTTCTCCAAAGCACAACAATTATCCTTGTAAAGGATTTCGAAACGGATTAAAGAACCGTTATTTTTCAGTCGTGAAAAATTACTGAAGGTTTTCGAACCTTTTTGTTCGAATATGCTGATAAATTCATTGCATGACTAAATTTTTCAATGATTTTTTAAACAGCCTTCGTAAGCCTAAATCGCATTAAATAAAATCCTCTTTTGCTCTTGATTTTTCCTTAAAATTATTCATTATTTTGCTTTAACATTGTCTGTTAAAAAAATCAGAAAACAAGTAGAGTTCAGAAATCAATCTTAAAGAAGTTTGGTTTTCCGAAACTGCAGATTTGGTAGCCAAAAAAAGGCAGAGTGTAAAATTACGTACTAAGTGAACTTGTCAGGAGTTTTGTAGACAATTTGGCACCATTCCCGTGATTAAGAGTACAACCAGGCCATTACTTATGGTGTAAATTTGGCTTTAAGCCAGTTAAATTGAATTTTGAAACATTTAGAAGCATTGGTTCGAGCAATTTTATTTTTTCTGGTTAAACTTCAATTTGTTTTCGGTTTCACAGTTTAATCACCCTGTAATTAATTGGACAAAAATTCTAACCTTGCCCAAAGCACATTCAGCACGTAAAACAACATCAAACAAACCAAAATCCTTTTAACCGATCAGCATCTTCGTATTTCACGCAGTCCCAAACCAGAATTAGCATAAACCCAGAAAAAAAAGCACAAATAAATCGTATAAAAAGGAAATTCCCTCTCAATAATGCTGATGAAGTAAGATTTTTATTTGCAAGTGGTTCGTCCAAACGAGTCGCATATGTGGGGAACACTTGTTGGTCTCGAATATAAATTATATAAAATTTCGTGGGAGGCACAAAATTCTCTTTTTTGGCAGATAAAATATTGCAGCGTAGCCGAGCGTCTGCGGAATTTGATTTTACTACTCGTAACTCGCTACTGTTCTAATTTTAACGGGGGGAAAAGTAAGACGTGGCCGACTACCTAATGCTGAAAACGCCAGTAGATCTTCTTTACTACGTGCTTTGAATATTTATTATGGTTGGATTTTGTGTCAACGAAAAGAAAAAATTGTTTCCTTTTTTTATATTCCTCAGAAAGACTTATTGTTTTTTAAAGTTTGAATACGAAATTAATTAAAGGAACTCAACTATCGGCATTTTCTTCTAAATTTTGTGAGAACAAAGATTGAGCTCCTTAGTATAAGGTTTCAAAAGAACAAAGGCCAGTTTAAGAACACTTTTGTTCGAATTATTATAGGGTTAAAACATCATTCTGTCCTTGTTTAACACGCGCCGCCTGCATAAATCTGTCCTTGCCTTACCAATAACCAAATTTCAGCTGGAAACTAACAACAAACTAAAAGCCATACGAAAATATAGATCTTAAAAGAAGTAAAAGAGGTCATTTTGGAAATTTTTTAGGCTTTATTGGCCCAGTCTGATTTTATTAGCAAAGCTGTAGATCACAATATATTCAAGCCGCCATAAAAAAAGGAGAAAATCCACCTTGAAGGATTGGAAAGGATGGGCAATACCGTTGAAAATCCAATTCAGACGTGTCACCATCCAGAAGACAGTAATTTAAAAGGTAAATTATAAAACGGAGTGAAATATTTTTGTGTTATATAACTCGTAATCAAGCGGAAGATATACATCCCGAATGTAAAAATTGTTATTTCAAACTTGAGTGACGCTGTCAGGATGTGGAGAAGTAGGGAAGAAAAAGAGGAAGTGCTGGTATAAATCAATTTAAACGCGTTATTTCCACCGTTATCACGAGCAATTTTTTAAGTTTTCCTTGCAAATATTTTCCAAGTAAAAATTTTCTTGTACAAACCGTACAAACATAACCTCAGAAATGTGTTGATTGTTTAGATTTAAACCAAGTTTGCTTAGTTTGAACCTCGAATTTTGTGATGTGAAATCCAATTTTCATCTCTCAAATCGAGAAATAATATTTTGAAACATCGCTCAAGTACAGATTGATAGCAAGTGCTACTTTAAACGATCTTGAATCCAAAGCTTTCGAGCTTTTCTTGTCAAAGGTTTGTGAACTCATTTCCCTGATATTGATTTTTAAAGAATATATTTTATAGTAATTTCAAAAAACCCAATAATTAAACTTGTCAAAATAAAAAAACAAAAAAATGTTGCTGGCTTTGAAACCTTGCCACATTACTTAAACGGATGAAAATAAACTGCTTACTCGGAGTAAAACCATTCCCAAATGATATTTATTACGAAGCTTGGGGCCGATGACAAATAGCTGAAATTCATGCACTAGTTTTATGCAAATTTAGGTTGCATAGAATTGCTTTCAAGTACTTCATTAAACTTTATCTAGTTAGCACGGCACCTCACAACTAAAATTGATGTTAAATTCACCATCCTAAAGAGAAACCGCCCGGCGAAACCGCGTAGGAAATTTAATTAATAATTTGCTTAAGTTAACATTCCTTTTTTTTCCTTAAGTTTCGAAGAACCTTTCATGGTTCATTATTCAAAAATATTATAAATAAATTTGCTTTTGAGATTATAAGCACTTTTATAATCGACTTTATAAATATGTAAAAGGACTCTCCTCGGGGCATAATAAAGTTTTCTACACTTAAAACCTTGTACATTACGTTGATAAATTTAAGCAAAGGTAAATCTGGGGCGAATATGTATATAAAACAAACGTCGAGGCCGTAATCCAATATTACATCGTTAGTTGAATTGGTTTATTTGTACGTACGTTTCAACATTTAATAAGCGTAGGATTTTTACCTCTGCTGCGGTAGCAAAATTTTCTTTCCTATTTTTAATGTAAAGTTAAATATTACAATTACGAAATCCGTTTTTCAAGTTTGACTAACAGACAAGAATAAAAGAACGGTGTTTTTCACGGTTGATTTGAAATTGTTTAGTCTGCATAAATGGAAAGGCAAAAAGCACTGAGAGCTTTCCAACATTTTAAGGATAAAGAAAAATAAACTTTCAGGCAAGCTGCCCACGGGTGCAGATTATGCAGTTTTTGCATTTCAACGCACTGTTGCACATTTCAAACTTTAAAAATAAAATATGCAAATGTACTTCACTGAAAAGCTTCGGGTGGAAAGCCTGAAACGCAGGTCAAATTAATAAGTTTCCTTTTTATAGTAAATAGCGTTAAAATAATTGTTTCTGCAGTTTTTCTCATTAAAGTGGTTTAGGCGGAGAACGAGCTTCAAAATCATTCACAAATCAAAATTTTAATGTCAGAAAATTGAAGAACTGTGAATCAAGACATAAAATCGATTTGAATTTAACAACTCAAACTTCTCACATCAAATGAAACTCGTTTGTTTGATTCCAAGTCAAAATTTTCCAAAATCTAAGAAGATTTTAATATATAAATTTCCAAGATTTGAATGGTCGAACAAATACAATCATTTAATCCTAATTTGCAATTTCAATCCCAACTCTAGTTCTGAATCAAAGATAATTGAAATTTAAGAGATTTGAGGTTCATAATTCGAAGTTAAGAATTGAATCCTCGAACCAACATTCGTTTATTTGATTCTGATTCGAAATTTTCCAAAATTGAATTCTCGATTAAAGCAATTTGAAGTTTTTGGTGTTGGAATCTCAGAGACTTGAACCTTAATAAGAATTTGCGATTTCAGTACCCAAAATTGAATTTTTAATCCAAAATATCAGTTTTTGGTATAGGAATTTCAATATTCGAACGAACATTACATTATTTAATTCTAATTTGAAATTTTAGGCCGCAAAACCGAATTTTGAATCCCAAAAATGAAGCTTATTAAGATTCGAATTGATTTGAAATCTTCTAAAAAGAAATTCTTAATTTACGAACTTTGAAGTTCTTAGTGTTGAAATTTCGAAGATCTGAATCTTAGAACAAATTAATATTTAAGATTTTGAATTCCAGAAAATTGAAACTTGTGAGATTTGAAATTCATAATTCAAATTTAAGAATTGAATCCTCCTTAAATCTAAAATTCAATCTCCCATATGAAAATCTGACTAAGCGAAAATGTAAAATTTGGATTTCATTATTCAGATTTATGTTTTAATTCAAATTCATCTCGAACTTGAATTAAATAATCTTATGTCGAATTCTAAATTTGAGAAGATTGGCTTAAAAAGTCAGAATATATTTGAGATAATTTTTTTCAAATCAAATTTTAGTTTGTAAGAGTTTGAACATTATGATCTGAATTTTTGAATCCATGTTGTTCGATTAATTATTACCAATTCAGCAAAACTAAAACTTAAAATAGAGAACACTAAAGTTTGTAGGGTTTGGGTTTTTCAATTCATAATCAAGATTTGGATCTTCGAATTAACATTCGAATTCCGAATTCGACAGTTCATCCTTCAAATGTGAATTTCTACTCGACAAAATCGGAATTTGGCTTTCATAACTTCGATTTAAGGCTTATAAACAGATATTTTAATTTTCAAATTTGAATTTTGAATCTGAAAAAATTGAGTTCGTAGAGTTTAAATTTTTTGGATTAACATTGTAATACCAATTGCTAATTAGACTCTTCAACATTCGAAATCAAAGTTTCATCCTAAAAAAAAAAAAATAAGAAATTGCAAAGGTTGACTCTCAGATTTCAGATTTAAGGCCAGAATTTATGAATTTACACTTGAATATCGGATCATATTCAATATTTGGATTTTTAAAATAGGAATTAAATTTTAGAAACTGGGGTTTTACAGTTTAAGAGATTTTATAATCCACGCTTCGAATTCACATTTAAATACTGAATTCGAAGTTTCATCATAATAAATCATAATAAAGGAGTTTTCAATCTGAACAATTGGAATATTATGAATCAGATTTGAATTTTCGAATTACCATTTAAAAATCAAGTACTGATTGAAGAGGTAGATTCTCAAGATTGAATTTTGAATCGCTGAGAAAATTGGGGTTTCATTTCATAATTCAGAGGATTTGAGTGTTTATCGAATTTAAACTTTCAGTCCTCGAAATCAATTTTTATTCTGAAAAAATTAAGTTTGTCAAGTTTGACTTTGATAATTCAAATTCAAAATCTCTGCAAATTCACATTCGGTTTTTGAATTCTGGTTTGATATGACAACATTAAGAAATTATCATTTGAATTCAGAAGTAATTTATGAATTCCAAATGAAAAGTTCGATCTTCAAAATGCAATTTTGCGACTAATAAATTTGGAATTTGTTCAGTTGCAATTTCTGAATTTCAGATTTAAGTCTTCGAACTAATATTCGAATACTGAATTCCACCGATGCAATCCATAAAAATCTAATTTTGAATCTGGGAAAAATAGTCTGTGCAGGTTGAAGACCGAAATTTTGAAATACACTTATGAATAACGAATTTCCGTAATCGAGATTACTTTACTTAAAATCGGGTTCTGAATCTGAAAATATTTAAGTTTCAAATTGATTACACAAATATATAAAATTAATTTCTGAATCCACATTCAATTATTTATTATTGAAATCACCAAAATGGATTTTCAATCGGTGCAAATTCAAGTTTGTTTAAGAATTAAATCCTCTAATCCGCCTTCAAGATTATTAATCCTGATCGCAGAATCCAACCCTAAGAATCGAACTTTGAATGTTGATTGAAAATTTGGGTATCGATTATTTAATCCTGAATCAAGATTTCAATTCCAAAAGTATGGTTTTTAAGTTAAAAAAATTGTAACTTTTAGGGTTGGAATTTCATAACTCAGATTTAAGAATTAAATCTTCAAATCCACATTTAATTATTAAAATCTTTATCGAAGAACTCAATCTTAAGAATTGAAGTTTGAATCTTGAATGTTAGCATTCAAGATTTGGGTTTCGATTAAATAATTCTGATTCGATATTTTAAATCTCTTTACTCTGAAAAAATTGAAGATTTTAGAACTATAGGTACCTGCATAATCGTGATTTGTATCTTCAAAATTCAAGCTTGAATGTGTTAAGTTTTACTTTTCTAATTATCTAAATCGAATGTTGTGTCCCAGAAAATTGGAATTCATTTCAAGTTTCACAATTTGGGTTTCTTCAAATCCATATTCCGTATTCCGAATTTACATCGAGAATTCAATCCTCAAAGTTGAATTTTGAATCCATAAAAATTGACTTGCAGACTTCCAAGCCTTGAATCATGAAAAATATAGTTGAATATTGAATCCTGAGTTGATGTTTCAATTCAAACGTTCAGACCAAGACTTGAATTTCGAAAAACAAGCATTAAACTTGCTCCCATTTTGGCTCCGATTAGCAACTTTGTACTCAAATAGAAACCTTAGATTTTAACCCAAAAATTCTAAGTTCTTAAGTTTGGTTTCCAAATCTTCGATTATGGGTTTGAAAATTCTATCGTAAAAAAAAGTAGATACCTAAGTGTTCAAAACAAGGTTAGAATTTTAGATTTGGAAATTCATAGCCAAATTTCTCGTAAAAAAATGCCCTCTTTAGAAACATTTGAACATGTAATGAGTTAATTAATTCCAGTATGTAACATTCAACTTCCTGTTAGAATTGAAAGTTAGTATTCAAATCCGAAACCTGAGATTTTGATTTGAAATGCTAAACGGTTGAAATTTAAGATTCAAATTCGAGTAGAATCTTCTTCTTCTTCTTCCTCTTACGGCCGAAGCCTAACCTAGCTAAGGACGAGTTCTGTGAGCCCTCTTAGCACGTAGGCTGGGCAGAAGGCTAACCTAACCCATCGAGAGAGGTGAAGAAGACCGACCCGCAGTGTTGCGAAGTTAATGGTTATCAAAGGTGTTAGTATGATAGTAAGATAAGTAGAATCGGAATATTGGAAAATCAAGCTTGAATTCTGCACTAAACACCCAATTACTTTCACTTGGATCCAATTTTCGAACTTTCAAAGCTTCAATCCCGATTGAAACTTGAAAATCGAAGATAGTTCTGAGGTTTCATTCAAATGTAAGTTGAAGATGAACTAAGTAACGACCACTAATTACGCATAGGCCCTTTTGGTGGTAATTATTATGAATTTAGCCTTTTAAGCAGACTTTTAAGTACTTATATTTCTATTCAAAAGTCGAAGTTTGAAATTTCGAAGTAATTGCTAAATCTCCAAATAGAATTTAATGTTCAGATTAAAACTCAAAAAAAAAAAAATCAAATCGAATTCGAATTTCAATTGGATTGAACTGTTAGCCCATTTGAAGCCTTTCATGTGGTTTCCTGCTGCTAAATTTGAATTATATTTTTCTTGTTCAAATTGTTCGAACAGAAACTTTGCATTTTAATTTAGCGGAGATTCCAATCGAATCCCCAATTGTTCGAATTTCACTATATTATAATTCATTTAAATTTTTTAATATTGTTTCCTGCTGCTAAACTTTAATTAATTTTTTCTTATTTAAATTCTTCAGACTGAAACTCAAGAAAATCAGACCCCGATTTAAGATTCGCATCCTGATTTAGCAGAGATTCGAATCTAACCCATATTCGTTCAAACTGGAGTTAGATTGAACTGTTAACCCATTTTAATGTTGTTCCTTGCTGCTAAATTTCAATTAATTTTTTTCTCATTTAAATTTGTAAAAATTCACTCCTTTAGTGAATACCTTTAAGTTTTATATTCACTGAAAATACATTACCTTTTTTAATAATAAAGTGGGAAAGATTTAATTCCATATTTATGGCCACGTCTTATTAAGTAAATATTTAGTAAACCGTTTCTATCGGAATCGAGTTCAAATTATTGTAATATTTATGAGGTGCTTGAAACATCTAACCTTTTACAAAATTAGTTCAACACAATTTTGTGTGGGTTGAAAGTAATCGTTTCATTAAATTCGAATGCGCCCAACTCACAGAAAAAAAAGCCCGAACCAGATTTAAAAATAAAGCACCTTGTGTTTACCAGTCGAAAACTTTTCCATTTTCCCTTGAACGAATCTCACATCAAAAAAAAAAGGCAACAAAAGGAAAGTAGCCAAGTAACCGGGAGCCAATTAAAGTCGTTTCAGAGGATTTTCGTTGAAAAGAAAGAACAATCGGTTAAACTCAGCAATGAAACAATGGCCGAATGAGCATTGTCAAAGTTTTAGTATTCCGCAAACAAAACTTTCTGATTAATAGGAAACCTGTTTCTGTAAATGCGGACTCTTTACCAGATTCATCCTTTTATTGTTATTTATGAAGGGGGCCATGGTAAATTTTTAATATTGGAACTGCCTAATTTATTAAGCGGGGCGAAGTTTATCAAAGATTTTTGTTTTATTAAATGAGCTGCGTGTTGAATGATGTCGCCTAAACACGTCACGCCGCAATCTATCATTTTAAGTCGGCTCTTGGTTAATAATTACAAACGGAAAAGGTTTTACCTCACGTAACATTTATTTTATCAATGAAGACTCGTAGAAAGCCTAGAAACCAATACTAACGGGCCGAATCATACACTTTGAGGATAATAAATTTCGGTAAACATCAATCTAAGTAGGCTGAGCAAATATTCAAAATTCACCTAAGCTCAACAAAATCCGAGCGTCGAAATATAAAAACCAGGATTATTTAGACAGGTGCGTTTTTCTAATTTTATAAAAATCCGCATAAAAATCCAACTTAATATGTATCAGATTAAAATTTAAAATGGGCAAGCCCGGAATGGCCCCGATTACTTCTTAATTTTAATTGTTTTTAATCATGCAAAAGCTTATAAGTTTTGTTCCAGGATATTGATTTTAGTTTCAATTTACTCCAAGGAAATGCAAAGTGAAATGAGGGAATTTAACAAGGAACAGGACAGGTCACGAATCGTTTTAATACCGTCTTCAAGATTACCCAATTCGAAATCGGTTTATAAAGGAGGTAGTTATCATCAGATGTGACAAAATCCCTCTCCAATTTGTATTGCAGGATTCACGGAGTTCTCTCATCAGCATGGAGATACTCTGAATATTACGTTCAGGAACCATTAAGAAGGATCAAGTGAATTGGTTACGTTGGATTGATAACATGGAAACGTTTCTGCGATAAATAATCATAAATTTCTAATTGAGCTAGGCCTACTACGATAGAAGATTCGATCTGTAATACACTGAGATTACGGCCCTTTTAATCGAAGAATTTTATAAGGACTTCAGTGTTTTATAATTCAATTCTTAAAATTCTTAAAAGCAAACTCCAAATTTAGGTAGGTAAAAATGTAAATCCATCTATCGATTTTGATTTTGAATCCAAATATGCAAAAATCTTTGTTATAGGTTTTAACTCTGGATCGGTTTTGCATAACAATCCAAAATCTGAAGCTTCAGGTAGCACTTTAATAAATTATTTTAACCTTTTTATTACTCTCGAAACTTACTAAGCCTTTAAAGGCCAAAATTTGCTTCTGCATTACTTTGGATCGAAGTTTAAAATTGAAACCTGATAATTTCAAGCCATTAAAATTCAACTTTGAATTTAATAAGTATAACAATTTTATTGCCAGTTAAGACAAGATTTGCAAATTGCAAAAATTTTTAATTAAAAAAGGTAAGTTGTGAATCAAAACTGTAAGATTTAGATTCAGGATTGACACTTGATTAAGATTTCAAGCCTCATTTATCAGACAAACTTTGCCAAATTAATTTCACATGCTTTGTTATACATATATTTTCTTGCTGGTTAAGGCAAGATTTTCAAAATGGAATGTTTAGTTACAAATTAAACTGATTAATCTTGTCGGATTCAAGTTTTAACAGTTCGATTCAGGACTGAGACTTGATTAAGCTCTTAAGCGTCATTCATTAAATAAACAGAAATTAATTTTACAGGCTTTGTTATTGTTTTGCTGATTACGGTAAGCGTCAACATGAAACTTTGAATTACAAATTAACTTCTGAATAAACTAGTTGCGCCCAATTTGTAAGAATTCGATTCATGATTGAGACTTGATTAAGACTTTAAGCTTCATTTGTCAAATAAACTTCGCAAATTAATTTTACAAGTTTTCATCATTTTTTTTTGTTGGTCAAACCAAAGTTTAGAAATTTTCAGAAATAAATTTTGAATTTAAATTTGTTTTTGGGTAAACTAGCTAGATCCAAGGTTAACATTTTCAATCTAAGGTCTTTGATTCAATCCAGATATTAGATTTTAATCTTTTTTAACATTCTTAATTGTTATACATGCCTCAAAGCTTTTTGAATTCGTTTAGTTTAGGTTTAAATTTTCCAATTCCGTTTTGGGATTCAAAATCTTGATTTTCGTATAAATCTGTATCGAAAAGCTTATTTGACTTGTTCATGAATTAGTCTCAAAAATTCTAAAATTCTTTATTGATAAAAGCATGAAGATTCTAGCACATTAAGTCAAAAAATTGGGAATTTATTTTCATCATATAAAACTTCGTTTTGGAATATCGAATATTTTAACCCTGATGTTTCAATTTCAAATCAAAGTTGGAATCTCAGAAAATTTTTACAATTAAAACTTCAAGCTTGGAAGTTGTGTTAGAAGATTGCAAATTTTACTTTAACGTCTGATTTCACATTTAATCGCATTTAATATTGCATTCTAATTTGGTGAAATTTTGAATTCGTGAGAATTGAAACCGAAATTTTATAATTCAGTTACTTAAGTTTTGGGATCTACATTCAAATATTGAATTCAAAATAATAAAGGCTTCATTCCTCGAAACTGAAGTTTGAATCCAAAAACCGGGCATTTTGTTTAACTGAAACTTGAAACCAAAAATTTATTTTAATTCAGTTAATCCGATTCAACAATTTTTATGAAGTTCCCAGTATTAACGTAAAGTTGTGGATCCGATTTTCAACTTAAAACAAATTATTTCCATTTGTAGACTAAATATTACTCGAAATTGAAATTTAAAGTAAATTTCCAGTCTTAAGTTCAAGTCTAAAAATAGTCCTTTAAATTTAATCATTTCAATACTTAGTCACAAAGTTCTATTTTAACTAAGTTCCATTTATATTTAACCAACTGTAAACAACTGAAATTAATTGTCAAGTTCTAATTTTAGCCGAGGAATTTAATTTTCGACACTTTGAATCTAAATATTTAAATATCAAATTCTTATTTACAGAATCGGTTCTATGTTTAGGTTTAAATTCTACGAATTCAGAATTACTAGCTTAAATAGAAGAGCGAAAGGTCATTTTCGATCTTACTCTTTTGAGTCACTTTTGTATGCACTAAAACGAATTCTTTGATATTGAGTTTTTGTCTAAATTCAGAACCTAACTTTAAAGAACGAGAATAGTAGAATGGTGATTGAAAAGCCTATATTTGGAATTTAGTCTGTATGTAAGTATCTCACAAAAAATTTTAAAATTCCTTTTTTTGACTATCGGCTATTTTATTTTAATATGTAATTTAAATAAGAGTTTCATCTGACTTATATTCTCAATCGAGCCTGTTAGGTAAAAGATTAAGAACACAAATGCTCCCTAAGACTCCTTGAACTCTCTTAATTTCTTTAATTAATTAATGATTTTCCTAATTGATAAGCCGTGTAATTTAATTTGCAAATTATTTAATTAATTTCTTTAAATAAATAAACTATTTAATTAATATAATATATATTTGTTCAATATTTATCTCACTGTCAGGACTAAATTAATGCAAAATTATTTGTGTTTATCAAACTTTCTACCAAAACTTTTCAGTAGCATCTGTCCTTTCGAATCCCAGGGATTTAATAGGCGTTTAATAAATTATCCCGAACTGTATATCTCCTCATTATTTTATAGAAAGCGTTACTGGAAATTTATATCGCGATATCAAAGAAAAAGCATCTCGTTTGCCCGATTAATTAAATTTTAAACTTCAAAGTCCGAACTTTTGCTTGAAAATACTTATTCGAATTGCAGGTATTTTTTTGCTTCTATTTTTAAGGATTCTGAGAGGAAATCAGAAGTGGGACTTTAATAAGAGGAAGCTTCAAATACCACTTGCTGGGCCATTTCTTAATTAATGTCTCGTAATTGAGAATTTTAGATTAAATGGTTTTGATTTACACATTTAGGGTGTGTTGGATTTGATTTTAGCAATTGCTGGCGAAATACTTAGGAAAGAAGTATAAAGTGTCAAATTTCCCACTACAAACCTTTTGAAACCAAACTGATTTAAAAAAACCTACAAAAGAATTACTTATTACGGACACGGTTTAAAGCACGTACTTTAAGGATTAATTACATCAGGGACACTCCTTCCTCTGGCCTTTAAAATACGAGTACCAAATACCCTGCCGTCAATCCTTGATTAATTTGAAAATGAGCTGAACTTCTTAATATCCGAATAAAAAAAATTACCAGTTGCGTTTGCTTGGCTGGATAAAAATGATTTATCGGAATCTTTGTAGCCTGTTTTGTTTTAACGACGAAAAACGAAATATGAAGGAGTTTCCATTGTTTGGGTTTTCATTAAACTTGTAAGATTGAAAACTTTATGATTGAAAGTTGGATTAATTGAAAATAAATTCAAGGAGTTTTAGACTTGAGAATTAGAAGGTGAAGGTTCTTTTGGATATTTTATGTTTTACATTAGAATTATGAATTGAAATTCAAAAATAACAGAAAATAAAACTTTTATGCTTAGGTATACATATTATGTAGTAAAATTGCCAAAAATAAATAAATAAAAATAAGCAAATTATTTTCACGGAAGAAATGCAAATTGAAAATAGCAAACCTAAAACATAAGAAAATGAGGGCTGAAAGCCTGCTTTACAAGGAAAGAAACTCTGAAAATTTACTTTTTAATTATTTTTAAGAATAGGAAGCTGATTTTAGAATAATTTAGAGGTTTGAACTGTTGAAATTCCTGAAACCAAGCTGCAGCCATTTTATTGGAAGAAACTCCTGAAATTTCTAATTATAAAAAAATTAATATTTGAAAACCTTTCTAGGTTGCTTTCAAAGTGTGACAAAAAACTGAAAATACTTTGAAGTTTGCTAATTATTAAAGTAAAAAGATAAGAAGCTTTAGGTCTTAGAATTTAGAAAATACGATGCAGATTTACAGTAACTGTCCTGAAAGTTAGACAAGAAAACCTAAGAATGTTTCATGTTTTAACTGTTAAAAGAAGACTGGACATTTAGATTTGAGATAGTCCAGGGATTTTCTAAAAGTCTATTATTCTGAAATTTGTGGTTTTTCATCAGAATTTCAGATGGGTGAAATACGAAGCACAAATCTGGAAATTATTTGGGGATTATTTGGCACCTATTAAGGAGAAAAATTAAAAACTGAAAGCTTATTTCTCAAACTTGGACCATAAATTACTGATCAACAGCAAGTATGCTGAAAATTGGAGAACTATGAAGTCGCACAAAGTGGGATTAGATGACAAAATATCAAAGAAAATTATTAGAAAAAGTTGCTTAGAATTTAATTTTAGGGCTACGTGCAAAATTTCGAGTATTTATTTAAAAAAATTGAAAATCGCAATTTTTTGCAATTATTTGTTTCTTAATTCACAAATACCCAATTTTTTCCTTTTAAGTAGCCTGATTGAAGTGAAACCTATGTACTTGGCTAACAGTGGAAGAACTTTCTCGTTTTTTCCATAATTGACAGAAATAAATCTAGAAAACAGGTTTCCGCAGGGACGCTCACTGTTGCAATGATTTGTATCTAACAGTTGTATAAAAATTTTAGAAATATTTTTATGCTAGAGCACTTAGAGAAGATCGATTTTCTCGCTAATAATAAAGTTTCATCGCTAACCGTAAATATTTCTCCCTGAAATATCATAGAAAGAAAAGGAAAAAGAAAATTACATAAAGTAGGTGATTTTTAGTTTATTGACTATTTTATTCTTCTTTATTTTATAAATTGATGAACTTTGACCACAACCAAGAAAATTTAGCTTTTGTAAGTGTTCTGTCATAAAAATATTCGTAAAACTTTTATACAGCTGTTAGATACAAACCATTGCAACAGCGAACGTCCTAGCGAAAACCTGTTTTTTAGATTTAGGCCTATCCAATTGTGGAAAACACGAGGAAATTCTTCCGTTGGTATCCATATAAATAGGTTCCACTTCAACTAAGCTAGTTAAAAGGAAAAAATTGGCTATTTCTAAATTAATAATAAAATATTCACAAAAATTGGCAATTTTCAATTTTTTTAAATAAATACTTGAAATTTTGTATATGGCCCTAAAATTAAATTCTAAGCAACTTTTTCTAATAATTTTATTCGATATTTTGTCATCTAACCCCACTTTTTGCGACTTCATAGTAATTTTTTTAAATTTGTCGCCATACTGGTGGTCACGTGACATACCTCAAATTTGATTTTTGGGTTATCGGATATGCTGAACCCATCCCCCATACAAGTTTTTTCGATATTCTAATAATAAAACTTTTTCCCATATGTTGCGAACTTGTTGCCGGTCACTGTATATTTAGTTTTGATGTAGTCCTTTGGTCCTTCGAACAAATACCCAGAGAGCTTTAAATGGATTATGGAACAAATTCTTGAAAATTGTTAGAGGTTTAATAAACTAAATACAAACAAAGCTGAAGTTCCTTTTAAAGTCCAAGTAAATAAGTTACAGCGGAAACTCTAATAATTTCTGAACCGCTAACTATAAATGGTTCCTCAATCTCATACTCTGTATCGGAAATATTTTCGGCTAAGTGTATCAATTCCACTTCGGACAACGGATGCTTTCTGTAATGAAAATGTTGTAACAAAGACGAATATTAAAATATTAACCAAAGCTTGAATTGCATTCAGGTTGTTAAATTAACTTGTACACGAGTGTTGATGTGACGTCATTCAGTTACTAAAGTCGTTAACTGAATAGAGGCACACGTGCGGCGTATCGAGTTACAGCGTTTAAGAATGCTAGGAAAATCACGTAGTAATGAAACCCGATACTCGCTACGTGCTTTAATGCAGTTTTAACAATACCCACGCGTAAGATAAGGTACTAAATATTGTAAGAGGGGGTTCGATTTACTGTATAAAAGCGTAACTGGAATGCATTAGGGCATGGTCTTTATCCTGCTATCATCCAAGCAGCACCGACAGTAAATCGACACCTTGCACGATGTGACTACACGTAAGATTGTTTTATATTAACTTAAATTACTATTCTGGACTTGTAAAATATTTGTGTTAAATTATTTAAACTCATTCAATGGACTACGAATATTTGTGTAATTTGTTTAAATTCATTTCATGTACTTAGTCGTTTTAAATGTGATTGAGACTTAACGTAATTTTGTATAACTTTTAATATAATCAGAACTTAGAATAATTTATATGTGTACATTTAGCATTCGAACTTGCAAGAATTTATATCGATGTACTTTGAACTGGGACTTAGAAACATTTATACTGTCTTGTAAAACTAAACGAACCAATATTAAATACATGATTTGTTAGTTGAATTTGACTTTGAATTAGAACCTCTTGCAAAGCTAAGCAAACCCCCCGTAACGAATGTGAGTCAAGTCTCTACCATCAGCATTGGATTAACTTAATTTATTTAGCTTATTATATTATACAGCCCCAACTCACTACGTTACAATATGATTCAAATACCAGTGGGACATATATATCCCATTAATTGATATTACGAAAAATATTGTGATTTGTGAGCACACTATAGCAAAAATAATTACTTGTGACTTATTTCGACATTTTTCCACAAAATATGGTTAATAAATTACGCTAGATTCCACTGAATACCACTAAACTAAGCAAATATCCTTACATACCACGTGCACTATTTTAGAATAACATTGAGACTATGCTTACATCAACATATGCGTGGGAATTTTTGGAGGGGATAGCTAATAATAATGTCAGGTTCCCACTGGGACAAAGGCTAAGCGAATTTATAATGCATTTATTTACCACTGGGTATCTTCAAAACTTTCCTGGGACGTATATGACCCATTGGGACTGAAAGGGTTAAGTCGAAAACAAAACCTTATGGAAATAAGCTATAAAGTAAAAATACAGAAGCTCAGAATTTTATAAATACTGAAAAGTGAAGAGAAGATTTTTTTAAAGTTTACCACAAAGGCTTCTGAAATTTATAGTTAGAAAACAGCTACCTACTCTTACAAAATTTTAAAAACTATGAAATAAAACCATCGGAAAAACTCCAAAATTTCGTAATTATAACGGCAAAACATTGAATTATAGAGTAGAATCCTGAAAATTCTTTGAGAATAGATACAGAATAGATAGTAGAATTTCTTTTAAATAACAGAATCTCAAAAAAATATCAGAAACTTTATATATTTTAATTTATACCAGTTTTAACATAAATTTCCAAAACGACAAGAGCATGGCGAGACCGTCAACCATCAAACTGTATACTTTCAGATTAGTACTAACCCCACAGTATTTAACGCAAGATTACACGACAAACTTTAGTGAACAGTGGCAGATAATAATTATGACCATGACAGACACAATAGCGAAACTTCAGTACGGAACTTGCCATAGTCATAAATTATAATCTCCCTGGGTTTGACAGTGATTAGACGATACACGCAGTCACATTGTTGGTATTGTAATGTTGGCGTTCTCCTTGAATTTTAACTCGATAGGTTACGTAAATACGTACTGAGGCTTAACACATTCAAATTTTCTTAAATACAATTCTATAATAATCCTATCGAATTCTGAAAGCGAGTTTTGTTTTTATAATAGAGAAAAATAATTACATTTTTAAGGTAAGAAATGTTAAAACACAAGCGGGTGTTTGAAGGTTTTGAAGATAAAATTATGAAGTATTCGCTCTTTTCGAGATACATTTTCATTGAATTTATTAAAACTGAATTTTGAATACAGGGTTGACAAAGTAAGTAAGTAAGTATTCTGTTCCAGCAGTCTCTACAAATTTCTAATTTTTACCTGAAGGAATCAAAGCTGAAGTAAAAAAAATAGCAGTAATTTTAATGAATCAAAGTCAAATCAAAGGAGCTAAGAGCGAAATAAATACCTATAAAACATGCATTAGTCTCAGCTGCAACCTGTTTTAACAGATAAATACTCAATAATTCATCAAACGAGAACGACTCAAACGTGATGATTTCCACTTTGTGTATAAATAATTGGGAAAATCCAAAAATAAACTGCAGACTGCAGAGAATAACAAACAGCAACAGAAACTCATCAAAGAATCATTAGACACCTAATCAAGATCCAAACATCCCCAAAATATGCTCATAGAAAATTATAAATACGTATTTCGAACTCAAATCCTCAAAGGATAGTTAGTACGACCAGGATATGTAATCCTTATTCAGGCAATCAATACAATTCAATAGATAATTGGCTCTTTCAATCAGTGACTTTGGGAAGATCACATTATCAACCTTTGCACGTCGCGATAACGATCGTCCAGGAGTATATTGTGTTACTCTTAATGAATTCTAGGTCCAAATTACATCCACTTCACCGTTGAAATTGCTAAATTTCGTGTCTATTCCGTTTGATTCCATTATTATGGGAACATTTTTCAAAATTTCGAATAAAAAACATTTTTTTTAGTAATGATGTGTAAAAACAGAATTTCTGAAAAAAAGAACTGCTGAAACTGAATACATTTCAGGTCAAATATGCAAATTAAAAATTTTTTTAGGTCTTTATTTCTATAATGGTTTATTTAAGCCCAAATATGTATAAGAAATTCTTTCTGAAATAGTTTCAAAAAGTGATTACATTAGACTTCGCGCAGAATACAAAAATCAGATTTTCTTTCCGTCCAAATAAAAGTTGTACAAACAAGAAATTTCCGAAATAGTTTCCAAATTCATTAAATAAAATTTCAGGGTTCAAACTGAATTAACAAATTGGAAAATTATTTCAAATTAGACTTAGAATTTCAGAACCTGCATTATTTTAAGTAGAAATTTGTATAAAAATAATTTATTCTAAAACAAAGATTTTTTAAATCTTAATATGAATCTTTACGTCAGGGATTCCCACAAAAAATTCCACATCAAACGTTTCGAACCTGCTTTTGAAAATCGCCATAGAAAGAAGTTTCAACGTGAACATTCCTCAATTTTTTAAGTCTGAATATGAATCTTTACGCAGGGATTTCCCCAGAAATTTTCACACCGAACGTTTCGAACTTGCTTTTGGAAGCCGCCATAGAAAAAAAGTTTTAACGTTGTGAAATTACTTTTTATATCTGGATTTGAATTTTTACGTCAGGTATTCCCCCAGAAATTGCTACACAAACGTTTAGAATGTTTATTCGAAAGAGAAAAAGAGGCTTAAACGTTTGGAAAATTACATGAATTTTTTATGTTTGCACTGCTTCGAGGATTTCTAAAAATAAATTTAGGTAAATATTACAGAAAAATGAGGAAATTCGCCCAAGAAGAAACGTAAGATCTTTAAAGAGTTCAAGAATTAGGTTATAAAATATCTATAAAATTCTAAAACTCTTTTAAAATTCAGGAACGCTACTCAGAACAAGTTAATTACAGAAAAAGTCAAAGAAATCATTATTTAAATTTATTATTTTTATTATATTTGACATGTAGATAGAATTAGGAGGGAGGATATATGGAAAGTACTAGTAAACAGAGGTATCAGAACAACAGAGATAGAGCTGACTAAACTGTTATACAACAATTTAGTGAGAGCAAGAAATGAGTAGTCAAGAGAATTTGAAACAACGAGAGGATTACGATAGGGCTGTGTGCTGAGTCCGCTACTATTTGCACTAATTAGGGACCGAAGTAGTAAAAGAAGGCAACAAGAAGACTAAAAATATGAAGTAGGAAGGTGCAAAATGGAAATTGTTCAAATGTTAGAATTTCTTTACGCAGATGACATGGTGGTGATAGCAGAATCACAGCGAAAGTTACAACAACAGCAACGAAATGTAAAAGGTAGGCCTCAAAATTAACAAAGAAAAAATAAAGACCATAATAATAGTAGAAGGGGAAAGAAGGCACAATATCGTAATAGAGCAAGTGAACATATTTAAATATCTGGAAACATACATACCGGGTGATCAACGGAATTTATAATTAGAGCAGGCTGTGATATTTACCATAAAGTTGGCAATACAGGCTTGCAGTTTGAAATTCAAAATTTTAAGTGTCAGAATTGTCACATTTATTTTTAAAAATGTTTGATATTCAACATAAATTTTTTCTCACTGAAAGTAATTTCAATTTTTTCTTCAAACTTATTTTCTTTCTGCGTTTCAGCACAATAATGTTTACTATATCATCAAAGATCGTACAAAGTACGAGCATAACCTCAAATATAACAATTGTCAATTTATTATTAATTTCTCAGTGTGTCCAACCACACAGCATAAAATAGCACCAATCACAGCCTCCTCTAATTATAAATTCCGATGATCACCCGGTATATCAGTAGCAACAAGAAGATAGACGACGAAATAGACGAAAAAACATCCGCTGTGGGAAGAACTTTTAACGTCATAAAAAACACCTTTCTGGGTAAAAAGGAAATACCGAAAGAAACCAAAGTAGCAGTAGTTGCAGGAGTGGTGTTTCCAGCTCTAATGAAATGAGGTTCCGGAGAAAAATAAAAGGAAAACCAAGGCAAGACAGGAACAGAAGCACAACGTACGGAGAACAAATGAACGTGAATGCAGTAGAAGTCGTGATACAAGAAAGGCAACTAGGATGGCTAGGTCATGTACATAGAATGGGAGATGACAGAATGGTGAAGAAAACTTTCAAAGCAAGACCAAAGAAAACGAACAGGGTGGGAAGACCAAGTGAGATGTAGGCAGGAGGGGCCAAAGTACCTGCGGAACAGACGAGGCTAGAACTGAATACAACGAGACAGAAAGCGCAAGTCCGACAAGAGTGGAAAAAGTGGCACCAAAAAAATCCAGGGAAAGAGGAATGACAACCAACCGGCACCAAGCCGGTAGAAAGGCTCAGGATTATGTATGTATGTATGTATGTACGAGTATATTTGACTTGTCAAATTTGTTGCCTTTGTTTTACATGAAAATTACTCGGAAAAAGATAGTTCCTTAAAAGATTAGAAGAATGTTGGGAAATCAAGGTTTTTAAAAAATTCCGAAATATCTCAGAAGTCTGGGCAATATAATAAAAAAAAATGGTTTAAATATGTTTCTAGTTTTTAGGAAATGCAAACAATTCATATAGAAGCTCCGAACATTTCTAACAAATACTGAAAGGCCCAGCCACGTCCAAAAATTAATTGACGGTCTAGAAAGTCTAAGAAAAATGTTGAAAATGTCCAAACCTTTTGTTATATTTACAAGTCTATCAACGATTGTTTATCATGGAAATTCTTTTCAAAGAATTTTTGCAGAATTTTTGTAGAAAGAAACCTCTTAAAATGCAAACCTCAGTTCAGCTTTAAGGGTACTAAAAAAGTAACATAAATTTCTTTAAAAAGTCGGGGATTCTAAAATACCAAAGGAATTCCTTCAATACCCTAATTTTAATAGATATGTTCGGCCTAAAATTTCTTATAATAATTAGAAGAAACACTTTGAAAATGTATAAATACTAAAGTTATTAAAAAATGCTATAATTCAGAAAGTTTTCCAGAAAAGCCAAAAATTCCCGAAAGAGTTGAAAAGATTCTCAGGAACATCCAGAAATTCCTTAAAGCATTTAACAGCTTCCATCCCAACATTTAAAGAAATCTGAAAGCTGTCATAAAAAGGAAGCTTAAACGTTCTGAAGATTGGTCGAATTTTCACTTTTGAATCTGGATTGTTGTGTCGTGGATGACCCAAATAAATTTCACAGAAAACGTTTCGAAATTAAATTTGAAAAATGCCATCAAAAGGAAGCTTAAATGCTCTGAAAATAGCTTTATTTCAATTCAGATAAGGTTCCAAATTAAAAGCAGAAATTAAAAACGGTTTTCTTCCATTTACTTCAATTTTAGGGATTTCAGTTGAATTTCAGACTTTTGCAACTGAACGTTCTCAACAATTTTTTGGGTTTTAAAATCGGTCATATCTATCTTGCAAATGGTCTTTTAAAATTAAGTAACAATTCTGAGATCAAACTAAATCACTAGAGTTTGCAGAAAACCATAAAAAATTAGTTTTACCGAATATTTTTCATTTGATCATACAAGAATAAATAATCCAAACAAAGAAAGAAATAAATTCTTACCAATTTTTTTAATTAGATCAGTTCGGTATTTTTCTTATGTAGGTAATTCTAAAATTGGTATTTCCTAATTTTATTCGACCTAGAAATGCTCTGAAATTTTCTATGAGTTTTCGATTTTGTTGTCTTCAAGATACTTCCAGGAGTCATTAAAACCCCTTTTTAACAACAAATTTCTTGAATCAAAGTTGACTTAGAAATACGCAGAACTTTACATTGATTTTTTCTAAGACTTTTGGAAGATTTTCTTCACTTTTGTGTATTCAAAATACTCTCAGTAGTTATAGAAAATCTTTTGTCAACAACAAATTTCTTGGTTTTAATCGACTTAGAAATACCCTAAAATTTTCTTTGATTTTTCGATTTTTCCAAAACAATTTCAGAAGACTTCCTTCATTTCTTTGTCTTGAAAATACTCTCACGAATTGTCACTAAAATCCAAAAAACTAAAACTACCAATTTCTTATCAACTTTTAGGTCTATATTAAAAAAAAAAAAACTGTAAAATCCTGAAACGTTTTATATCACCTGAGCCTTCCTGAAACATTTCGAGCCACTTAACGTAACACAGATTTTAATTCACGATAAGCGAGCACCCTTAGGCGTAACAGCTGTACGAAATTGGCACAAACAAATACCTGCCTAACCTCATGAAGGCTTTATTTGTTTAAACAGATTATTTGCTGGAGATAAGCTTAATTTTATTAACTCCTGTTTGGGTACAGCTGCAAAAAAGGTTGATTAAAGATAGCCTTGGATTGATTATAACCCCCAATCGCTAACTTTAATTATTTATATTTAATTAGGTAATTATTTGGTTGCTTATTTATCTATCTATATCTCTATTTATTAATTTATTATTATAAGTGTTATCGATTGGAAAAAAGAAAATTGAATTTCAAACATTTCATGAAAAATAAAATTAGAAATTTAAGTAAATAAACAATCAACGAATTAAAAACAAATGACTTTTTCAGTCAGGATGGTTGTGTACTTAAGAGATCACCCTGTTTTTTTTCCAAAACCTTTTTAAACACAAGTCTAACCGTAACGTTAGCCTTCATCGAACCAGAATTCCTGTAAGATAGCAAAGTTTTCACTTTGTGAACTTCCAACCACGAAATGGGTGGAATGCAGGTAGGTGGTGACCTTTTTCCTGATTTTTTCCTAGTTTAGTTGGCAACTTTCGCGACTTCAGAACTCATTTCAAGTGAATGAAATCCGGAGAACTCTCGGAACTTAATTATTTTTAGATTTTTCACGTTACCCTCAAAACAATTCTGGTATTCGAACGTTTTTCGTTTTGTACGTTAACTGAAGATTAGGGAGTCCAAAACATGTTATAATCAAGAGTTGATGGCAGTACTCCTGTGGGAAATACCAGCAAGTTTACATTTTATAATGTATTACTGCAGCTGGAAGGAGAGAATTGTTCAGGAGAAGTGATGAAAATTACAATTTACGAAAACGTGGGGGGCGAATATGCCAAAGTTAAGCAAACTTTAAGAAAGAATAACAAATGCGGTTATTTTTGCCAGAATTCCAATTGTTTATTTTCTCTAAACGTAAAGATATTTCTTTTAAATTGTTATGATGACCTCATGATTTGAAATACAACAAATTGCACGTCTGAAGTAATTCCACGATATTTACAGTAACAGAAAATCTTTAGTTTATTTCAACAAGGTAAAAATAAACCCAACTTTAATTAAATGTATAAACACAGATCTGACAAATCGAAATTAAAAACGACAGAAACACACGGGTTTATTTTTGTTTCAAAAGAGATATTTTTATACTTAATTACAACTTACTACGAAATTACAAACGAGGTGTTTTATTTACAGAAGAACGGACAAAAAGGATGAACGAAAATATATTTCTAAAATTGGAATTTCTAAATAGGCAAGTCGAAGTTCAAATGTTGTTATTTTCATTTCAGCGTTGGCTCGGTTTGTTCAGAAAAAAATAAGACATTTATTCAAATATGCAAATACGAACAGGATGCCCCAACTTTTCACAATTTATACACATCATTAGGTATGGAAGTTTCGTTCTGAATTTAGTAAGTAGGCGTTTTGTTTAAATTTAAGGGAGTTTTTGTCTCCGAAGTCGTTTGTTACCTTGTTTTTTAGTTTACTCTACACGTATGAATTTTGTATGGGAACCTTTGTAGTTTTCACAAATAAAAGAACACAATGCAAAGCCAAACATTTTTTACAAATATAAAAGGTGGCTGTAAATCAAGCTTTTATATAATTACTTCAAGCTTTATAATCAGGCTTTCAACAAGAAACTAATTTTTGACACAAAATACGAATGAAATTTTGAAAACCTAAAGAAAAAAACTACTTAAAATGTTAACAACTAAAGTTGCTCAGAGCAAGAAAATTACAAGGTGCAAACCAACTGTTTTAACTAAAAAACATTAAAAGCTGGCAGTTGTGAGAAGCAAGATTCAAGCTAACGAAATTTCCGTAGCTTTTATTTCTTATTATTTTCAACACGCCAATAAATCGATAGCCAAGATGATTATGAAATTATTTGATTTCCTTGAGAATCTCGAGTAAATAACATTAGACAAACCTGAAAATTACATTAACTGGAAAAAGTTGTGTTTTGATTACTCTTCGAATTTAAGTATTACTCTACTAATTTACTATAATTTTAAATAAATAAAGACCGATATTGCCTTCACGTAGGTACATCTATAATAATTGTTTAAAAACAATTATTTGCAAACATTAATTTAAACAAACTATTCATTATTGAAAAGAAACAATCTGCAAAACTGGGCCAAAATTTCTTTTCTAGATATTCTGCTCGAAATTGATGGTTACACAAATCTGTGGTGGCTTCTGATTAACTCCAAGATTTTATTGGGTTATAAATAAATAATATTCCCTGAAATAATTCCATAAGTTTAAATAAACAGGCGAATAATGCTGAAAATGGAGATTTGTAGAATTACATAGATATTCATCATTTTCTCTTCGGTTTACATTCCAAATTAAATATTACACGCTGACCAAATTAACTACACATTAACCCTATAACTAAATAGAAATTATCAGAAAAGTTAGACCAGGAGAAGAGGAGGACGAAGGATTTTAAAATCCCAACTTTCTGTTTAAAATTACACAAGAGATAAACTTGGCTTGTATTTTCAGGAACGAATTATTTTCTCACCAAATTAATTATTTCTATTTTTTTGTTTATAAACAAACAGAAATAATAAAATAGCCGAAAGGTGCAACCCAGTTAAAGAGGAATAATTTGCAAAATAAATTACAATACTCGCTTTACTTTGTTCTCTAAAAAGGCAATAACCAAATCTGTTATGTATCCTCAGATTTTTAATTTTTATTTTTCTAATAAACAAAAACACAAAAGTTTAAACAAAGAGTGTTACACAACGAAATATAAAGTTAGCCTAAAATTTTCTTGTTTTATTCTACTTGAAATTAGCCAACAAACTTTTGTTTATCAGAAATGTAAAGCATTCTGCCCAAAGATATTTTTATAAATAAATAGAATTTAATTGAAATTTAAACAAAAGGGGTAAGACAACCCAAGGGAAAGAATTTGCAAACATTTAGTTTTTCTCTGTGTTCTGCTCAAAATGAAAACAACGAATCAAAATGTTACCACAGCTCAATTATTTAAATTTTTTATAAATAAATTAAGATCTATCACCAAAAGATTGGTATTAAAAGGTATTGTTGGACAGGAGAAACTATGTATATATTTATATCGCTTGTACTCCTTCAAATTCCTACTTGAAATTAAATAGGTAGTAACAATTACAAAACCATTGTTTGAATGGAACTCTGAGATTTTTATTTTCTGCGATTTAATCTGCAGCCAGTTACCCTCACTGACCGCCGCTAGTGGACTGTATGGTATGTTTTTAGGTGTAACACCCCCTACATCCGGTAGTTAAGGCGGCAGAATTTAAAACATTGACAAGTGTCAATAAATGAGACAACAAGGAGGGAGAAGTTGTGCAATGCTAATTTTGTATTCAAACATATAAACAAACTTGTTTTTAGCCACTTAGTAATTTAATTCGTTTGCTAATTTCATCACAGGTTTAACCAAACGATTCAATACTGCCACCAAGGAAAAAGCTGTAAAATTCTTTGAATTTCTATCCAAATCTTAATATCAAACAAACTGTGGTATTTTATGTCAGAGTTAACCATTTAAGTTTTTTTTTATAAACAAATACAAATTCCTACAAATTTTGACCAAGTTTGCAGTAGAGCTAAACGAGAAGCATTTCTTGATTTCAGAACGAAATTGGGCAACAAATAAACCTGTTTTGTTTTCTTGGTAGTTAATATCTTCCTGCCAATTTATTTACTTAATTATTTTCGTAGGAAAATGCAAATTTATTAAAAAAAAAAGATAAAAGTGGCAATACAATCAACCAAATTTGCAAAAATTTAATTTTCTACTCAATTTTAGGTAATAAATTTCGTTAATAAATAAATTGAAATTCGTTATAAGATTTTAAAAAACAGACTGCTTAAATGAAAGAATTTGTAAAAATACATCACTGGTTCTAGTTACTCGAAATTTAATTATTAAACAAGCCTGTGGCATTGTTTGACCAAGTTAGTTATTTATTTATTTTATAATATAAATAAATGGTTCTCAACCATCTTATTTAACCGTGTATTAGAAAAGAGATTCCGAGAATGGAAAAGAGCCCTACTGGATACAGGCCTTGCAGTTATAAACAGAAAACTTAAAATAAACACTAAAGTGGATTGCTTGGCATTCGCAGATGATATAGCTATTCTAGGAGGTTCCGTGGAAACAGGAATAGTCCAAATCAAAACCTTCCAACTTATAGCCGCCAAGAGCGGCCTTCAGTTATCTTACCAGACAACAGTCCTTATAACCAACCATACATCAGCACCAGAATACCTTTTATCCAACAACAAGATCCAAAAGGCCAAAGAGTTAAAATATTAACCTCAAAAAAAAAAGACAAAGCATTAGAGGAAAGTGTCAGGAAAAAGGATATAGCCTACAACCTATACAGGAAGGTTTACGAAAAGAAATCCATATCAATTAATGCAAAACTGAGACACTATATGTCACGTGGTTTTGCAATTCAGTGTAACTTTTTGAATTTCGCGTCATTTTGAATTGTTGGTAAGATTCGTTAGTACGGCCCCGTTTTTTTTTAAGTCTGAAGCTTGCAGAACCTGCGTGAGTAATGCCATTTCAGCACATTCTTTTTAGATTGCATATTTCTTAAATATGGTGATGTAATATTTGTTCGGTTATTCAGTATATTTCTTGTTAACAGACTCTGGGAAATTCCCAGCTACATTCGGGAAAGCCTCCACTGATCATGAGGTAGGTACTCTAAAGCAGTGTCTTTTAATGTTCTACACCCATCGTTAGTATGTGACAGCTTTTCGACCATAGCGGACGTCTTTGGCTTAGTGAGCTACGGATTAAGATGGGACGTGCAATTTTATCGTTCCCACCTTGGGTATTTAAATCACCGGAAAGGCCCCTCTTTTTTTGTTAGTTCTCGTGGAGGACTAAGTTGCGACCTGGTTGGATTATTCCAGAGGGTGCCATATACTTCCGGAAAGAGATAGTCTTGTGTGAAAGTTTAGTGAAAGTTGAAGTGCCGTACTGACACAATTTCCTTATATAAGGGATTAAATTTTACCTAAAACTGAAGCTAAAGTATCCATGAGAATTATAGACAGGATATTACTAATTTACTTCTAAATAAAACATTCGTTGTAGAGTTTTAAGAGCATCAAACGTAGAAATCGCAACTTTTTGCTTAGGTACTAAAGAAATATCTTATCAAATTAAGAAATTATTTGTCTGTTAAGCTAAAATTATTCTGTTAGTTTATAAAATGAGAACATTCCAAAGAACCAACTGATCCAATGTAACATTAAAAAATCTTGAAAATCCAAAAAGTATCGAACCAAATACGTATTTGAGTCATGCAGGGTGCAAGACGTCTCTGACAAAGTCAAATACGTATTTGTTTTTTATACAGGTTTAGTGTTTAAGCTTCATTTTCTCCTTGGTCTTTGCTAGAATTTAAGAGGAAAACACTACCAGTTAATAAATAAAGAAATAGTCAGTCAATAAAGCAATAAAAATACCAAAAGAAACTAAATAAAGTCTCAATTCTTCCATAACATGCACAGTAAACGACATATTTTTCTAAACTTCAATTTTCACGTAGTCTGCATTTTATTTCAGAACGATTTATCACAGAAACCATGTTCGCTGTCAAATGCTCGTTCACATTCAGCCAGGCGGAGCAGTAAAAACAATATAATGACAAATCAATATTTGAAGGTGCTCATTATGGCAGTAAGTATTATTTTTTACGGTCTACAAGCCTGTGTTCTCTACAAGTACCACTCGAAGCCCTGACGTATGAATGAGATAATGAGGAGTGACACATTAAAGCCTATGTATTCATAACTGACAAAACGACGAAGCATTCACGTACTAAATTATTCATATAGAGGACTAAGAAGTTTAAAGCTAATTCTTCAAAGGCGAAACTTCAAAAAAAATCCTACTTTTACAAGGTTTCGACCTTTTTACCGTTATCCTATAACAGTGAGCGAAACGCAATTTTATATTCATGAAAAATCTCCTTTCGCAGGAAATCTCCTTCTACCAAGTTGAATTTTCCGACAACTCGTTTTACCTAAGCCGTGAGATTTTTTTTCCGTCATTGTAAAACAGGATGAGGCTGTAAATTCAAGACGTGAAATAAAATACAAATATCTAAAATTAGAGGATTAAAGGGCTCGGCGTAAACAAAAGGAAGACAACTGACTAAAAGGGGACTAAAACACAGTGAGAACCGGAAATAAATTCGTTCCTAAAAAAGCACTAACAAAGCAACTTAAAAACATTTTTCAGGACATGTCAATTCGTTCTGCTCTCGGTTGCTTGATATTTTCGTAACGGGAGCTCTCCCGATAATTCTGTCACCAGGGAGGCTAAAACTCTTAAGTTTCTCTCGAAGAGTTCGTGACACTTCTTTAATGGTGAACTAGAGTTATTCACAAAGTATGAAATTATTAAAGCAAGACCACTCTTTTTATCGCCGCTTTTAAAGGAAAAAGACACGACTCGGATGTTATTTTGAAGGATCTGCGACGAACTCAAAAAAAGGGGATACGGTTTTTATTTACATAATTTCCAAATTTATTTAAAATATTCATAGCCGGAGCACAGGCGTGCAATTTACATTTTAGACAGGTGGATATCTGTACAACCCTTGACAAACTTCTTTGATGGAATCTCAGAACTCGATAAAATCCAATTTAACTAGATTTTAAAGAAGAATTTATTACAAATTGGTTTTCTCGTTTGCTTACCGGATTTAAAATAACTTTGCTTAAAAATAACTTGAACGAAATGAAGAGTGAGCAAAACTGAGAAAAAAGTAAAAATAACTTTTGCAAATTTAGTTAAAAAAATTTAACTAAACACTAAACAATCAAAGTCAAAAGTTGGAAATCTGGGGCTCCAAAACTGGTCCAAACTCACCCTGTGCTAACCGAAATAAGAAATCAAACTATATTTTACGAAATTTGTACTATAAATCACCAAACAAGCCAAATCAACGAAATATATGAAGATTCCATCCCATCAACAATCGTTGATGGTGCCATGCAGGCACAATAATTTATAAAATTGGTCAGAATCGGACTTCAATAGGAATGAAGATACCCTCTAAAAACAAAATTTTTAGCTCGACTTTGACAAAAAATTCTTGAAACTACAATTTTGCAATGCAAGTGCCACATGAATAAATTAAGAAGGGAATTGTCTTCTTAAACCCTTAAGTCGGTCCTGTCTTTAGTCCAGACAACAAATGAAGGTCAATCAATACCTCCCATAGAAAGGTGGGCCAAATCTCCCGAAAAACTGACGCTGTTCTCATAAAAATCCTCATTTTAAATTTCTAAATAAGTCAAATCAATTTGATGCAAAGATATTCCATCTGCGATTGTTGTTATTGTTTTAATGTGACACCATATTAATACAATACCTTGGAAAACTGATCAGAACCGGGCTTAAAATGGTAAAAAGTGCACTCTAAAATGATTGATGATAAACTTTGATTTTGATAAACAACTTCTGAAAAAATATTGAAAATGTGTTTACAAAAATGTGGTTCGCTTTGTATTCTTCCCTTAAGCCCGTCCTGCCTTTAATCGGGATAACAACAAAAGATCCAGCAACGCAACCTATAAATCTCTCTGTGAAGCTGACTATCCTTAAATATAAATAAGAAAACTTAGTTTCAATCTCACTTTTAAAAATAAATAGTAGTAAATAAAGAAAACGAAAGAGGCATGGTCCACCTCAGATGGATATGGACTTCAATTCTCCCTTGGGAGAGAAAGCCATAATCCTATGGATTGGAAAGGCTTAGCAGTAGTAGTAGTAGTAAATAATAAATCGCCGCAGTGGCCGAATGGTTAAGGCATTCGACTACAGCGCGGTCTCGGGGTCAAACCCGAGTTGGATGCTCGGCGGGTGGGCTACCCAGTCACAGAAAATAATTGGGACCCGAAACATGGTGGTAGGGAAGGTAGGCGGTTGTCGAAGGCGTAGTGCTTACTTACCACATCACCTAGTACGCTTAAGTGTGTGAGATTTATCTTGCAGTGCCTACAATGAAAATTTGACTGACAAAGGCTTTCTGGAAATTTTGGGCGTTTTAGGATCGCATCGATAAGGTGCCCTTCTCAACCTTCTCTTAAATCTGTCTCGCCTTTTTCTGAGACAACAAAAGAAAATCAACCAACGCCTGCTATAAATCGCGTTCCAAAGCTTACGATGGCGATGTTTGAATAAGAAAACCTCGGCTTCAATTCTTTAGAAAAATAAAGTAAATAAATAAATGGAAATCAATCATCAGCAGAGTTTCTCTCGATTTTGGTGTCAAAAATTGTATTTTTGAGGGTCTAAAAAAAACTGTGAATTTAATAAAGACATTTTGAAAACCATCGTATGAAGGAGAAGATGGCATAAATCCGGTGCGATCAATCTTCCCTTAAAACCTATCCTGTCTTCAGCCAGCATAACAAACGAAAATCATTCAAGGTACCTCTGCAAAAATTGTAAGTTGTAAATAAGGAAACCTCAATTTCAACGAAATAAACAAAAATAAATAAATAAATAGAAATCAGTTTTTAGCAGAATTTCTCCTGTTTCTAGTACCTTCATGTGACATTTTTATTTATTTCTTAGGAAATAAAAGAGGGTGTAAAATGAAGCTTTGAGTTTGACAAAGATCAAAACTTGGTAATGTGAAGAGTGAAGATAATAAAAATAAGCTTTCCTTCTCAATTATCTCTTAAGCCTGTCCTGTATTAAGAAGCTAGAATAACAAAAAAGAGCAACAAATGCCTCTTATAAATCCGTCTGCAGAAAAAATGGTGTTTAAATAAAAATACTTCGGTTTCAGTTAAACGTTTTTTGAAACACACAAACAAACAAATTAATTGAAAAAATAAATAAAATAAATTAATTAATTATTAGCCGAGTTTCTCCTTATTTCAGTATTTTCGCGTGCTAAAAAGGAGAAATCAGTTATCAGCAGAATTTCTTTTGGTTTTTAGTACTTTAGCCGGCTAAACATTTCCTTAGCATTAATTTAAAAAAGTGTCTAAAATAAAACATTTAATTAAGTTTTACAAAGACATTTTGAAAAATTTGGGAATGTGAAGATCACAAAAATAGGATTTGTTGCCCTTAATCCTGTTGTAAGCTTGTACTGTCTTAATAATAAAAGAAAATCGATGAGTGCCTCTTATAAATCCCTCTACAGAACTTAAGATCTTTAAATAATAATATCTCACCTTCAAATGATCCTACTTCATGGTTTGAATAAATAAATTGATTAATTAAAAAAATAAAGAAATCCACATAAACCAATTATCATCAATGTTCTCTTGATTTCAGCATTTTCATATGCTACAAGTCTAAAAAGCCTCTAAAATAAAAGATTAATTCATTAATTGGGTAAAAACATGTTTCCTCCTTAATCTTCCTTTAATCCTGCCCTGTATTAGGCCAGGATAACAACGGAAGATCAATCAAAGCATAATAACCTAACTTTGTAAAGATTTTGCCGTTTAGGTAAGGAAACCTCAGTTTTACACCTTCTTAAGAAAATAAATAAATAAATCACCTTTTCAAACCCAAAATTTGGGAAGGTGAAGGTCATAAACACATGGTTTCCTCCTCAATCTTCCTTTAATCCTGTCCTGTTTTAAACCAGGATAACAAAAGAAGATAGATCAATCAAAGACTAATAACCTTTAACTTTGTAAAGATTTTGCTCTTTAGATAAGGAAACCTCAGTTTTTAATAATAGATACTTCACCTTCTCCAGAAAATAAATAAATAAATCACTTTTTAAAACCCAAAATTTGGGAAGGGAAATGTCATAAAAGCATAATTTCTTCCTCAATCTTCTTTTAATCTTGCCCTGCCTTAAGCTAGGATAACAAAAGAAGATAACTCCAAGCCTAACAATCTTTAATTTTCCAAAGATTTTGCTGTTTGGGTAAGGAAACCTCAGATTTAATGATAGATACTTCACCTTCTTGAGAAAATAATTACATAAATTACTTTTTGAAACCCAAAATTTGGGAAGATAGAGGTCATAAAAACATGGTTTCCTCCTCAATCGTCCTTTAATCTTGCCCTGTTTTAAGCCAGGATAACAAAAGAAAATAACTCAAAGCATAACAACCTTTAACTTTGCAAAGAGTTTGCAGTTTAGGTAAAGAAACCTCAGTTTTAATGATACTTCACCTTCTAGAGAAATTATATAAATAAATCACTTTTTGAAACCCAAAATTTGCCAAGGCGAGGATCATAAAAACCTGGTTTCCTCTTCAACCTTCCTTTAATCCTGCAGTGTCTTAAGCCAGGATAAAAAAAGATAACTCAAATCCTAACAACCTTTAACTGGGCAAAGATTTTGCTGTATAGATAAGGAAACCTCAGTTTTAATGATACTTCACCTTCTTAAGAAGACAAATAAATAAATTTATATAACAAAACTCGGTTATCAACTTCTCTTGATTTCAGTACTTTCATATGCCAATAATGTTAAATTTTGGATGTTTTAGAATCCAAAATTGGTCGAATATAAAAAAGATAGCTTTATTTGACGAAGACGCTCTGGAAACTCTTGGAAGATGCCTTGCCCAATCCTACCTCAATCCTGTCCTGTCTTAAGCCAGAATAACAAAAGAAAATCAACCAAGGCCTACTGTAAGTCCATAAAAATATCTCTGCAATGTTTGGTTTTCAGATAAGGAAACTTTAGTTTTAAAAATGAGAGCTTTCGAGAACAACAAATGGAAATCAGTAATCAGAAGAATTTCTTTTGATTTCAGTATACTATTCGTGTGTTAAAAATGTTAAAAGATAGCTAAAATTATTAATACAAGTTTATCACGAGACAGGTCAAAGGACTAACAAAGTAATCCTACCTATTATAAAAGTTGTTCGTGTCTGAATACCACACCTTTTAATTCCTCGTATATTTCTTTCTATTTAAATGCAAATCAACAAGTATTTGAATTTTATACACGGTATTCGTCTTAAATTCTAACTGGTTGAAGCTGGCGATTAAGCCCTTAATTACTGTAATTTGTATTCATACAGTTTACAAGGATGAATCGTCTTATTTTGTTTAAACAAAACGGACGAAGGTTTCGGTTAACTTCTTGCTCGAAAACGAAAGGTATTTTTGGTTCCAGCGAAGGGAGCCCTGCTTTGGCTATAACGAAATTTAGAAGAAACAATTTAATGATGTTTTCTGATTTTTTCAATTGAAAGTTCTGTTTCAGATACTGAGAAAATCGAAAACAGGGCTGTAATAAAAAGTTTCCCTCCCCAATGCGAATCCATCCTTGTTAGTAAAAATGCCTTTAAATGATGATGCGGTAATTTATGGTACCTACATCAAATGAACAAAACAATAATTAACGGAAGTGGCAATAAAATAAGGTTAAACTTGGTACGAGTTGAAAGCATTCCAGTTGTTATTTTTACGGCGATATGTCAGGCACAGAAAAGCTTTTGCGTGTGTTATCATTGAACTGGTAAAATAGCGTGTCCTTACTCTATGGCCATAATGGTCCTGATGATCGTTGTCAGTACGCTGGCACCCCCATTATGTAGGCCACACTGCGGTTGTATATGTGCCGGCTTTATGCTCATTTGTGATGTCCCTTATTCAGATATCGATTTCTCATACACGCACGCAAACCACCGACACTGTTCGTGTTGGTACCCAGCCAGCAACACTTTTAAAATACCTCACTCGTTGCGAGCTTCCTTTTGAAAAATGCTTCTGGTTGCTCGGCGAGCTGGGAGTCGTTGATGTACGGTGGTGTTCTTTAGGGTCCTTGCTTGGTTTGGAGGTTCGAAAGGGCCTTGCTGGTTCCGGTATTAAATTGTCACTAATTTATTAGAAGTTGCAGTTGTTTCAGATACGTTTGAAGCAAGTTTTATTGCGTTGTTACGTTACGTGTGACGTCACTTAACCTCAACGTTCATCAGCTGCCAATGGTGACATAACCTAACAACATCATAAAGCCCGCTGCAGACAGTTTCGTTGGGAATATTGCGTCACAATTGAAAATTTCGAAAAAATTGAAATTGACGAAAGTCGATCTCTAAAGAGATAAATCTTTAAAGCCAGAGTTTTGTACTCCTTTATTTGGTTACCATCTCCAACCTGTATATTTAGTTTTGTTTCAAAAGTTTTTAGATGCCTTAGATGACACATGTGCTTTTGGAAAAGATTTCCAAGCAGGACAGTTCTCTTTTGAAAATAATTTTTTGAATGAGCATAGATTTTCTTTTTGGGAAGAATACCAAATTAAAAAGTTTCTGAAAAATAATTTCTTTCTTTATTTATTTTTTTTTAAATTTTGAAAAGAAAAAATGGTTTTGTATAAACTAAGGATTTGATAACAAATTAATTTTAAAATTTTGGGGATATTAAAAGTTTCAAAATTAGAAAACATTTTAAACGAAATTTTTGAGAAACCTGTTTGGAAAATAATGTTTCGTAAGTTTCGCAATTGGAAAATCAATTTAAAAAAATAGTGTACTTTTTAGAAAACGTTTCAAAATTATGTTCCTGAATGCAATAAAAATTTCGTTGATTTTAAAATTAAGAAATTATTTGCAACTGTAAAATGTACAGTCCATCCAAGAACTACTAACAGCAGCTCCCATACAGACGACGATAGATGATGTAAGAAGGTGCGTTATAACAATGAAAAATGGCAGATCTCCAGGGCCAGGAGGAATTCCAGTCGAATTAATAAAAGATGAAGAAGAAGCACTTCTGAAATGAATCGTATGCTTCTTAAAAAATGTAAAATGCCTCAAGGGTGGTGTATCTGATACATAGTGTCAATATGCAAAAAAGGAGATAAGCAAAACCCTAAAAACTACAGAGGTCTAAGTGTCACTAACACTTTTAGTAGACTTTTTGGAAATGTTTTACAGAATATTTTAAGAATAGAGATGACGGGAAGAATAGGAGAAGAACAAAGAAGATTTACACTTAGCAGATCATCTATTGTTACGCAATCAATTTCACAGAAGAAGATAGCAACGGCAGCAGAGGTTCAGTTGGCCTTTATAGACTTGGGAGAAGGTCTATGATTCTGTTCCACGAAGTAAGTTTTGGAAAGCACTACACTATCGGACTGTGAGTGACCATACAATAAAAATGATTAAGGTCCAATAAGATCTAGTAAAGGATTACGGCAGGGTTGCAGATTTCACCAGCCGTTCCCATTAAATTTTGCAAAATCAGCGCAATGTGTTTAGTGCCCTCATTTCGCAGCTTAGCCATGCAAGTAACTTATTACAAATAACTAGTTAACTAGATACCACAAAAAAACTATTCCACTTCTTGAATTTTAAATACGAATAAATAATTTACTCCCATAAAATAAAACAATATTGAAATGAAACTCATCATCTGTTGGAACTCCCGAATTATCTCGTTCGATGCGAGAATACCACAGAAATATCTACGTTTGAGAATTCAACCAAAGCCTGCGATAGAATATAAGCGCGTTCAACGAACGCGCTTGGTGCAGTCTATTCATTCGCAAGGAAGTGAATAAGTATATTGAATGCTCCACGTGTGGGGAGGTTAACATACATAGTGTTGAAATAAACACACATTTTTGGTGTAAATAAATTAGTTTAATTCTATCGTCTTACTATTAATTATTGTGTTTTTAGTTTATTAGTGCGTAAGTTGTTGTTATTGTGTTTGTTGAAAATAAATAATTTATACGGACTCACCGGACTAACTTTAAAAATTTTGCAGTATTTAAATTGTTTATTATGATATAAGAAGTATTGAAGTTTACTACAGTTTAATTTGTCTGTTGCTTTTAACAAGGCTAAATCATTAATAATTGTGTCAAAATCAATTCGATTAGTTGGTCTATTGGTAAAATTTATGTGTTAAATCATTTTTATTTTGCATTAACTATTCTAACAATTGTTTAATTTATTGCTCAGCTGCGCACCCCCCTTTTGTTTTTAGTCCGAGGCGAATGCTTAGCCTTGATCTAGCATAATCGGAAGGGAACATGGCCGGCAACATGGAGAGTGAAGGCCTCCAAAATTGATCAAACAATTTTTGGTAAGTTATAACAACTAACACTATAACCACAGCCAAGCTTACCTATAATTCATGATTTTATCTGAGTTTTATCCAATTAGCACTAGTTTAAAGTAGGCCTGCACAATATTGAAAAAAATATCGATATCGAAAAGGTATCAACATTTCGATATCGAAAAGGTATCGGAATATCGTAATATCGAATTAATCGATATATCGATTAAATTCATACGTTTACTAATTCCATATAGGTCTAATAAATTCATGTATTTATTTACCAAATCGTCCATATATCAATAATAATAAACTGTTTTAAATACAAAGTGTCTTAAAATGAAATACATTTAGTATGCTTTGAAACAATATAGTGGCATGTAAAAGCTTACATGAAAACAAATTTCAGTGTAATTAGATGTAATTCTTTTAAGACACCCGGTACTTTAATTTCATAGTTTCCTTCAACAGAGTTTTAGTAAATTAATTCATACATGAAAGTCTTAAAATATCGATTTGGTATAATATCGCAAAAAATAAATCGATACATTGAAGCATGGATATTTCGATATACATATTGAGATTATATCAATTGGTATTTAACATATTGTATTAAATAGAGGTTGCTTTTATTTTTAACCAATATTTTAATATAAAATAAAAATGTAAATAAGATAATGTTATTCTATTATAAATTTAATTTAAGATAGCTGAAAACGTAGAAACGTGTATTTGAAAGGGCAGTATTGTTATTTAAATGTTACCAAGTAAATTGAATGAATATTTAAGTGTTATCAAGAAAAGGAACGAATATTTTAATTGAAGCAAAATATGGGAAAACCAGGACAACGGGAGTTAAAGTAAATAAATAATTAAGTAGAATTTTTCTTCCGGAAAATAAAGTTGCGTGTTTTATCTGTGAGCCTAAAAAGGAAGATAAATAGCAGTGCAATTGTATTTCCAAAAGGAGATTGCATTCTTGCGTAGAAGAAGTTAAAATAAGAAGTGGTTTCTTCTAAATTGAAGAAGAAAAAATTACGTGATATAAATAAAAATAAACTGGTTTGTTGATCAACTGAAGACTGAAATAGGATTCCTATACAGCGAAATAGTAAAATTGGAATGAAAATTCAATTACTGCGTATAAACTGATTTGGACTAATAAAATTATATCAACTGATTTGGATTTGAAAATTATATCAACTGTTTTGGATTAAAAAAAAACTGAATAATTGATTTGGATTAAAGACACAAAAACGTGAGCGTATTTAAAAACTGTTATAAGTGGTAGATATAAATTGTTAACAAAACTACATAAACATATTTTTATTATTTTCATTGCACTTTAAACAGAGAAGGACCTCATTTAACGACCTGAGGCTGAGTTAGCTGGACCAAATAAATTTGATACTATAATTAAAATTATCTGAATTACAATTAAAGTAATAACAACATAAAGGTCACCATACCAATATCTATGCGTCGATATATCTAGAAAAATCGATCCTATCGATTTACATAAAAAAAATGTCCAGCTCTAATCTAAATAATACACCTTGTCACCTCAAAAATAGACTCTCAGAAAAGCTATGACAGTTTGATAACATGAGTAATCTCTATTTTCAACCTAACTAGGTTTGAAGCCAACATAAAACAGTATAGTTTTATTTGTAAAGACTGATAATTATAAATGATTGATCATTGAAAACAAAAACTATTTGGAAATTATTTTAAAATTCTATAATTCTTGAAAGAATAATAATTGTTTTAAAAGGTTTCTATGGAAATTGGAAATACTTTTAAGGCACATTTCCAAACAAATACTTATGCCCAGTTTCACCATGGTAGCTTAAAATGAAACTTAACTAAACTACACTTAATACTAAGTGATACTTAAATTTATATTTTGTTCCACCAACAAAAATATACAAGTCCTTAGTTAAGAGCAACTTAACTTACACGTACTTGTTCTAAAATGTAGATCTAAAAACGAAAGAATATGAAGAAGACATATTTCTAGTAATATTTGGTTTAATTTTAGTGCAGACATGTGAACTAGTGACTTCGATAAACTTCACCATCATTATTTCCTGTTGTAAATATATAAAATTAGTACTTATTCTTTGTACTGACACTCATAGTACAGAGTGCGATAAACAATATTTTACCAGGCGATTGAATACGTATGTGAGTCCCATCAATGGCTCCTATTACTCGTGGAAATGAGTAAAGATCGTAAAAGTCTTGTTGTGTTTTTCTAATTTCTTCTTCCGTTTGTTTGAGGAAATTTAATATAAATAGGCCTTAATGCTGCTATGGCTTCTGAGACTCGGACGACAATTCTAGATACACTAGCCTTTGACATGCCTCAAAAATCTGCTAATGCCAGAAGATGACCTCCTGTAGCATATACTCGTAATGCCACAAGCAGCTGGTTTATTGGTGATACACTATTGTTTCTTCAATATACATTGACAGTTACTATTTATTTATCATTTAAATTTTATATATTTTGTATATACATACTTGTTGTGTGGATACTCCAATCTGTTTTCTATTAATTGCAGCACTTGCAAAACTGTATTTTTTTTTAAACGAAATCTTTCGAAAAATTTATTCTCCGAGAAATTGTGGAAATGATCTTCCCTTTCATAAATCATTCTGGGTATATAATTCATAATATCGTTTTCATCTATATCATTTATATCATCAACATCATCGTCTAAATAATAATTAATCATTTTGAAAGTTATACACGAAACGTCAAAAATACACAACTTTACTAAGTGAATGTTAAGCGGCCGATATTGAAGGTTTAGGGTAAGTGCTCCTTAGGAGAATTTAAGTGGAGATATTTGACTGGTGAAACAAAATAGGGCTAGTTTAAATTTTTAGGGAATCCTTAAACGTTAAGTGTGGTTGGTGAAACCGGCCATTAGTCTGGCAGTTCATTTGCAGCTGTGGTAAAAGAAGCTGGTCATTCATCACCACGGGGACACTAAACCATGAAATTTACCAACAAGAATGGTTGCAAAGGTAGTTTTTCCGTTTTTATGAAAGCGTACTTCACAAGTACTGTTTTGGCCAGATTTAGCGAGCATTCACTAACTAAGTCAGTGGAAGCATGGTACGAATAGAATGGAGTGACTGTAGTTCCAAAAAACTGTAATGCTCCTTATAGTCGAGCTTATGCCAATCGAAGAGTACTGGTCTATTATGAAGGTGATTTTGAAAAGAAAGGTGGAGAAGTAAATTCAGTGGCTGAGCTGCAGAAATCCTGGTCATGGGCTATGAAAAGGGTTAGCGACAAAGTTCGTTCTATGGCATAGGTACACTGTCAGATTGAATTAAATGAGTATCGTTCACAAATATTAATTTTCATAAATAAATAATTTGTGCATAATTTTTTATTATCCGAATCATAACCTCTTTTTAAAATATAATTTAAGGTGCTCATGCTCATGTTTTGGCGTGTTCAACCTTTAGATTCTCTAACCATAAAGTTAATCCTATTTTATTGAAATACTTTTGTATTTTAGAAGTATTTCCAGAAAAGGAAACTAATTTTATTTAGAGTTTCTAGCTTTAAAATATTTCCAAAATTTTTTGTAAAACTTTCGAATCTTTTTCGTAAATTTTTGTTGCCCTTTTTCAATTAAGTTTTTTAAATTTTAAAGTACCTAATTTCCAAAACAATCTATTTTATTCAAAGACCTTTCTAGTTTCGAATTCTTTTCTAAAATGAAAACTAAAGTTCTTTCAATAGATTTTAAGTTTAAAATTATTTTTTTCATTAAATTATTTTTCCAATTTCGATGCCTTAAAAAATTAGTTTCCCTTTCAAATAATTCTTTGGTTTTTAAAATAATTGTAAAAAGAAGTGTATTTTATTCAATAATTTCGAAGTATTTTCTAAAATATGTTCTTTTATTTTTTTCTAACATCTCTTTCAAATGATTTTTCATTTTAAAACAATTTCCAAAAAAGATTTTCTTTCAAAACTTTTCTAATTTTTGACGTATTTTCAGAAAGAAAACCAAATAGATGTTCCAGCTTAAAATTATTTTTCCGAAATGATTTATCTGGTTCGAAGTACTTCCTAATTTCCAAACTTCCAGAAAGAAAACTAATTTCCTTTCAATAGATTTATTGAGTTTAAAATTATTTCCAAAAGAATTTTCTTGATTTAAATTTGTTTCTAATTTTGTGGTTTTAAAAAAATCAAATAAGTCATTATCATTAATTATAAAATAATTTCCAGGAGGAATTAGTTTATTTAAATGCTTCCTCTAATTTCAAAGTATTTTCCAAAAAAATTCTTTTGTTTTTTGCAGTTGCTCTTTTAGACAGAAATTTCGAAACGTTTTTCAAAAAGGAAACTAATCTTCTTTAAATAGATTTTCTAAGTCGAGGGGATTTTTTCATTCAGTCTTTCTTAATTTCGAAATTTTGGTATTGTTGTGCCATGTACAGCTTGATATTTCAGTTTTCGTTGTTCGAAATTCATGGATAAATCCCCCTTCATTTTATTAAATTTAAATTACCGTAGATTTTTATCTGTTCTCCTAATTTTTTCAACTTCCTTAGGAAATCAATGTTTGTTTGATATGCACAATTTTTTTGCCTGGATTCAGCTCTCCGTTTTGTTATATTCGGCGATAAAAATTCGTGGTTTTAAATTTTTAAATTTTAAACAAAACTAGGGCGGTCCTTTTCCCTGACTAATAAACCACTTTTGTTATTTTCGAGAGTTTGTTTTCTGATAGGCCAAATTTAGTTCCTCCACCACGAGAAAAGATTAAACACAGGTAACATCCAATAGCCTATGGTTGTCAATACTTCTATCCAACTGCATTAAGTTAAGCCTGATATTTAAACCAAAGGCATAAAAATAGTTCAGAACTGACTTATTTATTAATGACCAATTCTCAAATGGCTCTTTTATATTTATAGAGAATCCCAAACGTTTCCATAAAATATGTAAAGCTCTAAATTACGGTATCGATCTTCGGCTGGTGCGCCTTTTAAACCTGCAAAGTGCAAATGAGGAACAATAGCCCTCGGTTCTTATCGTAGTCAAGTCATTACGTTGCTAGATATCACAAAATTCTGTACAGTAACATAAAGATACGCTCGTCAGGCGTAACACTTAGGCGGATTTTCCCACAAAAACGTTTTGTTGATTGCGCTCTGATGAAAGCTCCAAGGAGCTCTCATTTTCTTCAGTATAAAAATTCGGCTTTGGATTAATAAAGGCTTACTAGTTCAACGATACAATCGCATTCTGAAAAATTCGTAGGCGTACAAACCTTCAGGTAAAAATCAAATATCGTGACGTTTTTACATAGGTAAAGTTTCGTTAATGTATGTGTGCTTTTGCAGCACGCGAACTCCTGTGTTTTTCGCAACGAAACAGCCTTGATGCCTACCGACACGGTTTTTCGTTAGTAGTGATGGCTTTTTATGGGTCTTTCAACTTTTTTCTACATGCAGAAACGTACATTACAAGCCACTTATTTAATATGTAAAAGCGTGCCAGAAAATAATGGACAATCGTAACTTTCTCCCCCAAAAGGATAAATTTATGGGAGCGCGCGTCGTTTTTCTGCCTTATTTAGAAAGGAAAACTTAAACTACACATAGAAAATATATGGGAGCATCGAGCATTATTTATACGAAATCGATTTCTGGCCGTTGTTTCTTCCCTGTGTTCAATCTGCAGCACGACCGAACCATAAATAAGGAACAATCACCTCATCCATAAACCATAACAATTCCGTATAGGCTCGGGGAAAAATCTATTGAACTATCTTCTAAACTGTCCGTTACTGAAAGTGTCCTTCAATGGAATCCTAGACCTCATCCGGACACCACTGAATAATAAAACAGAACTAATCAATAAGTAGGATATCGCTGTTTTATACGTGTTCTTTTGAATGACGTGAATTGTAATTGGTAAAACCTGATAATGTATTCGGCAATCTAAGACACGCGAAATATTATTTTGGAATTCCATGAATTTAAGGGAACTATAACCTCTGCCTAAGCCTTTTCGAAGTATTTGACACAACAGCGGAAAATCAATGAACGCAAAAAAGCTTAGCGAAACATAAGATTGACATTAAAGGTTGGGTTAGGTTTGGTTTGATTTGACTAGATTAAATTAGATAAGATAAATTTGTGTTTTATTAGGTTGAATTAGATTAAGTTTGGTTTGATTGGATTTAATTAGATTAGATTATTAAGCTTTGTTGAATTAGGTTTAAAACTATTTCTATCAATGTTTTATCTTACTCTTCCTCACCTTCTTCCTTCCTCCCCTCTCCCACCCACTCTTTCTTATTTAAAAATAAATGGGTTTTCCTTCAAATACTTTCCTTTGAATTTTTCAATAATTTCCGAAAAACAAAATTTATTACATTCATCTACTTCTTTAATTTCGAAGAGTATTCCAAAAAGAAAAGTAAATTTTTTAAATAGGCTTTCTAACTTTCGAATTATTCCCAAAATAATTATTTTCATTCAGTCTAGTTTAGAAACCTAAGAAAATAGTTTTTTTCCAAATTTCATTTTAATTAAATAGAATATTTCGAATACTTCGAAACGTAGAAAGGAGAAGTAAATTTATTTCAATGGACTTTAACATTTGTTCCAAAAAACTTGTTTTACTTAAAAGTGTTACAATTTCGAGGTTTAAAATAACTAGTTTTTCCTCAGATATTTTATAATAAATTTTTCCAAAAGAATTTTCTTCTTAATTTCTCAAGAAATGCATTCTAAATTGTCTTATTTCGAAATATTTTCCAAAAAGAAAACTAATTTCCTTTAAACAGGTTTCCTAACCCTGCAAAATTCAAATTTTTCATTCAGTCTTTTAATTTCAAATCAAAATAGTTTGCCTTCAAATAAATATATTTTGATTTTGCAATACCTTCTAAAAAAAATTATATTATTTTCAAAATATCTTCTAATTTCAATTCTTCAAAAGAAAAAATTACTTTCTTTTGATAACTTTCTTAAGTTTAGAATTTTAATTTTTTTTTTTTCGTTCGAAGCGTTTTCTGATTTGGAAACTTTAAAAAGTTTGCTTTCAAATAATCTTTTTAATTTCAAAATAACTTTCAAAAACTATTCTAAATTCAAACATTTTTTCAACAGATGTTCTAACGTTTTTTCATTTAAAATATTTTCTAGAATCGAAGCTTTTTCAAAAAAAGTAGGCAGCCTTTTGAATAGTTTTTAATTTTAAAATAATTTCCAAAAAATTTCTATTTTATTCAAATAACTTACTGATTTTTAAATATTTATAAAAAAAAAATCTAATTTACTTTCAACAGATTTTCTAGCTTTAAAGGTACTTCCGATTTTTTGTCATTCAAAACTATCGTATGATCAAAAAGTCCTTGGATCGCGGTTGCTGTTATGTTACATTTTATGCATCCTAAACATTTTATATTCTTTTTGAATCCTTTTTAATTACAATTTACTCACTTTTAAAGGATCCCAAGTAAACGTCCATGACATACAAGTAATAAAAGTATATAATTTCAGAGATTACTTAAATTTCAGAGCAACCGCGATCCAAGGACTTTATTCTTAGAAGCGCTTTCAAAAAAATTGACTTTATTTCAGTACCTATCTAATAAAGAAATTCTTGTTTTATTAAAAAATTTCCAAACGAAAACTACACAATTTTCTTTCATGTCTAACTAAAAATCGCCCAAAATTTTTCTTAGCTTCGAAATTTAAAAAAGTGAGTTGATATCAAATAAATAGTTAATTTTATAATAATTTTCTAAGAAATTTCTAATTATTATAATTTTGAAATATTATCCAAAAAGAAAGCTAATTTTCTGTCGATATGTTTTCTAACTTTAAAATGATTTCCAACATTTTTCTTTATTCAAGGTTTTTCCTAATTTCGAAACTTAATAGAATTGTTTTTCAAATAATTTCCAAAAGAGACGTATTTTATTGAAGAACTTTTCTAATTTCGAATACTTTCCGAAAGAAGTTTCTTTCTGAATTCGAAACCTTTTCATAAAGTCTTCCAAACATATATATTTTTTTTATATTAAAATAATCTCTAACAGAAAAAAATATTGTATTCAAAAACGTTTCTAATTCCGAAATATCTTCAACAAAAAAAAAACTATTTTCTTTCGAAATCTTCCAATTTCGAAATATTCTAGAAAAGTTTCTGAATGAAGTAACAATCTCTTTGAGAAATTACTTTAAATTAAATATTAATTATTAAAAAAAAAACTATTTTTTAAAAAGTTTCAAAATTAGAAAAGAATATTTGAAAGAAAACCAGTTTCCAAAGAAAAAGCTTCAAAATTAGAAAAAATAGAAAAAAGTGTTTGAAAATATTTTAAAGCTAGAAACTATTCAAAGAAAATTAATTTTCATTTTTGGAAAATAATTCGAAATTACAAAAGTATTTCCATAAAATAGGTTGCCTTGAAATTATTTTAATATTGAAACTTGAAAGAGAACAAGTTTTTAGGTTTGGAGATTTTAAATAAAGTAATAATATCTTTTGGAGTTCTGAACTATATTTTTGGCTTTGGTTTAAATATCAGACTTAAATTAATGAATTTGAATAGAAATATTGAAAATTATGCACGTTACTTGTGCTCAATCCTTTGTCAATGCGATTAAATTCCTTCTTTTAGAAAACAACCCCTTTGAAAATAACAAAACGGATTTCTTAATCGGGTAAAGGGATCTACTTTTGTAAAAAATACAAATTTTTATCGCCGAATTACACAAAACGGAAAATGGATCCCAAACAAAAAAGGGGCCCATCAAACAAACATTAATTTCCTAAGGGAGTTGAAAAAAATTAGCGGAACAGATAAAATACGTACTGTAATTTAAATTTAATAGAATGAAGCGTTATTCATCCATGATTTTCGCACAACGAAAAAAAAAGAAATCAGAAGCTGTACATGTCACAACAAGCCCAAAGCGGTTTAAAACCAAATCCCACACTTAATTAGCTTTGAAAAAGGTATGACAGATGTGAGTCCGTTTCTCCGTATAATGGAGTTAAAACAAAGTCGCACATCTTCATTTACATAACTACATCCGTTGTACGAAATTGAATTACAGTTAATCCGTCACTTTTGGAATACAATAAGACTAAATTATACATTAACACTTAAGCGGATTACAACCCGATGTAGCCCGTTCCATTTGATGAACAATCCCGTACGTCTACGAAAATTTAGCTTCATTCCTTCATGTAAGTATGTCCTGTTCGACGCACATTTACCCTTAACATTTTCAAGGAAAGGCAGAAAATGGTCGTAAATTAGAGTTTACTACAGGCGGCTGGCCCAATTTGTTCACCTTGTGCTCAACGGCGAGCCCGGAATTTTCAGAGCAAAAACGTCCAAAGCACATCATGTTGGTATTTTGCTAAGTAGGCAAATCTTCACGTACATTAATCAAAATGCAAAATGGTATTTATATTTAAGGTGAGCACTTCGTCTACGAAATTTACATCTCACAGCTGATATTCACGGAATGCCGTTGATTAATCCATGGTTATTAATTGTTTTGTGTTTTTTTTGTTTAAATTTACAAGGATCGACGGCAAAGTTTAGTGCGTTACTCAAATTTAAATTATTCTCCCGTTGCAGCTACAACAACCAGTGCCATTTTCCAATCAGACAACGAAAAAGGCACTTAAATTGAAATTATTCGTCCATTGAGGCAAAGAAAATATAAAATAAGGTAAACTTACCACACACGTAAGTTTTTTCACGCACAGCAAACTCAGCTTACCTGCAAGAAAAATAGACATTAAATTCGAAACTTCTTCGCTTAAAAAATAAATAAAATTCAAGCAGCTTTAGTAATGCTTCGAAAAAGGACCTGCACCGTACATAAAGTCTTGAAACATCAGCTTAAAGTATAATAGGCCACGTTTGCAACACTCGGTGCTTGAGAAACGACAGCGATATATTAAAGGTTATGGCTTTTCGAAAAGTTACTTTTCGATAGTTTCAAATTACGAGTATTGAATCAGAAAACGTTACGGTAATGGGGTACTTTAAAGGACGATTTTAAAATTACACGTCACATTTGCCATTACTCATATTTTTCGCAGTTTAACTGCAGGTTCCAGGTTCCAGCAATATTACACTAACGTTTTTTTTTCCTTGTAACTTGGTGAATTATTGAGTTCGAGCTAGTTTAATAGTTCAAGCAAAAAATTGCGTAAATTTACACAACCTTTCATAATTCCTTAATTTAGATACCAATATAGCCAATAACAGAACATAGCAGAAATACGTTGCGTGTTCTGCGTGATCAAAAAATGTAAATTCGCAAGACGGTAAATGTTGCTACCGACGGAGTAAAAACATAGATTTTAGAAAGTCTGAAGTAAATAAACCCAAAGACTTCTCAAAAACAGACTTATAAACAACTTTCAGCAACTGAGGTAATTTCGCGCTTCGTATACGTAATACAAAATGAAATTATGCTCCCTGTAATATCCGTCTGAACGTGTTCAGATCATAAAATTGGGGCGTGCATATATTTTATTTTGATTTATCGTGAGGCAAGCCGTGAAAAATGCTAGCTCGGCTCGAAGGACCAAGTATTTCACGTATAATTACAAAGCGAAAACCTTCAGACAGATACGTGATAAGTGCAAAATACAACTAGAAAGGTTTTACGAGGGTAAATACGAAAGGCAATTACCATATCGCTTGCTGCCTTAGTTTATGAATTAAGGCACGGTTATGTATTGACCATTAATTTGCATTAAGTTTCCTAATTAATGGGGCCAGCTGGATTTTACAAGGGTTATACTATTGATTGGTTACTACATACGTATGACCCAAACATAATTTGAATCCTTGCCCTAAAATTCCAAAACAGCCCGAGCCTTTCATCAAACAAGGCGTAGAATTTACCTAATCGAAGCATAACCCTAAACTTATACGGTATTTCGTAACCTATAGGTTGCATGTTAATTTTACTGACTGCTAATTAAAATTGGGCCGCTGCAATTACAGCTTCGCTTAGTAAGTTACGTACCACCAAGTTTATTTTATGTAGGAAACCGCCTTGTCAACTCTTACGTTACGTAATTACGAGTAGACTTCATTCAGTAATAAATGGCGGAAAATTGACACATCCTAACTTTATCCTCGTTTAAAACCTAACAAAAAACGACATACTTATGTTTTTAAGTCGGCCTGCAGCATCTAATGGGTGAATTAAGTAGCTCATGGATGTTGTTGCCGGTCACAAGCCCAGGAAAGCAGGAGGGTTCATAGGCCGGGGTTTCCTAAAACGAATCATGCTCACAGAACCATGCATTATGACAACCACGCATGAACAGTAGGGTGGAACGAAAAAATGAAAGTTGTTTTTTTGAAACGTAATAGTGCGGAAAAGTTGCATTGTGATACAAGTATGTAACCCTTAAAATCTGGTTGGCCTACGAGAATTCTTTCTGGTGCCCCAACAGGTTTGAAATTTAAAACTTTTTAACAAAATATAATTATGGCTGAAAAAATAAAATTTATTTTTTTGAAACGTAATAGTGGGGGAAAGTTGCCTTATGATACGAGTATGTAACCCTTAAAATCTGGTTGGCCTACTAGAATTCTTTCCGGTGCCCCAACAGGTTTGCAATTTAACAAGTGTTATAAATAGAATGAAAGTTCGAAGGCAAAGGCAAAAGCTTCGAAAAAACATCATAAGAAAAGAAAAAAAAAATGTGTCATCTCTAAATGGGTTATATGTCGATGGGCGCAAAGATAAAACTCTAGTTTTAAAAGTTACCGGAGCCAAGTCACATCGCAAAACTATTACAGAGGAACACTATGTTTTAGTTCAAGAACCTGGTTCAAAATACATAGGACATGTAACACCGTTATCCGAATCCGCTGAAAATTTAAAACTGAGCATAATTAATTATTTAGAAGCTAATGAGATTGATATGACAACAATTAAAACAATTGGATGTGACGGAACAGCAGTGAATACGGGGCCGAAAGGTGGAGCTATAGGTTATTAGAAGAATACTGTGGCAGACCATTACAATGGTTTATTTGCCAATTACATGGGAACGAACTTCCCCTGCGGCATCTTGGACCTCGTGGATTTTCTAAGCATATTGGTAAACAAATGGCTGAATGTAAGAAACTTCAAGTAATGAAGTTTATGCCAATCAAATCAGATTTACCGGATGTTGATGTTGAAGTTGATCAAAAAGAGTTAAGTACGGACCAAAAATATTTGTTGGAAATAAGTCGTGCGGTTATTACTGGTAAGTGCAGTAAAAGTTTAGCTCGAAGAGATCCTGGGACAGTATCGCATTCAAGATGGTTGACAACAGCTAATAGGCTGCTTCGATTATATATTGGAACAACGCCTCCATCAGAAAATCTTAAAATATTGGTGGAGTATATTGTAAAAGTATATACTGTAGTTTGGTTTAGAATTAAGTGCAACACAGACTGCAAAAATGGTTCTCAGAACTACTTGAACTAACAAAACGGTGAAGTTATCTTAGTCGTAATCCAAAACGCATCGTAGATCCGGTAATTCAGAGAAATACGTACTTTGCTCACCACGGAAATAGTATTATTCTTACAATGTTGTGTGATAAAAGACAACATGTAAAGGAACTTGCTCTAAGAGAATTCTGAATGCTAAGTCAGAACCAAGATTACCAAATAAAATAAGATGTTTCCAAATTCCACCATTATATTTTGAAGCTCAAGATTACATAAATACATAGACTTGATATCATGGCAAGATTGCAATTTAACGGAACCGCCACTAACTTTTTAATTTTCAAACAAAGAATTAAAGGACATGGTAATTTCTGGCGGTTGGAAAGAAGTTTTATGGAATTTCCAAAATTTCCTTGTTACACTCAAGCTGTCGAGAGGTGCGTTGTGTTAGTAACGTAGGCGTCCTCAGCAGTTTGTGGTCCTGATTCTAGAGATGGATCCAGTCGCTCCAGATTAGAATATCGTAAATTAATGCCACAATTCGATACCAAGCGACAATTAGCAAGTGAATAATTTTGTTTTGTTTTGTTTGTTAAAGACCAAAGCTCGTGAGTATACATTTTAACCAAATACCTGTTGTTTTAATTATCTGTTTGAGGCGAAAAATTTTTTTCTTCAAAATTTTAAAATTGTAATAGTGCGGAAAAGCTGCTCGTGAGGAGCTCTGGGATATTGTGTACATAAAATAGCTTTTTAACTATATTAAAAGCATAATGTGCGAATATTATCATCAGATAAACTATGTTTTAATGAACATAAAATTCGTTCCTTCTGGGGCACTGGAAGATTTTATTTGACAACGTTCAGATTTTAGGGTATAAAAGAGTTTGCCAACGGGCAACTTTTCCGCACTATTACAATTTAAAATTTTGAAAAAATTTTTTTTTTGTATTTTCGTTCCACCCTAATGAACAGAGCACTGATTTGGAATAGTGATTTTTAACTTTCTGTCATTGGATTAATAACAAATAAACAAACAATAATGAAGTGCAACAAAGGAAGCCTCAAACATGGACAGAAACTCGTTACCACGAACCGGCAACGAATAAGGAACAAACGATATTATAATAGTGGAAGCTCGGAATATTAAGCCATGGTAAAACAAGGACGAATAATGGAAATTGTCGAAAAGCAAATAGATAAATGTGGTATCTCATAAGTAGAATAAAAATGTAAAGACCCCATAGCAAATTACATTTTGGTTTATAGCGGCAAACGAAAAGATGACCATGCGAGTGCCGGTGTAGGAATGCTCCTGCAAGTAAAGTTCCAAAAATATAACCTACATTAATCAAAGGTTACTGCAAATAAGATTGAAGATCAACAAGGAACGTTTTCATATAATCAGCGTGTATGCACCAGATATGGTTAAATCGAAACAAGAAAGACAGAAGTTCTATGAAAAATTACAGAACGTGATGGACATTAAACCCCATAACCACGAAGTCATGAATAATTGGCGATTTTAATGGACGAGTAGGTAATACTCCTCTGCAAGGCGCCAAATAAAGATTTTTCGCCCTCCGGCTAGAAACACTCAATTTTCATGCGTATAAATCGTCTGGAAAATGCTATTTGCCGGACTAGTCCAGAAAGTAAAATTAGGATTTTTGATTGGTGGCGCTAAACCGAACTGACTCCGCCCTCTCATTGCTACGCCCATTGTCACGCCCAGAAAAATAAATTTCCTAGAAAAATAAATTCTCTAACGTCAAATATTTGAATAAAAAATGATTTTTTATAATTAACGTATTTTTATCGACCGAAAATAGTTATTTGTACAACTAGTAATGAAAGCAATACTTTTTTTCATGAGTATGAAGTTTGATGCACGACGGCGAAGCCGGAGTGCATCAATCAAACGAGTGAAAAAAAGATGCTTTCATACGAGTTGTACACAATATTTTTTTGCATTTTTACATTTTAAATCCCTCAAAACAGGATAAAAAGGATTTGAGAATTGACAGTTGTCAAACTGACAATTTACAATATTTTATTTAAAGCATACTTACTTAATGCAAAATGTAAAATTAAATAGTTTAAAAAAGTGTTGCTTTCTTTAAGATTTTTTGATAAAAAAAGTACACTTTTTTTATCAAAATGCAAAAAAATATTGTGTATCACACGCCTAGAAACTGCTTTGCAAGTACTCGTACTTGTAGGGCCTCGGTAGCACCTCGGCCTACAAACGTACTCGCACTTGCAAAGTGACAGTTTCTAGCCTTGTGATACAAATAACTATTAATGAACAAGTAAATGATGATTTGTTAATTGATTTTTGTGCCCAAAGCAATATGCGTATGAATAACATTTTGTGCCCAAAGCAGTCTGCATATTAATAACACATTTTTCGACCGCCATATGAAGCATAAATATACATACACAAGCGACCAAGGGTACCAGTCTGTAACATACTACATAATAAAAAGGAGACACTTTCTACCAACTGAAATGTGAGAACACTAAACTCAGTAAACATAGGTAGTGACCATGCACTTCTTTTATCTAAAATCATGATACGACATTTTAAACATCACCGATCCAACCCCGAATATACAAAAAAGTTCAATGTCGAGTCACTACAGAATGAAAAAACCAGATACTGTATGCTTCTTCTTTGAGTGGCGTGCACTTTACAGGGTGTCGTCATCTTCTCTCCATATGTCTGTGGTGTACGTGTCAAGTAGCCTACAGAAGAGATACGTAGATACGTACAGCTTTGCGTGTGCTCCGAACCACTCTAGAGAAGACTTACTAGGCGCAATACCTAGGTGGTTTGCCATTCTCTTCCGAGTTTTTGTTGTTTGTGTGGCGCTACGAATGGAATCCGGGCCAAACTTAATCTCAGTGGTTAGACGAACGCTGAGTCATGATTGCAACTGTATGCAAAACGTCTAAAAATAAAAATAAAAGGCAATCCAATAACAAACGAAGATAGTGTATCACAGGGGTGCTCAGACTTATGGCTAAAAACAGACGGGGCGATTTGTGTCGAGTGGACCGTCGAGTCGACGAATTTCATCAAATGGTTCACCCGGAACGCCCATGTCAAAATGGTGTCGATTTGATGGTATCCTGTTACCTTATGGCGTGGTGGCGACGCACCGTATCGTTAAAACACAAAAATTCTTCAATTTCTAAGTAGGTAAGCTTAGTTCAGAATGGATCGTAATAATGAAGAATTTCTAATATGTGTCGATTCCGAAAGTGTGCCACCTGTTTGTCGCGGGGAAATCATACGTCGAATCGACCGCTGCCCCGTGTCGAGTGTAATGTGTATTGTTTAAGGTGATTAGATAAAACGATACGTCGAGTCGACTCGACATAAATCACCCGGTCTGTTTTAAGCCTTATACCCCTGATCACATAACAATCAGATACGCCAAGTTAATGTAAAATTTGGCAGGCAGTTTTGTAATTAGCTTGCCTTCAGTTGCCAGGCGGCGCCACCGTAGTAGGAGAAGACGCGACTCTAAAGTGCTTAGAATCAGCTGATTTGTATGATTCTAAGCACTTCAAGGTAGCTTCTGCTCGTGCAGTGCTGCCGCCATCTGGCAACCGAAGGCAAACTAATCATAAAACTGCCTGCCAAATTTTATATTAACTTGGCGAATCTGATTGTTATGTGATCAGAGCTTATACTATCAAGGAAGCCAGGTAGCTCAGTTGTAAGGCTTGTATCGGCGATCTACTGTAAAAGTATTAGGCGGCAAACGATCGACTAGGTAGGTCAAAATACAAAGTTTACCATTGATATTTCCGAATTTTTTTGTATCAATGGATTCTTCTAGATTCTAGATCACTCTAGGAATGCGTTTTTAAATTATTGCTGTGCAGTCCCTCTAAACTGAGATATTTCAGTCGCCGCGTGTTCTAGGCACTGTGCGGATTAAATTATTTATGCGATCGACTAGAAAACTTTTCGCGATCGAACGTTTGAGTATCCCTCGTGTAGGAGAAGCACGGCCAAAAATTAAAACTAACATCGTAAAAGCAGCTGAAGAATTACTGGATGACAGAAGAATCAAAACACAATTAGTACACAAAATTAAAATACTATGGTTTACAACAGAAGTGAAGGAGATAATAAAAGGAAGGAAAAATTAATGAGGTACAAGAGAATTGGGAAACAGGTAAATCGTCAGTTATACGCACAGAAAAGGAATGCAGCAAATTTAAAAATACGACACTTAAAAGGAGAGTATTAAGAAAGGATATGGAAAAGGACATATACGGCATCAGAAAAAAGGCATAGAAAAGGTGAAGTATAGGTGCGAAACAATAGGTTCAATACTTCAAGAATCTGCACAAGGAAGAAACGATTGGAACTACTACAACAATAGCAATAGAAAAAAATACAGATGAATCTGTATCAATGGCATATAACGAAAAAGCGATTAAAACATTTAAAACCCGTAAAGCACCGGGCCAAGACGGTATAAAGAATGAACTTCTAAAATATGGAGACCGAGAACAGAATCAACAGCTCCAAAGATCATTTAATAATATATAATAATAGGAGAAGGGAAATTACCCAGTGAATGGAAAGTGAGCACAACTATCGCAATATTTAAAAAGGGAGGGAAGGGTAGCACCGAGGACTAAAAGGATTAAAGCTCCTAAATACAACGCAAAAGGACAAGATGCAGCTAAACCAGCATATAAGTGAAGAGCAGCAGTGTTGCTTTGCTAATCGCTCAATCACCGACGCCATATTTGTAATCCATCAGTTAGCTGAAAAGGCAGTTGAGTTCAATACACCAGCTTCTATGTGTTTTGTGACCTAGAAAAGGCATTTAATCGAGTCAAATTACAAGACGTTCTATCAATCTTGCAAGAAGAAAATGTTCCCACGGCATTAATAAAAATTGTAAAAGACTTAGACGAAAACACCTTAACGAGAATTCAGGTGAAGAATCAAATGACAAAAAAAGTAAGGTGCAGCACAGGAAATCGACAAGGAGGCTCACCAAGCCTTATCCTTTTTAATCTTGTCATGGATAGAATTATTAATGAAGTAAGAAAACTACCCGGATATAAAATGGTACAAACTACGTTACGCAGAAGACGGAGCCCTAACTGCCGAATCAGAAGAAGACTTGCAATGTCTTCAACATAAATCTGTGACAACAGCAAAGACGTTCACTATGGAAGTGTTTGTTGACAAAACGAAAACGATGGTAATATCCAAAGAACCGACCCAATGCAACCTCGAAATGGCAGTAAAAATGATAGAACAGGTTATGAATTTATTATCTGGATCAGGGGCTATATGACATGTACCTATCCAGCGATCGCAACTTATACAAATGAAGTAATACTGCAAAATATGAAAAGTGCACGAACCTCTGGTTATCTAAGAAATGTAACCTGGAAGAACAAGTTTTTCAATATTGACAGTAAGGAAAAAATATATAAAACCGTGGTTAGACCAATTATGACTTATGGAGAAGAAACCTGCGTTGATACTAGCAAAAGCAAGCAGATGTTATGCGTCACTGAAATGAATAGTTTAAGAGCATTAATAAAACGTCTTTCGAGTTGGGACCGTATCATAGTTGAGGAAGAAAAGGGGAGCACTACAAGAAGACGGCAACTTAACGTGTCACCCACGCCAGAGGTGAAACTATTTTAGCAAGAGGCAGAAGGGTAACGGTAACTCAACTTGTCAACCAAGCCAGAGGCAAAACCCTTCTGAAGTTTAAGAGCAATTGTGAGGAAAATGCAGCAAGACAAAGTCAAACACAAAGATATAAGAGACGAGTATAACAGTATGGACCTAACCCAATTCGTAGAAAAGAGACGAAAGGAATGGAAAGATCACATGAGCAGAACTAATGACAACAGACTCATTAAAATAGTACGAGATCAGAAACCATATGGCAAGAGGTGTCAAGGCAGACTAAGAAAGAGATGGGCCAAAAACCGGATCTTAATTTCAACGGATAAGTCTTCAGTGCGTGATGAAAAACAAGAAGAAGAAGAAGTTTACGTTTTTCTGCTCAAAACCATTAGTTTGCTTTGAGTTTCCTAATTGATGGGACCAGCTGGATTTTACAAGCGTTATTCTATTGATTGGTTACTGCGTGCGTACAACCCAAACATAATTTGAGTCCTCGCTCTAAAATTCCAAAACAGATCGAGCCTTTCATCAAAAAAGGCGCAGAATTTACATTATGGAAACATAATATATTGTATACTTATATGGTACTTCGTAATTTGACTAAGTGCTAATTAAAAACTGGGCCACTGCAGTTAAAGTTTCGCTTAGTAGGCCTTGTTAACGATAACGTTACGTAATAATAAATAGACTTCATTCAGTAATAAATGGGGGGAAAATTGGCACATTCAAATTTTATATTCGTTCAGAACCCAACAAAAAACAATATTTTCGTTTTTAAGTACAAAACACTGTATAAAATCAAAAACCAATCTTAAGTGTGCTCATTCGAATTACTACGTGATTTTGCAGCACCCACAAACGTTCTACTTTTAAATGCCGTGCGTGTCATTTATTGATTTTCCAATTGTTGCATGCCGCCAGTTACATTTTTTGTACGAGCCGATATGCAAATACGAAATATAAAAATTGATGCAGCGGGCATTAATGTTAGTAAAGAAATGAAATAATCAATTAAGGAGAAACAACAAAACTATGTTAATTACCTCTATACCGCCGTTAATTAATGCTACGTGGCACGTGCGGGTCATCGATCATATTTAAGCTTTAATTAACAAAATATTTTCTGACCGAATTTTATTTTTATCCGGTCAAATGCGCACTTTAATTTAGCCAGGAATTTTGTCATAATACTTCAAATCCGTTCTAGTAGCGTGCTCAGCGTAACGTAACAGTAATCGATAGCGTTCAATAATGAATGTGACTTGTTGAAAACCTAAAAACCTCGAAACAATGTTTAATGACTCTTGAAAATAGAGCATACTACACAGTGACTGGTAAGTTTCAAAGTTTAGATTAATTATCGGATCTATAATTTCACGCAACAATGAATGAGATTCCGTTTAGATTTTCGTATAAAAGCGAATCAGTATCGGTATAAGAATTTGAAAATTTGAGTTTAAACTTTTGTTGGAGTAAGTAACGAGGTTTTCAAGGATATTTTGAATTCTATCTTATACTTAATACGGTTTTTAATAAAATAACCCACATACACATGTCACATAAAACATTTGAACGCAACACCCTTTCACAAAAAAACGCCCCTTTGATACTGATACATTATTAAACCCATTAACGAAATTAACAATTTTTACATATGTGAATTGGGCCTGGCATCCTCTTTTTGAAGAAAATCCCATGATTCATGGGTTTCTGAATTGCCAGTTAAATAAATAAAAAATAAATAATAGCATACGTCGCAGCTTTCCAGAAAAATTAGTCGGGCAAGGTTTTAAGATTTTATCTAAGAATAGCTAGACCAATACCTGCAATCACATTTGCATATTTATTTCCATTCATCTGGTTTTTATTGTTCTGTGAACTAAGTTAAGGAAATTATTCTTGAAATTTCTGGTAACAGCAGATTTGCATCTGTTTCGTACGAAAGAAATTCGATAAGAACTGAGTATCACAAAACCTCTCCCCTTGCTGAATTTAAAATAAAAATTGTTGGCCGCATTAGAAACATAAAAGTGCCAAAACCTAAAAAGAGACACTGAATATAACAGAAAGGGAGAAATTTGTCATCACATCGACAACAAAGCCGTGCAGTTTTTGGAAAAATAAATTCCTTTCGACTTTTAGTTTACACTGACAGCTTAACTTACAAGAACAAACCCTGGCAGAGCTCCAGACGTTTCGGTGAAACAACTGAAAAAAAACCCTCAACATCGAACTGTTTCAGGAGTTACCTAAACTTTGTTTTCATGCTCCCAGTGAGGCCAAAGCTCGAAGTAATGTAGAAAAATTTCCGAAGCGAAAAACTTAATTACACGACAGTAAATTATGACGTAATTTAATACTGGCAAGCTTCGTCAGATCAATTATTAACTAAATAAATCAGTTCCACCCTGTCTGACAGCTGTCATTTATATTAATTTGTTACCGCTATCTTAATGGACGTACATTAGAAAGACGAAGATGGATTCATACAAATAACATGTGTCAAGCAAAGCATGCATGGCCTATTTTGGTAATTAATACGTTAGGGGAAACTTCTTCGCACTGACATTAAATTTAATGATTCTGTAACGCAATAAAGTGTAAACAAAACGTTTAAAGCTAATGTCGAAGATTTAACACCTAAAGATAGAAAATTCAAGCAAATACGATAGCTTTAAACCCAATTTAGGGCCGCATAAATGTATCAAAAACAGAAATTAATGCTCACACACTTTATAAACAAACGACTGTCTCAATGTAAATACGTAACAACAACTTCCTGGACAAACGAAAAGGGTTGGTATGTGAGTTATGTATATAAACACACAGGTTATGAATTGCCTTAGGCTGTAACACCAGAATGAGAGAATATACAGGAGAAATACTAAACAGTTAAAATACAGCAGCAACATGCTGAAAGTTAAGCATTTGGATGTTTCGTTTGAAACTGTGACAAACCTGATGAACAAGTGAAACTCAAATAGAACAAAAGCAAAATGTTATTTGACTTCCTTTTGGCTTACATGAATCTTCGATATTTTACGTGCGGTTTATCAATGGCAGAAGGGCAGATCGTTCCTTTACATTCTTTACGCTTTTGTTTATTTAGTTTCAGAGGTCAAACTTTGCATTAACGGGGAAAAAGGGCGTGGTCAGCTGGTATCAGTTGTCTGTTGGAATTTATTAAGTTTTTCCAAAAATAAGATTTTACAAGTTACTTCACCATATATAGAAATGAAATTTTACGTTCTTTCTTAGGATGTTCCCTCAGTATAGGTTGTGCCATAAACTGGCACATATTTCTTTATAGCACTGTTCAATAAAGTAGCCAGGACCGTACATCTTATCGATTCGCGTGAGATATGCTGTAAGACGAGGTGCATTTTGCACATTTTCAACACATAAGGCTGTCGACGTCAGACTTTCATACCTTCTACTTACTCACATACATACGGCAGTGAAAAATACTGCAAATTGCTTTTATGGTTGAGTCATGCGGCTTCTCATGGGATATAAATTGGAACTGGCTGAGAAATGCACACGTTTTATAGCTTTTTATTTTCATTTAAAACTGCACGCTTCTCTTTTTGCTACAAAAATTCCACGAATGAAGTTTACAGGACAGTTCCCGAGGAAATTGCAAATTGGTGGCATTTATTGAAAGGGAAAAGAGGTAGCTCTTTTAAATCGAACAAACAAATTTAAAAATTTTGAAGGTTAAAGAATGACCTACAAACCTTAGAATAAATTATTCGACTACAAGGCGGACGGACGCAGGTTCAAACCTTGAGCCGGAAGTTCGGCGGGTAACCTATCCAGTCCCTGAAAATAGAAGGGAGGCGAAACATGCGACAGAGTGGGGCTATTCCATGCTAGGTATAACAGCCAATTAAAATGCTTCAACTCTGCATATTGCTAGTCGTACTCTCTGGCAGGGTAATAGCCCCTCTTCATACGAATTTCTATGAACTCCTCGAAGTAACTTAACAAAAAATACAAATATAAAGACGTCGCTCCAAGCATGTACTTTAAATGTACGCAACTTCCTTTATTTTCTCAAACTTCCACGAGTTCGAGACATACAAACGTGTGCCCTTTGACATTTTACAAAATTGGCTTTGGCCATTTTCGCAGGTATTCCCAAGAAAACACAAACCTCGCATGAGAAGCCAATATTTTCCAAATATCAGTGTGATGAAATACTCCCAAACATAAACATAAATCATCATCATCCCTTTCATACCCACATTTGGCATATTAAACAATGCCAAATTTATATTCAGAGTGATTTCCTGACGTTTATTGCATTTTAATGTACAATTTCAAGGGCAGACAGTGAAATAAACTTGAATATTAAACCCTGAAAATTATCGACGAGCCAGTCTGTCCGTAAATAGAAGTTTAAAATAATAGAGTTAAACCAAGGTTTTCCTGACGTGCTATTTTAATCAGTACACGTTATCTTAACAAAGATATCGCCTTTGCTACTTTAACTAACTACCTTTAAGTATCTAGCATGCCATGGATTTGATGTTAATTATATCTTTAGCTGCAGACTATCATTATGGTCAACTTAGAGGTTTAATTATTAATGCCAATGTTATTCGATTTAAAATGTGGGTTAAAGTAACGTCAGTGATTTCTATGACGTTATTTATAAATAATAATTTTAAAAAGGTACTGAAAACAGATGATGTATGAATAGTTTATTCCCTACAACGTTAGCATTCTTTCGTTGGCAAAGTTGGAAACAAATGTGCAGATATATATGTTTCCGCTTCTACAAGTAGCAACTCCAAGGGTTTTAAATATTAATGTCCCATTGATCGCACCCCTCGACTTTCAGATACATCTGTTTAAGTTTATAAAGTTTGTGCTCTCGGATCGCGTTTTAAAATACTCTTTTTGTTAATTCTAACTGGGAACGTTTTAAGCAAATTTTTGTTTTTAATTTTAACGAAGCTTCCGGAAAACTGGATGGAAATTTACAGAAAGGCAGAGAGTTTTTTTATTAATTAAATGCTGTTTAGATATTTATTTTATTGGGCATCAAGAGGTTGGTCACGGTTAAAACCCATGGAAATAAGGTTGCCTAAAAGTACCATTGATACTGCCTTGACTACCCTAAAAATCATTGATGCTAAATACAGGCCAAACTGCCTCGAAAAGACAACAAAGCTCAGGCTGTCCTATTTTTTTTTTAATTTGAGAGATATAAATATATTTGTGTCCAAAGCTTGCCTTAGAGATCAACACCTCGTCATCGACATTAAGGGAAACATTAAGGAATTTCGCAACATTTTCATCTCATACCCAACCGCGACCAACAAACCATTTTTACCCAAACGAATTCAAAACCTTCAGTATTTAAAATGGGCAACAAAGAAAATCAAGCCGCCTTGTTTAAATTTCAAGAGCTTGTAACCTGTTTGGAGCGTTTAATAGTTGAATGTTAAACGAACCCTGCGAAGTACCTTTAAATTACCAGAAGAGGAACAAAAAATTAATTCCTCTTTTAATTTCTGTAGTATTTCCAATTCCAAAATTAGTTTCTTTTATGCTCAATATTATTTTATTCCGGAAGTAAATTCTTTATGAACTTGTGTAAACGCAAAGGATAATTCACGCAAGCCCTGCGTTCGTATCGATTTCGGTTTTCCTATAGTTAAATATTGCTTTGTACTCTTGTATTGCCGTACTTGTGCGTTCAACTAAGTGCGAAGCGATTAACCAACGCACTGTAAACATCCGATGAAGGCGGCAGTTTAAATTAGGTCAGGCTTCCCACAGCATTGTTAAACTAGCTGGATAAGCAAACGTCAAAGTGTATTTCAAAGCAAAACGTTAGCTGATTCTGAATTTAGAATTTATTATTTAATTTGCAAGATGCGAGGGATTTAATTTATAATTGGAAAGTTTGCTTTATTTGGATCGATTTAGAGTTCAAAAACACCTTTGAGGGATGAATTTCAAGAGCTTCTTGTTTTGCCTTTCTGAAATGTTTCAGATTTTCAGGTAGGTAAAAGCTTTAAATCAAAGCAATCAGCTTAGGGCTTCAAACTATTAAATAATTAAATTCCAAACTGGCCCAAAACCGATTAATTCCAGGCACTAAAACGATTCTTGGAAAAAGTATAAAAAATGTTGCAGAACCCCAACAACCTAGATTTTTGTATTCCGATAAAATAGTCCAACTAAAATGATGGCACGCAACGGTGGTTTCTAACAAACGAGGGTTTTAGGAAAAGGTTTGAGGTTACGGTAAGTTTATTATTGACAACGAACCGAATAAATGGTTGTGAAATACATCTAGCAAAAACGTGCCGTGCTCCTTAACAAGAGCCGAACAAATAACTTTATTGAATTGCTTTACAGCTGCACTGCAAGAGCACTTTATATCGTTCTGGGGCATTAAAATCCTATTTAAAGTTTTAAAAGCTACCTCGATTTAGCTCGAAGAAACTATTAACAAATTATGTTTATTTTAATATTGAAGGAACTTTGAGTTTTAATGCGTATCCAAAGGCAACCCAGAAGGAATAGCAGAAAATATTTCGTGGATTAAAACCTTAATGCGAAAGTAAGAATGGTGATGTGTGAATTAAAGTAAAAACAAAAATTTTTCTGAAATATTCGAGCTTAGGCTGATTTGAAAAGGTCCCAGTGAGCAACTAAATGACTAACAGGAACCTCTCAAAGCAGACCTTACGCCTCAATCGTTGAATAAAACCCTAATACGATTCAGACTCGAACCTGTGTCCTTTTGGCTGCAAAGCAGACGTGTAATCCTCTACCCCCATCAGAGGTAGAAGATGCTCATTATCAAAACCCTGAACTTTTACAACATGTAATGTTTTGGGGAAGCATAACCTCAAGATAAGTCAAAGCCAACCGAAACTAGACTTGATACTGCAACCCTGCCCTAAATGAAACCAATTATGTAGAGTTTCCATACAGTTGAGAAAAATTCTGCATCAAACATATTTAATTTCAAGCAACCGTATACACGTACCTATGAGTATCATGCAAGTTGCTACAGCCATAATATGACAACTTAATATTAAACATATTAGCATAGCTGTATGCGGTGTTATAAAATTCAATATATCAAATCTCAGCGGAAAACCCGAACCTTCAGAGAAACTAAAGTATATAGCTGTATATACACCCGGTTTCCAGGCCGTATTTTAAATATATTTATGTTGTGGGCTAAACATAAATTCCGTTTCCCTGTGAAAAAGTAAAGCTTGTAATTTTTTTTCTTATAGTGGACGTTACATGTTAAATGTAAAGTAGTGTTTTGGGTAAAATTAAGGATATTTTATGGAAGATCATCCTTGAATACCTAAGCAACTCTAAAGCAGGAAGTTTTCTTTTATTTATTAAACGAGGCTTAGTTACTAAGTCATTTATAGGTTAGGTTTTTTCTCAAGGCTTACTTACTGTGAAGTTTAAATAATTATTTAGTACCGGAAATTCAATCTGTTGAATATTATTGGCGTACAATTTTAAAATACTCATCCAGCTGTTTTCTATTACGACAAGTTTCAACATAAAAACCTCAATTTATCACAATCAGTTTGGATTGTTCATACAACCAATGGCAAACAAAGCTTCAGGCGTTTTAAAAACGTACATTAAAAGCATTATAAAATTACTTACACAAAATTCAACTAAATTCAGGTTGTAAAGCAAGTCTATCTGGAAAACAGAGCTACAGTAACACCGAAAAGTGCTAGTAGCAGTAATTGCAAGTACTCGCACTTGCAAAGTGGCAGTTTCTAGCCTTGTGATACAAATTACTATTATGATACCACTTGCCTACAAAAAGAGTTGGTGATTGTATAAATGTCTTTAGATAAGGGAGAGGTATGCATGTTTTTGTTGTATTAAGTTGCAGGTCCAACATTGTCACACTTGGCTAACGTTCAAATAGAACGAGTGGTTGTAATGGATAACGCTCTGTAATTAACAGAAATCATAACTTTAAACTGTAGGAAATGACATTTAAAGAACCCAACTTATAAAATATTTAGCCCCATTTACTGCACTTACACTATTCTTTTTTCATGGTTAAACCTTATCCAAAAACACTTGGAATAGATAATAGGTAATATTTCACAAAGGGTATAATTTTATTGTTGTTGTTACATAATTTAGTCTACTACAAAATGTAGCGAGGAAGAAGCCGAAGGTGATAGTGAACCTTCAGATATTCCTGCTCCTGCTCCATCTGTTTCAATAGCTTCAACGAAACGAAGAAAAGATCAGGATTCGTTTAACTTAACCCATACCCTAACTAAATTTATAAAGTCAAGAAACATAGGAGATAATATGTCTCCTGCTAAAAATAATTACAGGTATTCTTTGAACATATTACAGGGACTATGTTGAAATTTTCGGAGTTAGATTAAGCCCAAATTAAGAGAGGAATTTTTAACATAGTTAAGAGAAAGGAAATAGGCATTCTTCGTCAAAGGCAAGAATCAACTCAGTTAACTCCAATACATAGTCGCGACACCTCAACACCAGTATACAATACAACGTATTCAGCTTGACACATCAATGCATGCTTGTGATTGTGATACGTATAATAATCAGGGTAGGTACCTTAATTAATCCATTTTATTATATGCATTATACCTAAATACAATTAAATAAGTACATTTTTTACTGCATCCTATGTTTATGCTAATTTCTAATAAATTATTGTTTCTCCCCGTATTTAATTTAATTGCCATGAAACTGAACCTGATGTAACGAAGTAATTACGATATAGATCCCTTACAAAGGGTTTTTCAATAGTCACGCTCGATCTTTGGCAACTGCGTACGGCCAAACTGAGAGTGACACAGCTGTAATATTTAAGAGGCGTGTTCAGTTAGTCTTGACATTTAACCATGGAACGCTACACGATTGTTAAAATTTATCATCAAACTTAGTGCTCTGCTCGCCAAACGTTCTGTGCGCTGCGTCGAATTTATGGTCTCCACGGCCGTCCTGCAGAGTCCACAATTCGCCGTCTAATGAATAAGTTGGAAACAACCAGGTCGTTGGTAGACCACACAACGCCGGTACGTGTACATTAACGAAACGCAAGATCGATTGAAAATATGACTGCCGTCCGGGGCAGTCTGCGAGATGGCGACATCAATTGGCCAGCCAGATCCTATGATTGAACCTGTTTTTAACTTTTTGGTGGCGATGACGTAAGCGTCAGACTTTTCAAAGCATACCCGAGTTAGGCATTCATTATGGTTAAACTCCGATTCAAGTCAGAATCTAAGTGGGCGTCGGTCACGTAACGCGTAGGCGAAAAGACTAAGTAAGTTTGTGTATGTGAATTAGTGATGCATTAGTGTAAATGCAGTTTGGATGATTGATTGTCCATAAAGATGAAAAGTTAGTTAACCTTGAATTGAATAAATTTGATTGCATGTCCGATGGGATAAGGTCGATAATGATCAGCTATATTGTCGTTGTTGTTGCTGTTGCCAGGCAGTGGGGCTTACTGTTGTTGTTGGCAAGTAGTGAGGCTTGTCGGGCACACAATGTTATTTGTACATAAGGCTTGTTATTGTTTATTGGAGCATGAGGTTCTGTTACCCAATATAGCCGGCTATCTGCCTGGAACTTTGATAACTAGGCGTAAGTTATGTATAAGGCTCTTGACCGTCTATTCTATAAGACTCAGACAGTGACGGCCAGAGGTGTACTTCGGGGTGGCTAGGGCGGCCCGTCTTTCGTAGCTCTGTTCCATCTGCTTCCTAGGGCTTGGGGTCACCTAGGATGGATTAAGTAGTAACATAGGTGGATTCCCATTATCCATTATGTTCTGCCATAGTTGGCTCGCGCGGGCACCTTCCAGTTTCAGGTTTATTGGTAGCTGAATGTGCACCTATCGCCATAGCCTCCCAACATCCCCGAAGATTTTCTACTAAATGCAACGTGGGATTCCCACCCCCCTGAAGTAACACTAACTGAACCTATACTGCTAAATGTAGTAATGTGTGCCTGTTTTGCTTTCATGCACCGCTGCTATCTGTACTATGGAATTACCTATGTGATGTGAGCATTAATGTCTCTATCAAGCTTTGGGTGTTTACGAGACCTGATCGAAGCTACGCATTAATCTAACTTTGGTGGAATTAATGTTATTCCTTGGTAAGTTAATAGAATGTGCTTTTGTAAATAGAAATACGACAAATAATTAAAGTGAAATGGAAACCGCCAGCCCCGTCCTACATTTTATTCAATTATGAGTCAAATTCTTAAGGGATTTTAACATTGAAAGTATTAAAAAGCCTATACAATTTTTCCATTTGTTTAAAAAACATTGGCAACAATTTGCGAAAACCTACCACCGTGGGTACGGGGGCTGTAAGTAGTTGTCATAATTTTATAACCTCAAAGTTTTTCTTGTAACGTTTGATAATTCGCGAAAATAAAACCCCTTTCCTACCATACATTTTAAGATATAAATAGTGAACTTAGGTGTCTTGTGGTGATGTATTAGTCAAATACGACCTAAATTTCGATGATGAACTGACAATCCCCGTACTTCAGTTGTATGCCTGCTGCCCATATGCGAAAATCGAGACTTATTTTGGTATCTACGCTGATAAAACGCTGATTATAAAGTGAGTATCTTCTTTCATTTATAATACATTACAGTAATTCAAATACTTGTTTGTATATGCACAATGCAAACATGCACTTTGCTTTCGAAGCTTTGCTACTTCCATAGTCAACATTTGCCAACTCTGACTGCAAGGACACGAACGGCTTTGAAAGTAGACTTGTGGGATGTAAATCAGTTGTGGCACGTGAGTTTTTAGGGGTAAAGCTTTGGTTTCCTAGGAAGCGGTGCCGTCATTTAGCGGCCGTAAAAGTTCGGTGGGTGACGTCACGAAAAGTGTTTTCCAAAAGAGCGGTAGCGCACACCCAACGTAATAGAGCGGTGCCGTCTCATCTGAAGCGGTGGGCCAGTACGGTACGAATCAGTTCAGTAACGTTTTTTGGCGGTGTGTCTTGTGTATATAGTCCAGTTAAAATAGACATAACAGTTCGGAATAATTCGCGAGGGCCGTATTTTTTCACCGTTTTTCTGACGTCACCCACCGTATTTTTACGGCCGTTAAATGACGGCACCGCTTCCTAGGAAACCAAAGCTTAAGGGCTGTAGAAAAATAACTCTAAATTAATGAGAAAATCTCATCTTAATTTTAGTAATGGCGAAAAATAAAGCCCATGCGACGGATTTTGTAACTCACAAACTTGTCTATAACTTTAGAATTAAAGTTTTTAATATTTTGAACCAAATCATTTTCTATTGATAACATAGCTAAAGCATTTAACCGTTCTTTCGACATAGTGTTTCTTAAGAATGTTGAAAACTCGGTCTTTTAAGGGGAATTTTTAAAAGTTCTTCAACGGAATTCATATTAAATTTAGGTATGTAATTCTACAGCGATAGCAAAACACACAGCTTACGTGCATTAATATAAGTAAGAAGATTGTAACTCTGTAATGGTACAGCAACTTGTTTGCTAAATAAAGGTTTATATTTTTATTATCACCACTACGTAAACGCATCCCACAGAAAGCATATATAACACTGTTCGAGACTCTTAACACCGGTGAGTAACTGCCGTGCGGTACGTTCGGCAGCACGGTTTAAACGTAAATCTGAATGCTTTAAGCTATAATCGGGTATTTTCTCACGTTGTTCGGTAATTCAAACCGTGTAAGATATTTCTTCGTCCGGAAGCTTTTAATTCATGTATTTATTGTATTATGATGTGCCCGGTATTTTCGGAAGCAATTTAATTAATGTCTAAGTTGAAAATATAATGTAATGCTGTTTTAATTAAATTTATGCAAATAAAAAAATTTCAGAAATTACTTTTTATTTTTGATTATTGCTAATAACTTAATTTAGGTGAGTGCTGCAGCCCGGCAGCCCTTATATACCAGCGGCCACGCCACGCCCTTGATCAATTCACACAAGGTTTGAGTTTTGTTTACTTCGTTTTTACTTTGGTTTTATTTCATTTATGGATAGAAACAGGCAAAATTTGGCTGATTAAGAACCAAATGAAGTTTATGCGATTTATTGGGCCATTAACAGAGTGCACGTTATCATTTGAAACGGTTTAGAGCATAAACAATCACTGGGAACGTTGTAAAAGGTGAAGGGTCACTCGGAGCTCAGTCAAAATATTTCTGACCACCTAAAACAGTCCTAAGCATTTGGTTTTAATTTTCAGGGAGTGTAGTTCCATTACTAGGATGTTTTATGCCGGAGAATACTACCTTTGAGTTAATTAAAATAGTCTGAGTTTTATTTAGCAAAATAATCATTTTTACGAGTGAAAGCCAAGCTTTTCCTTGACTTTTCTTGCCTCTAAATACGAACATTACGAACAGAAATGTCTCAGTGGCTTAATTAAACACTTTTAGAAGTTTAAATTAAAATTTCAATTTGTAGAAAATGATACTACCGCGGGGAATCGAACCACCGACCAAGGATAAACGCTCCCACGCTCTAACCATTGAGCTACGGCAGCCGCTCCCCGGGATAGCGTCAATTCTCTACACTAACAATTGAAATAGTTGCTTTGAAATCTATTGCACGGTCGCATTTTTAAATTAAAGAGCCGCATAGCGGATTCACAATAACTATTCGCGACAAACATAGACTTCTTCTCGATGATGAAAATCAAACATCAGAAAATATTCATAACAGTACACTCACACTCTCGGAAGTTGAACTTGCCAACGAAAATTTAAATTAAAATTTCAATTTGTAGAAAATGATACTACCGCGGGGAATCGAACCACCGACCAAGGATAAACGCTCCCACGCTCTAACCATTGAGCTACGGCAGCCGCTCCCCGGGATAGCGTCAATTCTCTACACTAACAATTGAAATAGTTGCTTTGAAATCTATTGCACGGTCGCATTTTTAAATTAAAGAGCCGCATAGCGGATTCACAATAACTATTCGCGACAAACATAGACTTCTTCTCGATGATGAAAATCAAACATCAGAAAATATTCATAACAGTACACTCACACTCTCGGAAGTTGAACTTGCCAACGAAAATTTAAATTAAAATTTCAATTTGTAGAAAATGATACTACCGCGGGGAATCGAACCACCGACCAAGGATAAACGCTCCCACGCTCTAACCATTGAGCTACGGCAGCCGCTCCCCGGGATAGCGTCAATTCTCTACACTAACAATTGAAATAGTTGCTTTGAAATCTATTGCACGGTCGCATTTTTAAATTAAAGAGCCGCATAGCGGATTCACAATAACTATTCGCGACAAACATAGACTTCTTCTCGATGATGAAAATCAAACATCAGAAAATATTCATAACAGTACACTCACACTCTCGGAAGTTCAACTTCCGAGAGTGTGAGTGTACTGTTATGAATATTTTCTGATGTTTGATTTTCATCATCGAGAAGAAGTCTATGTTTGTCGCGAATAGTTATTGTGAATCCGCTATGCGGCTCTTTAATTTAAAAATGCGACCGTGCAATAGATTTCAAAGCAACTATTTCAATTGTTAGTGTAGAGAATTGACGCTATCCCGGGGAGCGGCTGCCGTAGCTCAATGGTTAGAGCGTGGGAGCGTTTATCCTTGGTCGGTGGTTCGATTCCCCGCGGTAGTATCATTTTCTACAAATTGAAATTTTAATTTAAATTTTCGTTGGCAAGTTCAACTTCCGAGAGTGTGAGTGTACTGTTATGAATATTTTCTGATGTTTGATTTTCATCATCGAGAAGAAGTCTATGTTTGTCGCGAATAGTTATTGTGAATCCGCTATGCGGCTCTTTAATTTAAAAATGCGACCGTGCAATAGATTTCAAAGCAACTATTTCAATTGTTAGTGTAGAGAATTGACGCTATCCCGGGGAGCGGCTGCCGTAGCTCAATGGTTAGAGCGTGGGAGCGTTTATCCTTGGTCGGTGGTTCGATTCCCCGCGGTAGTATCATTTTCTACAAATTGAAATTTTAATTTAAATTTTCGTTGGCAAGTTCAACTTCCGAGAGTGTGAGTGTACTGTTATGAATATTTTCTGATGTTTGATTTTCATCATCGAGAAGAAGTCTATGTTTGTCGCGAATAGTTATTGTGAATCCGCTATGCGGCTCTTTAATTTAAAAATGCGACCGTGCAATAGATTTCAAAGCAACTATTTCAATTGTTAGTGTAGAGAATTGACGCTATCCCGGGGAGCGGCTGCCGTAGCTCAATGGTTAGAGCGTGGGAGCGTTTATCCTTGGTCGGTGGTTCGATTCCCCGCGGTAGTATCATTTTCTACAAATTGAAATTTTAATTTAAATTTTCGTTGGCAAGTTCAACTTCCGAGAGTGTGAGTGTACTGTTATGAACTTTTAGAAGTATTGCATGGGTCAGGACATGTAGGTAAATGGTAAATGTCAGGTTCGTTAGCATTTAACTAATTAATTGGATCTTCAGCTTACATAATGAAAGCAATGTAGACTCAAATTTCAGAGTTGTTTGTAATTAACATTTATCAATAACTGCAGTGAATTCATGCAATACTAGAGTCGGAAACTAAACAGGTGTATGAGTTTCAGTAACACACAACTGTATATCATGAAATACCGTGAGAATGCACACATTGTTTTAAAATGGGCGACAGATTTTGAAAAAGCATTTAAGAGATGCAAGGATTGAGTTCATTGTTTCAAAAGATTGGATAAAACTTTGTGTGCAAAGGATAAGTTTTGGAAATTTTAATTCAATAAGTTGTTTGATTTTTTGCTCTTACTGTTTTGCCTGAATTTCCCATAGGGTTTCTGGGAACAAATTTTTAGAATGATGTCAGAACTTATTGCTCTTCCTTATTAAATCAGAAAATTATTACAACTTAGCAAGTAAGATTTTTTCTAATTTTTATTCTGGAAATCACCCTTAAACTGGCATAAAAATGATTTAAACTCGACCTTACATAAGTGGGAATCGTCAAAACTCTGAAGTATCCATTTGAGGTAGTTTAGCACTTTTCTATAATTATTTTTTATTCAAGGCACTTTTTTGAGTACCTATCTAACAAAACAAATTTAGCTGAATCATGCTACAGAAAAAGTTTGAGGTTGTTATTAGTGTGTCCATTTTAGGTTTCATGTGTAATTTAGCAACGTACGAGAATTAAAATCCCCAGACTGGGAATTAAGTATATCCTTCTAGTCAACACCTAATTTGAATAAATAAAGCCATGTCACGTTTCACTAGAAATAATCAGGCTCTATTTGCATATTATGAGAACATTGCGCGTACGACATAATATAGAGAAATGCGACGAATGTCTAAAGCTGCCCTCATTCCACGAATAATGGTTTTAATACTTTTAAATGAACTGAATTCCACTAGTCTTCATAAATAAATATAACCTCATTTTGATCTCGGTAAAAAGAATATGGCCTCAAACGTTCCAAGTTTTATGTTCAATTAAGAACCATAATAAAATACTTTTATTTTATTACCCGGCTCACACGGTTTTAATTAAATCGACGATTGTTCACGGTAATAACGGAATTGTTTGCTTGAATAAGTATTCTCAGATCGGCGACAAATTTCCTTGGAAAGAAGTACGGAAAAGCACATGTCGGGGTGTCTCCCCAGGGGCATCAGATGCGTGACGGAACGGGAACGACAGCAAGAGACATCGAACAGTTTCTGATTTACTAACGTTTCGTATAAAGCACGGTGAAATCTGGTGCAAAAATCCCTAGGACTTAATGTTTTTCCTTTTTTAAAACGATAATAATTATAAACCGGAGTAAAATAATGGAGGAAAAACGTATGAAATAGGGGTTAAAATGCTAAAAAAATAATACAACAGACAAATGGTTCATTAATCCAAATTACAAAGTTAAATTCTGCAGAGGCATTAGCTACGTACATTGCTGTAAAAGTGAACAAAGGATAATGGGAAACCACGGCAAATACGATTAAATTAAACAAAAAAAGGCAGAATAGGGACATAATCTGATAACAAAGATAAACCAAGCTCGGTGTGGAAGGTCGCTCTATTGGGTTTACTTTCGCCAATCTAATTAAATTGGAAAATGATGCACTCCTACTTTCGTTTTTAGGTTATAAGCGAAATAAAGCCCTTCTACAAGTACATTTAACAAACTTATTTAGCAATTAATTCCATCAAAAACTTAACGGCTTGAGATTCAAATAAAGTGACGAAAACTGTAATCCTAAACTAAAATATCAAATTTTAGGTAAGTTTTAAACAAAAAGCATACGAAAATTGTGAGGAAGTTCAACAACTTAATATCGATCAAATAAATGTTTAAAATTTACTTAAAAAGAAGACTATAATCTTAAAGTAAAACATTAGAAAACATTCAAGGTTTCTAAGAACAAAATTAAAACTGGAATCATGTATAACCAATTTAAATTAAAATAAATAATTACTTAAATTCATGAAAATATGGACGAGAAAACTGTAATCCTGAACTAAACTAAACTAACAAAAAATAGTCCTAAATTTTAAACAAAAACAAAACGAAAGTTAATTTGCCTGAATGAATAATCAATGAAGGAATGTTTTTTAAAAGTTTGGAACTCCTGGGTACTTGGGACTTGAATATTATGTCAATCAGTCAAAAAAAAGGCCTGCTTTTCAAACCAGTCTAGAAGTTTCCTTCCTGCAAGTTTCCAATTTGCATACTTCACGTTATAAATAAGCTAAAAATAATTGGAAATTAAAAATTCAAGAGGTTCACTGCGAATTATTTTAACTTTAGCCTACTTTGAAAAATCAGCAAGCCCAGATAAAATATCGCCAAAGAATTTTAGGAAGCTGTAGTTTAGGATCTTCAAGTTAGTGCCGAAACATGTTAGGTATTTTTAAATGGTTCTTTAAGCAAGGATAACTTAGTCATATTGATAGTAAACATAGTTTGACTTTGCCTTTCAATCTTGGACTCAGAACCAAGTCATTAAGCTTTAATTTCAAGTGTTAATCTACTTCTATTAATCTAAAAAGCTTTGAACTTTCCTAAATATTTACTTTACTTGCAGAGACTTACTTTCTTATCTTTATAGATATTTTTATTTACTAAACCGTCCTGAAGTGTATTTCAGTACCCCTTAATTTCTTTTATAGTTACCTTGAGACCTGTTTAAATTGGAAAAGGGCTCTGACGGACAATTAATTCGTACTACATTGGAATTTTAAAGAAACTTTACAGCAAACGTCTTAAAAGCCTTTTTTAAATTATTTTAATTGGCACTCTTTTTAAATTAGATTCAAGAAACTACGATTAAAGACAAAATAATTATCTCGTCTTTCCTTAAAAAAATCCAGACAGAAAATTGCTTTAGACTGTCCTAGATTTGTATAAAACATTACCGGCGTTCTTTAATACCTGGGAATTTTCAAAATTGTCTCAGAATAAGAATTTTCATGACTTCTTCGCGTACTGCCTTTAATACCTATTTATCAAAAGAAATGTTGAATATCGCAGAAACTACTCTAAATCTCTTTAAAGCTGCTTGTAAATACCGCAAACTAACCTAAGAATATTTAGCGCCGATTTGTGTATTGTACTGTCCGAGAAAGCCGTTAATGTTCCCTCATTCTCTTAAAAAATTGTAGAACACTGCTACAAATTGCCTTGCTCGATTTGCTTTAAATGTCTCAGAATTCCCAAAATTGCATCAGCATAAGAATATTCAAGGTTCCCCCAGACTGCCTTAGATTTCTTTAAACTTCATAGAAATACCTGAGAATGCCGCAGATTGCTTTTAAATGCTCCAAATTGTCCGAGCTTAAAAATTTTTTGGGTTGTTTATTCCTTTTTACTTCTCTGGAATGTCTTTAATGCCATGTTATTCTGGCTTAGATTTCTTTGAACCTCCCCGAATTGCCTTAGAATGCCTATAACTGCATCTAAGTCACCCTGATTAAACCAGTTTACGAACTTTCAAAACTGTTTGCTTCATTGCACTGCCTTGCAGTGGCCTTAATGCCACCCCGTTCTTTTAACAAATACAGACAATCACTACACAAACTGCCCTTGAAATACATGAGAATGCTTCAGACTATTTTTAAATCCCCCAAACTGTGTCAGCTTAAGAATCCTCCGGATGTTTTTTTCTTTGAACTGCTTTAGAATACCCTTAAAGCTGCCTCATTCTTTTAAAAATCACTGAAAATTACTATGAACTTCCCTAGATTTCATTAAACTTTCTTGAAGTACCTGAAAATGCCTTAGACTGCTTTTAAATATTCTAAAATTGTCCCAGTTTAAGAATTTTTTGGACTGTTTTTTTCTCTTTCTACTGCCTTCAGCCCTAGATTTTTTTTAACTTTCCCAAACTGCCTTGGAATACCTACTACCTCAAAAGGGCCCAAACCGTTCCATCTTAAGAAGCTTTTTCATAGTATTTCTTTGGAATATCCTTAATGCAGCTTCATTTTTTTTAAATACAGGCAATTACTACAATCTTGCCACTTTCTCGAGCTGCCTTAGAATCCTTCGGACTACCTCAAAATGCTCTCAACCGTCTCAGCCTAGGAATTTTCAATAGTGATTTCGATCTTATTGCCTTGAAGTACCCTCATTACCTGCTTTACAATGCCTTGGACTACCTCGAAATGCCTCAACTTGTTTTGGTGTAAATAAATGCGGACAGGAATTCCTTTGGAGCTGCATTAATGCCCTAAACATTGCCCAACTTCGACATTAAATTGGTAAAATTTAAGTTTTGCTCCAAGTCAACAGATTTTTGCACTAAACAACAAAGATTGTTTAGCAAAAATCAGGCTTTGCTTAGATATACACAACTCTGAAGGATTTTCATCGTTATTGCCTTGGAAATTAAATTTTAATTCCAACATTGTGATTCAAATACACCTTCAAGTAAAAACCCGATACTTGTATGTTTGAGAGACTAAAGTTCAAGGTTATTATTCGATTGATATGAAAACGTAAAGATTTATAATTAAAAATTAAATAAATCAAATACAGTAATTACTGAAAACCTTGAACATTAAAACATGAGATTACTTATTTGTTGCAGGACTGTAGTTAAAGATGACTGAAACATTTATTAACAAGATTTCCTAAAAAATAAGTTGTTGTAAATTGACCTCTTTGGAGCTTATTTAATTTAAAAAAAAAATTGTGTTTTTGACAGGCTAAATGTTTTGGTTTTCTACGTTCAGATTCTGGAATAAAGGAATGTTGAGGTAGAGTTTTGTTTCTCTATAAGGCGTCCGGATGCATTTCTAGAAGCCCTTTCAGATAGATTTGGGCAGCCTAAAGTCGTTAGAAGCATTTTTAGATAGTTTGGAGCAGTTTTTGGAAGTTTAAGGTAATTTGTGACAATGTCTTTGGATTTTGTCAAGACAGCTTGGCGCATTTTCAGCAGGAGCTGAGGCATCTTAATGCATTGTGAGGCATTTTTAGGTAATTTTGTGCTATATTGGAAAAGTCTTTAACAATCCTCTGATTTCTTTAAGGTAACTTCAGGCATTCTGAGGTATACCAAGGTAATTTTGTACTGTATTAGGAAAAGCGAAGGCAATCTGTGACCACCTCTCGATTTAGTTAAGACAGTTTCAGGTACTTTTAGCAACAGCTGAGGCAACTTTAGGTACTCTGAGGCTGTTTTAGATCGTTTAGGGCGGTAGTAGGACCTACGGAGGCGGTCTGTGGTAACCTTTCAATTTTTAAGACAGTTTGAGGCGTTTTCAGCGGCAGCTGAGGTAACTTCAGGCATTCTGAGTCTTTTAGGGTAGTTTAGGAAAGTCGGAGGCAATTTTGAAATAATATTGCTTTACTTTCAAGGCGATTTAAAGAATTTATAGTGCAGCTTAGGCAGGTTTTGAAAGCCTGAGGTAGTTAGAGGCATTTTTTACAAGTTGGGGCAGTTCAGGAAAGTCTAAAGGCTGCAACAATCTGTCGTTTCTGTTAAGGCAACTTGAAGCTTTTATAGGAGCAACTGAGAAACCTGATGTAGTTAGAGGCATTTTTAGATAATTTTGGGCAGTTTTGAAAAGTCTAAGGAAGTTTTCAGCAACCTTTCGTGTCTGCTAAGTCAATTTGAGGCATTGTTCGAGGCATTTTTAGATAATTAGAGGTAGTTTAAGAGCGCCCGAACAGTCGTTGGACTTTGTTAAAGGAGTTTAACAAACTATATTTCTGCAGTGATTTATTGAGTTTAAAGGAAAATTCGATACAGCTACGTTAAACAATATTAATGCGAAATTTATAATGTTTGGAAAACATGTGCAGTATTACAAAATAGAAATTTGTTTAGTTCGAATTCTAGCACCTTTCAAATTTCTTTGAAACAAAAAATAAAGGTTCACACCCAAACCGTGCCTTTTTTATGAAATATTGATAAACCTATTAATTCCTAAAAGTGGGAAAAAAGCTATTTGGGATAAACCTTTAAAAATTCATCACTGTTTTAGTTCAGGTCTCCTGAAAATGATTTTTTTATTAAAGGGGTTGTTGCTACAGCCTCCATTTTTCCAGACCACGTCCTGTTGAATTATTTCTAAACAAAATTTTGCCAATTATTAATTCGATTAAAGCAAATTTCGGATATTTTTTGTATGTGGCACTTTTTGATTGCTTCCAAGAGAAAGGCTCTAAATAACTGCGCAGGTTGATTTGTAGCTCGCTAATTAATCCAAAAGATTAGGTAAGCAGCAAAGACTACTTTCCCTTTCTGAATATTCATGGTTACAATCGATTTTGTCATTTATTGCCCGAATACCGGACGAACTCCCACTGGAGTAATAAATAATTTAAAGGTGTAATCAACGTTAAAAATTTATTTCACAAAATTAAATTATTCCCTGTTAATTATTTGTTTATCAGTTACTAAATTATCTATTTTAAGGTCATTTCAAATATCGCCCCACTTAAGGCACCCACTCAGAAAAAATTGATTTTAATCAAACCCTTGAAGAAGTTCTTTACATTTTAGTAATATTCGGGGTTTTCTGCACTAATGCCTAAGATTTCGTCCAATAAATAAATAAATTAATACCTAACCTACCCCTAAACTAATTTATTCTACGATGTGATGGGTTATCATTAATGGTTGGCTTGGTATTTACTTGTAATCACCCCAACATACAACATCGTTTTTTAAAATTTAATCCAAATATTCGGTATACAATTGAAATGGAAACGTCAAAAGTGAGAGGCGAAAAAACTTTCCCAACAAATGCCAGGCAATTTTATTCCCATTGGTTTGAAAAGTTCACGTGAAAATTAGGAAGGCATTACTTTTCCCAAGTCTAAAAGGGCGACTTTTATACGGATCCATCAACGGATTCGTTTCTCGCAAGAAGTGGCCAACTTTGTAGAAGTTAGAAAAGCGATTTCGTGAAGCATTCAAAGGAATTTTCGTTCTTGTGAATGGCAACACATTTATCAAAGTGACTATAGAGGTGTAGATCCATGACCTACCTTTGCTTCCTCCTGTTACGCCCTTCTGACTTCCGAAAGATCCTGGTGGTGTTTTATATATCCTTGGACATCACACACCCACTAGTTTGGAGATTAATATCACTAACTTTACTTAAATCGATTTAAATTTATTAATTTTCCTTCTGTTTTCTTTAGTTGTTGCTTCTTCAAGGGTTATATGCACAAGAACATTGTAAAAGTTAATTTTTAGGGTTGATTCGTGTAGGAAACTGTCGATTTTCTGGGATTAAAGCAGGGCGAATCTTCGATATTTGCGATTTTTTTAAAAAACATTTTTGAAATTTTCACGAAGAGCTTGGTCTATCTATACGTTTCTGTAAGGTTTCTGTTTTAAATTTTCAAGGCGGATTCTTAAGGGAATGTTAGGATTTTATAGCTTTAAATTTCACAATGGCTTAGTCCGAATTTTTTTTGAAAAACCAGCACAGCTGAACAAGTTTGCTATATCGTAATTGTTTCCGGAAGGGTGGGTGGTTTTGGTTATAGCGTCGCGAAGGCACGGTCACTACTGACGAGGAGGGAAATAACTGACGCAGACGCCGACGCCGTTCCCTTCCAATATGCGTATTTCGAAAGTTGTCCCTTTTCCCACATTTGACAATACCTTTAATTATACCTTCGCTTTAATACAAGATCAAAATTTAACGAACTGCTCGTTATGTTTATAATTCCGGTGGTTTTCCTGGATTTTATTAGTAAACCCTAATCTTGAATTAACGCAGGGTAAATTGAGGAATTTAAATTAATCTTTGCAAATGGATGTTCTGTGTTGTATGAGTTAGTAGTGAATTTAAATGAAGGACGTAGGCGTATAGTTTCTACGGTCGTAGGTGGATTCAGGAAAAAATTTCGTTGGGTTTTGTTGAATATTTCATGGGCATTCATCATAAACCTTTTTTTTTTGGTTAATGACTTGAGACAGGTGGAAATTTTTGGTTTAATTTAATCTTGAGCTACCCTTAAATCGTACTACTTGGGCGAAATTAAATTAAAATTAGGAATAATCCTGAAAACTCTTAGGAAATTGAGGAAATTTTTAAAAAATTAGAAAAGTTATTGGACTAAGGAGGAAACAAAATGCCCATTTCAAGGATGCCTTTACTGCGAGTAAACCTTCAGGGAAGACTTAACATCTTTATCAAATAGTGGAGGAAAAATACTTATTTAACAAATTTGAAAAATAAATAGTAACGAAAGATCCTTTTGAAGATTCCGTTTCTTTTGTTCATCGGTTCATGTCGAGCACTGGGAGATAAAACATTAACCTACGAATTTTTGAGTTAATAAACCTTTAAAAAATTTGAAGAAATTTCCCAATTCAGGAAGTAAATATTCCGGAAATTCGGAACATAGAGGTTTTAACGACTGAAAATTTTAAATATTCAGCACATATTCAAAATTTAGGTAGCTAAAATCCTTCTGAGAGTTCCGAATATTTTCATCTTTGCAAAATATAATGTAGAAAATCAGGAAAAATTTTAAATCAGAAGAAATCTTCTCAATGTTGCGCATGATTCCTGAGAAGAAGATATAACTTGAAATTTCAGAAACTTCTATAAATTCGCAAGAGGTTTCCCAGTTCAGGAAGTAAAAATCCTGGTAATTCGGAACATTTCGTACTTTAGAAAAAAACACGATTTAGACTACCGAAAAATTTAAAAACCCAGAAAATTAAATATTTTAGATAGGAAAATCGTTCTTAAAATTTCGAATATTTTAATCCTTAAAAGATATAATGCTAAAATTAGGAAAATATACCAGGTTTATTAAGAAATCTTCCGAAAGTTTGGAATATGTGATTCCTGAGAAGAAGACTTAATTTTATACTTAAGAAACTTTTTTAAAGTCGGGCGAAAATTCCGAATTTTGGAAGAGAAACCTCTGGAAATTCGGGACATTTCATACTCTAGAAAAAACACGATTTGGACTACAGAAAAATTTAATTACTCCGTAAACTTGAAATTTTAAATAGCTAAAATCCTTCTTAAAATTCTAAATATTTTGTAAAATGTAATTTGAAAAATCAGGAAGACGTTTAGAAATAATGTCTTCTTCAATACACTTTGGATATTTTATTCCTAAGCAGAAGATTTAATTTAAGAGTACTTTGTGCCTATATAAAAAAAGGTATAAACTGAAACACATGAAAAATAGAATATTTTAAAAATCAAAGAGAAAGTTTCCAGTTCAGGAAGCTAAAATCCTTTCACAACATTTAGAATATTGCATTCCTTAAATAAAGGAATTAATTTTACAAATAAAAGATTTTGAAGGTTTTGAAAAATGTTCAAAATTCAGAACAGAAGAATTCGGGATATTTCGTAACTTACTACGTGAAGAACACCGACTGAAGACATCACAATTTGAGAAGCTAAAGTTCTCTTGGAGGTGTTCAGCACCAAGCCTCAGAAAATAACACATCTTCTGAATTTAAGAAATTCAAAAAAAAATTAATATTAAGAACAAATCCTCCTCTAAGTTCCAAATATTTTTTTTTTTTAAATAATACAATTTAAAAAAGCAAAGTTTTCTCTTCTTAACAGTTTATGTAAGCAAATAACAACTAAGCTTCCATTTTAGAATTTGAAATCTTCCTATTTTCCACCACATTTACAAGAACTGTGATTGTAATTCGTCCAAATCACCTAATTTTTAAATATTAAAAGAGAAATCTGAGGATTAATTCTCAGCTTCAAGTTTTTATAAGTAACAAAATCAAAGATGTTAAAATTTAACCCCCTTTTAACCCAGCGATTTATGTTATGCACGATTGATTCAGTTACCATAGCAACTTGCAGTTAGGAAACACTTAGGTTTTAAGGTTCTTTTGTGCAATTGTCCATTAAGGCTGTAAAATGTCCGACGATTAAAAAAAGAAAATTAAATTAATAGCCGGCCTCGTTTTATGCCTTTTGGGTTCCCTCTTTTTCTATTACAAATTTGAGGCTTGATTAACAAAGTGCTCAGGCATTTGGACAAAGAATATTTTGAGTTTTATAAAAAAAAAAAAAAATCAACTTAGCTAAAGAAGTACATACACAAAATTGGCTAAATCCATGGCAGCCAACAACCTCAACCTCAAACAGCAATAAAAAGTTCTACTTACGTACAACTAAAAACATCCAAATTCACATGATGAAATCGACCCTTTTAACGCCTTTCCTTACTGTTCACAGAAATGAATCTTTGAAGTATCATTCAGTTTGCAATTTACTTCAAAGAAATATTCGATTGGTCGGGGCAGGCTTTAATAGCAGGGAAAAATTTCAAGCTGTCCTTATTAAAACGCTTCAAGTTACAAAGGTGAATAATTTGCGTTCCATTCATAATTCCTGATGCCTGGTCGTTTGAATTTGAGTAAGTTTATGGTTTTTCGCAGTTTTGAAATATTATTACTTGCATTGAATGTTGTTAATTGAGATTTTAAACAAGTACACAGCGTGAAACGAAGGTGCTGTGGCGTTTGTTAGTCGTGAACCCTTCAGCGAGTTTATTTTGTGGAAATCATTAAAGATGGATCGCCAAACGAACGAATCCTTAAAAATCTGACTTACAAAGTGAAACTTTCGGTTATATTTTTAGTTGAAGTCCTGCTTCTAGATTAGAAGGCCCAAAATTCCAATAAATTCCCAACACTTAGCAGTTCGAAACTTTTTAATAAATTTAAACAGTTACATCTTTGACAATTAATTAAATTTTAAGGCACAGCCTCTCAAAAAATAATTACAGATTAGGTATATTTCTAAACGTTAGTTCTGAAGACAATCAGCTGATTGAAAGCGTTTAGTTTTATTACTTTTACATACAGGTATTTTAGTCCACCTGCAATTAGGGCAGTACTTTCTACGTTCACAGTAAATTTCGTCTTCCAAGTGGCGACAAATGCATTCCAGTAAAATGCGACTTACGTTCTTGCACATTCCTTTAGTAAATGTCGATGGTGGTGTCCCACCTTTAAATGGGTGTATTTGGTGAATTCGAATAACGCCTAAAGAAGAAGAAAATAATAATAACAAACACAGGATTTGTTGTGTTAACATAGCTGTGATAAGAGTAACTTATCCAAAAGCACAGTTTTGTTCAATTTGTACAAATTTTGTAAACATTCATAAATTTAAAGTACGTAATATTCCATTAGTGTTTAATTTGAGTTGTTTTATATTGTATTGTGCTGTTATTAATTTAGCAAATAATTGAAGGTTTATATTTATTGTGTGCTGTGGTGATTGTGGTATGATGTAATCAGTTTTGTAGAATATTTCTGCAAATTCGGTTAGCTTTAACTTGGTTTATCGGTAAATTCTATCGAAAATTAATTTTTTAATTTTTAGGGTTAAATTGAATCAAAATTTCATAATTTTGCACAATCTTTAGGGTTATACGTAGCTTTGAAAAAATAAGAATCAGCTGAATTCGTGACTTTCAAAAATTTCCAAACTAGGGCAGAATTAGCTGCTTTAGTTTTGAATCTTGGAAGTCCTCAGTGTTCAGTTTTGAGCTTTTTGGCAAAAGTTAGGACAGATTCTGCGTACACAATTATATTATTGAGCACCTTTTCAGAGTTATAGAGGTTTTTCTAAGAATAAAAATCATATTTTCAAAAATGTCCAAACTAAAGCAATATCCCTTGTTTCAATCTAAAAAGCTTTCAGTTCTCAGCTTCAAGTTTTATGGGAAAATTAGGAGAGTTTGAAGGTTGGGGTGAAGCGGAGTTTCATAATTTAGCACATTTTCAGAGTTGTGGGTATTTTTTAGAGAATAAACATCAGCTGAAATATTTGTTACGATTTTCAAAAGATTCCCAACTAAAGCGTTTGCATTTTAACTGTTTCAGTTTTTAATCTTGGAAGTTCTCATCTTTGTGTTTTTGGGAAAATTAGAACAGCTTCAGGGTTGAACTGAAGCACAATTTCATAATTTGGCACGCCTTGAACTTTTGAAAGAAGAAAAACCAGCTGAAGTTAAATCTTTGTCAGGATTCTCAAAGATTTGCTAACTAAAACAATAATAGACTTCAGTTTCCAGTCTTGAAAGTTTCGAGTTTTCAGGTTTGAGTTTTTAGGAAAATTCAGGGTTGAACTGATTCAAAATATCATAATTTAGTACGATTTTAGAGCTCTGTATATTTTTCAAAGAACAAAAGTCAAGCGAAGCAAAATTAGTTTGTTCGATTTTTTAATGTTGAAAGTTTTCAGTTTTGAGTTTTCTTTAGCAATAGAAAATCTTTTGGAAATTCCAAATGTTTTTCCCTGAAAGAAAAAAGGAATATTAAGAAAATTGAAAATATAGGTAGGGAAGCAAAATCATTTTGAAATATTTCGATCCTCGAAAAAATAAGAATTTATTTATTTTAAAAAGGAGAAAGTTTATAAAGAATAAACCGTCCCTGAAATTCGAAATATTTAATTCCTGGGAAGAAAATCGATTGGCACGTTTTAAACGGTTTAAAAATTTCTCAACGTTTCACCCACTTTTTTAAGGGGTTTCTTTAGGAGGAAGAGGAAAAATCTTCGATCACCGATATCCCTTATTTTTTCAACAGAAAAATCCGTAAGGCCATTGAAATCATCAAGACCCCTAATAACTTGAATCGTGACACTGGTTATCATCTATTAGACATATGGAGTTCTGTAATCCCTACTCGCTCTGCACCCTCCACTTCTAACCAATCGTCGTCTTCGTCGGATACGCTCGACCGGTATAAATTCGCTGCTTTTTCTGTTTTTCTTCAGAGATTCAACATCCTGATTTCGTAGAGACCAGACGTATTGAGACAGAATTCATAAAAACGTGTTCAGTCCAATGGTGTAAGCCAGGTTGGTTGCACGTGCTTGAGGAGTTACGGTTTTTTTTAAACAGCCTGACAGATTGTTTCATACCAGGTTTAATCAAACTTTGCAGAATTCCTTAATTATCGAATTAACAGGCTTTTTTAAGCTTTACAAAGACTTTTTCAAGCCTAAAGAATTCCTAAACTTCGAACGATGGCCACCTTAGACGAGGAAGCGATGAGCCACTTGCCCCTTGCGGAATCCAGGAAGCGTCTGGATGACTACTAAAACGTCCCAAGGAGGCCTATCGCATCGCCTCAGAAGCCATGGAAGCCACCACCAGCCCGGAAGAAGTACGAGTCAAGGAGGCCGACGAAGTCACCACTGAGGTTCCAAAGAGATCACGAAAGCGCAAGAAGGAAGAGTCTCCCATACCGAAGAGCTCCACCTCAAACAGCCCCCCCCCCCGATGTCAACCTTGCCGCCCGAGTTTCTCCCTTCGAACGAAGGATAACTGGGTAGCGATTTACGCGAAACTTCGCTCCTTAAATCCTGACTTCACCAAACCCAAGACCGTCGCCGACGAAATTATCTTGTCCCACGTTAGCATTGAGGATTACTGTGGTATTACCGCGTTCTTCACTCCACAAAAGCTACCTTTCCACACCTACGCCCTGGTGGCGGAAAAAGCTCTGAAGGTGGTACTCCGAGGTATCCCGGAACCGATAGACATCGCCGAAGTGAAGGAAGTCCTCGAGATTCCCCGTGATCTCTGTGGCCTGGATGTGTCGCAGCCGGAAAAAAATCCCCTTACCGCTAGTTTTAGTCAACCTGACTAAATCCAGCAAGACCAAGACCGTCTTGTCCCTCAGGATCACGGTTGCGTCACCAAGAAGAAGGACCCAGATTGGGCAGTGCCATCGCTGCCAGAAGTTCGGCGACTCCCAGCGATGCAGCCATACCGCTCCGAAATGTGTGACGTGTGAAGCGGCACACCACATCGGGGAGTGCGAGAAGACAAGGGACGTTCCCGCCACTTGCGTGAACTGTAACGGCGCTCATCCCGCCAACTATAAGGGGTGCAGCACGTACCCGAAGCCTTCGATCGTTTCCCGTGCTGCTGGCAGTTACGCTGCCGCCGTAGCACAAAAGAAGAGACCCCTAAATGTCGCTCCAACAATTCCACAATTCCAACCGCAACCCTCCACATCTGCAATCACCCCTTTCGCCCCTCAGGCGACGCTTGTGATGACCCCGGCCGAGCGTGCCTCGGCGGCGGCTGCCCCTGGTTTCAATTTATAGGGGCTCTATCTCGGAGCTCTGCTCCAGGATAGACTTCACCCGTCTGGTCGCCCTGGCCAAGAGCATCCTATCCACCCTTGGGGATGTAAAAGGCCCCATGCTCATCCTTTCCGTTCTCCTGAGCCATGCTCAAGATTTCCAGAACCTATTCACACTTCATCATGTGTAAATCCACTTTACAGGTCAACGAGAACTTCAGGTCCCTTAGAGTCCACGACGAAGAGGATCACCTTCGACGGAAGTGGCTACTTCTACTCGCCCCCCCAGTTGAGGAGATATCTGAATGAACCAGTTCCGACAAGATCAACAGAAAACTCCAAACGCCAAGTAGAAGATCCACAGATGAAAGACGTGTGAGACTAAGTCTCGGAACTCCGTTAGCCCAGAAGTTTATCGTTCATCGTTCATAGTTTGTTTTTCTTCAGAAGGTTTTCGCCTCTCACTTGGTTAACAAGTTGAGTTGCCGTTCCTATCTTTCTCTTGCTAAAAGAGTTTCGCCTTTGGCGTGGTTGACACGTTTAGTTACCGTATTCTGTTAGTAATCCCCTTTTCTTCCTGAAGAAGCCCCTTAAAAATGTGAGCGAAACGTTGAGTCCTTCTGTCTCAACAATTACACGGTTTCAACCCGCAAGATGTTCTGTTAACATTGACACCGACCGTGGAAGTCTTCGAATTCAAAAATACCGAAACTAAAACGAAATTAGCTCTTTTAGTTTTTAATTTTCTCAGTCTTCTCAGAATCTTTGCGAAAAACAGAATAGTTCCGGGGTTGGACTGAAACAAAGTTTCATAATTTGGAACGTTTTCAGAGTTGTCAAGGAATATAACAAATGTATCTGATGTAACAACGCCCCGTAAGGGAGCATGGCCCGCAACGTGGAGGATTAATAAGGCCTCCTATGTCGCTTCCCATACCTTGATCATCTCGCACGCTATGCGTATGGGGTGATGTGGTAAGCACCACGCTTTCGACAACCCGTCGAGCATACAACTCGGGTTTGAACCTGCACTGTAATCGAACGCCTTAATCACTAGGCGACTCCGGCGATCAAGGAATACGTCTAAATCAACTGAAATTAAATCTTTGCCACGATTTTCAAAAATTTACAAATTAAAGCAATGTTAGCTGTGTCAGGCTCTGGTATTGGTGACTAATATTTTTGATTTATTAGTCCTAATTTAATTAGTATTTTATTAGGGTGAGACGGTCTTGGGCTGGTTTCTTGTTGTTTGGTTATTTATTATCAAAATAAGAGTTTCGTAATTTAGCACGTTTTCAGAGTTGTACGTTATTTTTTAGATAATAAAAATCAAGTGAATTTTTGTCACGATTTTCCAAACTAGAGCAATATTAGCTGTTTGCGTTTTTAATGTTGGAGGTTTTCAGTTTTCAGTTTCGAGTTTTTGTGAAAAGTATGACAAGGTTGAACTGAATCAAAATTTCATAATTTAGCATGTTTTCAGAGTGTGCCTATTTTTCAGAGAATAAAAATCTTAAAACTTTTCAGTTTTTAGCTTTCAGTTTCATGGAAAAAATTAGGACAGCCTTAAGATTGGACTGAATCAAAATTTGATAATTTGGCACTTCACTGTTACAAATTTTCAAAGAATAAAAATCAGTTCTTTTTCACGATTTTCATGAATTCTCCAACTAGAGCAATGTTTGCTGCTTCTGCATATAATCTTGGAAGTTTTTAGTTTCCAACACGTTTTATGTGAAAATTAGGACAGCTTCAAGGTTAAGCTGAATCGATATTTTTCTAATTTGTTACGTCTTCAGCCGAAGTTATCTTTGGATCAGTATTGTTTTGTAATTTTCAAGCTAAAGCTATTTCAGTTTTTAATCTTAGATTCTCAGCTTTGAATTTTTGTGGAGATTAAGACAACTGCAGGGTTGGACTGATATGAATTTTAAAGTGTAGCCGTCTTCAAACAATAAAAAAATGCGATGATTGTCAGACATTTTAACTATAGAAGTTTTGAGTCCTTGCTCAAATTCGGACTGCCTCAGGTTTGGGCTGAGTCAAACTTTCTTCAGAACTGCTGAAAATTCGTTGAACTTTAATGTTTACCACATTTTTCAAAAATAATTAATATTAGCTGTTTTAGTTTCTACTCTAATTTTTCAGCCTCCAATTTTAGTTGGGTAACTTAATACGGCTTCAGGGTTGGACTGAATTAAAATGCACCATTTACCACCACCAGTTCAGGGCTGGAATAATCCAAAATTACCCCCACCTAGATATTTTGGGAGACCTAAGCTTCTCTAAAGATTCAGAATTTTACTTGCTTTTTAGTATTCAACCCATTAGTTCGATATATTAGCACATATTGTAAGTCGAGAACCTGCTTTTAGCTCAATTTTTAACCATCGATGTTATTCTCTTGATGTCTTAGAAAATACCTATAGAGTTTAAGCCTGAAAATGGAGTCAACTAGATAAACAACCACTTTAGCTGTCAGCTAAACTAGGAGTCGGAAACCCTGGACATTTTTATTACAACTTTAACATCAAATATACGTCGATGTTTAGTTGAGTTAAATTAAATTTCCTAAGAGTGAAATACGTCAGGTAACGATAGAGGTCTCAATTTGTAGCTTTTAAAATCGATTTGGTTTTGCTCTTTTTAAGGCTGAACTTTAGTTAGGTTTAGCCGATTGTTTTTCAGCTTTGAATTATTTTAATCTGAAGGTTTATTAAAATTTTGAAACCGAAACTAGGTCCGTACTTAGCTTAAAATCCAGTGCCTCGACGAAATCCAATCGATTTGATGAATAATAATTTTAGCCCTTTTTTAATTATAAATTTTGTGAGATCTAAAAACAAATTACGAGCAAAAAGGGCATCTCCCACGTTCTTAATCGCCAGGAAGATAAAACAAAGCGTTTCCATATTTTCAGCGTTTATGTAAGTACGTTGTTGGTCACGTCCTTAATGTCGTTAAACACCTACTGCCTGGTTGTTAAGGGATTTTTCGAACTAAAACTGAGGCTTTTTGTTTTATTTGGTGGCCAGTTTATTACCAATTTGTGTATCTAATAATTTTTGTACGTGATGTTGCTCAAATTTCTTATTTGTTGAATTTGTCGGAGTTTAACAAACCCCTTGGGTTTGGCTTAAAACATCGTGCAATTATTTAAATATGTAAGCCAATTGAAGGTTGAAATTAAGTATTTTGAAAATTTCAATAAATATTTTCGTTTGGAAATTCTAAAGAATTCTAAAGTTGTGTTGTAATCCCAAATTTGTAATAAACTTCAGGCCACGTGTTTAAAGAGATTTAAACGAGTTACAGAATCGATTGATATGGAAATTTATTTGTTGATGGTTTTGGGCATCATTTTTCGAGTCATTTTTAGCTTGGCTAAAGCTCATTTCAGTAACAAAGCAGCTTTCATTAACCCGATTCCAACAATTTGACATCAAAGTGTGTTAACCCATTAGACTTCAAACATAAACATAATCCACAGCTTTCGAAAAATTAGGCATAGTGTTAATTCCAAACAAAATCGATTACTTAACTTTAATCCCGTTTTAATTGCGTATTATTGTTACTCATATTTAATGCAGTATTAATCTAACATTTGTATCACATGTCAATACATCAAAACCGAATATTGTATCCGTTATTAATCAGAATGGGAAATAAGCAGCTAATAACGCTACCACATAATTAATACCTGGGTGGACATGATACCAAACCGAGTACCAAGCATTATAACAACACAGCAGTATAAATCAAAACATTATTTAACCGATTGTTTATGGAACAACAGGATATTAAATTTTTAGATGAATGGCCTTAATACTCCATAATTTATATTAATTGAAAAATAGACTTTGTTCAGTTGCATAAAATTGTTAATGTCTTAATTTTTGATTATACGAAATTAGGCGTGGATTTCTGTTGATTCCGTTTTAATTATTTAAGATAATACTTGAAGAGCTTTGAAATGAAGCTCAGCCAAGTCGCGGTTTGAATTTGCGTTCTTTCCATTGCCAAATGAAGAGCCCTCCCCTACTCACCTCTAAAGCAACAGAAGCTGTCAATTTTTGTCTTTTAACTCTATGCCTCTCAGTTGTTTGCGTTTTCCTTAGTGAAAATGTTGCAATTAGCCTGATAAAAACAGGCAAAATCAACCACAAAGGAATTAAATATAGCAGATCTTTTCATTCCAAGTGAATACTTTGTATGTTATAACGTATTTCAAAAACGTGAAGCTTGATTATTGCTGAAATTTACTGCTCGGTAATAAAACTCGTGTGTGATAAGTTTATATAGCAGGGTTTTAAAGATCAACTGGCGTGTTTTAAGAGGCTATTACGCTTAATACAGTTTTGAAAATAAAATTTTTGGCCGTAGTGGCCAAATATTTAGCATTGTTCTTTTACTTGTTCTTTTGAGTCTTGTTATTCATTAAAAAATGAAACTCAATCGCCTGTCTTGCATTACCAAAGTAAGATTTAATTTTATAGGTTTTTTTAGGGATATAAAGGATTTCAAGGAAAAAATTTAGAATTTTAATTAAAAAACGCGCTTTTGTGGGTTGAAACAAAATTATAAAATGTGCTTGTTTCCGTTTCACGCATCCGGGTTCGTTTTGAGTGTAGCGCTTGCGCTTACGTATAGTTCGTGAAATGAACTCGAAGTAAATCCATTTCCTGTAGGTACAGCAAGCCCGAACTGCAGTTCCTTTCCTTCACTCCTTTTAAATTCTGTCCTGCGATATGCTACCGAAATTATGGTATTGTGATAGAGTGTCAAGTCGTTGGATTGTCTTTGTTCTGAATTTTGAAAGGATAAAAGGGATTGTTAATTTCCAGTCGCTGAACTGAAAGCTCCGGAAGGTTGAGTGCTTGAATAAGAAAATTTCAGATCTTGGTATTTTTTTCATTTGTTTCCTTTTTCCTTGTCTAGTTCGTGAATGTTACTTATAATTCTGTCTTTCGGAAGATTGAAAATGAAATTGTAGTCCAGGATTTTTAAGGTTTAGGATATACCTTTTCAAGTCTTCAAACAGCCACAAAAATGTTAATCAGTCCGCATAGTGGAAAATAAACCTAACATTTCGTCCCCATTAATTGTTTGAGACTTCTGTTCATGAAATTTAACCTCCGGATTCGCCCTTTTATGAAAATTCTATATTCTTTCAAGTAACGTCAGAAGACTTTAGTTAATTCAGGATGTTAACGACAAACAAAACTTTAAACCATGAATTTCTTGTAACTTCTGGTTATGAAACTTAACCTAAGGAAACGCCTTTTTATGCAGAATTTCATATTCTTCAAGTTTCGCCAAAAGACTATGGTGTTAACTATAAGTAAAACTCAGAATCTGCATATTTTTTAAGTAACGACAGAATACTGCATTTTATTCAGGATGTTACCGCTAACAAAACTCCACTTTTGTTGTAATCTTCAACCACGGCACAACCATGGAAATATCTTGTAGCTTCTGGATGTGAACTTCAACTTCTGCATACGCTTTTTCATGTAGGATTCTATTGTTTTCGAAGTAGCGTGAGAGAACTTTAATTAATTCAGGTTATTAATAATAAGCAAAACTGGTTGGAGTTAGATAGGAGCAATGAGAAAAGAGTGGTTAAATTATAAATTTAGACATTCTTCGTAAACGAATTTCAGGGCGAAATTAATTTGGAAGCAGACTTGGACTTGAATTAATAAAAAAGGGGCCCTTACGAAGTTCGTTTTTTTGCACACACAAAGAGCAGCAATAATTTATAATGTCTTGATTGTAATAATTATTTTTAATTTAGTAGCTATCTTCATCAGAAGTTACAAGATCTTGAGGTAATTCTTGAGGTTAATTCTATCTGTGGTGTATTGTAATTGTTGAACTGCTTCTTGCAAATCCGTACTTTATGTGATTATGGCCATGTCATCGGCAAATGTGTTTATGGATGCTCGAATATATGATGTATAGACGTTGAACAATAGAGGCTCTAGGATAATTCCTTGGGGAACTCCAAAAAAGAGAAGCTAACTTGGTACGCTAACATCGAAGAGCTTTTTATTTAGGCCTTTGATGCACACCTTGTCGAAGTCCTGCGCTATATCCAAAAAGATAGCTATAGTATAGCACTTATTTTCAAATCCTTTTTCAATTATTTCGCTAATTCTCTGGAGCCGATGATAGGTTGAATAATGATTGAAAGGGTTGTAGTATATTTAGGGTGTCGACCAGTTGTAGTAAGCAAATATGAATAGTTCTCTCTAAAATATTGGAAAGTGCCATAAGTGGGCTTCTTGGCCGGTGGTTCTTCTTTGTTTTTTCCAGGTTTAGCAAACATGAGGATATGAGTGTGTTTTCTTTTGCGAGGAAAATGAGCAGTGCGAAGACATGCAATAGTAATTCAGAATGGATGATATGCCAAGCATTTTCTGATTAGGTGTTGCAAAACTGTGTTTGGTATTAGGTCGTGCGAGACTCCTAGCTAGTAGCTAGGAGCCTAGCGCTTTTGGCACTGCGGCAACGAGCTTCTCGTTAGAAGATTTCAATTAACTCAATTTTTTAGCAATAAGCATTATAAGCAACCTTTTGTTTCAATCTTCAACCATCGAACCTTGGTAGTTTCTTGAAAGCCTTTTCATGAAGGATTCTATAACGTTCAAGTAACGTTTTTAATTAATCAAGGTCGTTAACGATGAACAAAACTCAGCATTCCCATTTTTTTATATTTCAACCATTGCCCACCCATATTAGTTTCTTATAACTTCTGGTTAAATTAAACCTCAGAAAATGGCTCTTCACCAAGGGTTATATATTTTTTTAAGTATTATCAGAAGACTTTACTTAGTTCAGGCTATTTTGTTCAAATTTATATCCATGGCTCTTCTTCTTTCTTCTAACTTCTGGTTATGAGTTTCAACTTCAGCGTACATCTCTTTATGAAGGATTCTCTATTTATTTTTATAACAAAACTCGGGACATACTGAAAGCCCTTGTTCAAATCTTTAATCATCCCTTAACCATGGAAGTTTCTTGTATTATTTGGTTATGGAAGGATACACTTTTTCGTGAGGGATCTGTTTATTATTTTAAGTAACGTCTGAACATATTAATTAGCTAAGCTTGTTATCCATAGGCTAAGCCTTTTTTTTGTCATCATGGAAGATTATTATAGCTTTCATTGGGGAATCGAACTTTGCGCGTGATTTATTGTTATATTTAACGTGCGATGACGTTAATTAACGGAGGTAGTTAGTCACTAACAAAAACCTTTCTTTTAATTCATTGAACCATCGTCCAACCATGGAACTTTATGTAAATTTTAGTTATGGAACTGCTGAACTCCAGGTTATGTGTTTTTGTGAGTGATTTTGTATTACTACGAGTAGGTATAAGTAACGTCCGACGACGATAATTAGCTGAGGTTGTTTACCACTACAGGCAAAACCTTTTTATTCGTTAACCTTCGCCCAACCATGCAAGTGTCTTGTAACTTGTGGTTATGGAATTGAACCTCAGGGTATGCCTTTTGCAAGGGGTTTTGTATTACTTTATGTACCGTGCGAAGTCGTTAATTAGCTGAGGTTGTTTGCCATAGCTCAAACCTTTTTTTATTTCTACAACCATCCACCAACCATGAAAGTTTCTTGTAACTTTTGGTTATGTAATTGAACTGTAGGATATGCCTTTTTGTGTATTTTAAGTCTGAGAGCGTTAATCAATCGTTAACCATAATCATCATAGTCAAAACCATTTCTGTTATCGTCCAACCATGAGAGTTTCTTGTAACTAAATAAAGGTCATGGAATTGAATTTTTCGTGAGTGATTTTGTGATATTTTAGGTAACGTCCGAAGACGTTAATTATCTGAGGTTGTCAATCACAAGCAAAACCATTTCTTTTATTTCTTCAACCATCAATAATGGAAATGCCTTATAACTTTTGGTTATGGAATTGAACCTTAGGATATACCTTTTTGGGAATGATTTTGTGTTACTTCAAGTAACGTCCGAAGACGTTAATTAGCTGAGGTTGCTAACCACAAACAATTTTTTAAAATTTCTTCAATCAACTTCCAACCATGAAAGTTTCTTGTAACTTTTGGTTATTGAATTGAACTGCAGGACATACCTTTTCGTAAGGCCTTTGTATTATTTTATGTAACGTCCGAAGACGTTAATCAGCCGAGGGTGTTAACCATATAGGTAAAACGTGTTTTTATTTCTTCAATCATCCTTCAACCATCAAGTTTCTTGTAAGTTTTGGTTATGGAATTGAACGTCAGGAGGCCCTTTTTCGTAAGGGGTTTTATACATTTTTAAGTACCGCGGTAAAGCGTAAATTGCCTCAGGTTTTTAAGCTTTTTCTGTTTCTTCAAGCGTGGAAATTTGTGTATTATTCCTTTTCAGGAAAAGAGTTATTAATTTTTTTAAGCAATGATTAGTTTTATTTTGTTGATGACTGCATATTTCAATTTTAATCTATCTCGCAATTGATGTGGAAATTTCTCGAAGTTTTGCCCTTCGTATTTCATATTTATTCCCGACTATCCCAAGAATTTTCCCGTCGTTCAGTCTTGAAAAGAATGTAGGTCATAGAGTACATTTAGTACGGGTCAAACAGCATTGTTTATGTTCCCTTATATGGCTGAGTATTAAGATGGCTTAAACATGTAATCAAAAATTTTTATCACGTACAACGTGGTTTGCCTCCAAACTTTCAATTTACCCTAGATGATTGATCGCGACCATTTTCGCAGATGACTTGAGAAGCCTCTTGAATATATAAGATGCCATCGAAATATCGGGTTACATAGGAGAAAATAATGCTCAAGTTTAGTGTTTCATAATTTAGAATTCATGCCAGGGAAAAGTTTGCTAATGCGTCTGCTGTAATTTGATACATTTGTACTTTTTGGGGCGCAGATAAAGATTAGTCTTATATTTTGGAATTTGGAATTATAAACCTGTTGACAATAAAAAAGTAAAACTGGGTATTATAGCGGATACATTTACAGAAACGAAACCGTCAACGCAGACTAAAGATAAAATACGGCTCTAAATAAAAACTTTTTCATGCATGCACAAAAGGGAGCTGTTATGAGTGATAACAACTTCAAATATGACAGTGAACAGTCGACAAAAGTACCCGATCTGTTAACACAACATGGAGGAGTAAATTAGGATGAAAGGCACTTGGTTACCTATTTTTTGTGAAGTTCAACGTTCGGCTCATATTTTTTTAATCTACTTTGTGTAAATATACCAACGTTTTATTTTTATATTTAATGCTTGTAGGGGAAATATCGATTTTTTACGGAACGCTAGCGAAGTTAAAATTTTTAAATTTAGCTCTAGATTTTATTTTACAATAATTTTTGATAAAAACACAGCCGAGAAGTCTTAGGGAATTTTCAAAATTCAGATGGATTTGCTTTAGTATTTTTATAGTAAAAAGGTTGTTACAATAGTTGTTTCAATTGAAGAAGAAGTTCTTTGAATTCAAGACTTCTTCATGTTCTCCTTGTATGATTGAGTTTTCTATCGTCGATATTTAATTTCAAATTCAAGATGCGTCTTAAATTATTCTATAATGCAAGAACCTTCGATCATAGATGTTCAAGTTTAGCCTTTCTTAATTGAAAAATCAAGGTTTGCTTGAATTTCTTCAAGCTTTAAATCGACGATTTTTAAATTCAGTTTATACAAGTTACAAATTGAAGATTCGCATTAGATTACTTTTAAATGCAAGAAGAACCTTCAATCAAAGATCTTCAAGTTTAACCCTTTTTAGTTTAAAATTCCAGGTTTATGCCATTTTCTTCTTCAATAGAAGAGCTTTCAGTCACTGATGTTCAAATTAACTTATTTAAGTTTCAAACTGAAGATTATTTAGTTTAGTCTTAGTTGGAAATTCAAGGTTTGACTGAAACTCGAGGTTTGCTTCAACTTATTCTTGAATAGAAGCACCTTAGATCGTCGATCCTCAAATTCAGCTTATCTAAGTATCAAATTCAAGAGTCGTCTTAGATTGCTATTGAATGCAAGAGCTTTCGACCATAGTTCTTCAAGTGTAGTCATTCTTGGTTTGAAATTCGAGGTTTGTTTCATTTTCTGCTTAAATAAAAGAGCTCATCGATCTTGAAACTCACCTTATCTAAGTTTCAATTTCAAGACTCGTCTTAGACTACCCTCGAATGCAAGAACATAAATTTTGAAGTTCAACTTTTTTAGTTTGAAACTGAGGGTTGCTTCAATTTCGTCTTTAATATAAGCACTTTAAATCCTTGATCTCCAAATTTAGCGTTTCTAAGTTTGTCCTGTAGATCTTCAATTACATGAATTGCTCTCTTCAATTCAGGAATTTTAGATTACCGATCTTCTAATTGAGTAGTTGCTTCAGGTTTTTCTTGATTGAAAGAACTTTTAAGGTCATCGATCTTTAAATTCAGCATTTCTTAGTTATAACTTCGGTATTTTAAAGCCAAAATTTAAGGTTTGCTTGAGGGTTTTCTTTACTGAAGGAATTTATATCATGGATCTTCAAATTCAGTATATTTTTTAATGTCGTAATTTAAGACTTGCCTCAGGTTTCTCTTGAATCAACGAATATTTAAAATTGTTACTTTCAAATCAAATCTTTGGGACGTCGAAATTCGAAATTTATTTTAGGTTGTTGAATAAACGAATTTTAGGTCCTCGATCTTCAAATTTAACATTTTTGCGTTTTAAAGTCTTTTAAGGACCATCTACAAATTCAGCATTTTTTAGTTTCAAATTCAGCCCTTTCCAGGCCGTAATTTTACATTTGCTTCAAGTTTTTCTTGAATCGACAAATCTTTAAATTCAATATTTGCTGGTTTGAAGTTAAATCTTGAAAGATCGAAATTTAAAATTGGTAGAAGGTTCTTCTTCTTCTTTTTTTATCCATTTCCTCTTCTACCACAATGCAGTGTCTAGGCTCATTTACACTTGCTGGTGTGCAGTAAAGGTGATGGGTCAATTTTTGGACTTGCATCACGCTCTAACCAACTTTCATCCACAACACATGCATACACCTTAAACGAATTCGACCTAAATCGGCTCCATAATGCTACGGCCACAGCTGGAATCGAACCCATGTCAGCAGGCCAGCTAGCGGGCACTTACCTGACTGATCTTCCCAGGCTACCTTGATGTTCTTCGAAATTTAAAATTTGCTTTAGGTGTTCTTGAATGAACGAATTTATGTCATTGATCTTTAAAATCGGTATCTTTTAGTTTCAAATTCAATTTTTTTTAAATCGAAGGTTAAAATTTACTGAAGTTTGCTTCAGTTTTTTTTTAATTAACTAATTTTAACTAACCAATCTTTAAATCCAGAATCTCTTAGTTTTAAATTTTGAGGGTTAAAGTCAAAATTTAAGACCTGCTTGAGGCTTTTCTTGAGTGAATTAGTTTATACATCGATCTTCAAATTCAAAATCTTTTAGTTTTAAATTCAAATTTCATGTTTGCGTCGGGTTTATTTTAAATGAACGAATTTTTGGCCATCGATCTTTATATTCACTATTTCTTAGTTTCAAATTTAATCTTTTTAGGGTTGAAATTTAAGGTTTGCCCCAGGTTTTCATTGAAGGAATGAATTTTGTGGAAGAGCAATGCTGGGTATAGGTCTCAGGTATCAGATAAGGAACAGCGTAATGAGGCAGAAAACGAAGGTGGCCGATGTGATGGAAAGAGTCCCCCTTATGAAATGGCAAAGGGCAGGGCACATGGCCAGACAGAGTACAAAGAAACTAAGAGGGCCGTCAGAAATAGCCGGCGAAGATTTAATTCAAAAAGCACAAAATGTGATCGACATGGAAAAGTATTGAAGAGGCCTATGTCCAGGAGTGTACCGGTAGGGGCTGAGGAAGAAGAAGAATTTTGTGCCTTCGATCTTTAAATTTAGCATTTCTTAGTTTCAAGTTTAATCTTTTGAAGATCAAAATTTGAAAGTTGTTTCAGGGTTTTGTTGAAAGAACGAGTTTTGTGTCATCGTTCTGTAAATTTTAGCATTTCTTAGCTTCAAATTTAATCCTTTTAAGGTCAAAATTTAAAATTTACTTCGTGAACGAATTTGATACTGAAATTTGGTATTTTTAGGGTAACTACAGCCTTTTGAAGATAGAAATTTAAGATTTGTGGTAAGGTTTTCTCTAGGTCATTGGCATTGAAAGTCAGCCTTTCTAAATTTCAAATTTAGACTTTCGAGGTTTAAACTCCGAGCTTGCTTCAGGGTTCTTTTGTAAGGAAAAAGCGTACGTTATCGATCTTCAAATCCAGCCTTTTAAGTTCTAAATTTAATACTTGCTTAAATGCAAGAATTTTAGGTGCTCGATGTTGAAATTGAGCCTTTCTAAATTTCCAATTAAGACTTTCATGCTTTAAATTCAAGTCCCGCTTCAGGTTTTTCCTGAAGACTGTAAGTCATTGGTATTGAAACTCGGCCTTTATAGTTAGAAATTTAGTCTTTTTTAGGCATAAAATTAAGATTTGTTTAAGTTTTTCTCGAATAGGTTGCAGCCCTTTCGATGTTCGATTTGAAAATTCGCTACTTCTGAGTTTCATATTTAGCCTTTGTAAGGTTTAAATTTAAGTTTGAAATGCAAATTCGTCTAAAATGTATAAAATTTAGATTATCATTCCCAAACTTAGGCCTTCCGAACTCTAACAACTTGATTATCGTGAAAACACTTTCAGGTGCTTTAAGGTGAAGTACTGAATTTATAAATTTATCGTCCCGATAGAATTTGGGGGTTAAATATGACCATTTAATTTACAGCTTTGTAAAATGTCAGCTGCATTATTTATGACTTTGGTTTGCAATGATTTTTGACTAATTAAAAATCGTGTTATTAAAACAGACATGAAAAACCATACAAAGCATAAATCACCCTCTACTGTTATAACTGTTGGGGGTTGACAGTAAACACGTTTTTATTTGAAAAACGGCATCATATGCAGATGTTGAAATATATAAAAAGGTTTGTCCCTGGAAACATTCCTAAGTCGACTTTTAAAATTATTCGGCTAAAACAAATTTCAAGTTAGTTGGGGAATTTTATTATTGGGGAAATACAATGTGATTTTTTAAAAACTCAATTGCAGCAGGCCGTATTTTGACTTAATACAGACAGTTCTAAGGTTATTAAGACAGAATACAGCCTGCTGCAATTGAGTTTTTAAAAAATCGCATTGTATGTATAAATGGAATTAGCAACAGTTCAGTAGTTGGATGGATAATTTATTAACTTAGCGCCCTTGTAGAAGGTTATATTTTTATACAAAAACCAGGTTTAAATTTTAATAAAAAGGTAAAGTAAAGAACCAGTTCGAAATGAAATAATGAAACAAAAACAATTATTTTAAAAATTAGATTTATTCAACAATCGAAGGTTTTTTGAAAATAAACGAAAATTCGAATTCCCTGGCTAACTAAATAATTTTCAGTTGCTTCCTGTTATCAAAATCTTGTGGAATGCTAAATAACCCTGAAAATGTGTTAAAGCCAAATACGAATTTGTGGGTTTTCAAAATTAATCGGCATTTCATTATATCGGTCCACTGGTTTAATTGTCAATTTTATAATCTTTTTTATTTAGGCAAAGTTTCCTCTGTGTGTGGATTCCAATGCAAGAAACTCCGACATCATCCAGACGTGGTATGAAGTCGGGTTCGCAATCGCATTTTGGCATAAAGATGCCTCCATTTGTAAATCTTTCGATAAATACCAAAAGTATTAGCAGCAAAATGATCATCTTATACATCCTAAAAAACAACCTGCTTCATTGCAAGAGAATTTTCATTAAGTAAAAATAGGACTTACTTGGGTAGTTCCATTCAAGAAGATGCTTGAAAATTCAATAGTTTAAGAAAAGTGTTATTTTTGAGCACTGTAACTGGTCTTTCTAGGTAAACAAGGCCCAAGTAGGTTGATTAAAAGGGGTGTTTTAGATCAGTTAGTCCAGAAACTTCCGGAAATATTATTAGAGAAAAAATGTGTTTTTCATCAGTTGAGTGTTTTATAACGTCTTAAAGTTGAAGTTATGAAGCGTGACTGTTAAATGTCCCGTGAAACAACCTTTAGGTTTACTTACGGAAAATTCTTTAGTTTATGTGCGTTTCTTATTATTGTGGTTGTTGATTCCAGCAATTTTAAAATTAAATTCTATTACTGCAACTGTGATTTTAGCCACCTTCACTGGAATCACTGGGGGCTCTTTAAAAATTGACACAGACACTAGACACTAGTTACAGTGGCTTCTAGTCTAAAGAACGTCGAAAAATATTACAAATATTAAGAACAACAAATTATTCAGAAGTAATTTTCTCTTTGGTTACCTTCTAAGTCTCAAAGAAGAAGAAAAAATTGAAAGGAAAGCCCAGGCTTTTAGGTAGCGAAATAAATTACCAATTTTCTTTATCGGCACTTACACTCTGTGAGGGAGTATGACCAGCAACGTGGATAGTTAAGGCCTCTTAAGTCGCTTTCATACCTGGTTGTCTCGCATGATATGTGTAAAGGGTGCTGTGGTAAGCATCACTCATTCGACAACTGCCAACCTTATCTACTCCAACACTATGTTTCGGTTCCCAATTCTTTTCAGTGACTCGGTAGGCTACCCGTTGGGTATTCGACTCGGCCACTAAATAGGCAATTCAGTAAGTAATTGAATGAATAAATTGGTTAATAAAAAAATAAGTAAACAACACAAATCACGACTGTAGTCTTTAGTGGTAACCTATATTTAAATGGCAGCATTTTGTAAGTTATTATTAAGTGGTAAGAATTTCTTGTTCTTGGACTTCGTGATTGGCTACTTGACATGGTTTTAATTTCAACACCGTAAACCCATCATCTTTTGCGCACTGCACTTTTTCACCTTTAACACTACTTCGAAATGTTTAGGACATACGCAGTTTTCTCAAGTCAGTTCAGTAGTTCGTGTTAGTTTTATGTTGACAAGTAGTAAGAACCAGCAGTATGGCAGAGTGGGAGTGCACGTAAGTATAAAGTTAAGCAAGGGCCTGCTTTCCCAGAACTTGGATGGGTGTAAAGGTAAAAGAGGGTAAAAGAAAAAAGAAAGAAAAGCAGTAAAAATGCCATGGACAGCATTAAATTTCATATATGGTAGCCCAGACTGTAAACTAGAACGTAATTAATAATGGTTATTCGTATCCTAGTTGCAAGGAACATAAATATTTTTATTACCAATTTGATGTTGTAAAAAGTCTTAAATTTAGACGACCAATTTGAAATGTTGCTTGTAATAGCGCTAATAAATAAAGGATTTTATGGGTGGTAAAATATGTGTTGCAACTAAAAATTAAAAATAGTTTTATTGTTTCTGAAACAATTGTCGATATTTCGTTGAAGGTTTAAACAGAAGCGTAAGCCAGTTTAAACCAGAAACCTTAACCGAATTACGTCAACCTATTCCTAGAATTAAGCTTAAAGCTGCATTCATCTAGTCAAGTTGGCCTACGACAACGCTTAAGTATACAACGCGGCAACTTAAGCCCTAGTCTAAGTCTTCTTAAGCCGTATTAAAATACTTAAACTTAGTTCAGTCTAAGCTTAAGCTTAAGCTGCTTTAAGTTAGTGCATAAAACTAGTGTCAAAAAGAGTATCTAAGTCAAAGCTTTAATGTGAAGCCGTTGTAACATTTCGACGTACATTAACTACGCTTAAACCAGATCTTAAGTGCAAAGCGCTGCTAAATAAAGCTACTTCTTAAACTGTATTGAACAACCTAAGCACCGATATTTTAGTTCAGACGTAAGCTGAATCTTAACTTAAAATATGACAGTTCTCTCTACACAAACCTTAATTTGAACCATCTTAACTTTGACCGCTTAAGCCAACCGCTTGACTCGGAAAGCAATGGCAAACCACCGAGGTATTTCTGCCTAGTCCTCTCTGGAGTAGAAGTGTAAGCACTTCCGTGATTCGGAGCCCACGTTAAGCTGTGGGTCCCCTATGTCTGCAGGCCACTTGACACGCGCATCACAGACATTTGGAGAGAAGATCGGCAACGTCCTGTGAAGGGCATGCCACTTCTAGAAGAAGAACTTTGACTTAAGCTTGTACAGAAAAAGATTTAACATAGCTTGAACTGTCTGAAGTCTGGTTATTTAGAAAGTAAAGCTAAGCTTTAACCTGATCGAAGCTTCTCTAGCATTTTTATTTTGACGTAAACTAGTATAATTAGAGATTAAAGCTAAGTTTTAGTTTAAAGTTGTTGTTAATATTTCTATCTTAAGTCAGCCTAAGTTAAGGTTGAAGTGTAAAAAGCATAAGTTTAAGTCATCTTAAATTAAGCCTCTGCTCAGGTCGTATTACAATATTTAACTTAGTTCAGTATAATTTCAAGCGGATGGTTAGATTAAGTCGTTATAAACCACAGCTTAACTTTAGAAAGGCTAAGTGAGTTTCAAGTCGCTCTAAAGTGGTGCTCAAAGCTAAGCTTTAATATAAAGTTGTTGTAATATTTATATATATTAAGCTACAACTGAAGTCTCAGTTTAAATCGTGCTAAGATGGTCTACTTTTTAAACTGTATTATAAATACCTAAGCGCCAATTTTCAGTTAGGGATTAAGTTGAATCTTAAACTTAATTTCTGACTTAATCCAAAACTCTAATATAAGTCATCTTAAGCTACTTTTTAAGCTATATTAAAGTACTTAAGCATGTTTCAGAGCAATTTAAGCAAGCGGTTAGGTTAAGTAGGCGTAAGCTAGAGCTTAAGAACAGACGGAGCTTATGCTGCTTCAAGCTAGTGCTTAAAGCTAAGCTTTAATATAAAACTGTAATAATGGTTCTACATTGGGTAGGTAGTAAAACTAAGCTTTAATTTAAAATATTAATTGAGGTTAGGTGAATATTGAAGTGTAGAATGCGTCGGTTTAAGTCGTTGCTTGAGTCGTTTTAAACTAAGGCTCTTCTTAGGCTATATTAAATTTGTTTTAAGTTGGGCTTGGGCTGCTTGAAGTCCATGTATTTGTAGAGTAAAGCTAAGCTTTATTTTAGACTAAAATTTATTTAACATTCCTGCCATAAGGTAGTTTAAGATAAGTTTGAAGTGCAGGAAAGTAAGCTTCTCCTTATGCCGTACTGAAATACCTGAGCCGGTTTTAATGTACGTTTAAGTCCTGGATGATTTTAAGCAGAGGTTAAGCTGCCTTAAAGTCATTGTAGTTCTAGAGAAAACGTAAGCTACTTTAGGTTTAATTATTCCAGAGCAGCTTAGCTGCAGAGTGCGTCGATTTTAGCCATAGATTTAGGGATCTTAAGGTAAGTTTCTGCTTACTTAAATTCCGACTAGTAAACACTTGCTTTTGAGTTATTGCACCCCATCCATATCGTTCTTTAATAGACTTTGAATCATAAATTCTAAAAACACACAACCTCATTTATTTACATTGACGTAATTTATTTTATCAGCTATAAATACAAGTAGAAAATTTAATGTGTACTTATCCACCGTATATGTCTAATACTATTGTATCATAAGGAAATCTTATACATTTAGTTGTCTCTCCTTCAGTATTTATACAATTTACGGCTACGCTTCCATAGATTGGGTCGGTGTCTAAATCGGGTTGAAAACCACTCGGACAGTTGCACTTAGGAAACTTTACTGGGGTGCTTGTTACTGCACGAATCGTAAGAAGTGCCATTATTAATAATAAGAGCTGCATTTTGCTCTTAACTAGTTCTTCACGTACCTTTATTAAAGCTAACGAAAATATTATTTAAAAATGTAAATTGAAACGCCTTCTAAATAGTAGGTACTTAGCTGATAACAAATACAATGATGTTGTAGTTTTATATGGACTGCTTATTTGTTAAATAATTATAATTATTACAGTCTGGTACTTATTGTACTGGAATAGAATTATAATAAATACATCGTATTGTTCGAGTTAATACTTTTTTTGTGGAGGAGTGCTGGTAATTTGAAATCCAGTTATAAGTTGTAACTTATTGTTTATGGGTTTCTTAATTGTCGTTTCTCCTTTAAATCGTTCGTTCTCGGTTTCACTTTAGTTGTATTTTTTAAATTTTCTCAGCGAATTTCTGCACTGTTTTGTGCGCCAGGGTCGCTTTCCACTGCTTCCAGCAACTTTTTCTTTGGTCTACATTTTCTTTTACTTCATATCAACTATGCACACAATGTTATTTTTGTTGGTTTCTCAAGAGAGCTTTGGTACGTGGCCTAGTCATGGTAGTCTTGGGGATTTTATAACCTCTACTGTTCTTGGGCCTCTATGCATATCCATCAGCTCGTCGTTAGTTCTTTTTGTCCACCTTCTTCTATGTCTCCAAAAATATTCCTCAGTATTTTCCTGTCAGATCTCCGTATTATTTGTTCTTGTAATGGTATATTCAGTATTCAGGCACCACGTTTATGTTACCGCTGGGCGCAGCTCTCTTTTGTATTATCGTACTTTAGTTCTTTGCGATACCAATTTTGAACAAAACATTGATATCTATTTCCTCTTCACTTTCATCAGTTTGCTTTATTAATGCGCACAGGTAGATAAAACTATCTACTTCTTCGAAGGACATTATTTGGGTTTCTTTTATTTCCTTCTTAAGTTTCAAGTTCACTTTTCTCACTTTCATTTAGTTAGATTTGGTCTCACTAACTTCCAGTCCCATCTTGAGGACTTCCCCAAGTAAACTCTTAACCATTTGCTTAATTATAACTACATACCTGTGTTTTGGCAATTATTCTGCTTGAATTAGTTCTACATGATTAATTAACATTTGTAATTTTACCAGTTTAGTCAAGAAAATTGTATTATATAAGCCAAAGTTTTACATATATGAGTACTACCATAGTCTGATGATTAATAAAGCTGTTCAGCTGTTCTATGTTTGAACTAAAAGTCTAATCATTAATTTTACTCTGGCACATCTCTGGCTTGGCTTCATGCCTGCCAGAAAACCTTCTGGTCTGTTCTTTTGCAGTTAGGACACCTCGTTGAAGATCAGTGTTGCGAACATACCATGATTGACTATGTTACGCAGTACTTTGTTTTGGAATGTCTGGATGGTTTTGATGTTTATATCACTGACACAGTTTAATGACGTAGAGCCACACCGACTTCAGGATCTGATTGTAAATCGGTATTTTGTTATGTTTTAACAACTTTGAATTTCAAGGAGCAAATAATACTGTTTGTATTTCAGACCAAGTTTAGTTCTTTTCCTCTTCATATGCGCTTTCCATCGAAATTTGGCGTGAAACGTCATGCCGAGGTATTTGGCATTCGTCTCATAACGCACAATTGTACCACTAATCTCTAGAGGATATAGTTCTGCTAGTTTTTGCTATTAAGTTCATTCAGCTTGATCTTCCATTACCTGGTCCTATTAACTATTGTTTCGCTTGCACTTTGAAGTTTGTTGTAGAATCTTCTTGATTTTGATCAACTGCAAGAAGGGCAGTGCCATCAGAAAATGCGGCTACAACCATATCTTCTAAAGCTGGCAAATCGCCAGTGTATAGTACACAAATAATGGGGCCAAGGGCACTCCCTTAAGGCACACCTCTTATTTCTTTCAAGTCAGAATATTCGTCTTCCTGCTTGATTCTAAAAAGTCTATCTGAGATGTAAGAAGTCAATACCTCTACATACTGCTTTGCGAGTATCTTACTCGATTTATATATGCAGTCTTCATGCCACACTTTGTCGGAGGCTGGAGAAACTTCCACGACGACTGCCGAACATACTTCTTTTTCGTCAAGTGCACATTCAATTACATCCGTTATCCGATGGACCTGACCAATCGTTATATATTATGTTTCTGCCTAAAGCCGAATTGGAAATCAGGAAGTAGGTTATTTTCTATTAGAGGTTCTAATCTCTTAAGTAGCACTTTTCAGGTAGATTTTAAACTATTGGCAGTAAGGAAATAGATCTATACGACTTAATATCATTTTATGATTTTCCTGGTTTTGGCAACTTGATTACCTCAGCCATCTTCCTACCCTTTCTTGGACTTTCACTGGTGATCAGTCCAAATCCTGGTCCTTCTTTCGGACTCAAGTTTGTTGTAATCTCCGCAGCTACTTGCTTTGGAATACCAGGGGTGCGTTTTATGATTTTTGGTTATCACCGCTTGTGTTTGGCTAGGCGTGAAACTGTCGGTTAGATATTCTGCGAATAAATCAGCCCCTTGTTTATGATCTATGTATGCCCCATGGGCCTACATTTTTTTTGATAGGTGCAATAGAAATTACAGGTCTCTTGATTTTCCTGGCCGCTTTCTAGAGAGTCTAATCCGTTTCTTCTTCTGCAGATATATTTTGTAAATCACAGCGTATAGATTCTTCTTCGAACTTTTGGGTTTTCTTTAAGCATCTGAATTACCACCTGAGCCAAGAGCTGAGTAAGTACACTTGTATTCGGTCAACGCCCAAATTCACTATTCGTTGCAGCCCTAACTATTAGTACTATTTTTTTATCATCATCCTTGTTATTTTTATCATCATCATTGTTAGCAAGGAAATAACTGTAGCTGTTAATTTTAGGAGAGATGAAAAGGAAGTAATCGAGCTGAGGAACAAACTAAAAATGTTGGAAGAAGCTAATATCAAACTTGGGAATAAAATGGAGGAAGCTGAATCGACAATTGCAAATTACGAAGGTAATTTAGCAAGAGTGTTTACACCAAACCAAGTAACAAAACTGAAGAATTTAGGTAGCCGGACGAGAATACGATGGTCTCCAGAAGATATTGCCTCTGCAATATCACTACGCAGTGTTAGTCCAAAAGCGTATAGATTTTTGAGGGCTAATAATTATCCTTTGCCAGCATTGCCCACATGTCCACACTGAGAAAATGGGTTGGAAATATTGATATAAATCAAGGTATTCTGAAAACTGCTATATCGTTATTGAAGAAAAAAACTTTGCTCACGTTTGATGAAGTTTATCTTTCGAACAAAATCGAGATTGATAAAAAAACAAGAGCAGGCCGTAGGGCCACATAAAGCTTGCCAGACAGTGAGGATATGTGGCTTATTTTCGCTTTGGAAACAAGCGGTTTACTACAATTTTGATCAACCAATGGTTAAATAAATTCTTGATGAAATAATTTCAGAATTGTACCAAGCAAATTTTACTGTAGTTTTTGCAAACTCTGTAGCAAAGGCTATTGAATTTGCCGGAGAAAACGAACTTATGCCTAAAAATAATAAGTGAAAGGGAGCTTCAGAAATTGTGCAGCTATTTAATGACTGGTTTGACCTAATGACCTCACGGTCTAAATATTGTTGAAATTGTCCAGGGCGAAATGCCTTTGGCGCTGATATATGAGTACATAATCAAGAACATTTATTGAATACAATGTCAAAAGTTATTAGTCTAATGAGAATAGCTAAACATAAGGGATTAATCCCATTTCAGAAAGGTATCTTACTCACAAACAAGCACTGATAGAAATGTTCAATTACCTAAAAGAAACATATGACGTGGAATATATATTAACGTCTCGGTTGAACCAAGATATTCTTGAAAACTTTTTTGCATATATTCGAGGGATGGGGAGTGCAAACGATCATCCTTCTCCATTAGATTTAAAATACCGACTGAGATCGTATATTGTAGGCAAACATTCAGCCGACATTTTCACAGAGAACAGGAATACTTGTGAAGCAGAAGCAACCTGTCTCCTTGATGTGATAAGTGAAACCAGCAATGATATGCAATTACATGAACACGTTTGTTTAACACAATAGATGGTTTCTAGCTTGGTAGAAGAAAGTGCTGCACCTGAAAATGAGTTTGAGGTAGAAAAAAGCATTTCTCATTGGTTTATAGAGCCCTTGTATTTAGAGGAAGAAATACTCGAACCGGAAATTGCAACATTAATAGAGACCTTCGAAATCAAAGAGAAAATGCATCTGGAATGTTTGAGGTATATTGCTGATTTCGTGGCCTACAAATTTAGAGACAAGTATGAGTTGCGAATTCCGCCGAAAAAAACTAGATTCAAATAGGGCAGCAGACTAGCTGCAGATGATTTCTAGAGGATTTCACTTGATGCAGAGTTTTACTTAACGCATGGAACATCTGTATCTAAGAACAAAAATATTTTTTAAGAGTTGGCTCAAGGAACAGTGTCCAAACTAGATAGCAATTCAGTTCCATATGAAGTACTTCTCTACCTTAGCAGAACCCGAACATATTATATCAGGTTGCGAGACTTGAATCGAAAAATAAGTTTTATGAACTGTAAAAAACAAAAAATGTCGAAATTCACAAATTTTAAAAGGTACATGTGACTGTGCATAAGTAGTACTTTGTTATAAATGTTATTTTCTGGCAGTTTGTGACGTATTTTTTTTGGCAGCTCAAAAATGTAATGTTTATATGAATTCATGTGAAAATTTATTGAATAAAGTTTTTTCCTTTTGATTTTGAAATAATTTTCTCATTTTCTACCTTTCTTCAAGTACCTACCCATATCTCGCCTAATAGGTGCCGATGCGAATTCGCTCTTTTATTTAAATTCTTAAGTGTTTTATTGAAAATATGGGACGTTTTCACTTGAACCATTCGGTTTCGTGATAAATAATAGTAGCTTACATACAGGAATTAGCTCGATTAATTTTACCGTGAGCGTTAGAATAACCACATCCATAAATTGCTCTTAGCCCAACTAACCAACAAGTGTAAATAAAATCCAGCTTTCTTCAAGAGCACACCGTTATTTGTGATTATTTTCCAATATTAGACCTGACAAAATTTTATCTTTCCATTCCGTTTCCTACTCTCACACTTGATAGTAGAATCAACTTGTAGGACTGGGTTGCACATTTGCATATGCTTCGATTGTTGCTACGTTTGCTGCTTCACAGGCAAAAAGTGATTGAATTTAATAAAATTAGTTTTTTTAACACTAAAAACCTTCACATATTTTAGTGCTGTATAATGGGCGATATTTGCAAATATTTAGTGGCAATTGAGGCTTTTGGTTAGCAGCAGCAATTTTTTTGTGTTAATCACCGCTGTAAAAACTTTACGATTTCATACTGAATGTAAAGCGATTTTAGTAATTTCAGACAGTTAATTGCACATTCATAGCACGATATGAATTTTATGTTTAACTAAAATCAATCTCAGCTCATTTTTTTCCTCGTTATTTACCTGATTAAATATTATTTTACGAAATAGAAATGCATTGATATTCATGTTTATGTATGTTTATGTATGTAATTTTAAGTTGAGGCTAATTAATTAGGGTTTTATTATTAAAACGTGGCATTGGAAACAGAAAAGTGTCGAAAACACTGCTTGAGATTCCGTTTAAATTGCTTGGATTACCAGGTGCTATTGCGCTTACCAAATTTCCTGCAAGACTCTCATAACGTTTTCCTTTTCTCACTGCAGGGCACAATAATGGAAGCTTATCTTTCGATTGGCACAAAATACAAACGTTAAAGTTCAGTGACATATTTTGACACTAAATAGTACGGAAAGGTATTAATACTTTATAAACACACTCGAACCGGCATAGACTACGGTACTGACCGTAAGAAGTGATTCATTACTTGATTACTTCATTACTAAGACACGTGCGTTGCAGATGCGCATGCACTTTGCATCTCTTTCTAAACGGTGTGCGCTAAGATTACAATCTTTTTTTTAATTTAATAGTCACAGTTGTCGCTATAAATTGTGTTCAGACTGTTTCCGTATGTATGTATTGGCTTTTAAGCAAAAACCAGCATATCTATAACTTTTACAATAAATTCGTTTTTAAAAATAGTAATCTTTGCATTTTACAAAAATTAAAATTTTATAGCATTTTATGATATGTTAGGATTATACGTGCACAAACAGAATTCAAAAATATTTTCATATAAGGCCACAATTAATTAAAATCTGAGACGCTCCACCCTACCACTTGGAGGGGGGGGGGGGTGTTCGGAATTGGGGGGTTTTCAAAATGGGTCTGACGCTTATTTTGCTTAATACATGATATACTAGCATCCCTGAAAATTGCATGCTTGTATACATTTTTGCGCAATCGATGCAAAAAGAAATCTTCGTAAAACTCTTTATTTTATCATTAATTTACAATAATACAAAAATATATTAATATACAGTGAGCATAAACTTGGTTGTGCTATAAATGCAGATGTTATCAATACGAATATACGCCTCCTTAGATTTAAATTCATTTACAATTGAGAACGCTTTTCCCCCTTTCACTTATACGTATTTCTGGTCATCACGGGGTCCCCACATATTCTATTTTTTAACATTTTAAATTCAGGTTAATTGTTTTGATTTAGAACATTACATTGACTTGAACATGTACCATGGCTTTAATACGAATAACTTACTTTACACTGAGTATTCATGTAAAAGATTGAAAGGTTTGTGTTTTTTGTGAACACGTGATACGTGCTTTTTACAACTTACCTACATTTATAAAACGGCGAGAGTTATGTTAGAAAGTTCGCTACGTCCTTGCTTAAAAGTTACTAATCTTGCTGGCTTGTAATTCAAAACTAAATTCCTAAGGAAAAATGCACTTTAAATAACTAAGGTATGGATTTTAGTACAGGCTTAAGCTAAAAATTGAGTTAAGTCGGCTTAGATTAGGACTTAAAGCCGAACTTAAGCTGACTTTAGCTAAAATAGCTTAAATCCGCAGTAAAATACTAACCCTAACAATAAGCTACTTGTTTTCTTAGATATCACTGCATTAGGCGGCTGTGGTTTTTCTAAAATGCACAAGGAAATAAGTCTACCTTTGCTAAATTTTCAAGCTTTATAAAATACCTTTCACCAACCGTATAAAATTTGATAAATTCACTAACTTTTTATTATTAAATCTTATTTAAAAACGTCTTTAGAAATCTCTCCTCTAGAAGCTGTATTAAAAATAATACCATGTAATATTACACCTACGTATCCAAGTAATAAACAACCAACATCACACAAAAATCACTATTAGTACAAATTTCGTAGACAACTAGTTTTGTTTCCTTTATAAAACCTATCTAATATATTTATGTATATATTTGACGGTATTTTAAGACGCTAGATACAAGAAATGCATATTGACTTGGACCTAAATTAATGATGACGAAGGTTTTGGCGAAAGTCATGATAAAATGTGAGGTTATGTAGGTTTTTATGACCTCAAGGTTGCTTCTCTTCCTTACATTTTGACTGAAGAGAATTTTGATGTATTTGATCATGTTTAGTAGAAGATGCTCCTTAACTAGAAACAGAAAGACCATGACCATGAACCCTAAATATAATTTCGAAGGAAACCTGTAATTAAATCATGAAATGTTTATGACACCACCAAGCCCCAACCGGCCTGATCCTAAGTGTATACCAAAATTATACCCGTGGGAGTCTCTAACTTAACTCCCATGGTAGGGGAGAACTGTCTGATGGCAACTAAATCATTAAGTTTCCCTTTAGGGGACGTTAGTCCCAACAGCACTGGTAATTAATTTTAGCGTGTTTGATACAGGAGGGAAGAAGAAACGTCGAAGTTTATAAATCTGGATAATATCAAAATGCTTTAACCGAAAAAGTTCAGAAGGGATGGAATTTGAACGGCAGTTCGGAGTAGTCCGGGTTGTAAGTTTTAGAAATACCGAGGATGAGTGAAGAAGTTTCAAAGGAACTTGGAACTTCGGGAAAGCCTTGGCAAGGCTCATCAAGAACTAAGAGCTTTCGAAAAAATTAAGGTCTTAATACGAATGATCACATAGAAAGAAGTTTTAAAGAAAATTCAAGGAAGCTCTAGGAATAGTGACGAAGAACGTAGAAGATTCAGAAAACCTGAAGTAGGACTAACCCTTCAAAGGAAATGCTGCAAAATCTTTACAAGAGTGTTGTAGAACTACAAAGCTTTAGGGGAGCTTTAAGAAAAGTGTAAATCATGGTAAGGAAGAGTGCAAAAGCTTCAGAGAATATCTAACAAGGATGATCAAGAAGGAAGAGGCTTTTAAGAAAATCCAGGGAAGTTCTATCAATAGATATAAGGAAAATTTGAACAAATACAGGGCAGAGTGTATAAGCTTCTGAGAAGATTTAACACTGAACAAGAACAAATAGGCTTTCAAGAAAATTCAGGCAAGTGCTGAGAATAGTCATGAAGAACTCAGAAGACTAAGGGGAATTTTCAGTAAAACTAGGCATTAAAGTAAGTGTAATGGAACGAAAAAGCTTCAATTAAGATTTAAGGAGCAACACCGAGGAAGAACGGGGAAACTTCAGAGAAAATCCAGAGAATATCTAACAAGGATAGTCAAGAACGAAGAGACTTCCAAGACAACTCAGGATGTTCTAACCAGGTTAGTGAAGAACAAGTTTCAAAAGTATTTTGAAGAACGCTTAAGCGAAATTAATTTATAAAAATAGGTTCTCAATAACTTTGGGTAGAGATAGTCAGGAAGGAAGTGCTTCAAATGAGGTTTAAAGAACATTTGAGCATGAAAGAATGTTCAGAATATCCGTGACAAATGTTTATGAAGAAAAAAGAACTTGAAAAGTATTTAGTTTAAAGAAGGCTCAAGAAAGGAAGAAAATTCAGGGAAGTGCTTTCAAATTTAAGGAAGTTTGAAAGGTGTTCGAGTAAAGTGGAGCTTTTAAAGGAAGTTCGGCAAAATACGGGCATGGCTGAAGTTAAAAATAGAACTTTAAAAATAATTTCCGGAGGAACTGAGAAAGGGCGCAAAATCGTCAAAGGAAGTTTGGAGAAGTCCCAACAAAGGAAAGTTCTTGAAACCCTAGAAATACTGATAAGGAACGAGGAAGGGTAAGGGAGCTCCAAACAAGGCCATGGATGGATGCAAAATTTTTAACAGAAATTTGGGAAAATTCTGTAGTTAGTGAAGTGCGGGGACACTTCATTGGAAAAATTGGAAGAAAGAAAGTGTAGGGTAGTTTAGAGAAGTCAGTCGGAAGGATTTTGTCCAGAAATTTATAGTGTTCTGAGCCTTTTGGGTTTAACGAACCTTGAAGGAAGTGCTACACATGGATCAAAGTTTGAGAACAACAATTTTATTATCCTCTTCATCAGACCAAAATTTGCCCTAAGTCACATTTTGCCTTCTCAACTGTTCACTTAACTCCTGGGAAGGATCGAGAAGCAACCACAGACCTTTTGTTGATTTTGTTGATGTAATATGATTATTACAAATTGATGTGCCGTAGAGCTGGTGCAATGTGCTTGAATTATAGCGATCCGCAAGTAGATCACTTACTACTAATAGATGACCAGAAAGTCTACCAAGCAAAACCGGAACACCAATTGACCTTAGATTAACATACCACCATGGTAGTCATTAATTGATACGACTTCCTTAAACAACAAACATGTCACACTGCAAACATGTCACACTGTAGCTGAAGAATTTGATTAAGTTTCGATTAACACGACAATAAAATATTTTATCTTAAGTACAACTGTTTGTTGATAATTTGAAACACGGATACCTTAAGGGTTATTCCAAAAATATGGAAGTCTTCATAATTAAATATAATGGACTACATCATGGTCGGTGGATTGGCTAAAGCATTTTAAATTCGTATCACAAATATTGGAAGTGTTAGGAACGGCATGGGTATCTAAACTGCCACAGCTGGTATCTTTAGGGACTTCGGTGGGGCTTGATTGGTCCGAAGGATTGGTTAATTCAGTACTGGGACTTTTCACAGATTCATAATCGGGCGATTTCATATCTTCGAGGCATATTTCTTCTACGCATTTCTCACACTTTTGCTCCTCAGCTTCCTCATCTAATTCCAATTCGCTTATAGCATCTGAGGCTAAATTTTTGACAGGACTTCCTCTTTGCCTTAAGGAAACCGGACTCTGCGAGCTGACGCTCAAAAACGAATTCCTACGAAAGCCCGCTTGATTTTCTAATATACTAACTAAAACTTCGGTTGAACTTCCTATGGCGATGGCTGAAGCGCTTGCCAATCCAAGTTCTGTTTCCATTATTTTAGCCGGGCTATAGTCAGGTATTATTAGACTTTTGCCTATTGGTGGAAGATCGCGTGGCTCAGAACGAGTTTCACGCGTTCCAGATTCCATACAGAAAGTTGGCAACAAACGGGGTTGCAAAGGTAAAACATCCGCACTTCCTGTTGTAGCCGGCCTGGGTGTTAACGGTGCATTTCCACCAATCTCGAGTTCGGAGTCATCTAAACAAATAGAACGTCTGTCGATTATAAAATATTCAAGGAAAATTGTAGGGACTAAAAGGGCGGTGATCAAAATATGAGGACGTTCGGCTTAGTGGTTTAGGGATTCTGATGTGTCTGCGTTACCTGTGCGTGACTGCAGGTTGTAAGGACCATTGTGATGTAATACGGCGATGCTTGGCATTGAAGGTCCTTGTAAAGCTAATCCTATAACGTTCACACCATTTACGTTTCCTGTAAAAGAAAACTCACTTAGATAAATTGCCTTTATTAGGCTTTACTTAATTCAGGGCCCAACTTTTAAGGGTTTGTGAGGGTGTTTATAAGACTATTTTGATTAACATACCTTCCTGAAACCGTAAAAAAATAATTCTGATCTAGCTATTGTTTAGTTATCTAGGATACGTGAATAAAGTGCAAATTTAATTTAGAGAAGAGCGTAAGCAGGTGGCAGCTTGCGAGCTTTTCCTTCAGTTGTATTTTTGGCGAGCTCGAAACAAGCTTGGTAGAAAGCACACTTGTGGAGCGTTATTTAAGGTAAATCAATGGAGAAATGTGTTATGATATAATAACGTCCAAGACCTGCGCCTGCGCTTAAACAATCAATAATTCCCTTGTTTCTAAAATATTTGTTATTTTCTTTAAAGTTTTACTTGGACTTGAACGTTTAATTAGTTAGGAAATAAGTGTCTTCGACGCTGAATAATAATTATCCCTTACGAATTTAATTTTGGGGGCTAAAACAAGACCTACTTTCGCTTTTATTTCAGACAGAAGTACTAAAAACTTTAGGGATTCCTTTAAATTTTAAGTGGACCTATGGGAATGAATTTAATTAACAGCCGAGTTAATTAAAACGTTGAAATGCAATTTGTATGTTTTTAACATCGAAGAAATGTAGGACAATTGTTTCTTTGTAAACAAAGAAACCCTTTTGGACTAATTTCTTGCATTAAATTTAGGCAGTGGACAAAAATCCTCATTTTTCTTTAATTTGTTCTACCAAAAGCTTCATACAAAATATTTATTTTCTTAGGTCCTGAAATAGAAAGCTCCAGGATTAACAAACTGGAACTAAAGTGAGAATACCCCTAAAAGTGAATTAACAAAAAAGAAAGGGCTTCCAAAATCAACTTGAAAGCTGTTTATTTGGAATACAAATATTTGGTTTCCCCACACCGTTCCGAAATTTAGAAAATTCCTTGTAGATTGGGTTCTTAAGCATAAGCCAATTTAATTAGATTTCATAAATACGATAACTTAAGGGTGGATTTTAGTTAAAATATTTTTTGTTTTTAAGTATTTTGGGTTGCCTGACTTAAAAACAGCCAAGAAAGGATTGGATCTTCTAGTATTGGTTCTGCCTAACAAAACCTCAAAATTCAGTATAAGTATTTGCGAATACCTATTTTTTAATCTCTTAATCCTTTTTTTTAAACATTAAAAGTGATGAACAGACTCGGTGAATGTTGGTTTGCCTATCTTTAATCAGTTTTAAAAAATTACAAGCAGTTTTTTCTAAAGTCAAATAAAGATTACGCCAAATTTATACAAATTTTCAATAGGTCGATACACGCATAGGAAGATAATATTGAAACCAAAAATCAGTACATTGTTGATGGATGTCTTGTGTAAGTCCCTTTTTGTAAGTTTTACATAACAGGTCATAATTTAATTACTATCTTAGAATTGGTCATTCTGGCCTTGTTGCGTATGAAGGAAAGGTTTAAAAATTTTAATTCATACCCGCCTTCTTTTCAACTGTCATTATTTAACCGTACCGATATTTTAATATTATATAATTTTCAGGGCGTAAACATGCTACTAAAATTACCCCTCCTGAAATTTGTCAAACTTTATTTTCCGATTTTTTATTCTGAAAATTTCAACTTAAGCTTTGGTGTTAGAACATTCAAATTTGATGTTCCTATTTTGAAAAATCAGAATTTCGAAATTTTAGTTGTCAGTTTTGATTTCTTAAACTGCAAACTTAAGTTTGAATTTTCAAAATATTACGTAAACATTCAAAATATTTCAAACAGTAAAATGTTGTTACAAAAATATCTATTTTGAAATCAGACATTAAAACATGACATCCTGTATCAAAATTCGAACTGTATATATTTAAAAATTTGTAGCCTTAATCTGAATATACGTACAATGCATCAGCTAGCTGGAATTGTTTGACCCAACTTAATTTTCTTTTTCTGGAAACTTTAAACTTAAGCTTTAGTTGTGAAATTGAAATCCTGAATATTCATATTTCGACTTTTATGTTCCAACCTTGAAAAGGCCATAACTTTTAGTCTTGACTTCTCAAACTGCAAACTTAAGTCTGGATTTTGAAAACATTATGTAAAAAGTCAAAAGCTTAAACTTTCAAAAAGGGAAATGTTAGAAATATATTTATTTTTAAATGCGAGAAGGAAATCTGAAATTTGATTTTTTAATTCAAAAATTCGATTTTTAGACTTAAATTTGAATAACTATTTTAGCTAGCGATGTTTGGCCCAAACTCAATTTTAAATTTTGTTTTTCTTTTTCCGAAAAGTTGAACTTAAGCTTTAGTTGTAAAATGTTAATCCTCAACATTCGAATTTCGACTTTGATGTTCCAATTTTGAAAGGTCAGAATTTCGAAACCTTAACTTTCAGTTTCGATTTCTTAAACCGATTTTCAATGTATTATATACAAATTCAGAAACTCTCAGTAGAAAAATATTTGTTTTCAAATTAGACATTAAAACCTGACATTTGATTTTCTGAATTCAAAATATGAAATATGGATATAAAAATTAGATTTTTAGTCATAATCTGAATAACCAAAATTTTAACTGGAAATGTTTGGCACAAATTCAATTTTTAATTTTGATTTTATAATAATTCTGAAAGCTCAAAATTGAGCTTGAAATTTAATCCCGAATATTTATATCTTTAATGTTCGAAGTCTTAACTTTCAGTTTTGTTTTCCCCTCTTTACTTGCCTTTAATATTTTTTTATAGTATTGACAGGGATAAACGTTTTACGAAAATAAATATAGGCCCCACCACTACTTCTTTTACGTTTACGAACATTTAGGCTTCATTTAGTTGAGTCGCTATCTATCTATTTAGCTATATTATCTATATATCTATTGTCTAGGGACCGTTTGGCTTTAGGAAACTTTCAGTACTTCACATGGAAAATCTTTTGTGAATAACTCTACCATTTATTCAGTTCTTCAGATTTTTAGGCTTTTGATGAAGTATTAAATTTTCCTAGAGCTTTTAATCCCCATGTTTTCAGGCATAATGTATGTTGTTTCAAGGAATTTAAATATAACAGGTAACATAATTGCAGAATATACCATGTATTCTGCGGAATTACAGAGATCTTGTCCATAATTTTGAGAAGGAATCTTATAGGACATGCTCCTTTACATTTGACTTTTCCGGTCTGAGAAACTGTAGCGTATGACTTGTTTTTTCGCCTGGTAAGTACCTACTTATATTCCGCCATTAGATATCTTGTGGTGTTCATCCTAGTTTGCCACCTCTTCCGTTAGGCGGCTCGTGGTTATTTCACAAAACGGTTTTGTCCTATAAACTGTTTAAGTTAAGTTAAGTTTAATTTGATTCGATGCCCTCATCACTCATGCTCTAGGACCCATACTAAAATAAGGGTGTTATATCGGACCTGTTACTTCAAGGATTAGCTAGAGGCTGCTTTAGACTTTATAGAGAAGCCTGCCTGTCTAATAAATGGCAAATCTTATTTGCGAAAGGAACGAGGTTTTGTAATCCTACATTTCGGCCAACCTCTACATCCATTTTAGAGCTATCTTATACCAAATGCGCGCTTTGTGCTTCAGCTATAGTTCTTCCTTTCTACTTTCTTGGCGGCTCTTAGTAACCACTTGAAAATGGTAGTCAAAGTCGTACTTTGATGGCATTATGTATGTAACTTTGGCCGGGAATCTAGTTGGATTGTCTTCGTAATATCTAAACGACCAACCAGGTCTCCTGGCTTTAAGTAAGTTACCTGTTACAGCCTCAGAGCACTTAGCCTTGCCTCCTTTCTCAAGTATGTAATGGTAGGAGATATAGCAATGCTTGCATTGTTATTGTAGGGCATGAGTTCATAACTGCAATTCCTAAATATCCAATTACTTGAAGCTTGCATAACTTTTATTAGCCACTGCATTTTAGGCCACCATACTAAAAGAAGCATAGGTGACAATGGGTTGCATGACCATTTCGTATGACTAATAGATTTAGATAATAATTTAGTTTTAGACCTCACGTCGTGCCAAACATCTTTTGGCAAAACCATAATTCCATTGTTGCTTTTGTAGGAGTCGTTTCAATTTGACGACTTCAAGTGTGCTTTTTGAGCACGAGCAGTTCCTTAATAATTAACTTTACTTTAATCCTGGAAAACTGTAACTTTCTTCGATTCAGAGTGGGAGCTTTAAGATTTAGCCTCCTGCTTTGAGTGAACGGAATTTAACAGTTTTGCTCGAATTCACACATATGTAGCTGCTTCAAATCAGATTTAAGTACACACATTGATTATTTTTATTAACAAAATTTAGGGAAATCTTACTTTTGTAAAATTGGTATTTATTAATAAATAAATACATGAAATTATGTCATTGAGGTTATGTAAGACGAACTTAAAAATCTAAACGAAATCCAGGCTCATACCTTTTAGTTTAAGTACAGAAAGGGCAAGAAACCTTTATCTAAAATCATCTGGTCGTTAATCTGTATTGACATTTACGTGTAGTTATCCATTGTGGCAGTTGCAACCATGCAATTTAAATAATCGCCATTGCAATTTTACAACGAATACTATGTAATTATGTACAGGTGTTGACTTGGTTAATAGTCCAACTTACTTGACATGCATGTTATAAATAACGTCTTAAACAAACACAGAATATGGTCAACCTTCAGAAAAATGTTTTTGTAGATGTCTGTGCTATTTGTTTCTTTTAAAATTATTGCAGCAGAAACAAAGAAACTTGGGAATATTTACTTTTATTTAAGTTTTATTTTTATGTCTATGTCATCAAATCTGAAAGTTTAAAAATAATATAATTATATAATACTCTTGAGATTTTTATATCGATAACTACACGGTTTATTTTTAATACACAATTTCCAAACATTTTGGTTTGGCTGGAACTTCCAATTTTCAAAAATTTTAAATCTTAACTTTTTTAGGGCGGTTCTAAATTCTAAATTCTAAAAAATTCTAATCTAAACTTTCGGTTTTGAAACTGTAATTTAATGTTTTTTTACTTACTATTTTCATTATTAATTTATCAGTTCAACGTTCTTATTACAATCCTAAATAATTTTTCGTAAAAGAAGATTCAAATCTAAACTTTCAGTTTTGAAACTCTAATTTTTGGTTTTCAACTTTTAATTATCAATATTAACCTGTCAGTTAAAGTAATTTAGAGGGAACCTAAGTAATTTCCCCTAAAAGCTTCAATCCGCAACTTTCAGTTTTGAAGCTGTAGTTTTATGGTTTTAGCCCTTAATTTTCATAATTAACCTGCCAGGTTAACTTTTTTAGGACGATCCTAAGATAATTTCACTAAAAGGAGATTGAAACCTAAATCGTCTATCGGCTTAATTTGTTTAGACTGTTCCTAAGTCATATTTCCCTAAACAAGATTCAAATCTTAACTTTCAATATTGAAACTATAATTTTTGGTTTTTAACTTTTAATTATCGATATTAATCTGTCAGTTTAACTTTGTTAGAGGAATCCTAATCCCTAAAAAATTATTCAACTCTCAACTTTCAATTTTTAAACTTCAGTTTTACGGTTTTAACTTCTAATTTTCAATATTAGCTTGTCAGTTTAACCTTTTTCGGACGATTCTAAGCAACCTAAAAGAAGATTTTGAATCTTTTTTTGGGGAAACTTGCTTAGCAAATTTGAAACTGTGATTTTTGGTTTTTAACTTTCAATATTCAATATTACTCTCAGCATTTAATTTTTTTAGGTTGTTCCTCAGTCACCCCCCCCCTCCACCCAAAGGGTGAAAATTTTGAAACTTTAATTTTATGGATTTATGTAGTTGAAGTTTCGGTAATTCTAGAAAATGAAGGCTTTTAGAAATAAAATTTAGTAAAGCAAAAAATACACCCAGCAATTTTCAACCTGGAATGTATCTACTTAAACCATTTTTCCACTCGAGTTTCTAAAACATAAACCTCTTGTTAGGAAGTTCAAGTAGGAAGTCGAGTGTGTGATGTGATCCTGCTGGTTAAAGTCAACAAACCGTGACATGAAGGAGCTGAAAAAAGATGCTTTCCTTACACTAACATACAAAAGAATGCGCGTTTCGGGGGCCAAATTAAAATTAAGGGTTTCGAGTTTGAGTCATTGGGGATCTTAAAAATCCTTTGATGATTATTAATTTCACAATAAAACGGTTTTTCTGGGGGTCGTAAGGAGGATTTTCCCTTTAACAGTTACCAAAGACCCTTCTGATGGTGGAGTTTGGTAGGATTTCCCAGGATTTCACCATTTGTTCCTTTATTGTTTGATAGCCTGGTGTGTCTAATTAAGGTTCGAATAATCTCCCATAAGTTTCTTAGTTAATCGTGTTTTGTCAATTTGCCTTCGATGCATTTGATAGAGTGTCCCAAGTTAATTTAGATGATTTTCGTGGAAATCCTTGCTTCTTAAAATTAGTATACTCAACTCATTTTAACCAATTTCACATTTGTTTATACTAAAGCCCTTTCGTGTAAATTTATATTTTCTTTGAGTAAAACTGCAACCCTTCAGCAGCAGTCGCTTGATAGCAAACATCAATATTTCAAGCTCTTTTTTCCTGAAAACTCGCAGACTTCCAGCAATAATATTTAATTAAATTTATTTGCACAGCAACTGCATTGTGCCATTAACAGCTTAATAACTGAAACAATGACCCTAATAATCTAAAATTTATTATTTTTCTAATTTAGATTTTCCTTTGTTTCAGGACAAGTCACGTTTTATTTCACTGTTGCAGCCACGCCCGACCTCTACTGGCGGGTGGACGAAATGAAACTGTAAATTTTGTTTATACACAGAGTGGAAGATCTAAACTGTAAGTACCTATTATTGATTTTTGTTAAAAAGGAGAGTCGTTCAACTGCCCCACGTATAGATGGCGGGCGATCCAATGTAAGTTTGAAGTAATTTCCGGTCTTTTTGTATTTTGTTGCTTAAAGTTTTCAAAGCAACTGTAAATACTATAATGAATTTAAATAAAAATTCGGTTTTTTTCTAGTTACTAAGACAACTTGAACACTGTTTGTAATAGTAAGAAATAATTGAATTTACTTCAAAAAAATATTGTTCAAATAAATATTCAGCTCTTGATATTCGTCAGATTTAGCCCCTCTCTGTTTTTTTCCTACTAAAAATTAAAACCTTAGATCCTAAACTAAAGTAAATCGTCCTTTAATTTCATTAAAAATTGAAACTCTACCTTTTAAATCTCATGTGGCAGGTTTTAATTAAAAAATGGTAATCTGAACCCCTACAAAAATGGCCAAGTTGGTGAAATTAAAATCGTCATTATTTATGTCCTCCTTTCTTTAGATTAACCACCATGTTTGGTTACATGTCTACCCAAATAATAAAAAATACTCAGGCTTTCATCTTTTTTAAGCGTCTCACTTTTCATTTACTGGGTAAACCTCGAGTATAAATACTGACCTACTAACCTTTTTTTAATTTCAAACGGGAGGTTATTGTATAATATGGGAAAGTGGCGGGACTTAATGGAGATAAATTCATAATTGATATCTTGGGTATTTAAGTAGTTAATCGTATAAATTTCGATTAAATTACGAGCACGTGCGCATACACACACGCTCTAACAACGAACGTGACGCTTGGGTAATATGTATGCACATAATTAGTATTTCGAACTTTACTTAGGAAGATTTTAGATTTTAGAATGGATTATCAGTAACTAAAGCTTATGTGATCGAAGAAGGTGGGTGGAAGTTTGCTTTTATGTAATTTGGGCTCCCGTTTTCCTTTACACGAGATTAACCAGTTTTTAAGTTTCTTTAAGTAAAGAGTTTCGAACCTTTTTTTTCAAATTTGGGTTTTCTAATTGACTTGGGTTTAGTTTTGCACACAATGAATATACCCGGAATTTCGTGTTTATTTTCTGCGGTATTCGTACTGAACAAACCACAGATTTAAATTGTTTTGTGCAGAAAGCAAAATAAATAAATAAAACTAAGGCCCAAACAACAAAAAAGCTTGATGTTCATCAGACTGAAAAATACAAGCTTAATATTTTATTAATGTTAGTTGAATTATATGTAAAAAATTTGATGTTTTTTGTATGATAAATATTCGTCCCTTCATTAATCAATGTTAATTTTAAAATTACCTTTCCAGTGGAATGCCTGGGGTATGTTATTTCAACATTACCCTTGTATGAATAATTATTTATGTAGGTCATAATTACTTTTGAGATGAATTTAAGGGGAGAGAAAATTATTTTATGATGTTTACGCTTGGTTTACCTTTTTCTGGGGGTTGAAATTATGTCTTCGGACTTTACTTGCACGTTTACTTAGATTAGGTTTAGGGGAAAATTTAAAAATTTTGAATGAATTCAGCAACTTTCCAGGTTCGATTTTCGAGGTTATTTGGACTTGAAATTGGCGAAGCTATTAACTTATTCTGGAAGACTTAACTGTGGCCCTCAGGTACGACTTTCACGCCTTTTTTGCTTAAAATAAGTAGAAAAATTCTAACCTGGATGAACCGCTTATATTATTTTTTGCAAGAGCCCAATATGCTCTTTAGTCTAAAAAGCCTTGAAATTTCGGTAAATTTTGGTTGGTTAACTTCCCCTGAAGAACTTAAAAACACGGTCACACGGTTCACGTGGACTTAGGCTTCAATTTGGGCTCGTTTCGTCCGTCTACCATGTTAGGCCAGAAGTCCCCCAAGGGATATTCACATGTTCTGCTGTCTCGTCCTCAAGGTTGCACCGTCGACAGGTGGGATCATCCCCTGCAGATGTGTTTATTCAATTTGCAGTGGCCCGATAGTATTCCTACGGTGAGTCGCAGTTTACTTCGGGGCAACTGATCATCAAATCTTACCACCTCCCTTGAGGGCGCTGCAGTAGCCACCCTTGCATGATGACATTTATTCATGTTCACCCAACCATGGTAATGGCGATTGTGGATTTCTTCGCTAATTATGGCATGAAACAAGGTTAATGAAGGTTCCCCAAAAATGCTGTTCTAAATCCTGCTTTGCTAAAGCACCAGCTTGCTCGCTATCGTCTAATCCAGACGAGTTCTAGGTTATTATTCTCAGCAACTAGTCTTAGAGTGCGGTAGCAGTGGAGACAACTTTGTAGTTGCCCAGGTATAATAGGGTAGCTCTACTGTCGCTAGCTATTCTTCTTGCAGTGGAATGCCCGTTACAGGGCGCTGACGATCCTCTCCATATGCCTGTGGTGTGCGTGTTAAGTAGCCCACAGACATGGGGACCTACAGCTTTACGTGGTTTCCGAACCACGAAAGTGCTTGTTCACTTACTAGGCAGAATATACCTCGGTGGTTTGTCATTGCCTTCCGAGGGAAACGGTCGAGTGTTTTCAGTGTATATGTGACCCTAGGAATCGACCTCGGGCCACCTCAGTGGTTAGACGCACGCTGAACCAACTGAGCCACGACCGCCTAGTGATATACTTTTATGGATTAAGGTACAGTTCATTTGAAAAGATGTCTGCGCCTGTACGTTCTGTAGTTTTAGATTCATCAGTAAATATGAATATATTAAGTTGGGAAACGTCTTCAACATTTGAAAAGATACTGAAGTGTTTCCTAAATATATAAGTCGCTGGGAGGGAATCCACCAAGGATGTCCTGTAGACAGCCTATTTCAGGATTTGTTAGTGTTGTGCTCCAGTGCCTTTATCATTTTACAAACCCTTCACTTACAATCGTAAGGCTGACCTCAAAGCCACTTCCTCCACATACATATCCAGCAGGGGTGGTGAGAGGCCTGGGGTTGAAATTTTGGTGAAAATTTTGAAAATCCTTGAGTGCACTATTAACCTGTTCTGAAAGACTTATTCTTGGTCCTCAGGTTCGATTTACAAGCTTTGTTGGGCTAAAAATTACAAAAATTCTGAATGAACTCGTTTAGATTTCCTGAAACACCCAAGCATGATTTTCAATTTTGAAGGGCTTGAAATGATGGTAAAAGTTTTAAGAATGTTCGTTAACTTTCCCTGAAAGACTTAAACGTGGTCTTCAGGTTTGTTTTAGAAACTTTTTGGGGCTTGATATTTTTTACAACATTCAGTAAATTCAACCAGCTTTGACTTTCCAAATAGAAAACTTTAATTTGAACTTTCAAATTTGAAGGACTTCGAAGTTTGGCAACTAAATTCCCGAATATGCAAACCTCCACCTAAGTAATTCTGAAAAGCCGAAATTTGGAAGTTGTAGCTTTCAGTTTTAATTTTCCAAATTGAAAACCTAAGTTTGGATTTTCAAAATATGACTTTTAAGAATTCAAACATTTAAACTCGCAATTTTTGTCCAACTTTAAACAGGAATCTAAAATTCGATTTTTATTTTAACAGCTCCAATTTTTGAATTTCAAAGATTTGGAGGATTTCGAAGTTTGACAGACAAATCCTAAAAGCTTTAATTTTGTTATTCCAAAAACTCAAACATAACCGTTCATTGTGAAATTTTCTGAATAACCGTAAATCTTCACGCTAATATTCTACTTTTACATAGTCAAATTTCGAAGTCGAAACCTTCAGTTTTGATTCACTAAATTGAAGAAGACCTATGGATTTTCAAAATATGACCTACAAATTCAAAAGCTTAAGCGTTCAAATTTTCCAACTTTAAACAGAAATCCAAAATGCAATCTTTATTTTTAAATCTAATTTTCGGTTTTCAACGCTTTGAAGGGTTTCATCTTTAAAAGCAAGCTTCTGGAAATGTCGAAGTTTGAGAGGTTGGTTGTCAAATTTCCTGAATATTAAAACGTCCACCTTGATGTTCTACCTCTAAAAGATCAAAACTTTGATATCTTAACTTTCCGTTTTGATTTCCCAAATTGAAAGCTTTAATTTGAATTTTCAAAATATGACGCAAAAAAATCAAAAACTGTCAAATTTTCTTATCGAAGTATTTATTTTCAAATCAGACACCAAAGCCTGAAATTTGACTTTCTATTTCAAACAAATAAACCAAAGTGTTTTCCAAAATTCTATTTTTAGTCTCAATGTAAAAATGAAAGTTTTAGCTGCAACTTTTTGCCTAAAATTGTATTACAAGAATTAGAAACATCCCGGTTGAACGCATCGATTTCTTTTAAAGGGCTCAGACGTGATTTTCACTTTCGATTTACGAGCTACTTTGGGTTTAAAAATCTGGTAAAAATTTAGAAAGATTCTGAATGAACTCATTAATTTCTCCTGAAAGATGTAAATGTGGCCTCCTGGCTCGATTTACGAGCTTTTCGAACTATAAAAAATATAAAAAAATCCTTCTTTTAAAAGATTTTAACCTGGTATTCATGTTCGATTTACCGGTTAATTTGGGTTTAAAATTTTGGTAAACATTTAGAGTTATGGAAGAACGTTTTAACTTCTTTTGCAAAACTTAAACGTTGCTTTCTGGTTTAATTTACGAGCTTATTTCGTTATGAAATTTTAAGAAAAAACTTGGAAAAACCTGAATTACTTATAAGGTTTTTTTTATTTCTCAAATCTAAAATCACTCTGCAGAAGGAAATGGGAAATCACTGCAGGAACACATTTCCCTAGTATAAGCAGCCCCCCCACCCCAAATTTAAAGTTTATTTCAAATCGGAATCATAAAAATCCGAGCCAGAGCAAAAGCACATTGAAAATTGCAACAAGCTGGACTTAACTCGATAAACAAACACATTCTTCCCATCTTTTCTGTTTAATTTTTGTTCCATAATTAAGGAGCTTAAAGTCCGTGATAGCTCCTCTGTTTGAGGTGTTAATAACATTAATTATTTCGCCCTAAACTTAACTTGTTACAGCGGTTTGCTTACGTTGCAAAACCAGCTTTGTGGTTAAGGCGTAGGTAATTTATAACCATGGTTGTCTGTCTACTCATTGTTTTCCCACTATTTAAACCGCTTAGCAGGCGTTTTAACTTGTGCCTTTAAAATGATATATAGGTAATTAACTCTTCAAAAATTTACCGAAAGATTCCTATCTTTTAAAACCTCCAACAATCAAAGAAAAGTTTGAAGGAAAGATATTGAAAAATTAATCATCAGTGATTCGTTTTGCTCGGAAAATTTGAAAATTATGTAATTAAGTAATTCACCAAAAATTTCCAAATAATTCCTGTCTTCCTTTAAATCCTCTAAATATCTAAGAACATTTTGACATTAATGATTTGCTTAAAAAGGTTTGCAAATTCCGTAATTAACTCTTCAAATATTTATCAAAAAAAAACCTACTTTTTGAAACCTCCAAAAATTCAAGAAAATTTTCAAGGAAAAATCTAATCATGAATAATTTGAAAATTCTGTAATTGATTTACCTGCCTTCTTTTAAAATTCTTTAAAAGTCCAAGAACGTTTTGACGGACAAACATTAAAAAAATTAATCGTTAATGATTTGCTTAACCAGCACAGTTTGCAAATTATATAGGTAATTAACTCTCCAAGAATTTACCAATAAATTTCTTCCTTTTAAATCTTCTAACACTACCAGAAAATTTTGCAGAAAAGACCTTCATTGATGATTTATTTAACCAAGAAATTTAAAAATTTACAAATTAACTGTCGAAAAATTTACCAAAAAATTGTTAGAAAATTTTTAATGAAAACCTTTAAACAAATAGGATCATTTTCTTAATAAAGAAATTTTGAAAATTCTGTGATTACCTCACCAAAAATTTACCAAAAGGGTTCGTACCTTTTAAATCATCGAAAATTTTAAGAGAGTTTTGAACGAAACATCTTAAAAAATTAATCATGAATGATTTGTTTAACCAGGAAAATTTGAAAATTCTGTAATCGATTCATCAAAAATTTGTCAAAAAATTCCTGCCTTCTTTTAAATCCTCTAAAAATTCTCTAAAAGTCTAAGAAAATTTGGAAAACGAATCTTAAAAAAGTTAATCATTAATGATTTGCTTAACCAGCAAAGTTTGAAAATTATATAATTAACTTTCTGCCTATTATAGCCTCCAAAAATCCAAGAAAATTTTGATGGAAGGATCTTCAAAATTTAATCATGAATCATTTGTTTAACCAGGAAAATTTGAAAATTCTGCAATTAGCTGTTTAGAGAATTTAGCAAAAAGTTCCTACTTTTAAATCCTCCAAAAATCAAGAAAGTTTTGAAAGATAAGCCTTAAAAAATTAATCATTAATGAGTTGCTTAGCCAGGAAAATTTAAAAATTCTACAATAAGCTCTTGAAAAATGTATCAAAAAAATTCTAACTACTTTTTAGATTCTCCAAAAATCCAAGAAAGTTTCGAAAGATAAGCCTTAAAAAAATTAATCATTAATGATTTGCTTAGCCAAGAAAATTTGAAAATTCTGCAAATAACGCTTGAAAAATGTATCAAAAAAATCCTAACTACTTTTTAAATCCTCCAAAAACCCAAGAAAGTTTTAAAATATTAATCATTAATGATTTGCTTAACCAGGAAAATATAAAAATTCTGCAATTAACTCGCAAAAATGTATTAAAAAAATTCCTGCATTTTAAATGCTTCAAAATCCCTGCATTTTAAGTGCTTCAAAAATCCCTGCATTTTAAATGCTTCAAAGATTTAAGACAAACCTTTAAAAAATAATCATTAATGATTTCATTTACCACGAAAATTAGAAAATTCAGTAATTAACTCTTGATAAATGTATCAAAAAATTCTGACTACTTTTTAAATCCTCCAAAAATCCAAGAAGGTTTTGAAAGGTAAACCTTAAATTAAACATTCATGATTTGCTTAGCCAGGAAAATGTAAAAATTCGACAATTAGCTCTTGAAAAATGTATCAAAAAAATCCTAACTACTTTTTAAATTCTCCAAAAATCCTAGAAAGTTTTAAAATATTAATCATTAATGATTTGCTTATACAGAAAAATTTCAAAATTCCGTAATTAGCTCCCCTAAAATTTTTCAAAATGCCTGCCTTCTTTTGAATTTTCAAAGAAAACCCAAAAAATTGACGTTAATCTTTTATTATTTACTTGATAATTTTGTAATTAATTTACCAAAAAGATACGTACCTTGTTTTAATTCATCAAAAATTCCCAGAAAAAATGCAAAGCAATCCTTAAAATAAAGACTCTATTTACTTAAACAGTTGTGGCTTTTAAATGTAAAATTGGGGGTGTCTTAAAGGCATATAAAATAAATGTAGACGTATCCGGAAGCCACCGAGGTTTTAGTAATAAATTTTAAGCAACCTAGGTTAAATTACCTCCATAAACGCAACTTCATTTAATTTGAATTGAATGTAACGCTCCTAATGTGCTAATAAAACCCTTAACAAAGACCCTGTTTACACAACGATTTAACTTTTCGGAAGGAACTTGTTCACAAAGTGGATAAGAAGGTACACATTATAATTGCTTTGGGAGTCCTTAAATTACTTTGTTGTTTATTTACGCTTTATTTACAGGAAAAGAAATGCGTATTTTGGTGTTGAAAAAATAATTATTCGTTGTAAAGAGGGGTAAAATTTAACAAAACATTGAAGAAGGTTTACAAAGGAAATACTTACCAACTTTGGCACTTCCGAAAGCATCCTTGAAAAGGGCCGGATGGTGATGTTTAATGGCGTTCATTCTTCTGTTTGTTGCCCCTTCTACCTTTTTTCTACGTGGTTGTTCTACTGGTAGGACTCTTCGACGTTTCTTTGGTAACTTTGATCTCGCCTGTGAATGTCAACAGTTTAAAGTATTTTGAGGTTTCACACGGTTTTGAGGCAACAATAAATTTTAAAAGAAGCCCTTCTTGTTAAAAATGCCCCCAACTGGATAAATTCTGCTGAAGAGCCCAGCGATTTACGTGTTAAGCACCGCAAGTAAGCTTAAGACAATCAATTTTAGGAAGATAATGGAAGTTTGATAATCTAGGCATTTGTGCAGTTGCAATAAGTAAGTTATTCCACAGCCAATCCATTCAAATATGCAGACACTCTAAAAGCTGCATTCTTGTGGTGCAAAATACCACAGTTTGGCATAGCATTGCAACACCACAGAACTGCAATTTGTGAGCATTTGTAATAACCACAAGGATTTCAACTTTGGTTTAAAATTAATTCTGGAATTCCTGAAGGGCCTTGAGAAGCTTTGAAGGAACTGAGTTTACTTGTTATAATTCCCCAGAAGCAAAAAGCTCACGAAAAATTTCAAATAATTACCTGTGTGTGCGAATAAAACATAGAAAAATTGGAGACTATCACAGGTACAGGAAGTGCGATTGTTAAGACTCCAGCCAAAGCACATAGAGCCCCAACAAACATTCCTGCATACGTCTTGGGTGCCATGTCCCCGTATCCAACCGTAGTCATGGTTACAATGGCCCACCACAGTCCCTCAGGAATGCTCTTAAAGCTGTTGTGCGGGTTATTCTGTAAAATTGAATTTGGTTTATTCAATATGTTGTAGACACAACAAGCTTTAACTAAAACATTGCCTAATCTCGAACAGAATATCCTTAACAATTTCTAATTTCGAGGAATTTGTCTTTCCGGAACTTACCTTTTGATTATCCAAGAGATTTATCATACAAGCCGGATTTAATTAAAATTTGTGCTAAGAAACCCTGCACCTTTATTAAGTATATCCAGAGAACAAAAGGGGTGCTGATACAATAAGAGTATTCTTCGTGTTTATTTCAGTGTAGATAATTTTGTCACAAAAGCTTATCTCGGTTTCACGAACAAAGAACCTACGTCGACTAGGACCACAAAGAAGCCCACCTAACTCTCTTACTGATTTTTTACGCCGTTTTCGGACGTAGGTGGTACACCATTTATCCCTTAGGGATTAATTTAAAAGTTGATCTGTTTGATTGGAAAGCCTTTTGATTCATATTTTTTCTTTGATCAGGGCTGAATCTACTGTTTAGATCTTTTTTTGTGCTTTTTTATGCTTTTGCTGAAATTACTTTTATATTTTTAGTTTGGAACAACTCAGTGGTTTTTGTAACAAGATAATTTAGGTCAGCCATTAATTTTTTGCCACAGTTTATTTTACGCTTTGAGTTTCAGGTTGAAATTTATTGCTGAGCGAGTCTTTAGTTTGGAATAGAAATTTTTATTTATCAAACCGTGTTTTTTAGTTTTTGGAAGAAATTTAGGGTTGCTAGATTTTTTACAAACCGTTCTGTTGAAGCTCAATTCAAACTAAGATAGGTACATCCCTCGACTTTCGTCTCGGAGATTTTCTGAAATTTCTACGCACTCATACTGTCGTAGTCCATGTACAGCTTTCACTTTTTTCAGTTGGCCATGAAGCGGAGCAATCGACCCAAAACAAATACTGCACATAACCTACACTAATTTCCTAATTATTTCCGTGAAAATCTACCTAAGGTTATTTCTCGTAATTTAATGAAGAGAGAAAAAAAGCAAGCTTTTAAAAAAATATTAAAGGAAGCATAACGAATAACTTAGGTTTTTAGAATGGTTTATTTTTAGTTTAATTTCTGTGAACAATAATACGACTGTATTAACTCCCTGGTATGAAATTGCCCTGTTTACTGCCAGTTAAATGTCAGATTTACTGGTGAGAAGGAAATTGGGTTGTTTTCCAGTTATTGTTTGCAATGTGTTCATAAATCTGGGATTCGTAGGCTTATTTTGTGGATTTCTTAATGTCGTTTTTGATTGGTTGTTATTTGGTAGAACAACCCTTGAAGTGCCTTTCAAAAAAATATTTCAAAATTTTTCCGATTTTTCTGAATTTTTTTCTTTGTTTCCAAAATTTTCAAATGATTTTCAAAAACATGTCTGTTTACGGGATTTTGTTTTACTTCTTGGTTTTTTGAACTTGCTTTTTGTTGTTACTAATTCAAAATTGAATTTAATAAAATTCTAATTTAAATTTAAAGTTAGAATTAACTTAGATTAGATTTTTTAAACTGATTTAGCATTTTGAAGTTTATTTCGGCCTTTGAATCTGAGTTTGGTTTCAAGTGAAGGTTGAAACTTTCAGTTCTCTATCGAAACAGAAATTTTGAATTCATATCAGGGTTTATCCAATAGATTCAGTATTTCAGCGCATGTTTAAATAAAAGCTAAACTTAAGCCATCAGCTTAACCTACGACTTAAGTAAGATTTGTTAGGGCTTAAGTTGTTCTTTTCACCTACAAAGGTTTTTGATTTTGTTTGTTAATACTAATATAAATTTAAGTCTAATGAGTCTAAAATTGAAATCTTTGGGACTGAGGTATTTTTGATCCGCTTTCAAGTTGAAATCTGCAATTTGACTTTATATACTGAAGTCATAATTGATTTTAAATCGATGTTCTAGGACTAAAATTTCAAACTTAAATCAGGGTTTATTCTCCAAGGCCGATATTTCAGTGCTGATTTAAATTGAGGTTTAACTTAAGACGGTTTAATGCTTAATGCTTAAGTGAGGCTCGATAGAGTTTCAAAGTTTTGGTTTACTTCTTGGGTTTTCGGAGCTTTGTGCTGTTAATACGAATATCAAATTAAATTTAATAAATCCACATTTAATCAAAATCGACATTTAAGCCATAAAGCTTTTAGGATTGAAATTCGAACTTAGACTGAGCTGTTTTCGCCAAATATATAATTCAGTCTAATAAATCCGCAATTGTATCAACATCTTGATTTAAACTAGATATAAATTTGATTGAAATTCGAACTTAAACTGAGCTTAATATAATGAATCCTAAGCGCAATCAGAATTTCAATTTTAAGTATTGAAGTCACAGTGAGCTTTTAAATTCAGTTCGAGGACTAAAAAAAGTGTGAGTTTAGGCGGAAGCTCAGCTGAAGCCGATTTAAATAGTTTAAGTGAGGTTTTATAGTAATTAAGTGAGTTTTGGTTTACTTCTTTGAATTATTGAACTATCTTTTGTTGTAACATAAAGCTAAATTTAATAAATCGCTAACCTTATTCAGACCTGGATGTATGGTTTCAATCTTTAGTATTCTATTAGATTTATTGCTGGAATTAGTTTAGTATTTAGAATCTTGTTTCCGCCTTAAGCTTTCGCTTTTAAAACTCAACCTAGGTTCTAGTTTGAAGCACTGAATTTATGTATATTGCACTTTGAACTACTCTTTCAGAACAAGAATTCCCAGCAGTTTAAGCCAGAATTTAATTCTGTAATGTCGATACAGTGCTAAATTTAGTCGTTTGAACCAATGCTTAAATCCAGCACACTAGACTTTCTTTAAAGTTTGCAACGAAACTATAGCTCTTTGTAATATTTAAGGTTTCTCCTATTAATAATAATAATAGAAAATTAAAATCAAAGGATACTCAATTGCATTGGATCTAAAGTTTAACTCATTAGGATTCAGATTTAAACCTTTTCTGTTTATTGATTTTGCTTTTAAATCTCAGTTTGAGTTTCGACTTGCCGAACTTTTAAATCAGGTCCAAGGACTGAAATTTGGAGTTCAATTTTGTTGTTTTGAGTTGATTTTTTGATCTATGCTAAGTAAATACTTAAGCTTAAGTAGGTTTAAACTAGGGTTTAAGTATGGCGTACTATATTTTAACTGAAAATTTCGTAACACTTCTTGGAGTATTTAGTTTCGCTTATTAGTAATAATAGGAAAATAAATTCAATAAACGCTTGATTGAAATAAAATTTGGGTCGAAAGCTTGAATCATTAGAATTCAAACTTCCAAATTTCTTTTGTTAATACTTATATAAAATTAAATTTAATAAATCCCCAAGCGTATTAAAAGCTGTATCTTAGCTGTGAACCCTTAGAATCGAGATAATATTTTTTTGGGAACGGTTTCGTAGTTTAGATCCTGCTTCTATCATCAGCCTTGAATAATAAGGCAATATTAAACTTTAAAACATGTTGGAGAATTGAAATATACTGTTTGAACCCTGTTTTTTGATATACGTTTAACTAAAAGCTTAGTTTAAGCCCGCTCAATTTTTTTTTTAAATCGTAGCGTCAGTTTAAGTCGAATTAAGCTAGATTATTGCTTAAACCTGCATTGAAATACCAATCCTTCATAATAAACATGCGCTTAATATCATACTACTCTTGCTATTATTATTTCGAATTCTTCCATCTTATTTAGCTTCTGAAGTCAAGTTTCAAATATGTCCTTGAAAATATAATTTAAATAAATTATTGGAAAATTAAGCCATTAATTAATATCTAAAACAGCTGACTTGAATCTTACATTCGAAATTTAGTTCGCATTTCTGGGATGAAATACAGAACTAAAACCCAAATTGCGAAAATTTTCAGCTCAAAATCTGACTTCGAAGACTTCAGTCTGGATTCGAATATTTAAATCCTGAATTAATTCACGAGGCTTTTACAAATCTCGAGAAGAATTCGAACGTGCTTATGTTTTAAATTTAAAGTGCCGAGTGCTTTCATGCCTTAATTTATAGCTCGAAAAAAGAGAAGTTTTGAATCCGCTTTGTTGGATTACTTGGTTTACGTCTCGTTTTATATTTAATCGTCTGAAAATTCCGCTTTACCTTTGCTTTCTATCTTTCCTCTTTTCGTCTGATGTTAAGTCTTGATGAATCATTTAAATTTTCTTCTAAAAACAATCGAACGGAAAAACTAGAGATAAACAACAAATATGATTGACAGTTTAAAGCATACTGGCTTTTGTAGTGAAATTACAATTTACTCTCAAATTTGGTAGACCCAACCGCGTTGAGCACAAAGTACGAATAACCATAAAGTAGCTTTATTAAATTTTTGTAATTTTTTTTAAAGCCTCTCTCATGTTTATTACATTTTTAACCACTTTTAACTTACGCGTGCTGTAATACAAATGAAATAATGTAGGGTTAAAATTGGACACGATCTTTCCAGTTTTTAAACAGCAACCGTAGAGATTAAGCATTTAGGTGACAGTGTAAACCTATAGGAATTATTTTAAAGTGTTCCTAAGTTTAAAAATGAATTTTCCTTGTTGTTTATACCACGATAAATGTATAACTTTAACTAAATGTTTGTTAAAAATCCTGCAGAATTTATTATGGATTTTTAGTAATTATAGTTTCTTATGCTTTTCATTAAACAAAATGTGTTCGTATTAAAGGATGTAAAGGTACAAAAGCCCTTTACTTACTAAATTTTGATTATAAATAATTGTAGTCAAAGGACGTAAAAAAGCTCTTTCGTTTTCTCAGCACAAGTTGCTTTTTGTTGATGTTATTTTTAGAAATTCAGAAGAATCCGATTAAACACCATCTGTACGCCAAGTTCCGTTCGTCATGTTGAAAAATGTTTTTGAAAGCCGGATATTGTTCCAACACATTCTCGACAGCGTGCGTGTTGAAATAGAATAAATTCGAAAAGGGCGTTTTTCCAATACGTTACAATGCGAAGGTGTTTCTGGCAACCACTCAAAACTTTACAAAACGTTTTATTCATTTCGACATTTCTCCAAACTTCGAGGGCTTTTAATCCTTTTATACACCCAAAAGGAAATTAATTACCCGCAAAAATAAATAAATGAAAAGCTTGCCTTTTTCGTAAAACTTAAGTTAATTGCCCTCGAAGACCTTTTTGATGGGCTTAATTTTAAGCTTTTAAAGATATCTCAAAGTTCAAAAGGTCGACAGCTCGTCAAGACCAGAGCCTGAAACGTAAAGGTAAGTGAAGGCAACCTAAGTGTGCCTGAAATGTCCCGTCAACGTTCTAGATTAACTTTTACTACAATGAAAATCCCAAATGGTGCCGACAACTTTTACGCTTTGAAATGTAAAAGGGCTTAACTTGTAAAAATTCAAAAGCACGCTTTGGGAACGCGTTAAAAGTATATTTATTAACAAAATACCTTTTATAACTCGCGATAAGGATAATTCCGACTTTTTTTATTGAAAGTTTTATTTAAAAAAATCAGGCGTGTGCCAAAAGGTGCAAATTTGCAAGCTGTGTTTTAAAACCAAACCTTGGAAATGCTATTCGAAACTCCTCTAAATAAACATGAAACCCTAAGGATTAGCCAAAATGTTAAAATAACATTAGATTCTCCCACGCCAATTCGGACATAACCAAACTAGTCAGATTAAATTTTAAGGATTCACTCCTTTGGGGAAATTTATTTTTAACGAAATAATGTAAATTCCATATTTAGAAAAATATCACCTCCGCACACTAGATTTCACAGTTTCCAATTACTATATTTAGACGAATATCACATCTTCAGAGATCTGCCTCTGTAGCTCAATGGTAGAGCAGTGGCGCGTATAGCCGAAGGTCAGTGGTTCGAATCCCTGCGGAGGTGATATTTTTCTAAATATGGAATTTACATTATTTCGTTAAAAACAAACTAGTCAGGTTGTTTTTATTAAACTAACTTCTAACTTATATTACATCAAAGCAACAAAAACCCCATTTTAGCTTCGTAAAAATATATTCGTGCCATATCAGAACGAATTTAATGTATGTAATAAACGTAAACTAGAAAAAATGCAGATTTATTCATATTATTAAAACAAACATTTACAGCTCAGAATAAAAAGGACCGACGTTTAATATTTACTTAAAATTTTGTATTCGGTGAATCAATAGTGGATGACATTTCCTCGCTAGTCTCACGTTCAACTTTGTTATGTCAACAAAAAGGCGAGGCTTTCCACTTTCCTCGAAGGCATTTTGTTAACTTTGAGGTGTACTAACGTAAACGGGAAATAATCGTGGACTTTTTGGGTATTTATAAGTAACTTCGTGGGAAATTGGAAACAAATTCCAGAAAAAATACGGAGCCTGTTAGTTCTGTATATCATTAAATATTTTAAATACTTTTTGCTTTTGTATTCTTCTAACGATTTGCTTTGGAACCATCTTTTGCAAAAACCTTTCTTCGAATTTTTACTTTCCTACTAATTATTTGATTAACTTCGAAATGTATTCCTTGGTAAGAATTTTCAAAAAGCAAAAATAAATAAAAAGGGGATGTAAATTTAAAATTGTGATTTAATAAAGAGTGATAAGTATTATGTAGATGTTTACCACAGATCGAGCAACAGGTGCTTAACAAAAAGCAGGTCTTGGCAAAGAAAACCGTCGAGATTTAAGGAATTCGTTTGGGACTATTAAGGAATTTGTTAAGATTGTCAGAAAAGCTGCCACACTTTCCTGGGAAATTACACAAATTGAAACTGAGGCTTTTTTTTAACAAAAATACAGCTGAGTAGAATGAGTGCAGGGCAGATAGAAACAGCCAGAGAGGGATTGATAAAAAATTGAGAAAGGCTGAGTGTAGGTATATTAAAAAGGTAAGAGAAGGTGCAAAAAAACATAATAATAGGATTTTAAACATCAAAGTCAGCAATGACCTTAAAATTAAATTAATTTAAAAAAGCGGTAATTAAAAGGAGTGTTGAAAATCTTGGTTAAACAGAGCTAATTAGGATTTCTTGGTTAAAAGAAATAAATTTAGCAGCTGCTTTTCAAACATGAAAGGGACAAAATCATTTCAAGGCTAATTAATTATTTCCTATTACAAAATTCAATTATTTCATTCAGCTCTAGAGGTAAAGATAGACTAAACAAAGTTTCAGGATATTTCGAGGAAGATGCAGTGATTTTCAGGTCGTAGAAAAGTTTCAACTTCAGCTTCTTCGCCGTTTTTAGATTTGCAAAAAATGTCGGATGTCAGAATGACTGTTAGGGGTTTGTTTTCAGAAAGGTTTGCGCTTTCTAAAACTCCTGAAAATTTTAGAATAGCTGAAATTCAAGAACATTAATTTATGAATGGGATTTTTGAAATCCTGATTGAAACACAATAATATACGTAATCTTAGGTTTAATCATTTAAATATTTTCTAAAGGTTTGTTGTGGCGAGTTTGGCATGAAACTTCAGAATTATAGGATATCACCTCAAATTAAATAATTTTTTTAACCTTAAAAACAGCGACTAAAAAATTGAAATTTTTCCACAAGTTTTAGCACATTTTTATAAATTATAGGTACCAATTAAACACAAATTTAGCTGAAGATATTCAAACATAAAGAAATTAAACAGTTTTCTACGCTACAAGGCCAATTATTATCAGGAGTTAGAAAAGTAAAACCCTGGAACTACAAACCGAGCAAAAATGTAAGTAATTTCTTTCGAGAAGAGCTCCAATTTCAGCTTCTCATTGTTTCTAGATTTGCAAAAGAAATGTGGAATATCAGAATGACGGTTTGGGGTTTGCATTCAGAAAGGTTACGCTTTTCAAAATCTATGGAAAGCCTTTTAGAATAGCTGATATTTGAAAATTTCGAATTTTAGAAATTCTGGCTGAAACAAAATAATATTCGAAATCTTAATTAATTACATGAAACTTCAGAATTTAGGATAACACCTCGATTTAAATTTACTTATTTGTTTCAAATTATCTTAAAAACATATATATCAAAAAAATTAGGACTTTTCCCAGACGGGTTTTAGAACATTGCTGTAGATTTTATCAATTAAAAAAATAAATTTAGCTGAAGATCTCCAAACGTGAAGGGAATAAAAGGTTTTGTAAACTTCAGGGCTAATTCATTATCTGAAGTTAGAAAAGTCTATCATTTTTAAAGCCCTGGAACCAAACCCATCAAAAATTCAAGTAATTATCAGTATAATTATTAAAATGCTTCGTAAAGCTTAAGCACTTAATTTTTAATCTTAGATTTCAAATGTATAGAGTTAAAAAGCCTTAACTGCATGATTTTCAAAAGATTTACGAAGTTCTGAAGTTCTGAATTTCAGTAACTTTCAGGTCGTAAAACAAGCTTCAATTTTAGTTTCTTTATTCTTTTTAAATTTATTTTAAAGAGGCCTGTGGCTTTCTTCCTGAAAGGTTTGCACTTTTCAAAATTCCAGAAAATGCTCCTTCTACCCACAGCTGAAATTGCAAAATATTATTTTATGAATTAAATTTTGGAAGTTCAGAATCAAAATAATATTCAGAACCTGAAGTTTTGATGAAAAAATTGGCCCCTTAGGAAATTCTCTAAAAATAGGTGCTGAAAGTATTTTACTGTATAAGCCTTAAATGTTTCAGAAAATTTCAGTACTTAATTTTGAATAAAGCCTAAAAGAGTTCGTCCGAGAATTGCTTGGTTTCCCAAAAATTTATTCTGAAATGCACAGGAAACGACCAGCAATTTACAAAAGTTTCGAGAAAATTTGAGCCATGTTCAGGAGCTCCAGTTTCATCATATCCCTATATAGGGCAAAGGGCTCCTTCACTTTTTGATGAGGGGTTTTTGGATCTACTCTCCCATAGTGACCGGTCCTCGTGGAAGAAGGGTGCCGCGTTAACGGAGCAATCAGGCTACTCATTCCAACACTGACCAGAGACAACGAAGTTTAACTTTCCTGATCGTGCTGGACTGGGATACCTAGCTACCGCGACTCGGGACCATTTTAACTTAATAACAAAAAAATGAATTAAACAAGTTTCTACTACAATAAATTCTAAACCATGAAACACTAATATTTGAAGTGAGAGACCAATAAAATGTATTTGAATTTGAATCCAAAGTTTCAAAACTTGTCATTTTCTCATTTTGTAGATCTGCACTTTCTGAACTAAACTTTACATAAGCATTTTAAAAATGTCCAAACTTTGCTTTTGAATATCTTTAAATTTAGGGCTTCCAATTTTTCGCTTCAAATCACGATTAAATATTGTTCAATAATCGAATTTAAGATATTTGAGTTAAAAATACCCAAATAACAATAAAAAAAAACTTTAAAGTATGAATTAAAAAGTGACCAAATCCCGCCTATTTGTAAGAACCCAACCGAAAATTTAAGTTAAATCCATAAGAATCAAAATTTTAATTTTTAATCAGGACTAAATTTCTCAGCAACTGAAATTTTAAATGTGTATACTCACAGGCCCGACTTAAATGCAAGATCGAAATTTCGATCTGGAAAACTAAAATTTGTAGTCAAATCCCAGCTTTAATATAGGATTTAAAAATTGTCTATCATAGACTTACATCAATTCAAAGCCTAATTTGAATCTGAAAACACAGTAGATTTGGATCAGGAAGGTTGAAGTCTTTATAGAACCTATTTTAAATCCTAATAGATTTAATTAAAATTTTGCATGAAGGTTGATTTCACGCTCAAATTCCTGATGTTTGTTTTCTAAATCTGGACTAGAAACAGTTATTTTTCCTAACCGGATTCGACAAATCAAAGCTTAAAACCTTCAACCTTTACAGATAAGACTTTGAATCCTAAGTATGATTTAATATTTCAGTCAGCAAATTCCAATCTGAAGTGGTCTTGATTGGATTGGATTTATACTTGTAAACCAGATTTGACAAAGCAAACCTTACAACCGTCAACATTTACTGACAAAACTATGAATCCTAAGTTGAATTTAATGTTTCAGTCAGGAAATTCCAATCTGACGTGAATATTGTTATATTCTGGTCTTGATTGGATTCGACTATATTAGATTGAAGTGCAAATTTGAGTTATAAAACGAAATTTTAAATCTGGTCTAGCAGACCTTAGCTTTAAATACGCAAGGATGAAGCTTAATTTGGAAGGTTTTAATACAAGATCCAAACTACAATAGGTTTCATTCAGAGTTTTCAAGTTTAGAAGTTTAAAAGTGAATATAAAGCCATTCTGGCTTTTAAATGAAGGACATGTGACGAGGAGGTAGTTTTTATAACACTGTTGAAGAATAAAGAAGGTAATTTGCAGTAAATCGGCAAATAGTTGACGTTGACGTGGAAGGATGTGAGGCAATCTTCTGCGCCTTCTAAGATTAAAAAAATGCTTATCAAAGGCTTTTATTTTATATCCATAAATTACGTTTTTAAAGTTTTTATAATCCAAAAGAATAAATTCCTCTAATTTATTAGAAAATCCTTACTAACATTTACATTTAAATTTGGTTTAATTGCATATTTGGAAAATGAAGCAGAGTCTTAAGCCAAACCATCGAGTTTTTCAAGATTTCTCCTGAAGCCTGCCTCATAATCAATAAATTCCCAACGTACTTACATCGCCTTTGTAAAGCATGTAACACGATACCATAAAATTTACCCTAGGAAAACAAAGTTACAGACTTTAACAACTAAAAAGGTAAAACTTTCAAACTGAGTATTAAATAGCAAAAGACTTCCCAAGAAAAATGATTTCAACGACATAACAATCATTTCGCGTGGTCTCAAAGATAACTTTCTTGGCAGTTCCGGTTTACCGACTACTTATCCTTACTCGTAATATCAACTTACATCCTAATCCGTTTATGAGAACGCCTTGGGAAAACAGGAAGTTTCCTGCTTTTTTTTCGAGTTAAAATTTATCACTGGCTGTTTTTTATGGGAACGATTTTATTTTTCGTGTAGGAGGCGAATTTTACTTATGTTCCAATTTACATTCCCTTTTTTAAAAAAATGAGAACGATTTCGGGCCATTTCTGATACATAAAAATGCGTTTGTCTTGATTGGAATGTGGTTGGTGTTACGGAAATTGTGGATATAAATTATGAAGGGGGGAAATGATGGAGTATGTTGGTGTACGTGTTTCTAATCTCTTAACGCATAGCTGGCTTGACTGTATTTATGTTTATGACGCATTATGGAAATTTCAGTTGTTTCAGGTTAACACTGATGGGGTTTTTAAGAGGGTGTAAATTTTAGTTATGATGCTAACTCGTCTCAGTGTTTTCAAATTTAAAAGGACTTTTAAAAGTTAAATCTTAGTAACTACTGCTTTATTTATTTTCTAAATTATTTTAAGAGTTATTATTGTTATTTCTTTTTAATAGTAGATCTTCTAAAAGATTGCTTCTGTCACGTATAAGAGACCACGAGTTTAACGATTTTAGGTGTTTGTCAATTTGACCCGGGGTCCCAATTCTCGTATAGAGAGGGCACTTAGAGAGGACCGCCAAATTGCAAGAAAGGTTATCACCTTCGCTAAGATCAAATGGGTAATACATAGACTCATTTGAACCGTACAAATCGCCGGGACCGGACGGGATTATTCCAGCCATGCTTCAGAAGGGTTCGTACCTTCTGCTTACTAGAATCTGCATGGTACTCAGAGCCAACTTAGCTCTGAACTGCATACCTAGAATATGGAAGCTAACCAGGGTGGTTTTTATACCAAAGACCAGTAAGACGAGGTATTCTCAGGCAAAGTCATTTCGACCCATTAGCCTTATGTAATTTATACTTAAGAGAAACTCCTCAACAGGCACATCAGTGATGGTGTTTTGAAAAATAGTCCTCTACACTAAAACTAGTTTGCCTCTAAAGCCGGGCTATCAACAGAAATAGCGCTCCATTCTCTTGTCAGAAGGGTGGAGAAGACGCTGGAAAACAGAGAGATCTTTCTTGGAGCCTTCCTAGTCGTAGAAGGAGCATTTGACAACACATCTTTCAGAGCAATAACAACAGCCCTGCGAGATCGTGGGCTAGATGAGACATGCTGCAGGTTGATAGGAAGGGTGGCCTACACATCACTGCTGGATGAAGCTTTAGCAGTTCGGGTGGCAGGAGGGTGTCCACAGGGGGGAGTTCTCTCTCCCCTGCTATGGACCCTTATCATAGACGAACTCCGGCAAGGGGTTTTCCCCCTTATGATATCCCGACGATCACATTATAGTAGTAGAAGGGAGATTTGCCAACTTAGTCAGGGAGCTAAATGTTATATCTACGTGAACTGAAAGGGAAGACCTTAAAGTCAGTCCCGAAAAAGCCACCATTATACCTTTTACAAGAAGAAAGAACCTAGAGGGTCCGAGACCTCTATTTCTTTATGGCACAGAAACCGTTGCGTTGGGGGAGGTAAAGTATCTGGGAATCATACTGGATTCCAAACTAACCTGGAACCAACATATTGGCAAACTAATCAGAAAAGCGGAAACTACGCTAGCGATAGTTATGCGAACGTACGATAAATTATGGGGTCTGCAAGAATCCACCAAACTAAGACTAAGCAAGATACAAAGGCTTGCTTATCTTGGAATAACAGAGGCGCTGAGAATGACGCCCACTCCTGCTATGGAAACTCTTCTAGACCTTCCTCCTCTACATATAATAATACAGAGGGAGGCAGATTGGGAATCTATAGATTACAAAGTGCACTATACAACTCTCGCTTAGGTACAGAACACACTAGTATAGTTGGTAGCATACAGGGTCCGATGACTCGCAAATACTGTATAGGCTCACTCTTCGAGGGGGTAATTTAGGGCTGGGATGAGTGAAAAGATCCCAAAGAGGACATTCCTCTTGAAAGTCTAAGTTAAGTAAGGTTTCATTGGGTAAACATGCCTCCTTCTTTCAAGCGGAAATATACACGATTTTACAATGTGCGCGGAAAAACAATCGGAGGACTTATAAACGTAAGTGGATCTACATAATGTCAGACAACCAGGCGGCTTTGAAGGCTCTCTGTAGTAGCAAGACTTCTTCCAGACTGGTATGGGAATGCCTAGAGGAACACAATGACTTGGCAGAACATAACGTCGTGAGACTGTTCTGGGTATCTGACATAGACGGTACTTGAGAAAGCCGACGACTTAGCAAGGCAGGGATCGACTGAGGTTTACCTTGGCCCAGAACCAGCCTTAGGAATTTCAAGAAGTGCCATTCGACGATATGTAAGTCGCTGGATTGGCACTCAATACGCAAGATACTGCACCAATAGGCCAGGACAAAACCATAACAAGGCATTTATAAACAGACCTTGTAAGAAGCTACTCCTCATGGGTAGGGCACAACGTACGATCGTCAGTGGTCTACTAACAGGACATGTGACTGTTGAGAAGCACCTGTGGAAGATCAGTAAATACAATGGAAACCTTATTTGTAGACTCTGCAATAAGGAAACAGAGACAGCAACACACATTTTATGTGCTTGTGATGCGCTGGTAAGAAAAAGACAGCGCAAATTCGGGAAGTCTATTATGAAACCGAAGGAGCTCATTAGACACCCGGTGAAGGACCTTTATCTCTTGATACAGGGAACAAAAATCACTGAATGCATGTGACCTACAAAACAGGGTATGCACAATAATCCTTTCAGGCTGCAGTGTTTCCCGGAGTCATACGAGAGAGACAGGCCCTGATACAACTGTTGCTTTATTTATTTTCTAAATTATTTTAAGAGTTATTATTGTTATTTCCTTTTAATACATAGTAGATCTTCTAAAATAAAATAATTACGCTTTTCACGTATAAGAGACCACAAGGTTTTGACGATTTCAGGTGTGGCATATAAGTTACTTTTCAAAAATATTTGTATTTCTAGGGAGTTTATTCAAAAGTCCTTAAAATTTCAAAATGTGATGAATATTTAAAACATGAAGATGTCAATTTTTCTATCACAGCGAACAAAGCGGAAGTTTTCAAATTTTAATTTCGTTTTTACGTTTTTATTAAACTTTTATATCATAGGCTCGAGGTCCCTGGTTGCGGTAACTAGGTACCCTAGTCTAGTAGGATCAGGAAAGTTAAGCTTTGTTGTCTCCGGTTAGTACTAGAATGTGTGGGACGATTGCTCCGTTAACGCGGCACCTCTCTCCCACGAGGGAGAGTAGGCCAAAAACCCCCAAATTAAGTGAGTAGATTTGAAAGGATGCAAAAAATAAGGGTTAAGGGGAGGCTTTTGCCCTATATAGAAATTTGTACACGCTAATAATAATAATAATAATAATAATAATAATAATAATAATAAACATAGGCTCGAAGGGCATTGAAATATAAATGGTCGCAACGGGAAAATATTGAATTCCTGAATTTGTTATTTTGGTTTCTAGCACTGCTAAGGTGGGAAGATGCTGGCTTGGGGCTCTTTCTAAATTATGAAAGAGTAATGTTCGTAGGACTTCCAACATAAAAAAAAGGTGGCAATGAGTGCATGTAACGCACTAAATTAAACAAAATTCTAATTTAGGTTCTTAACGCGTCTACAATTTTCTCGAGAGTGAACTCGTGAAACTTATACCATAAAATTAATTATGCATTCTGACGTTCATTAGCCTCTAATTAAGATTTTACCTTCCGCGACCAACTAAAGTGTAATTTGAGTGTTCCTTCGTCTCACCTGCAATTTCTCGGCATAATAGACGAGGCTCGCGAAGACAACAATTCCCAAGACGAGGAAGAACACTAACAGTGTCAACTCCTTAGCTGATGCTTTGAACGTGTGAATTAAAATCTTCAATCCTGGCGAGTGCCTCGTCAATTTGAATAATCGTAAAATTCTAATTATACTGAAAAATTCGAGAAGCTCCGACTTTCCGTCTTCTGCGTTGAAGCTCAAGTCTACGTAGAAGCTTAACGTTGCTGCTAAGTCTATTATATTGACTGGTGATCTGATAAACTGTATTGTATTTGGGGCAACCTGGAAACAAACAAGTTATTATTACAATTTCATTCATGCTTTATTTAACTTTAAGTTTACGTTTTACAAACTGAAGCCAGCAAAATAACAATCGACAGTTTCAGTAATTTACACTCCAATGTTAACAATACAGAACAAAACATTTCACAGATCAGCTCAGACAGAAAACGTCTGGATTAACACGTCACACATAGTTTGCGGCTCGTGGGTCTTAGTTTTGTTCCGAAGTATATTGCTGGAGATATTTCGGTTCATGTGTTGTGGCCTACCTTGAGGAAATATCACGCTACTGTTGTTATTTTTTCTAACAATAAAGCTACAAGCACGCTAACGTTAAAATTGGCACTTTATTTATGCTCCAGAAATAAATTCGGTACGTAAATTATTCATTTGCTTGATTTTACCTTTATTTACGCAAAGTTGTTGACCTGGATTATTATGTAAAATTTATGGGGTTTTAAGGAAACACTGAGTCTGTATCGGTGTAACTTTGAATTATATAACAGACCGTATCATAACATTTTCTTTGGTTTCATGCTCAAGTTTCGAAAAATGCGAGACTTTCAGTACACAGACTTTAATTATTTCAGCCAAATATTTATTATGTTTTAATTCAAGGCTGCTTGAATTGTGGCCTTGATTATCATGCAAATTTCACAGAGTTTTCAGAAAACACCGAGTCTGTGTAGGTATAACTTGGAATTATATAATAATCTTTGTCAGTTATTTAAGGCAAGTGCTTGTCCACTTTCTTAGCGATTTTGACGAAAGACTGCTTTAACTGGGGCCTTGATCATCATACAAAAATCACCGAGCTTTCCAAAAACGTAGAAAATGGTGTAGCAGTCCGTATCTATATAAACTGCTTCGTTTTCTCATCCAAACTTCAGAAAATGCGAAAGTCTTAAGTACACAGACTTTAATTATTTCGCTAAAATATTTACCCAATTTATTAATGTTGCGCGCGTTAATTGGGGAACATAATAAAATGGACTAAATCGTTTATGTTTGAACCAGGCGACAGTGGCTGCATTTTTTTGTGCTTATTGGAGTTGTCGACGTCAGGTTGGAATTTACGGCGACCACAAGCTAGCTGAAGAATTTTGCAAATGAAAACGAATACCACAACGAAGTAGGCCATGAATGCTGAAAGTTGAGGTTTAAATTGACTTAAGTTTCCATTAAGGCCTAAAAATCTCCCAAAATTTCCTCTTGAAAACGGTGTTTTGCATAATTTAATAAAGTTTAACGCTTAATTTGAGTTGTGCTGATGAAGTATTAAAAACCACACACAAAACATTTTATATAAACTGACGAAAGGGTAACAACGTACGTTCTGTTTACATTCACGCCAATCGATTTCGATAAAAATACGAAGACTCGCCCTAAATTTACTCAACTTGTATTTTTAAAATTCGCTCGCGTAATTTCCTGCTAAATTTCGTTACGTCAATTATAGATGGGGGAAAAATGGCGATGAATAATGAAATTATACGGAAGTCGAGCACCTCTCGTTATAAGGAGCGAAACGAAATTCACCACAGACCGAAAATCTGACGAAAATCGAATGCAAATTGCTTATAATGGGCGTCTAAAAACATAAATTTGAATTTTTCGCTTTAATAAAACTAACCGTTAAGGATTTGAGGTGTGATTATTGCCTTTTACTTTTGGTAAATATTAGTTCGTCTTCTGATTGTTAAACTGTTTCTGGAGACGATTGGAGTTGGTTAACCCAGGTGGTTTGAGGGAAAGCAATGAGATTTAAGTTTTAGAACAAGTCCTTCCCCTTTAATTCTTTTATCTTACGGTGGTTTACATCGTGTCAATGAACGAGCAACCCCCAAAGAACACATCGTAGTAGGGTTAATGCGCTTTTAACTTCATTAGCGCTGATCAATCCAAATTAATTTATCAGGGACGTACATGGACGCTAGGACGTAATTTATCAGCAGTATCCACGAAGAAGAGATTTCGTGCGAAATAAATGTCCACGTATTGCTTACATTATCCCGAAAGGGCCTTCAGGGAGCAAGCTTTGCAACTCCTAATCTTAATTTATTCAATAAATTCCAGCTTTAATACAGATGGCTTGTTAATGGTCTGCTTCTGTTGGGTTCAGGAAACTTTTCTGAAATATTTCCCTTTAATTTAGCCCGGGATTCTGGGATTTCAAATTAAAAAAAGGCAATTCCATTGTTCAACTTAAATTGACAAGGGGGTGGGGTTTCAACTCTTTGTTATGGACGACTGCCAAAAAAATATTCCCATCTGTTACAGAAAATAAATTCCTTATTTCTTTTAAACGGCCGTGTTTTCCTGCCTTTTAATATTATCTCCCTTTGTGCTTTCAAGCATATTTTACCTGTTATCTTTAGTAACCCGGCGACCTACTTAAAGAAGGGCCACCTTTAACATCTTTCCAAGTCTGAATTAAACTGCTAGTTTTTGAAGTAGCCGAACGATATTTATTATTAATATGAAAGGACAAATAAGCACTTTGAACTTTAAACATATTCTGCTTTCGAGGCTTTCAAACGGAACAGAAACGCAAATTCACAGGGGATTGTAATCCACGGTCGTAAACAAGGACACCGATTCTAAATGAAGCTTAACTTGGCAAACAGGCGATATTCTGGATTAAATGCATATTTCAACCCCAACAAAAACACGAGATGCCCAAGGGGAGAATAATATACGCTTCCAACGGAGAAAAATCGAATTACTGGTTTGTTATCCCCCATTCTTTATTTTTCCGAAAATTTTTGTTCGGAAAATTTCAATAAAATTGATTTCTTAAATTCCTTAGAATTTTTTGGTTTATTATTCAGTTGTCAAGGATACTACGAATTCCATGATTTATTTCCAAATTTTGAAACGTAACAGAAGCGTTAATATGGAAATTTATTAATAATCAAATTAGTTGGGTATTTATATACATAATCCATGTTTCAATAATGCTAATGCCCAGTTTAACCGTTCTGCTGGACATTCGAGCTGTTTATAATGAAATGTAATTGAATAATTTGGAAATTTATAATCGCATTAGTTGCTGTTCGATTAACAGATTCGTGTTGCTTATGGTTTGCAGTTGTGTTATAATGTCACGATTATTTGCTACCCCTACCTTTAATATTTGGGATTTTTTATGACGGAATATTTAGGGTGGAATTTTGCATGTTTAAATAACGGCTTCAACTTTGTACCTGTTTGCATATTATGGAGCGTAGCTTGAATTAGAACAGAGATTCTCTTTATTGAAAATTGGAAATTTAGTAAAATTAATCATTTAACTGACAACCGAATTCAAGATTCAAATCTAAATTTTGACTATATTTAAAATTAGTTTCCAGTTTTAACAAGCCAAATCTTAGATTTGTATTTAAACATTTTATTGGCAATTATAATTCAAAATCTTGATTATAATTAATGTGAAATAACTCTCAGGTTTAAGCCAAACTTTGAGCATCAGATTTGAAACACAAAATTTTATTAGCGGTTTTAATTTAAATCTCTAGGATTGTAGTATCAAATAAATTTAAAATCAAGTTTGAGATTGTTTCAAAGTTCAAAGTTTGAAACTTAAATTTACGTTTAAACTTTTATTGGCAATTTTGGCATAAAATCTCCAAAATTTAAATTTAAAATTAATTTCAAGATTTAAATCAATTTTAATTTTAAATATATGAAACTTTGAATGAATCTGAAATCAACTTCCAAGTTTCAAAATCCAGGGTCCCTGTTCCCAGTTCCAGATCTGAATTTAAATAATTTTATTGACAATTTGAGTCCAAATTGTCTGACAATTTGATTCCAAACGAATCCAAAAATCAACTTCCAACCTTAGGTCTGAATCTCAGATTTGAATTAAAAGAAAATATTGGCAGTTTTAATTTAAAATCCCTGAAATCTTGATATCAAAAAATGAATGAATCTAAAGTCAGGTTTAAAAATCCAAGGTTCGAACTGCATATTTGTAAAACAAAAATATTTGAAATTTTAGTTCAAAATCTTTGAAATAATCAATTGACAGGATTCAAAGTTCATGATTTGAATCACACATGTAAAAAAAAGATCTAGGCAGTTTGAAGGCTTAAGTCTCTGATTTGAGTTGAAAATTTTGTTGGCAATTTTCATATAAAATATTGGAATTTTGAATTACATATAAATTTAAACCTAATTTCTAGGTTCCAAAAGCTAAAAGGTTTGAATAAATATTAAAAATTCTGATTCAAAGCCTTTGAAAATTAAATCTCTATTGAATCTAACACCAACTTTGAAGTCTCAAAGTACAAGCTTTGAACCTCATATTTGAATAAAAACCAATAGTCAGCAAATTTAATTCGAAATTGTCTGAAATTTTGATTTGAAATGGATCAAAAATTAATTAGGTTTCAAAATCTGGGGTTCGAATTTCGAATTTGAATTAAAAGAAAATAGCAATTTTAATATTATTTCTTTGAAAATTTAGTTCAAATTAATCTAATGTTTCCAGGTTTCAAAACCCAACTCGAATCGCAGATTTGAATTTAAAACATTTTGTTGCCAAATTCAAAATCATAAATTTAATTCTCTATTGAAACTTTGGCGTAAAATCCCTGAAATTTATATCTGAAATAAATTAAAAATTAAATTCAAAGTCCAAAGACTAAAGATTTGAGTTTTAGATTTGATTGGCAATTTTAATTCTAAGTCTCGGAAATTTTGATTTCAAATTTAACGAATATCAAGTTCCAGATTTCAAATTCTAAGGTTTGAGCCTCAGATTTGATTTAAAAAGTTTTATAGGTAGCTTTGACACAAAATCTCAAATATTTTTAATTTCCAGTTAAAAATCCACGTCTTGAATCTCAGATTTGAATATAGGAATTTTATTTGTAATTTTAACAAAAAGAATCTGTCAAACTTGTGTTCTAAATAAATTTAAAATTAATTTCCATTTTTAAAAATCAGATATATAAATCTCAAATGAATATAAAGTCAGGTTTCATGTTTCTAAACCCAAGACTTGAATCTCTGATTCGCTTCAATATCGCATAAAATCTCTGAAGCTCAAGCTACATATTTATAAATTTGATACTAATCTTCATGTTTTAAAAGCTAAGCTTTAAATCTCAGATGTGATTTAAAAAGATATTTGGAAATCTGTCTCAAAGGCTTTAAAATTTAAATCTCCATTGGATCTTAAATCAACCTTTAAGCTTCAAAGTCCAAGGTTTGAACCCCAGATCTAGATTTAAAAACTGTTGTTGGCAATTTCAATTCAGAATCCCTGAAATTTTGATTTCAACTGAATCGAAGATCAGCAGGTTCCAAAATCTAAGGTTCGAATATCGCACTTGATTCAAAGAAAATACTGGGAATTTTAATTCTAAGTCTCTGAAATTTTGATGTCAAATTAATCTAAAGTCAACTTCTAAATTTCAAACTCCAAGATTCGAGGGAGCATCAGAATTGTTTAAAAAAATATTTCAAATAGTTCAAATTCTTTGAATTAATCTTAATCCATGGTTTGAATTTCAGATACCTTTAAAAGGCAATTTTTATATAAAATCTCTAAAATATAAATCTTGGATACATTTAAAAGTAATTTACAGGTTTCAAAATCAACGACGTCTAAAATCAGGTTTCAGGATTTAAGTCTAGAATTAAAACAAATTATTGACAACTTTAATTCAATTCTCGTTTCAAAACCAAGATTTCTATTAACAATTATAACTTAAAAATCTATGAAATTTGAATCTTGAAATCAATTTTCAAGTTTCAAAATGCTAGGCCTGAATTTCAGACTTGAATTTACTAGCTTGAAACCTCCAATTTAACGTAGGTACGTATTTTGGTTCTGCGTTGAAATTCAAAATTCAAATTTATAAGCGGTTTGAAATTATTACTAAATTTAAGGATTCACATAGTCAGATTTGGCCTTTTAAATATTGAATGTCTGAATCTGGATTAAAATAAAGAGGGCTTATTACTCTCTATCTGAATGAAGTATGGATTTAAGTAAGTCCAATTTCCATTTTGGTGGCAAAATACCCAAAGACGAAGTATAAAATGGAAAATAAGAATTAACGATTTGAGAGGAAAATTTTCGGTTTAAAACTTGTTTCAAGTTACGTCCATTTAGGAAATTCGAAATCAGTGACGAAGCCGAAAATAGCAAAGAACGTTTCAGTCATTTTTGTTTCCAAAATTTGTTTTGTAGAAGAAACCAATTCAAATAATAATTTGTAGCAGATTGAACAAGAATTGAATTCATTTCTGTTTCGAAAAAAATGTTTATCGAATAAGCCAATTTTTAATAACGATCTGAAACAGTTTAAATCAGAAAATTCTTGTAGTTTAGTTTTTGAATCCAAAATCCCCACTAATACCGAATATAAATTGGACAATTTGAAGCCTGAACCTTTGCTGCTGGAAAATGTTGTAGAGTTTAATGCACTCTCAAATCTGATTTGAAAAATTCGAACTGGAATTCAAATAATAGTCTTCTACTAATTCAAATAGTTTTCTATGTAATATTTCAAGCTTGAATTTTGGATTCAAGACTACGAATTAAGTCTGTTTTAAATTTATATCCAAATAGTTTTATTTAAAGCTGGTTGTAAAAATAAATATTTTGGACTGACAGATTGAAATCGAATTTAATGTTTAAGATTAATTTTACTCATCCAACCAGATTCGAAATTTATATCTGAAAATCAAATTAATTGCAGGCTGATTCCCAAATCTTGTGGAAAGTTTACAACCAATAATTTTTCGGATTGGATTTGGATTGAATTTAATTTCGAATTCAAAAATTGTTGATTAAAAAAGTCAAATAATATTCGAAATATGGATTAACAACTCCAACTTTGAAATGATTTTGGTACCTAATATTCAGATTATACAAATAAAAATCCAAAACATTTTCTTGGTATGTGAAATGAAAAAATCTGAACTGAACTGTTTAGAGTTCCTGGATTAAAAAAATTATGTTAATTTAAACTTTTGATGCGGGGTTGAAGAGGTTTTTTGGCAGTTGAGCTCTGGCCTTTCGAAAAATCAAGGCCTAATTTGTGATAATTTACAGTGGTGAACTAACTTGCAGTAGGTACATTGTTTTAGAGTGCCGGAGTGCTGTTTGTATTGAATTATATTGTAAGTTAAAGCTTCTAAATGGCTAAATCGTTACTAACAGTTTAGGTCATGATTACATTAAAATCGGTTATTAAATACAAATTTAGAAAGCAGACAACGAAGGCTGAGACAATTTGAGTTTGTGTTTAGAAGGTAGGATTTTTGAAAGATATATTGCTTGGAATTAACTATAAATAACCAGCAGTATCGAATTTATTATCGAAATTTGGAAAGTTTTAAGGTTTACTGGTGAAAAATACAAATTACAGCAGGCTAATAGAATTAATCTCAGATTCTTTCAGGATTTTATCGAAATGAAAAGGTTTAAATTATTCAAAATGCGCCTTTAATTGTTTAGACTGTTTAGAGTAATTAAACTTTCAGTACGAAAAATTTTGAAATTCCTTACGTTGGTGCTAATTGGAACTCTTTTATTAAATTCGTGTGGCCTTGATTTGTCCCAATTTTCCTTTACAGCCACTTAAAGCCGAATCCTTTTAGAAGTTACTCGGTTTCCATTAATTAAATTTCGTTGTAAAAGTTTGTAATTGATCCCAAATTGTCATTCTTTCCACTCCGATATATTCACCCCCCTTTAATTAATTGAGTCTTAAATTAATTGTGTTTGAACTTTTATACCCTAAAAGCTTTCCCTCGAAGGAAATACGATCTTATATGCTTCTTTTTTTGCCATCGTTGCCTTCGTCCTTTAAGACCTTAGAGATTTTTAATTTACTAATGGAATTTTTATTAAAAAAGTTTTTGCTACCCCAACTTTATTTATTAATAAAATCAAGAAAAATCCCTCCGTTTTTCCTCTTACAAGAAATTAAATTTTAGGCGGATCTCATACGTTTTCAATCATTTATATATATCAAAATATAATTAATAAATTACCTAATAAAATTGCGGATTTATCCGGAACCGTTGCAAAACAAATGTAACGACGGAATATTAAAGAATTAATCAAGTTATTAGTTCGAGATAAGAGAATTACTTCAACATCACATGTTTCATATCTCAACTTTCTACCCTTCGAGTTGGGTCATTTTTTAAGCTTTGTTGTTCCTCTCCTCTTAACTACTGTGCATTAACTTTCCTTTCCACCGAACTTAATAACCAACTGTAATAAACTTCTCATGCCGCTTAACTTTGTTTTAGTTTAGTTTAGCTCATAGATTTAAGTTCCTTTTGTGGAGTTTCCAAGAAACACAGCTTCATAAATATTCCCTTAAGCAACCCTTTTATTAGGCATAGCCGAAGGTTTCTGGGATGAAATGATGTTTACAAAGAATTAACCTGAGGGTTTTCTTTGTGATTAGGCAAAGACTGAAAGTCTGTTTATTTTTGAAGTTATTCTTTGGTGGTATCAATAACGTGAACACTCCAATTTAACAGCTAAATTTGAAAATTTTTAAAGCTCTAATTTACACAAGCTTTGCCAGCTTTAAAGTCTAACTAGATCTTCCATTTTTTAAATTTTTTAAACATGGTTTTGAAAAAAGGCTTTTCGGGCAATCTTTAGAATGCAGTTTTTTTGAATCTGTTCAGGTGTTTTAAGTTAAAATATTTCAATCCAGGTTCTCAAAATGTTCACAAAAAATTCGCAATTCAAGAGTTAGATTTTAAATTTTATTTCTACAAGCTCCATTGATTACCAAAGTAATTTCGAAATTGAGGATTCTTAATCCACTTTCATATTAGGTTCTCAGCTAAATCCCTAATCTTTTAATGCAGATTTAAATTGAAGCTCCAAATCCAATCTCAAAGTTGTTAAATTCTAATTTCCTTGTGATTTTAAAATCAGTTTGATTTTCAGATCCAAAATTCAATTTTTTAATCCACCACCTTCACAAATTTGTACTTAAAACTACTAATCTGGAATAAATGTGTAGAAATTAACTTTGGAAATCAAACGTGAAATTCAAATCTGTGCAGAAGAAACATTTAAAAGAATGTTATTTATAATCGTTTTATTTCTACAATCAGTTTCAAAGAAAGTTATTTAAAGTTAACTTAAAAATACAAAAAAATTCGTAATTCTAAATTCAGAATTCTGGCTTGAAATATAAAATTTGATACTGAAATCCCGGTTTCTAGCTTGAATACCAGTTCAAATTTGTTAAATCAGATTCGAGTTTAAATCATTGCACTTTCTAACATTTCACAGCAAAAGTTTAAGCTTCCAATTATAAATTTCTGATTTACATTCGTCATTCCAAAAAGGGGTGATTTTTGATTCAAATTCAAAATTAAACTGCAATGAATTTCAGACTCAAAATGTAACTCCAAAATCAGATTCTCATTAAAAATTGGTTTATTCTACAAACAAAGGGTAATAAAATAGCCCAAATAATTAATCGTAATCTTGAATTTGATAAGTGAGTTGGAATTTCTTAATTTGAAACCAGATTTAAGCTGAAAATTTTGATTTAAACCCAAAATTATTATTTTCCGGTCCAGGATTGAGATATTTAAATCTATACTTCATTATAGTTGGAACCATTTAAATCATTAAATTCAGGCCTTGTATTTTCAGACTTCAAAGTTGATTTTAGATAAATTGATGTTTAAATTTCAAAAATTTGAACTGAAATGACGAGTAAACATTTTTTAAGTAAAACCTTCGATTTTGAAACCTGAAGATTATATGAAATAAAAATTGGATTCGTTTGAGATTTAAACTCCAGTGACTCTTAACTAAAATTGCCTATAATCAAATCTGATATTCAAACCTTGAATTTTGAAACGTGAAAATATTATTTCAAAGTTAAATTCGCTTAAAACTTATATTTCTGAGATTCTGAATTAGAATTTCAAATAACATTATTTTAAGTCTAATCTGAGATTCAAACTTTGAACGATGAAAGTTGATCTTAGATTCATTTAATTTTTAGATTTCAGAGATCTGAACTGAAATTCTAAATACATTTGTTTTAGGTAGGTATAATACGAGATGTAAACCTTCGATTTTAGAACCTGAAAATTTCATATCCGTTTGGTATTTGTATTTCAGAGATTCTTAATAAATATTGTGAATATTTTAAGTCAAATCTGAGATTCATACCTTGGATTTCGAAGCCTGAACGTTAGTTTTCGATTAATTTGATATATAAATTTCTGAAATTTGAAATAAATTCTGCTTAAGAAAAATCTGAAATGTAAACCTCAGACTTTGAAATCTGAAACCTTCGATTTTAAAACCTGAAAATTCATTTCAAAGTTAGATTTGTTTGAGATCTATATTTAGAGTTCTGAATTAATATTGCGAATAAAGTTATTGTAAACCTTAGCTTCAAAGCATGGATTTTGAAACCCGAAAGTTGGTTTTATGTTCATTTGATATTTAAATGCCAGAAATTTGGACTGAAATTTCAGATATCCTAAATCAGAACATGGTTAAATCTGAGATTCAAACCTTGGGTTTTGAAACCTTATGTCATGTATCTACTTAGCCATGAAAGAAAACACGTAACACACTAACAACGCTTTATTTTTCTGTGTAACTCCCTTCAACACTTATACACTTTTCCATCTTTTTTCGAATTGTCACATACCGTCCTTCGGCAACTCTGCAAAATATTGTTCAACAGTACCTTTGAGTGCTTCATCAGATGTAAAACGTTTTCCCCTGAGATGCTTTTTTAGGATTTTGAATGGAAAGCAGTCTGACGGAGCTAGGTCAGGCTATAAGGTAGATGCCTTAACTCTATGAACCCACAGTCATTGATTATCTGCTGGACTTTGTTTGCCTTACGAACCCAACAATTGTCTTACGAATAAGATTGTGGGTGTTTATCCTCAAGAGAAGTTTTTAAATTTTGAATTGTGCTTTCATAGGCCTCCGCATGGTAGATCACTTCGGTATAGAATTTAATAAGCAAGACTCCTTCAGTATCCGAGGAAGCTGTTGCCATCAGTTTCTTTTCTAGAAAATTGTGTTTTGGCTTTCTTTGGTGGTGGAGAGCCTTTATGAACCCAGTGCATGCATTCCTGTTTAGTGGGAGGGTCCCAGTGATATACACAAGTCTCATCCCCGGCCATCTCTTTCTTCAGTCCTAATTCCCTTGCGGGAATGTGGTGGCTACTGCAACACCCATACTCATAGTTCTTCAAACTTCTCGGTCTTGATCTATGGTAATTAATTCATGCATTGATCTGCCAGTTGCATCTGTTATTTGGTTAACCCATCTGATAGGTGAGCAACCGCGTGCTCTTTTACCCTCAACCTTGCCTTGAACCTTCAGTCTTTACATGTTATCATTATCTCATCTCATAATATGGCCGAAGTAAAAAATTATACGGAGGTTTATTTCTGTGGATAGACGTCTTTCAATAGATTCATGTGTCCAGAATGCGGTCCATGAGATCCTCAGCATTCTCCTCTAACAGTGATATCCCCGGTGATAATTCTGTCCCTCTCCAACGTGATCAAATTTTCTTGAGAAATATCTTTTCCCAACAGTTTTTGTTTAGGTGTAAGTAATCTGTCAATCCACCGTGTAGACACCTTCTTTATACCCAAATCATCGTGCAAAATAACAGAGACCTTTAAACGCCGATCTCAGTATCAAATTTTCGACTTTCCCCACCATCTCTTCAATTCGAGCTTTCACGGGTCGTCTGGGCTTTTGGTTCTCGTTAATTGATTCTCTACCTCATCGAAAGAGTTTAGACCAAAGTTTAACTTGAAAATAAGGTAGAGCACCTTCTCTATACACAGCAACCATTCCTTTATGAATAATTTTTGGGTCATTGCCTTCCTTTGCCAGGAAATTTACACTGCGATGTTCCACCTTAATTTTACTCATTTTATTAAGAAGTAAGCCTTCCCAAATCTCTATATACCGCACAAATTATACACAACTTAGCACATGCACTTCTAAATGTCACAGCTATCTTTTAATAGTAGGTTTGAGTTCGTCGCTTTTTTGTTTAATGGCTAGGTAGATAATATAAAAATACACCCTCGTATTTAATTCCAAAAAAATTTACTAGACTTTTAGAGATCCTAAATCAGAATTTCAAATTGAAATGTTTTAGGTCAAATCTGAGAATGAACTGATTTTAATTCATTTGATATTTACTTGTCAGAAATTTAAAATAAGAATTCTTTACGTAAAATCTCAGATTTAAACCTTGGATTTAGAAAGATTTCGAATGACGTAAAATCCGAAATTCTAACCTTGGATTTTGAAACCTGAATGTTATTTTGACACTTATTTGATATTTATGTTTCAGAAATATGAACTGAAATTACAAAATAAAATCTAAGATTTCGGTAGGTACCTGAAAATTTCATTTTAAAGGTAGCTTCGTTTGGAATTTATATTGCGAATGACATTATTTTAAATCAAACCCGAGATTCAAACCTTGGAGTTTGAAACATTAAAGTTGGTTTTTGGATTAGTTCGATATTTAAGTTTCTGAAATTACAAATAAATTCTGTTTAAGTAAAATCTGAGATTTAAACCTCTGACTTTGAAACCTGAAAGTTGATTTTAGATTTCTTTATATTTAAATTTCAGCAATTTGAACTGAAATTAGAAATAAAATTTTTCTAAGTAAAATCCGAGATTTAAACTGTAGATTGTGAAACCTGAAAATTTCATTTCAAAGTCAAATTCGTTTGAGATTTATATTTCAGAGATTCTGAATTAATATTACGAATGACATTATTTTAAATCGAACCTGAGATTCAAACTTTAAATTGTGAAAGCTGAAAGCTGGTTTTATATTCATTTGTCAAATGTCAAAAATTTGTATTCAAATTTCAGAGATCCCAAATCAGAATTTCAAATTGAAATATTTTAGGTCAAAGCTGAGATTCAAACCTTAAATTTTGAAAACTGAAAGTCAATTTTATATTCATTTGTCAAATGTCCTAAATCAGAATTTCAAATTAAAATATTTTAGATCGAAGCTGAAAATCAAACCTCAGATTTTGAAACCTGAAAGTTGATTTAAAATTGATTTGATACTTAAATGTCCGAAAACTGAAATTTCAGAGATCTTATATCAGAATTTCAAATTGAAATATTTTAAGTCAAATCTGAGATTCAAACTTTGGATTTTGAAAGCTGAAGCTTGGTTTTATATTTATTTGATATGTAAATGTCTGAAATTTCGACTGAAATTTCAAATAACAAATTTTTAAGTAAAATCCTAGATTTAAAACTTTGATTTCGAAATCTAAAAGTTTCATTTCAATGTTAAATTTCAATTTCACACATTCTGAATTAAAGTTTCGACTAAACATATTTTAATTGAAATCTAAGAAACAGCGAATCTAATCAAAAATTTCAAAATTTTCTAAAAAAAAAACCTTGCAAATTACGTTATTATTAAAAATTAATTAATAGATAAGGTTGCGATGGCATCCACAAATCAATAGGTCGTCCAGTAAATAATTAAACAAGCAAACGATATTGTAACTGTCGTGTTGTTAGATAATACAAGTATCATTAGTTACTGTTACTAAGCAAATCCTAGGTAACAGTTGGTATGTACAAAAACATACATTGTTTTTCTGTTTATTTTTACTTTTGAATAAACCGATTTTTCTTCTATTCTGCATTTACTAATTACTACCATTAAATACAACAGTAACGTATTTCTGTTAAAAAAATTAATATCTAAAAAAAATTAAGGTTGTAGGTACTTACAATCAGTCTAACAGTTAATTCGAACGTGAACCAAGCATTACAAAAGTGCTCAACGGTTACGAATAACGGCAGAGGTTCAGTGCAGTTAGTATTTTCAGTGTCGTTCCTCCATTCGTAATCAAAATTACATTTTAGACGCATTCCAGGATGCGTTTTCAGACAAAATGAAAGCACTGATACTATTATGAAGAAAACTGATATTCCAGCCACCACCTGTAACAAAGAGAAATTATTTTTCGACTTAGTCCTTACCCAAAAATTACAGAGTTGTTGGAACAGTTTGAAAACGTATTAATCTGGTCAGCCTTTGGGTATAAAATAATAAATTAGAGAGAAAGCTTAATTTAAAAGAAAAACAGTCTGAAATGATATATTTTTTTACTCCCCCAGTGTATTTCTATCATTTTCCTAGATTCAACGTTTTGATTACTTAATAAGATTATTAAGTTATCAAAATTAACTTATTCTATTATTAAAATTCAGAAATGTTGGAGGGAATGAAATAATCGTTTAAAATTCATTTATTGTGTTCTTAAAAGCTTAAAACTGGGGGAAGGGTGTCGAACTAATTTATTGAAATGTAGTTATTCGGCCCTTTAATAACAAAAAAGTGTTGAAAGCTTCATTTTAAGATATTAAAATCCATCTTGTCAATCCATATAATCCAAAAAGAGGGGTCGAAGTAACCCTTTTAAATTTATTTTTAGGGTTCTCAGAAACCAAAAATGGTAGAATGCGCTGGACTGACTACTTTATTGGAATTTAGTTATTAGGCCTTTGAATCACAAAAAAAGCCGAAAGATTCATTTTAAGATATCAAAATTTATCTCTTCAATGTTTATAGCTCAAAAATGATGGAGGGGTCGAAATAATTCTTTTAAATTCATTCATTTGGTTTTTAACAGCCCACAATGGTGGAAGGCACCGGACTGATGTATTGGGACTTAGTTATTTGGCCCTAGAATAGCAAAAGTGTAGAAAAGCTTCGTTTTAAGATATTTGTTTAGAAATGAAAAATCACTTTTACACTTTAATTATTACTTTTATTTAACATAATTGAATTCTTAAACGTCACCGGCAAAAATGCACTGCTGCTCTGACAGCTTCTGATAGCTACTCTCGTCAGCTTACTTGGGTTTTGTTTTCTTTATTTTTCGGAGATGGAAACTTAACATTTCCGCCAGACTTGAAACGCTTCGCTTTCAATAAATGAACTAGGTGAATTACAAAATTAATAATAATAACACAAGTAAAGAAAGATATCAAACTAAATATCGAAAGAGTCTATGCATTAAACAAGTAATACGCGGCCCTTCACATTTAATCTACTGGTAATGCACATAATTTCTCCACTGCCCTTTTATAGGTTCCACTGCGCGTTTTGACACTAACAACGCGAACTACACTGTTTCCTGCGAGATGAGTTTTAATAACACGTCTTAGCTTCAATTTTAGGGGAGGAACTCCCTCCTCACTAATTAAGACCATTGTCCCTTCGTTGATCGCTGGTTGATCGTTGTTTTTCCACTTTGTTCGCCTTTGTAGTTCGCCTATATTCCTTTGACCAACGATTCCAGATATGTTGAACTAATCGTTGGCAGTGCTGAAAGCGGGATAGTCTGGACTCGTTTATGGTCGTCAAATTTTGATGCAGTTAGCTAAGAAAGCTCCTTCCAATTAAGAAGTGAGCAGGGGTAAGTGGATTCAAGTCATTTGGATCTGAGGATAGCGGAGTAAGAGGGTGGTAGTTTATTACTGCCTCTATTTGAATTAAGACGCTATTTAATTCTTCAAAAGTTAACATGACATTACAACTTTGCTGTTTTTACACCGGGTTCCCAGAGTCCATCAAAATGGGGAGAGCGCGGTGGAATGAAAGACCACGAAATGCCTTCCGACGGTAGCGCAGCACCAATATCTTCCTTTGATGCTACAGTCTGCGAATAAACCTTTTAAATTCTGCATCGGCGCCTACGAAGTTTTTAGCATTATCTGAAAATATTTTTGCCGGTTTTCCCCTTCTAGCTCCTCATAACAGGTATGAAGGCTTCTGTAGTTAAATCCGAAACTAATTCTATATGAATTACTTTGACCACAAAGCAAACAAAAATACATATGTAAGCTTTCGCGGGTTTGCAGCCTCGACCCATGCAATTCTTTATGACAATAGGGCCACAATAATCAACGTCGGCATACGCTGAATGGAAAAGTGGGAGTAACGCGGTGCTTTGGTAAGGAACCCATTAATTGTTCACACAGGTACCCACAACTGCCATAACTATATATTAAAGATTGTACACGATGAAATCTGGGCAGATGCCCCTTTCTACAAAATGCGCTTGAGAGTTGCCTACGACTATTAAGGTTGGTTGTTACTAAAGAAATTGAGAAGCAGCCTTGTGGTTTTTGAAAATTTCGTTTCTTCTTTGTTTCTGAATTGTAAACATTTAGAGTTTCAAGCATTTCACATTTCTTAAAAATATCTTTAAGGTTTCCATGGTAGGAAATTCCTCCTTTATTTTATATGACTCCCATTCTCGTTTACTTAGGGCAGGCATGGGCAATCTTTGCTAGTTCTGGGGCCACATTATCATTCTGTCTCCGAGTCAAGGGCCGGACCAGATTATTAAATAAGATAAATTAATATTGAATGAATGAACTGCTTCTTATTTGATTTATTTATAATATAATGCCCCGATTATTGGTGTCAGAAAATTGCTATGAGCTACATATTTCGCGTTTACTAACTTCGCTAAGATGGATCAGGGCCGGATCAAAAGAAGTAAAAAGCCGGCTCCTGCTCGCGGGCCGGGGGTTGCCCATATTATTTTATAGGTTGTCAAAAGTTTTAGGTGATTGAGTGGCCAGCGTGTCCAATTCCTTTGAAACTTATTTATTTGATTCTTGAGGGACAGAATAAGCGCTGAACGTGTTGGGTTAATGTATGAAAACTCATTTCTTTGATCCTCAAAGGACAAAAAGTAGTGGAGACATTGCGTTAATTTATTAAAATCAATTTCTTCGATTCTCAAAAACCAAAATTGATTGAGGCGCCAATCTCAATTTTTTGAATTTATTTGTATGATCCTTGAAGGACAAAAAATGGTAGAGGCGCCAAGCTAAACTGGCCCTTCATATATTTAATATTTTAAGCTTTTGAAATTGAAATTTTCAAAAAACAACTAGCCAGCTTCAATTGAAGTACCCCAAAGATACAAATTGTTGAATATTTCTTGAAACATCCTTATAAATTAATCATAACATCACCTACAAAGTTACGTAATGGAACTAAAACAGAAATGGTAGAATTACAACCGGAACAAACGATCTCTTTAAATTCATAGCTAACTGTCTAGACAAACCGTTTATTATATTCATGAAAAGCTTTCATTCTTCCTAATCCAATATTCTCGGCATTGTCTTGTCTTTCGTTATATGTTTAAATATGTTCCGATTATCGCAGGAATCCGCAACCATCCATATCCTAAAATTTTATCTTGTTAAACTCCGACTAAGTGTGAAAGGAAATTATTCATGTTTTATAATTCGCGAATGTGCTTGTTAAATTTTGAAGGGTGAAATAAAACGGGAATTAATGTCAGTTCTGAGCTTAAATTAGACAAATTTTATATCGACGTTGAAATGTGGCGTGCTGCTTGAACAACCTCGTCTCAGTTAAGTACAGGAAGAAGGAGGTCCTAAAAATCACTATCAGGGGAATTTTCGAATAAATTTACTTGCTTTCTAAACGCCTCCTTGAGATTTACAATTTTGAGGCAACTGTGAGTTAATATCCAGGGGCTTTTAACGTTTTAAGAGCTTATTCTTTGTTTTAATTTAGGAGGAAAATATTTTTTGTTGCTTCTGTTGGGCGTTCTGAATTAAATCTCCGTAAAGGGTTGTACTTCTTATCTTTCTGGAAAAGGCAGCGATTTTTTGACTTATAAATAAGAATCTTTTATTAAGCTCAATATATATCAAAGCCAATTGTTTTTGGCTTTTTTAAAACGGAAATTTGCTAGGTTTTCTCAGCAAGAAAAATAGACTCGAATTCTTTTTCCGTGTTATTTTATTTTTTAAAGTATGTATACTGTATACGAAGCTGAACTTTAGCCATAACTCCGTGTAAAATATTTTCTAGAACTGAAAAATTGGACATTTCCTTCAACAAGAAAACTTTTTACTTTTCACTGGAAAAATACACACCAGTTGATACGATCCGGATTTTGATACAAACTTTTATAACTTCATAAAAAACTTTTAAGTGATCTACAACGATAGCTAAATAATATATTACTTCCGATACACTTAAACAACTTTAAAAGAAAATTTTCTGAATTTTTAATTTAATGTACTAATCCCTAAAGAAACTTTTGCGAACTTCACAATCCTCCAAACTTGCCTTAAAAATTTTAAATTTAAATTTGAAAGAGGTGAACTGAAAATTCGAAGGTATGAAATCACACAGAAGGCTTAACGTTATTTTATAAAAGGTCCCTAAACGTTTCGTAATATGATAAGAAAATAAGTAGAAAATCTATTTGGAAGCTCCCAACTTTGAGAAAAGGCAAATATGTGACCAGAAAATTGAGCTCAACATTATACGGATTTCCCTCAGAAAGTTAGATGCATTTTTCTAATATATCAGGAAAACAAAATTGAAAAAGTTTACGAAATTGTTTCTGTTTTGTTCCTGTTTAGATAAATAAACAAAATAAATCTTCCTAAAGGGCAAAATTTAGGGAAGCTTTTAGAAAAAATGGCGAAGACTCAAATTCCTTTAAGCCAGTGTTGCTCAAACATTTTTGCGTTTTTTTTAATTTCAGCATAAAATTGAGTGCTTTCGCTTTGGATTCAAAAATGTTCAAAGAAGGGCCAGCTGTGGCTATTCAATAATTAAATTTCCTCTTACCATAAAAACTAAAACCGCAGATTAATTTCGGAAATAAATACATAGTTTCGGTTATGGTGAGTTTTTAGGAGTTTTAGACCAATCCAGAGGCAGTGATGCCCAAAATGTTAGGTTGCTTGTTTTGCGAAAAGAAAAAGTGGATTTTTTCAAATTCACCAAAATTAATTCAAAATATGGAAATAGCAAAAAACTGCTTAATAAAAATGAATTACCTTGGCAGCTACGGACGAATAAGGCTCATCAAACAAAGCCCAAACCTTTGGCTTTAAACTTTGCCATGGTGTAAGAGTACCAGCATGGTAGGCTTCTTCATAGCCAAACATTCGTGCTACCTCTTCATCACTCGGACGTTCGGAATCTAAATCTAACTTGTCCAAAATTGCTAAGGTTGCCTGAAAGAAGAACAAAATTACTAATTAAAGAAATTAATATTAACAAAGTTTTTATATTTAAAATATTGAAAACCATCAAAGTTATTCGCCCATATCAGTTAAAGTTATTATTTGTGGAAACGTTTTTGCTGGTAAATACTAAGTTCTAAGAGCCTTTATTGAAAACAAACTTGGCATTTGTCAAGTTCCAAAAACTCCTGAAGACGTTGAAACTGTTGAAAGTGCTCAAACAACAGTAAAGTGGGCTAAAATTGGACATAATCAAATCGGTTGTTTCTTTAAATTTATGCAGGACAAAGCTTGCTATCTTTAATAAAATCCTGTTAAAAAGAAATTAAACATCAAACATGGACATTCTTAATTTTGTGTGTAAAAACTTCAAAATCTTCCACGAAGTTTTGGAAACCTCAGAGTTTGTAAAAAAGTGGCGTTAAGTTGGGCAAAACTTAAACCAAATGGATTTGTTTTTTAAGTTTGGGTGGGTTTCCGTTTCTTTAATAAAAGCCTCTCAGAGGTACTTAGAAAAGTGAAGTTAAATCTAGGCCATGGAATTCCATGATGCAATAGAATTTTTATAACATATAATTACTACGTACAACCTCACCCCTTCTCCACACAGTACAAGAAAGGGGGTTCAAAATGAGCAATTGGGCGACCCTAAATTTGATTTTAACCTTGTTGCTGATCTTAAGGCGAGGAAAAGCTGAGCTTATTCAACATTCATTTCTTTTCCCAAAGCTTTGAACAATCTTAAAAGTGTTTTAATCATGTTACTGAGCTTAAGGCGAGAAGGAAGCCCAATTTGTTAAATTTCATAGCTTTTTCGAAAGATTTTGATGACCTCAAAATTAGATTTAATATTGTTACTGAGCTGAAAGCCCTGGTTATTCAAATTCATAGATCAAAGGTAGTTTTAACCAAGTAAGGGAAAGATCTCAGTTTGTTAAAATTCATAGGTTTGTGCGAAGCTTTGGATGTTCCTAAATGTAGCACTAACTTTATTGCTCAGCTTAGGGCGAGAAGAGAGGCAAATTTGTTGAACTTCATAGCTTTTTCGAAAACTTTTGACGATCTCAAACTTAGATTTAATATTATCACTGAGCTTAAAGCTAGGACAAACCCGTGGTTAGTCACATTTATAGCTTTTGCCAAGACTTTTGACGACCTCAGAAGTAGCTTAAACCTTATACTGAGCTGAAATCGTGGGAAAATCCCAGTTTGTTCAAATTCCTTGCCTTTTCTGAGGCTTTGGATGGTCTTAAATTTCAAACGTAGATTTAATATTGTTACTCACCCGAAAGCAAGGACAAAGCCCTGGTTATTCAAAATCATAGCTATTTTCTCAAGGCTCTTGACGACCCCTAGGTAGCTTTAACCAAAGCTTTGGATGATCTTAAATGTAGTTCTAACCTTGCTACTGAGCTTAGAGTGAGAAAAAAGGTTTTTCGAAAGCTTTAGATAATCTCAAACGTATGTATATTTAATATTTTTACTAAGCTGAGATCAAGGACAAATCCCCTGTTGTCCAAATTCTCAGTTTTTTTCTGGGCTTTTGACGGCCTTAAAGGTAGTTTTAATCTTATTACTGAACTGAAGTCGAGGAAAAATTCCAGTTTATTGAAATTCATAGTTTTTCCCGGAGTTTTCGATGATCTTAAATGTACTTCTAAGCTTATTATTGAGTTTAGCGCGTGAAAAAAGCCCAATTTATTAAAATTCGTAGCTTTTTCGAAAGCTTTTGATGATCTCAAACTTGGATTTAACATTGTTACTGATCTGAAAGAAAGGACAATGCCATGGCTGTTCAAATTCATAGCTTTTTCCAATGCTTTTGATGACCTCAAGTTACTAAGCTTAAGGCGAGGAAAAGTCTGTTTTTTGAAATTCTTGTCATTTCCCAAGACTTTAGGCAATCTTAAAAGTACTTGTAACTTTGTTACTGAGCTTAGCGCCGGGAAAAAGTTCAACTGGTTAAACCTTGTAGGTTTTTGGAAAGCTTTTGAAGATATCAAAATTAGATTTAACATTGTTACTAAGCTAAAAGCAACGACAACGCCCTGGTTGTTCAAATTCATTGCTTTTTCCAAGGCTTTTGGCGACCTCAAAAGTAGTTTTAATTTTGTTATTAAGCTTAAGCCGAGGAAAAATCACAGTTTGCTCAACTTCTTCTCAATTTGAAAGACTTTGGGCGATTTTAAAACTAGCTGTAACCTTTTGTTACTGAGTTTTAGGGGTAGAAAATGTTCCGTTTGTTCAAATTCATTGCCTTTTCCAAAGTTTTGACCCATGTTAAATGTAGTCTTAATTTTTCTATTGAGTTTAAGGCGAAGATAAGTTTGTTAAAATTTTTACATTTTCTAGAACTGTGGACGATTTTAAAAGCAGTTGTAACCTTGTTACTGAGCTTAAGATGAGGAAAAAGTTCAGTTTGTTCAAAGTCATTGCTTTTTGCAAAGCTTTTACTATTGTTAAATGTAGTTGTGATTTTGTTATTGAGCCTAAGCCGAGGACAAAGCCCAGTTTGTTGAAATTCGTACTTTTTAAAGTTCTGGACGATCTTAAAAGCAACTGTAACCTTGTTACTGAGCATAAAGTTAGGAAAAAGCCTAGTTTGTTCAAATTTGTAGGTGTTCTCAACATTTACATTTACTGAGCTTAAGGTAAGCAAAAAGCAAAGCTTCTTCTAATTCCTAGCTTCTTACCAAACTTTATACGATCTTCGATTTAGTACTAACCTTGTTACTTAGCTTAAGCTTAGGAGAAAGCGCAGTTTGTTTAAAGTCATATCTTTTTGTGGACCTTTTGATGATTTAAAATATTTTTATAATCACTTTATTGATCTTCAGAAATAGAAAAAGTCCAGTTTGTTCAAAGTTGTACCTCTCTCCAGAGCTTTGGGCGACAATAAAAGTAAGTAGTTTTAACCTAGTTGCTGAGCTTAAGGTGAGGAAAAGTCCAGTTTGTTCGAATTCGTAGCCTTTTCCAAAGCTTTGGATGATTCTAAATATGGTTTCAACCTTGTTATTGAACTTAAGGCAGAAAAAAGCAAAGCTTGTTCATATTCCTAGCTTTTTACGTAGGTACGACTTTTGTACGATTTTCGATTTAATTTTAACCTTGTTACTGGACTTAAGGCGAGGTTATAGGCTAGTTTTTTCAAATTCGTAGCGTTTTACAGACATTCGGATGAATCAAAATATTTTTATAACCACTTTATTGATCTTCAGATATGGCAAAAGCAGCTTGTCAAATTTGTAGCTTTTTACAAAGCTTTAGAAAATCTTAAATGTAGTTCTAACATAGTTACTGAGTTTAAGGTAAGCAAAAAGCCCAGTTTGTTACAATTAATATCTTTTACACGGCTTTAACCTTATATACTTAGCTTAAGGTGAAGAAAGATCCTGTTTTTCCAAATTAATAAATCTTTCAAAAGCTTTGGATAATCCTAAATCGAATGCTAGCATTATTTCTGAGTTTCCCTGACTGGACCTTCTTGAATGCAGTTTTAACCTTGATTACTGAGCTTGAGGTGAGGAAAAAGCCCAGTTTGTTCAAATTAATAAATCTTTCAAAAGTTTGGGGAATCTTAAATCTAATGCTAACCTTGTGTATGAGCTTAGGCCAAGGACAAAACTCAGTTGGTCAAGTTGATAGCTTTCTGCAAAGCTTTAGACTTCCTTGAATGTATGTAGTTTTTAATCTTGTTTCTGAGCTCATTGCGAGGAAAAGGCCCACTTTGTTCAGAATCATCGTTTTTTCCAAAGCTTTGGACGATTTTAAATGTATTTTTAGCCTTGCTACTGGCGTAAGCAAGGAAAATGCCCTAATTTGTGCAACTAAAGGCTTTTTCCAAAGTGTACGGTGTTATTTGTATTATTGATTGATTGATTGGTTGGTTGATCTAATTTTTGCTCAACAAATAATAAACAAATAAATAGTTCTGCGGCATTTTCTGTTTTACTTTAAAAGAAGATCATTTAAAACATTAAATCCCAGGTTATGCGGCCTTAGCCTTAAAACGAATAAAAAACAAATATCTCCAAGTCATTCATGAATCGTTACACCATTACAGACGAAAAATAAATAAGGCTTTTCATCAAATGGTTATAAATTTCCCTTAACTGCCTCTACCAAAGCTTTCAATAAGGAACTTTTACGATATCGAACACAAATAAAAATGTTTTAATGTATTAAATTTATTATACACACGTAAATTCTATCTACTACTTCCAGTTCACTTTATGAACCCGTAACGATTCCACTGTATTTTATGACGCCCCTGTAAGTTTACTATAAAATTCGAAAATATCCAGAGATATGACATCGGAAAGATGTTACGAGGGATTCGATATGCACCCTCGAACGGTCATAAAAACCCAAGTTTAGTAACACGAGTGGAATTTTTTTTAAGACTGTCCGAAGGGATAACGGTAACGTCCTCCTCATTGGGTCAAATAAAAGGAATCTAAAGGAATATTAATGACTGTTTAAAAGTTAGCGTAGATAAAACTTTCGGTAATTTATATTTATCAACTTATGACGGGGTGTTTTAGCTTAACAATGCTTTAGGTTGTATGGTGGTTTAAAGGAGCAGCATTAGCTAGACCTAAATGTACAAATTCACACTGTGTTTGTGGTGTGGGGGATGAACAATGAAGAGCATCCCTCATACCGGGTCGTAATTAAGCAAACCTGCTTACGTTAAAGAGGTGCGGATTATTTGGCTAAAGATCGGTTTAAAGTTAGCAGATTAAATCAGCATTTCAAGAACGTAAAGCACTCCAAACGATAAAAGCAGGTATTCCTGTATAAGGATATAATTATATTTTAATCACTTACTTAACTAGGAGAAGGGTTGCCTCGGCTTTCGGCTTCTACCGGCAGATTGGGGTTAATATTGTTTGAGTAGCGAAGGTTGAACTTCGGTTTCAATTTGCTTTTCAGTAAGAAAAGAAAAAGGATAAATGGAATGGGGTGGTTTAAAAATAAATTCTCAAGGCTAGGTCGATTTACACTTCTTTTAGTGGGTTGTTTAAATGGATGACTTTCCACAGATAGATTCTAAACATCGGTGGGACGTTCCAGATTTATAAAGCTTCCATGCTGGAGCTATCGTTTTAAAAATAGAAAAATAAACCCTGCCAAAGTTTTCGTCACAAAATGTGAAAAGTTTTGTACAAATAAAAGGATGTGGGCGATTTGTGATACTATCATGAAAAATTAGGAAAGACGTTGCTGACTACGCCCGTTCTAGCAAGAAATCATACGGAATCCACGACCTAAATATTTTATTCCGTGTAATAAAAACCGAAACAGTACAAAAATTTCCTAAAACTGAATTGTATATTCTCAGCTCCCAACGTTTTCAGTACATTTTTTAGTACTGTTTTAAGAATAAATCCTCACAAAAGGTATCCAAATGTTTAGCAGTTGTTTTAATTTACTTCTTCTTTTCCTTCGGCTTATTTGTTTTCCTGCCCTGCATTGTATAATATTCAAGGACAAAATTGATTAAAATTCATAGTAATCCAAAGTGCAGACTTGTACGAGCAATCTCAAATCAAATTGTAACCTTTGGATCCAAAACCAAAGTCAGAATTTCAAGTCCGACTTTGTAATTATCTAAAAATTCTCTACTAAGTAAAACTTTCAGCTAGCATCCGGAGAAAGCCATAAAACCTGAAAAAGTAATCAGTTTAGATAATCCCACTTCCAGTCCTCTTCAATCGGATTGTTCAGAAACTCTTATAAAATACATTGATACCTGATTCCAAGAAGTTTAAATATGAAGTAGATAGCTTTCATCATTTTATGTGTTGTGGCATCAGATATAATAAGTCGATCCGTAATTTGCTTTTACTAAGAGTTAGGATTCAAATTTTGGAATTTGGAATTATTTGGATTGAAACGTTTAGGTTTTAATATAAAAGACTTTTAACCCAAAACCATAAATTTATTACTTTTTATCGATTTTAGACGTTTGCCTTGGCAAGTGAATTGTCATCTTCAGTTTCGCATGGATTTTTCGAACTTACACGTCTGAATATTTCAAAAAAATTTGAATCCCAAATTACATGAAACTCATATTTCATACAAAAAGCGTTTCACTTAAAAATTCGATTGGTAGGTTTCAGTTTGGCTTCAAATGTGATTTGATTTAATTAAAAACTTATTATCAAAACCGACAATTTATTATATCCAACTGTAAATATTTTGAATTTTAATCCAAAATTTTAAGGTTTCTTTATTTTTAAAAATATAGCTGCCAGTTATTTAGATAAACAAAGTGAAAATTTAAATTTGGATTTAAAATTTTGGCTTTCGGATCTTGTTTTGGAAAACCAAATCTTTAAAACCTTTTGGGACTAAAATCAATCTGACATTTCAAGCTATAAATTTAATTAATATAAAGGTTTAAATTCGAACGTTCGACTGGATTGGTCAAGCCAAGTTTTTAGTTTTGAGAATTAAAAATTCGGTTTTCAAACGCAGTTTGAACGCCATGATCCATTAACAACTCACACTTGAGCTTACAATTTTAATCATTAACTTGAGATACAAAAATGTACACTTAAAATCCAAGCCTGAATTCTAAATTTGAATCTGAGTACATTTAATCAAATCCTTGTAGCTTTCGAATTGGTTACGCTGGCAGGATTTTAAGGTTTAAAATTGTGAGTTTGAAACTGTCATATTTTTCTGCCTTCAAAATGCGATCAAATAGTAAGTTTTAAATATGACAGGAAACAAAATAAATTCATTAAGGAGGTCTAAAGCTAATCCTAATTCTAATGTAAAGCTGAGAAATGGTTTAAGAATCGTGTCTGCAAAACCTCTTATTTAAAACAAGTGATTTGGGAGATTCATGTGGAAATTTAATAATATGGATCCAAAATTTCGAATCTCCAATCTGGGCTTGGAAGCTCAATCCACGAAAATGTTTTGAGACCCAAATCAATTTTAAAATTTAAAATTAACAGATTTAAACTTTAATCTTAAACTTAAATTCTCGCGGAAATCTGAACTGATCAAGTCAGGTTTTAATTTTGGGACCTGAGTTCCAAAGTCGCTTGTGCAAATTGAAATTGTGGACTTGAAATTGTGATCCTTCAGTTTTAATAATTATCAGTTTCCGTATCAGTTTTTACAACTTGACATATTTGCACGTAATTTCTACGTATGCAATTTTGAGTTTTTGTCATTTTAAGTATTATTGAAACCTAAGATTTAGAACTCTATACCTACTTGAAACTCATATTGGAAATCCAAATTTAAGTTTTATCCCCAAAAATGCTTAAAGATGTTCATAATTTTAGGTACCTAAGCTGGAAGTAAAAGTTCCGCGATTTGAAAAAAGAATTTGGTTGGAAGCTCAAACACGGATTTAACATTATTTCTTCTTTTGCTTCTTCTTCTATTTCTTCTTGTCCTTCGCGCTGCCTTTTGTAACTTTTTTCAGGATTAGAGTTATGCAAAATTATTTTACGTTATTTCTTCAGCTTCTTCTTATCCTTATTTGGCTCCTTCTTCTGCTTTATTTTATCCTCCACAATTATAGTTAAAAATTATGATTGGAAACTCAGATCTTATTTCTTCTTCTTATTTAAGGGTTAAAAATTCTGATTTGAGGATTTAGAAACTCAAATGTGGATTTAAGTTCCTTCTGTTTCTTCAGCTTCTTCGTTTTTTCTTTTTGTACTTTTCACTGTGTTTTCTATTCTTTTTCAAGATAAAATTTAAGCAAAGCTGTAAGTAATTATTTCGCTAATATTTCGTCTGCTTCTTCTTATCTTTGTTGAGTTGAAACTCGAATTGTGTTAAGAAACTCAATTGTTAATTTCACATTCCTTTTTTTGGTACTGCTTCTTCTTTTCCTTCTTGTTCTTCTCAGAGAAAAAACTGATTAAAAATTACAAAATTCTTAGTAATTATAATAAATTATTTCTTCTCTTTCGCCAACTTCTTCATCTGCTTTTTTGCCTTCTTAGGTAATTGTAATCCTGTCCTCATTACAAGAAAATGCACTTATTATTAAAGGAACCGCCCAGCAATAAGTAGGAAATTTTGAAGAAGCCTAAGAAATATTTATAATTATTTTCGCCATTATTTTCTAAAATCCTATGTTGTATATCTAAGTCAATTAAAAGTTACAATAATAATCTAGGAATTTTAAGGCCAAATCTGTGATAAAACTTGGGCCTGACTTAAAGATTGGTTAAAGTATTGACATCTGTTTGGCCCACTTGAAAACCACAGGTTCCAATCTTCGGGGAATTATGGTTACATAAAAACAAGGAAAAGAATGAAGTACCTAGGTATTTCTTTTTGCTGCTACTTTTGTGTCGAATGTCGGTGATTTTTGTTAAACTTGCACTTGAGGAACTGTTTGAATTGCTTTGATATAAGCGTTTTACATTTAAAAGGTTTTTGTTTTTTCCTCGGTGAAAAAAAAAATCGTACTGCTTTGTTGTTAATACTCGATACTTTTCAGATTCAAATTCTGCCGAACATGACTCCAAGGACCGTCGTGTAAGTCAAAATTCTGACTGTTCAATATTTATAACTCAATTTTGGTAAAATTTATTCAGGAAACTTTGGGTGAGATCAATTTTAAAAATTATCGGAATGTTATGGACAGTCTTACAGACGCAACTGGTAAATATTTCGTTTTTTTATAAAATACCGGGAAAGTTACAAAAAAATCGAATAATGATAAATACTTTCCGAAAAAGCCCTTTATAATTTTATCAGAAAACTACAACCTTTACGTAATTTATGAATTCATTATTTTTAACCAAAAATCTAAAATAATTAGGCCAACTTGGTATAAATTGAAAGCGCATTCATCTGACATATACGAGGGTCCATCATCATATTTTTATGAAAAGAAAATGAAAGAAAGCTAGACCTTAAATCAAAGCTGTTATTTCGTAATTAAGAATATTCTGTCATTTTTTATTAAAAACTTAAAGTTATGGGTGGGACTTTACCGTAATTCATTTGAGCTTCGAAATGTTCACGTATGAGGATCTATCATAATATTTTCGTATTAAAAAAGATGAAAGAAAGCTGAACCTTAAACTGAGGCTACTATTTTTTTAATTAAGATAATATTTTGTTAAGATGATCGATCAGATGTTAATGTTGCTTCTATTTTCAGAAAGTGTCTTCCGAAATTCTTATTTTTTATTAAAAACCTAAGGATTCACCTGAGCTTCAAGATATTCACATACGAGGTTCCATCATAATAGTTTGGTATTAAAAATGCCGAGAGAAAAGCTAAATCTCAAAATAAAACATCTATTTTATATTAATAAAATATTTCGGCAAGATACTCGATCAGATGTTGACGATTTAATTGTAAGAAATTTGCTTGAACGTAAAAATATTCAGATTTAGGTCGAACACTCGAAAATATATGATATTAAGTAATGGAAGATGGCTGCGAAGCCTTCGTTTTAGGGATCTGAACCAAATTTCAAAATAGAATAGTTGGTGAACTTATCTGTTGCAGAAAGAAAATTGGAAAAGTTTTTCAGTGTGTCTGTAGCATGTCTGTAACTGCAAGTGTTATTCAATTGTTTTAAGATTTAAACCTGAAATTGCCCTTTAAACCCTCTAAAATTGTCAATGATTCAAATTATCACTGCAGAGTTCACGAAAGCTAAACTGAAACTTTAAAGACATTGCTTTTACAATTTTATATAAAATTATTCTGTCCAAACGAGGCTTTACGATGAGTTTTTGTTTCTCAGTTTAGACATTGAAAATAAGGTCATTTTGTTATCTTTAGTTCTAATAAACTGTCTAGATTTAGAGCGTCCTTAATACTCGTATAGCCCCAGCTGTATCACATTTTGTAATCACCATAATGCTAAGAGGAAATGTCAAAAGCTTCCGTTAACTTCACCAGCTCGAGAGAGAGTAACGTTTGTGTGCTTTTCATGATATTATGCATCTGTTGCTGGCGTTCAAGCCTGAATTTCTATTTCAAGACAGAAATGCACTATGCTGCAAGGTGCACTAACAAACTCCTTTATAATTACCAAGTTTACCATACTTCATTGAAGTGAATTACTTTGTAGCAGTTGTTTATGCTGACGTAAATAGTATACAGGGTGTTGTCAGAAAATATACTAGCGCTTCCTTCACAAAAGGTTTCCCAATTCTTGTATTCTTATTTCTCAGAAGCACGCCGTATACAACATTTTATAAAACGTTTAGATGGGTAGATAATCCACTTTCAGCGATCGATCGAAACCACTTGATTTTATAACAATAAAGGTCGGTGTCCCCTATTTTGTTGGAAAACATCAGTTTTAAAGCACAAATTAAACGTTTTACAAACAATTTCCGTTCATCTCTTGTTTAATGAGAATTTTATAAATTTCGCCAGCTTTCACGAGCTTTGAAAAGCACTCAGCAAATAAGCACTTTCAGTTTTTCTGTCACTACAAAAATATTGGCAATATTCTGAATTCTGAACGTATCTATCAGTCGTGCAGTTTTAAAATTTCAAAGTAAAATCGATACAGCATTACAACTATGATTCAAAGCTTTTAATACCGAGCTTCCGCTTTCAGAACGATCGTTTATTTTTTGATGTCGTTTTATATTCTCCTATAACGGGTACGATAATATAATGATGTGTACATTGCTGCAAAGTTTATTTCCTGGCTTATTTGGTTTTATTTTCGTTACTCAGGAGAGCGAAACCCACCTTGAGGTGTGTTTATTAACTTTAGTGTTTGTAGATCGCTGAATAAATGTTCAGAGCTTATTCGATGTTCAAGTTTTTGTCTAAAATTTTAAAAGATTTTGTGAAAATATGAGGATGTAATTTCTGACATTGTTGGGCGAATTAATCACAGTTAAGGAAACTCATTTTTTCCACCCAAAAACTTTTCATTTTAGAATCCTTTTCTCCAATTTTATTACTCAACCCAGTTTAAAACTTTCTGTTCATTACTTAAACTTCACCAAAAAAGTCCTCGCTTTTTATGTTACTTTCTGTTTCTTTTTTATTTTGTCCTTTGTTTAAAATTCACCATTGCTTTGTTTAAAGAACAGCCGATTTAATAATCCAACTAATCTGTGTGGTTTTCTCTTTATTACGTTATTCAAAGCACGTTAGTGAAATAACTGAGGTTCCTCCACCTCGTATTTATCTAATTAGTATAACTTTACTATTCCAACCTGTTTCCGCATGGAATTCCAGCCGCATTGTTCGCTTTATAAATGTGGGTTAATGCGAAATTCGGTTTAGTTTACTGGATTTGAATTTTCTTAGCGTTGCTTGGATTTCCTGAAGATGTTCTCATTTAATTAGCGGTTTGTGAAAATTATTTTAAGTGATATAAAGAAATGGTAGATCTTGGAAGAAAGAATAATAATAAAAGGGATAAACAATCATCTCTTTCTTTCTTTTCCTTTTAAACCCTTATACCTTTACATTGTCGAGGGGGCCGAACACACCGAGCCGCATTGTTCAAGTTCTGACCAAGTAGGTATCAGCTTAACTTTATGTACTGCAGTACTACGTCCTACTCTGCTATACTGCCGACCAAACAAAAATTTCACCTAGTTCTTACATGCCTCCCGGTTCTTCACCATTTCCTTTATTTTTCTCGTGATTTTTCCTTTCATTCAACTTATCTTCTTAATTTCTTCTAGTCACGCCTTCATTTGTTTTGTTTTTCTTCTTTTAGTTTGTTTCTTTTGACCTTCTTTACCAACCAATCGTAATCCACCTTAACTACGTGTCCATGCCAATTAAGCCTTCGTTTTCCTTTTCCCTTATTTATTTATTGTGGTTCTTGATTCTTTAAAATTTTCTTTTCGTATCTTGTCGCAGCGCTTGTACATGCAATCTTCCTAGGTTGCTCATTTTAGCAACAGTTTTCTTCTTTCGCATCATTCTCGCTTAATGTTATAATAATTGTCACAATCGATTCTCACTCCTTTCTTATATATTTGGTTGATGTAGTTGTTTCTCCAGTCTCTTGGTGTTGTGTTTGTTCTCTGTGTTCCTCCGGCTCTTTCATTCTTCTCTAATCCAGTTAAGTAATCTGTTTATGTTCTTATTGCCATTTGCTTTTCTTACTCTAAATCTCATCAGCCCATCTTCCCATTCATCAATGGTAATTCAGTCACTTCCTTTTCCCTTATTTCTTCCTCGTTTACTTCCATTTCCTTTTGGCTCCGTCTCGTATTCACCTTCTTCTCCCCCAAATTTACCTGCATTCTTTCCATATCTTGGTATTTTGATTACCATTGCTTTTATGGTTAGCTCTATTTTCATACCTTTTGTTTGTTTCTTTGTTTTTCCTTGGGTTGCCTTACTTGTATGCCAAAATCTTCTATTCTTCATGTGAAATGTTCGGTTCAAATTCTTCACCTCGTTGCTTTCTGTACTTTCGTTTTGCTCTGTCTCCTTATGTACAGTTCTATGCAATAAAATCTAGTACAGTTGTTTTTGAGCAGATTGATCGGGATTTGGTATCTATCGAAACTATGTTTTTCTTAGTTAAAAGTCAAATTCAGAGATAATAACACAGTAGCCAAGAAACCCACTTTAGAATACCAAAAAATGCCAAAACTCATTCCCAAGAGTTGTACTAGATTTTATTGAATAGAACTGTACATATAATCTGATCTGGTTTAATTCAGAATCTACTTTCTTTCCTTTCACCTTTCTGCTTAGTTACTCCCTTAACCAACCTGATGTTTTTAAACATTTTTTTAGTTTGGCTTTCCACATAACTGTCTTATATCCGTATATATTGTCTTTTGTTTCTTGTTTTCTTCTTCTTCTGAAAGGAAGCCATCGGTTATTTAATTTCCAATTTTGTCTTCTTTAACCTTCTAAATATTTGGTTTATTTCTCGTTAGTATCGTACCCTTAGATCCAGACTACCGCAGTGTATTTGTGCTTTTCTTCAAAGCTAAAATTGACCAACTTTACTTTTGTTCTTATTTCTGCTTACTTCTGTACTTATTTTGTAGTTTTAACTTCTTTAATTGGTGGATGTACACAACGAAGTTTTAAATGCTTTTGCCTTCCTTCCCTCTGCTAAGTATGTTTAAATTTCTTGCAAGGGTTTTTACCAAAAGCAGTTTCCGATTATCAGGTTGTTTGTATGCCGGAATTTGAAAATCGGGAGACCATATTTGGTAATTGTTTCCTCGTTATGCTTATTTCTCTATCATTGGTTTCCTTTCAATTACAATCTTCTTTTAACATTGTCTTTCCAAACCGTTCCCTTATATGATCCTATGTCTCCTCTTATTGCTTTTTCATCTGTGCCTTCTATTAAAGCATCTGTTTCTTGTTAGTGTTTTTCCTTCAGTTCCGGACCTTTTAATTGCTAAATAGCCTATCTAAGGGCTGGGTTTTTCGTGTCCTGATAAATTCGTCCTTCAGATATTTATCAACAGTTACATCACAAGTGACTATAATTTTACCGGCAATATTTTTGCCGTCATGAACACGACTGCTTGTTGCGACGATTTTCTAAAGCAACAAGCAAGAGTGATTATGACGACAAAAATTGCCTGTAAAATTCTAGTTCTTTTGGAGTATACATCTGTATTATCATAGTTCTTGATTTATATCATTCCAAATTCTTAAGTTTTAATCTCGCACTAAGTTTGTCTTTTAGCCTCTCTAAGGTCTCCTGTAATTATTTCTTTCTTGATGTGGCCCTTTTATCGAAGTGTAAATCAGTATAAGGTTTACATTCTTATCTAATTCTATTATTATAATAAATTATTATCCTTGGAGATATTGGATTATGTTTGGTTATCCTTAAATCTAATCCATCCATTATTATTTATTATTCCTAGTTCCTTTTTTGCTTTTTGCCTAGCCTATATTCCTAAATAGTATAAAATGTGTTCTTCTGCTATTCCCATTTCTTCACATCCCACTTATTCCGAGGATCTAGATCATCAACATACATTTTTTAAACTAGCTTGTATTTTTCCTTTAAGAGTAATGACCTAATTATGTTCTGTACATTCCAATAATTGTGTTTGATTAATTTTCTCGTGGTTTTCCATGCACTCAATTTCCTATTTTTCATCATTTTCCTAATCTTATTTTACACATTTCCTGCCAAGGTTCCATCGTACTGTTGTACTTTTTTCTTATTCCTGTCTCTTTGGAATATTTTTACTACGTTTTTTGTGCTATTGTCCTTTCGCATAGTTTCATCTTGTTTTTTGTTTTCAGCCCCTTGGACTTTTTCTTTTTTATTATCTTTTCCCGCTTTTTTCCTTTCGACCAGTCCATACTCCTTCATAATGCGTTTTCCTGTTATTATCATGCTTTCACATCCCATTTATTCCGAGAAACTGTACATTATAGACATAAATCCCTTGCATTACTTCATATTGTTTTCCTCTCAGAGTAGTTATGTTTTATATTGCAAAGATTGATTTTGTATGATTCATATTTCCATGTTTTACCAAGCACCTAATTTCCTATTTTTTGATATTTGTTTATCGACTCACATTTTTTCCCCTTATGTTTTGCTTTCTTCTTTTCGTGATCTCATATTCCATATTTCCTACCAGGGCCGTCTTCTTTTTCCATTTTTGTCTATTTATTCTGTAATTAATAGTATTTTGGAGCTTCGGCCCATATTTGTTTTGCCAATTCTACTGTTAGGGCTCCCTCGCATATGTTTCTTATGTTACTGTCCTTTGCCGTAGTTTCACCTTGTTTTTTGTTTTCTTTTCCTTGGGTTTCTCCTTTTTTATTTTGTATCTCATATTCTAGTTCTTGTTCTACTGGTTCAAACTGTTAAAATTGTTCTTCAGTGTAACTTTTCCCATTCACTAAATGCGTTTTGATTCCCACTGTGCACACTTTTTCTTAATTGTTGGACCAATGGTATCCTTTGTTTTTGTATTTCCTTGGGGAAATATTTTGATATAAAATGTACAGTTTCAAGTTTTGTTACTGATTTTGTTATTTTTGTTTTTCTTCCAACAATTCATTGCTGGCACGTTTGCTTATTTACGTTTCCGTTGTGCCTTTCTAATGGATTTATGTTTTGTATATTCACATTTATGCTACACAATTAGACTAACTTTTTCTTCCATTTATAGTTGCTTTTTGTTTTCTCCATTGTTCTACTCCAAATGACATTACTCTTATTTTTCTACTTATCAATTGATTTGATTCAGTTCTCCAGAATCATATTTCTTTGCTTTAGCTCAGTGTTTTCTCGCTTGGCCATATCTTAATTGCGAATGAATTTTCCAAAATTCTAACAATTTACCCGTGATTCTATCCTTTTTTAGCATAATATTCGCTTTGTTTTACATAGATCAGCCTATTTTTTAACCATTTCCAATTGCTTCTTGATACTCCAAGATTTTGACAATTCACTTAAAAAAATTCCACCCCTCTAACTTTTTCTGCTGTGATCAATGATTAAGCAAACTAAATCGAAGTAACAATATGCCTCATCTTGAAATGCAGAGCACGTTTTGGGGTTTACAGGGTTCAAATTTGAATTTAGTAGCTGTAAAATTACATTCATGGAGCAAATATTTTAATAAATTTATCAAAAGCTTGTGTGTTACGGGTTTTCGCAGAGTTGGTTTTGAGGTGTAGAAAACTAATAAATTTTGTAACGTTTCTGGTTTTATGTAAATTTAAATTTTGTAAGCAAATTGGTTGCTATTTTCTTATACGTTTGATTTTCGATACTTGGTTAACTGATATTTTCAACAAAATTTTCTGTGCAATTGCTTGGTTTCAAAAATCTGTAGAAACCTTGAAAGACCGATATGCCTTATTTTTTATTAACTTTTATTATTAACTGTTTATGCAAATTTCATGATAAATATGTTGAACATTCCTCAATATTTTCCAGTCCAAAACTTAGAATCTAGCACAGCAATTAACTAAAAGCTGCTGTCAGAATTTTTAATCTAAGATAGTGGCACATTTGTTAATATACATTCAAGTTTTAAATCCACGGAAATCTCTGCCAGAACAGCAAAAAAATCACTCACCTAAAACCTCCATTGTTTAGACAGGTGATTGAAATCTTGTAAACAACACAAATAATAACGTCTCCACACAGAACCTCGCATTTATTCACAGCGAAACTTGTGCTTGTGAAAATGTGCAAACATAAATCTTTTTCCGTTGATTTTTCACGATATGTTTGAGGGTGAATAAATGGGGTGTAAAGTACGTTAATTGAAACTGCGCTTTGCCAACGAGATCAAATAACCTTTGCTTTCTCTGTTTGGCCGTTGTAATCACAAAGTGTTATTTACTGGGTATTAATTGTTGGAATTGTTAAACAGTTCATAAATATTTATTTCACGGTTTATTTTTAATTGAAACGTTCTTTGTGAATTTTATATTTTATTTGGCTTGTGTGTTGGGGCTTCTGGATTGTTTCAATTTTAAATTGTCCAAAATTTGCTGAATATTTGCGAAAATTGAAACTAAAAAATTAATTTTTGGGCCTAGTTGAAAGTATGGCAATAAAATACGCCTAAAAAGCTGAAAAAGTCTGAAAAATTCAGGCCTAGAACCCAAAGAAACACAAATATCTGAAACACGTCAACCTTAATCTATCAACGGATTTATACGTCTAGACAACCATTCATTCATCATACCACTTATGTTTTTGACATAATATTACCCTAACTGTAATCAGTTGATTTAACAAGCTTACAAAAACCCGATAAAAAATAAAACCTATCCTTCTCCCTCAGTTTCAATGTTCGTATTTCAGTTTCAATAAAACAGAGCCCTCTTTAATTTTCGACATTCAGAACCAGAAAAAAATCTTTGAAACCGTTATATTCGTTGCCAAATTGCTCTCGCACGATCTAAAATATTTCACATAACCTTTGTGACTCATTCACGATTTATTGGAGATAGAAACAGACTCCAGAATGGAAGGGACAGATTTATGTTCTTCGTGTCAGTGGAGTTGTGTGTAATACATGTATAGCAAGCTATATAAATTACATGCGTCAAAAGTACTTAATGGAGAATCTTACTCTGCTTGGTTTTCATTCACTCAGTCTTAAAAGCTCTAAAATTAATCTAAACAAATTCGCAGAAGGGATTTGCAATAAGAAACGATTAAAGGAAAATATGTCCGAGTTCGGAGGTGTTTTTCGTTTTAGAATTAATGGAAAACTTAGTAGACAGAGAGCTTTTCGCCCGATAAAAAGAAAAAACAATGAGGAGTTTTCGGCGACTTCATTAATTGTCTTGAACTTTCCAATTCCCAGAAGGAAATGGGAAACTTTTGCATTTAGCTTATTTTACTTAATTCTGTCGGAGAGTAATGTTGGACATTGTTTTCGAAGACAAAGCCGGGTACGAATTTTTTAAGAAAAAGTTATTGCACCTACAGCAAATTAAACTGAATTTAAGTGCTTTAAATTCTGAAACAAATGAAGTTGGTTTAAATTTACTCTTCTTAAATTGTTACAAATGGGTGTTTTGTTGAAGATTGTTAAGCGAGGATTTTTGATGATTATTTTCAAGAGATTTGCTAAACTCGGAATTGGGGTTTTCAGGCACTTTTGCTGTAAAATATACATAAATCCGTTCGGTATAAAACACAATTTACAAGTTTGTGTTCACAGCTCATCAATCATGATGAGTGAGTTTAAACTTTTTATTTCAGAAACTCGTAGATTAAACAACAGATCGGCATGAATAGAAATTTGACGCTTTTCTCCTCAAAACGATACAGAAATGATAAATATATAATCGATGGTGATGACAGCTTTTGTTGATAAAGCCCTTAATATTTTAGAAAAATTATTGTTTCAGAATAGGAGGGTTTTGATTTGGCGGGGGAGTTTTCTGAATAAACCTTTTAAATGCCCCCCACCAAGGAGTAATACAGTTTTAGTCTAGATTCCGTACTTACATCAGATTAACGAATCCAAATATTTAAAACCATTCGTAGCACAACTGAAACGCAAAATTAATATCGAGAATTTTAGTCTGATCGTCCAAATTGAATCCGAAGTAAGTATTACATTCTAGTTTGATTTCAACTAGGAGATTTAGCTTTAATAGTTTGGATTTAACCCAGAATTCTAAACCTCAATCTAGACTGTGAATTTCCGATTAAGAATTGGATCCACAGATTTCATTTGGTTAAGAATGGACTTTTAGCTATTTAAATCAAGAGCGGAACCCTTTTAGATTTAAAACTATGAGTTAACACCCAAACCACTGAATTTAATATTGGATTTTTGACTTCTGAATTTATGATCGAATTAGTTTCTGAAATTTAAAATAAGATGGTGAAATTAGAATTGAATTTAGAAAGGTCGAATATTAGTCAGATAATAAGGAATTAAACTTTCAATTAGGACAGTGGCACCTGTTTAGATTTTAAACTAAAATATTAGATTTGACTTCACAATTAATGATCGAAGATTCAGAATTAGTTTCCGAAATTTTGGTTTGAATTTTCAAAATCAGTAATCTAAAAACAGATGATAAAAATCGGATTAAGATTGAAAGAGTCAAGTATGAATCAGATGTCGAGGATTTGAATTTTGAATTAAGCATTAAATATTGTAATCAAATCCACACCTGAACCTCTTTAGATTTAATCTAGAGAGGAACCTTTTCAGAATTAAAAGTATTAAGTTAACACCCTAATTTGCGTATTTACAGTTTAGGATTCGACTTCTGAATTAATAATAATCGTAAAGTTAGAATTAGTTTCTAAATTTTGAATTGATATTGGAAACGCCGAATATTAGACCTTGAGGGTTTGAATTTAGAATTAGATAGTACAGATTAGAACCGAACCCGCAATGAAATCTTTTTGGATTTAAATTTCAGTCATGATTTTTCACTTATTTAAACCTGTATATCTGAAATATTGGATTCAGAAGCCTGATCCATAATGACCGAAAGTTCGAGTTAGTTAAATAAATTTGTATTTTAATCCTAAGTCAAAAATCCTGACCCGAATATAGATTGAGGGTTCAATTCTTTAGTAAGTTGGGGGTTTTAAATTCAGTCTTGATTTTCTTGTTCTCAAATCTGTGAATTTGGAATTAATACCGAATTCGGACATAATCGAAAAGTCAAAGTTAAGGAAATTTCCACTTGAATTCTAAAATTCCCAAACCATATCTAGACTGGCGAATTCAATTCTTTACTAGGTTGAGGATTTGAAGCTTGTATTAAGAGTAAAAGTTTCGAATCAAACTAAGAACCAAAAACATCGTGTTTTATTCACACTTAATCCGTTCAAATTTCAGATTTAAATCCTGATTTTCAAATCTATGAATCTAAAATATTAAGTTCCACTCCACTCATGGAACTGAAGTAGAGATTGGGAGACTGAAGTCTTCAGAAGAAAGAGATGAAGTTTGGTTTAGGATTTTAAGACGTGGATAGAATCGAGAGTCGATGATTCCTGATTTAAGTTAAGTTTCTGTTAGACGCCTCTAAATACAAAATTTTAGTCCTTATTTTTGGGGAAACATTCACATCTCAAATCAATTTTTGAAAGTTTGAATTTCAGAGCAGCTTATGCTGAAAGTTTTTAATTGGAAATTGAGAATCTGAATCTCGAACGAAAAAATCAAAGATCCGAATATAATTATAAATCGCACTTTATTTGTTTAAATCCACTTTGAGATTCAACTCCAGATTCTTCCTAGTTAAAGAATCAAATTTGAAAAATAATTCGCCAAGAAAAATTTCAATGTAGTGAGATATGTAATTTCGATTTTTAATCAGAAATTGAGGATTGAAGCTTAAATTCCGTTTCAAATATTAATCAGAAGTTGAACATTTGAAGCTTAAAGTATGATTCCACTCGAATCAAGCGTTGATGTTATATTCTGTCCGAAGTGGAACTACTTTAGATTCAAGATTTAACTCTTGGTTTTCGAATAAACTCAAATCTGCAAACGTCAAATATTAGACCAAACTGCTCAATTAACGATAAAAAATTCTAAATTATACTTTAATTGCAAATTAGGATTATGAATTCCGAATCTAGATTTAACGATTCGCCTCTCAATCACAGGCTGAAGAATTTTTAACTAAGAATTAAGGATTCTAATTGAATCCAACTGGAACCCCTTCAAATTTAAATTCAAAGTGAAATCTTTTCAGATTTGAAACTATTAAGTTAACAACTAGAATTTAGAATCACCGATTTTGACTTACAAATTAACGATCGAATATTTAGTAAGAATTAGTTTCTGAAATTTTGGTTTAAATTTCAAATTAGAAATCTCAAATAAAGATGATGAAATTCGAATGGAGATTGGAATAGTGAATATTTATCTGGCAATACTGAAATCTTTGTGGGTTTAAGCATTGTTTAAATCCTTTGGAATTCTTCAAGATTCTACTTCAAATTCTTCCTGGTTAAAGAATCAAATTTCAAAATTAATTCGCGAATTAAGACTTGAATTGAATTAGAAGTTGAGGAGTAATGATTAAATTACGTTTAGAATCTTAATTAGAAGCTGAACATTTGAAGCTTACATTATGATTCCACTCGAATGAAGCGTTGACACTATATTCAATCCGAAGTGAAAGTGAAGGTGTTTAAGGTTTCGCTTTTGGTTTTTGGAATAAACTGAAATCTACAGACGGCAAATATTGGACCAAACTTTTCATTTAAAGATCGAAAATTCGAAATTATAATTTAATTGCAAATTAGATTATGAATCCCGAATCTAGATTTAATGATTCGCCTCTTAATCAGAAGCCGACGATTTGAATTTTGAACTAAGAATTAAAAATTACAATCGAATCCACAGCCTTGAATTAAGAGTGGAATCTTTTCAGACTTGAAACTATTAATTTAAGTAGAATTTAAAATCAACGATTTTGACTTCCAAATTAACGATCGAAATTTAGTTTCTGAAATTTTGGTTTGAATTTTAAATCAGAAATTTTAAAAAAGATGATGAAATTCGAATTGAGGTTGGAAAAAGTCGTGTATTAAGGATCTAAATTAGGAATTAAAGATTCTATTCGAATTTATACTGAAATCTCTTTAGATTTAAGTTTCATTCCTAATTTCTAAATACAACCTGCGAATTTGAAATATTGGATTCGACTTCTGAATTAATGACCGAAAAGTCAAAGTTAGTTAAGTCAGATTGTACCTCAATCAGAATTCCTAACCCGAATCCATATTGGAAGATTCAATTCTTTAGTAAGTTGCGGGTTTCGCACTTGAATTAAGAATAAAAAATTCGAATCAAACTAAGAACGGAAAATAGTGTGTTTTATCTGCATTGGAATCCATTCAGGATTAAAAATTTGAATCTAGTTTTCAAATCTGCGAATTTAAAATGTTAGCTAATAAAAATTACTACTAGTAAAAACACATTGATGATGGACCAGGTTCACGTTTCGGAAATATTAGATTCACTTGTGAATGGATGATTCACAATTCAGAGCTAGTTAAATAAATTTATGTGAAAATTCAAATGAAAAATCTCAGTCCACCTGAACTTTAACTGAAATCGAGATGCGAATTGAATTAAGAACAGAAAATGCTGTATTTAATTAATTACCTAATTAATTAATTAATAACTAAAGCTTTGGGATTTAAAATTTCAGTCCTTATTTTTAAATAAACGCACTTAATTTCCGAGTTTTTAAAATTCGAAGCAGGGATATAAAATTTTAATGGGAAGAATTTGTATCTCATCAAATCAAACACAAAGATTCGAATCGAACAATAAATCACCCAGTTCCTTAAATTCAGTTTAGAAGCCTTGAAGATTAATTTAACATTTCATTTGAGATTCAACTTCTGAGTTAAAGAATAAAATTTCAAGATTACTTCCTAAATTAAGACGTGAATCTTAACAAATAATCCGAACTTAAATACGTATCTCGAATTTGGAATTGGAATATTCAGAAGTTGAGGATTGAAGCTTGGTCTACGTTTATAAACCTAACTGGAATTTGAAGTATATAAATTATTAGTAGGTATTCGAATCGTTGCAGGGATTAATATTATATCCAATCCGAACGAACGACTACAGGTTTAGGATTTCAGTCTTGGCTTTCTAGTAAAGTAAAGGTTAGGATGGCTTGAGTGATGCGCCTAGAAGAGGATGTTGCAATGGAGGCAGCACAATGGGCCCATAAGAGGCCTAAGTGCATGTGACGTAAGTCACCCTCCACCCAAAATCTAGAATCCAGAATCCAAAAAGTCTGTATGCTTCAAATGTTGGATTAAACTTTTTGAATTAACGATCAAAAATTCGAAATTATACTTTAATTACAAATTAGCGATCTGCATTCTGATTATGAAACCCGAAGCTAGATTGAATGATTCGTCTCTTCATCAGAAGCTCGAGATTTGAATTTTGAATTAAGAAATTCTAATCGGATTTATACTTTAACTATTTTAAATTCAAATTTAGAGTGGAACTTTTCAACTTTAAAACCATTAAGTTAACACACAAGTTTGAGAATTAAAAATCTCAGATTTTATTTCGGGATTAGTGATCGAAAAGTTAGTATTAGTTTCTGAACTTGGGTTTGAATTTCAAATCAGAAGTCTTAAGAAAGAAGACGAAATTCGAACTGAGACTGGAAAGTCGAATATTAATAAAACGTTGAGCATATTTGTAAATGAATTCCAAAATTCAGAAATCACAAACCGAATCCAGATTGGAAGGTTCAATTCTTTAGTAAGTTGAGGGTTTGAAACTTGAGTTAAAAGTAAAAAATTCGAATCAAACTAAGAACCGAAAATACCGTGTTCTATCCACATTGAAATCCGTTCAGATTTAAGATTTCAATCCTAATTTTCAAGTCAGCATTCAAACCTGCCAATATAAAATATTAGATGCGACTGTCGAATTAATGATTTAAAATTCAAAGTCAGTTAAGTCAATTTATACTGCATTTCAAAACAGAAATCGTAATCCACTTGATGCAAGTAAAATTGAGAGTGGAAGATTTAAGTCTTAAAGAAATAACGATTTCGAGGATCGAATCGACTTGCCTGATTTCGTATTTAAATTGAGTTTACGTCAGATAGTTTCTATTTTTTTTTATTTCTGTCTTTTGTTAAAAGCAAAGAAAAAGAAAATTAAAGCACATCCATTTGGCCATATTTCATCCCTGACGTCAACGCCATCTGTTAGCATTCCCAACAATTTTTCTTTTTTTCTAATAACGAAACTTAATCTCAGCAAACACATCAAATTTTCACATTTTGTCATTAACCACCAACCATATTTAGTAAATTACCCTAAAAAAATTAAGCAAAAGCTGTTTATTGGCTTCTCGTTTTACATTCGGCCATTTTGAAAATTAAAACCCCGACGCTACAACACCTGTCTTAAAAAAGATTCCATCTCAACAGAAAATTGGATGTTACTTGATGCGATAAGAGCTACTTCGAGTCCATTTGACGAAATTGCATGCCTTAAAATCTTATAAAATTGAAATTCTAAGTGTTATAGGGTTGGAGAATTGCCAGAATCGTGCTTTATTTCTTGCATAGCCAACACTTTGCTGTTTTATTTTTATGTGTTAATTCGACGGAAAATTTTGTCATCGAATTATTCCGCTTGTTAATTTGAATGGTTTATTTTTATTGCAGCTATTTTAATATTTTAAATCGTTGGGATTTAAATTGCAACGTTTAAAAAGACGGATATACAGATAAATATGAGAGTGAGTGAGATACAGCGAGTAAGGAAGTGGAAGAAAATAAATCCCAGTTGGCTGGGTGGTTTCTTATTGTTGCTTTTGTCCAGCTCGCATTTGTTTCAAACGAGGTTTCATGACTTTGTTTTTGTAATAACAAGGCCTACTAAGACTAAATCTAATTTTGTAACTTCTGAACTTTCCATATGCTAGAAATTTATTTAGATGGATTTTTCGACGGTAATAAAATGAAAAAATCCTAATAAATCTCTTTAAATATGTCAACCTTCGTATAATCAAACTAAAATGTCGCCAATTTAATTCATGAACTTCACAGATAAATTTGAGAATTCAGGTAAAACTTTCCAGCTTCGCACTTAAGTTCTGCGTTCTTCTAACAAAAAGATAAACGAGCTTCTATCAGGGTCCGGAATCGGCAATTAAATTTTTACGAACACTTTTTTATAAACGGTTAGGCGAACAAATTGCAAATGTCCGTTTAAATATCTCCTAACATTTAATCTCAGAGCATTTCGAGCTTGGTTAACCGCACTTTTACTTTTCGCGAGGTTTTATTATTTTATTTAACTGAGACGTTGATTTATTTTTTGGGTTTTTTCCTTTATTTGGGTGTAATATAACAGATTTGTCCACTCCCCCCAGGAGCAAGCTTTATTTAAACGATTCTGCTTTTATGTTTCAAAAAAAAGGCAAACAAAGCCCTAATACATTTTGCATTAACTAATTTATTTTAATATTTCTCAGCCGATAATTCGCGAGGGTATTTTTGTTTAAAAACCAACCCTTGGAGCTTTGCATACTCATTAAACAATACGTCACCAATGTCTGTTGATGTTTATGAAACCTTTCAAGGTTCGTAAAAAGCACAAAAAAATTTCCAGTAGAAAAATTCACAAAAGCTTTCCCTTTAAATATATTTAGATCTGCTGGAGGAAAGTGGGTTAAATATTTCCTGATTTATATACATCCCTTTGCGGTTGTTAAACCCCGTAAAACTGTGCCAGATGTCTTGGAAAACTCGAGCGGTTCTTTATGTTCTTTTTAGTTCTGAATTAGATCCTTTGGCTTCTCTATAAAAACACTATCTTTCACTATCTAGAAAATGCGGGTGATATATTAGATTTAAAATGACTACGGTTCTGTTTTTCTACGCCAAAGCCATGCAGTTTATTCAAATGAGCCTGCAGTTCGATAAAATATCGGAACTTCCCAGGATATCCTTAAATGCAGTTACCGATCTGAATTAATACTAAAGCAATTAATTTCAAAGTTTGTGTGTGGAACCTCAAGTGGATAATTTCCTAAAGTTATTTGGTTAGAACTGGGTTACCTTTGAATACTTCTGCTAAATTATCGAAATCTCAGAAAATAATGCAAAAAGCCCACATTAAAATTCCGTAAGGCTTCATAAATTTCCACAAGAAATAGAAAAAATAGAAAGGATGTTCCTAAAGGTTATTGTAAAATGCAAATTCAGCTAGGAAGTAACGAATAAATATTATAGCCTGTACATTGCCAAGACTGTTGAGAATACTAATGCATGTGCAAACATATATATGAGCTCACCTGTGTGTCCCTGTGGATGCTATACGTGCTCCAGCAGCAAGGTTCGACTTGATTCGAATCCAAACCCCAGAACTCCAGTTCTTCTTCGAAAAGTGGGCCGCATACATTCGTCGGGTAGTGTAACTTGCCCGTTCTGAAATTAACATACCGATTTAGATAAATTTACCGAATTTTACCATTTAGTTTGGTCCGAGAAAATTTGGAGAAGGGCCACTCTTAAGGTTTTTACTTGGAAATCAAAGTGACTTTGAAGATCATCATACTAAATTTTGTTTTATCTTGCATTAGGTAATCTGAGAATTCAACACAGTTTTTCAACCTATGACTCTCAGAAACCTATCACCTAAATAAGAAGAAATTACATTTTCTTCAGTTGTTTTCTTCACGAATTTATTATTCACTGCTGCACTGTTCGTTGAAGCTATTCAGGTTATTTTATTCGTACGATTTATTTAAATCTTAGAGCTCTGAAGAAAAATCCCCTCATGTTAGAGGAATTCTTTCATTTCAAAGCAGGTTACACAACTCTGACTTAAATTGAAAGATTTAATCGATTCAAAGATCCACGATTGTAATCGAATTATAATAATTATAACTCGATTTTTGAATCCTTTTCGATTTAAGATTCAAATTTTGAATTAAAGAAACAAACTTCAAAATTAATTCTTGAATAAATAATCTGAACGCAGAAGAATTGAAGCTTGAATTGCGTTTCCAGTCTTAATCAGAAACTGAGAATTTGAAGTATAAATTATGTAATATGAATCAAGGGTTGATATTATATTCAATCTGAGGATTTCAGTCTTGGTTTTAGAACAAACACTCAAACGTGCGAACGTTAAATACTGAATCAAACTTCTGAATTAATTGTCAAAATCGTGTTCAGAAATTGAAGATTTAATTTTGAATTAAGCACCGAAGGTATGAATGGAATCAGTTTGTAACTAAAGATTTGTGGATCAAAACCTGCTAAATTTAAAATTGAAATCCTGATATTTTAATTAAAGATATTTAAAAGTCAGATTTATCTGTTAAATCTAAAATATACGACTCGACTTATGATAATAAAAGTCATTTTTTCTTAATCTAACTTTTAATACAAAGGATGATTTTTGGATTTGTAAAGCAGGATTCAAATATTAGTCAAAGACTGTGTTATACTAAAAATAGACAATTTAACCAAACAGTTGTTTCTACCATTTTCTACTAATTATTTTTAAGCAAACTAGATTTTAGCTGTTGCACCGTTTGCTGAGACTATCAGAATTATTTTATTTGTACGATTTATCTACAAAAAATCCCCTCACATCAGAGGAACTTTCGAATTTTTAAAGGACTTTGCATTTACCACTATCACTTTTTCGTACTCTCGTTTTCCAAATACTTCTAAATTTTCTGAAATGTTCTAATATTTTAAAATACTTTCCACTATTCTAATGACTTCTTAAAAATTTTCCAGCTTGCTTAAGTATTTTTCCAAATTTTTTTCTTGGGTTTTCGGAATCTCCTTGAATATCCCTAATTTTCCAATAATTTTCTGATGCAGAAGAAATTCCGGAATCTTCCCCAAACTTTTTAGATAGCTTAATGATTTTCCAAATTTCCTAGGATTTCCTGACTTTTAAGAATGTTTCCATTTCGTTTAAGAGTTTCTTCAATTTTTTTTAGAATTTATGTTCTATGCTTAAAGGTTCTCTAATTTTCGAAAAGCATTATTTTTCTTACAATCGTCATTTTTTCGTGCCTTTTTGCGTTCTTTCTTTCTTGAAACTTCTTGGAATACTTACGAATTTTCTAAATTCTCTAGAATTTTTTATTTAAAATCATTTGCTTAAATAATCGATAAGCTTCCAAAAGACTACTTTTTCCACAACCATCATTTCCTAGAACGATTCTTCTAAATTTTATGTGGTTTCCTGACTCTTTCAAAATAGGTATTTAAAAATTTCTCTAAACTTTAGCGAGTTTCCTTCAATTTCCTCTCCGAATTTCAATAAGTTCTTGCAGTTTTGGGAGTCATCATTTCCTGAAACTTGTGATTTACTTTGTGTTTTCTTCTTGGGAATAACCTTGAGGAAATGCTTCAAACGTAGAAGTTCAGAAATATATATGCTTTGAATTTGTTTGAACGGATCTTTAAAACATTTTTAAGATCTTCCCAAAGCAAATTTTTCTGTTTATTTATTTGCTTGGCGATATCTGAAATACTTGCTTACGTTTTGATTAGGTGACCGTTCTCAGACACTTCATATTTTTTTAAGGGGTTGTAGGAGAGGAAATTGAAGATCCATGTCATATTTCGTGGCTTTGAAGCACGTCCTATTAAATTTTGTTTTATTACGTTATTTATAGTAGCACGATCCTTTTCTACAATTTTTAACTTTTAACTATATTCAAAAGTATGCGTTGCTATTTCGTGCTTGTTCCTTTAGGAACTAACATCAAAAAATTTCTTTTCGAAGGCCTTCTTTGATAAATCCTGCATGTATTTTTAGGTTTTACTTGGGATAAAGTAATCTTTTTTTGATAATATTTCATAAATTTTGAAGCAAAAATTACTTTAAAAGCTTATGAAAGTGGTACTACGTTTATTTAAACTAAAATGAAAATTGGGTATTTCTAAAATTTCTTTTCTTATTAGTTATAATATGGTTCTAATAATGCTAATTGCATTAGCTTAAAGGGCTTTTCCAGAATATTAATTAGGTCAGGTTGTAGGTTTATTTTAATCGCATACATGTGTCAGAAACTAATTATAATTCTTGTTAAAGGACGTATTACCTGAAGCTAATTGATATTAACCGTTCCGTATTACCTAACGATTATACATCTTGAACTTAAAAGCATCACTTTGAAGTCTCCCATTTTCGCATTTCACCCGTATGTGCTTAGCATTTCGAGTATATACTCGAGCAAAACGCCTACGTTTCTATTTGGTACCTTTTCATAGATTACGAAGGTTGTAACGTGGGCGTTATTAATCCGTTTGATAATTAGGAAATTGAATACCTTTTCAAATAATTGAAGCGTAGGATTTATACAGGGTGTCCCTAAAATTAGGCTAGGAAATTCGAATTGCTGCTTTTTTAGCAATATTTATATTTGAAAACATTGGACTTAAAGCTGTAATCATAATTGTTATAATAAATTATTACTGCGAATGGTGAATGTTGTAAATTGTGTGTGAATTACAGCAGAAATCCATACTATCAGGTGTTAATACACCAACATTTCGCTAAATTTTGTGACTGTAATTTAATTATTCTGATTGATTTTCAGAGAGTAATGTGATCTGTCGAGCTACAAATGAATCCAATTAATTGCGAAACTGTGGTGTTCAGCTTGAATATGTGTATTTCAGTTTGTACCCTTCGAATTGTTAGGACAAGCAAATGGAATAATAAAAAAATTAATTGGGTTTTTTGTTATTCATTAATTTTAATTAGGAGTTTAAGGTTTCAAAACCCATTTTTTAAGGACGGTATTCTAACGATTAGCTTTAAATTGAGCTCATCTACATTTTTTTTATTTAGCTTCTAAATTGCTTAGATATAATCATGCGAATTTTACCAAATCCTGAGACCTACTTTAAATTGTCTATTACAAACGATAATCCTGAAATTATTTATTCTACTGAATTTGCTAACAAATTTATGCCTTTTGTTCGTCCAGTATTTAAAGTTTAACCACAAATAAAACTCCTAATATACGAAAACGTAAATTATAAAAATGAAAAACAAGCATACAAAAGCAACAAATAAGCATTTCAGTTTATAAATAGTTTCAGGCTGAATTCCGGTTTATGCTTTCATAATTTTCGTTAATAAATCTTAATTTTTTTAAATCTTATTGGATAAACTTAGAAGTTCAGATAAAGACAGGCCTTTGCTTGTGCTTTTCTTTTAGTTACTTCGATTTCTGTGACTGCTTTTAACTGTTTTTTGTTATATATTATTAGTTATTAGTCATGGTTTATCTTTTATACTTTAGAAGTCGACCCTTTTAAATATCGATCTGGATTAGAAATTGACAGTCTGGAACATACGTTTAGAATCTAATTTATGGCGAGATTTAATGATTTGTGATTTAAAACCTTTAACTAGGTATGCGTGGTGCTCACTACCATACCTAGTCAAAGGTTAAGTTAAAATAACTAAACAGATAGGTAATAATAATATTCAGATATTAGGATTAAGCGAAACGAAGAAAAAGAGAAGTGGAAATCTTCAATTAACATAAACATGTATCGTATACTACTCACAAGTAAAGATGGAACAAAGAGCAAAGGAAGGGCTGGGAATAATAATTACAGAAGAATTAAACAAAAAAGTAATACAATTTAATTCTGTCAACTCAAGAATGATAGGGATACGTTTATAATTAGGAGAATCAATATCATACAAATTTATGGGCCAACAGAGGGATCAAAGACAAATACAATCAGTTAAAAATAGAAACGGAAGAAATTTTAGAAACTAGAAACTGGATATAGACAGATAAGAAATAATATATAATAAGATAAAGTAGCTCCCGAGATGACTAAACGGCTAGGAGAGAAAAGAAAAGAATGGTTATGGACTATAATATGTAAAAAAGATGGAATTCACAAAAGATACCTACGAATGAGAAAATAATTTAATAATACCTATTATACAAGAAGGGGGTATAAATACGCTATGAACAGAGCAGTATGCTTAGCCCAAACCAGTTTTAAATTGTATACAAGAATTTTAGAAGGAAGACTGAGGAATTATGTTAATCGAAATTGGAAGAAGAACAAGCAGCTTTCAAACTCAACAGATAGACAAATAATAATATATAGGGTGTCAATGAAACCTGGGGTACCCCTACATAGAACACAAGTTTTTGTCACATCTGGTTTCGCCGGAATTAACATCAACTTTGTTATTTTAAATCTAACGTATATTTTTTGGAATTTCCATTTAATTTTACGTATGATAGTATCAAGTTTGAAACATTTTGATGACAAATTAAATATTTCCAAAAAATTTTGTTTATTAATCTAGAGTGCTATGACCTACCCAAAAGGAAGTTCAAGGTGCCCCAACACTCGAGACAAATTGTTTTAGAACCTTAACTACTTTCGTTGCTGTATTAGAATTACCTAAAGTTGGCATAAATGGACATGAATGTCAATGTGTTCACATGCTTTATCAATATTATAGAAAGACTTTTGACTGCATATCACATCAAAAGCTAGTTAAGATCCTACAATCAACCAGAATCGACGCAGAAGGTTTTTGCATAATCACGGAACATTACTGCCATTACTGGCATCAAACAGCAACAGTTAAAACTGAAGGAGCTACATCAGAAGAACTAGCAATAAGAAGAGGCGTGCGACAAGTATGTGTACTGTCCCCTCTTCTTCCCAATCTTTATTCCAAGACGGTGTTCAACGAAGCTTTAGGGAACACAAGTGCAGACATAGAAATCAATGGTAACAATATCAATAATATACGCTATGCCGACGATACAGTTGTGATAGCCAACAGTTTACCAGAATTACAACATATCATGGACCACATTGTAGAACACAGCGAACACTACGGTCTCCAAATGAGCACGTCAAAGACTAAGTTAATGATCTTCTCAAAGACAGAAATACACGCTATATTAAAGATAAATGGTGAGGCCATTGAACAAGTGTCGTCCACGAAATGCCTATGTACGCTCGTCAACCAACATGAAGTTACTGTTAGCAAACCGAAAGCTTATTCTCGACCTTCGAACTCGGATGCTGCGATGCTACGTTTTTCATATCCTCCTATACGGATTCTAAAGCTGGACCCTCGTGCAACCATGGAAAAACAAATGTTAGGTGTTTCCCAGTTAGAATGTGAAACTAACGCACAAATTAACAATCTAATGACAAAGAATAAAGAGCTTCTCCTGACAATCAAGGAGAGAAAACTAAAATATCTGGCGTTACGAGGTTCTTCGCCTGATAATCGAAGAAAAAATCCAGGGAAAAAGGTCAGTTCGTCGACGACAGAATTCGTGATTAAAGGATCTACGCAAATGGCTTGGACGGACGTCAACCGCGATTTTCAGAGCCATTTGGATTGCCAACCTTCATGTGGAGAAGACGTCCTAAGAAGAAGAAAGTTGGCAAAAATATTTTTCCAGAATAACTCTCTTTTTCAAATGGCACTATGGTGAGACACTAGGATATTAAAAAGGAGCGTTTTGAAGTATTTAATTCGGAATAACACACTCTCTATTTAGAAAAACGGCATTTTAAAATACCTAACAAAGTTGAGGTTAATTTTGACGAAAATGGAAGTGACATAAATTTGCGTTCTATGTCGAAAAACGCAATTTGAAGCGTATATTACATCCACCAAATTTCATTTTGATATCTTAAAATATAATTTAAAAAAAGGGGTGCCCCAGCTTTCATTGGTACCCGGTATATATCCTGAGAACACTTTATAGAGAGAATAATAGAGGAAGAAGAAGAAATGTTTCTGACATTCATACACTCAAAAGCAGCGTTTGATACAGTAGATAATAGAAATATAAGTGAAGCTTGGAAGAAATAGAAGTGCCTACTACAGTTATCAAAATAATTAAAAGCGCATATGATATAGCCAAAGCTCAAATTCCAAAAATCTAAATCAGAAGTAAAAAACGTATTAGAAATTGCTACGAAATGGACTCAATTCGATATAAAACATTTTCTCCCATCTTTTCTGTTTAAGTTTTATCGCCTTTGGAAAAGTTTCGAGATTTATTAAGTTAAAATTAAAATTTTTGGAGTGGAAATCCTCGATCTGGGTTTAGAATTTAAAGCTTGAATGCTTTGAGATTTGAGTTAATATTCAAATTTTTTAAGTGGAAATTTTTAATCTGGATTTGAAGTTTAGAGGCTGAAACCGGCCTTTAAAATCTGAATTTTGAGTGAGTTTTAAAGTTTCGAGATTTAAGTTAACATTTAAATTTTTTAAGAGGAAATTTCCGATTTGGATTTAAAATTTAACGCCTGAAACCGGCATTCAGAATCTCAATTTTAAATTTTAAATGAGTTTTAAAGTTTCGAGATTTAAGTTAAGATTCAAAATTTTCAAGTGGAAATATTCGATCTGAATTTGAAATTTAGAGCCCCAAACCTACGTTTGGAATCTGAATTTTGGCTCAGTTTTAAAGTTTTAAGGCTTAAAAATTCTTTAATTGGAAATTTTCGATCTAAATTTGAAATTTTAAAGTCTGAAACCTACGTTTAAAGTGTGAATATTGATTGAGTTTTAATGGTTTCAGACTTAAGTTAAGATTCAAAATTTTTATGTGGAATATTCCATCTGCATTTTAAATTTAAAATCAAAGACTTATGTTTAGGTTCTGAATTTCAAAGTATCTCTTTACTTTTAAATATTTAGTTTAATTTTAAGTTACGCATTCAGTTTAATCATGAATAAAACTCATCCACCAGGTAATACCAAAACGAAAATTATGAAAAGAAAAACAAGCACAAAAAGCAAAAGCTAAATATTTGAGTTTATTGTAGTTTCAGACTGAATAGCCAAAGGGAATTTATTATGAAGATTTAGAATTTCAGGTTTAAGAACAAACAGGCAGGCGTATAAAAGGTTGCCTTTTGAAATAACAAAAGTTCAAGGATTTCAGATTAACTCTAAAAGCACAAATTCAAATATCAAGGTCTTATTTTTAATATGAAAGAGAAGCCTTAATTATCTTTTGTTTAAGCAAAAAATATTGAAAGCAAGTTGCCTTACCTTTGCTGTTTATTTTAGGGAAGTTTCATTAATATTATACACTTGAATTGGCCGATCCTCTCTCTGTTAACCTATTTTAGTATTAATAATTTAAATTTAAGAAAACATTCACTTTGATGCTGGTTGTTGCTCCATTGTTCTGTTGTTATTTTAAGGTGAACTAAATGTGTTTAATTTCGAGCAAAGGCTTTGCTTATTAAATTAAGATGTTGCAAATTGGATTTTGGGTGTAATTTAGATTGTTATCAGGTTTGAAGCATTCGCCTTTGAGTCCTTAGGAATGATAACCAAAAATAACTTTATTGAAAGGCCTTTGAATTTGTTACAGGTCTTACAATTTACAAAAATATTTGTGTCACATTTTCAGGCTTGTATTTAATTATAAATTTATAAAATCGAATTTTTGATGTAAATATCATCCTTCCTTTATTAATTATAAAAATATTTACTTGTATCTAATTGGCCTCACTTCTAAAAGCGACCCTAATTTATATTCATCCATGAATTTTAATTATCCTGGCATTAAAATTTCAACTTGAAGCATGAAATTATTAAAATGAGGTACTCCAGCATAAAATTCCCTTCTTAATTAATATTTAAATCACTTCTAACTTATCCTGAATGTTAATAACGTGTTAAATAAAATAAAGAGGTTGCAGGTATAAAGCCAGAAGCTCGTTTCGAGGATATTCTGGGCATTTGAATATTCTTTAATTAAAAATCTGGAGTTTTTATTTAGATTTTGATTTAATTGTTCGTTCAAACCCGGCCTGATTGCCTGAAGGTATAAGTTAAACAAACGCCCTTGTTTTGGCTAAAGTTATTTTGAGTGATTTGCTGCACAAATCAGAAAAGCTTCGTTAAAAAACAGTTTTTATTACATCGTTTAATACTCGAGATTTACAGCCAGTAATAAAGTAACGTGATAAAGTAGGTACATACTTTTATCACACTAATTTAGTGCAAAGCATACGCTGATGACAGTTTGAAGTTGAACGAGTTTGCTCTGTCTATGTATGTACGTAGTAACGTTTCCCCTTTGATATTAGCTTAGGCTATAAAAGGTTATTCGTCATCAAGATTTGTAATCGGATATACCATCATACAACGGATGACCTACCGAGATTGGTTTCGATAAGTGATCGTTTACTATAATTTGAACAGGAAGGAAATATTTATGTTTCCTCTTATTTTATATGGTTGTGGGGACTTTTCTAAGGCTGTTGATATTGGTGGAAACAATAATAATAACTGTTATTGTTGGTTCGAATCCTCAGAATACGTCAGTTTTGGATTTTGTTTTTTTTAAAGCCCCTTGGGACGTTGTGGTTTTATTTTTGACCCTATTTTTGAAATTTGGGAAGCTTCTATCTACAAATTGCTTTTTTTATTTCTCAGGATGGCCCAATAAAAAAGCCCATCAAAGATTTATTTGAAGATATTTTTAAACATAAAAAAATTTTTAAAATCCCTTGTTTGGTTTGTATTTAAGCGAAATCCGGATTTACGACAGTCAAGGTTCGCTCAAACCTGCAGCAGAAGGTGTAAAACGTTGAGGTAGGTACGTTATCAAAAATAAAGCAAACCAAGCGAAGAGTGCTATCATAACAGGCTTGCAGGTTGACATAAAAATCCGTTAAGGCTGAAAAAGCGATGTTGCAACTCGCTTGCAATATTTTCAGCTGCAGATTTTCAGAATGCTGTGAAAAATACCAAATTGGTTGATATAAAACGTATCTTCAGGGATTCATTTATTTTCTATTGTTTTGTTAAAGAATAACAGGGATTTTTAGATTTTTTTTGACAAACCTTTAAACTACTTCGGTTTTTCAGCCGAACGTTTTCGGACTGATCTTGAGCAAAATTTCGTCGATATGTTACTTATGTAAAGAGCTTTCAACTTAATTATTCTCTGATTTTAATACAAACTCGTTTATTGCAAACTTGATCAGATTTCTAACCCTAAGATTTTATTTATAATTCACAAAACTTAACCATAAACCGAGTTTATAAACTTCAAATTAAACCCAGAAGGGGATCCCAACAACATAACTTTCAATAAACCCCAAGTTATGTCAAAGGATTGTTGATGAGTTGATTGTGTACAAGATTATTATTATTAAAGCCTAAATTTTGAGATTCGAGTTCAAAACTTTAAATCATCGCCTGTTCGCTAGGAAGTTTCATACATTTTTAATTGGATTCATGTTGAAACGTTTCCTCCTCCTCCTAATTAGTAACTTCTTGTCTTGTATAGAACTTTCAGCTGACGAGTCATCTTTTAATCTAAAACCGAAGTGTATTATGGAAACCTTTGTGTTTGGAAAATAAGGAACAGAATTTCACGTTTCTTATTGGTGTACATTCGGTTGATTGAAATAGAAATTTAAAGGTTAAATTTCTGAAAGGAATTGTTGCTGTTGCTGCGCTAACGCCGTCTACAGTGAAGTTTAAATCCTCGCAGTCTTTTAGAAAAATAATTTATTAAAATCCCAAAGGTCGAGGAAGTTTATTAAGAAAACATTAACCTAAAAGCAAACGCTTGTAAAAATAAAAATTAAAAGTTAAGGCTTCGTTTTAAACTAATACTAATTAATTGATTTAAGCTGCATAATACAAGTAGAAAACTATGTACTATGGTAATTGATTGGAAACGAAATAATTGAAGTAAACCAGCAACTTCTTTGTGGAAGTTTCAATAAAAGGGTAATATTCAATCAGTTCGAGAGATTCAATCAATACAAAAAACCTCCATAAACATGTTAGTTCAAAAAGCAGCCCTCAAAGGACGAAAGAATTCTTACAACCAGAAGGATGTCTCGTTGAATCGAAGTACGTGATATAAGCAGACAATAAAGCTCTCTTCTACGAAATATTTTCGCCTGAGATATTCCATAGCAAAACTCCAGCAGACTGTAGTTGACAAGACTGTAAGAGATACCATCAGCATAATTACCTTAAGTTCTAATTAGTACTTAAGTATCTCGGTGCTCCAACATGAAACTTAATCTTTTAGAATTTCAAAGGGCGGAGTAATTACTGGAATGTTGGGTTTCTGTGTGCTACTTGAAACGTACTTTGTAAATTTATATCGTCGTGTTTTTATACTAAATGTTTGATACTTGAGTTCCTGTGTTTTTTTTTGAAAATTGGGAGCAAATGTATAAAAAATTACGAGGGTGGAAGATGCTTCAGTTTAACAAAACATTATATAGAGTTAGTCCTGAATTTCAGCGTTTTGAGTTTAATTTGGAAACTTTAAAACTCAGTCGAAATTCAGATCCTAAACGTAGGTTTCAAGCTTTAAATTTCAAATCCAGGTCAAAAATAGCCATTTAAAACCACTGAATCTTTACTTAAATCTCCAAAGTTTAAAATGCAGTTGAAATTCAGATTCCAAACGTAGGTTTCAGGCTTCAAATTTAAAATCCAGATTGAAATTTTCCGCTTACAAAATTTAAGTATTTTCCACAGCAGCTGTTTGCCTACTATTTGATTGTCTTCATTTGTATTCAATTCTTGCTTTTTATCGAAATCAATCCTCGTTCTCTCGACTTTTATTAGAAGGTAGGCGCAGGGTTGGTTGTCATTTTGGTTTTTGCGTAGTTGTTGTCAGATCTACTTTATCTGCAGCAAAGATCGTATAACATATTTGGAAGATATCTTAAATTTTCTACTATAAGAATGATGTCGTTAGCGAATCGAAGGTGGTTGTGTGTATTTTCATCAGTTCTTATTTCTTTTTCTTCCAATTTTAAAAACGTGTTCTAGAACTTCAGTAACAAGTTTTGGTGCAAGTGCATCGCCAAGAATTGAATGGATTTTACAAGGAGCCAGAATTGGTTACAGTGATAAAGCTGCAGCCTTTTAGGTGAGCTGGTCATGTGACGCAGATGCAAGATAACCGCGTACCGAACAAAGTATGGTACGGTGAGGTAGTGCGCAGCAGGCAACAGAGCGAGGGGCAGACCTAGAGTACCTTGGCGAGAAAATATTCAAAGGGATGTGGAACAACTTATGGAAACTGGAAGGAGGTTGCAGGAAACAGAGAGGAATGGAGGCGTTGATTGAGGGAGGTCAAGGTCCAATGATGGACTGTGGTATCACTGGAAGAAGAATAAGTATCGCCTTGTCTAATTCCACTTTTTATTTGTATTTTTTTAGTTGTAGTTTTATGTAGTGGCCACCTTTTCATAGATATTCTGAATGATATTTGAGCATCCGTGGTTGATTCGGCCCTAAGCTTTTCTTTAAAATGGTAAATAACTCTAGTGTGCCGAAGGCTTTATTAAAGTTAAAGATAATTATGGACAAAAATCTACCATACTCTGTGTTATTTTCGATTAAGGTCTTCAGGCATTGCAAGTAATTCGTTCCAAAGTCAGAAGGACTTCCTTTTTTGGTTGATACAAGTCAATTTTTGTTCTAGTATAGTGCAGCTTGCACAGGTGTTTGAGGAGACTGGTAGGGATACAGTTGACAAGGTATTGTATTGCGTACGTTTTTAAAACCAGGATCATGATTAAATTATTTCATTTAGTCGGAATTCCTTGAATTTGAAGGCACAGGGATTGAATGTCATCTAATAATATGGCCACTCGTTAATTTTTGTGCCGCTATAACGAGTTCATGATTCATATTTTAGAAAGCTTGATGGATTTCTTCTTTTATAATGTCTGGAATGTCATTTGATGCTGGAGATGTCTTAGTTCTACAACTGTTTGTTTCTTCTAAAGTGTTTCATAAAACTTTTCTGATATGCATGTATACCAACTCTTATATGTCTGATTCCTTCTTCTTTTTGAAACTATTCACTGTTTTATGTGCCCTTTTGGCGCACAAGGGAAATACTTAACTAAAGTAGAAGGTACAAAAGAGATTGCGTTCGAAACCATAACTTAATAAAGACATTCTAAGCCTCCATAATCTATTATTATTTATTTTATCCAAATTCTTCTTTACAATTGATACGAGAGATTGCTGATCATTGAAGATTTTTATTTTATACCCATAAACCAGATTGTGAAACTGCTTATAAGCAAAGGTAATTGACAGTAACTCCTTCTCAATCTGAGCATAATTGCACTCAGTTTCGGACAATAATCTGGAGACAAAGTAAATAGCTTTTCCCTTTTATATTAGGTAACAACTCAGTGCATCTATAGAAGCAACACAAACACAAAGTAATTCTATTTGTTTATTTGGATTAAATGGTGTTAAAATCGAAACGTCAGACACGTTCATGATGGACTTAGATAGACCATACCCATTCTATGTCTAATTTTGACTGACTGCCTAAGAGGATATTTGTAATTCAGATTAATTCAGTAAAAAATTTCGAAAAAAATTTATTCATTTACCAGATCAAAAGAAAACCCGTTTATAAAACGTAAGTAACAACAAATTTGATACCAACTTTAGAGACGACACAAGCTTGACCCTGGATCATGAAAATATCGAAAAAAACTTTCAAGTGCTTCCTAGAGATAAAAACTTTGAATCTTGACTTAAATCTACAAGCTTTAAAATTCGGTTAAAATTCAAATTCCAAACGTAGATTTCTACTTACAAAATCGGAATCTTAACTTAAATCTCGATACTGTCAAACACACTAAAAAGTCGGATTCAAAACGTAGATTGCTGGCTTTAAATCTCAAGTCCACTTAAAGACTTAAACTATCCGAATCTTAACTTAAATCTCAAACCTTTAAAACTAAAAAAGTCAAAATCTGAAGTCTAAACGTAGGTTTCAGGCCTTACATTTTAAATCTAGGACGATGGCTAACAATTCAAGAAAGACCATGGTTTATAATATTATAATAAAATAAAAAAAGCATAACACAAGAAAAGGCGGAAGTAACTAAAAGAAAAACACAAGCAAAATTCTGCTTCCAAGTGAATTTTTTGGGTTATCCATTAAGATTTAAAAAATTTAAGGTTTCTAAAATAAATCATGAAAGCATAAACCGGAATTCAATAAAGAAAACAAACTTGGCACATAACGCATTGAGGTTTTGTTAACCTATTTTTGGCATCATCCACATCATCTTGAAAACCTGCAGCTGAAAATATTGCAAGCCATGTGCAGCGTCGCTTTTTCCATCTTAAGGGGATTTTATATCAAGCGGCGAGATTGATACGGTGGCACTCGTTGTTTATTTTTAACAGAATTGCACTTCAAAGATTTCATAAATTCTCACTCAAACTTGCCTCAGATTGCTGCATTGTATTTAATATTGAATCAAACCTTTTACTTTATTTAGGATTGAAGTTACTTTAAATTCATTTCATTAAATCAGTTTTTATTAAAGTTGTTTTATTACAATGAGACAGCCGTTAACTACGTCCTAAAACACGGCGCTGCATAAGGGTTAAATGGAAGGTAAATTTAAGCCCACTTTCTACTGCCGCAAGTGTTGATATTACAGTGCAGGTAAGCCAGCTTAAGTTAGGACTTACGTCAATTTTCGTTGTACTTATTTCCTAGTTTAAACTGCCCCAGGCTGTTTCTGCTTAAATCTGCATACTTCATATTGTCGAGTCGAAGTTACTTTATTTGAAGTCAATTAATTTTGAATAGCTTACTGCATAATGACCGAAGAACCTTAAAAAAACTAATTTTCAATCTTAGGATAAATTAATTGCAAATTGTTCATTGTTTAACTTTTTCCTTAAGGATCCCTTTATCTAAAAACTTCAGGTAGATAATCTTAACTTTATTACCCATTCTAACCTATAAAACCCAATCATAATAATCCCTCTTTAAATCTTTCTCGACGTCTTTATTTTACACACTTTATTGAAGTGTAATTAATGAATATCTTATAAACTTTAAGAGCCATATAACAACGAAACTAATTTTTTAACTGTCGGTTTAAACAAGCTAAAATTATGATTAACTGGACTAAAACACAACGGAAGCAGGGAATATTCCGAAAAGCTGTTGTTCTTAAATTAATCTTGCAAAACAAGCAAAAAGGCAGATCCATTAAAACTTTTGTACAACTTTATCTTTATTATCTCCATGATTAATCTGTTAATGTAAAAGTTAATAACTTTGCTTGGAATGTTCGTTGCAGGCCTAAAGGGAAAATTTGTATCTTGATTGTTTGGTATAAGCTTAAATTTTTGGCAGTTTACAGCGAATTGGGCCTGATTTTGCAATAGAAAAAGATAAGTGTTTTTGAGTAATGTCATTAAGAAGACACCCAAAGGGGGAAAGAAGAACATACAAAGGGCAACAAACTTCAAATACGTGTTAAATTGTTTCAGACAGTGACAAATCGTTTTATTTAGTAGATTCCTAGCATCTGTATACAGATGACGGGGACGAATTGTTTTACTGAAAGATTGCTTTTGGAAAAATGTAAATCTCCTTTGTTTCATACAAAGAGTTCTTCGAACGTGTCCCACACAGACTTTGACATTAGTTTTAAAGCTTTCATTATTATTGTTCTTCGTTTACGGGTATAATTTCTACGTCAAATTGCACAATTAAAACAGTTTCAAGAATGAAAGGTTTTGTCTATTTGTGATTTGTTGAAAATTTTGGGTACCCTTCAGTCAAGTTTGCTGCCTCATTAATTCTAATCGAGTTTGCAAAATGCTTTACATAACGTACAGCGCCCTCTGTGGGCGAGTAAACGGGGTTTTAAAAAATAATTGATCAACTTAACACAGTTAAGATTTTGATTTTCATCTACAAAATTCTTTAACTTAAGCTTTAATTTTATTCTTCCCTTAACTAAGCTTGAACGGAATTTTATTTTAATATCTATGGCCATGGCTTCCCCTATCAACTTCAAAACAAGATTTAAACTTTCATCGATGACGAACGGAAGATCTAAACTGTTATTGTTTCACATTATAGCGATTATTTACAAACCTTTGTCATTAGGAAGTTCAGTTTCATTCCAGGGCATTTTACCTTACATAGGTTTTACTTCAGCGATTAATTTACTTTATTATACATGCTTAGGGCTATAGCACCCTCTATAGATGACTAACAAAAGCTATGGAACAGTAGACCCAAACCCCTCACTAAAAAGTGAGTAGATTTGAAATAAGTGCAAAAAGAATAAGGAAAAGACGGATGTGTAGGCTAATAATAATAATAAAGAAAGTTTCGCATTTAAAATATAGCTGATTAATTATAAAATTCGTTTTGTCAGCAAGTGAATACCAAACCCAAACTATAAATTTATTAACTTTAATATACATACCTACTTGATTGTCTATTGAGTATTAAGAGAAGCTACAAATGTTGCCAGTTTAACAATTATTTAAAACGATATCAACCACTTTTAAGGTTTTAATCTCCTACAAGTATTAGAAACTAGTTTTTTTCGTGGATTTCAGTTTAATTTTTATCAAAAGTAATTTTGACTTTATTTGTTAGACATACTTACAATTACAGCGCCTTCTGTTAATGAACAAACGTAGCTTTAACGTCTCACTGTTTGGCATTTAAAGCGACTCTAACCAATTCAAAGATTTTATTTTCTACCGAGCACTAGAAATTCGATTTAGTTTAGGTGCGCTTTTCAGTCCTTCGAATTACAGCGCCTTCTATGAATGGATAAATTAAACTTTCAGAGTGTCTGGCTTCAAGCAGCTTCAATCAATTCAAGTATCTGGTTTCCAACAAAGTATTAGACATTCGGTTTGCTTTGCATGCATTTCTGTTCCGTTTCTGTCTTAAAGCAGTTTTACTATGTTGAATATCCATTCTGTGAATTATAGCGCCCTCTATGTATGAACAAATGAACCTTTCAGATTTTGTGTTTAAAACTACTTCAACCAATGCGTAGATTTGGGTTCCTATAGAATATTAGAAATTGAGTTTAGTTTCTGAACGTTTCAGTTTAATTTTTGTTTTAAGTAATTCTTGCTTTGTTTTGATAGCCATACTTATAAATATATCGCTCTCTATTAATAATAACTGATAACTAAATATAATTCAAGGTTTGATATTTGAGGCGACTTTAACCATCTCAAATATTTGATTTTAAAAATCGGTTTGTAGTTCGTGCGTTTAGTTTCATTTTTCACTGGGACCCACCTTGCTTAACATCTATGTCCATTGTCCATGACCTGCCCACCGTAGACAACTCTACATTAGCCATGTATGCTGACGAGTTTCATAGTAACACTTGTTAATAGTTTGCATCAAACATTTTGTTTCATTTTATTAACTTTGATGATTATATGAACTTGGAGCTCACCTCTAAAATTGTTTAAGTGTTTATTTGTAATTCTAAATAATATTTGCAGAACCTAATTCAAAGTTCGGACAATATGTGTTATGTTAGTTGAATCAGATTTTTAATATAAAACTTCTCGCAGCGACCCCCACGTAGCGTAGCTGGTTAAACATACCACCCTGTTGGAGCTTAAGAATTATCAGTAATTCTATCTAAATTTAATTAACTAATTTTTATTAGCTTCTAACATTATTGGTAAAAGCCACAGCATTACGTTACATTATTCGTGCTTAGAATTACAGCACCGTCTATGGATGAGTAAATGAAGCTTTCGAAATTATGTATTTAAAGTGATTTCAACCAATTCAAACAATTGGTTTTATAGGAAATATGAGAAATTCAATTTGCTTTGCGTTCGTTGCATTTACATTTTCGTTCTAACTAATTGCCATTAGAATTACAGCGCCCTCTATAGAGGAACAAGCGAAGCTCTAACCTTTCACAGTTTCGCATTTAAAACTATTTCAGTCAAGTTAAAAATGTGATTTCCCACTCGTGAAATATCATAAATTCAGTTTTGCTCTTAGAGTTCTTCAATGAAATTTTCCCCTTAAGCAGAGCTTATTACATTTCCATACAGTTGCATAATACAATAAGTTTCCAACGAAGTTCGAACATTGCACAAAGCTTTGCACCGCAGAATTCCTGCTGGTCGTGAAAAGTTAAACTGCAGCCCCGCAGCTAATATAGCGGTGCATGTATCATATATTGCGCCGTTGTATTATGATTAATTATGCCGCATTATAAAGTTACACGCGTGGATGGTGCTTTTATAGTTTAAATAAACTACAGAGTCACCAGTTTACAGTTTGTAGAATGAAAATTTCTATTTTTTGTGGTCAATGAGGCTCATAATCTTTCTGTTGTTTTAATTTCTGTATTTTATGCCAATTTTTTTTCTAGGAAACTATTAAGCAAGTTAGAAAAAACAAGCGACAATCTGTCTAATTCCTGAAATATCTGTTGCCTGAAAGGTGCCAGATATTTTAATGTTGTTTAAATTGTTTCCGAAAAAATTTAAAAAGTTTATTATCTTTAATAAAATGAAAAAACCTACCTGTAATAGTTAAGTACTTGAGCAAAAACTCCGGGGTGCCTGTCGAAGAAATATTCATTCAAAATGGGGTCGTAATTGGCCAATGCTTCAGTAAGACGTGATAAACGGGTGGCTGGGATTTTCTTTAAGGTTGCTTTGTAAGTTTCAAAACGAATGCCTCCTACATTAAGGATGATGCGATTCTCGCCATCCATTGCTCCATTTCATGGCGAGGTCAGTTCACTCGACCATTTAATCTGTAAAAAACGAATAAGCAATTATTTATCAGACCTATGAAAACCCGATTATTAGAATTCTACGGCATAAATAAAAATTCCCAGCTTAGTTGTTTAGAAAGTAGGCGTTTTAGAGCATAAAGCAGAGGTTCTAATCACCCCCAGATTAATTATTGTAATTAATCAAGGAAATTTGGATGAAGCCTCTTAAAATTCAACCCTTACGGAGTGCGCAATTAATATTTTTTGAAAAAATTGCAAAAATCCACCAAGCACATTAATTTAGCATAACATCTGATAAATTACCCTAATTTATAAACGGAATTCCTGAAAGCAATTTCACAAATGTAGAGTTACCTGCGATCAATATATTTAAATTCTCATCACGTTTTCTAACATTGCAGTCTTAAGTTGATTGTTTACCCGATATATTCTGCCTGAAATGTAATTATTTAAGAGCGGTTTTATGTACGGCGTAATTCATTTCCCGGAGAGATAAATTATTAGACGTGATAAAAGGGAATTTTCGCCAAAAACACGAATTAGATGATATTATAAAGGGTTGGGTTGTTTACGTCGTTTTTAATACGTAAATTCTTGTTCGGAAATTTGTTTAAATGCGTGGAAATCCAATGAAGGATTTTAATTATCATTTCGGTATTTTTGTTTATCATAAAAAGGGCTAAATTTCTAAACATATCCTGATGCCCCTGAAATCCATCTGAATACTTTAAGGAATTTCTAGACTGCAGAAAACCTGAAAATTTAAGGAATTTTTTGATTTTTTGCATTTTGAATTCTTTAAGGATTTTCTGCTTTTTTTTTAAAAGGCCTTCAGCAAGCTTTCAGGATTTTCTGTATATTATGTAAATCTTTCATGAATTTTTGAATTGTCTTAATAATCCTTTGAAATATTTAAAGATTTTTTTCTAAAATCTCTAAGGACTCGCGGATTTTCTTGAAAGTCTTCTTACAAGAGAAATTCTGGATTTTTTGAAAGCTTTCTGAAATATTTCAAGAATTTCTGGATACTCTGGAAATCTTTTATGATTTTATTGACTTTTTTAAAAAGCCTCTTAAAATATTTAAGAAATTTTTTGATCTGAAATATTTGAAAAATTTTTGAATTTTCTTAAAAACCTTCTGGAGTCTTTAAGGTATTTCTGAATTTTTCAGGAATTTCTGGATATTCTGGAAATCTTACATGAATATTTAGCTTTTCTGAAAATATCTTTAAAATATTTAAGAAATTTCGTTTAAAATCTATAAATAATTTTAGGATTTTCGTGAAAACCTTCTGAATTCTTTAAGGAAATTCTGCATTTTCTTGAAAGCACTTGTAAATCTTTAAGGAATGTTTGGATACTCTGAAAATGCTTTACGAATATTTGGCTCTTCTGCAAACATCTTTAAAATATTGGAAATTGCGTCTAAAATCTATAAATAATTTCATGAGTTTTGTAAAAGCCTTATGAATTCATTAACCCATTTACTGCCAAAGGTGCATGTACGCACCTTTTTACAATAAATATTTTTTTAAAGGCCACTTTAATAATTTGAAGAAAAACGTGTTATAAGTTTATTCAGGAAGTCCTTACAGGCCTGTAAAAAAAATTATTCAATTTTATTTTAAACGAAACAACGTTTTTATAAATTCTAATTGTTGTCAATTTATAGCAATTTTGCAGCATTGCTGGTATGAATAATTTTAAGTTATTTCTTAGTAAACCACTAAATTGTTGTATAGCAAAAGAATGTCACGAAGATATCTACTTTTGATATAGATACACAATTAATTTTTAGAGATTTTGATTTTTGTAGTTGTATATAACGTGGAACCATTACCATTATCTATTGCAACAAGTGCAGGTGTTGACTCATTACGTCATTCTGATGAGTTGAGACCTGCAGTAATTCGCGTCGTGAATGTATTCAGTTTACATTGTGTTTTTGTGAGTGTTGGTTTGGTTAGTTCTGGAATTTAGAAGTTACGTTTATTTTACACTGTGCAGTAACATCGAAAAGGTAAGGTAAATGTTAAAAATAATTACAAACTTGTAAGTTCACATTTATAAAACAGAAATCATGAGTTGACATGACAAGGCAAATGTGCAGCCTAATATAAGTGGGAAATAAATAGCACACCTAGATTCTCTAGTTCGCCTGTAACTAACACAAATGAGTTATTAGAGAATATACAAGCCACTTATGGAGGAAAGCCACCAATTAAACTCTTTTCATTATTTTTTGATTCTGAAATTATTGATCAAATTTTGTGTTTTACAAAAACTTATGCTACTCAAAATAATCGCCATGACTTTAGGCCGAGCGCTCACCGAGGTGACGTGACATATGACATGACACGCAACGTGACAAGTGACTTACTTGTAACACGTCACTTCATATTAAACCAATACAAATATATGAATCGGCGCCCACCGAACGGATATGACTACGACATGTCATTAAACGTGTCATATCACTACCCAAAAAGTGCAGCATGTTCCACTTTTGTTTTTATTCAGTTTACATTGTGTTTTTGTGAGTGTTGGTTTGGTTAGTTCTGGAATTTAGAAGTTACGTTTATTTTACACTGTGCAGTAACATCGAAAAGGTAAGGTAAATGTTAAAAATAATTACAAACTTGTAAGTTCACATTTATAAAACAGAAATCATGAGTTGACATGACAAGGCAAATGTGCAGCCTAATATAAGTGGGAAATAAATAGCACACCTAGATTCTCTAGTTCGCCTGTAACTAACACAAATGAGTTATTAGAGAATATACAAGCCACTTATGGAGGAAAGCCACCAATTAAACTCTTTTCATTATTTTTTGATTCTGAAATTATTGATCAAATTTTGTGTTTTACAAAAACTTATGCTACTCAAAATAATCGCCATGACTTTTTAGCATAAACGAAATTGAATTGAAACGCTTTATTGGAATTTGTATTTTATCTGGTTACCATAATTTACCACAGTGCGATATGTATTGGTCAAAAGATGAGGACAAAGAAGTAGCTATTGTAAGAAAAACTATGAGTCGAAATAAGTTTAGATCCATAAAGTAAAATATTCACTTATCAGATAATACAAAACTAAACAAAAATGATAAATTTACTAAACTTACCCCTATTTTCGACATACTGAATAAGAAATTTATGCAGTTTGGTGTTTTTGAGCATAACCTGTCTATAGATGAGGAGATGGTACCATATTTTGGACGACATTCATGCAAAATGTTTATTCGAGGAAAATCTGTTAGATTTGGTTTCAAGCTATGGTGCCTCTGTTCGTATACCGGTTATTTGTTTCAATGTATTCCATATGGTGGAAAACAATCAGTAAATACTGGCCTAAGTTTGGGAACTAGGGTAATCATGGAATTAGTTTCTGTGATTGAACAACCTAGCCATCATCGAATGTTCTTTGACAATTTTTTTTCCTCTTATTCCCTTTTTGCCAATCTGGAAGGCTTTTTTGCGATGGGCACAGTTCGAGAAAATCGCATAGCAAAGTGTCCTTTGGAAACTAATAAGCGACTGGGAAAATTAGCTCGTGGAACCTACGTATATGCTTTTGATCCTGTTCTGGAAACACTTGTCGTAAAATGGAATGACAATTCTATTGTTACAGTCATTACCAATGCATGTACGGTCATGCCACTTGTACAGGCTAAGCGCTATAATCGTAAAGAACGTAAAGAAGTTGCCATAACTCAACCAAATGTCATATCTGATTACAATCACTTTATGGGTGGGGTGGACCTTCACGATAATGGTATCGCCAATTATAGAATCAAAATCAGAGGTAAGAAGTGGTGGTGACCCTTATTTATAAACATGATAGATAGTGCAGTCGTCAATAGCTGGAAAATTCACAATATAGCTAACGATACTAAAATATCTCAACTTGAATTTCGTTCAAAGCTAGCGCGTTCATAAGTGTAGAAGTATGATGGTTTTTCCCAAATAACGGTTAGTGAGTCACAACCTGAAAACTCAAATTATGGACGACCATCCAAGAATAGTTTGCCTAATGAGATAAAATACGAAAACATTGGCCACTTGATAAAAAGACGATACCATCTATTTGTGCATAAAGTGTACTGTTCATCTACATCCAGACTGTTTTGAAGCATTTCACTGTAAATAATAAAAATAGATTAAATATTACTATATTATTTGCTAAAATTACCTTTATTTACTACTTGTGTGTTACTTAAGTTTGTTAGGGTATTTTGCCATAGGTGCGTATACGCACCCATGTTTTTTTGTATAAGCATGTTAGATTTTCATCAAAAAATAAAATTTCTGTTTAAATGAAAGCATTTTCAATCTTATTTAGCGAGAAAATAAATAATTTTTTTTTTTGACTGTTTGGCCATTAATGGGTTAAGGACATTCTGCATTTTTTTGAAGCCTTCTGAAGTCGCTCTGTAATTTCTGGATATTCTGGAAATCTTTCTTCATGTTTTAGATTTCTCAAACACCCTGAAATATTTCAGGAACTTCTTCTGCAATCTTTAAAGAATTTCTGTAGTTTCTTGAAAATCCGCTGAATCATTTAAGGAAATTCTGCATTTTCTTAAAAACCAGAAATCTTTCAGAAATTTCGGAATATTCTGGAAATTTTCAGGAATTTTTGGGTTTTGTTAACAACTCTTTGAAATATTTAAGAAATACATTTTAAAATCTCTAAGAATTACTGGATTCTCTTGAAAGCCTTCTGAATTCTGTAAGGAAATTCTGCATTTTCATGAAAGCCTTTGGACATTTTCCAGGAATTTTTGGATATTTCGGACATTCTTCGTGAATTTTTAGCTCTTCTTAACAATCCTTTGAAATATTTAAAGAAAATCTTGAAAGAATATCTGGATCTTCGTGAAAGCCTTCTAAATTCTTTAAGGAAATTTTGCATTTTGTAGAATGCCTCCAGGAGTTTCTGAATAATCTGGAAATTCTTCATGAAATTTTAGATTGTTTAAAAAGCCTTTGAAATGGTTATTTAAGGAATTTATTTTAAAATTTTTAAAATTTCAGGATTTTCTTGCAAGCTTCAGAAATTTTTAGAGAATTTTTAGATATTCTGTAAATCTTTCGGGAGTTCTTAGATTTTTTTTAAAGCTTCTGGGCTAATTCGAGAATTTCTGGATATTCTGGAAATCGTTCATGAATCCTTTTTAAATTGTTTGGATTTTCTTAAAAACCTTTGAAATACTTGAAAAATTTCTATTATTCTGGAAATATTTCAAGAGTTTTTGGATTATCTTGAAAACCCTCCGAAATATTTATGGAATTTATTCTAAAATCTTTGAAGAAGCTATGGGCTTTCATTCCAGCCTTCTGAATTATTTAAGTAAATTTTTGAATTTTTTGAAAATCTCCCAGGAATTTTGTTAGAATTTTAAAATTTTCTTGAAAACTTTTTTTTTGATATTCTGGAAATTTTCCATGAATTTTTGGATTTTCTTAGAAACCTTCTGAAATATTTATGCTACAATCTTTAACAAATTTTTGGATTTTCTTAAAAGCTTCTGGACTAATTCGGGAATTTCTGGATATTATGGAAATATTTAAGAAATTTCTTCTAAAATCGTTAAAGAAGTTCTTCATTCTCTTGGAAATCTTTTGAATTCTTTAAGGAATTTCTGTACTTTCTTGAAAGATAAATTACCAAACGCGATAAAAGGAAGCTTTCCTCAAAAGCGCGAATTAGATGGAATTATGAAGGATTTGAATTGTTTGTAAACGTAGGTGGGGATTTGTTGAATCAACGTTTTTCTTGATAAATTCCATGCTTTCGCGATAAAAACAATTATAGTTTAGTTCCAGAACAGTACAAAGTCATGGACACGTCATATAAATTCTAACACAATTCTTCTGACTTCAAAAATGGAAATCTTTTGATGAGCATAATAAATTACAAAAGTACCTGAAGTAATTATTTAATAAAATCGAAGGTTTGGAACCCAGCAAGTTTGAAATGTTTCAGGGTTTCAAAACCTGTAAGAACGAAATTCCGCATTGAACTTCAGGAACAAAGCACTGAAATAAAACTATTTGTTCAACAGCAAGTTGAATTATAGATCCAATTACATCACAGATCCTTGCTAATTCCTGTTTTGGGAATTCTTTACCTTCACACCACAATTTATCGTTTAATGTTTTATTTCGTTTTGGGTATCGTAGTGAAAATCCCTTTTCGAGCTTCCATCGTTCCTTCCGTTCCTATTTCATTGTTTATTGTTAAAGATCCATTTGAGTTATCACTTATCACATTGCCTTTCTGATCCTCAGCCTTGCCCTGCGTCCTGAAAAACTGGGCTTTAACAAAAACCCATTACTACTTTTTGAATGACATCCAGCTAAATGAAATGAAAAGACGTTGAAGTAAATGAAAAGTCATTCACAGAGCACAAAATTCAAACATTAACTGACATCCTTTAAAACACTCATTACAACTTCAGTATTTCAATGGGAAACTTACAACTTTTCATTAAATGCAAATAAGGACAGAAATAACATTGAAATGATAAAAAGTTCGGGTTGTGTTAAACTAGGCAGCTGTCAAGTCAAATGAACCCGAGGAAGTTCGTATAATGGTTAAGGAAATGCTGAAGATGCGTGCGTGATCTACGGTCGTGATGGGACTGATCAATCAAATGGTTTTCTAAAAGAGAGAAAGAAAAGACATGAGTAGGAAAGTTAGTTCCAGTCTTTGAAACCTTTTTAGCTCTTTTTTAAATCTAGACAGCTTTCAGTGCAGTGTGTGCTTTTTTCTCCTTTGTAGGTTTCAAAATGTTATTTTGGTTAGGTTTACAGGGGACGACTAGTTTTTAAAATAGGATTAGTGAGGTTATATAAGGGGTTCTCGTTGAGAGGGGAAGACGGATCTTTAATCTTAGGAAAATAAATAAAAGGGGTTTCAAGTTGCAAAAAGGAAAAGGGTGTACTTTGAATCAAATTTTACTTTTGCTTTGGTGATCTTCACGTAAAAAACTGACTTCTATAAAATACGAAAACTAGAAATTAAAGAAAAATAAGTTAATTAAACTTCAAAAACAGATATTTTATAAACTTCGTACTTATGGAAAGAGTGCCAAGAAGGAACCTCCCGTACTTGAGAACTCCTAAATTAGCAGCTCAATGGGATTCATATTCCTTATAAAACGAATTGTAAAAATAAAATTCGTATAAAAACATTTTGAAAGAGTTTCTTTCCCTAAAAACGTTTATGGTTTTTATTTCTCTTTTTGTAGCTTTTAGTTATTTCTTGTGTGTTTTAGGTGAAAACATTAAAAAAATTTTCTTAAAAGTTGTTAAGATAAGCAAGAAATGCTTTTTGTTAAACGAATTTTCTGTGTTTTCTTATTTTATTTGGACCTCTCAAACATCTTCAAATTTCTAGAAAGCCTTCAAGGGTTTTCTGCATTTTCTTGAAAACAGTTTGAAATCTTGAAGATATTTTTGGATCTTCGCGAAAGTCTTCTGAGATCTTTAACGAATTTCTTGATCTTCTTGAAATCCTACTGAAATCTGTAAGAAATGTTGGAATTTCCTTAAAAGCCTTCTGAAATCTTTAAGGAATTTCTAGGTTTCTTAATAGCCATTGAAGTGTTTAAACAATTTCTGAATTTTTGCAACCCCTCTGAAAGCTTTGAGGAATTTCTGTATTAGTTTAAAAGTCTTTGAAATCTTTAAGGAATTTCTAGATTTTCTTGAAATCCTTTAGAGAATTTCTGGATCTTCGTGAAATCCTTCTAAAGTCTCTACGAAATTTCGGGGTTTTCTAAAAAGCCTTCTGAAACCTTTAAGGGATTTATTGATTTTCTTGTATACCTTTTGAAATCTTTAAGAAATTTGTGGATTCCTTAAAAGCCTTGGAAATCTTTAAGGAATTTTGAAATTTCCTTCAAACCCTTCTGGAAACTTTAAGAAATTCCTGGGTTTTCTTAAAAGCCTTTAAAATATTTAAGAATTGCTAGATTTTGTTGAAACCCTTCTGAAATCTTGAAGGAATTTCTGGGTTTTCTTTAAAGCTCTTGAAACTTGTAAGAAATTTCTGTTTTGTTGAAATCCTTCTGAATTCTTTAAAGAATCTCTGAATGATATTGAAATTCTTCTGCAATCTATAAAAAGTTCAGGGGTCTTCTTGAAAGCCTTCTGAAATATTTCAAGAAAATTTAGAAATTCCTTAAAGACTTCAAGAGGCTTGAAACCCTTCTAAAAGCTTTAAGAAATTTCTGGATTTTCTTGTAAATCGCCTGAGATCTTAAGGGAATTTTTGGATTTTCTTGAAAGTCTTCTAATATCTTTAAAGAAATTTCTGATTTTCTTGAAATACTTCTGAATTTTGTGAGAATTTCTGGATCGTGTTGGAATCTTTCTGAAATGTGTAAGAAATTTCGGGTTTTGTTAAAAGTCTTCTGAAACCTTTAAGGACCTTCTGAAAACCCTTCTGAAAACTTTAGGGAATTTCTACGCTTTCTTAAAAGCCTTTAAAATCTTTAAGTAATTTCTAGATTTTCTTGATACCCTTCTTAAAACTTTGTAAGTAAATTCTTTGAAACATATAACCTATTTCCGATTTTTTTTTAAATGCTTCTGTATTCTTTACAGAATTTCTGGATCAGCTTGAAATCTTTCTGATATATGTATGTAAGGAATTTCGGAGGTTTCGTTAAAGGCCTTCTGAAAGCCTTAAGGAATTTCTACATTTTTTTGAAAGCCTTCTGAAATATTTAAGGTATTTCTGGATTTTTGAAAGCTTTCTGGAATCTTCAAGGAATTCCTGGATATTCTTGATAGCCTTCTGAATTCTTTAAGAAATTTTTGAATTTTATTCAAAATATTTCTGGACTTTTCAACATTTAAGATTTAGTCTTTTTAAACAGATAATACATTTTGAAAGCTTTCTTTATGATTATTTTTAACAATCTTTAGTTTGGGCAAACTTGTACTGTAAACTTAAAAATTAGCGATATTAAAGGATTTCAAAAATTCAGTTAATTTCTGGTATTTGTAGGAAATTCTGCAATTCGTAACAAGTTCTGCAGTTTGATCAATTTTTGTTTGAAGCTTAGAAGCCAAAAATTTTGAGCTTTCTGGGCTCCTTCGACGATTTTTTTTTACTTTTTGCATTATCTGCACTTGCAAATCATTCAAAATGACTTAGTTTTAAATGTCTTGGGTTTTCCTGCCTACCTAGAAATCTCCAGCATTCTTTAATAAGTGTTTGCTACTTTCAACAAACTTAAATCTGAATTTAAAAAAATATTTGCATTTTAAGAGCCTTCATTCAGATTCTTTAGGATCTCTTTGAATAGGATTTTATAGTAAATTATCCTCGGTAATAATAGCATTCATTATAGCGTCGTGTATAATACACTATTAAATAAACCAAAATGTGCAAGGAAATTCAAAATATTCCACGAATTTTTTGAATTTTACTAGTCTTCAAGAATTTATTAAAAGTGTATGGAACTTTTTATGAGAATCCCCTAAATTCCTCACAAACAAAATAACTGTTTAAACTAAATTTTTTGTTGTTACCCGAACATTCCGATTATTCCAAAATTGTTTAAATTCATTGATATTTTTCTGATTTTTGCTAGATTAATATTTCCAAACTTTAGAAGAATCTTTGAGTCTCGCAACGACCTTTTTAATAATTTTCACCAAACAAAAAATTTTGGAACAAAAATCAAAAGCTCTTGGGATGTTTAAAATTTTTTTAATTTTTATGGAACCTTTAATTTTGATTATTTCTGAATTTCAAGGAAATTTTTTGAACTTTATAAGTATTTTGGAATCTACTTTTGCAATTTACTCATTTTTCTGGAATATTCAGGTTTTTTTTGTAACAATCCCCGAAATAATTTTACTATAAATGAATATAACTCAAAGGGCTTTTTTTATAAGGGTTTTATAATTGTTCGGGAATTTTGATTTTTAATAAGGACATCCTCTGTTGGAAAGGATACCTAAAAATAAACTGGAATATATCTTGAATTTAATTTAACACCTATGCCAAAGGTCTGCTTTCTACGATAAATATTTCTATAAGCTTCTCATTCCCAAAAAATCCCCAAAAGCATGGGGGGTTTGTTGATTCTCCACAAATAATCGAAAATAAACAACAGTTTAATTTACACAAATAATTTCGAAGGAGCTATGTAATACGTATAGCTTCGAGCAAGCCAAACAATCAAAGTTAGAAATGGTTATGACAAATTTTCCAGATCCTCATCAACCTCCGGGATAGTTTGTTATAATTGGGATTTGAGCAAATTCTGGTAATGATTTGCAACAACAGTCTGTTCATATCGAATTTCAGGTGCAAAATTATTATTATAGTTTTGGATCATATACAGAACAGACAAATAAAGGAGCATCCTGAAGAAGGCGTTGGGCTTTACTTTTGTATTTTTTTTTTTTTGTTTAAGGTTAAATTTAAACTTGCTAATATACTTCAATAATCAATCTTTCTCCAATTTAGCGTCCTTCACCCTTAACAAGTATTTCGAAATTTATTAATTTAGCTAGTAATCCGAATAGTCTCATCAATAACAAAAACTAATTTGCTAACTTCAACCAATTTACGAATTTCTATTCTGTAGGAGGTTTCTGTTTGTACTAATCCTAATCACTTAGCAGTCGGCGTAAATGTTGTTCGAGTGGTGAATATTGGCTGATGTTCAGGAAGTTCTAAGTACCCACTTCCGAAATGTCAGCTGGTGTTACAGGAAGCTGACATAGCCTCGCACTTACAAATTTCCTTGGAAGAATCATCTTCGGTGTTACAGGATCAAATTTAGTTTATTAATACGTTTGCTTAGCTTTGGGGGCGGGGGTTTGCCTTCAGGATTCGTTTCAATTTCATTTGTTTTGTCGCCTCAAGATTGCCTCTTTGAGTTTATCAAGGACAACTTGATTTTGCAAATGTTATATGCTTCATATAAAAATGGTTCCAGAAAGAAGTGAATGCTTAATAATTTAAGTTTAGAAAGTTCTAAAACAATTTTTGAGATTCTTAAACAAATTCGAAATTTTTCTACTCATAAGCAAGTTCTTGTTGAGTTACTTTTTGGAAATGTTCGCCATTTTTTACTCCTGAGTATCTTGCCACCAATAAAAAATTCAAAGTTCAGAAAGTATCCTTTTTGGAAGTTTGTTTTATATGAATAATCCTAAAATTGTTTACCTTTTATTTCCAGATTTATTTAAATTTATGCCTCTGATATATTCTGAAACAAATAATATAAAAACTGAATTATTGATAAAAATTGCCTTTGTAGATGTTTATCTCGATATTTCGCCTGTTTAAAGAAGGGTATTTTAAAGGTCGGAAATTCAATTCAAGCTTTATGAAATGCGATATTTTGATATCTTGTTATTTTTGCTTGTTGTTAGAATTTTATTTGGTGGTGGCGTATCGTCTGTCAAAAACAGAAACTGCGATTTTCCCTTCGAATGAGTAACATCAGACGAAGACTTTGGCTTTTGTTGTTGCGTTTTATATCAATCTTTGACGGGTATTATTTGTTCAAATAATTAAAATTAGCTTGGAGGTGGAGGGCTGCTATTCAAAATTTGTGGTTTTCTAATAAGAATTATATAAAGGTTTTATTTTATTTTGAGTATCAAATTCTTTGCAATGTGCTTTTATATTTAGATTTAGTTGCGGTTACTTATAGGGGGACCGGGGATATATTGTACACGGGGATACATTGGACAGGCTTGGACTTGTACATAGGTCAGGATGGATGACATTCAACAACTTTTTAAAAGTTCTTGGATTTTTTAAGAACCATTTAAGATGCTCCAAGGAGAGTCCCGTTATGCTGATAATGGACAACCACGAGTCGCACTTGAGTGTTGAGGGTTTGGATATTTGTAAGAACAATGGCATTGTGGTGCTGACTCTTCCATCGCATACATCGAACAAGCTACAGCCATTGGATCTATGTGTATTTGGTCCATTAAAAAAATTCTTTAGTGCGGTGGTAAGCTTGTGGATGAATTCAAATCCCAATCAAACTCTCAGCATCTACACCCTCTCTAAATTATGCGGTTCTGCCTGGGACCGAGGAGCAACACCAGAAAACATAAAATCTGGATTTAGAGCTGCGGGAATTGCACCCTGCGACAGTAACATTTTCTTCGATAAGGACTTCTTGTCTTCTGCAGTGTCAGATTGGCCCCTCCCAGCAGGACACGAAGAGTACCCTGAACCCAGTACCACAGTTGTCACGAAATGCTCCTCATGTTCTTGTCCAGTAATGACCGAGAAAAGGGCTATTGTCTCCCCTGAAGAGGTTAGACCGATTCCGAAGGGAGCTGCCAGGCTCCAGTCCAACGGCGGCCGAAAAGGGGGTTGGTGTATGATTGCCTAACACTCCTGAGAATATGGAGTTGGAGAAGAAAAAGGGTAACCCCATTCCCAAGAGAACATTTCTTGTGTCGTCTTTATCCTCTTCCGCAGGAGGCAACGGTGATGACTGGTGTGAAGGGTCGGGGGATTCCCCTTTCCTATCGTCTGAATCTTCACAGGAGGGTCACAATAAAGGTTGTGTTCTAGAGTTGCAGGAGGCGAACTTTGTTGTCGTTAAGTTTGTTCAAAAGAGAGTAGTACTGCACTACATTGGTAGTATAGTAAAGATAATAAACCCGATGTTTGAATACGAGATTCTGCCTTTTTTCGTTTTTCACCTTCATCTGTTGTATTTATGTTAAGCAACTTTTAGTTTTCATGGTTTAGACCATGTTTTTAAAAATTATTTAGTAAGGTTTGGGTATTTTCTTACTTTTCTTTTTATTTTGGAGCGTAGTTGTTATACAATTTTGGAAATTATTTTCTTAATCACCTGTCGTTCCACATGTTTTCAAAAGATATGTTCCACACGTTTGTCAATTTTTAACATATATTTCTTGCTAGTTATTGAAATTAATTATATTTTTTTCGCGTTTTCCTGCTGTTTCGGCGTTTGTATTTTCTCCTTATTTTCTGTTTCTTCGTCTACCTAAGGGTCATACCGCCTTATTTGTTTTCTTCTCCGTATTTTCTCCTTCCTTTGTTTGCTTTCTTCTTGTGCTATGTTAGTTCTTTCTTTGTGCTTTATCCTTTATTTACTTCTTCTTTTTCCTTCTTGTCTTATTCTTCCTTCCTTTTTTTGCACTCTTACGTCCTATTTATTTTAGTTATCTTATGTTGCATTGTCCTTTTCTGCTTTGTTCTGCTTCTTTTTTTGTCGCTTCTTTTGTTCTGTATCTGTATATAAAACAATCTTTCTTTTTGAATGTTCAGCCATGTAAATTTAAAATCGCTTTAATGTTGGTTTGGGAAGTTGTTGAAACATACTTTGCTTCAGTTATTGATATTTATCACGTTCATAATGCTCTGTTCTTGTTTTCGCCCTTATTTTCAGTGTGATTGTTTATTCTTCTACTTTAGTTTCCCATTAGCCTTGTTTATTTACTTCCCTATATTTTCGGCTTCCTTTCTTATTGTGCTGTGTTATTCTTTCATTGCACTTCGATCGTTACTTATTGCGTTTTCTTCCCTACTGTCTTTACTTATGCTCGTCTCTACGTCTGCAGTTCTTTATGCTGCTCTTTTTTCTCCTATTTATTTATACTTCCTTTTGTCTTAGTTTTGTTTGTTTATATCATTATATCATATTTTTACTACTTTGTCCTTCGTTTCGCCATGCTTTTTCTGTTTTTGTGCCTGGCGTTTCTTTTGTTTCTTTTCCTGCTTTAGTTTCTCTGCGCCTTGTTTGTTTACTTCCCTATATTTACTACCTTTTTTCTTGTGCTGTGTTTATGTTTATTTTTTGCAGATATACTTCCTCCTTTTCTAGTCATTTGTTCTTCATAACATCGTTTACTGGGATTACAAACGATTTGTTTGGTCAGTTTGTCATCTGTGATTTTTCAATTACTATTTTATGATTAGAATTAGGAATTTGGCTAGTTCCTTTTCAGTTATTTGTCATCAATGCTTTTGAAATAAAATTTATTTCTTGATCATCTAGTTTTATAAATTTTTCTTATTGAATTTTGTTTTGATGAGTAGTTAATCAACATACGACTTGGTTAGTAACACTTGTTATATTTTTACAGATTTTCTTCTTCTCTCTTCCTCTTTTCTGTATTTTTCTGTTTTTGCGTTCTTTTTTCTTCTTCTGTTTTCTCCGTCCACATATTTAGTTGCAATTACCTTTTATGATTCCTTCTCGTTTTTTTTTATTTATTTTCTTTAAACTATGCAGCTTATGAGCTTTCCTAAATTTTTTCCTGTCTGGTTTTGTTGCCTGTTTTTTCCTGTTTTTCTCCCCACTTTGCCTACATCTTCCTATTCGTCTTACGCTTCCTCCTCGTTCCTTCTACACTCCCCCATTCCCTTCTGCTCTCCCCATCATCTTCGCTCTTCTCTTCTTATTGTTCTTTATTTTTTCTGTGTTACTTCTTCCTCTTATTCACTTTACTACTTCTAACCTACAATATTTTCGTTTATTTTTTCGTCTTCTTATAATTATCAAACCCTATGAGATTCTGTTGAATGGTTTTTACAGCTTGCTGGAATTTGCATCATTTTGGTTGCTTTCATAAATTTTGCTTTAGTTTTTGTGGGCGTTTGTGCTTTTCTTTTCAATTTTTGTTAACTAAGTAATCGAGAAACACATCTTCTTTAACGTTCAAATCAGTTTTCTTCTTTTCTAAAGCGTCTTCAATTACACCCATTGATTTATTCTTTCACTTTTTTCATTGTCTTCGTATTTGATGAAACGTTCTTAGTTGTTTCTTTTACTTCTGTACTATTTCCATCTGTCTTCTCTTTTTTTTTCCTTTCTTTGTGCGCTCGCACGTCCCTCTCCCTTCTGGTTGCAAATTCAGTCATTCTTCTCGCCATTTCTGTATTTAGTTATGAAAAACGAACCTTTAGGTTTATCGCTTCCAGTATTAGGGCGGCATATGCAGCAAGAAACATACTTTCAGCCTTTGTCGGGTGCTTTTTCCGGTCTTATTTTTCGTTGTTAATGTGTATGTCAAAGAAAATGTTTTAATTATGAAACTAACCATTTGAATTCTCTCCCAGAAAGTAAACTTCTAAAAGGTAAAGCTTTGCCATTTTCTGGTATTTCAGGATATTTGATTTCAACAAGGTTAAACATTCTTTTTTTCCCTTTCAATACCTTTTTTAACTTTTTTGAAATTCGTCTGTTTTCATGCCGTTCTGCACATAAAAGGAACTCGAAAATTAACCCTGAAACTAACCGTTTGAAGTCCCTGAAATTAAATCAACAAAAAATGCTTTATTTTTGTCAGAATAATTTAAGTACAAAGCAGTTTGGGATTTCATTAAATGGAGTAAAGGTAACTTACATCACAGTAACGTGCTTTACGTACGACAACCAAAACCGCTCGTGTTTGCCGTACCACTCATTAAATTTCCCGGTATAGAGAGAAACCGCTTTGCTTGTTATACAAACGTAATATTTCGAGCAAAAGGCATGAATTAAAGCGCACGTATGTGAGTGAGTTACGGCGTAAAGCCTTAAGATCTACAAATGTTTGTACATCTGCTTTATCTTTTGCTATTATTTATTTTAGAGGGCGTTAAAATTTACCATTGAAGTTACGAGTGCTCGTCTGTGACGGATATCATTTATGTTTTTAGCTTTTCTAATATTTATTACTAGGATGCTATTCATCATTTCAGCTGAAAATAGTTTGCGGAAATCACTAAAAGAGCTATCAATAAAATTGATGTTTGAAGGTTTCACTACGGGTTTCACCCAATTCCTGGGGTAATTTTCAGACTGAAACGAGAATTTTCATTATTTATCGTTCCGATTTGCGGGAGATTGTTTCAACCATCCTTTGAAGTATCTATTAGCATAGGAATTAGGGTTTTCGGGACGGAGCCTTTCAATTATAACCAACATTAATTTCGCAGACAATCATAACTCATTCTTCTTGTAATAAACATTCAAATTTTCGAGGAAAAGGCACGCGTAAAGGCAGTACATATTTATTTGCATACAGGGCAAAGAAGGTCTTGAACCACCATTTATCTTCCTCGGGTTTGATGCAGAGGAAACGTTAGCATACATGTTTTCTAAAATACTTCCACTGAATACCAAACTCTCAGTGACTGAAATATTATTTATTTGTTGAAAACGAACGAGTTTGGAGGAATTAAAGGAAGGCAATGGAGATATTTGATAAAAAGGGCTTTGTGTTGTGTTCAGGAATCCAGAAACCTTAATCATCGAAAATTTAATTTAGCTTAGGTGGTTTTATTTATGCGTGTTATTTAGCGCGAAGCTAACAAAGCAGATTAAAACCAGAAGTTTCAGTAAAGCTCATGCATATTTCAAAATGCTTTCTACTTAAATGGAGTCCTTTCCTGCCTACAATATAATTTTAATTGCTTTTATTTAATAAATTTTAAAAGCGTAACGAATTATGTCACAAAAATTAATCACAAAGAAGTTTGAACACAGAATATTTGTTCTTAAAGTGAAAAAAACATAGCCTTAAATAAATAAAATAAACTGAGAACACTCGAAATTAGTTTAGTTGATAGAATTTGGTAATCAATCAACTGTCAGATCCACAAATATTTTTCTTTTATTGCCGGTTTTATTTCTCTCCACTACGTAAACGCTTGAGGTAGTCATTTATAGCTACATAATTTAAGAAAAATATAAATCCTAAAGCTCGTAAAGCTTTCGTTAAAAGCTGAAATAACAAGAAATGTAAAACTGTAAGCTGTTCAATGTAATTCGCGAATAAAACCAAGAGAGCACTTCTGTCTATCTGTTATAGACTTTAGGTTTGGAAATTATTACAGTTTCTTAATCGTAAACCTGTAGGCCAGGTTCTGAAGATAGTATATTTCGATGCACTACATTAATGGCAACTTGGAATTTTACATAAAGAAGGTCGTTTCATTAAGTTTACTACTTTATTAGTTTGTTAATTTAAAGTTTCAAAAATAAAACCGAAGCAGGGCTGGATCGATTACGTGGCCTACTTCGAAAATTCAAAACATCAAAGCATTTCAAAAATGCTTTAATTTTGAAATAAATTTGCTGAATGTCAAATAATAATATTAGTTTTTATATTCATGCAATGTAATCTCTGCCGTGATTACTAAAAATTCATAGTTTAATCAATACAACTGAATGTTTGGTGCATCTAAATTCAGGGAATAGTTGGTCAAAGGACGAATTACATTATTAAAATTTCAATTTAATAACTGAGTGATTGATTGGGGCAGCGCTTATGTAATGTTATGCAACAAAACTGGATTACATTCCAGGTATATTGGACAACATTGATTTTTGAAATATGTTACGTCATATTTTAAAGATTGTTAATTGAGTTTGAGCTGATTATATTAAAATATAAAAGAAATCTCCATAATTTAACCGCGAAAAACATTGTGTTTTTTAAGCTTGTTAATTATCTGAAATATAAAAGTTTTCAGCTAATACACAAAAATAGTCAACAACTTAAATCCTAAAATAATTACACAAAAGTGAATTATTCGTAAAGTATATTTTACGATTTTGTTTTTGAACATATTTGGGAACATTTTTATCATTAATTGATTTTCAGCTAATTAGGTATTAAAGATAGAAGATTTCAAATCAAAACATTGTATTTTTCAAGTTCGTAAATTAGTTGCAACTGAAAAGGCTTTAGATCCAGTTCGGAGAACTTAAAGTTTACTCAATTTAAAAACCAATAAAATAAGCAGCAAGAAATGCAATAATTCTTCTCTGGAATAAAAGTTTCCCTTTCTCTGAATTGAGAATGATTATCATCTTAGGCAAATTCCGAACTTAAACATTAAAGTGCTAATCTAGGTTTCATATCAACTTGAAGAAAATTATCACCAACTAACACGTAGATCTTTGTCAGATTTTTTGCTACAACGACTATATTCACCGACAATTCCTTCAAAGTTTGATTAAAACAGAATTATTTATCTCAAATTTGCTTTATTAAAACCTTGAATGCATTAGTTATGCCCAACTTTACCTTCTTTACAAAGCAGTTGTCAGGGTAAAAGTTCGAAATAGACTTTCCTCTGTAAGTTTTGAATATCATATTTCTTAGTTCCTGTTTCAAACATTTCGAATTTAAATTTAGAGTTCGCCAAAGTTTAAAAAAAAATTAATGGAAATATTAGTTTAAGGTTTGAATTCGTTAAAATTAGAAAACGTTATTTCAAGTTCAGAATGTAAATTCATTTATATTAAAAACAAAATTTAGTGTAAATCGAAAGACTAATTTCGGATTGGAATTTGAACATTTAAAATATCTATGTTATCTATCTATTTTGGATTTAAAACAATTTAATTTCGAATTTAGATCTTGAAATTAATCAAAATATAAAGAATTTTAAGTGTTTCGAATTTAAGGCTGCGATCTGCCAAAATTGTTTGTCAAAAGAAAGTAGTTTGAATTCGGTGCTTGGAAGAATTGTGTTTCTAAATTAAATTGTGGTCTTCATGAAAACTTAAAACAAAAATAATTGGAAATTGAAGCTTAAAACTTAAAAATTAATTCTTTGGATGTTTGAATTTTAATTTTTAAAAAACATTTATATTCTCATTTTGGCTGTAAAAAACATTAGTTTCAACATTAAATCTTCAAATTCATCGAATTTGAAAAACTGTATTCATGAATTTGTCAAAATTTAAAAGATTTTATTTAGAATTTAAATCTTCGACCTTGACGAATTATGAATCATGAATTTGAAATTTAAACAATTTCTTTCGAACATAAATCTTCGACTTAATCAACTCTTCGAGAAGTTTAATTAAGTTAACACATTTATATTAAATTTAATTGTTAAAACTATTTTGAATATGAAGCTTTGTCAAAATTTAAAAAAAATATTTCAAATCTATAGCTGGATTTCGTCAACAGACAAAATAAATCTACATTTTCGAATTTACCTTTGAAAAAGTCCATTTTATTTTATGACAATCAAAAAATATATATTTGAAATTTAAATCAATTTTATTTCCAATTCAATCTTCAACTTCACCAAATTTGGAAAATTTTATTTCAAGTCGGAAGCCGTGCATTTGTAAAAAAATATACCAGCATTTTCAATTTAAAGCTATCAGAGGTTAGAAAGGTAAAGAAGGAAAGGTCAGAATGACTTCAAGGATTTAGATTCCAAAGAATTAAGTTTTTAGTGTTTAGTTTTTTAGTTTTAAGCTTTGATACCCAATTATTTTTCTTTGAAATGTAGAAATTGATTGATGAATAAATAAATTAAAGATTTCAATTCAATATGAAATTTTTTTAAATCCAAATATTATTTTTAATTTTAACAAATTCAGGCAATAAAAAAGATTTTTTTAAATTTTGGCGAATTCCAAGATTTAAAGCTTTGGAAACATATTTCCTAATTTTCACGAATGAGAAAAATTTTAAGTTAGTATTCAAAAGCAAATGTGTCAAAATATGAAATAAATTAGTCCTTAAAATGAAAAATAAAATAAACTGAGAATACACAGAATTAGTTTTAGTTCATAGAATTTGGCAATCAATCAACTCCCGGATCCACAAATATTTTCATTTTATTGCTGGTTTTATTTCTCTCTACTAGACTATTGCTTGAGGTAGTCGTTTATAGCTACATAATTTAAGAAAAATACAAATCATAAAGCTCGTAAAGCATTCTTTGAAGGCTGGAAGGACAACAATTGCAAACCAGTAAACTCTTCAATGAAATTTTAGAATAAAACCTAACAAACAAACAAAAATAAAACGAAAACAAACTGGAATTGAAAACAGTTGCAAACAGAGAAGAACGTTTCACTGCCCCAGTTTATTAGCTTATTAATTTAAAATAATTAAAAATAGAATCGAAGTAGACCTGGATCAATTTTATGACCTACATCGAAACTACACAAGCATTGCAAAAACAAAAATGCTTTAGTTTTTAAATAAATTTATATTAATATTAATAATAATTTTAGTTTACGTATTCATACTTATGCTTATTAAAAATATGCAAAATTCATAATTTACTCAGTACATAGCGATGTTTGGTGCATTTCAATTCGAGGAATGGCCAAAGGACGAATTACATTATTAAACCTTCAGTTTAATAACTGCGTGATTGCTTTGGCCACCGTTTGTGTAATGTTGTATTACAACACTGGATTATTTTCCACGTACATTGGACACAATTTATTGATTTTTTAATTGGGTTTTGTCATGTTATAATTATTATTAATTGAGTTTCGGCTGATTGTATTAAATCAAAGGGACATCTCCATGGTTTCACCCAGAAAAACCTGTTTCTGAAACTTGTTAATGCGCTGAAATATAAAAGCTTTCAATTGGAAAACTGGAAGTTATGAGATACACAAAAACACATACAAAACTTACCACCCCTAAAATAATTAAGCAACTGTGAATTATCCATAAAGTAGGTATATGTTACAATTTTGTTTCTGAATATATTTGATTACATTTTTATTATTAATTGGATTTCTGCTTATTGTACAATATATGAAGGATAAAAGATTTCAAAGCAACAAATTGCATATTTCAAACTCGTCAAACTAAACTGAAAAGACTTCGAACTCAGTTCTGAGTTTATTCAATTTATGCGTAATAAATGTAATTAATAGTTTTTTACTGAAATAAAATCTTTGACCTACCATAAATTGAGAATGATTATCAATCTGAAAACGTAGCCAAATTTTGGAACTTTAAGCTTAAAGCGCTAACCACGGTTTCATATCAACTTGAAGAGAATTATCACCAACACGTGGGGTTGATCTTCGTTACATTTGCTAGAACGACTATTTTCACTTGCTGGGGCAATTTCTGCAAAGTTTGATTAAAACAGAATTATTTATCTCAAATTTGCTTTATTAAAACCTTGAATGCGTTATTTACGCCCTACTTTACCTTCTTTACAAAGCAGTTGTCATGGTAAAACCTCGAAATAGACTTATGCAAATTCCTCTGTTTAAAGTTTTGAATATCATATTTCTTAATTTTCGTGTTTTAAAAAGTTTGGAAGTGGAGCGAGCTTTCAATATGAGAGAACAATTTTTTTGCGGGTTTAAGGCTTTGAGTTCTTCTAAATTAAAATAAAAATATTTCGAATCTAAATTTAGAATTGGCCAAAGTATTAACAGTAGGTACATTAAAATAGAAATATTAATTTAATATGTTTTTAATTTGTGAAAATTTGAACATATTTGTCCTGTTTTAAATCTTGGAATTCACCAAAATTTTCAAAAATCTTTTTTATTATACTTTATGCAGTAATAAATGTAATTAATAGTTTTTCACTAAAATAAAATCGTTGTCTTTCAATAAATTAAAAATGATCATCTCGAAGCGATGACGTAATCGAACAGCCTCGAACACTCTCGCGAACTTCTGTTAGATTACGCATACGACAGACATCATCCGCGGGTCTCGTTACAATATATTTCGAATATCTAACTTCAAAAAATTCATCAAAACGTTTTAAACTTTTCATTTCGATAGAGAATCTTCTAAGTCAAATTTTTTTTATGAATTTGTCAAAACTCAAAATAATATTGAAATTGAAAACAATTTTATTTTATTTCGAGTTTTAATCTTTTACATAATCAAAATTTAAACAATTGTTTTAAGTTTAAAGTTCCTAGGTCGTAACAATTGTGTGCAAACATTAAAAAATCGATCTTGAATTTTAGAATTCACCAAAATCTTATAATTCAAACCTTCGAATTTGAAGAAATTTGAAGAATTGCTTTCTAGTTGGCAATTATGAATTGTAAAAATGTTTCGAACTTAAAGCTGTGAGAGTTCATCAAAATTTGAAAAAAAGATAGGTATTTGAAAGTGAGAGCTTTATTAATAATTCATTGTCATTTATAGAAAGTCGATTTTAAATCATCTAAATTTGGAAAAAAATATTTTATTTTAAGAATTTATCAAAATTAAAAGAATATTTGGAATTTAAACAATTTTATTTCGACGTTAAATCTTCTACTTAATCACAATTTGAACAATGGTTTTCATGTATAAAGCTTCTCCTTATAAAATTTGTAAAAAGTTTCGAGTTCAAGGCTGTGAGGGAGAAGTCATTATTAAAACAAATCAATTATAGGTCCTTGACTTAATCCAAAATTTTAACATTTTTTGTTTGATAATTTTGTCACCATCAAAAAAAAAATTACTTGTCTAAAGCAATTTTGTTTCCAATATAATTTTTAGCTTAATCAAATTGAAGATTTTTTGAGTTTAAATCTTAGAATTTCTAAAAATGTAAATCTTAAAAAAATAAGTTCATGAAATTATGAAAATACCTTATTTCCCTAATCAAATCGTCGATTTCATCAAAATCTCAAATAAGAATAATTGGAAGTTATAGCTTAAAATTTGCCCAAACAATCTGATACACATATAATTTTGAAGAATGTTTTTTTAAAAGTTTAAACTGTAAAGTTTGTTAAAGTGTTTGGAATTTAAAACTGCGAGAAATTGGTCAATATTTGAAAAAATTATTTGGAATTTACCAATTTTGTTTTGAATTTAAAGCTTTAACTTATTTAAAATTTGAAGAATATTTTTCAAGTTAGAAGTTTAAATTTCTTAAAATTTTATAAAACGTTGCCTCCTTAAAGTTTTGAGGATTCGCCAAATTACAAAAAGATATTTCGAATTTAGGGTTTCAATATGTCGACATTTAAAAAACCTTTTAAATTCATAAAAAACATATGAACAATTTTATTTTATTTTATAAATTTGTCAAAATGAGAAAATATGTATTTGGAATTTAAAACCAATTTTTTTCTAACTTAAATCTTGCACTTAATCAAAATTTGAGGAACTTCATCGAAGTTTAAAGCTTCAAATTTGTGCAGTTTTCTAAAATTGTTTCGAATTTAAAGTTGAAAGAATTCGTCAAAATTTGAACAAAATATTTTCAATTTGGAGCTTAAATTAAAGAAGTCTGTTTCAAATTTTTAAATTTGTCAAAATTTGAAACGATTTTATTTTGTTTTATGTATTTATTTCGAATTTAGGTCTTCCATTTATTCAAAAAATTTTAAAGCTTTGAATTTGTAAAAAAATCAAATATAAAGCTACCCGAATTTAAAAATAATATTTCGAATTTAGGCTTTCGATTCATTAACATTACAGAAAATTTAAAGAATTCGATTTTAAGCTTAAACCTTTTTTTGTAAAAAAAAAAAACGTAAAAATATTTCGATTTTAAAGTGATAATTGTAATTCTGTTTCGTTTTCTAATTAAATATTCAACCTAAGTTAGAATTCCAAAATGTAAACTCTTTCTAAACAGCTAAATTCAGGCTGAAGGTTAACCAAATTTAATTTTCGATTTAAAACCTTGAATTCGACATTCAGCTTTCTTCTTTCTAAAGACATTTAAAAAAATCCCAAAAGCAAACATTTCTAGGCTGCAAACTTTGACCCTCATTGTTTCTTGCATTTATTTTTTATAAATTAACAATCATGACATATTTTCATAAAACTTAGAAATGGATCGTAAAATTCCTGAGAATTTGTAAAATAAAATGGGCTTTCAAACTATGGATTCCATAAATATTTGAAACACTTTAAAAAGCTCTGAACTTTTAAGAATTAAAAAAAAATTGATTTGAAGCCTTGGATTTCACTAATCTAAAGAAAATATTTTGACTTTTGAGGTTAAATTTATCAATTGGTCACTAAATCTTCCTTTTCTTCCTTTCAATCTAACCTAGCTTTGAATTTCAATTCCAAATTTCTAACTTTTATTAGCTCTATAAAATTTTGTACGTCTGAGACATTAAAACTTCAGCTTGAAGGTAAGCCAAATTTATCTTTAAATTGAAAATTTTTGATTCTTTCTTGACTCATTTTTTGTGCATGAAACTCAGCAAATAAAGCAAAAATTAAAAAAAACGAACCAAAGAAATCTCTTTGAATTCTGTATGACCATTTTTGAATTTTATTTTTGATAGCTCCGCAACCACACCAAAACTTTCCAAAAAAACTCCAAAATATATAATTTAGAACGTTTAAAACTCAATGTACCTGCTTTATTTCTAACCAATCAAGAGTCAAGACGAGCTTTAACTGAAATTTATTAGAACATTTAAGCTTCAAGACGAAATATCAATCCAAATTAACCAAAGATGACAGTAGCAAATTTCAAGGATCTGCTTATATTGACACCCACTAAGGACATCCAGCATTCTGCTCTGTGATAAATTGGATACCCGTCTAATTAAGTTTCAAGTAAGATATCAAGACGGGAGCTTTAATTGCAACTATTAATTATATAAGCTTTGGCTTTCGAACTGTTAAGATAAACTATCCGAATTTAATTACAAATCTGACTTGGGTTTCAAAAAAAATCCTTTAGGCAATGACTTCGTAGTTCGATTGTTTCATTATCTAACGTTAATTGGCCTACTTGCAGGTTTAACCACCATAAAAGGATATTTTGAAAGCGCTTTAATGTATTAATTACAAAAGAAGCCGAGGATTTTAGACGTAAAGTGGATTAATCATCTGTACGAAACAAAAGCTTTCCTGATTTTCCAGGATTATTAATTACTGCAGGTAATGACCTGAAGTCGAGATTATCACGACTGTCGAAACCTTACAACGTAATTAATTAATCTTTCAGCATTAATTAAAAAAAGTTTCGGCGTGAATCCGGTTTACGATAAGGAAAAGTGGGTTTCTTTATTTTTTTGCTTTTGTAATTTCCTGTTATTTATTTATGAAAAATGCCTCCTTTCATTACTGCAAACAAAAAATTAAACTTTAAAGGGATTCTGCGGCCGTAAAGGCATTAATTACTCATGTAACTAATTAAATTTAGATTTATATATCTTCCACGTAAAGTTGGAAAGGGGATTTAAACTTTCACGTAGTTGAAATTACTTTTCCATTTGTAGAACTGTAACGTAATGACAATTACAAAACGACCACTAAAAGTTTCACCATTATTCGAACCAAAATTAAACTCGGCGCTTAAAAAGCACAGAAAGAATTTTAGGTATTTCATTATTTGATTAGCACGTGCTAATTTTACCAAAGTATTTTTCTGGTAGTCTGTAAATGGCTTTTTTTTATAATAAATGTGAGTTTAGGTTTTTATCTTTAGTCCCAGTTTTTTTGGTGGGTGGAAATAACTCGTAAATGTTTCTCAACGACGTATGAATGCATAATTTCACCACTTTTTTATCGTTTGACGTTGTGTTTATCATATGAGGATGTATGTGTGCTGAATTTTAAAATTATGTTCCAGCTCTGAAATATTCAACCGGTTTGTATGCTTTTTAATCTTGCCTTTTCTCCAATTCTTTCGAACTTTCAAATTTTTTTGTAGTATTTTCGCTGGACCAATTACTTTCAAATTTAAAGGTGATTTTTAATTAATTGACAAAAAAGTTTGGACATGCCTTTTTTTGTAAATCTTTTCAGGATAGATCTCTGTTAGCCATTCAAAAGCTTAAATCATTTTTTGAGTTTCTTAAGCCTTTTCAGATGGTCGATTTGCTTCAAAATGTTGCAATTAATTGGCAAAAAAGCTTTCCAATTTCTTTTTTAAACATTTTCTGGATAGACCTTTGTAGTTGGCATTACTTTAAAAGTTTTTTTAATTAATTTGCAAAATATTTGAAAATACCTGGGAATTTCAATTTTAAACCTTTTCAGGATAGATTTTTATTGAGCCAATTGCTTTAAACCTTTAAACATGGATCTTTCAATTATATGCGAAAAAGCTAGAAGAACTTCTAATTTCTGTGTAAACTTTTCAGGACACATTTTTGTTAAGAGAATTTCTTTAACATTTTAAACAAAGAGGATTCTCTTCAGAATAGATTTTTTCGGAGAAGATTTTTGTTCAACAGAGTACTTCAAACATGGATTTTCTAACGAATTGGCGAAAACAAGCCTTCGAAATTCTTTTTTTAACATGTTCGTAATACTTCTTTGTTAGATGAAAAACTGTAACACTTTAAATAAAAGGAATTTTCTAATTAATTGGCAAAAAAAGCTAGAACAGCCTTCGAATTTTTTTTGGCCTTTTCAGGATACTATTTTGTTGCATTAATTAGGTACTTTACAGTTCTAAACAGAATGAATTTTATAAATAATTAGCACGAAAGCTCGAACAAGTCTTCAAAATTCCTTTGTAAGCCTTTCCAGGATACGTTTTTTTTTGGACGAATTACTTTTAACTTTTAAGCAAAAGGAATTTTTTAATTAATTGACAAGCTTAAACAAGCCTTCGAAATTCTTTTTTAGCCTTTTCAGGATACATTTTTGTTGGACGAATTACTTTTAAACTTTAAACCAAAGGAATGTTAACGCTTTCTTCAGTGGCCCAAAAATTTGGAAATAACAAGACGATAAATCTGGGCTGTAGGATGGATACTCCAAAATCCTGCATTTCTTCTGTTGACTATTTTCTTCGGTCAGCAGCCACAAGAATTCTATAAGCAGGGTATACATCAGTTGGTGAACCAACGTGATAGGTGCCTTAATTGTGGTAGTAATTAAATATTTGTAATTATATTTCTGAATAAATTTGTTATGGACTAAAGATGGGTTTCAATTGAACACACCTCGTACTATAGAATTTAACCAAAAGGAATTTTTTAGCTAATTTTTAGGTGTTTTCAATATAAATTTTTGTTGAGCAAATTATTTAAAAGCTTTAAACAACTTTAGTTCGCAGAAAAGCACGAAGAAGCTTTCGAATTTTTTTTAAGCCTTTTCAGGATACATTTTTTTACAAGAATTTCTTTAAAATTTAAAACAAAGGGGATTCTTTAATTTATTAATAAAAAAGTTCGAAGGGGCTTTTCAAAATAGATTATTTTCAGGAAAGATTTTTGCTTAACGAATTATTTCAAATTTTTAAACCACAGAGATTTCCCAACTAATTAGCAAAAACAAGTCTTCCAATTTCTTTTTCTTTTGCCTTTTGGGGATATATTTTTTCTGGATGAATTTCTTCAATATTTTAAACAATAGGATTTTTTTAGCTAATAGGCAAAGAACTCTGAAAAGCCTTCAAAATTCCTTTTTTAGCCTTTCAGCATACATTTTTTATTGGACGAATTTCTTAAGAATTCTAGACCAAAGGGATTTTTTAAATAACTGGCAAACAAGTCGAATGAGCCTTTTTAGGAACTATTTTTGTTAAACGAATTAAGTTAAAATTGTAAATCAAAGGAATATTGTAATTAATAATTAGCAAGATAGCTCGAAGAAGCTTCAACTTCTTTTAAACCTTGACAGGAAAGAGTTTTGTTGGACGAATTACTTAAAAATTTCAAACAAAAGGTATTTCGTAATTAATTTATAAAAGAAAGAAGGCTCCAACAGGTTTTAGAATTTCTTTCTAAATCTTCTCACGGAATAAGTTTTGTTTGGCGAATTACTATCAAAAAAAGTGTAATTAATTATCAATAACGAAGAAGCTTGGAGTATTTTTTTAAACTTTTAATGATCGAGCTACGTTCTAAATCCTAAATAAAAGAGATTTTGAAATTAATTGGCAAAAAGACTCGAGTTTCCTTTTATGCCTTTTCAGTAAAAGCTTTTGGTGATTGGCTTAGTTTTAAAATTCTAAAGAAGAGGGATTTTGTTGTTAATTGACAAAAAAGATCCAAGAAGCTTCGAATATCATGTTTAAACCTTTTCAGGAAAGACTCTTGATGATTTACTAGGAAATTTTAATGGAAGTATTTTATAATTAATTAGCCAAAGAACTCGAAGAAGCTTTCTTTTTAAACCCCTCTGTTAGACGAATTACAGCCCTTTTACAAAAGATATTTGTTGTACAAATAATTTTAAAATCTTAACTAAAAGGCCTTTTGGAACTGGTTGACAAAAATACCGAAAAACATTCTCCAACTTCTGTTTGGCCTTTCTAAGAAAGATTTTGCTGTGGACCAATTGGCCTGAAATCATTTAAAAGTAGATTAAGCCTAGCTTTCGTAAACTTTTACGCTGGTTTGATAAATATGAGCAAATGAATGAAAATGCCGAGAACAAAAGGACTTAAGTACATTATGGGTTAAACATCTATCAAAGACACGCTACGTTTCAAAACTACCGTAGGCAATTCTCCAGTTAATCAATCCTAATTACTCATCCCTAAATTTTAGCTGAACTATCACGTAGTGCATTAAAATTTGGAGCCTATGTGCCTATTCAGTGGATGTGACTAGATTTACGTTTTAATAGGAGTGGCTGGAATTAAGAACTTTAATGAAAATAGCGGTTTTGAACTTTTTTTTAAGGCAGAGTTTGGTTTTTGACTACTTTAAGTTATCTGCTACAGGATAGAGAATTCGGAAGCTTTCAGTGGAGAAAATTATTGTGATGATATTGTTGGAATTTTAAATATTTGACCCCTGTTCTGCTTGATTGATCATGCCAAAAAACTAACGTGGAGCTTTTATAGACACCCGAACAATTAAGGTTGATTCGTGTTGCCTAACAATTTAATTTAGTTAAATTTCCAAGCATGCAGGTCGTGCAAATTCAACTGAATTTTTGTAGTTTTTACCCCAATGTGGCTGAATTTAATTATGAAGTCCCTCTTTTGGAAAGTCCCAACTTCTCTAACTATTCAATTTTAATAACGCGAACCCCCATCACTATTATTAAATTATGTAAAATTTAATTAAGCCTTATTATTAAAACTGCCCTGGATTAAGTTCGTTTTTTGCCATTCCTATGTAACCCATCAACTTAACGGTCAAATCACCAAATTTGCCCAATCTTCTGTAGCAAGAAATTCGGTTTAACCTGTGAAATTAGAACTCGGCTACTTTATTCCATATTATGAATAAAAACAGCAATATGGAGGAGCTTTTGTTTTCTCATTAAGATTTAACGTGCCCTGTAGTCTGCAGGTTTAAACTTTCGCAGCCATTCCCTTAAATATTGATTTCTGTTATGGGGTACGTAAATGGAATATGTAAAATCGAGCGCTTCCTGAATGAGCTCCACGCGTTCGGATGATGTGATTGTTTCCTACTACATTCTATAATTAAATTGTCGGAGGAGAAATTATTTCGGAAATAGCCTTACTCGAACGGGAGTTTTATCGATGAACAAAAAACAACATACTTTTACAGATAATCTTATAAACAATGCGATCGTAATTTTTTACGTTTTCATCTCCTGAAAGCACTTCCGTTCTTGTTGTATACAATTTCCTTATTCGTATATTTTTTAGGATCTCATAAAAACCCAACGTAAACCCTTTATTTCTCATATTTTACGATGTTACCTACGTTATCCTTATCAATTCGTGGGTACTAACTGATAAAAACTCGTTATTACAACTAAATACGACTGGAATTTCTCTTTTCCTCTGCCCCCCCCCCCCAACGTCTGTTCGCCCCTCATTAAGCAAAAAACTCTAAACACACTCAAACAAACCATATCCTTGACAAATTCCTAACGATTTTGTGGATTCCTAAGAAGTGAACGTAATACCTATCTTCAATTCTGTATTTTCGATTGCCTGCACTTTCCTAAATGCGATGCTTATTAACCTTGTGAAGTGCTTAGCTGCCTCAAATACGCCTGCGATTTCTGGGTTAATGATGTACTTCAGCATTATAATTTGCTTTGATCTTTAGAGGGGATTAGAATGCTCGAAGCCACTCTCTTGTTACCTTCATTTCAGTGTGCCCTGTCGAAATTTTGAATTAAATTTGGACTTTGCAAGAATTTCGGGGATAAATTTAATTCTGATATTTTCTTGTAAAATATCTTTGGAGGGTTTTTGCTGTAATACATTAGAATCTTTAGGGTTGAACTGACTTGTTGTTTCGTAAATTTGTAGATTAAGAAGAGCTGATTCAATAACTTTTGTATGTGTCATTTTAGGCATCCTAAACACACTATATTTTTTGGAAGCGATTTTAATTAAAATTTATTCACTTTTAAAGAATGCCAAGTAAACCGCGATCCAATGACTTTTTGATCATACTATTTATAGTTGCATTATTTATCGTTAAAGCAGAATTTCTCTTGATTCTTACTGAGTTACTCTAGCAATTTTTAATTTAAATTTAAATTTTACTTAAATTGTATGTAGATTTCGTATAAATGGGCTGTTGAGGAAATGATGTATTTTTTTATAGTGCTTGCTTTTCGATGTTGTTTGCAAGACCTGCTTTGTGAGGTGCTTCATGAAAGCTCGAATGAGGCGCCGGGAGCATATAAATAAATGCACGTAATTAGCTGAATAATCTACAATTTCAGCAGGCCGTATTCTGTCTTAATAACCTTAGAACTGTCTGTATTAAGTCAGAATACGGCCTGCTGCAATTGAGTTTTTAAAAAATCACATTGTATTTAACTGCATATACTTTGAAAATTTGCGACCTGAATACATAATATGTTGATTATATTGTAATTATAAAAGAACATAAAAAATGTACAAACGTGGACCGGCACAAACTTGACTTACATCATCGGAAAATTGGTGTGTTGCTGCTGCGGTGGTTGGGTCAAGCGTATATACCGGGAGGTTTCGTAATATGCAATAACGTAGCCAATCTTTAAAGGGTAAAAACTTCCACCTGCTTTAACATACTCGTGGACCTTAGAATTTTAAAAAGTTTAGCCTCCGATGGCCTTTGGTTTCAATTTGCTATGGTTTAAATTCGTTGTTAAAATAGGATGGAAATATATACCTCTCTTTTGGCTTTTAATTAAAACCTTTTTAAATGCCGCAAGCTTTGCAATAATCTGGACAAATTTTACACCTGAGATCTAATCTTCTGAACTATCCGAATAAAACAGGACATACTACATTTCCATCTTTATATTAACGGAATTAATTAATTTGAATTTCCTAAATGAATACGAGCTTTTGCAGTTTGCTAATGGTAGTCCATCACTCCTGTTTTACATTTTTGCAACTAGGTTGGTTTGCCAGGGTTTTATTTAAATGTTTTTGTGAAAAAGGGTGGAAAGATGCAACCATCTCCTAGTTTTGTGATTTAAGTAGCTTTTTGAGTTTGAAAATGTGATTAAGCCAAATACCTTTATTCATTTTTCAAACTCAAATTAAAATTAAATTTTTAGTATTCATCTTCTTAACTCTTTGGAAAAGCAGAATGTAAAGATTAGTAAAACTGTATTTTTTCCCAATTCTTTGAAAAAGAAAGACGAAAAGTAATACCCATCTATTGGCTTTCGTAATTGAAGTTGTTTTTTTTTTTTTTAGAAAACAAGGATGGATACTGTACCCATCTCCTGGCTTTTGTATTTCAGGTGGCTGTTTTGATCGAATAATGTTTTGAAGTCAAATAATTTTCCATTGAATTTTCCAAACTAAGGTCAAGAATTGAGTTTTCAGTATTTTTTTCCAAATTCCTTGAAAAGCACGGACGAATAGATATACCCATCTCTTGGCTTTTATAGTTTGAAAATGTGGGTAAATCAAATACCTTTGTGTTGTATTTTTCAAGCTTATGTCGAAAATTAACTTTTTAATATTTGCATTTCCAACTTTTTGGAAAACAGATATGTAAACCTATGTAAAAAGTTTAGCGTTCAGTATTTGGTTCTCACCTTTTTTTGAAAAGAAGGATGGAAAGTAATACCGAACTTTAGTGATTGAGGTGGTTTTTATGACTTACAAATCTTTCGCATTTAATTTTCCAAACATGACTTGGTATCGTCAGTTTTCAAAAGCTGTGTATAGATCAAGGAAATGTCTTTAGAAACTAACTCCAGCCAATTGTGTTGAGCATGATTCATTAGTTGCCGAAGTACGTATTCGTTTTCTAAGTTTGATGCCCTGCTCGCCGTTATATTAAGTTTCCAAAAGTTACAAAATAATTTTTAAGATAAACATAGAAAACTCTTGATGGAGGTATTAGCTCCACCATTATGTTAGTTGGTACATTAATAAAAATTCTAAACATCAAAATTATCAAAGCGCTAAATTTAATGTAGCATACGAGATTCTATTGGTAAAACCCTGTACTCGCCATTCTTATATTGGTAGAGTTTAATTGATAGCAAGTTCAGATATATACGACAGGTTTGTGATTATTTCTATTAAAAATAAAATCTGTTATTTGAGTAGTCTTATACAGTCTGTAACATAAAGGCATCCCTCATGCTACTTCTGATGAGGCTCAATATTCATCGTTTTGAGATTAAAACCCGTTTTTTAATGTTTAGAAAAAGTTGTGGTCGGCTTACCCTTCTTCCTTCGCATTCAATTGTTAAATTAATTTCGTTTGCACCTATTTGGTTTGCTCTTGGATATTAACCAAGAGAATCGAAATTGATATTCCTCAGTATCGTCAACCATAACATGTTATGGCAAAAAATAATAATTATTTTGTTTAACTTTTTTATTGCTTTTACTCAATTTCCAAATGTATATAAAAATAAAAAACAACAAGCTTTTAGAAACAAAGGCAAAAAACTAAATTCCTAACATCAAGAATTTATTATTAGGATAGTCGCATTTGCCTTTGAGATTTTCCAAACTTAACAACCACATTAAACCTAACACCTAACAAAAAAATTTGTCTTTTCGGTGCTTTTTTCTTTCATTTAGAAGTTATGAGTAGAAGAGAACTAAAAGATTTGAATTTTTCTTTAGATGATGGATTTTCCAACAGTTGTTTTAACTGAACCTCACTAAAATGCCGAAACAGAACCATTGAAAAGCCTTGGAAGGTTGATACATTTATTCTTTAATCAAAACAATAAGCTTAAACTTAGTACAACATATTTCACCAACTTAATTCCACAACTTGTCTATAGTAACAATAGAACCATACCAGTCAACTTGAACCAGCTTCAGTGAATTAGAACTCATATTAATAACCAATTTGTAGTCGCCTGGTACCAAGTGGGGGGGAAATTTACTTTCGTCCGGTCTGTACATTTTAATATAATAGCGGCCCTGTTATAACAAGAAAGAACCGTTGTAAGAATTTTTCCTTGATTATTTTATTGTTTATTAGTGGTAGCGGTTGGCAAATATAATCTGCAAATTGTGATACAATTGTGCCGCTTGGCACAGTTGTTACTTAGGCCCATTAAAGCGATTTGGGCCGAAGCGCCTAAAATAATTCCCCTTAGAATTCAAAATGGCGGCCATTTTCTCAAAATACCATTTAAATGTTTTAAAAAATTTGTACCGGGGCCTTATGCATGTTACTGGTATGGTTTTCTCATATTTCGGACCTCCTGAGTTCATTTCCGGCTACAGATTTGCGATTAGATGTGTTATTTAGACCGTGAAGTTCAAATATTCTTAATACTGGGTCAATTTGGAACAAATATCAAAACGGCTATACACAGTAGTGTGGGATGTTGTTTTCGGGTAATTTCAGGTTGCTGAATGCGTTTATAACATTTAACCTTCGATCTACCAAAATATGGTGATAAATGACCCGTAATTCGCTTTTTTTCGTGTAACTTTTGATTAAACGCAATGTAGGTACTACATTTTCTAAACTAAAGAAATATCTGTAGAAATAAATGCATGCCAAAGAAGGTATAACAGATAGCGACAAACACTACACCATAAGGCAATCCTCATCGGAATGTTCCGCTCAAAGTATACTGTACACTGTTACGGTAATACAAATACATAAACCCAAAGCTGTAAAGGTTTCCACTTACCTCCCAGATTTTCAGCTCTTCAGTTGGGTTAAACACACTAATATTGAGGTAAAATAATGTACCTATAATAACCGCATTTTAAATATCATAAACGCTTTCAGCAACCTGAAATTAGCCGAAAACAACATCCCACACCGCCATGTAAAGCGGTTTTGGCATTTGTTGAAAATTGGTCCAGTAGTCAAAATATTTGGACTTTAGGGTCCAAACATACGATTTAATCGCAAATCTGCAGCCGCCAATGAACTCAGGAGGTCCGAATTATATGCAAACAACACCAATAACGTCCATTAAGCCGCGGTACAAATTTATCCAATATTTAAATGGTATTTTGAGAAAACGGCCGGCATTTTGAATCCGAAGGGGAATTTTTGTAGGCGCTTCGGCCCAAATCGCTAAATGGGCCTAAGTAACAACTGTGCCAAGCGGCAAGCGGCACACTTGTATCACAATTTGCAGTTTATTTTCGATTATTCAAGTGCTACCACTACCACTATATTGTTTTAATGTAGTTCCAGAATGTGTTATCAGTTATTAATTTTAAAATACTACCTTTTCCACGGGACATCCTCGAACATTCGAATGCTTTGCCAAGTCACCAAGTCCGAACATATTTTCTAATTCCATTTTGCAATAATTGATATCGAAACCGAAGGGAAACAGTCTGTATTCATTACTTGAGAATTTATAGGCTTGTAAAGAGAACTGAAATAAAATTATCTAAAATATTTTTTCAGTAAAGGTTAAGCCCTAAAGTACCTTACCTTAAGTAAAACTTTTGCTAATGCTAATACCTACTGAAATACCGCACTTAAATTAAATAGAATTAAAAAAGTCTTACTGATATTTTTTGCTCCAGCCTTACAAGTATATCAAATGTTGCATTGATGGCCCTTTGTGTTCTGTTTAAAGGGACGAGACTTGCTTTTGGGTTGCGGACATAATTATAATCATGATTTATTATTTCAAGTCTGTGATGCTTAATTCTGTAGTCGTTTTGATAGAACTGAAATGTGTTTCAATTTATAATATTTTAGATATTCTTTGGTAATTTACGAAATCTGAAAATTATTAAAGGTGTGTTTCAGAACTTACGGTTTTTACAAATCCAAATATTAGCAAAATAGGAATCAGTATTAACCTCATTTTTAACAACTGTATGTTGAGTTGTACGTACAAATTCGACTATGCTCAAATTACCTCCTGTTTGTTTGTCTGTTTCAAATATAATTGTTTTAATTCTTTGTACTATTTATATAAAAATAAACATTAGGTGGAAGTTTGAAGCATGTGGTTAACGAGTTGTGACGATTTCAGATAGGTACCATTTCTGAATGATAAAATCTTGTTAATGATGTAGTTGTTCAAGTTCACTCCTATATTTTATAGCACAGATTTACACTAAATAATCACTTCTTTTTTGATAGGGTAAAAAGTTTCGTTACTATATTTTCAGATAATAATCCAAATAATTTCCAAATTTTCCTGTTAAATAATTGATTAATTTTTTAATTTCTTTAAACATTTTCTTAGAATTTTTAAGGATTTAAAAGAAGGGAGGATTAATTATAGCATTCTTCAATTTTCCTAGGTTTTGGTATGCACGGGTATTTTCAGAAACAAAAACGTTAAATAATTTCAGTCTGATTATTGTGTAAACTCGACTCAACCACAAAATGGCATTGACGTAATTTAAAACTTTTTGCTGTTGAAATTTTTACTGACAGAGGGCAATAAATGGAAAAAAATAAGTACTGAGTTTTGACAACGACAAGGTTGTGCTAAATTTAATGCAGAGGTAGATGTTTATACTAATTTTGCTACAATAAATATTTAAACGGTTTCTCCGTTCCAATTTATAAAACACATTTAAGTAGACTGATGTTTAATGCGAGTATCTCGGTTGATTTTAAGTAATTAGGTAGTAATCTGAATGTTTTGGAAATAATATTCGGTTATCGCCGAGAAAAGATCCTCTTGTAGCTCCTTTTCCAAGCAGGCTACCTATATTTTATTGTGTTTACCTACTTCACTGTTACTTTAGTTAAGTGGTGGTGGTATAAATTAAATTTCAAACTAAAAACCACTGTTTCTGAAGCGTTTAAGATTGGTCTTTCTTCCAGTTTAACAGAAAATTATTATAATGATGTAAGTAATCGTTTTGGAAAATATCTTCCACTACCGGCGAGATTGGGGGCAGTGGTGAGAGCACTGAACTCCAACCTTGGTGTTTTAGGTTCGAATATCACGCAGTGATACGGATTTTTATTAAGATTTCTCACTGTTTGAGGTCGGTACTTAAGCGAGTGAAGTCATTTAATCGTTTGGTTCTAATTAACGATTCTGTCTACGGAGTGGTCGACTTCAGATACTAGCAAGTTACATACACTATATACTTAATACACGGTCACAAACTCTGCAGAAGGCAACGGGAACCCACTGCAGATAATGCATTTCCCTAGTATAAGGGGGATATAACAAAGTTCATGACGCCAAGTCATCCAAAAATGTGGCTTTGACCCCTTAGCAAACGTCCTCAAAAGGATTTGGCACTAAGAAGAACCCCTTGTAGCTTGGTTGCAAACTAGAGCTATATTTTATGATGCTATTTAAGTCATTTGCCTCTAGTTTTGTCAGTGCTGGGTTGCATTTAATTTGCAAAAATTGATGTCGTAACCGAGGGGAAATGGCCTGTATTCATTTTTTAAGAATTTATAAGTTTGCAGAAAAACAATTAAAATATTTTCAGTAGCTTTGTATGTTAAGGGTCGGCATTTCGGTAAGGGCTTTAAGCAAACATTTAAGTGCTAGTTTAAGCTACTTAAGATAAACCCGTACTGCAACTTCGGTGTTAAATTAGAATGGAATCCTTACTATCATTTTTTAATCCAGTCTTACCAGCAAATCAAAACTCGCATTGATGGCCCTTTGTGTCCTGTATAAAGGGACGAGGCTTGATTTTGCGTCACGGACACGATTATGATCGTGATCTATTAATTTAAGCCTGTGATGCTTAATTGTGTAGTCGTTTTGATAGAACTGTAATGTGTATTAATTTAAAAGATTTTAGATATTTTATGGTAATTTACTAAGCCCTAAGATTATTAAAGGTATGTATGTTTAAGTACTTAGGGTTTTAACAAATCCAAATATTAGTAAAATTGGAGCTAATCTTAACTTCATTTTTAATAGTAGGTACTCTGTGAGTTGGAATTAAAAAAATTAAAATTGTGTCTTGTTTACATATTTCAATGATATCTAAACATTATTGTTTTACGTTTCTTTACTATATAAAAAAGCATGTGGTTAATGAATTGTGACGATTTCAATACACAATTTTTGGACAATGAGTCAGAGACAATGTAGCAGATTCAATCGGATATTTTATAAAACAACACCACGATAAATAATCAGTTTAAGGATCTAATAATTGATTCTGATGTGTTTCAACTTCGCGCAATTATTGTAGTGCTTTGGTTAAAGTTCCATTTTCTTTTTTTTGTTGATAGCGTACAAGGTTTACAGATAAGCAAAAGTGTAATAATTCAGATCTGTCTAATCCGAATATCTAGAAATTTAAATAAAGCATTAGGATTAAAAAGGAATTAATGAGTATTTCCTGTGTATTAAGAAATTCCAAAAAATGACTTAGAATTTTTGAAAGCCTCATCACAAATATGGTCCAGTTAAGATGTTTTCCAATTTTTTTCCAGTAATGATAAAAAAATCAAGCTTTAAGTCGAAAACCCTTTCTTATATTCTTCATATTTTTTTAATTACTTCGTTGAATAATTATAAACAAATCTAGGTTTAATAATCTTGAGGCCTCTACACTCAGACAAGGAAATGAACCTGTACAGTTTTTATCAAGATAAAAGGGTAGAGCAACATGTTTTCGCTTAGAATTTGTAAATTAATCATGATTCAAATTTAAGGCTTAATTCATTTAAACTCATTGTAGTCATTGTGCTGCTTTGGCAATTTGTGGTCTAAACCTTATATAATTTCTAAAAAAATATGGTTCAAATGGACCTTGGAATTCTAAAACATTAGGCTTCCAAGTAGCCCAAGGCTTTTCAGTTCATATTTCTATCATGAATGTAAATATACTAACGTTAACCTTCGGTTTCAATTTATTATTGCTTATATTAGTTGTAATGAAGCTCGTTGGCGCAGTGGTAAGAACGCTGGACTCCTAGCTAGGAGTTTTAGGTTCGAATCTCACGCAGTGCTAATGATTTTTACAAAGAATTCCCCACTGTTCGAGGTCGGCACTTGAGCGAACCCATTTAATCGTCTGGTTACAATTAACGATTCTGTCTGTGGAGTGAGCCGACTGCAGATAGTAACAAGGCACATACACGATACACTTAATACACGCACAAACTCTGCAGAAGGCAACGGGAAACCACTTCAGATAACACATTTCCTTAGTATGGGGGGGGGGGGGGGGGTATAATAAAGTTCACAACGTAAAGTCGTTTAAAAATATAGCTTTGACTCCTCGTTAACGTTCTCAGGAGAGGACATGACACAGAAGAAGAAGAAATTAGTTGTTAGAGAAGGTTGGATGTATGCACTTCTTTCTTGGCTTTTGAATTAAGACCGTTTTTAATGGTCCAAATTTTGTAATAATTTGGTCAAATTTTGCACCCGATATCTATTTAAATTCTTCTGTTTGATTATTAAATCTTGTAAAGGTTCTGAATAAAGCATGTTTCCTTCCTTGAATTAACATAGTTAATGAACTTGAACTTCCAAAATAAATTCCAGCTTTCGCAGCTTACTAATGGTGGTCCCTTACTTCTACTCTACTTAGGTTTTTTCAACCAGCTGGGTTTTCCAATTTTCCGTAAAATTGTTTATGTTATTAGCTTTCTAATTTGGAAATTAGAAAAGAAAGGAAAAAAGTTCTTTTGAAAAATTGAATAACCTCTAGTTTTTTAAAAGGTATTTGGAAATTACGAATGTTTTTAAAAGCAAAATAATGCTTATTGTAGAAATGAAAAAAATTTTTCAAAGAAGAAGCTTTTCGAAAAATATTTTGAAATTGGAAACGTTTTGAAGTAGAAAAACTAATTTATTGAAAAACTTTGGTAATTAGAAAATTTTATAGAGAAACTGCTTCTTTGGAAGAATAATAACTGAATTACTTTTCTGGAAAAGAATTCGAAATTAGAAACGCTTTTAAGTAGATAGGTAAATTTTGTTTTGGGAAATAATCGTGAAGAAGAAAAAGTGATGGTTATGTATAAAATACTTCAAGGGTAAAGTAGCTTTTGAACATACATATATTCGGAATCAGAAAATTGTTGAAACGAAACTAAATCTCTCAATTAAAGCCGCTTTTGATAAGAAAAATAAATTTTTTTTCGGAATTAAGTTTAAAGAAGGAAATCAATCTTTTTAGGGAAAAATCCCGAAATTAGTTTCAGAAAAAAATTCTTTTGGAAGCCATTTCAAAATCAGAAAATTGTTTCAAGATAGCTAAACTGTTTTGAAAAAGATTTAAACTAGAACTACGTTTGGTAACAAATCTCCAGTTACCTAACTTAAAAGTCGACTGTTCTAAATAAAGAGTAAATAAATTCCAGCTTAAAACTCGGGCGATTTTGTTGATTTTAAGGTATGTTTTTTTTGGTTATAATCCTTCAATTTAGGAGTTTTAATTAAACGTCTTCAACAATATAAGCTTTTAGCTTTTGAAAGGAAGGCGTTTCCAAGGAGTCCTTCTAATGTCTCTGTCTCCGTTATACTAAGTTACCAAAAGCTGCAGGAGTAACGTGAGAGTAGAGAAACCCTTAATGGACACACTAGCTCCACCATCATGCTAGTTAAGCTAATAAAAATTCTAAACATCATAATAATTATGAAAGCGTTATATGTATTTATATGTGACATACGAAAATCTATAGGAAGAATCCTTCCTATATTGCTAAATTCTGATTGAAAGCAAGTTTAGATATTTACAACAGGCCTGGGATTATTTCTATTAAAAATAAAGTGTGTTACTTGAGCAACTAGTCTTATACAGTTTATAATATATAAACATCCCTCATACGTGGAGGTTTAATATTCACCATTTTGAGAGGTAACCCGTTTGTTAATGTCTCCAAAGAATTGTGGTCGGCTTACCTTTCGCCCTTTGAACGACAATATAATAATTAATGCAATGCAATTATTAAATCAATTTCCTTTGCACTTATTTGGTTTGCTCCCGGACATCAACCAAGAGAATCCAAATTGATTCCCCAGTATCGTCAACCACGACATGTAAGGCAAAAAAATAATTTTATCTTGTTTAACTTTGTTATTGCTTTTACTTGATTTGCAAAAGTATATCAAAATAAAAACAACAATCTATTGGAAGTAAAGCCAAAAAGCTAAATTCCTAACACCAAGAATTTATTATTAGTATTAAGAAAGGTAGTAATAGTCTCATTTTTCTTCGAGTTTTTCCAAACTTGGCTGCTTTAAATTCATTAGTGAACAACCAAGTTAGTTTGAGTGGTCTTATACAGTTTGTAATTAAATGTAAGTAAAACGGCCTTTTCTGATGTTGTGGTTCTTCACTTTTTTGACAAGCAGGCTGTCTTTCAATGTTTACTAAAATTTCTAAAGAATGAAGGTCGACCTACATTATTTGTTTTGAACCCAATTAAACGTCACATTCTAATCAATACAATATAATTATTAAATCCAACTCTTTTGCACTTGTTTAAGTTTCTATTTGATGTCAATCATAAGAATTCAAATTGACTTTCCAGAGGATTCCACCAGAAAATTGATTAACAAAAAATAATTCTTACTTTATTTTAGCCTTTTTATTGCTTTTACTTGACTTTCAAAAATATATGAAAATAATAAACAAATAATCTTTGGGAATAAAGAAACTCTTTTCAACTAATTAGTGAACAAGCAGTTTGAGCTTGCTAAGTGCTTTACAGTTGATTAACTTGGAAATTTGGATAAACGTTATAAATTTTTCGACTAACATAAAGTTTGCCTTTTCGGTGCTTTTTTCTTTTATTTGGATATTAAGAGTGGAACAGTACCAAAAGATTAGAATTTTTCTTTAGATGGTGGGTTTTACACGGTTGTTTTAACTAAACCTCACTAAAATGCCGAAGTATAACCTTCAAACAGCCTTGCAAGGTTGATACATTTATTCTTTAGAATTCATGAAGATTTTATTCAAAACAATAAGCTTAAGCTTAACAAATGATATGTCACCAATTTAATTCTACAACTTTTCAATAGTAACAACAGAGCCATACCAGTCAATTTGAGCCAGATTCACTGAATTAGAATCACTCATATTAATAACCAATCTGAAAGCTCCTGGTATCAAGTGGGGAGGAAATTTACTTTCGTCCGGTCTGTACATTTTAATGTAATAGTGGCCCTGTTATAACAAGAAAGAACCATTGTAAGAATTTTTCCTTCGTTATTGTTTTAATGTAGTTCCAGAATGTCTTATCAGTTATCAATTTTTACTGTTAAGTTTAAAGTACTACCTTTTCCACGGGACATCCTCGAATATTAGAGTAGTTTCTTAAGTCTCTAAATCCGAATAAGTTTTCTGATTCCAATTTGCAAAAACTGAGGTCGTAACGGAAAGGGAACAACCTGTATTCATTACTTAGGAATTTATAAGCTTGTGCGGAAATCTGAAATAAAATTAGCTAAAATATGTTTTTCTACGACTATTAAGGAATACTTCTATAGTATATTAATTATCAATTAATAAATGTAGCTCGTTGCATACGACCCGTAGGAAATAAAACACAAACAAAACTACAATGTGAACATTTCCGTACAGGTTAAAAAATCATATAAACCATGAAAAAAGTGCACATCAAATTTTCCTAGAAAGGCAATTTAGTTACGTCAAATTTAAAATGAATATCTCATGTCAAAGGTAGCGTATTTAAAAATATTTTTTCTATAGCTGCTGTTAAAGTGCTACTTTATCTATTAATTTGAGTAGGTAAAGTAGCACTTTAACAGCAAGGATAAATAAAGTGCTATTTTAACAGCAAGGGTAGATAAAGTACTTTATTTTTTGTTTTTAACTCTAAAACGCCCATACTAATGACATTTTAAAACGTGGCTCGATTTGTAATTTTTTAAACGTCAATGTCAAATAAATGTCAAATAAAATTTATTTTATAATTGTTTTCCTTTAAAATAAACGCTATAGAAAAAAATAGAGTATTATACACGACGATAAAATTTAATTATCTTCTCGAGCGTAATTAGCGTCTCGACGCTAAAATACGCCCTCGAAGATAAAATACAATTTTATCGTCTTGTATAATAAATAACTATTAATTTAAAATCTAAACTTGCCTGAAAAAAGTCACGGTAGTCGTAGCTACAATTTGTCATAATATCGTTTAATACTGTAAATAATAAATAAACCTTTCTTTGTCAAAAAGTGTTAAAATATTGTTAGGTAATAAAATATCTTGTTATCAGAGTTAGTTTTATTTGACTTTAAAAAAAATGTATAGCCGTAGAAAAAGTATAGTGTAAAACTCGCACAGAATGTTCATTTCACACTCGTAAGAAAATACTCGTGGGAAAATATCATTCCGTGCTTGTTATACTATATACTATTTCAGTAAAGGTTTAAGTAAACATTTAATCCCTAAAATATCTTACCTTAAGTAAAGGTTTTACTAATGCTTATACTGAAATACTGCACTTAAATTAAATTAAAATTAGATTAAACAATTCTTACTGTTATTTGATCCACCCCTGCGAGGATATCAAAACTCGCATTGATTGCCCTGTGTGTTCTGTTTAAAGGGACGAGACTTGCTTTTGGGTTGCGGACACGATTATAATCATGATTTATTATTTCAAGTCTGTGATGCTTAACTCTGTAGTCGTTTTGATGGAACTGAAATGTGTTTCAATTTATAATATTTTAGATATTCTTTGGTAATTTACGAAATCTGAAAATTATTAAAGGTATGTTTCAGAACTTACGGTTTTTACAAATCCAAATATTAGCAAAATAAGAACCAGTATTAACCTCATTTTTAACAACTGTATGTACAAATTCGACTATGCTAAAATTACTTCCTGTTTGTTTGTCTGTTCCAAACATGATTGTTTCAATTTTTTGCACTATTTATATAAAAATAAACATTGGAAGTTTGAAGCATGTGGTTAGCGAGTTGTGACGATTTCAGATAGGCTTGCTTTTGCGTTGCGGACAGGATTATGATCATGATCCGTTATTTCAACTCTGTGATGCATACTTGTGTAGTCGTTTTGATGGAACTTTAATGTGTTTAATTTATAAGATTTTAAATATATTTATGTAATTTACTAAGCCTGGAAATTAGTAATGTTATGTTTTAGTACTCACGTTTTTTACAAATCCAAATAGCATTAAAATAAAAGCCAAAATTAACCTCATTTTTAATAATAGTATGTTGAGTTGCAAGTAAAAATTTGTTCAAATCACCTCATGTTTTCTTGTTTCAATGACCTGAATGAATAACATTTTAACAGAAAATTTAACCAATCTTGACTTACAATGTAAGTAATCGTTTTGGAATCTTCCATCACCTTCGAGATTAGAACCTCTTGTAGCTGGATTACGAGCGGCCAACCAATATTTCATCATTATATTCATATCTTTTACCAATAACTTTTGTTAGTGAGGCGATGCGTTTAATTTTAATTTAAAAATTACTGCCAAATATTGAAGATAAAATGAGTTTGTCAAAAAAAAATTAATCACAATGCAAGGATAAACAATTGGAGCAGATCGAATATTCTAACATATTTTTTTCGCAGGTACTTAAGATTGGGCTTCTTTCCAGGTTTTACGGAACATTTAGGAAATTTTGACACGTAATGTAACACTGTGCGATCTTGATAGCTTAAGAAAGAATTTCCCACCCCGCCGGGATTAGAACCTCTTGTAACGCCATTCAGAAGCAGGCTACCTATGTTTTAGTTTCCTATTTATCACTGATAGTTTTGTTGGAGAATGAATGAATTAAACTTTAAATTAAGTCGCTACCATATGTTTTAGGTAAAAGAATAGTATATTCTGTAATAAGGTTAGAATGAAAATTCGATACGAGCGGAAAATTCCGAACGCGAGCGTTAGTGAGCGTTAGGAACCACGAGTAGATCGAATCGCCTCTATGCAGAAATTCATTAACATTTTTTTGATATGTAACGAACAATCTACAATGAAGAAAAATACTGTTCTGTTATGAACAAATTTTGTTGCTTAATTTCATGTGTTTTTGTTGTGCGAATTTTTAGTTGTAACCCGTTACCAGAGAACTTCAAACAATTTTTACATTAACAATTAAGGATTAAAGGCTACTTCGAGTATTGTGTTTGCTGGTTTATTAGTCGAGTTTTAAATCTTGGTATTAGCTTACTTAACAACTAAATAATAGTAAAATTATCAACAACCAAGTTAATTTAATAAATTTAAACCATACTTGTAACCAGCACCGTAGGAAGTCCATACCAGTGCATCTCCGCTAGTTTTTCCGATTCTTAGCTAATTACAAAAACCATTTTGAAGCCACCATACACTAGGTGAGGTGGAAATCTACTCTCGTCTGGTCGATATTTGTTTACGTAGTAATAAGCCTGCTCATCAAAAATCTCATTAGTGAAACCCTTAAGTAAACAGCCTAACCTAACCTTAAGCATAGGGCAGCCGAGATTAGAGTATTTCTTCAATACTTGGGTACTAAAGGTATCTTCGGCTTGTAATTTGCAAAAATAAATGTTAAATTCCATGGGAAAGGCTCTGTACTCGTTACTTAAGAGTTTGTAAGTCGAAATTGATATCTAAAATTTGCTGCGGCTATTGTATTATATTTGCCTTACCTTTTTTGTTTTTACCATAATTTCACGTTCGAGATCTTTAATTAAGAAAAAACTGGCGTTGATTGCCCTGGCGGTTCTGTTCAATGGTATAAGGGTGAGGTTTCCGCTTGATGCGTACATTTTGTTGTAATATATCATTTCCCACCTGTGATGTTTAACCGTGTATTCGTTTTGATGGAACTAAAAATTGTAATATAAATGTTGGAAGATGTTTCTAATTCCATTAAAAATATATTCACAAAGAGGCATATCCCTAATAATCTAATCTCTAAAATAATCGAAAAACTTTTAAATTTTATGAGTTGTGTGATTACTGTGTAGGATATAGGCCTGCGGATACCAAGAATCTCAACTAACGTCAACTGCCATTCAACCATTCAATTCTCAATTTTTTTTTAATGTGCGAATCGACAAATGAAAGCTTTAGATTTCAAAATCACATCGAAAATTTAGTTACCATTGTTTAATAACTGCCACAGGCCCATATTGGCACGACTTTAAATTCACTAATTGTATTTACTTATGATTTTAGTTATTGATTTTTGATTTTAAGTACTTAAAATTTCAACAGGTTTAAAGACTCTTATTGGCATTGTGTTTTTATTATTTCGTAATAGCTGATTTTGTATATGGTTTAAAATTTTCGATTATTTTATTTTCTATCTAATTCGAACTAACCATAAGCTTTAGTAACAGAACTTATGATGGTAACAAACTTAAAAGCAATTAAAATACTTACACACACCGTCCATTCAAGGCACATAAAGCCAAGGCACATGAAGCAAACAAAAATAATAAGGAATCCCATTTTGGAACCTTTCAATCCACAGAATTGAGCTACTGATATCAACTAATGCTCGTATGTTTTCAAAAAATGGTGATTTGGCTAACTTAACTTACAACCTCGAGTCATGCAAATGGACCATATAAAAATTTAACATTTTTTATTCAATGCAAGGCCGTGTTTAGGTTTGCCTAATGTAACCCGCGACATAGATTTATCTGTAGATATACTAATGGTGTAAATTATGGTTAACTTCGTTTCTGACGTTGATGGAGCTTGTTTTTTAACAAAAAAGAATTCGGTTAGCCGAAACTGAAAATTAATGTTAGGTACAACCGGCAAATAATCGGAAAACATGTGAGACCTTAATTTAGAGGCGCCTAAGCTAAGGTCCTCTGAATTAAATATTCCATATTAAGGCCTTACCATTTCATTTAGCCAAGACGCAATTTAGAAACAACGGTGGCGCCATTTGAGGTGAACTATACATTTCTCAATTAAAAAATTTTAATTTTATATCAGTAATTTTAACTAAATGTTGTAAAAATGTAAGTTCTTCAAATATTACTTTCTTCCAAAAAGGAACAAGGTGTTGGCTTTAGCTTGTACTACAAATTCGAAATTTATAACTGCGAAAGTTAGTTGTAAGATAAACTATAACCTTAAAAACTTAGTGCGATTCTTGTTTGATAAGCCAATTTTATATCAGGATAAGTGGTGTTTACACTAGCGAAACTGTCCATTTAAAAGCAGTGGGGGTCTAAAAAGCTATTAAATACCCAATACAATCTTGTTAATTCGAAACGACGTCTGTTTTAGCTTGTTATGCGTATTAGATTTTATTAGAGTTGCTAAGTAGAGACCCTTAAATGAATCCATGCGAAACACCAATATATAAACAATACTTGACCACTCCCATCGTTTTGTTAGTTTCGGTAACAGAAGGGCTAAAATGTAAAACTGACAATTTTTTAATCTAATTTCTTGCAAATTTAATTAATAAAACAACAGATTAAAATTTAGTTACCTGGTAACAATCTTTCAGTTTTGTTCACGCCTCGGTACCAATGAATTTCTATTGGTTTTCCAAAAATTTTCCTAACATTAACGATCGATTTGAATTCGCCATATATTATATTAAATATGCTGGGAATTCCAATTCCCTTTCATCCGTTCGGTGTTTGCTAACGTAGTAATTACCCTGTTTATTACCAGTTAAAGTAAATTGCTTCAAATAAATAGTAAAGCAAACTCTTATCAGATATCGAAAAAATTAAATAATTAACAAATAAAAATACAGATAAGGAAGGATGACCGTCCTTGTTAGAATATTTACTAAAATCTTTAGAAGACTGAAAAATAATTCCGTTCAGAGTTGGTGCTTGTATCGAAAACTCTTGCTGAAGCTTCCTTTTCGAGGATAATCTTATCCAAACCAGTTTTGATTCTTTAATTTATTAAATTATTTAATCAGAACTAAAGTCAAAATCATGGGAAATGTACTTTTTATAGATTTTTTTACATTTACGTTTCGGATCAAAACCTTAGCAAAAGGAATTTAGACTGTTTACTTGATCAGCCAATTCGCATCAGATTGAATTCAGCTAAAGTCAAGTTGCTTGTTCAATTCGCCCTTTCGGTGAATAAAAAAGTTATAAAAGGAAGTCAAAACATTAATGTTCTCAAACCATTATTTCATTATTGTTTTGTGTTAATTTTGCCCTTTGCCTTTGTCCTTTTTATTAAAAAATATCTGGGATGTTTGAATTTGTTGGAATTAACGTGAGGCTTTAATTACAACTCAAAAACGTTTAAAGATAAAGAAATGACTAGATATTAAATGCAGGTGCATTGAAGCTGATTTAATATTATTATTTAGCACACAATTGGTGCTTACAAATAGAATATTTTCAGTTTTATAGACAAACTTAATGCTTTTTCCAGGGTTGCCTCAGGTAAAGACAGTTTTACCGGTTTTGAAAATGACTTTCAACTACCGCTTAGATTCGAACCTAAGAAACTCAATTCACCCATTTTGAACTATCTTATTAGACTTTCACGCAGTTTTGGTGATAAAACAATGCCTCAGTTTTTATTTAATTTATTTATCGATGACGAAGCAGAATATATTTGATCAATTATTTATGCTTTCGATTTGGTGCTGATTGTGTTAATATATTTTAGAATTAAAAAACGCTAGAAAATATCTGGGTGAAGAGTGTTTGATTAGTTTATCTGAGTCACAGTTCAAAAATAAATAAAAGATGCTTTGATGTTTAATTGAGAGCTCAAGCAAGGGAACGGTGCTTTATTTCTCAATAAGACAAGCCAGATGCATTCTTTGGAAAATTTTGGTGCATTCTAGGAGGAGTGCAATGTATTTCGGGGCAATTTTGTAATTTAATTACGTCTGAACTTACTTCAAACAATTTAAAATCAACGAAAAAAAACTTTTAATCCTTAACTTATTGCAAAAAAAATTTAAGCCTCCTTGCAAGGCGATGTTTACACAAACAACGAAATAAAGATCCTTCAAAACTTATGCGAAAAGTTTGAGGAAAACACTTGGTTTTATGTAAAAAATACCCGCTGATTTGTTTTGATCACAAATCTAGGCCACCTTAGACAAACAGATTTAAAAACTATCGTTCCAGATTAATCTCCAATATTTCAGCAGTTATTAGTTAGATTCGAACACTAAAATATGTTTTCAGTTCCTGTTCACACTGTAATCTATCAAACTTGACTATAAAATAATAAATAGAAATGTTTTGATATAATCAACACGTTGAGCGTGTGATCTTTACGTGTTATTCATAAACACTAAATTTAACCGACTTTATTTCATTCGAATATCTGGGAACGGAATGTTTGAAATAGTAGTTGATAATTTTGGAACCAGCCAAACTCGGCCAAACCAAACATGAAATGTTCCTTTTGAACTTGTTGCTCGTATATGCTCGGAAATGCAGTTATTCGCGTCCTTTGGGGGATTTTATGTACCTCCTGTGTGTTGTTAGTTTGCATTTCCTTCGAAATATCTGCATTTTCCTTGCTTTTATAATAAAATGTGTTGTCGAATGGGGCATTTATTTTTGTGTAGAACGTTCTAAGATAATTCCTGTTTAATACAATCCTTATATTCTAGTCATAAAAAATACCTAATTTCGTTTCAGTAGTTCAGGTTCAGTAAAAATTAAATTAAAAAAAAATAGCATTATCATTCTAAAGTTTTCAAATTATTTAACAGCCTCGCAGCATTCAATATTAGAGTATTATTGGAATAGAATTTTAACCTAGAAATGTTCTAAAAGGTTGTGCAATTTTATTTCTAGCTTATGCCCCAACTTATGTAGTATCGTTACAAATCGTTAACCAATCTGTGCTTCACTGTACATTGTACAATACTATTTTTTTCACTACTAGCATTAGAAGATATTATCATTATTGACCTTGTTTGCGAGCCAAGAAGATAAATTTCTCTCCTAGTGGTCAATAATTTTTTATTATTGACCTAGGTCAATAATGGAAACAATTTCTATGCACTCAGGTGCCTATTATAAATATATTTCACATAAACTTCAATTGATATTGACTCCTCCCCTTGTTCTCAAGCAAGGCTACTTGATTTTTGTGGATGTTTAGAAATAAATATAATTATGCATCTGTCATTTTATTTTTTATTAAAGTAAAAATGACTAATTAAAAGGCATGAAGGCGCTAGTAGTGAAAAAAATAGTATATAAACCACGGTAAAGAAGATTTTTCTCAGCCTCGCAACTAATTTCCATCCATGCTTCGCATGTTGGGAAATAATACCTACTACTCAACTGAGAAAAATTTCTTCTCTACCTTGGTATATAATATACTATTATGTTATTGCTTTTTAAATGTTCTCTATTATTTGCCACTCTTTGTATTTCTAACCTCTACATTAATTACCATTGTAATCAACTAACATATCACGAAGCCGCGCTAATTCTGCACCGATGTTTGATGTTTCACAGCAAGCACTTATATTTAAAAATGAGCTCGACTTTAGCTTCTCTTTTAATCTTTGGATGTGCAAGTACTGCTTTCCACAAATTTACCTCATTAGTATTTTAGTTTGAACAAAGCAATTTAAACTAAATAGTCAATTTTTAGTTTAATCAAAATGACTATCGAATCAAACCATAGGCTTGAAGTAACAGCTTTGGACCATATTTACATTGAAAACTTGAAGGCAAGCTTCGTTACTTTCAACAGAACTGCAAAGGCCATCAATGCAACTTTTGATGTACTCATAAGAATCCGGATGTTAATAGTAATAATCTAAAGCATTTAATTTAAAAAAACTGTTTAAACCCATAACCTTTTAGTTTTCAGCTCAAGCTTATAAATTCGCAAGTAATGAATACTGGTTGTTTCCCTTTTCTTACGACCTATATATTGGCAAACTGCATCTTGACAACTTTGGGTTTTGTTCGGATTTAAGGAAACATTGTAACTTTCGGGGATGTCTCATGGAAAGGGTAGGACCATAGAATTTAATTAATATGAAATTGAAAATGGTTACATGTTTTGTATAATAGGGCCATTATTATATTGAAATGTACAGGCTGGACGAAACGAAATTTCCACCTCATTTGATTCCGGGCGATTTTAAATAAATTGTTTATCAACGTGACTGACTCCGACTCTGTGAAATTGGCCGAACTTCATTGGTATGGGTCTATTATCACTATTGAAAAATTTTAGAGGTAAACAAATGATATATCTGTATTAAAATGGTGAACCTGCCAATGAAGGTCCTGCAATAGCCGATTTGTTTTGTAAATACTTTAAATCTACATACAGCAATAGCAATCCAATAGTGAATTCTTTTGATTTTCAAACATCTTTTTGTACCTCATCTTTTTCAGTGTCTCGGGAAGAAATTCTTAAGTGTTTAAATTAATTAAATATAAATAAAGCAGCTGGCCCTGACGGTGTCCATCCTACGATTCTTAAGAGTTGCTGCACCGAGCTGGTTAATCCTTTATCATTTTTATACAGTATGTCCCTCAGAACAGGTGTATTTCCTTTAAAGTGGAAATGATCTTATATAATTCCGATTTTTAAAAATGGAGACCGTTGTGACATTACTAATTATAGACCTATAAGTATACAATCTTGCGTTCCAAAAATGTTGGACAAGTTAGTGAGTAAATTATTCCAGGAGCTTTTTATGAATATCATAATCGATCAGCAGCACGGCTTCTACCCAGGTATAAGTACGTCGACTAATATATTTCTGTTCATTAATTTTATAAGTGATGCAATTGAATCTGGCTTTGAAGTAGATGCTGTCTATACAGATTTTAGTAAAGCCTTTGATAAGGTCAATCATGCTATATTGTTTGCCAAATTCAAGGGTTATGGTATTCAGGGAAGGTTACTGTCCTGGTTAATTTCATTTGTTAGCGGTAGACTGCAGAGTTAGTGAATGTCAATAATTTTAAATCATCAGAGATTGTAGTTTCAGCAGGAGTGCCTCAAGGATCTCATTTAGGGCCAATTTTATTCTCTATATTCATTAATGACATAGGTAGTCGTTTGCGGTCACGTTTCCTTTTATTTGCTGATGATTTAAAGTTATTTAGATTGATTTCGCCGGAGGCAGACCGCAGTGGTTTGCAAATTGATCTGGGCAATCTACACACATGGTGTATTGATAACGAAATGCATCTAAATATTCAAAAGTGTAAAAGTTTTACATTCAGTAGGAAAAGAATAACCACTAAATATAGTTATTACATTGATAATGATGCTGTTGACCAGGTCTACGTGATTAAGGATTTAGGTGTGTTACCTGATAGCTCTTTAAGTTTTGTTCAGCATATTGACTACATAATCCCAAAACCTATGTGAATGTCAGGTTTTATTAAAAGAATAACTACCGAGTTTAAAGATATAAGATGCTTAGTTATACTTTATGTAGCTTTTGTGCGTTCGGTATTAGATTACAATTGTATAATCTGGGCGCCTGCATTTATGGTACACGTAAACATACTCGAAAATGTTCAACGTAAGATTGTTAAAGCTCTGTGTTACAAAAGTGGATACATTTTCAGCGATGATAACTATCACGAAATGTTGACGTATTTTGGTTTTCACACTATGTATATTCGAAGGATTTATTTTGAGCTATGTTTTGCCTATAAATGTTTAAATTGTATTATTTCTTGTGCAGATGTTATTGAACAATTTAGTTTGCATGTTTCACAGGTAAATACAGGAAATCTATATTTACTACAACATTCTTACCATCGAACTGTTTACGGGTCAAATAGTCCCGCCAATCGTATTGTAAGATCTGTGAATAATTTAAAGGATATATAGATTTAATTGATGCTCCGTTTCGTGAATTTGTAAATAAAATTAAAATTCATTTAAAAATGTAAATTATTTTGGGCTAATATGTGAAATGTTTCAATTTTCATTTGTTGTTATTAATTTTGTAATGGTATAATCCGTTTGAATAAATAAATATTATTATTATTATTATTACTTTCAAGTCTGTTGGTTTGATTAAAAGATTATGTTAATAGCAATATAAGGGATGAATAAATTTATTATGAATTTAAAGGTGTTTTTGTAAGCTTTTACTAAACGCTTTTAAGCTTGGTTAAGAAAAGTTTAACATTGTAACCTGCTGTTTAACTAAAAAGGTCAAAACCGAATCCTTTTTATCATTCTCCTTTCAAATTCAGCTGATAGGTAGTCAAAGAAAATGTGACGACAGGAGCATGTCTTTCCATAGTTCTGTGCATGTTATTATCTAATTTGTCTTAATTAAACAGGCAAACAAAATTCTTCTTTTAAACCAAGGATATGAGAGAGTGGAGTAAAAAAGAAAGCGGGACAGAGAGAGAGGGGGGAGAGGGGGAGAGAGGGGGGGAGAGAGGGGCGGAGAGAGAGGGGGAGAGGGAAATAGAGAGAGAGGGAAATAGAAAGAGAAAGATAAAGCCAGAGACCGAGAGCAGCTTCGCTCCAAAAATTCCGAAAAAATTATTATCTTAACTAAAACGTTGCTATTTTAAATCCTGTTTTAACTGAAAAGGCCCAAAGAGAAGTATATCTCTTAATCTACTTCTGAATAAGACAAAAACACGCGAGAGCAATTTCTTGCTAAAAAATATAATTTTCTGGAACTCTCTGAACAAACCATAACCTTAACGAAAACTTCTCCCTCCTCCTCTTATCTTCATATTGTTTTTTAAACAGTGGAAATAAAGAAATGAAAACTGATTGAAATTCCCCACTTACCTTTTAAATATGTGTGTATAACACAAGTAAAATTTTATGCAACTCTTGGTCACATGAAAAGTTTGATTTATGTGATTTAACAATTAAGGAAACATTCTCAGTAATAATTCTTATGTCAGCTAAGATAAAAACCTTTGTCTTCTTTTACTTATAATTTCCTCAACAGCGAGACGGAAACTTGCGTTTAGGAGTGTAATGTTTCAAGTTCAATACAGCAAGTTTAAGTACTAGCACCAAGAGATGGGTATATTGTAATGAGGCGATGTTCCGAAATCGTCACGTGCGTTGCTATGACGTGTCCGTCAGGGTCATTACACGAGTCAAGATGAAGGCATCTAAGCGTGCACGCGTATGACCGCGGTGAAACTGAAACATGATACTGCACACCTGTGTAAATAATGAAAGAGAATTCTTTAAAATGCTCAGCACGTTCACGCTTCAAGGCGAATGCACGCAGTATCAGTACGGCGTGGGAGCTGACTTCTTATAACTAAATATAAGGTAGTGCTCAGTAAGAGCTCTTTATGATTAACGTAGTCGTCGGAGAACCAAGTCTTTAAGAAGTCAGGTCCTTCGTACTAGTGATGTCTCCTACGATTTTTATGTAAGGCTCGTTTTCTGTATTTACTATAATGTGATTCAATTCATGAATTCATAGTAAGACTTACTAATAGTTTGAATCAAACCCTTTGTTCCACATAATACCTATGACGTTTGTACCTACTTGGAACTTATGCCTACAGTTGGAAGTGTTTTGTCTTCAACTTTAATTCTAAATAATATTTTGTAAAATTTAGTCAAAATCGGGCAATATCTATGTTATGTTAGTTATATTAGATATTTTTATATAAAATTTCTCGCAGCAACCCCCGACGTTGGTACTGAAGAATTATCAATACTACTAAATTTAATTAACTTAATTTTGCTTTTAACTTTATTGGTGGAAACGACTACGTTACAGTTTCAATTCATCCTTGTTTTTCAATGAATTTGTAAAGAAAATTACTATACTCCAAAGTAAATCTTTGAAATTAGTTTGAAAAATTCATTGCAAACGTATTATTTGACTTAAAACCACTTTCAAGACGTAACAGCCTCTTCAGTTAAAATACAGGGTGGGTATATATTTCCATTTTTTTAAAACTTGGGATACAAATACTGAAAAGAAAATCTTTGAACTTAGTTTGAAAAAGTCATTGCAAAAGTGTTCGACTTAAAAACATTTTCAAGCATAACAGCCTCCTCAATCACAAAGGCCAGGAGGTGGGTGCACATTTCCATCTTTATCTTTTCAAAAACTCGGAAACAAATGCTATAGAGTCAATTTTTCACGTTACTAAAGGAAATACCGGAAATCCAGAGGCAGGTAATTCTTGTTTAATATAAAAAAATATCCAGTTTCGTTTCCCAAGGTTGAGTAACGTTAATAAATGGAAAACAAACTGTTTAACTTTGAAAGCGTGGTTTATTTCAGTACAAAGAGGAAAATCAGTGGTTATTCCGCGTTTCTCCCGCTTACATTTCCGCTGCTGGTTAAATTTAACAAAGGCTAAGGTCAGATGTATTTGTCGTTAGAAGGCACGCACACGTCGGTCCATTGTTTGATGTTGTAAACGGAATTAGGGTTACTTATAGCAGGTAATTCAGTCGTAGATAAACTCGAACCCTGTTTATTATCAAATTGAAATACGTGTACGTATCTATGTTAACGTACTAGAAATGACGTGAGATAAACAGGAAGTACTTCCTTGTTGAGAATGACCAAAGATTTTTGAAACACGCTTTTATAACGAAAATTGCACTAAAATTTTTAAATTTCTAAATCGGTTCAGTTAAAATCAAGAGCTGTTTTTATAAATTGAACCTACGGGGCAAAGAGAAGCAAATCGTGCGTTTCAAATATTCATGCCCTGTTTGCAAAAGCAGTGTTTACATTAAACAATATTCTAAATGTCACTGTAGGCGTAATACTAATACCCAGGAAAATGGAATGAAAATTTGCCTGTGTTTAATGCCCCAGGTTATGTTTTTCCGACAATATTTTCATAAAGGCCGAAGTAAATTAATATGCAGATTTTCATACAGGTGAATGAGCTCATTCGTGAAAATTTAATAGAACGGTTGCTTTTAAATATTATAATTTTCAAGCTGGAAAAAGGTTTAAAAGGTTGTTGGAATTTTTAATAAAATAGTATGTGAAGTAAACTATTAAACTATCACAGCTGAGGAAATTTCTTAAATTAGTATGGCAAAGTGAATAAATCCTTCCACAGGCATTCTACTATAGAATAACAAAACTTTAGAGCTGCAAATTTCAGCTCAAGTGGTTTAAGTTACACCTGAAAGATGTCTTGAATAAGTTATTCTGTAAGCATTCAACTGCGGAGCTGTAGACATTCAAACCATAAATTTGCAAAACCTTAGAAGCTTAAGCTTCCGATCAAATGGTTTCAGTTACGCTTTCAAGATGTCCCTCGAACGGTCTTCGATTTAACCTTAGAAAAGTCAGAGATATTGAAAATTACAGTTTCAAATAAATTAGTTGAAAGGTGTCGCTCATATAATTTATTTATCTGCATATTCGGTTAAAAAGTTAAACTTTAGGATCAAAGAAGTTGTTTAGTTTAGTTTTACGAAGTTCGTCCTAAAAAAGAATTCATAAATGAATAAAACCATAAAGCTGTAAATTTCAAATCAATTAGATCTGATTATGGTTAAGAGGTGTCGCTTGCGACGGTCAAACATATTTAGTGCGAGATATAGATGAGGTTTTCACAAGACTGAATTTCTTCAGTTTGAAGAAACTATTAGATTTATCTTGGAATCGAAAATATATTGAAGTTTTCAGTTTTACTTCATCAAGCCTTCCAAGCTTCAACGTCTTCACAAAGTTGAATTTTTTGAACTTCCTGAAACCTTTTCAAATTTTCTAAACGTAAGTTTCAGGAACCTCTTAGAATTTTTTAAAAACTCTTTAAAATATCTGGAAGTTCTTCGGCCTTTTTTTATCATCAATTTGCTAAAATCTTCTTCGACTTATTTAAGCTTTCGGAAACTTTCAAGTTTTCATAACACTGAATTTCTTAAAACCACTGAAAATATCTCACTTATTGGGGTTTAGTAAATTCTTACATTATTTTAAATTTTTTGGGATTTCTACAAGTTCTCTGATTTTTCTTTAACAACGATTTACTCAAATCTTCTCTGAATTCATTAAGCTTTCTGAAACTTTCAAGTTTTCATAGCATTGAATATCTTGAAACCTCTGATAACTTCCCAAATCTAAACTTGGGTTTCAGAAATTTCTTAGAATCTCTTTAAATTCTTTAAGATGTTTACAAGTCCTTTGACATTTCTTTAATACTATTTGCTAAAACCTACTCAAATTTCATTAAGCTTTCTAATACTTACAGAACACCGAATTTTCTTAACTTAGTTTTCCAGAAACTTTTTAAAAATTTTTTAAATTCTACTATTTTTAGAAGTTCTTCCACTTCTTTTTAACGACAATTTGCTAGAATCTTCTCAACTTCATTAAGATTTCTGGAACTTACAAGATTTTATAACACTGAATTTCTCGGAAGTTCTGAAAACTTCCCACATTTTCTAAACTTCTTAGATTTTTTAAAAAATCTTTAACAGTTCTACAAGTTCTGCGATTTTTCCTTATCAAATGTTGGCGAAAACCGTTTTCAACTTCATCAAGTATTTACAACTTTCAAGTTTTCATAACACTGATTTTATTCTTCTCTAAACGCTTCCCATATTTTCTGAACTTGGTTGTGAGGAACTTCTCAGAATTTTTTAATTTTTTGAAAATTTCTGTAAGTTCTTCGACATTTCTTTAACAACGATTTGCTATAATCTTCTACAACTTCGTTAAGGTTTCTGAAACTTTCAAGTCCTCATAACTCATAACACTGAATTTCTTAAAACCTCTGACAACTTTCTAAATTTTCTCAACTTGGGTTTTAGAAAGATTTCTATTAGTTCTTCGATTTTTCATAACAACAATTTGCTAGAATCTTCACCAACTTCCTTAAGCTTTCAGAAACTTCCAAGTTTTGGCATTTCTCAGAATCTCTGCAAATTCCACAAATTTGGTTTTCAGTTACTTTTCGGAATTAATTTGAATTCTGTAGGGTTTTTACAAGTTTTGTTTGACTTTGTTTAAGAAATATTTTCTAAACTTTCAATACGGAATTTCATGAAACTTTTGAAAATCTGTACAGAATTCCTGAAATTTCTAAAAATTGCCACATTCTCTAAACTTGACTCCCAAAAATCCCTTAGATTTACCTTCAATCTTTTAAGATTCCCAAAATTGTTAATTTCCATTAAAATGGCTAAATTTTTCTTATATCTTTTCTACCTTAAGCTTAAGCCTCGTTTATCACAATTTCTTGAAACTTATCAAATTTTCTAAGCTTGAATCTTAGGAATCTCTCATAATTATTTTGAATTTCCTACAATTTCCAGAAACAGTTCATCTCCTTTGTTTAAGTGCTAAAATAAGCTCCGCAGAAACCTTCATCAATTTTAGTAAGCCTTCTTAAACTTCTGTTTCCTTTCAGACTAATGTTTTTTAAATCGAAGAGAATTTACCGTATTTTCTCAGCTAAGTCTTGAATTCTTGAAGTTTTGAAAAACTTGCTTTTACTTTTTTAAAAGTATACATCAGCAGTTTTCCAAAAATTGTTCGGCTTTCCGTTTCATTGATTTTTCTTTACTTCACCGACTTCACCTACATCACGAAGCTTACTGCATCTTTAGCGTTCTGCAAAGATCGAATTTTTTAAATATTTTTTAAAAATTTCTTCTAATTTTTTTGAATTCCTCACTATTTCCAAAAGATTTTCAGTTTTCCCATTCAATTGGTAAGGCTTCTCCAATCCATTTTGAAATCACAATGTTTTCACAAGGCTGAATTGCTTAATATTCTTGGAAATGTTTCAAAAGTAAATTGCTTGAATTTCGAATTACTTTCGCATGTCGAAGTATGCAAGCTGTCTCAAACAATTAAAACGTTAAAAGTCAGGTGGTTTCCGTTGTCACCGCCGTTAGTTGATATCGCTATAATTATTGCAAAACTAACCTTCCGACTCAGAAGTATTTCCTAATTTAACAAGGGGCCACTTTGACCCTTTTTGAAGAGCTTTAAACAATACAGTAATTAAATGTTAGGGCTTTAATTTTGACATTCTTCGGTTCTCAGTGAGGCTACCAAATGTCTCTCAAGCTATCTGTATGCATTGCCATTCGTGATTGATTTAGCGAATGTAATTCTATGTAAAATTGTTTTGGAGTTAAAGTTGGATTGGAAACTTGGCTATATTGTTCTCTGTTGATAAATAGAGTAATTGAAATGAGTTATGAGTTGGAGAATGAAAACTCATTTGAGCTCAAATTGGCCCTGAAAAGGCTTGTTTCTGTGCCATAAATAATAAACAAGCATTTCTCGTCGTTGTTTGTGGTCAGTCTAGGAGGTTTAACGTCCGTACTTCCGACAAACCTCTATAAACTCCTGCCATTTTAATGTTTAATTTTTCTGATTAAAATAAAGCACTTTCCCGAGATAACCATCGGAGAATTACCCAATGAAAAATATTTTACATTATTCTCCTTTATTTCTCTTTATTCCTGACATTAATGTGTTTGGAATTTACCTTCCTTTCTGTTATTTTAGGTCCGAATTGACCTAATTTCTATAATTACGCCTAACGAGGGACATTTCATAAACCCAAAAGCAAAAAAGAAAGTAAAATGTATCATGTTTTAATGTTGGGGAGAAAGTTCGAGGCCCAAATATTCAATTTGTTAAATCAAATAAGAAAGTTTGAACAAGGAAAGCGAATTTTACAGAATATTAGGTACATAAATTCATCTTGGGGACATTGTTATTATAAGGAATTTGGTGAGGTTATCGATTTTCCTTCTGTTTTCCGAACAGTTTGCTTACTCAGCTACGCTTTAGTATTCACAGTCTTACAAGAAAAACGTTCGATGATGAAACAAAATTCGCAGCTGATGAACTTGACATGAATATGTATGAATGGTAGTGAAAATTTAATCCTTTGGGAGTTTGGTAATTTTATCAGCTTGAATAAAGGAACTTTCATAAATGGGGAAAACTTTTGGGGTTATGTAATTAGTGAGATCTCAAACTTGGAGAATATTTATTTATAAATTTGCCTTTTTAAGTCTTTGGAGATAATTTAAAATCCTCATTAAATATTTCAATGTTATTTTATTAGGTTGAAAATTTATGCACATTGAAATGGTGGTTGGAATGGGAGCAGAAAAATTCGGAAATCACATCAAAACGGAAGGGGTAAGATCGTTAAATCCATGCTTCACCCCGGTATTGTTATAACTTGGGGTTAAAGTTTATCTTGAATGAAAATACCTGCGATAAGCAACCGTAATTTCCCTTATAACTTGAAACAATGGGCGAAGGTAATCACGGCTTCCAAGGACAAATATGTCTGAGCCCAAAAGCCGAAACTTTAGATAAATTTCCGAACGTTATTAAAGTTTGGCACGAACTTAGTTTAAGGATTCGCAGGTTTGTTTCCTTTGGAACAAGGACGGATCTTGATGTTAATTGAGCAACTTGTACGAAAATGACAGTCCAATTTAAATAAAAAAAGAACTGAAAAGGTCCGATTTGGGTTTTAATCGGTGAATGAAATTGAATTTGTTAAATTAGTTTGATTAATTTTCTTTTAGAAGTTTTGAGAGTTTTAAAGTGGATTTATGACTTATTTGGACTTAATAATAATTCAGTCGAATACTGGTGGTCTTTTAATGTTTCTTTAGCTTTAATTGGATCCACTACATTTAAGTCAGAGGAACCTAAGAAAATTCGATATTTCGTGGTGTTGATCCAAAGCTAGCTTTTCAACTTGGATAAAGATTTTATTTTTTAACGGCCGCAAATTTACAAACTGTTCACCAAAACAAGCCTTTATCAATCTATTTCCAAAGAAAAACAACTGAGAGGAACTGAAAATTGATTTAATAAAGACTTATAAATTAAATTCCTGAAATTGTTTGGGAACCTTCGAATAATGTAGTGAAATAGTGAACTTTGTTAATTGAGGGCCCAAGGCTGATCTGAATTTGATATTGGAATACTGTATTAATTTTTTAAATTAATTTTATAATTGGAATTCAAGCCTCTCCAACAACATACTGCTGTTTTTATGAATTTTGGCTTTGTAGTTTAATTCGTATATTATAGCCAGATTGGCCTTTTCAAGCAAGGAATTAAATGAAACTGAATAATCGTATTCAAAGTTCGCAGTTTTGAAAGGAATTTTCGGTAAATCCTGAGCTGTAAAATATTTTGATGCTTTTCAATGCAGTTTGTATTAATACTCGCTCCCAACAAAAACTATACAAAAAGGTTATTGAATGATAAAAACCTGTCGCTATTTTTTCGAAATTTTAAAGATAAATCCAGAATCAGCGAAATAGGAAAAACCATTCTGATTGCACCGCAAATACCACCCTTTCGCATTCAGCAGACTGCAAATTCCAAAATTCCTCGTCAGTTTTTGCTGATTGTGTAATTCTAGAAACTGCCCTGAACTTTTCCACCCACCAAATCACTCTTTTTACATCGAAAATTTCACCTTATTTATCTTAAAACTTAAGATGCAAAGTGCTGAAAAGCGCCTTAGGTTTACGATAAACTCGCATTATTAAACAAATTTTGAATATTTTCTTATTACAACGTAAGCTGAACTCGAGCCAACTTTAAGCAAACGTCTCATAAATTTTTCATTGCGTAGTGTCGCGACAGTAACTCATCTGAAAAAGAACTGAGAACCCTGCATTAATATCTAAAGGAATACTTAATGGTGCTTTCAATTGGGTGCAGATTTTCTGAAGATGTTGTCGCAGTGCGAATGGTTTTAACATGAAAAATCCAGAAGGACGATGTTGGTTTGATTTAAACGCTTGGGAATTATTTAAAACGAGTTCGTACTAATAAATCATTGATTGGTTGATTTTAGGACCTCAATTTTAGTTAATAAATTCAAGGATTTAATTATTTGTTAATAAAGTAAGCTAACTGATAGGAAATTGTTAAAAAGCAAAATTTCCAATCGGCCGAACAAGAAAACCTACTGAAAAACACTCGATCAAACAAGAAGTCTCCATTATTGGACAAGTTTTCAGCAAACACAAAGGATTCTATTCGGTGCACAAAAGCAAACTTAAAGGACCTTCCAAAGGGGATTTGTTTCAATTTACTTAAGCTCAAGAAAGTCATTGTGAGGTCTTCTTAATTATAATTTTTCTCCGTGAGATTATCAGCTTTTTAAAGATATTTCGGGTTCTAAAATTACTTCCGGGCCAAGCTATTACATCGATTTTAAACAGCTTTAATTATCTATTTTATGAGATTGATGCCTGAAGTGGAACTTTTCTGATAAAATAACTTATCTGAAATATTTTTAAACGGCAAGCTGAACGTAGAAAAATCGAAAGACTTTCAACATTAGTGATATAAAAGTTCGAAATTTGGCATTAAAGCTCTAAATGTTAATTAAAAGCCTTTCCGAAAGTCAATGTGCGACCTCTTAATAAGTTCATCCAACTTTCTGTAATTTGCTCTAATTTAATAACCTGTAATGAACTCCCTTTGGCTTTTTTTCCTCAATTAAATTACGAACGAAATGAGCATCCCATTGTGTGAAAATTAGTTACCCCACCACATTGCTCCACTGGCACTGCAAACCCTGCAAGTTAATGGATTCCCATTTGTACCCACCACATATTCCCATAATTATTTCGAATTCTGTAACTTTTAAACAAGGATTTCGATAACTCTTTCGGATATCCGCAAAATAAACGCGTATCCACTTCCTTGTTAGAAGGGACAGAGAAAAGAACTTTAGAACCGATGTTAATGGCCAGTTTGGTAAGAGCAAAGTTAGCTTTGAAACCGCAGCAAAGAGAAAAGTAAATATAGAAAGGACTTTGGACAAATGAGAGGGATTGTTTGATTGGCTGTTGAAGGAGTACAAACCCTAAAGATAAAACGAGTTCAACTTATTAAGTTACTCAATCATAACAACGGGTTAGTTCTGGGATCGGTTCTTGATATAAATTTAATTAAAAAGTGTTACTCGCGGCCCTTTTCGCTTAATAATGAAATTGTGTTTATTAATTTTTGGGGGGTAAAGTTTAAATTTTCCTGGGGTTAAGTGGAGTTACTTCAGTTAATTACGTTTGGTTCCTTTTTTCATTTAAATTTAACCCTTGGAGTTAATTCGAATCTGCTTTAATTTCGGTACGTATTTAAAATAAAACTTTCCGGAAAGGATTCGCCCTTTTTTGTTGTCAAGGAAGTCGATAAACTTGTAGTTTGGGTGGATTATCTGCTCTGACTGTCGCTTACTTATATCGTGGACGTTGCCTGAATTTAAATCACGAAAAGGCGAACTGAAATTGTTCTGTTTTTTTACATTTATCATCCAAACAACGACGGTTTACTGAAGGTGATTATAATTTACATATTGTGACATCCCTATAATTTCATAACTTCCTTTTATTTCTTTCTTATCGCCACATTTAGTACATTTTTTTAACAAATAAAAACTTGCCCAGCGCCTTTTCTTTCCTATAATTTAAGATAAAAGGCCCAAAATGTAAGAATCCCAACCTCACTTCATGGAACTTTTCAAATTGTCAAATCCTTTATTAACAACAAACTGAAGAGGTTAATTGGTGAATATTAATTTTGCCATCAAACTATTAACATAAAGAGCGCTTCATGTAAAATGAATACCGTTGATCTTTACATTTTCCATTCAAAGCTCCACGTGCCTCCTTATTATTATGCATGAGCTTAAATGTCAAGTAAAGTTCAACCACCTATTGAGTTGTTTTGGTACATGGATAAGCTTTCTCTAAGGTTTTGTAGCACACACTGGAGATATTGCAACAAGATTTTACTAAGCTGATTTTATATCCATGGAATTTCCCTTGTTTTACTATCGGATTTATTGTGATTTGGTTTGATGTATGGATTTTCAAACAAAATTTTGGAATTTTTCGTCGCAACTGGAAATTTTCCCGTCTTTACACCATTTATCTCAGGCAGAAAAATTAAATGTAACCAGCAAAATCTCCCTTACGTATCGCGATACTTAGATTAAGTAAAAATGTTCTTGGAAAATTCAGCCTTCTTCTGTTTATTATTACATTCTCTCCAAGTAGTTTTCTTCAATATTTTGAAGGTTTGGCCCGTTGATCTTACCTGCAAAAAAGAAAAGCTCAATTAGTTACAGGTTAATTGATTTTCAGTCAATTTTGAAATATAAATAGATGCAGAGTTATTGAGTGTAATTGATGAATAGTAAAGGTCCCATTGCGGTAGCATGTGACACCCCACCGAATGTTTTTATTACTAACAGTTTACTACGGTTCGATCTGCAGTTTACTATCTACATAACTATTTAGTTGATAAAATAGCTCGTGGAGGTTTTTGTAGTTTATCATGTAATCAACTGGAAAAAGTATCAGCACAGCGCAGCGGTATGAAAATCGTGCTGTTTTTGGACTTTTAATGTGCTGTATTGCAATTCCTACTATTTGACTAACTAATTTCCATTGAATTGATCTGAATATTCCATTCAAGAACATAACATTTAAAGAAATTAATACAACACATTCATGGACCTTTATTGTTTATTGAAAAGCCGTAGAATGTATCGGCAAGGATTGATGAAAAATTCCTTTGGCTTGGCAATATGGTGAGCTCATTATTAACAAATTCATCTAACTTAATCTAAGCCTCTTATATAAAGATATAAAGCTTAAATTTACAATAATAAGCGGAACTTGACGGTGAAGGTCAGTTGCTAGTCAGCAGACCAGTTGGAAGAGTGTCAGCAAAAATTTAGGAGAGTTGGGCTACTCTTAATCTATTACTAGGTACCTGCAGTGCCTTATTATTAAAATCATTAGTTCGTGGCATATAAACCGTTTAAAGGAACAAGCACAAAGCTTCACTGTAGGAAACTCTTTCTGATAAGCAAACAAATTATCGAAAGTATCAGCAATAATTGATGTTTCTGGCATGTGATAGAACTTTTATTGCTATTTGTTTTATTATTAACAGCAGACTGATCTGGCTACCCATAAGAAGCAATGGATTGACAATTGAAATTTACAATAATAAGCGAGATCTTAACGGTCTATTACTGATCAGCAAAACATTCGAAGAGAGTATCAGTAAAAATTTAGAAATGTTGGGGGCATAACGATAAGCCCCTACTGCAATTTATTTGACTTTAAGTCATTATCTCACTCAGAAAAAGGGCTAAAATTTCAAGTAGTAAACGGAATCTTGTGGTAAAGGCTTGCTGTTGATCAAAAGACCAGTTGGACAGGGTATAGGCAAAACATTATGAATGTCAAATTATTTTCGGCATATCGTTACGCCCCTACTGCAATTTATTTAACTTGGTGTCAGTCCCATCCCGATAAAAGCCATAATTTAAAACGTTAATCTGATTCTTAAGGTTGTTGATCAGGAAACCAGTTAAAGAGAGCCACAATAAGGTTATTCTTGACATATCAATTGACCTTTACTGCAATTTATTTTACTTGACGTTAGCCTCTCGCCCCGCAAAAGGTTGCAATTTAGAATAACAAGAACTTTAAACTAAAGGTCTGTTGTTGATCACGAGGCAGACAAGTTGGAGAGAGTATCATCAAGCAATTATTGACGTATTACTGATCTGCTTCTACTGCTGTGCCTTATTATTAAGGAAGTAATTTGATGACAATAGAAAACACTACGATCAATTAGCTGAGGAAGCCGAACACGCAACAAGTGTATAAAATATGAGGACATTATACCGTGAGTTCAAAAAGCCTTTACATAAGAGTTGGCCATGAGACACAAATATCAATTGTAAGATTTAGAATTTACTAACTGTCGTCATTGTGTTGCTGGCATAATACTGTTGTGCAAATTTCAATAAAATTGTAAAAACAAAGGTTCTAAATCTTGCACTAGACATTACTTTTGTGTCTCATGGTCAACCCTTATGTAAAAAGTTTTTGAACTCACGGTATCAGGTCATAAGGAAAATATCAAATACACAACGTAAAGCAAACCAACTCATTCGTGATAAAAATGTACAAATCTTAATAAAAACAGATGATCAGACCATTAGATGGAGATAGTACTAACGATATGGATGACGCAGATGACACCTTCCCACACGATTATCTCTTTCTTGGTGCTAACAATGAACGCCGGGAATTTGAAATAAGTAGCGACCGCCAACTAGAGACGAAGTTGCAACGGAAATCAGCAAGATGCATAATAACAGGGCGACGGGTGATTATAACATAACTGCAGAATTCTTTAAGATCAACATACCGTCATCAGTAGATCTCCTGCTTCCTCTCTTGGAAGCAGTTTGGGCGGAAAAAAATATCCCACCTGAGTGGAAAAAGGGACTTCTAATTAAAATCCCGAAGAAAGGCAATCTAACTGAGTTTAAAAACTAGTGCGGTGTAACTCTGTAAATTATAATGAACAAGATTCTAGCTCATGTTATCTTACAAAGGATTCAGGCAACAATTGACACTTACATACGTGATGAAAAAATGGGCTTTAGACCAACTACAGGGTGCATAGATCATATCACTACTCTTTGTATAATTCTAAGGCAGTCTGTTGAGCTGAACTCGACGTTATGCTCCGTGTTTGTTGATTTTGAACGCGCATTTGATTTTATTAGAAGGGAGGCACTATGGCAAACCCTAGAACAGCTAGGAATACCGCCGAAAATAATCAACATTAAATCAATGTACAAAGACGACGAGATTGTGGTACTCCATAAAGGAACCCTTCAAAAATTACGCCGGCGTCAAACAGCGTTGCTGCCTATCACCACTTCTGTTTATTACAACACTGGACTTAGTTATGAGAAAAGCTAACGAAACACCTAGAGGGTTGGTGTGGACTGTAACCAAACGTCTGGAAGATCTAGTTTATGCGGATAATCTCTGTTTGCTGTAGCATAGTTTTAACGATATGCAAAATAAGTTGGATACTTTACCAGTATATCACAAATGATATCAAAGATTGTCCTCAAAATAAATATTAAATAAACTAAAAGCAAACGGATTAATAACAGAAACGATCATTTTTACAATTTACGGTAAAACGGTAGAAGAAGTGGAACACTTTTATTAACTTGGAAGTGCGATGAACAGGAACGGTGGCACAGAGGAAGATATTCAAAACAGGTTGACTAAAGTACGTGCGGTATACGGTCAACATAAAAATGTGTGGGACTCATCCAAACTAACTAGGAAAACTAAACTCCAAATCTTTAATGCTTGTATAAAATCCGTCCTTCTTTACGGTTGTGAATCCTGGCATTCGGGTGTTTTTCTAAATAAAAAGCTACAAACTATCGCAAACTACGACGAATTTGTGAGGTCTACTAGCCAGTCACGATTTGTAACAGATAGCTCTGGGAGATAACGTCACAAGAACCACTAACCAACACAATCCAACGTTGTGGATGGAGATGGATAAGGCACACCTTACGGAGACCGCCACAGTCAACACGCATAGCCCTGGAATGGAACCCTCAAGGTCAAAGAAGGGTCGACCGCTCAACCAACTCCTGGAGGCGTACAGTTATAGAAGAAGTCCGTGTTACTGCAGAAACGTGGTCAGAAATAAAGTAGCTAGCACAGAATAGAATACTCTGGTAAAAATATGTGGAAACTTATGTTCCCCCCGCGGAACCAGAGGAGTAACAAGAATTTGGTGTGATCTGAACTGCTTAGACAGGAACAAAGCACAGAATCTCACCGTAAAGGTTTATTGCTGAGCAGAAAACGAATTGAAAAGTGTTTAGTCTTAGGAACATTTATGTTTGCAGTTAGGGGTAGTTTGTACGTTGGTAATACTCGATGGTAACCTGCGGAAGCAACCGCCACCAACAACTTGTCTTGTACCAGGAGTAAACGAAGAAACATCAGAAGTTTAGAAAATCGTTTAGCACGTGGCGAAAATTTTTTGTAACCTCATTTAATTTTTTGCAACTTTATTTTATTTTGTGTATATAAGTGTTAATAGTAATATAAATTAAACAGTCTTAAAACCGAATCTCTAATTATTGCGTTACATCGAAATCCAGCATCGTGGTTGAACCCCAACAAAAAGTATTAGCAAGAATTTATGGACGTCACATTGTTTTTGACAAATAGTTTTGATCTTGTAGCAGCTGCTTACTATTAACGCATTCATCTCAATTAACTTAGGCCTCTAAACTGTAAAAATGTAAAGGAATAAGCGGATTCCCATGGTGAAGGCTAGTGCACAGGTTGGAGAGAGTATCAATAAAACTTGACGATCATCGCCTGGGCTGTAGACATATCGATGAACTCTCACTGCAGTTTTATACTGCTAACAAATGCATCTGGCTTGACCTAAGCTTCTCAGACAGAAAATTGGTTGGAATTTGGAGTAATAACCTAAATCTTCCGGTAGGCTTTTTGTTGGCCAGTGGAAGGGTTGGAGAGAGTATTAGCAAAATGGATGAATGTTCGGCTATTATATTGAATGGATAATCCCCTACTGCGTTTTCTTACTAGTGTGAAGTGAATAAAAGAAAACGAACTTTGAAGAACATATACAGGGCGTTGACGCTCCTCTCTCCATATGCCTGTGGTGTGCGTGTCTAGTAACCTACATACATAGGGGACCTACAGTTGTACGTGAGCTCCGCACTACGGAAGTGCTTGCACTTCTACTCCAGAGAGGACTTACTAGGCAGAATACACATCAGTGGTTTGCCGTTGCCCTCCGAGGGAAACGGTCGGGTGATTTAGGAGTGACCCTGGGAATCGAACCCGGGTCATCTCAGTGGTCAGACCCACGCTGAACCAACTGAGCCACGACCGCCTCCTTACTTACTCCTTCACTTACTAACTTAACGTAATTCTGAGCTATGTTGTGATTCTTTGCTGGGGTAGCTTTGCTCGATGATGTGGAAAAAAAAACAAGGTGTGTCTGACTTTAAGTACAACCTTTCGTTAGGTATTTGCTTTTTTTAAAGCGAATTAATGGATTTTTCTAGTTTCTCCCTGAGTTAGTTTAAAACAACTCACTGAAAGCAAAAATGGTGCCGCTAATTTTAGTAATTTATTAACTCACAATGGGAAATGAAACTATCCTGAAATAGGTGACCACTAAAACCACTACGAATTTAACAGCGACCCACTAACGTAATTACACATCACAGATAAAAGGGATATTGCTGACTTTGTAATAAAGTTTATTTATAGCTCTGATGTATCTATCCGACTACTGTTGCGTTTAATTTTTTTACAATGTAATTATCCTCATCTCTACAAATTCATTACCAGTTATCAGCGTTACCATCTGAAATTCTGCAATAAATTTCCATTCGAACGCATTCCAATTTTAGCTTTTAGTATCTATCTGGTGGTTATGAATTTATGAATTATGACCTAACTTTTTTATTCACCAGCCAGTGCATTTCCTCTTTTTATTTTTCGGCAGTAATTTTTGTTATCATTAAAAGTTAATTCCGGTTGCTTTGTTCCGGACATGTATTGGACCCTTAATTACGGCACCAAATTACCCATCAATCATAAATGCAGAATGTTGTTTATAGGTTCTACGTCATGTTAACTACATTTCAATATCGATCTCTATCCTCATTGACAATGAATAATTTCGCTTGTTTAATTTCCCAGAAGTCCCGGGAACGAGGATACAACGCCGCAAAAGAGAACATTACTCGGTTTTCAACTTCGAACGGTCTTACCTACTTGTTGCGTTAGTCTTTTAGATGTTTGGGCAACTTTATGTATGCTAACACAACTATACTGGCTTTTTATGGATATTTAATATTATATTTGCAATCTTTGCCTATTTTATTGCTGAGGAGTGCCTAATTTTAATCTTTGAGGCTAAATATTTTGATTACTTGAACCAAGCCAAAAATTTGGTTGGAATATATGGAAATCCAAAAGGTTTTCCCACAGCGTACAGTCGTTTCCTTAAGGCTTCGTCAAGGCCTTTACGATGAATAGTATGGGAAGTTGAGGCCCACAGCTTTGTAATGTGGCTGTTGCTTATTTTATGCAAAATATCTAAAGGCATTTCTGGAGATAAAACATCAGGGAAATTTTCTACGTTACAATGTGTTGACTAAGAGCTTCTGTGATTGGTTAAAAATTAACCTACAAAAAATTCAGAAAGTAGTTATGTTACTTTCAGAAGAAATTCCTAACCGAAAATCTTTTATGTTAGCATTTGATCAACCTGCTTGTTCCTCTCATACAATATTTAAAGATTAACACAAGAAAAATTAATGTGTACACCCCAGAAACTCGCCTTGTAAATTTTTTATCGTCCGGAACTATCCCATCTTAAAAATTATTTATCAGTCCCTGATCGCCGATTTTTCTGAATAAAATAACAAACATCAGTTGATAAACTCTGCTTTACTGGTATAACTAGAATACCTAAGGGGCCCGTAACTCCTAATACAGTCAAACAGCGAATACATCACCGTTAATTTGCTTATGACGTCTACCAACTACTGTAACACATCGTAATTACAACACAAACACCAAGCTAACCAATGAGATTAATTAACTTAATATCCGCCTACCTAGACAGATGTTAAACCCCTTGAGATCTCAGACTTTGTACCAATTTACTTACGCTTCAATACAACATGGCCTCGTGTTAAACACGACGCTATTTTAGTTTTAAACAGATTTTATTGGCGAATTAACGTATTGTTTAACGAACCTAAGGTAGTAAAACGTAATTGCATTTAATCTACTGCAAATTGTTTTATTGATTTTTATTACAGCGGGACTTGTCGGTTGGTTGGAGAAATGAAATGTGGGGGGTGAGATTAATTAATTGCAAAGCTCGTGCTGCGAGGTTATAAAAGGCGTATGACGTATGAGAATATAACTAAACGGAATTAATAGTTGGAATAGTTTAATCGCCGCTTTGATGATAAATCTGTGCTCAAATTATGCATTCTTAGGTGTATTTATAGAGTGTGATTTTCACACGTGATTGCACGGATAATTTAGAAGTCGTACAAAAGCAATTTCCGGAATTATCCCATAAAATAAACGTAAAATTTGTTTTGGGCCAGGTGGTACTAGGGAACTATTTTAAAGTTGAATTAAAGTGCCAACTTAATTTTATTACTTTGAGCTAAACATAGCTTTTGGTTACAAAAGCCAAAATGGCATTTTAAGGGCTTAAAACCACCTGAAAACGTAGGTAAGAATAGCCTCTACCCCCTTAAACATATATAAATAGGCAACCCATTATACATCCGTAGGACAACCTCTGCAATTTCGGTTGCCTGTGTGAGTAGCATCACAACCGAAGTTGAATTAATGACTGAAAATTACAGAACAAACCACCTAAGGTATAAAAATTCTCAATTTTAGTAGAATTTTCACAAGCTATTTACAACATCGAAATCTAGGTTAGTCTTCATTTAGGTTAGTAGCGTGGAAAATTGTTACAGCATCTTTTATTATTTATGAATCTCTTGAGAATAAAAGGGGATCCATTTCTGTTATTAATATTAATTCAGTACTCTGCAATAATAAAAATCCGAGCGAAAAGTGCTTCTTTTATAAAGTACTTTGCGGAAAACTCTTGTTAAAATCTTAAAACAAAATAATAAAATACATGAATACTCAACTAGTGCTCGTTTTAAATAACAAATGATTCTTTGTGCTGCCTATTTAAAACATTTGTTTCGCTCTAATACAGAAACAAAAGGGACACTTAATTTAGTCTGCGGTATTTTCAGTTTTGTTTGTGGGAACAATTGCTTTCTGTAGTTTTCCGTTGCGTTTGATGTCATATAAACGAAATAGTAATGATAATAAAAGAAGTATTAGAATTTCCATTGTTCCTATTTCAATTGTTTCCGGAAATCACCTTCAAGTAGCTTTAAATATCGCGGATGACGTGCGAATTTATTTAGGAAGCAAGGATATCATAACAACAAAAGTAAGAGTAAATATTAAACTGTCCCATCTGCAGTTGTGTTATTTTGTTTTCTTTAGATTGTCTCCTTGAGTGGCTTTTAACTTTCATCATTTTCCTAAGAAAATCGAAAATAGTGTCGAAATTTAACAACAAAGCTACGATTTGAGTGCTAAGACAACCATACCTTAAGAAAGAAAGCAATAATAACAAAAGAAACCATAACTATTCCACTCTCGTTTCTTCGCTGTTTGTTTGTGTTTCCATACTTACGACCCGCGTACCGCAAGCGCGTTTGTCTATCTTCTTCTAACATTCATTCGCCTTACGAAAATTAAGTAAGAAAGACAAGGCAGAATATAGTAGGCTTCCGAAGCAAACGGTTGTACAGTTTTCGTTCCAGCTTGGGTAGTAAATTACCAGAACACATTTTTCGTTTGCTTTGATAAACTATTTTACGACACATTTGTCGGATTATCCCAGAGAGTGCTTTACAGTTTCGGAAAGATATAGTTATGTGTGAAGTACCGTTATCACACGGTTTCGTTAAGGATCAAGAAAACCTACAGCCCAAGGAACTCCCTTTTATTTTTGCACCCGTTCTCGAAAAACGACACCAACTCTTTATTTGCTGATTGCCTCTATTTATCCCTAGGGTTTGAAGCTTTCATCGCTTCCAAGGGCCCTGACAACTAAGCCCTTCTCTGGTAAAAATAATATCTAAGGCTGCCCTTTTACTTGCCGGTTGTGTGTGTACCAACTCATCCCGAATTCAGTACCGCATATTGCGGTTATACTCGTGGAGAGGCACCAGAAATTATTGTCTGTAAATTAAGTACCTCAAGCATCTTTCTTTCGTTTATATTGTTCAGAGAAGTGTTTAAATCTCCAATCAGTGCGTAATTACTTTTGCTTTAGTGGTAACGATTTAGAAACATTGCGAATTGTATTGGCACTTACGTATTTTATATTGCATGTGTAAAACTATTTGTAACGAGATTTTTAGTTTAAGTTTTGTCATTGCCATATATTTTATTGCGATTAAGGGAGCCTATCTGTTATTTATATTTGCCGCAACTTGAGTAAATGTGGCATCCCTCAATCCCCTTTCTCGTAATTTAAGATAAACTTATAAACCCCTTTTGTATCATATTTTGAATATTACTTGCATTCATTATCGTCTTTTATTTATGTTTTATGTCTATTATGTAATAACTATGTATAGCTTGTGAGCTTATCTACCAGTACCAGTGTTTATTTAAGTAAGTAATGGTAAGTACATTCAGCACTAGGGTGCAGACACCCGCAACCCCTCTTCGAGTTCAGTAGGAACAATCTGCGGTACGTTCCTCGAAACTATTTTGAGTGATTTCCGTAGTGGCGCCCATTTTCCTCCCGATTACGACGTCCTCTATTTGAAGGATTTAGCGTTTCGAACGCACCTTCTTCGACTGTTTGCTAGTCGCGTGCCACAGGCCTCCCGACGTCCCCTATAAGTTGTCGTAGTGCGAAATTAGCACATGACAAGGTGGTCATATTGTAGAGTAACTCACATTCGAGGAAGTTGGCTAGCATAGTGCCTCTGTGGTTCTTTACACACAGTCCAATGAATTTTTCGTTATAATTCGTTTGTTTACCTATCTTGATGTTGAAATCTCCTATTACCACTGTGTATTTAGTTATATTTTCCCGTACAGCTTTGGAAATTATTAATCACAACACTTCTCAACTTTTTTGTCAACACAAGATCTTGTTGGTAACTACTAGTACTACTTTTATCTTTATTATTTTCTTTATTTTTATAATAATATAGATGACTCTATTTGTATATTTGATTCAGTCTTTATTGCCACTACGATTTCCTTTAATCTCTTATGTATTAGGAAGACATGGCTTGAATCTACTTTATCATTATTATATAACCATCTATCGATTATGTTCTTAGATTACTTTCATTTTCTGAATATCAAGAATTTTAAAGAATCAACGGTATAACCATGACATCATGGAAACAAAATAGTATTTAGAAAAGAAGCATTAAATGTTCATTTGTCGTTTCTTCAGTTGTTTTTAGTTTGTTTTCCTTCGATTATTTCCACAGATTACTTACAATTTTTTCCATTTTCGTTTGAATGGCGAATGAATTTAACAACAAAGCAATGATTTAAGTGCCGAAGCAAATATAACATCATAACAAGCAAAATACTATTCCTTTAATTCCTGAATATCACAGAAATTTAACGACGAAGAAACGATTTAGCCATGACATCATGAAAACAAAATAATAATAAATGAAGCTGTGTTAATTTGTTTTCCTTCGGTTGTTTCCTCAGATTACTTTCAATTTTCATCAATTTCCTTTGAATATCGAAGATGTTGCGGAAATTTAACAACAAAGCAACGATTTAAGTGCCGGAACAACCATTTGGACATAATGGACAAAATTTGACCGCTACACCAGTTAATGGGCAGTCGGATACAAGCTGTTAATAGTCGAAACCACCAAAGTGAACAAATTTTCTGATTAATATCGAGTGCCTGTAGCAAACCAACTGTGGCTAACTTTCCACTAAAATAATTACCCTAAAGCTAGTTTAGTAAAGTAGGGATAATTATTAATCAATACATAAGGAACAATTCTCGTAGCTGACTTGATGGGCCGTTAAAATAGTTTCGGTTCATTAAGTATTTGGGAAACGGAATTTTTCGAATCAATTCCGTCGTTATAAATTTCAGGTTTGACTGATAGTAATTATTACGTTATTCGATTTCATTTCAATACACCGGCCGATCCATTCGGTTACGTCTATTCAAATAAAATCATCCGAATGGAACATTTTTACATTCGGCCCTTCCTGGCGATGGGTTAATCTACAATTTTAATTTAATATCAAACGTTGTTAAGTCAAGCAAAAAATTAAATTTGTGTCGTTTTTCAATTAAAATCTTGCCAATTACTGAAGGTAAACAGAAAAATCTCTAATTGCAACATTTTCAAACAAAGTCTCTTTCTGTCTCTATATATCGCCCTGTCTTTCTCTCTCTTTATAAGCAATTAATTAGGGAAACGTGAAAGTAAACCCAAGAAAATTAAATCGGTTTCCGTTAGAAATTTTAGTCACCAAACCTGAACTTTCTGTAACATTCAAAACTTCCTTTCGTTCATTGCTTGAGGATGTACTAAAACACAGATTTTCAGATTTAACTTCAACCAAGTTCAGGATTTTCCGTATTTAAAGGATTATAGGGTTAACTAAGTAAAAATTATGAGAAAACAACGTACGTTCTGACTCTTTTATAGGGTAAAGCTTTATCCTTTAATGACCAAATAAAAAAAGTTTTTAAGTAAGAAACTACTTTCTTATATAAATGACTGTTTAATTTTCTGGAGCGATACAACTTATTGCCTGTGGGATTTTAAGCTTAAAATTCCTGGCTGTTGAACTAATAAGGGTTTATCTTTCTGATTTTTAAGTATGACAGTGAGGTAAGTGCTTCGTATAGCAATAGAGTTGACAGACGTTCAAGTCCTGGTACTTATTCTATTCTTTATTGTAAATCAGAAGGCAAACCAACCATTGGTATACCACCCAATCAGTATTATTTGAAAATGTCTTAGATTTAGTCCAATAAATAAACAAACAAATGAATTTAAAAAGCTTCTTCAATCTCTACATCAAAACACATTAAATATCATTAAATGAGCTGTCTTAAAAATCAAAAAATGAAACCAAAGCGCCAGTTTAAAATGTGATTTTAAATTCTTAACGCGTATTTCTTTGTATCCTTAATGGAATAAAATCGCTGTCTTTCGTTCTCGTATTTGTAGACACTTGACATTCAGGAAATCAACCTATTTCGGTTTTTGCTAGTTTTCTATTAACTTTTTTCCAACGATTTATTCGCCAAATTTGCTCATTTTGCTCTATGTTTACTCAGCTAAGTGAAAACCAACAGCGGAAACTTCAGAAAAATAAATTGATACACGTTTTCGGTTTTTACAACTTAGTTTAATGCCGTCGACATTTTTCTTAGATTTGTGCCAATTAGATTTAAGAAAAATAGTTTTAAAATAAAATATTTGTAGAAATTCCTATTGGATCTCAAATAAACGCAATGAAATTGCACCGAATACTAAAAAAAAAATAAAATCGTGTGTATTTGGGTGTTTTCGAGATCAGCTTAAGTTTGCACCCCGAAGGGTGACACATATAAACGAGATGTAAGTCTTGTTAGCTAACAAGGTAGCTTTATATTAAATTAGCCCGAGTTCGTTTGGAAAGATGAGAAAGCTAGGTTGGCAGTTTTCGAATTGTAGTCGAATAAGAAATCCTAGGTAAATAAGGTTGGGTGATGTTGCAGTCTTAATCCTGGGATAACAAGTGCAAGAACAGTGACGTTGGGAATATGCTTAGCAATGGGTTTAAAGCAGACTGGTTAGAAATGCGTTATTTTATTGTAAGGAAACCCAGGAAATTTAAGTTTTTTAATCAAACTTAGAAAACAAAAGTTAAAGTTTTTCTTAATGTCTTCACAAAGGCTTGTATTAAGTGAACCAGTTATAACTGAACAGAAGTTCCAAACATAAAAAGGCTTTGCATGGCTTTGAATCGGCTTTTGCAAACAAATACGCAAGTTATCGTAGCACAATTTAATCGCCAGAAATTCAATTTGATTGATGGGCAAAAATATCGACAGAAAAATGCTTTCCTAACCTAACTAAATCCAAATTGATATTTTCAATTGATTTATCACAATTTAACTGAAGTGCGCCTTTTAATGTTGATTTTGACGGTGCTTTGGACTTTAGTTATCAATTTTTATTATCTTCGTTACTCAGCGTGACTGAGTTCATTTTATTTGCAAAAAAATCCGTAACTACAGTTAAAAGGAAAATTAAATTTAAGTTAGCCTACAGTTTGCACATGATTGTAACTTTATTTATTTTAAGTTCTGATTAGAAGGTTGGAGTAAGATGTTCGTTTCGTAATGAAGGAAACATGTTTTCTTGAAGATTTTACATTTTCATCGAAATCTTTTCGCAAAAGTTTTATAAACAAATGCAGTAAGAGACAAGTGACACCCTTACATATCTTCTCATTAAAGCAAAAATATGTTTCAGTAAGTTATCTAACATTTCAGTAAAAAACTTTCTCAAATTCACATATTATACAGAATTAATCCCCAGTAATGCAAGACACAACGCGACATGTTGTTGGCAGTTTAAGTACAAAACCCGTACAAGGCGAACTAGCTTCGAAACCTTGTTACACGGAATTGAGTAGTTGCTTGTAGAAGATAAGCTGTTAATCAATCCTTCCCTGAGAAATCTATTCTGCAACGAGTCTACTAAGTATACGGATTGTACTGCATCTGAATCTAAATTTAATTCCCTTAAGAATCGACTGCTCTCTAAAGAACTACTCTTAATCTGATTAACCCTAGATGGCAATTTAGTTTCGTTTGGTTTGTTTTTGCAAATTAGTTAGTGTGCCTTAATTACTAACTCGAAGTTTACTTACTTATTTATTTAGAGGTTTTTAGTGACAAGTGACTTGTTTTCGTAACCAAGAATTCTTTAGAATTTTGTTGAATTTTTTAAGGTGCAGGAAACCTGTTGTCTTCTTTATTAGAATTTTTGTTGTTTTTTAATGTACGATATTCAGTACATGTTATCAATTTTTTATTAAGTACTTTTCTTGATTATAATTTAAAAAAAATTAAAGTTAAAGTCGACTGCTAAGCTCATCTATTCCTTTTAATAGATCCCTCATCTAAGTCGCAAAAGCAAGGACTGGGGTTCGAACTTGTGTAACGCAGCGGACCTTTATTCACTAAATTAAAGAGATGCGGATCTCGCTTTTTTTGCGGGATATTTGTGTTTCTTCTTGCTGTTTTTCTCCTTTCCCTTTTTTCTTCTTCTCATTCTCCCTTACTTCATCATCTTCCTGTGCTTTGTTCTTCTTCTTGTCTTGAATTTCCTTTTCTTCTTCTGCTTCTTCTGTTTTGGCTTTGTTTTCCTTTTTATTAGTTAAGGGTCGTTTACGATTCTTTTAAATTTCATTAATTCTACTCCTTTTGCAGCCCTTCATCTGCTAAAAGTAACAAGTCATAAGCTCTCATCTTCTCTTCTTTCGTTTTGGTTCATGTTCAGTATTTTCCCTCTTGGTTATATTTTTTATTAATGTTAGTAATCGATTTTCTTTTAGTTTTAAATATTTTTTTATTTGCATTTTTAGTAATTTTATTTTTCAGAGTGCATACGTTTCACTTTTGTTTTTACTTGTATCTCATTTGGATATTTTCTCCCTTAATACTCTTTTAGTATTTTCCCGTTCCTGGCCATTTTTGGCGTCTTCCTTCTTTACCATCTTGTTGCTTATGCCTCTCTGCGTTTTATTTTTAGTCATTTTGCCAACTTCTTTTAATTTTTTCAGTTTGTTGCTTCCCATACATGTTGCTAATTATTTTAACGACTTTCATTCTTTACTTTTCCATTTTTCTTAGTTTCTTTCTTGGGAATTTCTGTTCTCCTTTGTGCTGGAACTGCTTATGTATTTTCACTTTTCGTTTATTGTTTGTTCAGTTGTTTATTCTTTCTGGTTCTGCATCTTTGTAGTTTTCCTGTTTATTAAATTTTTTCGCTCCGTCTTTTCCCCTTCGCCTTTTCTCTTCATTTTTTCATTTTTTAATTCTTTTATCCGTTTTGCTTCAGATTTATTCTTTCGTTTTATTTGTATCCGCTCCTTCTTTCCTCCTTTTTCTGTTTTTCTGCATTGTGGTAGTTTTCCCATTTTTTGCTGTTTTTCTTTCCTCCCTATTCCTTTTCTTTCTTTTCTCTTTCTCTTCTCTTTCCCTTTTTTTCCTTCTCCTTTCTTTGTTCTTTCTTGCTCCTTGTTTTTTATTCTATTTTGTTTCTTTCCTTCTTGTTCCTACTTACCTTTTACTGGTATTTTTCTTTCTATTTCTTTCTTCTTTTATTTTTCTTCATTCGTTCCTCGTTCCTTTAATTTACCCGCTTTTTCAGTAATTACTTCGTACTTTGGTATTCGATTCCTCAATTCTTGATTTTCCATTTACTGGTATACTTTTAGAATTCTTTTATGTTTACGTGGCCTGTTTAAATTCTGGCTAGAGTTTTGCTATTTTGCTGTTTATATGTTATTTAAGTTTTGCATTAATCGTGGGGATTATGTTTTTTGTATTTGAGGTTTCTTCTTCTCATTATTTTGTTGCTAGCTCCTGTTGCCTTTTTTGCCGTTAATATTAAAGTTATTTCCTTTGTTTTTAATTTTCTATCTTGAGGTCCACCTTGTTCTAACCCTTTTATATATGTTTGTGTTTGAATTTTCTTTAACGTTTTAAACTGTATTATTTCATTATTCTTTTTATTTCAGTTTTGTATTAGTCATACAAACTCGTTTGAACTTTTGCTTTTGTGGCGCTGCTATTGCTTTGTCTGTCTGCTTCAAGTTCTACTTTTTCACTCTGTCTATTATTCCATTGCCTTTTGTTTTGCGTTTATACTGAATTTGTCAATTGTCAATTTTCCTTATTGTGTTTTTTCTTCAGTTCCTTCTTGTTTTCTTATTCTTTGTGCCGTTTTTCTTTCCTATTTTTCTTTTCCTTCCTTCCTAGTTTTTCTTTTCTCTATTCTTTTTTCCTTGATTGTTCTGTAGTTTTTTGTTGCTCCGGTATTTTGCAAAATGTTTTTGTTGTGCCTTCTTCATTATTTCATAAAACATTGTTTGGTGGTTATTCTTTGAATTTGTTCAGTTGTGGGACGGATTTCTATTTTTGCTATCATGTTATATGTCTTCTTCCAGCTCTAATTATTGTTACGTCTGTTTCTAGAATTTCTATTATTCAATTTTTTTGTTTTGCGTTTTTACTGAATTTCTTTTACTTTTATTCTTTTGTTCTTGTGTTACAACTTTTCAAATTCGTACGAGGTTTAGCATAAAAATTGAGACTGACTTTCTTTTAACCATGAATTTGAGTCCTTTCACAAATCAAGGTTATGCCCTTCAAAATATTGCCACTGGGCAGCTGCACACCAACGGAGGCGTTGTTTCTATTGTTGGTAGCAGTCCTGGAAGGCTTCTGCTGGAATGCCTTTCAACTCGTTGAGGTTACCCTCTTCTGGATATTATTCAAAGAACCAAAATGGCGCCCTTTCGAATAGTTTTTCAGCTGGGTGAATAAAGAGAAGTCACAGGGACTGAGATTCGGCGAATAGGGGGAGCTAGGGAACCACAGGATTGTTTTTTTTCTGCAAAAATTCGTTAATGGGGACTTTCGTGTTACAGAGGGCGTTATCGTGGTGCAGCATCCAAGTACGTTAAAATTTGATGGATGGTAAGTTATTCTCAGTGTTAATCAACGGTCTGACATCACAAGAGTTCTCACTCTTTCCACATTATCGTCCGTTTTTGAGGTTAAAGGTCTTCCCGCACGAAGCTCGTCTTCCACTTCTCGGCACTCTAAAAAGGCCTTCTGCTTTCTGAACACCTATACCCTGGATTGAGAATGTTCCCCATAAACCCTTTGTAACTTTTCATAAGTCACACCAGTGGATTCGCCAAATTTACACAAAATTTGATAGCACAACGTTACTCAAACTTTTGCCGGTCCATTTTTGTAACGCATCTCACAAATACGGCTTCACTTTTGACGCTCTTAACAATCGCGTAGCAACTGTAACAAGTTCAAACTTGTACTGAGTCTACGGCAGGGGTTATTCTAACTGCAGTGTGAAGGAGGAGTTTGAGGTTTGCGGACAGTGTTGCCACTCTCATTATTTTTCTGCCAAACCTCGTATACTCTACGCTTTTTGCTCCTTTTGGTTTTATATTCATTCTGATTCTTGCTCCTGGTCAGTTTTACTTATTTTTTTCTACTTCTAATCTGTCTTTTTTCTTTCTTGATTTATCACTTTTTGAATATTCCTCTTTTGCAATGTGTTTGTCTAACTCTTCTGTGTTTATTTTACCGATTTACTCATTTTTGTTGTTCTTTCTTCATTATTTTGTATTGCATTCTTTGATTATTGTTTGTTATTTTAGTTCGGCATAAATTTGCATAATTTGAATTTATTCACTTATTGCACAGTTTTCTATCTTTGTTATCCTTTTTTGTGACTTCTGGTGACACCAGTTCTAATTACTTAATCATATTATGTCTATTTAACTATATCTATCATTTTGTTGCCCTTTGTTTGTTTCAATACTGAAACTACAGCGTGATTTTTTAAAAACTCAATTGCAGCAGGCCGAATTCTGACTTAATACAGACAGTTCTAAAGTTATTAAGACAGAATATGGCCTGCTGCAATTGAGTCTTTAAAAAATCACATTGTATTTTTATGTGTTCATGAATTTTCAGTCTGCTGCCTTTTAAAGTTTCTATCTTCTACATTTTGCCTTTTGTTCTTTTTTTTTTAAAATTCTCAGTCAACCTTTTTAATTATCTCTGTCTATGATGCTAATCATTTCTATTTTTTCTAATTCCTTTATTTATATTTTCGATTTATATTTTTGGGTAATAAGTATTTTTCATGTTGTTCGCGGAATTTAAAGCACTTTTTTGTTTTTTTGCCATTCCTAGTCATTGCTACTTTTTTGCATTTTCTTCAGTTAAAACTTCAATCTATACTGTTAAATAGTAGGTAGTCTTTAGTTCATAGCAAACAAAAGTCGAATTACTTTCCCCTTTGGTTTCGCTCTGTTAATTTGTTTAAAGTACTCTTTTTTTTTAATAACGCAGTTAAAAGTAACTTCTAAAAGCTGTAAAGATTGCTATTTATTTATGTAAAATTTGTGATTGACCCTCGTATACTACAGGTTTACTTCACCGAGAGCTTTCTGAAATTTTAGACAATTTGGTTTTCCGCCTACTTTATTTCTTTCTTTCCTTTTTCGTTTCTCCTTTTTCCCTTCCCGTTGTTTTTCCTTCTTTACTTTTCTATAATTTTGTATTTTGTAAGAAATTGTTGCGACCCTTCTATGTTTACATTGCCTGTGTTTTAATTTTAGTTATGCTTTCTTTATTCTTTCACATAGCAATTTATTTTTAGTTAGCCTTTGTTATTTTAGTTTTGCATTAATCGTACAGGTCTTTTTTCTCGTTCTTTCTTTCTGTCGTTTGTAATCATTTCTACTTTTACTAATTTTTATTTATATTTTCAAACCTTACTTTTATGTCGAGTTCGAAGTCCCTTTTTTGAGTTTTCCTTTATTTGCGGAATTTTTCTTAATTCTTCCTTTCTCTCGTTCCTAATCTCTGTAATTTTTTGCAATTTTTCCAGCGTTCAGTTTATAGCAATCCAAAATGCTTTCCCTGAGGTTTAACTCTTTAATTGTTTGTCGGTCTTTTCTTTTTAAATCTGTAACATAGTTAAAAGTAACCTATAAAAGCTGTAAGGATTTCTCTTTAGTTACGTAGCTTTTGTGACTGGCCCTCGTATGCTTCACGTAGTGAATTCCTGCAGCTTTCTGGGATTTTGTTTTTGGGCGTGCTTTATTATTTTTTTGATCTTCTAATTCTGGAATTTTGCACGATTTTCTGGTATCTTTGTTTATTATTTTTTATATTCTATAAATTTGGGTTACTCTTACGATTTCTTTTTTATTTCAGATGGCTTGAGGTGGTTCTACATGTAAGTCCTTATTGCTTTCATAAATTCAGGTTTTTAAAGTATTTTAGGATTTGAAGCAATTAATCCTGCGGATTTGTGGATTTTTTACATGTGTTCGTTTAAAAATGAAAAATTAGGAAAATTAATTTCCTTAATCCTCCATTCTCCTGTACAAATTTAACATGTTAAGCAATTCCGCTCTCCAAATCCAAGTAAGACAGATTAAGATAGATACGTCTAAACGGATGAAGTATAACAGTGCGGAAGTTCACTACTTCATCTTTCAGTGTTTCAGTTTAATATAACAAACGAACAACAAATCCATACGAACTGCAACCGCGAGCTACAATTGTATTTCATACAAGCACTCATTTGAACAACGTTCAGCTTTATTTGAAGATTTCTGATTGATGTATACATCGGACAAAGCCTGCAATATACGTTTTCCCTTCTTTTTGTGAGCGTTTCACCCTGTGAAAAATATTTTTTGATGTTGCATACAAGGAAATTTCGTAACCGTCAAGGATGAACGTAAAAAGGGAAAAATCAGAACGTGAGTTTTGCACGTTTTACAGCTTGTGGGGTTTGGTCAATTACACTCGTTATCAGAAATGGACTTTCGGTTGTCGTTTTACCTCCGCATGGCAAAAAGGACCCTCTTTTTGATAAAATGGTTTCGCCTTTGTAATCCAAGGGGGTTTATTGTGTATTATTACACGCACCTTAGTATACTTAGCAACGAACCGTGCGGTTTCGCTTTGATCTCGTTGTCCTTATACACGATTTTAGATGAAAATACACGAGGAGATGTAGTTAACTTAAATTGAATAAGCATCAGAATTTGGTTGAGTTGCCCGTCTTTTCGAGTAAACGTAAACTGTAACCAGTCGAGCACGAAAATCTCTTGTCAGGAATACTACTTGTTAACTTTATTTAATTAAGTCTTCGGTTAGGCCTTGAAAAATACAAAAACGTCGTTTCAGTCAGTACGCCCTTACGAAAGTTTGATGTTGTTCCGGGAACAAATTCAGGCAAATGGGGGTGCCTTATTTCTCCTTCGGAATAGATTGCAGTATGGAATTTTCACTGTTTGGTAGGCTGAAACTCGTGTATTACTTTCCTACATTAAAACTTTGACAAGAATTCCCGCATTTTATTAGAAAGTTTATAACCATAGCTTGGGTTGTTTCTTTGGCAGGGTGAATTGGGGGAAGTTCCGATATTACTAATAAATCAGCCTATGCTTCCAGTGCAATTTTTTCAGGAAAATTCGACAAATGTGCTCGCGAAAAGGAAAAGCTTTTAAAATAAGAGAAAAACAAGCCGAATTTTATCGAAATGTATATTGAAAGCTATTTATATTTATTTCGTTGCGTAGTTTTCCGTTTCTGGGGAAGTTGTATAGTGAATCACGGTTTAATGCTTCAGGAAAGCTTGCTATGTATAAATATATAGTTTCCTGAAGTGCGTTAGTTTCAGCGAGTTTAAATTCTCGTAGTTTATTAGCTTTGTTTACAAACTACAAGACTGAGGTTTGGAATATTGATTTACTGACTTGTGTAAATATTACCGTGAAAAATCATGTTTTTCTTCATCTAATTCTTTATTTTGGTATTTCATAGAATTACGAAAGCCTGGGGCGATTTTATTGTAGGTGGTGTTTAAGTATATGCAAAATCGCTTAGGATGATTCAAATTCTAATAAAATTTAGAAAACTCAAGAATCCAGAAAAAATCGACAATTTTAATTTTCGCCCAAAGCAATTCAAATGTTCACAAAACAAATTAAGAAGTTCATAAACTTAATCAAACCAAATTTCACCTCTACTTAGTGTTGAACGTGGATTATCTAAAATCTTAACTCGAACATTGTTCAATATTGTTCTTCCACGTGGTAAGAGCTCTTTAATGGGATACGCACTGATAATCTTAAAGGATAACAAGACAACATAAACTAATTTATACTAAACAAGCACATTAAGCTTTTGTAACGTAAACCACCGACTGTATCCGTAACGTGAAACATTTGGGAACATTGTTGATAAGGATAAGCATTCAAGTAAATTGGCTCGGCGATGAGTTTTGGATTTTTGATGTTTGAAGCTTCAATAATCGTTACTTTGTTTAGCAAGGAAATGATTAAGTTGTGTGAAAAGTGGGAAAGTTTACAGGTTAAAAAGTGCAGATTTAGGAAGGTTTCTGGGACTTTGCAGAAGTTTTTAAAGGATTTTAACATTATTTCGGAAAAATAAACAGCATTTTGGTATTATTTATTTGGACATTTTAATCCTTTTAGAAACCACCTCCTTTGTTAAGTCAATTTAATTTAAAAAAATAAATTTTAAAAACCACGTTTAATAATTGACTTTTTTGGAATTTTTCCAGAATTTTGGCGGGGTTTTTGAACTGCCGGTTTTATTTATTAATTTTACTTGTTTCCTTATTGGGCGAGGTTTGTTTATTTAATTATGTCTATTTTCTGCGATTTTTGCAGGGTTATAGAAGAGTTTTAGTTTAGTTCCGGTAATTCTTGAATTTTATTTATTTATTGAGCGAAATCTGCCTACTTAGTATGGATTCTTTTGGAATTTTTGCCGTTTTTTAGCTTTGTAATCAAAACATTTAAAACTGGTTTGAGGTTTGAATTCCTTCAGAAACCGTTTACTTTGTTGATGTTGTTATCCAAACAAACCAATAAAACTTATTTCAAAAATTAAAATTTTAGAAGTTGGACTGCCTATTATATTTATTATTCTTTGTGTTTTATTTATTTATCTATTGGACGAGGTTTCTCTATTTAATTATTGATTTATTTCATTTTTTGCAGGATTTAGGTTGAGTTTATAGACAATTGTGACTTTCCTCGAATTTTTAATCTCTTTGTTGCAGAAAGGTCTCTACTAGTAGGGAAAAGTCTTCGTTTCTGCCTTTTGTCTTTTACCCAATCGATTTAACAGTAGAAACAGTTCGACCAAGAGAAGGGTTTAATAAAAAATAGAAAGAATTTGAGAACTTATGTAGGAAATTTTATCAGCTTTGATTTTGTATATAATGACTTTTTTGCTAAGATGCACCATCTTCTAGATATAAGCAATAAAACAAAAAAGAGACCTTCCCAGTCCCCCCCTGCACCCCGCTCACCACCTATGTCCGGGGACTTTTAGTATGTTTACCTCCTAACGACTCCAAACAAAGCCCTGAAGTCAAAAATTGTGACACCCTCCATGCATTCTACAATCCCTTTATTGACTGGACTATCAGACTAATCAGAAACTTTTAGGATATTATTGAGGTTTTAATTCATACAAAAATTTTATTGGGGCTCTCATTAAAACAAGCCCATGAAATTTATTTAAAAAATTAAAATTTGAAAATTTTGCACGATTTCGTTAAGGTTTTCATTCAAGCGGGTCTCAAATTTTTTTGAAATAATTAAATTTAGAAACCTTTCCATCTTTTCCGTAGTTCCTGAATTTTATTTATTTAGTTAATTAATGGAATCGGCAGTACGGCAGAGTGGGAGGGCAAGTACTGCTATAAGTATAGAGAGTTAAGCAAAGGCTGGAATGGGTGACCACTCTGCGGCTCTTTGTGTCCGGCCCCCTCGACACTGTAAAGGCATAAGAGGGCAAAAGAAAACGAAAGAAAGAAAGTTAATTAATGGATGGATTTTCCACTTAAGTATTGATATTTTTGAGATTTTTCAGAATTTCAGGTTCTTTTAAACATTTTAGGCTTTTTATATTTTTAATCCCTTCAGAAACTTATTAGAGTTGTCATACATACAAGTCCATACAATTTATTAAAAAAATTAAATTTTGAAGACTTCCCGTCTTTAAACTGGCAGTTTTTTCTATAATTCTTGAACTTCGTTTATTTCATCATTGTTATTAATTTCTTTGTTTATTTATTGAGGAAATTTTGCACCTAAATGTTGATTCCTTTTTGAAAATTTTCAGAACTTCAGTTGGGTTTTTGAACGCTCTAGAGACTCTACACCTTTACGAGTTAATCCCTTCTCAAACTGCGTTATTTGTTGGGTTTTTATCCACACAAATTTATAAAATTTACTGAAAAAAGACTCATTCGAACTGCCGGTTTTTTATGTAATTATTTTTGAATTGCATTTATTGCGTTATTTATTAGGGAGATTTGTTTTCAATTTTTTAGCATTTCAATTGGGTTTTTGAATATTTCCAACATTTGTTGGGTTTTCAGTCTCTTCAGAAACCGGCTACTTAGTTGAGGTTTGCATCCAAACAAGTCCATAATATTTACTGATTAAATTAATTTTTAAAGACTTCTCACCGTTGTACAGCCAACTTTATTCTGTACCTAATTCATGAATTTTACTTATTAATTTACTTATTCGGCAAATTATTTGCTGAAATATCGTTTGTTTTGATTTTTTGGTTTTTTGGATTTGTTGGTTTTTTGAACATTTTGACTGTTATAAGTATTTAATGCCTTCACAAACCACCGTATGCGTTCAGGTTTTCATCTAAGTAAATCCATAACATTTATTTCAAAATTTAAATTTTGAAACCTTTTATCTTTGAATTTGCAGTTTATTCTCTAATTTTTGAATTTTATTTATTCATTTGTTTATTGGGGTTTTTCACTGAAATTTAGATTTTTTTTCAGGATTACAGGGAACATCTTTGGCCTTTTTGAATTTTTCTTCATAAACCGATAATTCGCTAAGGTTTTGATCCAAACAAGTCCATAAATTTACTAGAAAAATCGAATTTTAAATGTCTCTAATCTTTTTTCATCTGTCGGTTGTATCCTTTGATTCTTGATTTTTATTTACTTGTTTAGATACTTCTTATTCATTGGAGGGATCCTACTGCTTAACTGTAAATGACGTTTTTGCTATATTTCCTTACTATTCCTGCTTGTACCACCCCTCTTTTTATTTGTTCACGCACCGAAATTATTTTCTCTACGAGTTATGCCCATTTATTTTAATTATTTTTGAAGTGACAAGAAAACTATCGGTTATGTTTGTTATTTCAAACGTTTATCGTTGTCTATTGTTTTCAGTTACTTTAACAATTTGAATGTACTCTTCACTATTTTCCGTTTTAGTTTTAGTATTATTATTTGCTTTCGCTGTACTCTGTTTATAACTATAGAAAATAAATGTGTTGATAACGCTTGATAAGTATTTGTTTACTGCATGATAAAGCCTTTTATGTTAGCTGAAGTACGATTTCCCTAACGGCGATGAGGTTGATAGCATTTTAGTTTTAGTTCAAATCTACATAAAACATTACCATTATGTTGTATTTTATCAAAATGTAATAGAACGAGTTTTCTAAATTCTCCCGTTATCATTTTATCTTGTATATCAAAAGTCATAGTCTATGACTCAAAAAAGTTACAGTCAAGCGTGTAAATTCTCCCTTCATCTTGTTATCTTTTATATTTTGTAAAATGTTGTGAATAACCTAGAAATTTGTAAAGGAATCGCTTTGGAAAGCCTCGAAACATGGCGTTTCTGCCTTGAATAATTCAGTAATTTGAGGAGAATCCTCAATTATACCCCAAGACCATTGAGTTAATGGTTATGTCAGGATCTTGAACAATTTGGGAAATTCTGACGTGTCTAAGTTTGCTGTTTTGTTAAGATTTCCACTTCGTAAACAACAAGTTTTCCAAAAAAAAATTCATATTCTAATTCGACCTCATATTTTTATTTAAGTAATACAAGTGGGGGTTTTCTGTCTAAGTTGTGTCCATTAGCATTTAATTTATGCTAAACGTTAGTGTTTAACTAATTTCCATGAGAAATGTGGCACGTTTGAAATTAATTAGACGAAAACTTGCATAACCGTATTTTACAAGTGTTGTGATATAAGCAAATGGTGTGGAGAAAACGTACATAACGCCCGAATACAAAGCAAGCCCTGTCATGTTTACTGACGGCCTAAGTGTAAACAAGTGTGCTGTGCTCGATATTTTACGTATGAGCAAATATACGGTATTGTGTTCATCGGAAATCAGTGCGTAGTAATCAACAAACAAGTCCTGCTAATTTCTGGGGATGCTTTGGGGAATTATTTGCTTTAGTTGATGAATGTTTTAACATGTTGGGCACGTAGTTGTTTCTAAATCGGATATAACGGGGATGAGTTTTTCTAAGTTTCTATCTTTCTCGCTGGGAAAATTTTGTTGGCGGTCACCTTAAGATAAATATCAAAAAATTTCAGCTTAGTTGCTTTGAAGACAAACTATCAAATTTCTTGCTAACCAAAATTCCTAAGTGCCTGACTCTCAAAAGCGGCAGTCACCCATCCATTTGAAAATGAAGGAGTAATTAAGATTCTCAAAAGTGCCATAGTCACTTCCTGGGATTAAAAATGCGGGAGTGACTATGACTCAAAAAGTTATGCTTGAATTGCTAAAGGATTGTAAGGTCAAAATGAAGTGCCTGAAAATTCTGTTATTTACACATTTAATTAAATAAAATTAAATCTGTTATTTTCAGGTAGAATTTCAGATTGAGTGAAACGAAAGAACTAAGAATTTTAATATAAATCTAAGTTAGATGTATTAAATAATTTCAAGCCTATTAAAAATTCAGAACAACAAATGTTAAGACTTTCCTACCTGAAAAAACCTGATAAAATTTCTGTTCCTTCTGCTCCTTCGCTACAGTGTTTAGTAAAGCGATTGTAATAAATATAGAAACGTCAGTGTTGTTATCATGACTGACACTGCCAATATCTCTTCCTTACAAATGTCACCTTTGCTCTTTCTTACAGTCGTGTTCATCTCCGCTTTCACCCACATAAAAAAAATAATCTTCCCGCACACTTCCTCAAAATCCACTCGTATAAGACGTAATTTGGCGAATTTAATTACACCAAAACTGATTCAGTGTAAATAATTAATAATGTTACTTAAAGCGAAGCTTGATTATATCCATCCGAACGAGTGGAGCTGAAATTAATTCTACAATCTGTTCCCGACTCCCACTGTGTTTCGTAATACTGATGTTTAGTTTACTACGAAATTTCTTGAGCAGAAGTCAAAGCCGAATTATTAAATTGAATAAACAGTTATGTCAATAATTTCAAACTGTTTATTTTGGCAGTTTTTCATGAGCTTTTCCAGTTTGCTGCGAAGTCTGGTTTCTATTTTTAAATGTCGGGTTTAAATTGTTTATTCGAGTTTAACTTTTGGATTATTTTTAAATTTTAGTAACACGGAACTGAGTTGCCAGATAATCTTATAGAAAACGTTTGTGTTTATGAATGATTTTATAACACAAGAAAGGAGATAACTAACAATGTAAACATTCCTCCGTGTTTATGATTAGAAATTCAGTAACTGTGACTTCCACAAGTCATGATTATACCCTTTGATTAAACACTGTCTCCGATTGAAAGGCGAGATGTATGTTTGATTAATAATAAAAAAGGAGATAATCAAAATTGGAGTGAAATTAAGCTATAGGGATTCCTTTACGAGGAAGCAACCTTTTGGTATTTTCAGCATCTGGAAAATAATCCTTTTTGGCTAATAAATTCTGCTTCGTTATTTGATTATTTATTTAATTTAGATAATTTCAAAATCGGCGAAGCGATTTGATCAAAACTTTTTTCCAGCGCGTGTGTACAGGAAAAGAAGTGAAATGTCTTAACAATGTAAACCTTTCACCGTGTTGTAATCTGATTAAAAAGCGTAAAGGTACGCGTATTGAAAAAAGCGGTGAGGGATCAGATTTAAGTGAGGCCAAAATAGCGTTCTGTTGGTGAAAAGCGGGAGTTTTGGAAGGTTAAATCCTGAAAGGTGTAGAATTCGTTTTAGGTAACCGAATGGATTTGCTATATTTAGGTTTTTCTGTTCATTTCTGTTGCTGAAATCTATTTGAAGGTTTTTTTTTATGAAGCGTTGCCAATTTTTCAAAGTTGTTAGGCGGAGAAAAAGTCCTGAAATTGCCATGTCATTAATTTTTCAGGCGAAGGTACAACTAAAACTTGAATTTTTAAAATTTCATTAGCGTTTGATAGGAAAAAGGTAGAAAGGGTTCGACATTAATTTTGATTATATTGTCGAAGCAGACAGTTTTCTAAAAAAATCATGTAATTTGTCGTTGTGAATTTTTCAGAACTTTTATTAAAACGTCTGACATTCGCTTGAAATAACTGTAATTACTAATAACTAATTGAAAAGATTAACCCTGAAACTTGTTCGTTGAGGATAGACAGAAGGTTGGGTTAGGTTAGGAGGGAGGATTTTAACAGGATTTAATCCACCTAATTTAAAGAAAAGTATTTAAATTTCAGAACCTTTCAGCTAGTTGTCCAATTAGCACCAATTGAAATCGATTCGTTTTCATTAAGTGACTTTCGGAAGTCATAGTCTAACTAACTGGAGCAAGTACGACCCACAAGTCATAATCACTCCCTCCGATTGCTTTTTGAAAATATATTTTAACCAAGTAAATCACGTTGCTTCCTCTATTAATTTGAGCTTTCGTGATCTTCAAGTTTTCTTACAAATCCTGAAAATGAGCCTCCAGAAGCTCTAAACAAATTTCTTCCAAAGTAATGAATATGAATTCGAGCTAAAACTCTCTTCTGAAAAATTACTACAAGCTTGTCACATTAAGAAAAAATTTCCTAAGGAAAGTGAGTGTAAAGTTTTATGCCGACTGTAGATAAAAACGTCGCGTTATAAATTTCAGAGTTTAATAAATGTCTCATGGGAAATATGATAATTTGCCTTTCCCTGCATACTCAAACAGACATTTTCAGAGATTTCTGTAAAAAATTACCTAGCGCCCCATAAAGTGCTTTTTTACTCCCCACAAAAGCCCATTGTGGTTGATAAAAAGTATTTTCATAACCTCACATTTTTTAAATTTGCATTTAATGGTGTAATTTTTACTCAGCCTGCAACGTAAATAAATTTCATAAATTTGGCAAAAAATAGCTCGCTGCGTACGACTAAAAAAAATGGACGAGTTTAGATCACTCTGATTTCCTTTTTAACTAAATAAATGCACAAAACCAAACATAAGTCCCATCAGAATCGAACTTTAGTCCTTTATAGACCCAACTCTTCCAGATTTACTTCGGAAGCCTTCAAAGCAAAAAAGGGACGAATCCTTTGCATCCTTCAGGCGCCGGGATGTATTGCTTTTTTTGAGCACTAACACCCCTTTTCAACCCCTAAGTTTTGGAAAGCTTCATTTAAAATCCCATTGAAAATTTTGATTACCTATCTCAGGCTTATGAATTTTGCTAGAAATTTAAAGCTTGCTCTTTAATTTGTTTGGCTTTCAAGGTAAAAAATAAAAAGAAATTCTTTCAAAGAATATTTTATTTCGTTATTTCGATCTTTCGGGTCCTTTTCGCCGGTTAATATTTCCTTTGAACGTTCGCTTGAATTCGCAATGAGGGTGATGTTTGCTGATTTCGAATTTAGATAAGACTAGATTTGATTATCTCGATAAGGAAATATTTATTTTCGAGCGCCGTTTAAAAGTGGCAGAGGGGAAATTTTGTCATATTTTAATTAACTTTGAGATTTTTGATAAAAAATATCCAGCTTGAACTTGATTTCTTTGCTTCGTAAGTTCATGAAGTTCAGGTTTTACTTTTAAATACCTTTAAGGTGAAGTTAAAAAACTTTGTTCTTCGTTTTCCTCTTTGTTACAATTGTTAGATGTAAAGGAAATTGGCCGGAATTTTTAAGGAAAGAAAGTCTGTAAACCTAATAAAAAGTGCTGAAATCTCCTGAAATTCGTCTATGAAAAGGTGGTTAGGCTTAATTCTTTCGAAAATTGGGGTTTATTCCTGTGAAAGTTTCATCCTGATTCAGCTAACTCTCTGTATAAAAGCACTTTACTACAAACAAATCATCAAAAAGATTTATATTTTAATCATTCCACCTACGTCTGAAGTTTCAAAGTAAGTGCAAACCACCTCAAACTATCCTCTAAAAATCACAAAAATTTACAAGTATCCGGAAAAAATCATCCTCAAGTTACTCACCTTTTCTGAGACTTTCTCTAAAATTAAAATAAAAAAACTCGAGAAGTACACTTCACTTTCACAAACACGTACGTACGAGATGAAACCGAATACACAGTGCGTCTGTGCGACCGAGCGTCGCGATGTTCGGATGAAGACTAAAAGCGCCGGTTGCCATGGTCCATGCTCCTCGGATGCTGTATCACCGTCGTTTTCAACCGATTTTCCCCCATTCCCCACGTATTACTTCAAGCAATACGAATTATTTAAGCGAATTATTAATTAACAATCATATTTCGGTTTACACGTTTTGAATTAATCATTTTGTCTTAGGATTTGTGTGAGAATTCACGAATTTGTATTTATTGTTCCAAAACACTAATTAATTGGGACGAATAGCTCCGGGCGTTAATCTGGTGGAATTTATGGTAGTTTAGATCCAAAAAATGCAGCTTGACATTTAGAAGGTGGCGGTATTTTTAATAGCACAATTCGTGAATTTTAGTTAGTTGTTCGAAGGGTCTAATTACTTGGGATGAATGACTTCAGACGTTAATCTGGCGGAACGTATGATAGTTTAGATCCAAAAAAACCAGCTTGAAGAAGGGCTTGGAGAAGGGCGGTGATAATCGTATTTATTCGTAATCAATGGCCGAGGAAACGTTTTTCTTCAGTAACAGCATTGAAACCATTAATGAAAATCGTGAAAGTCAAATACTCACCTTTCAATATTATTACTTATTACTAAGATCATTCTTACAAGCAAGGCAAAAGAAATACCTACTGTAGAATAGAATTTAAGAAGTATAAAATTAGATAAAAATCGAATTACAATCAGGATTAGATTGAAGCCTTCTTAAACTTAAACACAAATATTTAATTAACTCTGAAATGATGAAATAAGTAAGCACAAACTTCAGATATGCCACTTTTCATAACAATCCCCCTTTTTTTTAAGTCGTTTAAGGACACCTTGTTTCACACAATTTCTCAAATGAAATGATGGAGAGCTCTTACTATTTAAGTTAAACGTATTCCCTTGCTTGTTTAAAGTTGCCCAAATACCGAAGGCATATAATTATAAGAATGAATTAAATGCGGCTAAATTGTTCTAAATCATAAATGGTGGAGTATTTACGTCCATTAGCAATTCTAATCTATTCAAAAGTTTCCTAAAAGAAAGCAGATGAAGACGCTAGAGAATCAACCACTTTTTTTTGCGGAACATCAAAATTTTGTCAATGGTGGCAGGGCCTAAACTTCATTAGAAAAGGTGTGACATTAATGGAAAAGATAGATATCCCGAACTTAACTTGTTATTTAAAAAAGTGTACCAATGATACAGAGTAGTTAAAAAAGCGTCGAAGTATTGAGTACATTTTCTGCCGATTAGTTAATAGGAGTATTAAACAGCTGAAAACGAGAATCGATTCAAGTTGATTTGATGGAAAATTTAACCACCACGATTGGTGGAAAACCTCAATATTTTATTACAAAATGAATCATGAACTAATGAAAAAACAGCATATACTACATACCAGTAACAGTTGTGCTAAAGTTACTAAAATATCACAAATGGTGGAGTAACCGAAGCATAAATAATTAATTTGTAATTCGCGTTCTTATTACAGATAAACAGCGAAAAAAATTAGAAATTTAATTACGACTAACTACTTTGTAATAGGGCTTTGGTTTATTTGTTATAAGATTTTGCGTGAATTAAGTGTAATACGTCCCTGTTGTTTGAAGTGTAAGCCAGCCTGAAGCTTGCAGAATCCGGGTGAATAATGCCAGATCGGCGTATTCTTGTTGTTGCGAAATAATTAGGAGAAATCCCAAATATGACGACCGAATAGATACTCTAATATTTCTTTCAGTGTATTTCTTTGTTGAAAAGTCCGGGGAACCACCGATTGCGAGGAAATGCCAGAGCGGCGCCAGTCAAGGTCCCCCGCCCGCGTACAAAAGGCGCGTTTCGGCATCTTTTTCTAACATCGTTTTCGTTTTACGGGAAAGAAAAGAAACGAATCAGAGTATAATCAGCTTTCAAATCATCGGTCGGTAGCGAATTCTCGTTCCAGGCTTTGGTAGGAAAAATCCCGTAAAAGCCCCTCGTTTTAGTTTTGGAAAACTATTTTACGGCATATTTGTCCGATTCTTATAGAGAGTGCCTTACCGTTTCGGAAAAATATAGTTCTATGTGAAAGTTTCGTTGAAGTTTAGTGTTTGGTTAAGTACCGTTTTCACACGGTTTCGTTTTGGATCAAATAACCTCAAGCCCTAGCAACCCCGTTTGTCTTCGCACCCCCTTCGAGCCCAAAGGACACCATCCCTGTCTTTGCCGACCGCGGCTACTCTCCCTGGGACACGAACCCTACCATCGTTTCCACTGGGCCACCCTCAACGAAGCCCTCTTTACATGCCGATTGCGATGGTACCACCTTCAACCCCATTTAGTACTGTATGTCACGGTTTACTCGTAGACAGGCACTAGTAAACTTTGTCTGTAATTTAAGTACATCACGCGCCCTTTTGTTTAATCTATTCGGGCGAAGTGCTCAATTCTTCAATCAGTGCGTATTATATTTGCTTCAGTGGCAATGAGTCGAAACAGTGAGAACTGTCCCGGCGTTTACCCATTTTTGTGTTGCATGTTTAAAAATTACTTGTAATCAGATTTTTAATTTAAGCTTTGTTATAACCACTCATTTTATTGCGATTAAGGGAGCCTAGTTGTTAACTATGTTTGCAGTATCCCGAGTAAATGTGGCATCCCTCAATCCCTTTTCACGTAAAATAAAATATAACTTATGAATTCATCCCATGTCTTATTTTAAATAATTCTTACATACATTAAACTTCTTTGTTAATTCACTTTTGCCTTTTATTCGTGTTTTGTGTTTATTTTAAAATAATGGTGTAAAGCCTGGAGAGCCTGGCTACCAGTAGCAGTTTTCTTTCAGTAAGAAAGAGTAACTAGCATCTAGCAATAGGGTGCAGTCACCCCAACCCCCTCGAGCCCAGAAGGAACCATCCGCGGTACGTTACTCGAGACCAACTTGATTTACGCAGTGGCGCCCATTTTTCCTACCAATTACGACACCCCATCTAAAGGATTAAACGTTTTGACCCCCCTCTTCTCCGCTGCTTGTTAGCCGCGAGCCACCGACTTGACGTCGCCCTCTAGGTGTCTTAGTGCGGAATTAGCACGTGACAGCACCAATTTCAATATACTGATTTCTTCGCTTGCTGAACCCCTTAAAGCTATGAAAATGGTGGAGAAATTGGGTATTTAAAACTAGTTGGTGGTTTAATAAAAATTAAGGGATGGTAGAGACGCCAAGAAATATATTTTAAGCTTTGGAAAAATAGTGGAGCCTTAAAACTGAACTTTAAAAAAATGGTTTATATGTATAGTAAGTAAAATTAAATCATCAACACTATTTCGGGCATTAAGAGGCCAAATAATACTTTTCAAATGATGAAGCCGTTAAATAAATCTTTTACGACTAAGTAGTTTCTACGTTTCTGTATAACTTAGAGTGGAACGAAATGGTGGAGGCGTCGAAGACTCCCCTGGAAGTTTCAAGACTTCGTTACAGTTTTCTTGGTTTTATATCCAAAAGCTAAACAAATGGTGGAGGTGCATAACGCCTAACTTAGTATAACTTTAGTAAGCCACATTAACTCGTGTGAGTATTTTTAAAAGCTGAGAATACCGAAGGAGATAAAATAGGTTGAAATTCATTTGAGTATGGTTAAATGATGGGGAAGCCATATTGTTATTGCGAGATTGTAGGGACAAAGCTACTAATAATAGTTTAATTGGTTTTACTAGATTAATAAAAATGGTGGAAGGCTTTGTGGATTTGATTAATTAACAACTGAAGTGGTGGAGTCCTGCGATTTATTGCAGTGTTGTTTCGTATACTTTACTTATGTATTTGTAAATGGCCACGCACAAGCTAGCTTATGTGGCCACGGTAGTTTTTTCATTTTAATACTATTGTAATTCTGGTGTGTATATTAAAGTTATATAATTAGGTGGTGAATCCCTTTAACAAGGCTACTGAAATTCAAAAGGTGGTAAAATCCGGCGAGGAATTTTATTGGTAAAAAATATGTAATCCACTACTTTGAATCCTGCTGCCATTTTATATGCCGCGATACTAAAAAAAGCCTTTAAATTTCTTCAGTGTCTTAAGTTTCATCAGTGTTTTACAACCTGAGGTCAAGCTTGATTTTATTATTTTACACCTAATAGAATACACTCTACATATTATTTACATTGCTTGCTAGAAAGCGAGAAGTAGTATGTACTACATAAGAGTAATAACGAGCTTTATCTGTGATTACATCAATCGCCTGCGCGCTTACGATGAACGAACTCTATACATTATTTTTTTCCTTAATTACTGGGCAGCTTGAAGTTTCTTTATTTAATTGATTGTTTTTCACTATGTATTTAAATAAAGTTCAGGAATGAACATTTTTAAAATTTTTGTTTAAACACCTTAGGTTCCCGAAATTTGACGTAGTAAAATCAGAAACCGAAGTTTATCCATATACATATTTTACTAATGCAAACGTGAGTTAAGCTAAATTGTTGCTTCAAAAATAGTAAAAGCTAAACTGAAAATTAAAAAAATCTAAATTGAGAATTAAAAACTGTAAACTGAAAATTAGACAAATCTAAAGTGAAAACTAAAAAGTCTCAACTGAGAACTAAGAAAAATCTAAACTCAAAATTTCAAAAAAGAAAATTAACAAATCTAAATTAAAAACTAAACACAGGGAATCCACCCAAAAAAATTTTCAAAGACTTAATATTGATAGCTTGATTCACAAATGTACAACACCGACAGCCCGCGTAATACAAAATCGCTTTACTGAAACCGAACAGGCTAGGGTTGCTTTGATCACAAATGGATTCATCCGTTGTAAATTCAGCCCGAAGCTAACGCAATGCAGGACTTGCTTTTAAAAAAAATCCACAGCTCGCTATGTCAAAATTTATAAAATTCTGAGTTTTACTTTTTTTTTGAATGAACGTAAATTTTTGGGTGTGTAGGTATTTGGCAAATGTAAACTACCAATTCACTCGTAGTTGTTTCTTTTAAAGTTTCAATTTTTGAAAAATTTGTAATTAAAGGTAAATTTATATTAAAAAGTACCTACTAAAATAAAGGATGAGCTGAAGTTTACTTTGTCAAAAAAACAATTAATTTCTGCTTTTGATTAAAATGGTGAGGCTTGGATATTTTCTGTTTTCTTAATTAATTTGTATGTTGTTCCATTTGTTTTTGGTATTATTTAAAGTAACAGTAATTTGGTATTAATTCTTCTCCGAAGGAAATTTAAATGAGAATTAAACTTCTTTTCTAGAAAACTCAGAAGTGTGCACTTGAATTCCTTCAGTGCCTGCCAGCAATGCAGCAGTGCATCCCCGTATCTCGCAAATATTTATTCTATTTTAGTAAAACAGTTTACTAAAACAAAAGGCCTGAGGGATTTAGGAACAAAATACATCTACTTGAATATCAGCAGCTAGAATGTATCATTCTGAAACTTTCTTAATCTAAGTTGTGGCAGGCTTCATACGGAAAGTGGTTTATTTTGTTTCTTTAAAAGGCTTTGTTTTTGAAAAATGTGTCTCTTCACTCTTTAACATTTTAGGGTTGTCCGTTACCAAAACAAAGTAGATAAATAAAATAAATAGAATTCAAAGTGAAAAGAAGATTTGTTTTAGATGCAAAGTAGGAGCCAAAAACCATAACTTCCAACTTCAGACCAACATGTCCACTTTATATTCATTCTAAAATAATTCAAGTCCAGTTTAACATGGCCCTAAGGATTACGAATTCACACGAACCGATTTAGGATTTTAGGGCTTAGCCAAAAACATCTACTACTTGACTACATTAATTTTAATAAGACAGTCGACCCTTTTGTTTCTGATTCAATTTTCGTTTTGTGGAAGTCATTTAATCTCCTTTGACTTACAATTATTTATTTATTTATACCGGTTGGGGAGTTTCAAAACGGAATATAGCAAAATTGCATTTGAAACTACATTAACGTACACTGTTGCTCCCCTTTTAAACATACAAAAGTGGTAATGGTATCAACGGGCAGAGAAAAATAGTGCCCGTAGGAAGCAGCTAAAATTAACTTGTAAATATTTATTATTTTTAACTAAAATAAATTGTTATTAAAATACAACTTACAGATTCAGTTAAAAGTTTCTCAACTCTTATTCTTGGCTGCTTTAACTAGTGCTTTTACTTTATTTCTTATCATATTATAATCTATTTGTCTTGAATTAAATGTGTTTGATTATAAGTACTTCTTCCATGTAGCCTTCTTTTTTCTTACTTTGTCTTGCATTTCTTTATTCCATCATTCATTCTTCTTCTGTTTCGATAAATTTCACATACACTATTATTTCGATACACGTAAATTAAGTTGTACTTTTTCATTCTTCACTATGCATACAAAATTTTTCTTCGTGTTAATATAGTATAAAATAAATAAAATATTTCTTACCTGCTCACATTAGGAAAGCAATGGAATTTTATTACTCTATTAAAAGTTCTACAGTGTTTCACACAACATTGTTAACGTAATTTTTAAAGTTATTATCTTTGATAAAATAGCCAAAAAAGTTCCAAGTAATAATTTAAAATTTATAAACATTCATATTAGTTACTACCAGGACTTGAATTTGGAGAACAACTCAATATAGGTAGTATGTTGTGTTGGTTAAATCGACGAGGTTTTTAAAATATGAGAGTTCGCACAACCGTAAGGCTAATATGTGATAGGCCTTTAAGGTTGACTAAATACGTAGACATCAAATTAACCTTTAAGGGCAACGCCACCTTTTAATTCCGATAATTAAAATCCGGCATTCAAACAAAATAAATTTTCCACCGTTTGAAGTTTGATTAAATAATATCAAATAACTCATGATTTAAACCAAAACACCCGCTTTTGGTGAACTGAATATCGTAGTGTTCAATTAAATTCAAAATTACGGTTGCGGTTTACATCAACGCGTGCTGTTATGACAGTTTAATTAAAAACTTTTTTGGCCCTTAAATAAAATTAAAGCAGAAATGAGTGATTTGAGCCTAATGAATGTGGAGTTTTCCCAGAAACATGATACGCATGTAAGGTTTGGCTCTTTTATAAGATTAAAATACAATTTATTATAGACGATACGATTCGAAATGTTCGTGCAAACCTCATTTATCTACGAGCCCGTATGCTGGTGACAAGGCAAGAAACATTGGCATCCAAATCCGATATAAGAAATGGACTTTCATCGGTGACTTAATCAATCCTCCTTCTTCGATTTATAGTTGAATTTTAAAGATAAAAACGATATAAATTAATGTGGGGCATTTTTTTAACCAATTAAAATGAATAATAAAAGCTTTCCGAGGTTAACCTGAGACTTACAAAAAAATCACCCGTGGGAGGGGGCTTGATTGATGAACTTGCACCCGAAAACAGTAACATCATCTACTTGAAATTCGAGATAAATTGGATGCAAGGGGCGAATTTAAATTGACAAACTGATCCCATCTTGAGCACAGCAAGCGCTGTAAAGAAAGACAAATTGTATTGAAGCTTCATTTATATTTTCGCTTCGTAATACAGGTGAAAGCTTTGTTATCACGACGTGAAAACGTGGGTGCTTAATGACTACCAGGCAAAAAGGGCAGTAGAAAATTTGGAGTGTTTAATTTTAAAATATTTAAATTGCAACGAAAGTGCACTGAGACATGAAATGCCTTTTTCAAGTTACTAACTTTAGCACCTTTAGTTTGTAACAAGCTTTATAAGAGATGTTAGGTTATGTAGCCTCCCTTAAGCTGTCATTTATTGATCTGTCAATAGTAACATGATACATAACATAATCTAACCTAATAATCGAATTAAAGCTTCATACAGACATTTCTTTAATTCTCACAGCCTACCTCTGTTTTTCTTCAGATATTGGTCTCAATAATTACGAGAACTTGAATTATTAGTATGGCAAATATTTTATTCATATCCATCAAGGGGCCTTCTACCACAAGTTTTAAAAGAAATCTTGGGGTAGGTGGTCCCGTTTAACTTGTTATTTATTGATGTGTTTGAAGTGACATACTGTATTTTTAATTCAGTCACCTAAGAACTTCCTGTGACCAGATTTACTCAAAAATATGGAGTTATAGGTTTGTTATGTAACTTAATTCGCGCTTTATATTGGTGATAAGGTTTTTTAAAACATATTCTAATTTCTAAATTATTTCGAAAAGGAAAATCACAGACTTGACATCACTAGAGAAGACTCAAAACTATTAAACAAGAATCGAAACCTTTAATTTACGCTTTTTTTAAAAATTACCAAATTACCAAAGGAATCCTGCGTTTGGGAAAGTTTTCAAAATTAAAAGTTTTAAAAGAAGTAAATAAATTTAGACATTTTTTTGAAAGAAACACAAGTTTCTTCTTAGAAAATATGTCAAAGTTAAAAAAGTGTTTGGAAAGAAAATCAAATTTATTATGGTAAATAAGCTTAACAAGCAATGTTTCGCTTAGAAATAATTTCCAAAACCATTTGAACGAAATTTAAAGTTCTTTTAGGTATAGATCTTCAAAACTTCCTCTATTGGATATAATTTTCAGGTGTTTTTTTAAGAAATATAAATTTCGTTTTCGAGAAAATTCCGAAATATTTTTAAAAGAATCTTCCGTTTGGAAATGATCTTGAAATTACGAAATATTTGGAAGAAAATTAAATTTCTTAATGGAAAAGAAACTCTCTTTTGGAAACAATGTTGAAGTTGGGAAGTTTAAAAAAAAATATAAAATTTGGCAGAAATCTAGATTTCTTTTGGAAAATACCTTGTAATTACAAAAATAAAATCTATCTTTTGGAAAAAAGTTAAGAAAAATTAAGATAAAATTTTTTGAAAAATCCCTCTTCTAATTTCCTTGCAGAAGAGGCGTAGAAATCCTTTGGAAAAAATCGAAATTAGAAAATCTTTGAACGATATCTAAATTTCTTTTTGAAAAAGATTTTGAAATAGGAAAAGTGTTTGAAAACATTTTCTAAAGTAAAAAAAAAAAGGTTTCGACAGTAGAATGTATTTGAGATAATATGTAAATCTCTCTTTGAAAATCGAATCCTTTTGAAAAATAAATAATCTTTCTTTTCGAAATGGTTTGAAAACTAGAAAATATTTAAGACATTTAAATCTTTTACTGAAATTTTGAGATAAGAAAGGTTTTCAAAAAAATTTCGTTTACAACGAATTTCAAAATTAAGAAATTCTTTGAGAGAAATATAAATTTTCCTTTGGAAAAAATTCGAAATTTTTGAAACAAACCTTTCTCTTTAAAATTTCGTGTTGTGTAAGATTTTGAAGCATTTTGAAAAATGTTTCTTTTGGGGATAATTGAGGAAATTAGAAAATATTTAAAAGAAATATAAATTGCTTTTTGGAAAATACCTTACAGTTACAAATGATTTTCAAAAACCTTTCTTTTTTAAATAATTTAGAAAATATTTGGAGAAACTCAAAATTTCTGTTTGGAAAACATTAAAAAAATACAAACGTTTTCGAAAAACCATTTCTTTTGCAAACAGTTTCGAAGTTATGCGATTATTTGAAATAAATCTAAATTTCCATTGGAAATAATATTTAAATTGGAAATTAAATATTTGAAAGATATCTAAGTTTCGTCTTGGAAAAGATATTCAAAAATATTTTTTTACAAAAGATTTGGAAATTATTGGAAGGAAATTGAAATAGGTATCTATTTGGAAAAAATTAGGAACTAAGGAAACAAGTTAAAAAAAATAATTTTTAAGTCAGGAAGCACATACCGAGAAGAATAATTTAAAAATTAGAAAATAGTTGGAAGAAATCTAAATTTCATTTTGGAAAAGATTTTGGTATAGAAATGATTTGAAAAGTTCTTTAGTAAATAACTTCGAAGTGAGGAAATTATTTGAAAAAATGTATCTATTATTTCTGTAACCTCTTATACCTTTCGGTGTCAAGGCTGGTGCGTTAACGTATGAGACTCTATGCGTGTAATGCCAAACCCGGACCGTATCTGCGAGTTACGCCGTTTAGACCTACATACTGCACCATGTGTAGAGTGTAATGTGTATGATGTATGTATGTGTAAGACCTTGTTACTCTGTATTCGGAGGAGAGCGTCGTTAATTAGGTGCCCAATGACGAATGGTCATCAGGGGGATTCGAACCAAGGACTAACGCAAAACGCTAGCCTGGCGCTCTACCACTGCGCCACCCTGGATATTATTTGAAAACATGACATGTCTCTCTTTGGAAACATTTTTTAAATAAAGTTGTTCTTTTGGAAACAGTTTTGAGGCCAGTTAATTGTTTAACGAAATATAAATTTGGTTTTGAAAAATTTTGAACTTTTTTGAAAACATTAAACTTTTTTATCGAAAAAGATTTTGAAATTAAAGAAAGAATTGACAAGATCTCTCTTTTGGAAATAATAGTTTTGAAGTCAAGAAGTTTTTTAAAGAAAGCGAAAAAAGGAAATGTACTAATATTTGAAAGACGAAATCTGGAAATTTGTTTAAGAAAACTAAATTTTTGTTTAGAAGAAATTTTGAAATACGAAACGTTTTTGAAAAAAATCAATCTTTTAGAAACACCTTTGAAATCAGGGAGTTTCTTAAAGATAATCTCAATTTATTTTGAAAAGGATTAAATCTTTTGTTATTTTGTAATGTATTTTTGAAAAATCTATCTTTTGGAAATAACTTTGAAATCAGGAAGTTTTCTGAAAGAAATCTAAATTTTGGAAGAGATTTCAAAAATGTTTGGAAGAAATATAAATTTCTTATTTCGAAGGTAACTATTTCCAAATTAGGGTTTTTGTGTAATTATTTTTCACTCCCACACACCGAATACCGGAATATACCTGTTATATATTTAACTTATTAGCTTGTTCTAGCAGCCGATGTCAGTAAATATACCTGGTGTCAACGAAACCTGGAGCAATTGAATGGAGATTTCAAAACTGTATAAATATACAGGGTGTTCCTTTTAAAATATCAAAGTTGATGTCAATTCCGGCGAAACTGGAAGTGACAGAAACTTATTTCCTATGTCAACAAGCGCCATTTAAAGAGTATATTTCATATACCAAATTTCATTTAGATATCCTAAAAAATAAAATATTTATGGGGGTGCTCCAGGTTTCGTTGACACCCGGTATAGTAATAATTAATAAAACTTGTTATAGATAGCTGCTGGAATTGGCAAAGTACCCTTCCTTAATTTTGTAAATTTTCTATGTCAATTTGCTAGATTCAATTCTTTTTTAATAGTTTTGATTTTGCTTAAACAATTTTCTATAATTATGAGAAATATTTCAACACACATAAACCTTTTGTTCAGGTTCTGTCTTTAAAAAACCTGTAGAAAAGCGAAAATGATGAAGTGGCTCACTTACTTCACTTAGTGCACCAGTGATTCATCTCCGTTCTAATTTATGTAAAATGTATGTATAACTTCCATATAAATTGTGCTTTTTATGGCACATCCCTTTATGGTTCTTGCCTTCACTTGGCAGATGTTCTTGAAAGTGGCTCACGCTGTAAGTTCTGAGAGAGTTTTTGCAACTTAAGACGTTGATGTAACCAGCAAGATCGTGAAATATTATTATTAATTTTGCGCATATTAACATAGTTATGAACGTGTTATGTTTGTTGTTAAAGGATTACTGATTCGAAGGATTAAAGTAATCGCGCAAATGAGAAAAATTACAGAAATTACAAAATTGTACTTTGCAAGATAAGAGTTCCTTACCCCTTCCTCAAACTTTCAGAAAGCTCGAGTATTTCCCTGGCTTTTCATATCCTTCCCACTCGTTCGCTTTAGTTATAGCAGCAAAAATTCCAGGGTAAATAAAAATGAAATGAACGATTACCTAATATTCTCGCCAGCAAATAAAAAAGTCCAGGCTTTAGGGGTTGCTTACCCTCCAAACATGAAGAAAAATTATACGGATTTAACCGAGCGACTTTATTTAATGAAAACTAACTATCAATTTAATAACGTCGTTATTTACTTTCTCTTAAGCAGCAACGAACTGATATACGAGTATAGGGGAGGTCAGCAAACAATTTTCAGTACAGTGTCGAGGTAATAGGTGTGTAAATAAAGCTCGACATTATTACACCACCAAGTCAGTTCCTTACAATGTTACAAACGGTGTTAAACCAAACGCGACGTTGTGGTATGTTACAGCAACAGTTTCATTGCCGTAATTAATTTTTAATAATGCGCAAATTGACGGAGGAAGTTTATAGGACTGTGAAATACTCCGGATTATCTGTTTTACCTTTGACATTAAGGTTTTTGGAAGTTTGGCAAAAACCTTTGCTAATTTCAGCCTGTAAATTATTCTTTTAAAGTTAATTTTTACTGATGCTCTGAAGTGGGTTTAAAGCCTGAAACCTAGGTTTAGAATCTCAATTTTGATTGAGTCTTAGCGTTTCAAAATTCAAGTTAATATTCAAATTTTTTAAGTGAAAACTTTTGAGCTGAATTTGGAATTTAAACTTGTGTTTAAAATCTGTATTTGGATTGAATTTTAGAGTTTTGAAATTAAGATTCAAATGTTTAAAAAAGTTTAGAATCTCAATTTTGACTTAGTTTTAACATTTAGAGATTTAAATTAAGATGCAATAATTTTTGTAAGTGGAAATATTCGATCAGAATTTGAAATTTAAAACCTGAAACGCACGTTTCGAATACGAATTTTACTGAGTTTTAAAGTTTTAGTTAATATTCTAAATTCTTTAAGTGGAAATTTACGATCTGGATTTCTAATCTAAAGCCCGAAACAAATAATGTTTAGACTATGAATTTGACTGAATTTTAAAGTTAAGATTCAAATTTTTTATGTGGAAATCTTCCATCTGGATTTGATACTTAAAGCCTGAAGGTTAAGTTGAATTTTGACTGAGTTTTGAACATTCCATGCCCTCATCAAAACGCATCCCAAATAGATTATTTTCAAAACGATTTTTTGCAATTGTTTTCATTTTCATGATAATTGGGGTAGCTTTCAGTTGTGTTATTGCTTTTCGACAAAATATTTCCACCAAGCCTCAATTAAATGTGAATCTAAACAAATTTTGCTACATTCATCACTGCAAAACCTACGTATTAATTAACACGTTACAATTGCTCAGACAAGCCTTATAATTAATTAAATAAAATATAACCGTAAATCCGTTTCAGCAAAAATGCTGAAAGCAATCACCGCCTGCTTTAATCAGAAGCCTTATTTGTGGAGTAAATACGGAACCGTAATGAAAAGTTAATTAAAATGCCCTGAAAAGGTTACATTATGAATATATTATTTAAATAACTCTAATATTGAGCTACCTGTAATTGGAAAAAGGAACATCGCTATCTCTGTACATTCTTCATCATCTGCGCAAAACGGTTGCCCTGGCAACGCGTTGGACGGACGATACAGTTATTTTTATAGGAAGCGGACCTGTATTTACTTATAGGTAATTAAGCACTCAGCCGTGCGTATTTTTATATACACCTGCACTTTTTTTTCTAGGCTTACATTAGTTTTATATTTTCCGGACATGGAATTTATTTTCGATATTGTAAATGTCTTTTAACAAACAAATTTAGAGAGCACTCGTTTATTCTTAGCCTAATAGTTGTTAGAATATCTGAATATAAACAGTAGGTAATCATCAGTTAGACTGCCATTTGGCAAGCCTTGCAACTGGAAGGTGCATCTCAAGACATGCAAATCCCCATTGGTTCATTTATTTGTTTTTTTTTTGTCTGTTTATTTGGAACCTTCCGTACGAACTTCAACCTTGGTGATTTCAGTTACATAGAAGAATTGGCAAAAATTATTGTACTAATCAGAAAATTAAAAATGTTTTCTATTAACTTTATTTATTATCTTTAATTTTAAGTTTTACTATAATATTTCTTGAACAATTACTAGACCATAGAAGGGAGCGTTCCAGTTACTAATCCATGGGGTGCACCCACCCCATTTTGAGGTTTGATTTAAAAAAAAATTGTTAAATACTTGTACTCGTTGCTTAAACGAATGCTAGATGGATTTAAATCCACTTAATGTTTCTTAAAGTTCTTGTAAATTTTCCTCTCTGGCCTTTTTAAAAGTCAGTTTACGAAAAATTCGTTTTTATAGAATTTTTTAAAGGTTATAAATATACAGGGCCCAGTAAAAATAAAACACCAAAGAAGGACCAATTTCAGAACAACATCATTATTAGAAAAAATCAGTCAGATGTAAAAAGATACGTCGAATTTTCCACTGACGTCACATATGTGGAAAAATGTTACGGCGACTTTCATACATAATAAGGTAGTTTTGAATGGAAACTGTTGCAGTATTTTACCGGTGATTTATTTATTGTTGTAAAAATGCATTCTTCAGGGAACAACTTAAAGTAATTAGAGTTGTTTGTGCTTAAACTGCAGTTTCTCTTTGTAGTTTAATTAGATTTTATTCCGCTGTACGAATAGAAAATTACTTTAGGTCGGTTCATTCTCAAATTGGTTTATTTGTGATATTAGTAAAACCAAGAAAAACATGCCAGTACGTTTTAAAATTTAATTCTCAGATTTCTATGCAGGTTGTTGTACGTAAACGTGAAGTTTGCTATTTATTTTCTTTTGTCCATTTGTCCTGTTTCCCCGTCTCGTATGTAGAACTTAATGAGGTTTATAGGTTTGAATTAGGTTATATGGCTTTCGAATATATTAAATTGGGTTTGGTGGTTTTAGATTAAGTTCAAATAAATTAGATTGGGGTTGCATAAATTAAATTGGATTTCGATAGGTTAGATAGCGTTAGGTTAGATGGGTTCGAATAATTAAGTTGGGTTTGTTTATTTTAGATTAGACTCGAATTAAGTATATTGAGGTTTGGCAATTTTCTATTAGGTTCGAATAAATTAGATTTGGTTTGGCTATTTTAAATTAGGTTCGACTAAATTAGACTGCGCTAGGTAGAATATTACATCACAGAATAGTGGAATAAATCAAAGAAAAGGGTAACTTAGATGATAACCAATACGGATTTAGAGTTGGAATGTCAGCAATAAACCCAATGATGGAAATGAGAGAGAGTTAAAAAGATACAAGCAAAGGCACATAAAAATAGAGACTACTGTATCTTAATCACTGTAGAAGATAGAACACTGATTACCCAAAATGGAGACAAGTATAAACTAAGCTATGGGGTACCGCAGGGGTCAATCCTGGGTCCGTTACTATGGAATCTATATTCTGACAAAGTGACAAGAACAGAACTGCCGGAAGAAGTAAAAATGTATTGCTACTCCGACGACACGGCCCTGATAATAAAAGCGAAAACAATACGGAAACTAGAAAACAGAGCAGTTGCAACCATGCTACAGGTGAATAGAGTAATAGAGGATAGATACCTACAAATCGCCACAGATAAAAAGAAAATGGTAATCCTTAATGCAGGATACACCACTCTAAGAGAAACAGAACTCAACATTGATGATTACCTGTTACGCACTACAGAACAATAAAAATACCTAGGAGTAATTTAAGATCAAAATCAGAAGATAAGAAAGCACGAAGAATATATAGCCCAAAAAGTAGGAAAAGTAACGGCAGATCAATAAAAATACCAATTAGGGTAGGCTGTGAAATTGAATTATTTTGAATTGGTACTTTAGCCACATCCACAGAATGACATTAGTCATGCAGTCATGAAGTGAATATTGCCACTCTCCATTTATTCTTACGCCGGTTCGAAAGAAACATTCAATAGCTTTCGCTTTTTGTTGTGTAGTGAATACCATTTTTTCAAACTTTAAAATTTTTTCACCAAATAAAAAACTTAAAAAATTTGACGAGCGTTCAGTTTTAAATTTTCATGTCAGAAATGTCATTCTGTGGATGTGGCTAAAGTACCAATTCAAAATTATTCAATTTCACAGCCTACCCTAATTGGTTTTTTTATTGATCTGTCGTTATATCGGCGTTGATCTGGCTAATTCCCAAAGTACACAGACCTAGTGAAAACAAACGAAAGATATTCTGTGCGGTGGCCCTCTGTAGTACATATGTTGTACGGCTCCCCAATCTGGGAAAAAGGACTCAAAACGAAAAAATACGGAAACATTCTTATCAAAGACCAACGAAAACTGGCAAATAGTACTATATTATGTGCATATAGAACTATATCTAATGAAGCCGCACCTGCCATAGCAAGCATGATACCAATAGATTTAAAGGTTAAAGAAGGAGCCAAAATATATAAAAGTACAAAACAAAATATGAAAGAGGTCAGGGATGAGATTATGAGAGAATGGAAAACAAGGTGGGAAGAGAACAACGAAAAAGGATTATGGACGAAAACGTTAATTAGAGACATAAACAAATGGTACGCAAAGAAACATGGCACGATGCACTTTTATTTAATGCAAATCCTGCGTGGGAAAGGGAGCTTCAGAGCATATCTTAAAAAGATTCAAAAGACATGACGTGGAGCATACCGTCTTTCATTGCCGGAGGTGGACACAAATAAGAGAACAAACATATAAAATAATTGGAAGAAGGTTAACAAAAGAAAATATAGTGGAAGCCATGCTGGGAACAGGTAAAAAAACTTACCCAATACATAATCGACCAAAAAATACAAGACGGGATTTAAAATCTCTGATTAAAATAAACCAAGCAATGGAAACTAAGGAGAGATGAATGAATGCCTTTACTTTCGATTACAAATCTTCCTGAAGAAATACTCAGGTGATGCCAGGAAGAGGTCTTCACATCCATTGAGGGCTTTAGTGGGTAAGAATCCCACTGCCCTCCGCGGAATCGAGATCTTTCCGCGGAGACCCTCATAAAGGTTTTCCCTCCAACTTAAAAAAAAGAAGGTTAGTTTGAGTATAGGTAGCGTTAGTGGCAGGAAGCAAAATTGAAAATTTGGAAATCGAAATCGAAGATACAAGAATCGTAACAGTCCAGGCATGTTCAATAAAAATGGTTCAATGGCAAATTACGTACATATATCATACAATAGAAAAGGCGGAAAGGACGGCCAGGCAATTGGGCAGGATAATGCCCAACAAAGGAGTAGCGACTCTCAAAGAAGGAAGAATTTTGGCGGCGGTGGTATATTCTATAATTTTATATGCCGATCCTGTGTGAAGGAAAATCATTGAAAAAAGAAATACCGCAGAATATAGGAAAGTTTACAAAGAAGGCTAATGATAAGGATAGGATGTGCCTACAGAACTGCTGCTACAGAGGCGCTGCAAGTGGTAACCGGCACTCTGCCCAACTATCTGATGATACAAGAACGCATCATCACTCATAATAAAGAGGAAGAAATAAAAAGGAAGTAAGGACTTATAAGATGGTCAAGTGGCAGAGAAGATGGGTGGAGCACCAAGGGACTGCAAGCTGGACTAAATGTCTGATGTACAAAAATAGGCAAATAGAAAATACGGAGGTTAGAATACCAATTATTACAATGTCTTACAGGTCATGGGTGTTTTTCGTCATATCTGGTTAAATTGGCAAGGAAGAGATAAGTCAGTGCTGGTTCTGCGACGAGAATAATAATCCAGAACACACAATCCTCAGATGCTTGAGATGGGATAAAGAAAGGTTTATAATAGAACTTAGAACCGGGAATCATTCAAATTAATATTGATAACGCAAGAGCAGCCCATAACGCTACACAGGCGGCAGGCCGCTAGATGGAACGCAGACATATTGTTTTCTATCAAGAACCTAAAAAGAACGTCAAAAGTAAAGGACTGGCACATGACTTAAGATTGGATGTAGGTACAAAACAAAACAAAAGTGGAACATGATCCATTATTTTATCAGGAAGGTCATCAGCAGGAAGAAAAAAGTAGGATGCAAGAGAGGGATGTAATGCAATAGTTTGTTGCCCAGTGTGAATTGAACAAAAGAGTCACTGGCCCGGTGAGATTTCTAGCAGACTGCCAGATGTACCCGAAATGATGGTTCCAGGTGCATCAAACGTGGCGAAGAGGGGAAGTTTTAGCGGGTTAGAATCCAGCACGTCAATGCGTATGGGCGCATTGGGTGCCTTATTGAAGATTACTTCTTTGAAAAAAGAAGGTCAGATTGAGTTAGGTTTGAGTTAGGTTAGATTGGGTTAGATGAGATTCAGTTGAGTTAGGTTAGAAATTACTGCAAATGGTTGGGTTAGATTGGGTTACGTTAGGTTAGAATTGATTAAGTTACTTTAAATTGAATTTGATTAGATTAGATTGAGTTCCGTTGTATTAAATTAGATTTAATTGAGTTCAGTTAGGTTAACTTAGATTTAAATTTCAACCTTCGACATATTATGCAGTTCTGGGTCTGGGTCACAACTATCTTTAAGGTCCTTAAGCTAAAAGTGCCGCTGAAAAAGATTATGGTTTTGAGATTTTGTTCTGAAGTCTTCTACCTTAGCTTTTAGATTATTTCTTCTACTTTAAGTTTTATTATTTCAATGAGCTACAGGTTCAACGACCTCCAAGAACAACGAAGAACAAATTACATGCTTTCAACCAGTCCCCTGAAATTGCGAACTAAATTTATAGAAATAATATTGAAATTTCCTTAATGCAAAGTTTAGTTACTAAAATTACAGCATCGCTCTATTGGATAGCCATAACATGAAAACCCACACAATATACCGATGCCAACAATACTCCCACCTTTACCCATTTCCCATACCTAAACTTTGACGATAATTGTATTGAAAGTTAGCTTTGCTTACTGCGCCCAGGAAGTACACATCTAGAAATCTGCTATAATTTCATCATAATTAAACTTACAAAACGATTTGTTTGCCGCCTACAGAACAACCCTTTTGAATATTTGATGCGCCTGTGAGAATTTATTCAACAGATTTGCTTGGGGGTTTACGAAACACTTTCATAGGAAAACAACTGAATATAGAAATTTTATGTTTCGTTTATTTGCGTTAAAAGCATCCCAGAGTCAGCATTCATGAAGAAATTTTTACTGTCTGAAAGATGTAAATTACACATCAAAAATAACGAAGCTTCCTTGACTGTCGCACTTAAAATTGCAAATTTGATCAAATTTACATGAGATTTTCCTTTCAGCCTTGATAAAATTTGCTTTATTTTTTCCGAATTCAACACCTCGAGATGCTTCTGTGATAAATTCTGGAGCGGTGTGCAAATAAAACTTGGGTAAAAGTAAATCCTTAGCTTTGTAAATTTTAGAATTGGCCGGGCATTTGATATAATATTCAGGTAGATCAACAGAAAATACGATAAAAGCACTTTAATACCTCGAAAAATCCAGGATCACATAATATACATTTTGAGGAAAAACCACGTAAAAGCCAAACTTGACAACAAAACATAGTAACATTTTCCGATGAATAATTCAAGTTTATTTAAAGAAACGTTAGCTCAGAAAATCAAAACCATCTAAATCGACATCTTTGATAGAAATATTTCCAACCCAAAAAGATGATGAAAAAATCGTATACGCTTTTTCGATATAAAAACTTCGGTTTATTCTCATGGGCGTAAATAATTTTATTCAGTAGAGAGGTGAATGGATTTGTATGTCTCTTGTCAACGCAGTTTTTTTTTTATTTTCCGTCAATCTCTCTGATTTAGTATTTCTATCGCATAATCTATTTTTGTTAGTTCCGTATACACGGAGGAAGCTTTGATTTGTTTCCTGCTGGGATTTTACTTATATTAATATTTTACCTGCTGAGTTTCAAACTCCCCATTGTGATTTCGAAAAGGTTTTATTTCTCTGATCAAGCAAGTAGCACACGCGAACTTACGATTGATATTTTTAATAAATTAAGAAAAAATTAAGGTTTTCATCGTTAAGACGACGAGCTTTAATTTGATTATTTTAAATTTTTTTCGAGAACTTTGTTTAAACAGTTATTAACAATAATTTCAAGAAAGATTAATAAAAAAAAGTTGATTTGCGGAAATTCACATATCACGGTGGTTTCATCCATAAAAAAGTTTTAAAATATAGCAAAACTTCTGGGAAACAAGCAAAAGCAAAATATTTAACAATAAATCAACAAACGAACATCAATCTGGCTAAATTTTACGTAAATCGTTGAATGCATCCATTCAAGTTTTATTGTTCGAATTTCAAATTAAAATCGTCCAATACCCTGCATGTTTGCAAATAATGTAAAACAAACTATTAAAATGCAAATCCCTTCAGGTACTTGTATAATTCAAAAAGTGTAGATCACTGACTATGGTGGCTTTTAAATTGAAATTTTGTGATTGGTTGAAAATTTGGAAAATTTCCAGGAATGTAGTTAATGGGTTTAGAGTTTAAAAAGCTAATCGATTCCTTATCGAAGCCTATTGGGTGTAAAGGTTTCACGTTGAACGAATATAATCGTACTTTCTGTTGTTATTGCTACTGAACATAAAAGTTTTTCAGTCTAGAACTTCAGGCTAGAAATTTGTAAGATTTGAAAACAACTTTGCTTTATTAGACGAAGTATAACTAGCTTCTTGAAAATCTTACAAACATTTTTCTAAAAAATTTTCAGTGGGTGCGGTGCGTTCGAAAAAATTAGGCTTGTAAAACAGACTCGAAAGAATGTAAAGTGGGAAAGTTTATTTCTTAGCCCAACCGATTACCTAAACAATTAAAAAACTAAGATGTTTTTGTGATGTCCTAATAACTAAAAATGAATCCCGAAGCTATGGTATTTTCCTTGAAATTAAAAAGTTTTTTAGTTGAGGATTTTCCACCTGAAAATCAGACCCAGCGAAAAATTTCCTTTAGGGTTCTTAGTTTTTATAATTTTGGCTTAATATGGTCGAAATTTTCATTTATTTTCAGGCTTATTTATGACTTGCTGTTTTAAAATCTAAAATTACATTTGCCACCCTGAAAACACCGGAAAACTAGTTCTTCGGGGTTGCATAATACGTCTAAAATACTTAGAAAAAAACGATCCTTGACATCTTCAGTTCTGCAGTTTCATGCTTGTTTAAGAAAAAAATACAAGAGTTAAAAAAGGGTACCTAGCGAAATTCAACAAAATCTTTTAAACTTTTAATACAGGCTTCAGTAAAGACTTTACTGAAAAAATTCATTTAACATTAAATACAGTTACATCAGCAAACCACATCCTACTTAGGTAAATTTTTTCTTGTGTCTAATAAATCATAACCATTTTGTAGGCAAGAAAAGTAAAAATACAAAATAAGCGTAATTTTTGATATAATTGTTTTCTGTTCTGCTATCAACTATTATAAAAAAACTTCAATTTGCAAAAAGCGCATCTAATTATTTTACAGCTGCACTGCAAGTACAGTTTGGACAAAAAAAAAGATACAATACAACTGTTTATACTGGGTGGGCCATAAGTCACGTTACCATTGAAAAATTGAATAACTTATTTAGTTTTCATTGTTTTGTTTTGTGATTGTCAGAAATAAGTAAGTGACAGTTGGGAAATTTATAATGGACAAATTCACAACGGAACAACGAACTAAAATTATAGAATTTTATTTTAAAAATCAGGAATCAATTATTCTGACCCAAAGAACATACCGTCATACGTTCACCCGACTTGACGGCACCCGACTATTTTCTTTGGCATTATCTGAAAGAGCGGGTGTACATGTGAATAACAATAGGCCCAAACAATCCAGCAGCTGAAGGACAATATCCGCGCAGAAATTCGAGCGCTACAGCCAGAAATATTGAAATCTGTAATCTGCATTGGAAAATACTCGTCTTTGCGAGGCCGAAAATGGTCATCATTTGCGTGGCATTGTCTTCCATAAATAGATTAAAAATTTCTCCAATCTTGTGTTTTTATTTAGATTTTCTTTAATGTATTTATTCTTAAAAATAAATAAGTTATTCAATTTTTCAATGGTAACGTGACTTATGGCCCACCCAGTACATATAGCTTCACATTAAATTTAAACTGATTAGCGAAATAGCTAGGTATTATCTAATCACACATAAGATTTACTATTTGAATTGGTTTTGCTTTTCATTGAAGAAACAGTTACATCTTTGTTTAATCCTGGTTTCAGTAGTTCAAATACCGCAAGTAATGGCATGAACAGACGCATTTTTTTAAATCTAAGTACAAACAAAGTATTCTTGGGTTATAGGTTTATTACAAGGGCGAAAAGCTGAAAACTAAATATTTGCTATTCAAATATCTATGACGTGTTTTTCGAGCCATCACCCTGTATACAATGTGATATAGTAAATCTTACATCTATCAGCTATCATGCCTATAAATATCTGTTGATATCTTTTACATGAAATAATTACAAAATCAACCGAACTTAGCTTAAGTGATGTTCGACTGTAATTATGGGATACGCTTTACCTGAAATGATTACTATGTAGTACTACGTTATGCCGCTAGATACCACCACACTTTCAAGCCGTAAGTTAAAAACTACCCCCGTCTACCTACCCCTAGTCTGCTTCGCTCTTTATAATTCAGTGCAAAGCTTCACAACTTTATTCAGGGTACTACTTACAAAGCAGTTAAGCGGGGATTTGGGAGTAATCACTTCAGGTAAAGCGTATCCTATAACTACAATCGAACATCATTTAAGGTAAGTTCATTTGATTTTGTAATTATAGTTCTCCGCTTTACCCTCCATGGTTACTATGTAGATGTCTAAAGCAAGGTTGTGAACATATGCGATAGCCAATCAGTTTTTCCTTATGAACAAGATTAACCTATAACAGAAATTGAATAGAGGTGTCAAGCCTCGACGCATAATACTATATTTGAACTACATTATCTAGTAAAGTAAATTGCTATAATTACATATTAGTATTACAAACTGCTATAGCAAAGCTTCCTTGTGTTGCCACCTGTTTGTTATAATGCTTTGCGAACACCTGAGAATGCCTAGTGCATCCTGCAGTTTGGCATATAAAATCCAGACTGATGCCCTTTCTATTTCTGCAGACGATGACGATGTAGCCGCATGTCTGGAACTATGGCCCGTAAACTTTTGGATATCTACACAAGTTACTTGCAATGTTTGCTTAATCCAGCGACCGATTGTTTGAGGGTTTGCAGGGTGGAAAGGTTTCTTAAGTGTGGGCCTCTTATATCTTTGGTTCTTGTTAGGTAATATGCTAAGGCCCCAGCAGGGCAAATTTGTGGTTGTTCTCTGATAAATGGAAGGTATAGTGGGGGTTGGAACCTACCCGGCCCAGATGTCTTTATTAATAATTCAGGTATCCTAATCTCAACACCCTACTCTGTTATAGTTATGTTATCTATAACTATAAGCGAGAGGGTATGCACTCTATGTGTTGTAGCTAAAGCCAATAAGGTTGTTAATTTAAACGTTAATTTTTCCAACGCTAACCCGCTATTAGGATGCCAGCTATTTAAAGAAGTGAATAAAATCTTTGTATCCCAAATTGTATTGTACTTGGGCTTGGTGGGTTTCAGTCGAAAAATCCCCTTAAACATTCCCTTTATCAGATCATCATTGCCTACCCAAGATCCTAAAATTAATGAGAGAGCAGCTCTGTGGGGGTTGAGTGTACCGTATGAAGCACCATCCTCGAACTGTCCCGTCAAGAATTATAACACGAGTTCTACAGATTTATATCGTTTAATAGTCGCAGGGGCCAAGGAAGCCACTAAAATGTTTATTGCTTCTTCTGGTACATCCCGTCCCCTAAGTGCTGCGCTGATAGTTTCCCTGCAACCAGGGTAAGGTGTTCGTACAGTAAGCGAGGAGACCTACGAGTAGGTATCCTTCTTTGGTTTGAAGATTAGGGATTCGCTTGCTAATAATGTTTTAAATAAAGGAAGTCATGATTGGATTGTCCAGTTTGGGACTACTACTACACCCGTTGCTCTATCACAACAGATTTTTCTTAAGGTCTTAAGTATCAAGTATCAAACTGAATGGTGGAAATGCATAGAAAAAAATGTTGTTCCAGTTTACAGCAAAGGCATCCACACATTCAGCATCGAGATCTGGTCACCACGATACAAGGTTTTTACTTGCATTTGGTACTTAATCCAGTAGCAAATAAGTCAATTTTTGGTACCCCAAGTTTATCTACAATTTTCGAAAGGCATACTCAGAAAAATTCCATTCTAAATTGGATTCACTTCGCTTTGACTCAAAATTATCACTATACTTAAAATATGACGCAAATATCCAAATATCTTGTTTTTCATACCACTGCTATATTTTTCTACTTAATTCGTCTAATTCAGGATATTGAATACCGCCAAATCTATTAATATAAGAAATTGCGGTAGTATTATCAATCCGGAGTAAAATTTCACAATTAAGCAAATGTTGTTATGATTACACCGCAATGCCAAATATTTTTGTCTTTCAAATCACTTTGTAACTTGTATATACTCAGCAAAGGCAACTGCAGGGCAGGCTGCAGTTAGCCCACCTAAAATCTGAGCAAATTTTCTAATTTTGCACGTTTTTATATTACTCCACTCTGTAATTAACTTTTGAAGGGAAACTTGTGTACCTATCTACTGTAAGCCCAATGGACATTTTGGTGGAATCACACCTGAACCCTAAACAATTATTTACATCTCCGTTGAGGGATTAAGACACTTTTTTGTTTGATTATTAGAAAACACAAATCTGTTAATAATTTACAGGTTACTGAAACGTTAGCCCGACAAGTTTGTTTATTTTGCCCAAAGCACAATAAACCATCAAGATAGTTTACGGATGACCATCCCGATGCTCGCAAGTAAGCAACTGGTCTGAACAGCTTTGCAAATACAAGAGGTACTGTACACAAACCAACTGGAATAGAACTAAATTCAAATAACGTGTTATGGAAAATAAGCCTTGAATATTTCCTATGGTTTCGGTACTAAAAATATTCCTGAAATAAACTGATCATCACAAGGTACTTATACATTTAGAGATTGCACCTAAAATGTAAAAGGTCTTTTATTGCCAATTGCAATACCACCTTGTCTGAATTATTCCAGCTAGGTACAGATGGTGGTTGAGTTTGACAAACCGGTTTAACAAAGGCGATCTTGTATCCCAGTTTAAAATAACTGGATCGGATGTAATGGCTATCCATTTTTCAAAAAAATGCTCTAACCTTCCTGCAACTTGCAAACAAAATACATCTAATATCGGCGTTTCTTGCTCTGGTTGTCCTGCCTTCCCGATTTCCTGTCGAATTCTCGGGGAATCGCCTGAACGGATTTTTCCAGTTTAAATTTTTGGATTGCCGGGAGCCAGTACTAGTTGATGAAATTGCATGGGATATTAACGATGGTTGTCGAGATGTCGTCGGCTTGAGATCCTTACTGGATCTTTCGATAGCTTTTACGGTTTTTTAAATTTTCGATAAGATTGTCACCAAATAAAAGACAGCCTGTGACACCTGTTTTATATTTTTTTCAGATAATTAGAAATGATACCCTGTGTAACTTCGGAATTTGAGTTTTGGACATCAATCAACAGGCTTCCAGCATCATGTAACAGTTCCACTATCTGCTTTCCGTCTTCTCCTAGCTCATTGGTTTTGCGCAGAGTGACAGAAATTGCCTTACCAATAGCTGACAGACTTACTCCAAGTTGGACTTGATTGTCCTGTAATCTCTTATCGCTTTCTGCTGATAAGTTAACGACAGCCGAAATCTCCTCGTTTAACTTTGGCCCTTCCACGAGGCGACAGTTGTTTTGGACTAATTTAGCCTTTATCCCACTATTCAGCCCTGTACTTAGAATCTAGAATCTTTTCCCAACGAACAGCGATATCCTTGTGAATGTTTTCCCCTAAAACCACCTCCGCTATGATGTCTTCTCCTAGGGCTTCTGGCAATGGCCCCTATAAAGGAATGTCAGACTCCTCACCTTGATTCCTAATTAGTTCCGGGTCTTTCTCCTCCATATTGAAATATTCGTAAATAAGACCCTTTTGTGGCTCCACTAAGATAATATAGGAGAGGAAAGAAAAGAAAATTAACATTGAGCAATAGCAAATGGCATTATGGTAAAATTATTGATATTTTCTGGAATAAGTTCTTTAGTCTGCCATTGTACTTACTAAGTACAAAGTTGGCGTTTTTTGAGACTAAATGCTTGCTAAGCACATTTTATGATATACCTACTTTCTAAGTACACATTAAAAAATATTTGGCAGAGACTAATTCTCGCTTTATGGATACTTACTAAGTACAAAGGCCGAATTATTAGGTAGTTACTAAGCACAAAGGCCGATTTGTTAGGTACTTACTAAGTACCAACAATATAGCAGCTCCGAACTCGTACAGTCACTTCCAACAACATCCTGCTTAAACTGCGAACTTATTTCAAAATAATATTCTATAAACAATTACCTGATATTAATGATACACTGTGACTTCTTATTTGTCTCCTCCTTTTGTTATTAAAGTTCTTTTTAATTTATTTCAACCGTTTATATAAATCTAAAGCATCCGAATTGGAATCCGATGTAGACATTGTTAAAGGAAAAACGAGTAAAAGGAAAACACTAGTAATGCAGAGTTTACTAAACAGTACCTACTAGTTTTTATTTAAAATTATTTTGTGTAAGTCAGAAAAGGAGGCACGAACGATCCACTGCAAATAGTCTAATTTTACTGGTAACTGAGACTCTTACAGATAACCTAAGCTCCAAGGATCGAAAATAAATCAGGGATTTACATTTGCATTTTTTTTTTAATTGTTAAAATTGTTACTTTGCTTCGCTCCTTCCTTAAACTAAAGCACACAGTTAAAATCGCCATTTTTAAACCTTTGACCCCAGAATTCTTCCAATTTATGAAATTATAAGCCATAACCCCTTATGAAACTCACAAAAATAAACTACAACCTCGTTATTATCAAATTACTCCACTTCGTAGCACAAAAAGATTAAACCGGCGTGTAATTAAATATTTCTGTCCGCCAGCAAGAAGTTCTTCGCCGGTCTATTATCGCACCCCATTACCACAAAAGGCGTAGCTATATATTTAATCCGTTGTTGAAAATAAAATATACAATAAAAAAGCTTCTACAAAATGATGGCACTAAAACACTAACGATCTACTATAAGCCGTTACGTTTCTTTCCGTCGAGATATGAAAATGGCGTGCGATTACCCCCGTCGGTCTTGTTTTTCTATTAATTTTTAATCGTACGGCTTTTACGACGCGGAATTACTCTCATTTCCAAACGAAAGCTACATTTAAGAACCCTAATTATTTTTCAATATCGTTCATCTCTTCGAATATGGAGATATTCCCTTTGTAACGTAAAATAATCCCGGGCGAAATTACAAAATGATGGCGTACAGCTGTTTTTAATTTTTTCCACTTGGATATTTTATAAGGCGTTTGAAATTAGGCTGGAACCTTTTTTACTTTCGTACTTGGAGATTTGCAAAGAAAATGAAGGTAGGGATGGAAGGAATAATAAGAATAAAACAAGTTAAGGTGTACGTTTTACAAGCAATACACTCTAATATTAAGTGAAATAAAGTGCTTTTCTCCCGGAGGAATTTCGCTTCGGCTTAAGGAATATTTCGTTGACGGGAATTAGAACCCTTGCTAGTTTAAATTAGGTGCTCTTTGTAAATGTTGCCTTAGGTAATTGAAATATTCGTAAGTGAAATGAAAGACCTTTGGGTTCTAACTTGCAACATTTTTACTGAACAAATATGGAAAAAAATATTTAAACCTCTTTATTTGACAGTAGCAGAACTGATGTCTTTTATGGACCGAAGAGGTACTCAGATTTGTTATGGTTAAAAAAATGGAGATTTTAAATTTTTTATTAGGGTCAGTTAACCATCTGCAATAGTCTGATAAAATTTTTGAGGGAGACCTAGATGACGAAATCAAGACTTTGACAGTTGTAGAACTCATGTCTTCAAATGGTTCCAGCCGTACAAGTCTCCACAATTGTTAGAATTACCAAAATAGATATCTGGAAGTTTTCAGTCTATGAGCTTTCAGTTTTCTTCAAATTTTGGGGATTTCTTCTATTTGATTAAAGGTTTGAAACTCACAATGTTTTTTAACATCAAAACTTTTTAAAAAGGTTTGGTTTGAGACTAAATCAAAGTATTGGTGGTAGCAAAACTGATGGCTTCAGATGATTTGGGCCATACCACCTGCAACAGTAATCAGAATTATTTAGAAAAATGGAATTACGTGGGCTTCTACCAGTCTTGAAGCTTTGAAGCTCGTGATAGTTTTTAACAATAAAGCTTTTGAGAAAACCTTGGTTGAAGAATAAGTCGAGGCCTCTGACTAGAGTATAAATAATATTTTAGGTTGTTCTGGCCATACGATTCGCCACAGTTGTTAAAAATATGGAGGTTTCTTCCAGGCTTTCAAGCTTCAATCTATGAAGCTCACGGTAGAACTGATGTCTTCAGTTGAGTCTTGCCGTACAACTTCCAGCAGATGTCAGAATTTAAGAAAATCAATTTTGTTGAGTTCTTCCAGTCTTTCGGCCTTCTGAAGCTTCGAATCTCACGGTTTCTAACACTATAACTTTTGCAAAAAGCTTGGGCGAGACTAAATCAAGGCTCTTGACCATAGTCGAATAAATGCCTTTAAATTCTTCTGGTTGCCACAGTAGTTAAAAATCTGGAGGTTGCTACCAGGCTTTCAAACTACAAGCTTTGAATCTCACAATGATTTTTTAGTACCAAAGTATGTGAGAAAGACTAAGTCAAGGCTTTGATGATAGGAGAATTGCGTAAATAGAAAACTGTTTTTTCTGTTATTGAGCTTTGGAGCTTAGGAAGGTTTATAGTGCAAAGGTTTTAGAAAGGAGCCTTAATGGAGACTAAATAAAGACTTTTACGATAGTGGAATTGATGTCTTCTGCTATTTCTGGCTGTACAAGCCCCCATATTTCTTTAAATTACAATTTCAAGCTTTGGAGTTAGAATGGTTTTTAGTACAAACAATCTGGGAAGAACCTGTTTAATTATGTAAGTAGAAATTTTTCCAGTAGATCAGCCTTAAAGCTTTGCAGCTTAGAATGAGTTTTAGTAGAAACATTGTGGAAAGGCCTTGTTTTGAGACTAAACCAAGGGTTCGACGTTAATAGAACTGATGTCTTATGATGGCTTTGGCCGTACAACCTCCAGCAGTTGTTAGAAATAGAAAAATCAAGGATTTTGACTATAGTAGAATAAATGCCTTCAGATTCGTCTGGTCGCCACAGTTGTTAAAAATCTGGAAATTTATTCCAGGCACTTAAGCTTCAAGCTTTGAAGTTCACAATGGTTTTTAGTACTAAAGTGTTTGAGAAGGACCTGGTGGAGGACTAAATCAAGGCTTTGATTATTGAACTGATGTCTTCAGGTACTTCTGGTCGTACAAGTTCAAACATCTATTAGAATTGCGTAAATAGAAATATGTTTTCTTCTGTTGCTGAGCTTTGGGGCTTAGGATGGCTATTAGTACAAAAATTTTGGAAAGGGTTTACGTGGAGACTAAATCAAGATTTTGACGGTGGTAGAATAATTGATGTATTCTGGTAGTTCTGACTCTACAAACCCCCCATATTTGTTAGAATTACATAAATAGAAACCTGCTGTTTTTTCTTCCAGTCGACGAGTTTTCAAGCTTTGGAGTTTAGAACGGTTTTTAGTGCAAAGAATCTGGAAAGGATCTGTTTAAACACTTAATTGAGGCTTTGACAGTAATCGAAGTGATGTCTTCAAATGGTTCTGACCGTACAAGCCGCCACATTTGCTAGAATTACGTAATTAATAAAATTTTCCAGTCGATGAACCTTCAAGCTTTGGAGCTTAGGGCGCTTTTTAGTACAAACATAGTGGAGAGACCTTGTTTGGAGACTAAACGGTAATAGAACTGATGCCTTACTATGGTTTTGGCCGTACAACTTCCAGAAACTGTTAGAATTAGAAAAATAGCAATCTGGGATTTTCTTCAAGCTTCCAGCCTCCAGGCTTTGAAGGTTTAGATGGTCACCAACACAAAAACGTTTGATGGTACTGTAAATCAAAATACTTATGATAGTAGAATTATAGCCTTGAGGTGGATCTGGCTGTACCAATCCTCACAAATATTGCACTTTGAAAAATAGAAATTTTGAGATTTATTTTAGTCCCCGAAAATTCAGTACTCGAGTCTTCGACAATTTATAACACCAATATGTTTCAAGAGGAGCTTAAAAGGGCTTTAGCGGTAGAAAACCTGACGTCTTCAGGCGGTTTTTGCCGAACATACCCATACAACTATTACACTATGGAAAATAGAAATTTGGAGGTTTCTTTCAGTCCGTTGACTTTCAAACTTCGAAGTCTTTGGTGATTCGTAAAACCAACATGTTTGAAGGAGACTTGGTTGGAATCTGAAAGGTCTTAATGGTAGTAGAACTGATATCCTGGAGTGATTCTGGTCGCACAAGTTCCCACAGCCTTTACATTAAATAGTAAAAAATAAATCTTTTTTCAAGCGGTGATGCTATCCAAAATTTTCCGCGCACTAAAATTTTGAAAAAGGTATTTATGCGAAACGTTATTTTAAAATCCGGTTCAGCAAATTTTTAATCAGACTTTGATAAAAACCCCTAAATAGCTCGACGCTGCCCCAACCTCTTGTTTTGATAATTATGCTCTCGTTTCTAAACAAACTTCACAAAGTTCTGTAAAATTCGAGGAACTTGAGGTATAAGGTTATCTAATGAACAAGAAATTAAAAAATTTAAGTGTAAAGCGAGCTCCTTGTTAAAATAACAAGGTGCAATCAATAAAATTTGCACAAAGGCAGGTTTCAAAGTGCCAAACGAACTTTAATGCCATCGTCGCCATTTTTCATTTTATGTATCGTATGTGCACGTTTTAGAAACGCGAAACCACATCAACATGTCCCATTTATTATCTTTTTTTACAAATACAGACTCGCATAACGATGGCGCACAATTTGCTTCTGCAAAAACGACTCAATAAAAGATACAAATGTTTATTCTAGTTTATGGAATTTTATAAATGGTGATTGCTGCAGCTGTTTCGCTGAAATCCAGATTTAGTAACTGAAAGGGTAGTTTTTAGTGTTTTGTAAACATGTTGACCATTTGTCTTTTAAAATGTAACCCCTGGAAATGGAAATAAATCCTCACATTGGAGTTATTTACTTAGAGCTAGCCCTTTTTGATGATTTCGAAAGTTTTTTTACTAAAACGCTGTTAAAACGTTACATTTGTCAATTGTTTAGGAATAGCCTTAATTGATAAAAAGGTAAATTGGTTAAATTTTTTTACTGAAAGACACCGGAAGTCTATTTAAAGGAAGAAACTATAAAACTGTAGTTCTGAAACACTCTTAACTCGAGTCTTTTATCACAACTTCCTGTAATTTATCTCTGTTGCGATACTTGTTCTGATAGAAGATATGTGAAGATACATCTTTTAGTTTCAATTTTAGCCCGAAACGGCAGAGCAAGAAGAGGGGTTGCAGTGGGAAGGAAAAGCAAAAGGAGTGAGGAGGAAAAAGAGGAATAAAAGGAAATGAGGTTGGGAAATGTCAAAGAAAATGAAGCAATAAAATTGGGAGTAAAAAATAATGAACAGAAATGAGAACATCGAGAAGGTTAGAGGGTACAAGTATCTAGGACACTAAATTCAAATACAGCGGGATAATCAAACGAGTGAGATACAAAGAAGAATAGGCTTAGGATGTTCCGCGTTCGGAAGAAAGAGACATTTTCAAAAGTGAACTACCGATAAGTATGAAGAAAAAAGTTTATAAATAGTGTGTGTTGCCGGTGATTGCCTTTGAGGCGGAAACTCTTACTCTAACAAAAACAAATGCCAACGCAAGGATGAAAAGGTCCATGTTAGGGATTAAGCTGCAAGCCTGAGTGAAGAAAGTAGCTATTCGCAAAATAATAAAAGTGGAAGATGTAATAGAAAGCATAACTGAACTAAAATGGAATTAGACTCGGCAAATGTCACGAGATGGACAAAGAGAGTACTAGGGTGAAGACCTCGCGAAAACAAATGAAACGCAGGTAAACCACCAACACGGAGGAGTGAAGATTTTAAAGGATAGCCTCAAATTGGATATAGTGTGCACAAGACAGAGATAATTGAAAAAATGTTAAGGATGCCTACGTCCTACAGTGGACGCAAAAGGCTGGGTGAAGAAGAAGAAGAAGAGTGGGAAAACAAGAGAGAATTGTATAGAAAGAAAAAGTGAAAATTAACGAGAGAAAGTGAATGAAAACAAAACTGAGAAAGGCGGCAGATGCATAAGATGAGGAGAGAGAGAGAAAGTAGGTAGAAAAGAATAAATGGAAGGTAGGAAGAGAAAGGGAGAGACATAATATCAAAGTGAAAGGAAATGTTAAAAGAAAAGAGGGAAAAGTAAACAGGAAAAAAAGGAGAAGGACGGGAGAAACTGATGAGAGGAAGATAGAAAAAAAGAAATGGAGGGAGAAGAGGAAATGAGAGAGGGCGGAATTGTAGTCAGAAGCTAGAGTGAGGAAGTAACCTGAATAAAAGTGAGAGAGAGAAAGGTGGGCCGACACGTAAGAAAGTGAGAGAGATGAGGAAAGAGGGAAGAAAGAGAAAGACAAATGGAAAACAAAGACACAGAAAGCGAGCGACAGAATTTCAAAGTGAAAAAAAGGTAAGAAGAAAAAGGGAAAAATTTGCGCGTAAAAATGTAGTAAATGAAAATAATAATGAGAAGGGCGAGAGAGTGAAGAAATAGAGGTATAAAAGGAAAGGAAAGAGGGCAAAGGAGAGACGAAAAGAGTAAAAATGGAAAAGGGCCAGAAAGACATAAAAATAAATTGAAAAAATAAAGTGAGCGCAAAAAATAAATGGAAAGGTAGTAGATGCCTAAGAGAGTAGGATATAGACAGATAGAGAAAGAGGGAGGTAGGTGAGAAAATCGGGGGGAAAAGGGAGAGATAAATGGACTGCACAGAGAGAAATAAAGAGACAGAAGCAATTTCAAAGTAAAAAAAGTTAAAATGAAAAAGGAGGTCTAGCGAAATCAGGTGACTAAAAGCTAGTAGGAAAAAGGCGAGAGAAAGAGGGGACAAGGAAGAGAAAAAGGAACAAATAGAGAGATAAAAGCAGAGGAAAGAGGTAAAGGAGAGACACGATTGTAGAGAGAAAAAAGTGAAAAGAAGAGAAGAAATAAAGTAGGTGTAAACAATAGAGGGAAAGGCGCCAGATGCGTGAGAGGAAGAGGCAGACAGAAAGACAGAAAAAATAAAGTAAGCAGGGAAGGAAGAGAAGGATAAGCGAAAAAGGCGTGAGAAAAGGCGAAATGGAAAGGTAATGGAATAAAATGGAATAAAGTGGTTGAAAACTAGAAGAAGAGGGACAGGAGAAAAGGACGAAAGCAAATATACACAGAAAGGGAGTATAGAATTACACAGAGAAAGAAACTCAAAAGGGGAGAAAGAGGAGTTGCAATAACAGAAAAATGGGTGCTAACAAGGAACGAAAGGTCAAGGTGGTGAAGAGGCTGTAGCGCAGAGTGAAGGGGTTAGGAAGGGATAGGGGAAGAGAGATATAAAGAGATAAGAGAGAAACCAAGAGAAAAAGGAAAGGAAAAAGAAAGTGCTAAAACAAACACTTAGGAAAGAAACGAAACAAAGAGGCAAAAGAGACGGCAAGAGAGTCAAAAAAATGAACGGCAGAGGCGAATGGAAAGAATAAAAAAAATTAGAGGGAGAAAGCGGTTCATAGAATAAAATTATTGAAAGAAGGGTGTCAGAAAGGTTTTAGACGTTACTTTTGATTAGCTTACTGATATGCCTTCCGTTTAAAGCGTTTCTTTCTTTTTTCTGGAAAAGCGTATAATCAAGTTTTCTTTTCTGACTTTACTTGCCCTTTTTACGTTAAGATAGTAATTTAAAATAATGCCTACCCACCACTTATTAAAGCAAATTTGCACCAATTTTTGTTTTAACTTTCAGAACTTGGGGAAAATCGTCAGCCAAATAAATTGAAAAAAGGAAAATAATCGGATTTTTTGGTGAGTAAAAAGCTTTTTGCTGTGCTTAATCAGGTCAACGCTTCCTTATTATATTAGTTTGAGAAGTATAGCTTCAGACGCTTTTCAAATATCCTTTTATTTCCGTTATTCGTTTAAGTATATGCGTAAAATTCTTCCCATTTCCAGACAGCAGAAGATCAAGTTTTGCAAATTAAAAAGAAATAGATTAATTTGACATATTTGTGAAGGACAAATTTTGATTTCCAAGCTTTTATTCCCAATATCAGATTTCTGTATTTTTTTTACATTAAAGAAAGGATTTTCGTCGATTAAAGCTTCTTCCTTTGTAACCGTATGAAATTCAGCCCCATTTCATCACCTTCTCTGCATGTATGCAAAAGAATAACAGAAAAAGGAAACAAAAGCAATAATTGTATCGAGTAAAATATTTTTAAATTAGTTTTTCGTTGCAATGCTATATTTATTTAAAGACACAAAAATAAGCATCCAACTTAAAACCACAGGGAAAACACTTGGGCAAACTCCGATTAACCTCAAAATCATTACAAACAAGGCAGTCATGTGTTATTCCTACTTCCTGATTGATACTTACCCAGCGTTGGAATAGGAAATAGCGATTAAAGCTGAGCATTGTTCTAGAAATTATCTGTATTCAACTAATCTTCAACAAATGATTTATTAACACTTGTAATTAGGTCAAAGTGCTTATTTATCGAGATTAAAGTAAGCAGAATTACAGAAGCGGTTGTTTTTTTAAGGACTTCAAGCTTGTTGATTTTTGTTGTAGGAATTCAAAGTTAGTTTAAAAATTAATTATTCAAAGCCAAAATAAAAAATTTCATGGAAAGTCTTGGCTTTTACTGTTGAAAATCGATGGAGGAAGAATATAAAAGGCTTCTTAGCGAATTGTTCTAAAAATAGTCCAAACTTTAAAAGATCAATAAATATCATCTAAAGTGAGTTATTCCGAATCAGTTCGCCATAAATTCGAAACGAAATAAAACCAATTTTCTCACGTAACAAACGCCATAAACGATTTGTAGTATTTTCCTGAAGAAATTGCACCAGTTGCAGCTGTTTGTATCTCGGCCACTAAAATAAATAGCAATACAGGCCACCACAGAACAAAATAGGAACGGAATCAAGTTATATGTCTTTTATAGAGGTTAGGGGTTGAGGAGTGCGGCACTTGTTGAATTATATATAGCGTGAGCGTCAATATTGCTCTTAAGATTGGAGTTTGTTCTTCGCTCCTACTCCTCTAAGATTAATGACCTTGACTGTTTTGGAAAGCATTTATTTCTCCTGTGAAAGATGACGAAATAGCTTCCTTTCCCACACATAAAAAATTTACACATTTTATCGTTTGCCCTATTTCTCCTCTCTTTTTTTTACTACTATGCCTAAGGTAACGACATATTAAATTGAAACCCGCCGTAACATCAGAAATGGCCTACTTTTGAAATGAAGGTGGTATAAATAACATCAAGTATTAGGATGGTTTTACCAAAAAGATCAGGCTGGAAATAAATTGCGAAGTTATGGACATTTGAATAAACAAATCCCGTTTGTTATCCATTAGTCACTACGTTTGCAAGAGTAAATAAAAGAAAGGTTTGTGTAGTTATCAAATTGAAATTATCGACAGAATTTGTCAACATTTTCCAATCTGTGTCTGCTGTTATATTTTTCAAAATATGGCGCATTAATTTGGCTTTAAGCCAAACCTTCCACCAGAAAATATTGAAATTTATCAACAAAATTCATATCCCAGTGGGATAGCACGTTTGTAATAAGACGCAGGTTCGAAGTTCAGTTGTGGTCCAAGCCTGTCCTCTCAACTATTTCAGTTTAAATTTGACTGTAAAGGAATTCACCAATCGACCGAGTAAAATAACAAAAAGGTCTCTTTAATCTCGAGAATATTGGAAATAGAAATGTTTATGGATTAAACGATTATAGCCGACTATAAACTTTCTTTCGACATTTGATAATAAAATTTTCTGAATATTTGAAGTTCCAAATGTAAAACCGCAACGGTTTGGTATATTTATAGTGCCACATTTTTAGTTAATAGTACCTTAAATGGACGAAGTTGTTCTATTAAATAGATTTAAAGCTCTTACGTGCATTTTATGCAGTAAGGTTCCAGCCTCAAGTTTGTATTTCAGGACCAAGTTATTGTATGGAAATGTTATGCAACGGAATTTGATTCCCAAAACTATTTTTTATAGAATGATGGTAAACTTTGTTTTCTTTTAAAATTGGAAATAATTGGTCAACTTCGAATGTTACTAAAAATCTCGGCCTCAAGAAAAGAATTTAATTTTATTATTCTTTAGTCAAAATTAAACATAATGCTCAGAATTGTGGTAGTTTGCTTAATTATATTAAAGTAAACGTTATCAGACCTTTTGATCGATAGCTTTTGCGAACCATTCTCCGGTGTCTTTCTCCTGTCCTCTTCAACAACGCACACCGTTTCTTTTTGTCCTCCATATCCCTCTTTATTAGTTGTTTTGGATCCCTGTCCTGGGAAAGTTTTAGTAGGTAGCATCAGTAAAAGTAGTCTAAGGCATCGCAAAAGAAGATGAAAAGAGGTGCCTTTAGCCTCGTTGCAGAATCTACAACATGGGTCCTTGAAAAGTTCATAAATGGGAGTACCTCTATCTGCACTCGATTCATCTGTGAACCACAGTATATAAGAAGATCTGACGCGGTACCTGAGCCGTAATGAGCATTCCTCCTTAGCAGGGATAATCACCTTGTAATTTCTGGTGAAGGAGTATCAGAGAGCACTAAGCAGTGGGTCAGATTCTATCATGCAAGACAGAATCTGGGCATGTCGTTTCAGTCTTCTATCACCCTTCCAAAGCGTTTCGTGCTTCCGCCTCAGTCACAATGTGAAGCGGCGTTACGTTAAGAAGGGCTTCCAGAATCATCGTAGATGTGGTGCGACCAGTCCCCGTGATGTCAGAGCCTGCTAGCCTCTGGAACTGGTAAGAACTGTCCGTGTATGTAACCTTGAAGTTGCGGGCCACCACAACAACAAACCATAGGCGATGACTGATCTAATTACAGTAGTGTATATCCCATGTTATGCCCATGGCCCGACGGCACTAGAACAGTGGATACTCCACAATGGCCATTTCCAATACCAAATTTTAAGTCAAACTGGAGAACCACTTCCGAAGTGGCCAGTCTTGATCGTTGGGGCACATCCTCATTTGACTCATTTAAGAGTATTTTCTCTGTCCTCCTTCAGGAGGGGCCGGGGATTTTTCTACCTTTGAGGAAGGTCAAAGTCATCATTCTTCGATCGCTTTAATTTCTAAAAATAATTCTAATTTCTTTGTTGACGTTATTTTGGTGTTGTCCTTCGATCTCTTTATCTTTTAGCAGTTTCTTCGCTTGTCTACATGCATCTCTTGTTTCCTTTTCCGTGTCCTAGGCTCTTCTGCATCCTCTTCCTTTCAGATTTTCTTCCTCTGGTACCTCTTCCTTAATTTGCCTACTTTTATTTCAACTCGTACATGAAATTGTTCAAATTTGCTTCCGATCTTCTCAAACTCTTCACATTGATTATCAATTTAGTGTTTCGTTCTTCCAGTATCATATTAACACCTTGGATAATCGTTAACCTCTCAACGCTGCGGGTCGATCTTCTTTACGTCTTTTGATTGATAAGTTTAGCCTCCTGGCCAGCATACCTGTATTTACTATATTTATTTATTTATTTATTTATTTGATGCACCAAACAGGCATTAGCCTTTTTTTTATATCTGCCAATCATTGGAAATTATACTTCCCAACCATGGAGTTGCAAACTCGTAGAAGTAATTTAGTGCCCTGACTTGGTAACCCATATAATTTCTTGATAGATCTTCGTCCAGTATGTCTTTCTCCCCTTAATCTGCCTTTTCCGTCGGAGCTTGTATATTCATTATTTTGATCGTTAATTTTGATTTTCATGTATAACATTTTATCTGGCACTGCTTCAAATTTTATTGCATTATTTTTTATCTCTTTATTTCTCTAGAAGCCTGTACCTAGCATTCTAGTTTCACCGTCGTTATTGTTTATATGGTAGTCATTTGCCTCTATAGTTCTCTTTTCATTTTGTTTTATTTCTTGTAGAGCCAATACATTTATCCCGTACCTTCTGGCACCCATTACTAAATTTCACAGTGTTCCTTCATAATTGGTATGCTTGACGTTCCATGTTACAAGAGTTAGTTCTCTTCTGTTATAATCTTTTGCTACAAATTTAGATTTTCCTTTATTCATGTCCGTTTCTACGCTGTGGTCGTGCCTCAGTGTACATCTGTTTCTTTTTCCATGCTAGTTTTTTGAAAGATTTTTTTATCAGTTATTCTGCCTCTGGGTCAAATTCCATGCATCATCGTCCACAATTACCTTTTGGTAGATTACCCCAACTTTTTATTCTTCTTCTTCCAACGTTTGCCTTTTCACCGATTTGTTTTTGTATAATTATCTCGTCCGTTTGTAGCCAAAACTTTGTCGATGTATATTTTGCTCTTGTTCTGCATTGCATTAAGTCTCTCCTCGCACTGTTTCACTTTTCCTACTGCAATATCCCTTCCTTATGTCTGCTTTATCTAGTACGCATTTTTTATGCTTGCCTCAACACCAATCTCTTTTTCGTGAAATTGCTGCCCTTCTAGCTTGACACCATGTTTCTTAAAGTTGATTTCTTTAAGTATGAGTACTATGTTATTTGGCTTTTCTAGGCTCTCCTTCGTTTGATTTTTTTTTTAAATCTGTCAACCTTTGTTTTATCTCATCATTTTCCTTTCTTATTTCTTCCATATGCTCTTTCCGGTCTTGTCTAATCACCTGCATTTCACTAATCAGCTTGCTCAACATTAACGTTGGTTATTACATTCCTTCTTGTTCAGTTGTTTTTTTTTTATTTAAGGCGACTTTGCAAACAATTCCCAAGTGTCTTGTTGTTTTTCCTTTTTCTTTGCTCCATTGTCGACCCTTCACTGTCCTGTGTCGACTTACTTCGATCTTATCGCTTAGATCTATATTCTCTCAATTCTACTGTGATGTTTCATTTTTAGTCTTTTTGTTTCCTTCTCTTTGCCGCAGCAGTAGCGCTTGGTGAAAAGTGAGTCCAGTTCTTTGTTTTATGTGGTTCGTTTCCTTAGTTCTCGTGAATTTATACGCACATCGGCAAAGCGACTTTTCGGTCTGGTGCAAGGCCGCTTTGTTTGTGTTGCTTATCTTTCTAACTCTCCCGTTTAGTTTTTGGTTTGTTTGTGTCTCTTACCTTGGTTCGTACAAGTTTCTTCTTTCCTCTCGTTATTGCTGTGCCCTCGGCCGTGTTATGTCTAAATTTGCTCAACTAAACTTCGGAATGAATCGCAACACACTCGCATACAGTCTTCCTAGTTTCATTGATTGGGATAATTTTATGGTTCAGCAATTACAAGTTCAAAAGAATTTTTCAAAGAATATTAATGGAAATCTTGGCACCACTAAAAAAACACGATTTTCATAAATCACAAATCATGGATGAAACGGTGATTTTACAAGTGATAAGGTAACATCTTCACCTCTTTATTTGCACAGATTTTCTTAACCCGCCATTATGGATTTTCCAAATTTTTCTCCAGCAGAACTATTCGAAAAATCCCTCCCCAATCGACTTGCAGACAAACAGAAATTATTTTAATAAAGTTTGAGTGCCTAAACAATTTAATTTAACGCTTCAGAAATCTTAGTTGAACCTACTCAACCTACATGAATACATAATTTACAGTAAGTTGCAGCTGACTGACTACGATATCTGCATGCAGGTACGTTAGTTGCCAAACAAGCACATGCATTCCTAATGAAGTTCGAAGATGTTCGCTTAATTTAGAATTATGTTAAGTGTTTACCTTTAGAAATTGATAAATTTCCCAACTGAACTGAATTTCTGAACCGAATGTGATGAAATTAGATGTTTCGTTTTCAAAACTGTCCGAAACAAATCATTTTTAGGACAAGCCCTACAGCATTATATAAATTAACAAAAATCCAATTAAAATTTTAATCTAGAAACGAATTTTTAGGGGTTTAAATGAAAATAAAAGTTTTGCCTGCCATATTTTGATGAGCTTGTTTTCGAGGTAGCAAAACAATCAATGTTTGTAGGGGCTTTGAATTAGTTCGACATTTATTATTCATCCAATCGTTTTGAATACACAAACATTCTGGTTTGAATGATGGAAATAAAAATTAAACAAACGCCAATGTTTATATTGTAAATATTGTTGTTCTCGTCTTTTGCTATAGTTTTGATAAAGTTTTCTTATGGAAGGTTTGTTTAGATCTGTATTTCTTTCACATTGTAGTTTATTCTTGAACATTTGGAATTTTTCCTTTAAGAAGCAATCAGATTTGTGTAAACACAAAACAAGCCTTAAATTTTCAAGTGAGTTTTGATTGTCAAGCTAATTTTGGGGGGTAAATTTTGAGTTTTTGCCAAATTTGAGTTTCAACAAATTATCTTATTATAAATCCCTCTTATTTTAAATTTGGATTTTCAAGGCCGTTTTAGGCCGTTTGTTTTATATTTAACAAAACTCGTAATTTTGAGTCATTCAAGTGATTGAGACGCTTAGCAATCAACTGAATAACCAACAAGGTTTCCTAAATTTCAGGTCTCTAGAAACTCGTTTTCTGAAGGCTGTTCTCACTAAGGACGCTTTCTGTCCTAAATTCAAAGAAACGAATCGCACCAATCCGTCAAAGTTGATTTCCATCTTCCGACTATCAGATTACAAGGGATGAAATGCCGATTGTGAATTTACAAGAGATGACGTATCCGAGATTTTCGCCACTGTGACAAATTATGTGGGCACAAACTGTGTCAATTGTCCGGGTGGAATCTTCAAGGAAAAGGGGGAGATATCGCGAATATTCCCCAAAGACAAATCCTTCAGATCGCAAATTTTCTCGTATCTAATTTAAGGACTCGGAAATTGGGGATTTAAAGAAATTACCATTAACTTTTTCCTTTACTGTTCGTGCAAATCTAATTCGGCACGCTTACCTTCAAAACAATCCCGTATATTTGTGGTTTAATATTTGATATCTAGGATATTCTTAGACGTACTTACTTACTTAAATTGCTGGCGTAACATAATATAATTTATTTATAGGGGCCTCCGTGGAAATCACTTTCTGGGTAGAAAATTACGCATGAAGAACACGTATTGCATTAAATATAAAACCTGGTATATTCAACTAAAAATTTGTCGTAGCTGTACGGTTGGAAACTCGGATGTTCAGATATTCTCCCGAATACGTTAGCGTCGATACATAAATGAGCTGCTCACACACGCTTTAAAATGTTTTTTAGCGTTCCTATCCATCATAATTCTCTTTTCAGTATGTTTGCAGGAATGATGATGTGCTGAATACGTATCAGTATCGAGCGATACTTTAATGAGCTACTTGTTGAATTTTTGAATAGTCTTCGAAGGTGAATTTAGGAAATGCTTCCTTGGTATATTTATTTATAAATTTGCATTTAATATAAGTTTTTTAATGAAAAATTTGTTAGACTTTATGAATAAAATAAATAGCAGAACTTTCCTGAAACTTTAATGCACTTTTAGACTGTTTAGGTCGCCGTAAATAAAATCAAAACGTTCCAGGAAATTGAACGGTGATTAAATGGACAAAAATCGTAATTCGTACGAATTATGAAAATGTGACCGTCTGTTTGTCCCGAAAAGAATATGCTAAAATATAGATAGATTCGAAAATCTATGAACTACGTAAGGTACGACAGTACCTCTACAAGACAGTCTCAGACATAGACAGGAGTTCGTCAAGGGAGTACGCGAAGTCCGCTGCTACAACAGCTATTCTATTATTAATTTAGCTTTACAAAAGCCCCTTGGAGTTGATAACCGAAGCCAGACATTTAAAATTATCCACTTGTTTAATATTGAAGTTATTATCTGGAATGTACTCTCAGATTGTCCCATTTCCATAACTTCTGTTTTATCGAATATAATTACACAAGCGGTTTTATTTAGTCGGATAAATATTTTTTGCAACGAAAACGTATTGCTTAGCAATTAGACGAGAAAAATCTTTGAATATAAAGCTACAGGAAGGAGGGTATCGTTTTAGTAGCCATACAAAAAGTGCGACGGAAGTCGCAATTTTATAATCTATTTGTAGTCATAGTTTTGAGACTGACAGCTGACAAATAAAATGGTTAGCTGTGCTGTTTGTGGTTTTTCGCGAACAAAGACAAACAAAAATGTAGGAATAACTTTCCATAGGTAAGTATTTACCTTCATTTAGTGCAATTCCGTTTATTACGAATAATATTTAAGAACAATTCGATTTTATAATTTCAATGTCAAAGAAAGGTCACGAGTGAATATCATAGGCGTCACATACGTGTTTTATATAGATTAGCACTTTGCAAAATATATATTTAAAAAACTGTTTTAACTATCAGTAATATTGAAAAATACTTTTTAGATTCCCAAAAGATCCACACAGAAGAAAATTATGGATTGATTTTGTGAAAAAATCTGAGTGGATTCCAAAAAATACGAGTGTACTGTGTTCACAACATTTTACTGCAAATTGCTTTGACCGATCATCTCATCTAAAAGTAAGACTGCAAGTAACAGCCAATCCTACAATTAAAGTGGACCGATTAAAATACGTGAGTATAATTGAATTATTAACTTAGCAGCATCTCGCTGTCGAAACGTTTTATCTAATAAATAAATTTATAGAATATTACTCAAACAATTTTTAATTATTTAAAATATGAAAGCATCTTCTTTTCACTGATTTGTTTGATACACTGCGGCTTCGCCGTCGTGCATGAAACTTTAAATTCGTGAAAAAAAGTACATATTGCTTTAATTACTACTGGTTCAAATAACTACTGAAAGCGTCTTTAAAGTTTTATTATTGTACATCACTATTGTAGGTAAAGACTTTCAATCCAATGCTAAAAAGAGCTGTCAAAGGAATTACGGAGACTGGATCACCAAATGAATCACCAAAAATTCATGAAACTGATGTTCGTCAATCTACAGTTTTCGGGCCATCTACTTCAGCGTACACCTTCTCATCTATTTCTACAGGTACGAAAGAATTGACACAGGACTCCCCTCGCAAAATACGTTTAAAGAGGACGATCGATGAATTGTGCCGGAAAGACATTTTGAAGAATAAGAAAATTCGAAGGCTGCAAAAGACTGCTTGGCGCCAAAATAAAAAAAATTCATCATTGAAAGCAATTAAAAATGAAAAATTTGATGTTAGAAGAACATGAGAAGACACTTTTGGATCATTTTAGCGAAAATAAAGATATTATGCAAAGACTGTTTAAAAAAACACAAAAAAAAGGAGTAAATAAAATATATGAACAATCTGTAAGAGCTTTTGCCGTGACACTACACTTTTTTTCGCCTAAAGCTTATAATTACGTGCGAAGCAAATTTTACAATTGTTTACCCCATCCAAAGACTTTGGCAAAATGGTATTCATCAATAAATGCAGAACCTGGATTCACTTCAGAGGCTGTGAACTTTCTAAAAGCAAAAGTAGCACATTCTACTAAAGACACTTTATTTTGTTCGCTGGTATTTGACGAAATTGCTATTCGGCAACATTTAGAACACATAATAAGATCAATTTAAAAGTAGATTTTGTATTAGATAATACAAAATACTTGCTGTTACCAGATCCTGTGCATATGTTAAAATTGATTAGAAACTGTTTTGGAGAAAAGAAACAGCTTATAGATGTCCAGATTTCAATTTCTTAGTTAAATTAAATGATCTGCAAGAAAAAGAAGGGCTGCACTTGGCTACCAAACTTAGAAAACACCATATAAATTTTTTTAAGCAAAAAATGAAGGTAAAATTGGCGACTCAGCTTTTAAGTCGTTCAGTATCTGAAGCTCTTTTATATTGTAGAGATCAGTTAAATTTACATGACTTCAAACATTGTGGTCCTACTGCAAACTTTATATTAGTAATTAATGACGCATTCGACATATTAAATTCCCGTAAAATTTCAGATTTCGGTTTGAAGCAGGCAGCATGTTCTAATAATATTAATAATATCAAATCTTTTTTTTTTAATTTTAAACATTATTTAATAAATTTAAAACATTGTGATGGGACACTCGTTTTGGATTCCCAAAGGAAAACCGGTTTCATCGGTATGATGATGGGCATTACAACTGTGTTGGAAATGTACGAACAACATGTTGCAAATGGGACATTACAATTCATTCCGACATACAAGTTAAACCAAGATCACTTGGAATTATTTTTTGGAACAATTAGATCTCAACAAGGGTATAAGAATAATCCTACGAGCAGACAATTTACTGCAGCTTACAAAAAAATTTTAATACACGCAGAAGTAAGAAAAGATGGATGTGGTAATTGCATTCCCCAAGAGGTCATCAATATTCTTAATGTTGGTTCTAATAAAAAGCCTCCGGAGCAAATTATCAACGAATCTGTATTGCATCGTCCAGATTCATGCAGTGAAAATGAAGATGACACAATTGTTCAATTTCTAAATGAACATAGTTATGCATTTCAGTGTGATTCTTTATCTCCATATAATTTGGAAGTTATAAAATACATTGCAGGTTTTGTGAGTTTTAAACTTGGACGTAAATTGAGATGTGAATACTGTATTTCACAATTATATGGAATTAAGGAGGATTTCTTGCAGTCATTAATTTCACATAAATCAAGGGGAGGTTTGAGTTATCCCAGTGCAGATGTAATAGATATTTGTATTCAATGCGAGAAATTTATTAGGCGAGAACAAATTAAAAATAAATGTAAAATTGATGCAAAATTGGGATGTATAAAAGTTGTAAATATTTTTTTGCATCGGGATGTATTTCCAAATATGCCAATGCACGATCTTACACCAATTGAAAACCACAACGTTTTATTAATTAAAAGCATTTGTAATACCTATTTTAATACTAGAATTAATTTTATTTGTAAAAATGTTATTAGTAATCAAGAAAATATTAGAAATATGTATACTAAGTTAATTTTGTTTAAAGGACAATAAAGATGTTATATATTTGCTATTATAATATTTTATTTCTTGCAGCTTCTAATTTTTGTTCGTTCATACTTTTACTACATTTTTTTGCCAGTTTACGTCTTTGAATATTTTATATTCAAAGGTTTACGTACCCCGTATTCATTCTAAAAGGTACGCCACTGACATACCGGAAACATTCAGCCGCCATTTGCATGATCTATCTTGGTCTCACGTATGTTTTGCATATCCTCCTTCCTGTAGCTTTATATTCAAAGAGAAAAATTGACAGCAGATAAAATCACGACGGCCGAAGGCCGGAGTTGATTTTATCTGCTGTCAATTTTTCGAGTCTAATTGCTGTAAAGCAATATTAGTTTGAGTTTTGCAAATAAATATTTATCCTGACTAAATAAAACCTCGAGTGTAATTCGGCGAGACAATTTAATGAATGAACAATACAAAATTAATTTTTTTATTTGGAATTGACGCTACAATCATTAAACGTATAAGGCAAAGTTGCATAGCAACTCAAGTTAAGGTAGTGTTTTAGCCGGATAAAAGTTAGGGCAAACTTTTAGCCGCTGTCAAAGTGACAAAACCACAGCGGCTTATGCGATTTTTTATACATGAATTAAATTGTCAGTATTAAAATTCACACCAAGATCAGCCAGATTTTCCTTCCATATAGTCATTCACAAAATCACATCTTCAAAAGCTGGTGGTTACACAACGGGCGATGGAAAGAGCAATGTTGGGAATATCTCTAGCAGATAAGAAGAGGAATACCTGGATCCGCCAAAAAACCAAAGTTACAGATATACTAGAGAGGATCACAACCCTTAAATGGAGCTGGACAGGACAGGTGGCACGGGCGGATAAAGCCAGATGGACAATAAACACAATAAACATGCTGCAGTGGAGACCATGGACAAACAAGGGAGGCAGAAGAAGACCCCCGAACAGATGGACAACTGATATTAAAAGGACAGCAGGTTTACTGTGGATGAAGGAGGCTCAGAACAGGTCAAAATGGAAATTCTTAAAGGAGGCCTACGTCCAATTGTGGACTGAAAGTGGCTAAGAAGAAGAAGATGAAGATATAGTTTGATTATCTTGAAGATACGCTAGGTTTTTTGTTATCAAAACTAAGTCATCTGCATACATGAATTCACTTAGCATTATTGGCTTTAATTTTCTCGCCCTTACTCTGACTTATTTTATCTTGATTTAATCTGGCAAACGAGAAGTCAGTAAGGAAATGAAAGCAAGGATTTATACAACTGTATTTGTTCCAGCGCTCCTCTCTGGATGTGAGTCGTTGATTCTGCCAAAAAGGCTAAAAGGTAAACCTCAAGTACATATGTGACATGAGAATATTAAAGAAGATAGAGAGAGTTATGCGAATGGGCGGGATTCATAACGAATAAATAAGAAGAAGGTTACATGTCAAATCGCTGAATGTTTAGTTATTTGGATGTTACAAATCCAATTTATTCTTTAGTCTCGTTGTTATAATTCTGGTGAAAAGCATAAATAAACTGCTGGGCCTATAGTTTTTGAGGTTTGTTTAATCGCTTTTTTGAGCAGTAGAATGGTTACTATATTGTTATGTTTTACAGGTACCTATAGGTAGGCACATACTGAAGAGCTCTTGTATTCTTGTTTTAAGTGATTGCTCTCCATTTTTATAACTTTTGCTGTACCTACCTACTGCAATTTGTTTGCAATAAATTTCTTTTTATATTATATGTCATATGTTTATGTTAATTGCAAAATAATAATGGGACAGTTATTCCAGGACACGCTGTAAATACAGAAAAAGGTTTGGAACATAACCAGTTATTTACTCAATTATCAAGCTGACTGACTAATTAAATAATGAATTGGAACGCCTTCATCCTTCATCCTCTTAAAGCACGTTTTATACCTGAGGAGGTTTAAAAGCAACGCACTTTACCTTACAATTTTTAAGGAAATTCTCGATGTAAATAAATTGCTTTTTAAAACTGTAAATCTTTGTCCTTTTTTCAAATTCTAAACATCTTCTTAAAAGGTTTATCCTGGTCGAGATAATACAGCATCCGATGAGGAGTCCCGTCTAAAAAGCTAGAGAAACGGTAGGGAAAGGGGGGGAGGCAGAGCGAGACAGAGAAAGAAAGTGCGAGTGAGAGAGGGTGCAAGGAAAACGATTAGGAAAGTAGAAGGGAGAGAAGAGGACGGGAGAGTCCCAACTGTAAATTTGAGAAGTGAAGGAGCAACAACTGATTTTTCTTGTTTTCCCTTAATTTCTGCTTTTCTCTGGTCGATTTCAATGAATGAGTAAATCTTTTTCATGTTTAAAGGTTTAGTCTGGTTTAAAAAATACTTTTGATGAGAAATTTCATTAAAAATCCGTGAGAAATGGAAAGAAATGAGTTAAGCGCTGAAGGAAAAAAGCAGTGGGCGAAACAGGAAAAGAAAGAGAGTGAAAGAAAACAGATGAGAAGATAGTAAAGGAGAAAACTAAAGGAGGGTCCGAACTGCAAATTTAAGAACTGATTTGTTAAAGAAGTTTTGCTTAATTTCAGTTTTCCTGACCAACTTGAACACTGAACAGTCAGTGGAATTGTTATTTTTTAAAGTTTGAAGGATCTCTTCAGACCTAAAAAACTCTAAACCTAAATGTAACTACAACTTTTTTTAATCTTTCATCGCAGAAGGTCCAAAGAACTCCAGTTAGTTTAATAGAATTGCATCGATCGCAGTAACCTTTGCATAAAATATGATTTCTCCAAAAATATCTGTCTGGTTTTCCTATTATTACCCCATCACATCCTTCTGGGAATCAACAGTCCACCGAAATATCAACCAAGCGACGCGTTCAGTTACGAGACTTGAAGAAACTGCTCTCATTTTGGGGATGAAATTGAAGTAGAAACGCTTCATGATATCGAAAAAAAGCATCCCGAGACTGAATTTTATCCGATAAAGGGGGTCATACATATAAAGATTACTCTGACGTGACTTTTACTAACGTCGTGACCCCTCATCGTACACGCGCGATACTGTTTATTTCCTCTTCCCAAACTTGCTGCAAACTTCGGGTTTATCTTTGGAGTGGCTTCTTTACATTTTATATCTCATCTTTTTTTACTCAATTTCAGTGACGTCTCGCCTGAAAAATAAGCGCAAACCTAGTCTAACCTTCGATTCAGAATCAATCTTGCGGAAAAATTATCCACCGGAACAAGATACACCGACATATTCTAGGGATTTATAAATATAACGTTGAAAGGATACGATTGTTGAAATGTCACGTAAAGGAATAACACACGTGATTTCATTTTAGACGGCGACGTTCTATATTTATATTAACTGCCACTTTGAATTTATGAATTAGTTTCACAAAACCGTGGAAAGCAGTGTTAAAAGAAAAGCCCCAAAAAGTATTTAAATAAAGAAAACTTCAGCAGGCAAAAAATAAATTAGAACCATACAAAAATCTTAATTGGGATGTAGAAACAAAAATACCTTTTCTCTGTAGAAGGTAGTTCCATCTCAGGGAGGGTTTTGGAAACGTTTCAATGCTTCAGTGGGCCAGAGCAGTTAATGTACCTGTAAACTTAAATCTTCCATAACATTTCCAAACCCGTAAAAGGTAAACTGATCAATTACCAGCTTGATAAAATTGTCCATAAATGTTTCAGGCCTTCTATAACTAGATTTGCTCCGTTTCTGCATTATATTGGTTCATTTAAACTTTATAATCACCATTAAAAGGTTATTATTAAAATTCGTACGGTTTTACGACATCTTCGAATATCTAAATTTACAGTTTGATAAACAAGTGCACATTTAACAACGTAAAAGTGGAATTATTGACGTCAATATTGCACTTCTAGCAGGTGTTCTTCGCAGTAAGTGTAACGAACTACGTTTTAATACTAAAACACGTAGAAATATTTCTATCAAGATCACATATAAAGCTTTCTGCACTCCTCTTGATTCCGGTTTTAGAGATTCCATTATGTACAAGAGTCGGCTGCGTCATTAAAATTATTATGCAGTAAGCACTTAAAACCAAATAGGAGACGCTTTAGTTTATTTCAGGGGAATAGTACAAGTTTTCAGTGCTTGTTGTTAAATGGTGCTTGTGGTTTACATTACTTTAGACTTTCTTGTGTTCGTGTAAATTTAATGTAAACGGGTCACTTTTGTATTTACCTAAATCTGCGTTCGGTTTAATTTGGCAACTCTACCGGATTCAAATTCATCGTGAAATAAATTGGGTAAAAAACTAAGCTTATCTCGCAATAATTTTCTTTATAAACTTTTGATTCACCCCATGTATAAGCAGGTTTATATTTATAATTGAAAAACTCAAGTGCTTGAAAGGTACGACTTGCCTACTATGTAAATTTTAGCTTCAATTCTCAACAGAATAAATCAAATAAAAATATATGGCATTAATATCATATAAATGTAGTTTCAACAACCTTTTTCTGCCCTGTGCATACACAGTACGATCCCGATAGAAAATAGATCTACTCATGGATTTAGCGAGCCTGCTGACCGCGAGCTCTTCGATTGTCCTAACTTACGTCCCACCTACCATTACTATATCCTGTCCTGTATCCTAAAACCCAAGGGCTCCCTCTAGCCCCGGAAGCATAACTCCAAAGGCGCAATAGCTACTAGCTGACCAACGGTATAGGATCAGGCAGGCAATGGAAAACCACCTGATGGCATTTCCAGAAACCGTTATGGAAAACTAAAGGTATGATGCCGAGCGACCGGCTAGCAATGTACGTCAACCTGGGTCCAAGTCGGGTGGTGTAAAATGGGCTACTGGGTAGATGAATGTAGGCAACCAGACTGAAGTCCAATAAACCCATCGTAGGGGGAAAAACATCAAATAGTAACCTGGAGCGTCCGAGGGTTGCTGGAAACTGGAAAATTATATATTCTCGAAAGAGAACTGCTCAAGTGCTCAAACAAAACATTGACATATTATGCGGATTGCCGAATATCAGAAATGCGTTGGAAAGGCAAAGGGTATTTCATAGCTACAGAATACCAATTCTTTATATCGGGCACAGACAAAACATTCCATACTGGTGTTGACAAATTGTCCCAAAGTGTCTTTGATTACTTCCCAGTAAATGACAGTTTAATTAAAGTTACCTTTCACGCTAAACCAGCTAAAATTCACATTCTCCAGGTATACATGCCTACTTCAGAAGCACCGGACGAAGAAATAGAAGAAATATATGCACAAATTCAGCAAAAATAATTGCAGATATACCAACAAACGGCTCATTATTGATCTTAGGGGACTGGAATGCAAAGATAATTGTCAAACTATCGAATGAAGAACACCTTAAAGTAATCGTGACAAAGACTAAGAACAATACCCAAAGACGCAGAAAAATACAAACAGGAGCTCATGAAAAACAAGACGTGGCAAAACAAAGACAAACGGATACTTAATGCCTTAGATTCAATCAAGAAAAAGTAGAAGCATTGGGTGACAAACGACACTCTAGAATTAGTAGAAGAAGGAAAAAGAATCACAAACAACGCCGGAACTGAGGAATACGATATACAAAAAAGGAAACGTTATTAGCAAAGGAATTGAACGGTTAAGTCAAAGAAACAAGAACAAGCATATAAATTACATTTACTATGACGTCCAAGAATATGCTAACCGTAACGAAAGTTAAATATTTGGTCTGAGAGTTCAAACTCCAAACTCGAACAAACAGTGAGGGTATAGCAAAAGTTTGGAAGGACTTTACAGCTATGCAAAAACAAAAGTATTTTAGGAACAGAAGTTATCGCAGCTATAAATAAATTTTATTAAAGAGGGGGAAGTCTGTAGGAGAAGACACAATATCAATTGAAGTACTTAAAATAACAGGAGAGGAGGGTATGGAATTTCTTCATAAACTCCATCCTCATATAACAATTTCCATAATCTCTTATCCTAGCAAAGTTCTCTCCACAATTATTAATGAAAGACTGAGACTATCCCTTTTACCACAAACCTCGGAAGAACAGGCGGGATTCGTGCCAAGAAAAGAAACCCGCGATGTGAAATGTGCTGAAGGAAATGAGGTTTCCAAGTCATTTGACATGGCTGCTAAAAAGTTTATATCCAGAGAACATAGCTACGTTTGCAATAGCCAATCCGAAAAGTTTAAAGCGTCCGTGGGAATGCATCTGGGGTGTATATCTGTATATTATCACCTCAGCTATTTAATGCATATAGAGAACATATAATGCAAAGAGTTTTGAATGATTGGTAGGGGGGAGTGACCATAGGAGGACGTAGAATCAGTAACCTGAGGTATGCGGAAAACACCCTGGTACATTCTGCTTGATGTAACTGGATATGAAGTGGTCTTAGGCTCGACTATAACAAATGGTTGAGGATATGAAAATAAGATTCGTCGCCGTCTTACTATGGCCAGATCGGCGACAACAAAGTTAACAAAAAGTATGAAAAAATACGGATATCACAAAAGTCACCGAATTAAATCCCACAAAGTCGTTCATCTTTCCAGTCGCCACTTACGCTGCAGAAACATGGACAATAAAAAACAACCGACGCTAAACAAATAACTGCCTTCGAGATGTGAATGTACTATCACGTGCAAAAGTAATGGCACGCCTAAGATTTGTTATTATATGATAAACAGCCTTGCAGCAGTCGATGAGCAACTTTCTTATTCTAACTTGTTAATCTTACCTACAAGGTCTTAAGGTTATGCCCAAGTTACTCATCGACTGCTGCAATGCTGTTTATCTGATCTGAGGATGTTCCGAATACCCTGGATAGCCCAAAGAACAAATGAATCTATCATCCAAGAACTAAGAATCAATGTAAGACTACTGACCACTATGAATCGTAACATACAAGGTATTTTGGAAATGTTTCATGAGCAGCCGGCATAGGAAGACTGATTGTGAAGGGCAACGTAGCAAGTCGAAGATTTAAAAGTCGATCCCCATGAAGGTGATCTGACCAGATCAAATTATTTACAGGCCCAAAACAGAGAAGCTTGAGCAACAACAACAAACAAGTTATCATAACGCTATCACGCCCTTACGTAGGATAGCGGAATGAGAAGGAGGAGAATACACAGGTTAATTTTTATGACTAAAGAGCTCAACCCCTCAAAATGTATGAATTTAGTCTTCCACCTTCGACAGAATAAATCAATTAAAAATAGATGGCGAAAGTCTCACATATATCTCATCCCAGCAACTTTTTGTTTGTCCCCTGTCTTGTATATACAGGTTAATATTTAACTAAAAAACTCAAGTCCTCGGAACGGAGTAAATGAAATACGATAAAAACAGACGGCGCCAGTCTCACATAAATCTCATCTCAACAACTTCTTGTTCGCTCCTTGTATATACAGTTAATATTTACAACCGAAAAACTCAACTTCTCATAAGGTATGACTTGGCAACTATACGAATTTAGGCTGCCATCTTCGATAAAAGAAATAGCGACATTTTCACATAAATCTTATCACAACAACTATTTGTTTGCCCCCTGTATTTAAGCTAACGCGTGGCAGCTTACGATAAATCTTAAACATCCATAGTTACTCCATTTTCAAGAAGTTTTACCCCCTTCTGTGATGCTGCATTTATATTGTCGGAAAGCTTCGGAAAATTCAGCGTCCTTTGAAAAGGAGCATTTGTCATGTACAACAATGCATCAACGCTCGAACGAGCAGGGAATCTTAAAATAGTTCCATCACTCAACGCATTCTATGTTAACATTTTATCCCTCCCATGTGAGCTTGTATTCAATAGAGGTCAGCTTTACTACGGTTTAGTGCGACATTTGTGAAGGGAATAAACTTTAAACCCCCTTATATTGTCGTACTAGTGACATACTGGAGATAAATTCGGATCTGATGCCCATTTGTTTTGATTATAACAAGAATGGCAACGTTGCCGAGACGACATTTTAAGACGCCTTTGATAAATTCTTGGTGCGTTTTCTGAACTTGAAAGTTTTACAGAGTTTACATGGATGGAACAAGACAAAAACTTAATATGTAAACGAATAGGTTATGAAAGGGTTCACTATGAAAAAACATTCAAAAAAGGGCAAGCCTCCTAAAATATTCAATGAGGTGCTGCTAGGTATTCAAACAATCCATCTTCGTAGTGCTCTATGGTTGTTATTCTCCAGATCAGGCTCTTCTTGAACGTTTTGTTTCGTTCAAACGTTCTTTTAACGATTTAACTCTGTTTTTCAGTAAAATATAAGGTAAGTCAGCCGAAGAGCTTTTAATTTCATAAAAGGGAAAAAGATGTCCTTATTGCTTTTTACGCCGCATCCTAGGCGAGGAACCCGCTTCCTACGCCCTACTTATTAACTTTAACAATTAAGCCCGTGCTCTTTCTTAAGGCAACAAAGAAAATTTATTAAAAACTCGTAAATAATTCAAATTGCGTCTTAAAGACTAAGCGTGAGAGAAATTCAGAGTTCGAAGGAAAAGTTTGCGTTTTCACTTAATTCTTTCGGATGCGAAACAAATTACTAAAATAACGTTCATGAAGAAAATGCAAAGCTTATATCTTTGTGAAATTGCGAAATGTAGCTTACACAAAACGGCGTACTAAAACGCTCAAACGTCGAGGCGAAATCTTCATTATTGCGACTTTAGCTTTTGTGCAACACTTTCTTGTCATTTGTCTTTAAATTTAAACTTTGTGGCTATCTGGATTTTCTCAGATATATCGTCAAGATCAACATCTCTGAAAGTGATTTATTTTAAGGCTAACTGTTTAGATTTGAGCGATTTTCTTAAATTCCGCTATTTATTTTTCTGGCATTTAAACTTCTTTTGAATCTTAGGTTTAAGGATAACTCAAGTATTTCGGTTAATTTGTACTTGGTAGTTAAATAGCTCACGTAACACGAGATGACGAGCCATTTACAAATTCTAGCCTCACTTTCTGCTTAAATCAGATTCTTGTAATTATTCAGCTGAAACTTCAGAAGCAAATTAATGTTCGTGTTACATTAGAATTGTCATTTATTAGAATTCTAAAACCGCGTTTGTTATAACTTAACATAACATTTCATTTACCCTGTTTATTGAACAATCTATCTAGATGAGACAATAACTTCATTTTATGAAAATATACAATTGACATACAGGCAGGGTTCCAGTGAACGCCCTCCTATAATTTCTTAGCCTAACTTTATTATGTATACTACTACTTATAACTAGAACACTATGTACTACGTTAATCAAACCTATCTGGCAAGTCTGACGGTTTAAATTTCTTTAAACGTCGAAGTACATCTGTTTTGCCCATTATTTATTCACCAATTGATCACCACATCTTACACTAAATGTTTTAATTTCTTCTTTAACTGTTGGCAGGCACAGGTCTCTTTGTATAACAAGATTGGGTACTTGCCATGGTGCATTCACCAACACACGCAACACTTTGTTTTGGAATCTTTGGATAATTTCAATGTTACTGTAGCTACAGATCCCCAGAACTGAATTGCGTAAGTCCAAATAGGTTTTACAATCACTTTATAAATTAACAGTTTATTTGCCAGCGTTAGTTCCGATCATCCAATATAAGTGCCTCAGTGTGATTCCCAACTGCTTTCGTTTGGTAAATATGTGCGTTTGACATGTCAGTCTACGATCTAGGTGTAACCCAAGATATTTTGCATTATCCAAATGCTTTAGTTGTTTCCCGTTTAAGTATACTGGTGGACAGTTCCCTCTCTTCATAGTAAATATTACGTGTACTGATTTATACTCGTTGGCCTGAACCCTCCATTTCTGTAAGTTCATTATGGCACTAGCGGGATTTGGATGCGAAGCTAGAACAGCGGTATCACCCGCGAATGTGGCTACAGTTGTTAATTTGGTCGTTGAAAGATCGGCAGTAAACATTAAGTACAAAACTGGCCCAAGTGCACTCCCTTGCGGTACCCCTGATGATGTGAGTTGTAAGTCCGTATCTTGGTATTTCATAAGGAAACATCTTTCTGTCAGATACAATCTTAATAATTCATATAGATGGTGTGGCAGCTTCTGTTTAAGTTTATACAACAGTCCTCCGTGCCGTACTTTGTCGAATGCTTGGGGAATGTCAATAAAGGCAGCACAACACTATCTATGCCCTTCTAAATCATTGCTGATTGTTTTTACTACACGATGGATTTTCTCAACCGTTCTATGGTCGTTCCTGAAACCAAATTAGTGATCAGGGATTATATTTCGTTCTTCTAATATTGATTTAATCCGTTTCAGCAGAACCTTTCAAAGACTTTCGGAAGTACTGGTAATAGACTAATAGGTCCCAGGTTTGGGTAGCATGACTTTTTATGATATTTTCCAGAATAGTGAAAAGTAACTTAGTCTTATTGCTGCATTAAATATCTGCAATATAACCTTTATTCCTTTTTCCGTTAGCTCTTGTAGTATTTTTCCCTTAACTAAGTCGATACCTGGAGTCTCGATTTTGATTGCGCATTCGACTTCTTTAAATTTAATCTTCTCTATTGGTAAATCCATTTGGTAGGGTGATTATAGGTACTTTTTTATCTCGTTTTCCTCGTCATGCAATGACTCTGAGGGGAATGGTTTGAAAACATCCGAGAGATGATCATGATCAGTAAATGCGTTTGCCTTTTCGTTGTTGTTTGCGGCCCAAGTATCGTTTTTTCCTTTGATTGATGGTATAGACTGCTGCGGCTGTTTGATTCTTTTTGTTGCCTTGCATTCTGAGTAGTTGTTTGCTTCGGAAGTTGAGAAGCGGCTAAGATATTCTTGAATAGATTGGTTCTTTAAGTCGAGTAATAATTTTTTAAGGTTACTTGTAGCTTTGCTGATTTTCATCTGATCAGTTTCCGATCTAGTTAATTGCCACTAACTCCTCAGTCTTCGTTTTTCTGCTATTTTTGCCTTATAATGGGAGAACATTCTTAGTTTTTCTGTAGAAATGTTCCTTCTCATGTAGCTGACCAAACTGCCGTTTGTATTGCCGTTGTTGTTGTCATCAATATCTTGATTCGATTTGAGTGCGATGTTTAGGTCAACAAGTTTCTTTGAACATCTTCCAATTTGTCCTCTTATTAGAAAGTGTCGGTTGTTTAGCTATTTGTAAGATTTGGGAGTACATAATTACGATAATTGGTGATTGGTCAGAAGAAAGGTCAAAAAAATGATTCAGTCTTACAATGTCTAGGTTTACTACCCCTTTTGTAACGCAGAAGTCTACGAGGTCAGGTATTCTTCTTCTGTCAATGGGCCAGTATGTTGGCTCTCCTGTTGATAAATATTTTAGACTATTCTTATTCGTTGTTTGGAATAGCTCTCGGCCTTTAGGTGTTGTAAGTCTGGACTCCCAATGTGTATTCTTGACGTTGTAGTCTCAGCCGTCAATAAATCTGTTACCAAGGATGTCAAAATATTGTTGCTTTTTATTGCTGAATTTTGGTGGACAATAAACTGCTGATAATTTAATTGTATCTAGTTTTTTCTTCTACTATAATGAAGGTGGCTTGAAGATGGTTGTAACTGTATTTATTGAGTTGGTAATGTCTGATGTTGCTTCTGATTATAGTGGCTGTTCCACCATGAGCGGTTCCATCTGGATGAGTAGTGTAAGTTTCATATTTGGGGATTTTGATGTAGCTTCTGTCAGTAAAAGGTTTCTGATATAAGAATTACGTCTATTTCATGAATTTACAAAAAGTATTGCATTTCTTATGCATGCTGGCTAACATAACCTCACCTTTTAGCACGACTGCAAACGTTTTGTTGTTGAATCTTAGATGTTTGAAATTTATACTTACAAAAACTTACCTAAATATAAAGCTTAATCATTGGGCTTCTAATTCAGGGAATTCTACATAAAGTTTCGGAATTTTGGTCCACAAGAAGTTAAAGCAAGTTGGTAGTTAATGATAGTAGGTACTTGTTTGGAAGCCACTTACCTTCAGTTTCTGGGATTACTTAAAGCTATTTGGATTACCTATTTTCTTAAATTCTGCTATTTATTCTTCCGGAGTTTAAACTTTTATTAATCGTAGATTTAATCTTTCGTTAGTCTGGTGGGGTCTCATAAACCCCAACGTGCTATCCTTTTTTTTAGTAATTCATTGGTGGAGTTTAGGTAAATCTCGTAAATAAACAAAAGTCCAGCCAATACCGTGGCTTGGATTTTTCAAATTGAATCAATATAAAATCTTTTTTAAAACTCGTTAAATCTAAAATCTAACTAAATCTAATTTTATTTACATATTTACAAAGTACATGAAATTTCCTTCAAACTGATATCTAATTCATAATTATTAGTGATCATTTAAAAATTCATCAATTTTAACAAGACTTCTATTGGCCCAGAAATTTTAAAACTTGCCTATTTACAAATGTATTATTAATTTCACTTTAAATAATCAGCAAATGTTCCTTATTTTCTAACTTACATTTTACTTATATAACATTTAACTTATTTTTGCCTAAATTTACTATAAATTACTTAGAAAACTTTGTATTATTGATTAATTTATTTTTCTAGTTATTTGTATAATATCTCCTTTCAGCGTTCAAATTCTTAATAAACTCATAGCTTATATTATAAGCTTTATCAAGTTTTAATTATACTTTTACTTCAGTTAAATATCTTTAATATTCACAAATTAATAAATAAAATCTATGTGACATAACATTCAAACCACCCGAATTTCATTTACATTTTATTACACAATTTATAACTTACCCTGATCTTCTAGTTTGGAAATTAGAATAAATAACAACCAAGGAATCAACATATCTCATCTTATAACTCAAAAAATCAAAATAAAGAAGATATTGACATATCCAACCTACGTCTTTCCGACGAAAACTCTCAGATTCAAATTTTCACTCATATCATGTATTCAACAACTTTACAGTATTTTAAATATTAAAAATTGTTAAAACAATTACTTTTAAGCTAGTTTATAGAAAAAAAAATAATAGAAATATATTTCGTATAACCGTAAATTAGTATTCTGTAATCGGAATATCAGTTTTGTATGTAAATTTGTATATGTGTGTGAATAAATGTTGTATAAATGTTAAATGTGTGTACATATCACAACAACATATATAAATTTCTCTATTACCATATAGTGATCTTAACCACATATCTCGGTTTTGGGCATTCTCCTGCTGTAGTTGATAATTGGTCATTGCGTCTCTTATTCCATTATTTTTCATTGATTCAGAAGCGGTCCTCTTGTATCACATGTTGTAGTGTCGAGGTCTTATTCGATCATTCCAGATTAAATACACATTCCATATTTATTTAATGATTAAACTTGTTTGGAAGTCAGTTTCAGAGCTAGTTTAATGCTAATTCCTATAGTTATTCTGTGCCTTACAAAAAAAGAGGCGTTTTTTTGAACTTTTTGTTTCTTACATTAAGTACAATATTTGAGCAGTTAAGGGTGTTAAAGCCATCCATTGTCCTAATAATACCTGACATAACCTCACTTTTTGTCTAATTTAGCATTATGTATCTTTCTCAAATCGCGGATTATTTTCACTTTGCTCTTAGAAATACTCCGCCTAAATACCAAACGAATCTTTAGAATTAGAAATAAGAACATTTTAAAATAAACTTTGAATTATTTCAACATTAAAGGCTAAATGAAGTAAATAGTTAATGATAGAACTTGTTTGTAAGTCAATTAGTTTACTTTCAAGTATTTACAGGGATGTTTGAAGAGGTTCTGTTTATTTTTACGGTTCAGAATCGTTTCAACATGCAAAACTTTAGAGGAACACGATCCACTTTGTAGTTTAATGTTAATTTATTCCTTTGAAAATAGTCAGCACCTCAGGAACTCTTGTTCCAAGTTACTTCTCGTTTTGGAAGGGGTGAATATCAAAGATAAAATTTTCGTTTCGAGGAAAGCATTTGAATGTTTTCTTATGCTTTTGTTTTCGGCAAAATTCACTTAAAAATAGTTTAAAAAAGTCGTGAATGGAATTCATTTTGAAGGTCTTCTTTGTGGTTTCAGGAATATTTCTTTGGTGCTGAAAATGTAGAAGTTTTTTTACCAAAAATCTAAATTTAAACCCAGTCATGTTACGAAAAATTGGTTTCTCATTAAAAGAGTTGGCGTAGTGTAAACTTGAAATCCGATTAGTCCAATTCGTTTTAATCCTTTTTAGAAGCTTGTATGAGTAAAAGCCCTCAACGGTTTTCAGTTTTTTTCTTGAAAATAGTTGGCTGTGTTGTGAAGTTTCCGGTAATTAAATTTATTAAGAGCTAAGTTCTTAGTGTGCCATGCTTGAAACCCCTTCTTAATTTATATCTATACAGGGAATTTTTCTTTTTCGTATACATATCCCCTATGTATACTTTTATAATAAACGTAAATAGGCAACCCACTATACACTATAAACGTCACGTCACGTGGTGCGTAAAGGTTATATTTCATGTTTGTAAATAAAAAATAAATCAAAATTAGTGGAATATCAACATAATTTTAATTCAACGATTATTCTAAAACATAAAATATCAACAATACAAAACAGAAAGGAAAATAAAAACAGCAACAGTTAAAGACTAATTTTTTGACATTAACTTAATTTGATGATTTTTGCCACAGCATGCTAATTTTTCAACGTTTATAGTGTATAGTGGGTTGCCTATTTGCGTTTATTATAAAAGTATACATAGGGTACATGTATACTAAAAAGAAAATTTCCCTGTATATTTAAAACTTTTGGTTAATTTATTTTGTATTTTAATAAATTTATATTAAAATAAGTTTTGGTTTCTGGTTGTAGTTTTAATAATTAATTTGTATAAAATGCAGGGCAGCATTGGTGTTTGAACCTTTTTAACCATAATTTCGGAAATTTAATTAAAACATAAGCTTTACACTGATAAATACCTCCGTACAATTCCATTTCCAATTAGTTGTGTAGTTATAAATCCCTCGCCATTGGTTAATGATCCGATTTAAATGCGATGTGGTTTTCCGTTCATCCTATTTGCAGAGGTTCGCTTTCATCGGTATTTACATTGTACCCACATACTGCTTGCAATTTGTAATGCGCTACTAATGATTTTGGAATCCTCGGACTTAATTACAGCGGCCAAGTGCCATTATTAAATGATTTATTAGTTGAAATTGTTCCTAAATCTTTTACTTTGCTTTTCCCTGAATAATTTTAGAATAAATCCAAGACTTCGATCTTAGTGTTTGTGTTAATTTCGATTGGGTAGCAAGTTCAACAAGTTAGGAAACTATAAGGTTGCGAATCTCAGATCTGCTTTAGGTTGTAAATCAATTAAATTTCCTCAGATTTCCTCAAAAATATTGCTTATACTGTTTTTCAAATTCGAGCCTTAAACTTCGCGATAAGTACTTTGAGCAACGCTTTGAAAAAGCAAGCCACAAACTTGCTATTAAAAGAAATTCACGTAACTTTTCTACCCACATTCTTTGAGTATAACAAACGGTAGGTTCCTTTTTGTGAGGGTTTGGCATTTCACATACGCGTTTATCAAATGAGATTTTAATATTTTTGATATTTCTGCATGAAAGTAGCTGCCATGACAACGAAATTCAGCCACCATTTTGTGCTTCCTTTGTGGATAATCCTTGCCTATTCTTTGTACCTTGATTTACCTTGACCTAATTTTTTTTAAATGTTTTATTTAGTTATTTTCGCTGAGCTTTATTTTATACTCTACCCATTTATTTTCCATGTCTAGTGACTTCGGCCTTTTTTATTTTTAAGTAAATTTGAAAATTATTGAAACTTTCCCAGGTTATAAAATCAAGGAAACAACTGAAAATTTCTACCCATAAAGGATTTTAACAAACCTCCACCTCGATAAAAATCGTATTTCTTACAAAAACAGCTGGCTTTCCTTTTCATTAGCAACAGTTTAATAATAATAGTGGGCAATGACAAATGTCCCGACCTGCCCTTCTGTAATTTTCATTCGGCGGCCTTTCGTTTTATTTGCCCGTCATAAGGAACGGTCTTTTGTCATAACCCCCCAACGTCGTGTTACATGTCGTGTTTAATGAAAACTTATGAGATAATTCTCATAACTGGAGCTGGAAACCGATGAGGCAAATTTATTCCACTTACAGTTTTTGTACAGGGGACGTTTCCTAATTTATCGTTACGGTTCGCACCCTTTCTGATACGCTCATTGAGGAGCTAGGGGGGGGGGGTGAATAATCGTGTCTCTTTTTTGTATTTAATTAGTATTGATGAGCTCGTATTAACAGATTTGTACGGTTTTACTTCGTAGCCCCTTGCTGAACTTGAGTAGGCAACACACATTGCAAATTGCAGGTAAGCTGTGTGTATGGTTACCTATTCAGAATAAGTAAGGGGCCAGGAAATGGGGTGGCTTTCCGGTGAATAAATTTTGGAAATTTGCGCCCATAAAAGGGTTAGGGGAAATTTTAACTTCGGGCTTGTTAGAACCATATTAGTTGCTTATCGGGGGGTGTTTACCATACAAAACTCGTAAATTAATAGCAACAGTTCAATCTGTATGCAAATTTTAGAAAATTACGTAAATTGGAGATTTTTGCATCAACTTAATATACATGCTTGTGTATCGATTAGGCTTTAATAACTTCGTCCTTAGTTATTTTGCTTATTTTCTACCTTGTTTAAAAAATTACTGAAAGAAACGTGAACTTCGAAAATTCGGTTTAAATAAGCAAACAAGGTTCGTTAAGCCTTGTGTGCACATATAAATTCCTAATTATCTGAAGTTTCCACTTGACGAGAAAAAAATAAAAGGGCAGGTTGATGTTCATACAGTAAGGGTTTGTAAATTCTTGTAGCCTAAGGGTATCAGTTCAAATATGAATTTAATTTTATATTCTCTCTGTTGTCTTTTGTGCTGTTTACATCCATAAAGAGTAAAACGTCCTACTTTTCTAAAAATAGAAATCGACAATGCCTTTTCTCTCCTGGAACCGTTCTGAGCAGCACAATTTAATTTCTTGTTCGCTCAATACTTTTTACAAATTACCCAAAACCCAAATACAAAATGAAATCAATGCGTACTTTTAATTCAGACACAATACACGGTAAGAAAATGATCAATCTTTATAGAAATTTAAAAATTGCTAGCACAAGATTCGCTTCCGTATCTTCCAAAACTTCGACTTGAACTTAAATTCACTCGAATCACTAGATTTATTGGAAACCAATTCGCCCCCGAGTTACTCTGTTAGAACTCTATAAAGACGTCTGAATTATTTCCAGGATGTGAGGTTATGTTCCACTTTGCTATCATGGGCGTGAGATCATCGTGAGATTTTATTAATTCCGCCAGAAAATAAAATTTTAGCTGGAGACTCGCTTGAAATAAAAGTTTAGGATTATTAATAAAGGGAAAAATGTTTGATTATTCGATTGATTGACATGTTTGACGTGAATTTCTTTACAAAGCCGGTTCTGCCACGTCTGTGGAAACTTATATAATTTAGGACTATCCAAGAATAATACCTAGCCTAACATATCCTTTTTTTTAAATGTGTTGGAAGGAAAATCTTCAAATTCCGCGGGAGACTGTGGGATTTCTAGCCACTAAAACTCCTCCCTGGATGCGAAGACGTCATGCCGGAACCACCGTAGCGTTACTTCAGGATGACTACTTTTCCCAGTTAATTTAACCTCTCTGTTCCTGTTGTTTCTAACGCCGCCTCCTTTTTTCATCCTCCCCCTTTACCCTTAGGATGCTCGTAATAATTTTTTTCATTGCCTCCCATTTTTCTCTGTTTTCGATAATTATTTCTATGACATTTTCCATTTATATCATTTTGCCCACCTCGGTTGTTGCTTGGAGCATTTGCGACTCCCACATTTCCCACGCAAAAAGGTGTGCTCAGGGGTATCCATCTCGGCACAATACCATCACTGGTCCTCCTCCTGCTTTTTAATTCTTTTCAAATAGATTTCGAAACAGCCATGCTTGCTCAGAAATTGGGTTATGTAGTATCACCATTCTTTCTACTTATCCACTTCTGCAGGTTTGTTATTATCTTTATTTCATACTGTCTGGTAAATTCAGTTTCCCGGCGCCATTTTGTGTCCGGAAAATGAGCTATTACGGTATCAGAGCCGGAAAATGTTGCTTGGCAACATTTTCCGGACAGTTATTTTATGCACCCAATCAGAGCCCGTAAAAGTCTAACCAAGCCACACCTACCGGCTTTGACACAGTAATGTCACATGTTGACGTTTTGAAAAAGCGTCACATGTAAAAATTAAAAATCAAATTGTTGACAGTATGAAATAAAATACATAACGACATTCGTCCGTGAACTCTTTTTACAGTACTCGTTTCGAGTTTCAAGACTCGGCTCCTTGCGTCGCCTCGTCTTTAAACATCTTACTCGTACTGTAAAATATGAGTTCCCGGACTTGTGACGTTAATTACTATTTTTGTTCATTCTGCTTTTCCGCTTTCCGTACTCCATCTCTGTGCCCACCTGTCAGCTAAGTCTTCCATTACCTGAGTTTTATGTTCTTGAACCCTTTCATATACCTGCTTCCTACTCTCGACCCGCAAGTCTAATTCCGGTGTAATTCCGACTGTCATCTGTACAGCCTCGCTGGAGGTAGTCCTGTATCCACTACATACACGAATAACATTCCTCCTCTGCTGTTGAGGCATCATTATTTTGTACCCTTAGCTTTTGAGTCCATGTGCCACGTACAGCATTATCGAGTGCACCATGGAGCTCAGCACCTTTCTCCTGTCGACTTTGGGTTCCCGTACGTTCGGCATGGGTCTTATTTAATGCGTTAACAGCAGGTGTGCCTCAAGGTAGCGTTTTGGGCCCTATACTGTACCTAATCTACACTGCCGATGTTCCAACTATACACTCTACTGAACTCGCTACTTTCGCCGACGACACGGCAATACTATCTGTCAATGAATCACCTGCGCTGGCATCCCAAAATTTGCAGAACCATCTCGACCTTCTCCAAAAATGGTTCAAAAAGTGGAGAATTACAGTAAACAGAGATAAATCAAGCCAAGTTACGTTTACCAATAAACACAGCACTTGCCCACAAGTAACATTCAACAACGAAGTTATACCAGTTAAAACAGAAATTAAATATTTAGGATTGCACCTTGATCAAAAACTTACCTGGTCATCACACATCAAAATCAAAAGAAAACAACTAGACCTCAAAGTTAAGCAAATGTACTGGTTACTTGGTCGACGATCTCAGCTTTCTCTTCAAAATAAAGTCTTACTATACAAAGCCATACTGAAGCCAATTTGGACGTATGGCATCCAGCTTTGGGGATGCACCAAGCCATCGAACACAAAAATTCTTCAATGTTTTCAATCCAAAACACTCCGTTTAATGTCAAATGCACCCTGGTATGTTACCAACCAGACCCTTCACGAAGACCTGAAGATCCCTTACGTAGCCAACGAAATCCGCAGATTAACAGCCGCTTACCTCCCCACTCTCATGGGCCATGAGAACAACCTAGTAGGTCAACTAGCCCACCAACCAGAAACTCCTAGGAGACTGCAGCGTCACTGGCCACACGACCTCGTCGAGGAACCCAACTAGGACCAATTCCCAGATTATTCAGGAGTAACATCGCTGGATGGATCTCCTTCAAGACAATAGCATGAATATATCCACATCATTTACTTATTACTCATGTAATTTGAAATAAGAGTAGATTGTAAATACGCACACATAATTTAAAAAAAAAAAAAAAAAAAAAAAAAAAAAAAAAACCTTTTCTCTCCGCTGCTTTTCCTGTGACGTAATCCACGTGGCGTTTCATATTGTTATTTCTTGAAAACATTACTCCCAGGTATTTCGCCGATTTCTTCAACTTTACTATTGTTTCGTCCATAGCGACAGCATGCAAGAGAGATGAGTCCACAAACATGAAAGGAAGGCGCTGTAATTGTAATACTGGGAGACACATGCCCCGCCAATTCACCAATAAGACTTACTGTTATGTATGTGAAAAAAGGGGACATGAGGCAAATGAAATGGCATGCACAATTTATCGAAAATTAGTAGAAGAAACCCGGCGAAGAAAGGGAAGAATGATGTCCCATAAAGACGCTTAAATTGTTATAAGTAAATGTCAACAGAAGCCGAGTAGCACTTGATGTAATGTATGAGATGGCAAATGCAACAGATGCATATAGTATTTTAGTTAATGATCCGAATAAATATATAAACTGCAAAAAATGCAACATGGTTTTAAGACAAAAATGGGGGTGTTTATCGAAACCAGGGAAATAGTAATTTATTATATATTATAGTTGATATACGTCACCAAATGAGCTGTTAAGGTAGTTGGAGCATGAAGTAAAATCCATAAAACATTAATATTCTTCGGCGTACAGCTAGAGTAAGTATTGCTCCATGTAAATCCAAAATTTTAGCCAACTTTCCCAGTTCCGATCGGAGTTATTGTACTCCAAATTTGGAAGATTTAACATGGCGAGTATAGGGAAGCTCAAGAAATCATCGACATAATTGCTTCTAGATTCCAGCCTTATGATTTCTAGTCAGATTAGTGTCGGGCTCTCCTCTCATCTTGATCGGTATACCAACCAAAAGCTCCTCCTTTTCTTGGGAAACATTTTGGAATGCATTTTTGTATTACATCGGAGTACTCCCTGTATTATTACCTGTTCTTATACTCTTGTAGCCCTTTTTTGTCTTTTTCCTTGGTCATCATTATTTCTTTTATCATATATTGTACTTTGATCAAGTTTGCCTCACTCAAACAAGCATAGCATCTATCAAGTTCTTAACTGCCAGTCTTCTGCTTACTTGCTGTTCTGCCCTCCCTCTTTGGTCCTCCCATTTCTAGCAGTAGAATAACGTGTGTTTGGCCGTGTCTGCATCCTCGTGTTACATGCATAAGTATTTTCGTTTGCCAATTTTGTACAGATAGCTTTGAAAGCACCCATAGCCTGTGAAAACTTGTGATAAGTAATATCCCGTTGATTTCTCAAATCCATTTTTATTGTGCATTTTTTTCTATCGCCCATATTCTCTCCTCTGCTAGCAGTGCTAATGGTATTATCGGTATGGTGGTCTCGTACGATACGGTGCTGTATTCCCTACACCCTCTTGTCGCCAGTAGTCACTGAACATACTTCTGTATTTTTGGACTTTTACAGCTTTGTTTCAAACCGGAGAGGCATACAGAATTAAACTGTGCTCAACAGTCGTGTTTTATTTTCTCTTGCTCCCCCAATTCTAGACATGATCCTGCTGACGGATGTTGCTGATTGTTTTACTGTTTCTGCGATCCATTGGGTGTGCTCAGCAAAACTCAGATTTTTATCAATTATGACTCCAAGGTATTTCAAGCTCCTTTTGGGTTCTGTTTTCGTGCCATCTAACCGAAAAGTTATTTTTCTGAGTCTTTTCCTTTCAGTTAGTAATACTGCTTCAAACTTCTACTGTGCCATTTCTAGCTCGTTACGCTCCATCCACTTTTTGCGCTCTTCAGTGGCTCGTTAACTATCGTATCCAGCTTTGTCTCGCTTCTTAGTGCCACCATTAGTGCCAAATCATCGCCATATGTTGATATCGTGATATTTTCTGGCATTTCTTCACTTAACAATCCGTCGTATAACACATTCCATAATAGTCGCCCCAAGATTGACCCCTACGGAACTCTTTTCGTTAATAAACTAACTAGCTATAATTTTCCTTATTCTTATAGTGACTTTCCTTCTTCGTAGCTCTTTTATTATTAGCTTTCAGGATACTTTATTAAACGAATTTTTAACGTCGATCGCGACTAATACATACAATTTCTTCATTTTGAGTGCCTGCTTCATTTCTCGTTACGCCATTTGCTTTACTCTTGTATTGTGGACTTACCTTTCCTGGAACCATTTTGCTCCAGTAGCTAGTCCATTGTGTCCAGGAGACATAATTGCTACAGGAGCTGAGTTGATTTTCTGGTTTTCCGGGCTTTTTTTATAAGAACAAGATTTTGAAAAAACCGCCTTCCTGCATGATACCATTCGTTACTTGTAGCGTTCTGTCAGGAATTTCTTCTATGGCCATCTGTATTATTTCAGTGAGTATCCCATCCGGTCCTGGGGATTTTCCCATTTTAATTTTTTTGCCATCCCTTTGTAGCTCCTCCAGCGTTGTGTCCTTCGGGGGTATTCCTTTCTATTTTTCTTCCAGCCAATTTATCTCTCGCTGTGTCGGTAAAAGATTGCTTATTACCTGTTTCCTTAGGTCCGTGGGGATGTTTAGCGGTCTGGCCTTAATCTTTTTCACATCAATCTTACATTCCTTTCCCCAAATATTGTTCCCCACTTCTTTACAAAATGTCTTTTTCTATGTTTACTATTGTCGTTAATGTTTTCTGTGCCAGTAATTTTGGGCCGCTTCCTCGATTACATTTGCCGCTGCCTGATTGGTTCTTATTCTGGTTACTTTTCTGACATCGCCCTTTCGCATGCTTTCGTAATTGTTTTCACTAGACTTTCGCTCGTCAGTTGGTTATCATTTATTATTTCCCATTGCCTTTCTTAATTTCCCGATAAATACCACTCTCTCTATTTTCTGAATGCTCCACCCCGTTGGTTTGAAGTTTCTCTTTGTTCTATCGTTTTGTTCTCCTACTGTAAAGTAGATGTACTAGTGGAGGCTCAGCGATTCTTTCTCCAAAACGTCTCAATTCCCAATTTTGGGTGTCATTCTCTCTGACGAGATTGTGATATCTGTTTGTTTCTTTTAAATGTTGGCATGTTTATTCTGTTACGTACAATTAATCTATTGGGTCATTTCGCCAACTCCCTACTTCTTTCATCTACCCTCCTTGAGCACCATTCTGGTGATTTCGAGTTAAAATCCTAAGCAATTAATATTTCTGGTGAATCGCTTTTAATTTTTGCGCCTAATTTTTTTGATTAAATTGTCATATTCTTCTATGGTGTAGTTACCGGAGACGTAACACGAAATTATACGGCTTCCACCTTTATTTTTTGGTTTATCATTTTCATTTAGGCGTCTAGGTTTTCGTCGACTAGCCACGGTCCCACTACTGCTCACATTTATTTGTGATATTATAGTTTCATAATTATTGAGGTTTTTTCATGGCTGCCGAAAGAGTTTTGCATTGGGCTGATCCTGCACGGTGTTCCTCCTTTTGGCATATTGGGCAGCTTGCTTGTCTGTCGCATTCTGCTGCTTTCCCACAGTTCCGGCAATCATCCGTTATGTTTCTGTGCACTTTTCTGCCATGTGCTCATATTTCCAACAACTGTAGCAGTTTCTGACGTTTAACCTTCTAAGATTACCTAACCTAACCTAACCTAACCTAACCTGCTGGACTAATCCTTCAAACGGTGAAAAATGGCATTAGAATAAAGCTTCCCAACGTTCTCAAATAATTTTAAAGTAATAAAAGCAAATAAAATTACTAAATTGTAAGTTACCACTATCATACTAGAGTTTACCTTAGCCGCTCTTCAAAATTTGAAGCGTCATTACTACACGGGCGGAATTAAATTTAAATAAAATAAGGGAAAGCAACAAGAGTAAATTTAATTTTAAAGGTACGAAGCGTGTTATTCTTAGGTTAACTAATTTGAAGCAGCTTTTACTTTCGCGTTTAATTGAAGTGTGCTTTGTACTGTGAAAAGCTTCGTTGTTTAAAAAATAATGAAAAATTTTACATAATGGAAATTAGTTAAAGCAGCGCTTCATTAATAGTCGATTATTTTTCCATTTCAATTAAATTCTGGATTTCACTTTGAACCTTTGATTTGCATATGCAGACTGAATTTTTGTGTTGAACATTGTAATACAGCTTCTGAAGCGCATATTTGATTGCCATGCTTGTTTTTTAAAGTTCGGTTGGCCACAATCTAAAAGTTCACTTTCAAGGTCGAAATCTAAATTCGTAAAAATTGCAAAATAGGCCCTCTGAACGTTTACTGACTTTTTAACTGGAGTATTTCCAAAATCAGTAGTGGTTATATTACACATAATTTTCCAATAAAAGTGTTATTTTAACTGATATACTTAAACACAGAATTGTTTCATTGGATAATCTTTGATCATCACTTAAATTTTCGGATATTTAGGCATTTAACTTGTTTAGGACCTCTAAGCTAGTTTATAAGTCTGAAGTCTTTGAAACAGCTAAATATTTCGCCTTTACAATAATTCTGATCAACCCCAGTTCTAACCTAAACAAATAAAAGGAAAGTTTAAAAATTTTATTGAATTCTGGCCCCTTTTTTCTTTAGTCATATATTTATAGAATTACCCACTCTTAAATATAAAGCTTCCCTGTGTGTATCTGGCAGGCCGTTGTTTTTCGTTCTGGGTAGAAAACAAACAACGAGGGTACAAGTTATCGAAGCAATGAAGGAAGGCATGTAGGTCATGACTTTATGCTTAGGGTGCTGAAAATATTTAAATTTGTATCTATAAACCATTTCATGTATTTTTGGGTAATGGGAGGCCATGCTTTTGTTTTGTTATACTGGACGTTCAACATTTGCTCCTTTTTTTTAAATGACAATCACCCAATTTCAAAAATATTCCGCCGCATTTACAATAAATATTTAAACTGTCATCTTTCCATGGCCAAACCTTATCCAAAAAGCATTAGGTACAGTCTATTTCACCTAGGATTTGGGTTGTGACGTCAACAGCGCCCAAAAACTGTATGGGTAGACACGCCCTCGTGTGCAGTAGGTTATGAAAACCTAGTTTAAAAAGAGATTAAGGCGGCAGTCCCACTAAGAGACACCATCACCCACCACCACCAACCGCCACCAAATGAAATTACATGCTGCAGTCTCAGTGCACCACCGCTGATCACCAAAAATTTAAATTTCCCGCTTTCCTGTTAGTGAATTTTTGTAGTAACTTTGGTGTTAAAGGTTGTAAATATATTATCAAGTGTCTTTGTGTAGGTTATGTTTATGTCATTCGCGTGTCAAGTGTGAATCTGTATATTCGATTATGTTTATTTTAGGTCAGAATACCCACAAATAAAATAACCTGTCCAAGTTTAACTTATATTTAAATTTCCCGCCTTTCGCTGTCGTAAATCAGCTGACGCTACACGCCCTGGCACACGCGCAGGGTCAACAACCACTGTCCACCGTCCACCAAAATTCAAACAAGTTGAAAATTTCAAATCGGTGACCACCATTTGATGACGGTGGGTGGATGTCGGTGGTTCAGTGAGACTAACAGCATGTGATTGCATATGTTTAAATTTTAGTTGATGGCTGTGGGTGGTTGATGGTGCCTCAGTGGGACTGCCGCCTCAGTATAGTTGAATTGTGAATTTATAAGCAGCACGTTGACGTCCCAACCCAAATCCTAGGTGAAATAGACTTTAGGTATGGATGGTACTGGTTTAATTTTGCTTAGCAGGGGAAGCAACCTTCAGTTGAAAGGATTACTCACAAATACAATATAAAGATGGTGTTGCATCACCGATCCAAAATCATAGGCTGCCCTACAGAATCCCACAGCGGACATCCTTACTGGTGTTGGGAACAATTCAGCTACGTAAAATCGCATGATGCGAACTATAGCTTGCGAAATGACCAGATGAGTGTCCAGTAAAATCTCCATCGTTTCGTTTGTTTTGTCTGCAAGCACCAAAGCAAAATGTGAATGTAATAGCAAAGCTTAGAACGTGCCCAAATTTCATTTTCACCTCCATTATATTGGTTTACCATAAATACAACCCCGTCATGGAAGGACAACCAGCAATACATTATGAATATTATTTTTCTTCTTCCGAATTTTATTGCGCACACACCTGCCAAAAGTAAGGAAACGAACTGCAACAGTTTCAGTTTAATTTAATATCATTAGGGATATTTGCAAGGCACCAACCTGTGAAATGGGTGTGATCAAGTAAAATCGATAGGTGTGAAACATATCGTCCTTTGTCATTTCCCATGCTGGAAAATACAATCAAAAGCGTGTAAAGCTTACCAGAAGTGCACTTTATTTACTAAGACAAATGTTGTAGAATATTTGTTGTTAGTATAATTCTAACCACCCAAATAGAACTAAAGCTTGTCCCAGAAAAAATTTTCGCCAAAATTTGCCCCTACTGTATATGCCATTTTAATTTTAAAAAATTTATTAATCAGCCGTTTTTGCTAGTTGGCTAAGTAGTAAATAAAAACAATTAGTTGCCAACTGTCATATTAAATTTGAGAAAGATATCATCAAAAGAAGAAGCATTACCTGAAAAAATATTTTACATATATGTTAAAAATCGGGGTATTTCCACGAAAAAAGTGGCCTTAATAAGTTAAAAACTACAAGAAGGACTGTTCAAAACGTGTTGAAAATATATAGTGAAATGGGTAATATACGAAGAAAATGTTAAAGTGGATGCAAGCCGGGGTTCGTAAATAAAAATATCGAGAAGAAGAAAGCTCTGTGTAACAATCCAAACCTCTCTATAAGAAACTTGACTAAAAAATTTGAAACTATCAAATAAACTGTGCTGAGAGTTAAGCAAAAAATTCCTTAAAACCTTAAAAAAAAAGCAAAAGTGGCTAACAGAAGTGCTAAGCAAAAAACTATTGCAAAATCAAGATGCAGAAAGTTGTACTCAAAACTGGCACACAAAAAATGTGATCATGGACGATGAGACTTGTTGCAAGCTCGACTTCAAATCGCTACCAGGTCATCATTATTATTCTGGAAAGGACAGAAAATCTGTTAATGACGAGTTTAAGATAATTAAAACAGAAAAATTCGCAAAGAATTTAAATATAAGTCGAGGCAAACTACAAAAATGATGTCGAATGACGCTGTACAAATTTTAATGTAGGGGCGAAAAGAAAATTGCAAAACTTTTGGGTGAATCATAATCAAGGTTTAAATGTTTATTATTACATTATTCTATAGTTATTAAATAATAAAACTATCCGATAAAATAGTTCAAATTTATTTGTTTATGTGGTTTTTTGTTAAAACCAATAGGCGACAACTTTTTCTGGGACAAGCTTTATGTAATTTGTAATTTAGAAAATTTACTTCGATCAAAACAAAGACATAAGGCCAACGCGCACTTAACCACGCCACGGCGCGCCACGCCGGACGGCAATTTTAAATTACAGTGGTTGTTATGGAATAAAGCGCACTTATCCACGCCACGCCACGGCGCGTTATTCCATAACAACCAATGTAATTTAAAAATTGCCGTCCGGCGTGGCGCGCCGTGGCGTGGTTAAGTGCGCGTTGGCCTATAAAGTACTTGCTTTCGATATACATGGACACCGATTCGATGCAGTACAAAAGTATACACGATAACATTCTTTCCCTAAATATTGGCTGAAAAATATTTCGTAGAATATCCATAACTGTAGGTCTTGGTGAGACCGGCTCTTCTAAATCGTTTTCATTTGGCTCAATCGTTTTCTCTAAATCATTTAGAGCTTTCCAGGCGGCCGGCCTGTTTCCAATGAACATCAACCACCTTGGTGATTCTGGGATGTACCTTTGGAAAAATACTTTAATTACACTCCTTTATATTCTCATTGAATTTCGAGCATCAAACGTGACCATTTAAAAAATTTCAAGTAAGGCTTAGGGTTTTACCATATGGTAAAAGGTAAAATAAGCAACATGGCCATATTTGCTAAATGTATGTGTCTCCAGTCGTCCAGATAATGACGTAGCAAGAAACATAACAGAGTTGCAAAAGGTGTGTAAAGGAAAATTAAGAGGCCCATCCATAAAAGGCAGGTATTGTTGCACAGTTCTAAAACTTTAATAAGTTACTTACGCTTGCCTGTATTTTAGCCGAAACCTCCAAAACTTACATAGTATATACAAAACCGCGTAAGCTATCGAACCAGAGCCAATCAGAAACCTTCCAAGTACCAAACACCATCTGTAGGGTATCATATAAATTATGTAACCGATAAAATTTATCAACGAAGTGATTACGAAAACCCTTTTTCGGCCGTAACTGCAAAAAATGAGTTTATTTGATTGTGATTATTATGGTATGATTTGTGAAAGTACATATCTGCAGCAATTCCACCAAAAAGGTTTGATACGCCACAACCATATATCCATGCTGTAAAAACTGCTTCATTCCAAAAGTTGTTTTCGCAGTAGAACTGGAACTGACACAAAATTGCAACAAACTTACTTAAGGCTGAGAGAATTTTGTTTTACTGCTGTTTTGTCTTAAACCATGAGTTGCTAAATATCTGCTCAGTTAAATATAATTACTTTGGCAAAATTGCCGTGGTATCACAGTTAACTAAACTCAGCATTAAATTTAAGTACATACCTCTAGCCTAAGAGTACGTGCGGTGTATAACCTATTGCTTCCTTCATTGATTAGTGTGACATACTTCTCGCATGGAGCCTGCGGTGGGTCTATGGTTTCTTCACGTATGGCCTTCATTATAGCATTGTAATCGTAATTATACATTGCAGCCAGCTTAGTGTAATCTCTGACATCATATTTGCAGAACTGTATGCTCATTTTGTCACTTATAATAAAACAAATAAATAGGACTTGGTTTGCAAATGGAAGGCCAGTTATGCCAGAACAATACACTGGTATCACAGGAAGCTTTGTTATTTAAGGGTTGGTTGGCAAAAGTATTTTCTTGTAATACTTACATCACGGAAGCCTTTCCACTCTTCACTGAGATGTTCCGAATTTCCGAAAAGCTAAAGTATTTTTCCAACTCTGGAATACTGCACCTTACCTCCAACATGTTGGCTGCTTGAGCGGTGAACATGTGAACTAGTACAATGCTCATATACAACATTGTGCAAGTAAAGAGGATAAATAAGTGCAAAGAAAAATTTCCAACGCTATCTAGTGCGTTTATAAATTCTGTTTGAGCTGTAGAATCAAGATCGATGGTTGCCTTACAAATCTTGAATGGTCAATCATACTCACAGTTAGTCCTTCCTGGGCCAAAAGTAGTTTGAATGAAAATTTGCAACATACGCGGTGTCTGCAGGTTAAACGTTTCGTTAGGACGATATAAATAAAACATGTAAATGAGAATTTACCTGTAGTGGTCGTTCAGATTCCGAACTTCCAAAATCACGCCTTCGCAGCGGATGAGTAGTGGGCTAAAAGAAAATTTCGTAAGGTATTCAGATGAAATAAGGGTTTCCACTTACTCCAGCTTTAGGTAATGGGTGTGGTCTGGAACGACCTGAATTAGAAGTTCTTAGAGACATTTTTCTGACAATTTAGCCTAATCTGGTCAAAATTAACATACGAATGACGTTTCGTAATTTGAATTTTAAAAGCCAACTCCTTGAATCTTCTACAGTTGCTTAGATTAGGTAAAATATGTGGGGAGCTATTATTGCACGATGAATGGAGCAAGTAAAATAACGGAAGCAAATTCTAACGACGCTCAGAAAGTATATCTGTCAGAATATTTACACTAATAATTAACTTGGGTAATTAATTGCGTATTACAAAGAACAAAAGTTTCCAAATAAATAATTTCAATTTCCCTAAATACGAATACGAACGAATTAATTCAATTTAACTTAGGACAAAAGGTTATAATAGGAAAAGTGAGAACTTCCTATCCAATTCTCTGTGTGATATCGTTTACCCTGAAACGGAATTAGCGTCGTAATTTAATGAATCTTCAACTGTAAATACAAACTTAATGAGCACCGAAAGAGGTTGTCATAGGAACGTATTTATCACCTACGTAGCTCCCACCTGCGGCACGTAGGTTATTTTTACTTGTTTGCTATTTTATTGCAGAGTTTATTAACTCTGAAAGGAAAGCCCGGGTTGGTGCTGCGGTTTTCTGTATTAAATTTACTTCGAACTTAAGATAAATGATTTACACATGATGTTAAAGGGTATTTTGTTTATTGCTAAGATTAACCATTGATAATAAAAATTAACAAAGGAAGTATAAGAATTTTCAGCTATACTAATGTTTTTAAAATTATTACTAGACTATGTTGGGTATATCGACGTACAGGGCTTCCCTTGGTGTGTCTGGTAGTCCTTGATCTTTCGTGATGGGTAAAAAATTCGTTAGTAGTGCACAAAGCACCGAAACAATCAAAGGTGGCATGTAGGTTGCGGTTATTGAAGCCCTCATCTTTAAAGATACAATATGGGGTTTAGCAATGACCATGAATTCAATTCTTGAAGTTAACTCAGGGTAAAATGTAAAAAACCAACTTACAAGCGCTGCATTAAGTACATCCCTCGCTATTTCTCCAATGCCTTCACAGGCCAAGCATATTCCCAACGCCGTTGCCCTGTGAGCCGTTGGGAATATTTCATTTGCATAAAATTCTAGGATAGATGACATGGTCAGCGCAACTGCCATGTGAGAATAGAACAGTAAGGGCATGGTGCTGCCCGGCGAGTCTTCAACAAAGTATTTTGAAAAAAGAACGTTGGAAACTTGGCATAAAAATGCTTAGGCTACCTTGTTCTGCAGGACTTATGGTAAATATTACAACGTCTAATAAGGACATGATGAGATAAAGTGTGAAGAGGGTTTTTCTTCTGCCCCATTTTATTGCAGTTATGTAACTTGCTATGAAAATACCCACCTGTAAATACAGCAAGTGGAAAATACCAGACATTTTTGGTGTTTGAAGAGCAATATTGTTTTATATCAGTTACTAGAAAATTTAGGTACTTGAAAGAGAAGGGACAGCGCGTAGTATTTTTCTGTTCCAAGCTGAAAGTAACCTATCTTCGGAACTAGAACCAAATGATAATAGTAAGGATATAAAAACAAAGGAAAATGTATTTGGGCTCACAATAAAAGCCTATGGAAATAGTGCTGAAAATGTGAATCAAAGCACAAGTCATAATTCTTTGTTTATAAATAGGTTGACTAAATAGATTTAGTATTTTTCCTGCTTTGGGCCTGCTAATTGTTGGCGGGTGTGTTTCGTTATTGCTTGGTTCAGAAGGCACCCCATAGTTTTTTAAAGCATTCCAAGCTGCTGACTTGTTTCCTATAAACATCAACCACCTTGGATACTCGGCCAAATACCTAAAATCGTTTATTAAAAGCATCTACTACGTTGATGTAATTCTGCACATGACGGACTAAAAAATCAGGAGACCAAGAGAGAAAAAGTTCCTTGGTTTTTGTTAGTTACGGTAATTTAGAACACTTACCACAATCCAAAGGGCAAAATGAGAAACATCGAGGTATTTGCAATATGCTTATATTTCCAATCCTTGATCAGAAAATTAAGCAAAAGTGATAAAAGATGCGAGAAAGGCATAACCACAAACACCGAAAGTCCTATCCGTGCTACTGATTTTGCAGCACACTTTTCTAAAACTTTAAGATTTAATTCTTTACCATCCACAATTTAAAATTTCCAGGTGTGACTTACGTATTATATACAAAATAGCAGTTGAAATTGACCCAATGCATCCAAATAATGTCCCCAAAAACACGAACATTTTTGACGGTAGAAATATGATTAAGAAACACATGCAGTAAACAAGTGTAGAAAATACGAGGACAGGTTTTCGGCCATATCTGGAAAATCGTAAATGGCACCTTTTGTTTCTGCAAGAGTTGTACTTACATATCGGCAGCAAGCCCCACTGGGAAGCAGATTAATATCCTGACAATGGCTTGTGCTGTAAACCAATATTTGGGCACACAATAGAGCTTGTGCTGGAAGAAATTTTAATCAGCTGAGAGAACCCCTTTATATAGTAATTCGAATTGATTCTGAACAAAATTGGAACCGTATTTCTTTTGACGTTACTTGGTAGGTCATTGTTCACTCAGTAACGGTGAAGTATTTTTTATATTACCCACCCTTTCTGTAAGTGATTTTCTGAGGCGCACCGTTCTTTCCAAATAATTTGAAGGTTCGAGCTGTTCCACAGCGAAATTCTCACACGGCAACTTCTTAGGTTTGTCTTTCTCTGCTTCGATGGCCCTTACGATCGAGCGATAACTATAGTTATGCTTAATTAGTAGCTCTGTATAATTGCGATCGGGGTATTCACATTGTTGCCTAAAATATTTGCATCAATTTGCATATAGTAAAGAAAATTAAAGGTATTCGCTGGGAGCTTTGGTAAGTCCCATGGGTAAGGATGGGTTTTGTTGTTGTATTGAACGAAGGTTTACAAAGTCTTGTAGGTTTGCCCCTAGCCTGAGCTAGAAGTGTACTGACTAAGGACAATTTTCCAAAATTCAAAATCAAACCCAGAGAACTTAAATACGACTTACATAGTCCTATAAGAGGTGGTCGAAGTTATGTTTAGTATTTCTCCGAAACTAAAATGCTTTTCCAAAGCTGGTACCTTACATATCACTTTTGAAATGAAATTTATATTAAACGAAGCATCATGGGTGTAATAAATACTCGCGTACCATAAGGTAATAATGTAAACTATTATTAATCTAAGCGAACATTCCCCATTATCTGTCAAAGTATCAACGAACTCCAACTCTGCTGCAAAAGTACCATGAATAAAAAGTAATCAGTTGCGTTTTTTGTTAGTAAATTAATACAACACTCACATGGTGTTTTGGAATCTCCATAGATGTTCGTAAGGTTCTGTGCGTATGCTTGACGTCTCTGCAAGCGATTTCAATAGACAGGTGGTGTTTATTAATTTGGACAGCTTTTGAGTAACTCACCGCTGCGATTGCCGCATCCTGACCTCTGATTTCTTTAGCTTGTAGAACACTGGAAGGTTGCTAAAAATTTCTTTAAGTTTGTGAACATTTTTGCGTTCGTTTGTCTTACTTTTCTGTGTGGGAGTGTAATTCTTGTACGCTCATTTAAGGAATGCATTTGAGAGCGATGAATGACATTGCCAATTTGTCCTTGCCCACTTGATTTTTCTGCACCCGTTGCTTGTCCCCTTTTTAAGTTTGTTAACTATCTGTTTTTTCTCTCAAACTGTTTAGTTAGAAAAAATACCTTCATGGTTTACAAGCTCAACATCTTGCCCTGACTTTGGGAATTTTATGCATTCTTCAGAAGCAGGCCCCTCCAAAACGTCGTATTGTACGTCAAAATCTAGAACCTACACAACGTAACAGGTTTTAACGTTAGCAAAGTCCACTTTACAGAGTTAAAGCTCCCAAGTCACTACCAGATACTAAGCAACATATGAATTAAGTATAGTCGATGAAGAAGTTTATTTAGAATTAAGTATAGTCGATGAAGAAGTTTATTTATCTAAATATTTACAAAAGTAACCAAATCATTCAAATATTGGTAAATAAATGGCTTCTCGTGGTGTATCGGCTAAACCTTCGTTATCAGTATATGGTAAAAACGTAATCGCTAGCGCTGATGTAACACTAGCCATCACAGATGGCATGTAAGTTACAGTTCGGGATGCTGTTTTCTGAAAAGGAGCAAATATTTCGATTTTTCTGAAATCACAAGTCGATTACCTACAAGCAGATGTTTAATTTCGTGCCGCATTAACTCCCCAATACCATAAGATGTCAAACAAATTCCCATCGCTGAGAGTCGATAAGGTGTAGGAAAGATTTCGACGGTGTAAAACATTAATATGCATATCACGTTTTTTAAAATGGAAAAATGGCAGTACATCAGCAAAGGCAGTAGTTGGTTTGTCATCACTTTTGTTGGCCATGAAACAATGAAGGGATTAAACAGGTACAAGCCAATGAACTCTGCTTACCTTCAGAATCTGGACTGATTGTGAAAATTACGACATCTAAGAATGACATTACCAAGAAAAGGACGAAAAGTGTCTGCCTTCTTCCAAAATATATCGCGCCAGTAAAACACAGTAAACCTGTTGAAACCTGCAAAAAAATTAAATAAAAATAATCAGTAAGGTTTCTAGGGGTAGTCACCTGAATAGCAGACATTAACAAATAAAATTCCTTCATGCCGACGTGAAGAAACTTCTCCTCCTTCATTGCTTAAATCAAATTAGAAAATTACCTGAATCCCTTAAAATAAGCTAAGTCGACATACAGTAAATAAGCGTAGAGATAGCATATAAAAAGTAAGAAATGCAGCACGTTATTATTCTTTCTTTGTAAATGGGTTGACGGAAGAACTTTATTGTTCCTTTCAAAGTTAGTATATTAACTGAGTTGCTATCCAAGCTGCTGATGCTAGGGTGACCTTCGGCCCCATAATCCTCCAGGGCTCTCCAAGCCGTTGATTTGCATCCTGCGAACATTAGCCACCTTGGTGATTCGACCATGTACCTGAAACAGGATATATTATTCATTAATCGCCTAATTTAGGGAAATTCTTAACTCACCAAGCCCCAAAGGGAAAAATCAGAAACATGGTTGTATTGGCAAGGTGCAGATATCTCCACTTCCTAATACTGTACCGCAGTAAAAACGAAATAAAATTCGAAAGGGGGTTAATTAAAAACGTGTAAAGTCCCATCCATAAGAATAAGGTTCTGTTGCACTTTTCTAAAACTGATTGAGCGAGTTAAACTTTTCTTTTAGGCGTTGATACTTTTTGGCTTACGTAACACGTAAAGTATGGAGTTAGAAATGGTGCCAAAACCGATCAGGGACGCACCGAAAAGCAGAAACCATTTGGAGGGGATGAATACGAGCAAGAATCCTATGAAATACGCGATACCAGAACCAATAAACGTAGGCTTTCTTCCGTATCTGAAATAATATCATCCATCAGTTCGGTTCCTTAGTTGTTTAATTGGAATACCAACAAATCTGCCGCAACTCCTATAAGAACGCAGCTACTGATCCTGGAGAAAACATCAGCGAAAGCTATTTTACCATACCACGAATTATTTTCGCAAAAGAATTTAAACTGAAACGTTGCTCATTTATCGACTGTTCAGTCGTAAGGTTAGAAGGGTTGGTTTTACCTCTTGCCTTAAGGAATCGTTGGTGTACAAGGATTTCGAGAAAAAAACGTGTTTTTTCTTTAGCTGTACAACGTAATTCGTGCATGCTATTTTTTTGGTGACTAATGTTTCCTTTTTGATTGATTCAATAATTGATTTGTAGCTGTAGTTATTCTGCTTTACTAGGTTTTGGTAGTTTCGGTCGTCGTATTCGCAATATTCTGAAAGCCTGTAAAGTGTTAAATTTTTGGCTAAAACGTGGGATAGTTCGTAGGATGAACTAATAAAGGGTTTATCATTTGAAGAGTACACGGAAAGAAGGGGTAAAGTCACAAAATTTCAAAAATTACGATTTTGACGCCATTTGCTGCTTAATAGGGAATACTTTCATGTCAGAAATGTCAATTACATAAAAGTTAGGTCGCTGATCTAGAGCCCGTTAAAGATTGATATACATTATAAGAAAGGGGAATGTCCTACGCAAACAGGGAAAGAACGGGGAATGTCCACAGTATTTAGGTGCGTGATTGAATTACACGTTTTTTGGAATAATATTTAAAATGAATTTTTCTCAAATAGTTGTTTTTGTGACCCTCCCCCTTTTTTGGTACAATATTTAAAATGAATTTTTCTCAAATACTGGTTTTTGTGACCCTCCCCCTTTTTTCCGTGTACTCTTCATTTGCTAATAATTATAGTTCTTTTATGCTCAGCGTTGAATACCAACGTAATTTTACTTGTGTTTCAATTCTTTTCTTGGGCAAAGTTTGGACACATGTCCTCAGCAGAAATGTGCCCCTTTGAACAGTTTTTTTTTAAGTAAAAAATGTTGACCAAAATTAAGTGTAATAAAAATTTAAAAAAATCTACTTACTTACGGTCTTTATTGTTTTTAAGGGAAATATTTAAAATTTCGTCAAAGGCAAAGTACTGTTCCAACGCTGGAACTTTGCACCTGACTTTATCGATATAGTCTACCCCAAATGTACTAAAGTGTATAAAGAATATGCTGGTGTACCATACCGTGAAAACGTAAATTATCAAAAGCCTAAGAGAACATCTTCCATCTTCAGATAAGGCTGTTATGAAATCGTTCTCCGCTGCAAATAATTTTCAAAGAGTTTTGCTATATTTATTAATTACATTGGCCTTTAGGGTGATTTACCCAACAAAAGCACTTACAGTCAGTCTTCGAATGCCCATATAAACTCGATAATCTACGTAAAATTTGCTGGCGATCCTGTAATTAATAATTTCAGTATGACTTTTCCTGTACAATGGATTTACTTACTCACCTCATGGGTCTGTTGACGACTTGTTTTGGCTTTAATTGCGCGTATGTTAATCGAATCAGTCTGAAGAAAAATAGCAATAAAGTACTTCATGGGTTTTAGTTACTGACCTCACCTTCGCTTTTGGTATAAATACATTGCGATTTCTTCTCTCGGTTTGCACCTCTGACATTTTAGTATATTTGACAGCAATAAACTCTATTTGACATTACCATACTTTTTTGTTTTTTTTTTTTTTTTGATATTACAGCGCTTAATTAATTAATATTTTCGGCCTTTAAGAGATGGCCACAGTTACGTTTTTAGCTGAATAGAATAACTTCAATAATTTAACATTTATGTGGCTAGAATACTAGATATAGAGCAGCACTAGATACCGTTAGAGGCCCATGGCTTCAATTACCTCTTCTGTTTCTTGCTGTTTTTGGAGTTCTTTCCAGTCTCTAATTTGACATCTTTCAAGGTCCTCTCTTGCTACAGTCGTGCACTTTCTTCTCGGTCTGCCTCCTTTTCGTCTCTGCTTTTACTGCGATCTTCACTATTCTTCCTTCTAGTAACCTAGTAATGTCCCAGTCGGGTTTCGTTTTGGCAATACTTGGGGTACGATGTTTGTACATTTCCATAGTTTCTTGGTTAGTCCGTCTTCTCCATACTTCTTCTTCCCTTACTTCTCCATCTATTCTTCTAAGTAAGCTTTTTATTTACATACTACTAAACCCATCCCGAAAACTCTTTCGTTATCTTTCTCCAGTATTAATAGTATATTATATACCAAGGTAAAGAAGTCTAGTATTATAGCCAGAGGGCCAAGATTAAGCGCCGAGGGATATAAGGCCCGAAGGTTATAAGAGACTTCTCTACCGTGGTCTATACATAGTTTTTTCTACACCTATTTAATTATATTGCAATTATTAGCATTTTTTTTGTGAAAAATAGTACCTATAATTCACTGCAGTGAATTATGATTTCGACCAATCACAAATACAAATCCAAAAATTAATATTTCGCTAATCCAATCATATTTTAAATCGCCCGCGATCAACTCCTTCTGCGGCTGACAATCGACTCGGGTGACACGCCCAAGTGTGTTGTCATATTGCTTGTTTGCAAAGTTATCAAATTTGAGTCTAATATATTTGTTTAATAGGTGTAGAAAAAGTATCGTATTACATTCGCGATTATGGCCATTATTCGCTCAGATGATTTGTGCCACTCGCCTGACGGCTCGTGGGCTCAAACGTCATCTTCGTGAATAATGTCGGTCATAATCGCTCATATAATAATATACTATTATGTTCAGCTGTCTCATAATGACTAGATTATTTTACTGTTTAGAGGCCATAAAATATCATTTTTGCACTCCCGGGCGTAAAGTGACTACTTTTCGCCCGCAAAGAAGGGCGTAAAGTTCATTATTGCAGACCTCGGGTGCACTTTACGCGACAAATTAATTTGAAATATCACAAAAATACATTAGTTACAATACAAGTTTTATAAAATCACTCTTGCCGTGAATGCGTCAATTTGACATTTTTAAAAATGTCATTAGAAAAATTTTATTATAAATCAAAAAAATTAAAAAAATCTCCGTTCGTGCAAAAAATATTGTATGTACCACAGGCGTAATAAGCGACTTTGGCCTTTGGCGTGTTATATAATATTCACGCCGCAGGCCAAAATCGCCTTCTTTACGTCCTTGATACATAAATAACTATTTACGGACTAGTCCATAATGATAAAGTAAAACGGCCGTTGCTAAGTAGTTACGGCTGTTGCTTCTGTTAAACAACCTGGTAACTAGGTGATTATTCAACACAGCACCCTACAAGACGCTAGAGCTATAAAACATATTTGAACCTTAAATTAATTTAAAAGTAAATTTTGTGATATGCAGCTGAACTTAAAGCTTTGTGTGTAATTCATACATAATTAGGCTTGATGGACTCGCCGAATTTATTGGCCTCGCTCACTTCGTTCGCTCTGCCATAAACTTTTTGGCTCGTCCATAAAGACCAACATTATGTACTTATTACATAAATAGCTATTTTTCACTACTAGTTTTATTAAACTCGTATAACTCATATAATTGTTAAAAATAGCACTATTAATAAAATTTAAAACACTTTTCAAAATGTGAAACAAATGACAGTTTTTTTTTTGTTGCTGTGACAGTTGTTTATTGATTAAATTAATGTTGACATAAAAGTTAAAATTGTAGTTTTTTTGGCCTTTAATAGGTTTCTTTGCTTTGTTTTTGAAAAGCACTGGAGTAGTTTCGTCTGAAACAGCTAAATTAATAACAATTTCATCTCTACCTTATATGGAGTTGACAGTTGAGTTCAAAAGTAAGGGATCGATATATAGCGACAATTCAAATATATCCAAGTTTTGAAAATTAAAATTTATGTATATTAACTGATTTCAATGCCTACAAAACTGTTAAATAAAATTTTCCCGTCATGTTAAACCGTTCTATCAACATCTTCTCTTTAGAACTGTCACAGGACTAGGAAAAAATGTAAAATATAACAAGCACGGAATGAACATTCTGTGCGAGTTTAACACTATACTTTTTCTACGACTATACATTTTTTTTTAAAGTCAAATAAAACTAACTTTGACAACAAGGTATTTTATTACCTAACAATATTTTAACACTTTTTGTCATCGTGGCCCTTCATTTTCATATACTTATTTGATCTAAATTTTGAAAAACTTCTTTCAGTTCCTCTGGTTTTCGAATACTAAATTACTGGCTACACATTGATATTTATGACGGTATACATTGCCCCTCCCTCCTACTATATTTGTTGCTTTTTCTTATTATGTTTTCCAATACCAGACTGAAGTACAAGGGCAGTCAAATGAAAACGAGTTACCGTACATATAACTCATGCGCAATAGTTGGTAACACTGCAGTTTGGTAACGGTGCTGACATCTGTTGGGACCCGGGAAAGCACAGTGACTACTTGCACTTGCGCAGTAGTCGTTTGTTTATTGTGCGGGTTTAAGTCATGGTTCCATACACGCCATTATCACAACCACCGAAAAAATTCCGCGCAGTGGGTTCCACATCAACTGACGGAGGAACAAGAGACTCACAGAATGGCTGCATCTCTGGGTCACCTACGATGATACCACGAGGAACTGAAGTGCGCCATAAAGTCAAAACATCCTGGAATGCTAACGAACGGCATTATCCTTCTTCATGATAATAACTGCCCACACAATTCCAACTTGGCGAGGAATACGCTACAGGGCTTTCCCTGGGAAACACTTGACTGAACTCTCTACAATCCAGATCTCCCCCGATGCGGTTTTCACATTTTTGGAGTGCTGAAGAGAGACATTCGTGGACATTGGTGTGCATCAAACGAAGACGTATATAACTGGGTACAGATGTGCTTCTGTCAGTACTCTATAAGATTCTTCAAGGATGCGATTGACCGTCTTATCACCCAGTGGGATAAATGTGTTAACAGTCTAATAGATCGATGATGGTGAATCTCTTTGTCATAATCCCCTATTATCAATTAAAGTTATCTGAGATCCTTCCTTCCAACCATTACATTTTGTGTCATTCAATATCACTTTGAGATTATTGTATACAGCGTGATAGGGTTTGCGATAGGTATAATAAACCAAAAATATATGAAAAACGTTTCTATCTTTGTAGTCTAAGTTTGCATGGTTTATAATAAATTTTTATCAAATACCTAGTTTTCCTCTCTTGGTGTAATTCTTTTGGATTTAGTACCTTTTCAAAATACAACTTCCATACTCCTCCCACTTAATTTCCATCCATTATCCTCATATATGGCCCCAACCCAGTTCGTTACAATATAAATGTTATTCTTCTATATCTGCCCCTGACTCTTAGGCAGCAACAAACACTTGTTGACACAGAAACAATAATAATAATAATAATAATAATAATAATAATAATAATAATAATAATAATAATAATAATAATAATAATAAACATACGATTCTAATGGATATAGCCGTACCAAACGACATAAACATTAATCACAAATATGAAGAAAAAATAACCAAGTATACACCTCTCGCTATAGAACTAAAAACAATATGGAACCAAGAAAAAATCACCATACTACCATTCATAATCTCCGTCACAGGACTCACACCACAATCATTCATTGAAAATTTAACGCAAATTCATATACCAACCTTCATACATACCAACATACAAAAATCAGTCATCCTAAACACCTGTTCAATAGTACGCAGATTCCTCAACTTATAATAAACATATTGTGACTTGATTATTATCCGTCACAATAAGAATTTCCGGCTGATAAACACCGAGACACAAGAAAATAATAATAATAATATACCAACCTTCATACATACCAACATACAAAAATCAGTCATCCTAAACACCTGTTCAATAGTACGCAGATTCCTCAACTTATAATAAACATATTGTGACTTGATTATTATCCGTCACAATAAGAATTTCCGGTTGATAAACACCGAGACACAAGAAAATAATAATAATAATAATAATAAGAAAGGGGAAATGATATAATCAATACAGAAGAAAAAGATCAAACAGAAAACTCACAACCAACTGAAAATCAAAACATAAAAGTAACAGAAATAATAAACACCTTCAACCAAACTCTGATTATCATGCAACACACAGATCCAACTAGACGGCCACGGTTATCAAAGCTACGAGAAAACAAACATACAACACAAATTATAACAATTATCAATGAACATCTACAACAACTGATTAATGAAACAACTACTCTTACAGAGATACATTTATATGCATATACAACAGCATATACTACACTCATACTTAATCAACAGAAAATACCAACCACCTGTAGAGAAAACACAATTAAAACATATACTAAACCACCATGGCAACGTCGTTTAGAAAACAAAATAGGAGAAATTCGAAAATATATAGGACAGATAACACAAAAACTCCGAGGTAACATAAAAAACAATAAAACGAATTGGACAATAGACAATATTAAGAAAAATTACAGAGAAGAAAACTTAGTTATATTACTAGATACATTAAAACAGAAACTGTCAGTGTATTCACATAGACTGAAAAGATATAAAATAAGCAATAACAGAAAATTACACAACAGAAGGTTTACAGAAAACGAAAAACGATTTTATAGTACACTCAACAAAACCAACGACATTGAAATAAAAGAAGCACCAGACATCATGGAAATCGAAAATTTCTGGGGAACTCTATGGTCACCTAAGAACAAACATAATCAAGACGCATCATGGATAAACTACGAAGTAGAACAAGCCGAAGTATACAACCCAATGAATGATGTAACCATTACAAAACTAGACATCACTGAAGCAATTAAGAAAACACACAGCTGGAAATCACCAGGTGTAGACAACGTGCAGAACTTCTGGTACAAAAAGTTAACAAACATACACGACAAAATGGCTCAACTTATGACAACAGCACTTCAAAATCCCACAGAACTACCGCCCTTCTTCACTAAAGGCCTAACATACTTAAAGCCAAAAACACATGACACTAAAAATCCTGCACAATACCGACCTATAACATGCCTCCCCACAATTTACAAAATATTAACGTCCGTAATCACAACAAAAATAGAAGAACACCTTAACGATAATAATATACTATGCGAGGAACAAAAAGGCTGTAGAAAGAACTGCAGAGGCTGTAAAGAACAGATTATCATAGATCAGATCACCACTAAACACGCAATGCTGAAAAACAGAAACCTTTACTGTGCCTATATCGACTATCAAAAGGCGTTTGATAATGTGCCGCACAGCTGGCTTATACGTACCTTGGAAATATATAAAATAAACGTCACCCTTATAAATTTCCTCAAGCACGTAATGAACTCTTGGAGGACATCTCTGCATATAAACACACAACAGAACACACTTCAAACAAGAGAGATAGAAATAAACCAGGGCATATTCCAGGGAGATTCACTGAGCGCTCTCTGGTTCTGCGTCGCACTGAACCCGCTATCCAACATGTTGAATAAAATGCAGCAAGGTTATAGAATAGACTATCATAATCGTAATTCCAAGCCTATCAGCCATCTACTATACATGGATGATTTAAAGGTGTATGCAAGCACAAATCTACAACTTAAGCAATTGCTTAGCACCATAGAAATCTTCAGCACAGACATCGGGATGAAGTTTGGAATAAACAAATGTAGAACATGTTCCATAGTTAAAGGCAAAATATTGTTACATGAAGGACATCATACACAAACAAATACAATAGAAGGACTGCAACCAGAAGAAACATACAAATACCTTGGACTAGCACAAAACCCACTCATAGACCATTCAACAATTAAAATGCAAATTAAACAAAAGTTCGAAAACCGCCTTAAAACTATTTTCAACACACAACTAAATTCAAAAAACAAAACAAAAGCAGTTAACACCTACGCAGTCCCACTTTTGACATATTCCTTCGGTCTTGTCAAATGGTCGGCTACCGAACTTGATGCCCTAAACAGATTAGTTAGAACAAACGCTACAAAATATCGTATGCACCACCAACAGTCTTCCATAGAAAGATTTACACTCCCTAGAGAAGAAGGCGGAAGAGCATTTACAGACATAAAAAACACACATTATAAACAAATTACAAATCTTAGAACGTACTTCCAAAACAAGAAAAACAATCCAATATACAAAATAATAATAGAAACAGACAACTCAATCACACCATTAGATCTCAAAAATACAAACTTTATCCCAGAAAACCATATAATAACTAACGAAACCAAGCTTGAAACATGGAAGAACAAAACACTGCACGGAACACATCCGTATCAAACAGCGCAAGCTCACGTAGACCAAGAGGCAACAAATAAGTGGTTACAATTAGGAAAAATTTATGCAGAAACGGAAGGCTTCATGATAGCAATACAAGATAGAGTTATAAAAACCAGAAATTACAGCAAATGTATATTAAAAGAAAACAACATCGATGACAAATGCAGACAATGCCATACAAAACCAGAAAGAATCGAACACATTGTCAGCGCTTGCACAACCTTAGCACAAACAGAATACACAATCCGACATGACAATGTATGCAAAATAATCCACAAAGCCTTAGTAGAAAAATATGCACTGGCAGACAACGTAGAACCATGGTATAAATATAAACCGCAAGCAGTTATAGAAAACACACACATTAAGCTCTACTGGAATAGAGACATCCTTACAGATCACACCATAGCACACAACAGACCGGACATTACTCTCACAGACAAAAATAAGAAGACAACATATTTAATAGACATATCTATACCCAACACACATAACCTACAACAGAAGCACACCGAAAAACTCACTAAATATATACCATTAGCAGAAGAAATACAACAAATATGGCACCAGGATAAGGTGATTGTAATACCAATCATTATTTCAGCTACTGGAGTTATCCCCACACAACTACATCACAATATTCGTAAGCTTGATCTTGACCCAAACATATACATCACAATACAGAAATCCGTAATTATTAATACTTGTACAATAGTAAGAAGGTTCCTGAATATGCAATAGAAGGAGAGTGCTTGACATAAGTCCGCACTTTTCCTAATAAATAAATACCAGGGAAGAAAAAACCTGAGAAAGAGAATAAACAATAATAATAATAATAATAATAATAATAATAATAATAATAATAATAATAATAATAGTAGAACCATGGTATAAATATAAACCGCAAGCAGTTATAGAAAACACACACATTAAGCTCTACTGGAATAGAGACATCCTTACAGATCACACCATAGCACACAACAGACCGGACATTACTCTCACAGACAAAAATAAGAAGACAACATATCTAATAGACATATCTATACCAAACACACACAACCTACAACAGAAGCACACCGAAAAACTCACTAAATATATACCATTAGCAGAAGAAATACAACAAATATGGCACCAGGATAAGGTGATTGTAATACCAATCATTATTTCAGCTACTGGAGTTATCCCCACACAACTACATCACAATATTCGTAAGCTTGATCTTGACCCAAACATATACATCACAATACAGAAATCCGTAATTATTAATACTTGTACAATAGTAAGAAGGTTCCTAAATATGCAATAGAAGGAGAGTGCTTGACATAGGTCCGCACCTTTCCTATTAAATAAATACCAGGGGAAAAAACCTGAGAAAGAGAATAATAATAATAATAATAATAATAATAATAATAATAATAATAATAATAATAATAATAATAATAATCCATCAAGAAATAACCAAACAATGTCACCTAATAACAGAAAACATTCCATACTACAAATACACTCTTGAGACAATATTAGAAAATAATGAAGTCAGACTTTATTGGGATCGTACCATCCTCACAGACTATACTATACCATCTAATCGACCCAACATCACCTTAACACTTAAAATAAATAAACGATTCTAATGGATATCTCGGTACCAAACGACATAAACATTAATCACAAATATGAAGAAAAAATAACCAAGTATACGCCTCTCGCTATAGAACTAAAAACAATGTGGACCCAAGAAAAACTCACCATACTACCATTCATAATCTCCGTCAAAGGACTCACACCACAATCATTCATTGAAAATTTAACACAAATTCATATATCAACCTTCATACATACCAACATACAAAAATCGGTCATCCTAAACACCTGTTCAATAGTACGCAGATTCCTCAGCTTATAATAAACGTATTGTGACTTGATTATTATCCGTCACAATAAGAATTTCCGGTTGATAAACACCGAGACACAAGAAGATAATAATAATAACGTAAAAATCATGTTGAAGAGTTTAGAAAAACAAGGATTTTCAAAAATAATTTTTATTCTAGTTACATTGGTTTTTGTTATGTATTACTGAAGATTATTATACTTTTATTTGTAAAAATTTCAGCGAATTGTTTTAAAATAAAGTGCTTCCCGAGCTACATCCGGCAATCCTTCGTTTCTGGTACGTGGAAGCAGGCATATGACTAAAGTTGAAGTAATGGATGCGATAAATGCTGGCATATAAGCTATAGCTTTTGAATTCGTAAGCTGAAAATTAAATTAAGATGACAGTGTAGATACCAAATATAAGAGTTTTGCGATTATTCGTTGAAATAAACTACGATTCAATGGCAAAACTAAGCTCACAGCAGAAAAAGGGCCCGACAGTTTTCCGAATATCTATTCAGGAAGATGAAGAGAACTTTTCAAGTTGAAGATTAAAGTAACTATTTGCCATGCCTGTGGCATTAACAAGTTGTTCGTACCTCTTGATAATTTAAAGACTAACATTTTTTTTAATTTTTATAGCTCCAGAAATAAATCGAAACAGCGGTTAAGGTCACTGGAAATGGACTTAACAATATTGAGAAAAACTAAAAGACATATAACACAAACACTATACATTGTAAAGTTTAGTAAGGGATATAGAAAAAAAAGGAATAGTTACATAGAATCGAAAATACAGTTTGAAATTAAAAAAGTGAACGAGCTACAGGAAGACCAGTGTAACGTTGGGCTAAGAGCTGATAATCATTAACAATAGATGCGTGAAGAAGATAGACGGGGAACCGTTGTGGCAGAAGAAAAGGGACCAAAAAGTAATACCCACCAACAGATCCTCCACTTCCTGTTGTATAATCCATCCACATGTAAAGGCAGCTATACATATACCGAGTGGTGTCGTTCTATAAGGTGTCGGAAACAATTCAATTACGTAGAAAACCAAAACGCATTGTATAGCACTTGATATAGCCACGTGGCAATGTAACAGCATGACCAGCATGTTGTGCGCTGAAGATTTAACACAAAAAAATATTCATTACAGCAACAGTAACAGTGACAGTTCAAATTTTACCTATCAAAAATTGAGTTTTCATGAAAACAATTCCATCGATCATAGTCAGTATCAGTAAGCTACCGAAGAAGGCAGCCCTCCTTCCGTATTTTATTGCCACTATGCAAGCAACAGAAATCGTGCAAGCCTGTAATATGTCTTAAATTGGAATTAAATTATTTGTTGTTGGTTTATGCTCGGCATTGGTAGCTAAAGTAATAATCTCGATAAAATAATAATAACGGACCGAATTTTAGCTTTTCTTATTTTTTCAAGGCGAGGGTGAAATTCGAACTATGTCCACTCATGTGCTTAGTTAGGCTTTCTTTCCTAAGTCCACTGATTTAAGATGGTTTGAGCGCTACTTCTGATGCTCAAGTTGAAGTCGATTTAAGCTAAGTTTCTTCTCAAACCGGTTTAGATATTTTAAACCAGCTTAAAAAGCAGCTTAGCTTAGGTTGATTGAAATCTTGTAGAGGTTAGCTTTGCGTCTTAAATGCTGTGACTTAGGGTGGCTAAAAGCCATTTAACTACTTCTGCATCAATTTAAATCTAAGCGTTTGCTTATACCTACACTGAAATACCGACCTAAAGTTTAAATTTTTATTATTATATGCTAATTTTGAAAGTTATTGAAAATTCAGCAACTAGAAACTAAGTACTAACGTTCATGCCAACTGAGATCAAGTGATATCTCTCAGATCCATATTGAATGTTTCTTATCAAAACTGCACCTGAAAATTGAGTATATACGGATAAATTAGCATACCGCAAGCTTTGTAGAGCGTTTTAATAAGCAAACTTAATAATAAACGCGCATATGGATGACACTACAATTTAGGACTTGAGACTTACGTTCAATATACATCGTAACAGCGCTTAGAAAGAACAGTAAAATGCACATAATCAACCTATCGTGGAAAACGTGCTTCGTCAGATAAGTAGAAATTCTGCCCATAATTTCTCTTTTGGTTACCGTCACTTCCGAATCATCGGTTTCAGGCTGAACAGTACTTCCGGTCTTTTGTAGTGCACTCCACGCTTTTGTTTTATAACCAACGAACATTAACCATCTGGGTGATTCGTGTAGGTACCTACAACCATTTTTATACAAATTCGGATAGTTACTACTGAAATTCTGATATTATAGCCTTAATATTGCTAAACAAAAAACCACAATTAACTATTTAACGATTTTTATTCTGAAAGTTTGTGGTGTCGAGTTTGACATTTTTTACTTTTGTTGTGTATTTTACCAACAGGTGCTGGAAATAAAAAATTAAAGAGGTAAAACTGATGGCCATAGAAAAATAAGAAACTATGAAATACAATAAAAATTTAATTACAAACTTTTTCTTTATTTTTAACAATAGTCGATTAAGTTTTTTTTTTAAGTTAAATTATTCGGCTGCAGGGAGGTTACACAATTTTTAGAAAAAAAAGCTAGGTAAGTTTACGTCATATTCTATGTATTTAATTCAGTATATAGAAGAAAAACAAGTGAAAAATACGAAACGATCAAAGTTGGGATAAAATATAAAACTAACAATATATCTTACCAATAGCCAAATGGAAGTACCAACAACATGCATGTGTTTACTAAGTGTATATATATCCAGTTTTTTATATTACGAAGTAGTACGTAGGCCAGTAAATGTGTTAAAGGATTGGAAAAGAAGACCAAAACTCCCAACCATAATAAAGTTGCGTTGCTGCACGTTTCTAAAACTTTGTTTCTTGTTAGTCGTACATTTGGACGTAATCTTTAAGGGCCATTTTAACCCCGCATTTCTGCTTAAATTTTATTAATTCAAAGAACCAAGAAAGTCAAAAGCATCGTTTTTCCCAAAATTCTATATCAATATTACATGTAAGCGCAAAGCTAGAAGAAGATCGAAGAAATATATAAAGAGTACAAGAAAAACTAGAAGAAAGATGAGTAATTAATTTAAAACCGATAAAGAGTTAAGTAAGGCAGAAAGACGTTGATGAAAAGGAAAGGCAGAGATAAATAGAAACAAGGGAGAGATTTATAAGACTGTCAAGAGGAAAAGGAATGTGATACACGAGGAAAAAATGAAGAAAAATAGGTAAGCAGTTCAAGACAGATAGAGAGCTAAATAGGTAAGCAGAAGAAGACAAGACGAGAGGTTGGGCGAGGCAGGTAGATAAAAAGGGATAGAAAAGCAAGAAAGATACCCTAAGTATTTTCTTTTTAAACTAATATTTTAGTTATTTTGTTGCAGATGCTCATCGCCCATCTTATGTCGAGGTTTTCCCAATTGTTTTATTTACATTTTCTCTCCGTTTACATATTTTTCATTAACTTTATCTTCGTAATTCAATTCATAAAAGCAGGTAAAACACATGCAATCTTGTTAGAATGGGACCATGGGTCATATAGAGTAATTTTGGGATAGATGGCCATACGGGGTAATCTCTAGCTGTTTGTTATGTGTGTTTCGCTGAAGCAGACTACTGTGTAGATTAGTCGAGTGCATGCGTTTGTGACCGTATCAGGTGCAAAAATCGCAAGTAAAGGTGAGTAAACTGATTTCATATTAGTTGACTGTGATAAATAATTTGCTGCAAGTATGTTTGGTATGTTTGTAATCTTAGAATCTGCGATAGGTTTTTCTCGATTTTTTTGGTGAAATAAGGTACTAATATGTTGAAGGATACGACATAACCTCAAATCGAGATTCCTGTGCAAACATTGAATTTGAATATTGGGTGGGCCATTTCTCCCGGACAATCGGGACAGATGGCCCACATTTTTCCGAGAATGACGGCCATAGTTCAAACTAAATGTAATAGGTGCTAACAAATACTGTCAGCTCACAAGTACATTTTTATTTGCAGATGCCAAACAAATACACAAGAAAAGCTGTACACAAACGTGGCAACTGGTCATAAGAAGATTTGACAAATACAATTATTAAGTATTGTTAATGAAAATATGGCTATTCGTCGAGCTTCTATTGAATTTAAGATGCCACATAAAACCTTGGAGCGTCGAATTAAAACCGGAAACTATGAAAAGGGAAATATGGATCCTACCTCTATCTTTGGAAAACAAAATGAAGATCGTCTATCGCGACATATTTTGACCATGCATGGTTCTCCGTTAACCAGAGACGACCTAAGAACCATTGCGTATCAATTCGCCCAACATTTAAATATAAAACACTGGTTCAACAGTCAGACCGAGAAAGCTGGCTACGACTGGATTAGTTTGTTTTTAAGCCGACATCTTGAAGTCAGTGTTCGTAAATCAGAGGGTGTGTCCATAGCAAGGACAACGGCAATGAATCGAAAACAAGTGGAAGAATATTTTAGTTTGCTTGAAACAACATTGGAAGAAAACAGCTTGTTTGGCAAGCTTGCAAATATTTTTAATATCGATCAAACCGGCCTCCAATTAAACAGTAGATCCTGCGAAGTACTTACAAAAAGGGATCAAAAGCGATTTCGACAGTAATTTCCACAGAAAAGGGTGAAACAATCACGTTGGTAGTTTGCTGCAATGTAGAAGGCAACTTCCTACCACCTGCTATAATAATGAAAGGTAAAAACAAAAAGAAAGAGTGGGAAGATGATCTACCACCAGGATCCGTGTTATTTATGTCACAAAAATCCGCCTACATCAACGCGAGTATTTTCTTCGGTGGTTGCGTGAAAATTTTGTCCCTAGGAAACCATTAGGAATAGTTATTTGCGCTCCAAGTTATGGTAAGTGAACTTTTTTATCCGAGGTGGTAATTTGTGGACCGAAGCGCAGCTGAGGTCCATAAAGCCACCGAGGATAAAAAAGAAACTTACCTACGCGTTGCGCATTACGTTTTTCTCACTACCACAAAATAAAATTCATTAATAATTTAACAAAAATTGTGACGTTTATATTTATGACAGTTTAACGGCGCTGTTGCTATGGTACAAACAAACACATAAACGCAATTTCTGTTTTCAGTAACGAAAAGAATGAAATCAAACATTTTGTAAATACACCTTCATTTAACATTCAACGTTGTTCCAATTGTAAAATTAGTTTTAATATTAATAAATAAGCACGTATTCTCCATTATAACTATTTATTTTTTTTATATCCGTTATGGTGTAGCGTTACGGGGTACCATGCGCGGAAAATGACCTGGCGCGGTAAATCGTCTTTTTTGCCCTTAGATACAGTCTGTTTTTGTTCAACTAAATGTTTTAGTTTCCATTATTGTCGACTTTTTGACAATGAAATGTCAATTTACCAAGGTGGTAGTGAGAAAAGGTACTATTAATACTTGACGGACATGCATCCCATTTGAATTCCATCGAAATGTGCTCATATTATGCTTGCCTAACCATACTACCCACTTTCTACAGCCACTAGATAGAAGCTTTTTCAAGTCATTGAAGTCGCATTTTTATGAGTCATGTCGTTTGTGGCTTAGAAATCATTCTGGGCGACGCATCACTAGGTATCAATTTGGAGAGCTACTAAGTGCAAACTGGGGTAAGGCTGCCACAAAACAAAACGGATCATCAGGTTTTAAAGCAACGGGAATTCTACCTTTTAACCGTGACATAATACCAGATTATGCATTTTGCATTGAAGGTACCCCCCCCCCGAAAGTACTAAAACACACTTCACCAGAGACAGGGGCTTCAACACAACCAACTGATGGCTTAGAAGTACAACCGACCTGTTCTAGAGAAGCGTTTAATGACTATACTACCTACTCCTTCAAAAATACTATCTGACCTATCGCCGCATCGTATTCCAGAAAAAATAACTGCCGTTAGGAAACAAGCCAAACAAGTAGCAGCTATTTTAATTTCGCCGGAGCATTTGGAATCACGCAAAGAAAAAGATAAAAAAGTACAAGAAAAAGAAAAAAAGGCTCAAAATAAAAAGAAAAGGGAAAACAAGCCAGTTAAGAATAAGAAGAAAAGAAAAATGGAATCTTCAAGCGACGAAGAAGATGTAGAAATAAATCTAGAAAGTGACGAAAGTGGCAGGGAGGATTATGAGGAAAATTGGTGCGGGGAAGACTACAGTCACACCATGAAAACAGTTGACTGGATTAAATGTGCGACCTGCCTACTGTGGTTCCATGAGAGCTGTACGTCTTACGGCGACTTCTGCCAGAAGTGTCGAAAACTTGACCATAACTCTAAAAAAGGAAAGAAAAACTAATCATTCCCTCTGGCTATCTGACTCGGATACCTATGGCGATCGCTCCCTGTAGACGTGGGAGAGATGGCCAGACTCTCATTTTCCCCTTTTTTTCTGTTTAATGTTTATTCTTTTATTCGGTTTAGTTTAAACCATATTGTACAAGTGTACTTTTACTATGATTTAGGCATTAAATATTTTTATAAATGTATCGTTCTCGATGTTTTTAATCAGTAAAAACAACTATGGCCATCTATCACGGAATTACCCTATAGCAAAACAAAAGATAAAATATTAACTAAAAGTAATAAAAGAATCCAACCTACACATTGTATACAAAGTCGTTTGGCTGACTACTCGAAAACTGATCAAAAACCTAGAGACCATAAAACTCCAATTATGGGCATGTAGCAGCAGAAGAAACCCCAGAAAATGCAGAAATGACGAAAATATAAAGATGGGCTTTCGACCATAGCTACAGAGATACAAATTTCAGACTCTTCGAGTTGCTTTTATTTCCAATTATACTTACACATCCCCAGCCACTCCCAACAAAATGCAAGATAATAACCTTCCTACCGGTTTTGCTAGTGAGAATAAAGTATTCCATAAGGCATCGTTGCAGTATAGTCTAAACTGAAAAAGACTGTTTTTGTATCGTTCAGAAAATTAACCCGGCTTTAGTTTCTGTATATAGGCTGCTCCTGACGTACCTCCCCCAAAAAATTAAATTTTCAGTTAAGACTAACTTGCTATTTTAATGCCTTCAAAATTCCTTTTTAGTATATCGCCTTTGAAGCACCCTGTATATTCTGTAACTTACATCCTCGACCATAGTGAGCTTCTGATCGTAGATTATTGTCGAAGCGTGTTGGTGACTTGTTTTGAATTTATTACACTCTTTGCGCATAGGTGTAAAAGTTTCGTTCCTTATGCTTTGCATTATTAAAACATAACTGTAGTTGTACTTTATGATCAGCTGTGTGTAGTTTCTAACGTCGTACATGCAATATTCCGTGACCACGATATATCTGTCGTTTCAAAATATGCTTTAGAATACTAGTCTAGTCCAATGGTCGAAATAAAAAGGCAAACTTTGCATTTTGGGTAGGCAGCTATTTTCTTTTTACGATGTATGCCATGTTGAAAGGAAGGGTTAATTAATTTTCGGCTATATCTCTGTAGTCCTAAGTCTTACAAAAAGTTTGTATAAAACTTTTTTGTAGAAAATCGTATTCTCTATAACTTCTATTAATAACCTTTTTACGTAACATTAATAATAAAAAAAGTTACAAGCTGTTAAGTTTTTGTCTTTTCCAGTGTATAACTTTTTTTATTATTAATGATACGTAAAAAGTTATTAATAGAAGTTGTAGATAATACGATTCTCTGCAAAAAAAGGTTTATATAAACTTTTTGTAAGATTCACGACTACAGAGAAATCCTAATGAACCCTTCTCTTCAAAATGGCGGCTGAATGGAGAGGGTTACCTTTCCGAAAACCCTGATTTAGATTTACCACTGACCCCTCTACATATCCATAAAAAAATCGTTGCCTACCCAAAATGCAAAGTTAAATTACTATTTGACTGGGCTACACCGCATTTGACATGTTTATAGTTGGCTTAGGCGATCTTAACGTGGAAGGAAGAGGTGCTTAGCAATTTAAGTTCAGAACATAAGTTGATTAGTTTATACTGAAAAAAAAACCCTTACCTCATTAAATGTCGTTTGATTTTATTAGAAATATTTAAAATTTGTGAAAAATTAAAATAAGTTTCCAGTTCTGGTATTTCACACCTAACCATAATTTTATCGACTGGTTCTATTGTTTTTTCATGGAGTAAAAGGGCGATTGTGTACCACAATAGGAAGAAGTAAAACAATAATAACCGCAGTGAGAGTTTTCCATTTTCCAGTACCGCCTGCACGAATGCTTTTTCGGCTAAACAGTAGTTATTTGTTATGCCCTTAATGGTTAAAGCAAAAAAATTGTGGCAAGCTTACAGTCAGTTTTTCCAAGTCCAAATGTTAACAAAATAAATTCACTGAGCGAATATTGGTCCTAAAATCAAAATTCCTTTAAAAATTATTAGAAATTTACCTGAGATGTTTTAATACAGATCCTCTGGTGCGTGCTTCTTCCAAGTCTGACCTCCTTACATAGGTGGAAGTGGGCTAAAATGAACTTTAGAAGCGTTTTGTAAAAAGTTTGGTTATTTTGGCTTACTCCGGCCTTTGGTATTGTTGACCTTAATGCTGCTCTTATTTCAGTGGTTGTTAAAGCATTCATTTTGTAAGATCATGTTAAAGGTTAGATTTTGACATTTACGTTAAAGTACTTGGCTTGCTGTGATGTTTCAAGTGGTTTAAATAACTCCTCAGGTTTGTTTATATTTGGTCTCTTAGGAACAAACAAAAGTTTCCTGTGTTAGCCTTTATTTTTTTATCTTGAGTTTTAAATTTTTTGAAGTTGGACAACTTCTTCCTTGTCTAAAATCAATGAAAGCTCATTTCGAACAAATCTTGGGTCCAGTTTTGAATTGTTTGATTTCAAATTAACTTTTAACCATTTCAAGCCGTGTTCCTTTGTTTTCTTTGCTTAGGTCCACCAAAATTCTGGTTTTAGAACGAATATGTGAGCTTTTTATACGGCTTTATTCGAAAGGCGTAGCTTTAACCCCATTTTTCCTGTTATTATTCTAAACACAGGCGAATAGAACAATAAAAGTTAGGTAAACACGTTCGTATGTAACACTAGCGAACCTGGTTGCCTTGGAAACCGTACGGGATGTTCCACTGTTCTGCTCATCAAGCTACAAAATGAACTCCAGCAACCTATAAAATGGACTAAACCTGCAATATAATTTATTACTAAAGCATATTGGCTTATTTTACGATGCTTATTCAGGTTAAAATAATGTTCGAATTCATCAAGGTACTCATTGTTGTTCCTTAAAAAAATTTTTTGAGGTTTACTTGTGTTTTTTTTTGGGAAAGTTGTCCTGTTTTTAGAAATTACAGAGTTTTTTCAGTAAAATGCGTTGTTGTTGAGCTTGTAGAGCTACGTTTTCCTAATTATTGTTAATAATTTTTGTGGGTGGTTAGAAAAAAACAATTTTGATGTAAAATATTCTCGGCAAGCAAGGTGTTATAATAAAAACAGCCTTGAAAGCAAAATTCCAAAATAATGAGGAATTTCCACCAGCACAATTGACTAGGACTTGGAAAAATTCAAATATTGAAAAAAGGGCCACTCTTAGATCTAACTTTTTGTTGAAATTTATGTAAGGGGTCTTTCCTTTGTTTTCGGAAACTTTACTTTAACAAATAGACCTAATATCATAAGTATCTTTAATTTTTTTAGCATGTAGTTTTCGTATTTCTGACAATTCTCAAATTTGTTGAAATTCCTAACTTCAGGATGAGAAACAAAGTTATCTACTTGGGGAGTTTTCAAAAATTTGGCAACCTGAAAATTTGCTGAAAATGTTAAATATCCGATTTCCTTAAAATATCATATGAAAATTCGTACATTTCTTCAACTTCGAGTCAATTTCAAATGCAAGCGGGTCTGTAATCTTCCCGATTTAAAAAAAGGCTTAAAGTAGATAAATAAAAGAGTTTTATCTAGGTTGTTAAAGGTCTTAATCATCGCTGGATAAAGACGACTTCCTGTTCAGATAATTTTTATTGCCGTTTTCAGTGTTTATATTCGTGTGGATTAGTACATTTTAGAAAGTGAATAAATTTACCAACATTTCTGGGAAATATATAAGTGGTAGCTTAAATCTTCAGAAAACTTTAATTTAGAAGAATTTTTAAAAGTTTGGAAAATGGTACAAAGTACTGGGAAGATATTGAAAATCAGCAAAAATTTCCAAAATTACAAGAAATTCTAAAGCAACTCGAGAAGGAATTATCTGAAAAGAACATAGATCCTGAAATTTCCCTTAAGAAAAGAAAAATGCCTGTTTTGATTTCGGGACGTACTTATTTATATTAACACCGAACTGTACATTTAATTTTTGGATCTAAAAATTCTAAAGAGCGTCATTGTTAAATAACTGTAAGAATGAAAATAAACAAGAATAGCCCGGGACTTTTATAGAATATTCAAATGCAACCTCAGTAAATACACCCGTCCGAGCCTACACCTCCAGGATCCCAATGGCAAATTGACCCACAACGACAAAGATAACTGTGACAATTGCGAAACTCTAAAAACCGGATCACTCATCGTCGCCCAAACCAGACTCATCGCCACCCACAAAAGAAGTCAGACTGATCATTCAGTCACTCAAGAACAACAAAGCACCAAGCGAGGATTCGATAGTCGTCGAATTACTGAAAAAGCGAGAGACAAGGCGATCGATAAGTTGATTGAGATCATCCGCGAGATTTGGGAAACCGAGAAATTTCCAAGTTGCTGGACGTCAGCCCTCATCCACACCCTTTTTATTAAAAGCGACAGAAAGGACGTGAACAACTACAGTGGCATCTCTCTCCTCCCAGTAATCTACAAGATACTCTCGAAAGCTCTTCAAACTAGAGCAAATGAGTAAATGGATCCACAATTAGAAGAATATAAAGGAGGGTTCAAGAAAGGACGCTCATGTATCCAACAGATTATGAATCTCAAATCCACCCTCCTATATCTGAAGCTTGGAAACAAGAAATTCCTGTTGACCTTCGTTAACATTAAGAAGTCCCAATTGATCAAATCACCCTAATCCAAATCCTAAGACAACTGGGTTTAGATAATAAAACAAGAACGAATATCCAACAGACCTTGACCAACACCACCACTAGAGTAAAATTTAGGGGAGAGATGCCAGACGCCTTCGAAATCAGCCCGTGAGTGGCGCAAAGAGATGAGTAAGGAAAGTGTTGAAAACGGCGCCAGGCTGTGCTATAGGAGCAGTTGACTGCCTAACCTTCGCAGGTAATCTCGCAATCTTTCCTGATTTCCTAGATACAGCTGGAAGACAAATCAACCAACTCAAGATACAAGCGGCAAAGGCGGGCCTCCAAATATTCTTTGAGAAGACTGAAGGATGACCATCTACCACCGACTTGGACGTGTTATAGAATATTTTCCAGTACCAGACCAACTTGTGAGAGTGATAAAAGTTAAAACAACTAGTGATGTTTTCAAAGATACAATTTCACGAGTGTGCATATTACCCACCGAAACGTAATAAACTTAATTGTGTTAGTTTTGATTAGATTAAGGACATTAATTTTAATTATTTTAATTATTAAATACCTTTATGTTGAAAGTCACGTCCTTTCAAGGCTAGCCGCATATTCAGTAGCAACCATAGTAGTAATTTAATTTTATTAATAGATGTTGGTAGTTAGCACCCCTTTGTGACGATTTTTTTTTGTTATAGAACCAACCTTGTTTTTTCATTACCGTAAAAGGCTGATTTATAGTTCCGTAAACATACAACATAATATAAACATAACAAAATAAAATATAGTACTGCAGTATTACCATTCATAGATCCATAAACATAACCGTTATACATAATCGTTTACATATGAATTGGTTCAATTTTAATTTTTAACATAAACATATGAAATTATACAGATCAAGTAAGCAGAATTCCGTTTAGATGTATGAAAGTGAAAAAATAAAAACCAGTTGATTCTCTAAAGCGATTTATAAATCTTGTTTAAAATCTCTTTTCTTTTGCTTATGAACTTTTTCATTGTTATAATAATATCTATACAACACTACTACTATTATAGCAGCTTCTACTTCTCCGTCTGACATTTTGGTAAATTTGACAGGTTATGGATCTATGAAAGGGTAAGCTTAAATTCTACGTTATGTTAACGTATATGTTTATGTTATGTCGTGTGTTTACGGAACTATAAATCAGCCTTAAAGGCTGATTTATAGTTCCGTAAACACACGACATAACATAAACATATAAGTTAACATAACGTAGAATTTAAGCTTACCCTTTCATAGATCCATAACCTGTCAAATTTACCAAAACGTCAGACGAAGAAGTAGAAGCTGCTATAATAGTAGTAATGTTGTATAGATATTGTTATAACAGTGAAAAAGTTAATAAGCCAAAGAAAAGAACATTTAAACAAGATTTATAAATCGCTTTAGAGAATCAACTGGTTTCTATTTTTTTCACTTTCATACATCTAAACAGAATTCTGCTTACTTGATTTGTATAATTTCATATGTTTATGTTAAAAATTAAAATTGAACCAATTCATATGTAAACGATTATGTATAACGGTAATGTTTATGGATCTATGAATGGTAATACTGCAGTACTATATTTTATTTTGTTATGTTTATGTTATGTTGTATGTTTACGGAACTATAAATCAGCCTTTTAATCAGCCTTAAGTGTGTGATTCATAAAAAAAATTTGTCCATTTTATTTATGGTATTATTATATTATCGAAGTTTCATCATTTCAGCGAAAATCACCTAATCAACATTAACAAGTAAGCAGCACCACGTGAGATTGAAGCAGCAGGTGGACCTGAAAAGACTGACTGTAAGCATGCCCCTATTTTTTTGCTTTAAGGCAAGGACATTGCAAAAAAAAGTGTTCCTGCAAGCGGTACTGGAAAATAGGAAACTCTCACTGCGATTATTACTGTTTTACTTCTTCCTAATATGGTACACAATCGCCACTTTACTATATGACAATACAGTAGCAACAGTCAGTAGAATTACGGTTAGGTGTGAAATACCAGAACTGGAACCTCATTTCAATTTTATGCAAATTTTGGATATTTCTAATAAAAACAAACGCCATTCAATTAGATAAGTGTACTTCCAAGTTAATTAACCTACGGTTTGAGCTTGAAATAAATTCACCGAGCATCTGTTGGTCCTAAAAAAATATAAATCCTTTAAAATAATTATTGGAAATCTACCTAAGTTGTTTTAATACAGTTCCCCTGGTGCGTGCTTCTTCCAAATCTGTTCTTCTTACGGAAGTACAAGTGGACTAAAATGTACTTTAGAAGCGTTTTGTTAAAAGTTTAGTTATTTTGGCTTACTCTGGCCTTTGGTATTGTCGACCTTAATGCTCTTAAAGCATTCATTTTATAAGATTATGTTGAAGGTTAGATTTTGACATTTATGTTAAAATACTTGGCTTGCTATGATGCATCGAGCGGTTAAAATAACTTCTCAATGTATGGTCCTTCGTTTTCTCTGCTTAGTCCCACCAAAATTCTAATTTTAGAACAAAAAGGTGAACTTTTTATACGAATTCATTCGAAACTCCTAGCTTTAGCCCATTTGGTTCTCATACGCTGCGTTATTATTCTAAACACAGGTGAATAGAGCAATAAAAGTAAAGGTAAACACGTTCGTATATAACACTAGCGAACCTGGTTGCTGCAGATTTGTTAGTTACCCAATAAAACCACTAAGATGCAGCTCATAATCCCGGAGAAAACGTCAGTGAAGGCAATTTCACCATACCAGGACTTATTTTCGCAAAAACTGAAAAATTGCTTGTTTATCTACTGTTCTGTTGTAAAGTATGAATTGGCTTTACCTCTTGCCTGAAGGAATCATTGGTGAACAAGGAATTTGCGAACAAATAGTGAGTTGCTTTAAGCTGCACAAGGTATGTACTTCATGCATGGTATTGGTAGTTTCGGTCGTGGTATTAGCAACATTCTGAAAACCTGGAAAGTGTCTTAATCAGTTGAATTTTTGACTAAAGCATGAGATAGTTCGTAAGATTAACCAATAATAGTTTTATCATTTATTTATAGTTCGTTTATGTTCAGCGCTAGTCCTTTGTTCTAATTCTTCTGATGTCCATTCGTCGTTGGGCACCTAATTAACGACGCTCTGCTCCGAATACAGGCCTAAGAGGGAGAGTAACAAGGTCTTACATATACATACAATCTGCACATGGTGCTGTATGTTGGTATTAAATGGCAAACCAAACTCGTAACCCGCAGAGGTAACAGGGTTGTACATTGTACGTGTATAACCTCATTCAACAACGTACCAGCTTCAACACCGAAAGCTAGAAGAGGTTACAGATAATACATACATGTTCAGCGCTGATTGCCAAAGCAATTTTTCTTGGGTTTCAATTGCATGTTCCTATCAGAATTTTGCCCATTTGAGCAGTTGAGAGCCCCATTCATCTTTTTGAAAGTAAAATTACTTAAGTGTTCTAAAAGTTACGAAAAGTACATTTATTTACTTACGGTCTGTATTGTTATTAAGGGAAATATTTAAAATTTCATCAAACCTAAAGTACTGTTCCAACGCTGGTGTTTACAAATGGTACCACCCGATTCTCCGTAAAAAAGTGCCTTCACAATGTACAAGTCTTGAAACTAATAACTTAATACTTTCCGAGATATTTTGGAAAACAGAAAACTCCAAATTTCGGTTTTTCCAAGATATCTCGAAAACGGTCAAAGTTGGCTGTGATTTCTCAACGGATATGAAATGAGAATTAAAATTCCTAAAACTTTCCCTATTTAACCAACTTTGTAGCTTTTATAGTTTCCGAGATCCTAATGGTGGGGATTGAATTTGGGACACACTGTATAGCAAAGCTTCACTCATTTTGAATACACCAAGCAGAAGTCATCAATCGTACACAACACAAATATACTACTTACACGACAACATTTTTTAAAAAGTGATGTTTACGTTAAGGTTGTCAACTCAGTTGTTCAGTCTGTGGCAAACAGGTTGACGATATGGTTGACAATCAAGTTGGAAGTCTGTGGGCCCCTTAACAGATATTTATTCACTTATGTTTATCCACTTAAACTTTTATTAACATTTTTTCATATTGAGTTATATTTATTTGTTTGGCAACATTTAACTTTTACACTTTAATCTTATTTCGTAAGTTGAGTGTGCATTATTCAATTCACTTCCCAAAACAAAAACTTTTATCAATCGATTATTTTTAGAACCTCCACTTCTTCAATAAACAACATTCCTTTGTTTCTTACATTATAAAATTCAATTTACAGAGCGATATAAAACATGTCAGCTTCTGAACAAATGTATTTGGATACTCCCTTCTCGTGTTTTTCAAATTAATGTGCCAATCAAAAGCCTCGGTTTTGGAAAAGCTAATCAACTAAAAGATGGTGCGTGTATATAGATGTTATTTTTCTATATCAGTCCCTTACTCTTATACAGCAACAACGGCTTGTTATGGCTTCAAAATCTATTACTAAATCTCTAAGTTCTTTATTTACTACGAACAAACAAACAATAATAATAATAATAGTAATGAAAAGATCATGCCGAAGAGTTTACAAAAACAAGGATTTTCAAAAAAATTGTATAATTTGTATACTGGGTACATTGGTATTTGTTATGTATTACTGAGGATTATTATTCTTTTAACATTTATAAAAATTTCAGCGAATTGCTTTAAAATAAAGTGCTTCCCTAGCTACATCCGGTAATCCTTCGTTTCTGGTACGTGGAAGCAGATATATAACTAAAGTTGAAGTAATAGATGCGATAAATGCTGGCATATAGGCTATGGCTCCTGAATTTGGAAGCTGAAAATTAAATTAAGACGACAGTGTAGATACAAAACATAAGATTTTTCTTGATTATTCGTCAGCTTCGAATCAATGGTAAAACTAAGCTCAAAGCAGGAATAAGCGCCCAAAAGTTTGCCGAATATATATTCAGAAAGATGAAGAGAGAACTTTGCAAGTTGAAGATTAAGGACTATTTGCCATGCCTGTGGCATTAACAAGTCGTTCGTGCCTCTTGATAATTTGAAGCTCAATAATTTTTTAAATTTTAGAGCTCCAAAAATAATAAAGTCACTGGAAATGGACTTAAAAATACTGAGAAAAGCTAAAAGACATATAACACAAACAAAGTGGTTAGAGGAGGACAAGGTTATGCACTATAGGTACATTGTAAAGTTCAGCAAGGGATATAGAAAAGAAAGGAATATTTATATAGATAGAGTAGAAAATATAGTTTGAGGTTATAAAAGTGAACTAGCTACCGGAAGACCAGTGTAACGTTGGGCTAAGAGCTGATCAGCATCAACCCTAGATGCGTAAAAAGGACAGATGTCTAACCGTTGTGAAAGAAGAAGAGGGATCAAAAAGTAATACCCACCAACAGATCTTCCATTTTCTGTTGTACAATCCATCCACATGTAAAAGCAGCTACACATATACCGAGTGATGTGGTTCTATAAGGTGTGGGAAACAATTCAATTACGTAGAAAATCAAAACGTATTGTATAGCAGTTGATATAGCCACGTGGCAATGTAACAGCAGGAACAGCATGTTGTGCTCTGCAGATTTAACACAAAAAAAGTATTCATTATAGCAACAGTAACAGTGACAGTTCAAATTTTACCTCTCAAAAATTGAGTTTTCATGAAAACAATACCATCGATCATAGTCAATACCAGTAGGCTACTGAAGAAGGCCGTTCTTCTTCCGTATTTTATTACCACTGTATAAGTAATAGAAACCATGCAGACCTGTAATATTTCTTAAATTATTTGTTGTTGGTTTATGCTCCGCATTGCTAGCTAAAGTAATAATCTCGATAAAATAATAATAACGGACGGAATTTTAGCTTTTGTTATTTTTTCAACAACAATAGATTAAGGCCGATATTAGAACCCCAACTAGCAGAATCACAAAGTGGATTCAGACCCGGAAGGAGTACTCAGGATCACATATTTACAATAAAACAAATAACAGAAAGAAGACAATTACAAAATAAAAATCTATATTTAGCCTTCGTAGACCTGGAGAAGGACTTTGACACAGTCCCTAGAACAAAAGTGTGGAAGGGCCTAAAAGAAAGAGGAGTACACAACAAAATAATAAGAGTGGTTCAAGACCTATACAAAACCAACACAAATTATGTAATAAGGAATAACATCAAGTCGGGAGGGTTTAAAACCGAGACAGGGTTAAGACAAGGCGGAGGATTAAGCCCAACATTGTTCAACGTACACATGGACAATATCATCAAGAAAAGTGAACGAAAAGTAAAAAAAATGTGTGTTGGATATAAAAATCTAGAAAGAGTGGAGATAGCTGACGGAGTTTTCGCGGATGACGTGGTAATAATAGCGGGAAGCGAAGAACAACTACAGGAAAATTTAAACATATGGAAAGAAATAATGGAAGAAGAAGGCATCAAAATAAACATAAATAAAACTAAAACACTGATAATAGGAGACCAGAATATTAATACTAATATCCAAATAGATAACGTAAAAATAGAACAAGTAAAACATTTTAAATATCTGGGAGTAACCTTAGAAACAACAGGAAGACAAGAAGCAGAAATAAATGAGAGGATCGAAAAAACAATCAAATTATACTATGCTATGAATCAAAAATTTATAAATAAAAAAGAAATTTCTAATCAAACGAAAATAAAAGTGTTTAACGCGATTTATAGAGCAGTCTTAACTTACGGTTGTGAATCTTGGACACTCTCAAATAAGCAAAAAAGCAAAATTCAAGCCGTTGAAATGAAATACTTGAGACGAATTTTAGGAAAAACCAGAATGGACAGAATTAGAAACACACAAATAAGAGAGGAGCTAGGGGTACAACCAGTGTCACATTTCATAGAACAACGTCAACTCAGTTGGTGGGGTCATATACAAAGAATGAAGAATAGTAGACAAGTAAAATTAGTGTATGAAGCAAGAATACAGACAAAAAGGAAAAGGGGTAGACCAAGACAAACATGGAACACAGTAATGGGTAGCATACTCCATAAGAGAGGCAAATCCTGGAAAGAAGCAGCAACCTTAACGAAAAATAGAAAAGCATGGAAGGAATTCATTTATGGAAAATAGATATAAACTTGAAATGTAAAAATGTTGAATGTAAACCCGACACCGTATGGTACAAGGGTACATGATTATATATATATATATTTTTTCAAGATGAGGGTGAAATTAAAACTATGTCCGTTCAAGTGCTTAACCAGAGCATTGTGCTATTTATTGTATGGCTGAGAGGCTCGATTAAGATTTTGCGAGCTAAATATTCGGATATTCGGTAAAATAAGGGTTAGGGAAGACGTACTGTAAGATTAAGCTGGCAGTTGAAGATTGAACAGAGACTCAGCTGAAACTTAGCTCAAGTCGGGTTAAACCAGGTGCTTTACTTTCGTTGTACATCAAGCTGGTTTGAGCTAGACTTCCGTTGAAATGACGACCTTAGAGACCGATATTTCAGTACTGGTTTAAATTAAAGCTTACCTTAAGGAGGCTACAATCAAGCTTAATTTTAGTTACCTTAAGCGTATAAATACCTGTACTAAATACGCACACTAAATGGTTTCGGCTGTACTTAAAATCTTGAAAAAAAAATCGCTTAACCAAAGTTTGTATCGAGTCGCGTTGGATCGGCATGTTATGCTCTTATCTAATCAGCTTAAACATTACGCATTACATGACTTCCCTGCGACAAACAGGCGGCACACTTTGTGAATCGACACATAATTTCATACCAACAAATGTGATAGTTCAGACGTGCAATTACATAAGACGACGCGAGAAAAAGGTATGCAAATTCGTGAAGTTGGATACCATAAAGTATGGAAAATCCTTACTCTTTACGTTCAGAGATAATTGGGTGAATCCAGAAACGTCTATTTTTCTTCCTTCGGTTCCATCTTCGATAAAATAGCCAGAGTAACATTAGAAATTCTTCATTTTACTTTCCGTACTTGCAACGCATGTATAGGAAAGTATTGGAATCGTGCAAAAATTCAAAATCGTAAAAATTCGAAAAAAACACATTTTAGGGTCCAGTCATCCTAAATATGTGTTTTTTGAAAAATGTCTGTGGGTGGGTGCGCGCGTGCGTGCGTGCGTGCGTGCGTTATCGTCATATCTCGAAAACTACTGGGCCGATTTTCATCAAATTTGGTATGCGGGCCTATAATTACAGTACATCTATAAAATAAGCTTTTCAAAAAAATCCGGAACCGGAAACGGAAGTTAGCCATGTTTTTTTGGGCGCAGATTTTTCCTTGAAAAAAATTTCAAAATTTTACTTAGGAAATCAATACAGAATTTGAAAAGAAATCGAATAATTTTTTCCCGAAGTTTCTATGTCAAAAATTGCGCCCGCGGCGAATTTTTGAAAAGCGCAACTTTAAGGACGGTTTTCCCAAAAACGCATCAACATATTTTTATAAATCTAAGGCCAAATTGTACCTCTAGCTCGGCTGATTAGAACTAGCTGAAAAAAAAATTCAAAATTTCAAAAATAAAAAGTCCGGACAGTTTTGGAAATTTTCAAATTTTCAAAAAAACTTTTCTCGGAAACGACACACACGATTTTTTTTAAATGTTCTGGGTCGATAGTAAATCAAGATGCCTTTCAAATAGCGTTGATCGCATCCCCAAAATTTTTCCCTAACGCCTTTTATGACCATTTGAAGTTTTGGACTTTAACATTTTTTTTTTGGCAAAAACACATCAACATCTTTGTATAAACCTAACGCCAAATTGTACCCCTACCTCTACTGATTATAATTAGCTGAAAAAATTTTTCAAAATTTCAAAAAAAAATTTCTCGGAAACGGCACATTCCAAAGACAGAAGATAAATATCAGGCCAGGAGTCACCGTTTTAACGAAGGCGGTGTTGGTCCAGCGGTAATCAGTTTACGCGCCCAATTGACCAGTTCCTGTTTAATTTGCAAATTGTTAAAGTGATTGTTTTAACATTTCTTTATAATTTTTCAAATTCTAAAAGGAATTCCCGAATGCTCTTATGTTACGTAACACACAAATATGAGCGCCTAGAAGTAGTGTCCAAACCATCTTCCCCTGTTTAATTTTTTTTAAATTATTTGGGTGAAATATACGTAGATGTAAATAGACATTCATTTTGATTGTTAGACATTGAAAGCACCGGTTCTCGTCTGATCACCAAAGTTAAGCAATGTCGGGCGCGGTCAGTACTTGGATGGGTGACCGCCTGGGAACACCGCGTGCCGTTGTCTCCTTTTTTCCGTTTTTACTGTTCTCGGAAATGACACACACGATTTTTTTTAATGTTCTGGGTCGATAGTAGATCAAGATGCCTTTCAAATAGCGTTGATCGCATCCCCAAAATATAAAACGCAAAAAGAGTTCCGAAAGTCGAATACAATATTTATTGCAATATTTGCAGTTTTTTTTTCTTTTTACTTTTTGTTGTTGTTTTTGTAGACAGTGTTATCGCTGTTTTATGTTAATCTGTGTTTATTCGTGCATGTTGATTTTTAATTTACGTTGTTTTCGATAAAATTAAAACGAGCGGCAACGATGTTCGAAAAGCGACAATAATGTTTAGATATCGTTGTTGCTGTGAATACGTAGAAAATTTAAATTAACCGCTCTTTGTAATATTAGGTTTTTGGTTGCGCTATTCTTTGCACGAATTAAAAACTAATATAGTTTTTTTTTTAAAGGAATTTACGTAACAAATTTAGGTATATGTTGTAAAGATTTTTCGGAGTTCTAAAAATGACCTTTTTTATGATCACAACAAAAATTTTAAAATAAATTCTTATAAACGAATTTTTTAAATTAAGTACATTAATAATTAATGGGTACATATTTTAAAACGGAAATGATTGCAGGATCTACATTAATTTCAACAAATTCACCCTGTAAAATTTTTGAAACTATGAAGAATTTTCAAACCTTCATTTTGCATTTGTACATCTGTAAAATAAGCTTTTCAAAAAAATCCGGAACCGGAAACGGAAGTTAGCCATGCTTTTTTGGGCGCAGATTTTTCCTTGAAAAAAATTTCAACATTTTACTTAGGAAATCAATAGAGAATTTGAAAAGTAATCGAATAATTTTTGCCCGAAGTTTCTATGTCATAAATTGCGTCCTGGGCGATTGTACCTCTAGCTCGGCTGATTAGAACTAGCTGATAAAAAATTCAAAATTTCAAAAATAAAAAGTATGGAAAGTCCAGCGAAGATTCTTCGCCAATTTTTTCTATTCATTCTGAACTAAGTTTACTTACAAATTGATGATAACGATACGGTGCGTCGCCGCCACGCCATAAAGTAATAGGATACCATCAAATCGACACCGACATGGGCGTTCCGTGTGAATCAGTTGACACAATTCGTCCATTTGACGTAAACCGCTTGGCCGTTATTGCATAATTTAAAAAACGCCGTCCGGCGTGGCGCGCCGTGGCGTGTTTAAATGCGCGTTGGCCTTTAGGGTTGCTTAAGTCTACTTACAGCTGATCCACTAGGTTAAGTCTATTTAAGGTGAGCTTCTGTTTAAACCGCTACTGAGATGGGGTTGAGTATTTCAATACAGCTTAAAAGGAAACCTAACTTCTGGTATCCCCTATACTTGTACCAGTCCAAGCCGATTTAAGCTAAGCTTCTGTTTTAAATGGTATTGAAATAGGTTTGCATTTTTTAGTATAACTTAAAAAAAGCTTCCACTACAGCTTAAGTTGGCGCTCTACACTTAATTTAAACCAGATAGAGGTTGACTTTTCATCCTAAATCCTCGTACATAGGGCCGTATTATTCTGATCTTATCTTTAAAGTTGTCTCTCACTAAAGTCGTTTTTAGCGTAAGCATAAAACGATAAAGCTTTATATAATTTTTTACACAGTCGCCTTTAAAGTTGACGTTTTACAAATTCTAAACAGTTGCAAAAGTCGATGTTTACAAAACGACTGCCGTAACTAACACGTAAAGATGGTATCGAACGCATAATGAACTTTCATGATGTGCATCTACAGTCGCGGCCAATCCGATGTCACGTACTGGCAAATGTTTTTTCTTTTATTCTTTACTTGTCACATTAAATACCTACGTACGAATGTTGTACGAAATAATAAAATAAGTATAAAAACTGTTATCAGTTTATTGAAATGAATTACTACAATATGGAAAACGAAATTAATAATTCCGAAAAAGATGAAATGAATTATTACAATATGGAAAACGAAATTAATAAATTCTCGAATAAAAAATTTTTAAATTTGGGTATAATCTACTATTTGAAGTTATACTGCGTCTGTGCAAAAAATAATGTATGCAACACGTGTGTAAATAAGTTTTATGGCATTCGTTCGGATTTTTTCGTGATTCGACTTCGTCTCATCACGAAACTCCCGAACTCATGCCATAAAACTTAATTTTACACACTTGATACATAAATAACTATTATGTCATACTCGTTTCTAAAGCAACGTTTTTCGAACGATTTATAGGACGAAAAGTGACACTTTAAAGTGCTAGGACTTTAAAGTGTCATTTTAAAGTCTTAAACGGCCCACTAACGTACCAACTAATTGTACAACTTGAAGTTGGTACAATTTTCTAGACAACTGACCAACTGATCCACTAACATCCCAATTTTGTATGCAATTTATTTTAGTCCAGTCAAATGGTCGAACAAAAAGGCAAACTTTGCATTTTGGGTAGGCAGCTATTTTATTTTATCGTTGTGTAGAGGGGTCAGGGGTGAGTCTAAACTAGGGTTTTCGGGGGGTAGACCGCTCCATCCGGCCGCCATCTTGAAAAGAAGAGTTAATTGGTTTTTGGGCTATATCTCTGTAGTCGGGAATCTCAGAAAAAATTGGTACAAATCTTTTTTGCAGAGAATCGTATTATGTACAATTTTTGTTAATTACTTTTTTACATAGCATTAATTATAAAAAAGTTATAAGCCGGAAAAGACAGAAACTTCAGGGCTTATAACTTTTTTATTATTAATGCTACGTAAAAAAAGTTATTCATAGAAATTGTATAGAATATGATTCTCTGCAAAAAAGCTTCAAACAAACTTTTTTTAAGACTCACGACTACAGAGATATAGCCGAAAAGCTAATTAACCCTTCTTTTCAAGATAAAGGACGCATGGAGGGGTGGGGTTAAATTAATAAAAGTTATAGATTATGTAGATACTGCGATTCTATACAAAAAAGCCTTGTACAAACTTTTTGTAAGACTCACAGCTACAGAGCTATAGCCGAAAAATTAATTAACCTTTCTTTGGCGGCCGAATGGAGTGGGTTACCACCCCTAAAACCCTGACTTAAACTCATCACTGACCCTTCTACACACCGATAAAAAAAAATCGCTGCCTACCCAAAATGCAAAGTGAAATTACCATTTGACTGGACTATTTTTCGTTCAGTACTTCTACGTCGCTACAAGTAAAGATGTCGCAAATTTCAAAAAGAACAAAACTGTCTGTAATATTGGTCAGTGCAGTGCTAAGCTTTACAGAGAGACGCAAAAAAGAAGAAGTCGGATAAAAAGTTGGCTTGAAAAACGAAATCAATATAGGCATATGAATTTATTAAGCCATTTACGGAACAATGACTTTAAAAACTTTTTGCGCGTGGATGAAAAGACATTTCAAAAGTTACTGAAGCTTGTTGCACCTCATATAACAAAGCTGAACACAGTCTTTTCACGAAGGGCAATTCTTTTACAATGAAATCGTACTGTGAGTTGGGCAACCTGCACACACACGCAGCAACTAATTGGCACCAATCTCAAATTGATGTGCAGTGCACTCCAACTTGCCAACTTTCGTACCAACTTGAAATTGCTAACACAATCGTGACACTAACGCACCAATAATTGCACCAACTTCTAAAATTGTACAACTAGTTGGTACGTTAGTGGGCCGTTTTAGTTCTTTAAAGTGTCACTTTTTGTTCTATAAATGCTCGTTGCTAGGAGATACTAATTGTTGCGCCTTAGACTACTCACTTAAAACTAATACTGCTACAAATTGCTGGAGATTTCTTTTAATAATTTAACAACTTTAGAAACCAGTATGACATAAAATTATGTATCGCAAGTAATTACGGCCTCGGCTACCCGCCTCGGCCGTAAACAACTTGCTCATACCTTAAAGACTTACTTTTCGTCCTAGATACATAATAGTTATTTATGTAATAAGGATCATAATGACGATCATTATGGTACTAGCCGTGAATATTATCGGGCGAGGCGTTAGCCGAGCCCGATAACATGGCGTGTACCATAATGATCGTTTATGATCCGAATTACATACAAAATTTTATATGCTGGCATCACTATATATATTTTTAAAGATTTAAAATAGTATTTTTGAAACGACAGGTGCATTCAGTTATTATTATAAAAAATAGTAAGCAAGCCGCGCTTTATTTACTGTCAAACACTGCTGTCAAGTAGAAAGCGCTGTTAAAATTAATTTGCAATTTCACAATTTACAAATTGAATTTGTAGTAAAATTTAAGAAAATGAGTGATTCTAATGAAAGTTTACCTTCGAATTTGAAGAAAATTGCAGAAAATGTCGTGTAATAGTACTTTCTGAATTTAGTAGTTTTTAAATTGAGTACCATAATGGATTCATTATGGTCCTTGGTCCATAATGGATTCATTATGGTCCTTTGACTATAATGAACTGCCTTACGTCACTCAAATACAATGACATAAAGTTGTCATTATGATACGCCGGCATATAATAGTTATTTATGTACCAAGAGTCGTAGGTGCAGTTTTTTGGGCGAGAATGCAATCTGCAACGCCAAGGCCCGAAGGGCCGAGGTGTTGCAAGCATTCGAGACCAAAAATTGCACTGTACGACTCGAGGTGCATATGACATTTTTCGTCAAACCTTATATATCATTTTAAAATAAATAAAATTAAGTATTTTTCATTTATTATGCATAGCTGTCATACCAATAATTAATAAAGGTTGCTGTGATTTAGATTAGGTATCCTTGACAACAAAAGAAAATAAAACATATTTATTTCAAAAAAATTTCAAACGCGTGTGTCAGTTGAATTTGTGCACAATTTGTGATTCTAAAAACATGTCTCAAGAAATAGAAGAGGCTGCAAATGCAGCATCCCACAATTTATTACCGGTTAAATCGCAACAACGGTATATGGAAACATTTAACATTTTCAAAAATTGGCGCCATGAGAAGAAATCAGATGTGATTACAGAAAAATTTTTTCTTAAATAGATCTACAAAATTAAAATCTCCAAGCAGTTTATGGAGCGAATACTCAATGTTAAAAAGTACCATTTTTATCAATGACAATGAAGATATTTCCAAATATCCAAAACTGAAAGCGTTTTTAAAACGTAAAAATGATGGATATAAACCCAAAAAGAGTAGTATATTTAGTCGAGACGATATGAACAAATTCCTTATTGAAGCGCCTGATATTACACATTTGTTAATGAAGGTACAGTAACAGATTATTTAATTTAACTCAGTTATTAAGTTATTTATCTGTTCTAGGTCGTTATGATAATGGGAATTTCTGGGGCCTGTAGAAAAGACGAATTATGTAAGATGACAACTGATAATGTTGAAGATAAAAATTCTGTAATAATAGTAACAATATCAGATACTAAAAATGGAGTGCAACGTACTTTTACGATCATTAACCGAGAAGAACAGCGCATAAATTTTGTTGATTTAATTAGGAAATATATAAGTTGCGGGCCAAGAAATAGTGAAAATGGGCGATTTTTTCTGAAATATTGTTCAGGAAAATGTGTGAATCAACCAGTAGGTAAAAACACATTTGCAAAGATTCCTGCTCTAATAGCAGAATTTTTAAAACTGAAAAATCCTGAAACTTATACTGGGCACTCGTTTAGAAGAACGTCAGCAACTTTTTTGGCTGATACGGGAATTGACGTTCTTGGTTTAAAGAGGCACGGTGGATGGAAATCCACAACAGTGGCAGAAAGTTATGTTGCAGATTCAATGACAAATAAATTAGAAATTGCCAGTAGAATTTTATATAATCAGAATATCTTCAACTTCAGTCATGCAATTCAATAATGAAGACGAAATGAAAGATAGCCGCGTAATTGTTCCTAGCACCAAAGAAAATCAAGAACATATACAAATTGATATTACCGAAAATATAAACTTAGATTCAAAAAAGGAACTTAATTCTCTTGTTCAAGTTTCTAACTGTTCTAATTGTTCATTTACATTTAATATAAATAAGTTGTAATTAATGTAACGTAGATAAAATGTTTGTAAATAAAGGTGTTTTGTAGACAATTTACTTTTTTGCCCTAGGAACTTAATGAAGAATATTACAACCCGCTGCCCATGGTAACTAGTAGTTGAATGTAAACTGTCACTTACCGTCAACAAAACAATGACACAATGACATATTTTCGCAGTAGGTTTGACGAAAAATACTATTATATGTGTATAACAGAGATACGCGATATTGCCATGGTAATTAAACATGACGTTAAATTTAAAGATGAGATCAGAATACCGACCATGAATATTTCAATACAATTTAGAAATAAACTTAGCTTAGAGTGAGTTAAGCTACAACTTAAACTGCCGTGCTACACCTAGACCATAGTTAAGTCAACTAAAGGTAAATTTTCCTTCCTAATTACACTGATTTGAGGTGGCTTGAGCCCTACTTCCTGCTGTTGCTCAAGTTTAAGTCGATTTAAGTTTCTTCTCAAACCAGCTTCGATATTTTAACCCAACTTAAAAATAAGATTAGCTTTAGGTGATTTAAACTTGGGCTTAAACTGCCAAGCTGCAGTTGATTTAACACTTTGCGCCCTAAATCCTGTCAGCCTGTCACTTAGGGTGGATAAAAGTTATTTTACTGCTTCTGCATCAATTTAAATCGCTTAATCTAAGCGTTTGCTTATGCCTATACTGAAATACGGACTTTAAGTTTAAATGTTTATTATTATATTCAAAATTTGAAACCTTTTGAAAACTCAGCAACAGATTTCTGTAGAATCTAAGTAGGTACTAACCTCGATGCCAAATGAGATCAAGTGATATGCCTCAGATCCATATTGAATGACTTTTATCAAAACTGCACCTGAAAAATAAACATATACGGATAAATTGGCATACCGTAGGCTTGGTACTTGGTAGAATGTTTTAATGAGCAAACTTAATAATAAACGTGCATTTGGGTGACACTATAATTTAGGACTTGAGACTTACGTTCAATATAGGTAGTAACAGCGCTTAGAAAGAATAGTAAAATACACCTAATCAACCGATCGTGGAAAATGTGCTTCGTCAGATTAGTAGAAATTTTGGCCATAATTTCTTTTTTGGTTACCGTCACCTCCGAATCATCGGTCTCAGGCTGCGCAGTACTCCCGGTATTTTGTAGTGCACTCCAAGCTTTTGCTTTATAACCAACGAACATTAACCATCTGGGTGATTCGTGTAGATACCTACAATCATTTTTATACAAATTCGGATAGTTACTACCGAAATTCTGATAGGTATGATAGCCTTAATATCGCTAAATAAAGAACCACAGTTAACTATTAAACCATTTTTTTTTTCTGAAAGTTTGTGGTGGCGAGTTTGACCTTTTTACTTTTGTTGTGTATTTTACCAACAGGTGCTGGAAATAACAAATTAAGGAGGTAAAATTAATTCCCAGAAAAAAATAAGAAACTTTGAAATACAATAAAAATTTAATTCCAATCTCTTTCTTTATCTTTTAACAATAAATTGTGGATTAAGTTTTTTTTTATATTAAATTATTCGGTTGCTGGGAGGCTACACAATTTTTAGAAAAAAAAGCTTGTTAGGTTTACGTAATATCCTATGTATTAAATCCAGTATAAAATAGGCTATAGAAGAAAAACAAGTGAAAAATACAAAACGATCAAAGTTGAGATAAAATACAAAACTAACAATATATCTTACCAATAGCCAAATGGAAGTACCACCAACATGCATGTGTTTACTAAGTGTATATATCTCCAGTATTTTATATTACGAAGTAGCGCGTAGGCCAAGAAATGTGTTAAAGGATTAGCAAAGAAGACCAAAATTCCCAACCATAATAAAGTTGCGTTGCTGCACACTTCTAAAACTTTTTTTTCTGTTAGTCGTAAATTTGGATGTAATTTTTAAGGGCCATCTTAACCTCCCATTTCTGCTTAAATTTTATTAATTCGAAGAACAAAGAAAGTCAAAAGCATCGTTTTTCCCAGAATTCTATATCAATATTACTTGTAAGCGCAGAGATAGAAGAAAATCGAAGAAATATATGAAGAGTATAAGAAAAACCAGAAGAAAGATGAGTAATTAATTTAAAATCGATAAAGAGTTAAGTAAGGCAGAAAGATGTTGATGGAAAGGAAAGGCAGAGGTAAATAGAAACAAGGGAGAGATTTATAACATATAACCTATAAGACTGTAGAGAGGAAAAGGAAGTCACAGACGAGGAAAAAATGAAGTAAAATAGTTCAGCAGTTCAAGACAGATAGCGAGCTAAATAGATCAGCAGAAGAAGATAAAAAGAGCAAGAAATAACAGATAAAAAAAATCCGAAGTATTTTCTTTTTAAACTAATTTTAGTTATTTTGTTGCAGATGCCGATCGCCCATCTTATGGCGAGGTTTTCTCAATTGTTTTATTTACATTTTCTCTCCGTTTACATATTTTGCTTTAACTTTATTTTTGTAATTCAAATCATGCATTTTTTTAGAATGGGGCCATGGGCCACATATAGCAAAACAAGAAACAAAATTTTAACTAAAAATAAAAGAAGGATACAACCTACACATTGTATACAAGGTCGTTTGGCTGATTACTCGGAAACTGATCAAAAAGGTAGAAACCATAAAACACCAATTATGAGCGTGTAGCAGCAGAAGAAACCCCAGAAAATGCAGAAATGACGAAAATATAAAGATGGGCTTTCGACCATAGCTGCAGTGATACAAATTTCAGAATCTTCGAGTTGCTTTTATTTCGAATTAGACTTACACATCCCCAGCCACTCCCAACAAAATGCAAGATAATAACTTTCCTACCGGTTTTGCTAGTGAGAATAAAGTATTCCATAAGGCATCGTTGCAGTATAGTCTAAGCTGAAAAAGACTGTTTTTGTATCGTTCAGAAAATCATCCTGGCTTTAATTTCTGCAAGATACAGGCTGCTCCTGACGTATCTCCCAAAAAAAATAAATTTTAATTTAACACTAATTTCCTATTTTAATGCCTTCAAAGTGCTTTAGTACATCGTCTTCGAAACACCCTGTATATTCTGTAACTTACATCCTCGACCATAGTGAGCTTCTGATCGTAGATTAATGTCGAAGCGTGTTCGTGACATGTCTTGAATTTATTACACTCTTTCCGCTTAGGTGTAAAAGTTTCGTTCCTTATGCTTTTCATTATTAAAACATAGCTGTAGTTGTACTTTATGATCAGCTCTGTGTAGTTTCTAACGTCGTACATGCAGTATTCCGTGACCACGATATTTCTGTCGTTTCAGAATATGCTTTAGAACACCGTATTTGACATGTTTAAAGTTACTTTAGGAGATTTTAACGTGGAATGAATTGATGCATAGTAATCTAAGTTCAGGACTTAAGTTGATTAATTTATACTGAAATACTGTTACCTAATTAAATGTGTGTTTTTTTTATTAGAAATATCCAAAATTTGTGAAAAATTAAAATAAGTTTCCAGTTCTGGTATTTCACACCTAACCGTAATTTTATCGACCGGATCTATTGTTTTCTCATGGAGCAAAGTGGCGATTGTGTACCACAATAGGAAGAAGTAAAACAGTAATAATCGCAGTGAGAGTTTCCCATTTTCCAGAACCGCTTTCACGAATGCTTTTTCTGCTGAAAAGTAATTATTTGGAATGGCCTTAATGGTTAAAGCAAAAAAATTGGGGCAAGCTTACAGTCATTCTTTCTAGGTCCAAATGTGGACAAAATAAATTCATTGAACGAATATTGGTCCTAAAATAAAAAAAAAAACCTTAAAAAATTATTATAAATTTACCCGAGATGTTTTAATACAGAATCTATGGTGCGTGCTCCCTCCAACTCCGACTTTCTTGCATAGGAGGAAGTGGGCTAAAATGCACTTTAGAAGCGTTTTGTAAAAAGTTTGATTATTTTGACTTACTCTGGCCTTTGGTTTTGTCGACCTTAATGCTGCTCTTAATTCAGTGCTTGTTAAAGCATTCATTTTTTAAGATTATGTTAAAGGTTAGATTTTGACGTTTACGTTAAAATACTGGCTTGCTATGATGCATTGAGCGGTTAAAATAACTCTTCATGTTTGTTTATAGTCCGGTCAAAATAGACATAACAGTTCGGAATGATTCGCATGGAGCTGAATTTTTGTGTGAGCCTTCATGCTATAGTTCTAAATGAATTCTCAAAAGTCCCCATCAATCCGAGTGCTGCTAAAAATTTTACGCTGCGTCAAACGTCATAGAAAACGGTATTTTGCGAATATCTCGTTAACGGTTAGTTTGATTGTAAAAATAGTTATTAGCTGATTTATAGCTTATATAATTTTACATAAGAAAGGTTTAATTACTTTTTTTAATACGAGTGACCAGTATCGAGATATTGCGATATCAAGAATTGAAACTGCCATCTTTTTGAAGAAATGCATTCCTTTCCATACCACCTTGGAGGTAGAGTACTGGGCCCGTTTTTTTTTTGTAATGTGGTATCCCTAGTAGGCCTACTCCACGATTTTTCTAATAAAACAAGAAATTAGTCTTGTTCATACTTCGTTTCTAAAGTTACATATTCATCTTCTTCCTCTTCCTCTAGCTGCTGTATTTCAACAGGATTCACCAAAAACCAGGATGGATCAAATACATCTTCAACAATACTTGTTCTTGCATGAGACTGCTCTATGGCTATATCGATTATTATAACAACAGCGTCATTTTCTGCTCGTGTTACACAAACATTAGGTATCAGCTATGAATTTTTCGCACAACATGGAAATAAATCTTTTCTTGTTGAAGATTGGGCATGGGCATGGAAAAACAACGTTTTGGAGCCAGTTCAAACTCTGCTCCCACCTGCTCCAGACATACTGCTGAACACTATTTTTTGCAATTGCAGCAAGGGCTGTACTAATTATAATTGTGGTTGCAGAAAAGTAGGTTTACATTGTTCAGCAGTATGTGGCAACTAAAGGACGACGATGTGTGCGACATCAATGAAGATGTAATCGATCCATCTAGTTTATTTGCGCAGCCTGTGGAAATACAGCAGCTAGAGGAAGAAGAAGAATAGGAATATGAATATAGAGCAACACTACAGGCCATTAGAGGCTTATGGCTTCACTATTTTTCCTTCCGGCAGCCTGGTTATGTGTCCATACTTATTGTAGGATGTTGGTACATTTCTATAATTTATTGGTTGGTCCGTCTTTTCCATACTTGTCCTTCCCTTACCTCTCCATATATGCTTCTATGTAATTTGTATTCCCATGCTTCTATTTTGTTCTCTAAATCTTTGTTGATGATCGATCCATGTCTCCACGCATACAGTACTTTTTGACGTATGATTGTTATGGAAATTCTTATTTTTGTGTTGTTAAACACTTCTTTTGATTTCAGTACGTTTATTACAGCTGCGACACTTCTACTTCCCTTTGCTTACTTTTTATTAATTCTCGTGTCCCACTTGACCATCGTGTCACCTCATTTGCATATACAGGGCGGTCCACGGGAAGCGGATGTGTTTGGAATGAATAGTACTCGGCTAGTAGGAGGAGATGGGCTCTACTTCTATAGCCGAGTATTATTCATTCCAAAAACATCCGTTTTCCGTGGACCACCCTGTACTTATTTAGGCTAATTTTAATTTATTTCTAGCCCAAATTCCATTCATTTTTAAATTTCGAAAAACTTCTTTCGGTTCCTCTGGTTTTCGAGTCAAGGGTACTAAATCATCGGCTACACATTGATATTTATGACGGTACCTATTACCCCTCCCGCCAGTACGGTCGAAAATAACGCAAAAAGCCCCAATACACATAGGTCCGCAAATCAACCGTTTACGAGATTATAGCGATTTTATTGCAATAGCAGAATAAATTTGCTTTCGTGTTTTTTAAGGCGTTATTGTATGTTACAATAAAAAAGATTACAACTAAATAAGATGTTCAAAATGCCGTCCTTCCATATCGACACAGGATCTACATCTTCGTTCAAAGGAAGCCCGCACTCTTTTAAAAAACCCGGGTGCAAATTGCACAAAAATTCAAATTATGTGTTATCGTTGAGTATTTAATGTATCTACTGGAAACAATCGCTGTTATCTTTTTTCTTTGTGCCGTCATTTACACCAGAATGAATTAATAAAAAGGACATTCAAATGTGATATCAGCCGGCTAATATAAAAATTAAATGCAGTACTCGTTGCATGCATTTAAATTGTTTTTGTAAGTTTCATTTGGCTACTTTGATTAAATGGTTCTTGAAAACAATTTTTTGAATAAGAAGCTTCGGTTAATAACCAATCCAAATTTTCAGTTCCAAATTCAAAAGTTCAGCTTCAGCCGCAAATTAAATGTACACATTTTCATCGAAATAACTAAAACTTTATACTCCGGCTACAGAAACTATGTATTTGTCAATCAGTATTAAAATAATAATAATTCAATAAATTATAAGGTTTCCTAACTTAAATGACCCTCAGTCAAATTTTTCAATTTTGCTTATATTCTTTCCCAATTTGAATTGTGAAAAAAGTAAAGAAAATAAAAAACGGGAAACAAACTTACAATTTATTAAAAAAATTTTGGTTTTAAAAAATATTTAAGCATATAAAATTGTGAGTTAATAAAAATGGAAAACACTTTACTATGAACAATTTAGTGTTATTTTGAAAAACAAACTGTAGGCTTTGAAGAATTAATACTATTGTATAAAATTATAAATAGAATGGGATACAAAATACAAAAATATATACCTACCTACAGAAACGTGTAGTTTTGGAAGAATTATTAATTAAAGTCTTGTAAACTTATCAACGCTGTGTGGTCAGTCATACTACGTCACCTGCGGTATTACCAATACCAATCCGCTTAATTTAATATAATTGCATTGTACATAGTTGCAACACTTATGGAAAGCACAAGCATTGCAAAAATTTCAAACTTCGGATGGAAGTTCTAATTAGACGAAGCATTATGTTGAGTACGATTACAGATTAGTTATTTCTTTTGTTGATTAAACTACAACTAAAATCATTATTTCATAAATATATGACACGACAAGCAAGCCAGAATACGACTTAAGGCAGCTAATAACTCCCTAACTAAAGAATTAACAGCAAATTGGTACTGCAGTTTTTGGCTTGGATTTTGACGTAGAATCGCGTGATCTTATAGTGACGTGTAAGTGCTATTCGCATATAATTTTCGCACTCAATGATATTTCCTTTTTTGTAAATGGTAAAATAGCTTCTAACCACTGGTCAGGTATTTGCTCCTATTTCCATACTTGCTGTATTAGCTTCACTGCTTTTCTTCCCTTCTTGTAGGAGATTTGTATTGCTATACCATATCCTCTAGAAGATTTATTACTCCTAATTATGTTCACAATTTCGTTCCTACTTGGTAACTCATCCTGAATTAACTGAGTGCTTTCCTACTCTTCTGTTGGTTGTTGTATCTCTTGGTGCAATTCTTTTGGATTTACTACACTTTCAAAATATCTCTTACATATTCCTCCCACTTAATTTTCCTATTCGTTCTTATTATCTCGTCGTATTTTTCCATTGGTTCCTTTCCTTCGTCGCCTCTTGGTAAAAATTTCTAATGTCCTCATTAACATGATAATTCTAAAGTTTACTGAACTTATGTTCCCAGAAGAATCTTTTAATTCTTCTGCATATCCTTTTCATCTCTCCCCATCCTTGTTTGGACATTTTCTAAGTTGCTATTATTTATGTGTCTTATTTATTCCGGCCTTATTACACTTCTCTGCTGTTTGTTTAAATTTATTTTCAACATTTGCTTTATGTATTTTATTTACCTCTTATCAGTACCTTTCTTTTTTGTGTGTGTGTCTTGTATGCGTGTATAGACAATTTGCTGAATGGTCTCACCAGGCATAGTACCGATCCCAGAGGCCCGAGAAAAGCTCTCCACCAACGTAGGGTTTCGAACCCGGGACTTGTAAATTGCAAGCCTAGCTCTCTTACAACTGAGCTACCTGGCTTCCCTTTTTGTCAGTACCTGACTGCAACTTCTTGTACCAAATTATTCATGTAGCCCCATTTTTCTTCTTAGTCGTGGGGCATAACACATCCCGTGGGAAATTTGATGATGAAATTGTGGGACCGATTTTAATACATTCCTTATGCCCTCCGTAATCATACCTTACCAGGTGCTTTGCTTGAATTTGTGGCAGACGACCTATATGACGTCATATACTCAAGATGGCGGCCACACCAGACATCATCGGAAGTTCTTGATTATAACTCTTGATAGGGCCATCCTATCAATATTTTGTACTGAATCTTTTTTGTTCTAAATAAAATTTTAAACAAAAAAGCGTATACACGTTTTTGTGATATAACCTACCGGTTATCAGTTATAGCCAGTTAAAAAGTGTATTGGCCAATTTTTAATTTTTAATTTTTGGTTTTAAAGGATTTTTAGATTTTTAGGTTGAAAAATAACAACTAGGTAAGAAATTAATATTTATTTCGATATTTTTATTGAAGTAATTGTAATGTTCTATTGAACGTAAAATGTTTTCAGCTTAATATTCTTCATCTGAAAGGTCATCGATATCAAAATGTTGGCCATGATTTTCGCATAAGTTTTCATCGCCTCCACACATACAAAGCTCAGTGCATAAAATGTTTTGGGATTTACATTTACAGGATACAGCACATTTCCCTTTTACACATGAACTCCGAACTAATTTTAAAATGGTTTCAGATGCACAAGGAAGCGTACACAAAACAGGAACATAGTAATTATTTTGCATTTCCCATCCATAAGCAGAAGGTGTTGGTAGATTAGGGTGCTGCTGGTCAGCAAGACGCCATTCCATAACCTGGTAATGTGCTCTACGAATAAAAGGAGATAGTGACGCTTTTGTAGGAGGCAGATTTTCACTTTGTGTCTCGTGCTTGGAGAACATCCACCAACGAAGCTCCCCAATGTCTGAAATCTTCGTCCCTGGTATATATACCTTACAAATAAATTTTTCAATGATAGTTTCAGCTTCATCCCCGAATTCTTCAATGGATCCAAGTTTCCCAAGAGCACCAAAAATGTCATTATCTGCGGTCGTATAAACCTTCCAAAACGATAGTTTTCCCTTCTTTGCAAGTGAACCTGTGACATCACATCCTGACAGAGCATGCAGACCTAGTAATCCTTTTATCTTTTCTGGTCCTATTGCGGTGCAAATTCTGCCAACGTCAAGCATTCTTCGATTATTTCCTACACCAGTGACAAACATGCTTGGGCATGTAAAAGATTTTGACCACCACAATGCTAGTGGAAATACGTCTGTATCAGGCGAATATATATGAATTGCAGTAGCTCCTTTTCGGGAGGCAAAAAGGCAGTGCAGTATTATTTTAACGTCAGCTTCTTCATGACTACTTTCAAGTTCACTTACGTCACTTCCGAAAGACGATTTGGCCTCAGTCCTCCAGCTTACGATTAAGCTTCTCTCAATATTGCGTGCGTACAACTTAGCTTTTTCTGCAAGATACGCTGTTAGCTTATCCTTTGTTTTTATATGAGAAAGGAGGGATTTCATCTGTATATTTGCAATGTTTGTGGAGTCGGTTATTTTTTACTCAATGGATGTTACTGTAGATGTCCTTTTATGTCGCATCGCAGATTTAAGAGAATTTTCAAGATATGTGTCAAACACCAAGTGAGTTTCATCATATTTTAAAAGAGTTCCCTTTATTTTATTGTTAAACTCCAAAGCTAGATCACTGCATGTTTTAACCTGCACTGATTTTTTCAACGATTGCAGCTCTGCCATTCCATCAAGAATTTTGAATAACACCTTTGAGAAAACGCTTAAAGTATCTCGCCGTAAAGTGCGCCCGCGGTCTGCAATAATTAACTTTACGCCCTTCTTCGCGGGCGTACTTTACGCACGGGAGTGCAAAAAACTATATACGCGCCCATAAGAACTGTGTGCATTCTGATTTAATTTTAGTGCGCGTAAAGCGGCAAATTCTTTAATCTTTTTATCCGAAACAAAAAAATTTGAAATGATGCGACTGATAACAAAATGAAAAGTGTTTTTATACAATACACCTAAACGGTAAAAGATATAGATAAATTCCTAAGGACCTTTTTTATAGAGAATTTCCTTGTAAATAAAAAACGTTCAGTACAAAATATTGATAGGATGGCCCTATGAAGAGTTATAATCGAGAACTTCCGATGATGTCTGGTGTGGCCGCCATCTTGGGTATATGACGTCATATAGGTCGTCTGCCACAAATTTAAGCAAAGCACCTGGTAAGGTATGATTACGGAGGGCATAAGGAATGTATTAAAATTGGTCCCACAATTTCATCATGAAATTTCCCACGGAGTGTATATTTCATTAAGTATGCCCCCCGACTATCTAGTTTTTCTGTATCCACCAAAGTTTCTAGCTTGTCATCTATCAATCATCTGAAAACCTCTTCTTTTCTCCATTTTGCAGCAACTTAGAGTCATATCATTTAATTTCGCCACTTTTCAGCTTATTATTTTTCGGCAGTTCTTGTTCCAATTTTACTCTCACCAGGAAATTATCTAAATGAATATTTGCCCCTTTGCTGCCACCCTTAATGCTCCTTGCAAATTTACTCTCCACCAACATGTGACCTAATTGATTAATCGTCTGTCTATCAAGCGAACCCATCTTTACGACATATCTTGGTATTTTATTAAGAATATTTGCTGACTGCTGATAAAATTTATCTCTTTCTTCTTCATATTTCTGTTTCGTTGGTGCATGCACATAAATATTATTTTTCTATATCTGTCCCTTACTCTTATACAGATACAGCAACAACGACTTGTTAGGGCTTCAAAATCTACTACTATATCTCTAAATTCTTCATCTACTACGAAAAAACAAACAACAACAATAATAATAATAATAATGGAAAAATCATACCGATGAGTTTACAAACAACAAGGATTTTCCAAAAAATTGTATAATTTTTGTACTGGGTACATTGGTTTTTGTAATCTATTACCTACTGAAGATTATTAGACTTTTATTTATAAAAATTTCAGCGAATTGTTTTAAAATAAAGTGCTTCCCGAGCTACATCCGGTAATCCTTGGTTTCTGGTAGATGGAAGCAGACATATGACTAAAGTTGAAGTAATAGATGCGATAAATGCTGGCATATAAGCTACGTCTCTTGAATTCGGAAGCTGAAAATTAGGTAAAGACTACAGTGTAGATACAAAACATAAAATTTTTGCTATTATTCATCAAAATCAGCTTCGAATAAGCTCAAAACAGAAAAAGCGCCCAAAAGTTTGCGGAATACCAATTCACGAAGATGAAGAGAACTTTGCAAGTTGAAGATTAGGGCAACTACTTATTTGCCATGCCTGTGACATTAACAGGTCATTCGTACCTCTTGATAATTTAAAGCCCAATAATTTTTTTTATTTTTAGAGCTCCAAAAATAAAACTAAACAGCTGTTAAGGTCATTGGAAATGGACTTAACAATATTGAGAAAAACTAAAAGACATTAATACAAACAAAGTGGTTAGATGAACACGAGGCTGTACACTACACATTGTAAAGTTCAGCAAGGGGTATAGAAAAGAAAGGGTTAGTTACATAGAAAGAGTAGAAAATACAGTTTGAGATTAAAAAAGTGAACGAGCTACAGGTAGACCAGTGCAACGTTGGGCTAAGAGCTGATCAGTATCAACAATAGATGCGTGAAGAAAATAGACGGAGAACCGCTGAGAAAGAATAAGAGGGATCAAAAAGTAATACCCACCAACAGATCCTCCACTTGTTCTTGTACAATCCATCCACATGTAAAAGCAGCTATACATATACCGAGTGGTGTCGTTCTATAAGGCGTGGGAAACAATTCAATTACGTAGAAAAGCAAAATGTATTGTATAGCATCTGATATAGCCACGTGGCAATGTAACAGCATGAACAGCATGTGTTGCGCTGCAGATTTAACACAAAAAAATATTCATTACAGCAACAGTAACAGTGACAATTCTAATTTTACCTCCCAAAAATTGAGTTTTCATGAAAACTATTCCATCGATCATAGTCAGTACCAGTAAGCTACTGAAGAAGGCCGTCCTTCTTCCGTATTTTATTGCCACCATGTAAGCAACAGAAAGTATGCAGGCCTGTAATATATCTTAAATTGGAATTAAATTATTTGTTGTTGGTTTATGATCGGCATCGGTAGCTAAAGTAATAACCTCGATAAAATAATAATAACAGACCAAATTTTAGCAAATATAACATTTATGTGATAAAAGAGTACTTAAAGCTGTACGCGTCATGATAGCGATATTTTAATTTCGCCTGCCCTGACCCAAGCGGAAAAATTTTACCCGTTATTTGGCCATTTTGCGTGCGAAATTTAAGAACTCGCAGTTCAAGAATATCAAAGCAGGCGGAATGCGAAATTTTTGCGCATTACGCATGCGAAATAAAATATCACCGGTTCAAGAATAACCCCCCAGCCAGAAAACCGACCATTGGGTTTAAGTCTTACTTTCTACTGTTGCGCTAGTTCATTGCGATTTAAGTTAAGATTCTCCTTTAATCGGTATTGAGGTGGGTTTGGATATTTCAATACAATTTAGAAAGAAACTTAGCTTAGAGTTACTTAAGCTACAACTTATGCCCGTTTATATTATGGCTAAAATGTATGAAGTCAATATCATTATAAATTTGTTTTAATATTCCTGACAAATTGTTTTTAATACAGTTTTTTCTATGTAAACCTGCATGTTGTAGGAGTATTTAGAAAGAAGTTTTGAAAAACAACGGGAAGGTCGCAAGAGGCGCCTCTGGCTGTAGGCTCGGTTTTTAATAAGCAAAAACTCTTCAATTTCTTGTTTATCTGTCAGTAACTGACTTCTACAAACCTTACAAACACCAATATGTTTTAAAATTCTTTTAGCTACAAATCCGGCTATATAAGTTTGTGCATTCTTTTCAATTAAATTATTGGATTCATATTCCAATAGTGGACAATCTGGTAATTGCAACTCTACCGCCATCTTTTCCTTATCAGCAAGAAGCTTTGGAGCAGTTATGAAAGCTGTTAGATTATCTAGAGCACCCTCACTACCCTCATCCTCGCAATTTGCCCCTGGTGAATGTGTCCCCATAAAATTATTAATTATTAGCGACACATAACAAGATCAAAATTGGGAGCAAGTGGGATTTACATTTCTAATGCCGTGACTTCTGACTGTACAGAAAAAAAATTCCAACCCATCTTGGTTGAGATTACGAGGCAGCAGAAATTTAAACCCTGCTTCATGTAATTTTTGCCACAAATATTTAAACCCCTTTAAGGTACCTATGTATCCAACTTTTAATGGAGGGTGGTACAAATGAATCTCCATTAGGTTTAATAAATGACATGCTTTCTAACACTTTAATAGCTTCATGCCAAAATTCATGATGTAGAGGTAGACTATTTTTTGTTATTGCACAGCGAAGATATTTCCCATGGGTTGGCTGAATTGTGTTTCCATTAGCGTTATCGAAAAATTTATCTATAAATAATGCAAAATTATTATATTAGGTATATTACAACAAGAAACTGACAACTATTAAACTTACCATCCACCTTTTTCCATGGAAGAAATCAATTAGCTTGTGTAGGGCCTCCTTGAGATCCTTAAAAAATAATCGAAATCAAGTACCACTTCTTTCCTTAAGACTTAAGAGGTATTTTGGCTCTCTGGTCGGTCTTGCAATATAATGCGAAATGTTGTTCACACACTCTATAATTCTTATGGACCACCTGAGGGTCTAAACTTTGCAATTTTTTATTCCCAATACGGGAAATCCACAAATCATATACCTGTAAACATAATTTTTAGATTTAAAAAGAAACTTAACATAACGTCACACCGATACTTACCGCTTCATCCAAATTCGGAAAATGAAACATTTTCGCTAATTTGTTAGAGTTTTTGCAGTTCGGTACACAGCAATAAAACAATTTCACTGTTTTAGAAGCACATAAACTCTTAATTACCGAAAATGATAACTCACAGCAAAAAAAAGCACAATAAAAGTATCTTTCGAACAAGTGCACGTGTCAAAATGACATCAGAGGTGAAAAAATTCTCTAAACCCGCTTGATATTTATAGGTACACTGCGATACTAACGCTAAACGACCGTAGTCAAAAGTAAAACAGGTTAGGTGTGTGCGTAATACAGTAAATCTTCTATAGCATATTATAGATCTCTTTTCTATGATTATGATCCTTATTACATAAAAGATCTTTTTTGACACTATTTCTGCATTTATGGCTTCTTCTACCGTATCAAGGTACTCAAAAAACTCTTCACTTTCTTCGCGATCCATGATTTTCAAAATATATATTATTTTGATAACTTGTCACTGCACAGCAAAACACGAAATGCGTAACGTCAAACAGTAAAGCACGCCTCAAGCTCGTCTCAAGGTAGGGTATGACCAACCTTGAGTCAAGTACGCTCAAAGCAGGCTCGAAGTCGTTTTTACTTGGGAAGCAACGACTATAATAGCGATTTTGTTACTTGAGTAATGCTGAAGTTCAAGACCGAGCTGAGTATCGACTATAAGTATGGGCATTAAACTGCCGTGCTACACCTAAACCGTACTTAAGTCAACTAAAGTTAAATTTTCTTTCCTAAGTACACTGATTTAAGGTGGCTTAAGACTTACTGACTACCGTTGCTCAAATTTAAGTCGACTTAAGTTTCTTCTCAAACCAGTTTCGATATTTTAACCCAACTCAAAGATAAGCTTAGCTTGAGGTGATTTAAACTAGAGGTTAAACTGCCAAGCTACAGAGGCTACAGTTGATTTGACGCTTTGCGTCCTAAATGCTGTCACTTAGGGTGGATAAAGACATTTTACTACTTCTGCATCAATTTAAATCGTTTAATCTAAGCGTTTGCTTATACCTACACTGGAATACCGACTTCAAGTTTAAATTTTAATTATTATATGCAAATTTTGAAACCTATTGAAAACTTAACAACAGGTTTCTGTAGAAACTAAGTAGGTACTAACCTCCATGCCAACTAAGATCAAGTGAGATGTATCAGATCCATATTGAATGTTTCTTGTCAAAACCTCACCTGAAAATTAAGGATATACGGATAAATTAGCATACCTACCGGAAGCTTGGTAGAACCATTGAATATCCAGCCCCTCAGAATGCTTATATGAGCGGCGGACTTTGGGATATGTCTCCGGCCGTTATTTTCCAGTGGGCGCCGTGTAACTTGCCGTTTCGAGGTATGCCAAACGTTGCCGCTAGATGGCACCCTTCAGATTTAGATATTTCAATAATAGCGAATTTTTAATCACAACAGTAACCTCTATCGACTAACAGGGGGCGCCTTTGAGGAACTGCGCTTAGAGACGGTGTTGTTGTTAGAGATCCTACATAATTGCGCTAAATGTGCACTGCACATTATAATCTTAACGGTACAAATTAAATGATCAGTATTTCAATTTTATGGGCAGTACATTTTACCACTATTTTATTTCAAATGGTCAGTATGATAATATATGGTCGGTGAAAATAATAAACGGTCAGTAAGATAAAAAATAGTCAGTTAAATTAATAAATGGTCGGTGAAAATAATAAACGGTCAGTAAAATAAAAAATAGTCAGTTAAATTAATAAATGACGAGTAAAATAATAAATGGTCAATAAAATTAATAATTGGCCAGTACAAATTAATAAACCGTCGGTAAAATAATAAATGGTTATATTTATTTCATATAAATACAAAAACATAACAAAAAACAAAAACATATAAAGACAAATATGAATGAAACAATAACAAAACACAACTTAATAAAGAAAAACGCTCTGCCGTTATGTAATGATGAAGTAGATAGTGGTGATAATCTGAAAACTATTGCATACTGGCCATTTATGAATTCTTACTGTAGATTTGCAGATTTATTACCAGCTAATCCATACTGACATTTTATTAATTTTTATTGTCCATTATAATCACAATAGTGAACATAGAAATACTGGCCAAATAGTTCTTTTACTGCTCCAAAATCCTATTTTAACTCATCAAATTTTATAAATGTACTGAGTCTTTTACAATATTTTACTGACTGTTTGTAATATTATACTGTACATAATGAATTAAATACTGTTCAGTTTATTACAACTCTAATATTAATATTAAAAAGGAATGCATTTTATCATTAAGAGATTGTTATCTATATTGATACATACAGGGTGAGTTTCAAACCTGGTTCGCCCCCTTTATTTTCTTTATTTATTAAGATAATCGAATGAAATTTCTTATAGGTAATTCATGCATCAAATGCGATTGTTTGGCGATATTAGCAACTTTTTGCAACTTCCGGTTTTGCCGGAAGTGACCTCAACTTTGTATTTTCAAATAGCACACCCTATATATTTTTACATATTTGGAATCTGGGGGAAATTCTGAATACGGTAGAGTCGTTTTGGCCACTTTTTAACAACCTAAAAATTTTTCTTTCAAAAATTTACTTTTCAATCGAGAGTGCCGTGACCGCAAAAAAATGTCTATGGTTGAGTACTTCATTAACGGAAAAGCAAAATATTAGTCCTAATTGCAATAGTTAATTGCACAGAGACGTTCAAAGATTCTAAAGTTCGTTTTTTAGTAACAACTTTTTTTTTTGTAAATGGCAAGGTAGTGGGACACCGGTTTTTTTACAAACTTAAAAACGATATTCCTATTTATTTTGAAGCAAATAATTGTGCAGTCAATTGCATACACCATTTGGAATTTAGGTTGTCAACAGAAATGGGAAATTTTGTTATTACATAATAATAGCTTGGCATTCTTTTGTTGGTTATCAGTTATCATATCTTAAAATGTATTGCTTGGGACGAAATTAGCGCCAATTAAAACAAAATCATTAAATACTAATGTAGCCATTACACAAATTGCTTTATCAATGAGCATTAAATCTATAAGCCCAATTACTTATCGATAACTTGGAAATTAAAAATAAATTAAAATAAGATAAACATAACGGTATGTGTATTATGCGTAATTCATGTAATTAAGGTACTTGCAGCAATGGTGGTGGAAAGCCGCAATTATATAAAGAAAGTATTTAAAATTTAGAATTTAGTTTAACTTCATAGTTAACCACGTTTATTTCGAAACTTAATAACTATTTATCGTTGTGATAGTAATTGTGAATTTTGAAAATGCCTGGTAATACGTGTTTCTACATATCCTGCCTGAAGAGGCAAATAAATTATCCACATTTAACAATGTTCAAGTTTCCTACGGATGATCGTTTAGAAAAGTGGATTATCAATTCAGGTACGTAATATATTATGTAAATATGAAAGAATAGTTATTATCCATATTACAAAGGCTTTAGCCGAATTGAAGTTTACGGCGAGTTACAAATACACACGTTGCTGGTAATAATAAACTTAACCAAGAAAGCTGTCTCATATCTCGCGACCCTTTTCAACGCTTGCTTGAGAATTGGTTATTTTCCCGAAAAGTGGAAGCATGCACATATTTTAATGTTTCCCAAGCAAGGTAAAAAAGCTACTGACTACAACAACTATCGCCCGATCAGTCTGCTCCCCACACTATCGAAGCTCTTTGAGAAAATGGTTAGCCATAGACTTAATTTATCGCTAGATACTAATGATATCATCCCACCCACTCAGTTCGGTTTTAGAAAGGACCACTCCACCACCCACCAGCTACAACGGATTTCGGAATTTATTGAAAGGGGGTTCGAGCTAAAACAATATACTGCCATAGCGTTTCTGGATATTACTAAAGCCTTTGATAAGGTATGGGTTGATGGTCTAAAGTACAAATTATTACACATTAACATCCCAAGTTATATCAAGGCTATATTATTCTCATTCTTGGATAAACGAACCTTCGCAGTTAATATCAATTGCTCTATTTCCAACACAAAAAGCCTTCGCGCAGGGGTCCCACAAGGTAGCATTCTTGGACCAACCTTGTTCAATATATATATCCATGACTTACCCCACCAAGGCATTGGTGAAATCGCAACGTATGCGGATGATACGGCGATAGTTGTACAAAGCGATAGTATCATAGAAATTGTAGGACGACTTCAAAACTCAATGGACATTTTAACAAAGTGGTACACAAGATGGGGAATAACTATTAACTCATCGAAATGTTACAATAAAATCTTCACACTCAAACGTCTAAAAGATGATATCCCTAATATAAAAGTCAACGACACAGAAATACCTTGGTTGGATAGAAACACCAGTGTAAAGTATCTTGGTTTACACTTCGACACTAGATTGACATGGAGTGCACATATCAACAAAAAATTAAATGAAGGATACGCGAGACTCTCTACCCTCTACCCCTTAATGAACAGGAAAACTTCCCTTCGGACTGACTGCACACTACTTTTATATACAGCTCTACTTAGATCGCTTATCACCTACGCTTGTCCGGTTTGGAGTGCCACTTCTGCTACCAATATGAAAAAAATACAAGTTTTTCAAAATAAAGTGCTCCGCATTGCTATAAACGCCCCATGGTTTATAAGTAATGAACAAATCCATAACGAACTAGCGATAACAACGATCGAAAAATTCGTCTTAAAAAGTACATCTAAATTCTTCGATAACATCAACCTTTGCCCAAGTGCTGCATATCATCAACTTGGTCAGTTAAACATTCACACAAGGTTAAAAAGAAAACTCCCGCAAGATGTGTTAAATGACTATAATAATGACTAGTTATACATAATAACTCGTACTAGGCGTCAAATTTGTCTCTAAGTTAAGTTTAATAATGACATGTTAAATTACTACCATTATAGCACAACCATGTATAACAATATGTATTGTTGATCGGGTTAATTCTTAATAAAAAAAAAAAAAAAAAAAAATACACACGTTGCATATACAATTGCCCACGATTTTAGATTATAATCAAAATATTAAGTATTCAATTTTGATTCATTGATTGAAACGATTTTTTTTTAAATGTAAACTATTTTAAACCAGCATGTTTAATGTTTGCTAATGCAAGCGAACACTCTAGAAAAAAATAGTAGATATTTAATGCAACAAACAAATACCACAATAACAGCATTAAGTAGACACTTAAACCTGCATTTCGGAAAATCCCTTAATCCGCTTGAAATTTTTCTGAGGAAGTTACTCAAGGTAACAATGGAAAGGAATTTCCTAAATTTCTACGCTTACCTACCTGGGGGATTATTTTTAAAGTTTTATTTTGCGCCAAACGAAAAGTTAAAAAAAACGGCGAAAAGCTTCACGAAAGTAGCAAAATAAATGTAATTTTGCGTTTTCATTATAAAAAAAATCTAAAATTGAAAAAATATGCAATAAAATGCACGCAATTCGTGGAATATGTAAAAAATGCTCAACATCACGTAAATTTGCAGTAATTCTGTGTACCGTCATGTAAAAATATTGCAGATTTGAATATTAATAATTTTTTTATTTGAAAAAAACTGTTGAATTTAGAGTGCCATGACTTTTTTAATTTTGTTCAATTTTTATTGGTAAATGGAAAAAGACCGTGAAAACAAGGCGCACATACAAAAATTCAGCTAGCTAGTATTGAAAAACCTATTGAAATGTTTATTGTGCGTAGAATTTTCACTTATCGCATTAATTTGTAATTATTAATGAACAATTTAATTAAACCATTCAAAAATGCTATTTTTGATGTTAGTAAACTAGACTGCTTTTAGAGAAACTTCGTTATTTCGCATACGATAATCACTTTTCAATAATTTGGACTACCTACCTTAAAACATGACTTTGTCCGCGCATTATGTCGGAAACTACGTCAGCTAAACCGTGCTCAGCTTAATTCCCTGATTCAAATCGAGAGTCGGAGTATTGTATATGCTTGTATATTTAAGTTGTATTAAAATATCTTATATTTTTAGGGAATACAAAATTGTTGTATCAAGCCCGCGACAAATTCAAGCACAAACATATTTGTGAAAAACACTTTGCGGAAACTGCTTTTAAAACCCATCTTAAAAACCGACTGAAATCTGATGCTATACCAATACCGTATGTGGCTACAGATCAATCTGCATCTAGTCATAGCAATTTGAAGGTTTTAACGCCGAAGAAAACCTATTCTAAGGCGGCCCGAGAATGCAATAATGAAATATGTGAAGACATTCAATTTTCTAACGAGGACAATGTTTTTTTGGATGCAATTACTAATATGCCTTCGACATCTCTAAAACGCAAATTGTTTAGTGCTTCTGAAGATTCTCCTAGAAAAAAGAAGTTAAAGATTTCATTACAAACATATAAAAATCATTTTAAGAACCACACACGAAAAATATCTAGATTATGTAAGAAAGTTCAGTCGCTGCAAGAAAAGAGTAAAGTTGAAAATATATTTTCATCGTTTCGCTTTCCATCTACAAATTCCAAAACCTTCGCAAAAATGCAATTTAGAAAGAAGAAAACCATGTGGACGCTAAGCGAAAAAAATTTTTCTTTGGCATTGTATTACAAATCGCCTACTGCATATAAATTCTTACGACGGCAAGGAGTAATATTACCAGCCCCATCAACAATTCGAAAGTGGCTTGGAAAATCGAAGTTTCGACCTGGCTTTAATAAAATGTTTTTTAAACAAATTGCAAAAAAATTTGTTTCTGCTTCTGATGAGGAAAAAACCTGTTCTGTGTCTTTTGATGAAATGGCCATTATGGAGAAGCTTGAATACAATAAATACATGGATTTGGTAGAAGGATTTGAAGATTTTGGCCAATTACAACCAGATTTCGGCCAAGCAAATCGTACCAAAAACACTGCAAAATACGCATTGGTGTTTTTGGCACGGGGAATTTACTCGCCATGGAAGGTTCCCATTGCTTACTTCCTGTCCCATTCAGGTGCAAATAAAACCCTGCTTAGTAAATTAATTCCAGAGGTAATGAGGCGTTTGGTCGATGCAGGTCTAAATCCAACAATTTGTGTGTGCGACCAAGGCACAAGTAATCAAGGCGCATACAAAATTTTGAATGCTACTGCAAGCACACCTTATTACATACAGAAGGAAGGGCCCGAAATTGCAAGTAGGAAGGTATTTGCCATATATGATTTTATGCATTTAGCGAAAAGCATAAGGAATAACATGCTGAACGGAGATTTTGAGCTGAAAGGTGAAAATGGGGCAGCAGACAAAAAAATTTCGTTTAACGACATTCGACACGTCTACGACATAGATAAAAAAAATGCTAAATGTAAAGCATTGCCAAGATTGACAGAAGCACATGTAAATCCAAACGCTTTCCAAAAGATGAATGTGAAACTGGCCATGCAAATATTAAGCCACTCTGTAGCCGCAACAATTAGAAGTTGTGTAGATACTAGGGAAATTACCAGCTCTACAGCTACAAATACAGCCGATTTTATTGATTTAATGGATAAAGTATTTGATTGTCTCAATAGTCGGCGCCTATATGATAAAAATCCTTACAAGTCGGCTTTGTCAGACGAAAACAGCTTGGGAATGGCAACTTTAGAAGAAGGAAAACAATATCTCTCTAGATTATATAAAATAGATCACAACAGTAAAAAAGTAAGCCGACCGCCTTGCTTTGATGGACTAATTCAGTCTATTGAGGGAACACTACTTTTTTACAGAGAAGAAAAGTTGAACGGCATGAGATTTGTATTGACAAATCGACTGAATCAAGATGCCCTTGAAAATCTATTTTCAATATATAGACAGAAGGGAGGTTATAATCGGAATCCCACTGCAAGAATTTTCAGGACTCTTTTTCGCAATAACGCCATTAACTCGCTTATGAAACCTTCCAGCTCGTCAAATTGTGAAGCCGATCAAGACGTCGTATTAGATTTCGATCCCGAAGACACTTGCATTGCAAGCGAAGACAATTTTGAAAATGGTGATGATGTTTCTAGTGCAGTAAACGATTTTGAATACAGTATGGATGTGATTGAGGCTTCAAATCACTCTGGGCAATTCACGGCACAAACATTAGAAAATTGCGCTATAACGTATTTTGCAGGATACTTAGCGAAAAAGTGCCTAGAAAATTTTAATTGCGATGTATGTTCATTATTTATGATACAAAGTTCCATTCTAGACGATAAACATGAAATGCTTTTGTTGCATCGCACATATAGTAATATTTCAGAAATAGATAGCACACGAGGGCTAAAGGCGCCAACTACGAAGTTTACCCAACTTGTAAGCTACTGTTTGGAAATATTCGAAAAAGTTTCCGAAACTTTATATTTTGATGAACATGTTAAATTCAAAATAATAAATATTATAGACACTTCAACAAAAGAACTGTGTAAATCCATTAGTGTAAATTGCCCGGATCATAAATTATTTATTTTTAATTTATTGGTTACTTGCAAACTTTTTAAAACATTTAAGTCCTTAGTCCAACAAAAGAAACAAACACCCTCAAAACCAAAAATGAACCAAAAATTAAGAGTTTTAGTGCACAAATAGTGATGACACAGTCACTGCTTAAATATTTCTATTATGGAAACTACTTTAGGATTAAAACGGATTACCTGCCTGGCGGCGTTATTTTTCTACCTGTTGCCATTGAATTCTGCTGCATATGCTGCCTGCTTTCTATAAACAGTTCTTCACCAAGAATATTGTAAAACATTACAAAAATATGTTTAGTTGTAAATGATTGAAAATAAAGCAGTTTTAGGTATTAGTATAAATGTAATTCCACCATTTTTTTTCAGAAACAGGAATGTTAGTATAAATAAATGATTGGTAGTTTTGTATTAATATTAAGTGTTGCTAGATAAATAAGATTTCAGCAGTGTTTCTATTATCAATGCTGTTATTATATCTGTAGTAGCTGAAGCCTAAATACATCTTATTTACATCTAATTTGGATTTATTTCTTGTAAATTCCTGGAGAGTTATTAGTGGCTTAGTGTGTACACTATACGGGATTTAGATATTTTAAAAACAATAAATATACCTACATTTTTCAAGTATTAGTGTTGTCATACAAAAATTAAAAGATTATTCAAATACTATATAACTTTATATTAAATTTGATAATCTGGTTCTATTTCATAGGTATTCAGTATAAAATTATCATTTGTATTATTGACAAATAAAACCGCGCTTTGTTTAAAAAGTCGGTCTTGCTACATTGCACTCTGTTGGTAGGTAGTAATAGCTTTTACTTTGTTGGGAAATTCCACAACTTAAACTCACTGTGTATTTTTGTTTCACCCCAAGCTATGCTTATGCTAATTTTGTATTACTATGCCATCTACCGGTTCTTTAACTCATTAAAAAATAATTCCTATATACTACTATTGTAATAAGCATTCTGAGGGGCTGGATATTCAATGGTAGAACGTTTTAATGAGCAAACTTAATAATAAACGTGCATATGGTTGACACTATAATTTAAGACTTGAGACTTACGTTCAATATTATAAGTAGTAATACCGCTTAGAAGGAATAGTAAAATGCACATAATCAACCTATTCTGAAAAATGCGCTTCGTCAGATAAGTAGAAATTCTGCCAATAATTTCTCTTTTGGTTACAGTCACTTCCGATTCATCAGTCTCAGGCTGAACAGTACTTCCGGTCTCTTGTAGTGCACTCCACGCTTTTGCTTTATAACCAACGAACATTAACCATCTGGGTGATTCGCGTAGGTACCTACAATCATTTTTATACAAATTCGGATAGTTACCACCGAAATTCTGTTCTGATAGCCTTAATATTGCTAAAAAAAGAACAACACAATTAACTATTAAACGATTTCTATCTTAAAGTTTATGGTGGCAAGTTTGACATTTTTTACTTTTATTGTGTATTTTACCAACAGGTGCTGGAAATAAAAAATTAAAGAATTAAAGAAAAACTTGATGTCCAGAAAAAAATAAGCAACTGTGAAATGCAATAAAAATTTAATTACAAACTTTTTCTTTATCTTTTAACAATTGTCGAATATTTTTTTTAAATTAAATTATTCGGCTGCTGGGAGGGACACAATATTTAGAAAAAAAAATGTTAAGGTTACGTAATATTCTATGTATTTAATTCATTATAAAATAGGCTATAGGAGAAAAACTAGTTAAAAATACGGAACGATCAAAGTTGGGATAAAATACAAAACTAACAGTATATCTTACCAGTAGCCAAATGGAAGTACCAACAACATGCATGTGTTTACGAAGTGTATATATCTCCAGTTCTTTATATTATGACGTAGCACGTAGGCCATTAAATGTGTTAAAGGATTAGCAAGGAATACCAAAATTCCCATCCATAATAAAGTTGCGTTGCTGCACATTTCTAAAACTTTTTTTTGTTGTTAGTCGTACATTTGGACGCAATTTTTAGTCGTACATTTGGACGCAATTTTTAAGGGCCATTTTAACCTCGCATTTCTGTTTAAATTGTATTAGTTCAAAGAACTAAGAAAGTCAAAAGCATCGTTTTTTTCAAAATTCTCTATAAATATTACTTGTAAGCGCATAGGTAGAAGAATACCGAAGAAATATATGAAGAGTATAAGAAAAACCAGAAGAAAGGTGAGTAATTAATTTAAAACCAATAAAGAGTTAAGTATGGCAGAAACATGACGATAAAAAGGAAAGGCAGCGGTAAATAGAAACAAGGCAGAGATTTATAAGACTGTATAGATGAAATGGAATGTGATAGACGAGGAAAAGTGAAGAAAAATAGGTAAGCAGTTCAATACAGATGGTGAGCTAAATAGATAAGCAGAAGAAGACAAGAAGAGGGGTAAGGCGAGGCAAGCATACAAAACGGGATAGAGAAGCAAGAAGAAACACATAAAAAAAACTCTAAATATTTTCTTTTTAAACTAATTTTAGTTATTTTGTCGTACATGTCCATCGCCCATCTTATGGCGGGGTATTCCCAATTGCTTTATTTATATCTTCTCCGTTTACATATTCTGCTTTAACTCTATTTTTGTAATTCAAGTCATGCAATTTTTTTTAGAATGGGGCCATGGGTCACATATAGCAAAACAAGACATAAAATTTTAACTAAAAATAAAAAAAGAATCCAACCTACACATTGTATACAAAGTCGTTTGGCTGATTACTCGAAAACTGATCAAAAATTTGGAAACCATAAAACTCCAATTACGAGCGTGTAGTAGCAAAAGCAACCCCAAAAAATGCAGAAATGACGAAAATATGAAGATGGGCTTTCGACCGTAGCTGCAGAGATACAAATTTCAGACTATTCGAGTTGCTTTTATTTCGAATTATACTTACACATCCCCTGCCACTCCCAACAAAATGCAAGATAATAACCTTCCTACCGGTTTTGCTAGTGAGAATAAAGTATTCCATAAGGCATAGTTGCAGTACAGTCTAAACTGAAAAACACTATTTTTGTATCATTCAGGCTTTAGTTTCTACAATATACAGGCTGCTCCTGACGTATCTCCCCCACAAAATTAAATTTTAATTTAACACTAATTTCCTATTTTAATGCCCTCAAATTTCCTTTTTAGTACATCACCTTCGAAACACCCTGTATATTCTGTAACTCACATCCTCGACGATAGTGAGCTTCTGATCGTAGATTAATGTCGAAGCGTCTTCGTAACATGTCTTGAATTTCTGACAGTTTTTCCGCTTAGGCGTAAAAGTTTCGTTCCTTATGCTTTTCATTATTAAAACATAGCTGTAGTTGTAGTTTATGATCAGCTCTGTATAGTTTCTAACGTCGTACATGCAGTATTCCGTGACCGCGATATATCTGTCGTTTCAAAATTTGCTTTAGAACACCGTATTTGACATGTTTAAAGTTACTTTAGGTGATTTTAACGTAGAAGGAAGAGATGGATAGCAATTTAAGTTCAGAACATAAGTTGATTAGTTTATACTGAAATACTGTTACCTAATTAAAGGGAATTTGTTTTTATTAGAAATATCCAAAATTTGTGAAAAATTAAAATAAGATTCCAGTTCTGGTATTTCACACCTAACAATAATTTTACCGACTGGTTCTATTGTTACTTCATGGAGGATAGTGGCGATTGAGTACCACAAAAGGAAGAAGTAAAACAGTAATAATCGCAGTGAGAGTTTTCCATTTTCCAGAACCGCTTGCACGAATGCTTTTTCTGCTGAAAAGTAATTATTTGGATTGGCCTTAATGGTTAAAGCAAAAAAATTGTGGCTAGCTTACAGTCATTTTTTCCAGAGCCAAAGGTGGACAAAATAAATTCACGGAGTGGATATTGTTCCTAAAATCAAAGAATCCTGTGAAGATTATTAGAACTTTAATTGAGATGTTTTACTACAGATCCTCTGGTGCGTACTTCGTCGAACTTTGACCTTCTTACATAGGTGGAAGCGGGATAAAATGCACTTTATAAGCGTTTTGTAAAAAGTTTTATTATTTTGACTTACTCTGGCATTTGGTATTGTCGACTTCAATGCTGCTCTTAATTCAGTGTTTGTTAAAGCATTCATTTTGTAAGATCATATTAAAGGTTAGATTTTGACATTTATGTTAATACTTGGCTTGCTAGGATGCATCGAGCGGTTAAAACAATTTCTCAGGTTTGTTTTTTTGTCTCAGAGAGTTTTGCACTTTTCTTTCCAATTTTGCTCAGCTATCATCAGTTTTCACAACTAGCTTTATTTAAACTTAAAACTACATTTATTGGAAATTCAGGTATGGAAAATTATATCATCTAGGTGTCGCCCATTTCGCTGCTGGCACTCTTCCAAGCCATGCCTTAGATTTTCCATTACGCTTGTGCATAAGTCAGGAGTAACGGCTTCAATCTCTTCCTGAATACAATTTTTAAGCTGAATCAAATTTGCTGGAGCATTATTATAAACTCGACTCTTGAGATATTCCCACAAAAAAAAATCGTTTGGGTCCAAGTCCGGGCTTCTTGGGGGCCAGCTGATGTTGCCTCTTCTTGGGGGCCAGCTGATGTTGCCTCTTCTTGATATCAATTTATCCAGGAACCATTCTCTTACAGCTTCTAATACGGCTAATAGCCCCATCTTGCTGGAACCACCACTGGTCATTAAAATCATCAAATTCTTAGAGCGCAGGATCAAAAAATTCACGGATCATTGCGGCGTACTTGTCACAATTTACAGTAAATGTTTGTCCGTTGTTATTTTCAAAAAAAGTATGGTCCTATTATGCCACTGGAGGATATTGCTACCCAAACAGAAACTTTAGGGCTATGGAAAATGGCGTAATGGAAAATCTAAGGCATCGCTTGGAAGAGTGCCAGCGGCGAACTGGGTGACATCTAGATGATATAATTTTCCATACATGAATTTCCAATAAATGTAGTTTTAAGTTCAAAATAAAGTCAGTTTGTGAAAACTGATGATAGCTGCGCAAAATTAGAAGGAAAAGTGCAAAACTCTCTGAGACACCTTGTATTTGATCGCTTAGAAAATGAACTAAGTTTCCTGTGCTAGGCTTGACTTTTTTGAGTTTAAGTTAAAAGATTTATGGTGGACAACTTCTTCCTTCTCTAAAATAGGTACTTTGAAGGCTCATTTCGAACAAATCTTGGGTTCAATCCTAATTCTTGAATTTTTCGATTTCAAATTAACTTTTAACCATTTCCAACTGTGGTCGCTTGTTTCCTTTGCTTAGTCCCACCAAAATCCTAGTTTTGGAACAAAATGTGAGCTTTTTATACGGATTCATTCGAAAATCATAGTTTTAGACAATTTTTTTTTCATACGATGCGTTATTAGTCTAAACACAGGTGAATAGAACAATAAAAGTTAGGCAAACACGTTCGTATATAATACTACCGAACCTAGTTGCTGCAGATTTGTTAGTTACCCAATAAAACCACTAAGGTGCAGCTCATGATCCCGGAGAAAACATAAGCGAAGGTAATTTTACCATACCGGGTCTTATTTTCGCAAAAGAATTTAAACTGAAACATTGCTTGTTTATCTGCTGTTCTGTTGTAAAGTTTGAATTCGTTTTACCTCTTGTCTGAAGGAATCATTGGTGAACAAGAAATTTGTGAAAAATGGTGGGTTTCTTTCAGCTGCATAACTTATGTACGTACTTCATGCATGTTATTTTTTTTTATGACTAACCTTTCCTTTTTCATTAATTTAATAATTGAATTGTAGCTGTAATTATGCTTTTTTATTGGGTATTGATAGTTTCGGTCGTGGTATTCGCAATATTTTGAAAATCTGGTAAGCTCCACTTTGTTTTTTAGGAAAATATGTTAACCAAAATTAAGATTTTTAAAATTTCATCAAACGTAAAGTACTGCTCGAACGTTGGTACTTTGCACCTGACGTTATCGATATAGTCTACCCCAAGTGAACTGAAGTGTATGAAGAATATGCTGGTGTACCATACTGTGAAAACGTAAATTATCAAAAGTCTAGAAGAACTCTTGCCTCTTCAGATAGTTCTTTTATGAAATCGTTCTCCGCTGCAAATGATTTTCAAAAAGTTTTGCGATATTTACCAATTGTATTTAGTTTTGCGGTGGTTTAACCAACAAAAGCACTTAAAATCAGTCTTTGTATGCCCATATAAGCTCGTCAATCTAGATAAAAGCTCCTGGCGATTCTGTAATTAATAGTTTTAGTATGACTTTTTCTGTACCTACGTTGGATTTGCTCACTCACAGCATGTATATTCTGTTCACTGATATCGTGGACACCAGATTTATGTTGCCATGCACTGAACAATTGGTACCAATTGGCACAGAAAATTTGCATTGTAATGTTGTTATTTCTGTTTACTATACAGGGTGTAAATTAATGACGTGCAGATATTTCAGGGGGTGATAGTACTCGGCAAAATAAGAAAAAAATGTTAACATACACATGATCAAAAACGCGCCATTTTCGATATACAGGGCGGCGAAGTTTCAAGTTTTTTTTCGTATTTTGCGTCTTTACGACATATATTATCTTGGTATTTTATTAAGAATATTTGCTGACTGCTCATAAAATTCATCTTTCTCTTCTTCACGTTTCTGTTTCGTTGGTGCATGTAGATAAATGTTATTTTTCTATATCTGTGCCTTACTCTTATACAGCAACAACGACTTGTTATGGCTTCAAAATCTATCACTATATCTCTAAATTCTTTATCTACTACGAACAAACAAACAACAATAATAGTAATAATAATGAAAAATATCACACCGAAGAGTTTACAAAACACAGGGATTTTCAAAAAAATTGTATAATTTTTGTACTGGGTACATTGGTTTTTGTTATCTATTACTGAAGATTATTAGACTTTTATTTATAAAAATTTCAGCGAATTGTTTTAAAATAAAGTGCTTCCCGAGCTACATCCGGTAATCCTTCGTTTCTGGTAGCTGGAAGCAGGCATATGACTAAAGTTGAAGTAATAGATGCGATAAATGCTGGCATATAAGCTATGACTCTTGAATTCTGAACCTGAAAATTAAGTAAAGACGACAGTGTAGATACAAAACATAAGATTTTTGCGATTATTTGTCAAAATCAGCTTCGAAGTAATGGCAAAAACTAAGCTCAAATCAGAAAAAGCGCCCAAAAGTTTAAGGTACACCTATTCAGGAAAATGAAGAGAACTTTGCAAGTTGAAGATTAGGGTAACTACTTATTTGCCATGACTGTGGCATTAACAGGTCGTTCGTACCTCTTGATAATTTAAAGCCCAATAAATTTTTTAATTTTTAGAGCTCCAAAAATAAAACGAAGCAGCTGTTAATTCACTGGAAATGGGCTTAACAATATTGAGAAAAACTAAAAGACATGTAATACAAACAAGGTGGTTAGATGAGCACGAGGTTGTGCACTATACATTGTAAAGTTCAGCAAGGGGTATAGAAAAGAAAGGAATGGTTACATAGATGGAGTAGAAACTACAGTTTGAGATTGAAAAAGTGAAGGAGCTACAGGAAGACTAGTGTAACGTTGGGCTAAAAGCTGATCAGCACCACCATAGATGCGTAAAGAAGACAGACGGAGAACCGTTACGAAAGAAGAAGAGGAATCAAAAAGTAATACCCACCAACAGATCCTCCATTTGCTCTTGCACAGTCGATCCACATGTAAAAGCAGCTATACATATTCCGAGTGGTGTCAATCTATAAGGTGTGGGAAACAATTCAATTACGTAGAAAACCAAAATGTATCGTATAGCAACTGATATAGACACGTGGCAATGTAACAGCATGAACAGCATATTTTGCGCTGCAGATTTAACACAAAAAAATATTCATTACAGCAACAGTAACAGTGACAATTCAAATTTTACCTCCCAAAAATTGAGTTGTCATGAAAACAATTCCATCGATCATAGTCAGTACTAGTAAACTACTGAAGAAGGCCGTCCTTCTTCCGTATTTTATTGCCACTATGTAAGCAACAGAAAGCATGCAGACCTGTAATATACTCGTATCTTAAATTGGAAATAAATTATTTGTTGTTGGTTTATGCTCGGCATTGGTAGCTAAAGTAATAATCTCGATAAAATAATAATAACAGACCAAATTTTAGCTTTTCTTATTTTTTCAAGGGGAGGGTGAAATTTGAACTATGTCCGCTCAAGCGCTTAATCAGAGCTTTGTGCTATTGAACGGCTGAGAGGCTCGATTAATATTTTGCAAGCTAAATATTCGGACGTTCAGTAAAATAGGAGTTAGGGAAACGCGTTATGCAAGTTTAAGCTGGCAGCCGAAGCTAAAACGGAAACTGGACTGCACTTAGGTAGCTTAAGTCGGGATAAACCGGGTAGTACTTTACTTTTGTTGTATATCAAGCTGATTTGAGCTAGTCTTCTGTTTAAATGACGACCTTAAAAATCGATATTTCAGTACTGGTTTAAATTAAAACTTACCCTAAGTAGGCTACAATGAAGGTTAACACGTTCCCTACAACCGTAGGTTGTAAAAAACTCTCCTCATAGACCACATTCGATTTTGAGCAGTTCACTAACAAAACAAAATTCATAACCTAAAATTTTTCTATGCATAGAAGCCTCAGACCACGTGACACATATGTGTGCCAGGGCTTCCCTGAGACCACACCACACCAACCATGCCGTTTTAAAGCTTAAGTTTTAGTTTATGGTTTAGTTGTTGCACAGCATTTGTTTTTAGTTTAAACTGTCACTTACTGTCACTTAAATACTAAAATACTTAAGCGATACATGTGGTACCGTTTTAACCAAAGTTGTATATTTTTTTATTGTTACATTACATTTCGTAATATGGAACTTATAAATTTTATTGAGATTGACGATAACGAAGATGAAGAAATCTTGTATATTGACATTTTTATAGGACCTCGTCGTAATCCCGTATACAGGCATTACGATAATTTCAATAAATGGAATGACGAAGAATTTTATAATAGGTTTCGCTTAAGCAAAAATAGTTGCAATTTAATATTATTTCAAATTGAAAATCAGATTAGTCATCCTACTAATGGTAAGTATTGTAATACCTATTTATACAGGGTGACAATAATCTACCTGTGTTGTATGGGTATTATAGAAGTTAGAGAGTCGGCTAAACTAGCAAAGTTGGGCAGAATTTCAAGATAAATTAGATGGCAGTTTGACATTTGACATACACTTTCAACTTTTTCAAATATTTCGAAAAAACTAAAAACATGCGATTTCTTAAATGTTTTATAATTCAATAACCACCTATTCTAAAACCAAAGTGAAATATGGTTCTTGTGGATACTTTTGCGTAGAATTATAAAAAAATATCTACAAAGTCATAGCACTCTCGATTTTTGAGATATAAGCCAAACGTACGTTTTTTTAAATGGCAACCATTAAAGAGCTTATTTTTTTGCCAAATTTATTGGGCTCGCTCACTTCGTTCTCTCGGCCATAAACTTTTTGGCGCGTCCATAAAGACCTACATTATGTACTCGTTAGGTACATAAATAGCTATTATGTATGTTGTGTGTATAACAGAGATACGCCATATTGCCATAGTAATTAAGCTTGACGTTAAATTTGAATATGAGATCAGAATACCGAACAATGGGTTTAAGTCTTACTTTCTACTGTTGCGCTAGTTCATTGCGATTTAAGTTAAGATGCTCCTTTAATCGGTATTGAGGTGGGTTTGGAGATTTCAATACAATTTAGAAATAAACTTAGCTTAGAGTGACCTAATCTACGACTTAAACTGCCGTGCTACACCCAAACCGTAGTTAAGTCAACTAAAGTTAAATTTTCTTTTCTATGTACACTGATTTAAGGTGGCTTGAAGTCTACTTACTACTGTTGCTCAAGTATAAGCCGATTTCAGTTTCTTCTCAAACCAGTTTCGATATTTTAACCCAACTCAAAGATAAGCTTAGTTTGAGCTGATTTAAACTAGGGTTTAAACTGCCAAGCTACAGTTGATTTAACGCTTTAGGACGTAAATGCTGTCACTTAGGATGGATAAAAGACATTTTACTACTTTTGCCTCAATTTAAATCGTTTAATCTAAGAGTTTGCTTATACCTACACTGGAATACCGTCTTCTAGTTTAAATTTTTATTATTATATGCAAATTTTGAAACCTATTGAAAACTCAATAACAGGTTTCTGTAGAAACTAAGTAAGTACTAACCTCCATGCCAACTAAGATCAAGTGAGATGTATCAGATCCATATTCAATGTCTGTTATCAAAACCGCACCTGAAAATTAAGTATATACGGATAAATTGGCATACCTACCGGAAGCTTGGTAGAACGTTTTAATAAGCAAACTTAATAATGAACGTGCAGATGGATGACACTATAATTTAGGACTTGAGGCTTACGTTCAATATTATAAGTAGTAACACCGCTTAGAAGGTATAGTAAAATGCACATAATCAACCTATTGCGGAAAATGTGCTTCGTCAGATAAGTAGAAATTCTGCCCAAAATTTCTCTTTTGGTTACAGTCACTTCCGATTCATTGGTCTCAGGCTGAACAGTACTTCCGGTCTTTTGTAGTGCACTCCACGCTTTTGCTTTATAACCAACGAACATTAACCATCTGGGTGATTCGTGTAGGTACCTACAATCATTTTTATACAAATTCGGATAGTTACTGCCGAAATTCTGATCTGATAGCCTTAATATTTCTAGAAGAAAAAAAAAAAACTAAATAATTAACTATTAAACGATTTTTTTTTTCTGAAAGTTTGTGGTGGCAAGTTTGACATTCTTTACTTTTGTTGTGCATTTTACCAACAGGTGCTGGAAATAAAAAATTAAAGAGGTAAACTTGATGCCCAGAAGAAAATAAGAAACTATGAAATGCAATAAAACTTTAATTACAAACTTTTTCTTTATCTTTTAACAATTATTATCGATTAAGTTCTTTTTTTTTTAATTAAATTATTCGGCTGCTGGGAGGTTACATAATGTTTAGAAAAGAAAGCTTGTTAAGTTTACGTAATATTCTATGTTAAAATTCAGTATAAAATAGGCTATAGAAGAAAACCTAGTTAAATATACGAAACAATCAGAGTTGGGATAAAATATAAAACTAACAATATATCTTACCAGTAGCCAAATGGAAGTACCAACAGCATGCATGTGCTTACTAAGTGTATATACCTCCAGTTTTTTATATTATGAAGTAGCACGTAAGCCAGGAAATGTGTTAAAGGATTAGCAAGGCATACCAAAATTCCCAACCATAATAAAGTTCCGTTGCTGCACACTTCTAAAACTTTTTTTTTGTTGTTAGTCCTACATTTGGACGCAATTTTTGAGAGCCATTTTAACGTCGCATTTCTGCTTAAATTTTATTAATTCAAAGAACAAAGAAAGTCAAGCATCGTTTTTCCAAAAATTCTATATCAATATTACTTATAAGCGCAAAGGTAGAAGAAGATCGAAGAAATATATGAAGAGTATAAGAAAAACCAGAAGAAAGATGAGTAATTAATTTAAAATCGATAAAGAGTTAAGTAAGGCAGAAAGATGGCGAGGAAAAGGAAAGGCAGAGGTAAATAGAAACAAGGGAGAGATTTATAAGACTGTAGAGAGGAAAAGCAATGTGATAGACGAGGAAAAAATGAAGAAAAATAGGTAAGCAGTTCGATACAGGTAGAGAGCTAAATAGATAGGCATAAGAAGATATGAAGAGGCGTTGGGCGAGGCAGGCAGATAAAAAGGTATGGAGAAGCAAGAAAAACCAGATAAAAAAACCCTAAATATTTTCTTTTTAAACTAATTTTAGTTATTTAGTTGCAGATGCCCATCGCCCATCTTATGGCGAGGTTTTCCCAATTGCTTTATTTACATTTTCTCTCCGTTTACATATTTTGCTTTAACTTTATTTTTGTAATTCAAATCATGCAATTTTTTTAGAATGGGGCCATTGGTCAGATATATCAAAACAAGACACAAAATTTTAACTAAAAATTTAAAAAAAATCCAACCTACACATTGTATACAAAGTCATTACGCCCATTACTCGAAAATTGATCAAATAACTAGAAACCATAAAACTCCAGTTACTAACGTGTAGCAGCAGAAGCAACCCCAAAAAATTCAGAAATGACGAAAATATAAAGATGGGCTTTCGACCATAGCTGCAGAGATACAAATTTCAGACTCTTCGAGTTGCTTTTATTCCGAATTAGACTTACATATCCCCAGCCACTCCCAACAAAATGCAAGATAACGACCTTACTACCGGTTTTGCTAGTGAGAATAAATTATTCCATAAGGCATAGCTGCAGTACAGTCTAAACTGAAAAAGAATGTTTTTGTATCGTTCAGGAAATCATTCCAGCTTTAGTTTCTACAATATACATATACAGGCTGCTCCTGACGTATCTCCCCCAAAAAAATTTTAATTTAAGGCTAATTTCCTATTTTAAAGCCTTCAAAGTTTCTTTTTAGTACATCGCCTTCAAAGCACCCTGTACATTCTGTAACTTACATCCTCGACCATAGTGAGCTTCTGATCGTAGATTAATGTCAAAGCGTCTTCGTGACTTGTCTTGAATTTCTTACAGTTTTTCCGCTTAGGTGTAAAAGTTTCGTTCCTCATGCTTTCCATTATTAAAACATAGCTGTAGTTGTACTTTATGATCAGCTCTGTGTAGTTTCTAACATCGTACATGCAGTATTCCGTGACCGCGATATATCTGTCGTTTCAAAATATGCTTTAGAACGCCGTATTTGACATGTTTAAAGTTACTTGAGGTGATTTTAACGTGGAAGGAAGAGATGGATAGAAGTTCAGAACATCAGTTGATTAGTTTATACTGAAATACTGTTACCTAATTAAATGCAGTTTGTTTTTATTAGAAATATCCAAAATTTGTGAAAAATTAAAATAAGTTTCCAGTTCTGGTATTTCACACCTAATGATAATTTTACCGACTGGATCTTTTGTTTTCTCATGGAGGAGAGTGGCGATTGAGTACCACAAAAGGAAGAAGTAAAGCAATAATAATCGCAGTGAGAGTTTCCCATTTTCCAGAACCGCTTGCACGAATGCTTTTTCTGCTGAAAAATAATTACCTGGAATGGCCTTAATGGTTAAAGCAAAAAAATTGTGGCAAGCTTACAGTCATTTTTTCCAGAGCCAAAGGTGGACAAAATAAATTCACTGAGCGGATATTGGTCCTAAAATCAAGAAATTCTTAAAAAATTATTAGAAATTTAATTGAGATGTTTTACTACAGATCCTCTGGTGCGTGTTTCTTCGAACTTTAACCTTCTTACATAGGTGGAAGTGGGCTAAAATGCACATTAGAAGCGTTTTGTAAAAAGTTTGATTATTTTGGCTTACTCTGGCCTTTGGTATTGTCGTCTTTAATTCTGCACTTAATTCAGTGTTTTTTAATGCATTCATTTTGTAAGATCATGTTAAAGGTTAGATTTTGACGTTTACGTTAAAATACTGGCTTGCTATGATGCATCGAGCGGTTAATATAACTTCTCAGGTTTGTTTATATTTGATAGAAAATGAACAGTTTCCTGTGCTAGGCTTGACTTTTTTGAGTTTGAGTCATAGGTTAGATCAGTGGTTTGAGTTTACAGTTTTATGGTGGACAACTTCTTCCTTGTCTAAAATACTTTGAAGGCTCATTTCGAACAAATCTTGGGTTCCATCCTAATTCTTGAATTTTTCGATTTTAAATTAACTGTTAACCATTTCCAGCTGTGGTCGTTTGTTTCCTTTGGTTAGTCCCACCAAGATCCTACTTTATGAACAAAACGTGAGCTTTTTATACGGATTCATTCGAAAATCGTAGCTTTAGCCCTTTTTTTCTCATACGCTGCGTTATTAGTCTAATCACAGGTGAATAGAACAATAAAAGGTAGGTAAACCCCTTCGTATATAATACTAGCGAACTTGGTTGCTGCAGATTTGTTAGTTACCCAATAAAACCACTTATGTGCAGCTCATAATCCCGGAGAAAACATCAGCGAAGGTAATTTGACCATGCCAGGACTTATTTTCGCAAAAGAATTTAAACTGAAGCATTGCTTGTTTATCTACTGTTTTGTTGTAAAGTTTGAATTCGTTTTACGTCTTGCCTGAAGGAATCACTGGTGAACAAGAAATTTGCGAAAAAATGGTGGGTTTCTTTCAGCTGCACAACGTATGTATGTACTTCATGCATGGTATTTTTTTTATGACCAACCTTTCCTTTTTAATTGATTTAATAATAATTGATTTGTAGCTGTAGTTATGCTTTTTTGAAAACCTGGAGAGCCCCACTTTTTTTAAAAGGAAAATATGTTAGCCAAAATTAGGGTTTCTAAAAATTAGGAAAACTCCACTTGCTGACCGCCTGTATTGTTTTTAAGGAAAATATTTAAAATTTCATCAAATGTAAAGCAGTGTTCTAACGTTGGTACCTAGCACCTGACGTTATCGATATAGTCTACCCCAAATGAACTGAAGCGTATGAAGAATATACTGGTGTACTATACTGTGAAAACGTAAACTATCAAGAGTCTAAGAGAACATCTTCCCTTTTCAGATAAGGCGCTTATGAAATCGTTCTCCGCTTCAAATGACTTTCAAAGAGTTTTGCTATATTTACCAGTTGTACTTAGTTTTGGGGTAGTTTAACCAACAAAAGCATTTACAATCAGTCTTCGAATGCCCATAGGTCTAGATAAAATTTGCTGGTGATTCTGTAATTAATAATTTTAGAATGACTTTTTCTGTACGTTGGATTTACTAACCCACCGCATGAACCAGTTGACGATTTGCTTTAGCACTAATTGTGCGTTGTTCGTCGAATCAGTCTGAAAAAATACTTACTTCATGCGTTTTAGATACCTGCCACACTAGACCTTTGCTTTTGGTATTATGTATTTCGATTTCTTCACTCGGTTTGCACCTCGGACATTTTAGTATAATTGACAGAAATTAATTCTATTTGACTTTGTCATACTTTGATTTTTTTATATATCGAATATTTTAAGCCCGCTTTTTGCCAGCCACACCTGACAGTAAAACAATCGCCTGTGTAATTGCATGAAATCAAACTCAAAATTATAATTGTGGTGCTGGTTCAAGAAGTGTTTTTATAGGCTTTAAGAAACCGTCGATTTTTTTCGATTCTCATTGTTCATGTGAAGTCGGCGGCAATGTTTCTAATTTTGGTTTTTGTTTCGCAAGAGATTTTCTGAAGACATTAAATCTACGTTGGTCGAGTGATACGTTTTCAGAATTACTTCCATATAAATAAAGGAAAAGACTTTCGCCAGCTTGTTTTATTTGTAAAGTAGTTGCGTCTACATTATTAAAAGTGTTACCTATCAAATAATTTTTTTTCTTTTTCCAGAAGTTTAAAAATGGTCAATTTTCCTTTTTGAAATATTGCTCTGGTAGTATCACAACATGTGATAGCGTGAGCTAATAAAACTATATCTTTCATACCCACGCACTGTTTTTGGAACTCTGTCGAAGAATATATTTTTCTTTCAACTTTGCCTTTCCAGGTTTTAGAAAATAATTATATATTTTTCTCTTCTGGGGCCAAAGCAGTTAAGAGGACCAACAGATCCCTTAATCAATAGAAATTACCAGTTTAACCAGGTAGCTTATCACTAGTGACTCTACGGTTTCTTAAAAAGGAAGCATTCCTAAACATATCTATGAAAGTTTCATTAATATTTTAATTTTTTCCTTATAATGACAATTATGAATCTAATTTTACTGTACTAATTACATTATGAATAGTGAGTTACAACGATATTTCTAAAAGCTTATTTCCATTATTTCCGAATTAATTTGCATTTTGGAAAAATGTTCGTGTGGCCTTTGAAAAGGGAATGTTTTTATCTATCCATTGACGTGGTGATTTTTCGATATCTCAATTTTTGCCAATACTATTTGAATTTTTTAAAGTAAAATGGAGTTGTACGTTTTTTTACTTTCCATCAATATGTATTGCGAACTATTTGGTTAATCGTTTGTCCATCTGGCGATACCCATCATTACGCCTTATCTTAGTATTTTGTTAAGAATATTTGCTAATTGCTCACAAAATTTATCTTTTTCTTCTTTATGTTTCTATTTCATTGGTGCATGCATATTGCATATTATTGCATTTACATGTTATTTCTCTATATCTGTCCTTACTCTTATTAGACAGCAACAACGACTTGTTATGGCTTTAAAATCTATTGCTAAATGTCTAAATTCTTTATTAACTACGAACAAACAAACAATAACAATAAATATATTAATAATAATAATAATAATAATGAAAAAATCATGGCGAAGGGTTTACAAAAAACAAGAAATTTCTAAAAAGTTGTATAATTTGTATACTGGGTACATTGGTTTTTGTTATGTATTACTGAAGATTATTATAGTTTTAACATTTATAAAAATTTCAGCGAATTGTTTTAAAATAAAGTGCTTCCCGAGCTACATCCGGTAATCCTTCGTTTCTGGTACGTGGGAGCAGGCATATGACTAAAGTTGAAGTAATAGATGCGATAAATACTGGCATATAAGCTATAGCTTTTGAATTCGGATTCTGAAATTTAAATTAAGACGACAGTGTAGATACAAAACATAAGACTTTTGACATTATTCATCAAAATCAGTTTCGAATCAATGGCAAAACTAAGCTAAAAGCAGAAAAAGCGCCCAAAAGTTTGCCGAATATCTATTCAGGAAGATGAAAAGACCTTTGCAAGTTGAAGATTGGGGTAACTACTTATTTGCCATGCTTGTGGCATTAACAGGTCGTTCGTACCTCTTGATAATTTAAAGTCCAACAATTTTTTTTAATTTTTAGAGCTCCAAAAATAAAACGAAACAGCTGTGAAAGTCATTGGAAATGGACTTAACCATATTGAGAAAAACTAAAAGACCTATAACACAAACGAAATGTTTAGAGGAAGGACAAGGTTATGCATTATACATTGTAAAGTTCAGCAAGGGATATAGAAAAGAAATGAATGGTTACATAGCTAGAGTACAAACTACAGTAAGAGATTAAAAAAAGTGAAGGAGCTACAGGAAGACCAGTGTAACGTGGGCTAAAAGCTGACCAGCACAACCATAAATGTGTGAAGAAGACAGACGGAGAATTGTTGCAAAAGAAGAAGAGGGATCAAAAAGTAATACCCACCAACAGATCCTCTACTTGCTGTTGTACAATCCGTCCACATGTAAAAGCAGCTATACATATTCCGAGTGGTGTCGTTCTATAAGGTGTGGGAAACAATTCAATTACGTAGAAAAACAAAATGTATTGTATAACACTTGCTATAGCCACGTGGCAATGTAATAGAACGAACAGCATATCGTGCGCTGCAGATTTAACAAAAAAAAAATCATTACAGCAACAGAAGAGTGACAGTTCACATTTTACTTTTCAAAAATTTAGTTTTCATGAAAACAATTCCATCGATCATAGTTAGTACCAGTAAGCTACTGAAGAAGGCCGTCCTCCTTCCATATTTTATTGCCAATATGTAAACAATAGAAAGCACGCAGACCTGTAATATTTATTAAATTAGAATTAAGTTAATTGTTGTTGGATTATGCTCGGCATCGGTAGCTAACATAATAATTTCGATAAAATAATAATAATGGACCGAATTTAAGATTTTCTTAATTTTTCAAGGCGAGGCTGAAATTCGAACTATGTCCTCTCAAGTGCTTAATCAGAGCTGTGTGCTTTTGCAAGCTAAATATTTGGACGTTCAGTAAAATAAGAGTTAGAAAAAGACGTTCTGCAAGATTAATTTGGCAGTTGAAGCTTAAACTGAAACTGGCCTGAAACTTAGCTTAAGCCGGGTTAAATCCGGTGCTTTACTTTTGTTGTACATAAAGCTGGTTTGAGTTAGACTTCTGCTTAAAGGTCAATATTCCAATAGAGGTTTAAATTAAAACTTACATTAAGTAGGCTACAATCAAGTTTGGGTTTACGCTAGTTGAAAGGGTATAGTAACTCAGAACTTAAGGCTGGCATTTACACCATGAAATATACCTCATTTTAAGCACATTTTGTTCCAAATGTTTAGACTCATTTTTTAAGCAGGAACGGCACAGAATTTTTTTTGTAATTATCCCTGTCTTTTCTGTCTATTGATAGACAGATTTTTTTTAATTTCTAAAAACCAACTTTACAGTATTAAAAAATCTAAAGCTCTATTTTACTTCAAAATTTTCAAATAGTTTTTACAAAAATATTAATACCGAAAAAATCTCTCTATCAGTAGTCTGATACAACCACTCTCTTTCAAACGCCACAATTTTTTTTTTAAATGCAAACTATTCCTGAAAAACTGGAAATAAAGTTCTAGAAAAATCGGTTTAGATTTTCCATTTATAAATTTAGCGTATAGGCAACACAAACAGCACAGTCACAACGGCTTTAAATCCGAACTTTACGGAAACTTGACAAGTAGATTACAATTTAAATACACAGAAAATCGTAATTTTGTTTTTGTCATATCATTTACAGTAATAACACAAATAACTATGTAAGTATCTTACGCAATTCCTGACCTCTAACCCCAACTCGTTTTTGACGTTCTGCTAAACGCGCCCGCTTTAATTATTTCTTCTGACTTTTTGGTTATGCAACTTTAGATACGTCAAATAGATAGGGACTGTATGTAAATGCCAGCCTTAAGCTTAAATCTGTACTAAATACCCTAAATAATAGTTTCGGCTGTACTTAAAATCTTGGGCCCTCAGGTTCTTGTTTAAAATCGACTAAGCAAAGTTTTTGTTTAAATCTTTACTGAAGAAGGTTCTGCTTCTTCATTAAATTCAGGTTTAAGAAATTTTAAGCTAAGTTTAAGCTGGCATTAGGATGTATTTTGGTATTTCAGTGCAGCTTAAAAAGAACTTAAAAATGGTGTTTGGTGCTACAGCTTAACTTACGCACTACACTTAAGCCATATTTTAAACTTAGCGTAAAAGCTGCTTAGCTTAGTTGCTTCCCAAATTCATTGGTTTAAGATAGCTTTACTACTGCACTAGTTTAAGCTGAGGTTTTACTTAAATTGGTATTGAAATAGGTTTGGATATTTCAGTATAACTGAAGAGGAAGGTTAGTGACGTTCTATACTAAGTTTAAGGCAGATGAAGCCTAGCTTTGCCTTGTGGATACACTGGATGACGCTACCGTAAGCCCTACTTACTACTGCTGTAATAGCTTAAGTCAGTTTAACCTAAGTTTCTGCTTAAACCGCTATTGAGATAGGTTTTGGATATTTCAATACACATAAAAACGAATCTTACTTTAAAGTGGCTTAAGCTGCAACTTAAGATCACGCTTTACACTTGGTTTATGTCAACTAAAGTTGGCTCAGATTTAGTTGAAACAAACCAAGTGTAAAGCTTCTTAAATGCACTTACTTAAGGTGGCTTAGGTCTACTTACTATTGGTCCACTAGCTCAAGTCTATTTAAGGCTGGCATTTACAGACAGTCACTTTCTATTTGACGTATCTAAAGTTGCATAACTATTTAAAAAATCAAAAAGTCATAAGAAACAATTAAAGCGGCCTCGTTTAGCAGAACGTCAAAAACGAGTTGAGGTTAGAGGTCAAGAATTGCGTAATATTCATATTTGAAAATTTGCATATTTACATAGGTAGTTATTCGTGTTATTACTGTAAAAGATACGGCAAAAACAAAATCACGATTTTCTGTGTAATTAAATTGTAATCTCCTTGTCAAGCCGTAAGGTTCGGATTTAAAGCCGATAAGTACCTACTGTGCTATTTGTGTTGCATATACGCTAAATTAGAAATGGGAAATTTAAACCGATTTTCATAGAACTTTATTTCCACTTTTTCTCGAATAATTTGCATTTTGATAAAAATTTTCTTGTGGCGTTTGAAAATTTTGAAGTAAAATAGAGCTTTAGATATTTTAATACGGTAAAGATGGTTTTTAGAAATTAAAAAAAAATCTTTCTATCAATAGACAGAAAAGACATGGATAATTACAAAAAAAAATGCTCTGCCGTTCCTGCTTAAAAAAATAGTCTAAAAAAAATGGAACAAAATGTGCTTGAAATGAGGTATATTTCATGGTGTAAATTCCAGCCTTAAGGTCAACGTCCGTTTAAACTGGTATCGAGACGGGGTTGAGTATTTCAATACAGGTTAAAAGGAAACTTAGCTTCTGGTATCCTCTATACTTGTATTAAGTCAATTAAAGCTTAGATTTGCTTCCTAAATACACTTTTTTTAAGATAGCTGAAGCCTTTACTACTTCGGTACTAGTTCTGGCCGATTTAAGCTAAGCTTCTGTTTTAACTGGTATTGAGATAGGTTTGCCTACTTTAGCACGACTTAAAAAAAGCTTCAGTTACAGCTTAAGTTGACGCTCTACACTTAATTTAAACCATATAAAGGTTGATTTTTTATCCTAAATACATTGGGCTTACATCTTACTTACTAGTGCTACGATAGTTCATTTACCGACTTTAAGTTTAAATTTTTATTATTATATGCAAATTTTGGAAGCTATTGAAAATTTATCAATAGGTTTCTGTAGAATCTAAATACTAACCTCCATGCCAACTGAGATCAAGTGATATATCTCAGATCCATATTGAATTTTTCTTACCAAAACCGTACCTGAAAATTAAGTATATACGGATAAATTAGCTTACCGTAAGTTTGGTAGAGCGTTTTAATAAGCAAACTTAATAATAAACGCGCATATGGATGACACTATAATTTAGGGCTTGGGACTTACGTTCAATATAAATACTAACAGCGCTTAGAAAGAATAGTAAAATGCACATAATCAACCTATCGTGGAAAACGTGCTTCGTCAGATAAGTAGAAATTCTGTCCATAATTTCTCTTTTGGTTACAGCCACTTCCGATTCATCGGTCTCCGGCTGAACAGTACTCCCGGTCTTTTGTAGTGCACTCCATGCTTTTGCTTTATAACCAACGAACATTAACCATCTAGGTGATTCGTGTAGGTACCTACAATCATTTCTATGAAAATTCGGATAGTTTCTACCAAAATTCTGATCTGAGCCTTAAATTTTGCTTTAAAAAAAAGGACCACAATTAACTATTAAACGATTTTTATTGTGGCGAGCTTAACATTTTTTACTTTTGTCGTGTATTTTACCAACAGGTGCTGGAAATAAAAAAGTAAAGAGGCAAAATTGATGCCCAGAAAAAAATAAGAAACTATGAAATACAATCAAAATTTAATTACAAACTTTTTCTTTATCGCGTAACAAGTGCTTTTTAATTCATGATAAAATAGGTTATAGAAAAAAAAAAACAAGTGAAAAATATGAAACGGTCAAAGTTAGGATAAAATATAAAACTAACAATATATCTTACCAATAGCCAAATGGAAGTACCAACAACATGCAGGTGTTTACTAAGTGTATATATCTCCAGTTTCTTATATTACGAAGTAGCACGTAGGCCAGGAAATGTGATAAAGGATTAGCAAAGAAAACCAAAATTCCCAACCATAATAAAGTGGCGTTGCTGCACATTTCTAAAACTTTTCTTTGTTGTTAGTCGTACATTTGGACGTAATTTTTAACGGCCATTTTAAGCTCGTTCCCATCTTAAGCATTTCTGCTTAAATTTTATTAATTCAAAGAACAAAGAAAGTCAAAAGTTTCGTTTTCCAAGAATTCTATATCAATATTACTTGTAAGCGCAAAGATAGAAGAAGATCGAAGAAAAAATATATGAAGAGTATAAGAAAAACCAGAAGAAAGATGAGTAAAAACATTAAAACAGATAAAGATTTAACTAAGGCAGAAAGATGTTGGGAAAAAGGAAAGGCAGAGGTAAATAGAAATAAGGGAGAGATTTATGAGACGGTACATAGGATAGGGAATCTGATAGACGAGGAAAAAATGAAAAAAAAAATAAGTAAATAGTTTAAGACAGATAGAGAGCTAAATAAATAAGCAAAAGAAGACAAGGAGATGGGTTAGGCGAGGCAGGGATATAAAAAGGGACGGAAAACCAAGAAAAAACAGGTAGAGCATATAATCGAATAGAAAATCCTAAATGTTTTCTTTTTACACTAATTCTAGTTATTTTGTTGCAGATACCCATCGCCCATCTCATGGTGAGTTTTTCCAAATTGTTTTATATGCATTTTCTCTACGTTTAAATATTTTGCTTTGACTTTATCTTGGTAATTCAATTCAAACAAGCTTTTAAAACACATGCAATTTTCTTAGAATGTGGCCATGGGTCATATACCGGGTGTCAATGAAACCTGGGGCACCCCTATTTTTTAAATTATATTTTAAGATATCAAAATGAAATTTGGTATATGTAATATACTCTTTAAATGGCATTTTCTGACATAAAACACACGTTTCTATCACTTCCGATTTCTCGGGAATTACCCTCAATTTTGTTATTTGAAATGAAACACCCTGTATATTTACACATTTTTGGAATTTCCATTTCATTCTGCGTACGTTATATCAAGTTTGAAACATTTTTATGACAAAGTAAATACTTACAGAAGGGTTTATTTATTAATTTAGGATGCCATGACCTGCGTAAAATGGAAATCATGATGCTACGACACTCAAAACAAATTATTTTAGCACTTCAACTGTAACAAGTCTGCCACTTTATTGTGCATTTCATATGTTTCACGTATTTTGAAACCCAGTGTCTAGATTTAAATGTCCAAAATACGCTTTTTTTTAAACGAAGAGTGTTATTCCGAATTAAATTTCCATATTAATCCCGCGTTATTGGTATCAATAAAATCCTTGAAAAACGCCCGTTTTTAATATCCTAGTGTCCCACCCTAGTGCCATTTGAAAAAATAGAGTTGTTCTCGAAAAAGTATTTTTGCCAACTTTAGCTCATTCTAATACAGCAACTAAAATAGTTAAAGTTCTAAAGCAATTCGTCTCAAGTGTTGGAGCACCTTTACTTTCATTTTGCATAAGTCATAGCACTCTAGATTAATTTCTGCAAAAATTTACTTTGTAATCAAAATGTTTCGAACTTGATACTACCATACGTAAAATTGAATGGAGATTCCAAAAATGTATAAATATACAGGGCATTCCTTTTAATATAATAAAGTTGATGTCAATTCCGGCGAAACCGGAAGTGACCGAAACTTGTTTCCCATGTCAACAAATGCCATTTAAAGAGTGTACCTATATATACCAAATTTCATTTTGATATCTTAAACTTCTGATGGCCACGCCATTTTTGGTTACACGGATGCTCAAAGTGGGGTCCAAGCGGGCCCCATGAAAGTTTTAGCCCAGCGCCTCTATTTTAACTAATTGTTCATTGTAATTTGAAGTATTTGTTTTTAATAAGCACCAAAATCTATCAGATTTATTAAAAATAACAAGAAGTTTGAGTTACGTTAATGTTAAGTTAAACTCGCACATATACCGACTTAACCTTCGGTTGGCCAAGGTGGGGTCCAACCGGACCCCAGAGCTATTCTTTTTTTCGTAACTATTGTAATAGCAAGGATATCGGTTTAAGGCTTCTTCTAGTTGAATATTTATCTTTTATACATACCCCCATATAACAATTTTACGTCAAAAATTTTTCGTATAAACCAATGCAATGGACGGCGCAAGTGTTTTTCCGTTTGAGCGATTACCCCATTCTTGAAGCCAGTGTTTACAGCAGTTCCATCACAACCAATGGCAACGAGAGACGATAGATCCTCGAAGTGTAAATTGATAAATTGAAGTATACTCTTCTCTATAGAAGAAGCCGTTCCATATTCAGGGGTGACATGTCCTATGTACTCAGATCCCGGCTCAGAAAGCAAAACTATATGTTCTTCAGTGATGGTTTTACGGTGAAATTTGTTGCCAATTTGTTCTTGGATGATTCTTTTGTCTTTTCGACCGTCAAAGTACAATCCAAGTAGTGGACTTTCAGAATTTACCAAATTCTGAAGGTCTTCTCGAACTTTCTGGTGCTCACATCGTAGCTTGCTCACATCGTAGCTTGCTCCCATCTATTATTTTTGAGCTGCCTTTTTGAGATATGATGCCAAAATCTTTTAGAACTGCACTCACTATGAGTGACCCCGACCTATCGGAAACACCGGTCCTGTCGCAAACAGAGGCTAGATCTTTTAGTCGCTTCCTCAACTGTTTATTTGTTGATCCTGGTAGCAGCTTACTAGCAGTCAACTTTGCTGTTAAAGGATGATCAAAATCAGTATCTGTAGGGCTTGTATCTGTACTTTCTGACACTGAAGACAAATTGGTTACTGGTATAGTATCCGACAAAGGACTCGATTGTTTCTTAGCAGGTTGTGATTGCCGTACTTCTGCTAATTTGCGTCTCATTTGCCTGCGCTCCAAAATTAGAGTGGTCCTAGCATCTACTGATCCTATAAACATTTTGCGATTTCTTCTTTGGTCAAGTAAAAATTCTCTTTCAAGTCGTGGGATTTTTGTGGGGCATTTGCAGGACTCGTCAGACATGCATTTACACACTGCTATATCAAAGAGTTTTTTCACTGCATCCTCGTAAAACTGTACCTTCTTTTGCTCCACTCGGCATTTTTTTATGGATTTGTACTTTTTATAGTATTTGATTAGTCTTGCAACAATTTGTTGATGAGATATAATAGGAAGTGATGCTTTTTTCCACACATTTGTTAGGTCAGTAGCTATTATTTCGCACACCTCTTTTATAGAGGAATCCTTTCCGTTAGCATTCCATATCAACTCACTCCGAACCTACAAATAATAGTACTTCACTATGTCCGCATAAGTAGGCAACACATTGTCTTTTAGTTTTTCTGGGCCACCAAACATAGAACAAGACAAATCTTTTCTTGTTTTAGGCATTTTTTTCAAAAAGCAAAGATTACGTTTTTCACTGTAATTTCGTCGAACGTCCTCACACCACAGTTATCGATCGGGACTAAACTATATGCGCCCGGTGCTGCGGAGGTGTTAGAGGGCTGGGACGGGGGGGGGGTTACTGCATGCATGAGAGTGGGATTGTAAGAAAAAAATCCCGAAACATGACACTCGCCCACTCGTAACTGGTGCAAAAAATACATTTTTTTTCAAACTTCGGGGTTTGTGCGCCACCTGAAGAAGAAGTCTAAAATAAATAATGTTTGGCGTGTGTAAGTATGTTACATAAAGGCAACTTTTGATAACCCAGGTTAAACCAATTTCGAAAAAAACAAATTTCACTCCTCTGCGTTTTCGAACGTTTCGTTTTTCGTTTCGCAAAAACGTCCATTCTCCAGCGCTGCCGGTACCGAACTCCCATTTTGATATCTTAAAATATAATTTAAAAAGTAGGGGTTTCCCAGGATTCATTGACACCCGGTATAGCAAAACCAAAAACAAAATTTTAACTAAAAATAAAAAAGAATCCAACCTACACATTGTATACAAAGTCGTTTGGCTGATTACTCTAAAACTGATCAAAAAACTAGAAACCATATAACTCCAATTATGAGCGTGTAGCAGCAGAAGAAACCCCATAAAATGGAGAAATGACGCAAATATAAAGATAGGCTTTCGACCATAGCTGCAGAGATACAAATTTCAGACTCTTCGAGTTGATTTTATTTCGAATTAGACTTACACATCGCCAGCTATTCCCAACAGAGTGCAAGATAACAACTTTCCTAACGGTGTTGCTAGTGAGAATAAAGTATTCCATAAGGCATCGTTGCAGTATAGTCTAAACTGAAAAAAACTGTTTTTGAATGATTCGGGAAATAAACCTGGCTTTGGTTTCTATATACACTATACAGCATACAGGCTGTTCCTGAAGTATGCCCCCCGAAGAATTAAATTTTAATTTAAGACTAACTTCCTATTTTAATGCTTTCGAAATTCCTTTTTCGTACATCACCTTTGAAACACCCTGTATATTATTTAACTTACATCCTCGATTATGGTGAGCTTCTGACTGTAGGATGATGTCGAAGCGTCTTCGTGACTTGTCTTGAATTTCTTACAGTTTTTCCGCTTAGGTGTAAAAGTTTCGTTCCTTATGCTTTTCATTATTAAAACATAGCTGTAGTTGTACTTTATGATGAGCTCTGTGTAGTTTCTAACATCGTACATGCAGTATTCCGTCACCACGATATAGCTGTCGTTTCAAAATATATGCTTTAGATTTTAGAAGGCCGCATTTGGCATGTTTAAATTTTCTTTAGGTGATTTTAACGTTGAAGGAAGAGATGCATAGCAATTTATGTTTGGAACATAAGTTGATTAGTTTATACTGAAATACTGTTACCTAATTAAATGTAATTTTTTGTTTTTATTAGAAATATCCAAAATTTGTGAGAAATCAAAATAAGTTTCCAGTTCTGGTATTTCACACCTAACAATAATTTCATCGACTGGTTCTATTGTGGTTTCATGGAGTAAAGTGGCGATTGTGTACCACATTAGGAAGAAGTAGAACAGTAATAATCGCAGTGAGAGTTTTCCATTTTCCAGAACCGCTTGCACAAATGCATTTTCGGCTGAAAAGTAATTATTTGGAATGGCCTTAATGGTTAAAGCAAAAAAATTGTGGCAAGTTTACAGTCATTTTTTCCAGGTCCAAATGTGGACAAAATAAATTCACTGAGGGAATATTGGTCCTAAAATCAAAAAATCCTTAAAAAGTTATTGGAAATTTGCCTGAGGTGTTTTAATACAGATCCTCTGGTGCGTGCTTCTTCCAACTCTGACCTTCTTACATAGGTGGAAGTGGGCTAAAATTCACTTTAGAAGCGTTTTGTAAAATGTTTGCTTATTCTGGCTTACTCTGGCTTTTGGTATTGTCGACCTTAATGCTGCTCTTAATTCAGTGGTTGTTAAAGCACTCATTTTGTAGAATTATGCTAAAGGTTAGATTTTGACATTTACGTTAAAATCCTTCGCTTGCTGAGATATTTGAATTGGCTAAAATAACTAAGTACTCAGGTTTGTTTATATTTGGTCTCTTAGAAATGAACGAAGTTTCCTATGCTAGGATTGATTTTTTTGAGTTTGAGTTTTAAAATTTATGAAGGAGGAACAAATTTTGGGTTCAGCTCTAATTTTTGAATTTTTCGATTTCAAATTAACTTTTAACCATTTCAAGTTGTGTTTCTTTGTTTTGTTTTGCTTAGGCCCACCAAAATCCTGATTTTAGAACGAATATGTAAATTTTTTATACAGCTTTATTCGAAAGTTGTAGCTTTAACCCCAATTTTCCCATACAGTACGTTATTATTCTAAACACAGGTGAATAGAACAATAAAAGTTAGGTAAACACGTTCGTATGTAACACTAGCGAACCTGGTACCTTGGAAACCGTACGGGATGTTCCACTATTCAGCTTATCAAGCTACAAAATGAACTCCAGCAACCTACAAAATGGTCCGAAACTGCAATATAATTTATTACTATATCTTGGGTTATTTTAAACTGTTTAATCAGGCTAAAATATTCGAATTGATCAAGGTGAAATGCCATTTAAGAAAACATAGATACCTGTTTTGTTCCAAAGACGTACTTAATTATATTAACCCTGAAATATAGATAGTACATTTGGATAACTAAAAATTCTAAAGAGCATAATAGTTCGATAATCATAAGAATAACTATAAGAAGGATAGCCCGGGACTTCTATAGAACCTTCAGATGCAATCTCAGCAAATACATCCCTCCGAGCTTACACTTTAAGGATCCTGACGACAAATTGGCCCACAACGACAAATACAAATGTCGGATACTCCCGAATTATTTTAAATTACTCTTCAATTGCGGGACAGTCTAAACACCAGATTCAACCCCGACGACAATACACTCTCATCAGCACCCACAAAAGAAGAAGTCAGATTGATCATTCAGTCACTCAAGAACAACAAAGCACCAAGTGACTACAGTAAAACATCAATATCCTTCAACTACAAGCTACTGCACAGTCGTCCGACCGGAGGTCCTATATGCAGCAAAATGCCTCGCGATTTTAAGAAAGGTGAAATTGGAAGTCAAAGAAAAAGCTCCTTAGAAAAATCCTTGGTTCGATCAAAGAAAACGGCAAATATAGAAGATGACACACACGTGGAAAAAATATCGGATACAATTCTGAAAATGAGGATTGCCTTCTATGATCACATGGCACGAGTGAGCACAGCACAAGTGACTAACCGGATCTTTACATACTTTCTCGACAATAAAACCAAAGGAGACTGATTTACTGTCGTGGAAAGGGATCTGCAAAAAATGGGCGGAGACATCCAGGAGCGTGACGTCCAAGAAGAAACTTGAAGCATACTTCAAACTCTTTCAGGGAAAGCCAAAGCTAAGAACAAGCAAGACATGGGCAGAATAAAGGAGGAAGAGCACCGAAAACGAATTGGGGAATACTGGACAAAGAAGAAAAGGGAAAAAAGCAGTTGAAATGGCATGGCCCATAGTTGGTCGAAACGAACGAAGAAGAAACAAGGATAGTCGAAATAAGTATTTGTTTCATTAGTATTACTTTGGTTTTATTACAGGATTTCTAACGTTCAGTAAACAAGGAATTAAAAAATATTAAAACTGGTCCACTTTTTGGGGTTTATAATTACGATAAATAAGTCAAAGGCTTCTCCATAATATTTTATTAAATCAACTGCTAATTATAATGAATTTAACTATTTTTATATTTTGGTGGCTCTCAAATTAAGCAATTTTTACTTTAATTTTATTTTTCTACTGCCGGTTTGGTAAGTTGCACTTACCATTAAGTCATGTTTGAAGGAGATGGGTTGGTTTACGATATGTTTATTAATTATTATAATACTTAGAACAGTAAGTATGAACTTACATCCCTAGAGAAGTAATGACTACTTTGAAAATCCAAGTGTTTGGTGTTTAACAAATGAATCTAGTGAAGGTTAATGTCAAATTGTTGCATCAACAATTGTTTATATTATTTATATTGGCTGAAGTAACAATTCCAGTAAATGTATGTAAATAACTATTGATGAATAATTACATGAAAACTATAATAGTCTTCTTGAGAGGCGTAGGTTAGAAACTAAAAAATTCAAAAATTTTGTATATAATAAACTCCTCAGAAATTTACTATTCGATGAAATACTTTCAATAATAAAACAAAGTAAGGTAAATTCGCCAGAAATCTTACCCGATCCTAGCCTAGCAATTCTACCAATAATCCACATAAATCCCGTCTACCTTTCACAAAAAAATTCCAAAACTTAAAAGATTACAAAACTAAATTCGTTCATTTTCTTTCCCGTACATTCCTAACTTCATAACGAATATTTCGAGCACTCAAATCAAATCAGCTTGTTACATGTATATTAGGCAAAATTTTATTTTGAGTCTACGTTCCATCAGTTACGAGATATTAACACGATTTCAGATATGTCGGATATTCGGGAACTTCGGCACGGAATTTTCTATTATCTCCGGAAAATATTGTTAGGGCTTAAATTACCTTCACATGAATAGAGTCATTTATTGTACGAAGGTAGTCTGTAGCCTGGAGGGATGGAATATGATCTTGAATTTTAGTAGAGAGCTGATGTTAAGAGCTTATTTGAAATCGTTAGTTCGAAAGGTTCAAGCAACTAACATACCTGTTATGTAATGATTTAACAAAGCTTTGTGTACAAATTCATTGGTTTTAACCCCACCAGATTTTTTTTTCTAAACCGGTAGCGAGTTAATAAGTTTTAAAAATAAATAAGCACTTACACTCCGCGAAGAGGAGTATGGGCGGCAACGTGAAGGGTTAAGGTCTCCTAAGTAGCATTTTTAAGCGATTTAACTACATCTACTTAATTCCGAATGTTAAAGTTTTCAGGTTAAAGACTTGTAAATGAGGTTAGCTCGGTAAAGATAATAGTCCTGAAAATCAGGAAATACTCCCAAAATTGGTTTTGTTTTCATTAAATTCAAAAAGTCAGCTTTTGATTAAAGTTTAGTCACTTTAATCAGAAATCATTGCTGATTTTTACATCTTATGAAAATTGGGCTTTTCCTTTATTTCAAATAATTTCTGAATGTTTTTTGAATTATCGTTTTTACTTCCTTGTTTTGTGATTTCATTGCTGAAACTAACAACTAATAAGGGCTCGAAGAAGACAAGAATATTCTGCTTTTGGTTAACTAACCCTAGTCTTGCCTTTCAAAGGTTGAATTTTCTAATTTTATCTCAATTTTTTTAAAGGTGAACTTACAAAGGAATCAACAAATTTTCCAAGAAAGTCGGGTACCAAAACCAAAAGTGAGGTTAGGTGTTTCAAATGTGGATTTAACATCACTCTTACTACGTGCTAATTTTTAGTGAAGTTGATTTTCTTGCTTCTCTACTGATTTCCATGAAAACTGATAACTAGGACTTTATTTCACCTGACTGTGCTCAGAAAGTATCGTTTTAGTTATGTAACCTCCTTCATGATTTTCAGAGGTTGGTTTTTCTAATTTCTTTTCAATTTTTTATAAAATCGAGGCTGAATTCAGAAAAAATTCTTAGGAAGTTTGGTAAGTGTAAATCAGGAACTGATTGAATGGCTGTAATTGGAATCTACCTCACTCCTAGTTTCCTTAACTTCTACTTCTTCTTTTTCCATCCATTATGCCATTGGCATCAGGTTGCTTGTACATTTTTGATATTGTTTAGGATTGGATGTCATTCTCTTTAGTTATCCTAAGTTCTTCCCTCTTGCCAAAGCCATTTTCTCCATTCTTTCCTCCCACGTTTCCCTAGGCCTTCTTACATATATTATTCCATCTGACCTTACTTCCAATACTCTTCGGGGGTCTCTTCTTTTTCGCATCCTCATAACATGCCCGGACCATTTAAACTGCCTTCTCTCTACTTCTGTCACTAATGGTTCTGTTCCTAGGTCTTCTCTAATCGCTATGTTTCTTATTCTATCTCGTTTAGTTCTTCCTACCATTCTTCATAAATACTTCATCTCCCCTGCTGTTATTTTTCCCTTGATCTTGTCCTGCATGATCCAGCTTTCGGATGGGTATGTTAGGGTAGGCACATACTTAAATATATACTCTTATACACTCTTAGTTTTGTGATGTTATTTAATGCATAGTAGACTTTGCTCACTTTATTTGTTCTGTTTACCAGTTCCTGCTCTGGTGTCCCATTTTTGTTTATCACTACTGCGAGATATTCGTAATTATCGAGTATTCTAGTTGTTTCCCATTACTCCTTATTTGTGGTTTTTTGGTTGTCCTTCCTTGTTAACTCCATTACCTTACTCTTATTTGCATTAGTTGTCTTTCTCCATCTTCTTATTGTTCTGTTTCATTTGTTAATTGTTGTAATTTCTGTGTTGATTCTGACAATAAAACTATGTCGTCTGCATATATTATTAAACATTGAATGTTGATAGCCTCTAAATTCCAGTAGCATATTCTTTTGTTGCGTCTTTCGTTTTTTCTTTCGTATATCATAACTAAACTGAATAGTAGTGGCCTGTGAGCCCCTAGCTTTATACCGTTCTCCGACTCTGGATCTGAAAATCCCTAGTAAAGCTTGTGACTTTGGACAAAGGATTGAATTAAACATGTTTATTCCCTTTCTTTAATTTTAGGTATTTAATGATATGTCAAGCAAAGGCAGACCCAGCTACCAAAAACCAGAGCCCTGCTACATTTACTTTTGCTGCTAATTTTTAAACTTAGATTTTACTTTGTGAAATCTGAAAATTTGGAGTAAATTGGTAAATTTTGAAAATTGCTTTAATAAAATTCACGGCGCCATTTTCAAGAACTGAAGATGGTTTTTAAATGGCAAAACCTAATTACTAATCGGTGATTAACCCTTGTTTATCACAACTACATAGACTTCATGAATGGCATTTATTTACTTGGCTGTAACAATTTTAAATTAATAACTCAAAGCACTCATGACACAGGTTACGAAGATAAGAGAAGAAGACATATTTTATTCATCTGTCCGAATTTGGACAATATAGAAAAATAAATTAATTCGGGGTTGATTAATTTTTTTAACTTGGAGAAGTAAATTAGTCCAAAAGAAGACATAAAAATTCAAGATTTTGGTAATATTTTTTTAAAATTCGTTCAAAGCTTATTGCAAAAAGAACTGGAAGGAACTTCAAGGAAAATCGCGTTTAATTCAAGATAAATAAAAAAACAATCACAACTAATTGTTCAGAAGAAATTCATAATAAATTTTGACTTTATTTAGCTTTGTGGTTCCAAAACCTGTAATAAAGAAATTAAGATGAGCATCAAAATATCGCTTTCTAATCTAATATAGGAGATCCATATTTTAAACCCGTCGTCTAAAAACTTCAAAATTTTTAAAGTCAATATTTTAAAATATTGGTTCAGGATTAATCGGAAATATAAATACAGGAAATTGAAAGCCAGAACGCATTTAAAATTCAAGATAAATAAGCCAACAATGAGGAGTAGGTACTTCTGACTTTAGAAAAATATTAATTTGTTCCTGTCTTATATATTTTTCTTTACTGCATTTGACCTTGGAAACTGTTTTCATTATAGAAAAAAAGTTAACCAAACAACAATAGCAGATCGGGATAAAGCTTTGGAAACTTGCGACTTTGAATCTCAAAGGACTTAATAAAAAATATTTCAAGTCTTAACTTTTTAAATTTATATGCTAATCAAAGGCAGAACCAACAATCAAAATCCTGAATATTATATTAGCAAAATTCATGATGCCGTCTCAAAGAATGGGAAATGGTTTTTAAATTGCGAAAACGTAAGTTAGCACTAATTGATGATCAGTAATTAATCATTGTTTATTAACACTATTTTGATTTCGTGAATAACATTTATTTAATTGTGAGAGTTTTAAAGTAATTTCAAGATAACTCAACTTTTTCTTCTTTGTTGTATTACAATTTAGGAACTGTAGGAAATTTACAAAAAAATGGAACTAAACATCAGCAACTAGAAATATAGTCAAAATACGTAACCCTTCAAAACGGATTATTGAACAATAACATTAAAAGAACACTATTTATTCACTAATTTGTGTTATTTCAACTTTCAAAAACGCCCATGTTTGGACATTAAAAAATTATTAATTTTTGCTGGAATGTTTTGATTTAGAAATTGGTAAATTTGGGGTTCTGGCTTTTAAATTCCAAATTAAAGGTTTACAATTTAGAATATCGAAGAAATGCATTCAATTTTCATTTAATTTAACCTACTTAATGTAAATCAGAGCCAGAATCAAGAGCCAAACGCAAAGCCCTGCATCAATTTTTACCAGTTTTTAAATTAAAATTTGAAGTTCCGAAACCTGAAAATCAGAATTACAAAATATGAATTTAATTGGTAAATCCTGTTCTTTCGAACAAAATTAATTTAGCTGCGAGCGTTTTAAATTAATTACAAAATAACCCAAAGCACTAACAACGCAGAGTTTATAGCTCCACTGTAAGGCCAGACACATCTTTTTTCATTTTATTCAAAGGTTACCATGGCGAAACTTTTCGAAATTTTAACATTTCAGAATAATGAATTAATTCGGCGTTTGTTTATTCTTTAGCTTATGAAAATAAATTAATTTAAAATAGGAGAATGGTCTTTATTTTTTAAACCATTCTCCTAAAAATTCTGTGGTTCAAAGCTGACCGCAAAAATAAATACAGGAAATTTAAAGCAAGATCGTATTGTAAATTCAAGAAAAATAAGTACACAATCAGAAGTAATTGTAGGCTTCAGACAAATATTAATTTGCCCTTGTCTTAGATATCTTTCTCTAGTGTATTTGACCCTGTTGGAGTTAAAAAATGAATGAAACTGCAGCATATAGTATATAATATAAAGACAGATTCCTGAACAACAACATTAAAAGCACATACTAACTTTTGATATTTCGAGCACAGCTTTCATGTAACCGTCAGTGATGTTCTCTGAAACTCAAATTTTCCTTTTATTAAACTTTGGATTCAAAGCCTGTAATTAAAGAATTGGGATGGGTTTCAAAATATCCCTTTTTAAGGCTGTATTTTCAAAAAAATTTTAATTTAATCTTTTACAAGTTTGAAATTGCACAATTTCATTGGAAGAAGTACATTTTCTGGGAAATTTTACATCACAGCTAAGTGTAGTATATCAGTAGTTAGCCGGAGGTGATAATTCCAAATAAACCCGCTACTCCGTTGCGAGGGCGTGAGGTCCCTAAAAGAAAATAGTGCTCACTAAATAATCTAAACGATGTTTCTTGGGCGCCAGATCCTAAATAAAGTAAACTGTCTTCAGTCGGATCTCCTGAAGAATAAACCTCTAAAGTTAATTGACTCGAAAATAAAACGCGAGGCTTTGTAATTAACGAAATAGGATATACATATTAACTTGTAAGCAGAATAATACATAACATGTACACTATTGAAATTAATTAAGTTATCTTAAAAAAACATAAATAAGTTCGTAACCAAACCAAATCTAACTAAATATGTTCAAAAATAACAACATCGTAATTAAACATAAGTCTACCCCCTGAGGGTTCGCAGGGTTAAACTTAAATTAGATTAATAATTACGCATGCGGGGGAAATGAGCTTACTTCGTCGACTTTGCTGTTTGAGAACATAAGTAACAATAATAATAATAATAAGTCTTGCGAAACCTATGCGGTACAAATGATTCAATTAGGATTGAATAACTTAAAATTAATTGCCGCTTAACGCGTAAACTTGAATATTCCTTATAAAATAGAAGTAAAATTTATCAAAGTACGTGGTCGTGAATGGATTGACCATTCTGTTTACTCGTTCCGAAATCTAATTCGCTAAAGTGGCATTGAAGGTTTGAAAACAGAATACTTTAAATTACGATGAATTTACAATTATGATGAGTATTTCTAATAAAAGTTTCTAATCAATTAAACAATAACAATAAACTAAGTACGGTATCATTCTAATAAAATATGTTTGAATGTTTTTAAATTAACTATATAACAAGAGAACCTCAAACTCAAATTGATCTGAGCTTAACCTTGGGTTTAAATTTGTATAATCGAGAAGTCGAATCAGGGAAATACCAGGGCTAATCGTCTTCTGATAAGCACGGGGTGGAACGATCTCTTCGGATTAACGAACTCCCCAAAAATGTATATGCGATGTCAAACCGAAACGTGGAAAGCAGATGTTTTTCCAGCGTTTACCAGCGTACAAATAGGTGGTCTTACGAACGACGTCGTACACGAAAGAGAAAAAGGCTAAAATTCGACGAATACCATCAGGCAACTTCAAAGAAAACAAGTGTACTACATACCAAAAGATGTTAAACGCCCCTCAGAATCGAATAGGTAAAAATCCCAATAAATGGATTGAAAATGGTAATGAAATCCAAAAATCACTAACGTTTTAATTTACTAAACGGCCTAAAAGGCTTGCTAATCCCATTTTCTAATTTCGTACGTCTGGATGATCTACATAATTTTTGGAAAAACCAAACTAAATCCAAGGTACGTTTATTGAACACGGCCGTCAATTCAAGGAAAAACTTCACAGGAAGTGATTTACTAAAAATTCTTGCCAACAGGAATTTTCTGAATAAGCCAATTTGAAAATGCTAAATCCACTAAGTGAAATATCAAAAGAATAAGAAGAAACGCCCAAGTAACGTATGCAACCATGCAATGCTGAGATGTAATTGGGGAAGTCTAATGAAGAATATATTTTCAATCTAACCAGACTAAGAATTAATCTAATAATTTAACGTAAATATAAGCTAAGAGCGATTTCTACTGTATCAGTTTTTTTGTCTGTTTTTGATTTAATGTTACAAAATGAAGGATTTTAAAACTCCGTAATTTATTTTTAAACAAATAATTTAATTCACTTGAAATTTATTATTATTATTAATTTATCATGAAAACTTTTAAATACCTATGTTTGTTTCAACATAAAATGTTGTGTATTTTTGCTACAGTGCTTTTGATTTTGAAATGGGGAAATTTTAAATGCTAGCCTTAATATTCCAAATTAAAGCTTTGAAAATTTAGGTGTGAAACTTTGAATGTCAAAAGGCCGAATTCAAAATATTTATAATGAAACTCGTTTAAATATTTGTAATTTTAGCCATTTAATGATTTATATGTCAATCAAAGGCAGAACTAGCATCCAAAGACAAATCCCAGCTATATTAAGTTAAGCTAGTTTTTAAATTCGAATTTTAATTTGATGTACCTGATCAGAGTTTGGAAATTTAAATTTAATTGGTAAATTCTGAAAATTCCATTAATATAATTTGTGACGTTATTTTGCAGAAATGAGAATGATTATTAAGTGACAAAAACGTAAATCAGCAAAACTAGAACTATTTATCAAAGCTACGATTTCGATTTTGTGAGTAAAATTCACTTGTTTGTGTGACTTTTAACTCAATTTTAAAGTAACTCAAAGGCCTAACGACACAGTTTACTCCCCTATTAAGATTACGAAGACTATCAAAGCCGACATTTTTTAAATTTGTTCGATTTTTTCAAACCTTTAACAATACAGAAAAATAAATTAAATTGAGGTTCATTAATTTTTTAACTTATAAAATTACATTCCTTTAAAATAGGAGATTGACCTTCCTCTTTTAAAGCGACCATATGAATATTCTGTGCTGAATTTCTAAGCTTCAAAAGCTCAGGTTTCCTGAAGTTTTTGCTTATATTTCGTGATCTGAGTAAATATTTTATTATTTTATTTCGTTTCTAATTTATTATATGTTAGAATTGTTGCTTAGAAAGGACTCTTCTGATTCAGAGAGGTTTTCTGGATTTTACAAAGACTTTTGGTGGAGTTGCTGATTAATCAAAACTAGGATTTTCCAAAATATCCGACCTCTCCATTTTTTCCTAGTTAGTTATGTTCAAAATAGAAATGCAATTTATGTTAGCAGACTTTTATTAACAGTGAAAAATTGATAACAACAAAAAAACCATAACAAAAATACAAAAACATCAAAATTACAAAATAATCCACGCCTAATATCATGCCTAATTACTTCAAACAGTTAACATAGCGTATCATATTCGTAATAAAACAACAAAAAAAACTTAAATCCTTAAACATCTAGTTGTCGTCATCTATAAACTTGAAAGGAAAACCGTCAGCACCACCCTCTTTAGCCAATTCAGATTCCTCATCAATACCAAAAGTTGGTTCGTAGTAATCGCGTTTCCTCTTCACCCTACCGTCAGATGGCTCCCTTTGATAATTTCCTCCATGTTTGCTTGCAGCTCCGCTTTCAACTAAAGAGCGAGCCCTTTCGTTTATATACTCGACATCCCCATCGAGTAGATTCCTACGTTGCCTTTGTTTTGCAAGAATTGGAACTTGTTCGCTACCTTGATAGGCTGCGTATTCCTCTTCTTTCTGGCTCTCTTCACCATCGCCGTCGTGACCGTGTCCTGCATGATTGTAGTCCCAGTAGTGTTCACCGTATCCTCCGTGTTTGTCACCCCACTTTACCTAGAATTTTGTACATTTTTGTTAAAGAACAAGGGAGGAAACTGTTTAACTGTTTATTTGGTGCTTTAGAAGGCAGCTGTGCTAAAGTTTGAGATATTCTACACAAATGGAAAGATTTCTGCCAATTCAAGTTTTTCTGTTGCCTTTCAGATGTAATCACGAACGACACGAAGGCCTTTAAATTTTGTAAACGCTTTCAAAATGAATCAAACAGAAAGGGAAAATTTAAATGTTTTACAGCCAACAGACGTATTCACTCGTAAAACAGTAAAGTAAAGGGAAATCCTTGGTTGTACATAATTTTTCTCATAAAAGAATCGAGATTGCTTTAGTTTATTACGCCGTTCTTTCGGGACTTCGAGATTTATTGCACTTATATTTTCATCTTTCCGGGTTCGGGATGTAAATTTTCCTTACGTCTTTTAAATCATGAAATTTCTGTTGTAAACTGGAGAAGCATGCCGTTACTCCGAAAATTTAATTTCTGAAGATTTAAGTTAATAACAAAAGGCTGCATTTAGTTGCAGTCGACAAATCAACGAAAATGGTTTCATATTTTCGAAACTTCTGAAACGAATCAAATATTAACAAAGTTTCAGTATTTTAGTTGGGCCTGGAATATTTTACCAAACCATAATCCATCCCGTTTTTCCAGTAAATTTTATTTCGGGCATAAATTTCCATCCTAAACGTTAATGCGTTACTAAATTATGCGTATCATATTTACACAAATAAAAGTTTACGGGCATTTTTTTTATGGTTGTATTAGATTTTCATTTTTATGCATCCTGAAACTTTACGTTCGCTATGAAATTTGATTTGGCTTGCTTTTGTTTGCCTGAATTTACAAGTTAAAAATTCATGGTTTTATCACTGCTGAAAAAGCTCATTTTCGAGTTGGTTTTTCACCTTGTGTGGCCCCAAATCTGCTTAATTTCGCATTAAAGGCGAATTCCCTAACAGTTTTACCCAATCGAACAAATTGAATTGCGCGACAACGTAAATGTATCGGGTTCTTCACGTTATTGTTTCAAATCAAAGAAATCTCAGTGATAAATTTAATGCAAGGCATTGTAAGGGCACAAAAGGAAACTTTTTCTAGTAACGAGTTCAATTATTCTCGAGTTAGTCCTGAATACCCGATTACAACTTTATTGAAAAGTTTCTCTTTGAATCTCCGAAAACTGTCGAATTTAATTTTTATATGCGAAGGAACCGAATCTTAAAGTCGAAAAGTTGGCAGAACTTACGGGTGGAAGGACAAATTAATTCATTTATCTTATCTGTCTGAATATAAAAATGAATTAATTTTGGGCTCTGAATCTGCTTCGATTGCCTGGAATCCCCTTTTGAAAGTGATGATACAAATTAATGTACAATGAATTAGCTTACGCTTTGAATCCGTTTCAAAAATAGCAAAAATTTAGCTTAGACAGAATTGAGCGTGGAATTAAACGCGAACAAATCGGACTTTTCCTATGTTCCGTTGTGAATTCATGCATAATCTTTCCATCTAAATTAATTCCCGCATGAAACTACAAAAGGTATCGTGCATTTCCAGCCAAAAAGTTTAAAAAAAAAACAGCAAAAATACGTGAATAAGCAAAAGCGTTGGTGCATAAAAGCTAGAACAGATTTTTTTTTTAGTAAGCAAACAGAAATGAAAGTTAAATTTATTTACTTTGGTTTTGAATTCTCCTGCATGCGGATGCGCTTTCTCATGCCTTTCTATGAAATGATGCTCGTTTCCACGTCGGTGCCCAAATTCATAGTGGTCTTTGGCTGGATTGTGCGCATATCTGTTAGTAAAGGAAAGTTAATGCGTTAAAACAGATATAAGTAATAAACAAAGCAGCGTAGGTTATGCAGAGTAATTTTCGCTATTATTAGGGTATTCACAGCAATTTAGAAAAATTAGCACAGTAGGCCAAGTACCTACGTAATTCAATTGTTTCAGTCCAGAGGCGCCTTTTCCAAAATATTAAATTTAAACTGGAAATGAGCTCGGTTGCAATGAATGTAAAATATGAAAAGCATTCGACAAAGCTGGTGCTGTAATACCACAGAAGTTTTCAGCATTTACTCGCCATAACCTGTGCGTTATGCCAAAATTGTTAGTGAAAGTCAATTTATGAAATGTTCAAGTTCATTTATCATCAGCACCTTTCCTTGGTGCGTTCGGTCGTTGAGATTAATCTTCTCGAAACGTTGTTCCCAGTCATCGGGTGTTTCACGTACGTGGCCAAATTCTAATTCTTCCGGCGACAGTTGAGCCATGTATATATCCCTATGTATTCATAATTTGTTACTCTCGTGTTATACTTACATATACGGGTGCTTTTCAGAAAATTTTTTGCTAATTTACTTAGATCTAAACAGTTAAATTTAAACTTAAATTCTAATAAATAATTAACCCTAATAAACCTTATTAAGAAGGTTTTGTAAATGTAAAATTGGGCCACAAAAGCAAATTGTTGAAATTTCCTGATCTAAAATAAAGACAAGGTTCATTTTAATACAGTCTGAGTTTTAATCAAAACCTGTCTGGCTTTTTACTCGTTCTGTAAGAGTTTTTGCACCGAATTCAGTTCAATTACCAGAACAATCGATTAGAAAGTAGACTTAACCAGCATGTGTATCAAATTTTCTAGAAATTGCGGAATTAATTTCGAAATTGGTCATTCAAGGTGAGAGAAAATTTCCATTTGCTGTTTGAAGTGAAAATTAGGTTAGCTTTGTCTCCAAAAGATTTACTACAGTTTTCTGTAATATTTCGTTCAATAAAAGTAACAAAACTAATTTTCGATATTAGTGAAGATAGACATAGAAGTTTTAAGGAATCTTTGAAAATCTGAAGGTGAAAATCGTTTAAAAAAGAAATTGTTTGATTAGCTAAGTTAATTGAAGGCTCTGCTTTGACTGCCATGGAAAACCGTTCCTTTTGCTCTGACTAATATGTTAAGAATTTAGATGCAACTTATTCTCAAAAATAAACACAAAAAACCCAAAAAATCAATATTTTAAAATTTCAAAGGTTAAAGGAACAAAACCTACATGTAATTTCAACATGGAATTCTTCCCGACGTAATAATTGTAGATTTGTACGAGGAAATAGTGATGAAAATTAAATAAATTAGGTAATATAGAAGTGAGGATATGTCTGACAACCACAAGTGAGGTTAGGTAACTTAAGGCTTGAGCTTAAGGCTTCCTTTTAGTCGAAAAAAATTTCGGTTTGAAATTTCTAGCAACGCCTTATTAGTAGGCATCCAACTTAACGTTGCTTTTAACTTCCTAGAAGGGTTCACTTAATCCTTAGGTAATAATCAGCAGACGTCATCATCTTAATACCTAACACAAATACAGTATTTGTTGGAATTTTACAACTTGTTTCTTATAGAATTCTGAAAATATGAACTTAGTTTAAACATAGATAACCAGTGATTTTGTAAAATAATTACAAAACCAATGAACCATAGTGTATAATTCATAATTAAATCTCTTGCTTCATTAGCGAATTTATTCCGTGTTGTGTGTTTATTAATGGGATATATTATATATAGAATATTTAAACATGTCACACGTATCTTTACTTTTTATCTATTAATACTGAATGATTGCCTTTGGATTCCTAGAAAGGTATACAGTTTTAGTAGTGTGTAGTGCTCACTTGAACAAAATTCCCCACAATACAATAGAAAAACCAGTCCTTCTACCTGGCCCGGTCTATTAGAATATGTAACAAAACAATACTGGTGCAGGTTGTACATAAACATACTTATATTTCGAGATCTAGTCTTCTCTTCTTAGAAACAACTATTATTATGAGACCTTAGAAAGTTGTTAGTTGAGCTATTATTTACTTGATCCCGACAAGGACGTTCTGATATTATAAAAACCGAAAAATTTTAAAAACCTTTACTAAGAAAGATTTTAAACCTCAAGATCTTCGAACGTACCATTCCCTCATCTGCGCATATCACGGCTTCAGCAGTTTGGTTCGAACTGTATTAGTGCACCCATGACAGTGTCTGCATATATCATCAGACAAAGTGCACTGTTTACGCAGTTGAGAATTTGTTACCAAACATGGGTCGTAAACCGTATTCAGTTTCCAAATGTCCTCGTCTGTTTCAAAAAAGACGAAGTACGAAAGAAAAAATGAAGAAAATGCGCGCGGCAAAGTTTGCAGAGGTTAGTGCAACTACTTCTACATCAAATGTTGTTATAAAAAGTTCTGCAAATGTAGCGGATGCATTTTTTAATGCACCATCTACATCCGATACCAAAATGTATATGGATAGGTCTGATGTGTTGATGAACGAAGAACTTTTTTGTAGTAACAGTGATATGTCTGAAAAAGAAGATTCTTTTGAATCACATAATTTCAACGAAGAAAAGTTATCTTCATTAGATTCGTTACCCGAACTAGAAGTGGAAATAGAACAAAAACATGAAAGTGAAACTAGTGCTATTAGTGGACGCCGTTTTGTAGACATCGCCCATTTTTTAAAATCGTTAAAATCGCTTCAACACGAGGGTTTTAGTTGTTCTTTTTTTAATATGGATATTATTAGTGAAAAACGCATAGGGTTTGCATCGGTGTATACTGTGAAGTGTTTAGTGTGTAACAAAGTAAATACTGTGTCAACTGAGAATCTGGAAGATGAAAGCAAGATGAATGTAAACCTAGCAGCCGTTTCCGCTACTGTTTCAATAGGTGCTGGATACACACAATTGTCAGAATTTACTTCAGCTATGGACATCCCGACTATTTCATCCGCAACGTATGCGAATTATCATGATCAGATAAGTAATATTTATAATCGTGCCGCCACGGAATCAATGGCACAAGCAGCTGAGGAAGAAGCAATATTAGCAAGGGAAAACGGGGAAGTTGATTCCGAAGGTTATCCTACAATTGCAGTAGTTGCAGACGGGGCTTGGTGTAAGCGTTCTTATCGAAGTAACTATAATGCACTTTCCGGTGTTGCTTGTATAGTAGGACTGAGAACAAAAAAAGTGCTGTATATGGCAGTCAAAAACAAATATTGTTTGATATGCGCTAGGAAAGATCTATATGAGAACGAAAAATGCCCTGAACATATGTGTTATAAGAATTGGACAGGAACATCAACCAGTATGGAAGCTAGCATTATTGTAGAAGGATTCAAAAAATCTGTTGCAATGTATGGCATAAAATACGTTAAACTTGTAGGTGACGGTGATAGCAGTGTGTACAGAAAACTTCTAGGGTGTGCACCCTACGGATCTACCATTGTAGAAAAAATTGAGTGCAAAAACCACATTCTTCGGAATTATATCAATAAATTGAAAGATTGCGCAAAAAGGCCAAAAACTGATAAAAAGTTAAAAGACGCAATCTCGCAAAATATTTTAAGATTTAGGACTGCTGTTACAAAAGCGATAGAGTTTAGGAAATCACAAAGTACGTCTACGGCAAAAAAAATAAAAGAGTTGCAACTGGATATTTTGAACGGCCCGAAACATATTTTCGGGGACCACACGAGGTGTGTTGATAGAAAATACTTTTGTATGGGCCCTAAAGACAACGAGAACAACATTGTACCAGATCTTGCAAAAAGCGGACTCTTTGAAGATGTAATGAGCGCAGCTCGGCGCGTAGCAGGTCAGGCTAACAGCCTTATACATGATGTTACTAATAACTCTGCCGAGCTTTACAATTCCCAGGTTGCAAAGTTTATAGGTGGTAAGCGAATTAATTTTGCACTGAGACGTTCATACACAGCTCGCTGCGAAGCGGCTGTCGTCGCCCATAACAACGTAGGCGCTCTTCATGAAATTGTTCACAATGCTGCTGAAAAAACACCCGGCAAATATACATCTGCATTTTGTAATAAACAGAAGCAAGAAGCAGCCTCCCGAAGAGAAAGAGTAAAAAAAAAGTTCAGATCTAGAAAGACTGCCGGTCCAGACGCCGATTACGGTCCTAACGCTGCCGAAGTAATTCCAGATATATCCGACGAAATCATGGAGGAAACCAAACGAAAGTTTTTACACGAGTTATCGGTCGACAAAGAACAAATCTTATTGGACACTGTTGGACAAAGCAAAAATCTTCAATGGTATCAAGAGCGACGGAAACGGCTAACAGCTTCTAACTTCGGTAAAATTTGTAAAATGCGCCAGTCAACATCCTGTGCCAACACTGTGAAAAACATATTATACCAACAATTTTCTGGAAGTATTGCTACACGTTATGGAAACGATCACGAACATCAAGCCATTGAAGAATTTGAACAAATTACAAAATTAAACGTTAGTGAATGCGGTTTGTTTGTGCATGATTTGTATCCATACCTTGCGGCTTCTCCTGATGGATTAATAAATGACGAATTTGACGATGCGATTGTAGAAGTGAAATGTCCCTATAGTGCGCGAATGTTCAGTCCTGAAGAAGCTGTAGTAAATAAAAGTATTAAATTTTGTGAAATACGTGAAGGAAAATTAAAACTAAAACAAAAAGACAATTATATGTATCAAATTCAGGGACAATTAAATGTAACTAAGCGAGAAAAGTGTTACTTTGTAGTGTGGACTCCTCATGGAATTTCGGTTGAAATTATTAAAATTGATACTTCTTTTTGGGATGAAGAAATGTTACCAAAACTGAAAAACTTTTATTTATCGGCATTGCTTCCTGAGATTATAGACCCGAGATATCCTAGGCAGTTGCCGATTCGAGAGGCATAATAAGAACCTATGAATTATAGCTTAGTATAGAAAAATTGACTAAAATTTGCGTAGTTGTCCCGGTGTGGAAGAATTTTCTTAGTCGATTGTCGAAGGAATAAATACAAATTTTTATTTCTTCTAATTATAACTTTATTTATTTATTTGCCAAACGTTTCGAAAATTTAATTTCTTCATCAGTGGAACATTTTAAAATTTATGTAAAAATAAAATAATGTAGAAGGAATGTAAAACATTAAGGGTTTTTAAAAAATGTTGAGTCTATCGCTTTTTTAGAGGTAATAATTATAAACATCTTAGATGCTTTTTTAGAGGTAATAATTATAAACATCTTAGATGTTTATAATTATTACCTCTAAAAAAGCGATAGACTCAACCTTTTTTTCTACATTATTTTATTTTTACATAAATTTTAAAATGATCCACTGATGAAGAAATTAAATTTTCGAAACGTTTGGCAAATAAATAAATAAAGTTATAATTAGAAGAAATAAAAATTTGTATTTATTCCTTCAACAATCGACTAAGAAAATTCTTCCACACCTGGACAAATAAGAACCTATACTTTATACTTCTTTATCCTTTATACGTTATACTTATTGTTCTTGTATGTTAATTAAAATTATTGTTATTTTAAAACTTGGATTATTTATTTACAATTATGTCTCGTCAAACTCAATTAATGATTATATTCGTTGGAGGAAAAAATAAAGTGTAATTTTTATTTTTGCTTAATGAAAAAACGAAAAAACAATTTTTTTCATGATTACAATACTTCATTATCATTATCATTATGTATAGAAGTTAGTATGAGAAAATAAAAGCTATTGTATCAGTTTCCCTTTGAAATTCAGAATTCAGGTAAACGGCCACTTCAGTTGTAAAAGTACCTGAACATAATAGTTTTGGCTAAGGTGTTATGACATGACTCACACTAATCCTTTAAGATATTACCAGCAGGGTGCAAGGTGCTCATTGGCACAACAATCTGAGCTTAGGTGTGTTGCCTATTTTCATTAAATTTTGATAAAATGGTTTACAATTTTTTGAAATTAAATACCAATTACTTCAAAACAAAGCAACTCTACAACATGGTGGATACGTATATATACTAAAAACATTTAAATGCACCGCGGTAAAAGAAAAAAAAAATTCTAAATATTATATTTAGGTTCCTATTTAATATTTTCCCTTTTTTATAGATGCCTTCCTAACTTCTTTCTAATTTTAAATTTGGCATTTTTGTTCATTTACCGCGGCAAGGAAAGGTCTAATGCTGTTGTTGGAGAATTGGTATTTTTTCAAATGCAGTTACAAGGAAGTTATTGGTATTTCAAATTGGTCAATTTATAGCGTTCCACAACCAACTAAAAGGAAGCCTTAAAAACTTTTTCAATGAATGAATTTAACGATAACTTTGCTTTTGAGGTGTTTCGTCCAACAAACAAACAAAGAAGGCCAAATCTTGGCTTGCGAGCACCAAGTACCTAACTTACTAAGAAACTAAAAAGGGTTTCGAACATTTTTCAGCATTTTTAAGTGATATTTTCAAAATATAAACAAGCTTCTGTTTTAACCCTTTGTTTGAATTGGCAATAAATTTACAAATAAATTAGGTACTTGCTTGTTTATTTATTAAAATAAATCTCTGCTTTCGGGAACCAAGAACCCAATAACGAAATTAAAAGAATTTTTGAACAGTTTTCATCAGCATTTTCGGCATCTTACTTTGATTACAAACTTGTGTTTAAAATGTTTCAATTTGAGATAAATGAACAAATAAACAAATAACTTGCTTCCTATGCCATGAATTAATTAAAGAATCTTTCAGCATTTCCTTAATATTTTTAAAATATAAACAAGCTCCGTTTTAATAGTTTGGATCTCCATTATAAAGAAATTGTTTGTTTATTTATTTGACGAAATCTCGGCTTGCGGGTACCAAACACCTCAATAAAGAAATCGTGTTTTTGTAATACAAGCAAGTTACTGTCTTAATTATCTTAATTTTCTTTGTGAACAACGCCGGGAAATAAATTTTAGTGACCATAGGGCAGGGTTCTTTTATTCTATTGAGTTCAAAGGAAAAGTGAAAATACAAAGCAAAAATTATTAAGGAAAGGATCTGTACGTTATTCTTCACCGAAAACATTGAATTAAGTTTAAATCCTACAATGAAGAAGCACCAAAAATTAAAATGTTTTAATTACCACATTATTTTTGAAAATATTTTTAAGAAGTAATTTTTAGGAGTTTATAAAAAATTTAATTTTAGTAAGCTCTGAAAAGTAGAGGCACACCCGTAATGAATTAAAATTCAAAGTGATTTGAACGACAACTTGTCCGGAAATTATTTTAAAATATTTAATATTTAAGAAAATCAATGAATTTTAAGAGTTAGGTTAGGTGTTATAGCAAAATACGAAGTTAGGTTGCATAAAATTGAGGTTAATAATTTTACATTTGAAACTCACCTAACTTTATTTAAAGCCCAAATTTTTATAAATTCATGCCTGGTTATTTTCCAAATCCAAACTATATTTGGATTTCTTATTAAATCTGGTGTTAAATATTAACGTTTGAAACTACATTTGCAAAAATTCACTCGTTTGGGGACTGAACATAAGTGTATTTTAAAAAATTCCAACTCTAAATATTCAAAGATTTCATAACTCACAGCACAATCAGTTTTTTAGTTACAAAATTTTATAGTTTGGCTGGAAATTAATTTTGGGGATTAAGTTCACCTTTTGGGAAAATAATTTTAAGTTAAAGCCACAGGTCAGTTTGGCTTTAATATTTATTTTAGAAATAAGATTTCTTAAGATTCATTCCTCTGGGGAAATCTTTCTAATGTAAAGCCGAAGATCAACGGTTCAAATGCCCGCTAGGGTGATAATTTTTTACAATCAGAATTTTTGTTCGAATACAATAATTAAATATCAGTCTCATTTATTTTTTAATCAATTTAAAGCACAGGAAATTCCAAAATAATTGGATTGGTTTTCAGTTTTTTACCAGCTGTGCTGAATTTTGCCTGAACTGTCTTCAGGGGGTTTGAAGATTAATCTCGTCTTGTTACAAGTATTTTTGTTTTTGAAGTTTACAGCTTAAATTTAGAAAAACTTTGTATTAATAAACACAAAAATTGATAAAACACCAGACTTCAGTTATTAATTTCAAGCAATTGGGGTATTAATTTTGATGTCTATCAAGATTACGCGAAGTATAATTAGTTTGCAGAAATTTCAATTAAAGTCAAGCAAGCCTTTCAAGACTCAATTTAGTTCCTCTACAAATTTCAAATAAAGTACTGAAAGATTCTACGAAATTACTTATTTAATAATCGTAAAAAACTTCAAAGAAGTCAAAGAATCGCGAGCTGAATTATAAGAAAGTTTTTATCGGAGAAAATTCTTGCTTAACCACCAAAGAGTAAAATTTTCTAATTAATAACTTTTGTTTACTGTTACTAATTTAGTCCAAACATGCTGTTATTGGCAGCTTAATAAATGTGTATACAACACTGAACCACCAATTATAAACCCAAATCCCTAGAAATTGATTATAAAGGCCGCACAAAACCCTTTTCAGACTTAATAGATCTTTAATTAACACATAAAACTTTGGAAACTTGTCGAATAAGGCTGGAATTTCTTAATTTCCGTTTTTCAGTAATTAGAATAAATTTATTAGCTTGCAATGTTTGCCTTATTGATTCTTGGATTAAAACTAAATATAAATAAATAATTAAAAATCCACTTACTGAAAGTATTTACTGCCAGCTTGAACAGCTTCTGCAAAACCAGTTTCAGATGTTTCACGGTCGTTTTCTGAAGTATCAACAGCAGTACCAACTTGTCTCTTGTCTTTAATTTCAGCACAAGATAATACTGCTACTCCGGCGAGCAACAAAGCCGCCTAGATTTTCCCAGAAGAAAAAGAAGAAATTTCAAAAATTTGATTTTTAAAACACTTGTTTTAGAAACTCTTACCTGTAAACTTAGGCTAGTGTACCTCATTGTATGTGTTAAATGACTAAACTGTGGTTATGATGTGAAGTAATTTTGCTTTTATACTCCATAGCGGACGTTCTAAGCATTTCTTTTGTTTTTGTCACAGTTCCACCTTTTCTCTGGCACCGTGGTTTTCTTACTCTTTGTTCTAGAACTCAGATTTCTCTAAAAAGTGGTGCGATTATCGGAGTGTGATTTGTGTTGTTTCTTCATAGTCTCGAGCATTTCATAGATGAGTGAATTTTTAGTATTGCGACACATTTTCGTGTATGTTAATTATATCTTTTTATGGAATTTATTATATTGATTAATGGGAATTTTTACGGTTCGTCTGCTTTATTAATTTTAGGTTAAGGAGTTTCTTATCGTAATTTATTTTATTTGCGTTTTTAATAATTAGAGTGAATGTAATTAGTTTTTCCACTTATTGATTACAAGTCTCGCTTTTATCAATTCTTCTTCAGTTTGAGAAAATTTGGATTCGAATACCCGGAACTGCTTCATTAAACTTAGGTTACGTTGAAATATAATTTTATCGTTTAAATGTTGAAATAAATATAGCAAGGTTTTATTTTAGGAATCTTCAAATAATTTTTATCTTTCTCTTTGCTTGTTGTTCTTTCATTCCTTCGAGGCTTCAAACTCATCAGAAAAAAAAAACTCAAAAATTATAAGATTGGCCAGAAAATAACAATATCTGTTTTCCTTTTTCCCTTATTTTTGTACTTCTTCTTTTATATCTTTATTCCTGTGTTTCCGTGCTTTGTCTTCTTTGCCCCGCAGGTGATTGAAGCACAAAGTAAGATCTCAAAAGTTTTAAACTAATAAAGAGTGCTGCTTTTTTTTGTTGTTCTTCTTCCTGTCTTTTCCAACCGTTTTCCTGTTTCCTCCGAAGCAATTGATATTCCTAGTAAAAGAAAAACGCTGTAAAGCGAGAGGTTTTAAAATCCTTGAAACTTTTTTGAATTTTCTGCATTTCCTCTTTTTCGCTTTCTTTGTCTTTGTTTTTTGTTGCTTTTGCCTTTCTGACGATACATGAGGTATTAAACGCATCGAAAGCTCAAAAAAATAAAGCCAGTTTAAATTACTTGTGTTTTTCAGACAGGCGGTTTTCTTTCTTGTCTTTTTTTTATTTTGTCTGTGAAATAACATTAAACCATCTTTTACTTCATCATCTTTTTTGTTGTTATATATTTTCCTCTTCTGCTTTTTTATCCTATGAGTGAATTTAGGTAACTCAAGGTTGATCGACTTTTTAAAATTGAAGGTAATCTCACTGTTTCAATAATAGTTTTTCAAAACATTTCGTCCAATAAATAAAGAAAAAAGCAGAAAGAAATTCTTCCCATGGAATGGAAGCTGTTAGGCTGTTAGGACAATATCATCAGGATAGCCTAACATTTGCACTTTGCAGTTTTCGATTTTCTAGCCTATATTGCTGTTTTTAACGCTTTATTATCTGGTCGATAATGATATTGAAAAGAATGGGACCTCGTTATCCCACAGCAGGTCTTAACTCTTGTCTTATTTTCCGTATTCAATTCGTTTAATCACGTGTCACTCGTTACTCTTATTCTCTTGAAGTGTTCTTAGTACACCCTTAAGCTTTGTTCTGTCAAAAGCTTGGGTGGAGTCCACGAAACAGAGGTAAAGGGGTTTATTAAATTCGATGGTTTTTTTTATTAGTTGACGCAGCATACATATTGCGTTCACCGTGGACCTGTTGGGTCGGCAGCCCTGCTGCTCCTCACTTATTCCGATTTCCGATGTTATTTTTTGGGCTATGATTTTTGTAAATAATTTTAGAATACTGCTTAATAAGCATATTCCTCTATAGTTTTCCGGATCTCTTTTTAATCCCTTTTTGAATATGGGTATCGTTATACTTCTTCGCCACTGATCGGGTAGGTATATTTCCTGGCTTAAGTATTTTTTAAAATAGAATGGTTACTTCTTTTGCCATTGCTAGACCCCCGGGGTATTTAATCATTTCGTTGGTAATGAATGCATCTATTTTTCAGTTTGGTTATTGTCTTCATTACATCATCTTGGGTGATATCTATTTTTATTTCAGCATTGTTTTTCGAATTTATCTCCTGATTATCTTCATCCTCGGTGTTTGTGGTTGGTTTCTACAATTTTAAGAAATGGTCTACCCAGTCTTCTTTAGATTCGTTTATAGGTTTCTTTCTATTCCGGAGCATATTCCATATAGAAATCAGTGGATACACTCGGAGTCATTCCTGTGGAACAATTCCGGTCTCAAAATCGGCCGGATTAAATCCGGCTTCTATTTCAGACAGACTCCAAGTGAGCCCAGATCGCTGTTTAAGTAACTGTTCAGCTGTAAAAAAATCAATTGTATAGATATTAAAGTTTTCGATTCAATCGACAAATCAAAAAACCTCAAAACTCAGTCATTCGACCAACGGAATTATTCCCAATGTTTCCTTTCATTTGTGTAAACTGCAAGTTTTTCTTTGTGATAGAAGAAACATTGAAGCATCGAATTGCCAAATATGCGGTCCGTCATTTTGCAGTATATACTTAATCGTTCGGTTTATAATTTAAATAATTTCAACAAAGTTTGGGTAATAGCAACATTGAATAATTGCATTGAAACCGTTCCGTCTGAATCCGATTTTATATGCAGTGTGAACTCCTTGCGAAGGTTTGCTTTGTCACGTTCTCTGTCGGATAATTGGAACGACTCCAGTGGAGTTATTCCGTGGTCGAATCGGATTTGGTGGAACTGAATCCTCGAAAGTAGTCGGATCGCGCATGTCTAATTCCGTATCCTCTTCTGGCCTTCTGAACTTTTCCCAGTGTTTTTATTTCGTTGTTTACTTTGTTTATTATCTGCTTAAGTATATTTTTCATATTCTGCTGATGCCTTTTTACTTCTGTATTCCAGATATGCTACCCTTTCCACTGTTGCTAAGTAAACCAATGTTTCGTATTTGGCCTTCCATTAGTCTTGACTTCCCTTATTCCAATGACTTCTTTAGCGTTGTTTAGTATATTTGCACTTAGTTTCCCCAAGTTAATATACAGTTTTTGTTTATCATGCAAGATCTGAGCTTGGCATATACATACGTTTGGGAATGTGGTTTGGTGATTAGTGTTTTATGTATCCAGGTCTCATGTATGATTCTAAAACAGATCAATGAATTTTTTTACACGCACATTAGATGGTGCGAGACCACTTTTATTTACATTTTTACCTTGAAATTATTGTTACATTCCGTTAACCCAATCTGTTTACTTTTGGGACATCCTACTCCATCATATTATGCTGGGTAAGTCAAGGATAATATAAACAGAAAATGAATTAAATTAATATAAAAATGGCGTTACGTTTCAAAACCATATAATATTGGTTCGCGAGCACCAAGTATCTCAATAGAAATTTCAAAGAATTTTTGGATATTTTTCAAGGTTTTTTATATCATAGTTTCAAAATATAAAGAAACTTTTGTTTGAAGTCTTATATACTTACTTATCCAACCATTTTCTGTTATAAGTTGGTCGTTTCTAGGTTCCATAGCTGTCGGTCATTCTAATCTCCTTCCTTCAAATCTCTGTCTTCCACAACCTTGTATACGTGGGTCTTCCACTTCATCGAAGGTCTACCTTTTCTTTTTTTTTCCTGGGTGCCTGTTCAGAATCCTCTTCGGCCATCGGTCTTCTGTTATTCTCTCTATATGCCCGTACTACTTTAGTGTCTGATTTTCTAAATTCCTAGTTATTGATGAGTTTATTTCCATTTCTCTCCAGAATCTGTCTGTTGTTCATTTATCTTGTCATATTATTTGGAGGCTCCTTCTCATACAGTGCAGTTCAACAGTTCTAATCTTATTCCTGATTTTTTATGTCAAAGGCCACATCTCACCTCCGTACAAAGAATGGCTCTCTACTAATGTTCTGGAATATGCTTTTCTTTGTCTCTTTTCTTAAATTTATGTTCAAGATTATGCCGTCTATGGTCCTTGTTGCCGTTTTACCTGCTCTGACTCCAGTTTCAACGTTTTCTATTATAATTTCGTCTTTTATTATTATTGATCCGAGGTATTTAAGGTGTTAGTATGATTAATTTCTACATCGTGTACTTTAATGTTTCTATCTTCCCCCCCTACACATATGTATTCCATTTTTTTGAAATTTATATGTAGTGCTCTTTTCCCTAATTTATTTTTTAGTTCTCTTATCATGCGTGCTATGTCTTCCTCTTCCTCTTCCCCGAATTCTCGCCATAGCTAGCATAAGACTTATTCCTCGGTAGTTCTTACTATCTTGTTTATTTCCCCTCTTAAAGATTGATGATATTATTGACACATTCCAGTCTGAGGGTATTTTTCCTCCCCATTCAATTAATTGAAATAATTTTGTTATAAGTGCGTTCAGCGTGTTTCCTTCGTATTTTAGTTCAGGTTGTAGTCCTCCTGGCCCTGCATCTCATTTGTTTTTTATTCTTTGTGGTGCTTCCTCTACACCCTTTAAGGTAATTTCTGTATGTATATTCTCGGTATTGTCTAGGTTTTCTTGAGATATACGTATACATATTCATTTCTTGTTTCTTGCAATAGTCTTTCATGTATCTTCCATTGCGATGGTGTTATTGTTAATATCTGAGACTTTTCTCTAATATTATTTAGGGTGTTTTTAATTACTTTCCAAGCTTCTTTGATTTACTGTAACCCAGAGTCCTTGGACTGACTTGTAGAGGATGCCAAATAAAACGTCAATGACATACAAACAATAAAAGTATATAAGTTCAGAGATGACTTAAATTCCACAGCAACCGCGATCCAAGGACTTTTGGTCATACTATACATAGCTCCAAGTATTGTTCCAGAATTAATTCGCTTCTTCTTTAAATCTTCGATTTACTGTTTGTCTGATTTTCTTGTACTCTTCTGTCATTTCTGTGATTTTGTTAGATAGTCACTTTCGATATGTTCTTTTCTTCTCTTCAATTAATTCTTCCAGCTGCTCACTTTTTTCCATCTTCAACTCCCAGAAATTCTTTGGCTGCTGCATGAATTGATTTTACTATGTGTTCATATATTTTTTTGGGTATTAACTTCGATACTTATGTCTAATTGGTCTTCTAGTAGATTTTGATATAAGCTACTGACGATTTCCTGCTGTAACAGTTTAACTTTATATTTACATTCTCTGACTTGTTCTAGTTCTTCACTATCTCTCTCATCTCGTGTCTGTTATTTGTACCCATTGTCTTTATATCGGTAATACATAAATGTACAAACAAAATGAACAATTTGATTGTTTCTTATGCGCCGAAAGCCCGGCTTGCGGCTACCAAGCACAACTCAACCTTCTGTTTTAATTGATCGAATTTTTACTAAACAAACAAAAATGCAAATAATTTGTTTCTTTCTTATGCATCTCAATAAAGAAATTAAGAAATCTCTTAAAGGCTTTTGACCATTTTATAGATCATATTTTTTAAATATTAACAAGCTTCTGTATTAATCCTTTCATTCTATAACGAAAGAAAATCAAACAATTTGTTTCTTATGCGACGAAACCTTAGCCTGCGGGTACCAAGCGCTTCAATAAAAAAATAAGTTGAATATGTTTCATCGATTTTCAAATTGTCTTGAAATTAATATAAACCAACTTCTGTGTTAGTTATGCAATTTGCGTTGTGATCTACACTTTGATTTTGTAAACCAACGGGGGGAATTCTGTACTTAATTTCTCTCCAAAGGGCAGGTGAAAATTATTAAGAAATAAACTTCCTACGCTATCCTTCTCTACAAATCTAGAATGAATTTTAAATTGTACAAAGAAATAAGAAATAAATTTTCTTCGCCTTATTTTGCAAAATATTGAAAATTCGAGGAATTAACTGAGTTTGCTGATTACAAGCGGATTGCTCAGAATTTTTCGTTATTTAAAAACCTTTGAGACATTTTCTAAAACCTCCACAATTTCCCTAAATTGCAAGCTGCATGATTTTCTAATAGGAAACATTGCAACGCCTTTAATTTCTAACAATGCCCTATGAATTCATTTCGTGGACTTACATTTCAACAGCTTTCGTAAAACAAAAACATTAAACTCGCCTAATTTAAAACAATATGAAGATAAATAAAAGTAGCACAATAACCCAAACTACCTTTAAATTGATGTAAACAATCAAATTGCAATAGGTCGTAGAAATTAAATTCAACTGTCGTAATCGATTTGTCGCATTGCAGGAATTGGCAATTATCTGATTTAAACGATTAAGATTTGTGGCAGGGAATTCTGAATGGATGGCTCATATTACCGATCAATCAACCGTAAACGTTGCTAATTTCACTTAAAATTCTTTAATGCACTTACAAAGCGTAGGAAATGTTTGGTTTAATAATACTTTTTACGATGGAATTGTATTAATCAAATATCTACGTGATAAAGTATAAGATGGGTTTTTGCTTTAAGTTATATAATTTGCTTAAAGGAACTGCAGATACTCATGGCTCTGTTAACGATTTTAATCTGCGACAGGGAAATTTAACTTAACAATTTAGCTTTTTATGTTAAACATGTTTGACGCTTAAAAAATTAATTAATACTTGCTCTAGTTATTCCGAGTTCGTCTAGCAGTTCTCTCTTTTTAGTTTAATTTTATTTGTTTTACATATGAACGGAACTACTCAAATATTATTTAAAAAACAACAACAATTTCAAATGGAATGTTGTTCAACTCTAAAAAACCAAAAATTGTCAATAAAAATCAAAGTGGGTCGTCAGAAGGTAAAGACAAATTTTTTTCTGCAAAAAACGATTAATGTAGTACCTTAGCTTTAAATATGTTTCAATGAATAGCAATCATTTGTAAGCAAATCTTAGTTTAAATTAAAGCTACTCTACAACTCTACAGAAATCCAATAAAATGTAGAAGCAAAAATTTGGCATTAATTGCAAATAACTTTAATTTGCTGCCTCATTGACCACTCAAATTTTGATCTTAAAATAAGTTTTGAACTTTCAGAATACTCATAATAAGATTTAAATTGGTCAAAAAATTAATTAAAACTTGGTGTTTAAATCCTGATTTATTAAGAATCCCGCTTCGATTTGAAATACTAATTCTGATACCAGACTCAAAGTTTGTGGAAATATAAGGTTAGATTCTTACTTGAAATACTTACTCCAATTTTTACGATATCTAACATCAGTTTTGAGTTTAGCGTCTAACCTAACTGATAGATTAAAATATCGCGAGCTTCTGATCTTTTCAGGTGTTTGTTTAATTTTTTATGTTGATTTCAGATTTCTACATACCTTTTGTATTTTTTAATCAAAACTGTTTCATAAAATTTTAAAATTTAAAATCTACTTATTTAATGTGAGATAGCAACTAAATCGTTGAAATTAATAAACAAAGAAATGCCAGTAAAAACATTTCCTCTTTCCTAATCGAGGTAAGCATGCGTACAATATAAAATTCCTTCCCTATATTAATAAATAGGTATATTACATTATGAATAATGAAAAATTAAATCTAATACTGAAGGAGTGCAAAGTGCAAGTACAAGTGGTTTACAAGAATAGAAAAAATTAAAGATTGTAAAACCTTAAGACGAGACTCAAGCACGAAAGTCAATAAAAATATTCTAAGAGATAAAATGTAGCAGCAACAGTCATTCAGATACAAAGGAAAGTACGTTAATGCTCAAAATAAAAAATATTAGTTTGGGAATTTTAGCAAATGACTGATGTTCAGCTGAGGATCCGGCGTGCATCGGGTGAGTCAGCGGATACCTTTCTGCATACAACCTTGCTGCTCTTCTTGCATTCCTTTCGCATAAACCATAAATAAGGATCATATCAAGCTTTTCAGAATTAGTGTAATTCATTTCTCCTATGATTTTAAACAAGAACATACAAATACAGAAAGAACACTTGTCATTCTTTACAACGTAAATTGCAATAATTGTTTTACAGCTATACACTATTGTTTTCATCGCCGACGAGTACAAATTACAACAATCAGTTGTTTCCATGGCAAACCTAGACTTCAACTTTCAATCGTATTTTCTTCGAGAATTTTCTTATGTAAGACCAATATTGGTTTACATGGTTATAAAGAGAATAAAGAGTACTATCAGAATGACCGAAAAAAAGCATAGTGTGCAATTTGAAAAAAAAAGTTGAATATCGCTGCCATAATATGAGTACAGATTTTCTAACATTTCCTTTCCCCATCTTATAGAGAATTTGCTCCCATTTACGAATATATATAGTTTATTATAGTTATTTTTAAAAATAACAAAGTTATAGGCCTGGGGAGTCATGTCTGAGACACCCTGTATACGTAGACGCCATTCTTCTTTATTCTCATTTTATCTTATTAATGTCAAACTTCTACTTTACAAAAATTTATCTCTCGGGGATGGGCACACGAGAACCCATTTGAGGGGGAGGGGTGTTTTATGAAATCCCCCCTCACCCCCCAGTACCACAACCCCCCCCCCACGAATTTATTTTCTGGCTACGGTCTTGCCTGGAATCCATAACCCGAGAGTTCTTTACGTAAGAAACAAATAAATTATTTTTTTTGGTTTATTTGCGATAAATTCAAAAAATAAGAAAGAAGCTTGTTTATACGAGTATTTCAAAAATATGATTTAGAACATGCTTCAAAACATTTAAAAATTTCTTTTAAGTACTTTATAGAAGTGGTTGGTGCCCACAAGTTGAGAATCATCGCAAAGAAAGTTGTTCATATATTTGTTTATTTATTATGGATTAAAAAAATTTAAACCGAAATTTGTTTGTATTTGAAAAATATGATTAGAAAGTGCTTAAAAACGTTAAAAAATTCTATTAATATATTTGTCGAGGTGCTTGGTACTCGCAAGCCGAGATTCGTCGCATAAGAAAGAATTTTTTTGCTTTTCAGTTAGTTATTAAAAATTGAAAGAGCTAAAACAGAAGGTTATTTATATTTAAAACATATGATTTAGGAGATGCTTAAGAGCATAAAAATTTTTTTTTTTTATTCAGGTACTTGGTACCCACAAGCCGAGATTTCGTCGCATAAAACCAAAAAATTGTTTTTGTCTATTTATAACAGTTTCCAGGGATTAAAACAGAAGCTCGTTTATATTTTAAAAACATGAATTAGACAATGCTTAAAAACACTAAAGAATTCTTTTAATTTCTTTATTAAGGTGCTTGGTACCCACTAGCCGAGATTTCGTACCTAAGGAATCAAAAAAAAAATTGTTTTGCTTATTTATAACAGATTAAACTTCAAAAATATGATTTAGAAAATGCTTGAAAGCATACAAAAAATTCTGTGGATTTCTTTACTGAGGTGCTCGGGACTCGCAAGACGAGATTCCGTTCCATAAGGAACAAAAGAAATTATTGTTTTCTCTTTGTTTATTATTGCATATTGCAAAAACTGAAACAGAAGCCTGTTTGTATTTTAACCCTATGATATGAAAAATGTTGAAAAATGTTCAAAATTTTTTTGTAATTCCTATTCAGATACTTGGTGCCGCAAACCAATATTTCGCCCAGTATATAATCGAAGAAATTCTGTGCTTGTCTGCTTCTTTGCTGATTTTTTCAGAAGTGAATTTCTCATAAAAGAAGTTTTATCTATTCATTGATAAAATGAGGTTGCTTCAATTTTAAAACCTGAAAAACCCTACCCCTTTTGGGAAATCAGGAAGATTTCTAAAACAATTTTCAGTTTAATGGACAATTATCCCCCCCTCCACCGCTCCCTAACAGAATTGATGGGATCTAGTATTTTATAAAGCACATTTATTAAAAAATTCGCTGCTTTCGTGAATATTCAGCTATGTTTTTAATCAAACTGAAAATTTAACTGAAAATTCCAGGTCATTCTTTCACTTTCCTAAAAAAATCCACCAACCCTCTTATAACATAAAACTATTATTAAATTACCAAGATGCTCACATGTATTATATTAAAAGCGGAATAAATTTATACAAAGCACTTAAACCCGAATATTTCGTATTCCGCACCCGTTTTTGGTAGGGAATGTAACGATAATGGTGAATTTTAACGCCAAGCTCACACAATTCACCCTTAGACATCAACCTTCTGTTAATTTATTACCTCCTATCTCGGCGAATATTGACCCAGAACCCTTATTTAAATGAAATATGCAGCATTCTTCCCGATATTGTAGTTTGATTTTGCATTTTATACCCTTCGATATTAGCGACGGTATGGAAATTCTTATTAAGGTGACGGGGTGATCGTTGTTCAGCCTTGGCCTTATTGGGAGATTTCGATCAATGATCGAGTTTGCATTAATGTTAAAAAGTGACATGTGGGTAAATTTTGGGTGGAGTAAATCGGGTTGTCCCAGCAGATTTTTTTTTATTAAGAGAGAGGCGTTTGAATCAATAATGGTTGGTGTTGGTCGAGTTCATCTTAAATATTTAGAAGACCGAGTTTTTGGTGTAATGAATCAGATCGTTCCAGCAGATTTTTGCGTTAATAGAAAGGGGTTTGAAAAAAATTTCTTGGTGTTGGTTAAGTTTGAATTCATGTTAAAAAGAAATAGATGGATATATTTTTGGTGGAGTAAATCGAGTCGCCCCAGCACATTAATTATAAAAAATTGTAGGTGGAGTCAATCCGGTTGTCCTAGCAGCATTTTTGCCTGTGTTTTATTGAGTAATTGTCAACCGAAAGTTGTCAATGGTGATACCTTCCATTAGTGGACATTCTAGATGTATTAAAAATCCTTCAATTTAATCCTTTGATGGTTTTGCCCCAATTTGGCAACGCCGAACTTTTCACCATAATACCAAAGGTTCTTACATTACTGTTTAAATTTTCTTAACTCTGGAAATCAGAATAAACTTTTAAAATTCGAAGCTATTTTCCCCTTCTGTTGCGGGGTAATAGTTCAACATCATAATAGGTATAAATATTTTCATTTCCAGTATTGAATTCTTCTGCTGCTTCGTCTTTAATTTCCTTGAATAAAATTTAAATGCAGATTCTCAGTCCTTAGGTCGGAACTTGACCTGTTGTTAGCTCAAACTTCTCATTTGAATTTTTTTAATTCTGAACTTTTGATGTTACAGAAGGCAAAAAATTCAGAAGTTGCCCAACAAATAAGTCATATTTGTCATTTATTCCTGATTTGTGACACAAAAAAGCCCTAAGCAAGTAAATTTACCGATTAATTTTTGTGTTTAGAAAGCGGTTATTGATCTCACTGAAAGCTGATTATTTTAGTAAAATTATCTGGCTTAAAGTTTCTTGTAAAGTATCAGAGAAGAATACGACTGTACTTTAGACTTTAGACTAGATGTAAAATCGGCTTTTGATTGTATTTTTAATTCCAACAAATTGTAAACTTTAGACTGAAATCGAATCTACGTGTAAATTCACTAAATTTCAGTTTTAAGAAAGGTTGGTTTTAAATAAATAAATAAAAGAGATTACAGACATGTGTAAAACAGAAAACTTGTCGAAAAATTACAATCAAATAACTACTCAAAAGAATTAAGGGCTCACTTTTATCAGAAGGTATATCTTCCTTATGATATCAGCTAGAAGATAGATGTTGATATATTTCCTCAATCAAGTATTCAGCTACAATGTTTTATTGCGTTCGTTTGTTTTTTCCGCGTTTCTTAGAAACTGTAAATAAACAAATTTGTTTTGTACGAAAATTTGAGTATTTACATAAGATTTTAATAACTTTATTATAGTGTTCAATGATGGGGTAGATGTTAAGATGATATCCAATTTTAATTAAAATATCATCGGCCCTAAAGAAACTTCAAGCATTTGAAATTTTGACCCCTTAATTCTTTTGAGTGGTATATTATCGAAAAGTAGTTTAAAATCCTAAACAAGTAGAAGCAAGTTCTTGGTTTTTGTAATCTAGTTTGTTGAGAAATTGTAATTAATTATTAAAGAAATAGTTTAAAAGCTTTAAAAGAAAAACAATTAAAATTAAAATTAGATAAATTTCCTGTAATTGTATAGCTCATAGGTTTAAGGTTGAGTTTATAAGAGCAATGCTTATAGAACTAGCGTACGTCTGCTAGGATTTGAACTGAAAAATGTCAGTAGCCACAAAGGAAATGTTTGGGTCAAAGGAAACTGAAACTTTCGAAGATAGATGAAAGCAAAAACCCCTAAACTTAGAAAAAATAAAATTAGTATTATTATGGCTGAACCACCGTGTGCAGTACCATCCGGATGTTCTGTATGATATACCGAGTATTGGGGTATTGTTAAATAAGATCTTGTGGTGAAGTGAGTTTCTCAAATTAATAAAACATCAATGTTATTAAAACGTATAAAAGTTTCAACTTGCAACTTTCTTTGTTGTAGCTCGTTGGCGTTCCACAATGCAATTTTTAAGAACTTAGCCATTATGGAATTAATTTGTTAATGACTGTGGTTAACATATTGAGATCATACTGTTCTGCTGTAGTGACTGGCTGAACATCTGTAGTGGGAGATGGTTGATTCCGAATTGCTTGTGCATAATTTAGATGCATAGGTGTTGGCTGACTGGTGATATGTTGACTATTTGGACCTTTCAAGAATGGAAAATTCTGTCTTGTTAAGTTTGAAGGTCTTAGAAATGGTTGTTGCTTGTTGAGTTTCTATTTTCTATTTTGCTTATGTATCTTCCCATTTGCACAAAGGGCAAATATTCTGATTGTTAAAAATTTGGGGAGTTTATATTAAAAATTGAATAAATGTACAAAGCACTTAAATTTTGAATTTGTGACCTTGAGAAATTGATTAATTTCTTAATTTAAATTTTGTTCTTTGTTTATGCTTTCAAAGTTATTGTTGTAGGTACAACTTAGCCAACCAAAACAGTTTCTTCATGAAAATCTGTTTGAAAAGAACACCTTGATATATATCTCATGGGTAATAAGGGCAAACTGAAAAAAACTTGAAATTCAAACATGGTTTTCACCAAGAAGCGTCATAACGCCATGATAATCAAGAAATTAGTGGAATGCTGCTGAATCCTGACGACTATCATAAATTATTAAGGCCACACTCGTAGAAAAAGTTTGTTAAAGTCAGTTCTTGAAGTTTTAACAATTTGTTATTATTTTCGGGGTTCAGAAAAGGCTTCTCATAGGTTTAAACTGTTTTCGACTAAGCTTAAAATTTCAAGCTTAGGCAAATCGCCTTAAACTACCGAAAAAATATAATACTTAATAAGTTCTTCTTTTTTGAAAAATTAAATGAACTTCAGAGAATCTTGAAATCAAAACTTTAAAGCAAAAGTGGTGGAAAGTTTTGGCATTATTTCTAAAATTTAAACTATGTTCTTTATTTCTGCATTCAAAGGTATCATTGAAGATACTCTTAGGTCAACGAAATTCATAATTTTCGTCATAGAAGTCCGTCTCCATCAAGGGCTTAGAGATATTATTTACTTTAAACAATTATCCAACGATGATATTTTCCTAAAAGTTTCTTTAGAGCACAAAAGGGATTCTGAATACAAGAATAAAAAAATAATACTACCGAAAGTCTGGATTATTAAATTTTAGTACTTTTTATCAGGTTTTCTTTAAAAGTGAATTATCTTTGTAAATATAATATTCTTAGTGCTTTGTTTCTAGTCGTTTGTTCTGGCATTCTTACTATATAGCTCCATCATCCTAGTTGCCTCTTCTCTATTTGATGTTTAATTGACTTTTCCCCCAGGGATTCTCTTTTCCATGTATTTTCTTTATCCTGTCCATTTTGGTGACTCCCATTTTATATTTCATATTGCCGCTCGGTTAACAGGATCAAAAGCTTTTTGTATGTCTGTCTCGTTACAAATACCTGCCTGTGTACCTTCCATTTTTGATGCCACTAACTTCTTTAGTCTTCTTTCTATTACTATTTCATAAACCTTACTTGCAACACACACTGAGGATATGCCCCTGAAGCTTTCGCATGACATCCTGTCTTCTTTCTTATGTAATGGAATTGTTATTGCCTTTTGCCATTCTTCTGGTAAGCGTTTACTTTGCCTAATTTTATTTAATATTTTCTTCAATAGGTAGTACCTCTCCTGCCTTATCCATTCCCTTCGGCATTTCCGGCTTTATTGCATCTAACCCCGCTTTTTAGTATCTTTATAGATTTTGCACACTCTCTTGCCGAAATTCCTTCCAACAGTTTCCGAGTCACTTTTTACTTATTCCACTAAGCCCCAAATACTGCTCAAACGTGGTCTTTAAATCTTTGTTTGACTTATTCTAGTACATTTTCAGCATTCTAAACAATTTCTTGCCATTGCCTTCTCCTCCTATTTCTAACTCTTTTCCTAAACTTTCCCATGATTCTCCTTTGCATCTAAAAACCATCTCTTTCACCTTTCACCTTTGCCTCCGGTTTTTATGCAAATTGTAATCTTCAGCATCCTTTGTTGCAAGATATCTTTACCAAGTCTTCTTTTGTCCTTAATTTCTTGTTGAATAACGTTGTTTCACCATGGTGTTTGCCTATCTCCGGTATTTATACAAATTAAATTATTTAGAAAAATTACAGCTTTTTATATATTATTATTTGTCACCATCGGAATTCTTTAAACTGCCACTCAGATTTTTTGGCATTTTCAGTTAATGTTCAGCATCCTTTGTTGCACGATATCTTTGCCAAGCCTTCTTTTTCCCCCTAATTACTGTTGCCTAATAACGTTGTTCCGTGATGGTGTTTGTCTCTTCATAGTGACCCTTTGAAATACTCCAGATTTCTAATGCAGCTCCGATTGTAACTTCTCACCACATTAGCTCCAGGTGATTCGACATAAACCTAGTTTTATTCAGTTTTATCATGTATTTATTTCGTCTTGAAACTTTTTTTCGTTCTAATTTCTTTTTAACTTGTAACTTCTGACACTCATAAATGCTTTCTTCTTTGTTATTTTTTTTTTTTTGTTGTTGATTCGCTTTTATCTGGAGATCTATAAGATTTCTTCCCAATACAGAGTTATAAAATGTCAAACTCGCCACAACACCTTTAGAAAATATTCAAAGAAAGCAAGTAAAAGCTAGATCTTTACTTCAGCAACAACTATCGTCCCTTAACACTGCTCTCCCAAATCTATAAACTGTTCACAAGAATGATAGCCAAAAGGATAAACCACAAACCACAAGCTAGAACGATACCAAACAAGAAAGCAAGCCGGTTCAAATCACACGAGCGTAATATTATTTCCTACAATAAATTTTTATAATAGATATAAAAACATTAAAAGCATCAAGCAATCATGTAAAACGGTAAAAATTCAAATTACGTATGATAAACATGGAACAACATGCATTATATAAGCCATATCTCTCTAAATATACAAGCAAATTCAGCTGTTTTCATGGCTGAAACGTAATTGAACTGATTTACAACAATACGATAATAATAATTAATTAACTATTCTATTCGAATCCATTTATTTAAATTACCTTATTAAATCTAATCAGGGCCGCATTAATCTAATGGAGGCGTACCTAAATTATGTATGTGAAATTCAACGACGATATCACAGATTGATTAGTGAATACGTGTTGGTCTTTCGAATATGTGGATATTGGATACGTTGTGATTAGTTATCAAGCTTTAGTTTGTTTGTGTTTTGTTTGTTTATCAGTTTTGCTCATTTATCTGAACGACAACTCTAAAACTTTTTTAAATTTTATTTCAACGGACTAACCACACTGCAAATGCAAAGATGTATTCGAACGAGAGTCTTAAGATCAAAATCCACAAAGGATTTTTATTTCGGCTAGGGTTAAATGGATTTTTTAACTTTCTTTTTAATTTTACCTTTTGATTTTTTAGTTAATGACCCTTGTAAAACCTTCAAAGTTTCAACCCTTTCAAAGGGCAATAGAAAAACAACAAATTTGTGATTTTATAAATAATTTATTGCTTAAAGTTGCTTACATTCTTGGCAGTTAAATGTATTTTTATACGTAATTAATATACAGAGTTGTTCGAAAATTAAATGAATGAATAAATAATTTAATTTTTTAAATGAAAACGTAAAGTCATTAGTGATTGATTGGTCATAGTTGCAATGAAATAAGTTTCGAAATTGCTAAAATCTACGTGTAGGAGAGGCTCTAAATGCGGATAACAATGAAATGTGTTGTTGTTTTGGCCAGTGATAAGAACTCTGTGCTAAGTATGTAGTTTAATAATTTAAACTCGAAGGATATCACTAAATTGACGATTAAAAGAAGCTTAAGGATTAAATGAAATAATTTTTAACCGCTAAAAATTTCAAAAAATTCCCAAAGGGTTAAAACTTAAAACTAAACAAAATTAAATAATATTCGTTAAATTAAAGCGTTTAAAAATTAATAAACATCAGGACCCAAGTTGTCACAAAACTGTTTCATACTGCAGTTGTACGTTAAAACCTCGTAGCTCTTATAATTCGCCTCCTTTCCATTATGTGGAATGGCCATTCCTTTATATGGTGAAAAACTAGGATAAATTTTCCCTACTTGTACCTCCATTTCGTGATTAACTCGTCCTATATTTAGAACTGTTTCGGTTTCCGTTCCACCTACTACTAAATGACAGTTCGTTAACAGATGCATGTCTTCGTTTTTCGTTGGAACCCAACGATAGCTTTGTGGATTTCTACTACACAGGATCTGCAAGAAAAAAAATTCATCGGTTCGGTGAATAAATTTCCAAAAGTTTGAAACTTTAATTTTAATAACACTCTTTTAAATATGTGTAAAATTCAACTGCGTAAAATTTGGCTTGAGTTTTGACCTTTACACCCACAGTTTGAAGCGTAAAAAAATCGAAAAGGAAGCAAATCAGCAAATACTGGAAATCCTAATTTGGACCTTCCTCAGTTTCCTGTCCTTATTACTTATTTTTACGCACAGTCGTTGAGGCGTTAAACCCAAATGGAGTAAACAAACGGATGCTTAAATTTTTTATTAACTTTCCCTACGTCAGATAGGCTTCATCAAGCGTTAAAATTAATTTTTTTACGAAATTTAATCTCCCGTTGCGATTTAATCATCTTAACCATTAAATTACGTGAAAAATCAAACAAATAAAGCACAGGCACACGAAGTACAAACCTCGATTAGTATTCAAATTTTATGCATTGCACTGGCTGATTCTCTATTGCCATAATAAATTATTGATTATCGAATAGGAAACAAAGTGATCGACCTATTTAGCTGAAAATAGGCCACTTGGAGGTCATTTCATTGATCCGAGTATGTCGCTGAAGGGTTTGAATTGTATTTGTAACCCTCTGCAGGCATAAAGGGGGATGCTGTTAAGTGCGATCATTCGTGAGAGGGCTTTATTGACGTTATTAAACATTTAGGTGAAATTAATATGTAACGAGATCCGATGGATTGGGGTTAAGTGAAATATTGCTGTATTTTCAGTTAATTTACTCGACGAATTGTTGTATTTTGGGATAATAAAGGGATAAAAGAATGCAAAATCAAAATGCAACATGGAAATCTCGTCATTTAAATAGAAAAAATGTAGTTTGTTGCAGGAGCATGTTGAGGTAACGTAAAGAAAATGTGAGAAATATTGTGATTTTAACGAACTCACCGTTAAAAATTTTATAGCAATTAAGGAGTGTCTGTACCTTTTTGTAATGATTTCGTTGAGTGTATCAGTAACGATTCTCTTACTGTTTGAGGCGAAAATCTGCTAATTAATCTGGCGGGTTTATTATGACCAAGCTAAAAAAAAAACCTTATTTTTATTTTTGACAAACTCTACTGAACAAAATGGGTTTGTAACATAAACAGGAAGGATTTTTATCTTCGTCAAGATTTTTTATTTCAATCCGGTTATTCAAATTCTTTTTCTCTATTAATGCCGAATTTCACTTACATCTTTAGGTCAGCTTGAACTTCTTTACAAGATTTTTTACTTTGTTAATTAAAACTTTACTGAATTAACGCGAAATGCTATGATTAAATCCTGCAATTACAAACTTAACAATTTTAAGGATGTTGCCGGCGCTTTCTGTATTGAAAGGACTTAAATATGAAACTGAAAAAGATTTCAGACATTCGTTAAATTAAAATTACTTTGAAAAGGACAGAGCAAAATGATTGCGGCGACTCAAAGTAACATAATCTGAATCCCTTTAGATTTTACGTGTCAATCCTCCTTCTATCAGTAAATAATAAATAAATCTACAATTTATTTGGCTAAACGCAAACATCTCCCAAGACACTTCCTTTCACTTTGAACAGCCGTTCTTCGATATGTTAATTAAACATTTCTACAAATTTACATGGACAGTCATTTGGTTTCAAATTCGGTTTAAAAGTTCATGGTTTTATGCAGGAAAATGTCGAAATAACGAAATTCAACCAAGAGAATCAGATTTTCGACAGAATTTTCTATTTACAGTAAGAGTTTGTGTGATTTTTAAAACGTTTTTGGAGAATTTATAAAGAAAGAGCCACTCAATTTAGCACACTATTATAAATCATTTTGTATACGAGTTGTCCAAAGTTAGGGCTTGCTAAACTTTACAATCACATTTTGGGGTAATAACTTACCCTATGTAACTACTTAAACTCGACGCCTACTAAAAGTTAAATTTATTTCCTCCTTCTGCTGGTTTAAAATTGACTTACGTCTCCAAAAATTCTTCAGCAACGTTTCGGCGTATTCATTTTCGTTCGACTTATTCGCTGTGTCGTCTCGTTCTAGCTCTCTTTAAATGGAACCTTATTTCGAGTTAATTTCGAGAACTTCGGCGCGTAACTGATAAACAATTACATGAAAGACTCACACGTGAAATTTTTTTAGAAAGAAATTAAACTGATTAATGTGTTTGTAAACTGGATAAAATGCATCGAATTGAACTAGTTACAGCTTTTGTTTCCGGTGCGTTATCACACGAAAGGTTTTCCTGCGGAATTAACTAACCTATTCTGTTTGTTCTTGTGCAACGATCTGGATAAATAACACTTCATAAAATTTCATTGAAAAACTCAGACACAGTCTATTAATTTACAGAAATTAGGGCTAAATTTATTTGTTAGGGAAAATAAAATAAAAAAAATTAGAAGGAATTTCAATATGATTCATACGTTTGTTTGTTTGGAAGTAAACCTAAATCATGTGTTTAAATAGAGAGTTCAAACATTGTAACAAATAAAGGTTGTAATTCTGTTAATTACAAATTAATATAAAGTTGTATCGGGAGACATTTGAATGATTTTTATCAAATGCAGAAGTATTCCTCTGCAATACAGGAATTATTAACAAGGGACGATTTTTTATTACTTCTGGGATTTACTACCATTTCATCTGTTTTGACTTGATGATGCATCATTTAGTAGCACAAATAATGGTATTAATTTGTAAGAAATACAAAAATCTGATTGGTTTAGGCGTTCTTTGATTTAATGGTTGTAAACGATAAACTTAAAATTGTGTTAAACGTCTAAGGCTTATTTATTAATAAAAATCCAAGAATAGTTTCTTGTATTTTGTTGCTAAATATGTATAAGGGTAGCTTGATTTAATTCAAAAGTTTGGAGAGTTTAAAGCTCAAAAATTCATACATAGAAGTTAAGCTTGAAACCTGTTAATTAAATACACAGTTTAAACATTAGCGAAGTTGCATCATTGCAGTTAACTTTATTTAATGCATTAAATATAAACATTTAAAATGGTTTTAAACTTTCAGATGAATATTTTTCAAAGTTTGTTATTAAAAGTTCCAGAACGCGCCTGAACAGAATTGTTCTAAAATCAGAATGTAAGTAAGTAGCCTAACCTAAACTTACGATTTGCTAGGCTTAACAACTGGCATTTGTAGGCAATTATGTACGTTAAATAATGTTTAAAATTTATTTCCCAAAAGGGTCTAAAATTACACATCCACCAAACGAAACAAATTTGTTTACGACATTCTAACTTCTCAGTCTAAATTTCAAACATTTTTAATTTCCTAAATTAGCAGGATAACTTTATGGAGACTTCAGTTTTAATTTCCAAAATTTTTAAAATACAACGCGGCAGAAAAGTGAGCCCAGTATGCAAATTGAGTAACGAGTTGTTGGACCGAAATCTAATTAAACAAGAGCGTTTGTAATTAGTACCAAACAACAGGTCTGAGAAGTTCTGGAGTTTATTTATTTGGGGTTTCTTTTTCTACAAAACAACTTTCAGCTGTTACTAAATTTCTTGAAACTGCACAGGCCAAAGGCCTAAGCTTCAGCCAGAAGGATAGAAAACCGATTTGAATTAAAAGGTGAGAAATGTGAAACTGAATGTGCAAGTTGTCATTAACTAAGTAAAAGAAGTTTTTAGAAGTTCAGAACAAAGCAAGGACAACAAGGACAAGGAATAAATAGATTAAAAATTCTGTGTTTTGTGACAATATTTGTTGTTACACCATTGGTTTTTAATAGTATATGTAGTTGATGAATCTTAATGCCACTCAAATGAGTCTTAAAATGCATGAATTCAAATTTTAAAAATCAATCACTTGCACCAAACCAAGGAGAAGCTGAAAGTTTTAATTAAATGCATTTTACCAGTTAACGCTTCATCCTTGAACGTAGTTTATGAATCTGAATGTCAAAAAAAAACTTAAAATGCGTGGATCCAAATTTTAAGAACTTTCGTCTAATTAATTGCAGAAGATTCATAATATTAAGCCTCTGCGTTTTTTTTTAAATGAGCCGAGGCTCACTTAACAGTTTTATTTAAAATTAAACTTTTATAAACTACATCAGAAATGTGCAAAAAGGCGAGTTGTTTCGATTTAGGTACATAGGGTGAGGTAAGGGAATTTGGCAGTATAGGTAACTTGGCAGTAATTTTTAATTTCTGCACTGCTAACTTCCCTGACTACCTAGAAGTTGAATAATTTGCTAACAAATGCAGTAGGCTGTCTGCTTTTGTGCAACCACGCAGCTCCACCTTCTAATCAGTTTAATTTGAAAACAAAGTTAAAAGTGGCGGGTACCAATAATTGTTTTGTGTTTTCGTAATGCTTTAAAAGTGATGTTTTACGATTTAATGTTGTTCACAACGCAAGTAGGAAATGTACAGTCGTACAGTGTAATAAATGTAGCTGTAAGTACATGAAACACAGTTTTATTTGGTATTATTTTCATAATTTTATTTTCGTTTGAATAAAAGCAGCATCCTTAAGAATATGAATCAGTTTCTTAGAAAAATGTTCGGACTTAATGGTTATGAAAATTTAGAGCTAACTATCAATTTATTTACTACTTTGAATGTTAATATTTCATTGTTGTAATACTAATTTTGATGCTTAACATGATGTTCTAATCGTGATTTAAGAAGAAAAATTGATGCAATAGACCGATTGCTAGAGGTTCCCTATGCTCCAAAACGATCTGATGAGACGGCTGCAGATGATACTCAAGAGGAAAAGAACAAAAAAAGGAAAAAGGGAAACAGAAAAAAGAAACGGAGAAAAAACCAATAGTGAATAAGGACTCTTCTACTAAGTGTCTTAATCCACAGGTTCACTGGATGAAATCGAGTAGACTGATCTTAACGGCATGTCTGGCGTCTGCAAACTCTAAAATTTACCAAATCAAGGAGAAGGCAATTCTACACAAGAACCTGTACCCGGATGTTCTTCACGACGTAAATTAAAGAAAACCGACGACGACTGGGAATGTGGTGTATGTTTCCTTATGTACTCAATGGACTATAAAAAGAAAACAGGGGCGAAGTGGGTACAGTGTTCGTTTTGTATGGTTGCTTTGCAAGTACTCGCACTTGCTAAGTGGCAGTTTCTAGCCTTGTGATACAAATTACTATTCCCGGCGCCATTTTGAGTCCGGAAAGTGAGCTATTACGGTATCAGAGCCGGAAAGTGTTGTCAAGCAACACTTTCTGGACTGTTATTTTATGCACCCAATCAGAGCCCGTAAAAGTGTAACCAAGCCACACCTACCGGCTTTGACACAGTAATTGAGTAATGTCACATGTTGACGTTTTGAAAAAGTGTCACATGTAAAAATTAAAAATTTAAATTGTTTACAGTATGAAATAAACTACATAACGACATTCATCCGTGAACTCTTTTTACAGTACTCGTTTCGAGTTTCAAGACTCGGCTCCTTTCGTCGCCTCGTCTTTAAACATCTCACTCGTACTGTGACAACACTCTGGCCACAACCGAGCTACCCCAAGGCACTACAGTAACATAGGGCGTTACAAACTCTGCGCGAAACTGCCTGTACAGATATAATATTTTCAAAGAGTTTTCTATTTATGAAGAAACCGACTCCATGGATGGAATCATCTTGTGTTCCCACTTCGCATATCCCCACAATATCCCAGTTGATTCTTTGTAATTCGTTCTCTACTTCTATGAATCTTTCTTCTGATATTAAGAATCTGACATTATAGGTTACAATCTTCAATTTTATTTTATTGTGGGATGGTGGTTTCTTTGTCAAATTTTTATTCCCCCCCAGATTTCAAGGGACAGACTGACGAGTCAGTGTGAGGTTTAGGGTTTCGCAACCCTACTCACCTAGAGACCATACTGATTTACTTCAAAATTTGACATGATAGCACCGTTGAAAGGGGTATTGGCTAATAAAATACCAAGCTAGCCATGCGTGTTGGCGAATTTGGGTAATAGGATATAGGAAAGTAGGATATGGTATGGATGGGATGTAAGGGATGTGACATGATTTTTTATCCAGGGTAAGCGAAGGGGATACGAAAATCAAGGCTCGCGAAGGCAGGGTCGCTTCCCTGAAGTGGGCCTGTCTCTTATAGGGATCGTAAAAGATTGTCCGTCCGTTACCTCTCTAAAATTTAGGATGTGCTAATTTATAGTACTATCAATTAAATTGTTAATTACGCCTATTTTTTATATTTTTGAAGTATTTGAATAAAAGTTTGAATTTGTTTGATAACACTGCTTCAGTGTACGCGTCTGCAATTATTTTCATTATCATGAATTAATAAAATATCCAAGAATAGTGTTTCATTATTGTTTCAATTTCGATTCTAAATTCTAATTAATTTATTGAAAGTATTATTATATGTAGTTCCATTTTTTTTTTAAATATGTGTAATTGTATTAACTACTTAACGTAAAAGAAATAGGTTTCAAATTTAATTTTAAATTTTCTAATAGTTACTGGGTTTGTTATTAGGTTATTACTATTGTACCAAAAATTTTGGAATATAGTTACTCTGTCTTTTTATTGAAAAAATGTATTTCAGCATCAATTGTTAAAAATTAATAATTAAACAGGTAAATCCACCTAGTTATAAGAACAAGGCAAACGTCCAGAGGATATTCAAAATTCTTGTTAAAAAAAACTTTGTCGGTTCAAAACTTAGATTAAAATCAATTAATTTTAGAGATTTTCTCTAAATATGTGAGTTATTAAATTTCTGTTGGAATTAACAAGAAAATTTGGTGTACCTAGTTGATTTTTTTAAAGGAATATTTTGTTAAGCTTTAGATTGTCGGTTAATAGCTGTAATTCTGCATTTTTAACAATTAAGTTGCTTATATCGGTTCGCAATTTGTGTAAAATTTTATTTGTTTCACGAAATCGTTGTAATATTATGGCTTTATGAAAACCTTCTTTTATGCTTTAATTTTGATTATTTTGAAATGAAACGTTTGAAACCATTAAATGAGAATGTTTTTACAGCGAAGCTAAACTGACCAATCAATGGTATTGTTTGCAAACGAGCTGAAATGTACTGGATTAAAATATTTACTGATTTTATTTTCGATGGCATACCTAGAACGCTTACCGTAGATTTAATTAAAATGACTGTTTTGCTTTTTTACTTTCTGTTAACGAGCTTGGATTAATATGTTTTCATTATAATGCTCCCAAAAGCACGGCCGCTCATATTATTTATCTGCATTCAAATAATTGTTAAAAAATAAAACTATTCACTAAAATGTGCGAAATTTCCAAAAATTTTAGAAATTGGGCACACAGAGCAAAAGAAAATTTATTGTTTTATTCTTACCTTAACATTTGTGTCTGAGGTATAAACACCCCCTAAAGCGGTAACTTTAATTGTTCTGGAACCTTTATAAATAGTAGCAGGTAACAATCCGATATTTTTAAAGAATCCCTGCCCAACATAAATAGGTTTTCCAGATTTATCAGTGCCTGCTTGAATGGCATCGCTCGGCACAGCACCGGTATATTCCCTCCAGTAATAATCTGAAATTCGAAATTTTCCAGCGTTAAGCTCAAGCAAAATACGAAAACCGCCGTGTAATACGAAGATTTTCCCACCTGTTATATCTCCTGACTCAGCAGCTGACACGTTAACAATATTAAGGGCAATTACGGCATTCGCAAGAAATAGGGAAACCAACAAAGCCCTCATGTTGCCGTCTCGGGATTTACTCGACGTCTGAAATTAATTTTCCTCTCTGTTTCGTTATTATCACAAAAATAAAATTTATAGATCAAACAAACTTAACGTTTTCTGATATATATTTAGATACAAATCAGGTTAAGTTTGTTTACAGGTTTAGAAAACTCGGTCGTATATTTGAAAGTATTTGAATTTTAAGAATTTACAGAAGGAAATTCGATATCAATGTGAATTATGATGGAAACTGCCTGAAATTAATGGATATTTATACTGTAACCGTTTTACATTAAATTTGAAAATTTGAAACGGAAATTAATCCTAATTTGAATAACAATGAAATGTAAACATTTGTCTTACATAACCTTCTGGCTCAAAGTATAATCACAGATTTAAATTACATCCCACCAAGTTCAACTTGCTAACCTATCTTTAAATTTGATGCCGTTTTATTTTCGTATGCCATAATGCTTTATTTTTATTTATTTATTTATGAACAAACTGTTGTTGTACAAGGTAATCCTTAAGCCCATATGGATTTATGGGATTCAGCTGTGGGGCACCGCAAGTAACTCTAATTTGGAAATCTTACACAAAACAAAGTACTAAGAATAGTAGTTAACGCCCCCTCGTATATTCCCCACGCCATAGTTGCAAAAGACTTGGCAATTTCTTCGATTAAAGAAGAGATTAAGCGGTTTAGTGTAAATTACAGTATTGCAACTGAAGTGCATCCTAATGCGCTTGCAAGAAGTTTGTTTGAAAGCACTGGTGAAGTGAAACGATTAAAACGATTCAAGCCCAATGACCTAAAATGGACAAGTTTAATTAGGATTAGTAAAAATTTATACTAAGTAATCCAAGTTGTCATAAAATCCTTATTAGGATATATACTGAAGGGGAGCCTTCGCTGGAAGTATCTCCTACATGTTAAGTATTATCTTTTTTTTTATGTAAATAGTTACAAAAATGCCGAATTCGATATTATGGAGTAGGGACATTACAAATAGAATCAAAAGATATATACCTATACAATACCATCTTTAAAAGTATAGTAACGTATGGAAGTAAAGCGTGGCAAATAAATAAAGATGAGAAAAAGTTAGTAGCCACAGAAATGGATTTCTTAAGAAGATCAGCAAGAAAATCAAGACTAGAGAGAGGGAAACTAACTGTAGAATTAGGGAAATTATAAACATGACGAACACCATAATCCAAACCATTAGTGTGGTATGGCTATGTACAACGGATGGGAGATGAACGACTGCCAAAAATAATCATGGAGTGGAATCCACGAGAAAGAAGGAAAAAAGGGCCCCCACCAAAAACATGGAAAAGAGGAATCACAAAAGCAATGTCAGAACGAAATTTGATGCTGGGAGATTGGAAAAACAAAAAAACCTGTAGACTGGATGCTGTAAAGCGACGACAGACGCTATAAAAACGGCTATATATACCGTATATACAGAGTGTAACAAAAAAGTGGGCCGCTACTTCAGGAGCGTATTATACACTTCAAATTGAAGAAAAAAGTTCATATAAACATAGGTCCAAAAATCAACCCTTTTCATGTTCCAGTCATGTTTGTTTTTATAGTTAAATAATAATAACTAATGAAATGTTATTTTATTTTCAGATATATTAAAATAAAATATCTGAATACAATGCAATAAAATAAATGTGAAAGAAAACAAATATCAGAGCAAATGTTCAAAGTCACCGCCTCTAGCCAAAATCTCTCTACTATACTGCTATAATATCATTTAAGTGTAAACACAAACATGACTGTAACATGAAAAGGGTTGATTTTTGGACCTATGTGTATAAGAACTTTTTTCTTAAATTTGAAGTGTATAATACGTTGGTGAAGTAGCGGCCCACATTTTTGTTACACCGTGTTAGGTAATGCTTCTGTCAAACTTTAGGGGTGGGTTTGTAACGATACAAAATTCTTATACCATTTTTTTTTTAGCAGGTAAAACATTAACAAGCCCCATTAACATACAAATAAATATATTCACAAAATATTTCTTTGCTTCAATGCACTTTGATAAAATCCCGAACCCGAAAGTCGAGAATTTTTCTTAATTTTTGTTAAGAGAAAATTTCGTCTTTATGTGGAAACCTTGCAGATAAAACGCTAACAAATGGTATTTACAAAATTATCTTTGGTTTGATGTGTAGAACATTGATAAAATAGCCATCCCGAAAAACGAGAGATTTTTTCAACTCTTTGATACTGGAAAATTTCAACTTTAAATTTAAGCATGTAAAAGGTCGAAAGCAGTGGTTGGAAGTAATGCATTACTGTAATTAAATTACTTTTTTCGGTAATGGGTAATTTAATGCATTACTTTTTTCTCTAAGCAATTGGTAATGGGAATGCATTACTTTTTTGAGAGTAATGTAATGAAAAAATGCATTACTGTTGCCATTACATACTTTTGTATTTAACAGAAGACTGAAGAAATAGCCATGACATCAAAAATTTTTAAAGAAGCAATTTTCGGAAAGTTCCTTCCTACAAGTCTATTTATTTATACATTGTTGTCGACACATGGAATTCACTCAAACAATCGGGAACCGCTGACGAAGCGTTGATGTCACTCCGTCATTCGCATATATTTTTCACTACGTTATTGTTTTATTTTATTTTATCTTCAGTTTAATTCAGGTTCTAATTCAGTACAAGCATTTTATCACTCTTCAGGTGATGTGGCTATAATACCACAGCGTTATATGGCGACAAAGTAATGCCTAAAGTAATGCATTACTTTTTTCGGTAATTAATAATGGTAATGAATTACTTTCTACAGAAAGTAATTGGCAATGATAATGCATTACTTTTTTGACTGAGTAATTAGTAATTGTAATGCATTCCTTTTTAAAAGTAATGTTCCAGTCACTGGTTGAAAGCCTAATTAAACTAACAAAAGTTTGCTTGGTTTGAGCCCCTAGTTATTTGATAAAATCCCGACACCACAGACCAAGGCATTTTTAACAATTAGTGACGAAAAAAGTTCGGTTTTTGTTTGTTTTCAGGAATTTCCTCAATTTCAGAAATTAAAGCTATACTAGTTTTATTTTAAAGGAAATTATCGATGCATTACTGGAACCTGGCTATATTTAAGTCAAATTTGTAGAATAAGCAACAGAAGCAGAGAAAAGTCATTAAAACCATTTTAAAAAATTGTATCATTTTAGTTGTTTAGAAGTTTTGAGTTTCAGTTCTTCGACTGTTCAGCTCTAAGCTGTGAAGCTGTCGATGTTAATAGTTAAGGCTGAAATTAGTTGGAAAATCTCTGAATTAAAATTTTCAGTATTAAGGTTCATAGTTTTAACTGAAAATTTTAGTCTAATTAGTTATGAATTCAGAACTTTTAGTTGAATTGTTAGACCACAAATTTTAAAACCTTCGGCTTTAAACCGTAAAATCGAGTATCAAATCAACATGCGAACTATAAAATTTTCAGTTTTCTGCAATCTTAAATTTAGATTTGTAATAATAATCGAAACTAAATTAATTGCAAGGCTTTTATTTTTTACTAAAAAATTGTTAGTATTTTAAAGGTTGGTTAAAATTTGATTATCAGAACTGCATTTTCTTCAGTTTTAAAATACAAAATTTTGATTTAAGCAATTAAAATTGTGATTGTAAAACTTAAATCTGCATGTTTTTAAATTCCAAATCGAAAAGTAAAATGCTAATACATTGAAGGTAGAAATTGCGTTCTGGAATACTGAATACTAAGGTTAAAATCTAGATCTTCAGAGTTGAAATTCAGTTTTTTATGAAATTGAAACTCTGATCTCGTTGTAAATGAGAGATAAATTCCGAATTTTTTATAAATGTAAGAATTACAATATCTCGGATGCTATCAATTATAACTGAAAACCACACGAATGAAACCTGGCTGCATTCAATGCAATTCTGAGGTATCAAGAGGAAAGGCATAGTGAAATTATCGATCTAGATAACTAAAAAGCCTGGTTGGTATGAGGATTCATACCTTTTACAAAATTTGACTCTTGAGTTCACAATAATTTTCGAAAACGCGAGGCCGATAGGACGAGGAATTTTATCTTAATAACAACCCTTAAGTCATAAACAAAATTTGCAAAAGAATGAGGAAAGCAAGCACATACTGAAGAAATATCAAAAATCTCAAAAGCATACTAAATGTTAAATAAAACAAATATAAACTAAAAACAAACCGAATGCAAACTAAACATTAAAAAATATTTATTTTACCTTAAATAACTTACACTTAATAACTTAAATACACAATTTGTTTTGATAACAACAGATGTTTGTTCTTCAACCGTTGCATGAAAACCAGAAGAATGGTTTATATGAGCCTATATATATCATTATAATTTAGTTATCAGACAAAAACAGGATGTTTTTTTTATTAATGTTAGGTTTAGGAAAACCAGAACGTTACTGTCCTCTTGTTGATTAATTAAATCTTCTTTGCTTATTTGCCACAGAGTAACGGAAAGTATGGGATGATTCATGTAATGATAACTATTTAGATGGGAATTGCTCGCCTTTTTGAATATTTTCCTGCTGTAACTCGACTTCCTTGTTTAAAGAATTTAAGTAGATTATTAAGGAACTTAAGTAGTGGATTTTTCGGTAGTTGTTAAGTGAGTTTTGACTCGTTTTAAAGAAAACTGACAGATTTAATTCGGAGTCTTCAGTAATTAGTTAGATGAAGGTGGGTGCTCATGATTGATCTTTAAAATTTAAATGCGTGCGTTGTTAGATTCATTTGAGTGGCATTCAGATTCGTCAACCACAAATGTACCTATAGTATTAACTGTTACAAAGCAGTGGCCAAAATACGTAGTTTTCAATGTAGAAAATAAAAGTTACTTTTAAGAAAAGAAAAACTCCAGAATTTCTCGGACTTGATGCTTGATGTTACTCACAAAACGCTCGTGTTTAATTAGATTTCTATCCAACAACTCGTTGCTCTATTTGCATAGCGAGTTTGCCTCTCTGCCGTGCTATATTTCAAAAATTTGGGAAACTAAAACTAAAATTTATTCTGCCGTAAATTTAAGAATTTAATAATGTTTGAAATTTAAACTGAGAACTCAGAATGTCGTAAACAAAATTGATTTGTTTCGTTTGGTAGATGTGTAATTTTCAACTCTTTTGGAGAATAAATTTAGACTTTGTTTGTTGTCAAGTCTGCTAGGTAGGCTACTTATATTCTGATTTAAAAATAGGTCTGTCTAGGCAAGTTTTAACAACAAGCTTTCAAATGTATTCATGTAAAAGTTTAAAAACGATTTATATGTAATGCAATAAATAAAATTAACTGCTATGAGGCAGCTTTGTATTTAAACTATTAATTAAGAGGGTTTTTATTTCTTTGAATTTTTGATTTTTGGACTTTGGGCATTCTGAACTTCTGAATTAAGTCGAACTTTCCTTCAACACTTTGAGCGAGAAGATACAAATTCTTGTTAATTAATTAACAAGCCTTAATTACTACACAATTTTACTTTTGTTGTTTAAATCAAAGATTGCGTAAACCAATCAAACGTTTGTATTTCTTGCAGATATATAAAATTATTTGTGTTTCCTAGTGGTCCACCACCAAATTAAATCCGATGAAATGAAAGAGAACATTATTTCTGTAATGAAAAGGTGGAATTCTTCAAACCCTACGCGTAATACTTTTGTTTGAAATGATACAAGCTTCAGTTTATAATTTAACAAAGACGAAGCTGTTATTAATAAAAATGTTTGAACTCTTTGTCTAAGAAACTTTATTAAAACATATAAATAACTTTGGGTTGGTTTCAAACAAGCAATTTTAGAAAATGCGTTCGAGATTCAGAACAATATTTTCTATTTTATTTTCATTACCATAATTTCAGTCCTGATTTCTGTAAATTATACATAAATATAGTCCTTTTGAGCTTTTAAAATGACATTTTATGAAGAATTTTAGTACCTAATCCAGATCGTTGCGCAAGAACAAATAAAACAATTTCAGTTAATTCCACAGGAAAACGTTTTATCTAGTAACCGGGAAATAAAACCTATAAATAGTTTAATCTGGTGCATTTTATCCTGTTTACGAACACACATGTGACAAGAAAATACAACACACTATTACTCTGGATTTTAACTAAGAACTTTAAATGTTTGCCACAATTTTAAGTTTATTGTTTAGAATTATTAAATTAAAGATCGCGCTGACCACAGACAATTTTGTATTTCTTGCAAATTAAGTGATGCATCACCAAGTTAAAGCAGCTGAAATACTATCTAGTAAATTCTGGCAGTAATAAAAAAATCGTTTTTTATTAATAATTTCAATATTTAAATTTTTCTTAAATAATTCTGAAACAAGCTAAAATTTATAATTAACCGAACTAGAACCTTTATTTATTAAAATATTTGAATTCGCTATCTTAGACGAAGCTTTATTAAAACACTTCATTTGACCATACTCCTGTCTTATTAACTATCAGTTTCCTTTTGACAAAGAAGAAAGTCGACCCTAAACAAACTACAATACACATAATAGAAACGCAAATTGGTATTTCTTTAAACAGCACTTGAACAACACTACAACATTAAATATTCGCCAATGAGAAAGATATAGACAACGAAAGAAAAAAATTAATCCAATTAATGCAAGAGTCTGCATGGTTATCTACCAAAACGAATCAAAAAACCACGACGTACCTATGAACATAAGAACAGCTATATCAGAAAAACAGAGATTAAGAAGGATCTGGCATCCTTACACAAAAGAAATTTTAATTATGCAGTACAAAACCTCAGGAGAATGTTGCGAAACTATAAAAACAACTCAGTTTAACAATATCTTCTGGCATCAACAAAAGCCATTGATTATTCCTTGTAGAAATCCACAAAACACATAAATCAACCAATAAAAGCAATTAAATGGGGAAAGAACTACGAAATTTCATTGAAGCGGATCTTACAATTAAAAAAGGGCCAGCGTTTGATTTGGCAACTGCAAAAAACCTCAAGAAACTTCCAGAAAAAGCAATAAAGGTTATAACGTTAATATTCAACGCCATCCTCAGAACATGACACTTTCCTGACCAACGGAAAGTTCCCGATATAATTATTATCATACCCAAACCAAGAAATCCTCCGCATGAGGTCAAATAATGATATCGACAAATAGGTCTGCTTATGCTATCGTATGATCAATAAGTCCTTGGGTCGCGGTTGCTGTGGATGTCACATTTCATGAATCCTAAACATTTTATATCCTTTGTACTGACAATTTACTCACTAAAGGATGCCAAGTAAAAGTCAATTACATAAAGATAATAAAAGTATATAATTTCAGAGATTACTTAAATTCCATAGCAACCGCGATGCAAGGACTTTTTGATAGTACTATATTATTAAAAGTCTTTGGAAAACCGTATTTTAAAAACCTGAGACCCAGACCGGAAGAGAAATATCAGTTTGGGTTCAGGTCAGAACACAGCACAATAGAGCAGATCCACAGGGTTGTTCACAACATCAATATAGCTTTAGAAGAAAAATACTGGACATAAGTCATGAGTTTGATAAGGTGTAGCATCAGATCAAACAAAGTTTACCTCACCCATTCTATAAAGTCATCACCTTAGTTATAGAACCTTTAGAATCAAACTCCAAGCAGAATAATATAATATACTTCATTATTATGGGGTGCCACAAGGTAGCGAGTGCGCTGCCTCCCTACCTATTACGGAAAATGTCTCAGTTGCCACATAGGCGGATGACACAGCTATACAAGCAACCGGTGCAGATCCAACAGTAGCATCCCAACACCTTCAACTCGATTTAGTGCAAAGTAGGTTAAAGAAGTGGTGCGTTAGCGCTAACAACAATAAATTAAGGAATACCACCTTTGCAATACGCCCTTCAGTCACTCTAAATGAACAACAGCTACCGCAAGCAGATAGTATTAGATATCCTGGAATACACCTAGATACACGCGACACGTGGAGAATCCGCATATGAAATAAGGGCAAATAACTTAACACACAATTTGGGAAGTTGTACTGTTTTATTGGGAAAAACTCAGAACTGTCGCTAACAGTCCAAAGTGAAACCAGCATGAACTCGTGGATTGCAGCTCTGAGCAACAACCAGCAAATCAACCGTTGAAATAATTCAAAAATTTCAATCCAAAATATTATAAGAATTATAACAAATTTAGTATATCACAAATGCTATATTACATCGAGACCTACGGATATAAAGTTGAAACAACAGTTAGAGAAAGTGCAGAATAGGTTTTTAAGATATTTTTAGTTTAAAAAGTACAACATGTACCCAAATTATAATATAGTGAGGACTGTAAATCTCCGTGAAGGTTCAGTATATGTAGTCTAGAAACTTTAGTATGATAATGTTCGCTTATAAATTGTTAAATAATTTTATCCGGAACTTTTATCACTACTGAAATTCAAAACTTCCTCCCGCTGTTTAAGGCCCACCACTTCATTTGCATTACCAAGCACATCGCTAACCCTAAAGTCTCCATTTTCAATTTTACTAAGTTCAGTCAATGAAACTCTCTCTGTTAGTGACTTAGATTTTGCACTGAATTTTCGTGATTTTAAAATTACAACAATATTTAAATTTAATTCATTACTACATATAAGTATGCAATCGGTTCATTTTCAGTTATCAGGCATTCAAACACCCATTAAATTAGTTTAGTGTTTATTTTTATTTTTGTATTCGTTTTTATGTTATTGTCTATATCGTTATGTTATCTCAATTAATAACACACAATTTTAAATTAAACTTATTTTGAAATGTATTGTACTAGCACCACATTGGGCTAGCCAAATAACTGTAGTGTAATCACAATAATTACATCTAACAATTTTTTTTTGAACTTATTAAGAAAATTAAATGTTCTGTAAATTGAATGTATGTGTGTGTTTGAAATATGTGTGTGTGTGTTTACATAAAATTAAATATCAAGACAACTCAATATCCAAAATTATTCCTGAAAAATAAATAAACACAACAAACAAATATAATCAAAATACTTGAACATTAATTGTAAAATCAAAATAAATTTAATGGTTATTTACGTGAGTTCTGGCTGTAAGAATTGTTTTGAAAAATTGCATCATCTTAAAGATTGATGACTTTTAAATTTAATTAACAAATAACAAATTAGATTTAAAACTTCTACAAAAATTTACATTTTATTACAATAAAGAAATATTAAATCATAATTTTAAATTCGATTCAATTAATTTTAAACAAATAACACTTATCTTAAACTTCAAAAATCCTTGCTTGTGCGGTTCCGTCTTGAACTTGGCAACGCAGCATAGCTGACCTCGTAGTTGAAGTTCAATCAGCTGACATTTCGTTTTAAAATGTAACTATTTAAAACTTTCTCCATCAGGTAAGTCTTTATTCATTTAATAATTGTCATTTTTTAATCACTTTAATGTTTATACTTGTTAAACACTTTATTTGGTTTTGCTCCTTATTTAATTCACTTTAATTTGTTGCAGGTTTATTGTTTGAGTTAAAATATAACCTCAAATTCGTCGTCGTAAATAAAACGATTTGTTCAACTTTAAAATCAATAATAGATTTTTATTAACAATTAAATTGTTAACACATAACAATTATTTAAACAACTTTGTTTAAGTTCATTCAAAGTTCACAATAACGTAAGTATTTTTCATTTATAACACAAAATTATTTTTATAAAAAAATAATGATTTTATTTATTTAATTAATTTATTAATTATTATTATTTCTTTGTTCCATTGGTTCACTTTAAAATGTCGTTTCTTTTAATTATATTTTGATTTAATTTCACTTCTCATTGAAAATTTTATTATTATTCTTAACTGTCAATAAATAATATCAGTTGGCCATAATTTTTATGGTTATGTTTTTATTTAGGAGCTACACAAACTAACGTGTGGTCACGTTGAAACTTTTGATACAACTGAAAACCCCTTCTTTTAATGTCAACCAATAGAATTCGATTATTAATTATACTTTAAAGTCAAATTTAATATCAATAAAATTTTCTTAAATCCTAAACTTAATTAAATCTAATATTAATCAAATAACTATTAATCAAATTACTTAATGCTAATTTTATGTACAGTGTTTTTATAAATTAACTAATTTAAATTTTACATCTTTATGAAACTAAAACTTCCAATTATTCTTGACTTATCTTATAATTAAAGGATTTTCAAAATCATTTCTAATCTTAATGAAAACTATACCAAAACACTATTTACAAAATTTAAAAACTAATTTTATTCTTGTCACTTTTTGTATTTTTTGCCTATTTTGGGCTTATTTCATGTACAAAGTTCTGACGTTTATCAAAATTTACATTTTGTGATTATTGTTATATTTTTAACTTTCTGTACTCAAAATATTATTATTCCTATAGTTTATATCATTTTACAGCTTTCTATCATATTTTTTTATTCGTATGAATTTTTCTAGTTAGTTAAATTTGAACATCAGTACACATATACTTAACAATAACTTATTTTGTTAATTTTTAAGCAATAATTTAACTTTATTTGTTATTTTCAGCATGGTAAGTGAAATTCTATGTTACCAAGAATCACAACATCCTGGAACATCTGCATCGTAACATAAAATGAATGAAAATTTGGATATCGAAAATTGTATCCTTTAACTGTCAATCTTTAACATAATTTTTAAGTCATATTCGTTGTGTATATTTACTTTACAGTACTTTTATATTAATTTACTAATTATAACAAAATTCTATAATGACTTTACCTGAAATTTATCTTAATATTTAACTTTATGCAATTTGTAAGTGTTAAATTTGTATATCGCAACTGTCAAAATTTGTGTAAATTGTATTTGTGTTAATTATGTAAATAAATTGATATTGTTTATAATGTTTGGTGTCTAAAATACACAACAATATATTTTTTTCTTACTATTTTTCTTTTATCCCCATGTAATTAGGCTATGCCTGTTTGGGAGCAAATAAGATAAAATAAAATAAAATAAAATATCCACAGTGAAGGAAGGGATAATCAGTTTTGTTCTATTTAATTTTCACTAACAAATAAATTCAGTCCGGATTTCTGTAAATTAATAGACTGTGTTTGAGTTTTTAAATGAAATTTTATGAAATGTGTTATTTATCCGTTCGTTGCACAAGAACAAATACGAGTAGAATAGTTTAGTTAATTCCACGGGAAAACGTTTTGTGTAATAACGCACCGGAAACAAAACCTGCAAATAGTTTAATCCAGTGCATTTTATCCTGTTTACTACAAACATTTTAATCGGTTTAATTTCATTGTAAAAAAAAACTGCACGTGCAATTCTTTCATGTGAACATTTATCAGTTACACGCTGAAGTCGTCGAAATTATAGCGCGAAATAAGGTTCCTTAACGAAAGCTAGAACCAGACAAGAAACAACGAATAAGTAGAACGAAAATGAATAAACGGAACCGTTGCTCAAGACTTTTTGGAGAAATAAGTCAATTTTAAACCAGTAGAAGGAGGAAATAAATGTAACTTTTAGTAGGCGTCGAGTTTGAGTAGTTACATAGCGTAAGTTATTACCCCAAAATGTGATTGTAAAGTTTAGCAAGCCCTAACTTTGGACAACTCGTGTACAAAGTGTTTTATAATAGTCTGCTAAATTGAGTGACTGTTTCTTGCATTGATATTGAGGTTCATGAACGTTCTTTGAATTTGCGTAACCGGATTCCAAAATAAAAAGTCCTGACCAACATAAAAATCCTTCCTTTTTATGTCACAAACCCATTTATTTTACAGAATAGTTTGTCAAAAATATAAATAAGGTAATTTGTTATCCTGGCCGTAATAAAATTTCCCGTCAGATTGATCGGGGGAGATTTTTCTGTTCTGTTTCTCCTTATTTTTACCTACTCGACGAAATAGCAACAAAAAGGTAGAAAATTACGTTAAATTTCTGAGATTTATTTATGTATAAGAATCCAGTCGAATATTAACCGTGATTAACTTACGTTAACAAGGCAAAATATCGTACCTAAGCCCAAAATACCCAAAATAAAATTAGTCGAATTAGTCTTTGGGGAATGACTTAATAAGCTTAGAAATCGTTTTAATATTACGACATCGTAAAGCTCTACCGGCTAAGTAAGTCCCTCACAACGCAGCGTCTTCAAAGTTAGACGTTATTAAATGATATTTCAGCGTACAAAGTGCTTTACTGCCTACTATGATGATGACGATGTTAATATTTAATGAAAACTAATACGATAACTTATCTAACTGTATGCCCCCGAGTTACGCCCATTTTATGAATTCTAGGAATATAAAAGTAGGAAATATTGGGGAACCTCGTAAATTTGTGCGTGTTTTGTTAACTACCAATTCCTCTTCTGATGAGATTACGCAATCTGTCAGGGTGAAAGCTGGACGAAGCCGAATAAAATCCTGTGAAATAACGAACGTTCATATCAAACAAGAGGGAATTTTAATTATCAAAGCGTGGGTGATTAAGTTGATTTTCAGAAAAAGTGTTAATTCAGTAATGGAATAAATGGGTTGTTTCCTTTGACTTTGACTGAATTTTATTGAAGATATTTCACTGATTTGTATGTGAATCACAAAAAACTTTACTGGAAGTTCTTTAATACAAATAAAATCAAAGAAAATTTGTATAATTTTAGTTTGTGTTTGGGTTAAAATAAATTAATAGAAGAACTGTTAAAGAATTTCTGAAGCATCACATATTTTCCTATAAACTGAAAGTTTTATCTCCAAAATTTCGACATATTATTATTTCTAAACTACGAACTATGAATTATTAGCAAATACCATAATTAATGAATGCATCTTGCACCTTGTCCGTCTTAATTTTAAAAGCCAGGCCAGGCTGGGATTTGATCTTGTGTTCTCTTGGTTGCAAAGCATTTCTCTGACCCACCAAATAATTGTAACAATTAGGTGAAACAAGGAAAGCATTATCAATGTGTTTAATATTCGAAAATTCTTTCGTTTTTTTTGTTAAGTTTTAACCTGTAAAATAAAATTTAAAAATCTATAAATTCGACGATTTTTTATGTGAGCTGGCAACACTGCAGACATCTGTATTGCATGGTTAAAGTGGGAGAGGATCCCTTTATCTTTGGAATATCTCAAAGCTTGTTAATTTTTCTTCAGTTCGAAATATTTACTTGGTTTTTAGCATTTTCAGCAAGGAAAGAAATCACAAATTTTCGATATCAGCATACTGTAAATTCAGGAACCCATCTGTCAATCGACTTTGATGACGTAAATCTAACAAACTAGCATTCTTAGGTTTCACTACAATTGGACCAAAAAAACAACAAAAAAGGAAGAAATTGGTTACAAAAGACAAATTACGACGCAATAAATCCAGGGATTTATCTTTATCTTCTGATTGCCAATCTTATCCTATCGTATTGGGTTACCAACCACTCACTTTCAGCATTTCCTTGAAATCCGTTTTCTAATTTCTGCCTTAGAATGAAGTACTTTAAGTGAGTCAAAGTTACCTTTGAAATTTGAAACAAAACCCCTTTTGTTTGTATTAACCTCAATTTCCTTCTTTTGTTTCAAACCAAGCTTAATTGTTTATTCGTTATTGGATTTCATTTGTTACAGTTTTGAAATTTCCATGGCCAACTCTGAAACTTGTTATTTAAAAAAAAAATACACAGAAACACTGCGAGTTTGGTACGAAGAATTCAATCGCAATTGAAGTCTTGAACTCGACGTAACCTAAATATTCAATTTTCCAAACGTACTTCAAATTCAGTCAACGTTCTTGTCTGAAGCATTCGAAGTGAAAAGTCAGGTAAGCTAATGCATGGTCATTGCACCACGTCGAGATCATTAACTGAAAATGTCTTCAGTTATTACACGCACCGGCATTAAGGTGTAGTTAGTCTTAATAACTAAAGTTAGACTTGTTACAGTTGACGTTTAATTTGTTTGTTTAACGTTTCTACGTCCCCTTTTGTGACATGCATTCATATTCGAAGGTTTCCTTTATGTTTTCCTAGAAGAACTTCAACTGAACGTTCTGCTTTAAATCGTTGACTTTGTGTGTTCTGTGTGTTTTGTGGTGGGTTATCACATATTGTATTTTCTGGATGTCCGTAATAAAAATGTCTTTTGTGAAATGAAAACTGTAAATTGATATAGACTTCAGGTTTTTATGGGATTTTTATTAAATTGAAGGCCAAAGGTGGGTTTAATAACGTCAGATAGTAAAAAGGCGTACTTTCGCCTTATTTCTTGCAAAATTTTGAGCAAAATTTAGCCCCTTTAAACTATTTTGTCAGTTTTGGAAATTCCACAGCTTGTCGTTTAGATCTCACCTTGAATTTGAAGCCAAATTTCAATCTGATATAGATTTGAAACTCAAAGTACAGAATTCGAAGGCGATGTTCGAAATACAAACATAATAAATTCGTATTTCACAGTTTCATTCTTTTACTTGACTTTATAATTAATCAGAAATCCCAATCCAAGTTAGGTTTTCAATCCTCTAAAACCATATTGGATCTTCACTGGGAATACTAATAAATTAGCCTTGCAGTTTAAAAGGTTTCAGCTTCAGTTTTTATATAAATTTGGAAGTTTTGAGTATTTACGAATTTTACCAGCGGGACCTTCACTTGGATTTGTATGCAAATTTCAATCTAAAATCGATTCTAAAACCAAACTGCTGAGTTGAAGTCGATATTTTACACTCAACCAGAATAAATTCGAATTTTGTCTCTTACATTCGATTTCTTATCTTCAGGATTTTATTTGGTTTGGTAATTAAGCTGAAATCCCAATCTAAATTAGGAATTTAATCCAATAAAGCCTTTTTGCTCTTGATTGGGAATTATACTTACCTTTGTAGTTTAAAAGGCGTCAGTTTTAGTTTTTATATCCATTTTGAGCGTTTTGAAGATTCACAGCTTGAGGGTTGGGTCCCATCTTACATTTGTATCCAAATTTGAATTCCAATTGCATTTGAAACTCAAAGTACAGAATTTCAAATAGATATTCTAAACTCAAACATAATAAATTCGAATTTATTGTTTTACGCTCCATTTCTCGGTTTCTGGCTCTTACTTAGCTTTATAATTAATCTGAAATCCCAATCCATGGCAGGATTTCAGTCTTATAAAACAGTTTTGGATCCTGACTAGAAAAGTACTTTGCCTTGAAGTTTAGAATTCTTGAGTTTCAGTTCAGATTCAGTTTCAGTGTTTGTATCAATTTTGAACCTTGGATTTGTATTCAGATTTTAATCGGAAAGCCATTTGAAACTCAAAACGCTGAATTTGAGGTGCAAGTTCTAAATTTGATGTAAATTTTAAATTCGAAGTTTCAGTTTCAGGTTTATACTTTGCTTCATTATTAACCTGAAATTTCAATCTTAAGTCAAGATTTTAATCCATTTTGGATTCTAATGTATTAATAATAATAAAGGTTCAATCGATTTTAACTAGAGTTTTTCTGTCCAGTTCGAAAGTTTTGAAAATTCACAGCCTGTTAGCGTTGAACTTGAAGACAAACTTGAGTCTCAAAAGGAGTTTGGATTCGGACCCAAAAATACGCTTGAATTTAAGCCCGAAGCCAAAAGTTTAAATTTATTCTCTAAAATTTGATTTTTATATTTCCAGTTTTAAGCTTGAACTTCACTTAATTAACTTCAAATCCCCCACATGTGAATCTCAAATTGATTTAAAATACAAAAAATACTGAATTGAAGTTGAATTTAAAACGTTGTTCTTTCAATGTTTGAATTTTCAATTTTAGGTTTGAATTTCTAATCCAGTTTTAGTTGATCAATTTTTTTTTTTGTAATTCACAGCGTATCAGGATGATCCTGCTTTGAATTTTAGACCACATTTGAATCTCGAATGCACTTGGAACACAAAACTGAATCTAAATTTAAATCTCAGGTTGTAAATTTCTTCTTTTAAATTGTAATTTTTAATTTCAAGTTTGGATATTGCTTATAATTAATTTGAAATTCAAATCCAGTTTGAATTTTCAATCCGTCAGTTAATCCGTTTTGAAATTTGATTAGTTTATAATTAACAGTTGACGTTTAAAAGGTTTCAGTTTCAGTTTTTGTATCCATTTTGGAATTTTGGGGCAATCACAGCTTGCCAGTGTGATCCAAGCCGACTTTGCATCTCACTTGGATTTCTGACTGTGAAACAAATCAGTCGTAATCCAAGGTTCAGAAGTTTCAAACTCGATGTTTAAATTGCCAATTTCAGGTTTGAATTTCGCCTGTAATTAACCAGCACTTCTAATCCAGGTTAGAACTTCAAGCCTGTAAGCCTTGTTTTGGACTTTGATTTAAAGTAATAATCAACAATCAAAGTTTGAAGGAACTGACTTCTATCGATCCTGGAATGCCATGTCCTTTACAGGGCGCTGACTGTTAATCCCTTATTTAAGCAGCTTGAACTTAAACGGATCTTTAAACCTATTCCAAAATGTCATAAATGCAAATCTGAAGCTAAACGTGGAGTGGGCAGTGAAGGAAAACTATATCCCATTTTAACATTGAACGTTGCAGTTCGGATTTTGGATTTAAATTTAAAGTCGGCCAATAGATATTCAAATGCGAATTGGTGATTAGAATCCTGTTTGAATTCAAACTGATAGAAACTGCGATAATAAATCAACTGAAATTATTTTGTAAATCTTCGAGAAGCAAAGGAACGGCTTAGATCGACGAATGCCGTGCTTAAACCTTGTTTCAAGATAGCTTGACTTAAGTCCTTGTTAAAATCCGTATTAAAATATTGAACCACAAAAGGTTCGGAATTAAATCTGGGCTTAAAAATGGTTAATAAATAAATAAATAAATCTTTATTGCCCAATAGGAAAATCCCATTTACAGGCCAATATAACATCTGAATTAGCTAAATACGTACATTGCAGCTATATCGTTTACTAAACTAATATGTGCAACTAACATATCGGGTTATTACTATAATAGTAATCTCAAACTTCGGTAATTAGTGCAGCAAGTGTACAACAATTTTTTAATGTTTATTGTTAGTGATAGATCAACTCTCGATTCATGGTTGATAATTGTGATTAAATCCTGTTTGTGTTAATATTTCAAAGCCGTTGGCGAATGCTTTGGAACTGAATTGGAAGTGGATTGGAACTGAACTGAAACTTAGTTGGAATTGAACTGAAACCAGGTTGAGGAGTCGCAACCTATAACTATTACCTGAGTTCTTTTTGTCTGTAGAGGAATGAAGGTTGCAGACTCTCAAAAAGTCACTTTTGAAGCCAAGATATAAACCGAACATAGCAACCGTGAACAAAAAACCATAGATTGAATGTCTGCTGGTACGTGAGACGTTCAATTTCATTTCATCCATACGATGTTGTAGCCACGATTTCTATCTCAGGAGTATTGTGACCGCATCGTTACGTCCATGAACTCATTCGCGTGCCTTTCAAAGAAGTTCAATATCAAAATTCTTTCTTTCTTATCAATTTTGCACAGGAAATTATTTTTAACGTTATTAAGGACGATGAGCCCCCGTTTATTGTAGGCCGTTTTTTAAACGAGGTTTTCACTGATTAATGATTTTTCAATCTAAGGAAAATTTTTTGGTGAAAATTTAAATTAGTAGTATATTTAATTCGGTACCCTATATGCAAACCGATTAACCGATATCGTAACTCAGAAGTCTCATACGCAGAGGGAATCTTTTCATCTGTAAAAGCATCTTGGGACGAAATCAATACCTTCTGAGTTTAGCACCAAGAATAGACAGACGTCGCTATCTGATTTTGCGCAGCACTAAATGAGATACGGACACACATGCAACGTGCAGCATTTCTGATTTAGGGCTACGTGGAAACCCTCCGATATGGAGAAATCTTCGTATTTTCATTTCTATTGAACGCTTGTCAATATTCCCACGTAAAAAATTCAATTTTATGTTTCTAATTTCCACTCGTTTTTATTGAAGGAATATTTTATTTAATTTAGTCGCCCGTATAACGTCCCCGTTTATATTAAACGTATAAAATTTAGAAAACGAATCAAAATACACCGAAGGCTGAAATTTCAAACTTTTAGACTTTTTTGTGCTCCGTTCGCATGAAAATCGACTGTCTCGTCTCTCAGTCTCGAGTTTCTATTTTTATAACTGTTTTTGTATTCAAGACGGGCTTCGGCTGTAGTGAACCATATAATTTTAATACGGCCGTTCCAAAATTCAGAACAGGTGGATGAGGACCCACAATTGTTTTAATCGGTGCTGGGTGGTATGATTACATTTCGGAAATGGCTTTGAGGTCAAAGGGTTGTAGTAAAAATTATCGCTCTGGGATAAAAGGGGTCATTGCTAATTTCACACGAGTGCTGTAATTTACGCTGGGCGTTTTAAGTATTTAAATATGAAAGAGGCTCGTGTGTTTGGATAATACAAAAATATGGAAAGTAACGAGCCCAAATTTTAATTTATTAAGAGTAAAATAGATGTTTATTTAAATTGTTTGTGCTGTATGTTGCCGCTAAGATAAGTAAATAAACAAAGTGGAGGGTTCTGGAATTATGATTTGCTGAAATAAGAGTACTTGTATCAACGCTTTGGGCTTGCACAGCTAGGTGTGTTTATGTTTAAGTTAATTAACTCAAATTCTTAGGCAAACACAAGGTAGGAGAACAATAATTTTAATAACTAAACTGCTAAGTTTCCTTGAAGGTCTCCCTTGGCTCTCTAGTAAGTCCACGCACGAAAATGGGAATTTTAACTGTTTCTTGGACCCCATTTTTTTAAATATCGGTCGTCGTAAAATGTATTATTATTATTATTATTATTAAATATCAAAATGTGAAACAGAGATTTGAATAAAAACATAAATTCAATGTTGTACGCTTATATGATTTATGTAAAAGCTAAGGTAAAGGAAAGGGAATGAACAATTAAAATAGAGGGAAAAAAGAAGATGGAGGAAGTAATTTTTTTTGTCCAATCAGCCTATCTTAAAATTCTCTGCTTTTTTGTATATACAATATTTGAATCTACGAAATGGCGGAACAGAGAGCTGGTGCTAAAGAGAAACATCAGAAACAGCAGAAAACCAAGAAAAGGAAGAGAAATAGGAAATCAACTTCAAGTACCTTCTGTTGGAAAATGTTTTAGTTTCCTTGTTTGCCTTACTTGCAATTTTTGTTTGAAGCAAAACCAAAAAAGAGTGTGTATAACACTGGAGAAAAATACACAAAAAGAGCAACTTAGATCTGACTGAAGAAGAAGCGTTAAGCAAATTTTATTCAAAAATCCTTTTGTCGATTGCTTTATTAAACTTAAATTGTGTTCATTCTAGTCAAAGAAATATCAAGAAAGAGTAAAAGTAAAGCAGAGGGTGTAATAAACTAAAGGATAACGGCCTTTATTTCTATCTGTATTGTAGAGGTGAATTATGTTACAGGTTGAAGAAAAACAGGAAGAGAACGAGAAAAAAGGGGAAATTGAGGAAAGAGGTGACAAATACTTTTCATTTGGCTACACAAGAAAAATAGAAGGCCAGATAAATTTTATTTTAGATATTTTGTGGTTTAATCACTTCAAAGGCAAAAGGAAAGAGAAATTCAGAAAATGGGGCATTAAACAGTGAAGAAAATGAAGGGTAAATTGATGAATGCAGGAAAATGACACTCGTTTACTCTGACTGAAGAAGAAAGTATTCTAAACAGTTTCGTTTTCAAAACTGTCCTACATTCTTTAGCTGACAGTTTAATCCTTCTCAGTAGAAGACAAAAAGAAAAAGAGACGAAATCGGGTAGAATATGAAGGAGGGTGGAGTGCAGAAAGGCAGGAAAAATAGTTTTGAGCTTTGTTTTCACATTCTGTATTTAAGAAAAAGCAGAAAGCAAAAACGAAAAGAAACAATGATATATTATGGAAAGGAAGGTAGGAAAATAGGGGAAAAATTAAAAGGACAAAAGAAGATAAAGCGAAAACAGATGTTATCTTTAACTGGCAAACCAAAAAACTTTTGAACATTGTTATCTTATTGTACATTCAAATCCTTTGCAAAGCAGGAAACAAAGAAATGACACAGAACAGAAAAAACAAAAAGAAAAAGTCAGAAAGGAACTAAAAAATAAAACTTGAATTTAAGGAAAATTCTTCCGTTTTGTGGTATATTTAAATTGTGCTAGAAACAGATGGAAAGACAAATCACAAAAAACAGAGTAAATGAGAGAAAGAAAGGACAAGGAGAGAGACAGTAAAGACAATTTTGATCTGCCCCTAGAATAAAATAATAAATAACACAAATGGTCTAAACGGTTTTCCAAACTTTTTTACATTCTTCCTTTACTAACCATTTGATCTCCTCAGAAGAAAAACAAAAGAAGAGGAAAAAGTGGAATAGAATATGAAGAAAGGCAAAGAATTATAAAAACAGGAAAATAGCTTTTGTTACCTTTTAATGAAAACAAACAACTCGAATTTAAACAATTTTGAGCTTTCCTTCTCCATTGTGTATTTGAATCCCATGTAAGGCAGAAAGCATATCAAATCACGGCAAGAAATACGGAAACACACAAGGATTCAAACCAAAAAAATAAGAAGGACAAAAAGAAGATATGTTCGAAGGAAACAAATATTCTAAACAGTTTTCAAACATTTTTCTTTTATTGCCATTTTGATCCTTCTCAGAAGAAAAGGAAAAAGGAAGAGAAAAAGCAGGAAGAAGATGGAGAAGGACAGAGAGCAGAAAAACAAGAAAACAACTGTCTTTGTCTTTTGATGAAAACAATTTTGGGCCTTCTTTTCTCACTGTGTATTTGAATTGCACGCAAGGCAGAAAGCAAGAGAAAGAATGTCAGATGACAGGATACAGAAATAAAATTAGAAGGACAAACAGGAAGTAAAAGGAAAATATGTTCGAAGAAACCAAATATTCTGAACACTTTACAAAAAGTTTCTTACATTTTTACTTTTACATTTACTGGCAGTTTGATCTTTGTCAGAGGAAAAATATGAGAGAAATCAGAAAGAAGATGAAGAAGAACAGAGAGCAGAAAAACACGAAAAAAGCTTTTGTTGTCTTTTCAAGAAAACAAACAACTTGAATTTAAGCAATTTTGAGCTTTCTTTTCTCACTGCGTATTTGAATTATTTGCAGGGAAGAAAGGAAGAGAAAGGCAGGAGAAGGCAAGGATACATACACAAAAATGAGAAGTGCAACAAGTTAAAGGGAGAGCAAGTTTCTTTATCTTTGATTGGGGAAATTTAATTTAATTTTACAACTTTTGAGCGTTGCTTTCTCACTGTACATTTAAGTAAAAAAAAAAAGATAAAGCACGTTAAAGGAACGCACGTAAAGATGCAAAAGTGATGGGAAAAGGGAAACAAATGCCAGAGGTGCCTTATGAAAACTAAAAATTAAAACAGCTTGAATTTAAGAAAGATTTTCTTGTTTTGCTGTATTATCTAAATCCTTTTAGAAACAGAAAGAATGATAAATTATAGGAAAAGGAGTAAATAAGAGTGGGGAAGCTAAATAATGAGAGAGGGAGACTGCAAAGGAAATTGCTATTTCCTTCAAGAAGATAACATTTAAAAAACCGTTTGAAGAAAACAGATTATACAGTTTTCAGAACTTTTCCTACATTTTTCTCTTACTGACAGTTTGATGCTTCTCGAAGGCAAAAGAGAAGAAAAAAGAAGACAAAAATAGAAGACGAAGAAAAACATGAAAATAATGTTTGCTGCCTTTGGATGAAAACAAACAGTTTGAACATAATTATTCAAGGTTGAACTTCATTTTCTCACTGTATATTTGAATGGGTTGCAAGGCAGATAGGAAGACAAAAAGTGACAAATCACGGAAAAAAAGATAAGGATAAAGACAAAAAGAATCAGGAGAACAAGAAGACTGTAAAAGGAAAATAAGTTTTGCTGCCTTTGACTGGAAAAAAATTTAAAACAATTTTAATTTAAGAAAACTTTCTTGTTTTGCTGTATATTTCAATCGTTTTAGAGAAGAAGGCAACTGGCAGACAAAGCGTCACTACGTGATCTACTGGCTATAAAAGCAATACGCTAAATAAATAATAAACAGAGAAGGCAGGGACAGGGGAGAGAGAGAGAGAGAGAGAGAGAGAGAGGGGGGGGGAGAGATGGGGGTTAGTGAATTAAAAAAAGTGAAAAAATTCAACAAAAACATTTTTTAAGAATAGAAAATTTTATACTTGCAAACAATTGTTTCTACATTTGTCATGAATTTTCTGAAAATTTAATTCTTTCCTTAATCCACAGCCTAAGCAGAAAGAACTATCGATCTCTAGAGCTAAATAATTGAATACAACTTAATATTTGTACAATTCCAATTAGGTTTGAAGAGGTAAATTGCAAAATTTTGTACAATAAGTAGAGAAGTAGATACCTAAAACTTATGTTGAAACGATCAGTTCATTTTCAGTCATTTGATGACTGTCATTTGGAGGTATTAAAATGTTTTCGTGCAAATTCAAATTATTTATAGCAACCAATCACATAGGCTTGAATTCGAAATACCTACCACAAAAATCACTTCCTGTCAGAAATCTGAGTTCTGAATCCAAATTCGTTCTTTTTGAGTTTGGGGTTCAATTTTACCAAAACTTTAGTAACCCCCCAAAACTGACGAAAATCCTATTATTCTTCACAAACGTCTTCTTCCCTTTCCACTCCTAGTTTTTAAATTTTTTGTCAGATGAGTGAACCTCCAAAATATAATATTTCCCAAATTTAGTTTATGTAAGAATTAAATTTAAGTTTTCCTATGATTTAAACTCAAATAAAACAAATCCCATTTAAAGTTTTAACTTTGACCCCTTAATCTACTTAAATCTTAACATAAAACAAAAAGATGAGCTTGACCTCAATTTTACAATTTAATCTTGCTTCCTTCCCCTCTCTGCATTAAGAAATTCATATTACCCAAGGGAATGTGACTGTGCAGTGAAGCTGTAAAAACCTGAGTTTGCACTGAACGTAATTAAGCATTCCTTACTGTTTCCTGTCTTTTAGGATTCTAACGTACGGACTGCTGAAAACGTTTATTAATTATTAACAAAACAGTGTATACGTTCGGTAAGTTTGAACAATATTTAGTAAGTTGGAATACTTAATTCGCTAAATTGAAATACTTATTCCATAAAACAAAATTTAATTGAAGGCTTAACGAATGATTGGGTATAATTCCAGTTGTTATCTGAAGAGTATTTGAGTACACACTCAAGTGAGTAAATCCGAGAGGCAAAGGCGATTTCCTATTAAAAACTTTAATAAAAGGATTTCCTTTGCGATGATCCTTTAACCACTGACTTGTAAATTATCTGGAGAACTTTGAAACTAAGTTTACTACCAACGTTGTACTTTACCTGCCACACTTTAAGTTTAAATTGCGCTCGGGACGTTTCTTGTTATTACTGTGTAAACTTCAACTTAACAAAATTAAATAGAATTTCATTCGGGGTGTCTTTTTCTACCTTCTTGAGTTATCAAACTATTCTTGCACGATTTTAGATTTTTATAAAGAAGTTTTCGGATTTCTAGTGAAATCTAAAACGTCTTGTTCGAGTATTACGAAACCCTTTTATGTGAGATTTCAAAAGGAAACACGACGGATATTTCGTTTGAGTTTTAGTAGACGATTTCAATTTCGTTAATGGCAAATCACGATTCAGTTAGTTATCACAAAGGCATTCCTTTTTGTACGTTTCAATTTATTTTTAATTGCTTCGGACGAAAAGAATCGTTTCGCTAACGCATTAAATTGAAATGTACACAGCTTAAGCGCAAACTTATTAGGTGGAGCTTTATTATTCTACGAAAATTGTAACTGCTTTTTGTAAAATTTGGATTGTTAGAAAAGGTACTTAAATGGAGGGTCATAATTAATAATAAAAACAAAAATAAATTTAGTTAAAAGAAAACACAAAATGTAAGGCAATGATGTGGAGTTAATAGTTTCCTGTGAAAATCCGCGGAGGAATTCTCTTTCGTATACGTGATAATTTATTACGGTGTACCGAAACTCATCTTACTTTCTGCCGTTCCATTAGTTACATCGGTTGGTTAAGACAGCGAGTTGTTTTGTTTAAGTGTGCGAAAGCATTAGTTTGAACGCCGCTTTAAACCAAGAGTATTGGTTTGTAAACTATGTTTGTGCAGCTTCAGGATTTGGATGGTCTGAGTTTAATTCCATCCAGGGTTTAGTTTGTATTATTCAAGTATCTTGCTGTTTAAGATAAGCAAATCTTCTCCAGAAGAAGCTGTTTTGAAAAATTATCAGTAAAACCAAAAAAATCCTGAAGGGGCAAGTTTGGGGAATATAATGCATTCAAGGTTTTTTAGATCACAGTATACCATGGTAAGATCATTTAGTTGTAGTATAAAGAGGGCTTTTTCTTGTTAAGGATAACTCCAATAAGTCATGCTCAGCAACAAGGTGTTCTCTACATAACCTCAGATTCAATATTTGCCAAAGCAACAGGCTTTGGTTTTCAATTAAATTTAAATTCGAAGTAATAAATTAAATTCATCGTCTAGTTTGCTTCAGAACGATCTTGTCTGGATTATATCTACAACAATTTCAAAAAGTGTTCTCCAAATGTAAAGAGATCTTCAAATTTAAAGAAATCTTCATATTCAAGAGGTGATTTACAGATTTAAAAACTGGGTCCCAAACTCAAAAAGTGACCTCCATATTCAAGAAATAATCTCCAGATCTCGATCTTCAGATTGAAGAAATAACCTGAAGATTGAAGAAGCTTTGTAGAGATTGAAGAAGCTTTGTAGAGATTGAAGAAATAATCTCTGGATTGATGGATTGGAGGTTTCAGAAGCGAACCTCCAGATTAAAAAACTGGTATCCAAATTTAAAAAACGATTTCTAGATTCAAAAAATGATTTCCAGATTCAAAAACGATCTCAAGATTCACGAAGTGGTCTTTATTACAAAAATTGATTTTCAAATTCTAAAAACGATATCCAGATTTAAACACATCTTCTAGTTCAAGAGGTGATCCTGAAATTCAAGAAGTTTTTTTATGATCGAAGAAATTATCTCTTATTCAAAAACTTTACAAATTTACAAATTCGGACAGTAATTTCTAAATTTCAAAAATGATCTCCAGATTCAATAATTAATTTCCAAATTCTCCATGATGCCTTGATTCTCAGATTTAAAAACAGATGTTCAAATTCAAGAGATAATCTTAAGATTCAAGGAGCTTCCCACAGATTAAAAAAAGTAATCTCCAGATTGGCGAATTGAACATTTTAAAATTGAAAATTCTAAAAGTGATTTCAAGATTAAACAAGTAATTTATATACGCAACGAGTGATCTCTTATATTAAAAATTGGTTACCAAATTGAAGAAGTAATTTCCAGGTTTACAGACAAATCCCAAAACTTAAGAGGTGAACTCAAGATTCAAGAAGGAAATGAATTCGAAGACTTCCACGGTCAACGTTTCCTCCTGTTTTCCTTCAGAAGGGTTTCGCCTCCGGCTTGGTTTACACCTTGAGTTACCGTGCTCTTCTAGTGCCTCCATTAGATCTTCCTTTTATGAAGCCCTCTAATAAACTGGGTAAAACGCCGAGTTCTTCATTTTCAAAAATGACGCGTTCCCAATCCGGAAAACGTTCTTTCAACATTCAGGAAGAAATTTTAAATTCCAGAAATCTCCAAATTGAACGAGTGATTGCTAGGTTGAACACTTAAGGATTAAATCCAAGAATTCAAATTCAATAGGAATTTATTAATTCAAAGAGTAATGCCAAAATTGAAGATAGTAACATTCAAAAAGTGATCTGAAGGTTGAAGGAGCAATATACAAGTTGAAGAAGCGTTCTCCAGACTGGAGAAGTGGAAGTTCAAACAATTATTTTGAGCGATCTCTCGATTAAAGAAGTGGTCTACAGATTAAAGAGATATTCTGCAGTTATCGATTACACAGACTACAAGAACTGAAGAGAGTAAGTTACTTCCAAAGTAAAGAAATGATCTTCAAGTTCGAAAGGCGATTTCCAAATTCAAGAGAAGTGACTTTCAGGTTCAAAGCTACCCTATACATTTGGTAAGTGACATCTGTATTGAAGATCGGAGTTCCAGATTGAAGAAATGTAGGTTCAAGAGCTGATCTCAAGATTTAAGGAATGAAGAAATAAAAGTTCAAGAGGTGATCTCCACATTCAAGAGGTAACTTCTTGATTCGAAGATTTTTGAAGTCATTTAAAAGTTCAAGAGCCCGGTTGCTAATCTAATAAGAGTAATAAGTGATCTTCAGAATTAAAAATCGGTCTCCAGATTGAAGAAATAGTCACCACATTAAAAAAAATTAATATCCAAGAATATTATATCCAGATTCGAAAAGCGATTCTCAGATTTGAAAATCGATTTCAAGATTCGAGAAGTGATCATCAGATTTACAAAGTCATCTCAAGTTTAAAGAAATGATCTCAACATTCATGAAGTGATTTCCAGGATCAACAACTGAATTTCAAATTGAAAAATGATCTCCAGAATAAAGAACTGAACATTTAAGTAGTATCATGACCCCTGCATTAAAGAAATGAACATTTCAGAAGTGGTCTCATGAATCTAGAAGTAGTCTCCCGATAGAAGAAGCGTTCTCCAGATTGGAGAAGTGAAAGTTCATAAAGAATTGCTCTTCAGATTCACAATGGGTTTCCAAATTAAAATAGTATTCTTCAGCTGCCAGAAGTAATCCTCACATTGAAGAAGTGGTCTACATATTTAACGAAGTGAAAATTCAATAATTTATCTCTAAATTAAGAGGTGACTTCCAGGTTCGAAAAATGATTTCCAAATTCAAAAATTTATTTCGAAATTCAGAAACTGAGCTTTAAATTCAAGAACTGATTTCTATATCGAGGATATGAGTTCTAGATTGAAGAAACAAAAGTTCAAAACCTGATCGCAAGATTTAAGAAATGATCAACAGATTGAAGAAATGAACGTTCAAGAAGTGATTTCTAGATTCGAAGAACAACTTTAAAATTTATGAAATGATTACCTAGTTTAAAAACTGAACCTCACATTCAAAATGTGATCTTCAGACCCAAAAGGCGATCTCCAGATTAAAGAAATGGCTCCCAAACTAAAAAAATTAGTACTCTGAATTCGAAAATTGTTTCAAAATTCAAAAAGTGATTATCAGATTCACAGTCAGCTCAAATTTCAAGACGTTATTTCAAGGTTCAACAGATGATCTTGACTCATTTAGGAAATGAATTCTGCATTGAAAGAATAACTTGCAAATGTATGAAGTGAGTTTCAGGTTCTGAAACTGAGCTCCAAACACAAGAAGTGATCTCCAGACTCAAAAAGCGACCTCCAGATTGAAGAAATAGTCCCAAATCAAAAATTAGTATTTAGAAATTAATCTCCAGGTTCTAAAAATGATTTTCAGACCGGCAAAATTATTTCAAGACTCAAGAAGTAATTATCGCATTCACAAAGTCATCTCAAGTTCCAAGACATGATCTCAAGGTTCAAGAAGCGATCTTCATCGTGAACAAATAAAAATATCGCAAGTGATCTCCACGTTTAAAAAAATAAACCCAAGAAATATTCATAGATTACTAAGCTAACCACCAAATTCAAAAACTAATCTCCAGATTTAAGAAGTAACCTCAAGAAGAATAATTATCATATTCAATAAACGATCTCCAAATGCAATAAGTTTTCAAATTTCCTAAAATATGCCACAAATGTGTAAACTCGTTCACCAAACTGTAGCAATTTATTTGAGAACAGTAACAAAAATTAAAAGCAGGTTAAGCAAAACCACGAAACCAAGAGCGAACATTGTCGATGTACATCCCGCGGAAATTCAAAGGCGAATATACCCACAAAGAAAAAACCCACTCTATATTAACACCAACGTGGGTTTATAAGCAATTTAATCAAATATTTGTCGAAGTTTGCAAAAACAATATTGTTTTTGCATTCCCTCGCTGATTATAAAAGCTTTCTCCTACCGTTTGAATTACCTGTTGGTAATTTCATAATCATCACCCACGTAAAAATTCCTGAATAAAAAGAATACTCAACGTTATGAAGCTTTCACGCTGCTTTTAGCCTGCTTTCAACAAAACAAAATAATCGAACAAATATAGAATAGAATCAAGTCTGAACTACATCAAAACGTGTGGGTTTTAAACGTCCCACTTGACAGCGGTGATTTAACCATATTCCCAATAGGGAGGCGTTGCTTTGAGGGTTCCTACACATGTTGCAATAAAGAAAAGCGTGGTCCGTTTCTCCGGGTTAACAAGGAAACTGATTCAATAGTCGTATATACGAGCGATATAGTAGTAAGGATGAAAAGCTGGTTGATCGAAACTTGCTTTGCATCCTGTTGGGCACTTAAACAACCAATTCTCAAAGGGATTGAAATGCACAACGCTGACAATTTGGGTGGTTGTACGTCAGTTCTTGAATCCCTAACGACTTGAAATTTATTTTAAGAAATTTTTTTGAAATCTTCAAACTGGCAAGGAATATAAAAAAGCCTGAAGTTCGGCAAAGCGGGAAGGGCTGCTGCGATTTCTTGCGCTATAATTTTTTTTAGAAAATTATTTAATTCTGCAAAAACAACGATTTTTCAGAAATTTATTTAGGGTTTAGAAAATCATTTATTTTTTTTACAAAGCTGTACTATTTTTAAAAATCATTTTTGTCAGAAAATCAATTACTTTTTAGAAATTGATTTAATTTTTTGGCAAGTAAAATAAATTTCTCAGAAAATGTCGTTTATAAAAATCAACTGATGTTTAAGGAAAATTGCCGACCATTGTTTTTAGAAAATTATTAAATCTTTCATAATATCATCTATTTTTTAAGAAAATCATTTATTCCTTCAAAAAACAGTTCGGTTCTTAAAAGGTCGTTGAGTATTTCTACAAAATCAATCACTTTCAGAAAAATATTTACTTTTTAGGAAATGGTTTCGTTTTTAACAAGATCATTTATTTCTTTTAACATTATTTACGATATTTTTTAAATTGTTTACTTTTTGGAAAATCATTTAGTTTTAACAAAATCGTTTATTTTTTCAGATAAATGATTACTTTTAAAAAATAATTTGAAGTTCTAGAAGATTGTCTATCTTTTCAGAAGACTATGCATTTTTAGAAAACCACTTATTTTTTAAGAACATTATCTTTTCGAATAGAAATTAATTGAGTTTTTAGAAGGTTATTGATTATTCTTACAAAATTAATGATTATTTTCAAAAGACTATTTACTTTATACATTTTTGGAATCGTTAAATTTATTAAAAAATCGTTTATTTCCTTTAAAACAATCAATTTATTCAAGTTATTGATTTTTTTCAGAAAATTATTTACTTCTTGTACAAAATCATTTAGCTTTCTAGAAAATTTTCCTTACAAAAAGTCAACTCAAGTCTTCGAAAATCGTTGACTATTTTTATAAAATCATTGATTCTACAGAAAATAGAGTTATTAGAAAATCCTTTAATTTCGCAATAATTTTATACTCGTACATTTATTTTTTAAGAATATTATTTTTTTTAGATCAGTTCTAGCTTTAGAAAGTCTTTGATGATTTCTATAAAATTATTGACCTTTTGAGAAAATCTTTTACATTTTAGGAAATGTTTTAATTTTTAATAAAATCATTTATTCTTCAGAAAATCATTTTATGTTATAGTGAATCATTTGATTCTTTAAAATCGGTGCTCTTCCATCCTTACTGTGCATACCATCCGGTATAGAAGCTTACCCCGTCCATATCTCCGCAACCGTTGACCATTTTTATACAAAAGTAAACGTAGGTACTTTAATTTTGTATATAATGATGTTTGCGATAGACCTCATGGTTTTTGAGATATTTGCAAAGACGTTAAACAAAATGCATTTTACCCCCTCCCCTCCCTAAACTCGACGCGGGAAACTCTGGGACGTTTTATCACTTATTACGGGAAGGGTAATGAACAATTTGTGATAGATTATTTTTTTTTATGTTGAGCTTAATCCCTAACTTTACTGCACTAAAGACCCTTGATTATTTCTACAAAATCAAAGATTTTTCCAAAAACTACTTACTTTTTAGAAAATGATGCCTTCTTCTTTCTCTTGTGGCCGAAACTTAGGCCGATCGCCTGTTAGAAACTCGTAAGAACGAGTTCTGGGGGCCCTCTTTGCACGTACGCTAGGCAGAAGGCTAACGTAAGCCATCGAGAGAGGTGAAGAAGATCGACCCGCAGTGTTGCGAAGTTAACGGTTATCAAAGGTATTAGTACCAAGTAACATGCTTTCGGTAACTGTGGTAAAATTATTTCGTAATTATCAATGTCCTAGGGATATTATAGTTGATAACCGGGACCGGGACCGCCGGCTTAACGCGCCTTCCGTCTCAGGAATCGAAGCCAAGATGCCTACGTGAGAAACCAAGGCCTTTTACACGCGGCTATCCGCTCCTCGAAAATGATTTAATTTTTTACAAAATCATTTAATGCTTTAGTGAATCGTTTGTTTCATTAAAATCGTTGGTAATTTCTACAATATCGATGATTGTTTTAGAAAATTACTTAGTTTAAAAAAATTATTTAATTTTTCAGAAAATCTTGTTCTTTAGAAAATTATTTACTTTTTAGAAAATTATCCAATTTTTGACAAAATCGTTATTTTTTCTGAAGATTATTTACTTTTTAGAAAATAATTTTATTTTGTAATAAGCACCTTATCGCTTTTAAGAATCAATTTTTAGAAAATCCTTGATTATTTTTACAAAATTCTGTATTTTTTCAGAAAATTATTTACTTCTTGGGAAAATATTTTAATTTTTCGGATTTTTTAGACTCCTTTCAAAAAATTAGTTTAGTTTTTATGAAATTATTAATTATTTCAGTAAATTATTTACGTTTTATAAAATCATTAAATTTTTTATTTATTTCTTTTAATTTTTAATCAGTTCAGGTTTTTAAAAATCATGGGTAATTTTTTCAAAATCTTTTTTTTTTTGAAAATTATCTGTTTTGTTCAGGTTATTTACTTTTTAGAAAATCGTTTAATTTTTTACAGAATCATGTACCTATTTCTTTAAAAAATCGATTTAGTTTTCAAGTAATAGAAAATTAATTATTTTTTAAATAATCATATAATCTTTCACAAAATCATTTATATCCTTTAAAAATCAATTCACGTTTTAAAAAATGGTGAATTATTTTTACAAAATAATTTTTTCTTCTAAAAATTATCTACTTTGTTCAGACAATTAGTTACTTTTCAGAAAATCATTTAATATTTAGAAAATTATTTATTTTTAAAGAGTAATTTTTACTTTTTTATAAAATCACTTAATTTGATTTTTAGAAAATCATTTATTAATTTTATAATGCCATTGATCTTTTAGGAAACTTACTTACATTTTAGAACATGTTCTAATTTTTTCAAATAATTTATTTTCTCCGAGAATTATTTTACTTTTTTCTAGAAAAATCGTTTATTTTTTAATCAATCAATTTAGGTTTTAGAAAATCGTAGATTATTTTTAAAAAATCATTTATTTTCCATAAAACTATTTGCCTTTTATGGAAAATTAATTTAATTTTTTATTTTTTTAATTTCTTCAGAAATTTCTTCTTTATTTTTTAGAAAAAAAAAATTTAGTTCTAGAATTTCGTGATTTTTTTAAAAATCACTAATTTCTTTAAACAAATCCAAGAAATCAATTCAGTTTTTATAAAATCTTGGGTTATCTTTGCGGAGTCATTTACTTTTCAGAAAACGATTTACTTTTTTAAGGAAATAATATGATTCTGTAGAAAGTCTATCCTCAGTTTTTTCTTGCAGAGAAACAAGGACCTTGTTTTCTTCTTAAACCACAACCTGAAAGAATGCTCAACAAAACCCGCAGAAACCACTCTTCATAAGTATTAAAGGTAAGTTACATTTTTCTTTTACTTTTATTTCCATGAATGTGTAGTTTAGTATCTTAAGAGTGCCTCATATCCTTTTTTTATTGTTATTTCCCTGAATATAGTTTTTCGCAGATTTATATTTTATATTGGGTATCCACATTTCGTCTTCGAAATGATTGAATTTAACGCGTATGACGTTTTCATAAATTTTGTTATGAATCCATTTGGCTTCAGATTATAAGGAAATGGAATGTCAGCACAGCAATGTGTGACGTAATAAACTTTTGAGTGTTATTATAAAGTTACCTTTTATAAAAAGCAATATTTTCGGGTTTTAGGCTTGTGAAACGTGGTGTTAAGCCTTTATTGTTGATATTTTTAGCGTGCTTGGGTGGAAAAATTGCAAAGGTTGAGGGAAAGCTTTATTTGTGGATTTTTGCTTGTAGTTCCTTGATTTCTAGTAATTGTTGTCGAAAATTAATTCCAAAAAACAATTAAAGAAATGGCAAGAAATTTTCCAAAATTGTAGCATTAAGAAAATATGGGGAGATTTTTATTTATCTCTGGTTATATTTTGAAATAGTTTTAAATAATTGAAATCGCAGTAAATTCTTTGAAAGAGTTACTGCTGCTGAAAAGGCAATCAATCTTGCTCACGTCCAATGTAGTTTGTTGGCAGTTTGTGAGCAGAGATGATGTTTTACAACTTTATAAAAATTTATAAAAGTTAAAAGCAATCGAGCTTTCCTTCAAGAATAAAATTTGTTAAGTTCTTAAAAGGATAAGAAAGTTCACTAAAGAAAACCGACAGAATCTTAGTTGGCTAAATATGGTTTTCTAATTCTTTTCTTGTTGGGAACTTGGACAATTTTTTCATTATATATGGATCTGTGTTCGTACTTCTGCTGCCTTCTTCTCCTATTTGTTCTTCTTCTACTTCCAACTTAAACATAGAATTTCTAGGTTTTCTAAACTGAATTTCGAATTTAAACTCAAGCTCCTGAGTTTGCAAAGCAAAATTTCGAATTTTCAATTCCTTCTTTGTTTGAATTAAGTTAAGCTTGAGATTAAAACTTTTTCTAAAAGGAGTTTCAAATTGTAACCCAAAATTTCGAGCTAGCAACATAAAATTTGTAGCATGTAGTTTACGTAGAGCTTAAAATTTAAAATTAAGTATTTTCTTGAAGCAGTTTTGAATTTAAACTTAAAATTTCTAGCTTGCAACTAAAGTTAAGCTTGAAATTTAAACATTTTGAAAAGGGAATTTCGAATTCTCATCCAATGTTTCGAGTTTGCAACACAAAATTTAGGGCTTGCAACTCATGTTACGCTTCAAATTCAAAATTCGATAGCTTACATGGCCCTTCAAATTTACGATTCCTAATCTTCAGAACGGAAATTTGAATTTACGCTCAAAACATCGAACCTGCAGCTAAGGTTAAGCTTGAAATTCCAAATTTGTAAGAAAGAAATTTGAAGGTTTAACCCAAAATTTCAAGTTTGCAATACAAAATTCTAAGTTTGTGCTCACGTTGAGCTTGAAATTAAAATTTTCGAACTTTCATGAAATACATTCAAATTTAAGCTTAAAGTTTCAAGTTTACAGCTCAAGTCGAGCTTGAAATTCAAAGTTTTTCAGAAAGGGATTCCAAATTTTAACCCAAGATTTCGAGTTTGCAACACAAAATTTTGAGTTTGAAGGTCACATTGACATCAAAATTCAACATTTCGAATCTTCAGGTGGATATTCAGATTTAAACTCAAAGATTGGAATTCGCAGCTTAGGTCGAGCTTGAAATTCGAGCTGTTTCTGCAGACATTTTCGAATTTAAAATCAATACTTAGAATTTGTTACTCAAGTCGAGCTTAAAATTCAAACTTTTTCAGAAAGGAGTTTCAAAGTTTAACCCAAAATTTTGAATTTCTAACACAAAATTTTTAGTTTGAAGCTCATATTCAGCAAGGATTTTAGAATTTAAACCCAATACTTACAGCTTATAACTCAAGGCAATCTTGAAATTCGAAGTTTTTCAGAAAGGCGTTTTGAATTTTAATCCATAATTCCTAGTTTACAACGGAAATTCCGAGCTTGCAGATCACGTTGAATCTCAAATTGAAAATCCTAAATTTTTAGGAAGGAATTTCGAATGCAATCTAACAAGTTTGAGCTTGCAACTTAAGTCAAGCTTGAAATTCAGATTTTTCCAGAAAGGAATTTTAGCCCAGAATTTCGAGTTCTCTACAGAAAATTTTAAGCTTGCAGCTTACGAGCTACAAATTCAAATTCTCTCGTTTGAATTTAGAATTTAAAATTTAGAGTTTGCAAGTCATGTTGAGATTTGAATAAAAAATTCGGAATTTTCAGAAAAACGTAAACTTTCAAACTTGCAGCTCAGGTCTAGCTTCAAATTCAAATTTTCTAATTTTCAGTAAGGAGATTCGAATTCCAGCACATAATTTTACAACATAAAATTTATAACTTACAATCGGATCAAGTTTGAAATGTAAACTTTCAAAGTTTTTCTAAGGAGTCTTGGATTTCAACTCAGAATTTTTAGTTTACAATAAAATATTTCGAACTTCCAACTGACTTTCAGGTTGAAACTTAAAATTTAGGATATTTAATTTCAATTTCTTACTTTCACAATTTTTAGAGCTCATACCTTCCAATTTAGATACAAAAATCTTATATTTCTTCAGCTTTGAATTTCCACACTGAAAATCATATTTCCATTAAAATTGTTAGTAATTTTGGGAAACAAATTTGCAGCAGAGCGTTGGAAACTGGAAAGAAAATTGGAAGTTTCTGTTCAGAAATGGCTTTCAAATGCAGGTGTAAAGAAAACTATTGAGGCTTCTACGAGCAATTTTATTTTCTAAATTTTTATTTTGTGGAAATATTAGGCCTTGGCATATTTTCATCAAGCTTAAATTTTCAGTTTTTAGGGTTTGTAGTAGGCTTTTCCAGTCTTTTAATGACTTCGATTGCGGCAACGCCCTGTAAAGGGTATGCCACTCGAAGAAGAATGACTTCGAAGTGCCTTAAAAGATTTTTCGTTTCTGAATTTATTCACAAAAATTATTTGTTTATCTCTGTGCAAAGTGTTGTGAAAATTAACCAACATTTAAAGCAAATTTTGTCAGTAACTCAAGCAAAACATAATTACGTAATGTTGTCCTCAGAAAAGCACTTCATCGACACATTATGTACACCTACGAGTGGTGTAATACCCCCTAAATTACACCAAAAGTCTATGCAAAGTGGCAGTTTAGACTCCCGTTGCATCGTCATATCGTAGTAGTTAATCGGTTATTAGAACTTTGGAAGGTACTTAAAGTGAACTTCTTGTTACTTGTTTCAAAATCGTGTTTAGTCTACCATCCTGATAGCTTGCATATTATATAATTTTCTTGGTTGGATTTAATAATTTTCTGAAGAGCTTAGTTTGGGAGATAAACTGAAGTGGATTTTTAGAACGGTTTTTTGAGATGTAAATGATTTTTTCTAAAACCTGAATCTTTTGAAAGAAGAATCATTCAATTCTTTCGAAAATCATCAATTAAAATATCGCTAAAATTGATTAAAAACACCTTTCAAACGAAGTGAAACCTTAATAATTTGACTTTAAAAATCAGAAACGAAAGGAGATTCCTATCTAAAAATGTGGTTTAGATTTTTGTTAACCAAAATGTTAGAAATTCACCGAAGGTTTTCCTGGAAATGTGAAATCCTAACAATAAAACTCAAATCTCCCAAACACGTTCAAAGTACGCTTGCATCCCCCTAAAAAAAATATTCGAGGTAATTTGCAAAAATTTCCCTTTACATAATCCATAACGTCGTTTTCTGGACACGTTTTCGGAATATTAAATGGGGAAACATGGCAATCAAAGCGTTACAATCGTTTGAGAGCAGCCATTTCTACCTCCTGCTGGGTGTTGCATTATTGATTTTCCATTTTATGTCAAAGCAGAATTGAAATTTAATTAAATTCCCCTTTTATTAATTTACACATAATTATCTATTAAACACTGATTCGTATTAGTTTTGAGTAAGTGAATTGCTAATTTGGGGGAGCTTAGAGGAGCCATCAACATTTAAAAAATGAGACTGTTGGGAAATCGTTATAAAGTTTGCAAAAGGTGATATTCTGCTAATAACAAAGGTTTCTAGAGAGCTCTTTTTAACTTGCAGGAAATTATTAATAATTTAACAAACTACCCTTGTTGGTACAGAAGAGGTCATAAAATTAATACATTGCGGTTTATAAAACAAAGTTTAGTAACACTTAATTAAAATACAAATTTCTAACAACCGCCCGACGCAAATAAACACCAATTAAAAACTTTAATTGCTTAAAGTTTAATTCGTATTTGCTGCATTTATTGATTGTGGTTTAGCTGTTCTGCAGCTCCGCTTACTAAACTATAACACACTTTCAATCCCTTTTTGTTTAGCTCCTACTTTCTAATAACGAACCCTGTTTAATTATTCCGTAGATTTTCCAAATTCTTAAAAAGGAAATGCAGTGGTTGTTATGATGACTTTCTTTGCCAAGATTGTAAGTAACAAGTTTTAAAATTATTAGTCGGCATGTAAATTACAATTTGCATAAACTTGGCTTGGCACGTATTCCACATCGAACTAAAACTTGGAGCATTCTGAAATCCCAAAGCAACAATTCGTCCAGGTTACAGGTTTCCGGTCCCCTTATACGCTTATACATATTCCTGCACCGTCGAATACCACCGTTAACGGTTGTAACTGTAATAATTATTAAGTTATACATTCTTGTTTTAGTCTACTTCAGCTCAGCCCTTCGTATTCTACTTGGAAATTTCCTGAATTTGTTTTAGTAACCATTTTTAATGTGATTCATTTGTGAAGAGTTCTTATTTCCAGTGTTTGCCCTGTTGTTTAACAGCTTTAATTGTTATTTGGATTGTTTTATAACTTGGAAATAAAATAGTTGCTCTTTAAACATTTCTACCCCAAACTTCTACGAGTTCGTTGTGTTTAAATCAAGTTTTCTAGTATCTTCCAGATAGTTGGGTCACACTTTACAATAATATCCTTTAAACCGAGTCGCTTTCAGAGGAAAAAGGTCACTTTGCGCAGTCCATTAAATACAAACATCCCAAAAAAAACTAGCTACTTACACTTCGCAAAAGCTCGCCTTTAAAGTATAAAAGAGAGCACTAACGACTGTTTTATCTAGCTATAAATTTTGTTTTAACGTAAAGTTTGGCGTATCTAATACTGCCAGTTTAGTTTCCGAAATTCGTACCTTTGCAAGGATTTTCGTTAGTCGTTCTATTGAGAAAAAGATTGGCATTTGGTTATTTAGGTTACTCATCTGTTCATCTGTTTAAGGAGTTATTTTCTGTTTAGTTGCTGCATTCTTAATTTTTTTACAGAAAGTTTTCTGATTCGAATTCAAATATCGCCTTAAAAATTGTTTAACCAAAGAATTCTAATTTTTATTTCTGTTTTGGTTCGTGGACGTCTCTCTTTGAGATTTTCTGAAGGAATGTTTTACATTAAATGGCTAAGTTTGGTTTGATTTTTTAATTCTTGAAGTTGCATTTTCAGATTTAAAATATTTGCAAATTGTTGAAGAAGTGGCGTGCCTTGAATGATGATGATGATGAACCGCTAAACTGATTCTATTATTTTGTACACCTATGAAAGCTTCCATTCTCTCTTTTTTGATATCATATTTGGAGAAATGGTGTGCCTTAAATTGTTAAATTGGTCCATTTAATCTAGGTTAGGGAGTTAAATAAATTAAACTGATAAGTTTCAGAAACTGTTCTACAAACCTTAAATATCACAGGCTTTCAATTTGCTTCTTTCTAGTTGCATTTAAAAATATTTTAGGAATTGGTGTCTTGAAATGGTTAGGTTTAGTCCGTTTAACCTTGGTTATGTTAGGGTAGGTTAAATATATCCTATCGTTTTGTACGTCTATGGAGCGTACCATAAACTTTAAATATCTGAAGCCTTCAATTTGCTACTTTCTGTTCTTATATTCTAAAGTATTAAAGGAAATGGGGTGCCTTAAACGGTTGGGTTTCGCCTGTTTAATCTGGGTTATGATAGCGGCAACTAAGAAGGTAGGCAGCAAGAAATCAAAGTTGGAAGTGGAAAACCAGAAAAGCCTATCCGACCATGCTTATATAACGTATAGCATAGAAAAGACAAGAAAAGAGAACACAAAGAAAAAAATAAATCAGAAGGCTGGATATGTGGATATACAACAAGCTAACAGAAGAAAAGTTCGAAAGAGCGCTAGCAGAAGAAGAGTGGCGTAGAAAGGAATTGTCGGTAGAAGAGGAAGAGAAAAAAATAGTAGAGCATTTGATAGATCAATGCCTAGCCGAAAGGAAACAAATAGCGGCACGCGGAAGAGAAACGCATATCGGCGGAATGACATCATTGAAGAAAACGGACGGGAAACAAACAAACGAAAAAGAAGATACCAAAGAGCAGTAAGGGATGGACAAGAGAAAACTGCCAAAATAAGGGAATAATATACAGGGTTGTGTTCAATGAAAAGTAGCCATCCTCAGTATCTTTCAAAACTATTTTTTGCTTGAAAATCGTCAAGACATGTCAATAAAGACAGCAAGGGAGCAGCTGAGGAGAGAAATACTCAAAAGCAAAGAGAACTACTGGGAATAGCTATGCAAGAGGTAAACCAAGACCCGTGGAGACAAGCCTATAAGATACTGGCCAAGAAATTAAAAAAGAAAATGGAAATACCTCGAACTTCGACAGATGAAGAAGCGGAAAAAAGACCTATTACAATAGAGGAAATACCAAAGGCAGCGGAACAAAAATGCGCCGGGGTCAGATAATATAACACCTGAAATAATGAAGTTAATGGTAAAACATGGAGCGGACAAGCTAGAGAGGTTCTACAATGACCGCCTGAAAGAGGAAACGTTCCTACCAAAATCCAAGGAGGCAACATTGGTGCTGATTCGAAAAGGAGATAAACCCCTCGACGCAGCGGCGCCGTACAGGCCAATCTGACTATTAAACGTGACGGGAAAGCTATTAGAAGAAATTGTTGCAAAAAGACTATGGCAAGAAATAGAAGAAAATGGAGGGGTATCGGATAAGCAATATGGATTTCAGAAGGGGAAATCCAGTATAGAAGCATTGGGCAGAGCGACGGGTTTAGGCAGGGAAGCGGAGATATAGGAGGAAGGAAGACGAAGAAAAATGTTTATAAATAAAAGTAGACATATGAAATGCTTGTAATGCGGCACCATGGAGGGGCATCATGGAGGAACTGGAAAGGAAGAACATCTATAGATACTTGTGGAGAATGGTAGGGGACTACGTGAAACAAAGGAGTGTGCGGTATAAAAGATACGGAGAGATAAAAACACACGGACTCCAAAAAGGGGTACTTTAAGGGTCGGTATTGGGCCCTCTACTTCTAGCTTTTAAGAACACAAATGATGGAAGCAGTAGAACTGATCGCAGACGATTTCGCCTTGGTAGTCTCCGACAGCAACTAGGAGTATAACTTAAACGAAATAGTAGAATGGATGGAAAGAAACAATATGAGTATAGCCTCCGAAAACGCAGAAGAGCTACCGTTAGAAGGGTTAAAGATAAAACGTAAAAACAAAAAAACAGCGAACGAAGTAAGATACCTGGGAGTATGGCTGCAGAAAGGCGAGTGACAAGGCGCTTAAAGTCCAGGCGGCGGGATCGAGAATTATGCGCAGGACTCAGAGAGAAAACTAATTTGCGTCAGGTATGGGGAAAGCGGCTGACGAGAAAGAGTGAGGGCAACTTAGAGAAGGTAAAAAGAGCTGTGTCCACGGCCGTCGCAGGAATGTACAGAACGGTGTCAAGCGAAGCGGCAGGCCTGCTCGCCAGAGTGCCACAGAAGATTGACAACTATGAGAAGGCACGATGAGAACTAGATAAGTACTACTGGAGCAGTGGCAGCGGAGGTGGGAGAACACCGATAAGAGCAGATGGATGAAGCAACTAATACCTAGGAGTGGTACCATGAATTTTAAAAGAAGGCAACACGACCCCTGAAGTATACCAATAGTGATCCCGAGGATATGGGTAAACCAGCGAAAGAGAGAGATGAGGAGGGGTTTTAGTGGGTAGGTGGGTATACATCATCTAGAGGGGAGGGAGTCCCATACACCCCCCGCGAAGTGAGGAGCGCCAAAAAAGATTTTCCCTCCTAGACGCAAAAAAACGTTAGGTTAGATTAAATAAACAAAACGGATTATGTTACATTATACGTCTCTGAGGCCATATCATAAACTTGACAGGCTCTCGATTTGCTCCTTTCTACTCTCACATTTGAAAAAAAGGGTTAGGTTTGGCCTGTTTAATCTGGGTTAAGTTAGGTTAATTCAACCAAACGGATTCTGTTATTTTATACGTCTGTAAAACGGTTCCATAAGCTTTAAATATCACGGGCTTTTAATTTGCCACGGCACAGCAATGTTTAGGTTCAGTCTGGGTTAGGTTAGGGTAGGTTAAATTAACCCTTAAATATTTCAATGTACTCCTTTCTAAAATATTTGAAGAAGTGAGGGCCCTTCAATGGTTAAGTTTGGTCTGTTTAATCTAGGTTAGGTTAGTTTAGATTAAATAAACCAAGCCGATTATGTTACTTTATACGTCTATGAAGACGTATTATTATAAATCATAAGTATCACGGGCTCTTTAGTTGCTTCTTTCCAGTCTCACATTTGAAAATCTTTGAAGAAAAGGTGTGCCATAATTGGTTAGGTGTGGCATGTTTAACCTAAGCTAGGTTAGGGTTAGTTAAATAGATTCTACTACTTTATATGTCTATGAAGCCATTCCATAAACTTTAAATATTTTAGGCTTTCAATTTTCTCCTTTTTAGTGTTATATTCTAAAGTATCTGAAGAAATGGGCTGCTTTAAATGGTTAGGTTTGGTCTGTTTAATACAGGTGAGGTTTATCACAAACTTTGAATATCACAGATTTTCAATTTATTCTTTTCAAAATATTTGCCCTAAATTATTAGCTTTGGTATATTTAATCTAGAATTTTGGTTAAATAATCAAAACGGATATTGTTTTGTAACCCTGTGAAGTTATACAATGTGATTTTTTAAAAAATCAATTACAGCAGGCCGTATTCTGTCTTAATAACCTTAGAACTGTCTGTATTAAGTCAGAATACGGCCTGCTGCAATTGAGTTTTTAAAAAATCAAATTGTACCATAATCTCTAGATATCACAAACTTTCAATTTTTTTCGTTTCTGGTTTCATATTTGAACATATTTCAAGAAATGGTTCTTAGATGTTAGGTCTAGCCTGTTTAATATAGCTTAGGTTAGGTTAGGTTATGTTAAATAGAATAAACTATACGGACTCTATTGTTTAATACGTCTTTAAAGTTGTACTGTAAACTTTGAATATCCACACTTTCAATATGCTCCTAGGTAAACTAACATTTGAAAATACTTATTTGAAGAAGTGGTGCAGCTTAAATTGTTAGATTTGATCCGCTTATTTAGGTTAGGTTTGATTAAATAAACCAAACGGGTTCTGTTGTTTTATACGGCTGTGTAGCCGTACCATAACATTAATGTCACAGATTTTGAATTTTGTATTTTCTTTTCACATTTGAAGTAGCAAAGTTTACTACCTTAGATTGTTATATTTTTGGTTTGTTTAACTTAAGTTAGATTAGGTTAAGCAAAAGAAAATGTTGTGTTATACATACACAGTGGCCCACTGAAAACAGTAAACGCAAGTTTTGGCCACTTAATATTATCTATTTAAATGCTGATAAACTCACCTAGTACCTGCTTATCACAAACAACTTGTCAGATGAAGTGCTTGTGTTTGCTACGTTCAACTTTTTAAGCCTACTAGATCAAAATTTAAATGTAATTTTTTCTGGAATTAATGATCGGATTTTAAAAATAAAAAGACTATTGTGTAACGTTTGACACCCCTTTCTATTTAAAATTTTTCAGATGTCCCCCTTGATACTAAAATTGACGTGTTCGAGCGTTTTTCGCAAAATTTGATCTTAAGTGGACAAAACTTGCGTTTACTGTTTTTAGTGGGCCACCCTGTATACAAAGCCATACTAGCTGTAAATATTCTAGGCTTTGATTTTCTTTCTGATGTCACATTTGAACATATTAAAAAAAATGGTGTTCTCTGAACGATTAGGTTTGGTCTGGTTAATCTATGTTATGTTAGTTTCGGTAAATAAATCAAACTGATTCTGTTGCTTTATACGTCTATGCAGCCTACTCATTATCTTAAATAAAAACTAGAGATGATAAGGTTTTTAATTTTTTGCTTCTTGCTTTTAGTTTTATTGATATTCATAAATGTAATACACTTAATATTCGAAATTACAGATCAAAATTCCTGCCTGTGGCCTTCAATTTGTTTAAATTATGTTTTCGAAATATTAGATTTAAAATATTCTAGAGTAAACTGCGATGTGAGCGTAATAATAAATTACTGTTTTCATTCTAGGTGCTTAAAAACAATTTGTTGTTATACATATTTGTAGCTTGTACTTAAATAAATTACAGGAACTTATTATATTAATCTGATGTGTTTTAGTGTTCAATTTTAAAAGCCAAAAACTTGTTTGAAATCGCCAAAAAATGTACAATTTCGAATTTCTTCGGATTCAAATGAAAACTATTTCCAAATTTAGTTAAGACTGATGTAACAATTTGTTAAGTTTGTTTTGAATGTTATCTACTTTTCGGAGTGTCCATTCTACAATTTTATGAGTCTATGATTGCAAACCACAGATGTAAAAAATATAGATTGTATCTTAAAAATCCCAATGAGCGGTTTAGAATTAAGAGTACAATTAAATGAAAACATTTTGCACTTGAGATTTAAGAGAGTAGGTTCCTAAATATCAATTTTTTAATTTTTAAAATTGTTGTAGTTATGCTGTACATTAGAAACATATAAAGGTATACAGGTATTCGTTCAGCCTTTACTGTTAAAAAGGTCTTTCACCATATTTAACAGAAGCGCAATTCTGGCTTACCTAACCATTCTAAACCATTTAATATTTTTTGTGTCCAGTATATTGCTTTTTACGCATACGAAGTTGTACCACAAACTTAAGGCTTTCAATTTTTCCGTCCCTGTTTTTGCAATTATTGAAAGGTTATCAGAAAGACGTAATAAATATATGGTGTTGATGTCCTCAATTTTAGAATAGATTACTGTCTAAGGCCTGAAATTTTTATAAATGTTTTCGAAACATTAGTGTTAAACTATTTTGTAGAAAACTGAGATTTATCAAAGTGGTAACGTAACTTCTTTTACCTTTCGGTGTCAAGGCTTAAGTGATTGGTACGCCGTTTAATACCTACATACTGCTCCATGTGTACAGTGTAAGTACCTACTTATGTGTATGTGAGGATCCTGTTACTCTACCTCATAGGCCTGTAGTCGGAGGAGAGCATTGTTAATTTGATGCCCAACGACGAATGATTACCAGGACTCGATACCGACCTCCAGACTGCAGAAAAATCCTGCCCATCTGGAGATTCGAATTAAAGACTGATGCTCATACCTTTGTGTAACCCTCGTATCAAATATTATTAATTATAAACGTTAAATCTTCAATCATAGATACTTATCAACTTTAACGATTTGTGTTAACATTTTAGGTCTTAAAATAATCGAGGCCCATTCTGTATTATAATAAGTTTGAGCTTTTATTTCACAGATTTATAAAACTGTAGATTAACCTACATTTCAACATACTTTCACGTTGGGGATTTTCATCCTAATTATGGTTGTTTTTAAGTATGAAACTAAATAGTTTTTAAGTAGAAGTCGCCTGGGAGCTTTAATACTTTGCTAGACGCAAACGAGCTCAGAAGTGCATTTCCTGAATAGAATATACAACAACTTTTATTCTTTCATTTCTCTCTCATACAATTACTTTTACAAACTGTAATGATCTGAGGAAATGGCGAAACTCCCTTCATTATTTATTTCTTTGACTTCTCGTTCGTAGCCTCTTCTTCGATAGTTCATTTCCACTACGTTTACTTCCTTACGATAATGTCTTATTTATTGTCCGTACCTTTGATTCCGATACGGGTTCTCCCTTCGTAACTCGTAGAGACACATTACAAGAATCTACCGCTTTAATAATTTATCGCAGACATAATTCAAGTAAACTATTCAGGAGAGTTTAATGTAGACCTTGTTAATTTGTTACTCATCGTCATAAATAAAATTAAAGGGCGTGCTCAGAAATGCTACTTGAATTAATCTCATTTCCTTTATAATTGGGTTAAACAACTTCACTCAAGTATTTGCCTTTCTTGAACGAGTAAAGGACGCTGAAAGTGATCTTATAATAATTTCGGTGAAATTTGTTCCTCCTCAAACGAATTATATATTGTATAACGCGTAGAAAAGAAAAAGGTAAAAATGAAAGACTTTAAAAGGTAATCATCTACAACTCGCTTCAATTAGCGTTTTGTAGGCAAAAGCAAATGTTTACAATACTTCCAGCTTGTACGTTCAACAAATAGGGTGCACTCTTAAGTAAATTCTGAGCTAACGGAAATCTTGCTTCATAACGAAAGCACGCAGCATTATGTTTAACTAAACGCGATTAAATGGAAATGGGAGATTTACACAACCATTTTCTTTACTCAAAACCTTCGCTATCTATTTTCATTGTTAGTTACCGTGTTAATGCTGGTAGGTTTTCGTATTTAATCCCCCCCCCCCTTCATTTCCGAGTTTTTGATATTTACCATCCTTTCCAACTACCTAAATTTGAATTTTTTACATATAAATTAATAGTTAGGTACGTAGAAGAATTTATGATATGAAATAGCGTGTGTGCAGATTCAAAGATTGAAAGGGCAAGGAAATCCCTCGGGTTGCAGGTCGCAAGCTTTCTGTCCCAATTTGTTTTCTTAAAGAGACCGCAAACCGCATCCAAAGTCCAGCATTAAGCTCGGGTTCCCTGGAGAGTGGTTTTTATAACGCAATAAATATTTTTTTCTCGAGGCTTCTTAACCCTCTACGTACACTTTTATAAATTGCTGCATTAATTCCCGCTGATTAAAGTTAAAACTTTAATTTATATTCTTTTATTTAATTATATGCGTGATGGAATTTTCTTGGTGGAACTATAACAGCTCGTCCCGGCTGCTAGTTTAGGATTATTTTTATTTACAATCACTTTTAAGTCATTTTTTACATTTTTAACAATTTTTTGAAGCATTAATAATTCCTAAATTTATGGTGCAAATTAGCAGACAAAATGTGTACAAAGAATGTGAATTGAAGTACACTATGACAAAAGGATCTGGTTTTTAAGCTACATCACAATGATGTTACTTAGTTAATAGAATTTTCTTGGTTGAACTAAAGAAGCTCGTTTTGGCTGTTATTTTAAGATTGTTTTTATTTCAAACCTGTTTTAAATCAGACAAAACTGGCCAATTTTTTTCAAGTTTTTGATAGTTTCTTGAAGTATATAATTATTTATAAAATTATCGAAAATATTCTAGGGCAAAAGCTAGAAAAAGTGTATATTGAAGCAAGCTCTGTCAAAAGGGTCTGTTTCTAAAATTACACACAGTAAGGTACTAGCCTTAAGTCAATGGAATTTTCGTGATGGAACTAAAGAAGCTTGTCATGGCTGTTATTTTATTATTATTTTTGTTTTATTATTTATCAAAAAAATCTAAGGCGAAAGTTAAACAAAGCTATGACTTGAAGTAAATTTTGGCTTCACCAAAAACAACGTCCCTTCAATAGAATTCCCTTGATGGAACCCAAGAAACTCGCGTAAGTCAATAGTTTAAACTTATTGTTATTCAAAACCTGTTTTAAATCATAGAAAAACTGCCCAATTTTTTCAGTTTTGTTATAGTTATTCGAAGGATCAATTATTGATACAATTATCTAAAAAAAATTAAGCCTAAGGTTAAACAAAAAAAAAGTGGATTGAAGTCAACTTTAACTAATTACTTACGTAGGTACAGTAAACGACATGCTTTATTTATTTGACAAATAATTAGGGTAATAAAACCTGAAAATGTACAGAAAAATGTCAGAGAATATTAAATATAATAGAAAAACACCCACAGTACGGCCGGGGAGGATCTAATTTTGCGTAGGAAAAGAATCTAGGTAGGCGTGCTTTTGTATTTTTGCATGACATTTAGGCTTTCACAAGGTTTATTTGAACGTAAGACACTTTGATAATCTCATTTATTGGAGTACTTCATTGAATTCGAGACTTTGTTGCAATATTTTATTGAAGATGCTTTCGAGTTTCTAAATTTTCTACTAACAGAAAATTGCTTAAAAAAAAGAATAAAAGCACTAAAAATGCTTAGAGAGAGTTGCAGACAACTTTTAGTAAACTAACAAATAATGAAAGTTGATCCCAAGACATTGATATAATAATAATATTTCGCATTATTCCCTTTAAGGGACATAGGGATCAGCTTTCCGTTAATCCCTTGCGGGAACTTATAGCTATAGGGTAGCTATAAGTTCTTTCCAAATTTGTCTGTCCCTGGCCAGGTACCCAAGCTCTGCTATGCTCATCTTCGTCTCTTTTTCTACAGTTCTTCTACATGTTTCCCTGGGTCGCCCTCTGCTTCTTTTACCACCAGGGTACCATTCAAGTGCCCTCCTGCATACCTCTTCCTTGTCCTTTCTCAGCGTATGCCCTAGCCCGCCTAACTTTCTCCTTATTTCTATGTTGATGTCTTCTTGCTCTGTCCTTCTCCATAGTTTCTCGTTCAAGACTATTTCTGGCCATCTCACTTTAAGTATATGTCTTAGACACCTGTTTATAAAAACTTGCAGTTTCTGTTTTATTACATTTGTGAAACACCAAGTCTCTGAGCCATAAAGAAGCACCGATTTTACCATTGTATTAAAAACATTTATTTTGGTTCTGTTGGTTCTGGTGTCACATTTTTTAGACTCATAAACACCCCCCTTGCTTTATTAATTTTTGCGGTAATATCCTTAACAACACTACCCTCACCCGCCATCACACAACCCAGGTATGTAAATTCATCAACTTCATCCACGTCCTTCCCGTTTATTTGCAGATCGCTCTCTTGCTTTACATTTACACACAGTATCTTCGTTTTTTTCTTGTTTATTTTTAACCCTGCGTTTTTCGATTCCCCCAAGGTGCTCTACCTTCTCTTGCATTTGTTGCCTCGTATGTGACAAGAGGCAAATGTCGTCATCGAAATCTAGATCCTCTAATGTTTCCTGCATTTTCCACCTTATACTCCATTTGTTCCCACTCATTGTTTTGACTAATACTTCATTCAACGTTATAAGAAACAGTAACGGTGACATGATACATCCTTGTCGGACGCCAGTCTTGGTCTCGAAGGCTGGTGATAGCTGGTTTTCATGTATTACTCGACATCTATACCCGTTGTACCCCTCCTTTATTAGATTTATTAATTTTTGGGGTAGACCTTTGTTTTTCAAGGTGGCCTATTTGAATTCCTTGTCCACTGAATCGAATGCCTTTTGGTAATCGATAAACATCAGAAATAGAGGCGTATTCTACTCGGTTGCCTGTTCTATTATGATTCTTAATGTATTTATTTGGTCAGTGCAAGACTTCCCCTTTCTAAACCCATTCTGTTCTTTCGGCAGGTTCCCGTCAATCACCTTTGTTGTAATATTTTATTGAAGGGCCTTACAAGTTTCTAAATTTTCTACTAACAGAAAATTGCTTTAAAAAAAAATAAAAGCACTAAAAATGCTTAGAGAGAGTTGCACATAACTGTTAGTAATTTTTGTTTTTAATGAAATTTCAGATTTAGCTTATTTGAACGATTCTGAACAACTTTTATTAACAAGATTCTTTGATACAAAAATCCCTAATACGACTTCTTCAATTTTGCTGTTTATTTTAAATCGTAGTAAGCTAGCATTTTGCCGTGAAGGGAAAGTAACATACCCTAAAAGTACAATTTAGTGAGTGGTATAACCAGAAAAAAGAAATTTTTTAAATCGATAATACATAAAAAAATACTGGGGTGGTGCCGTCTAAAGTGAGACACACTGTATAATACAGAACTAGTGAAAGCAAAACAGACACATATTAACTACTACATTTAGCAGTAAGGTTAGGTTAGTGTAACTTACAGGGGGAGAGAACTCCCCCGTGGAATCCCACGTCTATCTAGTAGAAACCCTCGAGGATGTTGGAGCGTGATGATGATGGGTGCACCTTCAGCTGTTTGTAAATCTGCTAAACCGAAAGAAATGTGTCGTGAGCCAATTATGGCAGAACATAGTCGACAATGGGAATCTACCCATGTCACTCTTCCATCCATCCTAGGTGACACCAAGCCCTAGAAAGCCAATGTAACAGAGCTCCGGGAAACGGGCCTCCCTGGATATCCCGGAGCGCACATCCGGGAGTCGCTGTCTGCGTAGTTTAGAGACGGCAAAGGGCCTGTAGGCCTGCTACGAGGTAGCGACCAAATGTTCCTGGCCCGACCTACTTCTAGAAGCGTGAAATGCAAAATAATATAAGTAATAGTAGGCTACAATGTTCCTCAGGCTCCACATAAATTTTCATTTGTTTCCATTGCGTTGTTTACAAATAACTGTCAGTAGACCGACAACAAGTGGAATGTTTTTCAAAAATGGAAAAACTAGAGTACCGCGCAGTGATTAAGTTTCTCACTAAAGAAGTTTGATGCCAGATCAAATTAAACGAAGGATGGATGCAGTTTACGATGACAGTGGACCATCGTTATCAACTGTAAAAACTTGGTCAAAATAAACTTAAGCAGGATTTACGGGGAAAGAAATTTACCAATGGTAACGAAGTAATGGCGGCGGTTTTCAGCATTTTGAAGACAAAACTCCAAAGTATTTTTATAAGGGTATAGAGCTGCTTATTAAAAGATGTAAGAAGTGTGTTGAAGAAAAGGGTGATTATGTTGAAAAATGAACAGACTTTTTTATTTCTCAAACAACTGCAAGCCGGTTAGGCCAGGAATATTTGGTCGCTACCTCGTAAATGCGTCGCAGAGCCTCATGTGCTAATAAACAACAACGAGCCTCATGCTCATATAACATCATGCGGCCAACAAGCCTCACCGCTTGCTAACAACAACTACAACAATCCTCACTGCTTGTCAACAAGAACTACATCAACATAGTCCAGTGAAATTGGATATTGCTCTTCGGAAAAATTCACGGAACGCTGGATTTTGGTATGGATCTTGATATTGTGATTCTAAACAAAATGTCAAAAGTCCCAATCGATCCAAGTGGCGCTAAAGGTTTCACGCGGGCTGAAAAGTCACACAACACGGTTTTTCGTGAATATCTCTTTAACGGCCACTTTTATGGAAAAACTATTAATTATTCAATTTGTAGCTTACGAAATTTGCTACAAACAAGATATAATGACTTTTATTCATAGGAGTAACTGTTTTGGAGATAATACGATCTACGAAGTTGTAACCTTTATTTTTCTCACGAAACGTGCACTCTTTTGCACACCACCTTCGAGTTAGAGTACCAGGTGCGTTTCCTTTTTTTCGTTTGTATTAAATTGGGAGAATGTTTTCTGCTTTTTGTGCGTTTTTCTAATACTCGAAGAAATTACTAAATAAAAATAAAAACTGGACCAATGCGATGTTATGCACCATAAGTAACCCTATCATGGGTGGAAGTTCTTTGGATTTGGCAAAAATCTTGCTGGGTAATACAGTTGACATAATATGCTTTGAGATACTTGGCACCCGTAAGCCTAGATCTCGCTTAATACTTTACTAATCAAACTGTTTAATAAATGTTCCAAATAAAAAATTTGATATAAAATATCTAGAAGGTTTCAAGGAATTTATAAAAGTGTTCTGATTCTGAATGTTAATCGGAAGTTGTCTTTGATGCAAAATGAAAACTGACAAATGAAAAATGACCAAAGTAACTATGCAAATGTTGGTACTCCACTTAACTATATTTTTAATTCTTAATTTATTATTCTAGTTAATTTTCGTTACTTTAAAGTTTTGATTTAATTTTCAGTTTCAGCAGCTGGTAGGTTTATGTATTACAGAAAATTAATGTTTTTCAAAATTTGCTTTATTTACATACACTTTTCTTAACCTTTCCGTACCCGTGCGGGGTATTTTACATACCCCAGTGCAGTTTTTTTACTATAACTTTTTAATAACTTTGTTAATCGAATTGAGCCTTTATGTATTCCTCGGTAGATAAATGTTCATCTGAATGGTAAAATATCAGTCAAAATAAAATATTATATTAGCATAGAATAAAAAAATTATCTTCAAATCCTAGGAATTCCCCGCGATATAAAATAGCTTTATAATTCTAAAATTTGATTAAAAAAAATTAATTGTTAGGGTGTTAAAACAATTAATTTTTGTCTGTATAATAATTATTTTTTGAAATATTTTACCCGTTTATGACAAAATCCGGATGAAACTAGTTCGTGCAGCTGCGCACAAGTTGAGTCGTGTAAAAGCGCACAATTACCTCATTAATTTTAATTTTAATTTGTATTTTTCAATAAACTTTTGTGTTACAAGAACTAAATTATACTAATTTTATGATAAAAGGCAATAACAAAGCCAAAATAAGTCATAGGAACGAAAAAACACTGGGGTATCTGAAATACCCCGCATGTGTTCTAAAGGAAGATTTGGACCACGGGTACGGGAAGGTTAAAGGCGCAAAATACAACCACACCTGCATCATTAAGACGAGTACAAAACCACCTGGGTGTAGACTGTAGATAAGACGCCATATGTTCCTCACTTTACAAGCAAGGCGTGAACATTGAACATATTAGTAAATTGATCCGCTCATTCCTAGTTCTTAAATCGTACTAACTGGTCTTCGTTGCTTTACATATTATGCAATTCGAATTTTGGAAATTTTACATAGTGTTTGTGTTTTGTTCCTTGAGCCGTATTGATATTGGATTATGGTTTATCGCTTCTAAGCTTCCAAAACTAACCTTTGATACGATTTTCGTGATTAAAACATTGAACTGTGTGTGTGTGTACTGCAGAGGCCCTGCCGATTTTCTGGAAATAATCTCTAAAGGTAGGTCTTGATGTTTCAAACTACATTTTCTTGTTTTTTTTGTTTCGATTTTTTACAAAATTCTAGCAATATTGATTTGCTCCGCTTGCTTCCTCTTATTAATGATTGTTTTAAAGTGAAAAAACGCATCAACCCTAAACAATCCCTTGGATTTTATTTTCTTTTGGCAAAATTAATATTTACTTTTGTATAATTAAACACACTAAGAACTTATTGTTGAAGGGTTTATTATCAAAAATGTCAAGTTTTGTTAGTCAAATCTCAGAAATTTCTTGTTTTAAAACAAAAGCAACCCCTAATTTGATTCATTACAGTATTTATTTTTCAGTTGAGCTTTTACTAGACTAATTTTTGTTTAATATTTCATAGCAAATCAATCCCGGCAATTAGCACATAGGAATACTGAATGACTTTGAACAGTTCCTATTTAATTCAAAAGGATGCGAATCTCTGCTTTTATTATTTCAAAATTTTTTAAAAATTAACAGCATTTCTTATATATTTTAATTTTTAGCTCATTCTTAGAAACAAACTAGAATACTAATATTAAAATGTATTAAATTTTGTGCAAATTTTATTCCACTTTTGGTGCAACGCCAAAGCTGTAAAGCACTCGTTGAAAACTGGCAGGTAGATAAAACGAGCAATTTCTTTATCTGCGTCCTTAATGGTCAAATGTTCCTTTTATAGGCCATAAATTAAAAGATATCAGCGAGTGCAAGCATACTTCAGCTGTATTTTGTAATAAAACAGAACTTCTTTAGTCGAATTTATCAGTTTAGTGACCTGATTACATTTAACTTAATCATATACTTAACACGTATTTCTAACACATTTCCGCTTGATTAACAATCAATTTTGATAAATAATAAGTCTTCCGAAGAAATTTATTCTGAAGTTTATTATTTCGATTAAATTACTGAGGTTGTTTCAATCTTTTTATTTCGTACCGAGATCGCAGTTTCTTCCGTGTTTGGAATGCTAAGAAGTTAATTAACAAGTTTGATAATTCAGAACTTTGATGATTCCAGTCGTTTACTGAGATTTCTGGAGGTTCGACTTTAAAGAAACACACAAACTCCGTTGATTTTTCATCTATTTGGCCTTAATGCTGGTTTGCACATTTCCTTTTTGTGTTCTGGTTTGAGCTGAAATTCTGGGGGTTTCTTGAAGTTTCACGTGTTTAGCTTCTGTTTTGTTCTTTCCAAATTTTAGAGTAATTTTTAGGCTGGCCTTTTCCATTCTCATGAATTTAGGAGATTTTCTTGACCAGGACTATTGGTTATTTTCCAAATTTTGCTTTCACAATTGCCTTTCCTGCAATGTCTTGAATTATTTGTTTAAAAATTGGTTTCAAAATGCCACAAAGCCTGAGAATATTTGCACTAAATTGGCTAGCGCTCATCATTTAGTTATTTTAAACCAACAAACTCGGTACATTATTTGTTCAATTACTGAACTGAAAAGTTCAATTACTGAACTAAAAATTGCAATTAAAATCCAAATTTATTTATGCGTTTATTATGCGCTGCTGTTAACATGAGATTTAATTATTACACTCACAATAACTATTGTTTTCGAAATTACTCTAGTTTTAGTTTCATGTTGTACGGTTTGTTAATTTGCAATGCATGTAGAAAAATAATTACAAATTCATCCAAACGTTTACGAACATTTAACATTATTCAAGTTTTTACGGCTTTCAGAACTGAAATACCCACCACCTACAAATTCTACAGCTTTCCAAAGTTACCCTAACATAAAAAGTTCGTAAAGCTCGAATTTTGTTTAAATTCGCTTAATCGATTGGAAAAGTTAGATTTACTTATTTGTTTTTAAAGTTTCCTTTCTTTAGCAAATCTAAAGATATTTCTTAGGCTATCTTCGGGACAAATAAAAACCGGTGTGATATTTATTTTTACTGATTTTGTTTGACATTAATTGTTTTTCGTACCTGCTTTATTGTTTTAGATTTTAAATGTATAACGATTCTTGTTGTTATTTTCAGTAATTTTCTGAAAGGGCTTATTATTATGAAATTGTTTTAAAACAGCAGATGTCAAAGAAATAACCAACGCCTCCCTTTAGTTTTCGCTGTTTGTATCAATAATGTACCCACCAAAAAATGCATGAAACAGAAAAGCACGTGCCTGAAGAAACAACACAGGATGTTTACAGAAAGATTTTTTTTATTTTTTCAGAGAATATTTATAGAAAAAGTGCGAAAACCGCCTCAGGTTACGAAACATGGAAAAATATTTGATTTCCTTTCCCTGCCTAAAATTACATTTCTCCCTTCTAACCTTTATGCCGTTCCCCTTCAAAACAAACACTTTCGTCACCCTTTGAAATAATTTCTAATATTGAAACATTTTCAGGCACTCTTGATTTTGTTTAAATTCATACTTCGTGCCCAGTCGAGTTTCAAACAGAAAAGAAAGAAAAATACAAAGATTAAGTCTTTCACGTACGATCAACGATTCAAAACGTGCACCGAAAACCTCTACCCTGAGTTGATCCCATTGTGTATACGTAACTCATTTATAAACATAGTAAACTTTTTGTTTGAATAATGGAATCAGAAGTAACAGTCTGAAAGTCACTCTCAGAGTTCGACACTGAACGACATGTCACGTTTCTGGTACATATCATGAAGGAAGTTTCAGTAATTCCCTATTGCTTCGTTTAAATGGGGCAAAGTTCTACGGAAAATCGTGCACCTTCACAAAGGGATGGTTAGTACTTAATGGTTTCCTTATAAAACTCCTTTTGCAAATAGCAAGCCCAATTTTTCATGTCGTTTTTTGGCGAAAGTTCTGAAAAAGGTCAATTTTTTAAGTGCAAGGTTTGTTTATAAGAAAGAGGCTTTTCTATTTTGGAGCACCCTGTAGATTCAAAATCTTGCTTTAAGTTTGTTTTAACCAAATTTTTAGGGAGTTTCAGGGAATTTTTAACGCCTCTCGTGTTTTCACGAGTATTTAGACTTACTTAACGGGGCTCTTTGTGAAGACTATTTGATGGGAATTTTCTGATTTATCCAGTGGTTTTCTCAGGCACTCCAAATTTTGTTACAAAGTTAGAAGTTTTTCGAACATTTCTGGTACTTTTAGAAATGTTTAGAACCTACCAGGCCCTCCTTAAAATTTTCGTATATTATCTATCTAGGATTTTAGAACAGTTTAACATTTTTCAGAAGTGATTTAAATTTTCTGACGAATTTCAGAGCTTTCCAAGCATAGCTTTCAGAAATTTTTAGAACCTACCAATCCATAAGAAAATGTGTATATTATATGGGAAATCGTACGACACTAATTAACGACCAATAGAAACGTTAATATTGAGCATGGTTACCAAGGCCACGCCCATATCTCTTCGGAAATTTTTTGTTTCTAGCTAGACCAACCTAGGCAGGGAAGCTAGGTAGCTGAATAATTGTAAGAGGGCTAGGCTTGCGTGTTGCAAGTCCCAGGTTCGAATCCTACGTTAGTGCAGATTTTTTCTCAGGCCTCTGGGATCGGTACTAGGCCTGGTGGGACCATTCAGAGTTGGGCTTAATTAACTGTGCTCTACTCGGATGACTGGCCTATGAGATAGAGTAACAAGACCACTACACACGTAGTAACACACACATGACACAGCCGTCTGACTTGAAGTAATGCCTAAAGGCGATTCCGAGCTAATTTGCTATACACGCATGAAAGTCACACACAAAAAAGAAAGAAAGAAAGAAAGAAAGAAAGACCAACCTAGGCGAAGTTAAGAAGTGAAAATTTTTATGTCAAATATGACAGTTGACGTACAAGTTCCTAGGTTACGTTTCTAAAATTTAAATATGTATTGATTTATTATTGCTTTTAGTGGTGGCGATGTTGTTACGATTTTCTTACCGAATCTATACTCGAACATTAATTCATCATGTACGGGAAATTTTTAGTAGCGCATTTCAGCAACGTAATCGACACTCGCGTTCCGCTCGGGCCGATTAATACGTTGTTGAAATGCACACCTAAAAATTTCCGGAAAGAATTAATGCTCTTGTGAGATTGTAAGTGAAAATTTTCTAAATTTATCCAGGATTTTAGAACAGTTTCATATTGCTTTCCAGAGGTGTTTGAAATATTCTAACGAATTACAGTGTTTCCCAAACATCTTTGGTACTTTTAGAAATTTTTTAGAACCCACCAGTCTGGGCTCCTTGTGAGAATTTATGTATTCTATGGAAATTTTTCTGAATATATCCAGGATTTCAGAAGGCACTTTAAATTTTCTAACGAATTCTAGAGCTTCCCGAGCATATCTGATTCTTTCAGGAATTTTTATATCTTGGAAATCTGAGCTTTCTTAGAAGGATTTGTGTATTTTATAGGAAACTTTCTAGCCTTATCCAGGATTTTAGAACAGTTCATAATTCTTGTCTCGGTTTTTCCAGAGATGTTTTAGATTTTTTAATGATTTTTCCAAATTCCCAAGCATCAACCAGAAACTTTTAGAACCTACCAATCTGAGAATCGCCCTTACATGTCAAATGAGTAACATTAGCCAATCATAACGTTGAATTGTTTGAGTAACAACCAATCACAATTGAATTAATCGGAAATTCTTCCTAAGGAAAATTTCAAAAAAAATCTCCATAGGGAAAAAGTGCAAATCTGTCAAATATGACATCAATCAAATATAGTCGAATAATTTTTTAAAGAATGTATTATTATATTATTTATTTATTAATTTTTAACAAAATTCATAATTTATTAATACTTGATGTTAAATGTACAATTACCCAGTATTAAATTATTCTTGCTTTTGTAGTAAAAAATTTCGGGCGATTCCCTGCCGAATACACCTCAGGACAGGTATGTTGCCTGGAAATTTTGCCTCGCCGCGCCGCTCAGCCCTCGTGTTTGTTGTTCAAAACTTCCCTCGGGCTACGCCCTCGTGAAGGTCCCTCCCAACAAACCCTCGGGCATGAGTAGTTCGAGAAAATTTCCGGCAATATACCTGTCCCTTGGTATATTACATATGAATACGAGTATATCCAGGATTTTAGAACAGCTTCATGATCCTCTGTCGATTTTTTCAAAGGTGTTCTAAATTTCCTAACGAATTGCAGAGCTTCTCAGGCATCTATGGTACTTTCAGAAATTTCTTTAACCTAATAATCTAGGTCCCTGATTAGGATTTGTGTATTTTATAAACAATTATCTGAATGTATCCAGAATTTTAGAATAATTTCTTAACTTTTTCGTTTTCTTTCTGAGCTCTTTTAACTTTTCTAACGATTTGGCGGGCTTCCCAAGCATATCTGGTGCTTCCAAAAATGTTTAAAACCTACGAATGCAGGTCATTTTAAAGATCTGTGTATTTTATGGAAATTTCAGGATTCCACAACAATTCCATAATCTTTTTCGATTTCTTCGGAGGTGCTTTAAATTTTATAACGAATTCAGGCGGGTTGCAAGCAGTTCTAGTGCTTTCAGGAATATTTGGAACCTATCAATCTGGGCTCCTTGTAAGGATTTGTGTATTTTATGGATATTTCTTTGAATTTATGCAGGACTTTAGAAGAACGTCATAATTTTTTCGTCTTTTATAGAGGGGCTTTAAATTTTATTTAACGATTTTGGGAGTATCCCAAGCATCTCTATATCTTTCAAAAAAATTTGAGGACCTACCAGCCTCGATTCCTTGTAAGAATTTGTGTATGTTACGAAAAAAAAATTCTAAATATATTCCGGATTTTTGAACTGCTTTATCAGACTTATTCAGGAGCGTTGCAAATTTTCTAGTGTATTCCAGAACTTTTCAAGCATCTCTGGTGCTTTCAGCATTTTTAGAGCCTACAAATCTGAGTTCTTCGTTAGGATTTGTGTATTTTATGGAAATGTTTCTGAATTTAACCAGGATTTTAGAATAGTTTCTTAATTGTTTTTTTTTCGAGGTGGTTTAAATCTTCAACGAGCTTCATTGCTTCTCAAGCATTCTGGTACTTTCAAAAATGTTTAAACTCTACTAACCTGGGTTCCTCGCAATGGCTTTTGTGTATACAATGAAACTTTTTCTGATTTTGTCCGGGATTTTAGAAGAGTCTGCTAATTATTCCGCTTTCTTCAAAGGTTTGTTAAATTTTCTAACGAATTTCAGGGCTTTCCGAGTATCTCTGATGCTTTTAAGATATTTTTAGTACTACCAATTTGCGTTCTTTGGAAGGATTTGTATATCTTATGGAAATTATTATAAATTTATCCAGGATTTTAGAACAGTTGAGAATTGTTCTTTAATGAATTTCAGAAATTCCCAAACATTTGTGGTGCTTTCAGAAGTTTTCAGAATTTACCAATCAAGGTTCCTCGTTAGGTTTTGTGCAATTCATGGAAGTTCCTTTCTGAATATATTCTGGATTTTAGAACATTCACATAATTTGTTTTTCAATTTTTTCAGAAGTATTTTAAATCTTCTGGCGAACCTCAGTACATCCTAAGCATCTGTGATGCTATCGGAAATTTCTGGAGCCTACTAATCTGATTTCCTTGTAAGAATTTTTGAAAATTATTTTTGCTTTCCAAGCATCTCTGGTGCTTTCAAAAATGTTTAAAACCTACGAATCTAGCTTCCTGTTAAGGGATTGTATATTTTATGGAATTTCTCTGAACTTATCCAGTACTCCAGAACAATTTCATAATTTTTTCAGAGGTATTTTAAATTTTCTAACGAATTTAAGTAGTTTGCAGGCATTTCTAGTGCATTCAGGAATTTTTGGAACCTATCAATCAGGGTTCTTTGTACGGATTTGTGTATTTTATGGATACATATTTCTTTGAATTTTTTTGATTTGATCCAGTATTTTAGAAGATTCTCCTAATTATTGCGTTTTCTTAAGAGGTTCATCTTTAATGCTTTTAAGATATTTTTAGAATCTACCAATTTGGATTCCTTGTAAGGATATTTATTTAATTTTTTTTTTATCTATGGCTCAGAGGTGTTTTAAATTTTATAGCGAATTTCAGAGATTTTCAAAATTACTGATACCTACTTTCAAGTTTTTAGAACCGATCATTCAAGGTTCTTCGTTAGGACTTGTGAATGTCATGAAAATTTCTTTCTAATTCTATTCCAGATTTTAGAACAGTTTCATAACGTTTTTTCGAACATTTCAAGGTATTTTAAACTTTCTGGCGAATTTCAGAAGCTCTCTAACGTGTCTAGTGCTTCCTTGTAAGAATTTGTGTATTGATGGAAAATTTTCTGAATTTATCAAGGACTTTACACAGTTTCATAATTTTTTCTCGATTTTTTGAGAGGTGTTTTAAATTTTCTAGCAAATTGCAGAGCTTTTCAAGCATTTGTAGTACTTTCAGAAATATTTAGAACAATAATCTGGGTTCGCTATTTGGGTTGATGTATTTGATAGACAATTTTCTGAATTTATGCAGGATTTTAGAATAGTTTCTTTGAATTTTTTTCGATTTTTCGAATAAGCGTTTTAAATGTTCTAATGAATTTCAAAGCTTCCCAGCATCTCTGGTGCTTTTAGGAATTTTTAGAACCTACCAAACTGGGTTTCTTATTTGGATGTGTGTATTTTATGGAACTTTTTCTGAATACATATAGTACTTTAGTGTCGTAATTTCTTCTCGTCTGTCAGGCGTTTGAAATTTTATAACGAGTTTCAGAGCTTCCCTAGCATCTCTGGAAATTATTTAGAACCTACCAATCTGGATTACTTGTAATGATTTGTGTATGTCACGGAAATTATTCGGAATTTATCCCGGATTGTCGAACACCTTTTTTCGTCATTTTCGGGATGTTTTAATTTTCTAGCAAATTACAGAACTTCCCAAGCACCTCTTTTGCTTTCAGAGTTTTTAGAACCTTCCAATCTAAGTTCGTTGTAGGATATGTGTAATTTATGCAAAATTTTATAATTTATCCAAGATGTTTTAAATTTTCTTACAAATTTCAGAGATTTCCAAGCACATCTGTTGTTTTCAGGAATTCTTATATTTTACTAATCTGGCCCTATCCAAGAGTTTGGAAGAGTTTCACAATCGTTTTTCAATTTGTTAAATGAATTTAAGATTTTCTAACGAATTTCAGAGCCTCAATAATTTGAAAATGCACTAAAAGTTTCCCAGAAACTGAATTTCTTTTACTAGGGAATTTCAAGTAAAAAATAAGATTGATTATTACGCAGGTGTTTAGTTTTTTTTATTCCAAAACGCTTTATAACTTTTTAAGAGAAATATTAATTAAATTGAGGTTTTGAAAAAGTACTTAATTAAATGAATTTTTACAAGAGTTGAGCTTATTGCAAAAACCCTTTTAATGAAAGTTTTAGACAAATCCTTACATTAACCTTTTTAAATAAAAATTTTAAGTTTTTTCAAACATTTTCTTATTAGCTTTCAGTACTGAAAAAAATTATAGTGTTTTAATAAAATTACTGTCCACGATTTCAGCATTCTAACATAATCCGTTAAGAGGGTTCCTTCATAATCGTGATTAATGTACCATCCTAAATATTTGGAAGTTTCACATCAATCAGCAATTAGTCCTCAATTTATCAACCGTTTTTGATAACTTCCGTTAAGCTAAAGGTTTACTCGAACTTTAACTATTTGCCTTCTTGTGTTTTATATAAATTCCTAAAATAGCTTGTTAAGAGCTTTGATTGTCCTTAACAATCCTAAAGAATTATTTGGGGTTTTAGCTTGCCAGTTATTTAATTTTTCCCAATTAAAATACCAAAATCTTTGAGGCGATTCTACATTCCAAGATTTTAAAATCATACCTTTAACACTAAAACATCAACACAGAAATTTTTGTAGTTTTTTAACATAATTAAATGGTATTTTCAAAAAGTGAACGAAAATGAAGCGCAAAATTAAATTTATTTCGAATTTAGTAAAACCACTTGTTGAATTTAAACGATTCACGAACTAACAGGATTTCCTAGAACTTCCTTTTACTAAAAAAATCGCACCGTATTTCTTTTTTTCAATATTTCAACAATAAAGCACCTGATTTAAATTCAATTCCATTTCTCCCCAGTGTCCTGGTCTGCATTTCCTCTTCCTGGCGGTTAACATTATGGCATCATTATTTTTTCGGGTTGCTCTGTTCGCACAATTTCCTGCTGATAGATTTTTCCCATTTGTGGTTATTTTTTCGGATTTTCGGTTTTTGAGGTTTCTTTCCTATAATGTGCGCTTTAAAACGTATTGGTTTTACAGTTTTACCAGCGTGTTCTGTTGGTCTGTGTGCAGTACGCGTGAATATATAATGTGGGTAAATTACTGTTATTTATTAGTAGTGGTTATGTCAAATGAATGAGGTTAACCACAACGTTGGGTATAGACTCAGTCGATAACATTACGTATATTCCGGAACGGTGGTGTGGAAGCTTTGCTTTTAAGGTAATTTTCAAACAAAATTCCTGATTGGTCTAAACAAATTTGACGCGGTCTCCAGCAACCCTCTGAAATTTTCTGTAAGTCCACGAAATTGCCTGAAATGATTGAACAGACGGCCAGAGCTAATATTCTGATAAGCAACGTTTTAGTTGGTGATATTTAGATTTACATTAACTTTTAACATTTTGAAAAATCCCTGACAATATTTCGAGAACTCGCTTTTACATATCAGACTTTATTGCCAAATTCTTAATATTTAAAAAGGAATTTTGAAAAGTACAAAGAAATGTAAAAAATATTCCTTTAATTAGAAATAGAATTTTTAGGAAACTGTCAAAGACTTGACAATCTTGAACCTTGAAAGTCCTTCTTAAATGTAAATAAAATTCTTGAAACTGAGTCTTGAGTGAATTTATTTAAATTATAATGATGGTGACTTTCCTTAATTTTCCAGTAAATTTGTAAAATTCTCAACTTATTAAGAAGGGCTTGCCCTAATAATTTATTTAAAAGATTTTCAGGCTATTAAATCTGCTCAAGAAATTATTTTAGGTAAATGTGGGGATATTAACTCTCTAAACAAAATGTTTAGGTAGATTTCTTGTTGCACGTCAAAATTCAGGAATCTAAGAATATCTGTATTTTGTAATATTTAACAACTCGGAAAAATATAAAAAAATTCAGGCAGCCATTAGGCCGGAAATCTGGAAAAATTTTCAAGGGTTATTTTAAGCGAAGGATGTGAAATATTTTAATGAAATTCTCTTAAGAAGGCAATATACTGAAAAATGCCTGGAACACAATTAAAAGCTCTTTGAATTTTTTTTTTAATGTAGGAAAGATTTTCAATTCATTCATTCGACACACCAAATTATTTTAAGAAAATTTCTAAATTTATATTTTTTTTTCTGGAAAATGTCCAAGTTTTCTTCGTCGTCTTTTTCTTCTGCTTCTTCTTCATTTTTAGTAATAAATTAGCAAATGTGGTAAATGTACAAAATCTAGTTCCTCTTCTTATCGTTCCTTATCCGCTTCGGACGTTGAAAATTAATATGGCAATTTTTACTTTGTCAACAGCTTTCCTAAAAATTCGGTAGGAGATTGTCCGAACCATTTCCATGTTCTTCTGCCGGGTCCTCGTCTAGCTTCCACCTCCCATGCGGTATTAGTTCTAGTATACGGTATTTATTGTTTCTCATGGCGTGACCAAAGCACTGGAGCTTACGTTTTTTGATGATAGATACAACTTCCTTGTTCTTTTGCATTCTCCTTAGTACTTCGTCGCAATGATGTGACAGGAAAGTATTAACTGGTAGAAATTAATCATCATACGTAACACCGGTTGCATTGTTTTTCCGGTTGCGTGTTTTGTTAAAGGATTACAATAAAGTAATTCCAGTTGGAGGGTCTCCTAGCGAAATCCAAATTAACACCATACAACGTAAAAGTTTTAATATATTTATCGGATTCAAAATTAGACTTTATCAAAATTAAATTAGAGTTGCCCTGTTGTACGTGCTGATCACAATTAATTGCAAAAAAACGACCTACTGATATTTGTCTTGGGCACTCGTACATTTAGAGCTGTGCATAGCGCATATTCTCGTTAATTTAAGAGTCGTAAATAGCGCCCGTACTCAATTGGAGGGAAACTGCACCCTTGTCAAACTTCAAAGGTTGGTTGTAATACCACCTTTGGCTCCGGCCGCTTACGATTGATTTTAATATCAATCCCACAAAAGATTGATCTTGCATCGCACATCTGACTGACGCACTGACTTAATCTCTCTTGATCGAACCACTGCAATCAGGCCACCCTGATTACATCAAAATCATAAAACAAGGGAACAGTTAACTTGCCTAGTCTGATATTAATTCACTATGCTTAATTATTTACTGTATTTGTAAATATCTGTTTATAAATATGACTTTATAATAATGTATTAAACTTGATGGAGTATTTATTTGATGTTTTATAAGGTGCCCTACTCTAGATCAACGAATCACAACATCATTAAGGGTCCTCCGACTAAGTAGTCAGATATTTAAATAAAGAGTAAGATCTCCACTTAACAAATAAGGGTTGAGGGTAAAGAAAATCTTAGTAAAAACTAGACGATCGCAGTGAAAAACCGTAAAGGGTAACACACCTGGGGTACGTACAGTTACAGTATATTTTTCTACGTGCTCTATGGGAGTGTCAACTAAGGTGAGTATGACCGGTGGTGGAAGGCTTTTGTTGACGATCATGTATTTAGTTAGGGTTACAAGCGCACCCATGGTAGTTGGTTCCTTAAAAAGAAAATCTTTCAGAAAATTACCTATAAGAGCAGCCTGTATAAAATTTTAATGATTCTATAGAGAGTTTGTGTTAACAGACAGGCCTAAAGCGTTTTAAACATTCCTAATAAATCCAAATCCAAATCATCATACAAGTCTAAAAATTTGGTTCATTCTAAATTACTTTTTAGAAAATTCAACAAATGTCAAAGAATTCGAAAAACTGCAGTATACAAATAAAGGTACTGAAATGAATTGAAAAAATATTCTTTGTAAAATACGGATATTTTAAATAAGTTAAAAGAAACCTTACAAAAATCCTAGAAAATTATTTCTTTGCTTCTTCACAAGACATCTGAAGCTAAATATATGGTTAAATTGTTTATCGGGGAAATAGTTATGGAATAATTTTTGATGGTTCGCAGGGGTTTTGAAATATCCGCCGAAATAAAATGTAAGGTTTGGAAATTAAATAAATTCAGAAATTTAAATAATTTCTAACAGTGTTATCTCATTTACATTACTAATTCTGGCTGTTTCCTAAATAAATTCTGTTGATTCTAAAAAAATGTTTGATTCAATAATAGGTACTAATTAAATTGTTAACTTTTTTCCTATAAATCTACATTTTTGGTTTGAGCTATTAAAATTTTCAACCCAGGTGTTTTTTGTTATATTCTATGGAGTGACGTAGCAAATGTAATATCCTTCTTTATTTCTTGATCAGCAAATCTATGGCAGGCTTATCGTCTTTTTGTTCCTTCAAATGTGGCAAAAACTTTCAGATTTACTTCTATCGAATCTCATAACTCATTCAAAAAACTCAGTTGTAAGAATGGGATATACCAATCTTCCATTTTACTTTGTTTCGTAATGCTTCATCAGCTTGTCGAGGTTTTTTTCTCTTTCGCCCCCTTACAAGCTACTTCGCTGAACTTATTAATTCATTAAAGGCGCATCTAAGCAAAAACTTTCTTATCTAACCTCAATATTCAAAAGGATGTCCGTACAAAAAAGCATAGATTATGTTGTCGATCAACGTCTGAATGTTTTTCGAACGCCCGTTGCACCCTAATGGCCATTAAGAGGTCGCCTCGTAGTTCTATAAGTACAGAAAATGAGGTACGTGTTTAACGGCGCCATCATCTAATATTGATTCGTTATCAGCTGAATTCTGTCTCCATAACTTCATTTTCCTCACTGGAATTTCTTAGTTCCCAGAAATGTCTGGCGTGGTTTCTCGATGTATTGAAACGTAATTTAAATTCATACAGATAAGGGACGGGTTTATATTTTCTAATAACCGTTCGTATTTTACATTTTTATGCTTATTGAAATTCAATACGTAAAGCGCAGAAATGGCTCGGTGCCTTCAGATAAGAAAACTAGCTTTCCAAAGTTTTATGCTCGCGTACTCTTTTAACTTTAATCAAAGCTCGGTGCTCGAACTTCTTTTACACTTGGGGCTTTCTTGGGTGCTTTTAAATTTATCAAGGAGGAGAAGTCTTTCTGGAATGAGGTGAAAATTTGAGGAAATCAGCTTTGAATTCAGAAACATTCGGGTTATTTAAAAGGTGTAGATAAATACTTTATTATTTGTTAACCAAACGCTTTTTTGATTATTCAGCACGTCAGTAAGCCCCTTAAAAAACTCAGACTATGAAGAAAATCGAGAGCTTTAATTTATACAGAGCATTTAAGGAACTGTTTAAACTCCAAAAAAATTACCAAAAAATGTAAGCCTCCATGGCATCAGCAAAAACCCATCTACGAGGATCAAATTATTTACAGAAAGTTTAGTCAGACGAAAAGGAATATTACTTCCAAATTTCTGAAAATTCGCCAAATCTACTCAAGAAGAAAAAAAATACGAGAAAATCCTTTTTATGATTGGCTGAAAATAAAATAAGCGGAACAAATTTAAAAAAATTTCGACGTAAAATATATGAAAAATATGAGTAAGACCGTCTCATAAAATGAAGGAAATAAATCCAAGTGTGTGCTAAGGTTTAAAATAGATCACAGAAGTAGGAGTCTCACTCTCAGTTAGTTAAGAATAAAATACAAAAATTCAAATTTCTTAAAAATATAGTATGATTTTACGGTTTATTAATTTATTTATTTGGCCATTTATCGATTTATATCCTTAAAGGATTTTCATAATTTATAAGATTTAATTAAAGCTAAAGAAAGAAGCCAATAAATGACTAGTTAACGTAAATAACTCACCAACAACAGAAATATCGAATTAAAATACAAAACCCCAAATGCGGAATTCAAGAGAAATCAAGCAAAATCCTTTCATTCGCATCCTCATCCTCGTCAACGTTCTATTTCTTATTACACTCCACAAACAGATTTTCGGTTGTGTAGCAGTTTCGTTGTGGTATTTAAGGCCATCAGACGCACGTGACAATCTTGGCAAGGTGTTGTATTATCTCCTCACGGTTCCACTGATACCAGTATTAAATCACCCTCTTCAAATCAACTTGAAATACAACATTTCCAGTTGATTCGTTCTCGAAACTGAATAAAACTTGCGTTGTTTTTGTAGGAGTTTGGATAGAAAGCAAGAGGAATGCCTGAATAAAATCCATTTGTTTTTTGAAAGAATCTTCTAATTTCGAAGGATTTTTTAATCTTTCAAATAAACATTGTTTGACTTTAAAATGAACCCATTTTTTTCCAATTTCAAAATCTGCCAAAAACAATTTTTCATTTTTGTTCAAGAACTCTTCTAATTTGGAAATCTAGCCCAAAAAGGAATTTAGTTTTCTGCCAAAATATTATTAACTTTATTTCTCTGAGAAACTGTTTTTTTCTAAAATGATTTTCCTCCTTGGGTATTCCCTCGGTTTAAATTACAGAAATAACTAAAAAAAAGTTATGTTGGGTAGGAAGACTTGGATTTGAAGTTAAATCATCAAATAAGGTAAGATTAAATTATCCAATAAAGCTTTTAATGCACAAAGGGAGAAATAAGAACAAAGCGACAACCATAACTCCAAACAAGGAGCGAAGCAAATTAAAATTTTAAGGTTACGTAGCAAGTAAAAATAATAAAAAATGAATACATTATACATTATAAAACAAATGCAACGGAAGGGATAAAACCACATTTTGAGATTAAATTCCACCCAAAATAGCAGCGAAACAAGTTCAAATCTCATTTAAGGTTACATAACAAATTAAATAATAAAAAAAAATGAAAAACACTTGAGCGTCACGAACATTATTAAACAAATCATCAAGGGGATGCCTCTGCTATTTATTATAGTAATGGATACGTTAACAAAAAACACGAAAGTGAAAGTAGAACAAAGAACTATAGAATACAGAAACCTCAGCCCTACAAAATTAGATTGATTACTCTAAGCTGATGATATAGTATTAATAGCTAAGATACATAGAAAAATGCAAACTATATATGCATGGGCGCAAGGAATGTAGACCCTTAAAATCTAAATAAACACGAATAAAAGCAAAGTAACGATAATCAAAGACATAAAGAAAATGGAAGAAGCAAGAGTAATTCTATGAAAACAAGAAAAGTTAGAAGAAGTGACAGCTTATGAATACTTGGGAAGCGTGATAAAAAGATGGAAACCTAGATCTGGAAATAGAGAAAAGAATACAGAAGGCGATGACCATATATCAAGTAGTAAAGCTATCCCACAGACGAGTGAAAGAGACACCAACACAAAGACAAGAGTATATAACATAATTGCGCTACCAACTACTCGTATAAATACGCTACCCAGAAAGAATAGTAAGAAGAGTTGATAGAGACAGGAAACGGAAGAAAAAGAAAGATATGCAAACCAATTAGGACTTGGACGGCAATTATAGAAAAAGTAGGGACAGACAGAGGTAAAATGCTAAATGAAATGACAACCTTGGCACGACACCATAGGAAATGGAAAAATTGGTTAAAGGAAATAGAAAACAAAGTACATAATCGACGCCCTAAAGGACAAATAGAGAAAGACGGAAGAAAGAAAGCAACGGAACTAACAATACTTCAATTTTGAGGTTAAATTCCAAACAAAGTAGCATTGAAACAAATTAAAAATCTCATTTTAAGCTTAAGTAAGAAATAAAGTAATACCAAACAATGAAGGTACTCGAGCACCAAGAACATTAATAAACAAAACCTTAATTTTGAGGTTAAAATTCAAACAAAGTGGCAGCACAACAAAAATAGAAATCGTAGTTTGAGTTGAGTCACAAAACAAGGCAATAACAGAAAAATCTAATATTCGTTTAATAAAAAAGAAGAAACAAACATTGCTTGGTTCTTGTCTTAGCTGTAGTTCCTATAATAATATATTACAAAATGATAGAATTCGTAAATTTTCTAAGGTAACATAAATTCCCAAATATTCTTAAATTTCCTAAATAGTCCCTGATTTCCTGCAGCTTCTTGAATTTCCTATAGATTCTTAACTATCCCAAGGATAGAATTTTTTAAATATTTTAAAATTCCCTAAAACTCATTAATTTCCCACAGTTTTCCGAATTTCTCAAGCATTCTTGACTTCAAGAGATTCGTAAATTTTATAAAGTTACATAAATTTCCCAAATATTCTTAAATTTCCTAAAAATTGCGTAATGTCCAACTATTGGAGTTCACAAAAATTCGTAAATCTTCTAAGTTTACTTAAATTTCCCTACAAAAATTGTAATTTCTTAGAGCTTCTTGAATTTCTCAAGGATTCCTGATTTTCCCAAAGCTCCTTGTATTTTCCAAACACTCGTAAATCTTCTAAGTTTACTTAAATTTCCCAGATGCCCTTAAATTCCCAAAAAATTCCTTAATTTATCACAGCTTCTTAAATTTCTTAAGAATTCCCGATTTTCCCAAAGCCCCTAAAAACTCATTAATTTTCCATAGCTTCTCGAATTTCTAAAGGATTTTTAAGTTCCCAAATGTTCGTAAATTTTCTAATATTACATGAATTTCACAAATATTCTTTAATTTCTTTAAAATTCTTTAATTTCTCCCAGCCTGATTCACCAAATAATCTTAAATTTCCCAAATTTTTTTTAATTTCCTGCAGCTTGTTGAATGTCCAAGGGATGCCTGATTTTTTGAAAGCTCCTTGAATTTCCCAAAGATGTGCAATTTTCTAAGGTTACTTAAATAAATATCCCGTATATTCTTAAATTCCATAAAAATTCATTAATTTCTCTCAGCTTCTTGAATTTCCCAGGAATTCCTGATTTTCTCAAAGCTAATAGGATTTCCTAAGGGTTCGTAAATTTGCGAAATTTAATTGAATTTCACTAATATTCTAAATCCCCTAAAACTCATTAATTTTCCACAGCATGTTGGATTTATCCAGGGTTCTTTACTTTTCCAAAGGTTCGTAAATCTTCTTAGGTTACTTAAATTTTCAAATGTTCCTGATTTTTTAAAAAATGTTTTCATTTCCAAAGCTTCTTAAATTCCCCAAAGATTCTTGAATATTCCAAAGTTTCTTGAATTTACCTAGAATTCTTAAATTTTCTAAAGTTATTAAAATTTCCCAAAAATTCTTAAATTCCCTAAAAACTCATTAATTTTTCACAGCTTCTAAGGTTACATAAATTTCCCAAATATTTTTAATTTACTAAAAATTCTTTAATTTCCAAAGCTTCATGAATTTTTCAAATATTCTTGACTGTCCCAAAGCTTCTTGAATTTCCCAATTATTCTTCTTGACTGCCCCAAAGCCCCTAAAAACTCATTAATTTTCCATAGCTTCTCGAATTTCTAAAAGATTTTGAAGTTCCCAAATGTTCGTAAATTTTCTAATATTACATAAATTTCACAAATATTCTTTAATTTCTTTAAAATTCTTTAATTTCTCCCAGCCTGATTCACCAAATAATCTTAAATTTCCCAAAATTTTTTTAATTTCCTGCAGCTTGTTGAATGTCCAAGGGATGCCTGATTTTTTGAAAGCTCCTTGAATTTCCCAAAGATGTGCAATTTTCTAAGGTTACTTAAATATCCCGTATATTCTTAAATTCCATAAAAATTCATTAATTTCTCACAGCTTCTTGAATTTCCCAGGAATTCCTGATTTCTCAAAGCTAATAGGATTTCCTAAGGGTTCGTAAATTTGCGAAATTTAATTGAATTTCACTAATATTCTAAATCCCCTAAAACTCATTAATTTTCCACAGCATGTTGGATTTATCCAGGATTCTTGACTTTTCCAAAGGTTCGTAAATCTTAGGTTACTTAAATTTTCCAAATGTTCCTGATTTTTTTAAAAATGTTTTCATTTCCAAAGCTTCTTAAATTCCTCAAAGATTCTTGAATATTCAAAACTTTCTTGAATTTACCTAGAATTCTTAAACTTTCTAAAGTTATTAAAATTTTCCAAAAATTCTCAAATTCCCTAATTTCCCACAGCTTCTAACGTTACATAAATTTCCTAAATATTTTTAATTTATTAAAAATTCTTTCATTTCCAAAGCTTCTTGAATTTCCCAAATATTCTTGACTGTTCCAAAGTTTCTTGAATCTCCCAATGATTCGCAAAGATTGGACGGTTACTTAAATTTCCCTAATATTTTTAAATTCCCTAAAAACTCATTAATTTCTCCCGGTTTCTTGAATTTCCCAGATATTCTTGAATTCCCTGAAAATGCTTTAATTTCCACAGCTTCTTGAATTTCCCTACGATTCTTAATTATGTCAAGGCTTCTTAAATTTCCCAAGGATTTCCAAAGCCTTGAAGGTTATTAGAAATTCCAAATATTTTTTAATTCCCAAGAAATTCTTTAATTTCCACAGCTTCTTACATAAATTTCACAAGAACATTATTAAGCCATGCACCAACCAAATTTAATATCTCACTTTCAAGTTAAATAACAAAAAAAAATAATAACAAAAAATGAAGAGATTCGAGCATCAAGAATATTATGAGACAAAGCAGCAATGTAAGGAACCAAAGCTAAATTTTGGGGTTAAATTCCAAGCAAAGTAGCAGCGGAACAAATATGAATCGTAGTTTGAGATTGAGTCACAAAACTAGGTAACAACAAGGAAACTGAAGACACGTGTTTAATAAAAATAAAAGAACAAAAGTTGCTTGTTTCTGTCTTAGCTGTAGTTTGACAATTTGTTGTAAAGGCACAGGTGGCCCAAAGTGCTGAAATTGAAAGGAAACAAAAAGGAAGTACTAAGGGGCAAAAACTAAGAAGCGTATTAAACTGTCTTGCCATTGTTTTTCGACAGTAATCCTGGTGTCGAGTTTGAATAAATCCCTTACTGAAGCCAATAATAGATTTCCTAAACTTAATTTTTAAGAATTTTCTTTGCTTTCCCAAAAGATTTTAAAAATCTTTTTAATCATCTTAGGTAATCAATTGCAACCCATAGATATAGCTCATCCCCATGAAATTATTTCAAAAAATCGTTGCAGCACCTTTTGCGAGTAATAAATAAATAAAATAATAAATAATGGAGTGGTTTTCATCTGTTTAAGGCAGCAAGGAGATTGATGACACACGATTAATCAAAATGCTCATAAATAAACAAAACCTTTGAATTCCTAAGAAAGAAGTGAGCCAGTAAACTACAAGTTTTGCTGATTCTGTTAAATTTAAAGCCGGTCGTATTTGTTTTATTTTTATAAATAAACAATAAACTACGTCCGTAAAAAACCGACAATAAATTTCCCTTAATAAAACAAAATCTCTGACGTCTACGAACGAACTTTCTAAACCACGAAGGGACTAACCCGACTAACAAATATCCAAACGAATGTCCGGGGCGCTTTTATGTTTTCCATCCCACAAAACAACAATTTAACAGGTAATACGGTCTGACATGTGACATTTAAGGATGTCACATTTCTTCCTTAAAATATTGCTTTTTTCTACGTACGACTTCTCTGGTAAAGCTGCTTTTGGTAGATAGTTTTCATTGTTTAACCTTCAGCTTTTAGCAACTGGTGGCAACCCACGAAAATATAAAATAATGTCAAAAAATGTCCAAGAAGACAAATTATTTTTCTAATAAACAAATTTAGTAAAAACAGGAGCTTTTATTAATAAACAGCAGGTCTAACTTTTCATCCTTGTAGGCACCTCTTATTGCTTCTGATTCAATTAAGGAAGCGCTGTGCGTATGCTATAAATTTAATAAAATGTCGCATGATTGAAGTTCAAGAGGAAAGGGTTGTTCTTACCTTGTAGTAAACTTAATTAACGTTTTACGTCAAGTCTTTATTATCTAATCCTATTAATAAACTGCACTGCAAAAATGTCCAAAATTTTGTGGGGTTGGGAAATTTAGTAATCTTGACATTGGCTTTGGCCTTGTTATGGAAAGCAAATCCTTTACTTTCCTTGTTGTACCTCGAGGCGAAATATCCTTGAAAGCTGGAAAGAGGAAACAAATTTTGCCATTTTTTTTTCTGAATTTTTGTTTAAATCCCCAACAGACTTTTAAAAAATTGATGATGGATTTCATATCTAAAATTATCGACAACACAGCAAATTAAACCACGAACAGTAGAAGTTGCCCAAATATATGTATGGAAGGCCACCTTTGTTTGCTTCTAAATATAGTGGCATCGATTTCCAACAAAAAAATTATATTTGGATCCTGAACAGCATCACTTTACGTGTTTTTCAGTCGGGATGAATCTGACGTTTGTAGTAGTCCAATTACACGCTTGAGTTCAAAATGAGCAGAAAAGCAGATAACGTACTGTTGACGGGATAAAGTACGAATACATATGGTTTTAGTTTAACCTTTATTTTATAAAGCGAGTTAGTCATGTTGTCAGGACAGCTTGGTATTTTCGTTCGAAAATGTATGCAGTTTTCAAATTGCACCACAATGCATTGTTTGGTAGAAAAATTCGGTTCTAAGCTTTTAATTTGTTTAGTTAATATAAGCAAAACTGGAAAACTGAGATGGTTTACCCTGCAAGTAACTTAATAAAAGCCAAAATTCAGGGCATTTTTGATATACTTCCTGAATTTGCTATCGATTTTTGTAATTCCCCAACGTAACCCAAGTTTGCCTTGTGAATAGGAATTTCTCAAAATCAATTTATAAAGAAACTTCTTTGAATGTTTTAATTTAATATAAATAGGTTTCTTAACAAATCTTTAAATTGCCCAAGGATTCTTGAATTATCTCGGAATTTCACGTTTTATGTTTTCCTCAGTGATTTAAAAAGTTTTTGAGTTTATACTTTGTCACAGATGATTTGCAGTTTGCAAACTTCAGAACGGTCTTGATAAATATTTCCTGAATTTTTTACCGATTTTCTAGAATTTCCAAACACAACTTAAATTTGTGACTTTCCCAAAGTTCCTTGAATTTCCCAAAGATTCGTAAATTTTCTAAATTTATTTAAGTCCTCCAGATATTCTTAAACTTCCCCAAAATTCTTTCATTTCCCACAGCTTCTTGAATTTCCCAAAGATTCTTGACTTTCCCAATTTTTTTTTATATTTTACAAGGAGTTGTGACTTGTCCAAAGCTCCTTGAATTTCATAAGGATCCTTGACTTTCCCAAAATTTTCTGCATTTTACAAGGCTTTCTGACTTGAGGTATGAAGCTCTACGCGTGAAATGCAGAACCCGGCTTGACGCTGCCGGTTACGAAGTTGGTGCACCGTTTATAACTACATGCTGCAGCATGTGTAGAGTACAATGTATATGCATGTGTAAGACCTTGTTACTCTACCTTCTAGGCTTGTATTCCGAGAAGAAAGTCGTTAATTAGGTGCCCAACAACGAATGGCTACCAGGAGGATTAGAACCAAGGACTAGCTCAACGCTAACCTAACGCTCTACCATTGCGCCACCCTGGGTATTAAAGTTACTTACATTTCCCAAATATTCTTAAATTTTGTAAAAAATCTTCAATTTTTCATAGCTTCTTGGATCTCCCTAGGATTCTTGACCTTCTCAAAATTTTTAAGATTTTATAGAGAGTTGTGACTTACCCAAAGCTCCTTGCATTTCTCAAGGATCCTTGACTTTCCCAAAATTTCTTGCATTTTACAAGGATTTCTGACTTGTTCAAAGCTCCTCGAATTTCTCAACAATTCGTGAATTTTCTAAGGTTACTTAAATTTCCCATATACTATTGAATCCTCACGATTCATTAATTTCCCACAGCTTCTTGAAGTTTATTCAAATGCTCCCGATATTCTTAAATATCCCCAAAATTCTTTAATTTTCCACAGCTTCTTAAATTTTCCAGGGATTCTTGACTTTCCCAAGATTTTTTAATTGTACTTGGAGTTGTGACTTGCCCAAAGCTCATTGATTTTCCCAAGGATTGTTGACTTTCCACAAGTTACTTGAATTTCCCACTATTCGTAAATTTTATAATGTATGTACTTAGATTTTCCAAATAATCTTAAATATCCTCAAAATTCTTTAATTTCTCACAGCCCCTTGAATTTCTCGAGGATTCGTGACTTTCACAAAACTCCATGAATTTCCCAAGGATTCGTAAATTTTCGAAGGTTACTTAAATTTTCAAAATATTCTTAAATTTCCTTTAATTTTACACAGCTTCTTGAAGTTTATTTTAAATACCCCAGATATTCTTAAATATCCACCCCAAAAGTCTTTCATTTCCCACAGTTTCTTGAATTACCCAAGGATTCTTGCGCTTCTCAAGATTTTTTTAATTTTATAAGGAGTTGTGACTTGCCCAAGGTTTCTTGAATTTCTCAAGGATCCTTCGATTTCCCAAAATTTCTTGAATTTTACAAGGATTTCTGACTTGCCCAAAGCTCATTGAATTTCCCAAGAATTCTTGACTTTTCCGTGGATTTTCTAAGATTACTTAAATTTTCCATATACCCTTGAATCCTCAAAGTTCTTTAATTTCCGACAGCTTCTTAAATTTTCCAAGGATTCCTAAATTTCCTAATGTCACTTAAATTTTCCAAATAATCTTAAATTTTCTCAAAGTTCTTTAATTTCTCACAGCTTCTTGAATTTTTAAAAGATCCTTTGCTTTTTCAAAGATCATTTGCTTTCCCAAGGTTTCTTCAATTTCCCAGAGTTTCTTGAACCTTACAAAGTTTCGTAGGTTTTCTAAGTTTACTTAAATCCTACAGATGTTCTTAAATTTTCTCAAAATTCTATAATTTTCTTGAATTTTCAAGGATTCTTGACTTTCCCGAAGCTAATTGAATTTAACCAGGATTCTTAAATTTCCCAAATATTCTTAAATTTTCCCGAAATTCTTTAATTTGGCACAGCGTCTAAGTTTACTTAAATTCTTCCGATATTTTTAAATTTTCAAAAACTTCTTTAATTTCCCACTTGAATTTTCTAAGGATTTTTGAGTTTCACAAAGTTTTTTAAGTTTTTTGAATTCCCCTAGGATTTGTAGATTTTCTAAGTTTGCTTGAATCCTCTAGAGATTCTTAAATTTCCCAAAAATTCTTTAGTTTTCTCCAATGATTTTTGAATTTAAAATAGAATTATATTAATCAACTACTAACTCACGTAACTAAGAAATATAAAATGTCAAACTCGCCACAACAAACCCAAATAGTTATTCTAAAATTTCCTCAAAATTCTTTAATTTTCTACAGCTTCTTGAATTTACCAAGGCTTTGTGGCTTTTCCCAAAGCTTCTTGAATTTCACAAGGATTCGTAAATTTTCTGTTTACTTTAATCTTCCAAATATTCTTAGCTTTCCTCGAGATTCTTCAATTTTCCACAGTTTCTTGAATTTCTCAATGATTCGTAACTTTTCTAAGGTCACTTAAATTTCTCAGTGTTCGTAAGTATCCCCAAGATTGTTGAATTTCCCAAGGAATCTTAATTTTTTGAAGGATTCCTGAATTTCCAAAGCTTTTTAAATTATCCGATTACTTTTGAAATTTCCAATGATTCTTGGATTTCCTAGGTATTCTTAAATTTCCAACGATTCTGGAATTTGTTAATTGTTCTTGATTCTCTTAGTTTTGAAGTATTTCTTAATTTCACAACTATATCCGAAGTCCCGATTTTTTTGCAATTCACTTTGTTCTTCAGAACTTTTACGGACTTACGAGCTCTTCGTGAAAACTGTTTTCAGTTAGATTTTTAAAATTTTCCACACGTTTGATGCAGAGTTTTCAAAGAGTAACAATTTCTCTGAAAACAATTTAACACAAAATCCGAATCTTATGAAGTTGTCAGGCTAGAAAGCAGATAATAAAAATTATTTTACAGAATCTTTAATCTTTGGTATTTTCTTATTAATTAATTATAATTCTTAAACTTTCCTTTAACGCTGATAACAACCTTTTTTCCTACCAAAGAACCCTAATAGGTAAATGATAAAACCTCGAATAACTGTGGAAAATATATTTGAAAAATATGAGCCCTTTCTTTGAAATTACGTCCGAACTGCCATGGGCATGTTCGGTGTACAAAACTGCTGAAAAAGCACCTCTTTGTCAAATCAGTGAAGTGCTATTTTAGCCTGTGATTAGTAATCAGTCAGGTATTTGAAAAAGTGCCCTTCTAATACATTAGTTGAGCGACCGCCGCTTCCATTGATTTACGACCAATTACTTCGGTTTATTTTTATTTTTTTCGGGCTCCCAAATCTGAAGACGGCGTAAATATACATAAGTGATTTTCGCTTTACGTAGTGTAAGTTTATTGTTTTATTCTTGAATCCAAGAATTACATTTATGGAAAAAACGTAGCTGTTAGTGACCAACAATATAGTAAAGCTTTTTGTTCTCAAATCTTTCGTATAATTTGAATAAAAAAACTGTGCCTTTTTTGAAGCTTGAGATAAAAACACTGACTTGTTGTGTATGAATATATTAAAGGTCCCAATTTGACCTTTAAAATAATATAATAAGCACCAAATGAATGCTTTGCCTCAAGCTTAAACAAATACCAAATCGTCTGCTTTACTTTTGACTCTGACATAGTGAATTAATATAAATGTGAGAGAACATCCAGTCGTTCGGTATTATTCGTAGTAAATCACTAAGGCACCGATGCGAAATGCTAATTGCATTAAATGAACTAAACTGATTGCTTTACGTTTTGCACCATAAATAATTTTAGTAATATGAGTTACATAGACTGTGCGATACTAAAAACTGCATACATTTTACAGTTCATTCTTGTTTTGCAGCTTTGGCGGACGCCATTTCTGATTTAGTAGAGCTATAAATAATAGTCATTAATAATAAGAATTGCGAAGGTACAAATTTTAATTAGTTTAATATGGCAAGCAAAGCTCTTTCAGAGTTCTTTAGCTTTAAGTCTGAGATAATCTTATCTTTAAGCGTCTTTCAAACAATTTCAATTTTTTTTATAGGCTTTTTCCAAAATAGTTTTTCAGAATTGTCCTTTTGGTTAATCATCACAATTTTCGAAATGTGTAATTTTACTGCCAATTTGTTCAAAAACCTGCCTCAGTTTCTTAAGGAAAAGCTCAGCCTCTGATAAAGCTTAACGAAAAAGACCTTAGGGTTTTCTGGCCAATTTTTGTTAGGAGTTAAAGTTTCGCGTATGTGCGTTCCGGAACAATAACTATAAAGGGCGTTTTATAGTGGTTTGTTGATTTTATACCTTTTAGCACTAACATCAAAGGGCTTGTTTCTTGAACTAAAGCGTAATGTTATGGCTCGTTATTTTATTTGACGTTTAATGGTTTAATAACAGCAGTACTTAGACATGTTGTTTCATTTTTCTTGTAGTGTAATTTTTGTTGTTAATACAAGATGTTCTAATTAAAATTGTACAACAAACGTTTTTTTAACGAAATTCTTTAATTTTTGTTTCTGAAATTTTAAGAAATATTTATTTTCTTTTATTTTCTTCGTTAGTTAATTTATTATTAGTTTATTATAAGCTTCCCCTTTGGTTTTATATATTTTATTATTGTCTTTCTTATTTTCTTATTCAAGTGTCCGCCTAGGTTTTTTTATTTATTACACAAGGTGTCCGTCGATTAGGCGTTTGTTGGGAATTTGCTAGAGCATCTAAATGGAAATTTGCACAGTGAGGTTTTGGAATATTAAAAATCCATTGAACATATGTTCCGGCTATACCGAAAGTAGACTCTAACTTCGTTATTTTAGATGTTCAAAATCATCCTTTAAAGAGGAGTTTAATGATGTGCCACTATATGAATATATAGCTAACAGTTCAGTAATTACACATTCTTGAAAAATCTAACCTCACTTTGGACGAACGCCACTGCTAAATTGATTCCAAATGATCACTCTTTCTCAGGATTTAATTTAAAGACACTATCACTGATGGAATGGCTAGGACTACAGGGTGATCGAAAAAATCTGGCCTCGATTTTGGTCAAATTTTTTAAGTGGAATATTTTATTTGCCAGTTAGATAGCCACTGTCGTAAGCTTTCATAGAATAGACTTGGTATGTCTATAATTAATAAGTACTAAGTTATTACAACTAAAATTTGAATATTTCAAATCCTGCTTCTTTTTTCTCCATTGTGAATGCAATAAAACTTGAACAACCCAATTTTGCAAATAGAAACTCTTCTTCCTCCTTTCAGTTTAGGACTTATAATATGTATGTTTAAGTGTTGGCATTTTATTGATATACGGAGGTCTAACTTTCACGCCATTTCTTAGGTGGATGTCCTGGCGGTCTACCCGTTGAGGGTTTATGTGTGTTCTCTATATTTGTCAATTTGTTTTCGTCCATTCTGCTTACGTGGTCTCTCCACTGTCTTCGATTTCCCCTCACCCTGCTGTATCTTGTGCTCCATGTATCTCTCTGATATTACTTACTTCTTACTATATTCCTCAGTGTTACTCCAGCTCCAGCCTGACACATGATTTATATATTCATATTTTACTGACAGTTGTCATAAATTTATTTCTCCGCACAATATCCCGTAGGCATCCCAACACCTATGATGTCTTCATAGCTTGAACACCTACTTTCTATTGCATGTTCCTGCTACTGGCTATATGCACACCGAGATAATTAAAATTCATCAGCTGAGTGATTATATGACCGCCTATTATTACTAATTTATATCATAACGGTTTTTCAAGACTGTTTCCTGCTGGTAGATACGAGAGCATAATGTTATCTACCTAGCCATGAAAATAAAATACGTATCCCACATGCCTTTATTTTTCTACGTAACTCCCTTCAACAGTTATACAATTATTCCACCTTTTTTCCAATTGTCCCATACCCTCAGAAAAAGATTCCTTCGGCAACTCTGCAAAATAATGCTTGGACGCTTCTTTAGGTGCTTCATCAGATGCAAAATGCTTTCTCCTGAGATGCCTTTTTAAGTTTTTGGGTAAAAAAAGGGACTGCAGTACGGTAGAATGGCAGCACACGTAGTAATGAAATATACCATATGAACAAAAATTATTTAGATAAAGGGTGGCTTTGGAATTCTGAGCGTACCTTGCATGTTTGGTTCATGGGCAGTAGTTGAAATTATATAGGTTATGTAAGCTAATCAGCTTGTCAAATAAAACTTATTTATTAAACTACGGGTTTATTTTCAATTTATTACATTAGATGTTGAAAATTTCCACCATTCTCATGCAAACATAAATTTACACGCCTTTTCATGTTTTCAAATGCGTTTCGAGAATACCATGATGAATAAAAATTCAAATCGAAACTGACATGTAGAACCAACAAGAAGCTGAACCTATCAAAGATGGTGATTTTGTTCACCATGGCTATCCCTTATCTAAATAATTTTTGTTCATATGGTATAAAGTTAAGCAAAGATCTGCTTGCTCAGAACTTGAACGGGTGACCATTCTGCGGCTCGGTGTGTTGGGCCCCATCGACACTGTAAAGGTATAAAAGGGGAAAGGGAACAGAAAGAAAGAACAAAAATAAGTCTGGCGGAGCTAGGTCAGCGCTATAAGGTGGATGCCTTAACTCTATGAACCCACAGTCATTGATTATCTGACTTTATGAACTTTATGACACTGCAATGTTCCACCTTAATTTCACTCATTTCATCAAGAAGTAAACCTTCAGAAATCTCTATAAACTGCACAAATTAAACACAACTTAGCATATGTACCCACTTCTAAATCTCACAGGTATTTTTTAATAATTGGTTTGACATCATCGCTTTTTTGTTTCAGATGTTGTTTTAAATTTAAGTGGGAGACGTTGCAAATCATCTTCATTTTCTGCCATCATCGGCATAACACAATATTTTTAAAGCTTTAGTCCCCATTCTATATCCTTAGAATTAGCTGTTTTCACACTTTCAATAACTTTGTCGTTGATAATATTAAACAACGTCTTATCCCAGAGGGAAGTGGTACATCGTCAGTTAATTTACCCCTTGCTTTTATTCTGATAACACAGTTAGAGTTTAGCTATTTAATAACTTTAATTATCTTTGAATGGATACAGCCTTGTTTCAATGTTATGTTAAGTGGATCTTCTAATTTCACCCGGTCATACGTCTGCGTCGATAGAACAAGGATAATGTGGTTTTTCGATAGATTTTTCTATAAGTTGGCGAAGAATATATCATAGCATCTATAGTTGATCTATTTCGGCGAAAACCTTGCAGCTCTTCGTTAATTTTGAATTTCGAAACTACTTCTTGTGATATATAATTTTCGTTAGTAATTTCAGAATACCGCTGAGCAGACATATTATACATCTGTAGTTTTGAAGGTTGATTTTCGAACCCTTCTTGAAAATTGGTATCATAATTCATAATGCTTGAGCGCCTTTGATTTGGTATAGTTACTGTGTAAAGCATTTTCCTACAAAAGGTGGTTAATTCCGATTTCGTTGATTCTTTAACTATTATCTTTCCTTTGTTTACATTAATTTGTACTGTTTTTTACTGGTAGCGTTTTCTGGCATCTCGCTGTCAAAACCATTTATTTTATTCTAACCGAAAAACGACACAGCTTTTCCTCATTGCTTCTTCGCATCTTTGACTTCTTTTCATTCTTTGTTCTTTATCATTATCTGTTCTTCTACAATCTTTTAATTTAAGGGTCTTTGTCTTTAAGTTTTTGTTTTTGTTGAAGCTGTTTTCGTTTTGTTATCGTCTTTGTTTTCCTAATTCCGATTTTGATACAATATTCGCTCGAATAATTCCTTACCAATTCATTCTTAGGAACGAATTATTTTTCTTTTATTTGAACCAAGAAACAGATCTCTTCTTTGACTTTTTCTATTGTGATTTTTTGCCCTTCTTTTCTTTCGTTGTTACTGCGGCCACTATCTGCTCTGCTAGAAGTAAAATCTAATATCAAGCTTTCTTGTGTTGGATTTTTGTTTTTGTTAAAGCTGTTGGTCTGTTTCACTTTCAGCAGTCATTAATTCTACCCTTTTCTTTATTTTTTGTTGGAAAACATATCGCTTTCAGGAAGATTTAGGTTACTTTTTGGATTTGCGAGTTGCCGGCTCATTTACTGTGTGTTTTCCCATTTTCCTTGATCTATCTCCCGTTGTTCTTTTTATTATCGTCTTTGCTCTCTTAGTCCCTATTGTTTTTGATATTCGCTCGAGTAAGTCTTTAGTAGTTCATTGAAAATAAAATTAATTTTTTCCTTTGTCCGAAGTGGAAAACACATTTTCTTTTTCTTGTTTTGATTTCTGCCTTTCATTTCTTGCCTTTCTTTATTACTGTTATCACTATCTGTTCTTCTAGAAATATCAAATTTCAAACTTTCTTGTGTTGGATTTTCGTTTCTGTTCAAACCGTTGCTCTTCTTCAGTTTCGCCTCCTTGTATTTTCTTCTTGGAAGACAGATATAGTTTTCAGAAAATTTACGTTATTTCTGGGTTTAAAAATTTTGTTTTGTTTATATTAATAATATTCTAATTTGGACACATCTCTGTTAAAAGCATTTCTTCTGTTCGAATCGAAGAAACTTAGTCTGTCTTCCTTATCTTCAGGTTTTCGTCTTTGTTGTAGCTATTGTCATTTATTAATTTTAGGAATCATATTCTTTATTTTATCTTGGAAAATGCATCCTTTTCAGAGAGATCATGCTCATTTTTTTGGATTGAGAAATGTTGTCTCATCTATTGGGTGTTGGCTCATTTAACTTCGTCTATCTCCCTTGTTTGTTTTCTTATCGTCTTTGCTTCCTTTGCTGATTTCTCTCTTGTTTTCTTTATTGTTACTGTTGTGCAGGATTTTCATTTTCGTTGAAACTGTTGTTCTTTTATAGTTTCGGAAATTGTCAATTTCTGCTTATCCCTGTTAATTCGGGTATTTTCCTTGGTTTACTTTTCGTTTTTATTTACATATCATCTTTATTTTGTTTACACTAATATACAATTTTCCTGCGTTACTTTGTTGAATTTCTGATTTCTTCTCTATCGATTCTTTCCTCTATTTCTTTGCATCCTTTTGCTGTGTTATTTTCCTCCATTTATTTTTTGGCATTTTTCTGTTCTTTTTTAATTTTAAATGTCATTGCCTAGGATACGTTTTTTGCTAAAATGCCTTTATTTAAGCTTTAGCAATCATTAATTTCTCCGCCTTTGTAGGAACCTTTCCCTCATTTTTCAATCTTTCACTCTTGATCTTTTTCTCATCTTCTTTTCCCCTTTTCCATGTTTTCATTGTTTTGTTGTAATTTCTGTTTTTCTATTTTACTTGAACGTGTAACGACATTTCTCTGCCAAGAAATACTTTTTCCTTTTCCGGCTACTCTTTAAAATTGTGTTGTGTTTCTATGTTTTTGTTTTTCTTCTTCTTTGCCGCTTTCTTGCTCACTTAATCATCAGGTGTTGCTGAATTTGTAGTTCTTTTTGGTTTTATAATCAATCGATTATTCTACTTCCTTCCTTTTTTACAAAACTAAAGGAACTTTGGGTATTTAGGCTGACATATTCATTCATTCTTGCTTCAATTTATTCTTAAGTCTTTTATATTTTGTTACCAACGATTTATTTTCGTCTGTGTCCCAAATTTTCCAATTTTTGTCGTCATGTATTTGCTTTAGTATTCCTCCTATCCCTTCTTCGGAATCTTTGGCTTCCTTGTTTTTTAATTGTCTTCATACTGGGCTGCTTAGTTATTTTTATTTAGCTTTTGGTTTTGTTTCTTTTTTAAATATTTATTAGGTACTGTCTATGCATTTGTCTCATTTTCTGACCGTATTTATGCTCTATTTATTCTTCTTCTACCTTCTCAATATCTTTAATTAGTTTTTTACTCATATTTGTGTTAGGTTCTTTTTGTCTTTTATGTTTTATTATTAAAACATGATTGTGCTCGGTGTAGTCCACTTGTTCTTACCGTTGATGTTTTGCTATTTAGTTTCCTTACTGCCTGTATATAACCCCTTTCATGTATTTGCATTATTTCTTTGATTCCTGTTGTGTTTAATTATTTTCCACTAATTCGTTATCTTCCTTAATTTTTTATTATCTTTGGGTTGAGTTACTCAGTTTTTCAAATTTATCTTTATTGTGCTCTCTATTTGTATTTGTTGAATTATGTGTTGCTGCTCCTTTTTTTTCTTTTATTCTCTAACTGATAATATCTAACCGAACTATGTGGACGAAGTTAAAGAAGCAGGAATGACTGGAAAACATGTTTTCATGGTTGAACGGAATAATTGAACGATTAGAAAAAGCGAACAATACTTCACCACGACCACGAAGTGTATCAAATGTATGTCAATAGTACAAAGCTGCATTCGACATACTGAAAAATATCACTCACGACTAACCTACATACTTTTCAGGCTTCAAATGAAAATTTTCATGTCTTCTTGAATGAATGCTGCATTCATTTTTCTTCGCACACATATGGGCCCTTAAAAACGTTTGTAGAATTATAAGCAACGAATGAGTGCAATTCTTCTCTGTATGTTCACTTACCCGCTTGAATACACCATATTTCTGGATGTATACTGAGTGGGTTTATTTTTCATGTTAAGTTATACTCGTTATTTAGACAAAATGTGGAATTTTAGAAGTTGCGAGTTAAGTGGTTGAAAGCTGAATTTACTAGTTTTAAAGGTTGGCATTAAATTTTGGGGCTTCCGTTTTATGAAGTCAGAAAGTAATGATATTCAATATGTAAGATGTTTGAAGTTCAAGCTACATAAAAGAAAGTTTGAAGCCCCACAACTTCGCCTGTATTGGCCATCAAATTACAATAAAATCAAAGCACTCTTCATATTGTCGTAAACTAAAAACTTTCAGGCTGGAGTTTTATAAAGTAGGCCTTGCTTTTTTATACTTTCGCCATAATATATCCAAAACTTGCTATTCTGGCTATTCTAAGCTCGTTTTTATCATCCACCAAGTCTCTGAAAGTTCTGAAAGTGGTGAAGAATTTGTAACTTCCGATTTTACAGACTTTAATAATTCATTCCATCCTTACCGCATAGGTGTGTGGTAACGCTGTGGTATGCACGCAATTTAAAAATGTCATTTAAGCCCACATTGCACGTCTGCAGGACGTTTTTATATGCGTCCCATTATGAAAAAAGCGCATGCGCAAGGCGCAGAATCCGATGTTCCGGGCAGCAGCTGACTCACCTCCCGGAGTTTTCTCCGGGTTCGCAGTGCGTGTGGTTTGCGTTATATCGAAATGTTGGTGCTATCATAGATAAGTTTTATTAGTTATCATGCGAATTTAAAAAAGTGCGTAACTTTTTGAACAATTTCATGATACATTTATTTAAGGTTGGTGACACTTGAGGTTTAACTTTTTCACTCTTTTTTGTGTTTTTCTTTTTTAAGCGTGGTTCTGAGATGAATTTGTAAGCGACGTCAGTTGCATGTGTTTTGTTAAATGCGAATTTTTATTAGTCGAAATTTTTTTAGAACTGAGTGAGGATTTTGTTGGAAAGGTTTACGTAACGTTGATGTTCAAAACGATTTTGCGAAACTTGAAACTGATGAGTAGGTGAATTAGCTATAAAATGGGCCTTTGGGGGTACAAAACTGATCGGAAGAAGCCGCTCTGAGGTAAAACCTTTGAAAACACTCAGTACATTCTTTAACAGTTTAAAACAATTAACAAATAATTTCAAGAGTAGGAAATTTGGCCTGAAATCACGCGTGTCATTTACTTCTAAAAAACAATCGTATCTACCAAGTGTTTATGTAACTTTCAAGCCAATGGGAACTCAATAAAAACCAGACTCAATTTTAAAACTGAAAAGTGTGTTCGTATTCAGAATACGTGAAAACTGTCATATACTCACTGAAAAATACGTTATACAGATGGTTCGAGGAGTTTAATAAAATCCAAGCCCCTACGATTTCAGTCAAATCGTAGATAACATCCTTGCAATTGGGACTGGAGGAGTAAAAAAATTTTCAATATGTTTGTTGTAGACGCATTTATTCCATTGTCAACAGGAATACAGATTCAGAAATATGCGTCCCTTGTCGATTTCTACACTCAATTGAAAGAAAGCGAATCCATTTTTAGTGTCGCTTGTTGTCACTCCATCAACATCAACTGTATTTTTCTATTGTGGTTCCCTTTTTGTAGCTTGAGGGGAATCTGACGGTTCTTTTGCTTTTATTAGGTCAATGATTAACACGTTGAAAGGCTTTCAGCACCTTTGTTACTCTTGAAAGTTTTTCAGAGTTAAAAGGTTGCTTGAATATTTTTCAGTACGGCCCTGGTTATTTTATTTGGCCATCATGCAAACTTACAAGTTACTTCCTAAAACGAACAAAAAAAGCCCTCAAGAAATTAAGTTTTTCAACTTTTCGTACATTCGTTTAAATAAAACGGAAAACCTAATTTTCAGCACCGAAAACTAGGTGAAAATACCCGAACTCCGTTTCCATTCCTTCCAATTCTACAACGCAGATGTCTCATAATAATAAAGGCAATAGAAAACTTTCATTTTCTTATTGTCTCATTCCCTCGTGTTTTTGGCATTCAATTTAAGGGAAGACGCCGGTATTACTTGTATTTTTAGGAACGTCGCATCCTTAGCAACTCGCTTTGTTTCCTTCGGCTCTTAACAAAACAACGAAACACGAGAATGATCACTGTCAAGCAAAATTCATGTCAAGTTGTCGGCGAGGAGGGCAAAACAAAGACTTTTCAAGGCTCTTCTTAACAACAGTGTTACATGCATATGGATGTCGTCGGAATTTTCCTGAATATGCATGTTAGGCAAATTGGTCGGAAAATTCTGGTTGCATAAAAATTTCGTAAGCATTTGTTTGATGATCATTCTATGTCCTTTGAGCAGAAGGCTTAACCTTAGAAAATCATCAATTTTTCAGAGGCTAAGCTTGGGAAATTATGTGAAATAATCTTAATTGCAGGAAATGCCGGTTTGTGAGTTAGTAGCACTCATCGGCTGTACTTCATGTTGCTTCACTGAAGAATAATTAATTAAACAATTTTCACCTGACACTCTTGTGGTTGCTTTTACCTCGTTTAATGCTGCATTTTTTTTGTTTAAGTCTGAGAATCTTTGAAATAAAACAGTAAATTAAAAGGCCGTTGATTTCTTGCCGACTTTTTTAAGTCGAAAGATAACGGAATTAGCTTCAATGGTAGAAAAAACAAAAAATAAACAACTTAGGGCAGATTTGTTTCTTATTCTAGTGAAAATGTAGTGTTCCACATGAAGTTCTAACGTGACGCTTGACTGATATATTTATAAACCATAAGCAGGATTACCCATCATATTTAACTTAAAAATACTGGATAAATTCAGAAAATGGGTGGATTTTACCAAGTAGGCACCCTAAAGTGTTATTCAGTTTTATAGTTTTTTACTGAAAATCAAACATTGAGCTTTGGATACCAAAGACAAAAAGTTTGAAGCTTTTTTGCTTAAATTTCGTTTAATTAAAAGTAAATTCGGGTCGCTTTGTAGGGATTTTCAGTTCAAATAGAATGTTTTTTTTTTTGGCTGAATTACCCACAAAATGATAAAAACTGCCGAAATTTCTGAAGAATTCCATCGGGAACAGGCCCGTTTTTTCTTTCTTTGGGTTACATTAATTGGGGGGTTTGGCTAGTCTTTCATGACTTTTTTCCCTAATCAATAATAATAATAAAAATATCTTTTTCTTAAACTTATTGCAGAAGGTGATATTTTGGCTATTTTTTAACAAATCCTGACCTACACTTTCTAGTTTTTAGATTTCACTCCTCATATTCTTTGGCTAACTTCTAATTTTGGAATTTGGTCTCACTCTTTGGATATAACCCTACCATCTCAATTTCTGGTTCTTTCTAAATTTTTCTATATCTGTCCCTTCGTTTACTCCTAATAGTGTCTTCATCTTCAACCGGTCCTAGAATGCCATGTAAGATCTTCCTTTCACAGGTTTTCAGTTTTTCTTCTTCGACTTTATGTAAATGCCATCTTTCTGTTCTTTTTCTTCTTCTACTTATGGACCGAGCCTACCCAATGGCATGTTATTTCAACTCATAACTATAAGTTGTGTGGGCCTTCTTTACACGTATGTCGCGCAGGAGGCTAGCCTTACCCGTCGAAAGAAGTGTATAAGATCGACTCGCAGTGTTGCGAGGTTAACGGCTATCAAAGGCGTTAGTATTATAACCGGGACCGCCGGCTTAACGTGCCCTCCGAAGCACGAAGAAGCGTACGACCTCTAAAATTTCGGTGGGGATTCGCCGGTCTTGGGAATTGAACTCGAGGTGACCGAGAGACCGACCGAGGCCTTTTACATGTGGCAATCCGCTCTTGTTTCTGTTCTATAAGCTATTACTGCTTTCATGGCCGTTGATCTTTGAAGTTATTTATTTTTATAAACATGTTTATAGTCATATATTTTCTTGCCAGCTTTAATTCTCTTTTCTATTTCCTCTCTCATACTGTTGTCACTAGTTATTTGAGATCATAGATCGTTAACACGTCCTTAAATTTATATCTTTTGAGCCTTTTTCTTTCTCCTTTCTTTTTCTTTCTTTGGCTGTTTATAAAATTTTACAGCAGTACTTGACCTTCTATGGTTTTGTACTTAATTTATCTTGTTTCCCCACCAGTCTCGTTTCTTCCTTCTACATAGTTTTTTGCTAATTGTCCTTTTTCCTTGTATCTTCCTCATTTCCTGATTCGAAATATTTTGTTCTTGTCTCGTTCTCTTGTATTAAGGTTTTCTTTGCAATCATCATCAAACCAATTTTGTGACTGTGTTTTCCTGGGTAATTTTAATGTTTCGTCAACTGCATAGGTGGTTCCCCTTTTTTAAATTATCCACATTTCTTCTATGTTTTGCTCTTCTTGATTTTTTTACAGTTTAGTACATTCTATTTCTTGATACTTCTTTCTTATTTCATACTTGTTTAAAGCTTCTGTGTTTCATCTTGTGATTTCCAGTTTCTCTTAACTTTGCAGCGTTATCCTTTCTGCTAAAATTTCTACAACTAAATAATAGTGATGAGGTGATGACTATCATCATGGTTAAGACAAGTTGTTAGGTTCGCTTTCATTCCTCTTGCCGGCCTCAATGGCATTAAGGTTAGCCTTATAAACCAGAGCTATCTTTGGTTCGATACCGATCCAGGTTGATGAGATTTTTAAGTATCTGAAAGTTTGCCCTGTTTCGGATACGAGGTAAAACCATATCTCCCGTGTCAATAGATGTTTGGCTCCTTACAAGGGTGAAAATCCCTTGGGTTTAGCAAAATTCTAGCCGGGTAGTGCTAATAACCATAATAGTTGATGCGCGTTGAGAATCCTGGCAGCCGCAAGCCAAAATCTCGCCCAATAAAACAAACAATCAATTATATTTCTCTGTGTACAACAATGTCATCAAACTGGGACTTAGATTTAGGAGTATCTCGCAGAATTGGATCAATAATTCGGTTGAGTTCCGACGACGATATTTTGATGTCAAAAAGTAATCGATTCATTCGATACAGTTTGAATTTCGCTAGATTTTTTCTAAATTGGATTATGTAAATAAACTTTAAAAAGGTCTAAATGACAAAAATAACGAAGGCTCCGATGACTTTTAAAAATGCGAGTTTATGAAGGGTCCATTTACTCCCATTTTGTAGTTAACACACAGAAGTACGCCCCCGTCTGGTAATCCCCCAATCGCTGGTTTCTGCTTTTGTAATAATCCCAACTACTTGCGTTAAGCTTTTTTTCAGCTCGGAGAGTACGTTTGGAATTTCTTTGTGGTGAAACATTGATGTGTATTAACACATATTTTTATAGTTATCTTGTAGTTCTGAACACAGCCAATTTTTTCTTCGAAGACCTGCGAGTTTTTAGCAGTAATATCGTTTGGTTAACATCCTTAATCGAATGCGTTGATATATCAAATGGCCGTCATCTATCAATTTCATTCAAGTTGAGTTTCACTCATTGAATTGGGCTCAGTAATGGTCCACATTCCTTTGGTACGCTGAAGATCTCATCCCGTATTGATTTTCATTTGCAATCGATGTGTGATGAAGAGCGAACATATTCTGTGTATAAGATTGAAATTCTATCGCCACTGGACAAAGTTGAACGTTGAGACTCGGCTTGGCGAATTGATTTCTTGGCAGAAACCTACAGCCTGAACAGAACCGACTTCAAATTCGACAATTCTTTAAAATGTGATTATCTCTTCCACACCTGAGACACAATCCATTGATACCCAGATCGTTATAACCAATCCTCGATTTTGATGATTTTGCATTTTAGACTGGTTTCGTGGGAAACGTTGTTGAAATCTATTGCGACCTTCTTTTGATATGCTGGGCCACCTCTTGATATACTTGTTAAAGTTGATGGAGTAGATGTCCTCTGGGCTAGCTTCTTTGAGTCGATTTTTTTGGATGTTTCAAAAGTCGCTCTTTCGGGCTGTCCTCTGATATTGTTATCCCAAATTCCACGGATAGATAATACTTTGAGTGAAGTGTCAACGATTGAAGCTTTACAGGTGCAGAGTCAAACAAACTCACAATCTCCTATTATATTCGGCTTTAATTTAGCCATGACGTCAGAGTGGTGTTTTTCTGTTATTTAGGAGTGTTCTCGATATCAAAAAAGTATTTATTGAACTTAATGTTGAATTGATAACAGTTCGTGGACCATTCCTTCATTTTAGTGTCTGAATATTCCTTTCAGCTAATCCATATGTTGCAAGGTAACCTGGAGCGATGATCTTACGAAAAGCCCTGCTTCTTTGAAGAAGTTTTGAAATTCTTCGCTTGTAAAGATTATTGCGTTGTCTGACACCATAATACCTGGAAATCCATGACGTGAGAAGATATTATGATGTATTTCTATAGTTGAAGGTGATGTTGGTGCCGATGAACTTGGTTTGATTTTCGCCCGTTTCGACTTTCGATAATGGACCACAAGGGAGTAATGACCTTAATACGGCCCCGCATAATCGATATTTATGGTTGCGCTGGGAATTGCTTTCAGGTTAATTCCATGGATGTAAAGGCATTTTAACTTGACTACTCTTTTAATCACAGCATATGCGGGAACTGGCCATCCAATATCTTTATTAATTAATTTCCAGGATACGTAACAATGAGTAAACTGCTTTATATATGTAATTCCGATGTGGGTACAATCAAGTTCCTGTAAAACATCCTCTAAAGACGATGTCGATTGTGAATCTGGACTCAAATGGAAATTCCAGTAAAATTTTTGAAAAAGTTTTGTGGTTGATGGTTTCGTCACGAATTAATTCGCAGGTAAATTCGGTGTAGAAGTTCTTAATATCGGTGTATGATTTTGAATTGATTGGCATTCTCACTAAATAGTCAACGTTGTGGTTTTACAAATCTTCCTTCAACACAGCTGCATACTAGTATATCATTGCAATTGGGCTGACGTTTCGAGTTTTCCTGAAAAATCCTCAGCAAGGTTTGATTGCCTGTAATAAGTTTAGACAGACGTGCGAGCAAATACTGGAAAAAATGGTCAACTGCTTCTCGGTCGAGTTGAAAGCAGTTCTGCTCTGCCTGCGTTAATAATCGCGATGCAAACACAATTAGCCTTTCCTGGTCATCAACAATATGCCGCTAGGGATTACGTCGCATGCAAGTTGAATTGGTATGAAATTGAAGGGCACGAGGATTCGATCGGTTGCAATTTCTTCTTTTAGTTTTGTAAACGTTAAGGTGTTCAACTGAATTGTGCATTATTTTTCAGTAATTGACGTAAAGGCGCTGTAATTGTCAAAGTATTTGGAATAAGCCGTGTGTAGAATGTTACCAAGCCTAGAAATCTCCTCGCTACATCGCTCGAGGTTGGACTTTCCATGTTCGTTTGCTTGGGTTTCATTTCCTTCCATTTTCTTCCCAAATACTTTGCTTGCTTTTATATTTTATATTAATAGTTAACTTGTCATATTTTAAGAAGACGCATGTTACTATTTTTCTCGCTCCTTTTATGTACGATTTTCTTATTTGGACTACTTATTTCGGAAGATCATCTACCCCCAGGAAATCGGGGGTACTGTCTTGTTGATCTTAATCAAGCCATCCAGCCCTGAGGATGCTACCTAAGGGTGTGCTATGGATTGCTGCCATATCAGGCTAGATATCCCCCAACATGGCACCACTAATCGAGGTGAGTGGAGGTCAGTCGCATAGAATATGCTCTGCCGTCTCTTTCTCCCAATTACAACCTCTACAGTTGGGCTGTTAGTCAGCCTTAATCGGTGCATATGTTTCTTCAGTTTGCAATGTCCTGAAAGTATACCTATTAAAGATCATAGTCTCTTCCTTCGTAACTGCATACATAATTTAGACAATGTCGATGAGAGGGCTGATACACCAGCCAACCTCTTGATGACATTTATTCAAGTTAATCTATCTGTCATAATGGCATATGTGGGTTTCTTGTTTTACTATTACATGGAGCAGAGACAGGGATGGTCCAACTGCTACCTTTTATCTGGCCAATTCATCAGCTTGCTCATTTCCATATAATCTGGCGTGTCCTTTAACCCACATAAGTTGTTTGGTGACCACTAATTTACTTCTATTTGTCATTATCAGCAATTTTGCTCTATAGGAGGTAAAGCCTATTAAAGTTAGGCTGCCATTGCTTTCCTTTCTAAGTTTCATTCCATCACTTTCCCTAATACTCCTATTATTGTTTGTTTCCCAATATGAATTTAGATTTCTTGGATTTACACCAAACATTATTAAATTTTTCCTTTTATTAGCTCCCTCTGACAATTAAAAAAGGTATCGACATTTACACTCCGCGAGAGGGTATGGCCGACTGCATTGGGGGTTAAGGCCACTTAAAAAATCTCTTTCATACCCGATTGTTTCGCGCGCTATGAGTAGAGGGTGATATGGTAAACACCACGTGTACGACAATCGCCTACTTTCCCTACTTCACTACTGTAGTGTTTCGGTTAGTATTTACTTTTTACATGATCTGAAGTGTCATTTTGCAGTTGTCTATCTTTTTCTCCCATTTTAATTTCTTATATATCACTTTTTAATTTATTATTCCAGGCTCCAATCAGTACCGTCAAGAATCTCAATTTTTGGGTTTAGTTTCGCGTTTAAACCTTCTAGGAATATTTTTTAATTGCTTTCAAAACTGACTGTTTTATTCGAACAAATTTAATTAATTTATATTTTGGAATGATAATCCTGAAAGACACAAAGTCACAAAAAATACGAAGCCCCTCCAGCAAAATTAACTAACAAATACATATTTTTTTCAGTTATATTAATAAAATTTCGACCTTTTACATAAATTTTGTGTCTCCACTTTAGTCTTCCTTTGTGTGTCGAGAAAATGAAATTTAATTCCATATTTTTCACCGGTTCCAAAAGGGAATTTTCATTTATAAATTACCTAATTTACATGGGACAATTAAAAGAGAAGCGGTACTTTCATTTCCGCTCACATTCAATTCCATTTGTTTCATGAAAGTTTCAGTTTTCGGATCCACGTTAATACGCCAAGGCTTTCTGCGTTTTTGTGTGTTTGACTTGGGCGATTTCTAAATTGAGATTTATTACAATCGGGTGTATGAAGATAAAATTACAACCCTCCTACACATGTAAGGTATCGATGATACACAAGGAAAGGCAGATCCGCTTCAATAAATACACCCACATTTGTGAACGTTTAGGTTTGTAACTTACATTTCGCCTACTTGAAATTTTCTAGGTCGAATTGTTTTGTACACCAACACAGAATGAAAATTCAATCAATTACTCAACCCAATGTACTAAATTTTGGAGAAAACCTACAAATCACGAGAGCAAAGGGCGAGGGATTTCACTGCGAATTCTAATAATCTCGTATGCAGTTGAGAGAGAATCTTAAGACACTTGATTATGAAGGCCTTTGTTCAAAAATATAATAAAAAGCGTTAACACCTAATAATCGAACTGGCACTAATTTAAGTGATGGAACTGTCCAGTTTAGTCATCCTTGTTTAATTAAGTAAAACCGTAACGCACAAAACAATTATTTAACGTAATTATACGAGTTGCTCAAATTTGTTTATGGCCAATTTACAGAATAACGTCTTAAATGGGAAATCGCGCAAACTTGGTTTATACCTGTGGGAATTCCGAAATATAACCTCAAATTACGCTCGAGTTTTTTTATGGGATTCCTTTTCTTATATTAACTGAGCGAATTGATCGGTGGGTTCTTCACTCGAACTGAAAAACTGAATTAATCAGGACAGTTCTTGTCGAAAAAATTATGGCCGTAAATTTTTCTGCTCGGTTTGGGTCGAATTTAGTGGACGGTTGTAATCAAGGATGTTCCTCGGATCCTTAATTTAATGGGACGTTACTAAGATACCGTAAAATTCTTTATTTCTTTTCGGGGAATTCTAATTTTTATGTTGCTACTTGGGATATTATATATGAATGGACGTAAGGCTTTTCGGCTTTGTTTTTGGGATAAGGTAGGTATTGAAGTTTATTTTTTAATTTGTTTTTTATTGTTTTTTCGGTACATTTTCAGGCATTCGGAATGAAATTTTCATGTTGCCAGTATTATTTTTTAGCTTAAATAGACTGCGCGGATCTTTAGAAACACATTTTAACAATTTTCTTTTTAGTAAACGAAAACGTTTGGGCTTTTAGAATAAATTTTTATAGGCTTTCCACAACTTTTTCAAAATTGCTTTTGGTTTAGGGAATCCTCAAAAACGGCCTAAATTTTCCTTAGACTTCCAATGTCTTGGATTTTCAAAGTTTTTCAAATTTCCCAAGAATTTTCAAAAAAATCCTGAACAAAAAACATTTCAAAAGTAAAGGTAGTTTTCCAAAATTTAACGAAAATCAAGAACTTTTTTTCTCAGAGATATTTTTTCTTCGAAACAAGCTTCCCGATTACTTTTTATTGTATTGTTAGTTAGCCATAATATAAAATTCTTCGAATTTCTGATAAACCTTACTGGGTGAGTTTTCCGAATTTTCCAAATGTTTTGTACCTCAAGCAGTGTTTTAGAACTTATCCTGAAGAATTGATCTACATCGAAATCGTCCTGATTTATACTGAAATTTGTAGGGTTGTTAGACACTGAAGATTATAAAGTTATCCGATGATTTCTGGAAAATCAAGAATTTAGGTTTAGACGAAGTTCTGATGTTTTAGTCTGTATTATTTTTAACTTTCTCTAAAATTTCCAACATTTTTCAGTAAACTGAAGGCTCAAAGTTTGTCCTACAGGTACAGTTGTTTCAGCATTAATTGAAAGTTCCGACTGTTTAGTCAGAATTCTTCTGATTTTTACGATAGATAAACCCTTATGAGCATTTTCTACGCCAAAATCCTGCTTTGAATGGAATTCAATGCAAACCCACTTAATAAAAATTTAATAGAAATGCATGGAATTTCCCGTATTTTTTACTTTTATATAAACTTTTGGTGTGACAACTTTGAATGAAAAAGTTTTCTCTAACGAAGCATTTTATTGAAGATCAAAGGTGACATTTTTTAACTTTCAACGTCAAAGACCAAGTTTTTTTTTCATTTTCTTGAACCGACAGTAAATCCAAAGCTTGATGTGTTCTCTTTTAGAGCTTATTGGTTCCAAAAGAACTGCCCTAACTACTCAAAAGTTTGAAATTTCTGAAGCATTGTATTAGAAAGAGGCTGTGGTCCGTCCCACCCCTGCAAAACCGAATTTCAAAGTTTGGTTTGAAGTTTAAAAAGAAAGCTTCCGAGGAATAATTTCTGCTTCCAGAAGCGAAAAAAATTATCAGGATTTCTGGGAATTTCGCTAAATTCCTTTTAGTTATAGATCAAGATGACTGTAAAAGCTGCTCTTTCAGTTATTCAAAGATTTCCACGGAATTCTAAAGATTCAAAGAGTTGTAATGGAGTTTCAAAGATTTCTACGAAATCCCACAGGAAGTCATGGACTTACATTCAGTGTTTACATCATAATTCCTAAACATTTTGCTCCTAGAATTTTGAAAATTTACTATATGGATTTTTCAAAAATTTCTTACGCAGTATACTAGTTTCCCCGTTTTCAGTACCTTTAAAGGGATGTAATGCGCTGAACATATACTAGAAATTCCTTATCATATGGATTTTTTAAAGGATTCCTCAGGTTAATAATAAATTAACAACAATTAAAAAGAAAGCAACCTAGCGATAGCCTTTGTTAAGCTAGTTCTTCTTCTTCTTCCACAAAAATCGATATAGATTATGACCGTATCCATTTTGGGTCTTTTTTGTATTAAGGTTGATTGGACCGTATTTCTCTTTTCTCATCTTATAAGTTCCTGCGTGTCTTAGTAGACTTCATATCTTCCTATCGGCGTATTTATTCATCCAGTTCGAAACTGCAATTTCTCCCAAATTCTCCATTATTTTGTCCCACTGTCTGGTTCTTGGCCTCCCTCTTGTTGTACTTATTTGTATATGGTTTCTACTCTATTATTTGCTTAGTTGCTCTGATTTGATTGCTTCGCATTACGAGTCCAAACCATTTTAGTCTCTGAGCTTCTATAAATCTGATTACGTCTTCCTGTTTTACCTCTGCTAATAATTCATGGTTCGTTCTTATTTTTTAATGTTTTGTCGTCTATTCTCATTGGACCTAATATAGTTCGTTATATTTTCCATTCAAATCTTCTTATTTCTTCTTTTTCTTTCTTTGTTAATACCCAGGTTTCCGCTGCATAGCTAATTATTGGCCGTATAAGTATTTTAACTATATATTATGTTAAGCTTTGTCTGCTTACTAAGACGTTTATCTTTTAATAATTTCTTATTCATATTGTGACGTAGCATCTTTGACCAATAATGTTAAAAGTTAACAAAAATATGTTAATTAAATTTAGATAGAATTATTTAACCAACTGCACCACGTGGGGTTGTCTTTGCTGCTAGAGGTTTTATATTAAAAGTCTGATTCAACTAACATAACATACAGGGTGGTGACTCGAACACCCGAACATAGGGATTTAACATGTAAAATCATATTTTCATAATTTCCTGCTCCCCTAATTATTTTAGGTAAAAAAGCTCCAAATAAAAGTTTTAGAGCATACAATTCTGCATCTGAATCAATAAACAAAATTAATTTTGCGTGCCTTGTAACCTCAGAAATTAGGTATGAAAATGACGTAAATCACCCCAGAAATAGCGATAGCCATGGAATTCAAACAAAAATTAACAAATGTAAGGTTTATCTGTCAAGTTACGCTGCGTTAGTTTATTTTTATTATTACTTGTAATTACTGTTAAAGTGAAAATATGGCCAACAATTATACAATAACTGAAAAAAATCAATTTTTAAAGTTATTTTACAGTGGTAATAGTATAAGACAAGTGCAAGATCTATTTGCGAATTTATATCGTCATATACCAATTCCGCCGACATCAACAATCCATCATCAATAATCAAACAAAATATGGGTCAGTGTTCGTCCCTTGCAAGAGTTGTACTAAAAAACAAATAAATATTGCACCAGAAGAAGATATTGAAGCTGAAGATCATAACGCTAACGAAATCAATGTATTAGCTGCGGGATCAAATAATCCAAATGTGAGCCTTAGAGAAATTGGATCTGGATTACGTTTGCACCACACCACGGCCCTAAAAATATTTAAAAAAAAACGCAAATTTAAATCTTTTAAATTTTCCGCCCACCATAAAATTTGACAGATAAACTGTTAACATGTGTTAATTTTTGTTCGAATTCCATGGCTATCGCTATTTTTGGGGTGATTTACGTCATTTTCATACCTAATTTCTGAGGTTACAAGGCACGCAAAATTAATTTTGTTTATTGACTCAGATGCAGGATTTTATGCTCTACAACTTTTATTTGAAGCTTTTTTACCTAAAATAATTAGGGGAGCAGGAAATTACGAAAATATGATTTTACATGTTAAATCCCTATGTTCGGGTGTTCGAGTCACCACCCTGTATATTGTCCGAACTTTGATTGAGGTTTTAGAAATATTATTTAAAGTTAAACTAATAATCAAACACTTACACAATTTTAGAGATAAGTTACAAACATTAAAGTTAATATATGAAACAAGGGGTTAACTCAAAACTATTAGCAAGTCTTACTGTGAATTGAATTACATTTAATTTAAATATAGAAACATAGTCTTACATACAAAAAGTAGGAAACACCACTGAGTACTAAGGATGGGACCTGACTTCTTAACGACTTTTGCAGTGACCTTGCTTCGCTTCTTAAAGTGATTCCTTATACAGGGTGTTAATACTAAGTCGTTACACCCGAAAATGGCAGTTAGAACTCATTAAAACAAACAACTTTTCTTAGTTCCAATTTTTGATTTGGTGCCCCGGTTCGTAGTTATTGGAGTTCTTTTGTTTTTCGAAAAATCGTCATAACTCCCTTATTTAAAGGACTATTGAAAAAAAGCAAAAATTTTCAAAATTAGCTTTCGACTCTCTAAAACATTTGCATTTACAATTATTTTTTATTTTGTCAAATAACAAAATGGCGATCGAGCAAAAATTTCAAAACAAGATTTTTTGACAACCACCCCATCGATTTTTGAAAGTAAAACATTTATAAAATCCTTAAACTATCTACTACAACATTTGTCCTAAAAAATTTTTTCGATCTATCGTAAAAAAGTCTTTATTCGTTTACTTGAATTACAGATAAGTATTAACAAACTAAAAAAACGATTTAAAACGAAGTAGCTTTCTACCATTGAACAATGAAACAAAAGAAGATTAGATTTGACAAGTGCACAAAGCCGAACAAGATACTTCAAACTTAATGCACGTGTGTTTTCTAGTTTGTATGTTGTAAACTTAAATACTTTTTAAAGTTAATCATTTGTGTTCGTATTTTGCATAATTTGTACGTAAAAATGAATTATTATCAAAACGTTGAACTTCTTGACATGCTTTTGGTTTTTGGGGAGACAAGGCGTAATGCACATAAAAAAAAGAAATTGTAGACGTCTGTCAGAGACTAGTTGTTTTTACCCAACAATTGGTGGGAACGCCAACAGATTACGCCAAACCCCTGGATTTGAAGAGGCTGCACTTGGTATTGTTGAAGATGACCCATCGACGAACCCAAGGGTAATCGAAAGGGGTAATCGTAGGGGAGCACGTAATCGGGTCTTACCTTCTCCCAAACCGCTTGAATGGGGAAAATTATTTTATTTTCTTAGATACTGTGCTACCGGAGCTTCTTGAGGACTTGCCATTAAACATCAGACGGAGACTTTAGTTTCAGAATGATTGGGCACCGACTCACACAACGCATTGCTAAATCGGGAATACCCAAATAAGTGGATTAGGAGGAGAGGTCCTATTGCGTGGCCAGCCCGGAGGCCCGACCTAACTCCACTAGATGAAGACCTCTGTATACGAGGCACCGGTGAACACAGAGTTAGAACTAGTGGCTAGAATAGTGGCTGCAGCAGAAGATATAAAACAGAAGCAGGCAGTCCTTGCGAAGGTCTCCACCAACATTAAAATATGCTGCCGGGCTTGCGTTGCTGCGAATGGTGGCCATTTTGTAAATGTATTATAAATAGTGTACTTGTCAAATCTAATCTTCTTTTGTTTCGTTGTTCAATGGCAGGAAGCTACTTCGTTTTAAATGATTTTTTTAGTTTGTTAATACTTATCTGTAATTCAAGTAAACGAATAAAGACTTTTTTTGGATAGATCGAAAAATTTTTTAGGACAAATGTTGTAGTAGATAGTTTAAGGATTTTATAAATGTTTTACTTTCAAAAATCGATGGGGTGGTTGTCAAAAAATCTTGTTTTGAAATTTTTGCTCGATCGCCATTTTGTTATTTGACAAAATAAAAAATAATTGTAAATGCAAATGTTTTAGAGAGTCGAAAGTTAATTTTGAAAATTTTTGATTTTTTTCAATAGTCCGTAAAATAAAGGAGTTATGACGATTTTTCGAAAAACAAAAGAACTCCAATAACTACGAACCGGGGCACCAAATCAAAAATTGGAACTAAGAAAAGTTGTTTGTTTTAATGAGTTCTAACTGCCATCTTCGGGTGTAACGACTTAGTATTAACACCCTGTATATGAATCAAATCCCCACCTTGTACTAATATTGCAGGCATTCATCTTGAACCACGAACGTGCTAAACTGTATATTTTAAAGAATGCAGATTGCTCATTTTATGTAGCTGCACATATCATGCTTCAGTTTCGAGTGCATGCCTTTACCTTGACTCGTGTCATGACCCTGACTAATACGGTATATCAACTACGCGTGGCAAGTGTATACATTATCAGAATATAATAGTTATGCTTTATTTCCACTTTGTAGCTTCTCTTTTATTCTTCCTTGTTTTTCCCCAGTTTGGTAATTAGTGCTCCTAGGTAATTGAGTGCGTTTATTTTGAAAAATGTACGGACCCACTTGCAGTTTCTCTTCTTGTTGATATTTTCCTGTATACTTCTTGTATATTGTTTTTCCTCGTAAATTTCTAATCCAAATGTATCTGCCGCTTCATTAAGGCTTTTCACTTTTTATATTAATTCTTTCTTGGGTCTTGCTATTATTGCATATACCTACTACTTATTGTTTGTACTCATATACCTTGCATTCATATTCTTCGTTTATTCATGATTGAAAATAATTGCTGTTATTGAGTCTCCTGGTTTAACGCCTTTAGTAATTTGCATTGCTTCTGATTTTATTCCTTGTATTTGTACCACTGCTTCATCATTATTCAATATCACATTTACAAGTTTCCTTAACTAAGCTACTAAACAATTTTAATGAGCAAAATATGACTAAAGTTTCGTGGTAATTGCCCCATCTTCGGTCGTATGCAGTCAATAAATATACTTCAGTATAAAAGGGAAAACTAAATATAAACAAGCAGGCAAGTAAATATAGCGAATCATTTGCCCAAAACAAAATGACAAGAAAAACTATGACAAATTCTTAGCCTGACATTTCAGTCACTTTCTACTTTTATTTTTATACTTAAATAATAATTTTCTGTAGGTTACTAGAATTTTCTTGTAATTTCTTCGATTTTCAAACAAATTTTAGACTTATCGAGGCATTGTCTATTTTATTAAGAAATTTTTGAAACCGTTACAGCCCTCTCATATTTTCCTTCATGAGTTTTAGGACGTGAATCCTTAATTATCAGATCTGGCGTTTAAAACAGTATTTCCAAGGGTTTTAACCAACGTTTTTCTTCATCTTATATTTGCCTCTTCTGGGGATTTTCTGGGAATTTTCTCCATGTGGGATTTTTTAGTAGATTTTTTTTTTTTGATTTTCTGAAGAATCTTTAAAACATTTGTGATTTGCTAAGACTTATTTTAATTCTGTAAAGATTGGCAACATTTTTTAAGGGATATTTCAAAGAATTTTTTACAAAAATTACTTCTTGATTTTGTTTTTGTTTTTAGTGGATTTTGTGAAGAATGCTTAAAACATTGGAAATTTAGTGAGACTTTTAAATTCATTTGAATTGTCTAAGTCTAAAGATTCACAGATTTTTCCGAAGAAAAAGCTGCTTTAATTTTATAAATCTGATAATCTACTAAAACATTTAAATTGAATAAACATTCGCAGGATATTTCCAGGAATTTTGCAAGGGATTTTTTAGGTTTTAAGTAAAAGGATTCATAAAATGTATAGAAAAGTTATGAACGTTACAAGGATAATTATTTCCAGAGATAAATTCTTGACTCTTCGGAATTTTAAGTTCATAGAAAGTCTTTGTAGCTTGAGTACTGCTATTATGTCTTAATTAAACATTTAAGGAGCACAGGAAACTTAAATTGTTATCCTTGTGTTTTTGTAAACAAATCATAACATAATTTTTTAATGGGATGAAGGGACGTAAATTAAGCTTTTTAATTACTTTATACTCAAAATTATTCTGTGAATTAATATTACGGCTTATTAAAGCTTACAAAAATACTAAGCTTTGAGCAGTTTTCATTAAAGTAGAAAAACTATTAACATTATTCATAAAATGTGTAGGATTCAGGTAAATTCATTGTTAAGGTTCAAGAAGTTTCCATATTTAAGTTTAAGTGACAGTGATTGTCCTGGAAATTGGTCTAATTTAGAGTTAAACTTGAAAGGCTAAAACGTAACCATCTGTTCGAACTGTTCTAAAGACCAAAATTCCCAAAAATTCTTTATATACCTACAACACAATAAATCGCAACTTTGACCTTTTATAAAAAAAAATCTTAGTTAATTAAGAGCCCAAGAATTGAATTAATAATGTGAGGCAGCTTATTTTTAGGATTCAATCTAGTTTGCATGTTTCGCTGTTATAAAAATGTAAAATATCATCTCATCTCTTACAATTTTTATAGGAATTACAGGGAATTCGGTTTCAAATCTGAACCGAACGTTGATCCCCGTATAACGAGAGGTAAATTGGAAAAACCGAACAACATAAATTTTTTAAAGGCTCATCTTTTTGTTTTGATTCCTCAAATAAATTTCTTTGTTCTGGACGTTTTATTTTGCTTCAGTGACGTCATACCTAACCCATACTTTATTAACCATAAATATCCTTTTGTTAATTAATTATTAAGGAAGATTGTTACATTTTAATGTGACAAGTAAGGAGGCTCCTGTTTTTATTTGGTGACGTCACTCAGTGCCTGAAAATTCCAAATTGCCAATAAACTTATTATATTTTTAATTTGTTTCCAAAAGCCACATTTTTAAAATTTGTCCAACGAATTCTTCCTTGCTAAAGCAAGACAAAACAAGTAGTATGTATGCAGCAACTGCTAAAATTCTTTTTTATTTGACTCTGCAATCGGGTGCACTAAATGCAAAATGACAATATTGCTAATGCACAATTTAAATCTGTCGTTTTAATGACAGCGCCTGTCCATTTAAAAAAGTTCCAGTTAACTCTAATGGAAACCGTATAATTCAAAAGTAGATCAAATTAATGTTTGCTAAAACGTGCAGACCCAATCCGAATCGGTTTAATGTAATAATTTCAATGTAAGTTGTTGTAAAAGTGCACAATTTCATCATTCCACGTACAGGGAAAAAGCTAATTTAATTAAATCCACGCTTATCAAGACGAGGCGTGCAATGAAGCTCGAATTTACAAATTAAATTCGATTTAAGTATTATGTAAGTTCAAGAGATGCAATTTGATGCTTTAAACGTTAGTTTGGGGATTTAAAGCAACTGTAGTTGCAGTTAAATTTCTGCTACGTGTATTTTAAGGATTTTAGTCTAAATTAACTCGATTTCAAGGGAAATTAGTGTCACTCGAAGTAAAATCAAAGTTTTAAATTATTTAACAAACTAACAAGTTTTGAGAATAATTTTAACAATTTTTCCAATTAACCATAATATTATATCATGAAATAATAACCAAAAACTTAAGAATTTGTTTAAGTTTTGATAATAAGCCACCAATGATAATGAAGAGGGTGAAATGAATTAAAAAATAACGCAATGATAAATATTTAAAAATTAGTCAATTGAATAAATTATATTAGGTAATTTTCAACTACAACGGGGTGTTAGCCAGGGGATCCCCTAGTCCCCAAATTATTTAATTTAATTGGTCTTTAGAATCGGTATTCTGCAATTTGAAGTGGAAATCTTCGACTCGCGGCCCGTGCAAGTCGGTTTCACTTAGTATAAGTTGGTATATAAGTTGCATGTATGTAGTATGTAAAATAGTATGTAAGTGGCGCCCGTACCCCCTGAAGTAATGCGAAAAGCGGGTGCGGGGGGTACGGTAGTATGCATGAATGAAAAAAAAAGGTGGGCTGACTAAGTCACCCCACACGTTTTTTTGCGCTTTTAGAATACTTGCACATAGTAAAATGTTACAGTATATAAAATATAACATAATCATACAGCAAGTTGCCGTCTTTCCACTCCAAACCTCCACGCCTCTCGACTATAAGCTAATTCTTCATCGAGATCTCTCTAATGCCCTCGTTCCAAGATTTTCGAGGTCGCCCTCTTTTGTTCTTTCCTGGTGGCAAATGTTTAAGCCATCTTCCCTCCTCCATTCTTGATAAATGGCCGAACCATTTCAGACTTCTTTTCTCTATTCTTTGTGTTATTGCTTCTGTAGTTCACATCCTGTTTCCTATTTCCTCGTTTGTTATCCTTTTCCTTCTTGATACCCTTCTATTTCTTTATAAATAGTCCATCTCTACTGCTCGCACCTTTTTCTTATCATCCTCTCTCATTGTCCAGTTCTCGATCCCATACCACAAGACAGTTTACACCATAACTTGTCCAATTCTTATCTTGTTCTTTTTACTTATATTTTTGCCTCCCCATATTAAGTTTAAAACACCCACAACTTTTTGTGCTTTTAGTATTTCAAGATTAAATTCCCGTCTTCCCATTCCTTTGCTATCTACGTACAGCAACACCAAAGTATTTAAATTCATTAACCTGTCTCATATAGCTTTCATCATTCAAAAGTACATACAGTTTTGCATCCGAATTAACTACGAGATATTTCGTCTTGCTTAAACTTAGTTGCAGGCCCCATTTTGCGTATTTTTCATATAGACACTTTAACATAAGTTCTAGATCGTATGCGTTTTAGCAAATACAGGCTGATCCTCCGCAAAGCCAAGTGTAAATAGGTGGGTTTAGTTTATAGGTATACCAACCCCTTCGCAGCTGCGTTTCCAGTTCTCGATGCCCATCTCCGCATATGTACATATTAAAAAGTGGGGGCGATAAACTGCACCCTTGTCTTAAGCCCTTGGCGGTGTGTAAGGGTTCCGATAGTCGACCACCTTGTTTTACGTGAGCTATATTGTTTTTGTGTAGGTCCTGAGTCGCGGTCGCTAGATGAGCCGGTCTAGTACGATTCGTTGTCTCCAGTACTAGAATGGATGGTCCGATTACTCCGTTAATGCAGCACCTCTCTTCCATGCGGACCGGTCTCTATGAGAGGGTAGACCAAAACCCCCTCACTAATAATATTGTTTTTGTAGTATTCTTGTATGAGCTTTACTAAATGGGAGTGAGTTCCAAAATGCCTTTTTATTTCTGGGCACATTATCGTAGGCTTTGAGTAAGCTAATGAAAGCTGTTGAATAGCAAACAGGCGTGAATCCGCTTTGATCCTCTCCGATCTTATGTCCAATATTTTGTCGAAGCTGTTTTTGCAAAATTTTCCCAAAAAGTCTTCTGAATGTGCAGTTTATGCTGAGACTTCTGTAACTACTTGAGTCTCCTCTGTAGCTGTTTCTATACAGTATCGAAATGTAGAGTGCTTAAAAGACTGTTTTTTTGTGTTTTTTGTTTTCATAGTTTTAACGGTTCGCCAGACTTCTGTGGATTGTGCTCCTCCAATGAGACTATCAATTCGACTGCAACATTGCTCCCATTTTTGTTTTTTTTATGCTTGATAAGTTTGATTTATTCGATCAGTGATAGTTATTTGTACAACTAGTAATGAAAGCAATACTTTTTTTCATGAGTTTGAAGTTTGATGCACGACGGCGAAGCCGGAGTGCATCACTCAAACGAGTGAAAAAAAGATGCTTTCATACGAGTTGTACACAATATTTTTTTGCATTTTTACATTTTAAATCCCGCAAAACAGGATAAAAAGGATTTGAGAATTGACAGTTGTCAAACTGACAATTTACAATATTTTATTTAAAGCATACTTACTTAATGCAAAATGTAAATAAAAAAAGTGTTGCTTTCTTTATGATTTTTTGATAAAAAAGTCCACTTTTTTTGTCAAAATGCAAAAAAGGTATTATAGAACCTTTTATTTTACTGAATTAGCAGTTTCAACTCTTCTGTTAGCCAAAGGGGTTGTTTCTTGTCCTTGTTTACTTTATACTCTTCTAGTGCTTCAAAGGCAATTTTGTGTATGATTATTTCATTTTTCGTATTCCTCTTCCACGTCTTTATTTGCACCAACCTTGGTGAGTTTAGTTACAAGTCATAGAGTGTTATTACACTTTTTTGTTGTATCAGATGTAATTTGCATTGTTTTGTTGTTTATTGTGTAGTACCTTTTTCGTCCTCTTTCGTTTTGGTGCATTGACTTACTACAGTAACAATTAATAGGTGATAATCTGTACCACAATTTACTCCTCGCTTTACTCTACAATCATATATTTTGAAAGAGGTTCTCTGTCTTACAATGTCATAATCAATAATAACCTTTGGTTCATGGATGGTCTTTTCCAAGTATACTGATGGATGTCTTTGTGTGTGAAAAACGTGTTTATAATTCTCACCCGATATTGATTGCATAACTCCACTAAGCTTTCTCCGTTGTCATTCTTTATGTATGAAATGTCGCACCGCATCTTCCCCTACTCTGCCTTTAATCCTCTCATAGAGATCACCAGCCAATAGAAGTGAGTTTTAGCTTTACTCGGTATATGTGCCAGTTCGTCGTAGAATTCTCCTATTTCTTGTACTCTTGCTGTATCAACTGGTGCATAAACACCTATTATTAATGTTTCACGTATATTTTCATATCGAACGCAATTATCAGATACAAAATTATAATCACTAATAAACTTTCGCAACTGCCTGTGCTTGACGCCACTTTTCCACTCCTGACCACAACTGGACAAGAAGATTTCTGTACCATAACCTTTCTTTTTGACTCTGGTAGCAATAAGTATCTAAATTATTTATTGATCTATAACAATACTTCCGTTGTTTTATTCGTTAAACTGCGAATACTCCAAGTTCCGATTCTCAGTATTCTCGTAAAGTGTTTCCATTCTTACTCCGAGGTTGTACGTTAGTACAGCGGCTTCGTTCAAAAAGACGTTTTACGAGGAATGGATTGCTGACCCATTTCCCCAAACCCCAACCTGGAGGACCAGGTGATTTGAGTTTAAGGTTTACTTCCCTTATATTGAAAGTTAGCCAAAGCTAAGAGGTCAAACAAATCCTTTATTCAGTTCTTGCAGCCGTTGACTGGTTTTCACCTGTTACCTTGGGCTGGGGCCTTTACTATGTGCTATGAATCGGAGTCAGTTGAACTCAGGTTTTTTAACGAGGTTATTACTCCTCCCCCTTTCTCATCTTGAGTTAGCACAGACAATGGTGGAGTTTACGCGTATTACACGTATTTGTTGAAATTATTTCATTAAATTAGTCTTCCAGTTTGTTGCACGTTGTTTTGCTCAAAATCTGCCCTAAAAATCCTATAATTCGTTAATTGTTCCCCTAGGCAGGGTTTTGTTGCGATTGCAATATTTTGTATGTTAAAATATGATTATCAAGCTTCAGGAATGATAGTTTGAGGACACGAATGCTTATCCAAAGATAATTGTTATTCTGGGCTTATTCATTTACAATTTGTGGCCTTAAGTGCTTCAATTAATGTGAGAAGCTTCTGTTGCGTTCTTTAATCTTAACTTTTCTCCTATTACATAATTCGTTTGTAATACATTTTAACATTAAAAACATTAAGACTGAAGGAGTTGATTCTTACAAATTTAATTTCGAAAAATATATTTTATTCCTCTGTCTCTAAAAAACTTCCCAACTGTCATAATTTACCCGCAGAAGCAGAGTCTTACTGTTAACAGGAACGATATAAATACGGAACAATTTTTTATGTAAGAAACGCCTACTTGACGTCTATGTGGTTTATAAAAACGTACCGAAAAAAATTTATACGTCAGTAAAGCTGGAGGATGCCTCCACCATTTAAAGTTTTCATTCTATGATAAAAGGTGATAGTAAAATTTATCTTAGGTAGTTTATTTTTTGGGAAGCAATTCTAAGAGGGCTGTAAAACTTTTACCCGTAAAATGTGGGCAATTCGAAGTGGTTGAAATTTTGAGATTAAACTACGCCATTCTGTGGTTATAACCCATAAAATAGATAGAGTTCCTATTAAATTCCGTAGCAGATTCTCCAGGTAAACCTAACCTCCTTGAACATTTGTTAGGTACAAAGTACAAAGTTAAACTTTCGTCGTATTAAGTATAAATTTCCCTGAGCGTACTTTGTAAGTCCTTATGTCCATATTTATGAAGTTATATTCTCCTTCGGTCATTAAAAACTCGAAAGTTTTAATAAAGAGGGTTAAAAATGTGCTCGAACAAAAATGCCAAAGTAGAAAACTTGGGTATCTAACGCGACCAAAGAAACTAATTCAATTTTGTTCCGTCCTTAGAAAACATGCCTGTTCACAAATAATTCCTGAAAAGTCGATCGGTTTTTCTTTTTTTATTTTCAAGACTTATCCCTTCAACCATTTTAATACGAACGGTTACAGCGGATGCTGTAAAATGACTCGTCTTTGATATCCACTCAAGGATAAAGCGATATAAAGACCGAAGCGAGAATAACAAAATCTGTCTAGAATTATCAAAAGAATCTGCGCTTTTTCCGTGTTTTTTGTCGCCCTATTTTATATGTTGGTTCGAAATATAATTTATTTCTAAAAAGGTCTTTGAGTATGTTTTTATCCTGGGCGTGCTCTTGTCGTGTGCGGCACACCTTTCCGTTGAATTTTAACAAGGTGACGCAAAAAATCATAACCCCAGGGCTGTATATGAAGCTTCATTAGATACCTTTTGTTCGTTTTTTGCTACATTTCTCTGTTTCTACCGGAAAATATTCTTTGGCAAAAACTTCGCTTTATAGTATTATTAATTATACTGTGCTAGGGATTTTTAAAAAGGACACGCCGAGATTAAATTTGAAAAAAAAGGAAAACGCCACCTCGCTTTTATAAATTATCGTGTAGGGTGAAGGCTTGGTATGTGCCGTTGGTCCTGCAGTTTAACTTAATTGTTGGTCTCCCAAATTATTTTTAGAATGGAATTATTAAAGCGAGTTCCTCTAGCAAAAGGCTGTTCATGTTCAAGCTAATTCTTAGGTTTCTACTTGTATCTGCTGAAATATTAAGGTAACTGAAAGCATCTTGACGAAGAACGATGATGAATTCTGAAGGCAAAAAGATTAAATGAGAAACGAAATAAAGGAAAACATGCAGAGGGAGAAGATGAAGAAGAAATAGACGGAAAAAGAAGAAGACGAAGGAAGAGAAGGAGGAGGAAGAAAAATCAGGAGAAGGAAGAAGGACGAAAACGAAGAAAAGTAGGGATAAAAAGAAATAGTAGAAGAAAACGCAAACATAGATGAACAAAAAGGAAGTCAACTTGTGATGCAAGTCCGCAATTCAATTCTTTCTGATAACATTTCTGACATTGTAAGCTATTCTAAGCGCTTTCTAATATCTAGGTTAGCTTATTTGAGCATTGAAAGAAGGGCACCATTGATTATAAAAGGATATTTTTGGAGTTTGCGTTAAAGATGATCTTAATTGATTGATTGTTCCTTGTCCTTGTAGGCATATTTAATTTAATTATCCTTGAAAATTACGCTTTACAATTTCTCACTTTGCGTAGACGACCCTTTCAGTATCAATCCTGACCCTAAACATCTTCGTAGTCGTTTCAAATGTAGGTTTTCTTTCTTTCCTCCACTTTTATTTCTAACTTTCTAAACTCTTTAATTGATATTTGGGTAGATGATGGATGAAAGATACGACGCAGTAGAAAGAGTTAACTTTTCAACATATCATAAAATAACAGGTGGTGATGATAATATTGTTAACCTAATCTCTAATATTAAATTAAGCAATATGAAAAAGAACTAAAGAAGTGACAAAAATGGAGAGAAGAAGAAGAGGAGACTAGGATGCAAAAGAAGACGAAGGAATATACGAAGAAGGTCTGTAAAATTAGATGTGACTTTTTCTAGAAGTCTTTCTACCATCTTCGACATGGTGTCAATCTTTCTTCTGTAAGATCCAAAGGAATATTCTGGACCTACAAGCACTACTTATCCTATCTAGATCCTATACTACTAAAAATAAAGATGTCCAATCTGTCTTATATAGGAAACGGCAATTGGTTCCATCTCTGCTTTGTTCAATCAAACTTCCTTCTTTTTAGCCCTGCAGATCTACGAAGATCACGATTTCTTTGATAATTTGTTTTCATGCTTTTACGTTTCCTCGAATTTCCTGTTCGCAGGATCGAATTCACAAATTGCTGGGATACTCTAGATCTAGATAATCTTTCTGTCTTCCGTTTAAGGTAGGTACTTTTTCCGATTTTGAAGACTACTAAAGGACATGATTAGAGGCCTGAATGTCTGCTTTAATCTAATACCCATATCAACTTTATAAAGGCTGAATCAAGCTATACGACTTTTTTTTTAAATTAGCTTGTTATTAGGATATTGTTAACCATTTTTGGTATCCGTATATTTAGAAGGGTGCTCTACAATCTGGCGTAGTCAGATTTTTGATTGTATGTCAAATGTCAAAGTAGCGATTTTCAATTGTTTATTTTTAAATGGAACAGTACACTTTTTTTTTGCTTAAACGAAGCTGTAAGATGTTCTTAACAGTGGCCTAGCTTGAGTTGGCTTAAATTAGGGACTAAGTTATGGTTTAAGCCGTCTCAAATTAAGCTACCGCTTCAACATTAATTGTAATACCTATCCTTGAACTTGGCTGACTTTCTAAAACATTAGTTTAAACAGAAGCCTAGCTTGAGTTAACTCAAATTACGTCGTAAGTCGTAGTTTAAGTCGGTTTAAATTATGCTCCGGCCTAACTCTGGAATGTAACACTGACCACTCTTAAACTTGACTGAACTTCTAAAGCATAGGTTTAATCAAAAGCTTAGCTTGAGTTGGTTTAAATTAGGGTTTAAGCCCTGGTTTAAACCGTCCCAAATTAAGTTACCACTTAAACCTGGAGTGTAATACCAAACCTTAAACTTGACTTGACTTACTTGACTAACTTGCCAAAATACAGGCTTAAGCAGAACCTTAGCTTGAATTGACTTATATTATGGCTTAAGTCCTAGTCTAAGCCGACTTAAATTAAGCGTCCGTTTAAACCTGGAGAGTAATAGGTACTAATAAAGAACCTTAAACTTGTGTGAATTGAGCTTTAAACAGAAACTTAGCTGAGTTGGCATAAATTGGGGCTTACGTCCGTGAGTCGATGTAAATTAAACTTACGCTTAAATCTGGACTTTTAAACTGAAGTAAATTGTCTTAAATTCTGACTTAAGTCAGCGTAATCTTCACTTAAACTAGCTTAAACTAAGTTTTCGCTTTAACCTGCTGAAATATGTAATATTAAACTGATGGATTTTCCAAGCCACTGACGTTTGTTGGTTGTCCCAAAAGGTTTTCTATATGTATCTACATAATATGTACAACCAACTAAACATTGGAAAATTTATGAATGAAGGATTAGTTCAAGCATCCAATATAAAAAATTCATTTATTACGGCACTTCGGAGCAATCGAACGAGCCAACTATAAATCGTATGATTTTTAACGGATATAACTGGCGAGGGTCTGCATCGCATCCTCGGCATCGGATATTTGCTTAACTTCCGGCCGTTATATCCTACGATAGCATTGAAAGCCAACGTCTGGTTGGAATGAAATTGATTTTAGAATTACATATAAAAGCTGCTACATATTTTACTTTTAATTTACTATTTACAATTTTTCTTCCGCTATTGAAATTTTTACGTGAAAAATTAACGAAAGCTTAAAACTAAATTATGCGAGCTACTTTTAAAGCTGAAACATTGTTCAGTAAATTAACAGGGAACAAATTTAATTTCGTTTTTATATTCTGAAAATATTTTCGTTGGAAGTTAACCAACAGTTTAAAACTGGACTAAAAACAATGCGTGACTATCCAACCCTTAATAATCGAAACAACCCTCGTTGAATACAGACAGCCAGGAACCTTTCAAAACAAAATCCACTGAAAATTCCAGCTTTCATTTCTTGGCTTTAACTTGCAAGTTACGAAAATATGAAATATTAAGTAATAGAAAGAGCGAAAGAATTTATTGGACGATTAAATTTACCAAGTGTATTTCTTAGCTCTTATTTAAAAACAATTGTGCATAATTTAATTGATTAAGTTGCTATTTGATTTTGTTTTCTGGTACTGAAACTTCTTCGAACATTTTCGGCATTTATTTAACAAGCCTTAATGTTTTTTTTATTTTTCCATCGCATCCTTTTTATTGAGGGAAGTATAAAGCTATTCGTTGATTATCAATGAATAGTTTGCTAGCAAACCCTTTACAACCATCTCCTCTTCAACCTTTGTATTAAACCAATTCAAATTTAGTAAATTTCAGATATGTATAAAATTTCCTCTCAAAGGTTATATCAATTATGTGTGGTAAAGCAACGGAATTTAGCTCTAATGGGGCGCGCAGAAGTTAAGACGGCGGTATTGCAATTTAGAGTAATATTAGTGCCGCTAATGGGGGAATAACCGCCGGAGTAGGTAATGGTTATGATAACTGTACGGGGGTTTATTTTACTTTTAAAAGAATACTAAGAACAGTGCAATTCTTAGCTTTGTTAACTCATAGCAAAGAATTTAAAGTCTTAAGGTTGATATTAAGCTAAAACAAAGCAGTTAGAAGCATTATGAGAAAACTGAACCGGACTATTTTATAAAAAAAGGCAGAATATTCAGGAAGCTAAGCATTTTATAAAGGATATTGATTAAAGTGGTCATTTGAAGAAACGAAAAAAGTTTGCTCAAAGGTATTTGGTTTAGGTTAAGTTAAGTTCAGGTTAAATTAAGTCGGTTAGATCAGAACCATTTCTCTTCCTTTGTTTTTATTAAACTTGTCTTTATTGTTGACATATTCATATTACATTTTAGTAATAATTACAATTAATATTTATGTATTATGTCCTGTGGGATACTAGACTGGCATCACCTTGTGGCTTGCGGCATACTTCGTTCGTGTATCCTCACCGTCTTATTCTTCGCTTTGTCTCCTCCTTTTTTCCATTTCCCTATCTCTGTCTGCTTTTCTTCTAAGTATAGATGCTATAAGTCTGGAAACCTTCTTCCATTTCTCTTCGTCCTCTAGCATGATCTCTATTATATTCGATTCTTCCAGATGTCTTCTTATTTTTCCCTCCATCTCTCTTCTGTCATTGCTCTAAGCTTCACAGTGAAAAAGGGTATGTGCCGTATCATAAGATATCATAAGAACAATTTAGGTTAGCTTAAGTTAAACCAAGGACAAGGGCATTGATTAGACCGTTATTGTAAATAAACATAAAGTTTGTTCTAAAGAATTTAGTTAGGTCAGCATAAGTTAAGTTAGAGTAAGTGGAGGTGAAAACGACAGGTTAAATTAGGTCAGAAAGGTAAGATAGATCAGCACAACTTATGTTACCTTAAGTTAAACCAAGTTCGGGCAAAACAAAGTGGGTTAGGTTAAAACAAAACAACCTAAGTTAGCTTAAATCAAATAAAGTTAGCTTAAGTCAGAACAGGTCAAGTTAAGTTAAATCAGAATAACTTAGGTTAACTTGAGCCCCTTATTTTTATAATCTCACTCACCCCACAGGCCTCTTGAGGTTTTGTTGAACATCCTATAACTGAACGCGTTGTTGAGAGCCCCCCTGCCTGGGATTATAGTGCAAACGTAGGGCTTGCATCTTGCAAGACAGGGATGGCTACCTTGAGTTACCCTAGCCTAGAGAGCACTTACCTTGGGAGCCTCCCCTCTTTTATCTTTCCTATCAGGTTAGCGCTCTAAATAACTGACCCTTGTTCTCTTCAGGCCCCGACGCTATTAGGTTAACCGAGGGCTAAGGGTCTGTTACCCTTCCTTGATGCTATTGCTTCCCGAGTGAGAGTCTGGAACTCCCGAATCTGAGCGTGGCCCTTCGACCCCACTCAGTGTCTTGATGAGAACCCGTGGTCGTGCAATCCTTTAATGGGGTATGTGGTTGTACAGACTAGCCGACTCGAAGCTTGGATGTTGGGAAGCTGAGATTTCCCGTCTTGGACGAAGGAGGGATGGATATGAACGCTCGGGCCTGTACCACCGACGCGGTTTTCGATGCAGGAATTTTAAAGGCCGTTCTGTACCAATGTGCAAATCCAAGTTGGGTTAGATCAAAACAGGACAAAGATATTGCCTCTTAAAGAAACAAAAAACAAAGTTTTACGAAGGAATTTACTTAGGTTAGACTAAATTAAGTTAGATTAAGTAGAGGTGAAAAAGGTTAACTTAAGTTATACAAGTTAGATTCGATTATAACTACTCAGCCAAAATTAAGTTTAGCTTAAGTCAAATCAAGCTAGGTTAAGTTAGGTCAGAACAGATTAGGCTATGTTAGACAAATGCGGCTTAAGTTAGCTTAAGCCAAACCAAGTTAGGTTAGGTCAAAACAAGGACAAGAATATTGACTTTTAGAGAAACAAGGACTATAACTATGTCCGAAGGGATTTATTTAAGTAGATTGATCTAAGTTAATTTCATTGAGTTTAGATGAAAGAGTTAGTTTAAATTAAGTAAGTACGGTTAGATCAGAACAACACAGATTAGCTTACCTAAGTCATACATTAAATTAGGTCCCAACGAATTAGGTTAGGTTAGTAGCGCAAAACAAATTGGGCTAGGTTAGATCACAACCATTTTGTTTTAACGAAAATTTGAAATTTTAGCTTCTCAAAAATATAAAATTCTAATCAGAAAATTCGCACTAAAAAATTCTGAGACATCTTTTTAGTCTGAGGGGAAGGTTCTGAAAGGATCCTTGATATTAACAAAGTATGCGTAAGACAACAGTACAGCATAAAAATGTTCAATAAAGCGCAACACCAAAACTAAATTGTTTATATTATCCTGAAAACTGTTGAAAGCAAAACTTTAATTTATTTTATCAAATATTTAATATTTTTAATTAAGTACTAAAAAAAATACTAGATTTTAACCGAACTGAATTAGGTACTAAAAATCCAATATAAAAGCGAAATGAAAAACAGGCAAAATATACTCTGAAAGATTCTCAAAATTCGTTATAATCTGAAAAACATTCTGAAAAGTTTCTGGAGATTAGCAAAGTAAAGTTAAGACATTAATAAGACATAACACGTCATATTTAAATTTTTGATTTTATCCTGAACACTCATTCAAATAAATTTCGTTATATTTTTACTGGAGATACAAAAATGTTAGACATTAGAACAGCAATTTCTAAAAATTCTAAAGTAGGGCGAATTGAAAAATTGCGATATTTGCACTGAACATTTTTGAAAATTCTCTTTAACCTGAAAAAGGTACTTAACGGATCTTTGACGCTAACAAGGTAAGCTTAAAACATCAGTAAAACGTAAAAATCTTCGATATAGGGCTTTACTAAGCACCAAAAGAAAATTTTTGGTATTATCCTGAAAGCTTTTGAAAACAAACTTAATTTTGTTTTAGAGAAGATTAGAAATTTTTAATTTGTAAAGGAAATTAGATTCTAACCGAACTACAACTTCAAAAGGGGAGGGATATGAAAAAAATGATGAGATTTGCACTGAAAATTTCTGAAAAGTCCTTCTAGTCTGAAAAAGATTCTTAACAGATCCTTAATACTAACAAAGTAAGTTTAAGACATTAATTAAACGTACAACTTTTCGGTAAAGGGCTTTAGCAAACACCAAAACAAAGTTTTTGATTTTGTCCTGAAAACTTCTGAAAACACACTTAATTTGTTTTATCGAATATTTGAAATTTTCAATTCCTGAAAAATATTGCATTCTGACCGAACAGTAATTATTGTTGAAAATTGAAGAGGGGCAGTGAAATGGAAAAGACGACAAAATTTGCCTGCTATGAAAAATTCTGAAAATTTCTTTGGGGTTTCTTTGCGTATCTTTAACTCCTATGTTATTAGAATTTAAAAATTATAGAACGTAAGGGAGGGTCCAAGAATTCAAGAAAATGCTTCAAAATTTTTCCTCAAAGTTTCAAAATGACTCATGTGTTTCATAAATATCAAAAAAATGGCAAAAGTACCAGTAGAAACATAAAAACCGGAGCAAAGTCTACAATTTTACTACCTGTAAATCAAGAAAATAAAAAATAACGTCCATTATTTGGAACGTGGTGTTATGTTTGTAGATGGGAACGCATCATCCTACCGACATGATATATCCGGCTAATGCATTATGCTGATCAACAAAACCAGCATAACTCCTGCTTTATTATGGCTGTAAAATACTCGTACATGGTATAAGTCACTGCTAGTAAAACAACACAATAGGTATGACATGCAAGGTAATTAGTATTCTGTGGCACAGGTGTGGATGTTTTGCGGTTTAAAATGTAAGCTTAATTAATGGCTTCAGTACGGTTATAAAAAAATCAGGAAGAACGGGATTAAATGGCAACAAGGTATTTATGGAATTTACATTCCGTTGGTTTCGGCCGAAAAAAAACTTTTAATGGATTCGTTGAAAATTAAAATTTTAAAATAGCCTTAAAAATACTTGGTGCAAAATTATAACAAGCTTCAAAGTACGGAAGCGGAGCTTATAATTGCATGTCATTAATAGAATCTGAATTTTTAAGGAGATGCTTTTAACGCTTTTATCTGAAATGAGCGAAGGAAGAGCTTTCGTTCTTAAATTTTCTTGATAATGCTTAAATGAGCAAGAGTTTTCCGCCCTACCTTTCCTAATTTTCTTATTCATTTTTGGTTTTAACTATTTACACAATTTTTTCAAGCTTGTTAAAATGAATTCTTATTTCTGAGTTTTGGAAAAAAGACCACCTAATCCCAGAACAAACAACAACAAAAACATCAGTCTGAAGGAAAATCTAGCCAAAGTTTAAACAAATCAAGTTTTCAACAAGCGATTCAGTTAGGATTTCTTGAAATCTAAACTGTGAATCTAGGAATCTCTGTAGAATAACCCGGAGACTTTCTAAATATTTTTTCTCACTACCACCTTGGTAAATTGACATTTCATTGTCAAAAAGTCGACAATAATGGAAACTAAAACATTTAGTTGAACAAAAACAGACTGTATCTAAGGGCAAAAAAGACGATTTACCGCGCCAGGTCACTTTCCGCGCATGGTACCCCATAACGCTACACCATAACGGATATAAAAAAAATAAATAGTTATAATGGAGAATACGTGCTTATTTATTAATATTAAAACTAATTTTACAATTGGAACAACGTTGAATGTTAAATGAAGGTGTATTTACAAAATGTTTGATTTCATTCTTTTCGTTACTGAAAACAGAAATTGCCTTTATGTGTTTGTTTGTACCATAGCAACAGCGCCGTTAAACTGCCATAAATATAAACGTCACAATTTTTGTTAAATTATTAATGAATTTTATTTTGTGGTAGTGAGAAAAACGTAATGCGCAACGCGTAGGTAAGTTTCTTTTTTATCCTCGGTGGCTTTATGGACCTCAGCTGCGCTTCGGTCCACAAATTACCACCTCGGATAAAAAAGTTCACTTACCATAACTTGGAGCGCAAATAACTATTTCTACAACCACCATGGAAAGTGGGATTTTCAGACTTCGTCTCCATAGATACGAGTATTGAAAATGAGTGTTTGCCGAACAAGTGAAAATTAGCGTGCGGAAAGTTTACTTTCCGCACGCAAATCTGGATTAATCTGGATTTGCGTGCGGAAAGTAAACTTTCCACACTCAAATTTTGATTTGCGTGCGGAAAGTAAACTTTCCACACGCTAATTTGTTTACTTTCAGCACGCAAATCAAAATGCCATAAATGACATTTGATGAATGTCAGATTTGATTTTGCAGAAATATTTAAATTTTTTGTGGTTGTAGAAAAAATAGTGTGTAATACATGTGTTGAAAGCTTGTATTTGCCACACTCATGTGACTGCAGCACTCACTAGCGTTCGTGCTGCAAACTTCACATTCGTGTGGCAAACGCAAGCTTTCAACACTTGTATTACAAATTACTATTAAAGTTCTTAGAAACACAAGTGCAGTCAACACGAATAATTTATCTAAAGCTAAGATTGGCGCAATTTTCTGAAACCAATGAAGGGTTAAAATTCTAATCTGCAAGTTAAGTACTTCCTGAAAGTTTCTTCGGTTTTTAAAACGGCTGGTTTGTGGAGACGCTGCATATCGTTTACTGAATTAAGGAGGAACTTATAAGTTTAATTTGGCTTCAAATACGCTGGCTTAAAAAAATTCTGAAGTCTCCGTTTTCAGGACGAAAAATTAAAGAATTGTGAATTTTTATTCGAACTTTTATGGTTAATCTAAAAAAATTATTTTTGATTGCTTTGTTCTTGGAACATTTTCCTACAAGCTACTAAAGAACGTTGGAATTTTTAGAAATTGCAGTTCAGTTACAAGTTAGCAGCTTTTAAAAGGAAAAAATTACAAATCTTCGTTAAAACAAAATGAGGTTTGTCTACAAAAGGTTTTAGGATAAAATCAAGAATTTAGTTTTGGTGTTTAATAAAGCCCTTTCACGGAAATTTTTCTTCTTTTTCTTCTTCTTCTTCTTCTTCTTCTCACGAACTTCTTATGTCCCCTCGGGGCGTTGGAGGTGTTACTCATTTATCTCCATTCGCCCATTTATTCCAGTTCTTCCGGTTTGTGGTCATCTTCTTCATTTGCTCTAATGTCTTTCCTCTTTCTCTTCGTATATCCTCAATCTGCTTTAACCACGTCGTTTTGCTTGGTCTTCCCTTTCTCCTCCTTACTTATCTTTTCGCCTCCATCATGTAGTATCGTTGGTATGGCGATTGAGTTGTAAACTTGAAGCTTCAGCGTCTCTTGGTCTATTTCCCTCTTACTGAATATTGTGTTGCTTAAGCTGTATTTAGTACATTTTTGTTGCTTTCCTTGCTCTGTTCGCTATTTTTAGGTCTTTTTCCTATCTTTTGTGAACACCACTGCTAGATACTCGCATGCTGATACCATTTCTGTTTGTTCTTCGTTGCACATAAGCGGATCTCTGCTTCTTCATTTTGGTCTATTATCACGCCTTTACATTTGTTGATGTTAATATTCATCTTCATTTTTTCAATCTCTTCTACCCAAATGTTTAATATGGACTGCATTTTGCTCTGTGTATCTGCCACTACTACTATATCATCTGCGTAAAGTAGTCCTTCCATTTTCGCCGGTGTTAAATTTGTCTATCCAATCGTCGCGTCGCGTCGTCTGAAGGTGTTTAATCCTTTCTTTGGTGTTCTACTTTATTTTCTCCATTATTAATATGAATAGTACTGGGCTAATACTATTTCCTTGCTTAATCCCCTTGTTTATATTGAAATCTGTTGATCTTTTACCACCCAGCTGTACTTTTCCACCATGATGTATGTACTTTTGGTTACTTCTATAATTTTTTGGTGAATTTCCAGTTCTTCTAAACCTCTTTAACAAAATGTTTACGTTTTATTAACATCTTACACTTATTTTGTAAGGATCAAATAATATCCTTTAAGAACCTTTTCAGATTAGAAGGAATTTTCAGAATTTTTTAGTGCTAATTTTGGCCTTTTTTGCTTTTGCGCCCCTTTCGAAATTTTAGAAATTGCAATTTGGCCAGAATCCATTTCTTAAAAATTACTATTTTCGAATCTTCTACAAAAAAAAGCAATTTTTGGGCGCAGGTGTTTTCAAGATAAAATTAAAGGTTTAGTTTTAGTGCTTAATAAAGTCCTTTTACGGAAGCTTTTACGTTTTACGAATGTCTTACGCTTACTTTATTAGTCTTTAAAATCCTTTAACAGCCTTTTCCAGATTAGAAGAAATTTCAGAATTTTTCAGTATGAGTTTTGTCTTTTTTTCCATTTTTCCCCCATTTCAAATTTTTAGAAATTGCAGATCGGTTAAAATCTAACATTGCGTAGAAATTAAAAATTCAAATCTTCGATAAATTCTTCTCGTCGGAAGTTTTCAGGATAAAATTTAGTTTTGGTGTTTAATGAAACCCTTTAACGAAAACTTTTACGTTTTATTAATGTCATAAGCTTACTTTGTTAGTCTCCAGGATTCTTTCAGGACCATTTTCACGTCCGAAAGAGTTTTGCAGTGCGAATTTTGTCATCTTTTGATCTTTTTCATTTTGCTCCCTATTCTGATTTTTGGAACTTGCAGTGCGTTTCGAATCTCATATTTTTTGGAAATAAAAAATTTCAAATTTTGATAACACAGAATGGGGATTGTTTTTAGTAGTTTTCAGGATAAAATTAAAAGTTTCGGTGTTTAATAAAGCCATTTAACGAAATTTTTTTACTTTCATTAATGTTTTCAACTGAGTTTATTCGTATCAAGGATCCTGTAAGAACATTTTTCAGTTCGAATTTCACCATTCTTTTTATTTCGCTCTCCTTTCGAATTTGTAGAAACTGCATTCCAGTTTGAATCTAACATTTTTCAGAAATTAACAAATTTAAATATTCGATCGAACGAGATTAAGTTTGTCTATAGAAGTTTTCGGGATAAAATTAAGAATTTAATTGTGGTGTCTACTGAAGCTTTTTAACAAAATTTGTACGTTTTATTAACATTTTAAACTTAATTTATTTTATTAGAATCAAGAATCCTGTAAGAACTGTTTCAGATTAGAAAGAATTTTCAGAATCTTTCAGTGCAAACTTTATCATTTTTTGCATTTCGTTCCCCTTCTTAATTTTAAGAAACTGCGGTAGGTATCTAATCTTTTTTAGAAATTAAAATTTTCAGATATTCGATAAAGCAAAATTGAGTTTGTCTTCAGAGGTTTTCAGAATAAAATCGAAAATTTAGTTTTGGCATTTAGTAATGCCCTTTAATGAAAATTTTCGTGAAGAATGGTTTTCAGACTAGAAGAAACTGTCAGAATTTTTTAGTGTGAATTTTCTCTATTTTTAATTTCACTCCCTCTTTGAATTTTTACAAATTTCAGTTCGGTTAGAATTTAATATATTTTTACGTTTTATTAGTATCTTAAGTTTACCTTGTTTTAGTATCAGGAATCCTTTAAAAACCTTTTTCACATTAGAAGCAATTTTTCAGTGCGAATTTATGCTTTCTTTCGGTTCGCCCCATTTTAAAGTATTTTGAGTTGCGGTGTAGTTAGAATCTAACATTTCTTAAAAACTAAAAATTTTAAAACCTCAGCAAGAAAGTTTCAAAAGTTTTCAGGATAAAATTTTTATTATAAATATTTGAAAATAAAAATTAATTCACACCAAATGCTTTCGTTTCGATGCTAAATTTAAGTCCTAAAATTAACATTTTCGATTTAAACATCTCGATACCGCTGTTTCCTGAAAGCTACTACAGAAACCACAACTCGCTTGCTTCGATAGCTCTGTTTTAATGCCAAAACCGACTCTTCGCGTAGGTATCTAAATTTACGGATACACCACGAGCAGATTAATCAAATATTCATATTGAGGCTTAACCTGAAATTCTGGAATTTGCACTGCGGTGAAGTTTATGTATAAAGCATCTACGTTGGATTTTTTTATTTTAATTTCGCTTAAAATGCTTGATTTTTATTACTGGAAATTTCTGAAATTACTTAACCTGTAGTTTTCTACTCTTTGAATTCAAGCGGGGCGGTTTGAAGAACTCGAACTTTGTCTTTTATTAGCTGAAACTTACATTTTTATATGATAAGGCTTTTTTTGGAAATCATTTTTAAAATGTTTAGGATTTTGATTTCAAGTATTATGCTTGGCAAGATTTTAAAGAGAGTTTTCTTATGAGTCATAGTACCGAAATTTCGTGATCAGCACTTCTCCTGAAGTTCGTCTCCATTTTTCTGAGAATACCTTAAAACTACTTCGAATTTGCTTTTAAGAAGACTTCTGAGGCAAATTTTTTTGCATATCTTTGATTTGATTGTTTGATGGAAGCTCTCATTAATTTTTTTAGAAACGTATTTTTAAATATCATATTTTGTCTCCCAAATGCTGACCATGCTTGTCTAATTCTTCTACCGATTTCTTCAGTTTGGTTTGATTTTCCGCATTTTACTAGCTGTCCCAACTATGTACTCATTTATCCATTGTATCCTGTGGCTTTCCAATACCACGTCTCTATCTTCTTCTTAATTAATCATTATCTTTGTGTTGTTATAATGCGTGGTCAACCCTATTTCCTTCGATTCTATTTTCAGTTCTTGTATCACAGTTTGTAATTCTTCAAAACTATCTGACTGTAGTCTGGCGCACCAACACTCCTACTTTGCCCGGACTTGGCACTATTCAGTCCGTACATTTTCAGTGATCGTAGGAGGAGTTATGAATTCGAAGCGTAATATTATAATTTAGTTTATTAATCAAATCCAATCAAAATCAATTAATTATAAATTCAGTTATAGTATTACCGTATCTCTCAGTTGTTAACAGTTTCGTGGAAGAATATAGGCACGATAATACGTTTTAGAGGCACAGTTGACCAAATACTAACTTTTAATAGATGCAGCGGTGTTTCATAAAAAGTATGGCAGCATTCGGAACTCTATGATTCCGTATTTTGTAATTTAAATTATTCCGAAATGGTGAGCCACTAAACTTTGTTGGAAGCACTGGCAATACAAAATTCGCCTATTGTTATCTGTTGTACCTCTTCCAAGTGTGCTGTAAAAGTGTTTTTCTTGGAAAGTGTCGTCGATTTTTTTATTTTTCCTTTAATCAATTATTTCATGGTAAAGTAATTTAAGTAAATGCCTCATGTTATCAAAAGCTTCAATCTCAAGCAAAAATTAATTAAATTTCCAAAAATAAAACTAAGTTAAACGACATAAAAACATCTCAGCGTAACGTAAAAATTACCTGATAAACTCTTAAAAGGAAATTTAGTTTATGTTTCGTATTTTAAGGTATCATTTTATGGCTGCAAAGTCTTTCCGTCGCAATTATTTCGAATATTCGTATACGACCGAGAGAAGTCTGAACGCTTTTAATTAACGTTCCCATTGATAAACAACGGTCCCTACGAATCCATGTCTGCAAATCTTTGATACTCCTAATGCGAAAAAGAGCAAAAGGGGATTTAATTATCCCCATCGGTGCTGAAAGTCACGATTCAATTTTCCATCACCCCTTTGTACTAAAACAGAAACAAACAAAAAAGGGCGATTTGGATGCATCCGTCGACTTCTAAAACTAATAAACCTGATAAACTAATCTCGAATCTTACGTTGGAAAGACGAAACTCCTTTAAATTTTATGCTAAAGGTGTCTTATTTAGGTAAAAGGGATTTAATTGTGGAATTTAAGGCATCCTTAGCGAGTTTATTAACTTCCAGAATTATCCTAATTATTTCCGTTTCTGTTTCGTCCGGTGATCTTTTTTAATAAATAATCTGAAAAAGCGAGACGTTGAAGGGTGAAGGAAAAAACAGTGTTTTAGCACACAGTTGTTCCATGTTTAGGTCAATATTTTATTGTCCAGGCTTTCCTTTTTCTGCCTTGTGTTACTTAAGGACGATTTGTCAATCTGACATTGCCTACAGGGTGAGTTATCACTTACTGCCACCCCCGTTATTTACCAAACGAATGGAGATATCTGCTCAAGGTTCTTAAACAAAAGTTGCCCAAGATTTACGTTTCATTTTTAACAGGCTACATTCTTATTTTTATTTTTACTTTTTGTGCTTTCTTTTATCTCGGTTGAAAGGTAAAATTATGCTGAAATTTAAACTTGAAGGAAGACTTTCGGGGATGTTTCCAGTAAGTTTCATTATTTTGCTTTAAATTTTGTGTTTGACTTTTTTAACAACTTTTTGGGATTTTAGGCTGTTTTAAGTACTTCAAGACGTTTCTACGGAAAGAATTTTTAATTGAAAGAAGATTGGGTTTGTACACTGTACAGTAAACTGTGTTCAAAATAAAGCTCCTGGCTTTCTGGGCCAAGATGTTCAGAAGCTCTTGCAAGGTTTGCCAACTTTTGACGAGTTTTAGGAAGTCCATTAGTTGAGTTACACCCTGGAATTTTTCTGACCAGTATTCTCTGAATTTATTTGTATTTTCTGAAAACCGTCTGAAAATACCTTCAGATCTTATTTTAAGGCTTCTGAATTAAATTTTGTTCATATTTGCTAATTGATGTTTTGTTGAAAGGCTTCGTCGAATTAACTCTAGAAACCTACCCTTCAGGACTTTCTTCACTTTTTTCTTCTTGAATGTTTTTAAACTTTAAGAAGTTCACAATTTTCAGATATTTCCCAAAAATTCAAAAATGTAGGATAACATTTTCAAGAGACAATTTTGGTTTTTCAAAGGTTAAAGCTCCTAGTTTTATCATACAAGATGTATTGTGAATGTTCTGAAGGTTTCCTCCGAATCTTCTTGGCGACATTGTAACGCAGTGGTTTGTTAGACCAGCTACCTCACTGCGAGATTTCCTTGTTTTTAAGAAGATCTCTCAGTCTGTGGGGATTGCATGGATTATTTGACGATTTTAATTCCAATTTTTTTTATCCAGCAAATCGCTTTTATGGAGAAATTTCCATTTAAGTAAATTGTTAACCTTTTTAAACATTCTAAATTCTTTAACAGTTGCGATTATGACTTTCCTGAATCTTGCTGAAGCTTCATGGATATTCTGGCTCTTATCAACTAGAATTTTCTGAATCATTTAAAAATTTTGAAAATAATATTTTCAAAGTTTTATATATATTCCAGCTTTCATGATGAAATTTCTTTTTAGATAAACTTCTTGTCTTTTCACTTAGAATATTGTGGCGAAGTGGCAGGTTGGTTTATTGTTAGGAATTAATATAAGTAAGCTACTTTAATAATTTAGGTAAAGTCTTTGACCAACGTCGGCACTTGAATATTGCTTGGCTTTTTACGAGAGGTTTTTAATCAAAGTCAAATTCAACTAACATTCATGTGTTTCATATCTATGCTTTAGTTTTACAAAATAATATAAGTAAATTGGTCCCAATTTGGAATGAAATGATATAAATTATTAGTCCTGTCTCAAAGTGAACAAATATAAATTACTCTCACTTTTCTGAATTCATTTTAACCACGTCCCCCTTCCAGTCGTTTTATTGGAGTACTAATAAAATACCAGTATGTATCTAAATCTATTTTGCTCTACCACTGCTACGTCGCTACAAGCCCAAGATTCCACCATGAATTGCAAAATTATGCCATGTCTGACAATACTGACCGCCGCGTCGTGAAAATATGCATCGATGTCCAATCGCTCGCGGTCCCCATACAGGGTGTTAGGTAATGCTTCTGCCAAACTTTTTCTTTCATTAGTAAAGTTTCTCTTTAATCACTTATACCATAAATAGCTATTCTGTAATTTTTGCTTCATACTTCTCGTATCTTCGTGCCCCTCATTCCGTTATTTGGCGCCCCTCCCTACCGGGTGGGGCGCGCCCCCTAGGGTGGGGCGCGCCCCACCGGTTGATAGCCGCTGACATATATCCACTTGCCAGTGAATGCCCTGATCGAATGACGTCATATAAACTACACGTGCAAGTGAATTGAATACATTAAATGCATTTCAAACCTCGCTTAATATATTTACATTCGTCTTTGCTACAATATCTTAAAGCTTTAAGAATATTTTGGCTTTCATGAAGAAATTTCCTTTTATAAACTTCTAATATTTTCAACTTGGACTCCCTAATTTTTTTCAATTCTGAATATGAGTTTTTCAATAACTCCTGACTTCGTGAAGCTTAATGAATATTCTGCTTTCATGAAGAAATTTTCTTTTAAGTACATTTCTGATCTTTTCAGCTAGAAATTTTTGAAATTTAACAATTCTAATTTTGAGCTTCTCAAGCATTTTTTGAATATTCCTGAAGCTTTATGGATATTTTTCTTTCATGAAGAAATTGCTTTTAAATAAATGTCTGACCTTTTCAGCTGGAAATGCCTGAACTCTTAAGCTTCTGGTCATGTGCTTTTCAAACATTTGCTGAATATTTCTGAAGCTATATGGATATTCTGACTTTCATAAAGAAATTTCCTTTCAAAATAAACGTCTGATATTTTCATTTTCAGTTAGAATGTCCTGAATTTTTCGGAAGCTTTAAATAAGGATATCCTGGCTTTCATTATGAAATTCCCTTTTAAGTTAACTTCTGATTTTTGCAAGTAGAATTTACTGAATTTCTTTTACAATTCTGATTATGAGTTATTCAAAAATTTCCTGCATTTCTCTGACGCTTTATTGATGTTTTGCTATTCAGGAAGAAATTTTGTTTTAAATGCATTTCTGGTATTTTTGAATTTTTAACAATTCTAATTATTGTCCTGAAGCTGTATGAATATGCTGGCTTTTATGAAGAAGTTTTTCTTTAAATAAATTTATGATCTTTACGAACAGAAATTTCTGTATTTTTAAGGGTTATGATTATGAGTTTTTCTTCTAAAGCTATAAGGACATTCTGGCTTCCATAAGGAATCTTGCTTTTAAATAAACTTCTGGCTTTTTCGTTATCAGTTAGAATGTCCTGAATTTTCCCGAAGCTTTATGGTTATCCTATCTTTCTATATGAAATTTCCTTTGACATAAACCTTTAACCTTTCTTACAATTCTGATTACGATTAGTTTGAAAATTTAAGGAATTTTCCTGAAGTTTTTTGAATATACTAAATAGCATGAAGAAATTTCTGTTCAAATAAACTTTTGACCTTTTCAACGAGAATTTTCTGAATATTTTAAGAATTCTGTGTGATTTTTTCAAAAATTTCATGAATTTTCCTGAATCTATGTGAATATTCTGCTTTTCAGCTACAATTTTCTGACTAAGATTTTTTCAAAAATTTCCCGAATGCTAAATCTTTATGGATATTCTGGCTTTCGTGAGGAAATTTATTATGAATTACTTTCAGACCTTTTCGACTAGAACTTTTTTTTAACAATTCCCTTTATGAATATTTCAAAAATATCCTAAATCTTCCAAATGTGAATATTCTGGCTATCACGAAGAGATTTCCTTTTAGTTAATTTTCATACCGTTTCAATTAGAATTTTCTGCATTTCTCAACATTTCTAATTATGATTTTTTTAAAGAATCCTCGAGAAGCTTTATAGACACTCTTGCTTTTATCCAGAAATTTACTTTTGTATACATGTTTTGGTCTTCTCAAGCAAAATTTTCTGAATTCTGAACACCTTTTAATGCACAATCTCTTAAAGGTTTTCTATATATTCTGCCTGCAAGTTTTGATAAAATCTTGACTTTTGAAGCTCGTGATTTTGTTGTCTTAAAAATATTTAAACGCCTATCAAGCTAAACTTTTCAAACCAAACAGGTCTTCTCCAATTTTACAGATTTATCTAATTCTACTACTAATCGTAAAGAAGTCTTGTTAAGTATTCAATATAACAACAGAAATACCAAAGTGCTTCTGAATATAAAGTTAAAATAACCCCCTTTCTCTTACTAAAGCTTCTTGCAATTAATAACGTGCATCCCAAGTTCTAATCCTGTTTTTGTTAGGAAGCTTTTCGAGATAATCGTTATCACTAATCCCACTGTGGACTAGTTTCATTAAGCTTAGTCTTCCATCACCTGAAAACCACTTTCCCCATCGCATTTGGATAAGCTTACTCCTCTCAAAACATCCTTTAAAGTATGCATTTTTGGTGCATTTATTTATATTTTTAATACTTTCATCTTTGATTTATTAAGAAAATATTTAAATTAAGGCGTTAAGCTAGTAAAATCCAGGAAAAAATAAATTCTTTAATATTGCAAACACCAGCATTTCCAGCTTTAAAAATTCTCAAGAAAATTAAATTAATCTACCTCTTTTAAATACCAAACAAATAAGCAAATTCTCAACGTATTATTAAGCGGCACTTCCACTTTAATAAACGTAATATAAGTCGGAAAAAACGGATTACATCCAAAGAAAAATTCCCCAAGTGCTTATTGGTCTTTTACTTTTAAAAAGTATAAAACGACTCGAAGTCGTTGCTGTGTTGTGTGACGAGGGCAGGCGGCAATTGTTTCAAACTGAAAATTTTAATAAAGCCACCAAAATGTCAACTGGAATAAATCGTACTCTGGAAACCACCATTGTTATTTTTAGATTTGAATATGGAAATTGGAAAGATTTCGTTTTGTACATTCGGAATCATTTTAGGGGGTGATTTTGATGCAAGAATTTACTTTGAATTAATTAATTTGCCTGTGTTATCCGTAAATTTTGAAGCGTTTCTAATTTTTCCATGGCTGCCATTGATTGATTTGACTTTTTAAATTAAACACACTAGGAAAAGGATTTCGTGGCTCTAAAAGTTTCCTGCTGGAAAACAAAAGTGCATTACAGAATGTAAGAACTTTTTCATCCGAAATGAAGTTGTAATGTCCAAAAGGCGTACTTGTAGTATCTCATAATATCTCGTCACAGACATATATTTGCTCCCCAAAGGAATTTCCCTGTGCAAAGCGTGTAATCCCATAAGCAGCTCCAACGGAAAACTGCATTTTCTCATTTCCTTGCTGTAATTAAAAATTTCTTCAAGCTTAAACTTTAAACTGAATCATATTTCTTGCTTGGATATTTTTCATAAAATTTTTCCGCGGAGGTGTTTTAATTAAAGTGAGATTTAATAAGCGAATTATATTTCCTTGTTGCTGGGGTTTATTAGTTGCTTTGTTGAAACGCTTTAAGAACTCACTTAAAAGCGTCACACTGAAAATGAAGAGGTCGTCTTAGTAGGCCATACTTTTCTGGTAGTTTTTACCTACTTTTAATCGATGGGAATTTGAACTTTTAGTTAATAATAAATTCTGAAGTATTAATTTAGAAATTCATTAAGTTTTCAATGTGATATCTGAAAAACTCAGCTATTAAATAAAAATAAAATACAACGAAAGGGAAGTTAAACCTTCTCGATTTATGTTTACAGGAGCCCGTACAAAGCAAGCGGAATAAATCATTCTGTCAGTTAGATTCGTGTCATTGCAAAAAAAAACCGTAAAAACAAAAAGAACATATCCTTAAAATAAGGTTCTTTTATTGCTTCTGTTGAAAACCGCCAAGATGGCACAAAAAAAGTCGAGTAATTCGAGGCTTTGCTACTCAATCATTGTGCATTACTTACAGGACCGTATCTCTAAGGGAATGGAACTTTGATAAAACAAGCGATAAATTATTATTTTGTAGTAAAGTATGGCAATCAATAACCCGATTTTTCTGTAATCCTCGAGTATAAACGGGCACGTTTACTTACAATTTGTCAAAGTTGGGAAGAATGAAAAGAAAATCCTCCTTTATTGAAAACAAGCAATCAAATCGGGATTGTAAGGCGCTCTTTTATTGTCAAACAACTTCAATTGGGTCCATTACAACAGTTTTACGTCAATGTTATTAATTAATTAGTTGTGCAAGCGGGAGAAGACCGTAACTACTCGGCTGCCTCGAGCCTTTTGGGTTGTTGAGAACTGAGAAGCTGCCGTTGTAATAGTTTGGAGTTACTTCGTTATTGGCTATAAAGCTGATCGGAATAAAGTTCAAGAATTTTCCTTGATCAATTTAATTAACGGAAATACAAGGAAATTCTTTTAAAACATGGTTGGAAAGTTTGCCTGCTTCCCATGCTTAATAAATTAAGTTAAATACTTATTAGCAAAAATAAGATTGGACTCCTAGTTATTTTTAAAATTTAAATTAAGAAGCTTAATTATTTTAGTAGAAATCGTCCCTTAAAACTTTGTTAAGCAAATTTATTACAATGTACTTTGATATCAAACTTTTCAGATGCTCATCGTCAGTGTTGTTAAATTAATTTTCAAGTAGGTAATTTCGATCAGTCAATAAATAATTAAGTAGCTAACTTATTTCTTAATATTTTATTTTCTGCAATTAAAATTTTATACTTCTTATAACCTTTAGAAGATATTCAAAATTTATGAAAAAAATTCTTAATTGGCTCATTTTGATGTTAAAGCCATTTTAAACACCGATTTGTCCACCAAATTTTATTATGTTTTATTGTAGCTTAAAATTTTCTTTCTTCTTAAAAAAATACAATTAGTTTCCTTCTTATTAACCTTTCGTTTCATATTCGCCTTGTGCTTTTCTTACTCCGTTTGTTTCTTTATGCTTCCTTTCCTCATTATGCTGCTTCTCCCTCCAGTTATTATTTTCCTTCTGACACTTCCTCTACTTTGCTTCTCTTCCATTTTCTTCGTATCTTCCTGCTACTTCTTTTCCATCTAATTTACCCTCCACTTCAAAGTTTCTTTCTGCTTTGCCTTCTTGTGCCTGTACTTCTAATTTTTCCTTGATTTTCTCCATCTTCTGCTTCTTCTTTCTCTGCTACTCATTGCTTTTCTTTTTCACCTTCTCCTTCTTCTGCTTTTGTCGCTCCATCCGCATTTGTTCTTCTTTGTAATGCTTTTTCCTCTATTTATTGTTCTCATTGTACTTCTTCACTTACTTTGATTATTTTCCCTTTCTTATTTCCTCATTATCCCTCAACTAATTCCTGTTCCTTTACTAACTCACCCTGTGCTCAAATGTTTCTTTCTGTCTCGTCGTCGCCTTCCACTTTTCTGACTCTGTGTTTTTTCTTGTTGGCTTTGTACTTATTTTTTTCATTGTGACGCTTCTCCTTCCGTTTATTGTTTTCATTTTGACTATTCTCCTGTTTGATTTGTTTTCAATTTTCTTCGCTTTCTCCTTCTACTTCTTTTTCTTCTTCTAATTTAGTCTCTGCTTCGTAGCTTCCTTCTGCTTCTTCTTCTTGTCTCTCTACTTGCCGTTCTCCTTCTGGTGTTGTTTCCTTCTGGTTTGCTCCTTCTTCTGCTTCTGCCTCCTTTACTACTTCTCGCCGTTCTTTTGCTTTACCTTTATCTTTGTCTTTTGCTTTTATTGCTTCGTCCATTTCTTTAATGTTATCCTTGTGCTTTCTTACCTGATTGTGACGATTTTTCGTATGCTTGTTTTTCTTTTTCTACTTCTTTCCTTGTTTGATACCTTTGGCTCTGCTTCGTTTCCTCATTTTGCTTTTTCTCGTAATTTGATTCTTGTACTCATTCTACTTTTCCAATTAACCCGTTCTCCCTTTACTAATTCACCACCTTCTTGACGTTTTTCTTCAATTTCATCTTCTCCTTCGGTTTCTCGTCCCTCTGCTTCTTGTTTTGCTTCCTCGGCTACTTTTTCTTCGGCTTGTACTTCGTACTCCTTCTTCTTTGCTTACTTTTGCTTTCTCGTAACCTTTTTTAGTTAATAATTTTTGTTGCCTAAACATTTGTTTACTTTTAGTTTCTACAAAATATTTAAATAGGTATGTTTTATGGTTTGCTAAGTTTATTAAGTTTTCCCTTTCTTCGACATTTTTTTACTACTAACCTCGGTTAACCTTTCTGAAACACTCAATTCTGCTGAAAAAGTTTTCCTGATTCTAATTACAAAACAGTTGAATGGGACAATTATTGCTTTTTAAAGAATAGCCTGCATTTTGCAATTTTCAAAGTGACTTAATAAATGTTTATTTTTTCTCTGTCTTCTTCTTCCCTCTTTCTCTCTATTATCTCTTTTTCCTGTCTCTACTGTCGATAGTTCTCGTTCTCGATCTAATATCCTCTCCTCTCCCCTCATTTCTTACCTTTTCTCCTTGATCTTTCTCGTTTTTTCGAATTTTTTATCTTCTTGTCTTTCTTTCTCTCTTACTCGTTTCTAGTTTTTCGCATGCGTTGCGTCCTATTTTTTGTTGCCTATCTCCCATCAGCTTCTTTCTAGTCTGGCTTGCACCCTCGATATCGCTCTTTCTCGCTCACTTTCTAGTACCCTTTATTCCTTTCTAGCCTTTCTCGTAATCTTCCTTTCTTTCTATCTCTCTGCTTCACTAAAATCCTCCGTTGCGTTTCTTCGTGTTTTCACCTTCTGTTTTCAAAAGAATAGCATATTATTATTCACTGAGGATAAAAAGGCGAATAGCGGAATCGTACAGAACTGTAACGATACATTTTTACAAAGTTCCACATATGCAAGAAGTAAATGTGTGTATTATTTCATGTTTAATTCATAGAATAGTCAACCACTGTTATAGATCTGCATAGAAAAATCTCATGCATTATTTAAGCGTTTCCTTAAAACAGATGTTTCAAATTTACAATTACATGCATGTCGTTTTCAAGAGCAGCTGGAAACAAATGTTCCTTTAAAACCGATGCAATTTCCTCGTTCCATGGAATTACTTGAAGTTTTCCCGGTTATGAATAACGTCTCACATGCTGAATGTATGAGTAGTTCAACTTAAAACTATAACTCCGGAAGTCACAATTTAATTAATTTCAGCTGGGAAGGTGAAGATTACAGTGTGATACTTTTCATGGAAATTTTTAAAGTGGATTTCCTTGTAGTTTTTTTTTTATTTGTTTCGTAAAATATTACGACCCCGGTGCTTTCGAGTCCTTGTAATTAATTGTCCCTGCCAACAGCTGCAGTTTTTCATTTGCGTAAGTCACAAGAAGTCTTGTAATTGGTTTTCTCTAATTCAGCTCGACCCTAAAAAATTCTTGCTGGGATTCTGTTTAAGTTTATGCACCCTGTTTTCGTTTTCGATGTTCCTTTGCGGGCTGTTTTCCCTTCGTGGAGCTTCAGCTCTCCTTGTTGGTTTTCAGTTCTCTTTGTTGATTTTCAATTTTCGTTGTTGGATTTCTTGTTGTCCTTATCAGGTTTCAGATTTCGAGATTTTCAACTTCCCCTTTCGATTACCAATTTTTCTTGCCTTTAGTGGATTTTGTTAGGTTTTCGAATTTCCTTGTCAGATTTTCAATTACCGCATGCAGCTTGTAGCTTCCTGGTTGGATTTTATATCAGCTAAAGTTTCAGCTTTCCTTACCGGATTTTTATTTTTTCGTGTTGAATTTTCAATTTTCCTTGGATATTAAGATAGGTTTTTTGGGATTTACATTTTCCTTTCAAATTCTTTTCTGGATTTTAATTTGTTTACTAAGTTTTCAAGCATAATTGCTGGATGTTCGATTCCTTTGTTGGATTTCTTGTACTTTTTATTAGGTTTTTAGGATTCATTTCTGAATTTAAAATTCTGCTGGCTTGGTTTTTAATTTTCCGTGTTCGATGTTCAGTTTTCCTATTAGATAGTTTACTTTCCATGTTGAATTTTACAGTTTACTCGTTTGATTTTCTGTTTTGCTCGTTAAGTATTCGAATTCTCTTATCGGATTTTAAGTCTCCCTGTAACATTGTTAATTTTTCTGGCTGAATTTTCAGGTCCTTTGTTAGATTTTTCAGTCCTTACTTATAGGTTTTTCAAGATTTCTCGTTGGATATTAATTTTTTTTTCTGAATTTTCAACTTTTCGTACTTATTTGTCATTATTCGTTTTGGATTTTCAGTTTTTCTTCTTAAATCTTTCATGTCTTTTGTTTGAATTAAAAGCTTGTTAAATATTCAAAGTTTATTGTGGAGTTTTAAGTTTCCCATTTAGCGTGATAATTCTTCTTCTTGGATTATCAGCTTTCTTGCTGGGGTTTTCCGTCCTTGTTTCCTACTTTCTTTCCCGAATTTTCAATTTCCCTGTTCGATTTACAATTTCCTTCTTGGATTTTAAATTTTCTCTACTGGAGTTTCAGCTTCGCTTCCTGGGTTTTCATTCCTTACATGTTAAATTTTCAGTTTTCTGACTGTGAGAGTTTCCGTTGTTAAATTTTCAGTTTATCTTGGTAAGTTTTATTTTATTTCGTTAGGTTTTCTTCACTGCTGAATTCTCAATTATTCAATCCTTGTTAGGTTTTCAGATTTGCCTGTTAGATTTTACATTTTTTGGTAAGGTTTTCAGCTTTGCTTGTTGATTTTTCAAGCCTTATTTCATTCTTTAGTGCTAGATTTTTCAGTTTCCCTGTTGAATATTTAATTTTCTTTTTTTGATTTTCAGATTTTCTTGGGTATTCCATTTCTATGTTAAACTTTAACTTTTCAATTCCAAATTTTGTTTGTTAAAATTTTAGATTATCTTTGTAGGAGTTTTTGTTTTCTTTGTTAGGTTTTTTTTCGATTTCCAGTCTTCCTGGCTGGATTTCCAATTTTTCGTGGTGGGTTTTCAGATTTCCTTGTTGGCTATTTAATTTCTTTATTGGATTTTCAGCACTTCTTATCAGTTTTTTAGTTTACTTGTCAGATTGACAGTTTTCCATGCTGGATTTTCGTTTTTCCGTATTAGGTTTCAAGTTTACCTTGTTTCGTTTTTGTTTTTCTAGCTGAATTTCCAGTTTGCCTTGTTGGATTTTTAGTTTCCCCCTTTTCATTTTAATTTTCCTTGTTGGACCAACAGATTTCCTCGTTCTTTCAGTGTTTCTTACGTCATCATTGCTTACAAAAGTAAAAAGGGAAATTTAAATCCTAAAAATAAAATATTACAATTAACTAAACGTCTCGGGAATACCAGCGAAGGTTGGCTTTTAATTTGTTCCACAAACTGACAGCGTTTATGACGAGTTTGGTTTACTAAAACGTTAAGGAAACCGAGTAGGGAAATTATTACAAGTATGTAGCTGCCAGTTAGTTTAACATGACAAGCTTCAGTTCTCAATTTCATCCTCTGGCTCGCTGCTTTTGATGTAGGTCTGACAGTTAAAAATGAGCACATCTACTACTGCTTACCTTTTTAATTTGTGGGACAAACTCTGATTTTCAGCGTTACTTTCAATTCCTTTCCTTCAATTTTGCAAAATTTAGAAAAGTTAATAAAGTTCCCTAAATAAAGATTAATAATGGGTAAGACGGTGGAAGGTTTCCGAGTTTAAACAGCACAAATGGCGTTTTATCTTTATTTAGTTAAATGTCATCGGATTTATCCAGACTTGGTATTGTTTCGTTCTACAACAGCCACCCCACGCTCAAAACTTTAATTCACTCCCCTTTTATCAATTTCCACTTGAGATATCACAAGCCTATATAATTTGAAACCAAAAAGCTGTAATACGTTCGGAAATTTCAGAATTTTATTCAATTTTTACACGTTTCTGAAATGTTTCCTTTTTTCACAATTTTTTCCTTCGCATCCCCCAAAGGATAAACCGACCGGTGTAAGGACCGTAGCGGTGTCTGATAAGCAAAATCAATGTTTCTTCCAACTCCTTGTTTTACAAAGGACGGATGTAAGAAATCTTTTAAGGGTTGTTCTTTGGTTTTTGCAGTTTACTTATCGTCTGAAGTTACTCGTATCTAACAAAATACAACATTTAAAGTTATTCGTCTTAGTTTCGGGTGTTAAATGTAATCCCTAACCACACGAATTTATGCTTTTTCGTTGTCCCTTTTTATGCAGCCAGCGGTTGGGGTTTCTTTGTTTAATTTTCTCTTGTTTCCTTTTTGTTAAGGGACCGTGAAGTATGAAAATTTAGAATGAGATCTTCGTATTTCTGAAATGAGGTTATTACGTTTATTAGTTCGAAAAAGTGGTGGCGAAATGAGGGGTTCATTAAGGATATCCGAGTAGGCGAAAATCTAGGATTATACGTATTTGCAGAGAGCTTTTTCTTTTTTACTTTTTGTATTTACTTTGTGGAATAACCCCAGAGCAGGTTTTAGTTAAAAATTGAAAATTTAATTAAAAGTAAAACATTATTAGGGAACCAGACTTGATTCCAGTCTGCAGTTTGAGCCAACAGAATGTTGGAGAATCCTAATTCAGTATTATTAAAATCCCAAATGCGTATCGGCAACTTAGTTGTCGTCCAGGTGGTAAACCTCCTAAAATTAAAAAGAACTTGAGATTTACAAATTTCTATCAAAAGTTTCGAAAAATGGTCGATCCCAACAAAAGAAACGTCCGAAAATATATATTAATTAATTTCTTCATTTGCAATAATCAATCTGGAAAATCATATGTTAAAGGGATTTTCTTTGTTACAGGTGAAATATTCTAAGTGACATACTGTGAAACTCCCATACATACACCAATCAGTGATGGAACTTCAAAACTAATGACGAGCAAACAGGTTAGAACTTTTTACGTTAATTAACTTATAATTGCAAAGTGTGGTACTCAATTTAATTAACACGGAAGTGGAGTTTTATATTCACAAATTGCTATTTTAACTTCTCAGAGCTTAATTTCACTTGAGTGTTTTAAGTAACTGGTTTAAAGAATCCTTAGAGGAAGTCGCCCCCTTTGAAAGCTATTTGAAGATCTTTTAGATTTTTCCCTGAATTGAGTTTTACTATCTTTCATTTATTATTGACCTTCTAATTAAACTTTTAAAAAAATGGGGATCTTCGTAACTTATTATTTTAATTATTTTTAACAATAGTGTCTCAAATTTCTTAACTTAAAAGTGATTTTTGAAAACGAATAAATCAATTTTCAAGCATATAAAGGAAGGCTCCGATTTAAGGAAAAGGTCAGGCTTTGAGGTTGTCCTGGCTTCTTTTAAAATTATTTAGAATAATTTAACTTTCTCCATCTTGTTATTTGGTTAAAATGTTTTACTTTAAGGTTCAGCGAATTTAGGTACATTAAGCGGATTAAATTTTATCGTCCCTTTTGTTTGTTTAAGTAATGGAAATGAGTTTGTACTAAACCTGAGGGTTATGAAATGTTTTATCCTTGTTTAAACTTTGAAATTTGTAATAATCTTTTCCTGAAATTCTGCCAGTTTTGCTGAAGTAAAGTGAATATGGAAAACTGTTATCGTTTTTCTTTTGTAATTATATTTATAAGCAGATCAGCAAACACATTGTTATATATGATATAATTATGGAGAAAATAAAATTCTCTATTATGGTGTATGTGTTATGGACCAAGTGATTAATTGGTCATTATTCATAATGACTGGTCAATGTGATAAATCCGGTCAGTATTAATAATGACCGGTCAATATGCATAATGCCCGGTCATTATGAATAATGACCGGTCATTATTAATACTGACCGGATTTATCACATTGACCGGTCATTATTAATAATGGCCGGTCAATGTGATTAATATACTTTTATTAAAAAAAAAAACTATTCTTCCTCTACCTCTAACCTCCAATAAATGTCTCTGCCAAAACAGTAGAGGTGTTTATTGGAGGTTAGAGGTAGAGGAAGAACAGTTTTTTTTTAAATAAAAGGACATTATTCACATTGACCGGTCATTATTAATACTGACCAGATTGATCACATTGACCAGTCATTATAAATAATGACTATTAATCACTTGGTCCGGATTTATCACATTGACCAGTCATTATGAATAATGCCCTATTAATCACTTTGTCCATAACATATGCATGGTATAACTAAGTAGGTCAGTGGTAAACCTTTATGGTTAGCAGTAACCGATAATAATTAATAATAGTTCTACTAAAAGAAACATTAATGACTTATATTGTAACGTAGTGAGTTGGGGCTGTATAATAGAATAAGCTAAATAAATTAAGTTAATTCAATGCTGATGGTAGAGATTTGACTCACAGTCGTTACGGGGGGTTTGCTTAGCTTTGGAAGAGGTTCTAATTAAACAGTCAATTCAACTAACGAATCATGTATTTAATATTGGTTCTCTCAGTTTTACAAGACATATAAAGGTTTCTAAGTCCCAGTTCAAAGTACATCGGTATAAATTCTTACAAGTCCGAATGCAAAATGCACACACGTAAAGTTCTGATTATATTAAAAAGTTATACAAAATCCTACTAAGTCTCAATCACATTTAAAACGACTAAGTACATAAAATGAATTTAAATAAATTAACACAAATATTTTTCTAAGTCAAAAGACTGGCATTTAAACGACTAAGTCCATTGAATAATTTAACACAAATATTTTACAAGTCCAGAATAGTAATTTAAGTTAATATAAAACAGTCTTACATATGTTCACATCTCGAAGGGTGTCGATTTACTGTCGGTGCTGCTTGGCTGATGGCTGGGTAGAAAACCATGCTTCTGATGCATTTGAGTTACGCTTTTATACAGTAAATCGAATCCCCTCTTACAATATTTAGTACCATATCTTACGCGTGGGTATTGTTAAAACTGCATTCAAGCACGTAGCGAGTATCGGGTTTCATTACTACGTGATTTTCCTAGCATTCTTAAACGCTGTAACTCGATACACCGAACGTGTGCTTCTATTCAGTTAACGACCTTAGTACTGAATGACGTTACATCAATACTCGTGTATAAGTTAATTTAACAACTTGAATGCAATTCAAGGTTTGGTTAATATTTTAATATTTGTCTTTGATACAATATCTGATGTCAAATCGGTATCCGACGATGAGTTGCATAGGTCTTGTGGAAGTTTCCGCTTCAACTTGGTGTGAATTCCTTTTTTTTATGTTGTAGTGCACTGCTGATGTAAGCTGAGCATGAATTTCCAGGTTAGCTTCTTAAGAAAATCCGTTATCTGTTCAATGCCTGATTATTTCTGACGAATCAGAGGCAATTTAATATTATTCTCAGCACTTTGTTTTGAAACACTTGTACTTTATTTAGCTGTGTTTTAGGGGAGTTGCTCTAAATCGGGCAGCAGTAGGTAAGCAGAGGTCGAAGAATGGTTTTATAGATTAGGAGCGAACACTTTTTTTGGTTAGGATTGGGTATAACAAGACTAGGCGGGCACGACCTTAATTTAGTTTTTTATTAATATGATAACCCCATTTTAATATAATCCTAAGTATCTTACTGCTGTACCTTGGGGATTCCATGGATATTAGTTTGATTTATTTTCAATAGTGATGGATTACTGATTCTTGGTAAGGTAAATATTCTACATTCGCATTTAGCTGAATTTATTTTAATACACCATTTTTTAAACTAAACCATTGACATAGCTCATTTACCGCTTCCTGAAAATTGAATATCGCTGTTTCTAGGCTTTCATGCTGAGAAGCAACAGCGGTGCCATCAGCGAACATTGCTATCACTCCTAATATCTGTGGTTCCGGAATATCATGAACATAAAAGTTGAGTAGTGTAGGGCCTAGAATACTCCCTTGTGGGACACCTGCATTAATACGTTTAACATCGGTCAACGTTGAGTTGATTCTAACAGAGCACGATCTATTTTTCAGAAAAGACGATAATATTCTAATTCGGTATGTTGGAATCTCCAGACCTTATCGAAGGCCTGCTGCAGATCTAAAAAGGCTGCTACTGTATACTTTTGGGAATGGAACCCCATCTCTATAGCTTCTGTCAAGCGTAAAAGTTCTTTAAATCCAAACTCAAAGGAGGGTATAATATTATTCTAAGAAATTCATGTAAACGTTTTTAAAAGATTTTTTCCGGTAATTTGGATAATGTCGAAGGTAAACTTATAGGGCGATAACTTTCTGGACTTGTTTTTGATTTGTGTGTTTTCGTGGTTTGTAAAATAGCAATATATATGAGCATGTCCTGTTCTCAAACAAGCATTGAAAATCGTTGTAAGGTAAACTAACGCTTTGGGTGATAAGTTCTTTAGGATAATATTTGGAATTAAATCAGGATCTGGAAATTTTATTATTTGCAGTTTAGTTATTTAAGTTTTAATTTCATTAGGCGATACCGGTTTTACTGGGTCTGAGTTCAACGGTATATGATTTGTTACAAAACTTTCGACTTCCGCTAGGAATTGTAGGTCATCTCTTTGTGCAGGATTTAGGTTTCCGTGATTCTTATCAGCTAAGATATTACATTTTGCTTGATCCGGTGTATATATTTCGTTATTATTGTTAGTGGTAGAATTATTGTCTTTTGTTTTACTCATATAATTCGCCGAGTTACCTGCGATAGGCTATTATCTTTTGATCCCAATTGTTGAATGTATTGTTGATATTATGTATTTATTCTGTGATTGTCTTAACTTGACAGTTTAGTCTATTTAGTAGTACTTTTAATTACGGTTCTCGTATATTTTGCCATGCTCGGCGAATTCGGTTTTTGTGTTTTATTAAATTCAGTATCGCAGTTGGTATATGTATGGATTGATAGGTTCGAAGTCTTTTAAGGGGTGATTGTAACTTGATGGATGCAAAGCTTTATATTGTTAGTACCTATAATCTTCGACAGCAATATCAATGTCTTCTGAAGTATTAAGTCTTCTTTGTACATTTAGTTTTTTGTTCAAGCTGCTCTCAAAGACTTCTCAGTCAATTAGATCATTATTTATAAGTTTTGGAATAAGAGGATTATACTGAGGCATAAATTATGCGAAAATGACATTGCTACCGGTAGGACCTGTTGGTATATAGGTTTAGTGAAGTTATAGGGCAGCGCTACCTATATCTAAAATATTAGGTTGCCTATCCTGCTGTTAAGAGAAGTACGTGTGTTCGTCTGGAGCTGATATTTGTATGGTGCACAGTAGCATAGTAGAGAAAGTATTTAATTTTATGCCATCTGGGTTATTTACTCGAAAACCCCATAACCTATTTTTAATATTTAAATCTCCAACCAATAGATTGCTGTTATTATTAGTTAATATGCTGATAAGATTTTGCTGAGCTAATTTTCGTTTTGGTTGTTTATAAGCGGCTATTATTTTTGACTGTGTGCTGTCACTTAACTGTATATCAATTACAGCAGCTTCTATACTTGTTAGATGTGTATCAGGTGTCAGGTAGTTGAAGTGTGTAAGTTTTTGTTGTATTATAATGGCGACACCTCCAAAGGCTATTGCTCAATCTCTATCGTTTCTGTAAATTAGATATCCTGATAATTTAAATGTTTCGTTTTCTGTTCCGAGCATCTCTGATATGCAAGCTACGTGAACATTATGCCAAACTAGAAAGCTTATAAATTCAGATCGTTGTCTTTCAATTCCGTCTGCATTCCAGTTTACAATTGTTATGTTATTTAGGATGTACAAGTTATTTAGATCCAATTCTGAATCAGAGAAGGTAATAGTGTTGTTAGATAAGGTGTAATTTTATCAAAATGCGGTGTAATTAATTCGATAACTAGTTTGATAACATCGGTTGACTTATAGATATTTCGCTGATATGTATTGTTATTTGTATTGTGATAAAGCGAAGGCCTAGTATGCATTGCCACGCGCATTGATATTACGTCTTATCTAGGGTTACTACATTGCCAGGAACAAAGGCATCCAAGCACGTGGATGACCGCCGCAAACCTGTAATATAACTAGAGGCAGCTGTGTGGCGCATTCTGTAAAATGAATGGCTTAACATGTCCGTGGTTCAAGGTGAATACATGTAGTATTAGCACGGATAGGGGCAGCTGACTATTATATAAGGAATTGCTCATGTAAGAGCTGACCATGGTTGGTGTGGTCCTCTAAAAGCAATCAGGTCCGTAAGACGTCAGGTACTCCGTACTAGTGGTGTTTCCTACGATATGTAATACTATTTTTATGTATTTAATTTAATGTAATTCAATTCATAGTAAGACTTTCTAACAATTTAGATCTAACCCTTTGTTTCATTTATTAACTTTGACATTTGTACGTACTCTCTAATATTGTCTAAGTGTTTATTTTTAACTTTAACTTTAAATAATACTTTGTAAAACCAATTCAAAGTTCGGACAATACATATTATGTTAGTTGAACCACTTTTAATATAAAACCACTCACAGCAAACCCCCCTCGTGGCGTAGTTGGTTAAATACACCACCATGTTGGCACTTAAGGGTTATTAGAAAATTTATTAAATTCAATTAACTTATTTTCATTAAGTTTTGACGTTATTGGTGGACACCACTACGTTGCAGTATTACTGCTGATTTTTCCATAATACGAGCAACCTTTATAGTTAGCGGGGTGTTCTTCTCCGCAGTAAACGCGTTGTAGTTTTTCATTTTGTTGTTTGGGACATTCGGTATACATGCGATTCTTCGTATGCCAGTGCCGTTGGCATCTTTGGCACAACGAAACGTCTCTGGATTTTCTTCTCGGTTCTACAACAATCACACAACGTCCTAACTTAATAAAGTTGAAAATTTTTGTGGCATTATCAGTTTTGGTTAACTCCACTGTACAGACAGGGATTGGAAATTTCTCTTTGTTGTGCAGTCTTGCAACTTTAATTACCGGATACCGTAATTTAATCAGTTGTGTTTTAATGTCATAGTCTGTTGTAGAAACTGGTATGTTTCGTATAATAACCAAGAGTTGATAGATGCGTTCAGCCGGATCTTTGTATGTATGGTTTATGGTACTTTAAATTGTTTTCAGAGTAAAACTTTGTGGGTTTACGATAATCGATACTACTGGTAAGATTGATCCGTAGCATTGTTCCTTTACAAACTGTAGTAAATTCGCTGGAAATTTTAGAATGCAAGTCTTTAATAATTTTTGATAATCTGTTGCTTCATGTATGTACAACGTAAATGGGCGGTATTTTAGTTTGCTTATTGGTTTCTTTATTTATGTCAGTTGGACTTTAGGTCGACCTTACTGAATTGTTCGGTTCTGTATTATTAGTAATTATATGATCTGGTAGATAGTATGGATTAGCTTTAATAAGGGATTGGGATTAAATAAACACCTTTTGTTAGTAACCGTAACGGGAGGTGGTAGATCACTGCTGTCTCGTTTAATACTCATAACTTTTGTTTTAGGTTTAATTAAGCCCTCCCAGAGGCTAAATTTAAAGTAGGTTGTTTAGAAGTCTTTGCTAAAATATTTGTCACAATATCTTAAACATATCAACTTCGAAACACGAACACTGCGATCGTATAAACGTCCGCTCACTGTCGCAGTCAATCTCAACTCCTATCGGTTTGTTGAATTAACTGTTTTTTAACGCATTTTTCAATAATTTTTTGATTGGTAAATCTAAACAGAAATAGTTTATCACAGATTGAGTTTTTCATGTTCTAGGCAGCCTGGGTAGCTCAGTCAGATAGGTGCCTGCTAGCTAGCCGGCTGACACGGGTTCGATTCCAGCGGTGGCCATTGTATTATGGAGTCGATTTTTGTCGAATTCGTTAGTTAAGGTTTAGGTTTAAGGTGTGTTGAGGATGAAAGCTGGTGGAAGCGTGATTCAAGTCCAAAAATGGACCCATCACCTCCGCTACAGGCCAACAGTTGTGAATGAGCCTCCACACTGCATTGTGGTAGAAGAAGAATTGGATTTAGAGAAAAGGGGTAGAACATTAACACTAGTCTTCTGAAACGAAGCGGTAAATTCAGGATTTTTAATTGGGTGCCTTTTGTTAAGGCCTGGAGTAAAAGGAACTAATTCAAATGTTGAGCCTGTCGTTTTGCTACGGCGTAAGCTTCAGGAAACTGAAGGAAATCGTCATTTTTCCTTTGTTAAACTTTTATTCTCATTTTTTCCTCCTGTATTTTACATACTTCTTTAGCCTCTTTTGTGGAATTTTTCTTAACATTTTCCAGGTTTCTGAATTTCTAAAAAATCCAGATTGAAGCCTGTCTATCTTCTGGAAGAAATAAAATCTTTTTCGCCTTATAATGCCCGAAATCCTCATTTAATTTAAATTTAGGTTAAAATCAGGCCTAATTTACGTTTCATTCGTTAAAAACTTTTCCAAATTTACTTTTTATCCATTAATAATTTAACCCCAAAGAATTGAAAGTTGCACTCAGTTATCGATCATCTTCCGTTAACGAAGTTAATTAAGTCACTTTTAAATTGGCTAAACTCACCGGCAGTGAACTTTTAATAAGAGGAACTAAAATGAATTGATTTCATTTGCCCGACTTGATAGGAAATATCTTCAGGAAACTTAGATAATAAATGTTTCCTTTGGACTTATTTGAAATGTTATAATTCGATGCTGGAATTTTTAGATAAAAAGATTTTCATGGCTTGTTTTGTACTTCTGCTCTAATTATTGAAAAATAATCGTCAAGAAAACTCAGTGGGTATTAATTTTAATTTAACGAGTTAGTATTGAACTTAAACTGAAAATTTGGTATTCGTTGATTACGTTAAAGTTATACTTAATATTTTACATGAATTATAAAAGACAAACCTCGGAAGTTAACTGAAATTCAGAATACAACGTAGCGAGATTGTTGTTAGTGAAGAAACCGTCATTTTAGTCGAGCTGACAGTCTCTTTCAGAAACTTCCATGTTCATTCTTCATAATAAACATCATTTCTGCAGAAAGTCAGAGAATTCCACAACATAAATTTGTTCATTTCGCGTGTAAACTACAACGATAGTAAGCAAGCGTAGTTCCATGAAGATTTATTAAAATTTATGTAAATTAAAATATTCAAAATTCTGAATAGTTCGCAACGTTAACAACGACACATTTTCAAACAAAACTGTGACAAAATGCAAACCCAGTGGCATACATTAACTCTGTTTACTTTGTAACACTCGTTTTAAACGTTCACAAAACAAAAAGGGTGCTCAACGTTTTGAATAAACGAGGGCACCCATTATACTTTGTGTTTTATTTTTGATAGAGGTTTATTTTAGAGTAAAGGTTGTTATTTTATCAGGTTAGGGCTTCGGCGCTAAATACGGATTCGGAATTTTTCGTAGATTTTTTTGAGGAGTTCCCTGTTGAGTCTTCAATTCTTATTTGGGATTTTATGTGGAAAACCAACGAGAAAATAAACTAAAAACTTTGATTAAGCTCGAAATAGACTTTGGTCCTTGTTTCACTTAGGATTGTATTATTTCAGTAAGGGTTTAATTAAGTAAGCGAAACACTAACAACGGTCCCTAGTTTAACTTCGCTTAGGACAGTAAATTATCGGAAATGTCATTGTTTCGTAATTAAATAAATAAACAGACCAAAACCGGGTTTAATCTACGTTTTCTGAAGTTTAGAACATTACTGATAACTTAATTATTATATAAAGGAAAGAGCACTTCAAGAAAAGCACCAAAAAAATCCTAAAAAGTAAGCCTTCGACAAGGCGAGTGGCGTGACGTATGAGCTTCTGCTCGTAGACGCCACTCTGTCTATTTGTTTCGTACTTTTTGCTATAATTAATCCGACAAGTACTCAGATGCTCGATAAACTTGTCGTAGATCAATCTTGAATTTTTCAGAACTTGGTTTTTTCTTTACTTGTTTGTCTCGATTTTTATTAGGTTTGCTACCTTCCGCCTTTTTCCAGGCCTGGATTTTGCATAAACATTCAGTGGATCTCAACTGCTTAAATTACTTATTTTTAAGTGTTCAAAAATCGATAAATAATTACACAATCTCAGTCCAAGAATTTCTGGAAAGGAATTTTGAAATATCGTTACAAAAAAAGAAATAAAAGCCTACCCAGAATATTAAATAAACCTATCTGAAAACCAAATCAATAGCTTTGCATAGGTTCAGGATAAGAAAAGGTAAACACACATCCGGGGAAACGTTTCTTCTTCCGTCCATAAATTCCGGATATCTCATTCCTTTGACAATTCCCTTCGAAGTGTGCAAACGTTTAAGTCTAAAAAACCGCCCAAATTTTCCTTTTCCTAATTCTAAACCGATCAGAATTCCCTTGAATCAAAAATGGAATGAAACCCACGCCGGCTTCACTTTGTTCATATCTATTATGTATATAAAACTTGAGGGTCAGCTACATCCCTCATAACCCCTTTTGAGTTTCATGCTCGCAAGGTTATTTCAATAAGTTTTCCGAATCGTATTCGACGTTTGCCGAGGGTATCTCCGTCTTCCTTTCCAGTTTGTTGAAGGAAACGGAACAAAACGTTAAAATATTGAAATGATGCTGCTAAACTTTTGCATTACCGCCGCCTAAAAGGTTTTAAAACTTCTTTACCCGTCTAACAAAACTCGAAAGAAATGTGCTTTAAAACGTTGATTAAAATTTCATTTGAAATTTACGTGTACTAAACGGACACGCAGAAATAAGTTTAATTAGTGGTTCGTAAACAAAATTTTACTTTTTCCTATTAAATCCATTTAGTAATTAAAATCTAACGTGACTGAGCGCTTTATATTTAATTAAACTTAATTAAAAAGTTACCGTCTTGATGCTTTGTCAAGTTTAAAGCTCTATTTGCATTTTATATAAATCGGTACACGGTAGTCGTATCAAGAGGGGATTTTACGCTTAATTAAATTACATAGGTACGTAACTAGATTTAAGCAAGAGTATTATTTCGGAATCTTAGATGGATGCTTTCAGGCCGATATTAAAAATTACTGGACCGATTCGAATGCATCGAATGAGATTGGAAATTAATACTTAAAAAAGTGGAAAATTAAATTGCCCCCAGGGTTGTCGCTTTAAGTAGCAGGCAATTAGGTTTAAATGGAATTTTTTATATACACAATTCCTTTTCTTTTCTTCCTTTCGAATTTAAAAAGGGAAATGCTTGGCCGACTGGAAGACGTTCCGGATTAAAAATAGCATTAAAATGTAAAATTATCGCGAATTTCTCTTGAAACTTCTTTACATTATTGTTAAATTTGTAATATCGTTCATTTAACAAGGAAATTTCCTTGTTTCCTTTTAGGAAGCTTTCGAATTTTTATTTTTTATTATTTTATTCTGCAAAAGTACGTTTATCATTTTTAATCGGGTACGGATTATGGAGTGAAACAAAAAGGGTTGTTTAGGGCGCAATAATTTACGTTAGGTCAAGCCACGATAATTTAGCTCAAACCTCAATGCCTTAAATGATACGACTAAAATGCCTTAGTCTAGATTCTTAATTTAGAATATAAAAAATTGCAAATATTATTTTTAATGTAAAAAAAATTATTAGCTAAGGTACCAGATAAGGGGTTTATAAATAAGGTTGTTAGGAATATGAAATAATAATTTAATTGGGTGAGAATTTTGAGAAAACCGGGACAACAACAAAAATTCAAAAATAATAAATAAGTGGTGAAAGATAATTTTCATGAGTTGGAAGTATTCAATCTTCCAGATCGAATAAATACGTATAGGTAAATCTGATTGTTCATATTAATTGAAATCAATAATTATCTAAAATATAAACAAACAGTGAAAAAAGAGAAAATTCTTCGAATTTTGTAAAATAAAATATTACAAAATAATTTGATTTTGTAAATAAAGAATACAGTCTTCATTTGTGATGAAACAAAGTAGAAGATAGGATTTTATAAAATTAAATTGGAACATTTTGAATTTGAATTTATTAATGGTAAATGAATTGGAAATTGGTGGAGATTAAATTATAAGCAGTGAGAATCATAAGAAAGAAGCATTAAAAAAAACTGTGAGTGTAAATAAGTTTAATTTTAAGTTAGGGAAGATAGGGAGTATTCATGTGTAACAAATCCATATTTATCAATTAAATTGAGTTTAATTGCATTAGAAGTACCTCAGTAACGACTCTGTAATAAAGGGTTTTCATATAAAGCACTAAAAAAAATTACATAATATTATTTTAATTTTTTGTACATTAGTGGAGCTATTCGTCCATTTTAAAAATATTTCATTAAATAAATTTGATACTAAAGGTGAATCACCTTAACTTCAACTTTTTGAAAATTTTCAATTCTACTAAACAATGGTTTTTCACGGCACTGCATGGCTTTTCGAATATCACATTTAATCTTCAAACTTTACGAGTTGATATTGTTTACTTTCCTGTAATTAATTTTTAGTAAGATGAACATTTGTTGCAAAAGAAGTATGTATATAATGTATTCAGAATAAGAATTCAGCTGGTATTGGAAAATAAAGCGATGCGCACATATATTAAACAACGAAAATCCAGGTTAACCCTTCGCCTTCTTGAAAATAGAAAACCCCAGTTTCTAGGTTTGTTCTACATACAAAACTGCCATAAAATAAGGTTCTTTTAAGACCTACCTCCAAGAGAACGTAGTTGACCTGTTTAAATTAGAAAAAACTGCTTGTAAAGCTTCTAAAAAGAAATTTCAGTCACCAGAAAATTCGGTTCTAGCAACTGAAAATATTCCAATTTCAAGTTTAATAGCAACCTGTTCTAAACACTTCCGAATTTTCAGGCAATTAGCGTATAGAACGGAGGTTTGCTACTAATATATATATTCACACTGCGTTTAGAAATAGTTTGGGAACCTAACCTTATTATTTACGATCTACTAATAATTTGAAACATAACCTACTTCTTTATTAATAAAGCTCATTTATAGAGGACTATAATTTTCAGGCATTTTTTTTTCTTGCGCACTGCTTTAAAGCAAATGTATTACTAACATTTTCTATCCTTCTTATTCATTATCTCGAAACTACTATGTATTTAAGGCTTCACTCAAACAAACTGAATTTGATATAAGCCTACTCTTATTTTCATTTGAAACCCGTAACAAGGCTTATTAAATATTAATTAATTTAACGTATTATATAGAGCGTAGCGTTGGTTTAAATTGGATTGCTTTACCTATTACTTAATAATACAAGTCGATATTAGCACCTTTGTTCGATACGAGCGTCAAGTTAGTTGGGGCAAGGCTATTAATTATTGGCACTGATACAGAGGTAATAATCTAACACAAGTCAATGTTGAGTTAATCTAGTATATATCATGTTGAAACTCCCGTGAAACCAAAATTTGCCTAAGGCCTCTAATTAATATGATCTCTTGAATTTGATTGTTTGGTTCTGTTGTTATATACTGAGCTAATTTCCTTGGAGTGTCAGGTAATTAATTGTAGTAATTGAAAATTGCTGGTTTATGCCATTTGACTGTTTTTATTGTTTTTACAAAAACGAGCTTCAACAGTTGAACGAATTCGCTTTAAATTTACTGTGAAATCCAACTGAAAATTCTTGAGGTTTGAACTATACTTCGTACCAGAAAAATTCGATTCTTGATATTTAGGCTGCTTTCAACTAAATTCCATTTTAACCGCCTTCTTCGGGTTTCTTGCTGTAATTAGTATTTCAAATCTGCTTTAACGAACCGCGTTTGGAGTAGTTAAAATTAGAAGTCTTTAAACGTTATCCGATTACAAAACGTCGAATATTATTACACGTACCATTAGCAAACTGCAACGCTAAGTTTCATGCTGGAATATGCACCTTGAGACTGCATTGCCCATTAGGAATAATAGTTTGTAATCAAGTTTAATGGCAAATGCTTACATAGCACGACAAGTGTAACTTGAATTTAATATCCGTTGTAGAAACACAAGCTGATTCAATTTATGTTAAAGTGTTAGCAAGGGGATTTAGGAAAATACGATTTAGGTTTTTAAATACTGATTTTTATTGGTTTTTGGAAGGATTCGACATTAAAGATTATACTCAAGAAATTGTTTTCGAAAGAAATTATAGCTAGCTATACATTTGGTTAGATTAGTTTCTGCCACGATAAACTGAACTGACTATGGAGTAGCCATGATTTAACTTAATTCATGCTGTTATATGTTAAGTTACGTGCAGTTAATTAAGTTAGATCAAATCAATCGTGATTTAATCTAATATAGCTGGATTTTTATGTTGTCAGATCTTTATTACAGTATTAAGTTGTAACAATCATAACATATTACAACGCTACCAATACAATGTATGCCGTGCTATTACGAAACTTATCTTAGTGTTAGCTAACTTTATATGCCATCTACTTCAATTCATTGTATTCCGGTTCCATCCTTCTTCTTCTTTTATTTTTAGGATCTTATGTATCATTTCTGTAATGGTATGCCAGTTCGCTTCTGTGTGTAACATTTTTTCTACAATATTGTCTGAGGTTAACCGTCCTCCAACTCCTGTTCTGCGGCTCTCCTCTCAATATCCCATCTCCGGCACTCATATAACGTATGTTCTGCCGTACCATCTGGCAATACCAGCATAGTATCCTTTTTACCGTTCCTCTTCAGACAAGAGGTACAACAACCGTGTCCAGTGAACGCCTGTGTAACGTAATAGTCCACTTGACTATACTTTATATCCATCCATGCCGCAACATCTTTTACAAGTTTTTTCGTCCATTGGGCGTTGGTCTCCAGCGAATCCCATCTTAGATGCCACTTTGTTAGGGTTTCCTTTCTAATTTATTTTTTGGCGCGGGAATTTTGTTTTTTGTACAAACGACTCTTTCCTCTACCATTAGATCAACAGATATTGTTTTTGTTAAGACCTCCAGGGCCTCCGTAGACGTTCTATAGACGTATCAAATCCCAATCACTACCCTTCTCTGTATTTTCTTTAATATCCCTTTATATTTATTGCAATCCAAGCCTTTTCCAAATTGGAGTAGCGTATAAGATAACCAAATATACGACTTGTCCCAGCAGCCTTCTTCGATTAGCTTTGGTCCCGTACTTGTTGGGCATAGTCCTTGTTCACTAATTTGCCACCTTGTTGGCTTTCTCCGCCACATAATAGATATGACTCGTTATCGTTGAGTCACGGTTTAACATGACGCCCAAATACTTTAATGCTTTAAAGGTTTTGACCACCACGTCATCTACCTCTACCTCCAGCTCAGTTATCTGTCTTATTGCAGCCATAATACTGCCTTAGTTTTATGAGGTGTAAGTCTCAGCCGTTTATGCTTCATACATTCGCTGATTCTATTAAGTGCAACATTTGATTTGCACCTCAATTCGTTCGAATTCCTGGCTTTTACAATTATTATAAGGTCGCTTGCTTAACCTATAACATCTACCCTTTCTGCACCCCGTCATGGTAAATGTTCCATACGAGGCGTCCCTACACTGCTCCTTGTGGGACTCCTCTTGTTATCTTTATCTTCCCTAGGCTTCCGATGCAATGTCCAACCACCTGCCTTTGAAATAATCTGCTACTTCTGTGATATATTTGCTAATTCCTCGCTCACTTAATTCTTCCAGTATGCCATCCCATGTGGCCGAGTTAAACACGTTTTCCACGTCCACCATAATCATAACGCATATTGTCTAATTTTGTAGTCCTTTAAATTAATTTCGTTCACAATCCCCTGGACTTTGGCCATTGCATCGATCGCACTCCTCCCTTTGTGGAAGGCAAATTGATTTTGTGCTAGGCCGTTTCCTCTTTCTAGCTCTTCATTTATTTTTTCGCTTAGCAGGTGTGCGCCTAGTATCGCTGCCGTGTTTAGCAGGCATATAAGTCTATATGGCTGTTCTTTTTCTGGCGACACTTCGGGATTTTCTATTAAAACCAACCTAGCTACTTTCCATATCAAAAGAAATTTATGTTCTACTAATAATAATTTGTTATAGACCTGTAAGCTATATTCGGATCAGTTACAAGCTGTTCTTTGTATAATTTTGCGGCCAAGATGATACGATCCTGCACACTTCTTAAGTGTGAGCCTAGATCCTGCAGCTTTCAATTTCTCTACTGTGAACTCGTCGGCTTTCCTATTAGACAGTCTATCCTGCCAGTTTACTTCATCCCCTCGAGGGAATGGCTTTTCTACGATCTTTATATTTCTAGTGTCATCTACCTTTATTCGTGGGGTTAAATTGAGTTTTTTCATTACTATACGACGCCATCTTCCCCGTATATCGTTTTCCACCTTCCTGCAGATATCCTTCTATGCCTATTGCTTGGTGTTCATTATTGCCTTTCTTAGTTCATTCCTGCTGTTGGCGTATTCTGTATGAATAGATTCTTTTTCTTCCATACTTACTGTAATCCTTTTATTTATCCTCGCCAGCTTTCTTTTGCTTTTTAGGCATTAACTCCTCTCAGCTCCGCTGTTAGTCTACTACCCCAATAGACGTGCTCTAGTGTCTTTCTGACTTTTCTTCTTCTCGAAGCTATTATTGCATGCCGTCTTAATTATCACGATATATTCTTCTGGTGAGTATGTTATACCCTCTTCTAATCGCAGCTCTATTTCTTTTTCTATTTTAACTTGAAACACTGGCATATGCTTTTCTTTTACTAACCATCCAGCACTATTTTGCCGTCCTAGTGAGCCATCTCTCGCTGTTATATCGGTCTGTAGCTGTATGTCAAAATATATGCTGTTGTTGTCACTTAGATTTTCCTCATCTTTAATACCCCAATTCTAAATATCGCCTACTAAATTCCCGGTACATAGCGTTATATCTATCACAGACCGTTGATCTCTTCGCCAGAAAGTTGGCGTATTTTCCTGGTTTACATATTTATAAATCGTTTTCGGTTATCCACTCCGCTACAATGTCACCTCTCTACGCCATCCTGTACACATCTCCGTATTGCCTCATGCTATCTCTTATCTCGTCTAATCCTTAACATTCGAAAATCTGGCTTGATCTAACTTGTGGCCTAATCTAACCTATGTTGCCTAAGACGACTTAGGTTATTACTCAACTAAGCTAATATCCAACATTCTTCCCATAGATGTTAAAAATAGCGTTGGTTATCTTGCAAAGGATTATAATTAGAATCTATGTTCGGATTTTATTTGTCCACTCGTTTGTTGCCTAATTTAATATCAACCAAAACCAATTATGTCCTTGCATTATCCTCGTATTGCTCGGTTTTAGGCCAGTGATCACACATGCACATTAATTGAATTCAAACTAAAATTTCTGCTGACGCACCAAGGTACAAAATGTTGTTTTGCGACAGATAAATTACAATCCTATAAAGTTCAGTTTCAATTCAAAGTTTTCGCATTATAACTCAGTGCAATTCCAGTAACTGTCGCCTACAATATAAGTTGTTTCTGATTTTCGGTCTAGTTTCCAGTTTACGAGTTCTGTTTCCCATCGACCAGGGCATCGGTAAAGCAATTCTATTTTAAACGGGCCTGTTATCGTCTCTCGAAGTGAGATTAAAAACTTCTTACAAATTACGATAACAAAACAAAAAACAGTATTTACTCCGAAGGCGGCTTTATAAGTTCTACAATCATCAAGTTTTCCGAGTTTTGTTAGCTTTATTCGAGTTTCGTTGCCTTTTATCATTGATTATACGAGTGGAGCTAAACATAAAATACAAACTTTTGCTTAAGTTATCCCCTTTATCAACGAACACCGAACGTGACCTCAAGTTAAAATTACTTAATTAACAAAAAAATTAAAAACTAGACGAAATTAAACTAGAGAGACGTCAGAGAGTCAGTTTTATGAAACGTTTATCATTAACCGTCCCTGGAACTAAGAAGATCACGCTTCCAAGAACTTCGTTTACTTTTAGTTTTATTTTCACTAAGAGTGCCCGTCTCAAACTTTATTGTTACCAAGGCGACGACGGTGAAAAGAAGGCCCTTCTTACTTTCAAATTACTGCAGGCGTTGGATGACTAGTCGTCCATGCATCATGTTTGCTGAAAACCTGAGACGAATATTAAGTATAAACGAGAATACTTTATAGCCAAACTTTACCGAATCTGAATCGATCAATTTCGGCTTAATTTAATGCCGGCGTATATCCTTAAAAACTAAATTACGAAGTTTCGGGCGCTGCAACCATTTGTAATGAGGTAAGGTGAACTTTTTAGAAAGATCTGACGAGGAAAAGAAACCTAAAGTACTAGGGCTTGTAAGATGCGGCGATAATCTAATTGAAACACAATTCATAGTTTGATTTACTCTGGTTAGTAATAAGGACGTCAATTTTCATTGAAAATGTTGGCTAACTTCTTGAATTAAAACACAGTGGCACTGGTTTGAAAGGAACGTGGAAAAAGAAGACAAATACAAAGTTAAAACTTGCAAAAACTCAGTTGATTTTAATTATGAAGTCCCAACGAAGAATTAATCATAAACCCTTCAGAAAGATTAAATGCTTGCCAACGAACCTTTTAGCAAAATTCATTCTTAAACTAACCCAGAGTAGTTCTAACATCAGCATAGATCCTTAACATTCCATCTCAATGCGTAGTTGGTTCTTTCAATTAATTATAGCTGATATTTATGGTCGACTTCTGAAAGGGTAAACAACTGAAGAATAAATACATTTCGGAAGTCATCACACATAAACAACGCTGTTTTTTCATAAAACAGAAATAAAAGAGCCCAATACTTTGACTCTTAAATTTCAGCTTTTAAAGCTCCCTTAGCAATCCGAGCACAATATGAGTACGGGTTTGAAACTTATACTGTTCAAATAAATTCTAAAATTCGTTGGTTTACATTTCCCTTTCAATTATTTACATAAAAGGATTAACAAATTTTCGGTTACGAGCGTCAACAAAATTATTTTTTTGGAATCAACAAACGTCCCAAACTATGTTGTTTTAATAAACAATATATCTTCCTTTTATCAACACGTTTTAATGAGAAAGCTTTTGATTAACTAAGCGATACTTGGTAATTACGCCCAGACTGGAAAAGTTTGAGCTTCAGAAAATTTCCAGTATTTATTTTATCTTTGAGCGGTTTATTACTTTATTCCGTGCAGCAAAAGGAAAGAGGGATTTCTCTGAAGATAATCGGGTGTTTCGTATCTGATTTCTAAAAGCCTTCCACCATTATCGCCCTCATAAAGCAAGCTTTTCTGGAGCGAAACGATGACATCCGTTGCCATTTTCGAGTTATGATGGATTAAATGGAATGTTGCTTCGTAAAATAAGTGTCGTTCACAGCAGGCTTGACTTGTATTATTTTATGTATTTGCCTTAGATAACAAAGTAACGAGATTATCTTGAGCGAGATGATCTAAAAAGAACTTAGCAACTTGGTTAACTCGACAAAAAACTATTCCGCCAAATCAACATCAAAATTATGATTCTTTCATTAAAAATATTATTTAACTTTCTTTCTTCGCCCCTGCATTTGAAATTTTATTTCCGAAACCCTGTGGAAACAACTAACAGATTAACAGTGGTGAAGAGCCGCACTTACATGGGAAATTAAGTAGCTAATTCATTGTAGCTTGAACTAAAGCGGTTGTAGCCTAATTTAACCCATCTTAATTCAGCGTGATCTAAGCTAAGCTAACTTTATCTAACGTAACATATCTAATGCAACATATTGTAAATCATACCGGATTAGGTTAGAACGAACTAGCTTGATGATGTCAGGCCGGGTAAGATTCCATTGCGTTAGCTTAGGCAACAATGAATTGGATTAGAAAAAATCAACCGTTTAAGTCAGATTAAATCTGGTTAGGCTAGATTAAGTCACAACCTGTTGGGTTAGATGAATTCACCCTAAGTTAGGTTAGACCGAATCAAGGTTACGTTAGGTTATGCCAGAATGAGTTGGGTCAGATTAGGCAAAACTGAGTAAAATTAGAATAAGCCGGCTCCAGTTAGCTCAGATTAATGTTGGGTTAGATGAGTTCATACTGAGTTAAATTAAATCAAGCCAAGCTTAGGTTAGGTCATACCAGAAGGAGTTGGGTTAGATTAGGCAAACATAAGTTAAGTTGAAATAAGCCAACTTAGGTTAACCCAGGTTGGGGCCATAAGAAAGAAGTATAACCGGAAGACTAAAATACAGCAGGCGGACAAATAAGAAGGTATGGGTTAGCAGTAGTCAGTACATAACTTATGTATTCTATCTGTCACTAAATACAAGTTACAGAATTTTCAAGAAAAAGTATGTCATTGATGAGGTTTTGAAGTGCATGGAAAAGGCTAACAAGCTAACGCTATGGGATTTGCTTGAGAAGCACCAAAAAACAACAGAAGAGGCGACATGACCATAAAGTGGACGACATGAGACGAACTAGAAATCGGGAACGAAGGCAACAAACTCGTTGAGGTGAAAGTAAATCGGATTCAGATATAACATTTAGTGATACATGAGATACAAGAAAGGCTGCATACCGGTCGAATGAAGCAATATTGCAGTATTCATAAAATAATGTCTTAAGAAGAAAAGAGCACTCACGAAGGGAAATGGGGGAATATTGCGAAACAAGAGCGCCGAAGACTACGTTAACGATACGCGACACAAAGAAGAACTCTAAGAAAAGAAAATATAAAAGCAAAAAAGACAGCTTGAAGAAAGCTATGCAGGTAGGTGTAGTCATCAAGACACTACCACTATTTCCACAGATCGATCTTGATCCCAAATATTGAAAGTAGCAAAAAGTATGTCCCGGGAACATATCAAAAATGACTGAAAGACAGTCATACCAGAAATATAAGAAACGATGTAATTGTTACCTTTCAAGCAGCCAAAATACCACATTGTGGTGCTCGAGAACTTAGTAGCTAGGAGGCTAAGAAAGATGTCGAGACCTATCTATGTGCCAAATGTGGAAGCAAGTACTTCGTAATAGAATAAACGAAGAAACAAGGCGAGGATCAAGCTGAAAACGTATTCGGCTTTCGTAAGGGACGAAGAAGAATAGATGCTATGGCTCTTGTACAAAGACTGACAGACGAGGCTAATACAAGCCATTGCAAATCTAGAGACCTGTGTCTAATGATAACCGTCGACGTTGAAAATACTTTCAATACAACCTCTTGGAAAGATACATAATTATCGGTAATCGTTTAATAAAGATAGTTGCAAGTTATTTTAAGTTGGAATGCAAGTTACCAGAGGGGTGCTACAGTGATCTATCTTCTGCCCCCTTCTGTGGAATATTTATTATGACGGTATAATAAAACTACGGATGCCAGAAGGAACAGCAGCCTTCAGATGTGCAGGTGATGTCAACGAAAGTAATAAAGAGGTGCTAAGGGACTGTGACAGCGAAGATCTAGAAAATGTGGAAGAATGGTTGGATAAAGAGAAATTGATAAGTCACATTGAGAACATGGTGTAGAGTGCGGAGAGGGTAGTAGTATATTTTCAGACGATAATACCCAGACAGGGTGGCGCTTAGCCACGGTGATGTACTCAATACTACTATATGCAATACCAATATGAAAAAGGGCGCTAAATTATGATAAGTACAAAAATATGATGGTTACAGTACATAGGGAACCCCTGAAAGCTGTAGGAAGCACCTACAGAACGACATCTGCAAAAGCCCTTGAGGTGATTACGGGTATAATGCCCATATATCTTCTGTTAATAGATGAGCCAGTACAAATACATAAAGAAGACGGACGAACAAACTAGAAGGAAATAAGGGAAAGCCTAGTCAAAGTTTGGCAGCAAAGATAAAATTACCTTCAGAGGAAAGCAGCGTGGATCAGGAGGGCCATACCCAACATAAAGAAATAATTGGCAAGAAGCGGACTTTAAAATAGCCCAGTTCTTTACCGCAAAGGACTGTTTCGCAACATATTTACATCGAGTAGTCAAGAAGAAAAATGCTGTGTGCTGGATTGCCGTGAGGAAGATATCCCAGAACAGACCTTCTTTCAGTGCCAGAAATGGAAAGATGTAAGAAAGGGTATACAGAGCTAAATGGATATAATTCTCACACCGTATAATCTAGTAGTAGTAGTAGTAGTAGTAAATTTATTTATGCTACCGAAGTTATTAACTTCATGCATACGTCAACATTAATAATAAAATAGTACATTACAAACTTTACATACCTACATAAAGTTACATATTAAAATCATCGACACTATATAAAGGACTATTTAAAAGAAACATCTTTAATTTGTTTTTAAATTGTTTTGTTGGCAACACTTTCAAGTCACTCGGCAATTCATTGTATACTTTTAAGCACTGATAGTGTATACCGTGTTGCGTTACGTTCAGTCTATGAAACGGAATTGTTATAGGTTTTCCTTGTTACGCGTATCATATGCGTGAAGGTGTGAGTTACAATTGAACTGTGAAACATTTGCCAATGAACGTACAGACTACAGAGCACATGACGATATGAGAGATAAGAAGGACAGCCGCCACCCTGAGGAAATACTGAAGCGGTTTCGGGATGGAAGTGAAAGGAAGGGCGGTCGGGTACCCATAACGACCTTCAAAAAAATTGACTGAGGTTAAATTTAGTTAGGTTAGATTAAGTTACAACGTGTTAGGTTAGATGAGCTCACACTGAGTCGAGTCAGTTTAAATTAAGTAAGGTTAGATTCAATGAAGGTTAGGGTAGGTCCACTTCAAGTTCAAGTAAATCATCACAACAGCGAGTTATCTAAGGTCAAAGTAATCTAACCTAGATTAACTTAAATTCGAATAGGTTTAATTATATCTATTAAGCTACAGTGAGTTAAGTTCGGTCCAGTAAACTTAAATCAGGCCAAATTATTCCAAGTCTAAACTGAGTTAAAATAGTTAAATCAGTTTAGATACCGACAAATTGAGTTGAACTGATTATAACAACTCGAATTAGGTTACAGCGGGAAACATCAATTTAGGTTAGATTAGATTTTGTCAGTATTATATTTTGGGCTGATAATATTCTTTAATCTTTTCTCACAATAGCTTTCACCCACCACTTTCGTTCCTATTTTTATATATCCTTTGTCCTCGTTCTTGTGTATCCTGCAGCAGCCATCACTTCTCCATTAAACTTACAGTTTATTTAAGCCTGATGTCTGAAACTCCACTAATTCTGGCAATAATCCTTCAAATCTTCAAAACCACTTCACTTCTATTCGTTTTTTCGCCATTTTTTAAACCTTACATTTTGTATCTAAAATCCTTACAACGTTCATAATCTGAAATTGACGTGAAATATTTCAAAAGAAATCCAATAAAAGCACTTTAAGCTATAACTCGTGACACAAATGTCGTAAACTAAGAGAAATCTTGCTTACTCATACACCGGGACTATTTTTATCTCTTGAAACGTTCGTTTCTCTGATAACCAAGACATGTCTCTAAGGAACGATGCCGCAGACATTTACACAGCACATATCAAGTGTCAGAGACAATTGGTGTGAAAGTAGAAGGCAAGGCTCGAATAAGTACATCTGATTTAGGTTTTAGTTCAACTAATTCAAGTATAGCCAAAGAAGAACATTCAACATTCATGTTTTTCTACTTAATGAACTTTCGAAATCCCAAATTGAAATTTACACGAATTTCACAAGTTTAATAAAGCACTTAAGCAATTTATCTTGGCGAATTTGTGCGACGGTAATGTAGAAAGCCCAGCTCGTGTTATTTTATCTCAATTTGTTTCAACAAATATAATTCTGGACAGATTTCCTCGTTAAGAACGATGAAAAGCCTCCAGTTATTAATCTAAACGTTTTGTCTTATTTTATCTTACCAGACAGCTGTGAAGCAATCGATCGGGTTGCAGACGCTAACGACCGCTTTTTGGTTGTCTTAAAAACCGCAAACTTGTTCTTCGAACATTCGTAAGAGAAGAGCTTTCACGGTTCAGTTAACCCACATCCCTTTGACAAGCTTATGCAAAACTATAATTTGTATTCATTAGTTCTTTGTGGCTCATGTTGTAGGTTTAATGAGTAATGAATGAATTTTGAATAGTTTTGGGACTTTTAGTTATCCTTCACCTAGAAAAAACCTGAAATATTTGAAATATGTTGTGTAAAAGTCAATGTCAACTTGTTTTCATAGATTGAAAATCCGAAGTTTAAGCAGCTGGTTGCATTTACACTGCAACGAAGGTGTCTGTTTCTGATTATCTCGGATAATTTCTCCATAAATTGAAATTTGTGAAAACGTATCTTGACTAACATCTAGCAGTGTCTTTGAAGGACCTTTAATAGTACCTTAGTACATGCAATAAAATAAACAATCGTAAAAAGAAGCAACGGATTATATATTGTACCGGAATTTTACTGAGTGGTAGACAGCCGATGCTCAGTAAACGAGAAAAGCCAAGACCCTGTAATCGCCTCAACCGTATTACTTCTAAACGAAGTTAAAGTTGAAGTTAAACAAAATTGCTATATACTCTTAATACATTTGCTTATCCTTGGAATAACAACAACCTTGGAAATTCATCTAATTGTTTGAAGAGGTACCAAAAGTCAACAGTCAACATTTATTATTTGTTAAAAATATATGACAATCCAAAAGCACAAGTTTCTGACAAGGTTTGTTTTATAGAAAGCTGCTCATATTATTTGAAGAATAAGTTTTACATACTGCAGCCACATTTTACTGAGTCACAAACACTCAACGAAGAAAGTTAAGGCACAGTAATCACCTAGCCTTCCTATTTTTAAAGAAAATAGTTCATTTATAATTATTTATTCATAAACTTTCTTACGCTTCTAATTACACCCACATAAACCCATTTAATTATGTGACAAAATACAGAAAAGCCAATTATCAGCATTTATTGTTTATTAAAAATATATATAACTGAATGAAAATTGAAGCATAAGTGCGAGTTGCTACAATAACTATTCTTCAGGCTAAAGAATAAGCAGTAATATTAACAAACAGCGAAACAATGCATAACTGCAGCCACATTTTACTAAGTCATAGCCGGCTGGTGTTCAGTGAATGAACAAAACCGAGACTCAGCCATTGCCGGAGATTTCTTATTTTTAAGTGCATTTAATTATTTATCCACTAATTTTCTTACGTTTCTGATTAAACTCACAGAAACTCATTTAATTATGTGAAAAAGAACAGAAATTCCCGCATTTATTGTTTATTAAGAATAAATGAAAATTGAAAAATTGAAGCACGAGTACGAGTTTCTGACAGTATTTGTGTTTCAGAATGCTACTAAATTCTTTTACGAAGAAGCAATACATACTGCAGCTATGTTTTTTCATAGCCGTCTGGTGCTCAGTGAACAAACAAAGCCGAGACTCAGCGATCGTCCCAGCTTATTTTTTGAAACGCAAATAAAATAGTCTATTTCTGAAGATTTATGCATAAATCTTTTTACAATTCTAATTACATCGACAGAAACTCATTTAATAACGTGAAAACATACAGAAAAAGTCAGCGATCGGTATTTATTATTTTATTGAAGTTACCTGACAAATGAACATTAAAACAGCAGGAGTTTCTATTAATATTTGCCCTTCAGAAAGCTGCAAAGTTATTTTAAAAGTAACCATTAGTAGGTATAAACAAACATAGTAGAGCAGTATATATTGTAACCACAAGATATGGAGACTCAGTAACCAATCATCCCAGCCATTACTGTTATTTGCAAGCGTTTGTTAATGTTGAGTTTCGGTTTGTTTCTGTAGGAAGTTAAGGGACACCCGCTTCCAATTGACAAGGAAACTCACCTTTCTAGCTCAGTAAATCGTCACTATGGCGTTGAACAACTTAATAAATTAAGTGATGTAGACGTTATAAATTCGATCACCGCAGTCAGATTTTACAGTTTTGGTTATAAACTTAGTTGATGCCCGCGGGCACGGATTGTATGCTAAAATCTGAAAAGGCTGTTGATCTGAAGTGATATAATGAGCTTTGTTGTTGGTTATGTAAGCATACCCTTCTTCACTTTGAGTAAAAAAAATTTTACCCACAGCTGTTCGTCCTATCAGTACGATTCGTCCAATAAGTTGGGGATATCCAAACGATTTTCCACCAGGTATTAAATGTTTATGGGTTAAAAACCGATTATTTGTTATGTTTGTGTTTATCCATTCGTAGCGTTTTGGGTTACGAGCACAAAGAATCTGGAAAGAAATATCATTATATCTTAGTTAGAATGTCTTCAGTTAGTTTATAATTACTTTAGCATTTATTGACAACACATAGTGAAAGATTTTGGGGCTAATGGATATCATAAGAAAACCTAAGATTGTCGTTTTCATTTTGACAAAATTTTGTAACAAATTCGAACTATTTGGTACTTAGGTGAAATAAAAAGATTTATTTATTTATTGTGCGAAATCTAGGCATGGGTGTGCTATGGATAAACGTACGTGGACTACTACGGTTATTTAGCGCTACCCACCTAGAATTTTGCGGATTGTCCAAAAAGATATTTAGAAACTTCTACCTGGATGTCTGATGTTGCCAACAGTATTTTTTTTCTCATTAAATAGAATACGCTTTTATCTCCTGGAAATATTTCGCATGGTACAATGGTTTCATCATCTTCACGAACCTTTCCAATGTATAAGTAGTGTTTCCACGGCCGTCGATCCCTCCTGGTAGGGCATCATCTGGGATTTCATCAATATGCGGTTTCCAATAATAATCTAAATAAGAAAAATCTATTCAAAGGTATTTCACAATAATTCATAAGAGAAAGTATAGCTAAATCACAAGCTTAAACTCAGAAGGTAATTTGTATTTCTATTCAGCAAATATGTTTTTACTCTCAAAGGTACATAAAACCTTTCGTTTTTTAATTATTCAGTTGGAATTACTATGCACCCGTGGACCTAGTTTTAATATTTTGTATAAAATAAATCACAATTTAAAGATTTAAACCATGATAACAATAGGGTGACTTACCTTGTTCTTCTTGATTTGATGATAAAACACCATCAATTTTGGAAATAGAAATAACGAGTAGTACACAACAAATTACTTTCAGAAAATTCATTTCGATTAGGTTTTTCAACGCCATTTATTTAACATTCTTCGCGGCGGGAGGTGTTAAATAACTGCAGCACAATTAAACAATAAAACTATGTAACAAAGTTAAACTTTTTACACATCCATGTGTTACACATATTACGTTGAGTGTTTTAGTTATATACTGTTATTGCCGCTAGTACGTCTTTTGTTTTTACAAAGAAGAATGATGGCGCCACGTTGAGAATGCGCTGAAATAATTTATTCTTTTTTGCTATGAACTTTATAAACAGTTTTTTATTTGCCTTTTATTTATTTGAATCAAAAAAAAGTGTAATTAAAATTCACTACAAGTGTGAAATATAAACTAAGTTAAAGCATACTTATTGTAATATTATTTAAACAATTTAATTATTGTTCGATTGGCTTACTTATTCACTTTTACATTCATAGCTGAAATATACGAATGTTTGGGTGATCGCACTTGGTGCTTTCTCCTTTGACGAACGGAGAGACATTTTTATGATCGTAGATGTCAAAAAAAGGCTTTATTGCTGCGACCAACCAGCCGCAAGAGCTGATGACCACACCCACACACACACACACACGCGCAGATGTTAAGTTTTCCCACGATGGTCAACGTATTCGTTATTCGTATTCGTCTGGTGTACTAGCCCAAATAGACTGGAATAATATTCCCCTTAGTTTTTCCTGTAAGCTACTTGACCCATTTTATATCAATCTGAGAATTTATTTCAAATAAGAAGACTGCCACTTTTGATAGGTATCTTTAAGGTAACAAGACATTGGAAGCTATATTTTGTCTTTAAGTGGCAACATTACTGTTGAATGTGCGGTTTCTAGCAGGACCGGATGATAATCAGCCGCTTACCTTCGAAAAACTTTGTACTCCATTAGGGTTTTACTCACCTGCTGAATTGTATCAGCTTGCTACGTACGTTTGCTAAAGCAAAATTGCTCCGAAATTCAAAAAAGGTAAAAGCCAGGCAAGTATCAAGACTCTGTCATTTAATTATTGTCAACACAACGAGATGAAGAAGAAATGGGAATAACATCTTCCTACCTTGATACCAGCAGTCGATATTTGTAGTTTCTGGTACACTTCGAAGACCAAGGTTTTATTCATCGGGTTTATTTCACCAGGTACCAGAATTGTTCCACGGTCATGAAAGGTTTGTCCGATGTAGGTTGGCCTTCCTTCCTTATCATTTCCACCGGGAATGGCATCATCAGGCACTGTACCTTCGTAATTCTGCCAGCAGTAATCTAGCAGAATATGAAGGAAATCTTGGTTTTAGTTTCTCGTAATCTCACCATCCAACGAAACATTTGCGTTGGTACCACAAACAAGGGCGATTAAACAGGGTGAGATCAAATGAAGAGAGTTCATTATGGTTTATTGATTTGGTTATATGGAGCATATAACAGAGAACAATTTGAGCAAGTATTGCAATAACCCTATACAGGGCGATCCTCCAGTGGGTATTTAGCAAAGAAACTGTTTCTAATCGGTGATCTTCCATGAGAGGTTAGCGAGAAAGCACATCCTATATATAAGGAAAAAAGGTAAGCTTATCTTGTTGATGTTTGTTTATCAGAAATCTTTTGACATAATTATGATCTGACAAATCGCAAATCATTTTGTGATAGGACCGAACAAAATTACCAAATGGTTTGCGATCTTCTTTATTTAGTTAATACAAAGGCTACATTAAATTTTGATTAATCCCTAAAGTTAATATTAAAAAGTCTTTTCACCACATTCAGTTTTATGCGTGTATTTTGTATGGATAAGCTTAAGGCATTGTTTGGGATTGTAAGTACTTGGGAATCCTCTTTTACGTAATGCGCTTTACCATCTTCATCGTGAGCAAACCAGTCTGCTAGAAATGTTCAGGCAATTTCGTTGTCTTTCTGTTTAGTTCTGCCTATCAGATGGGGATACCCATTGAAATGACCTCCTAACATTAGACATTTGTGTGCTAAAAATTTAACCTTCGTCGTGTTAGTATCAAACCATTCGTAGTCCTCAGGGTTATGGGCGCATGATACCTACCTTCCTACCTATCTACAAAAGCTGTTAGGATTTTATGTTAAAAGAATTCAAAATTAAGTCGTAACCAGCTGGTGGCTAGTGATGAACAAAACCGAGACTTAATAATCCCCGCAGCTTTCTTATTTTTAAAAGCATTTAAATAAAATGGTCCATTTCTGGTTTTCATCCATAAATTTTCTTACGCTTCTAATTTCACCCACAGAAACTCATTTAATCTTGTGAAAAAATACATAAAAGTCAATGATCGGCATTTGTTCTTTATTAAAGGTATTTGATAATTAAAAACTCTGGTACAAGAACAAGTTTCATTCGGCATTTATCCCTTAGAAAATAGATATTATTTTAAGAAGAAGCAATAGCATTAACGTGGCAAAACGGAACATATGTGTATTTTACCAACATTTTATCGAGTCGCAGGCAGCTGGTGCTCAGTGACGAATAGAGCCGAGACTCAGTAATCGCTGTAGCTATTGTATCTTTAACTGCGTTGAAATAAAATAGTCTCTCTGATCATTTATCAATAGATTTTGTTACACTTCTGAGTACGCCCACAGAAACTGATTTAATTATATGAAAAAATACATAAAGATCAACGATCAGAATTTATTGTTTATTAAAGATATTTGACAATATTCAAAATTGAAACATAAGAACGAATTTCTAACGATAGCTGTCCTTTAGAAAGCTGATAATATTATTTTCAAGATAAGCAATAAGTAACATAACATGGCGAATCAATACATACAGTAGCCACATTTTACTGAGCTATGAATAGCCAACACTTAGCAAACGAGGAAAGCCGTGATTCAGTAATTATTCATCCCAGCCATAACTATTATTTGTAAACGTTTGTTAAGGTACAGTGTAGGTTTTGGTTACAATTGGCAAAGAAACTCCTGTTTCTGGCTCAGTAAAACGTAACTACAGTGTCCAACAAGCAACAACTTAAATAACTTTAAACTTAAAAAAACTAATTCAAATAGACATTATAGATTTTACAGTTTCGGTTATAAGTTGATATCCGCGGACAGGGATTGTACGTTAAAACCTGAAAAATCTGTTCATCTGAAGTAATATAATGAGCTTCGTCGTGTGATACGTAAGCAAAGCCTTCTTCGTTTTGCGTACGAAAAATTTTACCCACAGCTGTTCGTTCTGGCAGTACGATTCGTCCAATAAGGTAAGGATATCCGGAATATTCTCCACATGGTATTAAATGCTTATGAGTTAAAAACCGATTATTTGATATGTTTGTGTTGATCCATTCGTAGCGTTCTGGGTTACGGACACACAGAATCTGAAAGGAATTGTTTCTCCATCTCAGTTAATTTCTAATTATTTTAGGAGTTAATGACAAAGCATGTTGCTAAACATTTTGGAACTAATGGACATAATAAGAAAACCTGAGATTAAATTAGAAACGAATTAATAAATAAGTTATGGGATTTGAATGTAGGTGGTTGCGTTTTCATTTTGACAAGATTTTATAACAAGCGCGAAGCACGTAAGTCATCCTTTATCCAAATAGATTTATTTATTTAGTACGCTAAATCTAAGCTCATCGGTGCCAGTGACATCAACGCACGTCGACAACTACGGTTATTTAGCAATACCCAACTATAATTTTACCGATGATCCAGATAGATATCCAAAAAAATTACCTGGAAGTCTGATCTTGCCCTCTGTGATTCTTTTCTCATTGTGTAGATTAAGTATTGATATCCCGGAAATATTTCGCCTGGCAAAATGATTTCATCATCTTCACGAAACTTCCCAATGTAAGTAGTGTCTCCAAGGCGGTCAGTCCCTCCTGGTAGAGCATCCTCTGGGGTTTCACCGATATACGGTTTCCAATAATAATCTAAATAATAAAAATGCATTGAAATGTATTTTATAACAATTCCTAAGAGAAAGTAAAGCTAAAGTACAAGTTTAAACTTGGTAAGTAGAAAGGTAATTTATACACAAACATTTTATATTTTTATTCAGTAAATATTTTTTTGTGCCCTCAAAGGTACATACAATCCTAGTTGGAATTACTATGTGCTCATGGATCTACTTTTAGTATTTTGTATAAAATAAATCACAAATTAAACCATGATAACAATAAGGTGACTTACCTTGTTCTTCTTGATTTAATTTCATTTTTATTAGGTTTTTTAACACTATTGATTTAACCTTCTTCGTGGTAGATGTTAACTAACTGCAGCAAGTTACGTATTCGAATGTGCTTAGACTAAATAGAATAGATAAGATTCAATATTCTGTATCGCTTATTATGATAAGCCTTATTTTATCAAATGCTTGTTCCATTGTTTAATTGTAATAATAGCTACATAAGTTTGCAAATAAATTTTATACCGTTCTTTTGCACTTCTCGTTTTCCTGTTTTTAATAAAGTGAAACATTTTAAAAACAGTTTTTTGGCCCAAAAAGCTAAATTAGCAAAAATGTCCCACAAAACTCCGTAACAAAGTTTTATACATCCTTGTGTTGAGTGTTTTCGTCAAATATGGTTATTCCCCCTACTACTTCATTTATTTTTACAGAAAAGAATTTTGGTGCCACGTGCAAAATGCACTGAATAATTATTCTTTCTTATAAACATTTATAAACTTACTTTTTTGCTTCTTATTTATTTGAACCAAAAAATTTTAATTAAAATTCAGTACAAACGCAAAATATCGATTATATTAGACTAATCTATTAGATTAAACTAATCGATTAGATTAGATTAGAGATTAGACCTTTATTCACCGAAAACTACAAAGTCATGGTTTTGTCTTAAAAAATAATGAATGTAAAATCTTATTATAAGGATTGATCTAGAACTACAAAAGAGTATAATATTTTTTAAATAATTAAAATTGAAAAAAATTGATTTTAAAAGCTGGGTTTTTTTTGACAAACACATTTAATTAAGAGATGCACATCCAGTTTAGATTAAACTTGTAAATACAAAATTTAAAAGTTTACTGATTAATTAATAGGCAGCTTATCTGGAGTTAAAATTTGATTTAAATATTCTTCAATAGAGGCATTCTTTTACCAGATACTTAAAAATTACTTTCTTAAAAGTTTTTATGTTCAGATTTTTTATGGTTGATGGAATAATCAAGGGGCCATAGTAGTTTGTACTGTATCTACGATGTTCTAAACGTAAAAAATTCAATGTTATGTCACTCGATGATCTAGTATTAGCCAAAAAAAGTGTAATGTTCCATTTAAAAATAAACAATTGAAAATCGCTACTTTGACATTTGACAATCAACAATATGACTACACCAGGTTGTGAAGCACCCTTCGAAACATACGGATACCAAAAATGGTTAACAATATCTTAATAATAAACTCATTAAAGAAAATTCACAGATTTCGCAATCCTTGCAACCATCGGATACATTGGAAATGATAATGCCATATGTAATACATAAAACATATAAACTTACCTCAGTTACGACTTCGACATTGTGGAACTATCACACCTCTGAGAGTAAATTAAAAAGTGGCCTTTTAATGTGTCAAATCTAGTTATTAAAGCAACATTTTAACGTGAAGGGTGGATAAAGTGTTGCTATAAACATTGTATCCACACTATCATGGTGCTTTTAAATTAGGTTGCTAGCTATTGTTTCATAAAGAGAATTTATCCGCTCAAGTACATTAGCTCACTCGGCTGCGCCTCGTGAGCTAAACTTTTCCTTTCCTGGATAACATTTTTCTTTATTCACTCACGGAACGCCGAGTGAGCTATATTCTTAAATAGTGGCGGTGTGGCCTCTTTAATTCCTGTAGAAAGAAATATTACACTTTTATGACCTAAAATATCCTAAGGCGCCTTCAAGACATATTGCTCCCTCCGCCTCCCAAAGATAGGTACGCCACTGGTACCATAAATAGCGATTAAACTAAATAAATAAAAGATAATACATATTCAATCAGTTTGTACCTGTTTGTAATACGAATACGACTATGCGTATTTCCTTACACTTGTAGCAGTTGTCTATTCTTCTTACGCAGTTGTATTAGTTTATTACGAATGTTTGGTGATCTCATACCAAACATTATTGTTGGATCGGATGTCGAAGTGCTGAACGGCACGAAAAGAAGGACATTAATAATTTGATTGTTGAGCGGTCGAGTTCGAATGAGCTTTTATACTAAATCTTTTATACTAAGGTTGCTTTGTTTTTGTGAATTAAAGACTTTGGCACTGAAACGATCGAAGCAACTTTCCCACATTCAAACTTTTCGTGTCGTCTTCTATTGTTTACGTTGGAATATTTTCGTCCACATTTCGAACATTTGAACGCGTCACATCCTTTTTAAACGACACCAAAAATTCATCTAAAACACACAATAAACATACGGTATCTGCCTATTTTAATTACTCGTGAATGCCGTCATCAATGCGGTGCGTATGTAGACTCAACAAAACGTGCTTTTCTTAGAAACTCAATTGTTACATATTTGGTTATTCAAAACACATTAAGACCGCTTAATGTTTGTTATTCTGATATCATCGGGTTGATCCAACCGCTTTGATGTGCCGATGTCGCAAAATCTACTAAAAATCTCGTAACTCTGTTCAATATGCGAGCGCATAAACATTTCCAATGTTAAAAGTCGTATAGCTTGACTCAGCCTGTAGACTGTAATCTAGGTATAGCATTAATATGCACTTAAAAATGCTGAAATATGCATGCACTTATGCACTATAAAAACGTGAAATATGCACTTAAAAATCGTGAAATATGCACTTAAAAATCGTGAAATATGCGTTTATTATAAATTTTTAATTAATATATGCACTTTTGATGTCGAGCCGTGTTGAGATGTTGTGTAACTTGAAAGCGTTTTGTTGCATTTACTTTATCGTCGCACACTGTACATACAACACCTTATCTGAATCGTTCTGAACTGCCTTATTTGAAAGATTAGTAATCAAAGGTTCAGGTAAATTTGTCTATGAACAGTAAGTTGTCAAAGGGTCTTTGGAATTTCCTAATACCTATTTATCGTAATACCGCAGGGTGTAAGTATTTAAATTTTAGTTGAAACTTTTTCTTTCTTAGAAAATATTAACACAGATGGTTAAAGCAATATAGTATTTTATCGCCAACCGTCAGTAGAGTCATGCATTACCATTAGTGGAGTAACATTAGGCAAAAATAGGGCGTTATCTCGGAACACATCAAAACTACTCCGATTTGAATGATTTTTTTTAAAACCTCGTAAATATAAAACATTACAACCTTTATAGGTTAAAAGTTGACGCTCATTTTTCATTAATAGATTTATTAATTTTATACAGGGTGCTCCATAAGTAATGGGACACACACCAATAATAGATTCCTTACGCTAAAATATTACGATTTACCTAAGATTACCTTAGTCCAATAGTTAATGTTTAGGGAGATACAGGGTGTTAAAGTTGAAATTTGAGTTTTATTTTTTTGCTGTAATTTCAAAAATTTTTGAAATATTGATATGAAAATTGGGGAAACTACCTCCACAGAATTTTTAATTACAATTTAAATAACACCGCTACTAAAACCATGTGGTAGGACTATATTTGATCGAAGTGGTAGGATTATAAACTTCATTATACACCATAAACAATGATGGTTACCATGACACCGTGAATAATGTTTATTCAGCAGTGAAGTGCATAATGGATTGCATTATACTTAACTAAACACATGAATAATTGACAGATTATTGAGTAGTCGTGGACAAACACATTTTTATGGTCGTAGATATCCAGCTTTCCCACGATTATCCTCCTACCACATTTTACTTTTCTTATAACGTATGAAAATCCTTTGTTGTTTCCTCCTGCAATAACTGTCTTTTATTAACCAGGAATCTCACCTGAGTTGCATTGGTGTTGACCCATTCGTATTCGTCTGGTATGCGAGCACAGAGAATCTGAAATAATATTCACCTTAGTTAATAACTGCGAAATATATGAAAGTAACTACTTAAAAATTTGGGTCACTGCACTTGGTTCCTGCCTCTTTGATGTCTGCGAACACATTTTCATGGTCGTAGATGTTAAGCTTTCCCACAATTACCTTCATTTCACATTTTATTCTTTCTATAACGAAGGAAAACTCCTTGTTATTCCCTCCTGTAATTACATGCCTTTTATTAACTAGGAACCTCAGCTGAGTTGCGTTGGTGTTGACCAATTCGTATTCGTCTGGTGTACGAGTACAGAGAATGTATCTGAAATAATATTCACTTTAGTTTTACCTGTAAACTGCTTATCCTCTTTTCTGACAATCAGAAATTCAAGCTTGCTAGGACTATAAATAAGAAGGCTCTCACTCTTCATGGGTGCCCTTAAGGTAACAAAACTTGGAAGGGTAAGGCAAGGGTTTTCGTTTATTTGAGCTATGGATTTTATATTAAAGTGCCAAATTGGTATTGAGTGTGCGGTTTCCAACAAGAAAATTGAAAATGCGTGTATTAATGTGGCAGCAGATGAAAATCAGCTCCTAGCTGGATTCTTTCGTTTAATATTTGTCAACACCATGAGATAAAGAACAAATGGGGAAAAAAAACTTCCTAGATTGATACTACCAGTCGTTATTTTTTGTTTCTGGTACACTTCGTAGACCAATGTTTTATTTATCGAGTTTATTTCACGAGGTACCAGAATTGCTCCATCGTCACGAAAGGTTCGTCCGATGTACGTTGGTCTTACTTCCTTATCTTTTCCACCAGGCAGGCATCAGCAGGCACTATGCCTTCGTAATTTTTCCAGTAGTAATCTAGAAGAATATGAAAGAAGTCTTGGTTTTGGGTTTTCTTAAGCTCACCATCTACCTAGGGATCTTCTAACGAGGCATTGCGTTGGTACACTTACCACAAAAAAGGACCACTAAACACAACGATATCAAATGAGGAGAATTCATCATAGTTTACTAATTTGGTTATATGGAACATATAACAGAGATCAATTTATGAAAGTAATACGATAACCGCATACTAGGCGATGCTCTGCTGGGTATTAATCGAATAAATGGTTTCTAAATGGTGATCTTCCATCAGAGATTAGCGAGAAAGTACATCCTATATCTAAAGCAAAAGGGCAAGCTTACCTGTTAACGTTTGTTTATCGGAAATTTTTGACATAGTAAATTATGAGTTCACAAATAACAAATCATTCTGTAATGGGACTGAGCAAAATTCCCGAATGATTTGCGGTTTCCTTTATTTAGTTAGCACAAACACTACATTAAATTCTAAATATTATAAGTTCACACTCAGTTTTATATGCGTGTTTTTTATGGGTAAGCTCAAGACCTTATTTGGGATTGTAAAAAAGTACTTGGAAATTCGTTTTTACGTAATACGTTCAATTATCTTCATCGTAAGCAAACCAGTCGTCATCTCTGTCTGTTTGAATTTTTCCGACAATTTTGTTGCCTCCCTATTTAGCACTCCCTCTTAGATGGGGATATACATTGAAATATCTTCCAAAAATTAGATCTTTGTGGGTTAAACCCTAACCTTCGTCGTGTCAGTAGCAACCCATTCGCAGTCCTCATGGTTATGGGTGCTAAGTATCAACAAAAGCAACTGTTAAGATTTTGTGTTAGAGAATTAAGAATTTTACTTAGTAGTAGCGGGCTGGTGGTCAGTGGCGAACAAAGCCGAGACTCAATAATCGTCGCCGCTTTCTTATTCTTAAAAGCATTTAAATAAAATAGTCTGTTTCTGGTTAGTTATCTATAAATTTTGTTGCTCTTCTGATTACACCCACAAAAATCCATTTAATCATGATAAAAAATACATAAAAGTCAATGATCGGCGTTTGTTGTTTATTAAAGGTATTTGGCAATTAAAGACTGAGGCACAAGAACGAGTTTCTAACGGTACTTGTCCTTTAGAAACTGATATTATTTTATGAATGATCAATAGCATTAACGTGACAAACCAGTACATATTTTAGCAACATTTTACTGAGTCGTAACCAGCTGGTGCTCAGTGACGAATACAGACGAGACTCAGTAATCGCCGCAGCTTTTGTATCTTTAACTGCATTGATAATTGATTGATAATTGATCTATAAATTTTGTTACACTTTGTTACCCATTTAATAATCTGAACAATACAAAAACATTCAACAATCAGCATTTATTGTTTATTAAAAATGTTTAACAATTAAAAATTGAAGCATAAGCACGAGGTTCTGACAGTCTTTGTTCTTCAGAAAACTGCTAAATTGTATAAAGAGTAAGCAGTATAAAAACACATAGCAAAGTAGTGCATATTGTAGCCATATTTTACTGAGTGTATGCAAAGGTTTGTTTAGGTCGAGTTCATATTTGTTTCATTAGGAAATTAAGGTCTACCCGGATCCAATTGACAAAGAAACTCGCATTTCTGGCTCAGTAAAACGTGACCACAGGATTTAACAACTTAAATATTAAAATAACTTTAAACTTAAAGAATTAATTGATGTAGACGTTATAAATTCGATCACCGCAATCAGATTTTACAGTTTTGGTTAGAAACTTAGTTGAAGCCCGTGGGCATGCATTATACGTTAAAATCTGAAAAGACTGTTCATCTGAAGTGATGTAATGAGCTTTTTCGTGTGCTACGTAAGCAAAGCCTTCATCGCTTTGAATAGCAAAAATTTTACCCACAGCTGTTCGTCCTGGCAGTACGATTCGTCCAATAAGGTAAGGATATCCGAAATGTTCTCCACATGGTATTAAATGCTTATGAGTTAAAAACCGAGTATTTGTTATGTTTGTGTTGATCCATTCGTAGCGTTCTGGGTTACGGACACACAGAATCTGAAAGGAATTGTTACTCCATCTCAGTTAAAATCACTTCAGTTAGTTTCTAACTATTTTAGGATTCATTGATAAAGCAGGTTGCTAAAGATTTTCATTTTGACAAAATTTTGTAACAAGTACGAACCATTATTTTAGTAAAATAAATAATCCTTTATCCAAAAAGATTTATTTATTTATTGTGTGAAATCTAGACTCATTGGTGTCAGGCATATCAACGCAAGTCGACTACTACGGTTATTTAGCACTATCCAACTAGAAGTTTACAGATTATCTAGATAGATAATCAAAAAAATTACCTGGAAGTCTAATGTTGCCCACTGTGGTTCTTTTCTCATTGTGTAGATTAAGTATTGATTGGCCGGAAATATTTCGCCTGGCACAATGATTTCATCATCTTCACGAAACTTCCCAATGTAAGTAGTGTCTCCAAGGCGGTCAACGCCTCCTGGTAGAGCATCATCTGGGATTTCACCGATATACAGTTGCCAGTAATAATCTAAATAATAAAAAAGGAATGAAAGGTATTTTACAACAATTCATAAGAAAAAGTAAAGCTAAAGCACAAGCTTATACTTAGAAGGTAATTTATACACAAACATTTTATATATTTGTTCAACAAGTATTTTTTTGTACTCTCAAAGGTACATAAAATCCTTTGGTTTTTAATTATCCAACTCGTTGGAACTATTATGTGTTCATTGTTCATGGATCGATTTTTAGTATTTTGTGTAAAATAAATCACAATTGAAGCCATGATAACAATAAGGTGACTTACCTTGTTCTTCTTGATTTGATGATAAAACACCATCAATTTCGGGAACCGAAATAAGAATTAGCGCACAAAAAATTACATTCAGAAAATTCATTTCCAGTAAATTTTTTAACACTATTTATTTAACCTTCTCCGAGATAGGTGTAAACTACTTAACTGCAGCAAGTTATGTATCGGAATCTGCTTAGACTAAGTACGCAGAATAGATAACATTCATTATCATAATCTGTGTCGCTTACTACGCCAAGCGTTATTTTATCAAATGCTTGTTTCATTGTTTCATTGTAATAATAGCCAAGTTTGCAAATAAATTTTATCCCGCGAACATCTATTCTTTTGCACTTTCCGTTTACCGGTTTTTAATGAAGAGAAACATTTTGTCAAAAAAAGTGAATTAGCAAATTTTACCAACAAAGCTGTGCAACAAAGTTTTACACATCCACGTGTTATACATCCATCTGTTATACATCTGCTGACGGTTATTATGTTACCCCTAGTACTTCGTTTGTTTTTACACATAAGAATGTTGGCCTCATGTTCAAAATGCGCTGAAAGAATTCTTCTTCCTTATGAACATTTATAACCTTGTTTTTTTTGCTTTTTATTTATTTGAACCAAAAAATTGTAGATAATTAAAATTCAGTACAAGCATAAAATATAAACTAAGTTAAAGGGTAATGTAGGATTATTTAAACAATTTAATCATTATTCGATTTGCTTACTTATTCACTTTTACATTCATAACTGAAATATACGAAAGTACTTGAAAATTTGGATCATTACACTTGGTTCCTTCCTCTTTGACGAAGGTAAACACATTTTTATTTTTTTTTATCCTCATTCCACATTTTATTCTTCCTATTACGTATGGATAGCTTTTGTTGTTCCCTCCTGTAATAACGTGTATTTTATTAACCAGGAACCTCACCTGAGTTGCATTGGTGTTGACCCATGCGTATTCGTCTGGCGTGCGAGCACAGAGAATCTGAAATAATATTAACCTTAGTTTTGCCTGTAAGCTGCTTAACCCATTTTCTGTCAATCAAAGGATTTTTAAATAAGAAGGCCGCCACTCTTAGTAGGTACCTTCAAGATAACAAAAACTTTGGAAGGTATTAAATAGCAAGGGTTTTTGTTTATTTGGGCACACTTTCTTATATATTTTGTCTTGAAGTAGCAAAATTTCTGTTTAATGTGCAGTTGCTAACAGGAACAGATGATAATCAGCCCCCCTCACATTTGAAGAACTTAGTTCCCCATTAGGGTTTTGCTCACCTGCTGAAGAGTATCAACTGGCTACCTACGTTTACTAAAGCATGATTGTCCCGAAACCAAAAAAATATAAAGACCAGACAAGCATCATTTAATTTTAGCTAGCACCATGCGACGAAGCAGAAATGGGAAAAAAAGTGTTCCTACCTTGATGCCAGTAGTCGTTATTTGTTGTTTCTGGTACATTTCGTAGACCAAGGTTTTATTTATCGGATTTATTTCACCAGTTACCAGAATTTTTCCACGGTCATGAAAGGTTTGTCCGATGTAGGTTGGTCTTCCTTCCTTGTCATTTCCAGCAGGCAAGGCCTCATCCGGTACTGTACCTTCGTAATTATGCCAGTAGTAATCTAGAAGGAGATGAAGAAAATCTTGGATTTTGTTGGTTTCGTAATCTCACCATCTGCGTAGGGATCTTCCAACGAAGCATTTGCGTTGACACCACAAACAGCAGCGATTAAACAGAATGAGATCAAATGAGGAGAGTTCATCACGGTTTATTGATTTGGTTAAATGAAACATACAACGCGGAACAATTTGTGCAAGTATTGCAATAAACATATACAGGGCGATCCTCCGCTGCGTATTTAGCGAAAAACATGTTTGTCATCGGTGACCTTCCATATGAAGTTAGCGAGAAAGCACATGCTATATATATGGAAAAAAGACAAGCTTATCTTGTTGTTTTTTTTATCAGAAACCTTTGACATAATTATGATATAAGAAATCACAAATCCTTTTTCGATAGGATTGACCAAAATTACTAATTGGTTTGTGGCCTTCTTTATTTAGTTAACACAAAGACTACGTTAAATCCTGATTAATTCCCAATGTAAATATTATAGGTTTTTTCCTCACATTCAGTTTTATGCGTCTATTTTGTATGGGTAAGCTTAGGACATTGTTTAGGATTGTAAGTAAGTACCTACTTGGAAATTCTCTTTTACGTAATGCGCTTTGCCAGCTTCATCGTAAGCAAACTAATCGTCATCTCTGCCCATTAGAATTTATCCGACAATTTCGTTACCTTCCTGTTTAGTTCTACCTGTCAGATGTGGATAGATATCCACTGAAATGACCTCCTGAAATTAGGTGTTTGTAGGCTAAAAGTCTAACACAATCACTACCGCCCATATAAAAGGGAATCGTCTTCCACAGACCACGAATACCCGAGACCACGCGGCGCAAATATGAGCCATAGCTTCTGATAGACCAATAGTTAATAGGAATGCAGTTTCTGTAGACCGCCGAGAAATTACATAGGGACTACGCCTTTACCAGCGTCCCACATATTATGAGCCGTTGGTCTGTGTGAGAAAACCATATGGCTCATATATTAGTCGGCCGGTAGCCGGTAGTGAACGTGCTAACCTTCGAAGTGTCAGTATCAACGCAATCATAGCCCTCATGGTTACGGGCGCAAAGTATCTACAAAAGCAGCTGTTAAGATTTTATATTAAGGAAAATAGTCTATTTCTGATTATTTATCCACAAATGTTCTTACACTTCTGATTACATTCACAGAAATCCATTTACTTATACGAAAATTACTGAAAAAGTTAACAATCAGCATTTATTGTTAATTACAGATATTTCACATTTGAAAATTGAAGCACAAGTACGACTTTCTGACAATATTTGTTTTTTAAAAAGCCGTTAAATTGTTTTAAGGATAAGCAAAAGCATTTAACAACAACAGCGAAGCAGTACATACTGCAGCCACATTTTACTGAGCCATAATCAGCGGATGCTCGGTGAACGAATAAAGCGGGGACTCCGTAATCGTCCTAGCCTTCCTATTTCTAATTATTTGTCCCTAAATTTCCTTACGCTTCTGTTTACACATGTAGAAACCCATTTAATCATGTAAAAATATATAGAAACAACTAACGATCAACATTTATTGTATATTAAAGATGTTTGGCAATTAAAAATGGAAGCGTAAGTACGCGCTACCGGCAAGATTTGTCTTTTTGAAAGCTGCTAAAATTATTTTAAGAATAAGCAATACCATTAACATGGCGAAGCAATATATGATGAAGCCACATTTTGTTGAATCATAGCCAGCTGATGTCTAGTGAACGAACAAAACCGAGACTTAGTTATCACCGCAGCTTTCTTATTTTTAAACAAAATAACCCATTTTCTATTTATGCATAAATGTTCTTACACTTCTGACACGATTCATGGAAAAGGTTTAGTAATGTGAAAAATACAAAACAATTCAATCATCAACATTTATTTTTATTAAAAATGTTTAACAATAATTTAAAATTCAGGCATAAGCACAAGATTCTGATAATCTTTGTTCTTGAGAAAGCTGGTAAATTGTTTTAAGAGTAAGCAGTAGTATAACCAAACATAGCAAAGTAGTACACATGTTTTACTGAATGTAGCTAGATGATACCCAGTGAACGAGGAATGCAAACGTTTGTTAGGTTGAGTTTATATTTGTTTGTTTAGGAAATTAAGGGGTATCCGGATCCAATTGACAAATAAATTCACGTTTCTGGCTCAGGAAACGTGACTACAGTATGTATTTAACAACTTAAATAATTTTAAACTTAAAAAATTAATTGATGTAGACGTTATAAATTCGATCACCGCAATCAGATTTTACAGTTTTGGTTATAAACTTAGTTGATGCCCGTGTGCACGGATTGTACGTTAAAATCTGAAAAATCTGTTGATCTGATGTGATATAATGAGCGTTGTCATTTGTTACATAAGCAAACCCTTCTTCGCTTTGGGTAGCAAAAATTTTACCCACAGCTGTTCTCCCTAACAGAATTATTCGTCCAATAAGTTGGGGATATCCATGCACTTTTCCACCAGATATTAGATGTTTATGAGTTAAAAACCTATTATTTGTTATGTTTGTGTTGATCCATTCGTAGCGTTCTGGATTACGGACACACAGAATCTGAAAAGAATTGTTACTCCATCTCAGTTAGAAACTCTTCAGTTAGTTTCTAATTATTTTATGATTTATTGATAAAGTATGTTGCTAAAGATATTGGGGCTAATAGAAGTCATAAGGAAACCTGAGATTGAATTGAAAACGAATTAATAAATAAGTAATGGGATTTGAATATAGGTGGTTGTCGATTTCATTTTGACAAAATTTTGTACGAGTAACAAGTGTGAAGCATTATTTTGGTAAAATGAATCATCATTTATCCAAAAAGATTTATTTATTTAGTTTGTTAAATCCCGGCTCATCGGTGTCAGTGATATCATTTAGAACTACCAGATTAGAATTTTGCTGATTATCCAGAAATATATTCACAAAAATTACCTGGAAGTCTGACGTTGCCCGCTGTGGTGCTTTACTCAGTGTGTAGACTAAGTACTTATGTGCTGGAAATATCTCGCCCGACACAGTGATTTCATCATCTGCACGAAACTTCCCAATGTAAGTAGTTTTTCCAAGGCGGTCAATCCCTGCTGGTAGGGCATCCTCTGGGATTTCACCGATATAAGGCGTCCAATAATAATCTACATAATAAAAATGCATTGAACAAGTCCTAAGAGAAAGTAAGATTAAAGCACATGCTTAAATTTAATTTTTTAATTATTCATTTGGTTGGAATTAGTATGCACTCGTGGACATGTTTTTAGTATTTTATTATTTTATATGATATGATAAATTACAATAATTCAAACCATGATAATGATAAGGAGATTTACCTTGTTCTTCTTGATTTGAAGATAGAACATTATCAATTTTGGCAATAGAAATAACAAGCAGTACACAACTAATTACTTTTAGAAAATTCATTTCTGTTAGGGTTTTCAGTGAAAACCCTAGTTTTCAGTACTCTTTAAACTTCTTAGCGTTAGGTGTTAACTAACTGCAGCAGAATTGAACAATAAAAGATTCCACAAACCAACGTGAAGGTTTCGCAGCAACAACGGATATTTCGCGGCGATAAATTCCCAGCAATGTAAATACGCGATAGCTTGACCTGAGACTGCGATTTTGAAGCGTTTTATTCGTCTTCTATTTCATTTCACCCTTGAAGGCGTTTTTATCGCTACAGCATCTACTACACGAGTAGTTAATGATAATGGCAAAAGCGCAAAAATTAATAGAAATTGTTCGCAAGTATCCAACTTTGTACGATTTATCGCACGAAAATTATAAAAACATAAGATATTATTAGAAGAACAAAATGTAGTCTGAGATTCGGAAAGAATTCAATGAAAGTGGTAAGTGGTATATTGGGTTGAGGTAGATATACATTTTCTATGCTTTGACATTAGAATTACATTATTCTAGCACTCCTTTTGATGCTAGAATGGGCTTCACACACTTAGACGATTTTTGGTGATATCTTGTTTTCAGAAATTTTTGATACTGTATCAAATAATACAGAAAATGCCTAAGCAACCATTCATTGTTAGGCAACAAAAACGTCAAATAATATTGAACTACTGTCAACCGCCAACCAAAATCGCTATTACTATTTTATCAAAGTTTCTCCAACTGGAAATTTTCAAGTATTTTTATAAAAAGAAACGTGAATTAATAATGTAAATTTAAGCCGAAACAGAGAAAATAGTCGGATTCTCAACACATTTTCTTCGAAAACTTCCGTGTTAATAAACGCGTGAATTTCGTTATCGCGCGAAAGTTTTGTCGCTGCTACCGTTGCGAAAATTTCGCATTGGTCTGTGGGATCCTTAAAACTGTGTAAAAAATTTTTAAAATTTCAATCATTGCACTTGGTTCCCTCCTCTTTGACGAACGTAAACATATCTTTATTTATAGTTGTAGATGATAAGCTAGCCCACAATTATCCTTCTGCCACATTTTATTTTTCCTATAACATATGGAAATCCTTTGTTGTTCCCTCCTATAATTACTTTTATTAACCAGGAATTACACCCGAGTTGCGTTGGTCTTGATCCATTCGCATTCGTCTGGCGTGCGAGCATCGAGAATCTGAAATAACATTCACCTTAATTTTGCTTATAAGCTGCATAACCCATTTTCTATCACTCAGAGGATTTTCAGTAAGAAGGCTACCACACTTGACAGGTACCTTTAAGGTAACAAAACTTTGGAAGGTATTCACAGGCACATGGTTTTGTTTATTTGGGTACCTACGCTTTTTTCAATATTTTGTCTTTAAGTGGGTAGTTCTGTGATGAATACACACTATCTAAGAGGCCCAGATGATAATCAGCTCCTTACCTTCGAAGAACTTAGTACCCAGGGTTTCACTCACTGCTGAAGTGTATTATCTGGTTACGTAGGTTTGATGAACCATTGTTGTCCCGAAACCCAAAAATAAAAAGCCAGGCAAGTAAGTATGTAGGTTCTTTCATTCAATTCTTGTCAGCACCACGAGATGAAGAAAAAGTGAAAAAAAAGTTCCTCCAACCTTGATACCAACAGTCGTTATTTGTTGTTTCTGGTAGATTTCGTAAACCAAGGTTCTATCTATCGAGTTTTAGGTACCAGAATTGTTCCACGATTATGAAAGATTTGTCCGATGTAGATTGGTCTTCCTTCCTTGTCTCTTCCGCCAGGAAGGGCATCATCAGGCACTGTGCCTTCGTAATTTTGCCAGTAGTAATCTACAAGAAGATGACATACACATACAATCTGCCTAGGGATATACCAACGAAGCATTTGCGTTGGTACCACAAACTAAGGCGATTAAATAGAGCAAGATCAAATGATTAGAGTCCATCATGGTTTACTGATTCGATTATATGGAATATATAACAGAAAACAATTTGTGCAAGTATTGCAATAACCATTTACAGGACGATCCTCCAATGGGTATTTAGCGAAAAATCGGTGATCTTCAAGGAGAGGTTAGCGAGAAAGCACAACCTGTATATTCAGGAAAACAGGCAAACTTATCTTGTTAATGTTTATTTATCGGAAACCTTTAACATAATTATGATCTGATAAATCACAACTCGTTCTATGATGGGACTAAACAAAATTACCAAATAAGTTTGCGATAGTCTTTATTTAGCTAATACAAAGACTACATTATCTATCTTGATTAATTCCCAATGTAAATATTATAAGTGTTTTCACCACATTCAGCTTTATGCGTGAATTTTGTATGGGTAAGCTTACGACACTGTTTGGGATTGTAAGTAAGTACTTGGAAATTTCCTTTTATGTAATGCGCTGTACCAGCGTCATCGTAGGCAAACCAGTTGTCATCTCTGTCTATTAGAATTTTTCCGACAATTTCGCTGCCTTCCTGTTTATTAGTTTTTCCTATCAGTTGGGGATACCCATTGAAATGACCTCCTGAAATTAGATGCTTGTGGGTTAAAAATCTGACCTTCATCGCGTCAGTATCAACCCATTCGTAGTCCTCATGGTTATGGGCGCAAAGTATCTACAAAGCCAATTGTTAAGATATTATGTTAAGAAATTAAGAATGATACACCTCGATGTTCTTCGTCGTTGTCCATTGTTGTTTACTCATAGCATAAAACAAAGTTTTCTTATTTGGGTGAATTTCACCTGGAACTAAGGTTTCATAATCATAGTACGTCTGTCCAATGAAAGTGTCTACTCCATATTTATCTTTTCCGCCCGGCAATGCATCGTCTGGTATTTTACCCGTATATTCCTTCCAGTAGTAATCTGCAAATTTATATAATGGCATTTAATTTATAACAGTGATTTAAATACTAAAACTTACCTTGACCGTTATCAGGGGACGTAATTAACTGCTGGGTTTCGATAATCAGAAGTAAAAAAAGGAAATTTGGAAGAGTTTTCGTAAGTTTCATAGTAAAGAAGAGTTTCAATTAAGAACTGGAAGATTGTAACTTAAATCTAAGGCTTGGCTTTGGAAACTGATCGATTTTCTAGTAAAAATATAAAGATTGTTATAACCTTATAACTTTATCATTTTGGAATATTTAACGCTTATTATCTCATGTTATATTTGTAATTTTAAATTTAGTTTTCATCATTCAACACTTATCTATTGTTTGTAATTCTCGCACTTGGGAACTTTCTGTTCAGTTTATTATTTACTTTAAAACTATTTCTAGAAGTAATATATTTGTCTTGATAACTTGTTAAAGTCCACGGTATAACACGTTCTTATCAATAAGAAAAACGTATATAAACTCAAGTGAGAGAACATCCAAATTCATTCTATATCATTCTAAATTGTTCATTTCTAAGTCAGTCATTCTAAATACAAAGTCTTCAAAATGTGTTAAAATAGTAAACCATTAAAATTAAATTAAAAGGTAAACGAGTTTTCTTACAAGAACCAATTGTTCTACATAACAAGATTAATTAGTTTACTTCCAAGCAGCTTCTGATTAGGTTGACCTAGATAACTTCAGTTTTGATCTTTTTATCATCCCGACGCGACGGTAGTCTCTAATGCCATCGTTTGCAATTTCTGATGGTCTAGGTCTCTTTATAATTATTGTCGTTGAAGACTAATTTTGCAAGAGCTTAAGGGTTTTGGATGCTCTGATTTTGATGGTCCATTCTGTTACCTTGAATGAAGCCTTTTTCCAGGGACGATACAGCAAGGTAAAAACTGCAGTTAGAAACAAATAATGCAGCATCACACAAAAACTTCTGAAATTTGTTGTTAGAAGCAATTCTCAGAGTTTCAGTTGGATGGGCTTGAATCTTAGCGTTTGAAAAAATTCCCAGAGTTTCTGTTGAATGGGTCTTTGCTTCAAATCAACCATCTGCTTTTGATGTGACAACAGCGTTGTGGAAACAAAGTATGGTGCTGCATATAAGATTTGGAATCTGTACTAATTTTGAAATTCTATCTTATAATAGGTTTAAAGCTCTACCTGAAATAACCCTACAGTCACTGTTGATGTGACAAGACTGTTGCAAAAATGGGAAGGTAATTAGCAATCTTCCTTTTCGTACATCCGATAAAACATTAGATTTCGGTTTATTTGGTATCTTCAAAGCTTTCAAACCTACCCACTTTTTATTTACTGTAAATACTATTAAATTAAATTAAATGCTATTTATTGCAAGTTGTTTGGCCGATATACGTTGTTTTTAGAAATGTATCCCGAGAAAGTTCACCGGTGTATTCTCGCCAGTAATATTCTTGAACATTCAAATATTTACTATGTTTGATAAAAGGTGTATCATAATCGCACTCTGCTGCAATTCTGTTGAACGTGTATTTTCATTTTTTGACAAAAAATAAAGGAAAATCTTTGACAGAAATGAGGGGTGTCAAGTTATCAAACGAACTGACATAATTTGGTGTATGTTGTACGTGGTCGGAATATCAAACCTCTATTTTATATTATGAATATAAACAATACAATAAAAAAATAGTGTTAAGTGAAATGCTTTGCTTGTTGACAAAAATGAGAATTGACAGTTGTGTACGTTTCATGATACCTTCGATTTGTATCATACTTTTCAGGCGATGCAAATCGAAGGGAATCGATTTAAATCGCAAACACTGTGTTGAATGCGCTGACGTTTAAATGACAGCAATAGTTTGTAATCGATTATTGTGTTGAATACCTCTAAATTGCTATAAGGAAATCAAGGTTGAGTTTGAAAGTTCAAAATTTACCTGAGAAAAATAAAAGGTCGAGTTATATTTGGATAGATTATTACCTGAGGTAGAAAAATATGAAAACATTTATTGATAAAAAGATTTCACAACAAAAATTAGTAACATTTTTTTTAATGGTAAAAAATGCATATTTACTATCTACTCCCTTATAAGAGTATTAAATAAATCCTATGTTAATGTATGTAATTTGAATGGAGGAGTCACCCATCGGTGACGCTCCTGCCGATATTGGAGTACTTAGGCTTCTTCTCTCGGAACTAGGTCCCTAGGCCATTACCGGTTAAATCTTCTGATAGTTGTCGTGCAAGGTTGTTTTCGTGACTAGGTAGGTACTCTAGGTAGTGTGACATAATACCTGTTTGCGAATCTTTTTATTTCATCTGTGATATATGAAATTTGCAGATCGTGATGAAGAGTTAAGTTGGTTACGTACCAGGGAGCATCGACTATCATAGTAATATTAAAATTAAATTTGAAAACTGCGTCACCTGACTGCTCGATTAAATAAATGAAAAACCAAGTCGCCTAAAGGGTTTGCTTGATTTACGTAATTTAGAACAAGATAAAACAGGAAGAGAAATTTTTCACAGGAAGAGAAGCTTTGTCGCTGTCATAATTTGTTGATTGGTTCATTGCTTAGAATTTTAAGTTGTGATTGGCTGAAAATTCAAATTTGAACTATGAAGGTAATAATCGAGTTTATTTCACTCGGTGCCAGAATTGTTCCACGGTCATGAAAAGTTTGTCCGATGTAGGTTGGTCTTCCTTCCTTGTCTTTTCCACCAGGTAAGGCCCCATCAGGCACTGTACCTTCGTAATGTTGCCAGTAGTAATCTGGAAGAATATGAAGAAAATCTTGGTTTTGGTTTCTCGTAATCTCACCATCTGCGTAAGGATCTTCCAATGAAGAATTTGCGTTGGTACCACAAACAACAGCGATTAAACAGAATGAGATCAAATGAGGAGAGTTCATCACGGTTTATTGATTTGGTTAAATAAAACATACAACGCGGGGAAATTTGTGCAAGTATTGCAATAACCATATACAGGGCGATCCTTCGCTGGGTATTTGGCAAAAAACCTGTTTCTAATCGGTGACCTTCCATGAGAAGTTAGCGAGAAAGCACATGCTATATATACGGAAAAAAGACAAGCTTATCTTGTTGTTTTTTTTATCAGAAACCTTTGACATAATTATGATATAAGAAATCACAAATCCTTTATCGATAGGACTGACCAAAATTACTAATTGGTTTGTGGTCTTCTTTGTAAATATTATAGGTTTTTTCCTCACATTCAGTTTTATGCGTCTATTTTGTATGGGTAAGCTTAGGACATTGTTTAGGATTGTAAGTAAGTACCGATGTAGGTTGGTCTTCCTTCCTTGTCTTTTCCACCAGGTAAGGCCCCATCAGGCACTGTACCTTCGTAATGTTGCCAGTAGTAATCTGGAAGAATATGAAGAAAATCTTGGTTTTGGTTTCTCGTAATCTCACCATCTGCGTAAGGATCTTCCAATGAAGAATTTGCGTTGGTACCACAAACAAGGACGATTAAACAGAATGAGTTCAAATGAGAACAGTTCATCATTGTTTATTCATTTGGTTACATGGAACATATACTGCCTTCCAAAAAAAGTGCAACACCTCGAGGCCGTTGGCCGATTTTCATAAATTTTTCACAGAACACGTATTTCGACGATGCGAACATATGATTAAAATTTCAGATATCTAGGAGCCGTTTTCTTTTTGTTTTTTACCTTGGTAACAATACAACAAAACAAATTGTTTTGTGTTTTTCTTGGTTGTTATCTGCACGTTTTTGAAAATAAGTACGATACAGTGAACTACAACAGTGTTAAAATGCCTAGAGTTCGTCAACCTCGACAGTACCATCATTTGACTGATTTCCAGAAAGGCCAGATTATTGCCCTAAAAAATCAAGGAAGTTCTTTTCGCGGAATTGGGAGACAAATCGGTTGTAATGCAGCGACTGTTATGCGATGGTGGCAAAGATGGAACGAGGAGGCCAATTATCGTCGACGAAATGGGTCTGGTCGTCCTAGAGCCTCCACTGTACGTGAAGATCAACGTCTTCGAGTAGTGGCTGTCAGCGACCGATTTACCTCAACACGAGCAGTGGGAAACGAGTGGGTTGCAGCAATAGCAATATCCGATCACAACAAGCACCGTCTATAGAAGAATTCGTTCTTTTGGGCTACGTTCGTACCTTCCTCTGTTAACTCTTCCCCTCACTTCTAATCACCGGGCCCGTAGACTGGAATGGTGCAATGAACGGAGGAACTGGGCTCAAGATTGGCAACGGGTGGTCTTTAGCGACGAGTCTCGCTTTTGTCTTTGGGCTCATGATGGCCGTTGGAGGGTGGGGTGTTTTCGTGGGGTGCGGCAAAATCCCAATTTTTTGCCGAGCGACTCACTGCCCGTATACCTAGGGTAATGGTTTGGGGAGCAATATGCCATGGAAGCAGGTCACCATTGGTATTCATTGAGGGCACTTTGACAGCTGCATCGTACATCGCGAGTGTGCTGGAGCTCGTTTGTCTTCCATACCTTCAAGGTCTCAACAACCCTATTTTCCAGCAGGACAATGCACGTCCTCATATGGTAAGGGCTTCAATGCAGTTCCTGGAAGATGCCAACGTTGACGTACTTCCATAGCCTGCTTGCTCTCCTGATTTGTCCCCTATCGAACATGTGTGGGATATGATGGGAAGAAAGGTGGGGCAACTACGCTATCCCCCTAACAACTTGGAAGATCTCCGCATGGCCTTGCAAGAGGCATGGAATGGCTTGTCATTATTTATTATTGATTTTTTCTTAAACTTTTAGTGTTACGGTTTTCAAAATCTAATCATTTGTTTGTATCGTTGAAACACATATTCTGTGAAAATTTGAATAAAATTGGTCCACGGCCTCAAGGTGTTGCACTTTTTTTGGAAGGCAGTATATAACAGACAGCAATTTGTGGAAGAATTGCAATAACCATATACAGGGTGATCTTCTACTGGGTATTTAGCTAAGAAAATTTCTAATCGGTGATCTTCCATGAGAGGTTAGCGCGAAAGCATATGCTATGTTATACCATACGGAAAAAGGCAAGCTTATCTTGTTGAAGTTTTTTTTTATCAGAAACCTTTCACATAATTGTGAATTGTGAATTGAGAAATCACAAATCATTTTTTGATAGTACTAAACAAAATTACGAAATGATTTGCGGTCTTCTTTATTTACTTAACACAAAGACTACATTAAATCCTGATCAATTTTGAATGTAAATATTATAAGTTTTTCCCCCAAATTCAGATTTATGCGTGTATCCTGTATGGGTAAGCTTAGGACATTGTTTGGGATTGTAAGTAAGTACTTGGAAATCAGATTTTACGTAATGCGCTTCACCAGCTTCAGCGTAAGCAAACCAGTCATCATCTCTGTCTATTAAAATTTTTCCGACAATTTCGTTGCCTTCCTGTTTAGTTCTGCCTATCAGTTGGGGATACCCTTTGAAATGACCTCCTGAAATTAGATGTTTGTGCGTTAAAAACCTAACCTTCGTCGTGTCAGTATCAACCCATTCGTAGTTCTGATGGTTACGGGCGCAAAGTATCTACAAAAGCAACTGCTAAGATTGTATGTTAAAGAATTAAGGATAATAATAATACTTTGATGTCTTTCTTTGTTGTCATTTGTTTTTTACTCATAGCATAAAACAAAGTTTCCATTTTTGGGTGAATTTCACCTGAAACTAAGGTTCCAGAATCATAGTACGTCTGGCCAATAAAGGTGCTTACTCCATATTTATCTTTTCCACCCGGCAATGCATCGTTTGGAATTTCACCCGTATAATCCTTCCAGTGGTAGTCTAAAATCGTATTTAACGTTATTTAATTTAAAATCTTAATTTTAATTCTAAATCTTACCTTGGCCGTCGTCGCCATCAGTGGACGTAATTATTTGCTGGGCTTCGACAATTACAAGTAGCAGAAGGAAACTTGGAACAGTTTTCATAGGTTTCATCATTTATGAAGAGTTTTAATTGAGAATTAGAAAATTACTTAAATCCAGGGCTTGGCTTTGTAAACTAATCGGTTTGCTTGTAAAAATATAAAGATTAATCAATTTATGTCCAAGCAGCTTCTGATTAGGTTGACCTAGATAACTTCAGCCTTGATCTTCTTATCATGCCGACTGTAATCTCTAATGATATCGTTTGCAACTTTTTATGGTTTAAGTTTCGAGTTAAGTCTTTATAATTGTCGTTTTGAAGGCTAATTTTGAAACAGCTTGTGGGTTTTGGACGCTCTGGTTTAGGGGGTCTTTTCTGTTACCTTTAATGAAGCCTTTTTCCATTGATGATGCAGCAAGGCAGAAAGAAATGGTTGTAATAACATTGTTATTCATGGATTAAGTTAGAGTACTGAATTAGTTTGGTATAGAGCTGACCACAGACTAGGCAGTTGCTTAATGGCCTTAATTGGAAGTCTTAATCGAAGTTTCCTAAGAACGGAACTTGGGAAAATATTGATTTAAAGCACCCCCAAACTATTTGGAAAGATTTGTTGCATGCTGTCTAACAACTCCCTGTTCTTAACCGTGGTACAAACTGTACAAAGGTATATAAAGGGCCTTATTTTGGCCAATGCTTCCTTCCCTAATTAAATTCATTCTGTTCATGAACGTTTATTGTCACAACAAGTTACATTAAAATAAAAAGAAGGTTAAATCAACAGATGAAATACCCAAGAAGTTAGAGTCCAACAAAAATATTTATGTTATACGGTAAACACTGAGTCGCATTATGATTATTCAACTGTCTAATCGTAAGTAATTCAAAATCTACCTTTTCAAATTCGTAACCGTCCGTTTTAAGAATATATACCAACCAGATGTAATCATCACCAGCCAAATAAGCTCGTCCTATCACATTTCTTTTGGTGTCAACCAGTGTTTTCCTGCCGATAAAATAAGGCCTATCTCGTACATTTCCACCCAAAACTAGATTAGTCTGTCCCAGCAGTGGTTTAGGTAAACTGTTAAACTTAACCCACTGGAGCGATACTGGATTACGTGCACATAAAATCTAAAACAAAGATTATAGTTTTTATTTGAATTCGGATTATGTAAGGTGCGATCAAAAAGTAAAGGTTTCTTGATTTCTTCGCAGATTTCAAAAAAAATTTTAAGTTCAAAGCCAGCAACAAATTTAAGATCCTAAAACAGTGCTGATTCAAACTTTCACAAGACATTGAAACTTTTGAAATCCAATAATACGATTCAAAGTTTAGTCAAAACCAAAAATTTAATCCAGTCCTCGGCAATATTCCTGTAACAAAAACCCAGTTTGAGTTTAACAACAATCCTTGAAATTTACATATAGCCTTTGAACAATTAAAATTCGAAGATACAATATTTTGATCCAGTTTTTAAAATTTTGTAACAGAAACATTCAATCTGGATTTCACAAGAAGAATTGAAATTTACAGTTTTCCATTGAAAATTGTATTAGAGGTGGAATTCCAAGATTCAAAACTTGGATTCATCTCTTGAAAGTCAAATTTTTGGGATTTGAATATATTTAGCACAAGTACCTACAATTTGGATCTATCAACAATCATTGCAATTTACATTTGCTCTTGTAAATTGAATTAGAATTGGAATTCGAAGATTTAACATTTGGATTCAGTTTTTGAAAGCCAAATTTTAAGGTTTTGAATATCTTGTAGCAAAAATCCTACCTGAATTTAACAACAGTTATTTATATCTACATCGTGTTTGAAAGCTTGAATTGGAATTCGAAGATTTAAAATTTTGAGCAATTTTTTGAAAGCCAAATTTTAAGGATTAAATATCCTGATGCAAAAATCCAATTTGGATTTCACAACATAGAATTGCATTCGAAGTTTCAAAATTTGGATTCGGTTTCTGAAAACAAAATTTTAAGGATTTAAATTTCGTGTTGGAAAAATCCAATTTGGATTTAACAACAATTATTGAAATCTACATTTTGTCTTTGTAGATTGCATTAGAATTGCATTCGAAGTTTCAAAATTTGGATTCGGTTTTTGAAAACCAAATTTTAAGGATTTAAATTTTGTGTTACAAAATTCAATTTGGATTTAATAACAATAATTACTAAAATCTACATTTTGCCTTTGTAGACATGACATTCGAAGATTCAAAATTTGGATTCGGTTTTTGAGAGCCGAATTTTAGGGAGTAGGTATCCCACAACAAAAATACAATTTTACGGATTTTAATATTTTTTAGCAAAAATTCATTGGAATTACATTTTGTCTTTCTAGCTTAAATTATAATTTTAGGATTTAAAGTTTGGTACCAATTTTTGAAGCTACATTTAAGATTTGCATATTCTGTAGCAAATATCCAATTTGGTTTCACCCACAATCATTGAAATTTAAGTTTTGCTTTTGAAAACTCTATTAGAATTGGAATTCGAAGATTCTGACTTTTGATTCAGTTTTCGAACGCCAAATTTGAAACAACTGCATATTTTGTAGCAAACATCTAATTTAATAACAATCATTGAAACTTACATTTTGCCTTTGAAAATTGAATTATAATTGGAACTTGAGGGTTCAAAATTTGGTTTAAATTTTTAAAAACCAAAATTTAAGGATTAAATGCCCTACAACATAAATTCTATTTGGATTTAACATACATAAATCATTGAAATTTACATTTCGCTTTTCTAGATGGAATTAAAATTGAAATTCGAAGATTTAAAAGTTGGTTTCAATTTTTGAAAACCAAATTAAATAGCTGAATGCAACAGCAACAAACATCCGATTTGGATTGAACAACAATTATTGAAATGTACATGTTACCATTGAAGATTGAATTAGAATTGGAATTCGAAGATTTAAAATGTGAATTCATCCTTTAAAAGGTAAATTGTGAACATCCTATAGCAAAAATCCATCTTGGATGTAACCACAATCACTGACATCCGCATTTTGCTTTTGTATTGAATACAAATTGGAATTCGAATATTGTGGTCCATCAACAAACAATTTGTGCTAAGCGACCATTGTGATGCACTAATAATTAAACGTCGTATAAATAATCAAACATTTGCTAATACCAAATTATTTTTCAACAAACATTGGTCCTTCGAGCCGGATATAACATCTATTAGCACCAACAGACTTTCAAGGTGGCAAAGGATTCAACAACTAAATCAGCACTTCTGGAAGGGAAACAACTAAATGGTAGCAAACACCTAACAATCGTTTGGTTCTCAATTCCATCGTCGTCCTGAAGAATGAATTACCACCATTATAATGGTTATGAGGACGGATCTTTGAAGTTCATCCGGGAAAAGATGGGATTGTGCGTGCAGTTACAATGAAAACTAATCATGGAGCACTTAAAAGACTAGCAGTTAAAATTATTGGTGTCTTACCATCTTACCAATGGAAGGAACTGATAGCGATTAATTGAAATTTAGCATTATAGTATAATCCATAAACTCCGTTGTCCTACTTATTATTTTTAAATTAATTAGTTATTTTATTTTAACTGCAATTAACTCATATTTATTACGTAAGTGAAAGCTTATTGCACCTTTCAATGAGGGCCGGTGTGTTAAGTGTATGCTACTCCTCCACTCAACTAAGAGGGCGACGCAGTCATTCCTCGCACAGCGCATAAGTTTGCTTAGTTAGTATTTAACTGACTTTAAGCAAGACAAGTTGTTTTCTTTTTATATACTTTAACAAACCTAGCGACCATTGTGGTACATCAACAAACAATTTGTGCTGAGCGACCATTGCGGTTCATTAATAATTAAACATCTTATAAATAATGAAACATTTACTAATACCAAAAATAATTTGGTATTATCAACAAATACCTAATCCTATTTAGATTTAACAACAATTATTAATATTTATATTTTACTTTTGAAGATTAAAGTAAAATTGGAAATCAAAGATTCAAACTTTGTACAACAAATTAAGTTATATTCAGATGAGTGGTCGACAATTCGGGAATTTTCCATCATACTTAATAAGCTAACTTACTTTAAAGTTTTTTCTCGCAACATCTATAATGCCCTTCTCTACGTAGGTCAAGGTATTGAATTTAGGATTTATTTCACCTGGTACCCAATGGTTAGGATCGTTATCATATATAATATGCCCAATGTAAGTCGGGTTTCCTTCATCGTCTGTGCCTCCGGGTATCGCCTCTTCGGGAACTTTTCCATTGAAATCCCTCCAATAATAATCTACAAAGTGATTACTTAATTAATAAAATAACGTTTTAATTTGCAAAACTACAACAAAAAATTAGGTCTTACCTTTCTCTTGTCCGTTTAATTCAACCGCTAAATCCGCAAGGAGTGCACTTAAAATATAAAACAAAACTTGGGATTTACCGTACATTGTAGCAATTTCTCAATCTTGCTAGCCGTTATGAAACTTGCTGTTTGTAAAAGTTGTTTGACGGGATTCTACGTTCTGAAAACCTGGTCTGCTTTGCTGCTTCACAATTGTTTAAATAATGCAATAATCCGTCTAATAAAATTTATTAATCAGCCATTTTGTTTATTTGTAGCCGACTGAGCATCGTATATATAACCTACAACCTACATAATATAGGTATTAGATAAACCCAAGTATTTGTTCCTTATCTTCGAATGTAATGTTGACAGCTGCAATTAAAATAATATTAATAATCCGCAGTCCGTTTTATCGTAAATAAGATGCTGCTATTTTAGACGATTATGAACCGGTTAGTCATGTAGATTTATCTTTAATGGGATTTAGCCTTGCTACTGATTGAGAATAATGGAATTATAATTAGGAATAAAAAAAGAAGACCAAGAATTCGAGTTTTTATTTTATTTTTAATTACCGAAAAGGAAGTAGTAACGCTGTTGCTGCGAAAGCAGACGGTATTAAACAAGTAGTATCACATATTATATTGTTTACATTTCTTAATAAATGTCTTTAAACGTTTAAATTTTTGTTTGTAAATGTTTAAAGTTGTTAGTAATTTCATTAAAGCAAGTATACCGTTTTGTGTGTGATTGGTTTAAAATTAGATTTTAGATAAACTGGGCTCCTCTCTTTTTTGGTCTGAAAACACTGCTGTGAAAACGAATAAATTGAGTTCGTGTAATATTTACTCTTTTTGAAGACGACGATTTGTTATTTAACATTTTTTCTGATATTGGTTTAAAGTTGGTTATAAATAATCCAAAACTATCCCTTTATTATTTTATATTATTTATGATCTGGCAATACAGCTTCTTGGGGAAGCACGCAGTATTAACCATTTTTTTATTATTATTATTTAAACGCCTAATGACGCTTAATTGCATTACAACATACAACTAGTCTAACGATAAAGACTAACACAAGTAACCCAACTTTAATACAATCTTAAATCTAATCAGTTAGTGTCTCAGTGTTCATGCCAATGATTTTCATCACACGTGAATCATGATACCCGCACTATGCTCTGCTATGCACCCCACTCAGTCCACTGACTCAAAAGGTTTACGCCTCTTGAGTCGTCGCACCTTTCCAACCAGATCCAGCAGCGGGATTGCCTCAGTGTTGGTGTGATTATAAAGCCGGTCTTCGTGCTTCTTAGCAAATTGTCTAACCTCATCCGCACCATTTCCATCCCTATGTCTCGATGTAGATGACTATTTTTGACGGAGCACGGATCGTCTACTATACTCCTTAGCACCTTGTTTTGATAACGTTGTATAACTTGTATGTCGCTGTCGCTAGCACAGCTCCAAAGATGGCAGCCACATATTTAGACAGGTCTTAACATGTGCTTGTACAGCAGCACAAAGTTATCTTGTTGTGTGTTGACATAGCAGATCTTCTGCCCATCTGCCAATACATCTTCTTGAATTTGATGTTTAGTTCTTCTTTCTTTCTTTTATATGTTCCTTCCACCTCAGCCTAGCTTGCAACTTATTTCTCTCCATGCTTCGCATGTCGGGAAATAATACTGCTCGGCTGAGAAAAATGTCTTCTCTACCTTGGTATATAATATTGTAACGTAGTGATTTGGGGCTGTATAATATAATAAGTCAAATAAAATAAGTTAATTAAATAGTGATGGTAGAGGCTTTGACTCACTCCGTTACTTGGTGTTTGCTTAGCTGTACAGGGTGGCCCATTTTCGATGTTTTTAAATGGGAAGTATCCTTAATACCGGAGATAGACAAAAACTGATGTCGGAGTCCAGGGCTCTTTTTTGATGCAGGTTCAAATCTCGCAAACAAAATTCCGCTATCTTTTGTTATTTTTTAGTTACAGCCCAAATTTCAAAATTTGGCCATATCGAAAACTTCAAATAACTCTCTTGGTTTTGAAGATATCCAAAAACGGTAAAAATATTCTAGAGGCACTTTTTCAAGTAGAATACGATAGTCAATTCAGACATCTTCTAATTTTCATGTTTTAAGAATTATGACATAAAGTTGGTATTTTTTAAATATAAGTCGTAGTTGGCCATGATACTATTAAATTGCATATTTTTTCTGCTTTCCGAAAATATATAGTTTATAGGTGTTAAATGCAGTAACAATAACTATTTTGAACAAAATCAGATTATATTACGTTGTTAGCAATTAGTAGGCCATGGTTCCTGATAGCAAAACAAAACGTAATAGAGCGGTTGCATGTGACTTCATTAGGCCATCAGCTGAACACTTGTAGGGTAAACAAAGGGTAGATTTGTATGCACCGGTATACTAATTTTACCAAAAAGGAAATATTACATATTACAATATCAAGCCGAATAAAGATGTGTTTAACCAGACGAGGGCTGGTTTAGCCCACATAATTGTCAGTTTCTTAAAATTTTCCCCGCGTTCAGTTTATACGAACGTAATTGAAAATTTTATCGTAAATTAAAAAGAGTATTAGGGAACGTGATATTTCCCAGAGAAAGCAGTTAGAGAAAAGCTCTGGAAAACAAGAAACTAAAAATTTTGCCAGGTTATACGTAGAAACTTGTAAAATCTCCATATATCAAGATAATTAAAAACTGTTAAAGATAACGCGAGATTTTCTACAAAATATTAAATTAATTATTTAGTTTTGTTAACTTTCAAAATTGTCGTTCATTTTCAGTCGGGCGCGTTATTGTGTGCCTGGTGACGTCACATGCATCCGCTCTATTACTTTTTGTTTTGCTATCATGAACCATGGCCTACTAATTGCTAACAACATCATGTAATCTGATTTTGTTCAAAAAAGGTATTGCTACTGCATTTTACCCCTATAAACTATATATTTTCGGAAAGCAGAAAAAATATGCAATTTAATGGTATTATGGCCAACTACGACTTATATTTAAAAAATACCAACTTTATGTCATAATTCTTAAAACATGAAAATTAGAAGATATCTGAATTAACTATCGTATTCTACTTGAAAAAGTGCATATAGAATGTTTTTACCGTTTTTGGATATCTTTAAAACCAAGGGAGTTATTTGAAGTTTTCGAAATGGCTAAATTTTGAATTTTGGGCTATAACTAAAAAATAACAAAAGATAGTGGAATTTTGTTTTCGGGACTTGAACCTGCATCAAAAAAGAGCCCTAGACGCCGACATCAGTTTTTGCCTATCTCCGATATTAAGGGTACTTCCCATTTAAAAACATCGAAAATGGGCCACCCTGTACAAGAGGCTCTAATTCAAAGTCAAATTCAGCTAACAATCATGTATTTCCTATACGTGCTTTTAGGTTTACAAGACAATATAAATGTTTCTAAGTCCCAGTTCAAAGTACATCGATATAAATTCTTACAAGTCCGAATGCAAAATGCACAAATATAAATTATTCTAAGTTCTGATTATACTAAAAAGTTATACAAAATCCTACTAAGTCTCAATCACATTTAAAACGGCTAAGTACATGAAATGAATTTAAACAGTTTACACAATAGTATATTATACACGACGCTATAATGTAAGCTATTATTACCGAGGATAATGTTCGCAACTTTGCAACTATCCGAGGTAATAGTAGCCATTATAGCGAGTAGTATACTATACTTTATCCACGAACACAAATACGAAGAATTTTTAATTAAAATTTATCGACGACTTGTCAATAATCTGTCAATTATGATTAGAAACATAACCTATTTCAATGACAACATAACCTATTTCCTTCATTATACACCATAGACAATGATGTTACCATGACACCTTGAATGATCATTATACACTGCTGGCAGTGTATAATGGATAGCATTATGAGTGACCAAACACATGAATAATTGACAGATTATTAAGTAGTCGTGGATAAAACAAATTTATCTAAAGCAACAATAAGTTCAGTGATTTGAGTTTGAGCTCTGGCATTATAACGTGCGATCAAAAATTAAAGTACCACAGATAGGGATGCGTTTGTTGGGTTTCACAACGTCTCGTATGCGCTGTTGAAATTGGCGAGTTAATGCACTGAGGTTATAACAACCCAAATGATGGATTATCAGCAGCAAATTGACAGATCAAACTGTGTAGAAAACGTTCAAAAATTCAAAATTTAGGCTGTTCCTGGAGTATATCCTAAATATATCCTAACACCTGTATGTCCTGTATCTATCATTTGTCATTTCGAAAGTGAGGTTAGAACCAAACTAAATGAGGTTTACCTCCGAGCAAACCACGGAATTCACCGGTTAAATTGCATAAAATTAGAACTTACTTTAAAATTCCTTTTGGTAACTTCAAGAATACTCCTTTCAACATAGGTGAGGGTATTTAATTCGGCATCAATTTCACCTGCTACCCAGTGATTGGGATCGTTCTCGAAGATAATTTTCCCAATGTAAGTTGGGTTTCCCTCGGCGTCTGTTCCTCCTGGCATCGCCTCTTCGGGGACTTTTCCATTGTAGTCTACCCAGTAATAATCTAGGGAGAATTATTTATTTAGTGCGTAAAACTAACATCAAGTTTAAGTTATGGGAATCTGTTTAGAGCTTACCAGTTTCTTGTGCGTTTAACACAGCCACTACATTTGCAAAAATTGCTGCAACGGATACAACTTGAATTTTGTTAAACATTTTAACTTAATTTGGTTATTCTTTGCTAAACTTGCTGTACACGTTTCATTTGTTTTCACTAGTATTTAAACGTTCAAAATAATTGGCACAATCTACTCAAACCACTCGTATGTTTAGTTGTTTATAGATTTACAGCCGATTTAACATCTTATAATATAATATAGGTTTAAATGACCCGTAAGTTTGTTTCTTATCTATTCGAAGTATTTTCTGTAACAGTTTAAACGAAAGTTATCTACAGGCCGCCGTTGGTTTGTTTTGAACAGAACCTCCGTTCTTTGTATTCGTGAACTGATCAAGATACTTTATTTGTGTTTACAGTGGCGTACCGTGGTCCTGGTTGAGAATAATAAAAGTTGTGGTTCTGAATAAACATTTTTATTTTAATAATCTCAATCTTGGCGGGCGTTCGAATTTTTTTTAATCTGCACCCTTGTCTTTGTAAACTAATTAAATTTTGGGTTTTGGGGTTTGGGTTTCATCCAAAAAATCCCTAAAAATTCTTCCAAAAGCTTAGTCTTTTAAATTAAAATTCATTTTTCACTTTTAACTTGCGATTAACTTTCAGCATGCTAGTTACTTCGAATTTCAGCTTTTAACAGTCTAAATATTACCAACAAAGCACTTGAAAATAATAAAAATAAAAGCAGACGGGCTTCGCAAGGCTATATCAATGGTTTTTGAGCTTTTTTTATGGTCATTTCATTTGAAAATGGCACAGAACACGTTTTTCCTGTTACCTTTCATCCATAAAAAGCTAAAAGTAGGAAAAGCCCTGAAGTTATGATGAACTCTATGGAGATTCCTAGTGCACTTATGATACCATCAGTATGACAACATAAACCCTCGTTTTTCTTACCTTATTTGACACCTTTTCTTTTATTCCTTGGAGAAATCTGAATTGGAGATTTTACACCAAACTTCAATTTTTGTTAGTCTATTTTTTGTTTATTTATTTATTTATTTATTTATTTATTTATTTATTTATTTATTTATTTATTTATTTATTTATTTATTTATTTATTTATTTATTTATTTATTTATTTATTTATTTATTTATTTATTATTTATTCATGCAGTCATTTATTTATTACTTTGTCTGATTTTTTGTTCTTGAAATGTGTTGATTAAAAGAATTAGTAGTTTGTGTCATTTATGTGTTTATTTATTTATATATTCACTTATTCATTCAATTATTTATTACTTTGCTTATGCATTAACTTGTTCTGTTTGTTTATTTGCTGCGCCAGATTAGTTGATTTATTTGTGTATTTATTCATTTATTTATGTTTTTATTGGCTTTCTTGTTAATGTATTTCTCAATAATAATTTTAAATTCGATGTATCAAAGTGAATTAATTGATTTAGTGCCTATTTTATACGCATTTCATGTTTGATCAACCAAGCCTTCGATCAAAATTACCTAAAATTTTAACAAAATTCTTCATTAATTCCTTTTGTTGCTTTTAAAAGAATAAAATAGTATTTCTCCGTTATAAAAAAAAAAATAAATTAATGCTGCCAGGACAACAAAGAAACAAGGCCTTCTGTGCATTATCCTTGTTTATTGTTAGGAAATGTGTTATGAAAGACCTTTGTATTATTCCAACAGGGGGTAATTTCCTTTTCTGGTCCTTTTGTTTTACTTCGAGCAGCAGTGAAAATTGTTAGCATAACAATGCACAGACGTGTTGTAGCATACTTTTAACGTTGAATATTCCTTGTATAGTCATACACCTTCCACTTAATTAAGGTATCCTTATACATACAATTTTCCTCCTGAGTTTCGTTAGAGGTTATAAATAAAATATTATTTTTGTATTTCTTGTAGGTACTTTGCTGAACTTTTAAATATTTTTATAAGGGTTGCGAACAGGTGCTTATGACTCATTTTTTTCCATTGTAAATATAAAACACCTAATTAAATACGTAATTTTAGTACCCTTAAATATTTAAACATATTTTCAGGAATTCTAAGGGTTGTTGAGTTAGCTTGGGGATTATTTGAGGGGTGTTTTCGGTATTCTTACTCGCGTGTAACATCAAGATGAAAGCTCCGAAAATAGAAACAAATTCCCTCAGAATCGATGTGGATATTCGGAAGGAAAATAGGGTTTTGCCTTCGTAAATAACAAAGCAGGGCTTGAATTATTGATAATTGGACACAAATTATTTTTACTAAGTTTGAAAAACCTAGAAATGAATGTTTCAATGCAACGGGAAACAACAGGATTGATGCGTGAGTTTCATTAATTGTTTTTTTGTTTCAGGTGGGTGGCTTTACTTGTCCTTACTGGCTGTGGGTCGTAAGTATAATCATGCTTTTTTCAATAATTTGTTTTCCCAACTTTTTAATTATTAAAGGCCTTCCTTTCATATTAAAAAAATTAAACCAAAACAGACAAGTTCTCTAAATCCGCACCATTTTATAACATCAAAAGTAAAAAGAGCAATAAATTACCTGAAAGTAAAAGAATAGCAGAGCCCTCTTCATTTATTTCCCTTGAAAAAGAAAGCACAATACACCTGCTATCTGCAAAACAAATTCAAAAGCACCGTCGTGCATTCTAAGCGAATTCCTTTTGCGTGTTAGAAAAACCGCGACGCATTTCGTTTGTCTCTACCGCATTATCCGTCTACTTTTTGGTCTTTTTCGGAATGCGTTTGCCTTAGTCTCAATCTCAGCGTAACGAAATAGACTCGAATCTTTCAGTTTGTGGCGATCCCATTCCAGATAAAAACGTTAAGCACGCACGATAAGAATCTGTCAATTCGCCAGTTTTATTTTCTACGACTTATACTTAATTTTGATTTTCGATTCCTTCTAGGAACTAAGATACTAAGAGAGCCCTTCTTGATTTATGTTGTAATTATTTTATTAATTTCTGCTCCAACTAAGTTTCAGAAGAAGATTTTGTAATCGAAAACTTCCAAAAAAAAGGGAGAATCAATTTTTTTCTAACAAATTAAGCCTATTAACACAGGAATAAATGTGTCTCTGGAGTATTATTGCCGTTAATACTTTACCAAAGGAAGGGCCTGAAACTGAAGGATGTGATGATTCTTATTGCTGGAAAACCTTCCAAATGGCTATCAATCACAGCCGTCACCTGCGCCTGTGAGTTTTGGTAAGAGGAGAGACTTAATAGTGATAGATTACCAAAAGCATTAATTGTTGTCTGCGTTTTATTAATTGTCTAAAGGCTGGGAACTAATTCTGTTACAATTTAAACGGGTAATATTTTTTTTCATTTGGTGTTTTACCCATTATCCGCATTTTTTCGTTTTTGCCTGTTCGGTTTAAGCTTGCACGTGACGTCAGCAACAATATTGTCAACGAGGTGTCAAGGATTGATTTTATAGGTTAATCAAACACAGCTCGTGATAGTTTATAACCCAACGATTTTTTTTGAGAAATGAAACCAAAGTTTTTATTGATGTCATATATCCAATTTACCATTCTTTAGGTATCACGTTTTCTGTTATACATTTATGAACCAGTTTTGTTATATCTCCTGCCCCTCCTAACTTGCTTGATATAGCTTCTATGCTCTCCACTTGTAGCTCGATAGGTTCCCCTGCATAGTAATGTCTGTACTTTCTTCCGTTATAAATTATGTTCGATTTTCTACTGATAACTTCTTGCAATATTCTTTCCAAGATTTTCCAGATGTTGGCTGAATTGCTGATTTTCTATTATCTTTTCTTATGCTATCGATAAATTTCCAAGCCGCTGTGTGCTAATGTCCTCCAATCAGTATTTTCTGTCTCCTCTGGAACTAGGTTTCTCACTTTAGTTCTTCTTTTTACATAATCTTCTCCATCGTTAATCAGTTTAGTATTTAGCCATTTGAGACATGCATCCTTCTTGTTTTTTACTTCTGATTCACTTTCTTCCTTCCTTTACTTGCTTTTTTCGTACTCTCCATATTTTCATTTGTAGCCTCATGAAGGGAGTTCTTAGTATGCTCATACAGTTGTTCTATATCCTCATATTGGTTGTTTATATAAAAAACTTTCTAAATTGTATTCGCGTATTTCCATTGTTTCCTGCTTCGATTGTCCTTGTTGAATAGGAAATACATTTTCGCTATAATTGATTTGAGTCTCCTGGTTGGGTGTGCCCAAGTGTACTTATCTATGAATATGTTTATGTTGGAAGAAACAATTTGTTATTTTCAAATTATTGTGTACACATAAGTCTATTCGTTTATTTCCGTTTCGGCGAAAATAGATAAATCTTACATTTAACAAACAAACACTATACAATAACACGTTTCTCTCCAGTTGCAGGACCTGCACGACAAGAAAAAACACGTTAGTTTTTCATCAGTTCATACACTTACAATCTCAAGCCTAACAAGCAAACTTTTTTTAGCGAAATAAATAAAAAAATAAGAAGTCGTTTTGCATGCTACAATAAAATCCAGTAAGGAACCTTATGAACGTGGTAAATTGGGCAAGATAAGCTTTTAAATGAAAGGATCTGGAATTAAACCCAAAATCCCATTTGTTAGGCAAATAAATCGGTTTAAACTGTGTTAAATCTGTTTTGTACTTCTGCGTTTTGTGGGCCAAAGCGGAAGTTATTTACTCTTATCTTAAAAACTTGCCCATCACTTTTAATCTTGTATTTCTGTGAGAAACCTTTTTTGCACTTGTAAAACCATTATTTTCTGCAAGTTTTAGGCTGAGTGAAGTGTAAAGTTCAATCAACGAATAGTTTTAATAAATGGAAATGTAATTTAATCTTTGTGCTTTAGTTTATTATTTAAACGATGTGAACTTGGTGGAAACTTTAAGTGGGTCTGCTGTAAGCAAAATGCGTAAGGATAACCAAAATCCGTACCTCCTTTCCTTGTATTTCACGCTAGATTTCATCCCAGTTTAAGCGCAAAATCGCATTTCAGGGCTTTAGAATGGCTCATGTATTATTTCTGTGTTACTAACTCATTTTTTATAAGGTTTCCTTGCGTTTCTTATGCCACACAACGTAAATTTGCAATTTCAGCAGCAGGGTTAAACCTAACAAATCCGTTTGAATTAAAGACAGGGCGAACAGCAACACTCCCCGTGGGATTAGAAACGTTTGTGATTCTGGACGTGCTTGAAAAAATCCAGGGGGCTTTATTTAACACTTGGGAAGAATAAGCTGGTTGAAATGGAGGATGATTTTCTGATGGATTAAATTTGGGACGTTTTGTTTAAAAATTCCAAACAATAAGACTAAATTGGAGCGTTTAAAGTATCTGAAATTTAAATTTCAAGTTAAAATTCCAATTTCTCACGCTTAAGAACGTTACTCAGAACTCACAATAACCTTACGTTCCCATTGCTTCAAATCCCATTGGAATAACATCCCACCAGAACAAAATCCCTATAGAACAAAACCATGGTTTTATCTGATTTTTTCGAAATTAGAATCCATGCTGCTCAAATTTCATTGCTTGTGAAAGTCGGCAGAGCACTATAAATTAGAAGGACGTCTTCTAATAAAACCCCTAAAAGTTTTAATATGGTGTCAAAAGAGATTTAAATTGTTGAAAACCGTTCCAGGGGAAATTCTAACTGTTGAAAGTTTTCGAGGTTGTTCGCATACCAATTAAATCAAATTATAAACTGCTCGATTGGATGAAACTTTAGCTTGGGTTAGGCAAAGGGCTACGTCCTCGAAGCCTTATTTGCCATTTGTATGCCACCCTTGTATACTAAAGTGTGATACTTGATATAACTGGTTGTACTGGTAGTAAAGTTTATTGTTGCAAAACTTGTTGCTCGTTCTGTTTTATCATAAGGTTTTTACTTGATGGTATGTTTCCTTTCTTGTATGTGTTGGGTTTTATTTTTTTTTATGATAATAAACAGGAGTTGCTCGTTTATTAAGGAAATGTCGTTTGCTTGTTGTTTATCTTGCTAATTTCTTAGAAGCTCCGTGAATTTATTTTTGTTGATCGTATGTATAAACCTACAGTTTTTACAAGAGTTAGCTAAGGCAGCTTGAAGATTAAGAGCGTATAGTACCCTAAACACAAACTTTTGAAACAGGGTTTTGTAGAAAATGCAGTACGTCCGTTGTATAAAACGTGGATATGTTTAGTTTTCAGTGTGTTTTAGACGAAGGATAAAACTAAAAATTCCACCCAAACTTGGAAAATTTTTTTAATGTTTTTGGTAGCTATTTTTAAAATCTTTTCGGAATATAAATAAAAAAATTTCAGATTAATATTTAATATATTAGCCCTGATAGGGTTTTCTTGGAATACGCGTTTCAAATTTTTCAGGATAATTTCTATTAGAGAATCCTGGAATACTATAAACAGTTTAAGGAGAAATACGAACGAAAAACTGAGAATTAATCCAATAAAGTTAGAGAAATGGAAGGATTGTGATAGTGATCTTCTTACAGAATATCGTCCTGACTCCTGAGTATATCAACACACACTTAGACGAACAAAATCAGACGTAATTCAGAAGATTACTTTAAAAGAAAGTGGTATTAAGAAATATGAAGAATAGCAAGGTACCAGGACCAGGTGACGTGCCTATCGAGTTGATCAAACATGCGACAACAAAAACATTAGAAATTATCTGCGACAACAGTTATTTTTAGTTAGTTTTAACAGTTAGTGTGTTTTAAAACATCCGCCAGTTGTTTACAGAAGTCGATTTTTCCTTCCTTTCAGTTGATTTGGAGGTGGGTGCACAGACCTGAACTATATTCAACCGAACCGGTTTGGTATTCAACTTAATATTCACAATTCTATCGTTTATAGGTTTACAGCCAGCCCTGTATTTTCCCATTTTCATTCTGGTTTAGGTTATTGTGGCTAGAGAAGTATATTGTGTTGCCATTCGCTGTTTTATAATGGCTTGATCCTTTCCAGCGCATTTCGCATGTCTATTTCTTCCATTTCTTTTTCCACTATATTTACAGCTTCGCCAATGAATGCCTCCGATATCAGTCGGATAGGTTTGTTTAGTGGGAACCAATTAACCACTCTTGCCGCGTTGCTAAAATTCACGCGACCTTTTACCGTTGCCTCGCAGGTGTCTCAGTTTCTAAGGGTTCTGAATGTTCTGAAATAGCTAAAATAGAAATAGGAATTTAGTATTTTAAAACTCATTTAAAATATGTCACTTTTTAGGACTTTTAAATTTGGTTATTTTGCTTTTATATATATCCAATCACTAAATATTTATAAACGTTTCAGTTTTATTTAAAGCAGATTTCGGTGGAAGTCTAATTTTAAGCTGCAATAATTGGGAATTCCGCAAAAATGGAGATGAAAATCAATAATCTGCGACCTTAATTAACATAGATTACACTAACCACAGAAAGTGATAAACGTCGAAAATTAGAATAACTATCTAACCGTATGGAATAGTTCAAAATATAATTGCTTTTCCCAAAACTTCAGCTTCTAGAAATCTTGCGATCATGTTTTACATCCACCTGCATTCGAAGGGCATTTTTTGCATTGCAATTTTCTCTTGAAAATAGTGCTTTTTAAGTTTTCTCATTTTCACCGTCAATTGACTATTTTATTTGAAAAAGATAACCAATTAACTATTTTTCCCAGACTACAGCCATTGATTTATTTGTGTTAGCAAAGATAAATACAGCGCTGAATGAAACCAATGAACCGTATGTGCTAATGTTAATTAACAAACAAAGCAGAAGATATAAACGTTGATAACCGTTCGATATGTTCTATACAAGTCTGTTTGCTGGGAAAATCGTATTTCGTCGTCCTTTACCTATTCAAACAGCAAACTAAATTTTCCAATATTTACACAGAAGCATTGAATATTATAGGGAATCTGTTTAAAATTTCATACTTTGAGTTTTACTTATGCAAACACGAATGGCAAGGAGAGAAATTTCAGGCACGTTTCAGGAGTCGGATTTTCGTTGGGATGTTTTTGATAATTTTGATTTACATTTATGTTTGGTTATTACAAAAATCTTTATTTTGAAAACTAAACTTTTTCAGGTTTTTTTCAAGTTAAACTGGTTCTCCTTTTTATTACACTCGTAGAAAAAATCTGCTTTAATCAATTCCAGATACAAATTAAAGCCAAAATACTGCACAAATTTGGCTTTAACTTGCACATCGAACATTCCCAACATTGTATTTAGTTTTTATTTTCGTTCCGGTTAGATAACATTCTAAAACTGGCATTGGTAGCAACGAGTTTCCACTTGCAACGTCCCAAGAGTCGTGTTAACGACACAAGGTTGTGATGAAATCTGTATATGTGAACTACAACAGGAAACCGAAACTTTTCTCGCTCACATCCAGAATTCCAAGTTTTTCTTTCTTAACCGATCAATAAGAAATTTCCTGGAAGGAAACCTAGTAATTTGTCTTGAAACTTAATTCCTACTAGGTACCCACTCGATCAGACCTCCACTCAATTTCTATTTTTATTTGTTTTTCTATTGAATCCAAAAAGTAATTAAAACTTGCATTAGTTCATTCATTCGTAAACCAATCCCGTATTTATTGATTGAAACTTTTCAAAGGGACTGTTTCTAAACAGAAGTGCAACGAATGTAGGTCAAATTGCACCTGCAGTTTATGAGAAGTTACACTTCAGTTTAACTACGTTTCTTTCAGTACGTCTCGAGAAAATGTCAATATTAAACTTAACACAAAGTAAGAGAGTTAAGGACGTTGTTAATTGCAAATTTTCTACGTTTCACTTCTAAACTCATGTTATCCATTAGACAGATAGGTAGCTAACTAATTCGAATTTCTTAAATGTAACATCCAAAATTTCATCGGTTTAAACTTCGTTAAAATCTCATTTCGGTTCCTTAATAAATGTTAAATGAAGTAAAATTTATTAATGGTTATCGACAGTAATTAATAACCTGTTACAGGTGTTCGTTAGTAAATTATTTCGTTCAAGAACTGAATTTACCACTCTTTAGGGTTTCTTTAATTTGCTTAGACTTTCGTGAAAAATTGAAATATTTTAAGTGAAATTTAATTAACTTTAAGGTTTCATATTTACTTTAAAAGCGGAAGATTCAGCAGAGTATGGATCAAGATTCCTAGAAGAGAACCTAAGCTTACTTTTTGGATTTTAGAAAAATTGCACTTGCATAAAGTGAAAGAAAGCGGTCCAAACGACACTTTTTGGAATAACTATCCTTTCACAGAACACAAAAATTCCCGAAATTTGAAAAAATAATCCTTTAAAAACTAAATAAAGTTGTTAAATAGCAAGCTAAATTTTTGGGAACTTAAAAATCTGTTGAATATCTCGACTGTAGTTTCTTAAACAGCTCTAGAAAATCCTCAGAAGATAAGTAGTTAATTGAAACCTCTGACAAAAAAAACATGGACTATTGGAAAATAAATTAAATACACTGAACTATTCAGAAAATTCAAGGAATTTCAGGATTACCTAATTGGAAATTCCTGAAAAATTACGAAAAAATGCAGCGTGGGAGAAGTTTACATAAAATATTCGAAAACTCGCAGGGTTCAACTTATTTAAATAAAATCCAGAGAACACATCATACTTTTTCCTTGCAAAGCTGGAAAGTTTAGGAAACCACTAGAATTTTATTGGAAGCGTAAAATCTAAGCTTGCTTTAGAAAATTCACCACAGTCTGACGACAAGATGACATGAAATGGTACAGAAAATCTTTGAGTTTTAGGTTACGTCAAAGACTATAAAGATAATTAATATTTAGAGAAAATCAGAAATTCTGAACTTTTTTGGAAAAATTATGAAGTGGAAAACAAGTAATTCCTGGAAACAATATTCCAACTTGGTAAAAAATGTCATGTGTAAATTAATTAATTAAAAGGTCAACTGAATAGAAACCCCTGAAAAGTTACAGAAAAGCCATTGAATTTCAGTTTAACCGAAAGAAGAAGCATCCAGCTAAAATTAAAATAAAATTTCTAAGAAAACTATGTAAGCTTCATGAAAGATTACGGAGTCTTTGAAAAGTCAGAGTTAATTTATTGAAAACTTTAAAAAGCCATTCAGTTGATTTAAATTACAAATAATGTGAAATTCTGTGCATCTCTCCTGACAAAAAATACGTAAATTCATGACAGATTCTAAGTTAATTTGTTGAAAAACAGAAAACCAACCAGTTGATTTTCAAAATTTCAAAAAACTTGAAGTTCTCTGCAGCTCTCCTGAAAAAAACATCTAAACTTTATGACAGCTGACGAAATTTTTGGAAAAAGTTAATTTATTGGGAATTCATAAAACCATTCAATTGATTACGGGACGTTGAAGTTCTGTGCATCCCTTCTGAAAAAACATGTAAATACCATTTCTCAGATAACAGAATCTTTGGAAAATCAAAAGAAATTTAGTTAAAACTTAAAACAAGTACCATAAAACCATGTACGAGTAGTTCATTAATAACACAAATAACGTGAAAGACAGCGCATCTATCCTGAAAAAAAGATGTAAACTATGGAGAATTAAAGTTAATTCATTGAAACCTTAAAACATGGAATCGTTAAATTTCAGCTTATTTGAAAATAGCAAAACTCAGCTTTTCTAACATTAACAAACTACGTGGAGCTCTACGACTTCCCAAAAAAATTAGACGTTCCTTTAGAAACTAACAAAAATTCCTGAAAAATTGGGATGAATTTTCAAATCACAATTAATTCTTTCTTCAATAGCATTGAAGAAAACCCCAAGAAAACTATAGAGAGTCCTTAAACTTCAGTTCTGTTGGGAAAACGATAATTCAGTTAACTAAAATTCCTGAAAACACTAAATAACTTTCAAGAAACTAACAGCTAAAATCCCTTCGTAAGGGTTTGAATAAAACCCCAGCAAAACTATAAGGAAACAGTTATTTGACGAGTTAATGATTAGGTTATGAAAAACTTGTAAACTTTGCAACATAAGTTAACCTGCAAGTAAGTCTACCTTGTTGTGGTCTTCCATCGCTTTTTTTCTAAATAGGAATTCTACATCTCTGACTCCTTTTCACAAATATTTACATAGTCTGGAAATTTAAATTAATGCATGATTTAAAAATTTTAGAGATTTTAGATTACTAAATGCATGGAATTGCACATGCACAGGATGGGACTAAGTGAGGACGGAACTGATCGAGGTTGCGACTTAGAAGACGAGACAGCAGAGCATATTCTGTGCGAATGTCCTGCACTCGCTCCAATCAGAGGATCCATGCTAGGGGGCCTAGTATGGGACCCAGTATGGCCAGTATTAGCAGTATTCGTCTGGCTAGTATCCTCAGGTTCATCCAAAGGTTAGGATTGCTTGAGTGATGCGCCTAGAAGAGGATGTTGCAATGGCAGGCAGCACAATGGGCCCATAATAGGCCTAAGTGCATGTGACGTAAGTCACCCTCCATCCATAATCCAGAATCCAGAATCCGCATGTAACTGCTATGTAGGATACCCTCTAAAATGGAAGACTAGAAATTGTCTTTAGGTTCTATGGACTTATTATTTACAGCTGGTTTTTCGTAGTTGTTCTCAACCTTCTGCGTCCACTGCTGGACATAGGTCTCCCTCAGTGAGAGGTTTTTGGTCTACTCTCCCATATTGACCGGTCCTCGTGGGAGAGAGGTTCCGCGTTAACGGAGCAATAGCGCCACCCATTCCTGTACTGACGGGAGACAACGAAACTTAACTCGTACTGGACTGCAGTACCTAGCTACCGCAATTCGGCACCTTCTATATTTCATGGTGCCCTGCATTTCATTCATCCAGGATCTTCGAAGTCTCTGTTTTCTTATATTTTTTTTCGTTGAAATATTCCCTTAGGCCAAAGTTCCTTTACCATGTGACGAACGTGTATCCATCCATACCACTTCAAGCTTTTGCTTTTGATGGTTTTGGCTAAATCGATGATTAATTTCTATTGATCATATTATTTCAGTAATTATTAGGTGCTTTATCAAGTCTTGTAAGGCGCTAACATCTCTTCCAGTAGTCCATGTTCAAAGCAAATAACTACTCGAGATTTAGTTATCTTACCCATTTCGTATAATTCCACCGCATAAGTTTTAATACTGTTTTATACAACCTGTACTTGGTGATTTTTCTTGCTCGAGAATTCCATAATAGTAAATTTAATTGTTTGATACTCGATGTACCTTGTCCAATTCTGCCATTAATTTCTGATTAAAGTTGGCAACTAGTTTTCTTCAAGCAACTTCTTCTAATGTTTGGTTTAGGTATTCATTTTGGTTTTGTGCATGCTTGCCACAGGTTCTATATGGGAAAAAGAGTTCGGCGTTTCTTCATACACATCTCGTTCTTGGCACAGTTTTGTCCTTTATGTCCCGATTTATTCTTTAATATTGCTTCCTGCCTTCTGGGACTTGGCTTTAAAGACATTTTTGTTTTCTCCTACCAGATCTTCGATTTTTTTGTTCATCCACTTTCTGCTTTAAATTTTTTATTAATGATTGTGTCTTCAAATCCTCGTAGTCAGCTTTGTTTACTTACAGGGGTTGATTGCAGAACGTTATGGTACCTTATAAGGTTTCAGTCTTCAAACTGGAATGGTCATTTTTTAAGCTTTTTAATGTATATTTAAAGTTATTTTATTCGGGAATCTTTGGTCTTGTCCGTGTTTTGTTTGTTAATTTTTTCCCAGCGAATTCTGGGCATTGGGGTCATCACTATCTCATCAAGAATTATACCTACTCATCAGCGAATAATCTTAATCACTTAGATGTCACCATCTGACGCAAATTTGTTTATACTCGTCTGGATGTTCCAAATTTAGCTAAAGTTCGGTTAAGTTGGTTTAAAAAAGACGAGCTTTCGAACCTTTCAACAAACGCCCCCAGTCACACAACGCTCTGTTTTCCCACTGTTCTTCTCCAAACAACCTGCCTCCAGATATCGATTCCTTTGTAGAAATATTTACTTTAACTACAAACCCGAATTGAAAGCATTTTATTCAAATAATAACTTTTTCGTAAAGTTGATCAACGTTTCGCCCTAAAAACCCCAAAACCTTCACTTCACCTCCGAACGATTTTACACATCTATCTGAATTTATCCCCTCGCATTTCATGCGGGCCATTACTCACTTCAAACACGTTTTAAATCACCACAAACTTTTTTAAAAGTTAAACCTTAAAAATAGTGATCAGCTGTGGAACTGATCCGTTGATGAATAAGTTCCAGCGAAGTTGGATGAGCTGGATCAGTATTTTACGTAGTCAATTTTGGTTTAATCCAGTGCCAGTTATTGCTTATTAGTCAACGTTCGATGGCAACTTTATTAGATATTGACGATATCGGCGTGGCTTCGAGCGAATTTTCGCTGCTATGCAACCACCCCATAAATTACATCTGGATGAGTTTGTATTTTTTATGTGTTTGGGTTAAGGTGGAATACTTAATGGAAGTACTTTATCCACCTTACTACTTATTTACTCTCGTTTAATGAAGCATGTTTCTTTAGTAAATGACTTCTGGAAATTTAATGCTAAATTGATCGCGGTATTCTCTCTGAACAAAATATAATATTTGTACCCTCTTTGTTGTATCTACAGACATTCCGCATTTACGGTGCTCTAATGTTGGCCTATTTGTAACACCGTGCACAAATATTGCCCTTTCGGACGACAGATTACAGGAACTGTGCAAATTTAAACTGTTTGGTTCGATAAATACAACGTACAGCTTACCGCTGTAAATTTCATGGAAAAAAATACTTTTGGGGTGGCTTTATAACTATAGCCCTGCGAGAAAGTAAATATCCTCTCATTTTAATTTTAAGCTCAAAAATATTAGATATACAGAACTTGCACGAATTTGTGAGTTGGACTAATTATACCCTTTGTGGCCGACTCACCTTAATAAAACCCTGCTGCATAAATTTACAACCAGCGTGGACAATTTGCTCAATTATTCTTTGTCCGGATAGAACTACAAACGATGTCCTTTACACGAGGATAATTAAAACTAAAATTGCAAACATGTCTCGGCAAATTACAAGATTCACATCTTCAAATTTGAAGTGGGCGGTTATCATAATCCTTAACCTTTGTCCTTTTGTACTTGTAACTAAATTTGGTAGAAGTAAAGATGATTTAATACGCCCATCAAATCCGCCTGTTAATAAATTAGCAGAAGACTTTGTATCGCCTGGAATAATTTTAATTGCGTAGGTTTTGAGTTATTACTGAATTGTTTTAAGTTATGCCTAAATTATATTATAAATTAATCCTGAATGCATTTGGTAAGACGCTTATATAATGTTTTCTGCAAAAAGATCTGTTTAATTAATTGTTTTATTGTGGGACCGAAAATCTTTGCTTAATTTTAATAACCTTAATTAATTCCATTTATGATTTTCGGTTGCTGCATTTAGTTGTGGCTTCCTTCCAGCGTTAATTGGAAATTACTTGAGTTCTTTCTTCTTTGTCATGCTGAGAGAGGATTTTCTTCCTTGTCTGAAGTAATAAATTTTAAAAATTCCTTGGTAAATTTTGTTTAATTTTTTTAATCCTAAATTAATTCCGTTTGCGATCTTCAGTTGCTGCATTTGCTTGTGGCTCCTTTCTGACATTAATTGGGATTTACTTGAGTTTGCTTGTCATCCTGGAAAACGATTTTTCCCCATTTGAAATGTTTCACTATTTTTACAAATTCAGAAAATCCTTCTGAAGTTTTTTTTAACCTATATTAATTGCGTTTGTGCTTTTGGATGCCTGTATTTATTTGTGGTTTGCTTGTGGCATTAATTCTAAATGTTTGTCATCCTCTAAAAGGAAGCTTTTCATGAATAATCATTTTTACAAATTCAAAAAATTCCTTCCGATATTTTGCGTAATTCTTTTCAATCTGAAGAAATAATTTGCGATTTTCGGTTGCTGTATTTATTTGAGGATTCCTTGTGGCATTAATTGGGGACTATTTGAATTTCCTTGTCAGCCACTAAAGTGATATCCTTCCTTGTTTGAAGCTTTTTAATAGTTTTTACAAATGGTTTTACAAGGTTTGAAGCTTTAATCGTAGTTACAAATTCAAAAAATTCTTTTAGTTTAATCTACGAATAATTTAATATCGTTTCGGTTGTTGAATTACTTGTGGTTTCTTTGTGGCATTAATTGGAATTTACTTGAGGTTTCTTTGTCATACAGGACAAAAGCTTTGGTCCTTGCTGGAAGCCTTTTCATCGCTTTTATGAATTCAGAAAATTCCTTCTGAATTCTTTAAATTTTGTTAAATTTTTCCACCCTGAAGTAATTCAGTTTCAGTTGCTTGTGGTTTCTTTGTGGCATCGATAGGGAGTTACTTAAATTTAGTTATTATCCTTTAAACGGACGTACTTTCTCGTTTGAAGATTTTATTCGTAGTTACAATTTTGTTCTGAAATTAAAGAAAAAAAAAAAAAAATAAGCAAATCGGTTGCTGAATTGCTTGTGGCTTTTTGTGGTATTAATTGGAATTTACTTAAGTTTTCTTGTCATCCTGGAAGAAGGTTTTGGTCGGATTTTGCCTTTAACCTTTTCATCGTTTTTAAAAATTCAGAAATTTGTTTCTGAAATATTTAAATTTAGTTTAATATTTTTTTTAATCTGAATTAATTCAGTTTCGGTTACTTATGGTCCCTTCGTGGTATTAATTGGGAATTACTTGAATTTGGTTATCATCCTCTACAAGGATATCCTGTCTTACTTGAAGATTTTTCATGGTTTATACAAACTCAAAAATTTTTTTCTGCTTTTTCTAAATTTTGTGTATTAATTGTTTTCCACCTGAATTGATTCAGCTTCAGTTTCTTCTGGTTCCTTTGTGGCATTAATTGAGAGTTTCTTGGATTTAAATGTTGTCGTTTCTTGTTTGAAGCCTTTCATCGTCTTTACAAATTCACAAAATTACTTAATTTCATTTCTGGCTTTCGAATGTTGCATCTTTCTAAAATTTTACTTAGTTTTCTTAAATATAAATTAATGTCATTTGTGATTTGCGGTTTCTGTACTAGTTTGTGGTGTCCTTGTGGTATTTTCTTGACATCCTGGAGAAGATTTTGGCCCTTGCTTGGAATATTTTTATTATTTTTAAAAATTCAGGCAATTCCTTCTGAAATTTCTGCAATTCTTCTTATTTTTTCTAAACTAAAGCAATGTGAATTTTGGGTACCGAATTGCTTGTTTTTTTTTGTGGCATTAATTAGAATTAACTTGAGTTTGATTGCCATCCTGGAATAGGATTAGGTTCTTGCTTGAAGCCTTTTTATCATTTTTACAAATTCAGCCAATTCTTTCCCAAATGTTTCAAATTTTGCCCTGCGAATTTCGGTTTGTAAATTACTTGTGGTTTATTGGTGGTATTAATTGGAATTATTGAAATTTGTTTATTCTCTTCTAAAAGGAAGTTTTTTTAGTATTTCCTTCGGAAATTTGAAATTTTGCTTCAATTTGATAACCTTAATTAATTCAGTGTGTGATTTTTACCCGTTTGAAGGTTTTTCGCCGTTTCTAGAAATATAGAAAATCCTTCTCAAGTTTTTTAACCCAAATTCATTTCATTCGTGATTTTCGCTTCCTGTATTTAATTGTAGCTTCCTTGGGAATTTGCTTGTCATCCTCTTAAACTATGTCCTTCCTTATTTGACGATTTTCCATGGTTTTTTCACAATCACGAAATTTCATCTAATTTTTCCGAATTTTATTTCATTCTTTTTTCAATCTGAATTAATTCAGATGCAGTTGCTTGTCGATTCTTTGTGGCATTAATAGGGGATTACTGGAATTTGCTTGTTACCATCTAATACCCTTTCCCGTTTGAGCCTTTCACCTTACTTACGAATTCAGAAAACTACTTCTGAATTTTTGAAATTTCTTTAATTGTTTTCAACCCTAATTCAGTCTCGGTTGCTTGTGGCATCAATTGGGAGTTACTTGTTATTTAAAGATTTTCATCGTATAAATTCAGAAAATTCCTTTTCAAATTTTTTAATTTTTTTCTAACCTGAATTAATTTCACTGGTGATTTTCGGTTGCTACATTTATTTGTGAATTCTTATGGATTCTTATGGAATTACGAAACAGCAATTTACTAAATATTCTTGTCGCCCTGAAAGAGAATTTTCGTTTCTGCTTGAATTTTTTTGATCGTTGTTACGAATTCAGAAAATTTTTCTTAATTTTTGTTTGACTTTAATTCGTTTGTGGTTTTCAGTTTCTGCATCTACTATTAATTGCTTTTTATCTTGGAAGAGGGTTTAATCCCTTGTTTAAAGCTTTTATACTATTTTCGTGCAATTTTTTCCGAAATTCCTTAAATGTTGCGTATCCTTTTAACCGAAATTAATTTCGTTTGTGGTCTTCGGTTGACAAATTGCTTGTGGTTTCTTTGTTGCATTAGGTAATTGGAAGCCATTTAGATTTACTTACCATCCTGAAAATGGATTTGGTTCGCCGTTCGAAGCATCTTAATTGTTTTACTTTTTTTCAAATTGAGCTCAATTTGTTTAAATGTTTAACTTGAATTAATTTATTTTTTTGATTTTCGGTTGGAGTATTTACTTGTGGTTTCACTGTAGTATTAATTAGAAACTATTTGAATTTTCTTCCCCATTTGAAGCCTCTTAGTTGTTTTTACATTTTTTTTCATTTCTTTTTTTTCATTTCTTATTCGTTGTGAGCATAAGTACCTTGGGCAACAGAAATAGCTATAGAAGGAAACAACATACAAAACGTAGAAGGTTTCATGTACTTAGGTAGTATGATAGATGAACGCGGCAGCTGTCATCTAGACGTAAAGTTAAGAATTCGCAAAGTACAAAACGCCTTCAATATTATTAAACAAAGTATGGTCATCAAGTGAGCTATCTAAGAAAACCAAAATATGTATTCTTAATACCAATATAATGAGTGTAGTCCTGTATGGCTCTGAAACATGGGCATTGAGACAGCAATACATGAAAGAAATCCAAATAAGTATTTATAAATAAATCTCTTAGTTTTCAAAAGTTTAAGTTAAAATGTTAAAAAATGTAGTGAAGTGGAAGTTGAGATTTTAGTGTATAAGGCTGTCGACCTTATTACTAAACTTTTAAACTGTCAATTAAACGTCCTTCGGACGACCTGTGCTCCTTGATGGAACTGGAGGATATACGACGATTTTTAATTCTTTTAATTTTCGGCTGTTATATATTATGCTTGTGGCTTTTTTGTGGCAACTGGAAACTACCGAATTTCCATGATAGGAAGAGGAATTTCTTCTACGTTCGAAGCTTTTTAGTTGTGTTCAGTTGTATGCTATATTTACTCATGGGCGTTTTCTGGCATTAATTTCGAACTACTTGAGTTTACTTGTTGTGCCGGAAGGTATTTTCTTCTCCGTTGGAAGTCTTTTAATTGTTTTTCAAGTTTTCTATGCTTTGCTTAACTTTTTTTAAACCGAAATAATCTCACTTTTTATTTTCAGTTGTTATATTTGCCTGGGTTTTTTTGTGGCATTAATTGGAAACTGATGCGGCTTAATTGTCATCCTTGGAGAGTATTTTATTCTCTGTTCGTAGCCTTTTTTTACGAGTTTTCTAAATTTTGTTTAATTTTTTTAAGCTGAAATAAGTTTATTGTTTTTTATTTTTAGTTGCTATATTTGCTTGCGACTTTTTAGTGTCATAAATTGGGAACTACTGGAGTTTATTTGTCATGCTGAAAAGGGTTTTCTCCTCTGTTCAAAGCTGTTTGATTGTTTTGACAATTCTTTTAAATATTACATAATTTTTTAAACCTGAATTAATTTTGTTTTTGGTTATCGATTACTATATTCGCTTGTTATTTCTTTGTGCCATTTATCGCTACTTTAGTTTACATGTCAACAAATAAAACCATTTTCTTCCCCGTGTGAAGCTTTCTAATCATTTTTACAAATTTTTGAAATTTCACTGAATTTCCTTTAATACGGATTAATTCAATTTGTGATTTTGGGCTGCCACATTTGCTTGTGGTTTCTTTGTTGCATTAATTGCGAACATCCTAGAAAGAGGCATCCTTCTCCGTTTGAAGCTTTTTGATTGTTTTTACAAATTATTTTTTTAACCTGAATTTGTTTTATTTGTAGTTTTCGAGTGCTACATTTGTTCATGGCTTCTTGGTATCATTAATTGCGAATTACTTTGGTCCTTGCTTGGGATTTTTCACTATTTTTACCATACTCCCGAAATTTTACTGAACTTCTTTTAACAAGAATTTACTCAATCTGTAATTGTGGGCTGCCGGATTTGCTTGTGGTTTCTTTGTGGCATTAATTGGAAACATCGTATGAACCGTTTCCTCTTCGTTTGAAGCTTGTTTTGAATTTTTGAAATTTTGCTCATTTTTTTGTTAGCATGAATTAATTTCATTTGTGGTTTTCGATTTCTGTATTTGTTTATAGTTTCTTTATGGCATTGATTGTGAATTACTCGAGTTTACTTGTCATACTGGTCCTTGTTTTTTTTTACAAATTCCAGAGAATTTACTTAATTTCTTTTCATATGAATCAACTTGAGATTTTCAGCTGCTGCAATTGTTTGTTGTTTCTTTGTGGCATTAATTGGGAATTGCTCGAGTTTTAATTTTCATCTTTGCTGAAAGCTTCATCACCATTTTTGCAAATTAAGGAGATTCCTTTAGAAGTTTTGGAAAATGTGGGATAATGATTGTGTAATTACCACAACTAAATAATTTATGCAGAAACCTGCCGAACAAAATAAGTAATGTTTATTCATAAGATTGTTTAAACCATTTTGTAATACGTAGAGTTATTAATCCTATAATAATTTCCCATGTTTATGTAACACCATAATTCTAAAATTCCGAAATTTGGTTAATTCCTTCTGGCTTGTAATCAGGTTAGCCATGCATTGAGGCCTTAGAACTTCGTTCATTTGTTATTTAGCTGCCTTAAAACTTTCCCCATACTCTCGTCAAACGCATTTTTTTAAATCAATTTATCATAAAAATCCGCCTGAACTAAAAGCCGTCAGGTATAAATCTCACAAACTTTTTTAAAAAGCTTCCCAGACTTGTGAATAAAGTAGAATTTTCCTGCATTAGCGAAAATTCTAGTTAGATTCAATGAAGAAATTACATGAATCAAAGTGGGCCGTCGTAAATAAAATTAGTAAATTGCGCTTAATATCAAGTAAAATAGTAAATCATATTAAATGGGAAACGAGTTGCCACAAGCTCGTTATCCGTTATTGTAAGCAAATTTAATGCAATTTAGTTTAATCATACCAGTTTGGTAGATACGATCTCGTGTGGATAATTTGTCTCTTGTTTAAAAAGGGAATTTATGTATAATGTTTTATGGTCGAATGTTTCGAAATTTCGCTGAAAATTAACACGGTTCCCTGGAGCATCCGATTAAAATGGCAGAAATTGAGGTTGGAATGTCCGTCTGGAATAAGATTTGGGCAGGAAAAAAAAATAAAGGACAACATTCGATTAACAGAATTATTCCCGCGAGGGCTGTTTTTTGCAGAAGATTGGTTAATTTTAACAATGGTTAGGACTTGGACGTTAATAACTTGGATCAGATAAGGTAGTCCAGGGACTTGTTGTGGGAAAACTTGCTTTGCAAACCTAAAAATCTTTATCAGTAGAAAATTCAAACAAAATGAAGTATTGATATTGGCACTTATATCCTCTAAATTACTCGAAACTCTATCTATCATTCTTTTAAAGGAAACCGAAATGAATTTTTGATTACACTTAAGTCTTTTTACAAAACTAACAATTTCCAAAAATTTCCATTTATGAACTGATGATGTGGAGTGAAAATTTGCATTCGAAACGGACTCTGATCCTCATGAATACGTTTCAGAAACCCAGCAGGAGATCTCTCTAGAATTACTAATTTTGTTGGTCATCAAAGCTGTTTTCCTGCAAAATAATATAGGATCGCCTTTGATACGAAATATCGGAAAATAGAAAACAAACAAATAGGTAAACATGTTTTTAGTTTTCGGTATTATTTACTGCTTTACATCAAAACAAGGATTTGTAAGCTTTGATGTTGTGTTTCTACGGGATTTTGATACCTTTGTAAAGGAAGATCTCCGGATAGCTTTTGCTGTTTTTGCTTGTTACTGTTTATAATAGCAATATTCATATGTAAGAAGGGACAGCTTCAGGGTTTGGAAAAGCAATACTAGATTTATAGAAAGACTTAGAGCCATATTCATAAACGGTGTTTAAAGTTAGGTGTTACTAATTGCTATAGCAACATATATTAATTATATTGGTTTAGTAGCTACTAAACCCTTACTAAATTTAAATACTGTTTATGAATATGGCCCTAAAAGTTTTAATTAGAATTATTTACAAATTTAAGAGGAAGGTCGGAGTAGTTCAAGACTAGTAGCATTTCCTTTCTTTAATATGGAATTTAACGGCATTGAGGTGAAAACCTTCAGACGAAAATTACTGAATCAATAAAACTTCTAAAGTTGAATTCTAACTGCTTTGCTTTAATTTTTTCTAAAAAATTTTGAAAGTGGCCCTGGATTTTGTACCGTTATACTTCCATTAATTTTTATACCGTGAGTTCAAAAAGTTTTTACATAAGGGTTGGCCATGAGACACAAAAGTAATGTCTACTGCAAGATTTAGAACCTTTGTTTTTACAGTTTTATTGAAATTTTCACAACAGTATTATGCCAGCAACACAATGATGACAGTTAATAAATTTTAAATCTTGCAATTGGGCAACCCTTATGTAAAGACTTTATAAACTGACGGTATATCTAAATTTCCGAAACATTTCCTCTAAATCATGGCTTGAAACCGTTAGTTAAGTGTTATTTTACACCAGAAGGATATCCTTTGTATGAAATTTTCAGCTTACTCTCAACGAATTTTCAAGGTGGTATTCTTCGGGATTTTCCCGTTTTTCGTCATACACTGATTAAAAAGACAATAATTACAAATCCCTTTACATAGACTACTGAAACTAATATAAAGTTTTTCATTTTCTAAATATTAATACATACTTACATTCGCATAATTTGTTTGTAAGATTTAGATATTTTCTCACACTGGGAGTAGTTCCAGCTCTAGTAGGGTTTCGTTCTGCTACCAGAGACTGTCCCAGTCGAGAGCGAAAGCAAAGCTAATCTAATGTTTTGCATTTTTTAAATATGAATATTGGCAGTCAGGAACTTTTTTTGTAATATTTAGATATTTTCTTGCACTGAGGGTAGTTGCGGCTCTCGTAGGATTTCGTCCTGTTAGCACAAACTTTAAAATTTAATTTTCTGTCCCAGTTGAGAGCAAAAGTAAAACTGATGCACAGTTTTGCATTCTTTAAATGTGAATACCCACATTCACACAACTGTTTAGATAATTTCGATATTTTCTTGCACTGGGACCAGTTCCAGCTTTAGTAGGGTTTCGCCTCGTTAGAACAGACGTTAATACTTAATCTTCCGCCTCAGTTGAGAGCGGAGGTTTTCAATATTTAACTAAATGCTCTAAATTAACTTATTTCAATGAGGTTAAACACTGTCGAGTCGGTATGAATAAAAATAGTTTCATTAAGTATTGCAGAAGGGTGAGAAGACGGCCCTGTTTACTGTTGCGACTGTATTTCTAACAGTTTTCTATATCCTAATTTTTTTTAAATCCCCTCCAAATTTTGACTAAAAAGGTTTCCGGACATGACATGTTTGTTTCGTGCATAGCTTATGATTTTGCTTGGTTTTGGAGTAATTCCAGTTTTGGTAGTGCTTGTTTTTCTTAGCAGAGGCTTCAATGCTCCGTTGTTTGGCCCATGCAGAAAGAGAAAACGTTTTAAAATTCGAAAAGTTTTCGACAAAACTAACAACCATCAATCTGAGGTTTGGATCATATCTTTAATTTTTGCTAAAAGATTAGGACGACGGTCCTGATTTCTTCCGTATCGATGTGTTTCTATTACTTGTAGATAACTACATTTTCAGTAAATTCCTTGTAAACCAAGATTAGGCTCTTGCTATCACGTAATATTTGTTCTCTTTTTGAAGCATTTAATACTTGGCTTAAATTTGGAGTAAACTAGCCGAGAACTAGAAAGCATTCTTAGGTTTACGTATCGCGTCTAGCGCTCGAGTCAGACGGTTGCTTAAATATCAGCGGTCCTTAACAGTGCCTGTCCTGTTATTTTCTTCTTTATTTATTATTAAGCGAAATTACTAAGTATTTCAACTGATCATTAAATTGATCATTGATCATTTATTGGTGAGAAAAGGAGATGTAACTTTAAATATTAACTTACACGACATTGAACCGTTTTGACGCCTTTACTTTTCTCAAGCAGTAGTTTGTTATGTCTTTAAGAGCATGCAGTAATCATTCTCAATAAGTTACGCGTTCATCTCTTTTTAACGCGTACAAATACTACAGAACGTGCGTCTAAAACTCGTAGAAGATACGTGTAGAAGGAGTTGTAACTCAGAATGCTTTCTAGTTCTCGGCTAGTATAGTTCCAGGTCTGCTATAATTTATTTGGCTTAATACAGACCGTAACATTTAGTTTTATGCCCCAAGTCAAAACGGAAACCTTAGGTTTGGAAATATAGTAAAGCCAGTCTTTATTACGATTAAAAACTATACAAATATGATTGCAGGTACGTCTTTAATTATTGCAAAAAAAAAAAAATATGGGAAGACCGTCCTGTCTCCCTCATAATTTTAGTTACATTAATCTACTTGTAAGATATTCAAATCAAGGCTTAGCTTTTATAAAAGTTCTCGAATATAGAAGTTCGTGGACACGACATATTCATTTAATTCCCACCAGAAAAAGTTTTGCTTAAACTTGGAGCAGTTCTAGGTCGGCTAGGGTTCTGTTAATACATTTTCTAATTGTTGACCTGCTGTCGATGTTGAAAGAAAAAGATTCGAAACAGTCGCTCATACGACTTTGGTGAAGTCTGTCATAATGAAATCATTCCTTGGGATGACTCATTGCCAGAAAAATTTAAAGGGGGCCCTGATCTTTACTTATCGATGCATTTATGCCAATTCTTAAATATACTTATGTTTATACTTCTATATACAAAATTTTGAGAAATTTCCTGCAAATTAAAACTAATCAAACTAAATGGAAGTCTTCCGAACAAGTCGCGTTTATTCATTTGCTCCGAAGTAAGTAAGTTGTAAATTGAGAGTAATTCTAGGTCTAGTAGGATTAGCTTATTTTTATAACAAACTTTTGGAGATTATCTTCTGCTCCAGGTAAAAGCAACTGCTTCCACAACAGTCTATCGAAATTGTTTAAAACTGTGGATCTGAGAATTAAATCATTCCTGTACTTATTGCGAAATAAATGACAATACGGTCCTGTTTTTCACTTCTGAATACGTTTCTGCCAGTCTTAGATATCTAATTTTTTAAAGCTTTCTTGAAAACCAATGTTAAGCTTTTAAAAGAAACTCACTTCTTATTATGAAAATTTACAGTAATCTTGTTCACTTGCTATAGGACTTAAAATTCTGTTTCCAGCTGGAGTAGCTCTACCTCAGATAGGATTTCTTCCTGTCTACCCAAACTTTCATTTTAACCGTTTATTTTAAGTAAAAGGTTTTGTTTACTTTAATTACAGGCCAAAGCTTGTCTTAAGTAGAGAATTGTTACGTGAGATTGAAATCGTTCTTTCATTTATATGTGCTTTTTTGTCAATCTTGGAGCACCAAATTGTTGAAAAAATCTATCGATTGTCAATTGTCACTTGTCGGCGGGGTTTCCACTAGATTACTGGCCCATAAGAGCACTTCGACTCTATGATCTTTTGTGCATCCCCTAACCTTTCTCAGTCAAGGTTTTCGTGTGTGCGAATTACTCCACGGAAAATTTGCTGTCTCCTACGGTAAAGCGCAGACCAGTCAAAGATTATGGGCGAAACTGTTTCAACCTCTTTTCACATAGCCTGTTTTCTCAGTACACACCCATTTTTTGTAGATGTCTTCTTTAGTTGTTAATCTATTTGAAGGCATTCCAATCATTTTCTTCCCCAGTTTTTGTCCCTGCGCTGCATCCCAGCGAGAGGCATGTTGTGTCCTATTCCACGCCTCTATCGCTGTGACGATGCTTAGTTTGGCTTTTCCGAATACAGGTTCTGGTTCTATAAACGGGGTGGATACTCCAGCTTTAGCGAGGTAATCTGCTTTTCCATTGCCCTCTACCTGTGTGTCCTGGTACCAATATGAGTTGTACCCTTGTTCCTTTCAGATAGGGTTGCCACGTGAGACAGGCATTCTCTCGTTAATTTAGAATTAATTCGAGGTGATTCAAGCGCTTTTAAGGCTACTTGACTGTCAGTCAGAATGCTTATGTATTGCCGAGTATACCCACGACGTACATTCTCTTGTACACATTGCATTATAGCAAAGATTTCAGCTAGGAAGTCTGTGGTGTTGATCCCAAGAGATACACTTATGTTCTCTTTTGGTCTTACGCCGTGTATACCTGCCCTAGTGCCCTGTGCTGTGCGGGATCCGTCTGTAAACCAAGACAGGCCCTTTCTACAGATAGAGTGGGGTACCTTGAACCCAATCGTTGGGATCATAACTCACGGTGAATGGTTTGTCAAAAGAGTACTCTGGTTCAGTGATGGGTTTACCTTTGACTACTTCCGGTATTTGTTTGTGTCCACACCATTCATTATGAATGAGCCAGTTGCTCCGATCCAGGTTTCCCCCTTCAAGTAAATATTCAGAGCGATTAGTCCTAGAACAACTTCTATAGACGCAATTCGAGTGCTTCTCACGTCTTTCATTCTGGTTAGTTTCATGATAAATACTTTTTGTTCTGTCTTTGGCCACCAGAACCATCTTTGGTTTCAGTCCCCATGTTTTCCCAAACATGCGTCTGCCCTCTAAGAGGGTCGAAAGTAATTCCTTAAAACACAAGCACAGATTTTTGGTTCATCTTTAAGGAATTTTCAAGGTAACTATCTTCCAATTTTCTTCATTTTTTGTCATCAAATAATTAAAAATGCTACTCAAAATACACCTGATATAATTTATAATTTAAAAAAATGCTTATAAGTATTAAGAAAGCTTTGAAAAATTAAATTTTATATTTACAACTGGATGTAATAAAAAGCCGAGAAAGTTGTTTAAGAAAGATTTCGAAAAAGCAGTGGAATTTTACAGGAATCTATAAGTCGCTGTGATTTTTCAGTTGCAATTTGGTGAGTTTCATAGTTTTTTCATAATTATGCAGGCCAAAGCTCACAAAGCTATTGTTGTTTTAGAGTTTCCAAGCTAAGAAAGGTTTAATACATTGTTCAACATTCTTCTTATTTTTAATGACAAAGCGGCCTTTAATTTCACTTTAAAAAATTATAGATTCTCAAAAGTTCCAAATGCATACAAATATAAGAAAATTACATTTAATACCCAATCAGGTTTAAAGCTTTACCCAGATATAAAATTTTTTTTTATAAGATTTAATCCGAACTTAAAAGCTAATTTACGGTAGAATGTACGAATCTGTAAATATTGAACCTTCGAATTCAAAGCGCCTTTAATTAATAAAGTTAAGTGTTTGATGAAACGCTTCTGTGTGACGGTTTTAAAGAGGTTGGTGTTAATACCAGTTTTTATTTCAGAACGAGATAATTTTTCTACCTCATTAGCGGAATTAATTCCTCCTTTTCCCTCGCGATAATTAGTCTTTTTCTGGGTTTTAATAATTTTTAAGCAAGCTGAGTTTAATTGATGAGAAACAAACACCGATTTTTATTGTTTTTGTAGTCCTGAAATTCCTTCGGGTAATGTTTTTCACTCTAATAACACTTTTCATTCGCAGTAATGCCGTTTCACTCGTTATAAAAAGGGAATGTGAACGAACAGATTGTAAGACAATTCATCTATATAAAATCTTCGTTTTATTCTAGTAGACACTTCGATGATTGGTTTCGTTCCGTCCTGAAATATCTGAAACGGTGGAAAAACATCCTGCGGGTCGTCTGTCTGTTGTATTGTTAGACAAGTGCTGAAAATCGTGTAAATTTTAGATCCTGCTGGTTTTATGCAACACGATATGCGACACTCGGAAGTATCGGACACGTTTTTAAAATTCATGAAGGAAATGTCGCTGAATGTATTTTTGGTATAATTTAAACGATGCGTCGTTTGAAATAATAAGGAAGCTTCAGTTTTTTTGGAATTTGTTACTGCTGAAGTCCTTCCTTAAAGTAATTTTGTTAGTTAAAAATACATTTTCCGAAGCGTTGTAAAAATTTAAAATTATAATTAAAAAAAATGTAAATAACACTCAGCTTGTGACTTAAAGTTCCTGTTTAAAATACAGTAAACAAAACCAAACAACAATCAGTTTTATAATTTGTTTTAGAATTCAGCGGCGTATGCATTTTATGGCTGAACTTTACTACGTTCGCTTCTGCTGCTTTAATTTACCTTTTGGAATTTTAAAACACAAAGTGGGGACCGGAAATGCAATCAAGTTCTACATGTATTATTCATTTGGAAGGAGATGAACGAGCAGCTGTATAAACCTTACATATACTAACATAAAATTCGGTTTTAACGATTTTTCGCAAATTTTTCTCCATCTACTTTTTTACTATATTAATTATAAGTTAAGTTCGGGGTTACTCGGCCGGAAGCCACTTCATATTAATATTTTCCTTTAACTGAAGTGACTTTCCAGAAAAATAATTATTCTACAAACAGTTTCAAAAGCGAATTTCAGTGAAATTTAAAAATACCTGGAAAGTATTCTAAAATTAGGGCGTCATGGTGAAACAACAAAGCTTTATGATTTTCCAAGAACGGGATAAGCGACATAAAAGGGTTTTTAGTTGATCAAACAGTATAGAAGGTTGTGTTATAAGTTATAATAATCCAGATGGGTTCGTAGCGAAATCGTTTAAATCAATTAAAGGGCGTTGAATTGAAAACCAAAGTTTGTTGATAGGGGTAGCTTTGATGAAATCTTCTACAGCACCTTCAATTAATCGGTTTTCAAGGGCCGGAGCGCTTCAATTGCCAATAACAAGAATTAAATCCTCTGGTTTAGCTTTTTGTAATTTTTTTATCTTTTTGTAAGTCCACATAATTCAAGGTTTTACTTTTGAACCAATTAGTGAGAAAGAAACCCCCAAAGAAAAGTAACTAAAAACCTATCCAAGAAAACTAAAAATAAATATTGGTTTTGAGTCCCTCAAATAAAACTTTATATCCACCTAAGTAAATGCTTGCAGACGTTTTGTCGAATCGATACGTCACACAATACAGAGTCTGCAAAAAAGTCCATTTCCAGATTAGCGTTCTCATACAAATCATGAGCCCACTACGTGGAGCTGAATTTGAAAATGGTATTAATTCAGATCGGCCTCATTTTTTTATTTAGTTTCAACAATGATATCTACGAATTATGGCTGAATGCCCAAAAGTAATTAAAATTAGGAAAACTAAATACGTGGGATAAGCGAATTACAAAGGGTTTAAATTTGCACTCGGATATTTCAAAGCCTTTTTATTTAATTTTATTGTTTAATCATTAAAAGGGGTTGAATTAATTTGAAAAATTTTATTCTGAAACTAGCGCCGGTCGAATTATAACCAAACCTCTTGAACCACTAAATAATCTGAAAGTCCTGCTATTTCATTTAAATAAATAATTTAAAAATATTTTATAAAAAATAAAGATTATTTTATAAAAAAATGACCTTTACCTCTTACCGTTGCAATTAATAAATAATATGGGCATGTAGTATGTAGCTATATGACCTAATATGTAGATTTTTTATAGTTCGTCAAAATACATTAAAACTGCTTCTTCCTGCAACCACTGCCTTTTTAGTAACTGACAATTAAATTCTAGTCCTTTTGGATTTTCTAAGCAGATTTTAATTCATTGCTTGAGTACCGTCAAGGAGACCTTTTGTAATCAAGTGTGTCTGTTCTATAAATCTTTCGACTAACCTGTGTCCTCTCAATCGCAAAACGTTGCCCACCTTGCTTTTGTTTTTCTAAGTAACTTTCTTAAGGCTGGACGAACAGAAAGCATCTTATAATTTCAAATTTTAGTTGCTGCGGAATCCACTTTTAGCGGAAGATCCTTTTGGTTGGAAAATTGTGTTCTTAATTCCCTTACTTTTTCGTTACTATTCTGTTGTTTAAGGCAAACTGAAAAAAACTTTGATAAAAAACACAGCACTGTTCTAAATTTTTCGGTTTTAGAAAGAACAAAAGCAGGATAACAAAACATCCGAAAGGCTCACATCTACGGCTTTATGTGTAAAAAAAAACTGACATTAATAACAAAGGATTTTAATTTTAAAACGTTTGGTTTTAATTTTATTGTTTATTCATTAAAAAAAGGGTTGGATTAACTTGAAGGAAATCGCTTTTATTGGTTGGGTAGCATTTTCCCTGCAAGAAATATTCACAGGAAGAGATAATGGGGGGGTCACATGGTTCACATTTTGAAGCAGTTTTATGCAATTAAATAGGTAAAATATACGTTTTTTGAGCAACATCACTTTAGGCCTATATTATGGTTTTTAAGCCAACACCCATTGCTTCATGTCTTTTACTTTTACGAATCCGTCTCCCTTTAGAAAAATCTATAATTTTGTTTTGAATAAGGCCACCGATTGCTATGATTATGAATGTATTTATATTTATTATACTATCACTTAAATATTTATTTTAGAAACAATAAATTAAAAACCCCTTAATATAACTTTCCCATTGCGTGCCCTTTCGTTTAAAACGAACAAAATAGAAGATGAATCAAATTTCCTTTCAGAATAGATCCAAGACGTTGATTTTGTCCTCCATGTAAGTGACCTGACATCGAGTTAGGCTTCGACGACATAATAGCCAAGTTCTCCAAAGGGATAGAACGTACAGGACGATAATGTTTCCTTGTTTTTGTCCGATCCTTTCCGAGATTGAAAGATCCCCAAGCTTTGTTTTCTGTTGCAAATATTAAATGTATTACCCCTTTTCATCTTTTTTAAAACGCTTCAGTTATGTTTTTATGAAGCCTTTGGTGGTTATTTAAATAATTTAGTTTCAATTTTATATTTTTTCTTTATCCACTCCGCCAAATGGAATTGGTTAAGTCTTTAATCTATAGGAATTAAATACAAGTTCAGATCTAGTATACTAGGATTAGGATTAATGTAAATGTAGAACTGGAAGAGAATTTAATAAATGTTAAACCTCCTTTAGTTATAAAACAATTAACGCCGGCGTTAAAATTGGATCTGCATAAACTGAATTGACAGCTTAGCGTAATGACATCGTTCGTCTCTGTTCTGTTCAGGGAACTCATACAATTCGGTAATAAACTCTAGTTGGTCATCGAGCGGAAACTGGTGCGTGTGACCCATTTCCGCTTGGCGAGTAATTGAATTAAGCAACTTGTATTATTAGTACACACACAGGCAACGTCCGCGACGAGAGCTTTGATTAAACAATGGCTTTGGCTTTGGTATGAACAGCATTTCCTTTAGATGTGTTATTTTAGGATAACGTAGGTTATAATCGGACATATCTTTTTAAATAAAAAAGATCCCAGCCTGAAAGGGTCAGTTTATCGAGTGACTGTAATCGAATTTAGGATTACATCCGAAACCATGCTGCCCAGTGTGGTCCATCCTTGCCCAAAATACCTCGACTAAAAGCTTCGTGTATTTGTGGGTAGAGTCGTTTTGAGATTTAGTAGTGATACTGCCCTGATAAAATTAGACACAAGATAAGTATAAAATTCGTGTACTTCCTGTAGATCTATTTTGAACCGCTTGGGTATTATTTGCACTCTTTACTACAACTCAGAGCCCAAGCAAACTCTAAGAATTAGCTTCGGGAGCACCTTGGTACGTCAAATGACCGATTCACCCCTTGTCTTATTTTTGTAGCCTAAAATGCAGTATTTCTACTTTTTTGAGTCACCAGAAAAGTTCAAACTTTTCGTACACTTCAGGTGGTGGTAATTTACCTTAAGTTCAGCAGTTCCTAACTGTCCCTTCAGTAGAAGAGCCGGTGTCACCTTTGTCATTTAAGCAAGTCATGGTCAGTTTATGCAGTGTCACAATACGTCCTTGAGAAGAAAGCCACTTTGGAAAATCAAATCAGTTTGATCCTTGAAGACAATAATTGTAAAAACTACATCGTTCAGGGTCATAGGCCAGACTTGCTGATCGAGATCATAATTATCTTTCCTCTGAAAGTAGTCTTACTTTTGCCATACTTCCTGTCGGAATTGTAACTAATTCCATCTAACTTAGACAATCCTTCAATCTACTATTGGAGAGTGCTGTGAGTCATTGCCACCAGCTCAAGCAGAAAGTTTTTTCAATTATCCGAAGAGGTCATAGTTTCTTTCACCTTTGTGATTCTCAGGGTCTTGTCTGCTTTTTGTACAGAACTAGTCCTGATCGCCGACTTGTGCTAGCTGAAACAGGTATACACATTCCCTATCTGAAAACTTGAAAATTTGAGGAAACAATTGGTAAAAGCACCAAATTCATTTTTTTCACGTGTTCTCAAGGAGTCATAATTACATTTTTGAGAGTGTCATATCCATTTTGGAACTTAAATAGTCCTAATCGCCAGTTTTCACTAGCTAGAAAGGACATACCTGTCCCAACTAGAAAAATTACAAATCCCACCATTTGAGGAAGCAGTGGGAAAATGGGAATAGATTTTTATAATAAAGAGTGTCATATTTGCTTTCGAACTTCTTCTTCTTCTTCCTCTTATGGCCGAAGCTTAGGCCGATGGCCTGTTAGAGACTCGTAAGAATGAGCTCTGTAAGCCCTCTTTACACGTATGCTGGGCAGGAGGCTAACCTAACCCATCGAGAGAGGTGAAGAAGACCGACCCCCACTGTTGCGAGGTTAACTGCTATCAAAGTGTGCCCACCGAAGTACTTAACAGTCCTAATCAGTGGCGGATTAAGACTGATCGGGGCCCCTAGCGGTAGGAAAAATGAAATCCTAAATGAAAAAATTGAATACAATGGGATGTATCAAAGTATATAATAAATAAATTAAACCATATTAATATTACAAAATACTCTTGAATAAATACCAATAGTTAAAAAAACTTTTAAAATTTATATGTTCCTTTTTCTCGATTTGCTTTTAGAGTATTTATCTATAACTGTATTACAATCAATACAATTCAGTAAATCAGATTCCATAGAAAGTAATGACATGCTATTATTTAATCGTTCTTCTTTCATCGTATTTCTTAGGTAGTTTTTTACTCTTTTTAATACAGAAAAAGATCTTTCCCCCGATTAAATTTAAGATATGTATGACAAATATATTTTTAATATTTTGAGGTCCCTGGCGGTCGCCAGGTCCGCCAGCCCTCAGATCTGCCACTGGTCCTAATCGCAATCGCTAATTTGCACTAGCTGGAAAAACCATACCTTCCTCTTAGCTAAAAAATTACAAATATAACCTTTGAGGAAGCAATTATAAAAGTACCCACCAATCCAGGAAAATGCAGTTTTCCACATATTTTCAAGAAGTCATACTTACATTCTTATAACTGAACTGAACTGAAACAGTTCTAATCCCAACTTTCATTGATTAGAAAGATCATAATTCCCCTCCAGTTGAAAAGCAGCCCATCCCACTTTTTGAAGGGGCTTCTTCTCAGCAGCTCAGAATGATGTAATCCTTTTTCGTCGTTTGAAGAAGTCATAATAACTTATATGAATTTTAGGGTTTCGTACTGAAGTGGTTCTATTGCTTTCTTCTTCTTCTGATTTATTGGTGCTACAACCATACGGGTTATGCCGGTCCTTTAAGGGACTCTTGTAATCCGTATTTGGGATAGATTAGCTCCCATATTCCTCCTTTATAACTTGGCTGCTTCTACCACACGTCTTCATTTTAATCTATCTGTTATCTTTTCTCTCCAGATGTTTTCTTTCATCAATCTTCTATCACCTCATCCATCCATCTTTATTTGGGTCTTCCTATTTTTCTTGTCTCCATCGGATTCCATTGTGTTAAGGTCTTTATTGTCCTTTCGTTTTTTACTTCTGGTAATATGTCCCAACCACCTGATCCTTTATGATTTTATAAATCTTACTATGTGCTGACCCTTTAGATCTTGATCTATTTCATGATTCATTTTTTTTGCTATGCTCATCATCACTAGCTAAAATCTCACCCAGTTGGAAAAGATCAGCTCAGAAAGATGTAGTTTTTCCACACTTTCTTCTGAAATTTTCATAATGCCATCCTTGCATCTACGAGTATCCTAGCTGATTTTATGCTGAAAGAGTCCTAATCTTCAACTTCCACTTGTAGAGCGGCCATAAATGACTCCCTGAAATTTAAATTTTTACTTTAATTTTCTTGGACTTTTAGCGAAGCGCTTGCAAAAATTTTTTCCCAATTGAAACAGTCGTAATTATGGATGATCTTTACTCTCCCATAATGGTCATAATTTCCTACATCACGTAACTGCTTTCTTCCATTATCCTATCTTCTTCTTAAAAGAGCCCTAAACGCCTCTATTTCCGAAAGAACTTCCTGTAATGAATATCTTCAGTGGCAGTGCTTTTCAAAAGAAGCCTTTTGATTGAAGGCCATAATTCTTTTCTGAGGTTATGGTAAAGCTATCTTAGGGGCTCCAAAATCTGAATGAGCGATGACGATGACTTTTAGATTTTTTTTTTAAATTTCCAGGTCACCTATAAGGGTTATAATTGTTCTCTTTCAGATAACAGGTTCATAACTATATATCTTTGCTGAATTGTTATAATTACTTGTACCTTGTGGAAGAACCATAGTTGTTTCCCTTACTGGGAAAAATTTAAATACCTTTAACGACTGAAAGAGTTATAACTTATTCTCCATGTAAAACTAAAACCATCTTCTTATTCTGCCTTTTGTGTCGTATCCTTTTTACGGACGTTGACGAGGAGATCAAAGCCACATTTTTAAACGACTAGGCCTCGTGAGTTTTGTTGTATCTCCCTTACACCGAGGAAATCTGTTCTCCAATGGTTGCCTTCTGTAAAGTTTGTGTCCGTGTATTAAGTATTTAGTGTATGTGTCTTGTTACTATCTGAAGCGGCCACTCTGCACACAGAATCGTTAATTGTAACCAAATGACTAAATGTCATCACTCGCAACCTAGAACAGTGGGGAATTCTTTGTAAAAATCCCTGCCACTGCGTGAGATTCGAATCCAAAGCTACTAGCTAGGAATCCAGAGCTCTTACCACTGCGCCAACGAGCTTCTATAGCTCCTAGATATCTTAGGAAATCGAATATCTGGAGAAGTGAAGAAGATGATTGTGACGTTATTCGAGCCTTTAATTTTCCATGTTACCTATAAGTGTACCTCTTTGCTGAAGGGCCTCGTGGAAGCACCATATGCAGTTATTTCCGTTACTGGGAGATATCTAAATAGCTTCAAAAGAGTCATAATTTCTTCTCCATGTGAAATTAAAACTATTTTAGGAACCACAATCTCTGAAGAAGTGATGAAGATGATTATGACTTTATTCGATTTCTTGAATTTTACAGATTATCTATGACGGTTATAACTGTCTTCTTTCAAACAAAATGCTCATAATTGTACCTCCTTGCTGAGGAGTCACCTGGTGGACGAACCATAGTTATTTCCGTTTCGGGATAAATCTAAATACATTCAAAGGGTGATAATTTCTTCCCCATGTAAAATTAAAGCTATCTTAGGAATTAGGGTATCAGTAGAAGTGATGACTATGACTTTAATAGAATTTTTTCAAATGTTCTAGGTTATTCTATGATGGTTATAATTATTACCCACTTTCAGGCAAAAGGCTAATAATTGTACCTCTTCGCCGAAGAGTCGGAATTACTTGTACTTCCTGAAATAACCATAGATATTTTGGTTACTCAGAAAAATGTAAACGTATTCAATAACTAAGAGAGTTACAATGGATTACTTCGAGTTTTTCAGCTGATGTAGATTTATTCCCCTTTTGGTAATTTTACATATTATTATTATTCGCCACGTTTGCGTTTGTAAGTACTTCAGCGCTACAGAACAAATTTCTTGTTGCCTATCAAGATGTCACTCTGCCATCCTCATGTTATTTATTCTTTGTTGCTGAATCTGATAGGGGGCGCATACATAATTCCACCAGTAAGCTGTTAAACCACGTGTTAACTGCTTCAGTCAAATAGTATTAATATTGCAAGTGTTAGTTAAAGTTTTCCTATTCTTTCTACTGTTTTTAATCTCTGATCGAACTGCTTCTACTGTTGAAATCGATCAGGGAAAAAACAAAAGAAATGAAGGCTGATCTCCACTAATAGAGACTTTTCTGCAACAGATTCCTTTAAGTTTTCAGTTGACAGTTATATTTTCTTGCCCTATTTGAAGAGATGGGTTGTTCATTCGAACTTTCAGCTTATTGAATTACCTACTACATCTCCTGGAAAATTACAAAAAGTAGCAATTAAAGTCTTCCTAGTTGATTCTTTTCCTTCACAGCTTAGGAAGTGCTTTCTTCAAATTAGGATATTGTAATTATTATACTCCTCTTCTAGAAAATATGTTTCGAACATTTACAACACTTTTGGAGCATTTTCAGTTTTTCAGTTGAGAGCTGCATCTTCTTATACCAACTGATAAAAACATTGTTTCGATCTTTTTAAAAAGTTATAATTTGTTCCTCTACAGCTTCGAAAATGCTTTCTTCAAGTGAAAATGTAATTTTACCCTTCTTGTGGAAAACCATAACCGGTTTTATCATTTCGCGTTTCTGAGAGAAGCGAAATGTTTCGAACATTTACGACACTTCTAACTGACTTTTTTCAATTGAAAGTTGTATTTTCTTAAACTAGTTGAAAGAGTTGTTTTGCCATCGTTTCATAAGATCATAGTTTGTCCGTTTTCAGCTTTGAAAATTATAATTATGTCCTTCTTTGGAAAGTCATAATCATTTTCATTATCTAAAAGAACCATAAAAAGTTACCTTGAAAGAATTTGTAGCATCCCCAACAACTGGATGACTTTTAATTTTGAGAGTTCCCCTTTCAGCTAAGAAATCATTATTTCTTTGATCGTAATCTAAATTTATTTTCTCTCTTAGTGAAGAACGTCAAGTGATGAAACCTTAATCACTTTCAGAACCCGAAACTAATGTAACTTCTTTACTGAAAAACTGAGAGGACTGTAACCATCCGAAACATTTAAGAAGGTCAAAATTCACCTTTAGTTGAGGTTGTGCAATGTGATTTTTTAAAAACTCAATTGCAGCAGGCCGTATTCTGTCTTAATAACCTTAGAACTGTCTGTATTACGTCAGAATACGAGCTGCTGCAATTGAGTTTTTAAAAAATCACATTGTATGTTCATTCTTCTTCGTCCTCCAAGCGGAAGGAATCATTATCATTTCAGTCATGTCATGATTTTATCCTTGAAATGAAAAGGTCAAAATTATGCCCCCTGAAAAAGCTGTTGTTACTGCAATATGTTGGAAAATTCCTCGTACATTTACCCAGTAAACACACTCAAAATGTGAAAATTTTATTCAGTAATGGAGGTAAGTTACTGCCGATCGCAAAACCATATTGCGAGAATTTTTGTTTTTGAAATTCATAAAATGTACTGTGACATTCAGTATTACTGGTAATAAATATAGTTCAATGAAACAAATACACCTAAATAATGAAGGTTTCATGAATACACATCCTAATTAATGTAGCAAATACATTTCCAACGACGTTAAAGCGACGCATTAGAGCCGTATTGATATTTAACTATTAATTTACATACACGACTGGCTTATCATGTTTCACAACAAAGTAGGCATAAATATTTATGCCATGTTAACCCTGTAATGGACGTACATACTTTTTGAATAATTGAAATCTAAATTGTTGAAGCGTCAGCCAAATTCGCCCCATTTAAACGCTTAAAATGTGGTTTATGATTATTTTTATTATAAATGTAATGAAAATTCTATTTATCTTACGGCAGTAGTAAATACCCAACCTCACTTCTGAAAATAAACACAGTAAGTTCAGTTATAAATATACAGTTTCCCTAAACAAACTTTAATATCTGACTGTGCAAACTTTAAAAACATGTAGAGTTGCACATCTAAAAATGTTTCAGTAACCGACTGTGCGTTGAAAACGAGATAAACTTTAATCCCAAGCGGGGCTGTATTTTACAGCTTCATATGTTTGAGATAAAGTAATTACAGCAAAACTTTTAGAAGGGAAAACTTGGTTATGTGAACAGATCTTTTACGTTGAAAAATGACCGTGCTGAAAAGAAGTAACAGCCCCACCTTTTTTAAACAAAATAAGTGCTGATTCATTTTCCTAAATTGTTTAGGCTAAATGAGTTATAAAGTAACAAAGGTCTTTTTTAAACGAAAGAGACAAACACTTGGGGGTTCTTGCCTGACAACGTTTTTTCCGCAGCGTAACAGAATTAGAGGTTAAATTCCACAATAGCTACTTCGTTATCTTCCTTGCCTTAAAACGAAGGATGGAAACTTAAAAGAATAAAAAAATCCCTCCGAGGTGATTGCCCAGTTTTATTAAGGCATTGTATTCAAGCTTGCGTTGTTCACTTTATGTTTGTATCCGAACAATACAGCACGAGATTAGGGTGGTTCTTTGGATACAGAAATTTATTAATCAACGATGCTATTCAAGAAAATCCTTTGACTTCAGGAATGAAATAATCGATATTTTCCAGGATTTCGCTGTTTTGGTTGGTGTTTAGTTGTGGGAGCATTATGTTAAAACGTCTTAAGAATATTTCAAAATTACGTTAACTGATGCACGCCTATTAGCAATCATCTGTTTCATTGGTTTACTTGGGTCCGAATTTTAAATTTGAATGTCATCTTTTAAGCGGGAATTGAAGTCATGAAAATAACATCCTCCTATTGGAAATTGTTTGACGGCGCACATGCTCATTATTTGTTCCTTTCTGGCGGGAATTTTAACTGATCGTCAATTAATAACATCCACAAACTAAACTTTTCGTTAGATTCCTTGAAATGGACAAACATCATCTCTAAGCTCATAAAAATAACGAGAAATAAATAATTTTAAATTAAATTGATCGAGTGAGCACCACTGGAGACAAGGGTCTTGAAATTTTCCCCTCATTTGGAATAATTCAGCCCTAGGAATGTTCCTTAACAAGCCACGATAATCCACAATATAGCTTGGGCTAGTAGGAAAGTCGATACGCCCTCTAATTATTGCTTGGCCGAGATAATCCCACCGACCTCGGGTGACTGGTTGAAAGGAGAATGTGCTAACCTTTCCGCCACCAACGCTGATTTAATTATAGTTCAAATGTAAAGTTGGCCTTCTGTGATATTTTAATGTTCGTTTTATTATTATCATCACCTCGTTGAAAAGCGCTAAATTACTGAAGTCAAGGTTTATATTTGTTGTTGAGGTTTGGGGGATGTTAACAAAATAAAATATTTAAGTAATTGCCAAAGCAAGCTCGAGATTTCGTGGGAAACAAGGGAATAAAATCAACAAAATGGGTGTAACAAGACACCAACGGCGTAGCACGTACGTTGGCTGAGGTTCCTGCTGTTATTTCTATTATTAACTGAAGGTTTTTCAGCGATCTTGTCCTTCTTTTGTTATAGCCTCGAGGCTTGAATTTTCATTAATGCAGAAGGATTTTCTTAAGCCTTAAGCACACACACACCGTCCCTAATAAACTTGCTTGAATTTAAGCTTTGAAAAATAAAGAGCAAACAAATCGATTTGAAATAAAATATTTAACTTGAAAACTGTGAAGATTGACTGTAGTTTAAAAATGCTGAAAATAGCCAGCGTGGAGTTTGGAAATTAATTTTGGTGATTTGTGTTCGTTAAATGTTCATTAAAAGGGAATCTGCGAGGCAGGCACAATTCATTTTATTACCCTTAGGAGTGTGAATTCGGTGTTATCTTAACTTTTTCGCTCGTCAGCGTTTGTATGAGCTTTAATAGGCCTGAAAAATTCTGAAATACCTGCTTACCCCTTCTTAATTTCGCGGTTTTTAAAAATCAGTTGCTAATTAATTTATGTAATTAAGGACTTCTTCTCGCCGTAATATGTAAATATAATTCTTAGCTTGAAATAAAGTAGGTACTCAGTCTGAAAGGCAATGATTTTCGAAACATTAAAGCTCAAATTACCCTCAAGGTGCTAGCTTTCCGAAATAAAAGTGTACTAAATCAAAGACAGGCAAAGAAATTCCCTTTCGCTGCAATTCTGATGAGTCGTAAAACCTTTTCGCTGAAAATTTGCTATTAACTGACATCTCGAAAAATACCTAAACCATCATCGTAGGCTTGATTTAGGCATTCCTTTGAAATCTCTCGCTGGAAAAAAATGGTTTCGTCCTGCAAGGAAAACTTAATGGCGAGTCAAATTAGGAAAACACGTTTGCTGTTGGAAGGTTAACCCCAATAAAACCGCCATTTGGAGCATATCTACTACTTTGTATAACATTGTGTATCCAATAAAGTTTTATGCTCTCCAAGCGTAACATAGTCCTGGGCTTATATAAACTTTACTCCTGCACGTGGGTAAATAAAGTCCTGTTTTGTTTCCGGAACATATTCGATACATTGCGACCTTAAAATATATTTTTTGTGATGATGTAAATTCCAAAATTTTGTGTATTTTTGCTTTTTCCCAGAGGACAAAAGGGTTTTTAATAATAATAAATACAAGCCAGATTTAGGAACTGAAAAACATCAGGAAAGGTTAACAAAAATTAACCAACGGAACTTCTCAAAATACGGACATAAATTCGGAAATATCCTCAAATAAGATTTAAGTCCACTTCTATTAAGGATTTATAGTTTCCGCACGACATATGTTATAGCGACAAAATATCGTTTCGAATACCGGTTACAGTAAATCGTCTTCTATGTGACATTTTCTTCCCAACTACGTTCGAACAACCGTACAGGGAACATCAACAAGGCTACGAAGGATTCAAGTCCTATTTTGGGTCTGTATAAATGTGTTCTGAATTAAGTCAACCGTAATAATGGGCCGGCATTCCCAAAATGTATCCTAGGAAACATGTGTTTTCGTGTTTTGTAATTACGAGCTGCGAATTGAATATTATATGGGAAGTTAATTTTGATTACCTTTTGAATCTCTCTGGAATTTATAATTTTAGGTCTGTTTGCTTCAATATTTTCTTGTCAAACTTTCTATGCTATTTTTATAGAACTTTTCATTGAAGGAATAAAAATTAAACGGTTTAAACGGAGTTGCCTGAAGAAAACGGCCAAGCTGATCCTGATAAAATATTTCCCTCGTTTCGTTAGCTTAAAAGCTTAAAAATGAAGAAGATTTCTATGCAAAAATATTTCAACTACACCTTTCTGTATTAATGCCTTACTAGGCATATTGAAATTCCTTCCTGAAGACTTCAAAATTCAAGTAAAATGCCGAAATAATTATAGAACATTTTTGAAATCTTACGCTTAAGCAATTTAACAAATAAATTGAAATCCTCAATTTAAATCAACACAAACGGAAGGCTATTCAGTTTCAGCCAATTTTCCGCTTTCATTTTGTTACCTTAGAACTTCCTCCATGAAAGTCCTGAAAAAGCAACTTCACAAAAGGTGTCTGTCAGTTTTTATCACACCAGTAAAGGATACGACAGAATCCTTTTCATGGATCGTAATTCAAACTGGGTAAAGAAGCAAAGGACGTCCACCTAAAAAATTTACGACCAACCATTAAATACTCAGGGTGTCTTAATTACATTAGAAAAATACGACTCTTGTCGATGGTTTGTTATTTTATCGAAGTTGGCGTCTGAATTTTCGCTTGTTATGAAGGGAAAAAAATATAAATTAGGCCTTTTAGAACCACGTCACGTTTTGAATGTTGTGTCTGGCGATATTTTGTTATTTTGATGCTCCAGACAATTTTGTCAATATTTGAAGTATGCTTGTAAGTTTGCTTGTTAGGATGCTTTTCCAATTTTATGCTCGAATGGTGACACTTCGGCTCCTGAGTTTAGGAAAAGTGTTTGAAGTTTCAGAGCAGTTCTTTAGACTTCATGCAAGTCTTTCGAATCTACTTACTTTAAAATCATTTGTGGAATTGCTCTAATAATTCTTCAGCTAAATAATTGTTTCACGCAAGAAACAACCCCGAAAAGGTAGAAGAAACTTCCTTAAAAATAACTGCCATAATAAACGCAGGAAAAATTCAAATCTCCATTAGTAACATAACATTAAACCCATGAAAAAACATCCAAGGCTTGGATGATGAACCTAAAACGTGAAAAAAACAAGGGAAAGGGCTAGGCCTATAAAATGTATTTGTAAAACAATCCCAACTCTCCAACTTTCCGACCTCAACAACTCTGTTAAGGGTCGAAATTCCAGGAAGACAAATATTTATTTGTAAGGAGCCGAGAAACTACTTCCTCGCTCGTAAACATCTGAATTCGGTTAAATCGAATTTTCACCAAACATGGGCATTTCGTTGCTCAATATCGCCCCATTAATCTCGTAGAAAACTTTCCGATATATCTTATGAAGTTGGCTGAAATTAATTGTACAAAATCTTAAAAATATGGGGAAAGTTTTCGCGAACAAAATATCTTGGAAGTCTGGAAACAAATGCTGTTATTAGCATGAGGTGCAATCTTAACTGCGAGAACTCGACTTTATTTTAAATTTATAGCCAGTGGAGAAGCGCGATAGGATTCATTGAATCTCCACTTCTCCGATGGCACGACATTAGTCTTAGGTGTTGTCACCACGGTAAAATCGATTGAATTTAATTTAAAACCTCGAAAGCTGCTTTTTGCAGCTTTTAAAAATTCCCTGTAAGACGTTAAACTGCAACAAAGGAGGTTGTGGGAAATTCAAGTTTTCAGCAAGTCCAACAAAAGAAATTAAAATGCAACTAAGTAGGCCGTGGAAACTTTACTTTTTCGTAGTAAGCATGAAAAATAGGTCAACTGAAACACAAAACTAAAAACAAGGTTGTATAAACAGTTAAATGTGATTGATTGGGACAATGGTCATTTCGATTTTGTTTTAGAGGGAGAATTTATGTTCCCATTTGGCAAACTCTGCAATAAAATCGTTTATACCAATTGCGCATATTAGAATAACGGATAATGTTGTGTGCAATTGAATTCCCTCCCGTTCTATACTAGAATTTAGGTATAAATTTTAGCCCATTTATTATCCGAACTAGTCGCTTTGCGCTTTCTCTCTTATATCCTGAAATTGTATATTTATTTAAATTGCCTGCAGTCTCTTTCACTTCCTATAAATTCTTGGTGTTTTGTTAGGGTGTAATCTTATTTCCTTATTCATCTTATTTTAAGGAGCTTGGAAAGGTGGCTTTTGACATTTTTCAGGTGAAATATTAGATTGAATTGTGGGGTTATTTAAATTGCCTTTGATTGGTTGTTCCTCTCATGAATAAATCAATAAGCTTGATTACGGACGTAGTTGGGAATCAACAAGAATCAACCCTTATCAATCTACATTTTCCTTTTTTATGTACAGACAAGTATTAACTCACAAATGATGGAGTTTATAAATGCCCCACCTTTAACGAAATTGGCAATAAAGACGTTGAAGAAAACTTAGCTAACTTGCAGGAGGCAAGACTGAAGAGTTAACACCCAGATTTTACCAGTCAAGGATCATAATTGAAAGGGTCATAGTTTATTTCATTTCTTATGGCGAAAAAATTCCCGAAATAAACTGGCGTCTATTTTTGGCTTTGAAGCATCTTCAAAAGCTTGAGGTTACCAGTTAACCCAAACCGCTGGATTTGAAAGACTTTAGGAAGGGTTATTTGCATTAAGTTCCCATAAGATTCGACCTCAAATATTCTAAATTTAATATACTGATCACGTTTACATAGCTAAAGTTCAAACAGTTTCGCCTTATTTGCGATACTTAAGAAATAACAAAAACAAATCAACAAAACCCCCAACTCGCGCGACTCACCCTGTATATTACCAATAGCCATGTCCAGCTATATCTAACTTCCATTCTTGTGACAACGTCAGAAATTTTGACACTGATAACCTAAACATCACCTTTGTTAACGAAAACATGTTTTGCCTGTTTCTGCTAATTCATCAAATTCTAGTAAAAATAATAAAACAAAGTGTATTAATATTGATGTGTTTCTCATGTGTTAGCTACGCATTTTTGGTTTATAACTACATCAGAGGATTTAAAATTAATAAAAAGGCAACATACGATGCTAAAATGATTATAAAAAAACTACAAAAAAACGATTCATAGGCTGGAGACTTCAACGTGCGGTTAAGCGGCGGACCTTCATAAAAACCCAAATTTTGGGTTGAAAATCCGAGGTTTTGACAGCTGTGTAAGCTGATGCATTAACATGGAAAGGAACAGAAGGATTTGCAATGAAATAATTTGGAAAAATTTATTTATTTCATTGGTAATCCAAAAATAAACGTTTAAATATGTAATGGAAAATTTGATGTTGAGTAGGACTTCCAGTAATTTGGCAATAAAATTGAAGTTTATGACGCTATATGAAAACGGTATGTTTTTGCTTTCAGTTTATCGCTAATTAAAGCTTACAGTCAATTATTAACACGATGGGAAGGTTTTACTGCTCCAAATAAGAAATTTTATAAAATTTGAAGGTTCCTTCCGGAGTTGTTACTTTTGACCTTTTATTATAATATTTTGAGATAATTTGTGACAGCTTTCTGTGTGTTTAACAATAACAAAGGCTAATTAGATCCATTTAATTTTGATAAAGACAAGATAACAATAACTTTAATACGTTTTTTTTTACAGGTAAGAAGCACCAATTAACTCCTTCCTTAGAGTTTACAAGCAAATAACCTGACACTTAGGGTAAGTTTATTAAAATTTCATGTTATTCAAACACTAATTATCATCTGTAAACGCCACTTCTGTTTTCGAACAACCTGTAAACTAAGCATTACTTAGGTGAAGCTAAATTTCCTAACTTTCTTCAAAACATAAATAGAAGTACTGCAAAAATTAAACTAAAACTAGAGTAAGATAACATAAATTTTAAGCCAGAATTCGTCGGTACGTGTTCGTACAGTTTCCTTTCAACAGACTTTATAATTTTTTCAACTGGTGGAATGTGAGGGTTATAATTGAGAATTTCAAAATAATGATGATAATCATCATTTCCATCCTTGGTAGCGTGCAGCAACGCTTTATCATTAGCCACGTTCACTTTCGCTATTGTTAACTCTCCGCCTGACATCACCCTCCCTATGTAAACCGTATAATCTCCTTCAAATCCACCAAGAACCAAACTTGCATTCTTTAACTTTATAATATCATCGGTGCTCGTCCTTAGCCATTCGAACCTTTCTGGATGGTCGGAGCAAAGGACCTGGAAACATATTATATTTAAAGAGGAAGATACGCAAGTTGGAAAAAAATTACCTTAATATTTTTATAAGTGGTGCGTTCCCTTTTTCCCCATTCGAAAGTCAAAGATTGATTTTCAGCGTTTATTTGGCCTGGCACCAAAATTGCCCCGTGAAGGCCCGTGAAAGACGTTTGGCCAATGTACATGGTGTCCCCATTAGCATCTGGTCCGCCTTCTATTGCATCGTGTGGGATTTCACCTATGTAGTCACGCCAGTAATAACCTGGAAGAATAAGATTGATTTTTTACTGTTACGAAAGACGAACAAGTTTTTGAAATTGGGAATCCATTGGGAGTTCCAACGCCGGCAAGGAAACTGAAGTCGAAGCAGAAATGTTTGATTAGATTTGGTAAAATGAAGAATTTAATAATAACAGCTTAAGCTGGTGTTTTGATCAGTTATTTAAGGAAAGGTAAAACATTTAAACGCGATTCTGCACCAAAACATTGATTTTCATGAGATTTTCAGAAGAGTGATAACCCTTAAATGCTCCCCATTAAGATAATGTCCTGCAATTCTAGTAAATATTTAGATATCAAAATAAAATTTAAAATTCGGCAGCATTTATCTGCCACGACTGTTACACAATGTTATTTAGTGAATGTCGGCAATTCCTTTACAAATGACCTTAGAATCAAGCATTTTGGTTTTTTTTTTGACAACTTTTCTAAAGCAATTTGATAAAGCGAAGGACAAAGGATGTTCATCTCAGGAAATCGGTTTAAATTCGTGCAAAGGTCTGAGATTTCTAAAGCCACTGGATCTTCCAAAAGATAAAAGCAAAACTTAGGACTGTTACGAAATTGTGACTTACCTTCAACGTTCACATTTTCAGAGAAAAGTTTTCCTTGAACACCGCACCAAATAAAACCCAGCAAAGCAAAAAGCGCTAAATTAGAAGACTTCGCCATATCTAAATTAGCTCACACAGCTTATTTAGCTCCGGTTAATAAATTACAACTATTTACTTAAGAAATCGCACGCTTGTTTTATACAAATTTTTAAAATTACGTCGTTTGATAAGTATTATCAGCGGCTTTCCCCGTTTCGAGATTGGTATTACTTTGCCATTATATTAATTTGTGAGACGTGACCCGGTTTTTAAGTTCAAGTTCTGGCTGTTAATCTGCGATAGTAAACGTCAGTCTGTGCAGAAATTCATTGAATGAGTTGTTTGTGAATGACATGTTTGGATTTTTTTATCAGTAAGCCTTTTTTCAATTAGTTCTGCAAAGTCCTTGATGTTTCCTAATAAATCTTAAACAGTGCCCAATTCAAGTCCGGTGTCTTTTTTGCTTTCGGCTTTTTACGTGTTTGGAAGTAAAAATGGGGCCCCATTTTCAAAAAAACAGCACATGGAGGAAGCCAAATTAAAAACTGGCGAAGCTGATAGGAAGAACTTTAGTGTTATCAACAAAAACAGCTTTTTATCAATTTAACATATTTATTTACACCAGTAATAACCATTGCTTAACACGAATATGATGTCAAAGTTCATTCGAAGAAACAAATCACAGTTTGCGTTAGTTTTCCTGTGAATTAAAGGATGGGAATCGTTGTATTTGACCCCGAAAGGTCTTTAGCTGTTATTCATTTTTAAAGTTAATTAACAAATTACTTATTTGTAAGCATACTTATTATCTAAACATTGTCGTTCAATTGTGTAGGTTTTTATGCATCCGATTATTCATTTTTTTATATAAATCTATTTACTAATCTTATAGCCGTTATATATTATTTTAATTCAAAAAATTCCTCAATTATAACATTTAACCATTCGCAGTTAAACCTCGAAACATTAATAAATAAGCCTTTAGAATTCTAGTTGGCTCAGCTTAATTAACTTAATTAGCAAATAAATTATAAATACCGTTTGCATCATCGAAAGAACCAAAAACAAAAAACAATAACAAAACTACAGAGTCGACTTTGAACCTTATCCACAGAGTTTGCATAAAGAGCACGTGCACTTAGAGATTTCCTAATTTCATGAATTTTAGGAATATCAGGATCGTAATTAAGAACCTCAAACTTCTCTGCGCGAATAAATGTTCCATTACTCGTTGTATGAAAACCTCGAGCTCTTCCATCCGTTACTATAACTTTTCCAATTGCTAGTTCTTCATTTACTTGCAGTCTTCCTATGTAAACCGTATAACTTAACTCAAAACCGCCGTACACGAAATTAACGTGACTTTTTTCTGGTAAAGACGCTACGTCGAATACGTTTGTTCTGATCCATTCGAATTGTTCCGGATGTTGGGTGCAAAGTATCTATAAGAATTTTTTACATAATTAATACTTGAAGATTAAGGGAGAAAGGCTTACTTTTATGTTTTCCTTTGTGGTGTGTTCGCTATCTCCCCATTCGAAGTACATTTGTTGCTGCGCTTCGTTTATGTAGCCGGGTATAAGGATGCTATTGTACATTGTTTGGCCTATGTAGGTTGGATTACCTTCTTCGTCCTGACCGCCTAGCAAGGCATCTCGCGGGATTTTGCCATTGTAATGCCTCCAGTAATATTCTAGAAAACATACGAATTAGTAGGTAGTTTTTGTAAGGAAAACTTCAACCTCATATTATGATTTACTGGCAAATAAGTTTTTAAGATTTGCTTGAAGAAGGCGAAGGGATACCTTTAACTGACATACCAGAAGGGTTTTTTTTGTTATTAAATGCTTTTTGGACTTATTAATTTGTTTTATTTTGGTTTAGTGCCTTTTACACCGAACACTTAGTGCCTTAACAAACTAAAACTTTAAAGTTGTGATCTTCTTGGTAAGTCAGTCGAAAAAAGACCTGCTACCCTGTGGCGTACGTCTTTGTATTTTGGCTAACGCTTCAGGTTATAAGAATCTAACCAAGGTAATTGCTGCTTGGGCAAGTATTTCTATCACTAAATAAATAACTAAAATAACAACTTTTGAGCAGGTAACCCCAACGCGATTATAAAATACGCAAAGTAATACTCTAAGCTCACTTACCTTCAATATCGTCATCCACACATAGAGCGTCAACCCTTAAATTACAAATAAGGGAAAGTCCAAGTATTAAACACAACGTCAAACACCAACCTGACATCAAAGACTTCATCCTAGCAGTGTAGAATTCACACTTCGTATAAGCACTGACGCTTGTTTTGCCTTTTTTAATTTATATAAACACGCTGGATAAAGTATCAATTCTATTTTTGCGAATAACGATTTTACAATCGTTATATTGATGTTGTTTTATTTAATATCAACTAATTACCCAGATTAAAATACTTAGTAATAGTAATTTACGATTTAAGTAACGTTATGAAGCTTTTTACATGACGAGAGAATAGTTCTCCTACGTCGCTCGTTCTTTTAAATTCTCGAGTAATGTTTTAACAACAAATAACGTTACGTAATTATGTCGTAACACGGTCTATTTTATCCTATAATAATTTTTTTCAAAAAATAAAAACTATATTTTCAATGACAATATCCATAAACATTCTTACTGAGAATCTTGCAAGATTTGCAGTAGGATTTTGAAAGTTTAAACGCCTGATTTTTAAAAATCTTAGACCTGAAATTACGCTTCCGACTCTACCCTCTACTTAAAGAAAGCAGAACCCTAAATCATTTTAGAAGATTATTTGTGGAAAACAGAAAAATAAATAAAAATAATTTTTATAAAATTGTGGTCTGAAATTAATTTTTCAATCTTGCAAACCAGTTCAGGAAAATAAATAAAATGTTGCTGAAAACCTTACAAGATCTATAGCAAAATTTCGATTTGATGATTCTTAAAAATCTGAAAATTAAACAAAAATAATCAATTTTTATAAGCCGAAGTTAGAAATTAATCTTTCAATCCCAAAAAATAAGTAAAAGACTGTTTATTCAGCAGAGCTTTGAAGTTGATAATTAGAAATAAATATTATTAAACGGAAATTGGAAATTAAGCTGAACAAATCTGGAAGCAAATAAAACTACTTAATTTTAATTAAGCTGAGGTCTGAAACTAAGCTTCTGATTCTCTAAAAAAATGGGAAAAATAAATGAATTTCTATAAAGCTTTAGCTTTAACTTAAGCTTTTAATTCTTAAAAAATCAGGAAAATAAATAAAAATAACTTTATTAACTCAGGTTTGAAGTTAAAAGCATTCGATTCTTGAAAAAATTAGAAAATTAAATGAAACTCATTTTCATAAAGCTGAGGTCGGCAATTGAGCTTTCAATTTTGAAAAAATCGAGAAAATAAACGAAAAAAACTTTGATGAAGTTCAGATCTGAAGTTAAGCCTCCGATTCTTGAAATACAATCAGATAAATAAAAAAAACCTTGCTGAAAACCTTGCAATATTCACAACGATATTTGAACGTTTGAAGACGATTTTCATAATGCCAAGGTCGGAAATTAAGCTTCTGAATCATTGAAAAGTACAAAATAAAAATAGTTCTTACAAGGCAGAAGTCTGAAATTATGCCTTGGTTTCAAAAAAATCGATCATGAAAATAAATAAAAATAACTTTAGGTATTTTATCCAAGTTAGAAGTTAAGCTTTCGATTACTGAAAAAATTTAAAAAATAGGAAAACAATTTTGTTAAGCCGAGGTTTGAAATTAAGCTTCTGATTTTGAAAAATCAGGGCAATGAATAAAAATAATTCTTATTAAGCCGAAATTTCTAATTAAACTTTAGATTCTCCAAAAAAATCAGAAAAATAGATAACAATAATTTTTATAAAACTAAGGTCTGAAATTAAGCTTTCAATTCTTAAAAAAATCAAAAAGCCAATATAAAAATTATTTCGTTAATCGCAGGTGTGAAGTTAAGCTTCCGGTTCTTGAAAAATCAAAATAAAAATTTAAAGAACTTAAGAAAATAAAAATAATTGCTATTAAACCGAGGTTTGAAATTGAGCGTTCGATTCTGAAAAAAATCGGAAAAATAAATAAAAATAGCTTTGATGGAGCTTAGATTTGAGATTGAGCGAATTGTATAAAGCTTAGGTCTGAGATTAGGCTTCCGATTCATAAAAAAATTATAATCTTAAATAAGAATAATTGCTATAAAGATAAGATCAGAAATTAAGCTTTCAATTATGTATTTACAAAAAAATCAGGAAAATCAAAAAAATTCTTGCTGAGAACTTTACAAGGTTTACAGAAGCACTTTGAAAGTTTAAACGCCCGATCTTTATAAAGCTTATGTCTCAAATTAAAACTTCCGGTTCTTTAACAAAAGCAGAAAAATAAATAGAAACAATTTTTACAAAGCTGTGGTCTGAAAGCAAGAATGCGCTTCGTAAAAAAAATCAGAAATATAGATATAATAATTACTGAGAATCCTGCAAAATGTGCAGCAGAATTTTGAAAGTTTAAACGCCTGACTTTTAGAAAGCTTAGGTCTGAAATTCAGCTTTCGAATCATAAAAGAAATCAGAAAAAGAAATGAAAATAATTTTATAAAGCTTCAGTTTGAAAAAAAGGTTTCATTTCTTAAAAATCGTTCGAAATCGTTGCTCGGAATCTAGTAAATTTAAAGCAGCCGTTTGAAAAGATTAAACGCCCAATTTGTATAAAGCTTAAGTCTGAAATTAAGCTTCTGATTCTTAAAAAAATCAGAAAAATAAATAAAACTAGCCTTCATAAAGCTGTCTAAAATTGAGCTTTCACCTCTTAAATAGAAAAATGCAGGCAATAAATAAAAATAATTGTTAGGAAGTTTATGTGTCAAATTAAACATGTAAAAAGGAAATCAAGGTATGATTTGCAGCAACATTTTCAATGTTTAAACGTCCAATTGTTATTAATCTTAAGTCTAAAATTAAGGTTTAGATTCTCTAATAAACACTAAAGAAACTACATAAAATCTATATCACATTCAAAACACGTTTTAGTCTGTTTACTTTTGTAAACTCGATAAGATATCACTTCTGCTGTTTTATTTATGTTTTAATTCATAAAACTCTTATCTTCACTCTGTTTTAGTTATATGAAGTCGAAATATCAGTATTATCAAAACTAGAGAAAACATTTCATTAGTATTTAGTATGTGCCGAAATTCACAATAAATGCGTATACAAACACTTCTTCGAATATCGTGTTTTCGAACGATCTAAAGAAACATACAAAAAATTTAAAAAAAATCAAAAATTAACGAACCTCGAAATCTCTCCTCAACGTACGTTCAGAATTTCGCTATTCGTAGTACATTTGTTGTGTTTTGCGACTTATATTATAGCCCGAATTAAATATCCTTCGTGAATAGCAAGTCCAATATAGGTCGGATCTCCGAATTCGTCTGAACTCCCTAAGAGTACTTCTTTTGCCACTTTTCCTCTGAAAGCTCGCCAGTAATATCCTGAAAAGTTACCTTGTTTAATGTTGCCTTTTTAATTCATTTTATGGTTTATTAAAAATATTTTTTGAAGGGACATCGAGCTTTTAAAGAACTTTGCAGCGAGATAGACAAATAAGGCTTTCTTCTTTTTGAAACTGGACTTTAAACAAAAAGTTGCTAAAATTATCAAAATTAGGCATCTGCGAACTTTACTGTATTTAATTGACTTTAATTTTATATAATTATTATTCGAAGGGGTTGTGGACCTTTAGGACATTTGAAGGGTGCTACTCTAACAAGTCTTTGATTTTCTGAATTCTAAAAATCAAAAATTAATAGAAAATGTTTTTTTAATATATTTTTTAATTTTATACAATTATTACTCGAAGGGATTTGGACCTTTGGAGTGTAATGCACTAATCTATGCTTTTCTCCATTTTTTCAAATTAAAAGTTAGAATAGATATCTATATTTTAAGTCAAAATTAAAAACTTTGAAGTTTACTGAATTTAGTGTATTTGCTGATCTTGTAAAATCAGTATTCGCAGGGTCTTTGAAGTACACAAATACACTAATAATAAACATGTGCGTTTCTGCATTTTTTTAAACTACAATTTTAATAATATTAAGCTTACCGCAATGTAAAAATTTGAAGTTTACTGAATTTAATTTACTTTCTAATACAGTAATATTGTTGCATTTCTTGTAACTAAACTTTAAAGAAAAAATTGTTACGCTTACAACAATTTAAAAATTTAAAGTTTATTAGATTTAATTTATTTTATGATCTTTTAAGAGTATTATTCAATGAGATTTGGGAGTGTAACACACCAAGAAACCTTTGCTTTTTTATAATTTTTAAAGATTCAATTTAAAAAGAAATGTTAAGGATGCCACAATCTAAAAATTTTGTAAAATCATTATTCGAAGGGGTTTGGGGTTGTTAGGGTTAATACACCAAGAAAACTTTATAAACCAAAAATGTACTAAATTGTTGATATTTGCTGTATTTAATTTATTTTTAAGTATTATCTAAATATTATTCGAAGGGATTTAAAACCTTTAGAGCTTTTGAAGTATAACACACGAAGAATCTTTCTACCTTTTTGAAACTAAAATTTATAGAATAAATTGTTAAGATTAAATCTAAATTATTTGTTTTTCTAATTTTGTAAAGTTATTATTCGAAAGGGTTTGGGACTTTTAGGACCTTTTCTGTGTAACACACCAAGCCACCTTTGCTCTTTTGCATATTCAAACTAAAATTTAAATAAAAAGTTTCAACTTTACCGATTTTAATTTATTTTTGATTTCGTAAAATTATTATTCGAAGGGTTTGAAATTTTTAGGTCTTTGCGTTTCTACATTTCTAAACATACATTTAAATAAAAGATTATTAAGGTTACCAATTTAAAAATTTAAAGTTTACTGAATTTAATTTAACTTCTAATTTTGTTGAGATTTTTAGAGCCTTTGAAGTGTAAAACAGTTAGAAACCTGTGCTTTTTCTGCGTCTTTAGATATATTAAGGTTAGCACAGCTGTTTACCGGTTTCAATCTATATTTTATAATTTGTAAAATTATTATTCTAAAGGGTTTGAGATTTTTATGGCCTTTGAAGTGCATCACACTAACAAACCTTTGCGTTTCTGCATTATTTACAAATAGAATTTAATTAAAATATTATTACTTAGGCTTTTTTGAAGTTAATTTACTGATTTTAATTAATTCTCTAATTTTCTAAAATTGTTATTTGAAAAGGTTTGGAATTTAAGGCCTTTGGCGTATAACACACTTCGAAAGCTTTACTTCTTTGAATTTTTTAAAACTAAAATGTAAAGAGAAAATTCTAAAAGTTAGCAAAATTTAAGAATGGTATATACTTTGTAGCATTATCGAAGTTTGGAATTTTTAGGCCCTTTGAAGTGTAGTACACTAACCAAAATCTTCTTTTTTTTAAATAAAATTTAAATAAGTTTACCACATTTAAAGAATTGGTAGTTTACTGGATCTAATTTATTTTCTATTTTCGTAAAATCTGTAATTCGAAAGGGTTTAGAATTTTTAGGGCTTTCGAAGTGTAGCGCACGAAGAACTTTTGCATTTTTAAAGTTAAAAGTTAAATATAAAAAAATTTAAAAATTTTACGTTTACTTCACTGGGTTTAAACTAAAGACTCATAGAAAATTATTAAAATTGGAAATTGGAAATTAAGAAGTTATCATCATTTAAGTATTTATTTTATATAATTATACAGGGTGACATTGAAAAAACTGCCATGCATAGTACCACGCGATAGAGGACCATAAAATAATAAAAAAAGTTCTTATACGCTAATGTCCGATCGCCTTTTGTTTTCAAGATACAGGATGTTAAAAGTTTGTTAGAAAATTTAATTTTTTTTTTAAACTACAATGCATAGTACCACGCGATAGAGGACCATAAAATAATAAAAAAAGTTCTTATACGCTAATGTCCGATCGCCTTTTGTTTTCAAGATACAGGATGTTAAAAGTTTGTTAGAAAATTTAATTTTTTTTTAAACTACAATGCATAGTACCATGCGATAGAGGACCATAAAATAATAAAAAAAGTTCTTATACGCTAATGTCCGATCGCCTTTTGTTTTCAAGATACAGGATGTTAAAAGTTTGTTAGAAAATTTAAACTTTTAACATCTTGTATCTTGAAAACAAAAGGCGATCGGACATTAACGTATAAGAACTTTTTTTATTATTTTATGGTCCTCTATCGCATGGTACTGTGCATTGTAGTTATTAAAAAAAAATTAAATTTTCTAACAAACTTTTAACATCCTGTATCTTGAAAACAAGAGGCGATCGGACATTAGCGTATAAGAACTTTTTTTATTATTTTATGGTCCTCTATCGCGTGGTACTATGCATTGTAGTTTTAAAAAAAAAAATAAATTTTCTAACAAACTTTTAACATCCTGTATCTTGAAAACAAAAGGCGATCGGACATTAGCGTATAAGAACTTTTTTTATTATTTTATGGTCCTCTATCGCGTGGTACTATGCATGGCAGTTTTTTCAATGTCACCCTGTATATGTAATTTATTTTTGGACTTTATACAATAATATTCAGAGGGTTTAGGATATTTAACACCTTGAAAGATAAATCCATCAAGATTTTGTGATTTTTATAAACGAATAATAATAAAAAAGGATGTTAAAATTATTTAAATTCAAAGTGAGGAATTTGTAGAAATGTTTTAAATATTACTACAATTTAAATTATTTTTAAGTTTACTATATTTATTTTATGTCTCAACCTTATATTCGACGAGGTTTAGAATTTTTATTATCTTTGAAGGTCAATTCACCAAGAACGCTTTGATTTTCTGAATTTTATGAACGAAAAATTTATAGAAAAAGTTTTTAAAATTATCAGAATTTAAACATTCTCAGAGTATCTATACTGTATTTAATTTGATGTAATTATTACTGGAAGGAGTTTCAAATTTTTAGAGTCTCTAAAGTATAAGAATACAGCAATAACGTTTCTGAAATTTGTTTGATTAACTTTATAAAGTTATTATTGTAAAAGTTTGGAGGCGTTTTAGGGCTTTTTATGCTTGATACAATAAAGAAACCATTGCTTCTCTAAATTTCTTAAAACTAAAAATAGGACACATTGAATTCTCCAAAATTTTTAATTTTCTGAATTATTTTTAAGAATTAAAAAGCAAGAAAATTATTAACGTAAATTTTTCTCTTACCTTCTATGCTATCGAAATTTTCATTTAATATTCCTTGAATGTTTTCGATAAAGCAAAAAGCAACAAACATGCAGGCAAATGAGTCAAAATGAACGCATTTTGCTATTAAGGCATTCAGCAGCGAATATTATTAACAACTGATTATTGATGCCTTTATAATATTTGCACTTCCCTTTTACATTCGGAAAATTCCGCTGAATAAACCAAAGACGTGTATGGATTATCTTTGTTTCCAATTAGAAAAAGTTCAGAAAGATACGAAGTCAGACACAGTATGCAGTTTTCAATTGTTTGTTTAATATTTTTAACTTTTATTTGTTTATATAAATTATATGTTTGTTAATCTGAAGAACACGTGTTAATAAAACGTAAATTATGTTATCGTTAACGTTGAATTTAAATTGTTATTATTATTGTTTTCACTTACGACTATATTAAAGTTACTAAGCCCCGCATTTGGCGCTACTGTTGGGTATCAATGTTCTTAGAATTTTGATTTAACTCGTACATTTCCACCTGCTTTGGCGTTGTAGAAATTCTGTTGAATCTTTAGAAAATCATACTTTTAGAGGTGAAAGGTTACTCCAAGGAGACCACTTCAACCATTTATTCTCAAGTCTTCTCCCCTCTCTTTTTGTATTGTATAGGTCTTTGGCTCCCTATAATTTTATAAAATATTTTTTCGTAAATTAGCTTTGTGTCTGTAGCCATCCTACTAACCAAATATCTTACTATAAAGAACACATCAAGATTTTTCGTTTTACGTAAAACAATTTTCCTTAAAAGCTTTCTCATTACAGCTTTTCTACGAAATTACCTCCTAAAAAGCTTAAATAAGCAGCTTTTTGTATAAATTCTCTGATTTTGTCCTTAACATTATTCTTCCATTTATTTACAATTTAATTTATAATTCGTTTCATATACCCAGTATATTACATGGCTCGTATTTTTTGCAATTTTCCGCCAAAACAATTTAATTTAAAAAGCTCGACGTGAATAATTCATAAGCTGTAACTTTTTTTAAAAATTGCGTCTTCAGTCTCGGTAATCTTTAGATGATTTTGTTTAACAGATAAATTATTCAGCTGCACGAACTCTTGCATTAAATATTTTTTAAGTTATTGTATTTTTAGGTAAAGTGACGGTGGGCTATTATTCGATAGGAATATCAAATGAGATACTTTCTTACAGTTTTGAAGGGCTTTGTTTCACTCAGTTTGCTGTATTGTTGACATTTATTAATGGGTTTTGCTTTTAAATAGTTGTTTGATGTTATTATTCTGATAGTTGCTGCTACAAGTGGCCAAGATGTCGGGCAGTTTGATTTTCCTTTCTACCATAAATCCAAAACATTTATTCCTTTGCATGTCTAAAAATAATGCAGCAGACAATTTATTCAATTTTTAAGTTTTACAATTCTTTATTTAAATTTTAGTTTTTGAAAATTCACAAAAGCAAGATTTTAACATTTTATTAAATTTAGTTTCATAAATGCAAAAAACAGAGATTTTTTTGTTTATCTTACTATTAAAGAAGTCTCAAACAACTTCAAATAGCTAATAACTTAGAAATTAGAAAACAAATTAGCATAATAATTTTATACAATAATTAGAAAGTAAATTAAATCCCATAAACTTCAAATTTTTAAAAACGTAATGATTTAACATTTCTTTTTAAAAGTGTGTAGTTTTAACATTTCAGAGAAGCTAAGGTTTCTTGGTTCTAAGAAATTCTAAGAAGCAAAGGTCTCGGGTGTATCTTACCTCAAACAGCCTAAAAATCCCAAACGCCTTTCAATAATAATTTTGCAAAATTTGAAATATAGCTTGAAACCGGTAAACAGCTGTGCTAACCTTAATATATCTAAAGACGCAGAAAAAGCAAACTTCAGATTTTCTAAATTTTGGTAATTTGAACAATTTTCTATATTATAAGTACAACCTATTCCCATACTATATTACGTTTCAAACAACCTAAAAAGTTCAAACCTCTTCGAATTTTGCAAGATAAATCCAGTAAACCTCAAATTTTTAAATTATGTAAGTTTACTAATTTTTCTTTAAGCTTTAGTTTTAAAATTCACAGAAAAGGTTGAGTATTATACTTCAAAATTCATAAAAATATCAAAACCCATCGCAAAATGGTTTTTAAAAATTAGAAACTAGGCAAAACAGCAAATATTTCATATTCTGCTGTAAAACCCCAAAACTCCCAAATCCTTTAGATTTAGAATAATAATTTTATAAAACTTGAAAGCCAATTAGATCGTATAAATTACTGAGTTAGTAGATTTTGATGATATTGACATTTTTTTTAAATTTTAGTTTTTCAATTTTTAGTTTAAAAAGGTAAGATTTCTTGGTGTATCTATCTCTCTTCAAAGACCCTAGAAATTCTAAACCCATCAAAAAAACAACTTTACAAAATTAGAAAGCCAATTAAATCTCGTAACTACAGATTTCCTAATATTTGGTCATTAAAATGTTTCCCTTTTTGTATTTTGGCTTATCTAGCGCCTTGTAGGGCAAATGATCCCGAGAAGAAGAAGTATTTTGGTTTTATAAAATTCGTAAATCAAGGGTTCCTTGGCGCAGCTAGCTTCAAAGGCCCTAAAAGTTCCAGACCCTTGGAAAAACAGCTTTTTAGGATTAGAAAGCAAAGTTACTCCCATAAACTCCACATTTTATTGATAATTTTAATTCTAGATTTTAAACAAAATTCAGAAATACAAAGGCTGCTTGGCAAATTTCGCTTCACAGACCCTGAAAATCTCATACACTTTAGAATAATAATTTTACAAACTTAGAAGGCAAATTATATCCCATAAACTTCAGCCTTATTTTACTTTTGATGATTGTAACAAGTTTTTTAAATCTTAGTTTTAATAAATTCAGAGAAAGGTTTCTCGACGGATCTTGCTTCAAAGACCCTAAAAATCCCAAACTCCTTCGAATAATAATTTTTCATGTATTATAGACTCATATACTCATATTCAATAGAATAATAATTTTACATAATTAGAAAGCAAATTAAATCCTGCAAAATTCAGATTTTGTGAATTCTGATAACTTTAACAGTTTTTTAACGTTTTAGATTTAAAGAAATCGGAAAGGCACTAGAAATCATAAAACCTTTAGAAAAACAACTTTATAAGATTGGAAAACTAATTAAGTCCAATAAAATGCAGATTTTCTTAAATTTTTATATATTAACAATGTTTTCTATTAATTTTCTTTTTAAAGTATGCAGAAAACCAAAGTTTTTTTAGTTGGTTCCATCTCAAAGGCACTAAGCATCCCAAAGGCACTAAGCATCCCCAACCCCATAACATAATAATGTTACAAAATTCAGAAGGCAAATTAAATCGGCGTATCTCGCTTTAAAGACTAAAAAGTCAAAACCCTTAGAATAACAAGTTTACACAATTAGAAAGTAAGTTTGATGATTTTAATTTTCTTTTAAATATTGGTTTTAAAAAATTCAGAAAAGCAATTAATCCTTGGCGTATTTCGTTTCACATGCCCTAGGAATACCAAACTTTTCAAGTTTAGAAAGCAAATTAAATGCCATATACTGCAGATATTTTAAATGTTGATGTATTTCATATATTATATGTTTTAGCTTTTAGTTAAAAAATCAGAAGAGCAAACGTTTCTTGGCTTCAAACTATATATAATTATTTTATAAAATAAAAATGCAAATAAAATACCATCAACTGCAAATTTAAATTCTGATGCTTTTAATATATTTTTTTCTCTTCGGTTTTAAAAAATTTGCTAAAGCAAAAGTTTATTGTGGCATAACCTAATAATCACAAACCCCTTTAAATAATAATTTAGTATCCAATTTAGGAAGCAAATAAAAACCAGTAAAATGCAGATTTTTTAAATTAATTTATTTTTCAATTTTGGTTTTCTGACGTAGCTCGCTTCAAAAACCCTAATAAACCCCAACCCTTACAATATTAATTTTATAAAATTTAGAAAGCATATTAAATCCAGTAAAATGCAAGTTTTTCAACCTATTAGTAATTTTTAAAAATGTCAGAGGGGCAAAGGTTTCTTTGCGTGCCTCTCTTCAAAGGCCCCGAAAATCATAAACCGTTTAGAAAAAACAAGATTTGAAATCAAATTAAATCCCATAAACTGGTAATTTTTTAATATTTTGTTTTAATTTCAGTTTTAAAAAATTTAAAGAAGCAACGATTTCTTGGAGTATTTCGCTTCACAGGTCCTAATGCTTCCAAACCCCTTCGTATTACAATTTGACAGAATTAGAGAGAAAATTAAATCCCATAAATTTTGATGATTTTAAAGTTTTTTGTTTAAATTTAAATTTAAAAATATTCAGAAATGCGAAGGTTTCTTTGATTAACCTTAAAAAGCAACAGTAAATAGGACCAGCCTCGAATTTCAGAATACTGTTGCCGGCTTTCAGAAGATTAGAAAGCTAAGGATATTTGGTGGAAATTAAAAAAGGAAACTGCTCAGTGCTTCCGACATTTGCATGCTAAATCAGAGCAAATTAAACGAAACCTTCGGCAGTTATTTGAAATTACATTCAAGAATTGTATTTTATGTCCAACTCAATTAATTAGGTTTGATAAACCTTTCAGAAACTTGTAAAAATTACAAATGGAATCGTAATTTAATTCATAATTTTTGATAATTTATTTTATAATTATTTAAAATTTATGAATGTCAACATTATTAATACTTCAATAATTATTTAAGGCGTTTCTACCTGCAAGATGCCCATTTTATGCATAAAAATAAAGAAAATTAGGATTATCACATTTGTTCTTCCCGAAAACCCTTTGTTTCGAAACTGTTTCCTGCTACAATATTGAACAAAACTATACATCGTAACTCTAGGACGCTTTTTGCATTTGAATAATAGGATAAAAACAGAGGCAGTTTGGAAGCAACACATATATTTTCCTATGCAAAACGGTTCGAAAATTTTGCCCTTTCTAGTTTTGATGGATGATATCCTCCCGTGGGAGAAGGCGGGAGGGCCATTTAAAAGAACCGAGCCCATTTCATTTGAATTGTTATTACGTTTTATCAAATTTGAAAAAAACACGAACTCTGCTATTCTTTTGATTTAGTTTATGGTTATTCCTAAGTAGAATTTAGTTTTTTAAGTTTTCCTAACTAAAATTTATAGAGGATAGAATCAGCAAAAGTGGAAGTTTTTAAAGTACGAAGGTTAGAATTTGCTTAACACACAAAAAACAACAAAAGCGAATTTTTTCGTGTTCTAAAATGTAGCAGAAAGGATGAAAAACTTGTAGAACATTAAAATTATCATAGAAAGTAACAAAGACGTCCGAAATGTAATTCACGGACTTTGTAATAAAAGCAAACCGACGATGTTAAGGATATTATCGCCCCAAGCTGAAATGGCTATCCCTTTGTTGGACTAACTCCAGTTGCGGAGTTCCGGACGCCTGGAGAATAAGTTTTAGATACATCTACAAAGAGCAGGTTGCAACTAACTCAGATAAATTAAATACAAGCCCCTTATCTCATCCCTTATGATATTAAAAGAGCAGTCTCGCATGCAACCCGTACAATGGAACGTTTTCAGCCTTTACTGCATAAATTTAATATCTGCCAGTATTTTGGTATTACGAGTATGTCTCTGCAGGCTTGCTATATATCTTCGGGTTGTATGATATATTACGTGCATAATATTCGTATTATTCATGAAGTGCACTCCTTCGGTTGTTACCTATTCTTGAGAACTAGTTTAATGTTCGGATATAAATAGAAATTTGTCACAAATTTCTATGCCTTCTAAAAACGTTGAATTTTATTCTACATTTATTGAAAAAATATAAGCAGTTAGTTGTTATGCAATCGAATTTTGAATAATTAAAAAAAATAATTTCGTCAAAATTCAGTATTTAAAATGGGCAAACATTAAACGAAAGGTCGGAAATTCTGATTTGTACAATTCGGCCCTTGCATGATTGATTACTACTTTAGTATTAGATTTACTTTTGCTGATTGGTTCCTTATTTAAACAAGCGACGTTCTGCGGGGGTTTGTAAGGCTCCGTTGAGAATAACTTTGTCCAACTGCCTTCTTTTCCAAAACTACCAGGCTTAATTTCTGTATTTTATAAACAGAACATTATTCTGAAGAGCTAATCTTATTCCTTTAAATTTTTAATATGTTCGTTATATTTGGTCTTTTTCTCAAAAGAATTTTATTTCTTTGGCTTTTCGGTTGTTCCGGCTGTCTTAAAAATAATTACATTTAGTTATGTTTGAAATTTGTTTGCATGTACATTTTTATGTGCCAACACATTGTTATTGGTATTGCATTAACTAAATTTCGCCAACAAAAGTTATGTTAATCTTCCGTCTACTAGCATAACTGCATTGCGCAAGAGCGGCACATTTTATTTTACATGGGAAATTCATAGCTTACTAAACATATTTCATTTTAAGACACTTTGTATTAAAAGAACATTTTCACATATACTTTGTTTAGTCTCTAGTTAAATTGCTTAAGTTACATCGCCACACGAGGCTTAATTACTGAATGTTCTAACAAGGACAAAGCTTGGGCTGTTTTTTTTTTTCAGAAAAACTTAATTTTACTTCTTGAACTTTTAGGTTGTATTAAAAGAAAACCTCCACATGTACTTATTTGTTTGGGTTTTATTTGGTATTTGGTATGCCAAATTGTTTAAGTTACTGCCATATTTTACAAGTTTTAAGGCTTAATTTCTGTGATATATAAAAAGAACAAAACTAAAGCGGTTTTTTAGAACAATTTCCTAATTTTATTGCTTGATTTTTCGGTCTCAATAAAAGAAAACTTCCATGTAGACTTTGTTTGGGTTTTACTTCATCTTAGGTTTGCCAAATTGTTTAAGTTACATGGACCTATTTAAAATTTTCCAAGCTTAATGTTATAAAACGAATGAAGTTAATTTGATTTTCTTGATGTTTCGGTTATTAAAAGAAAACTTGAATTACCTTGTATTAGTCTTTGGCGTGACAATTATTTTATAAGTTGCATTGCCACTTTCCTGATGCCCAAATCTCTTGTTTCATCTATAAAGTAATCCTTCCTCAAATAGAGTAAAACCTTCAGCTTTCGTAAATTTGGTCTTCGATATATGAAGAATTAGATGAAGAGAACTTAAAAATTAAATGCATGAAGGCCATCATACTGCTGTACTGATTGAAAATATTCCAAAAGTTAGAAAAATTCAATTAAAACCGAATACTTAATACATCTGCAACGTAAACCCCTACATTTGGGAGCTTTTCGGTCATGATTAAAGTATTTCCGATACTTTTAGCCCAAATCCTCTTAGCGGTTTACCAGAGATTATCTGTAAATGATAGGGATATTAAATAAAGAGAGCTACAACTGTTCAGGTAAATACAACTTTCGATAAAAATGTAACTCTATCGGTCTTCTTACTACAATATTTAGATATATTTTTGGTCTTTTCATTTTAAACCTTTCCAAAGCAAAGCAACAAAGCTTCCATAAAATATGTGTCTTTATAACAACGGTTCAAAAATTTAATCGAATCAGTTTCATTTGAAATTTTAATTTTAACAAAATGTGTAGGGGTTTCGTTAGAATTGAATAAAAATGTTTAATTCTAAGCTAATTTCTCGTGAAATCAAGTTTTTGATAGCATGGCCTTTTATTAATTTTTACATATTACCTACTCACACAATTTTTTTAGGCATAAACTGCGTATTTTCTTTAAATAACCAAACTTTCGAGGTTTTTTGATAAAATCTCAGGTGAAAAATAAAATTACTAAATAAAGGTGTCTTGTTAAAATCACAGCAAATTAAAAACAACAGAAGTTGGAATTAATTAAATTTAATTACATGGTAGAATGGATACATCAACCTGATTTTATTTATTTTTATTAACCTGTTGTTCAGTAAATTAACTTAATAAACACGGAGGTTTTCACAGAGTGGCGAAGCGAGAAATTACGTACATGTAAATAATGAACGATACAGAAATGAACTGACTCTGCTGTGCTACCTTTATTGTTTGCTTAAACGCACAACGAAGGTAAAAATTAAATCAGTAGGTAGCTTATTGTTGGATAACAGGGTTCTCGTGTTCCTTTGCTGTATTAAAATGGAATCTTTCTGAATTTACTTATTGGGATTAGCTTGGTGTGTTAGTTACGCTTGATTTTGTTTTTGTTATGTTGGTGGTGAAACTGCCGTAATTTATTTATTGTTTTATGTTGTTTTACGAATCTGTTGCATATGATAAATAACTACCTACATGCCCATCCTTCAGGAAGTCTCCTGAAAAAGGTTTCAGCTTTAAATGCGTAATCGAAGTAATCTTTAAACTACAAATATCGTCTTCTTGCCAAAGAAGTCGTTCGTAAATTATTACCTTTTCAGGTAAACTATGACTCTTCAGCCTAATAAACCCCAGCCTATGTTTGATGACGCTCATTTGAATTTTCCAATAATTGTTTTAACTCGTTTTTTAATGAAAATCAATAATTTTTGTTAACTAAGAATTAAATCGTTTTACTCCTGAAAAATCGAGAGTAATTTCTTATTTTTTCATGAAACTGACCTTCATCAGGTTGAACGTTTAACTTAGCAAGGCTCAACCTATGGACGAGGAAACTCCTGAAATATCCGAAACTCGGTTTCTACAATAAAATAATAATAATTTGTCTTAACCAAGAAATTAGTCAATTTACCCCTGAATAAACCAGCCGAACTACCCCATTTTTTCGGGTACTCTAGGAACATTCGTACTTAAAATATGTTCCAGGAAACTAGTAAACAGTTTTGAAACCTTCAAAAATCGCTTAAACGTGGTACTAAATAAAAACACAAATTATTTTTATTAACTAAGAAGGCAATCGGTTTATTCGTAAAGAATCACCTGAAACCTCCCAGGTTTTCAGCAAAATCTTCGAAGGGCTTGTTTAAACTAGTTTTTAAATAAAAACATGAATAATTGTTCTATCTACTAAGTTAATTCTGAAAAGTTTCAGGCCGCCTTTAAATAGTCAACCTGAAAATCTCAGATTTAGTTGGGGAAACTCATTGAAATATGCTGATTTTGTTCAGCTAATATTTTGACCTGAAAAACCTCTGCCCATTTTTAAATTACTTGTTTCTCTTTTCGGCTAATCAAAAGGTGTGCAACCAGGAAACTTTTGTACTTAAGATAAACCTCCTGAAGATTCAGAAGTAAGAAGATTGAGATCTTCAAACTCATTTTTAAATTAACAAATGAAAAGGGAAGACTTTGAAAAGTCGACTTTCCTTCCTGAAAACTATTCTTCGATTTTAGTTGATTTAATTTTTTTGTGACGATTTTAGAGCTTCAGCTTCTGCCGGCTTAATATAGCAACTTCCACAGTAAATAAAACAAAAAGTCCTGAGAGAAAAGCAAATCTTCTTTCTTGAAAACTCCTGCAAAATAATATTTCCTGAATATTTTTCTGTTAACTTCCAGTCGATGTTTGAAGTTCATTTGTTTGACAAATCCAGAATTCTCAAGTTTTATTTAGACGGTTTAAACAAATTATTTTCTGAAATTTTTCACCTGAAGACGGCGAGCAATCTTTCAGTTAACAACCTGCTGGATTCTGAAGGTTGATGTTTTTTAATTTTTGTTTTTGGCGTAGCTAATACGTTAACCGAATGGATGTTCTGATGAGAAAAGCTTGTAATTCCAAGAAAACTAAAGCTTTATGGTTCACGCGCCCACCCTGAAAAAATTGCATGAATTTAGCTTGATTTTACTGTGTAAATTAGGTCTTTTAAATGTTGAAAAGTCTATTGTTCTCTGTTGTTTCAATTTTTTTCAAAATTGTACTGAAGACCAAAACCATTAAAATATCCCTCTGAAATGCCAAGTTAAACCTCAAAATGGTAGCGTAACAGCCGCCGTAACCCAAACAGATAGACTTCAATAAACACCTTGATCCCAGCTGAAATTTAATACAGTTTCATGAAGGATAAACCAAAGCAGATTTAATATTCATCTCACGTAGCATAGAATGTGTGATGCATGAGGAGCAGTCACCTGACGTTCGCCCTAATTTGCAAACAGGTAATCTATGTTGCCCTAACAACGATGCGCACCCCCAACCGTGTTGTGTCAGGGGTTAAAGAGATATTACACTTTCACGTGAGGTAAATTTAGCGAACGAAGCCGAATTCCTGATGAAACTTTTAAATAAACACAGCTACGTAGTAGACTCTGTTATTATCGTGGATTACTCCTGCTGTTTAAATTCTATGTTAATTTTAAGGATTAACTCGGGCTGAAATTATTATTTCAAAGATTTTCTAGAAGCTTGAGTTTCACGGGGGTAAATTTACCTAAGGAAGGCGACGTTGACAGATGGAGTGTTCCTTCCTTCCAAAGGGATAATCGAATTGGATACCTACATGTTGCAAAAAGCATGTTTCAGGCGGAGAAAAACAGTTAAATGAGTTACACTCGAAATATTACCTAGGCATAGGGTTAAATTTTGTTTGTTTTATGGCAGAAGTTTAAGAACTGCAATTTGCAGGATTTGCTAACCTTCTAACGGCCCTAAGGTGGGCCAAACTTTGCCAGTTTGTATTTATAATGTATGTCAGAATTTCGTAACTGTAAATCAAGATAAAATCCGGGCCATCACTGATGTTACAAGAGAAAATCCTGCAACTTTAATAAAAAATTTTAAAACTCATCATTCATAATATCAAAAACCTTGTCAGGGCACCAACAAAAAGTTATTTAGGTGAGTTCTTTTAAGAAACTTCATATATCACGCCAAATTTTAATGTAGGTTATGCGACCTGCTGAGTGTCAGGTGAAGTTGGTAAACACATTTTTCTTTCATTTCTTTCATATGTCACCCGATATTTTGCTTGAGGGAGAGAGGTGACTTGCTAATGATTTATTACTTTTGAACTTGTAGTTCAAAATTGAATGCGAAACTTAAAACTTAATGAATTCTCCTGATTGAGTCCTAGTTTTTAACCCCAGAAATTCTTAAAGTTGATTGGGCGTTTAGTGAGGTAGACGGCTAAGGGTATGCTTCGCAATCACCTCAAACAGGTTCAAATACCGACTGTTGCGTGCAAATTCGCACAAGTAGTCAAGGTTCGAAACCTTGTAGTTGAAAAGGTCGTACGATTACAAACATTAAAATAAAATAGTTATTAGAATTTCGTTTATTTATTTATTGGGCGAAATCAAGGCTTGTGGTTGCCGAGGATCTCAGTTAATAATATGTAATTATATTATATTATATAAAATAAAAAACAAAATAAAAAGCTGAAACCACAGAAAATTTACAGTCATAGCAATAAAACGTATACATGCACCTCAAAATATCAGCAACGTGGAAAACCTGTTTCATATTTTTAAACGAAACAGAAGACTGGAGCTTTAAAACAAAAGCAACTAAACTCTGAAAGCTTTTGATCCTCGTTCCTCCCCTCTCCTACTCGTAGCTAACCAAAAACGTGGAAATAACAAAAGATGCACCACACTTTTGTTTCGTAAGCCCCTCCTCTAATCTTCAATTACCTCTTTGTTTGTTTGTCTTCTTGAATTGTTTGTTTATTCAGATTTCATGTAAACATTTGTTAAACTTATACAGATACAGATAGTTTTATGTCCTCCTCACCCACACAGCATAAACGCCTTGCAGCAAACTTTCATAAAGCTTGCCATGTCAATATTGAAGGCTTGTAGCATCCTTGTCACGACAACATTTAAGGTTATTGCAAGCTTGCAGCAAGGTAACTAGTCTCCACCCAACAAGTTTGCAGTAAGCTTGCAGTGAAAGTTTACAGTAAGCTTGCAGTGAAAGTTTACAGTAAGCTTGCTGGGAAAGTTTGGACTAAGCTTGCAGTGAAAGTTTACAGTAAGCTTGCTGGGAAAGTTTGCAGTAAGTTTGCTGGGAAAGTTTACAGTAAGCTTGCTGGAAAAGTTTGCAGTAAGCTTACTGGGAAAGTTTGCAGTAAGCTTGGAAAACAAGTTTGCTGTTAAAACTGATATGACAAATTTGTATTAAGCTTGTGAGCTAAGGTTCACTGCAGACTTGTATCAAGTTTGTTAAACGTTAGACACTGCAAGTTGGTAACGCTAACTTATTATGCGCACTATTACGTAAATCCTATAGAGGTAAACAAGTTACCTGTTCGTATATTGTCACTTACAATACCATTCGTGGTTAAAGAATTGTCGATTATTTTTTTATCACTATAAATTTACACCAAAGGAATGCTCCAAAAGTTTGCCTTTCACAAAAATATTAAGGAATAAAAAAGCATATAAAATAAATATTCTTTAATTAGAAAACAGCATAGGTATATAATACTTAATATGTACATTCGAATGTAGTTTTTACTAATACATTATTCGGGTTCGTCTACTACCTTGTGAGCTCTCTGTTCTCTGTAATCAGAAAACACTGTTATTATAAACTGTTAGTCATAGTCATATATAGTGATGGTTTAAATTCAATATTATTTTTAACATTAATTTAAAACTAACAAGATTTTTAAAGTGAAATTAATAACTTACAAAAAGAACCTTTTTGGTAATTAAGTGAATTTTAAAAAAACAGACAAATACATTTTTTTTGTAACTATATATCCATTTACATTAAAAATAAGTAATTTAGTTCACATCTGTCACAACATTTCAATTCTGCCTTTTCTGTATAATACTATTACTTCTAATGTTATTTTAATTTTTTATTAAAGATAATGTATATATAGTGTGTTTCACTTCTCATCTACACACCTCTGTATCTTCCTTATTTATTTTCTGATCGACTACAAATTTTGGTCAGTTATACTACCTACTCTTTAAAATGGTTATACAATTTTAAAATAATTTCACCAAAAATAAATGCAAAAGTAGGAAAATCCTAGGCTGCAGTAAAATTATTTAAAATTGGATAACCCTTTTAAAGGGCAATATAATTGATCAAAATTTGAAATCGATCAGAAAATAAATAAAGAAAATACAGGGGTGCGAAGGTGAGAAATGAAACATACTTATGTAAATTGACTGAAATGGTACAAGCCTGATAAACTAGTTTGCTATCTTTGTTTTAATGTACTTATGTATTTACATACTTTCATTTCGTAATATCAATATTTCGAAACGAAAAATCGTGTTGTAATTAACTATATTACAGCACTAGTATCGTAATAACTTTTGACATAAAAATGACAGATTGACAAGAGAATTCATAGGTATTTTATTTGTTATAAACATTTATTATGCACTTTTTACGATTTTTACGATATGAATATAGTACAAAGCTTTATCTACTTTCATGAAATTAGCAAAAAAAATTAAATATTTGCCAATAATTAATTACCTTATGCAAAAGTTGACTGTTCCAATTTACATTCAAACTGACAGCAACCAACACCAAATAAACAAAAAATCAAGCCTTAACGTATTAGATTTCAATGAAAATTGGAACAGTCAACTTTTGCAGGCAATTAATTATTGACAAATATTTAATTTTTTTGCTAATTTCATGAAAGTAGATAAAGCTTTGTACTATATTCATATCGTAACATCATATTACGATCCTCAATGGATTTGTCAAACTCGACCTGCGGTCTCGTTTGACAAACTTTCCATCTCGTATCGTAATATGAGTTGTTACGATACTCATATCGTAAATAACTATTACATACTTCCGTGTCCTCCGCACTTTTGCTTGCTGAAGCCATTCTGAAATGACCTCTTTAAGACTTGCTTCAGTGGCATCACGATAAATGTTGTGTATAGTTGCTGCAAAGAAGAATTACAGTTATTTTAAATTTTAAAAAAGACCTTTAAATTGAACAATTCAATAAAATCCAGTTAAATCTTCTCTATTAGCCCATTTTAAAATATAATTCCTGGCTATCAATAGTAATTATTTGAAGATAAGTGGAATATAAAGTAACGTGTAGTACATTATCACGTGACGCAGATCTTAGGTTAAGGTAATCGGCGCCACGTGCTTGTGTATACGTATGATTTTGTAAAACTGAAAATATTTGTTAACTGAAGGTTATTTCTGAGTAAAATACTTAATACAAACATGTAAATTATATCATATTTTTAAATAAAGCATCATTTAAAAACGCTAGTAATAATGGCCATAAATACAAATGTAAAGTTACACAGGCATTTACCTAACTGAAATTGATTTCATGGCATCGCTGCTTTTTAACGAAGGTATGATAACATGTTTAAAAGTTAACAAAAGACATTAACTTACCTGTTATAATAGGTAGATGAAAAAAATCACTAAAAACTCTGCAACGTAAGATGTTCAGAAACTTTGAACACTTTAAACAACAGCTGTAAACCACGTGTAAACTGCAAAATAGTAGTTTGGGCTTTGGGCCGTTTGGCTGAATCGTCTACCTATCGACAATTACCGACCGTTTACGAACAGACTCGACAATTTTTTTATTTCCAGTATTTAAGGAATAAAGATTTATAATCTTTTGTTTGCTTATTTTATGTGATCTAATATAGCTTCAAAATATAGTTCTGCAAATCTAGAGAGTCATTTTACTTATAAAATAAATTTTCAATGTAAAGTTGCATTAGCAATGGCTATTTGCATACCGCGCGCATGTGTATTATACAGCTGGCTGAGTCAATTTCGGACGAAGTTGCAGCAAGCGTGCACCCGCAAGTTTGCAGATGCATGCTTGCTGCAAACTGGTCAGTCACTTGCCAGATCAATGCAAGAATAGCAAGGCAAAATCAAGGAACGTGCAAACTTGCAACAAGCATTCTTGCTGTGTGGGCAATCTTTTTCGGTGCTCTTTTCTTTTTAACATAAATTTTTAAAGTCTTCTGCGCCGATTTGGTACAACAAATCATTGAAGTACATGCTTTCCAAATAATTAAATTTGAAAGATTAAAAAGCATTGAGATTTTTAAATTTCTGAGCTGAGTTGGACAGTTTCAGTATAATTTTGTTCTTGTAACGCTCCTTTAGCTTTCATTTGTTTTCTACGATTGTTCTCATTTTCATTGATTTTCTAGCTTTAAATTATATGCAAATTAACTTTCAATAAAAAAAATCCTCGAAAAACGTTTGCTAAACCTCAGCAGATATTTCTTTTATAATGCGTTCTTCGATTTCTCTTCGTGCTTTCTTCCTTTATAATTTAAATCTGTAAGCCTCCAATCCCCATCCATTCTCTCGGAATAATTTTATTTGGAAATAATACGAGTTGTACAATTTCAGTAATTGTTTGTTCTTGTTATCTCCTTTTGTAGTTTTCATTTGCTTCTTTGTATGTTTTCTTTGGTTGTTTTCCCTTCCATTTATGTCCCTAAATGGTATGCAAACTACATTTCAGGAAGAAAATTCCTTAACTGGCTTTAGCTCAACTTCAGCACAGATTTTTATATAGCCCCCTTCAATTTTTCTTCGTGCTTTGTTCTTTTTCTATTTAAATCTATAAGCCTCTATAGGTCCCCAGTTGACTAAGCAAATCGTCTAAGGGCGGGTTGCACAAACATGATTTAACAGCTTGATCAACTAATCATTCGTTAAAGTGAACAAAATCGAATCAAAATTCAAATGCATATGGCAAAAAACACATCAGTAAACAAAAAATGATGCGCTTTTGTCAACTTTGATCATTCGTTAATTTAACAAGAGCTTTGTGCAACCGGCCCTTAGTCCATTATTTCTAAATAATTTGATTTGAAAGTTTCAAAACTATCAGGATTTTCAAAATTGATATAATGTTTTGGATGGTTTTGTTGTGTCCTTCAAAACAGTTGAGCAATACATTTTTTCATTTGTTTCTGATTCGACCCCGCCTCTTTTACCTCTCCAAATTTCCATCTTTTGTTTTTAGCACGTGCTATTCAACCGAACATAACTTCACCAATAGCAAGAAACGTTTTATTTGTTCTGGAATTCTTTTGTTCGTGCTTTTATTGTTTCGACTGTTCTCCTTCAGTTGTTAATTCCTTTCTGTGGCTTGATGCAGAAGAAAATGAAGGTAAACGAAGTTTGCTTACTGAAATGGGCCTTGAATTTCGATCGCTTCAGACAAGTGCTCGTTATAAATTTTTTACAGCCAAATTAGCCTTTCATTTTCACATTTCCTACAAATTAATTTGCAATCTTTAAACCTTTTCTGAGTTCTAAATTCTAACAGTTAGTTTATCAGAAATTCTTGAGCATCGTTAAATCTTGGAAACAGATGAAAATAAATCAGTAATCCCTCCTTCAAAATTTCCTTCGTTTGTTTTTGACTGACTATTTTATACCTGTTATTGATTGAAATCCGTAGAAGCGGCAAACAACTGCCCAAATTTTGTTTAGTTTTAAAACACACCCCCTTCGGTTTGCACTTGTTTACTTCTTTCAATTATTTTCTTAATGTTCATTGGGGTGGGTTAGAAAAACAAAACAAAAACAAAGGTAAGCAAAGCTGGCTTTACGTAAATTATATTTGCATAAAAGACACACCAAAACAGTTTCATTTAAAGGAATTTTGGTGTTCATTTATTCCTTCACCTGAAAGGGTTCTGTATTGTAGTTTCTTATTTATTATGTATTTTTTTTATTTAATTTTAATTTAATACTTGAATGTAACAGTTGCCGAAATTTGAGCCAGAATTAAAAAGCTTTCAGTTTCTGTGATTTTCCAACCGAAGTCAGTAAATTTAAACGAAGTTTATCGAACCCATTAAAGTCCTGTTACACGCAGGATAATCCAACAGTTCAAATTTTACTAAACGACCCAACTTAACCCCTCAATTGTTACATCTACACGTTCCTGATTTTGGCCGAACGTTATTGTACTATTCAAATCGAAATCTGCAAACAGTTTCGAAATGTAACGGGATTCCTTGTTTTAGATCGCACGTTTAAAACTTAGCACTTAGGCCAACCTAAAATACAAAACTTTTTTAAGTAATTAGCTAATTTCACTTTATTATTTTGGCTGCGTAGGATTTCATTCCTTTTATTTGTTCGACTTCGAAAAGCTTTTGTTTCGGGATTTAAATTAGTTTTATCTTCAACGTACATTATCAGATTAAACTTTAAAATTCGAAATAAAAGGAAATTTTATAATTTAAAGTAAAAGGCTTTTGTTATATGAAGATCAGAATACGTAAGAACGAGCTTTTATCTCGGTATTCCAGCGAGTTATTACGGAGTAGAAATATCTCCTGCCTAGGCAAAATCGTAATAAAATATGAGATGCTCGTAACTGAGCAGAATTGTAAAAGTAAAAAAATAAGTACGCCTTACTCAAGTGCATTTCCTTGTTTTATTGTGACGTCCTGTTAAGGACTCGGACGTGTCTTACATTAACATATTTACTTCTTGAAATACCCACACTTATTGTTTCTGTAAAAATTTTATTCCGAGCAAATCTGAATTCATTTTAATTCTATATACAAAACGTAACTTAATATATCTTGAAAAGTAACTTAATTTATTTTCAAAAATAACTTCATTTTTCCGAAAAGTAACTTAATTTATCTTTGAAGCTAACTTAATTTTTCGTTTAAAGTAACTCATTTTTTTTGGAAAGTCATTTATTTTGAAAGGTAACGTAATTTGTATTTTTCTAAATTAAACTTTTCCAATTGACTGCTTCGATGGTTACGTTTCAACCCTCTGATTATCTTCACTCTGCGTTTTGCACCTCGCATATTTAATCTTTTTTGCCATTAAAAAAAAATGGAAACTCCGACTTCCATTCCTCGTAAGTGAATTATCACTGCGTGCTTAAAATTTAGATGTTAGGGCAGGCCACTTCTCGTAGTGGGCAATTGCGCCTTCTAAAACTTAGCTTCCTGGAAGGTTGTGCAAATTACAAGCAATGAAAACGGAAATTGCTTTAAAAATGAAATTCCTCAGAAATTAAAGAAAACAACCAACATACTAAATTTTTCTCATGTTTCATACATCAAAGTGAACATTCCAGGATTGCAATAAAATAAAATTACTAAGCTGGAAATAATAACAAGCCAGACGGAGGAAACTACTACCGTTCTTGATTTTAAAGAACTGCATTATTTTCCTGCGGCAAACTCCGCTTTTCTATTGCATTGTAAAATAACAAGGTGGAAGGAAATAACTCTAAATTAAAGTACGACTGGATTACTGAACGCCTGAAACGTCCCATGCAAATGATGGGGTTGCTTTGTAATCATATCTAGTTTGGAATGCAGTTATTAAATTAAACAGGCATCCTTTATTAGTAATTAATATTCATTTGGTGTTGCGGGCTTATTTTACATATTTTTAAGTGATGAAAATTCTTCTAATCTTGATTATCATTAACTATTAGATTGGGATTAGGGGCTTGAAGAGTGCGACGTTTTAGATATTTTTATACTTTGTTAGTTTCACCGAAACATTTCAGCTCATTGTTCTTCCCTTTAGAAGAGTCTTTCAGTAACAAGATTTGTAGCTCTGCTGCTATAAAATCTAAAAAAACAAATCTTTAAAAACGTGCAACAAAGGTTGTTTATTAATTATCAAATGTCAAACAAGCTAGATGAAATAAACACAGTGGGATTGTATACACTCATTGTGTAAAGTTAATCATTTAATTATCCACAAATTTACCCACAAAAATTAGCAAAGCAAACATAAACAAACCCGGATTAATTTAATATTGTTTTCAAACCAAAATCAAAGGTATTTATTTAATTCTGCCTAATAAAAATAAATTTGGCATAATTTTCCTGCAACTTAAAGGCTGTCAAATTCCTTTCAGCTATTTAATAGTGAAAAATTCCAGACCAACGTTTGTCTTGTTTTTATTATTCCCGTTGCGAATATTTACACTATGCGGTGGTTTTTAGCATGCAGTGTTAGTATTCCCAAATTCTCGTACACGCTGAAACTTTAGACGTTTATTTGCTTTTTTACTACCACAAACCTTTATTGAAATTAATGACCTTTTAAATTAGTATGGAAGGTAAACTACTATGCTTTTATTTAATTAATGTGCGCAGGTTTTGGTATAAAAACCTGTCTTGATTGTTGCATTCATTTTTTATCGTTACTTTTTGCAATGTTGTAATCCTTAAGGTTTCAAATATTGCGTGGCGGGAGTGATAGAACGTAGAGGATTCGGATAAGGAAGTACAAGAATCGATGACTACGGGTCGATTCAAAGTAAAGCCCTGTTCAAGACGAACTTGAAACTTTTTAAATTTTAGTGCTTTTGCCTTTGTTTTCATGGTTTTTCCTGGCGTTTCTGCTGTTTTTGTATGATATTCCTATGATTAAACGAAACGTAACTGGGTAGGAATCGACAGCTCGAAGTAAGCACGAATAAAATCATTCTGTACTATACTATTTAAGCCATCCAGCAGCCTCTGAAGATTGAACTATTTACCGGGGCATGATAAACATAGTACCTATCTAAGGAAAATCCGAATAGACAAAGAAGTGTATTCCTCAGATAAAAACTAATACGAAACATACACAAAATCAACCAATCATCCAAACACTCCAAATAAATTCAATAGTTACTTTTGCACAAGTAACAGCAATAGGCAGAAGATCAAACGAAGATATAACAGATTTCCTCAAGGAGTTTAAAAAAATTATTTGCATAAGTGCTCAACCCGAATAGCATGATTTTAACATTGCTAGCAATGGTAATTAATAAACTAACACAATTAAGGCTGCGTCATTAAGAATAGCAGCCTGCAACGCAAACGGGTTAACAAACCATATACAAGAAATTACTTTATTTTCACAATTCAACAAAATAGAACAGTCATTAATGTACCTAAATAAAATATATATTATTTTATTTCATTGCTCTGAGCCATTACACTCTGCAGCCATATATCACAGATAAAATACAAAGTGCACCGATAAAATCAGAAACTGTGCCTCAATCCATGTATATCGCAGCAATCTATAGCTAAATAAAGCACAAAATGTTAGCAAATTAATACCAACTCTTGGACCAAAATTTCTGGTAGGTGGTGACTGGAATGCTAAACACACGATTTGGGGATCAAGAACAACCTTGACGAAAGGACGAAATCTACTACAAATTCTGCAGCAACACAACCTCAACTTTTTATCAGCTGGAGACCCAACGTACTAGCCCACGGACCGAAATCGAATCCCATGTCGCTGTTACAAGAGGAATATCTGATATTCTAAAATCTAAATCTAAAATATGATAACAGTGATGTACCGATTTATCTGTAGAGAACCACTGCTGCATCTGACTGACTGACTGGGGATTATTTGAATTGATCATCAATGAAAACATCAACTTAAGTTTTCGAGTAAAAGAACCCTACAAAATTGAAGAAATTGTACAGCACTTCACCAAACTACTACAAGAGGAGCTATGGCAATTACCACCAAAAAGAAATACATAAGAGAAAAACAGGTCTTTACATATATAAAAATCCTTATGCAAGAGAAACGAAAAGCTCGTGGTTATGGGCAAGTAGCAAAGAACGAGACGTTCTGAAGATAAAACGATACTGAAGGGATTCCACCAAGCTTTAAACGAAACTTAAAATGAAGTGTTTCATCACCATTTCACTGGTCTGGCACAAGAAGATCATTCATTGTGAAAGGCATCAAAAGAAATACAAAAGACCAGTGTCCATGTCGAATGTCGACCATAAGATAATCTGACGGCAACTGGGCGCATACAAATAAATGAAAGACAAATGTCTTCCTGGTACATCTTGCCCTCACTCCCATCTGATATTGAAGTTATAACTCATCTTGGTCCTCCATTTCTATTGTCTCTGCCAGTAGAGCAATCCTCACTGACAGAAATCCACGAAATAAAGCTTACTAACCCTCACAAGGCTCCTGGATACGATTTCATACTGGGAGAAATTCTAAACACATCCCGAGAAGAGCAATAATTAATTGTATTTTTAACAACAATCATAAAAGCATACTACAACTGTGTTATTTCTCGATATAGAGGAAATTTGCTCAAATTATTATGATCGGAGAAAACCACCAACTGAAGCATTATTTTACGGGTCCATAATGGCAAACATTCGAAAAGCTTCTCCTTAATACAACCAAAGACACTGTTCCCACAGAATTTCTAATCCAAGAACAGTAGTTCGGCTTCCGACAGGAACATTTCACAGTATAACAATACCACACACTAATAGACAAGATCAAGGGAAGCCTAGATGGAAAGCAAGTGTTATATAAGAAAGCCTTAGACAGTTGTATCTCATACTAAAATCATATGTGCAAGATAGATACCTTCAAGTAAAATTTAATAGTACTCAGGCTACTTACGAGTACTGACCAATACAATCTCAAGTGCCGCAGGGTAGCGTACTAGGACCATACTTATATCTAATCTATACGGCCGACTTACCAAATACAGCGCCCACTATAGCAGCTACACTAGCTGATGATCTTGTGAACAAACCAAGATCTAGAAAGATCATCGGAAAACATACAAAATCACCTTGACGTATTACAAGATTGTATAAACGGTGGACAATTTTTGTCATACTGATAAGTCTACCCAAATTACGTTCACTAGAAAACGTAGCTCGACGGGTAGCCTAACCAGTCACTGAAAATAACTGGGAACCGAAACACAGTGGTCGAAGGCGTGGTGTCTGCCACACCACCCCGTACGCATAGGCTGTGAGACAACTGGGAATAAAGGCAACCTCCATGTAGCGGGCCATATTCCCTCGCGGAATGTAACTGCCGATACCTTTACATTATATATTTGTTGCTTTATTACTCTGTATCTAACTTGAGTAGGTAGTAAATTTGCAGTTAAAATAAACTTAAAAGCTTCATATAAATTGTTCACCCCTACAACATCGAAATAGGCAATCTAACCTAGCCGAGAAGATCTACAAAGGGCGCGCGTTGCGATACGTAATTCGTTATAGAATGGCGGATTCAAAAGCACCAAAAATACCTGTTAAATTATTTTTCCGTTGCATTTGATTCCTTTGATGGTTTTATTTATTTTAGGGGAATTTAATGAAATCGAATTTTAGGAAAATTGCTGTTCCGCAGAGAAGAATTTGTATGACGGCGGCTGTCCTGTTTTTTTAGCACGATTTTTATTTAAGCAAGGACCCAATTTATTTTGGTAGATGAAAATGTTGGTATTGCATCCTGTAATTAGTTGTTTATTTATTTTTCACACGTATAATCTTTAGTGAAATAACTAGAGAAATCGAAGAAGATTAATTTAGGTATAAACAAGAATCGACGACGACGGGTCGAATAAAAAAAGGCTCGTTCAAAGTAACCTTGAAACCTTGTCAATTTTAGGGTTTTTAGCGTTGCAGCTACGCCTTTTCCTAGAATTTTTTCTTCGATATTTCGAAGACTAATCCAAAAGTAACTAAATAACTTGTTAAGTGTTATGTTACCCTTCCACTCACCTACGATTATACCTTAAAAATCTAGCGATCATTTTGTAGTTAAGAAAAACAAAACATTGTAATTATTATTTTTACTTAGATACTGTCGTTGTATAAAATAAAAAAAACATCAAGCATAATTACCAACAAATAATTAACATTTATTAATATCAAAAATAATTTGATATTATCGGACATTGGTCCCTCAAGCCAGATCTACATCTAACATTTAACATTGGTCCTTCGACGAGCCGAATACTGACAGCGAGATCAGCGAGTCATCATATTACACCTTCACCGCTGCATAAAATCATCAAATCAAGATTATTCAGCCATCAATTTTACGGAAGGGTAAAGTGAGTCTCCAATATACTTATATTTCTTCAGTTCGCTTCAGTTATAACAGTGTACATTTCAAATATTTAATAATTAAATTTAACTAAATCATTTAAAACTTTAAAACTTATATTATACATTGCATAAAATCAAACTTTAAAACATTTAGAATGGAACAACAGAATGAGTTAAGATCTTTAATTAAAAAACGAAGTCAAATTAAGACACGTGTCACAAAATTTAGGAATTTTGTTGACAACCTAGATCAAGAATACGATTCAATAGAATTACAATTAAGGTTATCAAAATTCGAACCCACATGGGAAGATTATGAGATCATTCAGAGCAAAATTGAAGATCTTGACGACTCTGTTGACCATAATGCAGAACGCGTTGAATTTGAAAATCATTATTTCAAATTAGTTGCAACCGTTCAAAGGCGTATCTCAGACAATAAAGAATGCTCAAATTCAAATCCTGACAATAATTCCGTTACCGTTAATCACATTGACAGATTGGATGTGTCAGTTAAACTTCCAACAATAAAGTTACCATCATTTAGTGGTCAATATAATGAATGGCTGGCATTTTATGATACATTTAAGACAATGATACATGAAAAGGTAGAATTAAACGATATTCAGAAATTTCATTATTTAAAATCATGTTTGGTTAACGAAGCAGCGGATGTAATTGCTTCCTTAGGCATGTCGGCCAAAAATTATGAGGCTGCATGGCAGTTACTGAAAAAACGATACGAAAATAAAGGTTTAATAATAAAAAATCACTTAGAATCATTATGTAATTTACCACAAGTAACAAAAAATTCAGCTAGTTCATTAAGGCAATTGCTAAATATAACAAACAATCAGTTAGGAGCTCTTAACGCACTAGAATTAACATCTGAATCTAAGTGGGATTCACTAATAATCCATTTAGTTACATTAAAATTTGATTATTCAACCGATAACGCTTGGCAGTCTTCAAAATCAAAAATTGAACTTCCCACTATATGTAATCTAACAGATTTCTTAAGCGACAGATGTTTACAACTTGAATCATTAGTTAATAAATCTAATTCAAACAATAAACAATCAACAAATCCCAATAATGTCAGCAAAATGACATCATCCAAAAATTACGTCTATTCGTCCTCTCACGTATCAACGAATTCCCAAACATGTCATATTTGCAAGCAAACACATCATATATATCAATGTCCTGAATTTTTAAAATTATCTGCTGAAGATAGATTTAACAAAATCAAAACCTTTAAACTTTGTGTAAATTGCCTAAAAAATAATCATCAAACTATCAATTGTCGTTCTAAGTTTTATTGTAAATTCTGTAGAAGGAAGCATCATTCGTTATTGCACATGGATTATAAAGTAGCGCAACCTAATATCGGAAGCGAATTACAATCAACATCAACAGTTGTGCCGGCAACATCAATATCATCCGCAGCTACTTATTGCAATCAAACATTACAACTATCTCAAGTATTATTGTCTACAGCAATTGTGAACATTTATGATATGCACGGTAATAGTCATTCTTGCAGGGTACTTCTAGATTCAGGGTCCCAATCAAACTTTATTTGTAAATCTTTATGTGATAAATTGTATTTACCTACCACTATTACCAATTGCACAATATCTGGAATAACACATGCTGTAACTAATATTACTAAAACTGTAGAAGTTACCATACGATCGCAATTTACCTCTTATACAGCAAAATTCTCATGCTTAATAATAGATAAAATTACAGATAACCTACCGTTAACTACATTTCCATTTACACAATTAGCCATTCCATCGAATATAAAATTAGCAGACCCATCCTTTAATGTTTCTGGGAAGATAGATTTGTTGTTAGGCGCAGAGCTCTTTTGTTATGTACTGAACAGATTAAGTTGCCATACAATCAACCATTTCTTCAAAAAACTCTCTTAGGATGGATCATAGGAGGACAAATAAATCTTAACAAACCACTAAAGGCAATGTCATGTAATCTTTCAATACGTACTCTCGAAAATAAATTATCTAAATTTTGGAATATTGAAGAATTTCCAGACATTCAAATTTTCTCAAAGGAAGAAACACTTTGCGAACAACATTTCCAAGAAAATTATTCAGAAAATTCAGATGGACGATTTGTAGTCAAACTTCCATTTAAAACAAATCTGAAACCTTTGGGAAATTCTAGAGAAAATGCACTCAGGAGATTATTATCTTTAGAAAGAAGATTAAATAAGGATTCTAATTTACGTTTGTCATATAACAATTTTATGAACGAATATATTACTTTGGGTCATATGGAGTTAGTCACTACAAATCAAACCGATCAACAATGCAGTCAAAGTTTCTTTTTGCCGCATCATCCGGTTATTAAAAATTCTAGTCGAACTACAAAACTTCGGGTAGTTTTCGATGCATCATGTAAATCATCATCGGGCGTTTCTCTTAATGATAATTTAATTGTAGGACCCACTATACAACACGACTTATTTTCTATTTTAATTAGATTCCGAACTTACAATAGTTATTTGCGCTCCAAGTTATGGTAAGTGAACTTTTTTATCCGAGGTGGTAATTTGTGGACCGAAGCGCAGCTGAGGTCCATAAAGCCACCGAGGATAAAAAAGAAACTTACCTACGCGTTGCGCATTACGTTTTTCTCACTACCACAAAATAAAATTCATTAATAATTTAACAAAAATTGTGACGTTTATATTTATGACAGTTTAACGGCGCTGTTGCTATGGTACAAACAAACACATAAACGCAATTTCTGTTTTCAGTAACGAAAAGAATGAAATCAAACATTTTGTAAATACACCTTCATTTAACATTCAACGTTGTTCCAATTGTAAAATTAGTTTTAATATTAATAAATAAGCACGTATTCTCCATTATAACTATTTATTTTTTTTATATCCGTTATGGTGTAGCGTTATGGGGTACCATGCGCGGAAAATGACCTGGCGCGGTAAATCGTCTTTTTTGCCCTTAGATACAGTCTGTTTTTGTTCAACTAAATGTTTTAGTTTCCATTATTGTCGACTTTTTGACAATGAAATGTCAATTTACCAAGGTGGTAGTGAGAAAATATGTTTTTACGGGAGATGTAATTAAAATGTACCGACAAGTTAATATACATGCATCCCACAAACAATATCAACAAATTCTTTGGCGAAATGATACAAGCGAACCAATCAAAACATATCAGCTGTGTACCGTAACATATGGAACTGCATCGGCTCCATTTTTAGCTATCAGATGCTTACATCAAATTGCATTTAACAATAAACTCAAGCATCCCTTAGCACATGACATCATATTAAACGACTTTTATGTTGATGATGTAATAAACGGAGCTGATATAATTTCTGATGTTATAAACAAACGTAACCAATTAATTCTTGCTTTACGTACAGGTTGTTTTGAATTAGGAAAATTTTCTGCAAATCATCCCGATCTAATACCTGATAATAATAAAACTTTGAATCAAACAGTTGATATTAGTGCAGATAAAAATTCCGATATCAAGACATTAGGTTTACACTGGAACACAAATTTAGATATATTTAAGTATTCATTGCACTTAGATGAACATTCTCAAAAAATAACTAAACGGAGTATTCTATCAGTCACTTGTCAAATTTTTGACCCTCTTGGGCTAATTGCGCCGGTATTAATAAACGCTAAATTAATTTTACAACAACTTTGGGCACTTAACTTAGGTTGGGATGAATTACTTCCTGCAGATATGTCTAATAAGTGGTTAAAGTTTTTAAAGGAATTATACCACATCACAAGTTTAACAATCCCTAAGTATGTAACTGACAGTGACACAGGTAGAACAATTGAAATTCACGGTTTTTGTGATTCTTCTCTAGACGCATATGGGGCCTGTATCTATATCAGAACTAGTTTTAACAATAATCAACACAAGGTACGACTTCTATGTGCTAAATCGCGTGTAGCGCCATTAAAAAGATTAACAATACCGCGTTTAGAACTATGTGGTGCTTTACTTTTAGCACGCTTAATGAACAAAGTTATAAATATTTTAAAGTTAACTATAAAAAAGCAATACTACTGGACTGACTCAACCATAGTATTAACCTGGATAAAATCTCAAAAAAAATGGAAGACTTTCGTATCGAGTCGTGTTACAACAATTCAAAGTTTATCAAATTCAAGTTATTGGTATCACATAAAATCTGAACATAATCCAGCAGACATAATTTCCCGTGGTACAACTCCCATGGCTCTAAAGGAATCTCAACTTTGGCACAACGGTCCAGAATGGTTGAGTCACAATCATCAACATTGGCCACGAAATAATTTTCATTATACAACAGACACTAAAATCTTAGAACAAGCCGCAGTTAAAACATATAACCTTGCATCATTTAACTTAGATTTGAATATAATCAACAACTACTCTTCATTTTCAAAGTTACAGCGTGTATTGGCTTACTTACTAAGATTTGCATATAATTGCAGAAATACCGAAAGATTATTAGGACAATTAACGTGCCAGGAATTAAAATTATCACATACCATCATAATAAAAACAGCTCAGTTAGAAATATTTGCAGATGAAATTTCTAAATTACAAGCAAACAAACAAATTTCAAAAACAAGTAAATTATTACCTTTACAACCATTCTTAGATAAGGATGGTGTATTAAGAGTAGGAGGTCGGTTACAAAATTCAGAATTAAGTTATAATCAAAAACATCAAATAATTCTACCTTCATGTAGTCATGTCACTAAGTTAATTATTGAATTCACCCATATTAAGCATTTGCATAGCGGACCTCAAGCCACTCTAGCCCATCTACGTCAAAATTATTGGCTCATTTCCGGGCGCAGCATTGTTCGAAAATTTATACACAAATGCATTAAGTGTTTTCGTGCAATGCCAACCAATACCATACCACCAATGATGGGTAATTTACCACATAGGCGAGTTGAACCTGCACGTCCATTTATACATTCAGGGGTAGATTATGCGGGTCCAATTCATATAAAATCCGGATATGGTCGTAGTAAAAGATTAACAAAATCATATATTGTACTATTTATCTGCTTTGCCACGAAGGCGGTGCATGTAGAATTAGTCTGCGATTTGACTGCAGAAGCATTTTTAAGCGCTTTAAAAAGGTTTATGTCTCGAAGAGGAAAAATTTCTCATATTTATTCTGATAATGCGACTACATTTGTCGGCGCGAACAAAGAACTTAATAAAGATCTTAATCATTTATTTTCTTCAGATCTTTTTAAATCAAAGGTTCTTAATACATTAACAATGGATAAAATAACATGGCATTTCATTCCACATCACTCACCACATTTTGGCGGTTTATGGGAAGCAGGAATCAAATCAGTTAAATATCATTTAAAAAGGCAAATTGGGAATACGTCATTAACATACGACGAAATGTACACTTTATTAACTCAAATAGAAGCATGTTTAAATTCACGTCCTCTTACTCCTATTTCCAACAACCCCAATGACCTAACCTTTCTATCCCCGAGTCATTTTCTTATTGGAGACTCACTGGTTGCCCCTTTGGAGCCAGACATCACCGCTATTAGTATAAACAGACTTTCAAGATGGCAAAGAATTCAACAACTAAATCAGCATTTCTGGAAGAGATGGTCTCAAGAGTACCTGCACCAGCTACAACAAAGAACTAAATGGCAGCAAACGCCTAACAATCACCCTTTAGTTCCCAACACCCTCGTCGTCTTAAAGGATGAACTACCACCATTACATTGGTTATTAGCGCGGATCTTAGAGGTTCATCCGGGAAAAGATGGAATTGTGCGCGCAGTTACACTAAAAACTAAACATGGAATAATTAAAAGACCAGCAGTTAAAATTTGCGTTTTGCCAATTGAACAAACTGATAGTGATTAATTTAAATTTCGTATTCTATTATAATTCATAAACTCTGTTACTTCATTTTTACTTATAAGTTAATTGATTATCTTATTTTTAATTACCAACTGACATTTCTCACCTAAGTGAAAGCTTTGCACCTTTCACTGAGGGCCGGTATGTTAAGTGTTATGTTACCCTTCCACTCACCTACGATTATACCTTAAAAATCTAGCGATCATTTTGTAGTTAAGAAAAACAAAACATTGTAATTATTATTTTTACTTAGATACTGTCGTTGTATAAAATAAAAAAAACATCAAGCATAATTACCAACAAATAATTAACATTTATTAATATCAAAAATAATTTGATATTATCGGACATTGGTCCCTCAAGCCAGATCTACATCTAACATTTAACAAACTAGACATCTGGAAGTATGCACGAAGGAAATGCCCTTCAACTTTCTATTTAGATTGTTTCCTCCTTGAAAGTCCCAAACAAGCGAAGTTTCTTCACAAACCAACCCGTAAAATGAACCTTCCTGAAAATTTATAAATAATGAGAAAATGGGCCAAGTTCTATTCTCCATTAATTAAAGTTCGCTCTGCGTTTGTAATAATATTAGCCGAGTGTACATACGAAACCTACAAAATTGTTTTACTAACAACGCTAAACCAACTCATCTTGTATTCGTTTTGTAATGCCGGAATATTTGGTGCAAGTTTACACTAATATTTACGTACCTGCGACTGCAAATGAACATACACGCCTGAATAATTTTGCAGTTAGACATACAACTTGTAGTTTGCATTGAACTATTCAAACTATAATGAACCCCCTGTGAATATCGTTTGTTAAGTCCGGACGTTTATTGTATGATAATTGACAAGGTATTTGAACTAATTATGGGCCAATTTCTGTTAGCAAGCCCGCAGGAAACTGGGCCTACTTGATTGGCTGTATTTTTGTTGTCAAATCTGGGATTTTCTCTAAAAACAACGTATATTAGAGCCTGTGATTGCGTTATTTTATGAATTCTAGAGGAGGAGCGTTTGTAAACTTGTTTTGGTGTGAAATTTAAGGCCAATTTAAACCTTAAAATTGCCACTACCTAGCTCAACTCGAAAGGTTGATCGACATTTTCTTTTACTGATAAAGGCACCTCGCTCTGCTTAGGCCAACTTCGGTTGAGAGTGCGGTACTAAAACATAGTCATGTTTTTAATCATCGCATAATAAAACTGAAATACCAATGATCCTAAACTTTGAGCAGACAGAATACGTGCGTTTTACTGACGTTACATTTAGTTAATTCAGACGTGTTAAAGCACCTATATATTATTGTCTATTCAGCTATAATATCTTATGCCTAGAATTTTATTTACGACCATGTTCTTTACTAAAAAGCACATTTTCAGTGCAGGTATTCCTCTGCGCGGTCTAGGTCTTCATTCTGGTCAGCAATTGTTTCATTAGAACCCAAAGGCCTAAAATGTATGTTTTTGGAATTCCCTTTTGACACAAATACATTAAAAGTTGGTATTTTCTTTGCGAAATTGGAAGTGGATCTTTATATGCTTAAAACAATTTGTTAGCTTTATTATTAGTTTGTGTAGAGTGTTTGTATAAATTCAGAATAAAATCATTCTTATTCAAGTCGTATTTAATATGTAATACTATCGGAGAATCTTTCTTAATCAATATCATCAATTCTTGAATGTTGATCAACTTTACTTTTTCTCCATCTTCATCATATAAGCAATTTTGGGACTTGTCAGGCAGTTTTTTCAAATCAAATAATGTCACCTTGACACAACTCTTTAACTTTATAAGAATTACCATCCTGCTTGAATAATTTTATTAACATTATCCATTGCTCCGGCGTGTAAATGGTTTTACGCTTTTTATTACGCTCTATTAGTGCATGTGTTGCAGAAAGGTCCTTATTAGTGGAGATCAGTCTTCGTTTCTGCCTTTTTTTCTCTGATCGAGTACAACAATAGAAAGAGTTCGACCAGAGAAGAGTTTAATGAAAACAGTAGAAAGATTTTGAAAACTTTAACACTTAAATCTTAATACTGTGGCGTAACGGTTTTGGGGGTTCTGTTAATAAATAATACAAATAATCAACTATAATAACTTAGGTAGAGTCTTGACCTAATACGTGACCTGGGGTTTACTTGGCTTTATTTGCGAGAGGTGTTCAAATAAAAAGTCTAATTCAACTAACATTCGTATATTAGGTTACCAAATATTACATTTATTTATTAAGTCCCAATTCAATGTTACACCAAATTTACTCTAAGCGTAGATTCACTCGATTTATTGTAAGTTCCGTTTTAGAATTAAGTCTTTTAAAACGGATTTAATTAAATATGTTACAAGTTTCCAATAATATTCGAAACGACTAAGTTCTCAAAAGAACTTAGACGGTTCACACAAAAATTACTAGTCTAATTTTAATAAATAGAATTATCTTACATTAACATCTAGGTCAACATCAACTTGACGGACATCAATTTTCTGAGAATACGGCTTAGTGTTGCGTCTTTGACGGATCGAATTTAACCATGTCTTTAGGTTAAATTCGAGCATATTTATTCAGTAAATTAATCCCCCTCTATTAAAATAATCGTGGGAATATTGACTCGTCATCTTACTTAAGAATACTAAGTCAGCAATTCCCACACTCGTGGAATTTATATGAGGTGTCCGGTTTCACCTTGAAAACCGTACATGCGACATCTAGTCAATGTCCTCATCAGATGACATCATGTAAGCTACGCGTGGATGAATTTGATAATTTAAATTCATTTTAAACTTTACTTAATATTTTGTACATTCGCCTTTATTGCAATACCAATCGTGGTTTAATATTACCTGTGGAGTTACGTATGCACATCCTACCAGATTGGGCAGCAAAGAAAAACTTGAGGGTGACAGAATGGCATAGAGTATAACAGTATTAAATAGCATGCATGGAGTCACTTTCATTTTGGGTAAGTCCCTTTTATAGAAAACGGTCGACAATAATTATTTTAATTTGGGTTATTAAAAGAGAGTACAATGAAAATATGTAACTTTTGTTTTATCTACCGCAATTATCTGTATAAAAAACAAATCTTTTTACTCCCTCAATTTGACTGCGGTAATTGACGAAATGATACACGTTGCTACTTATTTCATTTGCTCCCCGTTTTTCAATCACTTATGCCACACATAGCTATATCCTAATGACTTCCCAATATCAGATATTGTAATATTGTACGTGGAATGTTTTATTTTATAATAAAAGATGCTCACATCCTTGAACGGCGTTATTGCCACCATATGACACACAAATCTATAAACATGTGTGTCTATGTGATGTGATTTTTTATTTTAAAAAACAACCAAAAGCGCCTTTACTATCAGGAATTCTCGATAATTGTACAGCTTTGCAACGACTTTTACAGAATTCAGCCTGCTTATTTATAAATGTACCACATAATCAGACTTGTTTTCATACTTAAATCACTGTTTCTAGCTACGTTACAATATAGCAAAGAAATAAACCGTACCCCAGAAAATGATAAATGTAATTTAAACGAGTTTGGTTTCACGTGCTTCGAAAATTCATGATACAAGCACGTAGTAAACGTAGACAGCTCACTCCAGCATTAGAAAGGTGGAAATTTTAATCCCAGTTATACTCTGTTTGTTCACTATTATTACGGATCAAGGATTATGCAGGATAGCATCGCGTAGGGAGAGCTAATCTAGGGTTGTATTATACAAGAAACCACAGCCGCAATCTCGTGTTCCTGCGAATGAAAATCGTTGCGTGTGTAAATAAAGGTCCAACAGAACCCAAACATTTGTTTTAATAACGATGTAATTATATGCGTGGGTAATTTTTACACATCAGCGGATGCCCCGTAAAATAAATAATTTTAAAAATGATGAATCTATTCAGCCTTAATCTGAAAAACATCCTTTGTCGGGGTTTTTAATCCGAATTCCTAAACTTTTACACCATTTTCTGTTCTCGTTCCTTCCGGTGGATAATTAATTATGGAAGATTAACTCCTGGAAATCTGCAGCTGGTTGGTTCTAACTCGATATTAATTTTTTAGGAATCCTTTTAGCGTACTAACGCAATTAGTTATTCGTTTTGACAGGGGGTGATTCCCAGTTTTATACCTGGTAGGTGAAAGATAAATCTATATAACGTTTTTCATGAAAACACATTAAACAAATTTAACTCCTCGAATCGTCAAAATATCGGAAACTGCGTATTTAAATTAACTCCCCATGTTTTATTAAATTCCCAATAAAGTCTTGAAATGTGCTCGGAATATAAACATTTGAACCATAGAATTTGTAACAAACACCTAGAAATTAAGTTCTGTGTCATAAATTTTTGGTACTAAAACGTAAACTCTCTGGTGTTGCTCGTTTCGGTGTAACTTTCCCTGACAGTAAGCTTTAAACTCGCATTTGTTACGAAATTAATTCTCATATCTTAAACAGCATTTAATTTCCAAGTCAGGTAATAAATTTTAGAATTTTGTTTAGGAACAACACGTCTTTAAATTGAGTTATTTCAGGCGCGAGGTATTAAATCTAAATTTATGATTTCTTTCACCTAAAAGCTGTTTTTACGAAATTTTTTAAAGGTGAATTTTTCTCGGCTTTTTTTAAATAAAGACGTGTTACGCCAAAATATAATTAATCAGGCCTTGAAGTGTACATTTGACCTTCCGGAATTTCACAAAGAATTTTAGAAATCTGAATCGAAATAAGAAGATAAATCGGAATCTCAGCCATAATGCAAATTTATGACGCTTCGATATTGAATTTACATAGATTTGAAATAACATATCCAAAATAAAATGCGGAATTCAAATAAATTTCGCGTTACTCGGATAGAAAATCGCGTATCGTAAGTTGAAGTTCAAGGCGAGCTCCGTTTTTATTTTTCGATTTGTTTCTCGTACGTAATCGGAATTTTAGGTTTAAAACGTTCTTCAGGGCTCGTTTTTGGTGTATTATATTTGCTTTACGAGGGAGTATTGATAAGTACTTAGCCTACCATATAAAACGTCACAATATTTCAAAACAAAATTTTATTTATTCAACATAATATCCTCCGTTAAGACTTGCACATTTAGCAGAACGTCCATAAAGTACTTCTAGGCCTTTCTAAAAAAAATCTTTGTTTTGGTCTGCAAACCACTCATCAACGTGATATGGCTTCGCCATTTTTCGAAAACCATTTACCTTTCAAATGTTTTTTAGGTTTTGGGAACAAATAATAGTCTGACGGTGCTAAATCCGCAGAACAAAGCGGCTGTTTAACCAATTTCATTAATTTTTTGCAGCACAATCAACGACTTGTGAGCAGGAGCGTTGTCTTGCAAAAAGAGCACACCTTTTGCAAGTTTTCCGCGGAGTTTTTCCACAATTTTTTTACGTAATTGAGTTAGCAACTCAGCATAATATGCTCCTGTGATACTTTTACCCTGTTCCAAAAATAATCTATCAAAATTATCCCATCTTTGTCCCAGAAAACTGAAGCAAGAATCTTGCGAGCCGATTTTAGAACGCGGAATCTTTGAGTCGTGGAGCACCAGAATGCTTACACTCTTTGGATTGCTCATTAGTCGCTGGGTCATAGTCATGGACCCACGTTTCGTCCGTAGTAACAATCGGATCCAAAAAGTTGGAGGAATCTTCTTCAAAACGGCGGTAGATTTCCTTCGCCGTTGTCAGACGAACGCGCTTCTGATCAGCATTCAAGCATCTCGGAATCAATTTGACCGAAAGCTTTCTCATACCCATATTCAATTTTGTCTACTAGAGATTTTCCAGGCTAACTAGATATTAATACCCCCTCGTATAGCATTGCAACTTTGTGTATTTATTGTGTAAAATGTAGGCCTGCGGATGCCAAGTAAGCTTTTTTAAATGTTTGAGGGGTTTTTGGCCCATTTCAGTCTTAGCTTTTACATTTATCTGCGAAATCAGAAGCTTTACTTTTTCAGTTAAAATCAATATTTTTCGCTTTAAAAACAAACATTGTTTAATTTGTAAAAGCCTGCGAAATTTCGACTAAAAAGTTCTATAGGTATATTAAAGAGAAAATCGTCCAATAAATAATACAAAAAATTCACTAAATAAAATCTAATTTTTGGTGCTTATAGGAGAGTCCTTCAGAGAATTTTGACCGAAATGAACGTTCAGCAAACGATTCCAAAATCTTTAACAAATTAAACGTTACATTATTATATCAAGAAACGAGTTTTGGGAGCGTAAAACTGAAAATTCAAATTCAAAATGCAATGTTCGCTGTTTTTCAGTTAATTCAAGATTCTTCAAGATGATCAGAAGTCAGAAGAATTTTCCGAAGAATTATTAGCATGATTGTGACGTGGTGAATAGACGTATTTTCGTTACATTCCTAAGTAATTAAGGTTTTGTGCTATCAATTTTTGTATTGCGCATTTCGGTTACGTCTAATATAGTGTGATAAATATTATTCGCCGATGATAATATTGCAATAAATAATGCCCTTTACAAGAGATCAGTTGGAAGATAGTAATACGATAATCTCAGCAAAGCTTAAATATAAAACATTTATAAAAAAAACATTGCTAAAGTGGCCTCAGGATTAATTACGCAACACAATAATATACTTGAATAACGGAAAAACCGGACTTAGAAACTCAAATAAACGTACTTGAAATCAAAAATGCACAAATTGTGAAGGTTTAGACAATCTTGAACATTACACGCGCCGGAATTTGGTACGAAAAAAAAATAGTAACAAAGATACGTTAAAACTTGTACTGAATATTTTAAATAGTTAGTACCATGAATTTTAATATCAAAAAAGGGTATTGATGGACTGCATAGAGTTAGAAAGCAAGGAGGCCTAACGAGAAGCAGAGTGGGGTTTCTTGAGTCCAGTCATTGCGATCACATTTCACGGAGAATGGTTTTTCAAAAAAATACTCTGGATAAGTATAATGAGTAGCCATTCTTGAGATAGAGTCTCCTGCAATTGCTTACTGTATTTGTCTGTGTTCACATTGTTCTTGATTAGTGTCCCAGCTACCAGTGATTTTCATCCTATGTGCTCCAATTCAGGCTTCTCCCCTCAGATATATTATGTTCTGGGGAATTAGAACCAGAAGGGCTTCCATAGATGGACTACTATTCATGACTGCAAATACATGTATAGTCTGATCAGAAAGTCTTTGCATCCCGGTTGCTGTGGAATTCATCTCTGGATTTCGTTACTTCTATTATATTTACGTCATTCACATTTAGTTGATATCTTTCAAAAGTGAACAGACTGTAACTTAAAATGTTCCAAAAAGATATTTCTTTGTAATTTATTTTTGCAATCGCAACTAAACTTTGTTTACTTATGGAAATGTTGTTTTTTCCTTGAAAATGTGGTTTTATTAGAGGTTTGGAAAACGTCCAATGATGTAAAAATAATAGAAGTAAATAATTTCAGAAATGACATGTAATTTCAACAGCAACGGCGATACAAAGACTTTCTGATCATACGATACATAAGCAGGCTAGTCTCTGCATCCCGGATAGTTTTGTGTTGGCTGTGTTTTGTCTTTTGGCAACAGGCTAGTTTGGCATAGGCTATGTATGTATGTATGTATGTATATGTATGCTTAGATTATCCAGGAGATCGCAAGGAAGGTCTGAATTGCCGATGGTTCTAGCTCTTTAGCGTTACCCAGGGTGCACCACGTGGAGGCGAGCTAGATTTGCACCATGGGTCTGATTACAGCGGTATACCTGTAGTACCATTGAACCATCTTTGGTTTCAGTTTTCAGTCCCCATGTCTTTCCAAACATGCGTCTGCCCATTATGAGGGGCATTTTCGATTTGTTTGCAATGCTACTTAGGTATACATTTCAGTTCAGTTATGCATATAGAGCATTGCCCAGATATTTAACCTCCTGGCTAACCTGAATACGTTCACCAAAAATTATGAGGTTGTGGAATGTTCCTAGAGCTCTTCTCCTAGTGAAGGGTATTAGTGTCGTTTTGTGAGGGTTTACCTTAAGGTTTTCCCTTTCACACCACCTCTGTGTAATGTTTAACGCTTTTTGAATAAGGGCTGCAATAATGATTAGGAATTTGCTCCTTATAAGGATGACTATATCGTCCGCAGAACCTTGGCTGTGAAAACCTTTTATTATTGAGTGTTTTCAAGGGATCATTAGCTACCAGGTTCCACAGTATAGGGGATAAAACGCCCCTTGTGGGCAGCCCTTGGCAGCATGTAGCTTAATAGATGCTGTTCCTTAATGAGCCCGTACTTGGTGGGTCTCTAACATGGTTTTTAACCATCTATTAGTGATGTCGTTAACGCCATGTCAGAGGGTGGCGGTTATTATTGAATCAAAGGAGGTGTTGTCAAATGCACCTTCTATGTCCAAGAAAGCACCTAGAGCTATTTGCGTGTTGTTTAGTTTTATCCACTTCTATCCCACTGCTGATTCAAATGACCTTCTTGGTTTAAATGTACCTATGCTAATTTCGATCTAGGGGGTTGTTTTGCATAACCCCATCTCGTACACGATATATCTATCCACCAGTTTCTCCATAGCCTTTAAGCAAAAAGATATTAGGGTAATCGGTCTATATGCCTTTGACTCTTGCCCTGGTTTAAGAATGAAAATCACGTTGAAGGGTCTCCATGCCATTGGAAGGTAGTTTCCAATAGCCCAATATGCAGGATAGAAAGTTTATGCATTCATGTTCTGTTTTTCATAACATCGTCATATTTAAAACAACTCCCTATCTTTTCTCTAAAGTAAGATTTCGATGTGTATAATATTAATAGGAGGAGTAAGGGCCTGCGTACGTCGCCATTTCTCTAGTATGTATCGTCGCTCATGTTCTTATAATATTGTTAAATATTACAATTCCTTACCTTTACTGTTTAAAGGTTTCTCGTTTTCTGCCTCTTTCTATAAAAAAGTTTCGACGTAATCATTGTATTTCGTTTCTGATTGCTCAATCAATCAGTTAAGTCAGCATTGTTTCTATTGACCATGATGTAGCAGGATTATTTTATCTTTAAAATATAGTTATTGTGATTGAGTGGTACAGTAACATACTTATACAATAATTACTGCACTTTTGTTACTTCCTATTAATTCTATTTTACATTCAGTGTTATGCTATCTACTTATGTTACAATCATTAATATTATTATTAAGTCATTTTCCAGCTCGAAATATTAAATAACTGAAAAGGATAGCAATTCTTGAAAATTCGTTTAACAATTACGAAAAACCGAATAAAGACGCACATAATAAATATTTTAAAAAGATTCAGTAAACATATTACAAATAACACAAAAAGGAAGTTCACATGCTACACCAGCACTAGGCGTAGATATCAATTGTTATCCGGAGGTGATAACACTAAATAAACCCGCTACTCTGTTGCGTGGGCGTGAGGTTCCTAAAAGAAAATAGTAGTGCTCACTAAATACCTAAACTAACGATGTGCCTTGGGCGCGAAAACCTTTCTTAAGTAACACCGTCTTCAGTCGGATCTCCTGAAGAATAGACCTCCAACGTGAATTGACTTGATAATAAAACGCAAGACTTTGTGTAATTAACGAAATAGAATATATTAACTAGTAAGAAAAACACATACAAAATTGAAATTGATAATTAATAATGAAGTTAGCGTTCAAATAAAATAAATAAAGAAATTACTAAGATCGTAACCAAACGTAAGTCTAAATGTAATGTTTCAAACAACAAGATCTAATTAAACAAACAAAAAAAACTATCGGGAATGTTCAAAATAACTAAGTTCGTAACTAAACGAAAGAAAAATGTAAGGTTTAAATTAACCCAAGTCGTAATTAAACGAAAGTAAATCCTCTGAGGATTCGCAAGGATCTGAGAATCTTAAACTAAATTAATAACTAGCGCACACAGAGCAAAATGAGCTCACTTTTGTCGTCGTCGCAGTTATAGAAAACATAATAACACAATAGTAAATAATAATAATAATGTCTTGCGAGACCTGTCGGTAACAATCCAATTACGATATAATATAAATTAAAAGAAATAATAAATGATTAAGTTTAAACGAGTAAATTGAATATTCCTTTACAAAATCAAAAATACAATTGATAAACGAACGTTGCCGGAACTGCAACCACAATTTTATTTACTCGTATTGAAATACGAATTACTAAATTGACCTTGAAAGTTGACAAATCGGTGAATTTACAAATATTTATACGATAAATATTTCTAATAAATGTTTCTAATGAAATTACTAACAACAATAACTAAATATAACTAAATTATCAAGCTAATCAAATATGTTTGAATGTATTTAAATTTAAGTAAATAACACAAGATAACCTCAAAATCAAATCAAGTTTATCTGACCTTCAACCTTAAGTTTAAAACTAAACTTGCAGGATTCCAATTAATTGCCTTCTAATTAAGCACGGAATGAACGACTTCTTCGGACCAACGAACTCCAAACAATTTGAGGTTGATCCAACAACACGTGGATAACAAATGTTTTCTAATCAACGAAGAGGTGGTTTTACGGAGTACAAAAAGTACTACAAGAAGTACTAAAAGAAGGTACTAGAAAGTACTAGAAGGGCTGAAATCCAACGAATACCGTAAGAAATCTTCAAATAAAACCAATGCATTACATACCAAAAGTTGTTAAAATGCTCCTTTGAAATGCTTCCATCAAAATGGTTGACGAACAGATTATATCCAATTTAATGATGAAAATGGCTTAAAATCCAAAACTACTAATGTTTTAATTTCACTAAAGGCCTAAAAGGCAACTAAATACCATTTTCAATAAGTTGAACCTTAGGATGATCTAAATAATCTTTGGAAAAAGAACCAAACTAAAACCCAGGTTACCACGTCTGTCCGCAACGGATGACTAAAGTAGAAGAAGCTAACTAATGAATTTGCCAACAGAATTCTCTGAAGAAAACCAACCTAAAAATTTACAACTTCCCTAAAGATTATAAATCCACTAAGTGAAGGTTTAAATAAGAAGAGGCGTGACGTATGCATAACATGCAACCATACAGGCTTAGATGTAACTGGGAAGTCTAAATATACAACCAGACTAAAGTAAATCCGATAATTTACATAAAACAGCAAGCGAGTGATTTCTACTGTAACAAACAGCGTTTATAAAAATAAATATTATCCTATACATATCTAAAACAAACCTGAAAGTACATAACAACATAAGATATACACTAAAAAATAAAAATTTGAATTTCAGCAACAACTAAATATCTCCTGAATGACTACAAAAAAAACAATTACAATTTTTTGAAAATAACGGAAACGTCTTGTAAATTGGGTGAAAGGTAGTCCACAAACAATGTGAGGATTAGATGGAGTGAATAAGTTGCAAGTGATTACATTCAAAGGATATCTCAAAATTTATTTCTGGGTAGTCTGGCAGGCGCCACCTGTCCGGTTAAAGGTTAAGGAACCTAAATAATTAATTTTAATATTAAATAGCAGAAACGTAAATTAAGAGCAATAACCATATTTAGCAACCAAACCTAACCACAAAATCTCCAGCTATTACCATAGAAACTAACATACCACCTTAATTAATTACAAACTTTGAATTACATGTTCTAATTAGGCTGGTTGAGAGTATTTGGAATGTTTAATACGTCGTGAAACTATGTGAGTAGTTGGCTTTGAATTTCTGTAAATGCAACGTGTATGATCCTTCAAGGAAGCCATAACGTAGTCACTTAATAATACCCTTACTTACTCTGAATGCTCGAGCATAACATTTAACTGTTTTATTAATAACTTTAGTTTCTTTGCTAATTTGTTTGTGTGGCCTGCTTCAATCCATCATATAAAAAATATTGTTAACTTCCCAAGCAAATTCTGTTAAAAGAAAGTGTTTCTGTCCAGTTTATTCAAGCGAGGTTAGAGTTGCGAATTTTGGGCAATAAATAAAAAAACATAAGTCCATTGTATCGTCGATAGTTTGAGCCCCAAATATGGCAATTTTCACCCATACAATAACAGTTTATCAAAACGTCCCATTCGCTCTCCCTGTAGACGATGTAAACGACGTCAGGAAGGGGAAAATTGTTTTAGTTTGAACAGTTTCCTCCTAACTTGAGGCAACTTCCCATCTACCCCATTGATTTTTATATTTTTTTCCATTCGTCCTGACTTATTTATGCACATCGCAAAAACATAGCACCAATCTGCTTTAACTCACCACTAACACTCAAACTGCACTTAACATAATTAGCCTTAAATTTAAACCCGAATTCGTCGCCTGAAATTCCTTATTTATCCCATAAGATTAACTCCTGAAGTAACCGCAGAACTAATTAATTTAGTGGCGTAAGGAATCAACAGACATTAAGCAGTTAACCTTGTTGTGTGTATTTAGGCTCGTGTAAGTAGTAAGAAATTATAATCACCCTATAAATTGTGGTGACCTGTAACATATATCTTCGTCGAGATTACCAGTTCGTAAAATCGTAAATCAGGGAGCCCGATACTCCTTTGAGAATGTACCCTGATGCCCCGTACATCATCGGATTTGTTTTTCATTGGGAACTTAGGCATGTGTTAAGTCCCTGATGATTTTTTTAGGCTCGAAGAAAAATGGCATTATTTTTCCGGGTGTAAATTGGTTTTTGTTTCTTTAGTTTGGAATATTTACTATCGAGTTTTCCTGTAGGTAATGATTCTGTCTTGCCCTTTATTTTGCATTTTCATGCACAATGGTTAGGGAATTTAATATCAAAAATATTTGTGTATTCAAGTGGAGATTGTCCTGCAAATTGGTTTCTTAAGTTGATTTAATTTAATTTTCCCCAAAACGAAAGAAATCTGAATTTGCAAGAAATACTTCTTGAATAAACGCGGAAAACAGAAAAATCCAAAAGTTCACAACCTCAGCCTATAATTTAAAAACGTTACTTCAGCTTCAAAATTTAATCTTCAAGTTCCTTATTTCAATAAGGATAGTTTTCGTCTTCATTTAATCTACAAATTTGGGATTTCAACTTTAAAACTCAAAATTTCAATGGTGAGATGCAGATTAACATTCTGATGTCAGAAAATATAAGTACAAATATAATTATTCTATATTGTTTGGCCGAACTGCTAATTGACATTTAGAGTAGGAAATTTATCGTGGAATTTCAGTCTGTAATTTTAAATTTCAGACTTAAAAATCTACAGAAATTTTTATAATAGAGAAAGATAATTTTTACCTTTTTCAGCCTCAGATTTGCCAAGTCTACATTTTCCTTGAAACTCAAAATTCTCATGCAGAGCTCGAAATTAATATTCAGCTTTGGAAATTTATCGTGCAATTTCAGCTAATAATTTTAAATTTCAGATTTATAAATGTACCAAAGATCTGAATTTCAACAAAGATATTTTTCAAATTCAAATTTTCGTTTTAAAGCTTCATAATTTTAAATTCTGGGATTTTCCTGAAACTGATAATTTTTATGCCGAGTTACAAATTAACATCTTGGTTTGGAAATTCATCAGTGAATTTCAATTTGTAATTTTAAATTTCATACTTAAAAATCTTCCGAGATTTTGAACAACAAAAAAGTTGGTTTTCACCTTCAAATTTTAATTTTAACGCCTCAGAATCGCAAAATCTATGATTTCTCTGAAAGCAGAGCTACAAATTAACATTCAGGTTAGGCAGTTTATCATTGAATTTCAGTTTGTAGTTTTAAATTTCAGGCTTAAAAATGTATCAAACATTTGAACTTTAACAAACGTAGTTTTTACGTTCAAATTTCCATTTTAAAGGCTCAGAATTGTAAATTCTGGGATCTCCCTGAAACTGAAAATGTTTATGCCGAGTTGCAAATTAACATTTAGGTTTGGTAATTCATCGGTCAATTTCAGTTTGTAATTTTAAATTTCAGACTTAAAACTCTACCGAGATTTTTAATGACAAGAAAGGTGGTTTTCACTTTCAGATTTTTATTTAAGGCATCAGAATTGCAAAATCTACGATTTTTCTGAAAATCGAAATTTAAATGCTGCAAATTAACATTCAGATAAGAAAATCCTCGGTTTTTAGTTTCATTGAAGATGATTTTCACCTTGAAATTTAAATCCTAAACTTTCGGAATTGAAAAATCTAGGATTTCAACTGTGAAACTCAAAATGTTCATGCTAAGACGCAAATTAACGTTTGGGTTGGAAACTTATCGTTGAATTTCAGATTATAAGTTTAAATTTCAGATTTAGAACTTTCCTGAGATTTTGAAGCAAAAGTAGCAGCCTTCACGTTTAAATTTCAATTTTAAGACCTCAAAATTGTAAAATCTAGGATTTCCCTAAAACTTAAAATTTTCATGCTGAGAAGCAGGTTGACATTCAAATGTCAGGAAATTTATCGTTGTATTTCGGTATGTAATTTTTAATTTTAAACTTTTCCTGGATTTTCAATTTCAGCAAAGGTGGTTTTCAATTTTAAGGTCTCAGAATCGAAAAATCTGGGATTTCAACTCTGAAATTCAAAATTTTCACACTGAGATGCAACTTAACATTTATTTCAGTTAAGGGATTTATCGCTATACTTTGAAGGCAGTTTCGAAATTCATATTTCAATTTTATTGTCTCGGAATCGAAACATCTTTGATTTAAAACTCAACATTTTCATGCTGAGGTGCAAATTAACACTTCGGTTAAGAAATTTATCTGGTTTGTAATTAACTCTTAATTTCAACAAGGGTAGTTTCACCTTAAAATTCCAAGTTTAAGGTCTCAGAATCAAACAATCTAGGATTTCCACTCTGAAACTCAACGCTCTGATACTGAGATGCGAATTAATATTTAGGTTATAAAATTCATCGCTGAATTTCAATACCTCATTTTAAATTTCAGATTTAAAAATTGGCCGAGATTTTCTATTTTATTAAAGATAGTTTTCACCTTCAAATTTCAACTCTTAAGGTTCCAGAATAGATGAACTTGGAATTTCAACTCTGAAGCCATAAATGTTCATACTGAGCTGCAGATTAACATTCAGGTTAGGAATTCCTCGATGAATTTCAATATGTAATTTTAAATGTCAATAAAGGTAGTTTTTACCTTCAAATTTAAATTTTAAGATCCCAGAATCGAGAACTCTGGGATTTTAACCCTGCAACCCAATATATTCATGCTAAGTTGCAGATTAACATTCAGGTTAGGAAATTTGTTGTTCAACTTCAGCAAGTAATTTAACATTTCAGATCTAAATATATTGTGATGATATTTAATTTGGATGCGTATAATTAAAGGTTATGTTATTTTTTAGTTAATTAACTAAAGTATTATTTTGCAAATATTGGTAATGCAGATTTTTTTTTAATTATAAAAAATTGTAATATAATTTGAAGATACCTAGCTAGATTAATTTTAAGTTATTATAATGATCATTGTTAGTAAATAATTAGCTAAATTTGTACTCTCAGAAACGTAAAATAATTAGAAACCTTGTAAATAGTCGTTATAGTAAAAAAAAAACAAATGTGAGTTAAAAATACAGGATACAGAAAAGCAAATTTGGAAATCAGTTGATATTTTGAATTCGAACGGGCAACAACAAAATTAAGTTGCTCGTCTCAAAAAGAATAAATATCGAATAAATAATCAATTATAAATGCAGTTAATAACAAAATGAACCAGTATCCAATAAAAAGAAAGTGAATTTTGAAGAAAAATTAAGTCAAGATTGAACTTTAAAGGCATTGTCAACTTATGAAAAGTCGATTTTTTTTTATTTTGTAATTTGATTGAGTAAACTGAGTATTGCACCTTTTCAAAATTTTGTGGCCGAATTTTAATTCGTTCCCGTGTTATGGGAGCTAAAAGTTTAAGCTATGACGTCAACTACGTCGGTCGCCGGTAAGAGCTCTAACGTGAGATGCCTCTTTAAAGAAGCAAATGCAATTAAACAAGCAAACATTGTCTAAACAGGCAAACACAGATATTTAATACAATTAAAACCTAGCATAGCTACAAGTACAACGCTAAATTTAGGGTATGTTGTCGACACTCGTGCCGTCACGTACGTAGGATCTGAATTTTATTTTGGTTTTATTGTGGTTATTATCAAAGATATTGAAATTCTACCAATGCCGGTACTTTTACGAGTATTTTAACTAACGTATTTTGATATTTACTAAATATGTTGCATAAGTTGACAATGCCCTTTTAAGCAGTTTAAGCAACAGCAAGTTTAAGCAAAAGCAGTGCAAGCAAAAGCAGTTCAGCAAAAGCAGTTCAACAGAAGGAGTAGCAGTTCAACAGAAGGAGTTCGAGCAAAAGCAAATTCGAAAGGGGACAACTTCAAGCATTGGAATTTTTGGTTTTTGGGGAAAAATTGGAATTTTGGAAAAGAAAGGAAAGTCAAGAGTAGAATCAGTGAGTGTATAAAATATAATTTTAAGATAATTTTAAGTAGGGTTGATAGGGAAAAAGATAATAAAAGAATCTGCATTATAAAAATTTGAGTAAAGTTTATTTTGGTTAATTAAATTTGAACAAACAACGAATCTACCTAACGACCTTGAGGTAAGATCTCTGTAAGCAATTAAATTAAAGAGCAAAGCAAATTATATTTTTGAAAATTGTAGTATCCAACGTAAGTATTATTAAACAGGGGTACATTTCAATATACTGAGATTTTGAATTTTAACACAGGTAAGCACCGTTAAATTTCAAGTTTAAGGTCACAGAATCAAAAATTGGAATTTTACCCCTCAAACCCAAACTCTTCATGCTGGGATGCAGATTAACATTTAAGTTAGGAATTTTTCGCTGTATTTCAATATGTAATCTTAAATTTCAGATTTAAAAATTTACCTAGATTTTCTCTTGTATTATAATGATGGTTTTCACCTCGAAATTTTAATTTTGATGTCTAAGAATCGAACAATCTTCAGACAGAGATGCAAATTAATATCAAATTAAGAATTCAGCAAATTTGAAATTTCAATTTTAGGGTCTAAGAATTAAAGTTTCTAGGATCTCAACTCTGAAACTCAAAATTTTCATGATGAGTAGCAAATTAACATTTTGATTGGAAATTTATCATTGATTTCGAAATGTAATTTTTCCTAAAATTTAGATTTAAAAGGGGTTATTTTTAACCTTCAACCCAATTCTAAGATCTCAGAGAATCTTAAGACCTGGAAATTCAATTCGGAAGTTCGGTATTTTCTTTCTGAAACATTAAACTTTAAGCCAAAATTATAAAATTAACTATAAAAGTTTCAATAAAATAAAACTCTTGATTTCCAGGATCGTAATTTTAAATTGGAAATTCTGCAAATACTTAACTTAAAATTCGTTCTGAAGGTTCAGACCTTTGACCTTAAATTTCCTTGTAAATCCATAACCTAAAAATTGTCAATCTAGTGTGCTGAAGTAGTTTACATGAAATACAACAATTTAATTTTTCAAAACCTGAAATCTACATTTATGTTATAATTAGGGGATTAATGAAGCTGTTTAATTTGGAATTCTTGAAGTTCTTCTTAATCTATTTCCTCTTTCTACTGCAATGCAGTGTCAAGGTTCATTTTACACTTGCTGGTGTGCAGTGGAGGTGATTGGCCGATTTTTGGCCTTGAATCACACTCCAACCAGCTTTCATCCACAACACATTCCTACACCGTAAACCTAATCCTTCACTAATGAATTCGACCCAAATCGCCTCATATACTATGGCCACTGCTGAAATCAAACCCGTGTCCCCGGCTATCTAGAAGGAACTTATAGCACTGAATTCTAAAACCTGACGATGAAAATTGAAGTTTTGAATTACTGAGGTTTTAAAAACAAAGGTTTACGTTCTAATTTTTTCAAGAGTTTCCAACATGAACATTCGCTTTTAAAAAGTTAAATTACACTTCATCCCCTTTCTTCTTCGCTGCTTTTTCAGTAGCCCCATCTTTTAATATATTAGTGCCTTGATATTTTTCTTGTAATTATTTTCTTTTTTCATCTTCTTTTTCTGCTACTTAAATTGAATACCCTAAAATTGTAGACATTCCTAACCCTGTTTTCACCTATTCTTCTCAACTTTTGTCTTCATCTTTCCCTTTTGAGTCTGGTGCTCATTCCTTTGTTGTGATTTCCATATTGCTTCTTGTTCGTCTTCTTTTTTGGCTGTTTAAATTGAATTTTCTAAAGCTGGGCACTAGTCATTTGCCCATTCTTCTCTATTTTTGGCCTTGCCTTTTTCTTCTGCGTCCTTCGTTTCATCTGCTTTCAATTTTCTCTAATCTCCTTCACTGTTTAAATTTAGTTATTCCAAATTGGACACCGTCCTTCCAATCTCTATTTCTATTAATTGTCCACTCCATAAAATTACAGCTCTTGTCATTTAATATCAACTCACTTCAAATATCAACATCAGAAAGAGCATGTTATTTACATGCAACCATTTTATGGTTGATTGCTATTTAAACGGGTTCAAAATAATGCACACCACTCATCTGCGGTCGTTGCTAGGACTACGAATTGCATTATTCGAGTCCATTGTCCCAAGTAACATGATTAACTAACTTTCAGGTTAGTGCCAGTTTGCATTTCGTTTTAGTTTCCATAAATTTGAATTCGTTACCGTTATACTGTGACTTGGAGATTTAGTAAGCTGTTTTACGATATGTGCATGTAAAGCCGTCGCTCGCAAGCGAAATGCTTCGCTTTGATCTTGACTAAATTTGATTAAAGATCACAATATGAGCATGCTAGACTTGTAAATTAATAAATATTAAAGGCGAGGGTTTAATTAGATTGTCTGTCTGTTTTTGTTAAGCGTTGGGGTTTTACAAAAGACTTTTGTTTCGTGGTAGAAAACCGAGGAAAATTTGCTAAATTGGACAGTCATAAATCAAAGTTTACTTTATCGCCAGGCAATAAAATACAGGATAAGCCTAACAAACTTTTTTCATTAAGCATTTTAAGAAAACAAGTTTTTATCGAAAAAATCCAGTACGATTTAATAGTCTTTTAAATCATCGTTTGTTAAAAGTTTGTAAGAGAAATTGCCCGAAAGAACAGAGACGTAAAAAAAAGGAAAACAGATAAAACCTTTCACTCAATTTTCATGGCTTACTCAAAACTGAATAAAAAAGAAATATCGTTCCGTATCGTCGTATGAGTTTAAAAAGTTTCCGAGGTAAAATGAAATGAGGCATACAGGAAGAAATCTTCGACCCAAAAAGCCCTCCGGAATCTCAATTTACTGTAAGAAGCAGTGTTGGACCATTTATTCAACCATTGCGTCCGCGTGTTCAATAAAATACACACTTCATTAGTTTCTTTTGAATGTGTATTGAAGAATATATGAAAAAGGTCAGAGACTAACCGAGGAGACCCACAAAGGGCGCACGTTGCGATCCGTAATTCGTTATAGAATGGCGAGTTCAAAAGCACCAAAAACACGTGTTAAAGTATTTTTACGTTTCATTTGATTTCTTTGATGGGTTTATTTATTTTGGGGAAATGAAAGGAAAGTTTAGGGAAATTTCTGTCCTCCGGAGAAAAATTTGTACATTTTGTCAATATGTTTTTGTTTAAAGAGGCACAATTTTTTACTGTTTTTGGTAAACAAAAGCTTTGGCCTTGCATCCTGTAATTAGTTGTTTATCTAATTTTTACACACAAAATTTTTTGTGATATAGCTAGGACAACCGAGGAGAGGTAATTTAAGTAGGAACAAAAATGGACGACTACGGGTGGACTCGAAGTAAAGACTCGTTCAAGGTCAACTTGAAACCTTGTTCATTTTAGGGTCTTTGCCTTTGTATCTACGGTTCTTCATAGCATTTCTGCTGTTCTTATAGAATTTTCTTCGATATTTCAATGGTTAACCTAAAAGTAGCTACGTAAGAATCGACAGCTGTAAGTACACAATCACCGAATATGCCCTGTCTGCTACTTAGATTGTTTTCTCCCTGCAAGCTCCAGATAGGCGAAGCTTCTTCATAGATCAAGTAGTAAAGTTAAAAACCTTCCTAAAAATTTATAAATCATAAGGAAATAGGCAAATTTACCTTGTAGATTAATTAAGGTTCGCTCTGAGTTTGCAATACTATTAGCCGAGTGTACATACGAAACCTGCAAAGTTGTTTAACTAATAACGTTAAATAAACTCATCTGGTATTCGTTTTGTAATGGTGGAATACTTGGTATAAGCTTACACTTAATACATACATGTGAGCCTGCGACTGCAAATGAACATGCACGCCTGATTAATTTTCCAGTTAGACATACAACTTATAGTTTGCATTGAACTATTCAAGCTATAATTAACCCCCTGTGAATATCATCTGTTAAGTCTAGACGTTTATTGTGTGATAATTGGCAAGGTATTTGAACTAATCGCAGGCAAAGTTCTGTGTGCAAGCTTGCTGAAGATTGAGCCTACTTGATTGACGGTATTTTTATAGATGAACTTAGAATTTTCTAGAAAAAACATAAATATATCAAAATATACGTGATTGTGTATTTTCGTAAAGTTTGGAGGATGATATTGTAATAAAGACGAATATTAAAATACTAACCAACGCTTGAATTACATTCAAGTTGCTCAGTTCACTAGTACACGAGTGTTGATATGACGTCATTCGATCGTGTCATTCCACTGACGAAGGCACGTGGCAAAGTTGCATCTCTTAAAAAATGCAAGTTAGTCACGTATGTAATGCATCATTCTCATGTAATCTGATACTTGCCACGCGCATAAGATTGTAAGAGGAGAGTCGATTTACTGTATAAAACCTGAACGGAATCATAGGAACAACATGGTTTGTACTCCTCTATCAAGCAAGCAGTAGCTATAGTAAATCGACACCCTCCAAGATTTGAATTCATGTAAGATGTTTTACTTTTAACTTAACTTTAATTTGTGTAAATTGTTTAAGTCCACAAGTATAATCGGAACTCAATGTAATTTATGTTTGTTCATTCTGCATCTGGACTAGTAATAACTTATATCAATGCACTGTATATGGTCCATTGGGTTGAATCCCGATCTGAACCTGTTTTGGAGATTGGTATATCACTCATTTATATGCGAAAGTCGGTTGCTCAGTAATTTATATAAATGTGACGCATGTTGTTTGCATGTTTTTATAACCTCTCGCCATTGTTGTTGATACTATCTCTCCGTATTGGTCTGCAACTTCACCCTTATTTCTCGATCCTACCCTGCCATTCATATCGCCTGTAAGTATTAGTCGTTGATGTTTATTTATTTCTTGCAATATTTCATTTAAGGTGTTATAGAATATCAATTTTTAATTGTCTTATTGCAGTTATTATTTCCTTGACTTTATTTGTGATTCCTCTTACGTTCCACATTGTAACATTCAAAATCAATTTTACCTTTTTTGCAAATTCGAGGATGGCGCTTGTAAGTGGGCTTTGAACTGATTTTTATGGCAATTTGAAGAAGTACAATTGCCATACAATAACTGAAGATTTATTTGCTTAAGTTTTCCATTAAGAAACAATGGCATCTCGAAGTGTAGTAATATGATCGATTTTCTTTAGCTGATATTTAAAGGCACAGTTCACTCTACAAGGCATGAAGGTTTGAGGCCTCTCCTAAATTACTTTACTCAAAAATGATAACACACGAAAAGGCTTGACTAAGTTCTCGATAATTCTGTAGATTTGCAATGATTTGTACGGAATCCTGGCTGCTTATTTATCAATTTTACTACATAGTAAAGCCTTTACGTGCTTGTCTCCTACTTATATCAGCTGTTTCTAGCTACGTTACAATATAACAAAGAAATTAACCTCTGAATATCGTCTGTGTGATAATTAACAAGGTATTTGAACTAATTGCGGACCGACTTCTATTAGTAAGCTTGCTGAAAACTCGGCCAACTTGATTCTCAGTATTTTTGTAGCTAAACCTTGGATTTTCTGCAAAAAAGCGGATATCAAAACCCGTGGTGGTGGGTTTTCGTAAATTTTAGGCTCAGAGGGCTTGTAAGTGGGCCTTTGTGTGATAATTAGGGCCGTTTGAAAAGTTAAAATTGCCACAACCTCCTCTTAACTGAGGATTTGATACTTAATTTTTGTGTTTTGTCTGATCGACATTTACTTTTAGTGATATATTTTAAGACACGGTACTTCACTCTGCGAATCATGAAGGTTTAAGGCATTTTAAATTACTTTGCCCCCCAAAAACTAAGGAATGAAAAGTCTTAAAGATGAATTTCTGAGTGTTTCTGGTTTATCAGCACGGTGATTATCAGGAATTCTCTATAATTATTCAGATTTGCGTTTTTTTTTTCTACTAAATTCGGACTACTTATTAATAACTTTACTACTTAATTAGGAATAGATAGGCTTTTAAATTCTTTTTCCCCTTCGTCAATCAGCTGTTTATAGCTACGTTACAATATAGCTCAGAAATAAACTGCACTAAACTACAGAAAATGATAAAAAGAACTTGTATTAAAAGCTATGCTTTTCGAATTTGCTACATTTTGGTCTAGGTCGGCTTAGTAGAGGGCCTTGGTGCAGTGTTAAGGGTATTTGAAGAGTTAAGCCTCTCACATCCTAAGTGATAATCTGATAATCTAATACAGCTACGTTTTACTAACATTTAAAGATGATTAAATAGCATTATTCTTTTGCAAAAAGCTATCCTAAAACATTAGAGGCATAGGTGTAAAGGTGTAAAGTCTTCAGAGCTGGTTTTAGGTTACTTGTAGCTCATGCTCCATGTGTTTTAGTTTTCGTGATGTAAACTGCAGAATATTGTAATGTGCGCGGTTTATCTGTGTCTTTAGAAATGCAAATGTAAAAAACGCCTGTAATTATTAGAAAACCCTGAAAAACTAAGTCATTCTCCTAACATTTCTTTTTCTTTATGTTTCAGGTAATTTCACTGCACCACCTGAGAATTTTGTTAATTTTAACTAAAGAATAACGAATCAGCTACTCTGGTAAGCTTAAATAAATGATAAAACTCCAAGCTTGTTTATTATCAGCCACATAAGGTTATAAAGCAATAATTATTCCACCTTAAACGAAGATAAAGGGCCACCTTTAAGGACCTTAATTGCTAATCGCATGTTTTTCTGGTTAACCAAACTTAGATGTATTAATGTGGTCATCAATCACTCAAGATGCTTGCTCTGAACCAGATGTGGTTTGATTTACGTCCATCAACACTACAACTTCCCATTAATCACAAACTGTTGCGATTTCAACATTTATTAATTACCAGTGGACTTAATTGAGCCCACCTTTTCTTGCTGGAGATTTTTGGGTAATTTTTCAGACTTGTCAATGCTTGAAATTAATATTTTTGGGCTGAATTATTATTTTAGAATTTTCTACTTTGGAGATTCTTTTATTTTTTATTTTGATTTGCCTTGCCTTACTTTAGTTAATTTTCGTGGCTGTTTCTGGGTCTTTCCTACCTTAAAATCAAGGAGCCGGATGAGTACTACGTTTAAAACCAGACAGCTTCGATAATTTTAGTTTGCAGAGCAAACGTGATAAATCGTCCAATTACACCGGGCTTTTACAAATGAAAAACTGGAAGAAATTATTACGGTTATCAGTTGAAATCAGCCGTAATAAAAGTCACAAAGGGAATTAATCACCCGTACGTCTTAGTAATTCAAAGAATATTTATACCGCCACTAAAACCTTAATTAATTCTCATTCTTCTCATCGATCAGCTGATAAATCACCGGACATCAATATTACCCGAAGCGTTCAATTTTGAAGGTGCCCAGGAATTTCTTATAAAATACGCCCCCCCCCCCCCCGCCAATTTCAGCATTTATAGACGTGGGTTTGTAATTTAATTTAAGAGCACACTTAAATCAAACCCATTAATCTTGTGCCCTTTTCAAGGCTACCCACAATAACACTCGACTTAATCCAGGTATTGAAGTGCTCACAATCGGGAAGCTGAACATCAAAAGCATCCATGAATTCGACCGAATGATTACGTTTACTTCAGTCGACATTTGAATTGTCATAAAAGCGATTGTTTTCTACCTTTGGGGATGTTTGTATAATAATTGAGACCCAACTAACTATCAAATTTTCTTCGAGAAATTTTAGAAAATTAATTTTCAACGACCTTTTTCTTTGAAGCATTAATTTCTCAAAGTAAAAGTAAATTCCTAAGTTATCCAGATCTCATTACCCAGGAAGATTATTAAGAGCTTAATCACTTAAAGCTCCTCATTCAAATAATAATCCGGCGAAATTCAATTGTATTAAAGGGGCAAAAACTAAAATAACATTTGAATTTCCAAAGCTCTCCGCGATATTATTGTAAGCCGAGTTGTTAATTGAAGTATCGCAAACTTTGTAATCCTAAAATTGCCCTCCCCCCCCCTGCATCAATTTTTTTTAATAAAGAATACATTCAGTGTTAAATCAATTAACCACATAATGAGAATGGGGTCAGACGCGTCAATTTCTGCTCGTCGAGTACGACACACTTTTGAAAGTAATTGACGTTATGTGAACCTAACCATATTCTCTTCCAACAATATGTGTTTTAATCCTTTTACAGGATTTAGTTCCGCTGTTTTACAATATTATACCCTAATTTTGTAGGTTTTACTGCTGAAAATTTGGAAGCAACTTGATATTTGCTGACTTTAATATGAGTCCCTCCTGTTGGGGTACTTTTTATTTCATTTAAATTCGTATTACTTTTTTTAGTACCTTTAATTTTAAAATTATTACGTTTATTTTGCTTATTTTACAGTTTTATCAAATTAAAATGCTTGCGTCGGGGAAATATTTCAGGGATTCCTTTCCTTTAATAGTCCTTTAATTTGCTTAACCTAAAACATTGCATCTTTCGAACATCGTCTCATTTTGGTAACTTAAAATATAAATATAATACTTTACGTGCAAGGAAATAAGGAAAACTGTCTAAAGAATTTCACAAAAAATACGCACAAACTTTGAGCCTCTGAAGAATTCTAATCGTGATTCTAAGGGAAGGTCGCAAGAGTCTTGGAAAATTGATGCCTTATTCACCTTTTTGTCTCTTGAGGCGCGTTAGTCGGCTGAATTTTGACACGTAACTTCTGTTTTTCGGTATCGCATAATTTTTGTATGCCTTTTTGTTCGTTTATCTGTTTCGTGCTCATTTTTAATATACTGTTTCTTTACAGACAATTTTTAGCCTGAGTAATTATTAGTTTGGGTAATTCGCTGTGGATCTTTATTGTTGTTAATAATATGGGCGCTCAAAGCAGTGCAATAATTTATACCTCGTTGATTTAGGAAAGAAAGCAAAAGACAGCAGGAAATAAGCTGAAAAGTTTTGTAGTCGTAATCGTTGAATATGAAGCTTGCTCGTTAAGCACAAGTCATACAACTAAAATATTCCTCTCCATTCTTCTTCTGTTTTTTTCGGCATCCTTCTGGTCTTTCTCCAACTCAAAGTCGTCGTTCTACTCTTCCTAACTATTTCTATCCTACTCCTATTCTTTACCTGCATCTTCTCTTCTTTTCTACACTCCTCCTCCGCGCTCTATCCCCTTCTCCTTCTATGTTCATTCTCCCTTTGTTCTCCTACTTCTCTTCCTGCGTATTGTTCTTTATATAGCCGTTCCCTACCCTAAGAGTATACGCCACCTTCAAATCTTTACATCTCGTTTGATCCTTTGCGACGCAGCAATTCAAACCCGCTTGCTAATGTTCCCAATTCTCTTTTCCCTTTTCTTCGTTTCTCTCCTCCAATTCCTTAACTAAAAATTATTGATTAAAAATGCAGTACAAACTGCAAAAATTCCATTTCTATGAGGTTGTTACCTTGTTCTTCATTTTTATTTGTCCTCATCGTGTATTTCTTCGTCATCCCTATCTTCTACCTTCTTCTTTTTCTTTGCCTTCGTCTCCTCTTTTCCCCTCCTTCTCATCTTCTGCTTCTTCCTCCACCGCCTCCTTAATCTCTCCTATTCTACTTATGTTCGTTCTCCCTTCTTTTTCGCTTCTTTCTAAGGTCTAATACTCCAAATTCTTTTCCCCTTTTGCTTTGTTTTCCTCCTCATTTCTTAAACTGAAACTAGCAAAAAATGCTAATTACTGCATTTTCATTTCTATTTCATTTTCTTTTGTTCTTCCTTCTTTTTGGTCATCCTTCCCCTTTACCTATACTATACTATACTATACTATAAAATAAGATTTAGAAACTTTAGAAATTCTGTTCTCGTTTAATTGCTGTCTTTTTCTTGGCTTCTTTCTTTTCCGGCTTAGTCGTGCTTCTCCAGCTTCGTTTGCTTCTTTCCCTTGGCCTTCGCCTCATCTTCGTCCTCCGTCCACGGTACTGTCTCTTCCTTCTCCGGCTTGCTTTTCCTCTTTCCGTGCACCTACCCAACCTTTTCCTTTTTTTCATAATTTTTTCTCCATTCTACCCTACTTTTTCTTGTTTTATTTCTCTACTTTCTTAGTCCTAAGCATATAAAGTAAAAACTAAAGATACTCTCTTTACCTTTAATTATTGTCTTTTCTTCTTGCTTTCGTTTTCGTCGTCAGGTCTTTCTTGGCTTAGACTGCCTCCTTTTGTTGTCTCCACTTTCCTCCTCCTCAGACTGCTTCTTATCATCTTCTTCGCTTTCTCTTTTTAGCTATTATTCTCCGGTTCTTTTCTATCTAAAACTATTAAAGTCACGCAGTGTAAAAGCTGCAAAAGTTTTCGTTTGGTTTGATTGTTTTCGCCTGCTTTCGCCTCTTTTCTCCTTCAGCATCCTTTTCCTCCCCTATCTCGTCATTTTTATTCGCCTTGACTTTCGCTTTCTTGTTTTCCTTCTCTGGCAAAATTTGCTTCTATTTATTCTTCCCCTTCTCCACTTTCTTCTATGATCTTCTTCCTATTGTGCCGTAGTCGGGGGTTGGTTTATTATTAGAAATTAAGATAAATAAGTTACTTTAATCATGTAGGTAGAGTCTTTGACCAACGTCGCCACTTGAATATTGCTTGGCTTTTTACGAGAGGTTTTTAATTTAAAGTCAAATTCGACTAACATTCATGTATTTTATATCTGTGCTTTAGTTTTTCCACAAAGAGCAGTATAGTGTGAGAAGAGAGTTAGTCCAAGGCTATATTAGCGTATATGGAAAACATACCTTGCCGCTAGGTGGTCCTCTGGTAGGCGGGTATGAAATTAGAATTAGTTTAGGACAAAACCTTTTTCATGAGATTCCTTTTAAGTGCTTAACTTACGTCACTAACAGCGTTACTGAAGTTAAATCGGCATTGAAGATTATCACTTCCTGACATCATTGCACTTTTATTATGCATTTTGTTTTATTCTTTGTACTCTAAAGCTCGTGTGGTTGTTTATACTTGTAGGTACTAACGAATATTGTTATATTTTTACTTCTTTTTTTGTACATTAGCGGTCACATATATCGAGTATAAAATTATAAAGCATATAGATGAAAACCAAACAAAGGAAAGCGTATAACAAAGTGGATCATTTCGTCGATTTGAGTTACGTTTATCGTTATTCTGAATGTTTTTAGTATGTAATTTTTAGAATTAGTTATAAATAATCAATTAATGTATTTATTAATGCTTGATAAATTTAGACAGTGTATGTAGTATCAAAATAATTTGTTATTGAAGTTTCTATGAGCTGCAATTTCTAATTATTTGTAATACTTTGGCATTGTTAAATTAGGTACAAAATACTCTAAAAGCATTTTTCTAAGGTTCATATCTAGTAATCCTTAAAGATAATCTGCTTAGGAATCACCAAATGAAAGACTTTTTCTCTTTCGGTCATATTTACTTACACAGAAGAAATTCAAAGAATTAGGGATTTTCTGATTCTTAAATAATACCTGTACTGAATACACTTTCCTTTAAGCAAACATCTGGTTATATATTCTTTGCTTGGTGGTTTCTTATTCTGAAATTTGAAGAGTTACTTAGTTTACATTTAGATGTAATACACACCTTCAGTGTGAACTAAACTGAGTTCTATTTATTTAAAAATATCAACTTTGTCTAGTTCAATACAGAATATTAATCAGAACCATTCTTAATACTATCAAAGGACAGTATAATTTAATCAATTCATAATTTCATGGTATATTGTTTGTTCTCTTTGATAACTAAAATTAATAATTTATGATGTTTTACAAAATAATATCAATTGTTCTAAGTTCCAATTCAAAGTAAACTGATACAAATTATTACAAGTCCTGATTCTGAAGCAATCTTAATTATTCTAAGTTTTGATTACATTTAAAACGACTAAGTCCATATTAGTATTTTATGTATCTAGGACGAAAAGTAAGTCTTTAAGGTATGAGCAAGTTGTTTACGGCCGAGGCGGCTAGCCGAGGCCGTAATTACTTGCGAGTACCTTAAAGACACTATTCGTCTGAGGTACATACATAATTTTATGTCATACTGTTTCTAAAGTTGTTAAATCATTAAAAGAAATCTCCAGCAATTTGTAGCAGCATTAGTTTTAAGTAACTAATCTAAGGCGCAACAATTCATATCTCCTAGCAACGAGCATTTATAGAACAAAAAGTGTCACTTTTCGTTCTAGGACTTTAAAATGATACTAGCACTTTAAAGTGTCACTTTTCGTCCTATAAATCGTTCGAAAAACGTTGCTTTAGAAACGAGTATGACATAAAATAATTTAAATAATTCACACAAACATTTTACAAGTCCTGCATTACAGTTTAAGTTAACATAAAACAATCTCACATGTATTTACTGGAACGTCTTGAAGGGTGTCAATTCACTCGTACATACTGTTGCTTTGATGGTTCATACACAACCATACATTTACTGTATTTCAGCTTAATATTTATACAGAAAATTGACCCCTCCTCTCAATATGAGCGTGGAAAATGTCTACTTGTCATCTTACAAGAATGCTGCTGTCTGCATTTCGCACACCTGCGGAATATCTTATTTCAAGTGCAGAATTACATAGAAGCACGTATGAGGTGTCAAGTTTTAGTACATTGCACTTCATATGCGTGCCTTATCTTGCATTCTTATAACATTCTGTAAGATGAGCATACACGTGCCTTGTTAGTCCATTAACCTTAGTAACTGAGGTCGCATCAACCGCGCGTGCGAGTGAATTGAATAAATTGAATGCACTTCAAACTTCGCTTAATATTTTTACATTCATCTTTGTTACACTATTTCCCCTAATGTTCTTACCTCAACCTTCTTCTCTTTATTTTTTGTTTTCTTCCTTTATTTTCTTAAACTTGAAGCTATTTATTAAACTCGGACAGATTAAAAGCTGCAGAATCCTTCAGAAGGGTTTCGCCTCTGGCTTGGTTGACACGTTAAGTTACCGTGCCCTTTTAGTGCTCTCTTTTACTCCTGATGCAACCCCTTAAGAGAGTGGCCGAAACGATGAGTTCTTCTGTCTCAACAATGACACGTTCCCAACCCGGAAAACGTCCTTCTTAAGCTACTGTTCTTTATTCTGCCTTTATGATAGAACTTCATCTTCTTCCGGTTCTCCACTTTTCTGATTACCTTCGTTTTCCTTGTCACGAATGTTTTCTCTTTTTTCTTTTTGTATCGGTTACTCAAGTTATTTTTTTATCTTTCCATTCGTCGCCCTTTTTTTATATTCCAGGTGCAGTTTTCTTTTTCGTCGTTTTATTCCTGTATTCCTTTATTCCCTTTTTGCTCTTTTATGTACCAGGTTGTCTAAAGTAAGCTCCTGGCTTTTCAAATGTTTATAACTGTGCATTTTATTTTTAACCAAACAAATTTAAAAATAAAAAACTAGAAAAGGGTTTGATTCAAGGCTGTTTTTTTAATATATTCACCATTGCTCTGTTTCTATAATTTTCGTTTGTTTTCTGTTTAGTTTATTATTTGTTTCTATTGTATTCGGTTTTTCCAATTCGTTAATTTTATAATTGCTTTTCAAGCTCAACAACTGACAAAGCAGCCACCAAATCGATCTGCTTTGCTGTCACAATCAATAAAAAGCACATCTTTTACCAAGCAGCAAAGCCCCAAAAAATGAGTATAATAAATGTTCATACCAGAATTCATCCTGAGGGAAACAATCTTGATATCCTTTGATTATCTACAAGATAAATCCTTTCGCCCGAGTTTTATTAAGAAAATTTTATTATCGTTTTTTACGCCCGCTGCTTTTCAATAACAATCTCCCTTAGTGGAATTTGTTTTGCGCATTATCAAAAAACACGATCCATTCAGACGCAACGCAGAAAAATAAACCAAAATAGAATCGCAAGAGGGAACTGAATCTTTTACACCTTCAAAGGATTTAGGAAACCTAATCCAAAATAAAGTTAAACCGATCGCTCGTAAGGATGCCAGCGGGCTACTTTGGCTGAAATGAAAACGTACTCAATAATACATAAACGTATCAACCAAGAACCAACGGCGTTATTGAAGGAAACAAAATTACGCGTATAACTTTCCTAATCTAATTTAACTGAAACGCTACCCTTTTCGGTTTTATTTTCAACGTCATGTTGGATGATTTTTAGACTCGTCTACTGTGTCTGAAAGTTAGGTTAATGATTTTTTGGTGTTTTGAAACTTTACTTCAGAAATTTCAAGTTTAAAAAATGTTTCCTTAGCCAATTTCTTAAGTACCCAAGAATATTTAAAACATTTTATGGCAAATGTTTATTTTGAGAGCCTACTTTTCCTTTTAGGTAGCAATTTTCTGAAGTCTAAGACATTAATAGGATAAACCCATTTTTACGTAGCACAGCACATAAAGACAGTTTTAATGGATTAATTAGTTTATGATAATGACGCAACATAACCCCAAAGTTAAACTTTCTCACTCTTGTTAAGTCAACAGGCAAGCTTCTGGCTTGATTAGAATTATCACTTATGAAGTTATAAGCAAGTTGAGTATCTCAACTGTTTTGTATTCGCACAAGAAGCAATAAATCAACGAAGAAACACGCTTTAAGCTTCTCAGAATCGAAAGATGCTCGTTTTAATTAAAACGGCGCCTCCACCAAAACCCGAAAAAATCAAAAAGTCAAACCTGCTCCATTGCAGTACATTTAAAGGTTGGTTTGAACTGCCAAATTTACTAAATAAACCGATTGGTTCGTTGTGATTGCAACGTACGAACGAAGTTATTAAATCAAGTCGGAACGATTTAACGTAGAATGTTGCTCATAGGTAGAACGAGTAAACAGAAAGGGTTGCCAATTCACTAAACAGCTTTGAGTTTTCGAGGCGAATTTAGCACCTAAAGTTGATGGGGCTTACATTTTAAGTGCAAGCCCAAAGCGCTAAGTTGGGGGTATTTTCTTAGTAAGTTAATGTTTAGATTTAGCTTCTCACTTGACAACTTAATTAGAAATTATTAACGTTTTCAAAGATTATGTGTAAGTTTAAGCTTTTGGGATTATATTTAAACATTAACAACAGAATAAGAGATAAGGACAAAGATTATTCGAAAATCGCAAGATATCTATTCAAAATATTTTTTAGACGTAGCAAGCGCTTTTCGTAAACAAACCTTGCGAATAGAAATTCGAGCTCGCTTTATGCTTATGTTTCTAAGATATTTACTAAACCACCTTTGATTTTCAAGCTTTAACATGTTTGTAAAGGCAAGGAAAGGACAGAAGTTTGGGTTTGAAAATAGAAAAAGAGGCAAAAACAATAAAAACATCAAGCTCCGCTGAAAATCAAACGGCGAACAATGTTAGTAAGCTAATTGAGATCCACACAAGCGTGGGTTATTCATCAAAGTTCAATCAAATTCGAATAATTGCTTTTATTATTACGTTTCGTTTTCAGGCTCGGTAATTTTCGTACAAATTGAAAAATTTTCCTGCCGTAAAAGTTTTAACAAACGAAAAATTAGGTTGAAATATTAGGATTGGGTTACGGGTTTGTAGATCAATTCTGTTCACTAATTAAATTTAAATAGGTAATAAGCACAGCAGTCAATGCGCGTTGAGATCCTTGGCAACCCTTGCCCCACCCAGTAAATAAACAATACAGCCTAGCCCCTGGTTACTCCAGATAGGCAACTAATCATACTTACGAAGGTCTTAATTGTAATATGGGTTGCCTATTCAGCAAGGTATTCTTAGACGAAACAGCAACTGTATACAAACCGTATTTTAACTAAAGTTGTTAGTAAAATAAAGGAAAAGCCAACCAGGCAAGCTTGTTTTATTACAAGCTCGCTCTAATTTTAACGGAAGCATGCCATAACTTCTAAAAGCTTCCAAAAAGTACAAAAAGCTTATAATTTAACACTAATTAAAAGTTTACCAACTAAACTTGCATTAAAGTTAGCTACTAATCTCACATGCTGTGCGCTTGCATTTCGCTTTCGGTTTTTTGTAGAGAAACGTGAGTGTTGTGCAGGGATTTACTGCTTGTTTTTGGAGTTGGTCTTTAGCAGCATACCATAAAAGATGCATCGGGTCGATTCTTTTTTTTTTAAGTAGTTGCCTAAGTATTTGGATTAGTTTAAAGAGTCAGTTCCCTGTCATCGCCCGGCTTTTGTGAAGCTGTAAAGGATTTTAAACCTGCTTGATTTGTAAGCTTCAGATTTTGTTGTTTTAGGAAAAGTAAAGTTTATTCTAAATTCTATACGATGCAAATTTGTCTTGCTGGGAGTTTCTGTCTCGGTTAGAGCCCTTCTCTCTGTGAAAGTCGTTTTGTCGAACTTCCAAACATTAATTTATTTCTCGATTCTTCGAGCTTTGACTTAATTAATTTTTTACATAAAAAAACTTGGTCTGATTTAAGCCTTAATTGGCAACCCGAATTTTGGAAATTTTCAAAGGTTAAATTCATGAATTTGAAAGGTTTAATGGTTCCCGGATTCAAACAGGAAAAATCCAAACTCGAATTCCAGCTTCACACTTAAATCGCCACAACTCGACCCTCAAAACTCGCAGAAGATCTAAACTTGGGCTCAAATATGAATTAAATCGCTTTCTGTACTCGTAAATTCCTGATCTGGATTGAAATATCAAGCAGAAGGACATAGCTTGCGATTGTAATCCACTAACTTTCGTAATGCAATCAGCAAAAACTTAGGAATTCATTAATTCCCTCCGACGACAGTAAATTACGTAATTATAAACAAACTAATCAATAGGGTCGCTTTACTAAACCAAATAAACCCTTTACAATTTAGCTAGGATTAATTTATCGGAAGGGAATTGAGCGCTGCAAAGTTTAATAAATAGCATCAGTGTTTTCTCTGGTTTATTTAACGTTTTCTGAACAAATTTCTGTAGTTTCTGAAGGATCGGCTAACACTTAAAGGATAGAACTTCAAGCAGGTTAGGTTTAGAAAAACTTGTTAGCAAATCCCTAAACATCCCCTAAACAAAAAACCCGTCCTTGTCCTTCATAAAATCAACAAGGATGACTCAAAAAACGAATTACAGGGCTGTCCTTAATTTGGCTGGGTTAGATACAGAACCGTTAGTCCTCATCGTAATCATGAGCGTCCTAATAAAGAATTTACGAAGGACCTCTGTTTTATTTTCCCTCATCCCCCTGACTTCTTCAGAATAATTCATTTCCAACGATAGAAGCACTTTCTTTTCCTTCTTGTTGATTTACTACACCTTTGCAGGGCAAATTATTGCACTTTCTACGTTTTCAGAATATATTCTAGCTTTTTTCTGAATTTTTTTAAGGATATTTTTATTCCTTGGCCGTTCTTAATCTCATGAATACGTATTTCAGGTTTTTTTTTTGCTTTGGAGTATCCTGTTGCAGTTAGAATGCTACCGAAGGGTATTTGAGAGGGGATTTTATTAATAAGGAAACAGATTTGTTTAATTATTTATTTATTTATTTTAGATTATTTTCGGCTTGCTTGGATTATCAGCCTTGAAAACACTTTAAACAAAATTTAAAATAGTAAAAATATCGGAATATAAGGAAATATCCCCCTATCCACCTCAGAAGATTTTCTTGGGGGTTAGTTGCTCCTCGTTCATTTATTAAGTCGATTATTCACAGACTTAGATCTACCCCAACAACCTAATTTTTAATTTTAATTAACCTCCTTTGACAAGGGATATGTAATATTTCACAAGGATAATTAAAAACGTGGCGTTTTAATAATTTCAGTACAGAAAAACGAGGCACTAAATTTTTCCGCATTAAACCGCCGACTAAATTAATATAAATCACTGCCTTGATTTATGAAAGTGACAAATGATAAAGCAACGATTAAATGGCCTACTTAGAGAGTGTATTAATACCATCAAAAGTTACAAGAATATTATTAAAATTATTCCCGAAATTCATGAAATTTCCAGGTAAATTTATATCTTCGCTTTATCACTTTCCCCTTGTTATTTCCAGGGCGGTTCGTTTTATTTTTATCCACGGCATCATTTTTGGGGCCATCATAAATTTATTTCCCGAGCAATATTTTTTAAAAATCCTCACATGTGCATTAATTTTAAATGTGTGGAAAAAAAATTAGGTTAGCGTATCAAAGGGTGCTTTTTAAATTTTGCGTTTTTGCGAATTTCCTTAGCTTTTGTTGGATTCCGTATTGTAAGGGGAGGGCGAACTAGTTCACGCGTACTTAGGCCTCAATTTGGGCCCGTTGTACTACATTCATTGCAACATTATCCTCTGGAGGATCACCTAACCCCTAAGCCATCCAACTCTTTCGACGAACTTGAGGATATCTGCCAGAGAAGAGCTGCGATTTGAGCAAAGTACGGACATTCACACAAGAAATGCTCTGCTGTCTCGTCATCAAAGTTGCAGCCTCGACAAGGTAATCCTACAATGAGTCACAGTTTACTCCGGGGCAATTGAGCACAAAATCTTGCCATCCCTCTTGAGGGCGCTACAATGGACATCCTCGCATGGTGACATTTATTCATATTCACCTACCTATCACAGTGAGGATTTCGGTTTTTTTTGCTAATTTTGGATGAAGCAATATTAATGAAGATGTAAAAGCTGGCTCGGGGTCCTACAAGGGCTGTTCCGAGCCCTGCTTTACTAAAGCATCAGGTAGTCCAGTATGAGCTTTAACCTAGACGAGTTCTAGGTTATTATTCTCAGCAAATAGCTCTAGAGTGCGGTAGTACTATTTTGTACTAACTACCACTGAGACACCTTTGTAGTTGCCCAGTGCTAATAGGGCAGGTCTACTGTCGTTAGCTATTCTCAAGACTTTATTCTGAATATTTCGTTCTAGAATTATTTTTGCACCTTGGATTATAACCACTATCTCCGTGATTGAAAGACTGTGGTAAGATAACCTAATGGTATACTTTTATGAAGGTTTGTAGTTTTTAGTTGTAGTTTTAATTCCATTAGTAAATATGGATATATGTTACAGGTTGGGTGGCGTCTTCAGCATTCAAAAATATGCTTAAGTGCTTCCTAAATATATAAATCGGCGGGAGGGAATCCACCACTGCTCTAAGAAAGGATATCTTGGTGTTTTCCTCCAATTCCTTTATCATTCCACAAACCCTTCACTTGCAATCGTAAGGCTGTATTTAAAGCCACTCCCTCCATCTAAGTAGATATCCAGTGGGAGGGGTCCTAAAGCGGTCTCCAGAGCTGCTGCGGAGGTGGAACGCGATACTCATACACGATAATCTTTGTACGTGTGAGATCTCAGTTAACGTAGTAGCTTGTCTGACTCTGGGTCACCAGACTACAGCTCCATAACAAAGCATGGGCCCGACCACAGCCATAGAACAGCCTTTGTTGAAGGTCTCCAAAGTCTGCTAATTGCACGGCGCGCTGTTAGAAGACCGCATTTGCTTTTTAAATTTTTGTATGTACATGTTTTCCCCTTGTTCAGCTTCTTGTCAAGTATGAAGCCCAGGTGCTTTAAACACCTCGAGCTCCTTCTTTTTTGTTCTCCATCTTAGTTAGATTGATAGATACAGAATATTCTGAACACCATTGCCCAGCCAGTCGAAGTGCTGTTTGGATTAGGTCGCACTACGATTAAGCAGAATAGTTATACCATCTTCAGAAAATGGATTGTCGAGATCGAATTTACGGGTGAGAGGGGAGAACCTATTTGAAATGGAACTCTCTGACATGAAATGATTCATCTATTGCATCTTGTTTGTGTATTAGAAGCGCTACTTTCTCTTTTAATTTTTTTCAGTACTCTTATTACACCCACAGTGTTTAGCCAATAGTGTAGAAGTCTGCCAAATTGGGTCGGTAGAGAAGGCTGTCAACTACTAAGTTCCATAGTAGTGGTGACAAGACGCACGTCTGAAAATAGCCTCTGCTCACCGTACCCTTAATGGTAGCGTTTGCTCTATATTGAAGAAACTGTGCAATACATTCTCGCAGAATATTCGCGGAGGTTTGTATCGATACTGGCGAAGGTCGTATTTTCAAAGGCACCCTCTAGCCTTCTGTGTCTATGAATACACTAAGGGTGGACATTTTGTCACCTAAACATCTTTCTATCTTCCCTACCACTTAGTGTAGGACATATTTGGTAGATCTTCCTGGCATATTGGTTCGGATGTAGTGGATTACTTACCAGTACATTATCCATATATCTCTCGGTCCCAAATTCTTTCCAACGTTTTCAAAAAGAAAAGATGTCAGACTAATAGGATGATATGATTTGATTGCGGAGCAGCCTCTACGACCTTGTTTTGATGTAAAGACGACTTTCATTTCCCTCCAACCCTTAGCGATAGATTTCCTCCATCTGCCATTAGATTTTGTTGACTCTAACCATAGATTTTCTAAATTGTTTAGAATGTTCGACAAATTCTTTATTTCAAAATTGTCAAATATTTGTAGCTTAATCTTTTGAGTTCTTAAAAGACTTGTTTCTCTGCTCTTTCAAGCATTTCAAAAGATAGCCTTCGTTGCTTTCGTAGAACTCTTGAGAAACTGAATATTCATAAAGTCCACAAAATACCTGTACACCCCAGGTTACTGCCTACTTGCCCTACATTCGCCAAGTTACTGATCGCATAAGTAGGATTCTCAAAACCTTCTTCAAAAGTGTCACAAATACTCCCTTCAGTAAAAGATAAGCCTCAAACCTTGTCATCAAGAGGAGTTCTTGTGGTTTAGTGTACATTGGAGAAACTGGTCGCTCAGTAGATACACACTCGCGTATCTGTGAACACAAACGTTACTTGAAATTTGGTCTTCTCTCACACTCAGCTGTTGCTGAACATCATCACGACACTGCTCATAAGATCTTGTTCGAAAAATCTTCGATCATTGCCAATGCCCCTTATTTTTTCAACAGATAAATCCGAGAGGTCATTGAAATCATCAAGACCCCTAACAACTTGAATCGTGACACTGGTTATCATCTATCAGACATATGGAATTCCGTAATCCCTACTGGCTTCGCCCCCTCCACTTCTAACCAATCGTCGTCTTCTTTCAATACGCTTGACCGGTGACAGTTGGTATAAATTCGCTACCTTTTTCCGGCCAATTAGGTTAAGTTATAATGTAGATTTATACTTAGCTGAATAAATTACTTTGAAACTAAACTAACTGTTTTTCCTCAGAAGGGCTTCGCCTCTGGTTTGGTTGACAAGTTAAGTTACCGCTGCCTTCTTTCTCTTGCTAAAAGAGTTTGGCCTCTGGCGTGGTTGACACGTTGAGTTACCGTGCTCCTTTAATGCTCCCATTTCCTCCCGAAGAAGCCCCTTAAAAAAGGGGACGATACGTTGAGTTCTGCTGTCTCAACCATGACACGGTTTCAATCCGGAAGACGTTCTGTTGACACTGACACTGAACTGGAAGTCTTCCAATTCACTATTTATGTTTATGTTTCAGAAATTAATTTTTTAACTGAATTTTTAAAGACTACCGATGGTTTACATTCTTTTAAGTTATTAAAAACACACCATTTTTAGCTCCATCTTGAATTATTGATTTAAAAAAATATCTGAAGTTAAATCCGCCTTTAGAATTTTCTAAATTTGTTAGTTTCAGAAATTTATTTATATGTATTATTAAGTTTTTGAAGACTGTGGAGCGAACTTTAACACTTTAAGATTAGCATTACCAAGATTTATAGCATTTAGATCGTATATTTCACCGAATTAAACTCATTGTTTTAAATTCCGAAGTGTGAGGAATTTACTTGCATAATTGCTACTAATCTAAGGATATAATTTCAAGAGGAAACACTTGTTGAATGCGTTAATCCCTAAAACGATATACCACTAAATTCTTGGTTAACATTAGTGAAAGACGAATGCCCCGCAGTCCTTCTTAAGGATCAACCGAACTAAAATCGCAGCTCTAATTTTGCTTGTTGCGCACGAGGCATTTCATCAAACCATCAAACATAGAGCGTTTTAATGTACTTTTAGACGTAACATCGGAATTATTGATAAGCTTTGTAATTCCACCAGAAACCTGAATGAGAGCATCGCATTAAATATTCTCCTCTTTTTAAAATGAAAGGAAATTATAATACTATAATGGATCCACTTACATTAAGTATATAATTTATGCTTTTAAGCTGCAAGGCTTTGAATTTTAAATGTATTTAAAACAACTTGAAATATTCAAGCTTGAAACGCATTACTCAAATCTAAATTTAATCCCCTACAACCCAACAGTTTGTCGCATATCACTTGAGAAAATTCAAAAAAATTCAGATTTTTGTTATTTTAGTTGGTACAAGTTGAAAAGTGCTTTGGAAACCATGTGAAATGTATCAGAAAGGCAAGAAAAACCTTGGAACGTACATGAGTTGAACTTTGACCTTCTGGAATGTTTTGTATCCATCGTTCACTAAATTGGAATAAGAGATGTTGACATCCAGGAAAAAGCATGTTTTGGCAAAAGAAGCCACTCAATTTACTTTCGCTTAGTTAAAGCTTAAACTCGTATTTGTTTGGGTTTTTCCAACATTCAGGTTTGTGTATTTTGATCAGAACTTTTTATTAATTCGATTTAAAAAATGTTCTAAAAGGACTTCGTTTAAGTTTGCCTTCTAAATATCAACAGAAAACACTCGAGTTTTTCTACTTGAATTATTCATCAGTACACTATTATGTATTACGTAAATGCTGCTTTTACAAAATAAGCTTAAAACTAAACTAGGAACGTCATGTAACGTCAAACCAGGCATTCTATTACATTTATTACATAAACAGCCTGCTTTCCGTTAAAATATCAAATATCGAAAAACCCTTTATCCCGAAGCGTTGTACGAGAGCATTTTACATCGCCAATAAAAATTTTTAAAATATCAGCTTAAAAGCTGCAACGTCAAACATTTTTTGCACTGTCAAACAAGTCTCTCAAAAGCTTTTATTTTGGCCTTTTATTGACACGTAAACAAAATCAATTGAGTACGAAATGTTCGTTAAATTAATTTTAATAAAAAGCTACGAGCGTGAACATGTAACAAGGGCCTCGTTAAATCGACTGTTTTTAGTTGGCGTTTTCTTCAATTAAACAAGGAAGCGAATATTTAGCTTTCAAAGCTTTAGGTAATGGGGTGAACTTGTGAACTTTGGTTAATAATTGAGATAATCTACGTGCTGGTTTTAATTAACCTGGTGTTAAAATTAAATACTTTCGGATTGTTAAAGTTGAAATGTGGAGAAATTAATTCTTGAAGGGGCTTACATGAAGTTTAAATGAATTTTTGGGAGCTGTTTTACGAAGTTATTTACGTAAAATTTGGTTTATTAGAAAATTACATAATTATAATCTTGTAGTTGAACTTTATAAACTGGCTGTGAGTTTTCAGAGCAAATTCAAAGCCCTTTGCCTTATTTTTTTCTTTAACGAAGTCATCCTTTTTAACCAGTTTTTTTATAAACGTGCTTGCCAAAGCCATGCCTTTAAAAGGCAACTCAATTTAAAAAGCTGACTTTAAAAGTGAATGCCAAATTCTAACTTAATCAATCTTCCCTCCTAAAATTACTAATTGAAGTATTGAGCCTTTTGTGTTTCCTAATAAGGAATGAGTAGGTATAAAAATACCATGCAAAAGACATGTGTTCATATTGTTGGAGCTTTTGTTCTTAATTATCGAACGATGAACACCCAGCATTAATTTGTCAAAGACAAAATATGAAAAACATTTGTAGAGAGCAACTTTGCTGCTGTAAAATTGCGGAAGAAAATAGTCTGCCTGTAATTTGAAAGGACGAATGGCATTCGAAGCCTTGTTCATAATGGCGATTTTATTATAAAACAATCGAAGCTTAGCATTAATTTATCAAAAATAGATTAGAGACACATTGTAGGTAACTTGCTTCTAAGAATTAGCTAAGGAAATATTTGCCAAGTAATTTATAATAATAAGTGGTATTCAAAGATATTTAATATAAGTTTCTGTTCATAATGCGTTTTTTCTTATAAAACAATGAAAATCCAGCATAAACTTAAACAAGCCCAAATTTAGCGAAGTAACGGTTTGCACTCCTTTGCTTCTCAAAACCCTAAGTAAAAAATCTTCGCTGAATTCTTAAAAATTAATGATGTATGAAAGTGTTTGGTACAAAATAAAGCCCTGTCCACAGTCCTGACACCATAGTATTAATTAAACAACTCCGAAAAACTTTCATTGCTAAAGCAAAATTAGAGGTTTGCTTACAACTATGTTTTTTCAAAAATGTCAAGCAATATGTTGGACCGGCAGTTTCTGATAAAAGACAATTAATAGAAAATAATACGTTATTCCCACCGTTGATTGTCACCTTTACTTTTCAATTTTCCAGAATACAGCATCCATTTTGTGAAATAAAGTGAAGCGTTTATTTTTAATAATAGTGTTTCTCTAAAATTGCTGCAGAAGACTTCTTTCTATTCTAAATGTGTAACATTTGAAGATATTTTAAATACAATAAAGCCATAGTCACATAGTCGTTGTTTTCATCAGGAAGCTTTGGAAAACCAATACTCTTCTCCCAAAAATTATCACAAATTCCCAAGAATAAAACCCTATATTCATTATTCAATTCGCACAGATAATTCGGCTTCTTTATCATAAAACTTTAAAAAACCAACAGTCATCCCCCAAAAATTATCTCGAATTGTTAAGAATGAAATCTTATTTTACACAGATATTCCAAAATAATGCTTTGTTCACAGCTCTTTAGTCTTAATTACATAATTTTGAAACATTTCATTGCATTAAGGTAAAATTATGAGAAACAGTTGTTTAGAACTTTACTTTGGCTGTAGTTTCTGACAAAATGCAAATGATAGAAAATTATCAGTTTCCTTTACTCTAAGAATCCAAAATTCAATGTGTACTTATTTTGCAAAATTATTTGCTTATAAAAATCTTGTCTCTCAGACATTGCTAAAATTTGCCTGCATTAAACTTTCTAACATTCGAAGATGTGTAAAAGCTAGGTTCACACCGCTTACACATTTCTTATTTAAACTTTTGTCTTCATTACATAAGTCTAAAACACTTCCTCACATTAAAGTAAAATTATGAAAAACAATTGTATATAATCTTACTTCCGCAAAAATAAGAAAACAATTTTTAAAAATGTTGAGTTGTAGTTTTTAACAAAAGACAATAAATTAATAGAATATTTATATATATATATTAAAGTGGAGAATTTAATTTGTCAAATTAAGTAAATCAATTGTTTACAACAATCCTGTTTTCCCAAAATCGCCACAGAATATATTTTTGTTCTAAAATTTATAACATTTTAAGATATTTGAAATAAAATAAGGCTAATATTGCCTTTTCTTCATAAAACTTTGGAAAATAATATTTTTTCCTCAAAAATTACCACAAATCGCCGGGAATGATACCTAGATTTAGCAGTGGCCCAGAAGAATTTGAGACAAAATAAAGTTTTGTTCATAATTCTTTAGTCTTCTTTGCATAATTCTGAAACAGTTCATTGATTAAAGTAAAATCATACCAAATGACTGTTTTTAACTTTACTTCCTCAACTGCACCAATTTATAAAAAGCGTTGAGTTTTAGTTTCTGACAAATGATAGAAAATAATGTCCCGTTAACACAGTTTATCTTCTCCTTTACTTAGAGAATCCAAATAATACAGTGTGTATTTTACAAAATTATTTGCTTATAGGGACCCCCCCCCCCTCTCTCTCTCTCTCTCTCACTCTCTCTCTCTCTCAAACATTGCTAAATTTCTTCTGCATTAAAAAATGTCTAACATTCGAAGGTATCTGAAGTATAATAAAATTATGTTCACACTGTTTACACAGCTCTTTATTAAACTTTTGTCTTAATACTTTATCACATGAATGTAAAATGCTAACAAATAAGTGCTCATAATTTTGCTTCCTCAAATGGAGCAGGTCGAAAATAAAGAAAAACTGTTGACTTGTCACAAAAGACAGTTAATAGAAAATGGTATCTTGTCCACATCATTGATTTTCACCTGTAATATTCAACGACATTTATTTTAACAAAATAAGTTAAATGTTGTTTGTAACAATTCTGTTCTTCAAACTGGTCCCAGAAAGTGTCTGCTCTAAAAGTTCTGAAATTTGAAAATATCTGAATCTAAAATAAAATAAAGCCACGTTCACATAGTTTATACTGTTTTCTCAACATAGAACCAATATTCTTTGCCCCAAAGGTTACTACAAGTTAGCAGGAATAAAATCCTAGTTTGCATAGCTACCTATTCCTAAATTTCGCAGAGATTCAGAAGAACTTTAAACAAAATAAACCTCTGTTCACAGCTCATTAGTCTTAATTAGATACCTACCTAAGTCTGAAACACCTCATTAAGTAAGGTAAAATTATGAAGAACAATATTGTTAACCTTTACTTCCTCAAAAGCATTAGAAAGAAAGACGTTGAGTTGCGCTTTCTGGCAGAAGACCAATAGAAAATAATACCTCTTTCACACCACTGATTTTCGCCTTTAATTTACAAAAATCCAATATATTCAGCATTTATTTTGCGAAATTAGGAGGCGTTTGTTCATAACAATCCTGTTTCTCCAAAATCGCTACAGATGATAATTCTTCTGCTCTACAATTTCTAACATTTTAAAATAAGGCTATGTTCACGCAGCTGGTATTGTTTTTTCAACACAAAACTTTGAAAAAACATACTTTTGCCCTGAAAAATTACCACAAATGCAATTTTGCATGGATATCCCTAAATTACGTAGAAGTTCCGAAGAATTTTAAACAAAATAAATTGATGACCACAGCTTATTGGTCTTAATTATTAGATAATTATGACACACTTACATTACATTAAATTACAATTGTTTATAACTTTGCTTCCTTTTTTTAATATTCCAGGGCCCGTCTCTCTAATGACTCCGGTAATCACTGCAGCCTAAAAGACTTATTTTGCATACCCTGATTAATTAATAGATTACACCCATTCAGTGATCTTTGTACTAGTTTAGATTTCCATGAGAATATTCTCTTTATGATCTTTCCACTCGTCACGGCCCTGAATTACCACCTCGAAGTGTGAGCCTACAAAGTATTTGTCCATCCTCATTTCAAGTAGAGGACCCTTTATGCTATCAATAATATTTGTGTGTTCTGTACTAGACAAAATTTGTACAATGAGTTTTGCAGTCTATGGATTCACAATCTTACCTCCTCCTGTATTACTATATGAAGAGGAGGAAGGTCCGTTGTATCTTGCTTGGTGGATTGTTGCTTGACCTTGGGCCACCACACCAAGACCGCATACATAAGAGCTGGTCTGACCACTCTGATGTATAACCAATGCTTCATTCCAGCGTATCCTAAGGGCGAAAACCGTTCGCTGCTGAGCTCTTGCAGAAGTTAGTCCATGACAAGGTTCCATAGCAGGGGAGAGAGAACGCCCCCCTGGGGATATCCTCTTGTCACCCGAACTGCTACCTTTTCATCCAGCAGTGATGTATAGACTGCCCTCCCTCTCAGCATGCAATCTATCCACCTGCAGCAGGGTCTCCCCCTGTTGTAACTGATCTGAAGGATGTATTGGCAAATGCTTCTTCTATGTCTAGGAAAGCTCCAAGAAGGATCTCTTTATTTTCCAGCGTCTTCTCCGCCCATTTGACAAGACAATGAAGCGTTGTTTCTGTTGATAAACCTGCTCTATAGGCAAACTAGTTTTTATGTAGAGGACTAACACCATCCAGAATCTGTCTAATGAGCAGTTTCTCCATTGTCTTAAGTACAAATGACATAAGATTAATCGGTCACAATGACTTTGCCTCAGAATAGCTCGCCTTATCAGGCTTTGGTATGAAAATCACCCTGGTTAGTCTCCATATTCTAGGAATGTAGTTCAGAGCTAAGCTGGTTCTGAGTACCGCGCAGATTTACAAAAAGCCCGAACCCTTTTGGACCACGGCTGGAAAGATCCAGTCCGGTCCTGGAGATTTATACGGATTAAATGGGTCCACTGCCCATTTGATCTTGGCAAAGGTTTCTTGCAGTTTGCCAGTCCTCTCTTGATGCCCTGTCTATACGCGCATCGAGACCCCGGTTCTTCAAATTTGACAGTGATTAGTTAATAGTTACTGATCCAGGAAAGTGTTTCCTTCCTTGTTCTAGTAAATTCTCCCGTTATGGATTTTAAAGTATTTATTAAGAGTCCTTGAAGAGAATCCTGTGAAGTCTGGCATATTCTGGAGCGGCTTTTTGCTTCCATAGTGTGGTGGTAGTAAAAACTGTGAGTTGTAGTTTCTGGTAAAAGGCAATTAATTTTTAAGAAACCAAAATTAAGCCTTTATTTTGTTAAATTAAGCGAAGCATTTCTTATAATAATTCCGTTTCGCTAAAATTTTTGCTCAGGTTCACACAGCTGATACTAGTTTTTCATCATACAGCTTACATTACAAAATTTTCGTAACTAAAATCTAGTAGTTAAACTTTACAAACTGGCTGCGTGTTTTCGCAGGAAGTTCAAAGCCTTCTGCTTTATTTTTCTCTTTAGATCATATAAATCATTCCTTTTTTAAGCAGTAAAAATTTCTTACCGAAGGCATCCTTTTAAAAAGCAACTCACGTAAACGAAGTTCCATGAATTCCATAAAGTAGAAAAGTTCACCTAGCAAGCACCGTTATAAATATGTAAATTTATATTCATATCTAGCATTGTTTGCTTATATGAAACTTTCGTACACAACCAGGCATTGTCATCTTGTCAGTTATTATGAAATTGAGACGGGTAGCAGTCACTGCAACAATTCTCACATTCAACTTTATAATATGATGAATAACCTTAGTTTATCAATGGCGGCCCCTTCCTACTGGTTCTAACCCTAAGTTACGACCTTGTCTAATTTATTTTAACCAAATCAGTGTTCAGAATACTTGCCCTTTTCAACGCTCTCTTTACTTCCGAAGTTCGCGGCATTTAACAACGAATTTGTTGAAGTTGAGTGTGTCGAACTAAGGATATAACCCTTCAAAGGGTTGCAGGACCTAATTTTAGAAAGGCGTTTCTATTTGGGGAGATTCATAAGCAAACAGTAAACTTATGAAAAGTTCCACTTTAGAGGTTGACGGATTTTCGTAGATATGTGCCACCACTGAAAACAACGATGCCCCTAAAAATAATTACACTCCATTAAAACTTGAAGACGTCTACAGCAAGTTCTCCGGAACTGGAAAGTTCCAGAAGTGCTATGAACTCAAGATGGACGGCAACTTTAGCCATTGCGACACTGAAAAAGCATTTGTTAAATCTTGTAATTCTAGCTTTTAGAAAAACAACGCTTTCCTAACCCATTTTCGATTGCTGTAATTTAACACAAGCGAGTTAAATGAATTTTATTTAAAAGAGGTGTTTTTCAGCATTTTTATAATAATTAAAGTTGAAAACTTGTTAAGCCGACACGTTTATGACTACGAAATAGCTTCAAGTCGTAACGAAAGATTCCAGAAAGATTAAGCACGATTTACTTTTTACTAACGCACGAAATATGCGTGGAACGTCCAGATTTCCCCAAAATTCGCAGGTTATAAAATTTTACGGGTTTCGTTTTAAAAATAACTTTCATGGATTCATAAAAATTCACAAAAATGGGGCAGAAATTCCCTTTATTATAAATTTAATATAAAATATAGTTACATTTAGTCGTATAATAGTTTTAATAATAAAATACGAGTATAATTAGCACGCAGCCAGGGTGCACGTTTTAATTTGGGCTTCCTTTTCACCGCTTGCACAACCACCCGACACGCAATGTCTCCAGCGTGTAATTTTTCCTACTCCACAGCTAACTGAACAATGGCCCCATTTTCCCCAATGGTCCCAAACTTTCGGTCCTTTTTGGACACGCGTATGTTGGCGTTTAGTCCCTCGGCCACCTGAAGAAGACAGAAAACCTAAAAATAATCAGAAATTTCATGTAACTCACCTCCAATCTATCTTAAAATACTTTCAAAAAATTTTAAAAATCCTGAAGAATGATTTTATTGCCAACTAATTTTGCCAATTAACACAAAATTGATTAAATAGAACAATTATAGAACATGTATTCAAATCCATATCCTTGGGATTAAACCTTTAAAGGGATTACGGTCCTTTCTATATCATCAGAGAACACTTGTAAAGCATATTAATTAGACAAGAGGGTTAACTGATAATATTTGAAAACAATATCGATTGTAGTTACACCAACGCAGCAATCCTTCCAAACAGTTCAGCCTTACCAAATTATCACTCAAAATTAGGAATTTAAATTAACCGAATCGGACTTAAAACCTTTGGTTTTTGACGTTTTACATACAATGTGAGATTTTTTATAAACTCAATTGCAGCAGGCCGTATTCTGACTTAATACAGACAGTCTAAGGTTATTAAGACAGAATACGGCCTGCTGCAATTAAGTTTTTAAAAGATTACATTGTACAGAATTCTCTTAATAAAAGTCGAAATTAATAAAGGAACGAAATAGCATGATAATCCCGAAAATTCTATAATTAACTCAAAAATTTTCGCATAAAATATTCTTAACTAATAAGATTTGCAGTTAAATCTTCAAAGTTATATTATCTCAGTCTGGTTACTAACTTATGTCTCGTCGCTTGCAAATTTTACACATTTCCGTACAAAAATCTATCTTAAAAAATGTATGCCCTGTAGTTCCCAACCAGTATAGAACGTTCAAAACAAAATTATCATTCTGAAACCAATCATTCCACAGATTAATCAAGTAACAAGGCAAAGTGTTCACATCAGACAAACAATCAACGTCTCAAAGACCTTGTTAGTTTAAAGTCTTCTTCTTCGTTTTGTTTAAAGTAATTAATAACTCAAAGAAGGAAACAGACAGAACCTAGGAAAATTAATTTGAACAAAGGCACTAAAAGATCCTTGCCGCAGCATGAAGTTGCTAGGATTGCGAATTACGAGGATAATAACCAACTGTAGGAAATTCAAATCAGGGTGTAATCATCCTAGATTCAGTCGCAAATCGACCTACTCCCAGTTGCAATATTTGAATGAGAGTTAGTTCTGAAGAGTTTGTGAGATTATTACAAGTCTGCGTTGGTTGCGGAATGTCGGATGCTTTGGCGAATATTAATTTTGGTTTTAGTTAATTAATGCTGTTTGCGTAGTTTTGTAATTAAACGAGAAGCATGAGCGGTGTGAACATATTTTTATTTTATATCAGAATATTTCATTTCTTATTAGAAATTCTAATTAAAAGCATAATTTTAGCAACGGACGAATAATTACAACAAACAACTCATTTTAATTTGATTTTGGTACTTAGGACTGGTACTGGTAGTTTTCTGATTTAAGAAGAAGCTCAGCAGTGTGACCCAACCTTAGTTTTTATTAACTTCTTTTGAATTTCTACAAAGATCTATGCAAAATAGGATTTTATTTTTGGTAATTTGTTATTTTTGAGTGTGAACCTAGCCTTATTTTATTTCACATATGTTCGAATGGTGAAAATTTTAATGCAGACACATTTTAGCAATGTCTGAGAAACAATGTTATTATAAGCAAATAATTTGATAAAATAACTGTATTTTGGATTCTTGAAGTAAAACAAAACATAAACGGTGTGAACTGGCTATTATTTTCTATTAGTCAATTGTTTCTCATAATTTATTTTACTTTACTGGAATTTCAGAATTATGACCAGGGAGCTGCGAACAGAGCTCTATTAAAATTCTTCTTAATTTTTTGAAAATCCTAAGTATATCTATGCAAAATAGGACTTGGTGAAAAATATTGGTTTTCCAAAGATTTATAGTGTGTAAATAGTATTAGCTGTGTGGGAGACAAACAATTGTTCTAAACAAACGCTTCAATTAATTTGATAAAATAAATGTTGTATTTTCAACTCTTGGAAATTAAAGGAGAAATTCAATCGCGTGAACAAGGTATTATTTTCTATCAATTGTCTTTTGTCAGAAACTGCAACTCAACTTTTTTAAATTTTTTTACTTGCAGCTTTTGATGAAATAAAATCCTGAATAGATTTCTCCTAATTTTACTTTAATGAAATGCTTTAAAATTATGTAATTAAAACTACAGGGCTGTGAACAAAGCTTTAATTCCACAAAATCTAGGACTGTCTATGCAAAATAAGGTTTTATTCTTGGCAATTTTTGTGGAAAGAATATTGTTTTTTCAAAGTTTTATGCTAACAAATAGTATCAGCTATGTGAACATGGCCTTATTCTATTTCAAATATCTTCAATTGTTGGGGATGTTGGAGCAGAAAAATTTGAAGAACTGTAAAAAAACACTGTATTTTGGATTCTTGAAAATTAAAGGTGAAAATCAGCGATGTAAATAAACAAGGTATTATTTTTAATCAATTTTCTTCAGTCAGAAAGCGCAACTCTACATCATTTTTTTTACTTTCTCCTTTAGAGAAAGTAAAATTATAAGCAATTGTTTCTCCTAATTTTACTTTTGTAATAAAGTCTTTTAGAACTGAATTTTTCAAAGTATGACTCATAGATTATTAAATATTCCTATGTCCGTAGAAAATTATAACAAAGAATTAAATATAATTAAACAAATTGCAATTAACAACGGTTTCAATGCTTCCTTGATAGATAATTTAGTTATTAGTAAACAATACAGATTAGCTATTAAACAGATTTTTCCAAAAAATATAGATAAAAACAGTAAATTCAGTATTTTAACTTATATAGGACCCCCAACTGAAAAACTTTCGTCATATTTGAAGAAAAAAGATATTAACATTGCTTATAGAACGAATAATTCTCTAGGTACTTTAATTAAAAATAATAAGGACCGGTCTACTAAAGAACAAAAGTCGGGTGTCTATGAGTTAACTTGTGGTACTTGCGCTAAAGTATATGTTGGTCAAACAGGTAGAAGTTTTAAGAAAAGGATCACGGAACATAAAAGAAGCTTTCATCTTAATAAATCAGATTCAAATTATGCTGGTCACTTGTTAGATGAAAAACATGTATTTGACGATAATTTCAAGATCCTTCATAATGAAAATAAGGGTTTGAAATTGTCGTTACTTGAGTGCTTAGAAATTAATAAACGTAAAAATTTAAATAGTCTGTTAAATGAACAAGTAGATTTACACCAATCGCGCTTACTCAATCTATTTCGGACTTCTGTGTAAATAAATTTATTACCTTGTCGGCTTTCTGAAGAAACCGTTACCCCAATCCTACTTTTGTATAACTTCTCTGAACCCCGTAAAATTTAGGTATATTTCTGTGTAAAATTAAAATTTTTATTATGTTCTTATTTATTTTTAGTTTACCTGTGTATGTAAATTGTCATTTTTAGTCAGTCTTGTACTCACCATCTGAAGATGCCAACGTTGTTTGGCGAAACAATTGTCATGGGACAGCAATAAAAATTTTGTGAAAATCAACTTTGTATTTCTTTAATTATCGAACAAAGTTTTATTTAGTTTAAAATTCTTCTGAGCCTCCGCGACATCTAGAAAAATTTATGCAAAATAGGATTTTATTTTTGGTAATTTGTAGCAATTCTTAATGAGAAATATATTGGGTTTGTGTAGTTTTATCTTTGAAAAAATCCTACAACTGTCATGACATCACTTTTGTCCAATAGCAACGCTTGGATCAGCATTTCAACATCCAATCATTCATTTTTATCATGATAAAAAATATCATTACGTCCTTCTCGCACATCGAAAAAAAACGACGCGTCTCTGTCTGCTCTGTTGCTACAGAAACCTAAACTTCAAAAATATTATTTGACATTAATTGCTAAAATAAACGTCAGAAAAAATTTCTTTAATAAAAATTTGTTTGTTTTGTTTCAGGATTTTTTCCAATAAAAAAACACTCGACCTTATATTTTTATGGATAAAATTTTATTCTTGTATCACTCAAACGAAGTTGCCATAAGAAAATTGACTCGACTAGGCCTACATAAAAAAACCCTTACCCTACGGGCGCGGGTTTTTAATTAATGTAGGCCTAGTCTCGTCCATTTTCCATGGCAACTTCGTTTTCGTACAAAATAAAATTTTATCGATAAAAATAAAAGGTCTCGGTCTTTTACTGTTGATAAATTAATGCTGCGTGTTCGCTGTTCTATAATTAAGGATAAAATCTATAATAGTGCGAAGACACGTATTTAATTTCTTATATCCTTTTCTTATTAGAAAACATAAAGAATAAATGTCTGTAAAATTAGTTTAGGTTTCCACAATTAAGGCTAATTATTGTGATAAAAGCAAACGCAAACTGTGTGATAATAGCTTTATTTTATTTAAAACTATTCCAATTGTTATTTGTTTTGAATATAAAAAACAAAGCCATACAGCCCTTAACAATTTTATGAAAGGAGGCACTATCAAGCGATGATTTTTGTCGAATTTTTCACCATTTTGGTTTCCAAACCTTTATCAATTTTAAAAATGGGCTGATGCGAACATGGTTTTAAATTTTTTTTAAATGCAATTCGAAACTTATTTATGTAAATTGAAAAGCAGTGTTGATTAAATAAAAAGACTGGTGAACTTCGTGATCATGACTTAGTTTAGTTTGGTTTACATTTGTTAAAAACTGAAATACAAAATTATTTTTAATTTAGTGATTATAGAGGAGTCCAAGCTATAATTTGAAACTTGGTTAACTAATTTTGCCTTTCGATCCTTAGTAAATTTTTTAAAGAAAATTGGTGTGAACACAAGCTTATTTTAAATAATAAACGTGAGTGGTGTAAACATGGCTTTATCTAAAATATTTCCAAACATCATTTATTTCCGAGAATTGAACAGCAGAATTTTTCTGTAGCAACAAGGCAGCCCTTAACAAACGATCTTTTCTAAAATTAATTTAAGCGAGGTTTTTTATAAATGTGGACGAAATTACATGGATAGGAGGGACAGAGAAGTAGCATTAATTAAACAAAATAAGATCAAAAAGCTACTCGCAGCTGAAAAGCCCTCTGTGTTCGATAACACGTACCTTATACTTGCCAACTTCTTTGGCTCTTCTGCATTTACGGATTAAGCAAAACTTATTTCCATTTTAATTTAATACGACCCTAATTGCCCCATATTTTTTTGGTTATTAAATGCCTTATTTTACTTTTATGTTTACGACTGGAAGTGTATTTAAATTCGTTATTCCCCAATTTTGTTATTTATTGCCAAATAAAAAGGAAACTCTAGTATAAAAGCCTTCATTGTTTTTAATAATTCATAAGGTCTTTATTTTTTACCCTCGTTGGTACTCAGAGAAAATTGCCCACTTGCAAAATAAATTTTACATAAACCAGCCTGGCGGGGTGAATTTCAAAACAACTATTTGCTAAACCGATTGTTTTTTGAGTACCATCGAATTTATTCCGATAACAAAACTGGGAGTTTTTTTGCTAAAATAAACCGATTCGTTTCAGTTGTATGTAACTAATGAATGCTTGATCTGTTCGGCTAACATATTTTTGTACGAAACGAAGCTCCTCATCAATTTCAACATGCATTTTACATAGCTTGGTTTTCTAACTGGAAATTTGAAATTATTTATTTTGAATGAGAATGAGTAATGTTTGGTTGTTTGTTAAATTCAAAAGCAGCCATAACTCACCTTAAAATATGAAAAGAGGCTTTCGTTACCGAAAAATTTAAATGGCTTGTGCGAAATTAGCAAACAAATACATGGAAATAACGAGAAATGAGAGATTTCAGTGCCCTGAAAGCTCCTTTAATATTTATTCATGTTGAGAAACAAATTGTGCCTTCGTCTCGTTATTTGTCCAATCAGCTGGTATTTCCAGAATCTTCCAATGGATTTCTACGATATTTCGAATGGAAATTCATAGCAAACTTCTTACTATAACAAGCAGAATTATCGCCCAATTTAAGGTTTCTTGGTATGAGCAGATTTTTTTTGAAATTATTGGGTTGGAAATAATTAAGTTTGTCAACAAGACGGGGTGACTAACGCGAAGTTTAAACTTTATTTAGTCGTTTGGGCGAGTTCACTTTGTTTAACTGTAAATTTATGCCTGAAATTTCAGCTACGCTTTCCGACTGTTACAAGTTTTTCAAATTAATGTGTACGGGGTGTCACCTCCGGCTACTGGAATTATACGATTTTTTGTTAATAACTGGAATACTACAAGTTAGCTCAGTTTTTAGCATTTACTCACTTGTTTGCTGTGTTTTATGACTTTTTTTGGTTGCCTTTTACAACATGAAATTTATTAAGCTCCCAGTTGCTTTGCGTTTTGATGTCCCTAAACAAGTCTTCAAATTTCGTAATTAAAGTCATCAGAATTTCTATAATTTCAAGATTTAATTAAAGCATATGTTTCTTCTTTTTATTTCGATTTACATTAATATTACTCTTAAGCAATTAAAATGAGTTCCAATTCTTTTGGTACTACGTTACTTGAATTTGTTTTGTTGAAATCTTACACTTTAACAAAAATCGCTAATGCCATGGATTTTGTAAAATAAAAAGATGGTAAGTGTGACAAATTAAAATTATAAAACGTTCAGATTTTTAACATAAAACCAAGGCCTAAACGTTTAACATCTGTTTTCAAAAATGAAGCTTTTTTGTGTCCAGTGACATGTTTATGTATCCGTTGGCTTTTGCACTTTTGTATTAGATGGTTATTTCGTATCTTATGTATTGGTATATACAACAACCCAACCACTTAAAGACTGATTAACAGAGAGTGGAAAATATGCAAAGTGCGTATCTCCATTTTATAGCATCTTTTTGAATCTTTGTTTCTATGCGTTTCACATCATATTAATGCGATTTTTAATTAGTTTGTTAGTGCATATTTGCATATATTACTATCATATTGCATAATGCATATGCAAAACGGCATATTTCATATTTCGGCTGTTTAAAAATATTTTTCCCCAATTTAAAATACTATTCGTGTCTAGCGCACGGTTTAAATAGGGTAGCCGAGTTAGGTAGGTTAGAATTTCCCATAGTGAATAAGTTAGTATCTAATTTAAAAAACTATTTGTTAAAGCACCTCTTAGAGTGCAAAGATATAAAGACAAATTGCCTGGGGTTCCTCTGCCACCAGAACCAGTCTTGACCAGATGGGGAACCTAGTTGAATTCTGTAATACTTCTTCTTCTTAATGGGCGAAATCATTGATTAATGATAAGTTAATTTTGCATATAATTGTCCATATTCTAGTAATTTTCAGTGCATATTTGCATACATATTTTCTGATTTTTTTGTGTATATTTTCCAGTCTCTGCTGATTAAATATAAAATCAATATTATTTAGTGGAGTTTCTATGAAAACCTAGATTAACTACGACCGAAAAGCAGAAAACATACCTGTACGAGTTGAGTTTCGAGAAACATAGACTAATCGACTAAAATATAAAAAAGGGCGAATATAGATAATGGATAACCTATAAATTTAAATCCTTATTTATTCAGAGAAATAGAATTTTGAGAAAATAAATTATAAATTTTCATATGGTAAGCAATTTACCACTGTAAATGTAAATTATGCTATAATAAGCAGAATCATTTTTAGCAAGCATTAACTTATTAAATAAATACATATCTCTAAAAGAGTTATGTAATAATAATAATAATAATAATAATAATAATGTTTATTATCCTTAAAAGACAAGGTTGTTGTATAGGACTAGTCAATAATACAAACAGTGACAAAAAACAAATAACAAATCAACATAAACAAAATAAATATAGAAGTTTGTCAATACATTACAATTTCAGTACATTCAGTTTAAAAATTCATTAATAGAATATAAACATTTATCAACAAGAAATGTCTTCAGGCGACTTTTAAATTGTGCTAAAACAGTACATTCCTTAACTGTAGCGGGCAAGGTATTAAACACTTTAAGTCCAAGTGTGTTGGGTGAGTTTTGAGTAATAACAAATTTACGAAAAGGCATATGAAAATTATTGTTAATACGAGTGTTATGATTATGAAATACTTTGTTTAATTCAAATGATTCTCTATTTTTAAACACATAAATGCAAAGTTCATATATAAGTAGAGAAAAAAGAGTGAGCAGATTATATTCTTTAAATAATGGTCTACAACTGTGGGTGCTAGAAACTTTAGCAATACACCTTAGAATTCGTTTTTGTGAAATAAGAACATCAGAAGAAAGGGTAGATGTACCCCAGAAGCATATGCCATATCGTAATCTAGACTCAACATGGGCATGATATACTTTAATTAATTGCTCCTTAGTTAAAACCGTACTTAAATTTTTAATCATGTAGAAAATAGAATTTAATTTGGAGACTAGATGTTCACAGTGACATTTCCAAGTAAGACAGTCGTCAATATAAAGACCCAAAAATTTGACATGTTGAGTGTTAGATATAATTTTACCATTAATTTGTACGTTTACTTTATTGCAATGATTATTTCTGTTGTGAAATCTAATGTATGACGTTTTGTCAGCATTAATAAAGATTCTATTTTCACTATACCATTTGAATAAATCACTAAGAACATCGTTACATTTAGATTCTAGTGTTAGATTACATTGGTCTGAAATTACAAGCGTTGTATCGTCGGCATAAGTTGTAAAATGGGAAATAGGTGATACAGAGTCAATATCATTGATGTAAAGAATAAAAAGAACGGAGCCCAAGACTGTTCCTTGGGGAACCCCCATATCGATATCAACTACGTCAGAAGAAAATTTTTGTCTGACATTGTTGATCTCGTGATCAATACTAACGTATTGCGAACGATTCTCTAAGAACGATCGGATCCATCCCAAAGCCAATCCAGTAACACCATACGAAAGCAGTTTATTTAAAAGTAATTCAATATTTATACAATCGAATGCCCTGCTGAGATCACAAAAGATCCCAACAGGACACTCACCAGCATCAATTAAATTAGTAACAATTTTGTAAAACGAATGAACTGCCGAATCGGTAGACATGTTAGCACGAAAACCGTATTGATTTTTTGAAAGTATATTATTTTCATTTAAGAATTGTTGAAGTCTCTGAAGATACGATAATTCGTACAATTTAGAAAATATAGACGTTACTGTTATTGGTCTATAGTTTTCAAGTGACTGCCGATCGTTCTTTTTAAAGACGGGGACAACTTTTCCAATTCTTAATTTATCCGGAAATGTTCCAGTACAGAAGGAAATATTAATTAAGTACGTAAACTGTCTTACAATAACATGGAAAATTCTTTTTATAATGAACATTGGAACATCATCAGGGCCTGACGATCTTTTATTTTTAATTTTCTTTTGAACGATGACATAAAGTTCATTTTCGCTGAATGGACAAAGTTTAAAATTAAATTTCTGTGAAACACTATTTTTAGTAAGAAAGTTGTTACAGTTCTTGACAGAACTACTAGGTATATCATTGACTATATCTAATGGAACATTTTTAAAGAAAATGTTAAAGGCATTTGCAATAATGGTTGGGTTTTCGAGTAACTTCTCATTGGAGCGAATAGTGAAATTTCTATGTTTTCTATTAGAATTGGTCAACTCTGAGACAACGTTCCAAGTTGTTTTACTGGTGTTATCTGCTGTAACAATTTTATTTTGGTAATAGGACATTCTAGTTTTCTTAACCAATTCCCTGTGCTTTAATTTAGCGGATTTATAAAGATTGGTTAAATCAGGATATGCAGAACTTAAGCTGTACAAGTCTTTTAATTTAGAACTCGAAATCCTAACTTCATTATTTACCCAAGTTTTATGCGAATTAACATAATATTTACGAAGAGGGAAATTTACAGAAAAATGATATAAAAATATATCATAAAAATAATTGAAGGCCATATTTGCATCACAGAAAGTATATAATTTAGACCAGTCTTCATTAATTAACGCTATTTCGAAATTTGTTATAGCAATTTCAGTAAAGCATCTTTTTAAAATAGTTGAAATAGTGAGCTCAGTTCGTTTATCGTTATTATTTTCAAATTCAAAGAGAACAGTTCTGTGATCAGAAATGTAGTTGTCAACAACAGAACACACACCGTTATTTTCAAAATTTATATAAATATGGTCAATTGCCTTAACACTTGTATCAGTAACCCTGGTTGGCCAGCCCACAATATTATTGAGATTAAAGTTTCTTAACAACACTTGGATTTTGTTGTAGTCGCTATTAGGCTTATAAGCATCAATATTAAAATCGCCACAAAGAACGATGTTTACATATTTTTTGTACAGTAAGTTTATAACATCAATGAGTCTATTAAGGAAAATTTTAAGATCTCCAGAAGGGGATCTGTAACAGTTTAATATGACATAACTAATTTTATTGCATGCAGACTTATAATGCACGGCGCAAATTTCAAAGTTCTTATCAATACAATATTTATGCAGGTCAATTTCTTTAACTTCATTGTTTAAGTGCAGTTCTTCCTTGACCCAAATTCCGACTCCGCCGCTTTTGCAGGTAGTCCTAATGTAAACACTACACAATGAAAACCCGCTGAAATAAGCAGTTTCCACTAAATTTGAATTAGCACCGATTTCAGTTAAACACAGAAATTTTAAATTCGAATATTCACCGATATCTACAGCAAGGTCGTTACATTTATCAAAAGTTAGGACTTGCATATTTAACAATAATAAGTTAGGATGAAATTTTACTTTCTGTTGACTTCTTCCTTCTTGCTTCGATAGAAAAAACGACGTACGCATGCATGTTCAGGCCAGTTCGTTGGGTCCATCGCCTTCTTAAAATTCTCTTCATTGATGGTTACTTTAAATGATGAATAAATATCTGGTTTTACAGATTTTAAATTTTCACACCTGACTTCTGGAAAACTAGGTTTTAAAAAGTTTGTTAAACAGTCAATTTTTGTGTCAGGTGCAAGTCGATATACGTGCAACGTGACGGTTTTAGGTACACCTTTCAGTAGATTTGAAGAGTTTGTTGCGGTAGCCAAATTGCTACCCACAATTGTGTGCGGTCGGTTACGCCGTTTATTATTAACAACCTTCCATTCGTTATTACTTGTAATAGAGTTTTCGTTATCCGTGAGGCTATTCAATTGTTTAAATTTTGCGCGTGTTTGCGCTTCCAGAATAGCTGGCCCTACATCTTTGATATTAATATTACTAGGGGTAGTTGCCTTATTGGAGTCATTAGTATTTTGTAATTTAGTGGAATCACTTTTATTTTTATTCTTGGTCTTATCCCCATTGTCACATTTAGCGAGAGCTATGTTTGATTTAAATGTGTCGGTACCCTGTTTTTGCTTCTGAGAGGTATGCATTTTATCATCTTGAACCGTCCGTCCGTCATTTTCCATTTTTAAAGCGTTTGAGCTTATTGACAGAATTTTAACTTGTTCACGTAGGTTAGCTATTATAAAATCTTTTTGTTTAATGAGATATTTTACAATACGAACATCGATTTTCCCTTCTTGATCTGCAATGCTGCTAATAGCTTCAAAGAATTCCAAATCTTCATTCTTATCTGTATCTGTATTAGCAACACAACAGTAGATAAGGTTGTCACTTACAAACACAACATTACTCAGTAATTTGGCACAACTCAAATGGAAGTGCCCATCACAGTTCAAACATATAACACCAGTAACCACTTTACTTTTGCATCTTTTACAGACAGCACTAACCGACGAACCACTTGCTTCGGCCATTTTCACAAAATGTGGTTGAGATGCCCATCTTGCCAACAATGGAACACAAGTTCGAATATTAGTCGTAGCTAGATTTTTAAATCGGAAGCAAATGAGATGGAATCTGGTATTGGAAATCGATGCTCAATGATAAAAAAAAAATTATAAAGTGATTTTAAGATGTTCCAAACCTTAATGCGTTTTAATTTTGTTATATTTTGGCTTTACCGAATGTTTAGCCGCTTTTATAATTTTACTAAATTTTCCATCCTTTTATTGATTTATTTTCCTGTGATAAAAGTCGTGGCTCAGTTGGTTCAGCGTGCGGAAGACCACTGAGATGGCCCGGGTTCGATTCCCAGGGTCACACATACACCGAAAACATCCGACCGCTTCCCTCGGAAGTCAATGACAAACCACCGAGGTATTTCTGCCTAGTAAGTCCACTCTGGAGTAGAAGTGCAAGCACTTCCGTGGTTCGGACCCCACGTTAAGCTGTAGGTCGCCTATGTCTGAAGGCTGCTTGACACGCACACCATAGACATATGGAGAGAAGATCAGCAACGCCCTGTAAAGGGCACGCCACTAGAAGAAGATGGAGAAGAAAATAAAGGAAGAAGACTTTATAATTATTAAAAGCAGACAATTTACCTTCGAAAAATTGCATTCATCGGTGAATTGTAACCTTTCTTTATTTTAATAAATCAGAACGTAATTAAAAAAAATTAAATAAATCCAAGGGGTTGGTCTAGCAACAAAAGGCTGTTTTCTTTTGTATTGTCTTCGACTGCCATTAAATTTAAATTGACTTCCCTAAGAACAATCTTTTTGACAATGGACGATCATTATTGCTATCTATCATTTGTCAGATTGGCTTATAGAGATGAAAAGCTTACACAGACTGTCCCAGATTTCCTTAAAACTGCTCCAAACTATCTTACAATGCCTCGAATTACCTTACAAAACACCTCGAATTGTCTCATCCTCAGAATGGCCTATGTCTGCCTTCAATTACCCTTAACAGTTGTTCCAAACTTCCCCATTAATAAACAAAGAGAAATCAGAAACTTTGTAAATTATACGCATTAATTTTCTGAGATTTTGGTTACATCACTTAAGAACTTTTAACATTAAAAATACACAAACTTTTATGCAAATTTAATTTTTTTATGAGTTGATAATATCAAAATTTTTTAACCTCTTCCTGACTTATATTCCAAAATTTTTAAAGAATATTTTGTAAATTTATTGTGGTAAGATTTGAAAATCTCTTAATGTTATATTATGAAATTCAAAATGTTTTAAAGTTTCATTAAAGTTTTTTTTTTTTTAATTTGTTTTCCCAAAAATGTTAAGCCCGAATGTGGATTTATATTCTAAAATCCAACAAGTGTTTAAGGTTTATTCAAGCTTATTTTTCTAAATATATCATGGCAGAATTGTTAATCCTCTTATTGTGGATTTGTTCAAAAATTCAAGACGTCTTTTAGTTTTTTCAAGCTCTTTTTGTAATTTATTGTGGCAACGGTTTTAAACCTCTTAATGTGGATTTATCTTGCACAATTCAAGAGGATTAGTTTTATTGAAGTCTATTTTATTTGAATTTATTGTTACAAAGTTACAATATTTCAAATTTTTTTTGTGTTGTGGCAAGGTTTTCAAATTGTAGAAAGCACAATTTTTAAGTTTAGTAAACCTACTTTCTTAAAATTTATTGCGGCAAAATTTTAAACCTTTTCTAGTGGATTTACGAGTATATTTCAAGATTCGGGGAGTTTTTAAGTTCAATGAATCCTGCTTTCGTTTTCCTTTTTGGGGCAAGTTCTTCAAAGCCCTTCCTGTAGATTTATATTCTAAACCTCAAGAAGTTTTTAAGCTTTGTTCACGCTTATTTTCTTTGAATTCATTGTGGCAAAATTTTCTAATATTTTAATGTAGATTTTTATATTTCAAAATTCGGTTATTAGGTTTTAATTTTTTGTATTTATATTATAAAATTGCAGAAGCTTTTGAATTGTACTGAAACTTATTTTATTTAAATTTATTGTGGCAAAATTTTTTAACCTCTTAATTCGAATTTACATTATAAAATTCAAGAAACTTTTAGGATTTTCTATAAGCTTATTTTTTTAATTTATTTTCACAAAATTTTCAAATCTATTAATATTGATTTATATACTAAAATTAAAAACGTTTTTAAATTTTCTAGAAGCTTTCTTTGAAGTTGGTGTCGCAAAACTTGTAACCCTCTTAAAGTAGATTTATTTTCTCAAAGTTTTATTGAAGTTTGAAGGAAGACAGAATCAATACTAATCTACAGATGTTTAAAATGGTTGGGAATTTTGAAAGCTTTTCCAAAGAAAATTTCTAAAAAAACGGATGAAAATTCTTCATCTTTCGTTTGATTTAAATTAAATCAGCAGTATAGTCATGATTTTGAGACTCATTTAGACAGGTTTAAAGAAGTACAAATAATTGATTGTTGTTTTTACTTTGCGTGGAATGGAGACAGCTGAGAAAAACCAAGTTGCTAGTTTATTGATTGGGCAAGATACACGCCTGCAGGTGCTAAGTATCTTCTCAACAAGGTATTTTAATTTTTAAGCAAAATTTTAAGAAAAATGTGGATCGGGCCAATCTCTCAAATTTCAAACTAAACTTTTAATATTCAACGGTATTTTAATTATTCACGCTGGATTTTCAAGAAATTTACAAGAAAGTTACAGGCACCAGCAATGACCTTTCTTTATCTTGAATGTTTTTGTTTGAAAATTTCGGCGCATACCTATCTAAAAATTATTTTTTTAAATTGAAACTAAAAATTCTGAAACCGATTTTTTGTTAAAAATTGTAATTCTATATTCTATCGTTACTTCCACTTCTTCAAATTATTTATACGTCTAACAAGCTTTTAGAGCGTTAATTATTAGTGCAAAACTAAAATAATATTTCGTATTTTTTATAACTTTGACTTCAAAATGCCCATCTCAATGAGTGAATCCTTTTTTTGTAAATTTATTGGGCGAAAGCTAAAACCAAAACCCCTAAAATACGATCATTTTCGTTTAGGTCGTTTTATTTCTGCAATATCTTCGAAATTAATTCTGTATTTAATTTATCAAACAACTTCAAAGGCTAATTTAACTTTTACCTTGATTATTATCAGCACTGTCCTCTTCTTCGCCATCATTATCATCAAAAAATTTGGCATAATCCTTCTCATTTTCAAAATTTAAATCAGAATAAGCTCTTTCCAAATCCTTATCTCCCTCTACATTTTTTCCAACTTCATCCAAGTTACTATTTTCCAAATTTTGCGAATTTTCGGTATCTGGCATTTTCGTTGTAGCCGCGAGACGTTTTGTTCTGATTTTCACCGACGAATCACAAGTTTGCTCTTCTTCCGTTAAAGCATCACCGAATGTTAAAAAGCAAAATGAAAATATTACAATAAATGTTGATAAGAATTGTCTGTGACAGGCAGTCATGTTGACAGGTAAAGTTTTCCATTACAGCCATCTGATGCGACTGTTTTGTTACAACCTTAATAAAATCTAAACATATTAAATCAAAGGAAACAAACATCCAGTTTAAGCTCACAAATCCCCGCTATAAATAATTATAACAGCTGTAATAAGTTAATACTTCCACCCCGCTTTAAACTTTAAAATAATAACAGCTTCCATAAAGCGCAACTGCATTGTTATTTTATTTATTTTCCGCTGAAACTTTCAACAACAGCAACAACTTTAGTTATAATACAGTATAACCCTTACACTTCATTCGCAGTCTCTAAATTTCAAACTTGGAAACAAACAGCCCTCCACCACTTGAACATAAATTAAATTGATGTCGCTCCCTGTTTTTGTCATTTAATTACTAAAACCGTGGTTAATGAGGTATGTGTTTGTAAGTGTCATAAGCAAACACTATCTAGCGCTGTTGTTCGTGTTCGGATAACCAGCAGACTTGTATCTTTAGGGGGTTTTATTTTAAATAAGCCAGGTTCATCTACATAAGAATCGTATAACTAATCACCCTACTTTGTTAAATGGACGCGGTTTAAACGTTAATTGGTCGAGCTACATTTTGTTATCTTTAATTGTGGTTGTGGGTTTAAAAGGCAGTTTTTAAGATGGATCATAAAATACTCTACAATATACTGTGCTGGAAAGAAGTTTAACTCATTAGATATTGTAAATTTTCCCAAATGTTCTTGAATTCTTCATTTATTTCTTTATAACTCTGAAGCCTCAAAAATAAAACGAAGCATTTGCAACTGTTAGGATTTATTTAGGGTCGTTTAGAAAAAGCTTATCCAATTGAACAATAGTTTTTTGAATTGTTTGTGGTCTGAAATGGTTTTTGAAATTCTAAAAATTCTTGAGAAATAAACCAAATTCTGCTAAGTACGAGTTCGAGATAAATACTTTTTTAAACTTTACAAAAGTACAGCCTTTATTACCGAAAAATTGAAGTCGCTTATGTGCGAAATTTGCAAACAAATACATGAAAATAACGACAAATGGGAGATTGCATTGCTCTGAAAGCTCCTTTAACATTTATTAATGTTGAGAAGCAAATTGTGATATTGGCTTCGTCTCGTTATTTGTCCAATTACCTCGTATTTCCAGACACTCCCATGCATTTCTGCGAATTCTTTTGAAAATTGTTGACTTGGAAATAGTGAAGCTTTTCAACAAGACGGGGTGACTAACGTGAAGTCTAAATTGTATTGTCGTTTGGGCGAGTTCACTTTGTTTAACTGTAAATGTACGCCTGAAATTTCAGCCCGGCTTTCCGACTGTTACAAGTTTTTCAAATTAATGTATACGGTGTCAGCTCTGGCTACTGAAATAATACTATTTTTTGCTAATAACTGGAATGCTCCGTTTTTATGGTTTACTCGACTGTTTGGTGTCTTATTATTATATATATATTTTTTTATTACTTTTTACAATATAAAATTTATTAAGCTTCCCAGTTGCTAACGATTTGAGTTTTAATGTTCTCAAACAAATCTGCGTATTTTGGAACTAAAATCATTAAAATTTCGTTAATTTCTATATTGGATTAATGCATATGCTTCTGGATTTTATTTAGATGAACGTTAATTGTTCTTAATTTAAGTAATTCGAATATTTTACAAATGTAAACGAACGATTTTACTTTCAGGTAGAAATAATTATTTATCTTATGTATTAAAGCCTTCCCTGAAATTTACTGTTCACATGTAAAAATACTCGCAGCGTAGAATTCCCCTTTTCAATACTACGTTACTGTCTCTATTAGCCTTTAATATGAATTTATCAAGTAGTTTTGTTTATTTAGTATTATTTACTTAAAAGCACTGAAGGTTTTGCATTTCTGAAACCTGAAAAATTAAGGAACATACTGCGAAAGTTCGTTTAAAGTTTCTTTAAATACAATTTGAAGGTCGTAAATTTTCCGAAAAAGTTTATTAAATGGCCTTTGATTTTTTAGTTTATTTAAAAGCACCAAAGCATTTACAAGTTTGAGCTTGAAAAATAAAGTAAAGAGTTTGCAATTGTTAGAATTTATTTAATGTCTTAGATGTTTACAAAAAGCTTCTGTAATAATCTAAAAATATAGTTTTTTGAAATTCTTCGTGGTCTGAAATGATTTTTAGAGTGCTGAAAATTCTTGGAATAAACGAAAGTGTTAATTGCACACAATACTTCGAAGTACCTTACAAAAAAAAGCTGTTTTGCATAGAATTGTAAATGTTAGTCCGAAACGCTTGCAAAACATCCTAAAAAGCTAACAAAATATTTTTAAATTTCTAAAATTTTCTTAAAAGCTGAAGCCTTCCATAAAACTCTAAAATACAAACTAAAACCTTTGCAATTGTAGTATTTAAATGTGTTAAAAATCCTGATAGAGAAATTAAAAATTTAACAGCGTTTTGACATGACAATTATAATCTTTGGGTCTTGTTTAAGTTTCAAACATATTGCTTAAAAAAAGCAAAAGCTCAAAGGTTTTTGGAATTCGTTCGGAGTTTTAAATGAATTTGCAAAAATTCTAAAAAGTAAATTTAGGAGTTTACGTATTTGATAGATGGACCTAATTTGAAATCCACCAAACCAAATAAAGTGCATAATTTTAAAAATTATTTAGAAACTCAAAATTATGAGAGACAAGCTAAATCTAAATTTATACATTGTTTGGTATTTGAAACTCAAGACTTAACAAATTCAATTTAAATCCGAAATACGTTTCTATCACGGACACTTAAATAGTTTGCATTTCAATACAAAAAAATAGTAATGGAAGCAAGGCATGTTACGCATCTTTAATGTCTTTCAACAAACATTACAAATTGCTTTAATAGCAGATTGAACATTAAAAAAATTCTAATCTTTAACAAGCTCAATTAGAATTAAGAAGAAGAAAATTTTTTGCATATTTAAATTTTTTGAGGAATAGGCTTTTAGTCCTTAGAGCCACTTACATAGCGCACTTAAAAATTCAAATGCTATTTTAAAACTTTGATAAAGATATAAGTTGCAAAGTTTTCACAAAAAATATACTAATAATAAACCTGCTTTTCTTTAAAACCTCATCAAATGCTCAAGATATTTAACAAAATTCCGTTAAAAATAAAAATTTTCTAAGATTTTAATTGATAAAAAAATATAATAAGAAACCTGATTTTCTTTAATTTTAAAACCTCATGAAAAGCTCAAGAGCTTGTAGAAATTCCGTTAAAAATTTTCTAAGCTTTTAATTATTAAAAGCAAATTTCCATAACTGAAAAAATATTTCCCCTAACTCGGGGACTTCCTCTAAAGGATTGTCCAAGAAGAAGTGAAAAGCTACTTTGCTTTTGCACTGCCGTCAACACTGTCTCTTCAAGTTCTCAAGAATCGTCGTTACTTTGGGTAGTATAAAACCTCTTTTTAGGTTTTGAAAAATTGAAATTCTTTTTTTTTTACATATTTTGCCCTGAAGGGTTAGATTTCCAGAAAATTACATTAAGGTTTTCTGTTTGTTTCAAATCCGCACACAAAAGATACAAAAATACATACATGTAAACATCCCATTGCCTCTCTTTCCTTTTTCTCTTCCTTTTAGTTGTAGTTTTTTCCAACTCCGAGTTTTAACTAGTAGTAGTAGGGGTTCTTTAGTTTCTGGTTCTGTGAAGCATTTTCGAAAATGGAGAACATTTATTTTGTGAAAAAATATTTTGCTGTTAATTGATGCTCTTTATCTGTCTTAGAATTTTCTAATGTTAGAAATCTGTTCCTAATATTGTTGCAGTAAGGTTCTATTTTATTGTCCTGATGGCTCTGTTTTAGGATGAGCTTTTTTTATTTCAAAAGCCGAAAATGTAGCCGATCGAAAGAAACACTAAAATTTTGGTTCCACAAAAATTCCAATTCGAATAATAACTCTAAATTGTGCAATTGATATTTTATACTAGCCTTTTTGAGACGTCACATCATATCGTTCGGTAGTTTACTGGCGACTCGTAATTTTTTGTTTTTTTGATAAAATAAAAAATTTATTTATAAACAAATATATCAAAAAACCACCAATTTCCTTTGCCTTTTATAAGAACTTCAGGCCAGATAATTCTTTCAGTTCCTTCAACTTTTAGTTTCTTAAAAAGAATGAGGAATGCCGCCCACCTTTTGCTGATTTAAAGTTTAATTAGTCCAGTGATAATGATTTGATTTAGGAAAGTACAAAGTTACAACATTATTTTCAAAGTTTTGTAAATTCATGATTATACCTTTGCATTAATGACCGGTTTTGTACGATCCCAAAGGATTGGGGGTATTTTGTACCTACCGAACTATGAAAATCCTGTATATTGAAGGATTATAATAAAAATTGAAGGATTGAAACCTCACTAACCGAAAAAATTGAATTGATGTTTTTAAATGTCAAACTGTAAATTTATAGGAACTCCTTTTCCTACATTTTCATTTATTTTTAGCCAAATAGCCGTACGCTTTTTAATAATCTCTGATACGTTCACAGGATTTTTTTACATGCTCTCATTTTTATACCTTTGGGCAAAGTTTCTGCTTCACTGTAATAATTAGCATTATTAAATTCTGCATATTATTTGGTTTCGTTTAAAAATTATGTTAGGGAAAGTAATTTTCTTTCAACCCGTATTTTTAAATGAATGACGGTTTCTTTCATGTTTTATTTCAGAACATAACTAATATTTATGGCTATTAAAATTGATTAGCTTTATTTTTGTCAGTTTTTGATGGGCCTTTTCCAGATTGAGCAGAATTTCATTTCAGTTTATCTGAAATTTAGAAACTTCAGCACAATTTAGCAAGTTTATGGTTAATATTGCGTTCTTAATAGTTTTGATAAGCCTTTTTTATGGTAAACTGAAGTTCTAAACAACTGATATCTGTAGCCTTTTCAAATAAAAAACCATTGTCATTGCAAATACGATTTTCTACTTGCATAAATCTCAGTGAGTAAGCTAAAGGCTTGTTTATATATTTCATAGGAGCCCCTCTGACACTGCAAATTGTACTAAACCCTCACACCTGTCATTTACGACAGTTATTGCAGTGATATCAGCAAACAAACACCATTTTATGAGTTAAAATCAAGTAAAATATCAAAAATTCAGACGTTTATTTAAGTGTTTTGTCTTATATCATATTTTTATTTTCAGACTTCCTTTTTCAAAAGGTGAAAGAATAGTCTTTAGAAGTTCACAGCTTGCAGTTTTCGAAGAACAAATTTTAGTTCTAAAAATACAAACCACGGTATGAAACAGTACAGAATTTCTAAGCCTTTTTCTGTTATCAGAAAATGCTCATATGATCAATATTTGACTCGCAATTTTATTTTCTGTAACACTTTTTGTTCACGTAGGAGTTGTTAGAAATATTTCTGAAAAGAAAAGGTCATGTTTTATAAACGAAAATTTTATGAAAGATCCATTTGTTGGGTTTTCTATGGTTAATACTGTAAAAAACGTGTTGTTAAGGCAACAGAACATATTCTATTGCAAGGAACTTCCATCGTAGCATTTACAAAAAAAATCCTTCAAGCTTTGAATATGTTCTTATCAGTTTTTGTTAGTTTATAAAAACGGAAACGGCTGTATTTGTTCCTAATATTACAAGGACAGAGCTTCTTCTGTTGTGAATTCTTTAAGCACCAGACAAAGTCATTTATTTATATCATTCTATAAGGTTATCATGCTAATAACTCCTTAGCAACGAGTTGTGTTAAGATACCTTTAACAGCACTAGTGATGTAAAGCTTAATGCGCTTGGATAACAGCACAATATGGCAGATTTACGTTACACTTTATAAACTGAACTGTAATTGAAAATAATTCTTTATTTAAAAAAATATATATATTATAGAATTATATAAACCGTGTTACGGCATACGCAACGTTATTTGCTTCATAACGTTACTTGTATCGTAAATTACTATTATAATACCACAACTTTCTTCAGAACAATATTAATTCAATGCCCTCGGGATTTCCCCTGACTTCCTTAATAATGCTTTTTTGTAAATGTACAAAAATTATAACGGAATGTGACTGAGAGTGCCTTAAAAAGATTGAAAACTATTATAAGTTATCATCGGTCATCCTTCAATTAGTACAAAATTGCTTCAATTGCTTTAGTGCCTGTTTCAGAATGCCTTTAAATTTCTCAGAATACCTCATACAGCCCTGGAATGGCTTGAATCTTCCCAAAACGCCTTCAATTTGTTTTCATCTGCTTCAGAAGGCCTCAAACTATCTTAAGCTATTTCAGATTACCTTGAACTGCTTCAAAATGCCTTATGCTGCCCCAAAGTACCTCAACTTGCGTTTAACTTTCTCAAACTACCTCAAAATATCTCAGGTAGCATTAGATTACCTTGAACTGCTTTAAAATGCCTTATTTTGCCCACAAGGCTTCATATTGGCTTTAACTGCCTGAAAATAACTTAAAGTTGTTTTTTTAGAATACCTTGATACCGCATGAAATGCACGAGCCATCTTGTTAGCCTATATCGCTTTGTTACGTCTTAAACTTGCTTTTGACTTTCACAGAATGCCTCAAAATATTTCAAACTACTTCAGATTTCCTTGAACTGCTTCAAATTGCCTTACACAGCCCCAAACGGACTCAAATTGTCTTAAAATGCCTGAAAATGCTTTAAACCTGTTTTAGAATACATCGAAATGATCCACAATGCCTTGAACTATCGCAGAACGTCTGAAACTTGCGTTTAACTTTCTCCGAATGCCTCGAACTGCCTTAAAATATTCAAAACCTCTTTAGATTGCCTTGAACTGCTTCGAAATGTCTTAAACTGCAAACAAAGGCCTGAGGTTGCCTATAATTGCCTGAAAACAACTTAAACCTTTTTAGAATATCCCGAAATATTAGGTAATGCATTCAATTGCCTCATAACATATTGAACTTGCTTTTAACTTCCACCGAATGCCTCAAAGTATTTCAAGCAACTTCGGATTGCCTTAAACTTCTTCAAATTACCTTATACTACCCCAAACTGTCTGGAAATGCCTGAAACTGTCTTAAACCTGTTTAGAATACTTCGAAGTGGACCAAAATTTGAACTATTCCAGATCAACTGAAATTTGCGTTTAACTTTCTGAGAATGCCTCAGCATATCCGTTTCAGATTACCTTAAACAGCACAAAAGTCTTATACTGCCTCCAAAGGCCTACCATTCCCTCTAATTGCCTGAAAATATCTTAAGATTTCTTAGAATATGTTGAGGCGCCAGCGAATGTATTGAACTGATCCACAACGTCTTGAACTTGCTTTCAACTTCCTGATAATGCGTCAAACTGCCTCAAAATATCTCAAACTGCCTCGAAATGCTTTGAACTACCTAAAAATAGCCTTTACTTTTTCAGAATACCTTGAAGTACCCTGTGATGCTTTGAACTGTCTTAAAATATCTTGAGTTTGCTTTCCTCAGAATGTCTTAAACAGCTTGAAAATATCTTAAGTTGCCTTTGATTACCTTGTTGCAAAACGTCTCATACTGCTCTCAAAAACCTCCAATTGGCTGTAACTTCCTGAAAATATCTTTAAACTTTTTATAAAATACTTCGAAGTGTCAGTAAATACATTGAAGTGCCCCTAAACGTTGCTTTTAAATCCCTCTGAATGCGTAAAACTGCCTCAAATTGCGTTGAACTGACTCAAAATACCTTTAACTTCTTCAGAATGTCTTGAAGTGTCTAAAATCTTGCTTTTAACTAGCTTAGAATGCCTCAACCCGCCTTAAAATATCCCAACCTTGCCTTATACTGCCCCCAAAATGCTTTCAATTGCTTCTAACTGCCTAAAAATATCTGTAACCTCAATATGCGTTGAACTGCCCGTATTAAACTTTCTGATAATGCCTCAAACTACCTCAAAATATAGCAAGCTGCTTTAGGTTGCCTTCAACTGCTGCAAAATGATTTTCTACGTCAATTGCTTCAAATTGCCTAAAACTGCCTTAAACTTCTTTAGAATACCTTGAAATGCCCAGAATGCTTTGAACTGCTACAGAACGCCTTGATTTTCTGTTAATTTCCTTAGAATACCTCAAACTGCCTCAAAATAGTCTAAACTGCTTCGGATTGTCTTGAATTGCTTCAAAATATTTTGTACTGCCCTGAAATGCCTACAAGCGTCTTTGCGTATTTAACTCCATCAGGATACCTCAAGCTGTCTTAAAATATCTTAAGCTACTTATGATTGCCTTGAACTGCTTCAAAATGTCTTACACTACCTCAAAATACCTACACTTGCCTCTATTTGTCCTAAAGTTCATTAAACTGCATTCAATTGTTTGAAACTACTTCAGAGTGCCTGTAAGTTTTACAGAATATCTTGAACTGCCTCTGAAATTCTCAATTTTTTTTTAAATCGCGGCTTTAGGGAAATACCTTTAAATAAAGAAAGGCATATCAGAATGCTCTGTGATTCGTCTAGCGCCTTGGAAGACTTTGAGTTGTACTAAAGGAAGCCTCCAGGCTGCCACATTGATGAACAAAGTCTAGTTTAGTGGTCAACCCTTGTATTTAATTTTTAGAGTTTTTCACCAAAATTTAGGAAATGAATCTAATGAGCACATATATAGAATGACCAAAGATAGACTAGTGAAAATAGTCAGAGATAACAAACCACCAGGAAAGAAATCTCTACGAAGACTTAGGTAGAGATGGAGCTTTAAGCCCAAAAGAAAGAGGAAGAGAAAGAAGAAGAAGGAATAATTTTGTTAACATTAAATCTAAATAAAACGGAAAATGCATGAAATCGACGTTTGTTTTTGTCAAAAACTGATGGTTTGACATAAAATACGCCGTGACATTTATTTAGGCAGTAAATAAAGTTCTCAAATAATGTGTAAGCTCATAGCAACAAATGTCCCAAATTCCCTGCATTGGATAACTTTTGCCCACATCCAAATTCCTAAATTAAATAACTAAAATTCTGCTTTTTCCCCAATTAATTCCGTCCGTATTATCGCATTTAACTAAACTTTATACAAAAATTCTGATACAACCCCAACAACAGGTTTAACGATACAGGGTAACACTTTAGATGCCATAACAAGTGGATATACTTGTTGGTAAATATGTTTGGGTGTATTCTATATAAATGTAATGGTTGATGTAGCTTTAGGGAGTTAATTAACGCAACATGCACTTACACATGTGATTTTAACTAATCGCATTTGGTAATTATAAAGGGATTAATTTACATAGATAATGGCAGGAATGTACGCTCGAAATTAGATTTTACCTTCTAAATATTGAGTTACTCTGCAACTAAACTCATCATTATTGATATTTTAAACTAATTGTTAATATTTAAACATTCATTTTTTTTTTAATTGATTGAATTTAGAAAGGCAAATTGACCACAAGTTTTGTTTCGTTAGGTTTCCTTTTTCTTTTACTTTTTTGCTTTTCTTGTGCTTGTTGTCTGTTTCTTTATCATTATTTCTTTTTTAATTAATCAACTCGAGTTATCTATATGATTTAAAATTGGAAATTCGTAGAATTGGCGGCCTGACAATTCTTTTTAAACTAAACTAACTGTGTAAACTCAAGTTGTTGTCGAAAAAATGAATTAATTGTATTTACACACTTACTTAAATGACGAACACTAAAGTCTTTAAATAAAATCAAAACGGGTTTCAAACACTTCCCTGACATCATCACACATAAAACCAGAACAGTTAAGGCTCTTAAGTTGATGACAGATTCCACTTTGATTGTCATTCTGTTAATGTTAACGACGCTGTTAATTTATTTTATCCTTTTGTCTATACCGAGTGTGTCACTACAATAACGGCTTTGTTAAATTAAAACAATGCTCCCTTCTGAAATCAGATTAAAGCGTTTAATATTAAATAACTACAAAACACGTTTTAAAATGAGGATAATGGGATTAATGTGTTCTGCAGTTTGAGGGTAATTTATAACCTTTTAGGATTTTGATGAGTAAGGTTCGTGTTTAGAAGGCAATTATTAAACCATACATGTGGAAAATTTTGATTTAAACCATAACAAAATTTAGAGCCAAATTTCGACAGCTAAATTGATAAAATTGGCAAAAGTCTTCTATTTTTATTTTTGGAAATCAATTCAACTCAAGGCAAAAGGAAATTCCAAATCACAAAATCTCCCAAAAAATGCAAACGAAATGGTCTCAAAGTCCTTTAAGGTGTTCATATTTACAAAGACTTGTGAGTTCGCAAGATCAAAGCATATCCGAGCAGGCGTGTTTACGATGAAGATTTGGAAAATCCGAGTAAACTGACGTATAGTGGACCTTTTTTTAGAGGTATCGATGACTGAATAGAATCCTTTATAGAAGTTCCAAAGCACCACCTTACAAGAAGTAATGTGACATTTTCCTCTAACTTTTCACCATCGCTGGATTGGATTTACATCGAATTTAAAAAAGTGCCCATTTTTTCGTATAAAGTACAACTTACTACCCTTATAAGTTTGTTATAAAAATAAAGGGGGCAAGTTAAAAGAAAAAATGGGAAACTAAATCTTATTTATGACCATTACAAAACCAATAATGGTTTAATGATAATCTATCGCTTTTCTTGATGCCGAAATTTGTATAAAATCGCTTTAGATAAATAACAAGGGTTGATAGTTAATTTCGCGAGGAGGAAATCGTTCCCTTAAGATAAATTTACCTGTTCTTCGTTGTAAAGAAACCAACGATCTTTGAAATAAAGCAATTCGATAAATTTAACAATCGTTAACGTATGTACCGATTAATCTCACTTTAGTTGCCGGTTAAACTAGAATGCTTAGAAACAGCCGGGCGATTCATCTTATCTTAAGATGTTGCGGTTTATATGAAATCGCCGGCGGAAAAGGAACTTCCTTAAATATTTATGTATCCATTCGAGTGTTAAATGGATGATGATACTACCGTGAGTCTTCCTTATACAAAATGAAAGACTTTGTAAATGTGTCTCAGGGCAATTGTTTATTCATGGAACTTATTTGCCCCAGTTTTATGGCGTAAAGGCATGCAAAATTTTACAGGGGAGGTACTTAAAGTGTTGAGACGCCTTTAAAAGTGGAAGTAGATAGTTAAACTTTTGATATAACAACCGCAGCAGTTGTTTTAAGCAGAATTAAGGTTAGCAAGTGTAGCTCTTCTTAAAAGAATTGTGCATTTAAGTTACTAGAGAGGATTGAGTTGAACTAAAAATAGAATTAGAATCCAGCAAATGAAATATAAATTACTTTGTTTTTACTTTCACAGTAACTTAAATCAAATTAAACTGTGGCTTAAGTGTAATTCGATTATAAACTCATAGTTTCAGTCGACTTACACTAAGTTTCTTCTTAAGCTGTATTAAGATACTTGAATATATTCCATTATATGTTTTAGCAGAAACTTGATTTAGCTGTCTTAAACTACGACCACAGCCTGAGGCTTAGCTTCTTTAAGGTGAGCTGCAGCACCTAAGCGTATTTCAATATGGTTAAGCAGAAGCTTGGCGTAAATCCTTGAGCTTACGATTTAAGTACAGTGCGATTCGATTTAAGCTTAAGCAAAAGCTTATATTAAGTCAACCTGAGCTGACCTTCTCAAGTATCATTGAAACATGTTAGTATATTCCAATAACAATTTAACACGACATAAACTACGACGTAAGTGTAGCGCGAACTAATTTTAGCTGCTCTTTAGTATTAGTTTCAAACAACTTATTCTTAACATTAACTAAAATCTTTACGCATTTTGCGGTAAAGGTTGAAGCAGAACCATAACTTAAATCCACCCAACATGCACTTAAGCTTTAAGTGAAGTCAACCTAAACCTAAACCTAAACTTCTTCTTAAGGCGTACTAAAACGCCGAAAACATATTCCAGCACAGATTGAAACAAAAGTTGAGCTTAAGCCAACTTAAACTCCGATGCGTATGTAATTCAAATCAACTTCAGTTATACTTTAGCTGCATTATATACCCTCTAAAACTAAGTTTTCTCTTAAACAGCATTCTAATACCTAAGTATAGTGCGGTATATCTTGCAACTGAAGCTTAACTTAAACCGCCTTAACCCATGTCTTAAAATGTAAGCAAAATTCGCTTAAGCTGTGTTTTGTCCCCAAGCTTAAACCAACCTCGACTGCGACTTTAACTTAAACTGGGGTTGAGCTGGCCCAAGTGAAGTTAACTTGAGCTAAGCTTCTTCTTAGCTACATTGAAGTATATGAATATATTCCGAAGCAAATTTTCGCAGAAGCTTATTTTCAACCGTTTTTACCCACAGCTTTAGTATAAAAAGAACCAACTTAAGCTGCATTTTCTGCAGAAATGTAACTTAAAACGACTGCGAATTCTACTGCAGTGTTACAGTTAAGCTGTAGCGGAAATCATCTTAAATGAAATTAAGCCTTAACTGATGTCAACTTAAACTAAGCTTCTCCCTAAACTGCATTGAAGTATCTAAACATATTCCGAAACTTATTTTAAACAGTTTTTACCCACAGCTTACGTGTAAGGAGAACCAACTTAAGCTATATTTTCTGCAGAAGCTTACCTTAGAGCTACCTTGAATGCGGCTTCAGTGTTACACTTATAATGTATCAGAAGTCGTCTTAATTAAAATTAAGCCTTAACTGATGTTAACTTAAACTAAGCTTCTTCTTAAGCTGCATTGAAGTATCTCAACATATTTCACTGTAAATTTCAGGGCGAGCTTAGCTTAGAGCAACTTAAACTATGACTTAAGTCGTAGTTTAAAATTTTTTAAGCTTTCCAACAAATTCCACAAATTTAAATGAAAATCCAGAAGTCGAATTTTCTGTGCATAATCTGAATAACACTGAATAGTTTCTTTTCATAACTAACATTATTTGATAGTTTTAAACACTCAAGTAATTTATAAAATGTTTGCACTTCACCCCTCCTTTTTCGTATAAATAGATAAAAATAGATAAATTGTAGCGAAACAAGTAGAACCCCTTCCTAATAACGCCCCAGAACGTAGACTTACAAGAGACTAAGAACTCATTAACTTCATCAGTGAAGCTAATTAACTGACATTTAAGTTCTGAAAACAGTTTAATTAGAGAGTATGCCCCAAGTTACTAATTACTCGTACTGTGTTACAGGTGTCGTTTCCCATCATGAACCAACCGCTTAGGAAAGGATTTAGTATGGAGTCCACGGGTAAGCCACTAATTTATATTAATTTCCACTATTATTTCGTATTATTTAAATTTATGGGGTTCGTTTGTTTAAATTGCGTTGCGGATTAAATCGGCGAAAGTAGCTGAATTTGTACGAATCTCCTGAAAACCCGAGATTCGTGCATTATAAAGCACTGAAGGGAAATGACTTTAAATTATTGATAAAGGGACTGTGATAAGGCGAGTTACCCACGTTTATTTATAAAAAAATTTCCAGCTCGTTGCCTTTTTCTTTCGTTGTAGTTAACTACAATTTTCTTTTTGGCATTGTAGGTATTTTTGAGTAATTTATATAAGTAATTTCTTCGTCAAGCTACATAGAGTGCCATGTATGTAACTGAATTTTATTATATGGTATTTAAAAAAATTCCTTGTTTAAATTTGTAAAAGGAATTCCCAATGCAAACGCCTGGAAACGTAGGAAAAGGGGGAAACCTCGATACATGTCAGAAAATTGAATGTAAATACGAGTAGATAGACTTGAGTATTGATCTTTAAAATATTATTTCCGGAATGCAACAGCCAAGGATTTATATCAGATATGCATCCACTGCCATGGAGAGATACACGTGAATTTATATGCCGTACACGTAAATTTTGTTTTGGAAAAAGGTCAAATTGCTTGGCGTAGATGTTGTGTAATTAAATAGAAGAATTTTTCTAAGCTTCGCCCTTAACTATTACTATTATTGTTAAAACTAAATTATGAAATATCGTTGGTATTTGTTAATATTAATTCCTTGAAACTATAATAATTGATAATTTAAAGGACGAATTTTAATCGTAAGAAATTCACCCAACTAAGTCCAAAGGTAGATTTATCTTAATTCAGATTTACATAACAAGCGTTGGAAGGGTATTTTACACCAAGCGTTCAAGAAAATTTAATTTCGAAATGTATGTTATTGTGAATGCTCCTATATCGCTGAACGCCACCATGATAAAGTCAGAATGTCATGTAAACGTTATGTTGTCGAATTTTTAGAGAATTTGGTTTATTTTACAGGTGTGACCTCGGAACAGTGATTAAAACAGCTTGTTTCTATTACTGTTGCGTTTTAAACTGTGAATTTCAACATAAATTCCGTAGAATGCAAACCAACACCCATGCAAACATAACCTCAAAATGCTACGATACCATCGTCCAACAGTGTAGTTTTATTGAGCACATGTTACCTTCTAATTAATATTCATTTCTTGAAATGCCTGCGGATTTTATAAGAGTTATCTGTGTAGGATAACTAATTAATTCCTGGTCTGTAATTAGGATGTAAATTAACTACGAATATACATTTTTGGTCAAATAAAAAAGCATTAATCAACCAGATTTCAGCATGGTAATTACTTCGCACGTAATGTAATTAATAATAAAGCCAAAATGATCAAAGGTGTATTCGTCATCCGATATCAGTGTACTTCCAAAAAATGCAATTAACTTTTTCACTAACGAGCTGGTTTCACCTGTATGCACTTGTGGGGTATTTTTTAATTAACTTTTAATGCTCGGCTTGGTCGTAATCGATTGTGCTTTTTTCAGTCGTAATAATTAAGCCAGTGAGGGTTATAATTAAATATTTTTATGATGTAATACTTTTAACGATTTTCAGAATTTTTGGTATTTATTTATTTTAACTCCTTGAATTAAATATTTAATTAATCTGAAAACCCGTGCAAAGTAATTTTTTAATCTATGTTTAGGTTTACATTAAAATGCTTAATAAATTAAAAAATTTCATACTTTTCACGTTTTTCTTAATTTTTATTCAACTGATTTGGTTGTAATTCGTTGTGTGAATGAAAAGTGAATCAATTTGTAATAATTCACCGTGTGCACTGAAGCTTCCTGAAATATAAGTCTTTTAGCCGTAAATTTCCTTATTGCCTTGTTGATGTTTAAAGTTGGTCTTGGATAGACTAGACCACGTCACGAACCTGAAATAGTAACAACAACAAAACGAAAATTACGGTATCTTGGTCATATTGTTAGAAGACTTCGTTACGCGTTGTTGAGATTGATCATGAAAGGCAAAATAAAAGGTAAAGGAAGTGTGCGAAGAAGAAGAAGAGTATCATGGCTTAGAAATCTAAGAGAATGGTTCGGCTTAAGCTCCAATCAACTATTCCAAATTGCTGCTGACAAAGTGAGGATTGCCGTGATAATAGGAGACGGAACCTCAAGAAGAAGTAAATATTAACAATCCCTCGGTGATTTAAAGAATTGTCAATTATTTTCAGTACAGAATTAATATAATAATTATTCAAATTTAATAAACGCCACAAAAATTGGGATCCCAAAAATGAGGTTTTCTAAATTTCCAGTAAATATTAATAATCCTTCGGTAACTTTAAGGATTCTCAATAATGAAGGATTATCACGATTTAAAAAAAAATCACCTAATTATGTTTAATCCAAATTTAATAAAGGCCCCAAAAATGGGAGTCAATGAAGCCCAAACGTTTCAATAAATTGGTCTTGGAAAGTCGATTTTATACGTTTTCAGTAATTATTAATAATTCTTTAGTAATTCTAAGACCAATCAATAATTTTAAATACAGAATGAACACTTTTTGGGGAGATAGTTACACGTAATTAATACTCAAATTTAATAAACGTCAGAAAAATAGAGCTCAATCAAGCTTAAATATTTCCCTAAACTGTTCGCGAAAAGTCGATTTCCTACATTTCCAGTAAATATTAATAATCCTCCAGTAATTTTAAGAATTTTCAATAATTTTCAATGACGAATTATTACGATTCACGTTATTATTGTATAAATTTAATTAACGCCACTAAAATGGGGGCCAATAAAGCTCAGATGTTTTCCTAAACTGGTCGTGAAAATGCGATTTTCGACATTTTCAGTAAATATTAATATTCCTAGAATAATTTTAAGAATTTTAAATAATTTTTAATGCAGTATTAATACGATTTAGAGAGATGTACGCCATTAGTATTAAAATTTACTAAACGTCATAAGCATGGAGATTAATGCAGCGTAAATAATATTTTCACTAAACTGGTCGTGAAAAGCCGATTTTCTACATTTCCAGTGAACATTAATAACTTTAACTACGGATTTAATTCATACATAAAACCCTTTAATGAACCAGATTTAATAAAACCTATAAATATCATCAATTCGTGGAATAATCCATGACGTCTTTCTCGAATTAGTTCTGAAAATTACCTGCTTTTCCTTTTTCTAAATAAATTTCATTAGGTACGAAAAATGCTGAAGCTCAAAAAGTGCACGTAATTGTTATAATTCAAATTTACTAAAGCAAATGGAGCAGAAGGAACGTAAATCAAAACATAAACAGTGATAATGCAGAAACCTTGTCGGTGGATTTTCCTGCAGTGTAAATGTTGTTGTGGATTGTTGCGCCACCTAGCTGGGAAGCTCTGAATCAGCTGAAAGCTCATTTAAAGCCCTCTGAAATTTTAAAGAAAGAAACCCTGTAAGCATAGCCTGCGACATAATCGACTGAAACTGTAGAAAAATGGGGCACAGCACTCCAACTGCAGAGTTAGATAACTAGCTTAAAGTATAGGTGTGAAACTTCACTTTTAGTACATATTTTTCCTAGTAAAGTTCGGACGTTTCATAACCTGTAGATTTTCAGGAATTTACAGTGTTTTGTTGTAGTATGCCATCTGGTGTGGATATTCAGAGTTCGGAAGTAGGAAGAAACTCTATTTATTAGCGAGTTTTCAACAGGTTTCTGACACGATTCAGGATAACCAATTTGTATTTTGTGTTGTTTTGGATTTCTGTGTTTCCTATCAATCCTGCTTTACAAAAGAAGGAATCTTGATTAAATTAATTTAGTGCCCTCTTCGCCGTTTGTTGTCGTAATTAGCACCTTCAGGCATCTGCGAAGCAGCTGGAAATTCTCTTATTTTTATTTGTTTGTTTATTTATTTATTGATTTATTTATTTCTTCGTTTATTTATTGAATTATGTACTTAGTTCGTAATGTATGTGTTTGTTTGCTTTTTAATTTAATAATCAGCACGCGTATAAGGTGGAGGTTGTTAGTCGTAGATGAATGGATGAACAAAGTAGAAAGATTAGAGCGGATATAAAAAGAAAGAACAGGAATTAGAGTCAAAATAAAAGAGAGAGAAAACCTGCACAAACCGATAGAAAGATACTAAAAGGGGTTTAACACCAACAAAAGAAGAAGAAGCTGAACAATAACAATAACAACAGAAACAGTTAAAGCGAATGGGAAAGCAAAAGCCAGAGAAAAGTCAAACAAATAATAAAGAAATGGCAAGAAAGAACAGTCCGAGAACTAAAGAGAGACGAAAAAATACTTTTTCTACTCCCACCATGGAAAGTGGGATTTTCAGACTTCGTCTCCATAGATACGAGTATTGAAAATGAGTGTTTGCCGAACAAGTGAAATTAGCGTGCGGAAAATTTACTTTCCGCACGCAAATGCATGATTTTCGGTGCGGCAAAGTATAATTTTGCCGCACCGAAATCAAAATGTCATAATGACATTTGATGAATGTCAGATTTGATTTTGCAGAAATATTTAAATTTTTTTATGGAAATGTGGTTGTAGAAAAAATAGTGTGTAATACATGTGTTAAAAGCTTGTATTTGCCACTCTCATGTGACTGCAGCACTCACTATCGTTCGTGCTGCAAACTTCACATTCGTGTGGCAAACGCAAGCTTTCAACACTTGTATTACAAATTACTATTGTCTTTTTGCAAACCTTTATTACCCTGTAATAAATAAAATAGTATTAAATTTCTGCTTTGATTTTCCGCCAGCTTTGCGGGTTTTCAATTTATTATTTTTAAGATTCACTGTTTTAATGTTAAAATATTTCAAAATAACTAGCTTATAGCTAAAAATTCGTTAAAATTTTGCTGCCGTTCCTGTAATTTGTAATTTCGGTTTATTTTTGTCAAAATGATAACTGTTAAACGTTAATTATTACCTAAATATAAAATATTGTTTATTCGCTGCTTGCAAAAGAAGGGATTTGTAAACAATTTTCAGTTTGTTATGTCTAAAGCCTCGAATTATATTACGTTATTATACATATAATTTTGCTGGCATTTGTTTATCTTTATTAAGACCTTGAATGATTACCTAATATTCTTGACAAGCTTTTGTCATTTCTATTCCATAGGATTTTAGCATCGCACATATCAAAGCTTTACTTAATCCTATTCAAGTGAATATAAAATATTAATATTAAAAAATATTATATGTCTAAGTGTTAAAAGAACGTCTTCCGGGTTGGGACTGTGTTATTGTTGAGAAAGAAGAAGTGAGTTTTTCTTCACTGACACTAACCGTGGAAGTCTACGAATTCATTAAATGCTAAAGGTTTTGGGTTCTTAGGTAATTTATTTCTTAAAATCTTTGATTACTTGTATTTCCTTAGGTGTTTAGTATCGTAATTGTCAAAGCTTTACAGCTTTACGAAATCTTATTCACGTAATTTATTTTGTTAAATTCCCAAATTTTTGTGTTGGGGAAAAAACTTAAAAAATGTAACAGGATGGGAAACATTCTAGTTTTTCCTTAATTTCCTTTGTCTTATACTTAAGGCTTACATTGCAACAAAAGTCTGTTTTTAGAAATTTCAGTCTCCAAATCGAGTTAAACGTTTCAATTTTGGAAAACTCGAGTTTTTCAGTGTGAAGGGTTTCAGTTTCCAAATACACGTCTTGAGTTTTACTAACCTTTACAGCTCTTTCTTTTAATAAAATCTACTACTTAACAATTTATGAATATTTTTGTGGTTTTTCAAACCATCTCAGTCTGAATTTAAATTCAAAGGGTGGCCACTTTAAATGTAAACATTTTTAACAAATATAAACTCTCGAAAAGTGACTTTTTCCTTTGTCAAAAATGGCATCGAAAGATGCATTAGGGTTTTAAATTATATTCTTTCCAGTTTTCGATGGGAACTCTTGTACGGGAAATACAAGGAACGTCTCTTCACTTACACTCCACAAACAATAAATAAATTTTAATTTCTAGTGAAATATTCGTTTTTTTTTTTGTTTTTCACAAGTAAAATTAGTTAGCTCCTTGAACATACGATATTAATTCCTCTTCAGTGTTAAGGCTTTAGTAATCTTATTCAGATGAATACTAAATGCTTAAGGTTTTGTTTTGCTTAGGTAATTTATTTCTTAAAATCCCTAATTACTTGTGTTGCTATAATTTCTCGGCTTTCCATAATTTTCAGAACTAATTTTGAGGAATTCAGGCTTTTCGGCTTAAGAAGTTTATTAGTTTGGGGTTTTAATAACTTTCAAACTTTTTTATTTCAATAGCTTTGTTATTCGTTTATATCTTTTGTTTTTTCGTGGACTTTTAATCTGAATTTATATTTGTATATCCAAGAATTTTTATCAAAAATAATTTCTTTCGTTTGTCGATAGAGATCCTGAAAAATCAGCTATTTTAATTCTTTGAAATTGTTAGTTGTAAATTTTATATCACAATGAGTATGTACATTTTTGTTAAATTTTGGTGTTTTTAACAGAAGAAATTAATTCGATAGTTTATAGTTTATAAAAAATTAATTTCAGGCCTATGCTGGAGTTTTGGAAAAAAAGTCAGGATTTTCTGTGTGAGGTGTTTATTTTACTAATAAAAGCCTTAAGGTTTACTAAATTTTACACATTTTCACTTCAAGGAAGTAAACTATTATGATTATTTATGCATATTTTTCAGGCACTGTGGATTTAAATTTGTATTTTTATCAGAAATGAAATTTCAAGACATAATATTGTTCGTTTATCAAAAGGAATATCCAGAAATACTCTTTGCTTTTAATTATATTAATTCTTTGAAGTTTTCAGTTATAAATTTTTGTATGAAAAGTTCATCAATTTTTAAACAGATTAAATACCAAGTTTCTAGGTTTGAAGACAAAGTATCAACAAAGAAATAAAAATTATTTATTCATCTGAAAACCTCCCCATCAACTTTACAGCAAGCACATAAACCTCAGAAAAATGTTCGTCGCTTTAGAATAAAATTAAAACTTTAATAAAGTTTCACAGACAGTAAGTTGACAGAACGCGAATGGCATAATTATAATAAAAGAAAAGAAACCGTAAGACGAGTGCGTGGGTAAACTGCAAATAAAATGTCACCCTTTATCCTGGGGGTGATCGATGCATTTTAAAGTAATTACATTACTCTTCTGGATTTTTAGGATTAGCATAAATGAGGCGGACTCGTTACTATTTTATCACCAACGCGGTACGAATACTAAGATTTATGTTAATTTTAGGTTTGTTCGAGGACGAAGATATCTTGACTTTTATTTTTATTAAATTAGCTTGGATATTTGGATTTATTGAAGTCATAAATTCGGAAAAATAATTTAGTTGTAAATGGAATTATTTGTTTGATACAATTACCCAATTACCCTTAATTTTTAATTTATTTTATTGGACGAGATCTAGGCTAAGCCTAAGTTTAATTGACAACGCAGCTTTCAGAAGAATTCGTATGTACCTGACTTTATCTATAAAAGTTCGAATAAATTTTAATTTTGTTTCTTTATAAGAACCTAAAGTTTGTCAATTAGCAAAAAAATAATAAGGAATTGCCCATCAGTAAATTAATTAATTAAGCATGAATACAGACAGAACCAACCGCTGTTCATTTAAAATTAATTCAGCTAAAATTAGCAATGCCCCATTTAATTAAATCGATATAATCGTCCTCTCTGTAATTAAACATCCAGGATATTTCGTGTAGTAAACCTTTAATTACGTAACGTGTAATGCAATATCTAACAACGATCGCTATTTTATTCCAAAACTGGATGATTCCAAAATCTGTGTAGGTTAGTTTGGTTTTGTGGTCGTATAAATCCTGGGTTTTAGCAAAGGAATCGCGATTCTAGAGGTCGTATTGGTGATTATAAGTAAAAAAAAGTTGATGTTTGGGCTCAGTAGTTGCTCAAAAAATTTAAATAATGGTTTCGGGTGGTCTTGAGGTACGGATTTAGTCAGTTCTGTTAGTTGGATGAAACCAAATTTTTGATTTGAACTTCAAAAACAAATTATTTCCAGCCTGATTTTTATTTTAAAATCGCTTTATTCTGCTTTAAGTCTTGCAAGGTTCTCATCTAGGATTTTATTTGCTTTCCTAATTTTATTTCAGCATCAAAGGCTTAATTTCAGTCTTCGGTGTTATAAAAATCAGATCTTTAAAATTTACTTTCAACTTTAAGTCTTGTATGTAAGGCGCTCATCGGGGATTTTATTTATTTTGTTATAAGAGCTTAATTGGGGCTTTTTATTTCCGTCTTTTCCTTTTACCCTCTTATGCAGTGTCGATTGGACCGAATACACTGAGCCACAGAGTGGGCACCCATTCAAGATCTGACCAAGCATGTCTTTGTTTAACTTTATATATTGCCGTACAGCTGGCCAAATCAAGCTTTTAAACTTTAAAAATTCTGCTTTAAGTCTTGCAAGGTTCTCATCAGGGACTTTATTTCTTTTCCTGATTTTTATTTCAGGATTATAGGCTTATTAACTTCGGTTTTATAAAATTCATGATTTTAAACCTTCAAAATTCTGCTTTAATTCTTCGAAGATTCTCATCGGGTATAGCATTTATTTCCATAATTTTTATTTCAGGATTAAAGGCTTACTTTCAGCTTTCGGTTTTATAAAGATCAGGCTTTTAAGCTTTCACATTCTGCTTTAAATCTTGCAAGCTTCTCACCAGGAAGTTTATTTATTTTCCTGAGCTTTTACAAAATCAGAAGGTTAATTTAAGTTCTCTGATTTGTAGAAATCAGGCTTTTAAACTTTCAAAATTCTGCTTTCAGTCTTGCAAGATTCTCATCAGGGTTTTTATTTATTTTCCTGATTTTTGTTACAGAATAAAGAGTTTAATTTCAGCCTACGATTTTATAACAATCAGATTTATATTATATACTTTCAAACTTCTGTTTTAAGTTTTGCCAAGTTTGATCTACTTTCCTGATTTTTAGTTCAGGGTTGAAAGCTCAATTTCAGCCTTCAGTTTGATAAAGATCGGGCTTTTTATTTCAAAATCTAAAGCTTAATTTTAGCCTTTGGTTTTATATAAATCAGGCTTTTCAGCTCTGAGAATTCTGCTTAAGCCTTTCAAAGCTCTCCCCAGGGATTTGATTTATTCTCTTGATTTTCTTACAGAATCAAAAGCTTCATTTTCGCCTTCAGTTTTATAAAAATCAAGCTTTTCAGCCTTCAATATTCTGCTTTAAGTCTTACAAAGTTCTCGGGGATTTTTTTTATTCTTTTACTTTTATTTCAGAATGAAAATCTTAATGTCAACCTTCTGTTTTATAAATATTAGGCATTTAAACCTTCGAATTCTGCTTTAGAACTTGCAAGATTTCAATCTGGGATTTAATTTATTTTCCTAATTTTTATTTGAGGGTCGAAAGATTATTTTAGCCTTCGGTTTTATAATTCAATATTCTGCGTTAAGTCTTGCAAGCTCTTATGTGGGATTTTATAGATTTTCCTGGTTTTTATTTCAGAATCAAAAGCTTAATTTCAGCCTTTAGTTTTACAAAAATCGGGCTTTTATACTTTCAAATTCTGCTCTAAGTATTGTAGGGTCCTCAGTTAAATTCAGGCCCCAGTTTAAGCTTTTAAAAATGTTTGCAACCCCTTTCCCCGGTAGGAAAGCAAACATTTTAGGCTGTTGAAGTAGCTATATTTCAATTTCATGTCATGTTATTAGGACTTCAATGATGTATAAGCGGTTCATGTTCACTTTAGCGTTTGTCCCACTTGTTAATAGAAACATATCAACATTCGCATGTATACGTCAAACCAACGATTGACCTGTCAAAACGGTGATTGATCTGTTCTATGGCTACTGATGAAGAGCTGTACAACCGAGAGTTATGATCAAGTTTACATAATTTTACACAAATTGATATTCAGATTTTCCACGTATGATGAAAACCTTGTCAATTTTTCGCTACTTCCTTCAATGTTAACCAACTTGATTGTAAAATACCATCATCTCCTGTATAAAAATGAAGGTAAAAAAAGTTTTTTGAACGTAAAATTCGTGCCTTACTTTCTTCTTCTTCTACTTATGTCTAAGGTGTACCTATGTCGTGTGCGTAAAATTTCCCCTTCCGCACATTTTCATTTCTATTTTCAGTTAATTCAAAACAATAACTAACATTAAATGTAGAAACACAAGCTGTATATTTTGTTGGAAAAGTTTTATTTCCGCTGCATTAGTTGCTTTATATCATAAAAATGTGTTGCAAGTTGTAAGCTTTTCCTTCCTCTAGCCATACATAACTTACTATGGCTTGCCGTTTGCGTGGTTAGAATCCTAATTTTTCCCTTCAGGATATTTATAACAAACATTTCCTCTTTAGCTGGAGGTTAGAAACCCGGCAATTACAAAAGCAGGGATAAAAATAAAAATGTGTTTCGTTTCCCTTTTATTTCCTCCGCGTCTTACCATTCTAAGGATAAAGCTTTCACCGTTTATTCAATTTATTCAAGTACTATTAAATATTCAGATATTGATCAATTTTGTGTGATAAAAACATGTAAAATATTTCTATTTTTAAATCGGCCGCAGGATTTACCATTAAAAGGCGTACAATTCCTGAATTTATTTCAATTTTAGATTTGTTGCAACGTCTTACGGTAGACAAAAAGACTTTTCGAAAAGGGGATAAAATTTTTCTAATTTTGAATATTAATCGGGCCAGTTTGTGCCAATTAATTTTCGCCTTCACCCTCTTGATACTTCATTATGTAATAGCAAGCATTTACCCTTAAATTACATTTGAATATGCAAATTCAACTATCTAATTTGCTTAAGGTGCTGTTAGAACTTTTGCTTTTGTTCTGCTAGTTTGATTGTGTTTAATTCGCCGCGTATTTCTATAACTGAATGAAATTCTCATCAAAATGGCTTTAAAAGTTGCAAACAAGAAGTACAACTTTACTCGAAACACTTTATTAAACTGTCGTAAATTACAAATTACAAGTTCACTGATTGGCCTAGAACGGCTCAAATTGCTCTGTGAAAAACTTAGCTACCTTTAAAGTGCAGGTTAACCCGAATCATCAACACGAATATTATAATTATTATTATAGTATGAGGTAATTTAATGCCAATAAAAAGCATCGTACACAAATATACGACGTTGTACCACATATCCACAGTGTGGTCCACTATTATTGGGATAGGCAACAAGGTACTACTAATTTTTTTTTAAATTTAGTCAGCAATCAGAATGCCTTTATTGTCTAACCAAATTTAATGACTTGAGATCTTAAGGAAAGCTCTTCGGTACTGGCGTTACGAGGGCCCTTCGATTGATGAGTCCTCTTCAGCGCAAATCAGTGAGCCAACGTCTCTTCAGTTTTCTGACGACATGGTGTAGTGAGTACCCCATTCAGCAGGGAATTGTCATGTTTTTCAATGTTTTTCGGTATTATTTCGCATATAACATTTTTATTAACGGGATGCCGAGGTCTTCACGTATGATTTGGTTACATCCATGGTTATGTATCTTAGAATTTTAGATTAGCATCTTTGTATGATACCGATGTTCGATTTGCTGGCACAGTTCCACTCCATAGGTCCCTATTGGTTTGATGGATGATGGTTTTATAAATCAATATTTTGTTGTCTAAGGATAAATGTGATTTTCTTCCGATTATATTTATAATTTCAGAAGTTTGCTCGAAGATAGACTGAGCTTATACAGGCTGAACATTCTAAGGATTCCAAAAACATCAGAATTATAGTGGATTTTTTCAGCAGTAGAACGATTACTTTCTGGATTATTTAAGTGGGTTGGTGGACACTGCTCTTCTTGTACGGTGATGGTTAACTCGATTTTGTTTTATCAGCTTTTTTTTGACTTCTTTCTTGCCAACCTTCGAATTTGGTTAAGATGGTTGCCTACGGGAATGATGCAACAATTATTACATCTTCATGACTTGTAAGAAAGACCATGTCATCAGCGAAAGTGCATGTAGTTGTGTTTGGTGTTGTTGGTAATCCGAGGTGAACTATATCTAAGGCAGGGGTCACTAGTTTCTTCAGTAGTTTTGAAGTAATTGATAATAAACTAATAAGGCGGTAAGATGTTACGTTGCTGAAATCTTGGAAATTAAAATTATTTCAGCTGTTTTAAATTTATTAGGCCTATAATACAAAATTAAAAACGTGAGTAAGTAGTACAACGCCTTTTTTGGTAGTTCTCGTAACATTCTGGGTGTAACTTAATCCAATGCTGGCGATGTCTTAAGATTTAGGCGCTGTATCTCTTCTTTAATTTCCTTTGGAATAATTGGTGTTATGAGTGTCAAAATCCTTGTCGTTGATGTTAAGTATTCTAGGACTGCATCATCATGTGGTTGGAATACGTCAGCAACATATTCTACGAACATTTTCTTCTTTATCATTGTTAGCCCATGCTAATGCTGCAGGTAGTTTTTGAATAAGAGCTGATGTAGCTTTGGGTTTTAAGCGAGATTTCATTGGTATCCAAATTGCGTTATCGTATTCGTATTCGTTTAAATTCGATACATACCTTTTAAATGAGTTTTCCTTTGGTGCCTAAAGTTTAGCTTTAAGTTGATTCCTAAAGTCAAGGGTGCTGCGCACTTACGTTGCGAAGTGCCTAGAAAACGCGGCCATTTTGGACTCACATATCTCGGCTTAGAGGGACTACGCACTAATAATTTAAAAATATATTCCTAGAGACATCTAGAAGAATCTGTTGGCATCAAAAAATCCGGAAATATCAATGAAAAATAGACACCCATTCTGAAACCTAGTCGATTGCTTGCCGCCCAATACTTCTAATGGTAGATCGCCGATAGTATTAGCCTGAGCACCCCTGGCTTAAGTTGTTAAGTCCCGTTTCGTCTAGTGGGTTGTGGCTTCTTCGCCGTGGAGCTCTGGCTTTTCTTTTTAATCTTTGTTGTTAGTTTTCTATAGTCTAGTCTACAGCGAGAGTGGCTTGCTGAACTGCAATGTATGAAATATGTTGACAGCGTCTTCTATTTCCTTTGGATGCTTAAGGCTTATGTTCACATCTGCGCACATATTTATTTTATGGCGATATATCTAGTTCCCAGTTTCTTTTTGAATTACGTAATCTACGATAAGGTTCTTTATAGATAACATATGCATTAATTGTTTATATATTTGTTAAATGATCTGATGTTAAGTCGAAGCTGGCTGATCTATGTAGTTTGTCGATGTCCCATTGATGACAAAAATGTCGAGAAAGTCCGATATTTTGTTGGAATCCATTGGCCAATATGTTGGGGTTCTCATTACAGGACATGGCATCTGTTTTCTTGGATAACTTTGTACGCCTCTCTGCCTCTAGTGGTGATTAGTCGAGATCCCCAGATGTTTGCTGTTAAAATTTGCTCCAGCATTGATCTTAGGTTCTAATGTACGAAAGAATTGATCGAAGTCTTCTTTTTTAGTGTTGTGCTTAGAAGGACTAAACTGTAGGGTATTACAAATCGTGTTCTAGAAAGCACTTGAAAGTTACTTCAAATGGCAAAGCATTGAGTTATACCTATATAAAAACATGCCACAGATAAATTAGTGACTTCCGCAGATAAACAGATTTAGTTAGGCGTGCCGCAGTTCAACAGTAAAATGCTACAACCAAACAGTGAAGTACTACACATCTAGAACTAACGTGTTATAATATACTTATGCAAAAACTTATATTTAAATATGAAAACGTACCTATGTCACACAACGAACTAATAAACTAAATCGTAAAAAGGGGGATTCTGAGTTACCCGGTTTCTAAAAATTCTCTGATATAATTTCGCCTCGTGTAACCAGTAGGCCTTCCATTTTTTAAATATTTGTAGTTTTCCCTTTATTAAAGCTTTGTTTAGGACTAGTTCACAACTTAAACAATTTGTAAATACAATATATAAGAAATATTGAACAAGAACAACCTTCAATTAAGCTTCTATGGTTGAAAATTTATTTCCACGAGGATTTAGTAATTTTACCCGCCTTAGGGGTTTACATTTGATGTCACTAATTGCTTCTTGGTTATCGTAATCGCCTTTCGTAAAATTGGCAGTTAAGTAGATAACCTTTGCAATTTAATTGATGCTCAATGTACAGACTGTGTGCCAAATTTTATTAAATAAAAATTCTAGAAAATTCTGTAACTGAAATGTTTGGAGATTTCACATTTCAATGTTGTCCAGCTTTTGATTGTTCGTCAAAGTTTCTTAACAAACTGAGGTTATTTGATTTACAAATAAATACTGGCATTCTGTAACCGATAATAAATTTAGAAAATATCATTAAATTCCATGTAAAAAATTCCCAGTGGCAGAATTAATTAAAAAGGAAGATTTATAACCCAAATCTAAAATATTTTGGTTGTTTCGTTTATGCACAATGAAACGCTTAATTAAATTTTTAAATACATTTGTTCCAGTAATTTCCTCCCAGTCACAACCACGTTGTCAAGCTTTATAATCTGAAACCGTGGAAAATCTCTCGTATTGTGCCGGTGGAAAATTAAATATAAAATTTAGGAATCGAATTTAATAAAATTTCGAATTTGTACGAAGTTTCGGTTGTTATTTCGTGTGAAAAGTTTTTAACTTAGACTACTTAGATGGTAAAAAAGATAAATAAAATAATAAAGCAGGAAATAAATAATTGCTTAAGATGAAACGGCCGTCACACTAATTCTGGTTAAAGCTGCTAATAAATTGTTGACGCCGTTTACCCACAGTGATCGATGAGATTTAGAGTGATCTGATTAATTTGTTGTTTAAAGAAACGTGAGTTAATTTTCGGGTTTTTCAGGAAATGCTAGTTAAACAACCACAGAATTTTAGGATCTTTCTAAATGTTTAGTTAAAAACGGTTCTTTGTTTTTTAACACTTTTATGGTAGATTAAGTGAGTCCAACTTAGATTGGAATAGATTCACTTAATTATGTTAGCTTAAATTAGGTTAGGTTAGGTCAAGTTAACTCAGTTTAGGTTAGGTGAGTAAGTTACGTTAGGTTAAATCAGAGTAGTTAAGATAAGACTACCTTTTCAAAAAAATATTAGGAGCAAACTAAAAGTTTAAAAGATATTTGCGTAAACTATCAAGAAAAAGGACAAGAATATGGGAAAGATGGTCAACGGGCGGCAACAATGGCATGCTTAGTATACAGAACAGAAGGAATGGAAAACAAAAACGACAGAAATGCATGCGGAAAGGAGGTTCTATAATGAACAAAATTAAAATTTTACAAATAAATTTAAACACAGGCAGAGAAGCCCAGGATCTGCTTAATAAAACGATATATGAAAATAAAGGGAATATATTGATAGTTTAAAAAGTTGTTTGTAAAATCGTAGATGCTGCAATACGAGTTTATAGAAACGAAAACTTAGGGGTCTATAAAACAGGTAATGGAAAGGGATACGTTTGGGTTAAAATTACTAATGATGTAATAATATATTCGTGCCACTTGTCACCGAATACAACAAACAAGGTGTTTGTTAGCATACTAACTAGATGGGATAATAAACAGTATGAGGCAACACAGGAATGGTTATATGCGGGGATTTAATGCGAAAACGAAATTATAGGAATCCGAAGTAACAGACTCCAAGGGAGATATATTAATGGAGTGGATGGTCGAAAACAACCTAAAAGTGTGTAATCAGGGAAAGAAATCAACGTTCTCGAGAAAAGAGCAACAATATATAACAGACATAACGTTGTTTACCTAAGTACAGGAAATTTGGTAAGAAACATGCAGAACGAGAGCGTCTGTAGAGAAGTAAACTTAAGTAACCATAGTAATGTATATTTCGATATTCAGTTCAGTCAAGGGCTGACAGAACTGCAAAAGGCAGTATAATGGACGTAATTATAGCACTGAATGGATAATAAGACAACAGCACATGGAAGTTTTCAGGAAAATGTAAAGCAATAAATTGAACAGCGAATAGAAAAAGGGGCTGGCAGAAGAATATATAGAGATAGTTACGGCGGCATGCAACAACCAACAGCTTTAAAAAGAAGACTCAACATGAAAATAAATAAAGGTACCTACAGTAGACACGAAAGAAAAGGGAAACAGTCACAAAAAGCTTTAAGGAGAGCGATATAGAAAGCGAAGCAAGAACCATGGAGACATATGTGAAAAATGACGTATGGAAGGAAGATTATCGAATAGTCATGAAAAAATTTCGACCAACCCCGAATGTAGCTCTATAAAACACAAAAAAGAGATTGTACAAAAGCTATTCCTCCCAGGGGAGAAATTGAACTGGAATGACGAACTGTTAAATGTAGAAATTCAGGACATAAAAGAGTTTACACAAGAGGTAGCTGCTTCGAGACTCAGACACACAGGAAAGCATTGGGTCCGCATGGCTTTTCCCCTGAGATTATACAGAGAAGGGTGTATGCTGTATAATCAACCCGATTTCTGTTTACAAATATATAATAAACTGTTAATGGAATTCAAATTTTGCATAATATGGAAAAGGAAAATCTAGTTAATATTAATTGAAAAACCGGAAAAACTCTAGAACACGCATTATAGTCCTGCATGTCTGTTAAACACAGCGGCCTAGTTATACGTTCGTACAACTTGGCCGCTGTGTTCACCTCTTAAATGCCAGGTTGAAAGAGTAACTGGAGAAAAGAAATGATTTAGCACCATACCAACAAGGGTCGATGCACCATTTATGCGATGTCAAAAGTGCAAAGAATCATGCAAGAGGTAAACATAGCAGATTATAGAACTAGAGATATCTGTGGCATGATAACGGTTGACATATAAAATTCACTTAATTCGTGGGATGGCATTAGTGGAACCACTTAAAATGAGAGGTGGAACAGATACTTAATAAAAATTATAAAAGACTATTTAAAAGATAAATAGGTATTGGAACTCTCGAAATGTTCAAGATAACAAGCGGAGCTCCACAGGGTTCGGTTCTAGGCTCTCCCCTCTAAAATGGTTATTATGATAACGTTTTACGGTTGCCAATGCCGAAAGAAGTAGACGTCATCGGATAAGTAGATGGCTTAATAATAATAAGAATAGCTAGAAACGCAGAGGAATTGAACTGTAAAGCCAACCGTGCCCTCATTAGAGTAAATGAGTGGATTAAACAAAAGCAACTGAGGTTGGCACCACATCAAACGGAAACCGTATTGCTGGCTTCAGAAAGAAAGATAAGAGATTTAGAAGTAGAAGTAGATAATGTGACAATTAAAACCGTAAACGCATTAAAATATCTGGGAGTGATGTTCAGTCAATATACAACCATGCTAAGTCATATAGAATATGTGGTGGAGAAGGAAAATAAAAGTATAAAACAACTAGTAAGGATTATGCCGAACAAGGCAGCTGCTAAAAGTAACTGGAAAAGATCATTGACCAACGTTGTGGTAATCCTATGCGCCACCTCAATCTGGAGAAAGGCAATGGTCTATTGTATAGAGAAACGTTAATAAAGATCCAACGAAGGCTAATAATAGCTATAGGTTGCGCCCGACCGTACGACATCTACGGAGACATTACAAGAAGTACTAACAAAGACTATGCCAATATACCTTCTAATAGTAGAGAGAGCCTGTATGCATAGTAAGGAAAACATTCGGACAAAAAGGTAAATTAGAGAAGAAATAAACAGCAGCAAGGATGGAAAGTAGTAGAGGATAAGGTACAGTGGATACAGATAGAGATCGATTATTACATGATACAATTTATGACGGAACATGGATACTTTGCTTCCTATCTGAAGCGAATTGCGAGGAGAGAAAGTGATGGTGGTACTGCCAACGATCCGATACAGCTGTGCAAGCAATATCTAATTGCGATAAATGGAAAAGTGCAAGAAGAAGTAAGAAGAATTGGAAGTGCATACAGCACAGAAAAATATGGTAAAAGAAATGATGCAGACAAAAGAGTCATGGCAAACAATTAAAAAACGAATGCAGAAAATTATGAAGATTAAAGAAGAAGACGAAAGAAACATCGCTAATGTAAGAGACTAAGATGCATAAGTAAATGGAGAAAATTCCAACTTAAACAATAAAGACCAAAATAGATTGAAATTTATTTTATCCAAACATAAAGCAACTGCACTTAAAGCTATCATGAAATCTTAATTTAGGATTGCATGTGGTTCACCATTTTCTATTTTTCGTTAATTTTCTTGAAATGTCTCCAATTATTATCTTTTGGATGGCAGAAACATCTACTTCTTTAATTTTCTTTCGAATTCTTCTTGAAAATTGGGCTGTAGTTTTAGCAGACCAACCATTTTCGTACACTTTTTGACTTAACATTGCCCAGAATCTTCAATGGGGCGTTAGGTGGATTGATACCTTTCGAGAAAAATGATATATCTCTTTCATTTAGTCAGTTCTGGGCAGTATTCGAATAATGTGAACGAATCAAAATCTTCATTTTTGTGGGATGTTCTTATAAAATCTTCCAATTTGGTTAAGCATATATAAGTTTCAGTATTTATAGCCGGATCGAGAATTTTGTCGATGTACGGATCCAAAACACTACACGTAGAAACAGCCACTGAAACCAAAATTTTTGCCTCAAATTTAGCTTTTCCAGCAAACCTTATGTTGGCAGTAGTTGTAGTTTTATCCCGACTGTAATTTCCCAAATTATTTAATAGATCACTGTTTGCTAAAGTAAAATACTTCTCATCGTCCAAAATGATGTTTTTTTTCTGCACTATTAAAACTGTTCCCATTTTTTGACAGCAAACTGGATTTTTTTCTAATTCTTCTTCACTATATTTTGGTGCCTTCTTTCTTTTGAAGTATTCAACACCTTACTACTTCAAATTTCGCGTAATCCTGGATTGTAACACTAAATGTTTGCGGCCAACTGACGCTAAGACATTCAACCTTATTTTCAATGATTTTAACCATTTTCCTTGCAGAAATATTGTTTAATTTTTTATCTGTTAATAATATTATAAATTGTAATTCGTTTGTAATTTTCGCGTAAAAAATGTCGAACTACTTCTTTTTGAGCCATAGGGTCAAGGGCATTCACGTGTTTACGCAAAAACTCTTGTTCTTGTGTTTTCATGTTGGAATTGTTAACAACACTATCAAATTCTTCGACAGAACTGTCAAAATTAGAACTCGAACAAAACTAACGTGTTTGTTTTAAGTCCATGGCATTTTACCTAGTTTTGAAATTTGTCCATTTTCTTACACATCAGGGGTTAGTAACTTTACAAGATTATTATGTGTATTTGTATTAGTAACCTACATAACAAAATAAAAGGAGCAATGTGAGAAAGCCAGCCCAATCTCGAAGTAAATGCTAATTGAGGTTCCGCGTCAGAGAGGCTCACAGGATCACTTGCATGGATTAACCTGCATATATGGTGCTAACTACACCCTCAAAAAGAAAAAAAAAGTTAGAATAACTTATGCTATGATAGGTTAATTTACCTTAACTTAGTTTAAGTTAGGTGGCAATATTTTAGATCAAGTTAGTTTCAGTTGGAGTGGATATTATGTTAGATTAATTTAGGGAAGATTAATTTAAGTTAGTTTAGGTTAAATCAGGGTAGATTAGGTTAGATTAGATTAGATTATCCAAAGGGGACAGATAGAATAGGAAAGAGGAGAGAACATAACGGCGGAAAACCTGATAAACCATATGTTAGAATTAGAAGACAGGTGTAAGAGCATCGCCAGTCAATTAGTGAATATAATGAAGACCAAAGAAAAAGAAGAGAGAGAAAGGCAGAATACAGGAGAGGAAGAAAATAAATCGCTACCATAAGTTGTCATATCTAATAATATGTAATCTGTAATTAAAAACTGTAAATAGAAAAAAGCCAACTATCCTGAAGTCGTACCAAAAGTGGTTCCGGGATAGGTAACTTAGACGAGGTGACCAAAATTTAGATTATGTTAAGTTGTGTTGAGTTAGATCAGTTTAGGGAAGATTAGATTGGCCTAGGTTAAGTCAGGTAAAGTTAGTATTTTCCAGTAGGAAACATCCTTATAACAATTATTGCAAAGAATTATAAAAATAAACTATTTCAGCAGAAAAACGTCTTAAATTCGTATGTAGCCCAAACGGTTTTCAGACGTACGAAAGTCAAAATACAAACATTACAAAATATTGTAATATTTAATATTTTCTGAAATAATTATTAGCTTTACATTATTCGTTACAAATACAATCCGTTGTATTTGCTGTGCAGATAATGTTACCTTTTATGAGAATTTTAATCACTCCCACATCACCCTATTTCCATTCATAATTAAATCTTCATTTGAAATCGAATTTCAGACGAGCGAAAACGCAAAATAAAATCGTTCATTGTTTTTGGTTTTTCCTGTGAAACCTTTAAATTTTCTATGTTGTAAAACATTTCAATTTTTAGTGGCACCTAAAGCACCCGAAAAGTATTTTAAGATTTCACTCGTTTAACAAAATTAATTTCAAGTTCTAAGCCAAGGGAAGGTATTAAAGATCGTCACCCTAAGGGAAGTTTGGTCATATCATGTTATATTGGTAGTGGAAGGACGACGTGACTATTAAACTGCGGGTTTCCGAGCAAAATCGTTAGAGCGAACCCATCCACGAGAAGTAATGATGCTCAAATTATCACTGTTTAAAAAGTTAAAGAACATCGAGTTAGAACAGTTTCCTTGTTTTTTCCAAGCTTTTAAAATCTCTGAATTTATACGTTTTAGTTTCTCGTTCGATTCTTTATGCCTTAAGCTTAAATAAAAGCTAAAGTAATGGTTATAACTTGGAAAAGAGAAGATTTGTATCAGGATTTGGTAGAAAATGGGAAGATTTGCAAAAATGGTCTGACTTTAAATATGCAGGGCTTTGTTAAATTTTCACGCAATTTGCTCCGTCTTGGGCTTAAATGAAACCTAAAATATTAGACAAACGCAGATAACTTCAGAAATAATTTTAGCTAAAGCTGTAGATGGCACTGTTTCGCCAGTTTAAAATATTTTATTTGGGGATTTTTGCTTCTGCGGCATTTTCTCCATTAATTAATTTAAAAAATAGACCCTAATCTTTAATTTAGAATTTTCTAAGTAGAACAATCTTTTCAGCTTCTTTAAATGTGTAAATCCAAAATTAGAAATTATGCAAGTCAAGCCTAACAAGGCCATGAATTCGTGACTTCATTCGCAACAATTCAGTTCTGAAGAATGTTTTTAATGATTTTTTATTACTTTTCGGGCCAAAAATTCTGCCTGAAAAAATCGACGAGTTTTCAAACATCATCCATGAATTTTTCATCGGTTTCCACCGACCCAAAAATCACCTGTGGAATTTTAAAACAAAAAAGGAACGTTTCCTTAAAGCCCTTTGATCGAGGTAGATTTATTGAAGTACGATATTTATGTATGAGTGGTCTTGAGTCTAAACGTACCCAATAAAACGGCGATTCTGAAAAATGGCATTTGTATGAACAGAGAAAACAATTTCGTATCTAACCGTTGTTAACTCGGACAAAGGTTGATTAAAACAGACGGCCAGACAAGCATGAAGTGTTATGGCATTTAATTATCACGTGAGATAACAATTGCAAGGGTTGTGATGTTTAATCTTGTTTTGTTGCTGCTTTAGTAGGTTTTGGTTTGAAATTACTCGGTGTAAATTCTGTTGCAATTGTTTTGTCATACTTGTGCAGCTTTTCACTTCACACAGTATATGATTACTCAATATTTCCTACTTGATACAATATAAATTTATTTCGAATTTAATTAAAACAACGAACAAGCAAAAGCAAAACCATCAAAAAACAATTTTTAAACCCTCAGAAGATCAAAGTAAGCTACGCTTTCCGATTTATTAAAATCCGTGTAAATAACAAAAGTGTCTATAAGGAGACAAATGCAGACGTAAAAACAAACGTATTTGTGTTCGTGAGAAATGCGACAAAGACTAAATTGCCTCCTTAGATAGGGTCGACTTGAATGTAGAGTTAAATTGGGTGACAGAATATACAACGTAAATGATTCTGTATATTTTCGGGTCTTGGAAGAACCTGCTTGAAAAATTCAAATGTTCCCCAAAACAACTACGCATCTACTGTATGAAATGAGAAAAACTAGCTTAGGTCAAATGATGAATAAATAAATCTGCTTCGAGAACAAAAAAAGCTTGCATAAATAAGAAATTGGCTTAACGAAGTAATTTTTAGGCTTTGTTACGTTCTCTTTTTTTAGTTTTCTTAGGGAAAAAAACCCTTGGAATAAGTCAGACTGGATTTCGACAGCATCATTAAGCTTTCGAAAAGGAAAAACAGCTGAATTCACCACTAAACAATTAATTTAAGCAAAAACTGAACACTTTTTTGGTTACAAAGACAGGAAACAGTTTTCAGAAAAACTAAGAGATTTCAGCAGGAATTTCTCAAGTTGCAAATCCTGCTAATATGAATTTTTCAAGATGAAACTTACAATTTTGTTCTTTACTAACGCACTAGCCTCGACACCGAAAGGTATAGAGGTTACAGACAATACATACAACAAGTCTAATTTGTTTCTTGTTCTGCTTTTGCCCGAGAAGAAACTAAACATCACATAATTTAATTTTCTTATGTACTCTCAAAAGATATTGTACGTATCCGTGCGAATTTCGGAAAAACAATTGGAAATCTTTAACTGAATATTTAAAAAAAATACAGGCAGAAGATGAATTGATTTCCTTTCTGGAGGCCTCGAAAAAAACTTAAAAACTTTGAAACGTTTTGAAAAATTTGAAACTGTCTGTGGGTTTGAAACTATTTTATTAAATTTCCAGTGAAGTTCGTTTGTTTCAATTCATTTTCAATTGTTATTCTGTGGAACTTGGAACTACTTTTCCTGTTTTTGGAAATAAATACGACGAGTTGGTGCAATTTTCAAAACTTGCTTAGGAAAAAATGTGAGGTGACATGCTTCATATCCTTCTGATTTACAATTTTGACAAAGAATCGCTTGATTAGACAGAAAAAAAAACAAGTGAAAACCTAGAAGGAAAAAGTGTATTTCTAACGATTTCAAACGGGACCAAGAAATCATTTTAAAAATGTTAATTTTTACGAAGTATTTTTCAGGCTGAAACATTATTATTAGTGTATTAGTGTAGTGTAATAACGTTTTATGTGAGAAATTTCTTTTGTTTGTTTTTCTAAAGAAAAAATGAAAGACGGGAACTGATTTAAGGCTAGATTCTACAGATACTTTTCATCCTTTTTGTGACGAAATAAGTCCTGAAATATTTTACAAAGAATACAATCTAACTCTATAGAAGAAAATTGAAAATCAGGCAAATTAAATGTTAGTTTTTAAAATTCTCGATACAGGAAAAGATCAGTAATTTTGTAAGTGTGAAAGATATTATATGTACATATATGTATACGAGTATATGTATTCCGGGTTTATAGAGCTAGTAGCCGCCTTCCCATTTCCCTCTTCTATTTCTCCCTATCTAGTGCATCCTCTTCTTCTAGTTCTCGAACTCTCATAGCATTCCTCATGCGTTCATTCTATGACTTTCGTGTCATCGTCATGGAAGATATTCTATAAGAATACATACATACATTTTAAGCCAAGACTTTCTGAACTTTCCAAATTTACAATTCAAGAAATTGAATTTCCCCTGAAAAGTCAATTTCTGCGAAGGGAAGTTCCTACTTTAAGGTGTCAATCAAGTTTTGGAAATGTTTACTTAGGTCAAACAAAATCCAAAAATAATTTGGTATTTGTTTCGGTTATCCTTAAAGCGTCGTTTAACAGAATTATGGCCGATCTCACCGACAATACTTATCACTAAAGCTTAGCCAAGTAGTTCTTAAAATAAAGTTGTTCTTAAATTTGTGTTTTGTCTCACCAAGCGAGTTAAGTCGCGACTTAGACAAAGTCTAGTTTAATTTCTGCCACTAAAGCGGCAAAAGGCTTTTACATTGGTTAGCAGGTTCGAAATCGATAAACGGAAGTACCGCTTCATACAAATGGGGATATGACAATTTTTTGACTTTTAATTGACAGAACGCAGTGACTTATAAGTTATAGGTTAAGTACCGTTTTAGGTCACCGAAATTGGTAACTTATGTTTAAGACGTTTTTAGAGACATAAGTAAGACTTGCAGAAATAATAAATCGTTGTCCAAGTCCATTTTTTGAAGTTCCACTACTTTATACTGACAGAACGCGGCAACTTATAGATTAAGTAGCGTTTTAAGTCACCGAAATTGATAACTTATATTTAGGACGTTTTTAGAGACATAAGTAAGACTTAAATTGACGGTGAGACCGCATAAGTATGTCTTAACAACTTAAGTCTTTCTTAAATTTTAAGAACGCTCGGTGAGATCGGCCATTAATATTACCAAAATTACGTTTTAAGTTGCACCTTATTTTGTTTCATTTTTACAAAGGAAAAATAAGCAGAGCGTAACTAAAGCAAAAAAATTAGTTTTCATCCCTTTGAAGACCAAATTTGTCTTAAAAAGTAAGTAGTTTTTTGGCAGGATTTCAAAAGAATAGTCAACCTAATTTTAAACAAAAACAATTGAAAATCACTGAAAGAAATTTAATGTATTTTTCAAAAAAATTAAAACCAGGAAATTCTTAAAACAAGAAAGAAAAATAATTTCCAAAATATGGAAAATATGCTTTCAGAAAATACATGTACTTCAGGCCTTTTTACAAGGTATGACAATCTGCAAGTACAGTTGTGGACAGAAAAAAATAGGACAACTCGAAAAATCAAGTAAACTTTATTCTATAAAATTTAGTTACTTGATTTTGGCTTTATAATTATGATATTTGTCACATTGACTTGCAGTCAAATTACAACACAGGGGCCATTTTAAACTAGAAAAAAAACACTGTCCTATTTTTTTCTGTCCACAACTGTACATAGAGCTACACGCAAAATTAAACACAGTGCAATTATTGTTCTATATAGTTTCAAAAAATCAATAAACCAAATAGCCTTCAAAACGAAAATTGCTTTTCTTCATACTGAAAATTTTGTGTTTTTTTCTTGAACATCGAAATAATTAATGAATGGTCCAAATTTTCTTTCTTTTCAAAACAAAATTGGGAAAATGCCTAACTAAATCTCGGCTGGATTTTTAAAAACCTGTGAGTTTAGAAGACACTACGCAGAGAGAATGAGCGAAATCTGTGAATTTCTTCAAACTGAAAATTTCAACAACTGAAGGTCTATAAGCAAAGCTTTCTTAATCACCTTGAAGAAAGGTAGCCATTTTGTTTTTTCTTTTAAATCAAAATCTAGGATTGCCTTCAAGCGGTAGCAAAACAGGGCTTAGTACTGAAAAACCTCTTTCGATGATTAACTCAGACATAAACAATCTTAAATTGGTTGGACTTTATTTAACTTTCCGGAATTAAATTTTGAATTAAACCGCGTTTTCCTTTTTTAGATTAAATTTTGGAAAATCCCTTTCTAAGATGACCGCTTCCTAATTTTTAAAATTAAACATGAAAAATCAACTTTGATTTATTTTTACACGAAAATATTCAGGATAAAGATATTTTTTCATTTGCATATTAAATTTCCCGAATAAGGACAAAAGGGGGGGACAAGGACGCAATCCTGAACAGGATCCAATTTACTTGGTCTTTCGACATTTTAGGGCATTGGACAAAGGGTTCTAATTATTCCTCTAATATAAATTTCAGGGTAGGCATTGTTTTCTGAATCCTTATTAATCTCCCTATTAGTCTGCGAAATGTTTGGCAATTTTCGAGTTTTGAGGTTGCAAAAGGCCCTTTGATTATTTTTTAGAAAATCGGTGTTATCCATAAATTAAATACTAAATTAACGAGCTTTTGGTTTGGCATTGAATTTGAATTAAATTCCTTCCAAAAGCTTTTATAAAAATTTAGTTTTCATGGGAATAGTTTTAACCAGGTAAAAATTGAGACTCGATCCTTAACAAGAAATCCTGGAGAAGTAGTAAATTAATTTTACAGAAGTTTTAAATTACTTCAATCCTTCATTTCCTTCCTGCTGTCTGCAATCATTTTCTAGGAAAAAATGTCGTTAAGATCGTCTCTTCCAGATCTGAAGAGCACTCGTTTATTTTATACAAAAAATAAATTGTTTTCAGGATACAGCGCCTCTTAAATCCGAAATATAAAAGTTGAAAATACATCAGGGTAGGTTTCCATTTTTATTTAGGATTTATAACGTCTTCATTTCATTCAAGCCTGAAATATGAAATAAAATACCTGAAAACTAAATATTTTTTGTTTCTTTCGCAACTAAAGCTCTTCAGATCTAACTAGAAAAGTTTTATAATCAGCGTAATTAAAGCAACAGAAAGAAACGGTTGTCAAACGCAATCACTGAAGTTTTTCCCCTTTCATCATTACGATGAAAAATCGTCCATAAAAGGAAACAATTTGAAGTAAAACGCGGGCAACGGAGGTCTGATAGAAAAATTCTGAATAAAACAAGTCGCTTTTTGGACGAACAAAATATCAAGAGAATTCAACATGAAAGAATAGAAACAGAACGAACTGGACTGAGAATAAATGAGAACTAAGCGAAAGTGGTTGTGCTTGGATGCGATCGAATGGGGGGAACTTTTAGTAAAAGAACTCAAGTAATCAACCTAAATGTTACACAGGGTGACAGAAATCATTTCCAACTTTTTTTTTGAAAATAAGTGCTGAAATTAAGATTGATGACCGTGCTGATGACGCAGTTTATTAATATTCGTTTCCGAAATAACATTTCCAAAGTTTGAAAGTCTTTAAAGTCATTCTGCTTGATTGTTTTAGAAGAAATCACTTTCAGAATGTGAAAGATTTTTATTTATAGATGTCCTTACTACTACTAAAAAATTCGATGAAGTTAGGTACAGTTTGACTAAGAGAAGAATGCATTTGCGTGATTCAAACAACGACAGACGTCTTTTGCCTTGATGAGAATCGCACTCTCAAACCTTTTAAATAACTCAAAATTTTAATTAAGCCGAAACTATGTCTGAAAGCCTATTCAAATTTGAGTAAAATTCTACATCGCTTGAATTAATTTCAGCCCTGATAATCTTTCAAAATTAGTCCCTGTGCTCGTTTTCTCATGTTCAAACTAAAGTTAGAAATTAATAAATGTGGAAGTTAACGTAACACCTTGTAAGGGGAAGGTTAAGGTAACACAAGTCGCAAAGGTTTATTGCAAAGGTGATAAAGTACAAGATTCTAAGAAGATAAATGGGAACTTTTAGTAAATAGCGCTATCATAGTTTATCATGCATGAGATGTTGGATGAATATACTGAGGAAAATACTACGTTTTAGATGTTTGAAGAGCTTCAAAAACTTTGGTAAAGACGAGCGTTTGTTCGTAAATAGATACCTTTTTGACTAGGAATAAGTTGTTTTATAAAGAAATAATAATAAAATAAAAAACAAATATGTACAGATTTAACAAAATCCGACATTAAAACTAAAACTCAAGCAAGGTATTTTGAGGTTTCATCATTAAAATAGCTCCCTAAAACATCCTAAAAATGTAATTAAAAATTAAAGGAAACTAAAATTCCTCCGATTTTTACAGAAATACGTGAAATATTTCAACAATAATTGCTGTTAAAATTCCACTTGGATATTAGTAAGCTTCTTACGAGGTGCATTCCGAAAACTTTGTTACGAAATAAACAAAAATAGCTTGATCATCAATTGTTACTTCAGTTCGATTGTCCGTTGTTAATCATTTTCTTTGGATTTTAGATCCTTGATACGTACATCCTTTTGTTTTCTCGTTTATTTGGTCATTTATTCATTTGCTTATTTGTTTATTTCTTATTAGCACACAATTTGCAGTCCACGGTTTGACATAAATTTACGAATGCAAATTTTCTGGAATTGATTTATTTTCTTCAGTTTTACAGTTTTGTATACTGTTAAAATTCCTTTGGATGTTAGTAGGCTAAATACGAAGTGCGTTGTAATTTCAAAGGCTAGCCTAACCTAATGTTTTCTGTTTTTTGAATTTTTAGATGGACTTTATCCGTAAATTTTTAACCTTCAGCTTTAGCCACCACTTTTTTTAATTGCAAAACCTGAAGGCTTAATCGATTATTTCTAAAGCCACAAGGACAAGGGTTTAATTTGAAGGTTTTGAATGTTCCAATTTTTAATCATGAGCTTCAGGTGTTTTGTCTTTAATTCCTAAAACAAAACTGTTAAGCAATTGCTTCTGAATTTTTAAGGGTTAACTTTGAATGGCTAACCTACCTTAAGCTTTTGAACGCTGGAAAACTTTGATGGACTTTAATACCGTTAATTTTTAACATTGAGCTTCGGGTCTTAATTTTTTTAAATCCAAAAGCAATTAAGTAATTCTTTTCAAAGTTAATAAGGGTTAAATTTGACGGGCTAATCTAGCCTAAGGTTCTGGATGCTGGAAATTTTTGATGGAGTTTAACATCGCTAATTTTTAACACTGAGCTTTGAATCCTAATTTTTAAAATCTAAAAGCAATTAAGTAATATTTTACAAAGTTTATAAGGATTCCATTTGACAGGCTAATCTAATCTGGTTTTGAATGTTCGACATTTTTGATGGACTTTAAGACCGTCGATTTTTAACCTTGAGTTTTAAGTACTACTTTTTTTTTAATTGTGGGACTAATAGGCTTAAGTAATTGTTTCCCAATCCTTAGAGGTTGAATTTGACGGACTAAAACAACCTACATAAAGTGTTGAATGCTTAGAATATTGGTTGGACTTTAACCGTCAATTTTTAACCGTATCTTTTAAGTATTATTATTTTTTTATTTCAAAAGACTAAAGACTTAAACAATTGTTACCAAATCCATAAATGTTAAATTGCAAGGGCTAACCTAACCTGGCTTTGAAAGCTTGAAATTTCTGATAAACTTAAGACCATCAATGTTTAATTAACCACGAGCTTCAGGTACTAATATTTTTTTTAAATTTCAAATGAGTCAATTGTTTCCGAATCCTTAAGCGTTAAGTTCGAAGGGCTAACCTAACCTAAAGTTTTAAATGTTCGAATTTTTTGATAGTCTTTAACCGTTAATTTTTGACCTTGAGTTTCTGACACTACTTTTTTCTTACTTCCTAAAACAAAAGGGCATAAGCATTTGTTGTCAAAACCTAATAAGAATTAAATTTGAAGGTTTTAATTGTTTAAAATTTTTGATAGACTTTAATACCATCAATTTTTAACCTTGGGCTCCAGGCACTAATTATTTTAATTTCTTAAAACAAAAGCCTTAACTACAATTCGTTTTTAAATCTTTAAGAATTAAATTTGAAGAGTTAACCTAACCTAAGGTTTGCAAAGCTTGAAAGCATTGATAGACTTTAAGACCGTTGTTTTTAACCTTGAGTTTTAAGTATTAATTTTTTTAATTCCAACAACGGCAGGCTTAAGCTATGGTTTCCAAATCTTTAAGGGTTAAATTTTAAGGACTAGGACAACCTAAGCTGTTGAATGCTTGAGTTTTTACTGGACTTTAACCGTCAATCTTTAACCGTAAGTTTTAAGTACTAATTTTTTTTTTAATTCCAAAAACAAAAGTCTTAAGCAATTCTTTTCAAAGTCCGGAAGGGCTCAATTTGAAGAACTAAGACAACCTAAATTGTTGAATACTTGAAATGTTTGTCGGACTTTAACCGTCAATTTTTAACCGTAAGTTTTAAGTACTAATTTTGTCTAAATCCAATAACAAAAGGCAATTCTTTTCCAAGTTCAGTACGGTTAAATTTGAGGACTAGTCTAACCTAATGTTTTTAATGTTTAAACTTTTTGTTGGACTTTAACCGTCAATTTTTAACAGGAAGCTTCAGGCACTCTCTTTAAATTCCAAAAACAAAATCGAAGTCCAAAAGGTTTAAACGTAAAGGTTTGACTTACCCTAAGGTTTTGAATGCTTGATATTTTTTGATGGACTAAACGTTCAATTTTTTGCCCTGAGCTTCAGGTACTATTTTTTTAAATTCAAAACAAAATTATTTCCGAATCCACAAGCGTTCAATTTGAAGGGCTAACCTAACCTAAAGCTTTGAATGCTGGAATATTTTTGACGAGCTTTAACACCGTTATTTTTTAGCCTTGTGCTTCAAGTCCTAATTTTTTAAAATTCAAAAACAAGAGGTTTAAGGAATTTGTTTCAAATGCTTAAGGGTTCACTTCAAAGGGCTAACGTAACCTAAGGCTTTGAGGGCTTGAAATTTTTAATGAGGCTAACTTAACCTAAAATTGAATGCTTGGAATGTTTGAGCAACTCTAAGACCTTCAACTTTAAATTCAATGAATTGTAAAATCGTATGTTTCGAAGTTACAATTTACTGGACTTGGAATAGACTTGGAATTACAGGTTTTATAACTCTTTCGCGATTTTTTAGACCACAGCAAGCCTTGCTCCTTCTTGTTATTGTGGTTAGTTTGGCAGGGAATCATTTGACCCAACAATCTTTGTTTTTGTGTAAAACTGTCTTTTAGTATACATCGCCTGAAGTAATTGTATCGTTATGGTCTAAGACTAAGACAAAGCCAGCGTCACTAATAATTATGCAAAGTTTGTCAAAAACCCTCATTTGTTTCATGACATCCTGGTGTTTTCTCTATAATTTTAAATAACTAAATACCATTTGGTTAACAAAGCGCAATTTACATAACCTATAGCTCAGCTTATGAAGCAGTGACAAGCACTCATGACCAACTATTACCCATAAAAGGTATGAATGGTGTATAATTACAAACATTAAAAATGGGAATTTGCACTCTACTTTAATAACATTGATAATTATGTCTACTTGAAATTCCATTTAGTAAACCATAATTGTTACCAAAAATTCTGGGATAAATCAAAATATAAAGTATAAAACAATAAAATAAAAAATTTAAATATCACCCACCTGAAGCTAAAGCTAAATAAAATCAGTCCCGGAAGCCCGAAACTTATATAGGTACACCCTAAGATAGTTTTGGCTTCGATCCCAACAGAACCATCAGGGAGTTGTTGTAACCCACACGCCAGCTGCCCTCGATGTTTTAATCAAGAATATATCCGATGACTTGGTGCAAAGCCAACGAGGCGTTGCAAGAGTGTCTCTGTATTCGACGTTGTGTCACCTGAGTAGATCGCGAGTGTCCCAGAAGGCCACACAAACACATAAAAGTACCACGAACTGGGACCTCTTGAGAACACGGTCTAACCAGACGGTTTCAGACAAGTACCTTACTTGAAAATGTATACACGGGTATGCTTTATTTAGGTTAGATTTATATCCGAATTCTTTTGACGGCAGGCTTTTGTTTTGATTTTTAAAATTATGTTGAGACACAAGAAAATACTAAAAAAATGTAAATTAGAGGTTTTGTTTCAATCTTTGGGGGAAGTTTCTTATTCGTAAAAATTATTATACAAACAAGGCAATTTTGTACGTTTGGTCCTTCGAGGCGTACTTTTAAGATAAGTGAATATTTCTTGTTATTCATAATTTTTGTTTTGTTTCAGGTGAGTTACTTGAGATACTTGTTTCTGGCCTTTTTAGAAGGCCGCAAGCATTTGGTGAGTGAATTTTGTATACAATTTTACCCCGAATATGTGCGAAGTTGTCCTTGCCGTGAGGATTTTTACAGTTACGCCAACAAGACCTCTAAAATGTTCTTTTTCTGTTCTTTAAATAAATTTTATGAATCTTTCCCGAAGAACTAGAAAATTCTAGCAGCTTTGTTTCACGTTTAAGTAATGAATTTTGTTTTGTAAATCTTCTGAAAACTAAACGCAAACAACAGTTTCCCATTTAGTAAAATTCCAAAATTAATTTATACTGAATACTTGATTAAATTTACATAACCCGCTCGTAAATATAATGTTTAGGAAATTAAAAGCACACGGGAAACGATGCAAATTTAATGCATTTGCTTAATTAAAATGAACTGAAATATGTATTTTGTCATTTTAGTTGCTAAATTTGATTTACAAATAAAAGGTGGGGGTTTAAGGTATCCCACGCTTTTCAAAAAAAAAAAATCAAACTTAACTGTCGTTTGTTTCTTTTACTGCTCTTGTGTGTTTTTTCTTTTTATTTGGGTATGCTGAATCGTTCATTTTAGAGTGATTTTGTATTACATTATGGCGAGAGCTTTTATTTAGTAATAATAGTGAAAGGAATAATCTTAAGATTTTGAGCCAATTTTTGTAAAATATGAGAATGCTCTGCCAACATTAAGTATTTTTGGTGTAATTTTTATATCCCAAAATTTTTTGTCTGCATTCCTTTTTAATTTTAAGTATTGGAAAGTAAGCTAAAACATAAGTTCAAAAAGTAACAAAATTTAAAAAGAATGCCTAGAAGTTGCATGTTTACGTGGGAAATCTTGCATAAAGAAACTTTTTATCTAAGGAAACACAGTGAATGCTTCTTTTATTTCCAAGACTAGGATTATAAACCCATTGATCAAGGAATGCGTATTCCTTTTCTGTTTCGCAGAATTTCTCACGAATAACACGGAAACACGTACTTGTTTTATACGTGATCGTCGAGTTCCCTTTGTGATAAAGTTTCAGATTAATATCGACGTATCAAAACTGTAGAGTTTCCTATTTGCTTCAGGTTGGTTTCAAGGCGCTTGATGCGTCCTTTATTTGGCAATTGTTAAACCTTATGAAAGTTCTATTCAATTAGGTCAGTTGCAAATTATTAGTATTATTAAATATTAGAATAAAAAAAGAGTGAAAGAAATAGGAAATGTAACGGTTTCCCCATTTTAATTTTAGTCCGTTTTTATGACCCTTCCTTCATTTTTGCCTTTGTGTGATATATTTTTAGATTGTCAAAGGATTAATTAATTACTTCATTAGTCAGGAGAGCTTGGTTGTTAAATTAATTTAGAAATTGAAATTCTTGCTTTTCCGTATTCTTCGCTTTTCTATATTTTTCCTTTTGTATTCGTGCTCGTCGCGTGATTTTTTAACAAAAAGTTTTATGAATTCTTATTTACCATTTAATTTTAAGGTAGTATTTAATTAAGCAGCGTTTTTTGAGTGGCTTTAATTACTAAAGTCAGTGAACTTTTGTAAGGTGATTTTAGATAATTCGATTAATCATCAACTGGTAGAAGTACTGAGGTTTGTAAGGATTTGCAAGGAATAGAAATGCAAGGGTTTGCAATTTTCAGAATGAATGTCCTTTTTGTCCCATTAAAAGGGGGTATTAACCTGAACTTTCTAATAGTTCGATCCTTGCAATTGATTTATAACATAAATCACTAATTTCAGTGTACCATAAAAAGATAATTTAGAATGATGTAGCAAAGCAGTATGAACAGAAAATACTATCAATTAAAATATTACTGTTTCAAATCAGAATTTAGAGCCTTAATTTCAATATTTCAGGAAGTTTCAAATGTAAATGAAATTCAGGCTTTTTCTTCGTGCCCATTTTGCAGTTTTAGCAAGTTGCAACTATGCTTATTTCTAAGTAGAATCCTTATATAGAATAAATAGGCTTTCTTTGATTGAAATTCGAATACAATCTTTAAAAAGCCACATCTTTCACACCTTGATTAACAAAGATTTTCTTAAATATTCCTATACTGAATTATTTTCTTAAGTAACAAGTGCCACAAAAATTTTTTCCGATGGTTTATGAGCTCCGATTTATTCAGCCAAAAAAGTACATTTGAAATTGAAAAACCTAGCGAAAAAAGCAAATTCCCTGTTATTTTACAAAAAACTTCGGAAGTTTATTGTTCTTTCATTGAAACTCTTTAAACCTTTAAAGAGTAAGTAATTAATATTGATGTTAATTTAAAAATATCCAAAAGTTCGACCGAAGTTACAACACCAAAGTTTTCTGGTGATCAAATATGCAAATGAACGTTTTAATATAACTTTAGAAGGTTCTTTGTATCTAAACTAATACAAAAATATTTAAATATTGAATGAAAAATTTAGAATTTAAAGTTTAAAGGTCTGGATAGTTTCGGGCCATTTAGATTTGGACTTATTTAGAAGCTTTAATGTTTAAGCTTCTCTTTGTTTAGGAAAATCTTCATAAAATTTTTACCCCTGTTCTGTTTGTTCCAAAACTAAGCTTACGACAGCTTTACTTAATTTTATTATAATTTCGAAATGAACGTAAATAAACAAGGATAATTAATAAAACTGTTATTAGATTTTATAAACGTGTTTGTGGTAAAAATCAAGGATTTTTTAATAAATTTAACCGTTCAAAAATTAGTTAAGTCGAGACTTCCAGGAATCTGTAACTTTTATTTTAAATCACTTTTCTTCTTTTTCTTTTTCATGATGTTCTTCCTGTTCTATGAATCCTTTTTCTTGTTTCTTTTTCCTCCTGCTTCCTTAAACTGTTCGGCTATTTTTCCGTATTTTTCCTGATTCTAATTCTTCTTTTGATTTTTGTGCTCTACCTCCGCCCCCGCTTCGTCCACCTTCCCCGTCATCTTCGCCTTTTAGCCATTATGTTCTCTGGAGAGCAACTTTGTTGCTGTGAAATCGTCGACGGAAATATTCTCCCGGTATTTATAAGAAAAAAATGGTATTCGCAGGCATTTAAAATAAAAAAAAGCTCAAAGAGGGATTAAGAGAAACCTTTTTGATAACTATTTTGCGTCTCAAAATTGGCCACGAAAACGTTCCCTAAGCATTAGTTAGAATATACCTAACAAAAGGAATTTGAAGGTAACTATTTAACATAAGGTTCTGTTCAAAATGATGCTTTTATTATGAAACAATGAACCCAGCATAAGTTTAAACAAGGCCAAATTTAGCGAAGCAAAAGTTTTTAAAATCCTTATTTCTCTAAAATCACCAAAATTTTTAATAATAAATGATCTATGAACATATTTGGAACAAAATGAGGCCCTGTCCACAGTGTCCACAGCTCTGGTACTTTAGTATTAACTAAACAACTTCGACAAACTTTTTTAACGCAAAATTTAGAAGACTTGTTTTATAACTAATTCGAAAATTTGGTGTTGTAGTATCTGATAAAAGAGAGTTATTAGAAAATAATACCTTCTTTACATAGCTGATTTTCACCTTTGGTTTTCAAAAGCCTAAAATACAACATTTATTTTGCCAAATTAAGTTAAGTGTTTGTTTATAGCAACCCTTTTTCTCCAAAATCGCTGTAGAAAATGTTTCTGCTCCAAAATATCCAACATTGGAAGATCATGTTCACACAGCTGATACTGTTTTCTATCATAAAACCAATATTCTTTCCCCAAAAATTACCACAAATTGCCAAGAATAAAATTCTATTTTGCATAGGCAGTCCTAGATTGTGTAGGGATTCAGACGAATTTTAAGCTACATAAAGCTTTGTTCACAGCTATTTAGTCGTAATTAAATAATTGTAAAGCACTTTATTACATTTAGGTAAATTTATGAGAAACCTGTTCAGGATTTTTCTTCATCAAAAGCAGCAAGTAAGAAAATAAAATAAAGTTGAATTGCAGTTTCTGACAAAAGACAATTTATAGAAAATAATACCTTGTTCACCTTTAATTTTAAAGTTTCCGATATACAGCTTTTATTGAAAATATTTGAAGTGAAGTAAGGCCATTTTCGCAAAGCTGATGCACTTTTTCAACTTGAAACGTTGAAAAACCAATATTTTTTTCCCTAAAAATTACCAAGAACATAATCCCATTCTGCATACATATTCCTATATTTTGCAGAGGTTCAGCAGGATTTTAAACAAAATGAAGCTTTGTTCACAGCTCTTTAGTCTTAATTATATTATTCTGCAACACATTATTATATTAGAGTAAAACTATGGGAAAAAATTGTTTAGAATTTTACTTTCTGAAAAGCAGCACGAAAAGAAAGAGAAAAGAAATTGTGTGTTGTGACAGGAGACAATTGATAGAAAATAATACCTTGTTCACACTGTTGATTTTAACCTTCAATTTTCAAGAATACAAAATACAGCATATATGTATTTTGTAAAATTAAGTAAAGTGTTTGCTAATAACAATCCTGTTTTTATAAAGTCGCTACAGAAAAATTACTCTAAATTTTGTAACATTTTAAGATATCTGAAATAAAACAAGGCCATGTTTTCACGCCGCTGGATTTTCAATATAATTAAAACTCTAGAACCCGAATGTCTTTCCCCAAGAATTACTACAAATTACCAAGAATAAAATCCTGTTTTGCATAGATAATCCTAGATTTCGCGGAGGCTCAGAAGAATTTTAAAGAAAATAAAGCTATGTTCACAGCTCTTTAGTCTTAATTACATAATTCTGAAACACTTCATTACATTAAGATAAAATTATGAGAAAGAATTATTTATAACTTTACTTCGTCAACTACACCAAGTTTGGCTGTAATTTCTGACGAAAGACAATTATTGATAGAAATTAATGGTCTGTTAACACAATTTATCTTTTCTTTTGCGTCTGGAATCCAAAATACAATGTATATTTAACTTATAAAAATCCTGTTTCTCGACCATATCTAAAATTTGTCTGAATTAAACTTTCTAACATTCGAAGATGTGTAAAATAAAATAAAGTAAGGTTCACACCGCTTATACATTTCTTCATAGAAGTTTTGTCTTAATGACATAATTCTAAAACAGTTCTTTACATCAACGTGCAATTATGAGAAACAATAGTTTATAATCTTACTTTCTCAACAGTAAGAAAAGATTTGTTTTAATGTTGGATTGTTTCTAACAAAATACAATTAATAGAAAAAAACAATACCTTGTTCAGATCGTTGATTTTCACCTACAATTTTCAATAATCCAAAGAATTTTATCGAATTAAGTGAAAGAATTGTATACAACAATTCTGTTTCCCTAAAATCGCTACAGAATATTTTTTGTTCTAAAATTTCCAACATTTTAAGATATTTGAAATAAAACAAGGCGATATTCACGCAACTGATACCGATTTTTCATCACAAAACGTTAGAAATGCAATATTCATTCCCCAAAAATTACCCCAAATTATCAAGAATGAAATTTTATTTTGCACCGATATTCCTAGATTTCGAGGTTCAGAAAAATGTTAAACATACTAAAGCTTTGTACACAGCTCTTTAGTCTTAATTACATAGTTCTGAAACGTTTTATTATATTACAGGAACATTATGCTAAACAGTTGTTTAAAATTTTATATTCCCTTATTTCAAACATTTAAAATACAGCATTTATTTTACCAAATTATTTGCTTATAACAATCCAAGTCTGGCTAAAATTTGTCTGCACTAAAGTTTCCAACATTCGAAGATATCAGGAGTAATATACAGTTTCCAACCATCTTCGCCTCTTATCCTTTATGTTTTTCTTTTCATTCTCCACCTTGACCTTCTTTTCTAGCATATATATTGTCTTTTTTTTTTTTTTTTTGATTAATATCCATACAGGTTTTAGTGCAATTGTTAAATGAAATAATAAATAATTATTACTTCATGAACTTACTCCTCTTGCCTGGATCGCATTCTTCCTGCTCACTGTGATTTTTCCTCTCCTTCTCCAGTCTCTTTTTCTTCTATCTCTCTTCTCCTGTTTTACCTTCTTCAGTCTCTTTCACCAAACCCTATTTCAGTTGCTTGTTAATAACTCGTAAAACGAATGGTTATTTATTTATGTTTAGTCCTTCGTTAGACTGATAAAGATGCAACAGAAACAGATTCTTTGGAAATTTGAACGGATTCAAAATTTAAAACTTAAATCTCAATCTAAAACTTAGTTCTGTAGAAGTTCTTATTGTTTCTGACATTTTCTAAGAAAATTTCTCAAATCTAAAATTCACGAGGGTTTTCCATGCGAGTGAAACTTTTATCTGCAAATTTTGGAAGAAAGGCCAGCCTCCTTAAGATATATTGAAAATGAAAAAAATAGAAATTTTTTATTCATAGAAGAATATTAAATCTTTTAAGTGCGATTTTTATTTAGTATTTGGATTTTATTTGTAATTTTATCGATGCCAAATTTTGGCTATAATCGCTTTCCCTCTTATTTTACATCAGCCTTTTTAATATATTTTTAAAATAACAGGATGCAGATTTTTTATTTCTAGAATGAAGTTTAACCTTTCAAAACATTTTTAAGCCTGTAATTTTTGTTTAATATTTGGATTTTATCTGTAATTTTATCGATAGTCAGAAAACGTTTTTAAAGCTCATGAACGAATCTTTTAACTGCAAATGTTGGAAGAACGACCATAATCACCTTGCCTTTTAATTTACATTAGCCTTTTTTGAAAATAAAAAAATTCAGATTTCTTAATGCACAAGAGAGCGTTTTAACGGTCTTTTTTTGCACATATATTTGACTTTATCTGTAATTTTATCGAAGACCAGAAAATGTTTTAAATTGGACGCTCTTTAAAAATAAAGCTTTTCGAGGGAAATTTAAAATTCACGACAATCTTTAAGGCTTTCTCTTTGCACAAAATCAGCTTTCTTAAAATATTTTGAACATTAAAAAAATGCCGATTTTTTATTCATAGAAGAATGTTAAATCTTTTAATAATCTTGAAAGGTGATGATCTATTTAATTTTTGGACTTTTAATATTCCAAGCTCAAAGTAAAGGAAAATTTCTCAAATTTAAGATTCCCCATAATCTTTTAAGCTGTTCTCTTTGCATGAAACCTTTGTCTACAAATTTTGAAAGAAAGAACATAAACACCTTGTCTTTTAATTTGCATCAGCCGTAAGATATTCTGAAAATCAGAATTACAAAACCCTTCATTTATAGATGAATGCTAAATAATTTATCATTTTTTAAAACTTATAATTGTTATTATAATGTTTGTATTTCATCTGTTATTTTATCAACAGTCACACAACTTACAATTGCAAGTTCTTAAAAAATAAGGTTTATCTGGGAAAATTTCTCAAATTTAAGATTCGCAAAGATTTTTCCTTGAATGAAACTTTTATCTTTTGCAAATTTTAGAAGAAAGACCTTGCTTTTTAATTTACATCCACCTTCTTAATATTTTCAAAATAAAAAATACAGATTTTTCACTTTTAAGAAGACGTTAAGTAAACCCTTTAACAATATTTGAAGCCTTTGAATTTTATTTTATACTTGGATTTGTAACTTTATTTATCGATTTTTCAAAATTAAGCCCCTTAAAAAATAAGGTTTGCTTGAAAAATTCAAAAATTAATTCAAACTTACATTTTATTCGCATTCGCAGCCAGCAACCAGAGTAAACGAAATTACCTAGGTACTTTTTCAGGTTTTCTATTTGCCCATTCAAGCTTTCCAACATAAATAACCCAAAGGAACTTGGCATGAAGGTTTTTCGGTTACCAAAAAAAAGCATGATAACCAATGAAATCAGTATTTAAATATTCAGTGTGCATAATTTTTAATGAATTTTATTTATCAAGTCTTTGTAAAAGCATTTCTGAATTTAGAATTTCGGTGGGCTTTGTATTCAGTAATTTTTTTGAAAGCTCTAAAAAAAATTTAGAAAAGAAGATGACCGTTTTGTGAAAGTGTTTTCTCTTATTCATAATAGTTGAAAACCCTTCACTAAAACTGAAACTAATCCTAAATATCGGTTTTATGTTTGATGTGGATATTTTCTAAAAGGTTGCCTTTCAGTGGTTATCCGTCAGCCATTCCATTAAACAAAGGGTTAGTTACATTTCCTGTTTCATACCGAATCAATAGCATTGCAGCAAGAAACGTTTAATTTTTATTAATCAAGCAAGCTCATCAAATTAAATATAACAGAAACTTGTTAAATAAATAACCATTTCAGATCCCAAAAACTCAAAAAATCTTTTTAGAGAATTATTTACATAAATTTCCGAAAGTAAAAGGCTTCGATTTTGTATTTATTTTAAGTATTTTATAGCAAATTCAATTCCTGAAACTTATTTGAGGTTATGTTGCACTACAATAACAAACACAAGATTAACCAGCGTTATACCCCTGAAATCAAATAATTTCCAGCAAATATTACAAAAATACATCATTCGGAAGCAAACACAGAAAGCGCAATTAATAAGAAAAACCCCAGAACCAAGGAAATAAATGTTCCACTTAGATATCGGAGTGGTTTAATTTATCCCCGAAGTATCCTGTAGGCTTCTAATTTTTTAACATAATTACAACCAGCAAGAAACCTTTTAAATGTAGGACGATTAACCCTCTAAAACCATTAACATTAGCTGATATAAAAAAAAGTTACATTGAAAACTATCAAACAGCTTCCGGAGCCGTAGCTTTCCAGATGGTGCATGCGCTACAATTCCGGATACTTCAGAATGGTGCACATCTGTGGAAGCTTTACAGACTCCAGTGAGTATCGCGCTTCGTCGCGTGGTTCGCAGCATATGGAGTTTCGAGTAAATATAATATTCACGGTGGCTATCGATTCTGTTTTATAATTATTATGTACTGAGATTTATGGAAAAAGCACAAGGGAATTATTAGACTTGTCCCCGGTGGTTACAGAAACATAAATTATAATCAATGTTTGTGGATTGTTCGATTTAATTATGTGTGTTTGTGTCTGAAATTAATTAATCATTATTTAGCTCTGGGCTTCTCTTGATTATTATGGTATGATTAATGTCGAAATTGCATGCTGTTTTTTACTTTATTGTTAGTTAGTCTTAATTGTTGAATATTTTTTTAAATTTATGTAAGCTTTAAAAAGGCTTATGGGGAGCTCCTGAAAGGTTTACCCAAATTAATCATTAAAACTATGAAGGCGAAATCAGTCAATTGTTATTTTTATCGTGGTTTATTTTTAAAATCAATTGGCTAATTCTAATGGATTTATTTACCTCTCGTGAAAGAGCTTACTGATCCTTCCTGGAAATTTTCCTTAATATTATTTGAGGCCATAATGACAAACAAACCTTTAGTGTTAATTACATGATTTTAAAAAATCATAAAGGACCTCTCGAACCCACTTAAGGTCGTAAAAACAAGTACTAAATTAACAACTGAAGAACTATTTCCTTAAAAAAATTTAGGTCAGAAATACATTTTAGTGCATCGCAAATCTATCCTGAAAATCTTGTTAGAGGCGGTCCATTTTAATAAATCTCGAGGCATGAAAATCCAAAAAACTCAACTCGTAAACCTAACCAATTTACGAGTGCAATAAAACGTTGAACATAAAATCCAGCTGATTTTCACAAACGTACAATCTGAGGAAATCCTTGCTTATCAGGAACTTACATACCTTCCTGAAAAAGCCCTCTACTTTTCCATGTATTCTAAAATTGTTATCATTAAACTTGAAATTGAAATGTTTTGTTGCAAGTAAAAGGTCGATAAGTAACATTGTCAGTTAATTTAAGACGAGATTAGTGAATTTTCAGGACCTGAAAGAGAGAAAAATTAGGTCATTAGAAACGTTAAGCTTACCCGCATGTGTGACTCTTCCTCCTAATCTGTAAAATGAATAGAATTACGAATCCTGAAGTTTTCACAATTTTTTTAACTGCAATACTTGCAGAAAGGTCGAAGACTTCTGAAACGTTGAAAACATGACAATTCCTAAAATATAGTCAAGCAAGATAGTTAAAGGAGTTCGTAGAAATTCGTGTCAAACGTTTCTGAAGTACTGAAAACTTTATCTTGAAAAATTCCTGAAATTTGTAGTCACATCAAATAATTAAAGAAAACCGCGTTGAAATTTGCTGAAACGTAGAAAACCCTTAAGACCGTCTAAAAATTAAGGTGAGAATAAATAGTTACAGTGAAGTTGCTTTAAACCGCCCAAAACTCCATCTTAAAAATTTTTGAAATTTATGATGAACACAAATAGTTCAGTTAAAGGAAATTTAGAGGGAAACCAAATAATTCAAAGAAAGCCGTTTCGAACATTCCTAAAACGGTGAAAACTCCATCATAAAAATTTCTGAAATTTAGGGTGAAGTCAAATAGTTAAAAGAAAGTTCCTTCGAACATTTTCAAAACGCTCAAAACTCTATCTTAAAACTATCTGAAATTTAGAATCAAACCAAATAATTGAAAGAATGCGTTTCCAACGTTTCTGAAACGCTGAAAGCCTTTTATAAAACTTCCTGAACCAAATAGAAAAACTAAAGTCTCTTCGAATGTTTCTGAAACGCTGAAACCCATCATAAAATATTTTTGGAATTTGGGCCGAAATCAAATGGTTAAAGTAAAGAAACTACGAACTTTTCCAAAAGGCGCAAACACCATCTAAAAATGTCTGAAATTTAGAGTCAAACCAAATAAGTGAAGGGATCCGTTTCGAACGTTTCTGAAACGCTGAAGACCTTCTTAAAATTGCTGAAATTTAGGGCTAAACCAAATAATTAAACTGAAGTATCTTCAAACGTTTCTGAAACGCTGAAAACTGTATCTTAAAATGTCAAACTATATAATTAAAGGAAATTCACTTAGAAGGTATACTGAAAACGTCTTCTATATATGTATGTTGCTGAAATGCTGAAAAAATTAATCTTGTGTAAGTAAAATCAATCTTTTCACAAAGATAGAAAATCTTATAGTTAAATAAACTTGAAAGTGGTATAAAACAAATATTTGAACGAAAATTGTATTTAACGGTGTTGAAATTCTAAAATTCTTTCTTTTAACATCATTCATCAATTCATCATCATTCTTAATCTGAAGCCTTATAAAAATCCTGAAAGAGAGATGCTAAATTGCTTTACCAATAAAGAACTAGCAATGCAATTATTTTACAGGAAAGATAAATTGCTGAAAGGAATACTGATATGTCCCTTTAACTGAAATTTTGCAAATAAGTAATTACCGAATTTAAAATTCCTGGAAGCTTACATAATCTTATGTAGATAAAAGTAATATCTTCTTGTAGGGGCTGAATACTGAAATGTTCAAATTAGGAATGTCCTGAAATAATAAAATGATTACAAAAAAGCAAAACAGCTGAAACATGGAAAATCAAATCAAAACAGATAAATTGTTTTAGTTACATTACAACGCTAATAACAAGGCCAGGTGTTTACTTGAAAATAGGGAAGACTTAAATAGCTGAAATTTTTAGAATTTCTGTTACGTCAAACATCTCAATCGACGTTGAAAACCTAACATTCTAAGGCTAATATCTTTTCAAAAAGACGAACTAAAATGCTGAAAATTCCCTTCCTTCCAATTTTAAAAATTCACAATATTTCATTGTACATGTTAAACATTAAAAACATAATTGCATGAAATTGTGTTCAAAACCTGCAATCCTTGAATAAATTAGCGATTTCGAATAAACCTTTCAGGACTTCATTCATTACCCAAACAATGGTTGAATATTTAACTGACTAATTTCCAGATTTTAATATTTCGCATGCGTTTTAAATTACTAATATTGAGATGATTAAAAATAACAGTATATATTTAGTTTATCCTGACATTCTTTGATATTTTTCAGGGTTGAAAATTAACTATTTCAGCACCATCGGGGAATTTTTTCTTTAAATATCTAGTTTGACACAATTTTTCAGGAATTTCAAAATTTGTAACTTAAGAACTATGTTTAACATTTTTAGATTAAGAGCAAAGGAATTTCAGTTACTAGCATGAGTTGTAACAATTGTTTTTATAATGTTCAGCATACAAGTTTCAGGGCTTCAAAAGTTGTGCAATACTTAAACGCACAATTTAGATTTTTAACACAATTTTCAGGTTTTTACTGTTCTTCAAGCTATAAACTAATTTGTTAGACCTTTTAATTTTTAAAAGAAAAACCCGTAAATGTTAAAATATTGTCAATTGGTTGGTCAATGTTTTGACCTTCGGGATTTCAAAGTTAATTCTAAGGAAAATTTCCAAATCTTCGGAATCTAACTACTCATTATCTTTCATCCTTTTTGTTACTAAAAAAATTTTACAATCATTTTTTAGAATTACATCAATTCTTAGATTGTAATCTGAATTAATATAAATTAAAATTATTCAAGCTTCAAAGAGTAAATATAAAGGAAATTCCAATTTTCAGTACAACCAAGAAACCGTTTATTTTATTGAAATCGGCAGAATATTTGGATTTTTCAGATATTCATCCGACGAACAAAATTACTTCAAATAAGCTAAAAGGACTTGCTGATTAATTTATACTTGTATTTGCGAGTTTCAGCACTTACAATTCTTAATATATCTTTTTATAGAAATCACAAAAAAGTTACAACTTTCAAAAAACTAATTCGTAAAGTTAAAAACGCTTCAGGTAAGCTGAAAGGACTATCTAGTTATTTTTAAAATGTTTCAGTGATTTTCAGTATTTTTTTTTTATTGTTTTAAAATCCATAGGAACGTTTCGGATTTAATCGTAGAATAAAAACCTGCAAGTAAGAAATAAAAACTCAACACCGATTTAAAAACTTCAGATTAAAATTTTCAGGTGGTTAGTCCGAAATCCAAAAATATAAACAGGTTCAGTTAAGCTGAGACGGCTTATTTATTAATTTACAATTTTTTGTGCTACTTTTAAGCACTTTGAGCTTTTTACATCGTGTTTTATTGAAATCAGTAAGAAGTTTCAACTTTAAAAAAATTCATTAGTCGAATAAGAAGTGCATCAGATAAGCTGAAAGAATGTTCTGGTTAAGTTCACCAAATTTCTTCTGTAATTTCAGTTAAGAGTTAGTAGCACCTTATTTTACAGAAATTAATAGAAAAAAAGGTTCATTGTGAAATCAAATAGTTTCAATAAAGTCACTTCGAACATTTCTAAAATGCTAAAAACTCCATTTTAAGATGTTTTGAAATTTACTGTAAAACCAGACAGTAGTGTCACTTCGAACGTTTTTTAAATGCTATCTATCTAAAAATTTACAAAGTTAAAAAATAAAACCAAAGAGTTGAAAAATAATACCTTTTAGTTTTGCTGAAATACTGAAAAATTTTCTTAAATTTAAAGTAAAATCAAATAATTGAATAAACTTGTGAAGAAGATCACTAACATTCCTGAAATATAAAATTAATTTTGTTGTAATAAAAACTATCCATAATTAATAATTGGACCCTGCAAGGTATCCCGATTCTTTCGCCAAGCTGGAAAATTTCAAGAAATAAATGTATGAAACGAATATTTGAAGAGTCTAGTTAACATTTATCTTTCTTAAGATTTTTACTTAGTTACTTAACAAAGAACTGAAAATTGAATTATTTTGAAGCAAATAGGTTAATATTTTTAAAACGAAAATTTAATTTCTTTATACTAATTTAGAAAATAGTTCATGTACAAGTCGCTGAAAATTCTAAGGAAAACTTGAATTGATAGACATTAAAATCCTGAAAAATCTCGGTGATATAAAAAGTGAAAAACTAATCTAATAATTTCAAAATTCATTAAACATCATAAACACAATTGCTTGAAATTGTGCTGAAAACCTGCATTCCATTAATCCTGGAGAAAGTAACGGTTTTCGAATAACAATAAAAAAAATAAAGATCAAAACTGATTAGAAAAATTCAGCGTAAAATTTTCAGGTGAGTAGTCTGAAGTTAAAAATAAAACAGGTTTACCTAAGCTATCGGGATTTCTATATTAATTCAACTACGTAAATTTTCCTGTGATGTTCAGCAGTTAGAATTAGTTGCATTTTATTTTACAGAAATTAGCAGGAAATTTAATTGTTGAATAAAAAATACTTCGGCCCAGCAGCAAGGACTTTCTGCTTAGCTCAAAAAAAAAGTGAAATCAAATAGTACAGTACAGTCGCCCCAAATGTCTCAGAAACGCTTAAGCCCCTATCTTAAGAATCTTTGAAATTTTTGGTTAAACTAAATAATTAAAGGTTTCTGAAATGCCGAAAATGTATGAGATTTAAAATCAATACAAATACTTTCAATATAATAATATTTAATGTTACCGACATGCTGAAAGGGTTTCTGAAATTTAGTGTACGATAAAATAATTGACTAACTTATCTCGAAAGTCACTGAAATTCATATAATTTAAAACCAATTCGGTTTTAATAAAAACGATGTTTAATTAATTATTAAACCCTGAAGCCCTTGCCCTACTAAATATCTTGATTCTTCCACCCTTGAAAATTAAAAAAAATTGACAATAATTAAATTGTATTTAACATGGTTGAAACCCTGAACTTCTTAAAACTTCTTCCTTAACATTTTCAGTTGATTACCTAGAAACTTAAAATTGCATGGCGTATTTATTAATAAAGAACTGAAAATTGAATTATTTTAGAACGAATCTAAAATGCTGCAACGAATTTTACCATTTCCTTTTAGCTGAAATTCAATAAGTAATTAGAGAAATTACAAATTCTTGAAAGCTTTGTTTTAATTATATTAAAATGCTAAAACCATGGCCAAATATTTACCTGCTGAAATTTCTTGATTTTCTGGGACGTCAAATATCTAAAAAAAATATTATAGTCGAAGTTGACAACTTGAGTTTCTTAGGCTGATATCTTAAGAAAAAAATATGTTAAGATTTTTAAAAGAAAAATTGACTTTTTTCGTAGATATTAATCCGAAATAGTTCAGCGTATAGCATTAAAGTCCCTGAAAATTCTAAGGAGAAAAATAATTTGATAAACATTAAACTACTGTAAATTCTCCATAGAGTTCTCCCTAAAATGGAAAGTCAAAAACTAATCAAGCAATTTCAAAAATTCACAACAATTCATTATTTATTTACTTTAAACATTAACTAAAACTTATTTATTGAAAACCTGCATCCTTTTGTCCTGGTTAAAATAGGCGTTTTCAGACTTTATTCTTTACACAAGCACTGGTCAAATATTTAGCTTAACTAATTGGTAGGTTTTAAGATTTTTGCATAACTTTTAAGTTATCAATTTTCTGATAACTGAAAATAACAGAAAATAGGATGAATCTTTAGTTTATCCTTATATTCTTCAGCTTCGAGTATTTCACCATGGGAGAACTTTTACTAGAAATATCTAGTTGACATAGTTTTTCAGATACATATTTAAAGATTCATAACTGAAAAACTATATTTAAGATTTTTTGATTGGGGGAAATATTAGAACCTTTTCAGGAGAAAATAATTTCAGCTTTTAGCCTGAATTGAAACGATTGTTTTTTCTTTATTTAATATACAATTTACGAAGAAATCTTATTTAATTTTCAGCACTTAGAATTATTAGCGTCTTCTCATTTTATGGAAACCAAAGAAAGTTTCAGAGACAATTTTGTAGCATAAAAAATACTTGAGGCAGAAAAAGAGAATATAAAAAGAAATCAATACTCTTTAGGAATCTTCAAAGAAAGATTTTCAGGTGGTTAGTTTGAAGTTCCAGAGTTGAGTGTTTTCGGGACTTGGTTCGACTTTTAGAGATCTGTTTTTTCATTAATTTTCGGCTGAAAAGATCGTTACTAAAACTTTAATTTAATCTTTGAAATACCTACAAATGTATTTTGTTTATTTATTGATTTGTTTATAAGCACCAAAATATAAAATTGAAAATCGGAGAATTTTAAAGCTTACCTAAATCTTCAGCTCTTTGAATCATTTATAGGTTTTATTTCAGGACTGTCGTCCTAAATTTCAAACGTCAAAGCAGATCTTAACATTTTACTAGTATATTCAGTTCTTTTACTCAAGAAAATGTCAATTTTTTTTTAGAAAAGTAAACTAAGATATTGTTTCGTAGCTAATAAATTTTCAATGAAATAGAAACGATCTCTGATAGCGATATTTTTAGTGAAGTCTACGTTCCGAATGAATATAAATAATACACTTTCCTTCAGTATTCTTCTGAAAACCTACGAAACATGGGATTCCTTGCATTTCAGGTCCTTTTGATGTTGAGTAGTTTTAAATCCTTCGGGAATTTTTTACTCGAAATCAGTATACGTGAAAGTTATTACTTTCATCCGTCATCAATTTTTTTTTAATCTTTGCTTTCGGTTTTGCTGATTACAGCATGAAATAATAAATTTAAAAAAAAATAAAAAAGCTGAAACACTTTCCGAAAATGTCAGTAGTTTTAAGTTTGTGATGCAAAACTAAAAATTTTTTTTTCATAATTTTCATAAACAATCGAAATTTTGTACCTTTCAGGCCTAAACCTCCTTGCCTTGCCCCCTTGAAAAGACATGCACGCATTCACATTCTTCCAAAGCCATCGAAATCAATAACTTCTGAATTATTGAAATCCCCGGAGCAGTTTCTGTCTTTGAAGTTTCTAATATTTTTATATTTGTACACAAAACCCTACTAATTTATACATTGCCGTAACTCAAACCCTTCTGTTTTCGCGATTCACCCGAACGTACCCGAATGAACAGCGAATTAATGCAAAATTTAAAAAAACATGAATATTGAAATCTTTTCAGGACAGAGTTCGAAGGTACCTAATTTTAAACAGTCAGCTCGATATTTAATTTTACTTCGAGATTTTCCGTTTAAAAATTAGAAGGATGAGAGGATTATGCGGAAATTAAGATTTTCAGTACGTCTTGAAAGGAACAGCTGTCTTAATTTTTTAATTTAGCGACCCTTTTTCGTAGACTTGTCAGATTTTGATCGGTCGCAGATGAAGTCTAATTTTGTGTTAAGCTAAACTGAAAATCTGCCAGGATTGCTTAATAATCCCTCCTGCAAGTGCTGAAGCGTAAGATGAGAAAATTGATATTTGCTGCTCTTTTGGTGATTTTTTGTGTTTGGTGATACGAATCTCTGAAATTTTCAGCCTTAACTTGCCTTTTAAAATACTATCTGAAACATTTGTGAGTTATTTCAGTTTTAGGAATTTTAGGATGCAAATTCTTTCATTTTAAGATTTTCCAATTTTTATTACTTTCAAACCTTTTCAGCAAGCCTTCCGCCACTTTATAAATCCACAGATTCCAAAGGAGAAGTTTTCAGAACCCCTCAAAGGACAATCGTATTTTTAACCTTTCCTTCCAACGAATATAGGAAACAAAATCGGAGGTTAGCCTAACTTTAAAAATTCTATGCTCTCGGTCGGACTGGGGGAATTTGACCCTCCTAAAAGTTTTTGGGGGCTTTATTCCGCAGTTTATAAACTTTTAACCGAAAATTTATGAAACATGGAGAGGTTATATGAAAATTAAGCTATTTAGAGGGCAGCCGATGGTGGAACTTTTTGGACACTTCTGAAACATCGCTATGCTCGAAGCATACGAATTTTCTTATTTTAGCAAGCCTGTATGGAAAATTCGGGGTGGTTATATGCATATAGTTAGATTCGAGAACGAGCAGAATTTTGAACATTTAAATTGCCAATAAAACAATTATTTTCGTGTTTCATGATTTTTAGCCTCAGCTCGTATATACTTACTCGACTATCTCCTGAATTATTTAAGTATTTACTGAAACTTTCAAAGAAAGTAGATTTGCAGAATCATTAGTTAAATAGTTATCCTGATAATAATTGTGAGTTTTGTACTTAGACAACTGACATTTGTAATTTGCAGGTAGCTCAACATAACGAACGTTGTATTTTGAGCTTATCTTGTTATTTTGCAAGGTAGACTTTTAGCACTTCAGCTATACGGTACTAAATTTACGTTAAATAGTTAGTCAATAATTTTTCAGATATTGCATGTTTTATAACCGAAGATCTTCTTCCAAAATTGTCGAATGCAAGTGAACATTAAAATCTCTTCAGAACACAAGAGTATCAGTTTTACAGCAAGCTTTGAAGCAATTCTTTTGGTAATATTTGTGTAATATAAAAGCGTAATAATAAAGTGCAAAATTTGTACGAATTATTTTTTAAATTCATTCATTTTTTACCTTAAAAATTACCTACCTAAAAATTTTAAATTTTTAACCACGACTGAAACAGCTTTCTTCAGAAGTTTAGTAATAAGGAAATTCTGGAAATTTCAGCGCTTTAAGGAAACCAAAATAATTTATCCAATTTGATCTTATTTTGTAATAATTTTAGGCTAACTGTTTTACTAAATATTTCTCTAAACTGGAAATTAGGTGCAAATTTAAAGGTATCCTTGAGATGGACATTTCAGCATTTCCGAGTTAACAAATAAACGTTGCCTGTAGCTATATGAGACTATAAACATTTACCTTTGTAGCTGCTGAGGTTTTCAAATTTTAGGTTAAAAGGGATTACCAGAACTTTCCGAAATTGTGACGTTGCTTTTAAACAAATTCGTTTTTATATTTAAGTAGAAATTTTTAGCTTAAGAGAATATTTCGGAATTTTTCAAAACCTTCAGATTCGGCATTGTTTTAAAACAAATTCGTTTTTATATTTCAGTAGAAACTTTTAGGCTTAGAGAATATTTCAGGATTTTTTAAAACCTTCAGATTAGGTGAAGATATCAGGATAGTCTCAAGAATTTCTTTTGGAGTTTCAAAATTTCAGTAGAACTAAAGATTGTTAAAACTGCAATTATCTAAACTTTTTTAAATTTTTTGAAATGGAGCTTTCATAATTATGTTAAGCAACCTTCGAAATAATTTTCCTTCAATGATTTGTCTTAACTAAATTTCAGAAATTTTTAGATCGGTGTTTCATCAACTTTTCTTCAATTTTATTCTAAATTCCAGAAAAAAAAATGGAGTACTCATGCCAACCTCCGAAATAACTTTTCGTCAACTATTCGTCTTAACTAAATTTCAGAATATTTTAGATTGAATATTGAGCATTTCAGCAACCTTGGAAGCATCTTTTCTTCAATTGTGATCGAAATTTCTGAAATTTTTAAGATAAGAGTATTTTCAGGGTTTCAGCAACCTTGAAAGTAACCTTCTCTTCTTAACTGCATTTCAGAAATTTTTAGAATGATTGTTCAGCACTTCAGCAACCTTGGAGGCAACTTTTCTTCAATGCTATTCTAAATTCTAAGCATTCTTTAGATTAGGGTTTGCAGAGTTTCGGCAACCTTTGAAGTGATTTGTCTGCAATTATTCGTCATAACTAAATTTAGGAAAATATTTTACTGAATTTTATGCGTTTCAGCAGCCTTGGAAGCAACTCTTCTTCTTTTTTCTTTCTTTCTTTCTCTTTTACCCCCTTATACCTTTACAGTGTTGAAGGGTCCGGACACACCGAGCCGAAGAGTGGTCGCCCATCCAAGTTGTGGCCAAGCAGATCTTTGCTTAACTCTCAATAAGCAACTTTTCTTAAAATTATAAATTTCAGAAATCATGAGAATGAACTTTCAGCGTTTCAGCAACCTTGGAAGGAAGTTTTCCTAAAACTTTAAATTTCAATATGTTTTAAATTAGATTTTTTAGGGTACAAAATGACTTTTCTTCAATTAAATAAGCAACTTTGTAATTCAAGGCGTTCATTTTTCAGGTTATAAAGAAAATTCGCACATCATGCAGGTTTCAGTTTTGGGGGACATAATTTTTCGTTGTTTGAAATTATTAATTTTTGAGGAAAAGGAAAATTTTAGTTTGGCAATAATTGCTCTTTGAATATGTGGTTTTTCGGTGTTTCCAAGCATTTAGGTTTTGTACTTGAAGGCACACGTTTGAAATTATATAATTGGAGAAAAAAATTTTTTTTTTTATTTAAACAAAGTTTCAAAGTAGATTGCTGAAGAACATCCAGTTTTTTGAATTATAAACGTTTTGGCAGATTGACTTTGAAATTCAATTAATTTCGGTCTAGAAATTCCTAGCTTGAAAACCCTAACGACTTATTTATTCTAAAAGGCGAAAAACTGAAATTCCATTTTAAACTTGATGTGTTGTTATTTGAAAGGGTTTCAATTTAATTATATTTATATTTGAGACTTTTTTCATAATTTTAATGACAAATACCTGAAAATTGGGCTTCTAGAATTTAAATAAACCAAAGTTAATTTGCTTTAACGAATCAGAAAAATCGCCACTAAAAATTAGATTTTCAGAAGTAATACCACAAGTGACTAGAATTTTACCGGAAATTTTTTTGCCGTCACCAACACGACTGCTTGTTGCGACGAAAATCGTAACGAGTGCGAGAGCACGAGTTACGATTTTCCAAAGCAACAAGCAAGAGTGTTTGTGACGGCAAAAATTTTCTGTAAAATTCTAGTCACGAATGGTATTCGGAATGATAATTCCTCGAATTATAATGAAATTACTGAAAAATTTTGACAGACGTTGTCTCTAAGCAACGCTGCTAGTCGCAAAATTTTCTAGAAAATTTCACTAGTAGTGGTATTTTCGATTTAATTCGATTGTGATTGGTTCAATTCACCAAAATACTGTGATTTGATTGGATGAGTGGAATAATCAGTAATAATTCACAGTTGAACCTTGGTAATTTTTCAAGTTCAAGCTTCTGCAGCATTTAAATAAAATCAGGAGTTAAATAAATGTTGGAATTTGAGTGAATTCTTATCTTAAAAGTTTTTAGAATTCTAACCCGAAATTGCGATTAAAGCTCGAAAACTGAAGCTTTTTGTTTATTATAAATGCCCCAGGTTGGAATAAATACTGTCAAATCTTTAGCTTATTTAAAATTTAATTTTAATTTAATTTAATTTAATTTAAATACATCCATAGGCTATACATACATAGCATCGGAATTGTCAAGGTTAATAAAAATAACAAGGATACAATACAAAAACTTACTACTTCTACAACATACAGCTATACATCGTTGCATTCATAGAACTCTAGCAAGGAGTAAAAACATTTGTTTATTAAAACTTTCTTTATGGCCCTTTTGAAAGTACTGAGGTTTTTAATAACTTTCAATCTCTCTGGCAAATGATTGTACATTTTAGTGGCTGTTGCTACAGGTCCTCTGTGAGTCTGCTCGAGCCTATTATAAGGTCTATAGATGTTGTTGGCTTGTCTGGTTGTGTAATGACTTATCTCATAGCATTTAGTAAAGCTTGAAATATTCTTTTTAACGTAACAGAGACACTGATAAATGTATAAACTGTGTAACGTGAATAGTTCGTATTTTTTAAAATAATAGCGACATGATTCGTTATATTTTAGTCGGAACATCGATCTAATAATTCTTTTTTGTGCTATAAATATTTTATTCACCTGAGTACAATTTCCCCAGCACAGAAGACCATACGATAATATTGAATTTATGCAGCCCCAGTAATACATTAATAGGCTTTTTATCGAAACTGAAGATCTTAACTGTAAAACTACGTAATTTCTACTAGAAAGAGCTTTGACTATGTGATTTACTTGCTCTTCCCAAGTTAAATTTTCATTTAAAAATAACCCTAAAAATTTGATGTTAGTTTGACGATGTAAACTCAAACAACTATTTGGCCGTATCATTAGGCTTCGGTCTGGCAAAACGCTCTTTGGAGAAAATTGCAAAAACTTGGTTTTGTTAGAGTTAAGGATGAGGCCATTTCTCGCGCACCAGTCTAACATAATTTTATTGCAGTTATCAACGCGGATGTATCATCTGCGAATAACGTAAGAAAATACTCGTTGAGATATTCTATAATATCATTAATGAAAATTAAAAAGAAAAACGGGCCAAGAATGCTGCCCTGTGGCAACCCCGATTCTATGTTGCTGGCATTAGATGTAAATTTTTGCCCATTATGTAATATACGAACCGCCTGCGTTCTATCCGATAAATAAGAAGCGACCCAAGCTAACGCCTGACCTCTGATTCCGTAATTGTCAAGTTTATGGAGAAGCAATTTATGATTCACTACATCAAATGCTTTAGTAAAATCAAAAAATATGCCCACGGGTTTTAGTTTGTCATTGAAACTTTGTAGTACTTTATCACAAAAGGATAGTAAAGCATCTTGGGTGCTTTTTCCAGCAGTGAAGCCAAATTGCCTGTTTGTTAATAATCGAAATTTAAAAAAGAAGTTCTTTAGACGGTAAAAAAATGATTTCTCAAAAATCTTTGAAAAAGTCGGTAGAAGGGCTACTGGCCTATAGTTTTGAAATTCTGTGGGACTCTTTGCTTTAAAAATGGGAATTATTAATGCAAGTTTAAACTGTTGAGGAAAGTATCCATGGGCAAAGGAAATATTCATTAAGTATGTTAGTGGTTGAGCCACTTCATCTGCAATGGCTTTTAAAACGGAATGGGGAACTTCATCGATTCCAGCTGAACTTTTATTTGGCAGAGATTTAATTATTTCTATTGTCTCTGAGTCAGTTACTGGTGAAAGATAAATAGAATTAAAATTTGTTTTATTCAGTGTAGCAGACGAAGCATCAAAACTAAAATTTGCGGTTAATGATTGAACGGAACTGCTAAAGTAATCGTTAAATTCATAACAAATTTTTTGAGAATCTCTAATTTCTACGTTGTCCTTAGTAATCATCATTTTTGGTATAGGGTTGTTCTTGGAGCGGGTTATGTTCTGATTAATAATTCCCCAAGCACATTTTACTTTATTGTTAGAATTTGCAATTACTCCATCAAAATAGTTTCTTTTGGCGTTATTAATATTAACTAAATGACGCTTCTTTAAATTATTGTAACTAAGTTTTATGTTTGAATTGTTTGAGTTTTTAATAAGATTATACATATCTCTCAATAAATGACCTTCTGCAATCAGGTCTGCTGTTATCCAATTTTTGTTTTTCTTAGAACGATGTCGACCCTTTACTAAGGGAAAAGCTACGTTAAAAAGAACATAGAATTTGTTCAAGAATTTGTCGAATTTATCAGGTATGTTTTCTTCAGAATAAACTTCATTCCATGTCTCTACTGATAATAGCTGCTTGAAATACGTAATATTGTGTGTATTAAATTTACGCACTTCCATCATATTTGCATCACCACAAACTTCTGATTTAAAGTTGCATTTTACTATTTGCGCTCTATGATCAGAAAAAGCCGTGGTAATAGTATCGACTTTTAGATTTACTTTATTAAAATTTGAAAACACATTATCAATTAAGGAATTTGTATTTCCTTGAGAGTGAGAATATTCGAAAGCACATTGGTGATACCCATATGATGAAAATAGATCAACAACATCTATTGCCTTTTTATCAGAATTTAAGAAATTATAATTATAATCCCCACAAATAAATTTAAGCCCTTTAGAATTATTCATTTTGATTAAAAACTTCTCTAAGGACGCTAAAAAGTACTCATCATTTTGCCTTGGTGATCTATAAATACAACAGATGTTAACATAATACGAATTTAGATTTACACGAATACAAGTAGCTTCGAAAGCAAAATCCTTTCCTATATCTAAAGCAATTTTATTAAAATTTAAATTGTTTTTAACTAATATGGCTACTCCTCCACCCCGAGCCTCACTTCTACAATAATAATTCGCAATCTTGTATTTATCTAGCGCTAGAACAAGCACTTCGTCAACAGAAAGCCAAGTCTCACTTAAACACAAAATTTGTTATGAGTTAAACTTTAATCGTATCCGAAGATCTGAAAAAGTTGAAACTCTTTACAGAATTTAATTTCAACTAATTTTACTTGGAAGAAGTCAAATATCTACGACTTTACAAAACTTAAACAATGTAAAAAAAACATTCAGCATTGTAAATCCTTCACAAATAAATCTTCTCGAAATAGAAATCCTTCAGTTGCCTGAAAAAATAAGTCGAGATATGTATTCCTAGGAAATCCCTCAATTTTCCTTTTTAACCTTCTGAAAGCCTTTCTAATGGTTCAATAAACAGGAATACGTTTTTTTTTTCTGTCTAAATTTCTAAACAAGGCCATTAATCCAAAGACAGCTAAACGCTTTTTTGATGTAAGCCCAAACGTCGACATTTCATAAATCATAACCAAGTTACGTCTAACAAAAACCAACTGAAAGAAAGGCGCTGCTGCTCGTATTTGAGACAGAAAAATATATAAAAAACACACATCGTTTGGAAAAATTCGCTTTATGCCTTAATCTGGCTTGTTATTCCGCAGTTTTTCAGTAAAACGAGGTTAAAGCCCTTTATGAAGCGCTGGGGGGAAAGTTAAGCCCCAAAAATTAAGAACCTAATTTTCAAAAATTGCCGGCTTAAGCACCTTTTCAGGCTTGTAAGATTGCGTTAAGGTAGGTAAAATTAATAAGTTTCATGCTATAAGACAGGCCCTTAACAATTTATTTGTAGGACGATGTTTGTGAAGTTTCGGTGGTTTAAAAAATGAATTAGCCATATAAACACAGAAGCTAGTAAAAATAGAAAGTCTTTGTTTATAAAAGGAACCAAGACTAGAAGGGTGATAAATCCTAAGTAAGAGCAACAATAGGCGAGCTTATCTTAATTTCTTCTGCTAATTTAAGTGAAGGCTTGGCTTTCTTGATAAGTCTGTCATTAATTATGGCGTACAAGAAATGCTAATTTTCCGGGGTGAAACTTGAGAATAATGATTAATTATGAAATTAAGCAACTTTTCCTATAATTTTTCCAAAAACAATTCCTCCCCCACTCCTTTTTATGGGTCTTAGTTAAAGCCACCAATTCAAAAAGCCAAATTGAAGCTACAGTTATTAATAATAATATCGGTTTCCAACCAGAAAATAGCAAAATTTCACAACACCTACACTCGAAACGATGAAATGCATATTTAAACAAAGCAATTTAAATTTCATGCCGCTTTGATTGAATTGCGTAATGATGCAAAACCGGCACGAATGTCATATCGAGTGAAATCTAAAATACAATCTGCCCAGATAAGACCTCTTATTTAATCCACTCCGCTTAAAAAAAATGCAATTTGAAATTCTTTTCGCGAGAAATCGCACGATTTAAGAGCATTTTATTGTAATTACTCCATCACATCAAGTGTGCCAGGAACAAGTTCGGGGCTAAAATACTTTTAAAGAAGTTCACCGAAGAAAAGTTTCGTGTCGCCCCGTTTTCTTGTTCGGATTTTTTTTGTATTCTTTTCAGTCTTTAAAACACGATTTAGTGTTAGATTTGATTTGGAGAGTTTGAGTTGAAATTTTATTTCAAAAAATAAATGCTTAAGCTTGGATGTGAGTAGCAAATTTTATGTTCGATGAATTTGACAAATTTTATTGGCGTGTTTTACTGCAACGTTCTTTTCTCATAACTTTGAAAATTACGAGGTGTTAAATGTGGTTTCAAATCATGCAATTGACAGTTTTTAAAGCTTTCGTGCCTGATTTTCGCTGTTTGATTCAAGGAATACCGAAAGCCTTGATTACAAAGCGTTAAGTTTGCTTTACGTTCGCTGCTTTTGGTTATAACGAAATCTACCAAAAAAACTTTAAAATCAGCACTGAAAATAATTTAAAAATGTAAATTTTCGGCCACAAGAATTTTCTGGATTTCGTTCCAAAACCCCCTCGTTAACTTTCCGATACTCTAACATTAAATCCATCTGGTTGAGCTCTGGTACGTTTCGTGTAGTTTATACCGTAATTAACGTGTGTTTTCTCTAAAAGTCTAAAATTACCAACAGCACGCGAACGATTTTACGGTGCTGAAGAATCTTCAAGAGCCTCATTAATAAAATGAAAGTTTCACCATCACATGTTGGTTCGCTTCTGTAAATAACGAACATGCTGCAAGCAAATAATTACTTTGTACTATGTTGTAGCGAAATTCATCACATATCGAGGAAAACTTCCTTAATTAAAAGTAGTAGTTGGTTAGTAAAAAATTTCCTTGAAAAATTGATCGAAATTTTAAGGTTTTTTTTAAATACTTATAGATCCATGTAGAATTTAATATAATTAATTAGTAATTAGTTTAGCAAATTAATCAGAATTTTTAAGAGTTTCTCGGTTTCTATTTAACAATCCTTGGGGTTTATGTAATTTTTGTTAGGTGAGTCGGGATTAGAATGATTGTATTAATTAGAAAATCAATATTATTTATTATAATTTCATTAATTACCTGGAAAGTTATTCAACATTTCAAGCATTGCTTGGTCTTTACACAAAAGTAATTTAAAATTTTGTATAATTAACTTAGGTTAGGTTTAGATGAAATTAGAGTGTCTGTATTAGATTTGAAAATCAATACTACCTACTTAACACAAAGCTAATTAATTAATAATTGATTTCGAAAATTATTTCAAATTTCAAGAGTTTCTTGGTTTTTATATAAAAGTACTTGGAACTTATGTATGATTAACTTAGGTTAGGTAATTTTTTCATTAGGTTAGACGAAATTGAAGTTAATTTGAAAAATCGGTGTTAATTAAGATAATTTAATTAATTAATATGTAAATTGGGAATTTCTTAATTTTTATACAAAAATAATTTAAATTTATGTATGATTGACTTAGGTTAGGTTATTTAAATTGGAATATCAGTATTAGTCAATATACAGGGTCACAACAAAATATAATAAAACAAATTTAATAATAATTTTTATTTATTTTAAATATTAGAAAATAATCAAGGCATACACGGTTCCAAAGGTTTGTAATCACTTAATCAGAGAGTCCTGCGGTTAAGTGACAATCGCGTATAACCATTTTAGCTATTGGTAAAAATGACGTACGAAGTGAAAGTTAATGTTTTAATGTTTTTAAAACTATCTTGGAGTTACTCCATGATAGTAAAGGAGCTGGCAAAGGAAAACCTCCGTATAAGTAAAGCGGCAATTATAAGAATTCAGAAGAAAACTGAAAATTCTATGAAAAAACCAGATGGGCGGGAAAATTCAGGACGTTGCCAATACATTTCTCGATTTCAATCGAGATCCAAATGTGAAACATTCACTACTCAAAGTCATCCAAAATCAAGCACGGTATGGTTGGGAATACCAGCCAGAGGATGCACAAAACCACGATTTCTAAAGCTTGGCTTAAGGAATCAATGCTGAATACTATATTAATAGTGTTTTAAAACCATTTGTCAAGAAAGATGTGCCAAAATTATATCCACACAACGATTTCCTGTTTCATTAGGACTCTTACCCCAGCCGTCGAACCCAGAGAACACTTAACCTACCTCAAGAAGAAGGTAAACAAGAGGAACTGCAAAACTATAAATGGCCTTAAAAAAGTGATTGTTGACGAAGTGATACCTCAAAACTTAATCAACAAGGCTTTGAAATCTTGGAGTCGTCGATGTCATGAAATCTACTATAATAAGAGTTTACATTTTATTGAGAAACATAATTAAGAATTTCTTTAATAAATTATTTCAGTTCAAAATCGTTTCATTATATTTTTATGCACGATCGCATTATAATTTGACAATTATGTCTGAATTTTTTTGACATAAACGTCTCTTTATAGCCCGTGGGCGTCTTTATAGCCCACGGGCTATAATGAAACGTCAAAAATTGATAAACAGTTTAACAGTCTTATTAAGAGTCTTTTTAGATTAAATTCGAAAGTATGCTCTTTATTAAAACTCTATTTGGGGCAATTTGTATTAACTATACAGTTAACACAATTATTTATGTGAATATTTCTAGGCGCAACTGCTTCAACCATTTGACAGTAGTTAATAGGAAAAAAAAATAATTGAGCAACTAATTACTCGATGTGGGTAGAAAATTAATTTATTCCTTTTATTTCAGTTTTAATATCTTCGATCGTGCATAAAATTATGTATGTACCACTGGCGTAACTTGCTTTTATGGCCTTCGACGTGTATTTAGCCTCGGGCTCAAAATCACATCTCAGGCCATAAAAGCTTCTTTACGCCCTTGGTACATAAATAACTATTATGACCCTGTAAGTTACTAAATTAATAATTAATTTGGAAAATTATTCGAAATTTAAAGTATGTCTTGGTCTTTATATAGGAATAATTGAAATTTATGTATGAGTTAGGTTATTTACTTTATTATGTTAGACAAAGTTTGAGCAGCTGCATTAAATTGGAATACCACTATTAGTTCAGATAATTTACTAAATTAATCGGGTGCTTTAGTCTGAATTTTAAGCCTTTCTTAGTCGTCTACACAATTTTTTTATTTGTTATTTTTAGACTATTCAAAGTTAGTGTGGTTGTGTTTCAAGCGTTACAGGGTTTTTATGTAAAAATAATTGGAGTATACGTATGACGTAGGTCGGGTTTCCTTTTTAGGTTAGACGAGGTTATAGTGGTTGTAATAAATTGGAAAATCAGTATATTTTCTTTACTAATCAATCTAATTTAGAAAATTAGTCGAAACTTTTAAGATATTTTCGATTTTTATAAGAACGCTTAGGATTTAATGTATTATGATAACGAACGTTAGGTTATTTTTCGTTAAATTGGATGAGGTTAGAGTAAATGCATTAACCTTCGGATGGCCAGGTGGGGTGACTTTGTCACCCCAGCGCTCGTTTTTCTGTCATATTTCCTTGAGTTTTCGAAATTGCAGTTTGGTGATTTTTTTAGCTGAGTTTTTCACCTTCCTATTCATTATAGTAAACTTAATTATTTTCCAAATCTAGACACTTAGTTGAAAAAAAATATTTTTGGATTGGGGTGAGTTAGTAACCCCACGTGAACCATGTGACTATAGCGAAAACAAAAATATGTACCTGATGTTACGAACAAGGTAATTAGATAACTTTTAGTAACTGATCTGCGTACTTATGTGCTTGTTTCTTTTCGTAATTGCATTTGTTTGATTCCCTATATTTAAAAAAAATACATTGATATAGCATTGAACCGTTTTCTTGCATTCCAGCCAATATTTACTTTCATTTACTATTGTGTTGTGCATGTACTTTTAGATTAAGGTGTTTTTGGTTCTAATAAATAATTTTTGATATATTCCTCACGTTTTACTATGTGCAAGTACTCTAAAAACGCAAAAAACGTATGGGGTGACTTAGTCACCCCACCTGGTCTTTAGTGTTTTACATTTCCACGTGGCCATCCGAAGGTTAAACTAGAAAATCAGTATTTATTTTTTATAAATTAACATAATTTAAATAATTGGGAAAATTAATCGATAAATTAAATGAGTTGAGCGTGAATGAATTTAATTGAAAAATCAGTATTTATTTTTTAAGAACCACTTTAAGTTAGATAAATTATGATTAACTTAGAAAATCATTTGGAACTTTAAGAATTTGTTGTTTTTAGTTAACCTTTAAGTAGTCGCGTGGCGCCTTACAGGCGCCAGGTCATGTTTAAACGCCTGCCGTTTCTAAAATAAATTTTTGTGTTTTATTTCCCTTCACGTATACTTTGAGCAATCTATTCTGAATCGGTATGCTTAAGTATTCACTTATCTTCGAAAAAACATTTACTTTGTTTCAAGAATTGCGAGAGGTTACGCTACTGGCGCCCATGTATAATGCTCCAAGAGGCAAGAGGAATATTTGTAAAATCTGTGGAAAAAATATTTGCGGCGAACACACAAGTAATATCTGCAACAAATGCTTCAACGATAGATAAAATTATTGTGAAATCTAAAATTACGCAAAGAATACTAGCATCAACGTTTGTTCTCCATTTTTCATTCTGGTGGGACTATATAAGGTTTTACCTTTCTATAGTTTCTATTGTTGTATTTTTCTGTATATATTTACCCTAAATTTTAACATTATACCTGTATCAAGCCCTACATGCATTTTATTTGATAAATGAAACCAAAATTAAGACAGTCGGGGCATTTTAAAACGCTGGCGCCTTGTAGGCGCCACGCGATCACTTGTGTACCTAAGAACCACGCGACTACTTAAAGGTTAAGAACCCTGGGGTTTATGTGATTAACTTAAATTATTTTTTGGTAGGCTGGCTGTATTAAACTGAAGAATCAGTATTTAATTAACATAATTCAAATTTAAAGATTTGGAAAATTATTCGAAACTTAGTACCATGAGATCAAAAAAAAGATGATTCTGAGCAGGCCTTGACTAGTACAACACGATTGGTTACACTGGTTCTAGAATGCCTATGAATTATAATGTGACAGTGACATTTCAAATGTAAGTCAGTCTTGCAATCTTGTTTCCAGAATTATTTAAGTTTATCGTTGTAATACTAGTGAAGGATCACATTTTGAACACCTACTCTAACATGTATTCATCTTAGTTTTAAGTTTGTTCCCTAAATAAATACTGTTTTGTGTTTTAATTTATTTGACATTTATTAACCTCTAACCTACTGCCACATTTTGAAATCAGTCTTGCCAATCGTGTTGTACTAGTCAAGGCCTGCTCAGAATCATCTTTTTTTCGATCTCATGGTATTTACGTAAAGGTAATTAGAATTTATGTATGAATAACTCAGATTAGGTTATTTGTTTTGTTTTTAGACTGATCGAAGTTAAGGTGGCCGTGTTAAATTGAAAAATCAATATTAATTAAAATAATATTCTTAGTTAATAAGTAGTTTTGAAAATTATTTGAAATTTTAAACGTTTTCTGGTTTTTATGTAAAAATGATTGGGGAATACGTTATACGTATGATTAACTTAGGTTACGTTATTTATTTCTTTAGGTTGGAGTGGTTGTTATAAATTGGAAAATCTGTATTTATTCTTTACTAATCTAAAAAATTAGTCGAAACTTTTAAAATCGTCTCTGTTTTTATTTAAGAATTCTTGGGATTTCTCTATGATATGTATGATCAGAACTAAGATTGGATCATCTTTCTAAATTGGATGAGGTTAGATTGAATTAAATTAGATAATCAGTACTTACTTTTTAGGAATTTACATAATTTAAATAATCAATAATTAAATTGTAAAATTATTCAAAACTTTAAGGGTTATTTCTTAGTAAGTATTTAGATAAAAATAGCTGGAATTTATGAATAATTAAAGTAGGTTAGATTATTTTTTAAGTTTAGTTGGAAAATCGGCGTTTATTTTCTATTAATGAGTTAGTTAATTTAGAAAATAATTTGAAACCTTGAGGATTACTCGTTTTCAGCTAAGAATCTATTTTTTTGTACGATTAACTTAAATTAAGTTAGTATTTGTCGTTAGGTTAAACGAAGTTCGAGTGACTGCATTAAACTGACTGCAAAATCAGTATTAATATTTTTATTTATTAATATAACTACCAAATTAATTAATAATTAATTTGGAAAATTGTCCAAAATTTCAATTGTTTCTTGGCTTTTATATTAAAATATTTGGAATTTATACACGATTATCCTGGGTTAGGTTATGTTTAGCTGAGTTAGATTAGAGTAGATGAAATTCATAGCTTTGCTTCTACTTCAACCTTTTAACGAAGAACTGTTATTATAGTAAAGTAAATAATCACAATTTTTAAGGCATTCGCAGTATTAGACAATTATATTTGCCTAAAGGAAAAACTTAATGCTTTCATGTTAAATCAAAGTTGATTGGTTAAACATGTCATTAAAAAATGGGGATTATATAAGCATAAAACCTTGATTTAAACGGAAATTCAGGATAATACCAGTCCCAAAAATAATTAATTTCTAGAAGCGGGCATACGTTCTGAATTAAATTTATTTAAAATTGTAGAACTATTAAGTTAATAAAACAGAAGCTATCGGTTAAACAAGCATTAAATTGAGATATCCTACTTCAAAGTTTAGGGTAACATTGGTTCTTCCATCAAAGGTAGCTAAATTATACCTCTCTGACGTACCCACAATTTAATATTATAAGTTTAAACTGAATTAATTTAAATTCTGGAACAATCAGTGTAAGAAACAAACTGCAAATATTAATTGTACAAGCATTTAGGTTCAGATTGGCTTCAGAACTTCGGTTAATCCTGGGAGCTCCACCAAAAATCCCTAAATTATATTTCCTATGTTATTTACAATTTTGAGCTTGGTACAAAATTAGTACTTACCTACTTTAAAATTGACATAGAATATGAACTTACTTATGTAAAGTGAATTTGCAAGAAGCAATATTGTTATTATAAATTCCTTTATTAATACAGGACACAGTCTGTAGGTCAAAAAAGGCCCAAGTTGGAATTTAATTTGTTTTGTGTGGAACTATATTTAATTTTCAAAATTAAGTTAACTTTATTTATTCGTTTCAACATTTTCTTCTTAAATTGGTTTTTGTTTCTATATCTTTGGGTCTCTAATCCATTACGAACATATTGTTTGATTATTTTGTTCATTTTTTGCCAAAATCGCCAAAAACGGCGCAAACTTTCTGTCCTAAAAGGCTGAAAATTAGGCTTTAAAACAAAATTACTTACTTCAATACATTTACTCTAATGGGTACTTGACCAATAATGATGGTCATATCTGTTAACAAACACGCATGAAAACTATTTAGTAGCTTCATAACATTTGCAACTTGCTCGGTATTTGAGGAGGGACTATAATTATGTGCAATTATTTCGTAATGGCCCTGTTTTGCAAAGGTCGTATTAGGACCATGTTGTTGTTAATTCCTGTTTTACTGTTGTAGGGATTAATGAGACTAAACATATTTTACATTTCTAAACTAACACATTGGACGATATTTTGGGGTTATGTTTGAAAACTCAAAGAACGAACTTGTTTCTCGTGTGATTTTTCATTCCCTGATAAATTTCTTCAATGGTTTGTTTGTTTATTCGTTTCTCTGTTCATTGATTTGATTTTTCGTTCTTTCAAAGATTTATTTTTTCGAATCTTCATTCTTGAATTTGTTTCCCTATTCAGTTCTCTTTCGAATTCGTCATGTCTTCATTGGCCCGTTCTCTGTTTTTCTTTTATTCGTGCGTTTCATGGTTTGTTTATACATTGTTTTTTTGTGCATTCGTCTCTCTCTTTCTTCGTTCCTTTCTTTAATCTTGCTGTAAGTAGAATCAAAAGCTTAATAAATTTCATAGAACTTTGGAGTTTGTCGCCTCTTTTAAGTTGATTCCTTAATATTTATATAAATATCTGTTCGAAATACTTTTTGTATCATAAAACTTCGTAAAATTAATGCAAAATGCTCCAGATGCTGCCTTCAAATTCAAAAATCTAACATAAAAACTCTCCAAGGATTCTATAAAATCCTTTGAAAATAAATTTCCGAATTAAAAATCCTAGGTTTTTCTTCGGTTACCTACCTAAAAATAAATAGTAATATTTATTCCTAGATAATCGCTCAATTTTGGTTTTTAACCTTCTGAAAGCGCTTAAATCCTTCTAATGGTTCAATAGACTGTGTTTTTCTAACTAGATTTCCAAACAAAGCTGTTAATCTAAAGACGGTTAAACACTTCTTATTCGTTCTGGTGTTCATTGGTTCGCCCTTTTCATTAGTTTATTTGTTGGTGCCTTTACCTTTTATTCGATTGTTCCTTCGTTGGTTGTATCATTTTTCCTTAATTTATTATGTCGTTGATTGCTTTATTTATTTATTCGTTCGTACGTTCGTTCTCCGTGCGTCGCTTCGTTTGTTCTTTCTATTGTTGCTTTAGTATATTGCTTGGTTTCGTTCTTCATTCGTGAATTCGTTTGTCTCTTCTTTAGATGATTCGTTTATTCCCTACATCGTTGCTTCGTTTGTTTTTTCATTTATTGATTGGTGTATTCTTTCATCCGCTCCTTCAATCGTGAATTTGTATATTTCTTCGTTAGTTGCTTCGTTTGTTTGTTTAGTGATGGATTCGTATGTTTCTTCCATCATTGCTTTGTTCGTTGTTTCATTTATTGCTTCGTTTGTTCCTTCCATAGTATTCGGTGTCTGATTCTTGCTTCGGTCGTTTCTTCATTCGTGAATTCGTTTTTTTTTTGCTTCGTTTGTTCCTTCAAACGTTGCTTCATTTATTACTTTGTTTAGTCTTTCACTCGTTTCTTCACTTATTTTTTCAATAGTTACTTTATTTGTCCCTTCCATCGCTGCTTTGTTTGCTTCTTCCAACGCTATTTTGTTTGTTATTTCATTAAATTTAAGCTTTGCTTATTCATTCGTTCGTTCCGTCATTCTTGAATTATTTTATATCTTCATTGGTTTCTTCATTTGTTTCTTCCATCGTAGATTCGTTCATTGTTTTATTCTTGCTTTGTTCGTTCCTTCATTTGTGAATTATTGTTTCGTTAGTTGACGAAGACGAACTTCCGGGTCTACGGAGTACCGAAACTCAGTTTCACACCTCCTTCATCTGTAGGTTTTCTACTTGGCGTTTAGGAAAGATCCACTGCCGACGGTGGCGATCCACTTCGTCGTGATCCCCGAAGGTCCTGCAGTTCTCGTTGGCCTTTAAAAAAAAAACAAGTCTTAGATAATTTACCTATGATGGGGGTAGGAAGAGGTATTGGAAGGGGTGATGTCCATGAGGCTATTTGAAACCTCTAGGGCGGATAGGATTTTTTTTTGCCAGGGCAACCAGCGGATGAAATCTATCCTGGAACGAGCTGCGCCCCTTGTAGTTGCAGTCAGTTGCACACTTCACACATCTGAGTGCAGCATGACATCCTTTCTGGGAGTGGCTGAAATGGCAGCGATGACATTGCCATTATCCGGCGGGACAGGATGGTTTTGGTCTGGAAGATCTCCTTAGCCTTATCCGTTTTAGTCAAGTTGACTAATACAAGCGGCATGGGGATTTTCTCCCGACCCGAGGCGCATCCTAGACACTGAGATTACAGCCTCAAGGCCTTCTTTCACATCTGCTACGTCAATTCGCTCTGAGATATTTCGGAGCACTACCTTCCAGGGTTTAACCTCCACCAGGGCGTAGGAGTGGAACGGAAGGTATGTTTCCGTGACTTTATTTGACTGGCTTCTTTTGTTTTCGTTTTCGATTCTTCTTGTGAGGATGAAATTGGTCATCTTCGGCGGTTCCGGTTACGGGGGCTTCTTCGGCGAGTACTATTTCGAGGGTTTTAATGGCGGCTGCGGCGACTTCATCGGCGCCCTTGGCTCCTATATCTTCTGACGCCACAGGATTGCGGTTTACTTCTGGAGAGTCCGCTGCACGCATCCTAGGCGCGAAGCCAAAGGCAAGCTGCCTTTACTCGGCGGACAAGAGTGGGAGCAGTGCCTCTAACCTTGACCTCAGCTCCATCACGAACCCCGGGGGCTTGAAAAGGCCCGTTCGACTTAAAAAATTCAGAGATGTTTAGGCTTGATAAAGCTTGTTCTATTTAACTAGCTATGAAATTCTGATAAGATGAGATCTCGACGCGTTCGCTCTCCACGAGATCTGGCTGAAGAGTGTGCAGAGTTGCTCCGCTTCGTTAGTTGATTCGTTTGTTCCTTTCATCGTTGCTTCATTTATTGCTTCGTTTAGTCCTTCGCTCGTTCCTTCGTTCTTTCATTCGTTTATATCCCCGTAGTTCGTTTGCCTGACTTCCTGACTCCATTGTTCTTTTTTTATTCCTTCCATCGTTCATTGGTTCATTTGTTTATTTATTTCTTCATTTGTTCGTTTGTTCGTTCGCTTGTTCCTTCGTTCTTTTGTTCATCCTTCATTTCTTTAGTTGTTCCTGTATTTATTTATTCCTTGAGTCAGTGGTTTGCTATTTCATATAAGTACCTATTCTTATTCATTATTATTATTAAGTCGTTGGCTTTATTAAAAAAATAATAACACATCTGCCAAAAAGGTTTCAATTATGCCAGACACTTAATTTGTGGTAAATTTATGAATCTCGGAAAATTAAACATTTATACATGTATTTTTTCCTTCCAACATAACCTGAGATTTGATTTAAGATTTAACCCTTCTACAGTACTTCAAAATCTCAAAATGCAACCCCCAAAGTGTTTCAAGAAAATATCTAAAAAGAAATGAGGTGGAAAAATAACCTTAAACGTAGACATACTCGTAAATTATCATCCAATCTTCAAAAATACATCGATTTTAACTTAGTGAAAAATTGTGAATGTGTGTGGTGCTTTCTTGGAAGAAATTCCGTACTAAAAATAACGTTAAAACTCTTTTATGTTTAAAAACCGACTTCGGCTATCTACGAACAATAAATTTCGGTTATTACTCCGTTGAAAAGCTTTGAAAATTTGCATACTTACGCCGAACACACGTAGTTGCTGCAAATCATTTTTACGTTGTTGCACCATTAAATTCGATCTTGAAAGTCTTAAAATACTTTGGAATACTTATATAGAAATGTGTAAAATCAGAAAGGCTCAGCTGTTGTGTGAAGGTTTTCCTGACTAGAACTTGGTTTGTTAAGTTTTATCAGTTTTAGAATATTTTTGTTCGGTTTGATCAGTCTTTTTCTTTGTGTTTGCATCCACCAAGTTTCAGTCGATGTTTAAATAATTGACTAAATTCTCCGACTTAAGAATTTTTTTAATTTTGCAACAGTTATAGATTACTGATATCCTTAAGCTTGCAGCAATATTTTACCTTCAAAGAAGTATAAATTTAAACTTAATCCGAATTTATACAGAAAAATCTAATCTTTGCTGTCCTTAAACCCCTTTCAGTTGTATTTCGTGAAGTCTGTAGAATATTTCAGTAAACCTGTCGTATAAATCTCGCAAATCAATAAAAATATAAGCTCTTCTGTCACCGAAACTGAACTCGTTTGATCTATGAGGTGCGATGTTTATTATTTCCACCGTGGCTATAAATTTCCTCCTTAAATTTTTATAAAAAAGATATTTCGGGGATTTATTCAAGATACGGGATATCCAAACTGCTTGTTTTTTGACAGTTTATTTATTTATTATTTATTTTTTAGCTTCCATATATTTGTTTTATGTACCCAAACAGAGTTGGAATCATAGAAAAGAACAAGGAAGTCTTTAGAAAACTGAAGATAGTTCAAGGTGCTTAATTTAGAATATTTTGTATGCAAGGCGAGCTCTCGGCGCCTCCACCAAAAGTTAAAATTGGTATTGTTATTTATACGACCGATAATTAAATTATGGAATTTTTCAGTTGCTGAAACTCACAAAATAAGAAATATTGTAAGATATTGAATAGCAGAACTTTGTTCCCCTTTTGTCCCATTTGAAAGTTCGAACCTTTTTACTTGTCAAGTAGGTAATCCCCAAGTGTATTTTCTCCCCAACAAGGCATCATTTGTAATTCTTAGTTTATATTTATTTAATGTGCAAACTTAGGAAATCTTTATCCTGTTTTCTACGTTTTTAAGAGGCCAAGTTTTCCTTTTTACTATGTCGTAATTTGTTTTATTTACTTCTTCATGTGCTACTTACACAAACAATGAATTGCTGAAACAGATTACTAAAACTTATTCCCCCTATTTATTCCCCCATTCTTTTCACTTTAGTTTTAGAACACGTTTTTGCGTTGAAAATTGTCGTACGGATTTGAAATTGGAATTTACGTTTCGCTTATTTGGAACGTTTCAAAAGTGGATTAAGGAGGTTCTTGTTGTTCGTTTATTATTTAAATTATGGTTCGAATACGTTGTTTTTGTCATCAATGTCAAAAAGCTGCGACAAATACGTGTAAATCAACAAGGATTTAAGGCGAAATATAAAATTGTCCAAATCTTTTGTGATACTGCTATAAAAACTTTTGTTGGGTACAGAAAAAAACTTGCGAATTACTTCATAAAAGCCTGAAACAGACATGGAAACATTCAGGAAGGGAAAAAAGTATCCCACAAATCAATGGTCGTGGACTCAAACGTAGCGAATAATTGGCTAACTTTTCCAATAGCCGTAAACTTTTATTAATACGCCGTTTTTAATCAAAGCTGCAAAAATCAAAGGAAATGGAACTGAAAGGCTTATTTATTTATCTTTCTACTGTTTAGCAACATTTATTTAGGCCCACTGTTCAAAAGCCGTAGAAAGCGGTTCTTTTTTAATACTTTATTCCCCTGTATTTTTTTTGCCAAACACACCTTCGTTTTACGTAAATAATTAATTAAGGCAGCAATGGAAAATTTCAACCCTAAGGGAGTATTCTTCCCGTTGCGCCCTCTTAAATTACAACAACCCTAAGGTAAGGTTAAATTAAATTAATCAAACTATGCCGTTTTTACGTCCCACATTAGAAGCGAAAAAATATAGTATTTACGTAACTAACTCAAGTTCATCCCCTTTTAAATTCGGTTACCCTGTTTGCTTTCATCCCTTGCTCACTAACTGAATTATAACAGAAAGCAACAGTGCAGAGATATTCTCTAACGCCTAACAATGAATAAACAGCCTGTAATTTTACCTCTACGTTGCCCCCAGGTCAACAATCAACAAAAATATTCAAAATTTAACCTAAATTTGGGTTGTTCTTTTTGTTGAATCTTTTATACGTCGATTACAAAAACTTTACGAAAGTTGCTTAATAGAATTTTCAATGAAATAGTTGTAATTTATTAAATTTATTTACCTACTAATTTATTACGTGGCAGGGTTTTCCTTGGTCTAATTAATAATTCTTTTAAAAGTTTCTTGCAATGCCTAAAGGCTAGACAAAAAGATGAAAAAGGTAAAGAAAAACAAAAAATAGAAGGAAATACAGAGAAGAGGATAGAATGTTGCCTTAGTTAATGGTGAGAACTCAACGAATTCTTCTGTGTAATTTAAACTTATTAAAAACTTTCAAGGACTCTCCAAATTTGTTATTCTGAAAGTTTCTGTGTACATTCGGGCATTAAATTAAAGGTGCTAATTTTACGTAACTCTGGACGTGGAAAGTATTATTTTAAATTCCCAGTTTAAGTCGTTCCTTCAAGAATTTAAGGATTAGAAAAATGATGCCTATGAAATAGTAAAAACCTTTTTATATTCATTATGGTTTTCCGTCTCTGTTCCTCCTGTTCTCTTTTTGTTTCTGTCGCTCCTTCTCTCCTTCTTTTTCTGTCGTTGTTTTCGTCCTTCCTATCGCTTCTATCATCGTTTGATTCCTTCATTTTCTGTTGCGTCTTATCTCCCTGTTGTTGCTTCATTCCTTTTATACTGTCATTCTTTGTTCCTTCTTTTCCTGTTGGTTTTTTATCATCATTTTTGGGTGATTTTGTCCCTGATTCTCTTCCTGTAGGCCCTTCTCTCCTTGTCGCTCCTTCTTTCCTTTATCTATCATTATTTCCTTCTTTATTTTCGGATGAGTCTTTGCTGTCTTCTTTTTCGGTTTCATTTTATCTCGCTGTTGTTCCTTCTCTGTTACTTTTTGTCAAATTTTTCAGCTTTTTTTGTGTCACTATTTCTTTGCTTATCGTCCTGTCGCTCCTTCTCTCCCTGATGCCCCTTCTCTTTTTTATCAGCCATTACTTCCTCCCTTATTTTCTACTGAATCTTTTACCGCCTTCTTTTCCTGTTACATCTTATCTCTTTTTTACACCTTCTGTCCTTCTTGTCATCCTTTTCGTGCATTTTTGTGTCATTATTTCTCTGCTTCTCGCTCTGTCGCTCATTCCCTTCCCATTTGGCTGTCATTTTTTCGTTCTTTATTTCCTGGCCAACCTCTTCCGCTTTCGTTTTCTTGCATTTTATCTCCCCTATTGCTCTTTCACTCACTTTTTCTGACATCCTTTTGTGTTATTGTTTCTTTGCCTCTCTTCATATCGTTCTTTCTCTCCACGTTGCCCCTTTCTCTCCGAGTTTTCCTGTCATTCGTTCCTTCGTCATTTTCCGGTCAATATTTACCTTCCTGTCTCTTGTTTCATCTTATCTCCCTGTGTTGCTTCTTCATTCCTTTTTTCTTTTCTGTTATCCTTTTCGTGCTTTTTGTATCATTATTTTTCTACTTTTTGTTCTGTTGTCCCTTCTCTCCATGTTGCTCTTTTTCTTATATCTCTTAATGTCGCTCGTTCTCTATCTGCTGCTCAGTTTTTGCACCTTTTTCTGTCATTGCTTTACTGCTTTCCTTGATGTTGATCCCTTTATGACCGTCGCTCCTTTTGTGCATGTTGCCTCTCCCTTCCCTGTTGCTTTCCCTCTTCTCTTCTTGACCCCCACCCATTTTTACTGTCTTGTCAAAAGTTTCCTCCATCTTTCCCTATAACTTCGTATCTCCCTTCTTCTCTCCGTAACAGTCTCATTTCGTGCATTTTTCCTGACACGCTTTCCATGCTTGTGAAGTGACAAGAAGAGTTTGTCACTTCTTCTCTCCCTGTTGCTGCTTATCGTGACGTTGCTCTTGCTCTCCCTCGTTTCCTATTATTTTCTCCTCTTCTTTTTCTGTCCTTCTTCTCGCCTTCCTTATTTTCCTGTCAATCTTTCCTCCATTCGATTATGTAGCTTGTTAGCTTCTTGTTTGTCCTTCTTTCCTGTTATTGTTTCCCCTTCCTTTCCTGTCACTTTTTCACGTTTAATTTCTTTTATTTTATATATCTTGTCTTTGTCATCCTCCCTGGTTCCCTTCTTATTACAGTATTCTGCGTTGATTTTATTTCTGTTTCTTTCGTCGCTTGCATTTCCTTCACATACATTTTTGCCGTTTTATCATTATTAAAAAATGATGAAGTTACAGTTTTAAAAATAATTTTTAAGTATTCTCTTTTTATGGTGACAAAATATTAATAAAAAAGTGTCAGCTTTTAACCCTTTTTATTGGTGAATGATGTGAACAAAGAATTTCTTATTGATAATGAAAATTTTCCTATTTTCTTGTTGTATCCTTCCATAGGTTTTTCATTATTTTGATAGCCTGTGTGGGCAAGAAAATGATTTTCGTGTCCGTAGTGGACAAGAAAATCATTTCTTGCCAACAAAGGACACGACACGAAACTGATGCATTTTCGTATATTTTTTGAACAAAACAACTATAAAAAGTATCCAAAATTCAATACCTTTGGCTCTAGGAAGTTAATTCAACAATCATCAACCCTTTTACTCTTTGTAAAACAACGTTAGGTAATATGGCTGGCAGAATGGCAGAGTATGAAAGTGGAATCATCCCATTGTAAGCCAGTTTACTTGAAAAACAGTAAAGAGACTGTTTTGTACGTAGACTTCAGCAACCCTAATGCACAGTTTAATGAAGTAACGAGTTTCTTTGGTACATTTGCTTCTGCCATTGTTTTACACTACTCCATTTTGTTGTTATTAGACTTCCAAGGACTCTATAGAAGTCCTTGAAAACGTAATTGTTAATAATTTATAAAATTTCGTACTTGCTTTGTACGAAAAGCTCGTCAATGGGTTTTTATATTTTTTTCATTTTAAAATAATCTAAATAACTAATTTAAAGGAATTTTTCAATACAGGGAATGGTAAAAACTCTCCAAAGTTTTTTAAAGGAATAATTATAATTTCCAACTGGAAATACCTTGTTACATTTGATGGCTTTTAAATTTAATTCAAAATAATTAGACTTGTAAAACTACTAACTTAAGCCTAACAATAGTCTTCTTCCTTTTCAGCCTTTAAATAATATTAAAACTTTTTAATTTTAAATTAGTAAGTTTGGAAATTCGCTTACGTTTATGAGGGCTTTAAAACCAATTTTAAGGGAATTATAAGGCTTTCGTGGATGTTCAATTTTGAGTTTCAGTTTAAGCGTGATAAAATTCTAAATTTTACCAAATTGGGCTTAAAAATCATCTAAAGATTTCTACAAAGTGTGAACGTGTCCCTTTTGAACTCGAAACTCCTGCACGAGATTCCTCGATTGCTGAAAGGCAGCTTTAGTACTTTTATGAACGCCTGTACTTCGCAGATAACAGCGAAAGCCCAAAAAAACTTACATTTTTGTAGCACTTCGAGATCACCGAGGAATTAACACCAGTTCTGGAGGTTTTCCGATTTTAGTCTACTTAAAATCGTTAATCTTTTTCGGCTAATCCTTACATAAAAAATCGAAAGGATGTTTAATAAATTGATACGGATACGTTATCGAATTGCATATTTTTAATATTCAAACTTGTGAATCTAAAGTCTTCCTAATATCAAATAAATTCTTGCTACTACAATGACGTTTTCTTAAATTTAACAATGTCGAATTATACTTAAGAATGTAGAGCGAAACTCAAAGTTTATAAAATCGTAATTCAAACAAACAAATTCCCCCCAAACCAACTAAAAAATGCATGCTAAGAGTTTACCAACTCTTACTCTTGTTAAAAGAGTAGATGGTTTCATAAGATTGTATGTTGTTTACCGCTTTAAACTCGCATTTGTTCCATTCTCAAGACAAGTACCGCTTATTTATCTTCTCGAGACTCCAATATATTTACTTTCAAAGCACCCACCCCGTCAAGGACCAGTAAATACGTTTATTATTATTATTAACCTTCCCTGTCTTTTTATTTTACTACAAAGTTTAACCTTTATTTTACTTGTTTTGGGAAGGTTAAAAGAAAGTAATTAGGAATTTTCTCGAAGTAATTAAGGCTTATATCAACAGTTTCATATACTTCAAAATAAATCCCGCAGCTTGACGCGTTTTCCCTTCACTAAACGGGTAAATAGTAGAATTTACAGCTAGTTTCTAACATCCATTTAGCATTAAAGACGAAACAGAAGGGTCTCTTTATGCGGGTCGTAATGTTCTTTTGCTGCTATAAAACACCAAGGCACATTTCGACACGCTAAATTTTAATTTTTAGATTCGTCATTTCCACTTGGTTGGACGATTTATTTCAGCTTATTGTTTTAGCATTTCCTAGAGTCGGGCATTTATCTGGAAGAAAGCTATTTGTTTTATTGTATTTAAACTCACAATAATTTGTAACTTCTTCCTTAGAGTTTATTAAAGTCTTCTGGTAATAACAAGAAGCACGAAGTATTCGAAGTGTTCAATAATTCGACTAATTTGTCGACTTCTTCCTTGGAATTTATTAAAGCTTCCCCGAAATTTTTAGATTAAAAAGGACCACCTTTTGCTCAAAACCGCAATCTATAAATATTCAGGCTTCGATTTTTAGTGAAACTTGTAAGCTATTTCAGGCCTTTGCCTTCTGGTAATAACGTCACAAAAGGCTCCTCGAGGTTTCAAGTATTAAATACGTCAGAATAAAGCGTTAAAGGCACTTGAGTCAGTCTGGACTTCATAAACCTCAAAGAGTAACTTAATCCGAAGACCAAAGTCGCGAAAAGGCTGCTGACCATCCTTTGAGGGCTTCTGAAAGTCACAAAAATCCCGCAAGGTTTTGAGTATTAAATACATCACAATAAAACGTTAAAGGCACTTGAGTCAGTCTTTTGGACTTCACAAACCTCCAAAAGCAACTTATTCCAAAGCCCAAAGTCGCAGAAATAATTTCTAATCACCTTTGAAACACTTCGAAAAGTCACATTAGGTCCCCTCAAGGTTTGAAGTATTAAACAGCTCGAGTTGGTTTTTTGAACTCCACAAATTCGCTGAAAGAAACTCAGTCCAAATTGTCACTTTAGTAAGTATGAAAATCGACATAAAATTCCCCAAAAATCTTGAAAGTTTAAACATAGTCATAAGCAAGCTTCAAAAAGCTTTAGTAAGTCTTTCAAACTTTCTAAAACATCCAAAAGCAGATAAAACCCTTTGAAAAGTAAGGCTCTAGCTGCAAATGTTCTGCAGACCTTGCTGAAAATCTTATGAACTTCTAAAAATATAACAATTCTTCAGTTCCTTGGTTCCAAAATCCAAAGAAGTCCACAAAGTCTTTTTTGCGAAATAATTTTCAGAACCTTAATTTCACTTTTGTAAATAAGAAAATCAACGTAAAATCATTAACCTTCTTAAAGAGTCTACCTCAGCTTAAGTCTTAGTAATTCCACAGTAACTTCATCAGCTGTACTACAAACTTATTTGTCTTGGAAGATCTTAGGCGTTTTGATCAACTGAGGGTTTAGTAATATATTAGAAAATCCAAAGAGATTCTGAAAGACTTTGAAGGTGATTGGACTTACTGAAAATTATTGCAAGAGTCCATAAAAGGTTTATCGACAAGCTAACTTAATTGCAAACATTTTAACGTAGTTTTTGAAGATGCACTTGGCAATCTATAAGTTTTTAGAGCAAGCTGTAAGTCTTAAAGCTTACCGTTGTAGGTAAATATTCAAACTTCGATTTGTAGTCAAATTAGTAAGCTATTTCACGGCCTTCGCTTCTGAAAATCACAAAAAGCACGAAGTATTTACTACTGCTAATTTGTTGACTTGTTCCTTTGGGTGTCTTAAAGTCTCTCCAAAATTATTATTATTATCCAGATTAAAAAGAATGACCTTTTCATTCAGATTTAGATTTGCAGTGAAATTAGAAAGCTATTTCAGGCCGTTGCCTTATGCTTATGAATAATCTGTTGATTTCTACCTTTGAGTTTATTCGAAATTTTTGGATTACCAAGAATGACCTTTTCCTTAAAATGATAATCTGTTAACATTCGGATTTCGATTTTCACTATAATTAGAAAGCTGTTTCGGGTCCGTACTCTCTGGAAACAACAAAAAGTAAGGAGTATTTAATACTTCGACGTGCTCCTTTGGGTTTTTTAAAGTTTCTACCAAATTTTTAAATTTAGAAGGATTACTTTTGCCTTAAAATAGCAAAATGATAATATTCAGTGAAATTAGAAAGCTACTTCAAGCCCTTACCTTCTGAAAATAACAAAAAGCACGAGGTGTTTAATACTTCAAATAATTGTTTGACTTCTTCTTTGGATTTTAATTAAAATTTCTCCGCAATTTTTGCCATTTAAAGGAATAACCTTTTCTTTAAAACAGCAATTTGTTAACATTCAGACTTCAGCTTTTATTAAAATTAGAAAGCTGTTTCAGGCCCTTGTCTCCTAGAAATAACAAAAAACACGTAGCATTTAATATTTCGAATAATTTGATTACTTCTTTCTTTGAGTTTATTAAAGTTTCCCCAATAATTTTAAATCAAAAAAGGCTCTTTCATTAAAATAGCATTCTGTTAACATTCAGACTTCGATTTTCAGTGAAATTAGTAAGCTATTTTAGGCCCTCGCCTTCTGGCAATAACGAGAAGTATTTGAAGTATTGAATACTTCAAATAATTCAGAAATTGTTTGCTACATTAGGCCGAAGTTATGTTTTGATATTCTCTAATTAATAAATAAAGTTAAGCGTGGAAATCGGCTTTACAAGCATATAAATGCTTTTTTTTCATTTTTCAGATTGTTTTCAGTCAAACACCTAGAAGTTTTTCTATTAAACAAGAAATATAAAAAACAAGCTTTGGGAACTTTAGAGTGTTTAAATATGTGCAGATAAGATTTTTCAAAACCCTCCCTCAATTGTTTTTCAGAAATCGTAAGGATGTTTTATGAACTGTGGTTATAATTCACTTTTCATGATTCAAAGGCTCAGCCCCCATTTGTAACAGCAAAAAAATCCTCTAAAATTTCCCACAAAAGTCCCGTTTCAACCTCTTTTGTTTCCAACGTTAAATTTTTTTGATTTATTTAACGTGCCTGTTGCAACGCCATCCCTTTTTACCAGCACTCCATACTTATTCTTTAGATTTACCACAGGAAAACCTTTCAGAATTGCGTCCAGTTCTTTCTGCCTCGAATTCCCCCATTTTTAAAATATTAGGCATTCAGTGAATAACCACCGAATTAAATTTAAAATATTCGGACTTTTACTTTTTTTAAATTAAAATTATGGGTCGTTTTTGTACGAACTGAACACGTAATTAAATTTACTCGGTGTAATTTAATTCGGGGCTTTCGTAAATCTCGCCTGAAAACTTTATTAATGTAACTTAAGGTCCTGAAATCTACAGTTTTAACTAACTTTAACTAACGCTCGGTTTATTCACTTAACTTTGGTAAGGGTTTTGCTATAAAGTTCGCCCCTTTAGATTCTAAGATAACGTTTACTGATTTTGTGTAGTTCACACCTTGAGTTATGTTCTGCCTTTACAACCCTTTGCAAGAAGGGTTTACTAAATTAGCCTTTTAAAAAATAATCTGAAAACTTTCTTCATATTTGCTTTAACCAACGGGCCAGCACCCTACTTTGACATAAATTAGAAAAATCGGAAGTTCGAAAATAAGGACCTAATTTGGAACATCATTCAAAAATGTTGACTTAATTTTAGATTTGGCAAATCAGTGAATTTTTACCAACAAAATTAATTTAGAAACAGTAACAGACGAGTTTCAATCGATTACAAAAGCAAACACAAATAAAACCAGCCATTCTGGGGTTTGCAATAACATACCTGCCTGTTATTTTGTTATTGTTCCCCACGCTTTCAATTTTCCCTACATTTACGAACTATAATAGCCTCAGGTGTTATTTTAGGTGTGGATGAAATATCAAACTTACTAATTAATTTATGAATTTGTCGATACTTGTTTTGAGCTTAAAGCTTAGACAACTTCATCAAATTTTAATTATCCTTTATTATTTATTTATTTTTACGTAATTAATAGAAAGTTCTAAAACTATTTCAAAACAACAGACAACAAAGAATAGACCACACATATTAATTAATTTTATTTGAAAAACAAAGCAAGCGTTTATAACAGGGATTAATTAAACTGAAAACCCATATTTTGATTAATTAAAAAAAACATAATTATTCGAATAACCCCAAAGCGTAATAATTAAATAATTAATCTGCAATTTAGCCCTCTTTCCCCAAAGTTGAACTCTTTAATTTGAATTTTAAAGGGGCAATTTGTAGAACAAATTTAATTTAATATTAGCGAGGTGATTACGTGAGAAAAGCAACAAAACATTTAAACTGTAGGTGATAATTTTGGGCAATATAATCGGAATGATGAACGTAATGAAAAGGACTCTGACATAATGGAAGGATAATACGTATTGTTCGTGCCATTTCAGGTGTTACTGCGCTCCTGAAAAGTACTTTTCATTTCACGTTTTATCTGCTTTTATTAATTTTCTGTACGGGTATTTTCGAATTTGTCTCTTTAAACCTAACTGAAAATGTACGAATGTGGATTTGTATTTAGACACTTATCTCTTGGATCGCCATTATCTTCTTTTACATTAAATATGAAATTAAATTTTCGAGGACTTTCTGATATACAAAACTAAGAAAGATTTAAAAAAATTTTAAGACTTTTCCATCTGTAGATTTCGCCTTTCCTTTCTTTTTTCCTGTTTCCCTTTTCTTCGTTTCTCTTTGATTTCCTTTATTATGTTTCTAAGAGGATTTAAGCGTACAAAAAATATGTTTAAAATAAAGGTTTCAGTTAATATTGTTTCGTTTCTCTTTTTCTCTGTCTCTCCCTGTTCCTCTTTCTTCCCTTTCCTCTTCGCTTTTCACTTGAAATGATCGAAAGTGTCGTCCTGAAAGAAAAATAAAATTAATAAATTGTTTTGCTTCTTCGATTAGGTAAAAATTGTTTGCTTGGCCCTCTCTTGTTCTTCTTCTTGTAATTTATTCTTCTTTTTGTCTCTGAAACAGTTAAACTATCCTGTAAACGGAGAAGGCTTGAAACTTCTTAAAAACCTTTTTCTTCCTCTGGCCTTTTCTTTTGCCCTTTACCTGTCTCTTCCTGTCTTGCTTTTTAGACTTTTCTCTAATTTTCTGCACATTTCTCTTGCTGTCTGTCTCGAAAACTCGTCGAACGTTGAGTAAAGAGAGTAAGCTTGAGTAAAGAGGATAAGCCGAAAAATCAGTTTAAATCATTTTGATTGGAATTTCTTTGCATCTTTCCTTCCCTTTGTCTTTTTTCCCTTGTCTCTTTCTACCTTTCTTTCTTATGGTATCTTTTTCTTTTTGAGTTTCTTCGGACAATTCGAACAGAATAACAGAGCCCAAAGATTTCAAAATCAAATTTCTTAAACTATTTCGATTCATCACAAAGTGAAAGAAAAGTGCTGCATCCTTTTCCTCTTTTTGGTTGTTTTCCTTCTTTTTAAACATTTTCATTGCCTCTAAGTATCTTCTTTCTCGTCCATTTTCTTTCAGTCTATGTTTGAATTATTTGTCATCGTCGACCAAAAGTAATCACAATAATTATTTTCGTGCTTTCCTTCCTTTTCTTCTACTTCTTCTTGTCTTGTTCTACATTTCTTTCTCGTATTTTCTGTCGCTTGACTTTTTGCGTTTGAGACGAATGAGTGAATTGTTCTTCTTCTTCTCTTTTCCAGCCCTTCTTTCCTTCTGCCTCTGGCATGTCTCAAATTTGCAGTACTGAAAGAAAGCTTAAAAGTTTAAAAAGGAAAACTGTCTCGTCTGCATCCTTTCTTCTCGTCTTTTTCTGCCTTTCTTTATCGCCCTTTGTATTCCTCTCTGTACCAAAAAATCTCAAAGATTATGAAATCAAAGTTGTATAAAATATGCTTCTTGCCCAGTTAAAGATAAGAGCAGTGATTTTGATTTTCGTCCCTTTTTTCCGTCTTCTTCATTTTTCCAGTGTTTCTTTCTTTCGTTTTCTTTGGTTCTGCTTCTAAAATGACTCAAATGAACGCTATAAAATTAAAGTTTAAAACTTAAAGCTGTATGAATCGTTTGACATCTTCAACCAGAGGTAACAAACGTTATTTTTCTATTCCTGTTCTTCTCGTCCTGTTCTGTCTTTCTTTCACGTATTTTCGCTTTCTTTCTGCCCTTTAACTAGAATTTAAATGTACAGTAAAAAATGAAGCTCAAATATTTTAAAAGTAAAGCTATTTAAATTAATAAGTTTTATCTTTAACCACCAGCTATTTCTTGGTCTATTTGCTTATTCTGTTTCTCTTTCCCCTTCTTCCATATCCTTTCTGTTTTGTTTTGCCTTAGAGACAATTAAAATGAACAATAAAAGACAAAAGCGGAAAAATTCCATTTAATTATCTTTCTTCTACAAGAACTTTGCTATTTTCTTCTCATTTATCTTTGTTCTCTTTTTATTTCCCTTTTTCGTCCTTGAGATGTGCATTAAATAATGAAAATGTGAAAATTTTTCATGAAATCCGTTTAAATCACTTTTCTTCTTCGGCTCAGTGCAAAAATTGCTTTTGATTTTTCTGTCCCTTTCCTTTCTTATCCTTTTTTTGTTTTGCCTTTAGAAGACCGCAAATTTTTCGATTTCTCCCTGGAGCTTCCTTTCTTGTTGTCCTCCTACTTCTTTCCCTTCCTGTCTTTTTTCTCGCTTCGTCTGGGGTTTTGGGGGTTCTTTTTCGCGTTGCAATTCAATTGAATGGTACAAAGAGTTCCAAAAATTTAATCCAAAGCTACCCAAAGAATTTTAGAAAATGTTCTCTTTCCCTATAGACACTCTTTCTTCCCTTCATTCCCTTCCGTACTTTTCAGTTAACAAACTGGAAAGCCGAAAAATCAGCAAACATCAGAATTAGAAATAAAAACCTCGATATTTTAAATAAATAAACGTTTCAGAGATAAAACGATGCATTTAAGAGTAAACATTAAATGTTTGAGTTGAAAGGGATTCCTGAAATTACTTGTGATCCCGATTTTAACTTTTACTAACTCCGGCTTTGGAAGAATTTAATGAAATTAGTCAACGGCATCGCTGTCACTTTTAGTAAAATAATAATAAATTCACAAAGGGTATTAGATTAAGTATAATACTGAACCGGAAAATATACACAACAAACTGTAGCTTATTAAAATTCTGCTTCGTTATTAAGGTAACCTAATTAAATTTCACGCACAGAAAATAATTATGGTTTAACAAAAACCTGTAGAAAACAGATTTCCTTTTCTTAAGTTCTTTAGAGGTAAGAGTTTTTCCGCAATTTTCAGGCAAGGAAGTTAAAATTTAAAATATGGATTATTGCCACTCTCAGTTTATCTGCAGTTGCAGAAGGCTTAAAACCAAAAGTGATGCTATGAATTTTAAAACATTAATCGGCTTATTTACGACCAAAACTCAAAATTCTGACACGGACATAAATTTTTACTTATCAAGATGGACACAAATTGCTTGAAACTTGACAATTTAGAGCTTTTTTGTTTCAGTGGAATTCGTTTTTAAACCCAATTAAATGAAAGTTAAAGCTGTTTAATTTCAAGAATTAACTTAATTTCTAATCTAATCTCAACCAAGTGCAGAAACAGTAATATTTCAATTTTGAAGATAATTTTATTTGTATGATTACCACTTGAAAAAATCCATTTTAAAATCCCAAATCCCAAAGAAAATCATCCATAAAATGGAACCGTCATTTAGCAAGTTCGCTAATTAAAAATTTATCCAACAAAATTAATACTTGAAGGACATTTAACGGACCTAAAATTACATCGTTAGTGTTCAGTTTCAATCAATGACTCTCGAAACCTGAAACCTTAAACGGCAAGGAAAAAAATGGACAACCCACCAGTTTTACTGTTGCTTTTGAAGTTGTTAATAGATTTAACCCGCGGGCTTATTTTACCTGAATTGAAATTCGCCAAAACCTATTATGCGTCCCACACATCAACACAGGTGCTTCGACTCTCATAATTAGCAGGGACCATTGTACTGGCTGAAAATTGAAGATAAATAGTCCTAAGTTACGAAGTAAATTTTTAGTTTGGGTTTTATTCTTTGTCTGACGTAATTTTGCTTTTACACCTCGGTTTTTGCCAAGTTTCGGAATTAATCGTGTTAGCCTTGGGATATTCTGGCCTTTTGGAATTCGCTTTCTAATGTTTTCCTCGCCATCCAATTAGAAACAAAGTTGGCGGTGGAATTTTCGTTTGTAGTTTTTCTTTTTGTTTCTTTCCAGATGTTTCCTAAGCATCTAAGTAATGATTTAAGTGGGCATAGTCGTTTGTTTTTCACTTATTCCCAGAGGCGTTTTGATGGGGGATGATTTTGATCGAAGAGTGTTTTAAGTGTTTCCGATTTATCCGTTTAACTTTAATAAAATTTTATTAAGCAAATATTCTCCCGAGATAATAGCCAAACTTCCTTGAGTAAAGTTTGTAAAACCTCGTTTTAAACTTCGTAAATCTTAACAAGTCACGTTTTAAACTCGTAGAAAATCATCGGTGTTTTCGGCTAATTTACTTTAATTTACCTCTCTTGCGTTCTTTTGATACTTTGTTAATGGAAATCGCGCTCGTGTGGAAGCTTAGGTATATTAACGGTTGCTCTGTTTACAAACTTTAGGTAATTTGCAACTATTCGAAGGCAATTTGGCGAGGAAGTTTAATGCAAGCTTAATAAGTGCTAAATGAATCCGATTGTTATTATAACGTTAATTAATTCTAACGTCTTTTGGCTGGGAAATTCAATTAATCAATTCAAAAGTAGGCACCGAAATTATGCAAGTTACAAGTTTCCCTAGAATTACTAATTATTCTAATGAATTTTCCACAGAACTACATCTGCAGGCTCATAAGTCATTAGCTCGAAATTGCTGGAGATATCGAGGTAGGATAATCAGATTGTGAAAGCAATTAGTTCTAAATTAAATTCCTTAATTTGGCAGAATTTTCCGAGAACATTTTCAACCTTTCATTAGGACTAACGACTTTAACACCCGCCCGGTTTTAGGTTAGCTTATTTAAACAATGGTTTATTGAATGAGAACACTAAAGCTTTTCGTTTATTAACTACCGGTTTAGATAATTAAGGTATAGTGAGAACGGTTTCGTATTATAAAACCTGTTAGGGGGTTTGATCGAGGATACATAAAGATGCCCAACTTGATACCAAACTGTAATTAGCGCCACGTAAATAACCCTTACTCGAGTTTAAACTCGCCTAGGTAAGATAAAACAACTTAAAAGTAACTTTTACAACGTTCCAGGATTTTAAATACAAGCAAACGCTTTTAGATTGTTATTTTGTTTTCGCAACTAATTTGTTCTTAAACCCTAAACAACTTTTAGGAAAAAAGTTGCCTTCGTAATTGAAATTAACCTCAAATTAGTTGATTTATTTAGGACCGGTATTCTCATTCCCTAGCCTTTTTGTCATTCTCAGGTATATTTCGACAGAATTCTTTCCAGAGATTTAACTTATTAGGCAGTTTATACCAAACCGAAAATAGTTGAATCGGTGACTTGCCAGTAAATTAAAAAAGAAATAAAAGAAAGTATGCAAGAATCGCCAAACAAGAACCACAATTTAAGAACATTTTACAGCTCGTATTCACAGCAAAATGTTTACAGAAATTGCTGAAATCAAATAGAACTGCGGGTCTTACTTGAATGGGCAAAGCACCCTCGATAGATTGTCACTTTTATTTCCAACGTTGAAGAACGTTAATGAGAAGGAAAACAGCCGAATAAGTAACGTTTCCATAAACATAACTGAAAAATCCACTTAAGAGCAATTCATTCCTGAAAGCTTCATTAATAAATCGTCAGTTTAAGAGCCTTTCTCCCGGTGTTGGTAAAATTAACCAATAATTAAAGGGTTTGTTGGAATTTAAATTGTAAATTTGTATTTTATGTTCGTACAGGGAAGTTTTAAGAATTTAAAAGGCAAATTTACAAATTTTATTTCGAGAATTTGCAGCTTAAAAAGGCCTTTTATTTATATATTTATTTACTTATTTATATATTTAATATACTGAATAACAAACTTAAAACAAAACTTAAGGAAGCACACAATCAGAGCCTTCATGACTATGTACGCAATCTCAACCGATTCGATAAGCCTATCTGGCGACCAGTAAAGTCTACTTCTAAACCATCACAGCCGGACCTTCCAGTTCAAAAAGAAACACCTACACCAGGACCATGGGCAAGAACCAACGAAGAAAACGCTAACCTATTCGCTGAACACCTGTCCGAAGTATTTACCCCGAATGATGACGAAATCGACCAAAATATTAGAGAATTTTTAGACCGTGACTTACCACTACACCTCTTCACACCAAAATAAATTAAAGACGCAATATCTAAATTAAACACCAATAAATCGCCTGGAATCGATCGAATAACTAAAATGCTAATGGAACTCCCGAAAAAAGGTACTGTCATGCTAACCTGTAACTTCAACGCTGTCCTGAGACTCCATTATTGGCCAAAACCTTTTAAAATGGCTGAAGTAATCCTAGTGCCCAAACCAGGTAAAAATCCCCACCATCTAACCTCTTATAGGCCAATTAGTTTGCTGTCTACTATTTCAAAACTTCTTGAAAAACTTCTATTACACAAGATCAGTCCACTCCTAACTGAAATTCCTGATCATCAATTTGGGTTTCGTCAGTCACATTCAACTACCTACCCAACAATGCCACCGGCTAATCTATGTAATCAACCAATCCTTAGAAGACCAGAAATATTGTCCCTCAGTCTTCCTCGATATAAGCCAAGCCTTTGACAAGGTTTGGCATGATGGCCTCCTCTACAAAGTTAAACAATACGTTCCATCAATTTTTAACCTAATCAAGTCCTATCTCAGCGACCGCCATTTTCGCACCAGAGTTAAAGGAGAAACGTCAACCTTCTTTCAAATAAAATCAGGGGTCATAGGTTGAGTTCTTCAGGCTCAATATTTCGAGGTTACTACATGAAAAAATAGGCAAATTTGGACGAATTTTTCAAGATTTCTTGGTTAAGACAAATTATTAACATTTTAAATTAAAAACCGAGTTTAAAGAGGTTTTAGATATTTTAGGAATTTTCAGGAATTTTCTCAAACATGGGCTGAGCTTTTTCAGATTGAATATTCTTAGCTTGCCTGAAAAGCAGAAGTGCGGTCGAATTTTCAGGACTAAAAACATTAGCATCTGCATTAGAAAAAACTATTATATTTTTGTTTAAAAACTAATGTAAACTATTTTCTGAAATTTCTTAGGTTAGCAGCTAGGAACTCGCTGGGGACTTTTTCGTAATAAACCGATTAGGTACCTTCTTAGTTAATAAAAATTATTTGTGTTTTTGTTTAACAAGGCCCTTAAACGATTTTTGAAGGTTAAAAACTCCCCACGAGTTTCTTCGAACATAGGTTGAGTTTTACAGACCGGACGTTCTAAGGTTACCTGACAAAATAGGCAAGTTTGGCAATTTTTTCAGGATCAAAACCATTAACTTCTTGGTTAAGACAAATTATTAGCATTTTAATTTAAAAGGCGACTAAACAATTTTTTGAAATATCAGGTGTTTCCTCAAACGTGGGTTTAATTTTTCAGGCTAAATGTTCTTGGAATTTACAGTTGAGGAGTAAATCGATTTAATTTTTAGTTGACGAAAATTATTATTCTCATTAAAAAAGAAGTATAACCATTATTGGAAATATTAAAGGTTTTCAGGAGTTTCCTCCAACTTAGGCTGAGCTTCTTCAGGCTTAATATTTTTAGGTTGCCTAAAAAAAACGAAGATATTCGGTCCATTTTTCTGGAGTAAAACAACAATTAGTTGGTAAAACTACCGTTCTTTTCATTTAAAAACGAGTTTAAACGATTATCTGAAATTTCAAAACTCTTCAAAAGTTTCGTCAAATATATGTAATCTGGAATTTTCAGGCCGAATATTCTTAGGTTGTCTGAAAAACTAAGTAATTCTTTAGCAGCAAACCGATTGATTACCTTCTGAGTTAACAAAAATTATTGGTATTTCTGTATCACAAGACGTTTAAACACCCTCTACGAGTTTCCACGAAGTTTTCAGACCGAATGCTCTAAGGTTAAGTAGGTACCTGAAAACATACGGAAATTTAGTCGAATTTTTCAGGATTAAAACCATCAATTTCTAAGTTAAGACAAATATAATTAATATTTTAATTTAAAAAACGACCAAAAAAATTTTTGACAATTTTAGAAGTTTCCTCAAACGTATGTCGAGCTTTTTCAGGCTGAATATTTTTGGACTTCCTGAAATAATAAGGAGTTAGGATTAATCTTTCAGGAGAAAAACAGTTTCATTCTTAGTTGACGAAAATTGTTGGTATTCTCTGAGCTTTTTCAGGCGTAAGATTCCGAGGTTGCCTGAAAACATTTTTAGGAAGAAAACGGTATAATCTTCGTAGTTTAAAAATCACTAAAGGACTTTCCGGAAATCCAAAGCTTTCCTGAAGATTTCTTAAAAAATAGACAGCGTCCTCTTCATCAAAATGTTTGATGTTGGCTGAAATTTGGTGGGCTCCAAAACCCCAGCCAAGTCAGAAATTCCAATACTTTGTTGCATTTTGTTTAATTATTTTGTTGAATATTTAAAATCCAAGGTAAACGTTTTGGTTTATAATTTTTATGGAGTAAATAATCATGGAATACTTAAGTCTACACTGATGAGCGGCTTAATAAACTTCTGAAAAAGCGCTTTTCGTAGTTCAAAAAATAATGAATTAACTGACTTTAAAGGACTTAGCTAATGGAGCTGCTCATATTTTTAAATTAGTTTAGGTTATTCAAACTTTTTCCCGTAATTGAAAATTCAATAAGAATTTTCATTTTTCCAAAAACGAAATCAATAATTCAATAGTAAATGCTGTTTTGGTCAAGTTCGTGGTGCAGAAAAGCCTTTTAAGAATTATTTAAATGTTTCTTCATAGAAAAGCTACGAATATTTCACAATTATTTCCCTTCAGTAAATTTTCAGTTCATAATGGCTGCCTTTAACCCGAAATAGGTTATTTTTCAAAAATAGGTGAACCGCCAATTTGTATTTTAACAGTTGGAAGTTTAAAGCATGTTTTTGTAAAATTATTCACCAACAGGAATTCATTGTAACAACTTCATAATAAACCTCCAATTGAAAACCACATTTCGCAGAACGTGTTGAGGAAATGAACCAATAATTGTGGCTTTGTCCTAATTAACTCTAAATTGGTTGCTCATGTTTATACTACAAGGGACGTTCAGAAAGTTTATTGATCAAATTTTGAATTTTTAGTTTCTGCTGCTTGGAGTAGAATTTTCTTACCTTGATTCCTTGATAGCAGATCAATCAGTTTTAGGCAGAAAATGCCAAATTAAGATTGGCCAATTTACTGAAATTATCTTAAATTTGCTAAATTTTTGCAACGTTTGTAGATTCCTTTGTTTTTGGTACAGTTCAACACGATCAATCGTGGAATTTCCTTTCCCTAAACCAACCTTCTTGCTAGTAAATTTGTGCTTGCCGTAATGTCTGAAGCTAAGCTCTATTTATTCTCTATCAATTTCAATGCTGTAATAAATATTTTAAATTGCCTGAAGGTGCCCGGATTTGTCTTAGACCAAATAAAGAAGAAAAACACAATATCACAATAACAATAAATAAAGAATTGGACAACAAGCAAAGAACACCTAAACCATTTAACACAATCATTAAAATTCAGCAAGAATGAGAGCAACACGATTAAATCACGTTTTAAAAAACATTACCGAAAAAATCTGCAATTCGTTAAAGTATTTAGAAATAAACCCCCAATTATTATCCAGTATTACTGAAATTAACCAGTAATTAAGGGTTGCATATTAATTAAAATTGCAAATTTATGTTTTACGAGCCTATAGTGGTAACATAGAAATTTCAAAGGCAAAATTTGCAGATATTTTTTTTAGCATCTGCTGTTCAAGGTATTAAATTTTTATGTAAATTCTTCCTGGTTTGTAATCAGTAAATTCTTAAGATAGAAGTTCCTTTCTTTAAACTATACAGGGTGATTCAAAAGGTATGGTCCAAACTTAGGGGTGTGATTGGTGATGTTAAAATAAGCAAAAAATGCCAATAAACCCATGTCTTATTTCCAACCGTTATCTAGTTACAGAGGTTTTCTTTGTTTTTATCTGTGTTCTGCCAAATCACGTTATCTAGGAAATAAGTAAAGCAAATGTTAATTTCTTATGGCAGAAGACGTTTCAAGCTTGAATTGAAATAGTTTTTAATAAACGTGGCAATGATGCAGCCATTGATTTTCTGTACGTCATTATACAGAAATGCATTTTGTGTAAGGTTATTGCAACGGAAATGCCCGTGCAGCTGTGGTAAAGTATGGGAGAAAGTATCTTCACCGGAGACAGTCTTACCACCGAACGTTGTGTGAAAGTGAAACAAGTAGGGTTGGACCACCTCATGTCGGAAGAAATAACGTGTACAATAATGATGGTACTATTGAAGCAATTAAATATTCCCCAGTCGTCAGTTTGGCGTACGCTACGTACAAGATCAAGATATGTATCTTGATGTGCGAAGATCCATGTGGTATCAGCATGACGGGGCACCGTTGCACAATTCACATCGGCGTGGTATACAAGTATAAGGTGGACATTTTGAACATTTTCATTCATTCATTCATTATTTATTTACAGCAACAAAAACAGTTTAGCAACTGGTACATGTGCCTTACACAGTTTCATAACATAGCAACTAAATCATGTTTTACAAATTCCCAAAAAGAATACCTACGTTCTTTATTAATAACAAATTATGGTAAATGTTGTTACAACTGGAAAACAATTGTGAATCGGACATGAGTTTATTGGTATTTTTTACTTATTTTAACATCACCAATCACACCCTTAAGTTTGGACCATACCTTTTGAATCACCCTGTATAAGGGTGGTTCAAAAGTAGCTAACTAAAAATTAAATATTTTAAATTTTTTAATTAAAACACATCCAAATTGAATAAAAATAACTGGAAGAAAACGAACCTAAATCCATAAACAAAAGTGCCTGAAAAATCAATACCTACCTAATATTGATGAAAATATCATTCCAAGGGGATTGACTGCTCTAAGTTTCATAGTCTAAAAGAATTTAGGGCTTCATTCTGAAACCCAGAAAGAACTGAATTGAAAAGGTTCAAAAATGACACCAAAATCTGCTTTCAGTTTTTGATCCTAAAACTAACTTCTAAATTTATTTGTTGCTTTGTTTGAGTTGTACTTGGTATAGATTGTATCTGATCTACCCCGGTATATTTAAGGTTTTTTATTTTTAGAACTCCAATTTGTTGATGATAATTCCTGTTTCCAGATTTCTAATTTACATATTCAGCTTGTTTTCACGAGTGTTTTCAATTTCAGAATTGCGATTTTACTCTTTTAACAATTCGAACATTTTGTCGATGTAAGTCTTAACATTTCTATAATTACTTAATACTAAATTCCTCAACCTTATTTGTTAAAACCAAAACGAAAAAATAGCCAAACTTATCCTGTCTTTCAGAATCTCCTTTTTAAAAAGACTTCAATTTATTTTCAATCCTTAGAACACCTCTGCCTCACTTAGAGTGCCCGTTTTAATTAGAAATCCCAAATATTTAATTAATTAAACATTACTTTCAAATTAAAAACAAAGTATCACCGTGGGCGTAACACTTAATAGTTAATACCGTAAACATTTTCTCGCAAGTTCCGGCCTGAAATTAGAGGAAATTGATCGTTTTAAGCCCCCAGGCATTGATGCAATATCGAAGACATTTAAATTATTGCAGCGTCATTTTTCAGGACAGCTTGAGGTTCGTTTTTTACTACAAATCAATGAGGATAAATTAGCTTTAACAGTTTTAGTTTTATAGGTTGAGGAAGGAATTTGGCTAATCCTGTAAATTATTCTTTTGGACGAATTTAAACCTCTGATAAGAACAAGTTCTCGATTTTTCTTCGAAACTGTTCGAAAGTAGTTATTCCGAAAGAAAGGGGCAATGTTCGCTGTTAACTTTTGACGAAACTTTGTAATTTTCTGTAATTTCTGGGAATTAAAAGTTTGCCCCAATTTGAGTCAAAAATCCTGGCAATTAAAAATTCGCTCAGCTTTTAATCAAAAATCCTAGCAATTAAGAATTTGCCCCCCTTTTAATCGAAGAGTTTGCAAAGCTGGATTTAATATAAATTCAAAAAAAGGCCAAAGGAATATCAATATTCCTTTTGAGCGTATTTTTCACATACCTCAAATTTCCCAAGTGTACACCAAACCTCAACATGAAAGCAATAAAATACAAATTGAAACATCAAAACTTGACATGCACGGATGCTTCTTGAATTTATCTAAATTTCAAACGCCGCAAAAGCAATAATTATGGAAAACTGAAAACCTTTAGTTAATCTGGGCAGGTAAATCTATGCTAAAGTTTAAAATTAAAAAGAATAATCGTCCCAGCAAGTTTAAAAGTTAAAGGTTGGTGATTTTATTTTTTCAGGGGTTTTCGTTGGGTTGAAATTAATAAACTAAACAGTTTTCTGATAAATCTGCTCGTAAACTTCTTAAAATGTCACAATTTTGATGTTTATCGCCCATTCTTTCCGTGGTCCACGTAACAACATAAACTCCAGGTTTCTCTTCAAAACAACCCAATATTTTAACGTGCCCTTTCTGTTATCCATACCATCTTTTCCAAACACGTATTATTTTCATCCTAACATACGTAAATGCAAATGGAAAAACATTTCCAACCCATTTCGATTCTGATATTCATACATTTTACCCTCCTTACCAATTTGTTCTACGTTCTTATCGCCCACAGTTTTCGGTTATTTGTTTCTCCCTTTCGCCCATTTGTTTCCCTCTCGCTCATTCGTTTCACTTTCTGTTTTTTCCATTTAAGCTGCTAAATTCTTGTGTTACTAAAATATTTAGTTTTATCTAATATTCTAACATATGGGAACAACAGAGAGAAAATCCCCGGGGAAACATGAAATCGACCTTATGTAAACGTGTACTTATCACATTATCTGCTTTCGCTTTCTACTAACATATATTATTCCGTTTTGCATGAGAGAGCTTCTTGTTGTTATTACAGCGACAGTATTAATCATAAGCTTTGTAGATTGTATTAGTTGTTCCAAAATAACATGCCCTCTGCACTATACCAATTTGTTGGATGGATAGAACGTTTCGTTTAATCTCCCATGGCTTTTATTAGTAAATTGATTAGATTGGTTGTAATTTTTTCGTTTTTATACAGGGTGGTTTAAAAGAGGACAGTTAAAATCGAAAAATCTTTTGACGATCAAATTCAAAGACCTCCAAGTAACTGAAAATTTAGTAAATATTCAATTACAGAAAGCACAAAAAGACGGGAAAGCAAAAACTGCAACATTAACGTCGGTATTTTCAAAAATAATAGAAGAAATATGGTTTAAGCTTCCTTTGCATTGTCTTAAAAATGAAAACTCATCCCTTAAAAAGGAATTTTCAAAGAAAGCTAAAGCTGAACACTGAACTCAAATAGGATTTTTGTGACTGTATTAAGTTTCATAACTTGAAACAATTTTGAAGCCTCTAAACACCAAAATTGAAAAGACTCGGATCCATAAATTCGAACCTGCTTGGAGTTTCAAAATCGAAGTAAAAATCACCAGTTCTGAGTAACAATCCAATGCCTGGCTGAATCCAGTAATTAATACCAAAGAGGTGAACGTAGAACTTCATACACTAATTCGGGTCCAAATTGAAGCAGTATAATATATTGAATTAAGATTAAAGCTTTAGAGTGAAGGTCCTAAATCTTAAAAAACCATATTTTCTAAATCTCCAACCAAAACGGCACTAAGTTCTTTATTTTTGGAATTTGGAATTTTAAATCACATTTTAGGCTTCAAAATTGTTTAATTAGGTCGAAGTTTAAGTTTAAATCTAGTCTGCTTCAGAATAAAAATTTTGAAAATAAAGCTGGAAAACAATTAAAGATTCAAATTAAATTTGGAATTCTAAACCACATTTGAAACTTCAAAATTGTTAAATCAGGCCAAAATTTAAGTCTAAATCCCGTCTGCTTCAAATTAAAGATTTTGAAAGTAAAATTAAAAACCAAAATTAGAAATTCAGATTAAATTTGGAATTCTAAACCACATTTCAAGCTTGAAATTAAATCTTTGTATGTTAATTGAATCCAAATGTTTTAAAATTTTGAAAGTTTGAGTCAAATACAGTTTTTAATTGCAAAATTCTTGTGTAAGTTTTCAGTCTTTAGTTATGTATTCGAATTTCAAATTTTGAAAATTTGAAATGAAGATCTAAATTTTGACTGAGGACCGAGTTTCAATTCAAAATTTTATGTATTACACTTTCGCTGCCACCATAAGAGGCGAATTCCAAACCCCAGGTGCCAAACAAGAAAAGGTTTTTATTTCCAGAAATACGTTAGGTACATAATGTTTAAATTCAAAAAACAGTAAAAAAAAATTCAAGCCTACCCTGTGTGCCAAGTTCAAAATCCAAAGCTTTATTAGGATGCGTGGATTTTAGATCAGCCTGGAACTTAGATGATTGCTGAGTAACACATGTGTTCCTCGTGGCACAGTGATAAAAAATTTTGAGGATCACCGGTGATTCTCATGGCAGCCAATGTGTTAACAAAACGTTTTCCGGATTGAGACCGTGTCATTGTTGAGAGAGAATAACTCTCCCACTTTTTTAAGGGGCTTCTTAAGGCGGAAAGGGAGCACTAAAAGAGCACTGAACGTGTCAACCATGCCACAGGCGAAACTCTTTTAGCAAGAGGCAGAAGGGTTAAGCCCGCCACAGATGCAGAGGTTAGCGTGTGCGGTTTTGAATGTACATTCAAACCCGTGCAAAAAGAATGCACTCTGTATTTTCACACACACGTAGCGACTTGTCAGTAGTTTTATTCTAAAAACTTGTTGCAAAATGATTTGAAATTTATTGTATATATTGTCAATACACCACCAACAAAATAATAAGTACCGACGGCACTGAATAAAAACGTGTTCATTGTGCAATCTTGCACACACACGCAGAGTTTTCCCTGTGCATTCAAAACTGTACGGGGAAAAATTCAAGCAACTCCAGGTATTTTTGTGACCGGTTTATTGGAATGCGCATTCTAAATAAGTCTACAGGTTTCTACCAAACACCGTCGGTTTTGAATGCACGGTTTTAACCGTACACGCAAGTCTTGAGGCAAGTCTCTGCATCTGTGACGGGCTTAACGGTGACTCAACTTGTCAACCAAGCCAGAGGCTCTTTTCGTGCTCACCCTTTCTTCCCGAAGAAGCCCCTTAAAAAAGTGGGCGAAATGTTGGATTCTTCTGTCTCAACAATGCCACAGTCCCAATCCGGAAAACGTTTTGTTAATACTGACACTGACCGTGGAAGTCTTCACATTCTTCTTCATATGGCTGAAATTGATTTTTGAAATAATAATTTATTTTAATCTACTTCTATATTTGAAATCTACGTTTTGAATCCGCTTTAAGAGGTCCATGTAAATAAATTACATCCAGTAAGGAGAATTTGGAATTTTGAATTAAATTATCTTAAATTTCAATACCATTAGTCCAAAGTTTCAATAAACATTTTTAATAGTCCATCGGTTTATATATTTCAAACGGAGATTTTAGGTATTTCAAATGAAGATTAAAATTTTGACCAAGGACTAAGTTTAAATCCAGAATTTACTGTTTATAAAATTAAATTTATAGTTTTTAATTTAATAATTTTACTTTTAAAATGTCAAATCTGGACTATACTATACAAAATTCGAAGCTTCGATCTTAAACTTTATGTTGAATTCGGATCAAGATTTATGCTTCTAATCCGGTAGATCTTAGCAATGGTTTGAACTTCAGCCTTAAAAATTAGAATCTCCAATTAAGATTAAGATGCGAAAATTTGACCGATTTTAAAGTCTTATTTAATATTTTCCTAGAGATCTGACGTGCGAAGCTCATGATTTCCATCAAAATATGGCACTCACGTCTAAGATTTTAATTTATACATATTTCTAATTCGGCTTTAAAGTTTCAATCGATTCTTTCAGACCAAATCAGTTTAAGTAATTAAGCTCTTATAACGTGAATTCAAAACGTGTATTATTTAAATTCGTAGTAACAAATTTTAATCAAATTTTAATTACAGAATTCGTAGACTTTTTTGTAATTTATAATAATTCAGTTGGTTTTAGGTTTGCAGGGAATTACACTAAGAACTACTGTTGCTTCAGGCAGTAGCAAAACACGTACGCATTCAATTTTGATGTATTTTCAGGAAATTTATTTTCCTCGGTGTTTTATTTTTAATTTAAATGCGAAGCTTGTTGCCATTTGCTTTTTGTTGTTATTTTTTGCAATAAGATATCACCAAAATTTAATAAACTATGTTCTAAAGTGTACAAAACTATATAAACAATTTTGGTAAATAAACAAGTCTGTTCGAGACTTTTTAAAGGTACTTAATTTTTTGTTTTTCGAAAAAACGGTATGGCTTTTTAATTTTTCTTGTGTTTATAAATTCTTGTTAATGGTAAAAATTATAGAAATCCCTGAAAAATTTCTTGATCTGACACAACTGCAACGAACTGCATAAATTAGATAAACTCACTTCAGCAAATCTAAAGTTCTTTCGAAAGGTTTAAAAAAATATTAAAAATCATAAACCTTTCTCCCTCACGAATCCCTAACCCAAATATATAAACAACCTACTTAATTTTTCCTGAATTTTCTTAACACAAAACCCAACCAGCAATTAATTTTTTGCACTTTATCTAACGATTTTCCTATTGAATAATCCCAGAACATGCTTTTCTTCCATATTTTCGCAAACTCACACCTAAACATTAATTTACAGGAGGAGGCTTATATGAAAATTAAAATATCCCAGAAGCTCCCTGATATACGAACTCCTCGCATACTTCACTGAACATCGTTCTGTTGAAAGCGCACGAATTTTCTTAATTCAGCAGCTCGACTTGGGAATTTTATGTATGTTGAAAGGTTATATGGATATTGCCTGTTTTTAAGGCCTTGGGGATCGATAATTATTGGGTTCCCTCTGCAATTCACTTTAAATGTTTATATTTTAAAAGATAAGAATTCCTTGTTTTTAGGGAGCTTTTGGGCTCAATTTATTTTAGTACTTTTTGCAACAATAAATCGCCTCACTAAAACCGGCACCACAGTTAAGTGATTTAAAATTCAAGGCGATTGAAATGCCCAAATTTGTTAAAACAGCAATTTTTAAAGCTTTTAACTTGCAAATTAAACAAACCAAAGGTTAATTGCGAAGTTTAAACCAGGATAATCTCATCGCGATTTCACATTTGCTTGTTAACTCACATAAACGATTTGAGAAAACTATAAACAAATAAATTATAAATGTGTTTACGTAACGACGGTAAACACGCACGGTAAATTTGTAAAATTTGTTTGTACGTGCCTTTTCAACACCAACAAATCATCAATGATTACATAGCAACGAGACAGGGATGGAGATGAAAGCATGAAAAAACATGAAAGCATGAAAGTAGAAAACAAACATTATCGATTCTTTTTCGACGTTCTTACTGCTTTTAATTTAATAAAACGAGCAATTTTAACAGACGCGTTCCTAATTTTAACTATGGGACAAATATTTGTACGAAAATAACCGTCCAATTTCATTTCTAATTATTTTAGTGCAGGAAGTCGTTCTGTTGTTGTAAAACTGTCGTCTTTTACAAGCCAGCCATTACAAATAAGCAATTAATGATAATTTTAGTTCTAAAAAGTCAGCAAATTACAAAATAATTTCGAGAGTTATTTTAATAATCCTAAAAATTTAACCGAATTTTAGAATGTTTATGTATGTAAAAAATCTGGAAAATTGTGGACTTTGCGAAAAACTGGATAAACAATAAACGAAATTAAACAAAGGGAATTGGGATGTCTTCAAAAATTTCCTGGCTGAAAGCAAAACAGGTAACCTCAATACACAACGGAAAACAAAGGTCCATGTAAACGGAAGCGATATAAAATAAAAGAAATCAATAGAGAATTTAGTTTGGGGAGAAACTTGGTTTTAGGGACTTAAATACATTTTTCTGTTATCCTGAAATTCCTTACAAATACAGTTCCAACACGTTAACTCTTTCTGAAGGGAGAATTTCTCTGTGGAGTTTTCAGTTTTATTTAATTCCTGAAGCTTGGCAATATTTTTAAAGGAAAAGCATGAGTAAAATAATAAAATCTATAATTGGCAATTTGAAATTCTTAAATTTGGGCACAAAATCCTCCCAAAAAACAGTTTGTAATTTTTTCATTAGTCAGAAAACTACAAAAATAAGAAAAAACAAGACTTAATTTTTTTAAATTTGCTCAAAACTCAACTAATTCTCTGTTCTAAAACGATCCTCATAAACCAACACCCAATGAAAAAAAAAGAGTTTCTCACAGGAATTTCATAAGGCTTTAAAAATAGTGTATGAGCTGAAAACTGCCCTTTTCCTTAATTAGAAAATAAAATTACTTTTTGAGTTAGTGCTCGTAAAACAGTGGAATAAAACAACGAACCTGGAAAGGTATAACTAAGTTACAAGAAATTTTTACTTCTTTTCCTTTGGGCGAGCTGTCAGTCTGTTTCTTCGTCAATTTTTTTTTATTTTACGCCTTGTTTAGTCTTGCTTTTAAGTGCACTTTTTTATTTTACTTTGGTGTGTTTATATTCGTGTTCCGTTTGGTTTGCTTTTAGTGTTGGAATTGTCAGATAAAAATATTTTAAGGTTGCTTTATTGACAGTAAATTATTCGACAATCTTAGCTTGAAAAGTAGAAATCTATGGCTTTAAACAATAACTGAATAACAATAAATAAATTAATAGTAAATTTCTTACTTAACTGCAAAGGCAAGTTTTTAAAAAATTGGGTTGAATAAAATTACTTACTTACGTACTCCTTGGATTCAACAGTCCATAAAGGACAAAGGCCTCCCTAAATAAAATTAAAAGATTAAAAATAAGATTAAAATTAAAATTAGATTAAAGTGTGTAAAATGAATTAAATAACCTTTTAACCGACAAAAGTAAAATGCATGACGCTTTACTCCATTTTACAAACATTTAAAGCAAGAGTTGCAAGAGAACTCTAGAAACTGCCGGTGGAAGTTGATAAGTTAAGCCTGAAATGTGGAATTTAAAAGATTCACTTCTTCCAAGTTTACAGATAAGGAAAGCTTTCGCCAAATTAGACATTCGTCGGTTTGTAAAACATCGGTTTTTTTCGTTTAAAGTTTTTTTTTAAAGGTATTTTATATTCAAATGTTTATTTTTTATTTGGAATGCAGCATTGCTTTGTGCAGAAACACAATATTTCTATTAAGTTTATGTTCCCAATGTTTATTGAATATTTCAAGAAAATTTAAGGCCTTTTTAATAAAAAATATTGTTCTCGTAAAATAAATGAAGCCTAATTTTTCGTGGATTAACGACATATTGCATTATTTTAGATCATCTGAGGAAATTTTTTTCCTCCTTTGTCTTCCCTCCTCCCTTTCCCCTACCCCTCCTTCCTTCCCCCTACCCCTCCCCCCTCCCCCTAACTCCATCATTTACCCTCTCTGTCCTTTCTCCCTCTGTTTCTTACCCCCTTTTCTCCTTCTTCTTCTCTTTCCTTCTTTTTTCTTCCTTCCTCTGCCTCACCCTTTCTTGCTCCTGTCTGCCTCCTCTCGCTTTCCTGCCCTTTCTTTAACCCTCTCAGCGAATCTTCTCTTTCCCATACTCTTCTTCAATTTATTGTTTTTCCCTTTCGTTCGCCATCTTTCCCTTACTTTTCACCTTTTTTAACCATCACCCTTCTCCTCTCTCTTCCTTCATTCTTGCCTTAGCTCCCTCTTCCCTTAGCTGCCCCTTCCCCTCACACTTCCACTCCCCTTCACACCCTTTCTCTCTCACTGATAGGGGTCCGGCATCAAAACAATTACGACAACGACGGCAGTTTGAAAATTCTAAAGTGTGAAATGTAAAATAAAGTAGTTGTGCAAAGGCTGTGTTTAGCTTTCCTAAAATCCCACAGTGTAATAATTAACGTTTGGTTTTGCATTCAAGATATTCTCACATATTACTAGTTTGCTCACAAGGAATTTACAGATTATAACAGTACGCTAAAGCAATCTCTTAAGTAACTTAAATGAATATTTCTAAAGTCGAAGGTGTTTTTTGTGTGAATGATGAATGATGCTTCTTTTACATCCAAGGTGAAGCCTTTTTTTAACTTTTAATAAAAATTCTCTTTAAAATGTTAAGTTTTCAAAGGAATTTCTGAAGATCTTTTTGGTTTGTTTGTTACAGTCTTATAGGGTCTCTAAAATACCTAAAGGATTTCATGTTTCCTCAACAATTTTACTAATTGTTTCAGAAAAATCGTTAGTATTTTTCTGGAGAATAACTTTCCTTTCAGATGTAACGTTTCGATAAGAACTCTCTTCAAAACGTTAGTTACTAAATTTATTAAAGCTTCTGAATATTAGATTTTCTGGTATTCTTTGAAGTTTTAAATAACTTCTGAAATACTTAAGAAAATTGTTAATTTTCTTAATTTATTTTTCCTGAACTATTGAGAAAATCTTGGGCGTTTTGCTTCGAAACACTTTCCTCTGTATCTACTCGTGTTTAAGTAGAAACCCTTAAGCTTCTTCCTAATTAAGTAATAAGGTTTTTCTTCAAACCTTAAAGTTCTTAAAGCTCTTCTGCATACTTCGAAGTTTACTAGCGGTTTTGTAGATTGAATTTTGTGACAGTTTTTTGGAGCTTCAAAGAATTTCCCAAATGCTTAAAGAAATTAGTGATGTTTTCAAAAATCTGAATTTTTACGAAAAATTGTTGATGTTTTTCTGGTCAATGACCTTCGTTTTACATTTAAGTAGAAACTCCTCATCTTCAGTTCTTTTAATTATAATTTTCCTTCAAAACATCTAATTTTACTTAAGTTTCTGAATATTAGAGAGTTTCTGGTAATTCTTTCGAGTTCTAACAACTTTTTAAATGCTTAAAATAGTTGTTAGTTGTCTAAAATGTATCTCGGAACTTTTCTAAAATTTTGATGTTTTCTCGGCTATATTTTTGGGTTATAATTTTCTTAAAGCCTAAGATTCTTAAGAAAATTCTAAATCTGCTCACGTTTCTGTAGATTGAATTTTTTGAAGTTTCAAAGGAATTCTCAATTGCTTAAAGAAAGAAAAATTTTCTGATTTGTTAATAAAATCTGTGGTGTTTTTCTGCTAAACAGCTTCCGTTCTACATTTAAGCGGGAACTCTCTATTTTAACTTCTTTTAATTATAATTTGCACTCAAATCTTCTAATTTTACTGAAGCCTCTAGACATTTCAGATTTTCTTATAACTTTTTGCAGTTCTAACCATTTTTGAAATGGTCAAAAGTATTCCCCGGATTTTTCATAAAATTTTGGGTATTTATCACGAAAACAAGTTTCTTTTGCACATAAGCTGAAGCTTACAATCTTCTTTCCTTTTTTAATTTTCTTATAAACCTATGATTTTTAAGGGAACCCTGAGTTCACATACGTTTGCCATTGCATTTTCTGAACTTTTTCGAGATTCAGAGGATTTCTTAAATGCTTAAAGAAATTCGTGATAGTCTAAAAAAACTTCTTTGAATTTGGATCTTAAATGCTTTTCTGGTAAATAACCTTTATTTTGCATTTAAGTTCAAACTCCCAATTTTCAGTTCCTTTCATATTCACAAGAATTTTCCTCCAAAACTTCCAATTTTACTGCAGTTTCTGAATTTTGGAGATTTTCTGGCAGTTTTTTTTTTTGAGTTTTAACAGCTTTTTAAATCCTAAAATAATTCATAATTTTCCCAATGCTTTCTAGGAATTTGTCATAAAACCTTAGGTGTTTATCTCGAAAATTTTCTTTTGCATTTAGGTTGAAGATCTCAAATTCTTTTTGTTTTATGTTATAATTCTGGAAACTTTTTGAAGTTTCAAAGAAATTCTTAAATCCTGAAAGACATTCAAGATATTCTCTAAAACCTTTTGATTTTTCAGTGATGTCGTAGATGCTTTTCTGGTTCTAAATTTAAGTTGAAACCCTCAATTTTAAGTTATTTTTATAAGAATTCTTCAAACCCTCTAATTTTCCTGACGTTGTTGAGCATTGAAGATACTCTGATAATTCTTAATTTTCCTTCCAGATTTCAAACGATCCAATCCATCTAAATATAAATAATATAATTAATCAGTAATCAGTTTATTTACTTCCAAAGACCGTTCAACAGCAGTATAGGAAACGTTAAGAATATATACATAATACAAACATACATACATTCTTTTTCTTCTTCTTCTTCTTCGGCGGTGCGAAGTAGCAGCACTCAGGCCCTAGGCCCATTGTGCATCCGCCGCAAATTAAGGGATGCCTTAATGAAGACTGGCACCTAGCCCTAAGGTCTAAGATCTTGTTCATAGAAGCGCTCCGTGTTTCATCGGACGCTAAAAGACCGACTCCAAGTAGTCGAAAGCGTCGTTACAGAATCTGCACCTTGAGTCCTCGGAGAGATCCATCAGATGCAAGGGGCCATGGTCTGTAACGAGGCCTGTGACTATCCTTCCTAATAAACCTAAGAAGCTGTTCGGACCTGGTTTTGAAGTGTCTGTGAATGAGCAGCTTCGCTTGTTTCATCCCAGGACGCGAAGCCCAGTATGAGATGAACTGAGAGTGAATCCAATCTCTGATTGTTTGCTGAATTCTTGCTTTAGGTAGGCCGAGGGCCTGTTCAGGGCCTAAAACGGGTTTCGAGGAGCCCTCTCTAGCCAGGTGGTCGGCCTACTCATCACTGTGACCGGGCACCCAGATGAATCGAACTCAGTTGGTTGACTTGACAATCCTCGATCAGTTTTGATTTGTTTTTACAGAACTCAAAGCTTTGAGTGCTGCTTGACTATCGGAGCATATATAGATATGCCTGTTCTGGTAACCTCTGACGAGGTTTTCCTAAGCGCAGACTAAGATTGCCAAGACCTCAGTCTTGAAGACGGTAGGAAACTTGCCTAGTACGAGAGACAGTCTCATTCTAGGTTGGTCACCGTAAATGCGTATATAGTGCATCTAACATTTTATACAGCTGATTAAAGAAAAGTTTAATTTTGCTGACGAAGGTCGATAACAATTAATAATAACATATTTAATTCCACTGCTAATTTTACATGAAACAGCACAAGCTAAACAACTAAATTAATATTTGACCAGATAGCAACCCCTCCTCTTCGATTTACCTGATTACAAAAGTAAGAAGATAACTTACTTAAAACCTTTAGGCCTGAAGAACATCAGAAGTGTCACCTGCTTCGGTCAAACACAAACATTTTAAACAAGAAAAATCTGTAAATTCTGTCTCTAATAAATTAACCTTTTCTAAATTTAAATTTCTCCCATTTAAGAAATAAAGATCGCACGGAAATTAAGTTTTTTTTACATTCTCAAAGAGTTTACTGGGATTTGTAATCCTTTTAATGCCATCATTTCGCTACTGTTTTGAAATATCTTTTTATAAAATTCCAAACTATTTTGGAATTTCTCTTCTTTTTTGGAGGTTATAAGAAACTCTTGCAACTTCTCAATTTCCTAAGAATTGCCTAAAGTTTCCAGCTTTCCTAAATTGTTTAAGGATTTGTTTATATATGTTAGAGATTTCAGTTCCTCCAAGGTACATATCTCCAAAGGTATTTGAAAACCCTAATTTACGACTGAAAAAAGTCAGTCACACCTAGTATTTCGCAGTAAGAAGTATGTGTATTTCTATTAATTTGCGAATAATATTAATAATAATAATAATAATAATAATAATAATAATAATAATAATAATAATAACATGCCTTTATTCACAGGTGACAAAGCACTCAACTCAAGAATAGGAATAAAATACATAAACAGATAATTACATAGTAATGTCTGAGAGGCGATTTAACAAAGCAGTTCGAAAATGATTTGAACTAATGTGAAATAAATCAATATCTATACAGTAGCTATTAAATAAGTGACATTAGTATAAGAGGGCTGTTAAAATGATAATTAGTTCTAGGATGTAACATGATGTAACATTATATTATTACGTGTGTTAATAGAAGGAATTCTAAAACATATTTTATAGGGTAGCTCTGGAGTACAAGTAAGGTTATTGATAATTTTATACAGAAACATTATGTTAATAAGCAGTCTTCTAGTTCCTAGGGTAGTCCAGTTTAGGCTCGAGAGTAAATCATCGTAAGTGTTAGTGAAATTGTTAGTAAAACTGAATGCAGGCCTATTTATACGATAGTTCAAGTATTTGAGGAATTTTTTTTTAATATTCTCAATTTTTACGGTTTGGTAACTATAAATAGGATTCCAGATAACAGTGCAGTATTCCAGTTTGGTTCGAACCAAACTAGTAAATAGGTTAGATAACGCATCGGAGTACGTAAAATCTTGAGTATTTCTAAAAATAAAGCCAAGTTTTTTATAAGATTCAATGACTAATTTATCAATATGATCATTGAAAGATAGTTTGGTATCGAATAAAACTCCGAGATCTTTGGAGTTGAAGACTCTTTTGATTGCACGTGAATTTAAATAATAAGTAAAATTAAGATCAAAATGTTTTCTAGACTAAGTCACAGTAAAGCATTTATCAGTGTTGAAGAATAAATTGTTGTTTAAAGACCAATCCGAAATTGATTTTAAATCTTCTTGTAATTTTTCAAAGTCATTGAAACTGCTAATCATTTTAAAAAAATTTAAGTCATCAGCATACAATAAGAATTGAGAAAATTTTATAGAAAGAGAGATATCATTTATAAAGATTACAAATAACAATGGACCTAAAACGGACCCCTGCGGAACCCCAGATGTGGCAAAAAAGTACTCTGAACAAGAATTATTACAATGAATGAATTGTTTTCGGTGTGACAAGTAAAATTCAAGAAAGTTAACAAAATTCCGATGCCCACCCATACCGACAAGCTTACGTAATAAAAGGCTACGATCAACTTGATCAAAGGCTTTCCGAAATGTCTCCAATATCTCAAACATTTCTTATTTTATGTTAAGTTTCATTTCATACCAAATTTCTAAAATGTTTGTATTCAAATTCTTAAAATTGAATTAACAGAATTTATTTGGAAAAACTTTAGAAGAAACATTAAAATTTAATAGTATATTATTATATGAGCGATTATGACAGCCATTATTCACGAAGATGACGTTTGAGCCCACGAGCCGTCAGGCGAGTGGCACAAATCATCTGAGCGAATAATGGCCATAATCGCGAATGTAATACGATACTTTTTCTACACCTATTAAACAAATATATTAGACTCAAATTAGTCAAATTTGATAACTTTGTAAACAAGCAATATGACAACACACTTGGGCGTGTCACGCGAGTCGATTGTCAGCCGCAGAAGGAGTTGATCGCGGGCGATTTAAAATATGATTGGATTAGCGAAATATTTATGTATTTGTGATTGGCCGAAATCATAATTCACTGCAGTGAATTATGAATCCATAATTCACTGCAGTGAATTATAGGTACTATTTTTCACAAAAAAAATGCTAATAATTGCAATATAATTAAATAGGTGTAGAAAAAATGGTTTTCTGTTCCGGAGTAAACGAAAAAAATTATAAAAATAAAATAGGAGGAATCACAAATGTAATAAAATTCTACATACAAACGGGTTTTATAAAATCCCTTCTGTAACAAAAATTTATAAAGCACGCTAAAACGATAATAAAATTCAATTTAAAACGTTTGAACATTCAGTCTTAATCCCCAGTTCTGTATTTGTAAAACTTCAAAAGCTTCGCTCAGGGCTGTCTATTTTCGGGAGCAATAAATTATGTAATGTTTTACACAGAGTTTATAGACAGAAAGCGCACATTAATTTACAAAAAAGCCCCCTTACTTTGACGTTTCTAAACTTCATATTGCTGGAGTTCAAAATTACCTTTACCTATTTCAGGGTAGGCTTTCATGCAATACAAAAGTTTTCCGTCGTTTCTGGTTTAAATATAAAAACTAATTAAAATTCTCCACCGCAAAATGTTATTCTAAACAATTTTTTAAACACTTAAATCAATAAAGCTCTCGCAATGATATAATTAAACAGCATCAAACTTGGCAGAATAATGCGGGATATATAATTATGGGGATAAAGCTTAAGAATCCTCGAAATTTTCATTTAAATCAGTTAACATTTTCTTAATCTTAAATCTGAGCTTTGGCGCCTTCATTTTTGCCCAGTTTTAACAGGGAGTGAAAACTGGAGCTTAAATTCAATCAAAAGCAATGTGCTGTGAGGAACATAATAGCATCGTTCTCGCATTGCGATAACGGTTTTCAAAGCATCTTTTTCTTGCTAAAATAACATAAAAAAGGCCTTTTTTATAATGCATACCCTTTACTTAGGGGAGACTTAAAGGGAATGACAGTAAATTTAAGCTAAATCAACTAAAGAGAAAGGATTTTTTTTATATTAGGCTGGGTTATTGGTGTTCGTCTTTAGTTATCTGCTTTTTTGAATTTTTTACTTCAACTAGCACTACTGAATTTCAAACTAAATTTAGTTATTCTAAAACATGAATTAACAGCGCAAACTTTTGCTGTAAGAAGAAAATCCCTTACAAAGTAATCTAAATTAAGAATCCCTACCCCTTCGGTCTTGCTATTTTGTAAAATTATTACGCATGGATTTTCCAACAAATCATATCGTTTTCATTACACATTTAGGCTGTGGATTTCGTAAGAATATAGCCAACAAACGAAGCTCGGAACTCCAATCAAATAAACTCAAAAATACTGAATATGATTTGATTCTTGGGACATTGCTGAGACTGCAATATTAAGCCCTTAGAATCCGGATAATTATGCGTAGTTTTGGACTAATCCTTATAACTGACGTTTGGCTTTAAAAGGTTTTGCTGCTTCCACCCTCGTTTGGTTTCTAAATCCCGAAAAGCAAATCTATGTTTTATTATAATTCTCTGAAAGCTCGAGTATACAGGATGCGTTAAAAAAATCCCTCCTTAATTTCTTCAGTATTTTTCTTTAGATATAAGTTTGGACGATTTCAACGGAGTGTAACGTTGAATTAAATGATAAATGATTAATGTACGAACAAATAATGACCATCAAGAAAATCATTTTACAAATCCCACATTATCGCTAGATGTAAAACTATCAAAAAAAAAATTATTTTGTGGGAATTTTGACATTTACGGTCTTCTTTCGTTGAAACTTTTGGTAAAGTAGGATGGCGTTTTTAATCAAAAGTGTTTTTCAGCAGTTTTAATTTTTTCAATCCCCTGAATATTCTTGCATTTATACAAGCTTTTATTAATCGGAAATGTTGCTATTGGGACAAAACATGAAGAAAAGTTATAAACTGGCCTAACCAAAAGGCCAATTTTAATAAAACACAAGAAGAGAGTCCAACTTCTTGAGACTGTTCATTTATTTTGAAGGTCATCGTTTAAACACGGTGCTTTCTCTCAGAGGGACCGCCGCCCACAAAATTTTTTACGCTTAAAAATGCCTATTTTCCTCGTAAATTTTGGGACTCGAATTTTGAACTTCGTCTACAACCTAAGATTTTATATCAACATAAAAGCTTTATTCTTATCGAAAATTCTTGGACATTTATTATATATTCGCAAGTTTATTAAAATTTTGAAAGTTAGGAAAGAGTTAAAAAAATTCTTTTAAGCTCAAAATGCCAATAAATTACAAACGCACTAAAAAACAGTAATTTACTGCTGAGCCTTTTAATAAATTGTTGATGGTAATTTACAGCTTTAATATTCTGAAATTAATTAATGTATTGAATTACAAATTTATTTGTTTGTTTATTAAAAAGTATTGGCCGTTAATTTATAAAGTCTCCTCGTATTTTAATCGTTTAATTCTACTGTAACAAATTTAAAAGAAAAAACACTACAACCACAAGTTTCATTATGTGGGATTTTCCCCCTGTTTTAAGTTATGTGAATGTCCTCTAACATTTATTTCTTTTCTAGGTTACCTGGGGAATTCGCGGGTCGTGCTTAACCACTATGATGTGTCCACGCAAGTAAGTTTTTTTTTTCTTTATTATATTGTACATTTCTGTGTTTTCATGTTCTTACTTTAAACATAGTTGCTTTTTGCTGTGCTGGTTAACGAAGTTTTACTTTATTTTCAACTAAAGAAAGCATCTGCTTAATTATTAACAAAATTACTTATCCGATTGTTAATAAAATTATTTAACAAAATTGTTTACTTAATTTTTTAACAAAATTTTCCCCAATTGATGGGAAAACCTTTAGTGAAATCCAACCTATTTTCATTTTATTGGATAATGGGTCCAAAAAATTTAAGAAACGCATGAAAATTGTGTCTTAATGTCTCAATAGATTAGGCATTTCCTTCGCAATCAAGAGGGCGCAGTCGTTGCTTGACTATTAGGTCCTATTAGGTCGGCGTAAGTGATCTAAATCGATCAAAAATTGAAAAAATGCATAAATGCCTTGATGATCTAGACTAGAGGATTAGGTATCTATCCTGCAGCCGAGAGGACACTTGTTCGAATTGCAGTTGTTGTCTGATTGTTAACTAAAAAGCAATCGCAGGCAAATCCTCTTAATTAAATTAGCTTAGAGGACTAGTTACTTTTACTGTATGAGACATCCCCTTTGCAAGCAAGAGGACACAAGTTCGAATCACAGTTATTACCTAATTATTAACTGAATAGCGAATGAAAAGCAAATCCCGTTAGTTAGGTTAGCTTAAGCAGCCAATAACCTCCGTAATCGAAAATTGAAAAAATATTCAGAAATTAAATGCTTAGGATTTTAGTGGATGAGGCAAATAAAAAGACATAAGTTGGTATCACAGTCGTTGCTTTATTATTAATTGCACAGCAATTACAAGCAAATTCTGTTATGTCAGCTTAAGTGACCGATTTACTTAGTCATCAAAAATTGGAAAAATACATGAAAATTGTGCCTCGATGTTCTAGTGGATTAGGCATCTGTGTTGCAACCCAGAGAACACACGTTCAAATTGCAGTTGTTGTTTGACTTTTATCTAAAAATCAATTGTTAGTTTAGCATAGAAAACTAACCTTAAAAATTGAAAAACTGCCTAAAAGTTAGATGTTTAGGATCGTAGTGGATGAGCTATCTATGTACGTAGCAAACTTAAAAAAAGATAAAAGTTTAAACCACAGTCGTTGCTTGGTTGTTAACTATAAAGCAGCTAAAATGCTTAGCTTTGGTGAACAGTAGCCTTAGATACCAATTAAAAAATAAACAAAAATAAAATTTTTAAGGCCCTAGTGGATTAGGTATTTGTTGTGCCAATATCCCCTTAGTTAAGTTAACTTAGATGTCCAATTACCTTAGCAATCGAAAATTGAAAAGAAACTAAAGAATTAGATATCTAGAATTTTAGTGGATGAAGCATCTACTTTGCAAACAAGACTATATAAGTTGAAGTCCCAGTTGTTGTGTCATAATTAACTATAAAGCTATTGAAATGCAAATCGTGTTACTTAAATTAGCTTAAGTGACCAATAATTCTCACAATTAAAAATATATAAAAGACCCATAAAAATTGTGCGTCTGAGTTCCTTATGGATTATGCATCTACTCGGCAAGCAAGAGGACGCAAGTTCAATCCCAATCATTGCCTCTTTGTTAAGTGGCAAACGGTTGTAGTACAAATACTACTAGTTTAGGTTAGCTTAGGTGACCAGTAAACTTATCAATTGAAACTTTAAGGACCTAGTGGTTCAAGCATCTAATTTGTAAGCAAAGCGATACAAGTTTAAACCGCAGTTGTCGCTTAATTGTTAATTATACAGCAACTAAAATGCTCAGTTCGTTACGTTAGCTTGGATCAGCAATGATCTTAACTTCCAACAAAGAAATTTTAAAGAAAGAGTTTACAAAATTTTTAAATACACCAAATTGAAGATGAATCGAAAAATATGACTAAAATTCATTTTATTCGGGGATTTGTTAGGTTAAAGTACAGATTTAGCTAAGTTTCTAAATTTAGCAAAAAGGAAAATAAAAAGCAAGCCTAAGATTTAGTTTTTTAAATATTTGTTTGTGCCTACAAAACAGGTCGCTAATAATCACATAAATCAGGCTGTAGTCTTTTCAGTTCCATTCAGGACACACACTTGGCAAGTTGCCTGAAGATAAATTCAGGAGTCACAGCTTTCGGGTTTAATTATTTCATTTTTTGGGTTTTTGGATGCGGAATTTGTACTTTCACGTATTTAATCTTTATGTTCTAAGGAACATAAAATTCTTTTTGCGATTAAAACAATATTCAAAATATTAAAAACCGGAAGCCCTATTTTCCTGAATCGTTTGTTGGCCATCATAAAAGTTTGTTTTGTTGATTAATTTAAAGTTTCTTAAACAACCAAGACTTTAAATCAAACAACAAAATGTATAGGTGGTCTGTATTTAACAGGATATTCTTTTAGAAAAATATCGGCGTATTAGGCTTTATAGTCAGGAATCTAGCTCCACAAAAGACGCTTCTAAAATGTGTAACCCACCACTCGAAAATATAGTTTTAAAAAGTATGTAAATGTAGGTACCATGTCTGGAATAACATTGCAGATCTAAATATGGAGGTTGCCATTCTGTTCGCGATTGCAAGAAAGCATAAAAACATGTTTTACGATTTTTTTTAATCGTAACAATTAACTAATTTTTTCGCATTTCATACACTAATGTATTACATTAGTACACTCAAAATCGTGAAATAATGGGCCACTTTACGATATAGCAACCATTACTGCATAGTAACGTCAGGTGTCATTAAGACGCAATTTGACAGCTTCTCGGGCAGCATTTAAAATATCTTCTGAATGGTTTTCCATTTCGGAATTAGATTTCAAAAAAAAAAAAAAATATTTATTTGTTTGAATTGAATTCTGTTAGATATGTCAAAAACAATTCCTGTCAGGTTACTATGTTATCGAGAATCCGCCTACTTTTTTCAGTGTTTTTATTAATTTTATTCAGAATGTATCGCAATAAATTTAGATAACTTTTTATGTGAGAATATAAAATGCGAAAAAATAGTATACGCGCCTCGTCAGAAAAGTGATTTAACTGGACTCGTATGGCATTTAAGTACTAGGCATTGCTCGTAGTCAAACCTGCCATACTCGTCTAGTAAAAATCCACTTTTCTGCACTTGGCACGTAATATACTATTATGTTCACATCGCATTTACAAGCTTACTGTTTAATATTTCTCAATTGTTTTTAAACCATTGGAAAGCTTACTCTTTCTATATTCAGATATTATCAAATTAATCTGGAAGTTGTTGTTAGCAAATGCTACATAAATTATTGTTTAAACAAAGTGTAAGCGAAATGCACGGTATAAATTTCAACATCGAGGTATTTTTAAAACTATTGCACCTGCGAATTTCCATCGTATGAAATGTGTAGAATAGTATATTAAAACACAAGTTACAGAAGGCATCGTTTTCGCGCACGAGTCCGAAATTTGCACATGAGCCGCGTAGCGGCGAGTGGCCGAACGGACGAGTGCTCGAATTGCCTTCTGTAACGAGTTTTTTATACTATTTTCTTTGTTTCGTCTTCCATTTACATTATTTCTTTTTATAAAAATACTTGACAATTTCGAGTTGGGGAAATTTGGTTAAATAGTTGGGTTGGTAATAGTAATTTTAGCTTGACAGTTGACAGAACTTTGACATTTGACGTTTTTGTTGCCTACTAACTGACTGGTTGCCTAGCAACTGAATGGTTGCCTAGGTATTTTGTGTATTATTTGATACAGTATAACCAATTTCTGAAAACAAAATATCACCAAAAATCGTTTAATAATGAAGCTCATTAAAGCATCAAAATGCGTGCTAAAATGATGTCATTCTAGTACCGAAACAGAGAAAAGAATGAAGACACTTTTAGTGAAAGAATTACTTACATAATTTTGTTGTTATAAAAAATATGATTTATTTATTATTCAGTTGGGTGTTTCGAGTTACAAGCGCCTTGCGCTCCGCTGATCACAGTACTAGTGATTGTGATTGCAAAATGCATATGTACATACTATCACGTGCAAAACTAATGACTAAGATTTGTTATTGTGAATTTAAACAGCTTGGCAACAGTCGATGAGTAACTTTCTTATTCTAACTTGTTAATCCTACCTACAAGGTCTTATGGTTAGTGGCTTTAAAAATCTTGGCACCGAAGCAGCGCATACTGTGTTGCCTGCTTAATACTTAGGTGTGTCATTACTTTTGCACGTCATAGGACATGTTTTACTTATCAGGCTTATTGGTTATACGTGAATAATTACAAAAAGGCAATAAAAACATTAACATAAGCATAATATTCTTCATCTATTATTACAACTTAAGGACAAAAAAATACACAGTGCGTTTCTCATTAGGTGAAATAATTAAAATAAAAGAAAAATCATATAGAAAATACGAAATCGAAATTGTAACTTTTTTATGAAAAACATTTTACAACTTTTATTGATCATTTTTGTACTCTACCATTTATTACTTAAGAGAAAAGTAGTGTATTCACAAATTAGCATTTTTAAATTAATTTAATAGCTAATACATTGACCTCACAATAGCAACCTATTGCACATTCTAATCCTGCTTTACATATGAATAACTCACACAACGACATAACTGATTCAGTAGATTAGGAATTTTTTCCTGAAATTTAATTAGACATGCTTATTGTCAAAAAGGTTCAATACTCAGAGATAAACTTCTGCTACCTACTTCATTCGTTTTTCTCCGATTCCTTATTTATTACAGCCCTCTCTTCGTTATCCAATTCAACTTCAGACTAGTGAAGTAAAAAATAAATAAAGCTGAATAGTTTTAGTAGAATTAATTATGATGATTTGCTTAGCATATTATGCTCTAGATCTAGCATTGTTGAAAATTTGTAGTTATAATATCTCTACGAATTACCGTGGCGTGGCGGTATGAAAAATAGTTGCTTGGGTTTTAGGAGGAGATGTAATCATTTCAAGTATTTATTGTTGGGCATCAGATTCAGTAGTTTGTCCAGTATCACTGTCCGCAGTTTCATCTAATATATTTCCTCATCTTAACAATAATTGACCGTTAACCTTGCAACACTGCGGGTCGGTCTTCTTCACCTCTCTCGATGGGTTAGGTTAGCCTCCTGCCCAGCATACGTGCTAAGAGGGCTCACAGAACTCATCCTTACGAGTGTATATAACAGGCCATCTCGGCCTAGGCTTCGGCCATAAGAGGAAGAAGAAGAAGAAGAAGAACAATAATTGATCTCAATGAAAATACAATTGATTACAATCCCACCTCATTCTGGAAAGTCGCAACCTTTTTTCTAACTTCCGTTGTCAATATGGCCTCAGTTACTGCTTGACTAAAAAAAAATATTTGCAACTGCAGCTTATTCATGATCTTTTTTCTGATGTAACTGATGGAAGGGTTAAAAATTTGAACGTTTAGGTGGTGCCGTTTGCAGCTTTACTTTTTTGTTTCGGTAGTTGGTGATGCAGTTAAAATTTGAAATCATTCGCTATCATATCTACACATGAATTGCCGAAAACTTCTATTTTTGTAAGCATACTTGTATTTATATCATTCAACTCCTTTGCTGTTCTCCAAATTGCCTTTCGCCGCGATAACGATAAAATTAATACTAATTTTCGATTGGGTTTATCTCGATATTTTTGGCAGACAAATCAAGAAGCTTTGTTTACTGAAGATCCACCTCGAAAACATACAGTTTTAATTTCACTTTTTTTAACGTTTATTACGTAGTCGTCCGACTTATAATGAGTTCCTGTAATTCGTGCCAAAAATTGTAATTGTCAAAGGAATGTTATCAAGTTTTGATGTAGTTACACACTTAATTTGTTAGTTTTTGTACTGTTTCGGCAGAAATTTCTTGGCATATTATGCATAAGTAGTAAGTGTACCTCACTGCAATAAGCATGGATATAACAGGCTATTAAATTAGAGTATAAGTATATAAATTCTTTCATTAACTTTCACGTGTGGTTGCGATCTCTTCATTGTATTTTTTTACTTAAATAAACGTTATATCCCACAAATGCAACACACAACGTTAGTTACTGAGGTTTATGTCTGTATGTTACCACTCCGGTGTATCGTAAAGCGTAAGGCACCACCCGCTTATAACTCAAAACACGCAACATAATACCGTACAATGCTGTAGAGAAATAAATCATATTTTTTATAACAACAAAGTTATGCAAGTAATTCTTTCACTAAAGATTTCTTCATCCTTTTCCACATATTTCTAACAATGGAAGTATAAATCTACATGCAATAGTTTTAAAAATACGTCGATGCTGAAATTTATACCGCACATTTCGCGTACACTTTACTTGCACAATTTATGTAGCATTTGTTAACAATAATTTCGAGATTAATTTGCTAGTATCTGAATCTAGATAGAGTAAGCTTTCCAGCGGTTTAAAAATCATTGAAGAATATTAAAAAATAAGCATTGTAAACATAAAATTAGCCGAAGTTTGAATAAAAAACTCCGAAAAACATTATTTTGTACTTTTTGCAATCGTGGATTGAATGGCGCCCCCCACATTTAGACCCGCAAGGTCATTTCACATAATATAAAAAAATGTTTAAGCTGCATACTTATATCTTCAAGTGCATACCCTGTGATCGAATTTACGACTCCTGATTCTTGACTATTTACCTAAGCATCGTTAAATTTACAACACCTTCTTGATTCTAATAAAAATAGGCATACACATAAAATCCAGAATTTCAATCCAAAATCAAATGAAGATTTTCAAATAAATACCTAGTCTTCGAAATAAAACGTGTTTAAAATTAAACATTTCTGTGGAAGGTTTAACTCAAAAAGTGTGAAATTTTGTCTAGAATCTTAAAGATTTTATTTCTTTTCTGTGGAAGATTTAGGTTAAAAATTATGAAATTTGACTCGAAATTTCAATATTTTGGACAAACACCTTACTTTTCTAATTCAATTCAAAATTCGTGTCTCATCTCGCCGTATTGGATTTATTTATCTATTTGCTTCAATAACATAGTTATAGAGGGAGATTCGAAGTTTGCATAATTATACTCGTAATTTAGTTAATAATTCCGAAAGGGATTAGTAACAATTTGCATGTACACCGGAAACCTGACACAACACGAGTGAATCTGTAATAGGATTAAATTTTAATAAAGCACAGCAGTTTAGAAACAACAATCGGAAGATTTTATATTTGTTGAAACAGCTTAAAGACGCAATACAGCTTCAATTAATTAATTGATCACCTAAATTAAATTAAAATTAATAAAACTAGTACGAAAAGAGAACAAATTAAAGAAATAAAATTAATGGGCACAAATAAATTAAATTAAAACCTAAAACGTCTATAAAAGACCTTAATTCCGTTGTAAAAGTAAGTGGAATTCGTTTTGAATTCGAGATTGATGTATTTCGGGCCGCGTTCCATTGAGTCAGGTAATATTGGACCAGAAGTTTAAATTGAGCCTTTTCTTCATGATGGACAGGAGTTTTAAAGGACGAGACCGTTTTCTACAACTAACACCATTAAACATGAACGAATGTTACACTTTGTTATGCACGCAAGGAATAGACATCCTTGAATTAATGTTCTTTCGATTTCTTTTTGAATTCTATAAAGTTTGAATATTTTTTCGGCCAGAATTGTTAAGTACAGTTTTAGAGTTACGTAAAACGGAATGTTATTAAGAAGGCTTGTTCGTTGGAAATATTAAATAAAAACTTGAAATTTTGGCTAATCTGTAGTTTTTGTGAAAATTCAGCTTGCTTGGAAATTCAAAAATTTTGTAACTATTTTTGAATTCGTTAATTCAGGCAAATATTTAAATTACAGAATTTGGTTTGAAAGTTCTAATTTAGAGAAATCCGATCGAAACTCAAGCTTTAATGATTATACATTTTAATTCAGAATATTCACTTGAAATACGGCTTTCAGTTAGTTATAGGTATAACAGCAATTAAATAAATTTGGAAATTGCAGAATATCCCAAAAATAATAAAACCAAATTAAATTTGGATTTCAACATGGAATTTCGTAATTTTACATTTGAAACCAAAAGTTCTGGAAGACTTCTAATCTAATTCTGAAATTCATCGATCACAATTCAAAGTTTACTTAAAGCGCTTTGAGACACAAATTTAAAAAAAAAATTAAATTAGGGTTACCTAGTTTAGTTTAGTCTTCCGGATTATTTAAAGCTAAACCTTTTCAATATCTTCTTCTTCTTTCTCAATTCCCATTTATGCCTTACAGCCTTACGGCGTTGGATCCTCGATTCGTCTCCTATAGTTTCTTTACCTCGCCAGTATCCTAGCTTCTTGAATGGTCTTTCCTCTTTTCCTTACCAACTCTGTGATGTTATCATTCCACGTAATTCGGAGTCTACCACTTTTTCTTTGCCCTTCCGGCCTCATTTCGAATATTTTTCGGGGGTATGCGTTCGGTTCCATGCGGATAAGGTTCCCATTTTATATCTCCTCTGCAATTGGTTTTTGATCTAGGTACTCTCTTACACTCCTGTTTCCGATTCTATCTCTTCTTGTTTTGCCCACTACTCTCCTCAGGTTTTCATTTCGGATGTTGTTATTTTCTATCTAATTTTATCCGCTAATAATATCTACTAATACTTACAACTCCCACCACGTTTTTAATTATGCTATTGATAACCCTTCTCAGTTTTAGGGTGGTTTTTAATTCTTGTAATGCTTTCCAGATATGTTTCCGTGGTACCTGGTCGAAAGCAGCGTTAAGATCTAGGCTAATAAAATATTTCAGGTTTTATCTATCGTCTTTTCTGTTAGGTTTAGGATCGTAAATATATGTGGCCTTGGGTTTGTCCGCCTGGACGGAAAGCTGCTGTTTCATCTTCCATTTTATCCTCAATTTTCTTAGTCGCTTCTCCGCTATTTTGGAGAATACTCTACTTGCCACTGATGTCATTATCACAGCTTGTAGTTTATCGTTCCTTGTATATGGGCACTATGATGTTTTTCTCCCAATCAGTTGGTATCTGCTCTGTTCTCCACCCCCGATGGAATACTGCCTTGACTTATTTTACAATTGATTCCCCTCTTTTATTAAGTAATTCTCGTGAAATGTTGTCTTATCCAGCAGCTTTTTCATTTCACGCTGTTTTTAATGCTTGTTTTATATCCTCTTCCGTGATATAATCCATTTCGTTCTCTTCTTCCGCATTCGGTTCTCTCCCTTGTTCTTTTTCGTATTTAAACTTAGTTTCATAGCCAAGACGCCCTTTGTCTTTATTTCCAGCTCTCCTCTTTGCTTCTTTGTGTTTCTTATCTGTTTTGCTTGATTTACCTTTAATTTTTTACTATATTCCAGAACTCCTTTTGATTCTCTACGTAGTTCTCTTCTATTTTTCTTCCAAATTCTTCCCAGGAGGACTGCTTTGCTTGTTTTACTACTTACTTTGTTTGATTACGTTTTTGTATATAAATGATATTGTCTTCTTCTGTGTTTGTTCTTTTAAATCTGTTCCACGCATTTTTTTCCATATAATTTTGTTTTTTACTTCTCCGTTCCTCCATCGTGTCCTTCTTCTTTGATCGCTTTGATTTACCACTTTTGTTCCGCATATTCCGCGTGTTAAGTCCATTGCTCGGTATCCTCTCATAGTCTTCTCTATGTCGGGGTGCTCCAGTTTCTCTAGTTTAATTTTCTCGTACGTTTTCGCTGGTTCTTTTTTTTGGTTTCCTGATTAATGCGTCCGATACCAACAGTTTATGATTTATGTTAAGTTCTGCTCTTCTAATTGCCTTAATATCCTGCATTTCATATCTCATGTTTCAAGTTGTTATTCTATATAGTTGCTCTTGTGTCCAAGTTGTTCGGCTCATATGTTATTTTGTATATAGTTTTATGTTCTACTCCATGCTCTCCCTTCGTTCTATATCCTATTTCTTCAATATTTCCAATGTGAGCATTGTAGTCCCCGCCGGTTGTGACTTTGCGTTTTTCTGCAGTCCTCTGCAATTCTCCATATAATTGTTCCTTATCGTTGAAGTTGAACCGTTTTGTTGGTGCATATATTTGTATAATGCCAACCTTTTCAATGCTCAAACTTTAATTCATAAAGATGACTCCTGAATCAGAGTTCAAAATTCAAAAATCGGATTATGATTACAAATAGGAACTTTCAGTCTAAGACTAAGCTCAGGATTCAAGAACTTGCACTGGAACTAGGTGTTAAATTAAACTTTAATCCGCAAAAGAAAATGAATGATTTTGGATATTCAGTTCAGTAGGAAATTCAACTCGTTTATACTTATTTCAAACTGACGGTATTTAATTCAAATTTGAAAATTTGAACTCAGTCCAATTTTAAAATCCAAACCTTCTTTTCGGGATTATCGTAATTCATCTCTGGTTTCAATCAATCCTCTATCCTGGATTAAAATTCAGACTCATAACTTGGTTTAAATACAACACTTATTTAAAGTCCAAATTGTCTTTTGAAAATTCCAAAACTTTTTATTGAAATAACCAAGCTGAAATCGAATTTAAATAAATTCTAAATTCGAACTCATTCGAAGAACATTCAAATTCAAAACTTCCAATAAGAAGACTGAAGCAACGCTTTATATATTTCTAAATTGTAATTCTGTTAAACAGATCCGACTTTAAGTGTTAAGGTACTATTTGAATCGTTAATGCAAGTTAAAAATCCAATTTGAATTCGAATTCAACGTGTAAGGGATACTCACCTCTTTGAAACTTAATTCTGGCTTCAGATTGTTTAGTTCATACTTATTAAATTATTCATAAATTTGTGTCAACACTCTTTTTAGAAATTCCAAAATCCTGTTTGAATCCATTAATTCAGGTATTAAAATCATGCGATTTAATTCAATTTATACTTAAGGCGAAATCAAATTTTGCAATTTCACATTCCAATATTGAATTTAAGAAACACCAGATTAAGATTAAATCTAAGCATTGTAAGAGCCGATACTATAATTTAAATTAAAACTTCGCAAAAACTCATCATCTAAGCTAAAAACAGTTTTGAGTTAGAAATTCAAACTATGAATTCCGACTGGAAAACTCCAATTCCTTTAACATCTTTTGGATTATAATCGACTTAAACTTAAACCTACATAGAAACGTAACTTAAGAATTAATCCTGAAAGCTTTAAATCAACAACTAAATCCTGAATCGAAGCGATTAGGATTATACGTGGTCCGAATTTTGACTTTAGCCTTTAGGCCTTTCGTGAAATTAAAACGTTAGTAGTTTTGGATTTTAAACCATTTTCAAACATTAATTTGGATATAATCTGGTCGTCGACCATTTTGATTGAAGCATTTCAAAGGGCATTTAAGAACTTTTGGTATGTAGTACATTTATTTCCTTTGAAGATTTCTTACTTTATATCTGAGTTTTATGCCTGTAAACTAAGCTTAGGAATTAAAATCTAACAAATCCCAAACTAATCTTCAACACAAGATCTAAAATCTCTGTCTTTGAACTCGGATTTAAAGTCAAAAATTTTGGATTTAAACTCGTATTTTAAACAGCTTGATTTGAAAGAAGCCCAGCATAAATTGTGCATTGAAATTCTGAATTTGGGTGATTCATTTTAAGAATCAAAATAAAAAGATTTTATATTGTTGTGCAGGATCATCGATTATTATCAAACATCGTTTTAGTCAGAATTATATTTAAACCTTGAAAAGATCTAAACTTTTGTGTTTCTTGAACGAAAATATAGGAAAGATATTTTCGTCAGCAAACTTATTTGATTGTGTGTGGCAAGATTGAACTTTTGTTTGCTGAGTGAAATTTAACGCCTTGTTTAACTTCGCAGCTTACTCGGATCTAATATTACGTTAAACTTTCGTAATCGAAACATTATCTCCGTTTAATTAAGCCTTATAAATGAAAATGCTGGAGTTTGGATCAATTTTTAGCTAAATCGAACTTTTCAAAAGAATTCTGAAGAATCCAAGCTTCTATTTTTGAAATGATTTCCCTAGTTGATTTGTTCAAATTCTTTATTCGTAAACATCAGGAACACAAAATCCCTCCTTTAATAATTTGACAAAATTAACGTTATATCCCTTAAAAGCATCACCAAGACATCTAATTTGGCGTACGAATCGGTCTTTTGTTGTTTCCTCGAACCTCACCGACAAAATCAATAATCACATACAATTTAACCAATCTTGTAGAACCTCGTGCTCGGATCACGTTGTTTCCTGTAGTTTTCTTCAGGGTAATGCTTAATATTTTAAGGAAACTCACGCTACGGACACGTATTTCTTATAATTAACTAGGTTACAATTTACAAAGAACTACTCGAATTAAAGGGGAAGGAACGTAATCTAAGCGAAATGTTGGCAGATGCTTTGCGCATTCGTGGCTTGTTAAACCTTCATCCCTTAGGATTAACTAGTCCGCTGGATTTTTTTAGAATCAGTTTTTCGTTTTTTTTTTTGACGAAACAGCCGAATTTCGTTGTTTTTGATTAAAATCTTCCACAATAGCAATATTTAAAATTCAAAGCCACATTTCACAATTTTTAAATTAAATTCTCCACAGAAATTGAAAAAGAACGGTTTTTACTGCAAATATTTAAAATTTCGAGTCTAATTTCAATATTTTTAACTTAAATCTTTCGCAGAAAATAGAAAAAGGAACGAACGTTTTAATCAGAAATATTTAAGAATCAAAACCAAATTTCGCAATTTTTGAATTAAAGCTTCAACAAAAATTAAAAAAAAAACTATTTAATGTTTGGAGTTGAATTTCATAGTTTTTAAACAAAATTCTATCTAAAACATTTAAGATTCAAAGCTAAATTTCAGGATTTTTGAATTAAATGCCACAGAAATTAAAAAAGGTTTTTGTCAGAAATATTAAAAATTTCAAGCAAAATTTGTTTTTTTTTGACTTACATTTTCTATTAAAAATAATAGAACACCAAAGGTTTTTATCCAAAATATTTTGAATTTAAAGCCAAATTTCGCCATTTTTGAATTAAAGTTTCCACCGAAATTAAAAAGAGAAAGGTTTTTGTAGGAAATATTTTAAATTTCTAGTCGAATTTCATTGTTCTTGACTTAAATCTTTCAAAGAAAATGAGAACAAGAAAAATTTTTATCTAAAATGTATAAAGATTCTAAGAGTCAAATTTCACAATTTTTAAATTAAATCTTCCACAGAAATTAAAAACGGAAGGTGTTTGATCAAAATACGAAGATTGTTCAATAGAAACACGTTTAGAGGCCGTAAAGCAATTTTTATTCAATGAATTTATAAGAAATCTCCTAACGTTAAGGCATGAGTCCCACTGGTGCACTAAACTATAGATTCCCTACTGGAAAAGTTTCTGCGGCTATTTGCGAAACCATTCTCCAACAGCAAACTCTACTTCAGCATCCGAATTGAACCGCCGCCCTTTTAGCGATTGTTTTAATGGGCCAAACACGGAAATCGCACGGGGACAAGTCGGGACTGTAAGGTGGATGTTGTAAGACTTCCCAACGCACATCTTGAACCGTTCTGGCTACATAGTTGAGATCGACATTCTTTCACCTTTGAGGATTCTGCATGCTTTCATTGCATAATCTGGCGTTTAGATTCTGGTTCGTAGTGATAACATCAAGACTTATCACCAACAACAATTTGGTGTAAAATGGCATTGTTCTTGTTGTTGATAGCGCATCAAATGCTGTAGTGATAAGGCCAAACGCAAATTCTTCTGCTCATCAGTAAGTAGTCGTGGAATCCACTGATCGGCAACTTTGCTATAGCCAAGACTAGGAATAATGGAATGAATAGTTCCCACACTGATGCTCAAATTTCAGAAAGTTCTCGAACTTTAATGCGCCTGTTTGTGCGTAGATCAATTTCCAACTGTCTTAAATTTTCATCTGGTGCTGCAACACGAGCGTGTCCTAGACGTGCCAAATATTTAGTGGTCGAAATTCATTGCATCATTTAACCACTGCCGTATGAGAATAACTATAATCACCTTATATGGCTTTCATTCTCGTATAAATTTCCATTCGCTGACGCCCTTCAGTAGCTAAAAATTGAACAACAGCACGCAGATTAACTTTGGATATATTTTCTACCATAAACGCCATTTTTCCAAACAACGTTGTGGCGATGAAGTCGCGGGTGTGCAGTCCAAACGTTTTTCTATTGAATAATCCCCATATTTAAAATTTCGATTTGAATGTTGTTGTTTTTGGCTTAACTTTTCCATTCTTCTTCCCGTACCTTCTCCTATCGTCTGAGGTTGGCGATCAGTATTTTGGACACCGCAATATAGAATAAAGTTGTGGTTGATTTACCATACCATTTTCCTGAGATGTTTGAGCCGGAATTCCTTTCTGCGTCCAGGAACTTCTCGTCAATTCTGCCATTTTATTATCAGTTGCAACAATTCATATTTTAAGTTTCTCGTGACATGATCCAGATATTCCAATTTCCGTTTTTTGACTGTATAAAATAATTCTTGTTGTGTGTTCAGTCGACGCAGTACCCCTTCGTTTCGAACTCTATCCGTCCAAGATATACCTATCTACATCGATATGCCCACATTCGGAAATTTGTTTTTTCTGTTAGAGTTCAAGCTTCCGTGCCATAGAGGACGATATAGCATTTCAATATTTTTTTCTTAGCGAGATGTTGAAGCTCCGATTTCACAGCAGTGATTTCATTTTCATGGAAGTTTATTGGGCCTCTTAATTTATGTTTCTAATCTCTAATCTTCGTTTAAAATAGCGGCTAGGTATTTGTAGCTTGTCACTCTTTCTATTTCCTCTGTACCCACTACTATTTCTGTTGGTGCATATTGTGTTTTTTCGATAATCATGTACTTGACTTTCTTTATTTAAATTCATTTCCAGTCCATATCTGCTACTAGTCATTTGCAAAGCATTAAAAGAAGCTTGTAAGTCTTCTTTTGATTCAGCCAGCAGTTAGTAGACTATCGTCAGCGTATTTAATGTTGTTGACTAGTACACCGATAATACCTATCCCCTCTATTCTTTCTTGAAGTGGTTCTTTAAAGATTGCCTCTGAGTATACGTTGAATAGTAAAGGGTACAAGGTGCATCCCTGTCTTACAAATCGCTAAATATCAACATGCCGATGCCGTCTGATTCCAATAAAGGTTTCGAATTAATGATATGCGTATTTGGCTTATCTAGGATCAATTCTTGCAATATTTTAATCAACATGTCGTACCTAACTTTGTTGAACGCCTTCTTGTAGTCAAGAAAACGAGTTTATACCTTTTTGTTGACATCTCGTTGTATCAGAGGAGGCTTAAACCAAAAATGGTGCCGTGGGTGTACACTAAAATAGCAGCCTATGCGGCTATGGTATGGTGCCATAAAATGAAGACCAGAGGCTGGCTTGTCTAGCAATAACAGGCGCGATAACCACTACGTCAACTTCAGCCATGGAAAGACTGTTAGACCACCACTACCATTAGTAACGGAATCACAGCAGCATATAAACTGGATATTGATAGATACGAGAGGACTACTTGGAGAAAGGGGAACCATACCGAAATTTATGTAATGGTGAACAGCTGTGCTGATAAAATTAGCTGCCTTTGAATTCAGTAAACCTTTTTGGGTTGACATAGCTGAGCAAAGGGGGGTGTAAAAAAACACAGGATCTGAAAAATCAGTTGGCCTCAATCTCAAGTATACGAATTGCTCAAAAACGTTGGAAAGTTCCGGAGCTGGAATTTATGAAGCAAACACCGGGAAATGTTTAAGCATCAACCTGGACAGATTTGCTACAGTAATCTAAAAGGAAGTAATTGCTATTACTACCTGTGCAAATATTATGCTACAGAAATGTTATGAAAATCGACAAATATACATATTGTCAGACAGCCAAGCTACATTAAAAGCTGTAGTAGCAGTTGAGATCAAATCTAAAGTAGCTCTCGAATGCCTTGAAGCACTAGTTGTACTGGAAGAACATAATAAAATAACGCTAAAATGGGTGCCAGGACACCAACATGTGAAAGGGAATAAAACAACAGATCAGCCTGCGAAACTGGGAGCAGAAAAATGCCTAGTCGGACCTGAACCAATATGCGGGTTGGCATATGTGACCGCAAAGAAGTTAGTATAAAAGAACGATTACGAGAAGAACACTGCAGATATTGGAGCAAGGGATAGGGACTAAGGCAATCGCGGCTGTTCCTGCGAAATCCTTCCGAAATCAGAAGAAGATAACTACTGCATTTAAGCAGGGAAAAATAGGAAAGGTAGTTGGACTGCTGCTAACAGGACACTATCAGCTCAGACGGCACCTTCAATTAATACGGGCCATAAATGATCCAAACTGCAGATTTTGCGGGGAAGAATATGAAACTACAAAGCACATATTGTGTGAATGAGAGTCTTAAGGCAGCGTCGCTTAGGGGTGGACCTAATGGTACCCGAAAAAGTAGCAAATGTATCTTGCAGATAATTTTAGGCTTCGCAAATGTAGCCAATCTGTAGAATGTAAATCCTAGGGGCACAATAAGCCGATGAGCCCAAGTACAGTGGTCTATAAACCACACCCCATGTGAATAATAATATTAAAAATCAGAACATGAACAGCGAATTAAGGTTCTCGCGTTCCTAGTCCATTTCTGAAATTAAATTCTGTATTTGTTAGGGTTCCTTCAGATTTTTTGCATTAGACTAATTGTACGATAGTTTGGGCAGCACTTTGGATGGGGAATTTTAGGTAAGGTAACGAAAGTTACCTTACTATTATTAGTTATTACTATTATTTCAGTATTGTCTTTTTGTCTTCCTCAATAAGCTTTGTTGTAGCTGCGCGGATTTCATCAGGGCCCTTTGCCTAATATTTCTAACGGCATAAGTCGTTTCTTCTTTAGATATTGGGGAACAGTTTTCACCAATTTCGATATCTGTTTGGACCCTTTTATCTTTAAACGTATTTCAGCTGTAATCTTGCCATTAAGAGAGTTATTTATCTATAATTATAAGATGCTTACCACCATTGTCAAGTAAGTTGGTTTAGAGCTTCAATTTCGTCGCATTGTTCTCTCATTCAGTTTTCTTTGGCTTCTCTGATCTTTGTCCTGATCAATTTATGTATTTCTCTGTAAACTGTAGGGTGTAGGATTCCTAATTTTTCTTCTTTCTTGCACGAGTTTTAGGATCTCATTTGTCATCCATGTTTTATTCTTTTTCGCAGTTTTAGGCTTTAAGTATTTTAATGTGCTTTTCTCTAGGGTTTCCTTAATAATAGACCAACTTAAATCTACCTCATTATTTTGAATTCTTTGTTCTTCTTCTTTTAGCTTCTTATTAATTTCAATCAATTTTTTCTGTTTTTTTTTTTGCTGTTTTTTAGTTTAAAGTAATCAAGTATCGTCTTCTTTTATGTTCAGTGGAGTCGCTTTAGTTCGATGTGTGTTTCGGCAACTAGGGGGTTATGATTTGGACTCACACCTACACCAGGATATGTCCTAACATTTTTAATGTCATTTTTAAATCGTTCGTTGATTAATAGAAAGGTTTCTTATGATATGCTGAGGATTATCTCCAAGTGCAGTCCATGTATATAGCATTCTAGGTGGTTGTTGATACGAAGTATTGGAAATAATAAAATTATTTTCTTCGCAGAATTGTATTAAGCTCTCTTCCTATCATCTCTTTCTCCAAGTCCATATAAACCAACACAATTTCCTTGTTTTCCCTTCTCCACGTCTCCCATGACAATGCATAGGTCATATTTCTTTATTGACTTTTGAACTTCACTTATCTGTTTATAAAGCTCCTCCACAATGTCGTCCCCTTTGTCGGCAGTGAATGCAAAACCTGAATAATGTATATATTATATTATTAAGTTTGCCTGTAACGTTATCACTCTATCTGATATCGGAACAACATTTTATACATATTGGTCTATATCTTTGTTAAGTATCAAAGCAACGCCATTCCTGTGGTGTGAGTCATTATTTCCGCTATAATATATTATGTACTTTGTTGTTTGTTATTATTTTTCCCACTCCTGGCCATCTCATTTCGTTGATACTAAGAATGTCTATCCGTAGCCTATCCACTTCTTGTAAGGTGCTATGAAGTTTACCACTTGCAAACATACTTGTTACATTCCATGTTACAATTCGTTTCGTCAACCCGAGGATTTTGAGCATCCTCTACCCACTGAAAGGTTGCTGGAGACTGAATCCCAATACGTTTTTCTCTTCTGCCATTTTACTAATAAAGAATAGTGTGATGGTTTCCTTGGCGTTTCACAACGCTGTTCCCTTGCCGTTCTGATGGTTTTCATCTCAGCCTTAGGAGGGATCTTATCCACTGTACTAGAAATATTTTCGTTTCACTGGAGAAGACTACTAGAAGGCTACCTCTAGGCCTGTCGGTCCGCGGGAGGTATTTAATTGCCCTCCTGCCACCCATATCTGGGTGGCATTCCCCGATCCGCCATCTAGGGACGCGCCCTTTAGGGTTATAGACTCCTCCGAGGGTAACTCTTCCATAAAAAACTAAAAAATTCAATGGTTTTTATGCAATATAATTTATGTAAGATTCAAACAAATTTAGCAATTTTTTATTAAATTTTCTTCGCAGAATATTAGAGAAAGGTTTTTGTCTGAAATATTTAAACTTTGGTGTCGAACTGCCTGGTCTTTTTTAAATAATTTCTGTTAGTTAATTAAATTTCATATTTGATGCACAAGTAACTCAAAATGAAATTTCATAAACGCAATAATCAGAGTTGATCTGGCCTTGCAATTTTTATCGTGAATTAAATCAGAACTTCAGAAGTGGCAGATTTATATGATATTTAAACACGAAATATGACAACATAAATTGATCGGATGCACTTAACTGATAAACCAAATCAGACAAACTTCCAAATAAATTTGTTTTATAATTAAACGAAGCCTTATCGGAACTAAAACAACATGTACGTCCAACTGAAACGCAGTTAAGCAGGTCGTGAATTTATGTAACCAAAACATTTGTGACTGATAAGATTTATAAATCTGTCTGTGTAATATAATAAACATTATAATTCAAAAAGAGAGAGAGATAAAGGTGCTTCAGTTTGTAAGTTTTTTATATACGAGTAGGTAGTGGAACGAATTTATTTGTTTTTTCATTGGTTATCGTATTTCACTTGGGTATTCGCTGTCTTAAGTTTTGAACTTGGAAATTAAGTTTAGTGTACCGATTTGCAGTTAAATAAGGCAGGTAAAAGCTCACTTTGCAGTGCACGATACATACGTGCGAATCTCAGCTGTTCCTTCAAATTTTACGAAAGCGTCAAAAAACCTTAGCTATTGGCACTTAAAACAACGGTTTCAAGTAAAACAAACTTAAAACTTTTCAATATCCAAACATAAAAATTTCTTGAATTAGAAAAACCCAAGGATTTCCACATAAATGTTTCAATTTTCTTTCAGGCAGATATTGACATTCTTTATCAGCATATCGGTTCGTTATGCCTTCGGGGATTTTACAAATCAGACGATGCATACAGATTCGTTTTATTCTGAAACAAATCTTCAATATATAACTTGTACTGATTTGGGTGTTTGAGTTCCACTTCCTTTTCAGCAGAACGTGCGATATTAGCTGCTGAAAATTTGCATAAAATAACATGGCTGATGTGGTTTCGCTTGTTCTAAAATTCACTGAGGATAAGGAAAGGGAAAAGGAAACTGACGGTATCAGAGTGTGCTCGGTTTATTCTCATATATTTATTTATGAAACACATTTAAGAACTTTGAAGATATGCTAATTAGATTTTTGAATTAATTTAGATTTTTTGGTTGGTGGTATTTTGGATTTTTTCAGGAGTTTCAGGTACGAATTCGATTTAACTAAATTTCGCGTACAATTTTAAATTGACACACAGAAAAAAATAGGACGTCCCTGGGCTTAAACCGGGAATTTCAAAATTACATCTTGAAATTTTGCTTTGTGCAAATTTTGTATTACCAAAAACTCCCGAAATTACAAAATTGTGAAAGTGAGAGTATGAAGGTGCCTTTGGTATTTTAACTGGTGCTATAAAAAGGATAGAGAAAGTGAATAAATTGCCTTAGCATATAGAAACGGAATTGAATTTCCATGTCCAATATCTATTTATGAGCGACAAGGGACAAACGCACACCATTGACAATTTAATCGCAATATGATCCCTGTCGATTGGGTAATTACGAGGGAAGCTGGTGTAATATTAAAAGTTCTTCTGAAAGCTTTTCCATGTGTTATCAACAGAACGAATTGAAGCAACAGACCAGAATAAGCTTCGGAAGCCGAGTTGAGTCTTGTGCATACAGCTAACGTAAATATTGGACTGGATTTTGAAGTTTTTGGATTAGCACTACCACCGAAAAATAATGAAAAACGAAAGATTTTATCTGTTTTAAGGCCAAATTTCACGGTTTTGATTTAAATATTCCAGAAAAAACTGAAAAATAAAGGTTTTTGTCTATAATATTTAAAATTTCGTAGTTTCTGACTTAAATCTTCGGCAGAATACAAATAAAAATATTTAAAATTTAAAAAGAAATTTCAGAATTTTTGAATTCATATTTCCACAGAAATTCAAAAAGAAATTGTTTTTATTTAAAAATTTGGGTCGAATTTCATAGCTTTTACCTTAAATCTTTTACAGAAAATAAACATCAAATACCTACAAAGGTTTTTATCTAAAATATTTAAGATTCAAAACCAAATGTCGAGATTTTTTAATTAAGCCTTCCAAGCAAATTTAAAATGAAAGGTTTTTTTGCGAAAATATTTAAAATTTCGGTTCGCATTTCGTAAGTTTTTACTTAAATCTTCCACAGAATATAAAAAAGAACAAAGACTTTAATCAAAAACATTTAAGCTTAAAAGCCAATTTTTGAATAAAGTCGTCGACAGAATTCAAAACTTTTGTCCAAAATATTTAAAATTTCGGGTCAAATTTCGTAACTTTTGAATTAAATTTTTCACTGAAAATCAAAACGACAAAGGTTTTCAGAATCAAAGCCAAATTTCGCAATTTTAGAGTTAAATCTTCCGCAAAAAATAAAAAAGAAAGGTTATTGCGCAAAATGTTTAAAATTCTATATTTTTTGGCTTAATACTTCTACAAAAGTATCAAAAAGAAAGGTTTTTGTCTAAAATAGGTAACATTGTCGAGCTGATAGTGCACAAATTAATATGAAATATTATATCCAAATCTGTTAAGTTCGAATTCGTACCAGTTTCATTATGTTTCAATTCAAAACGCCTGGAGTTTCCGAACGTCGAATTAATATCTCCGGGTCAGGGTTTTCATAAAGTTAAATAATGAAAAGAACTACCCCGAAATGCTTATTTAACTCCAGAAAATTAAAGTCGTTTTTATTGGTTTTCTGTGCTTAAATACATTCTGGTTTCGCTTTTACTGGTTAGTTCTGTTTAGGTAAACATCCGATTGAGGTTTTTCATTTTCCAGTGATCACAATAGAATTGAAATTATTCAGCAATATTAGCTGTTTCTAATTAAAATGTAGCATTTTTAGAAATTTAAAAACTTAAGGGTATGTATTTTAAGCTTGCGTTGTAATTCAGGCTTATTATTCTTAAAATAAGCAACGAGCAACTACCACAGCCTTTTTTATAATTTATAAAAGCTCGAGAACTTAGGTAAGCTACAAAAATTTAGAAAAATTTTAAGATATTGAGAACTGTTTAAAATACGAGCAGCTTTTCTAAGCTATCTTAGACAATTCCAAAATTTAAAAACCAATCTTTTAAATTTCTGTTTTCGGTCAATTTTATTATTTTCAAATAAATTTCCAAAGTATAAATAACAATGCAACCACAACACCACGAGGTAATCATGCTAACTTCTAAGAATTTGAAAATCTCACGAATTCAGCTAAGCTTTCAGATATTAAAAAAGAATTAATTCTTAACATTTTTAACTGCTTTATATGTAGAAAAAGCATCATTGAATGCTTAAGCATGGCTTTGACAGAAATTTTAAATTACCAAAAAGGGCCTTTATTATCACAGCTATCACAAAAGCTAGACGTTTAAACTTCAAGCCTGTTGAATTCTTTGCACTTTTCCAATAAACACAGGCTGCCTGGAAGACTTTACCTTAGGTAAAGTCTGAAATTCCAAGAACTGCTTGCCACGGAAATTTTCTAATTAACATTGTAGCTTTCCACAATTTTTAAATTAAAATTCAAAGAAGTACAGATGTCCCAAAACCAATTTAGCAAGCTGCTGTTTTCGATCGTCCTGTGAATCCTCATAAGTAATTATTAGCCTAAAGCTGTTGAATGAAGTATCGACAAATTCTGATCCGATAGGTTTCCTGATCTAACCTAATTTTATGTTTGAAGGCAATTTATCAACCCAGCAACTGAAATACGAGGCTGTTTTCCCCATAAAAGTTCTCATTTTTCGTCGAGAAAAAACGTATTCTTTTAGACTGAATATTCTCACAGATTCTGGCAAATGAACTCCTAACTGAGTACAATAAGTTTCAATTTACTCCTGTTGCTTGTATCAAAGGTCAAGATATGTTACATTGTGAGTTTTTTTTCCTTTTTTAGCAGGTTGTTGTTTTGAAAATTTTGACAACTTCATGCATCAAGAATTGTATTCGTTTTTTTTTTAGATGCTTATTTCGATTTATTTTGATTTGTTCAGAAATTTTTTTGAAATTTGTAGAATCTATGAATGTCATTGGATTGAAAGAAAGGACCATCTCAAGGGAAATTTTGCTGGTTGATTTTTTATTTTTTCAAACCTCATATGCAGATCATTTCTAACTAAAATTAACTGTCACATGTAAAAATTAGGGTTAAATTCAGATTGTAACGAAACGTTCTGTGTTAATATTATTGTATTAGTCAGTATTGCCATGATTTGCGGGTATATTGGTGTTTTGTTAAAAATAAGAGATCGATACTGTGTAATTGGTTTTGTACAGATGACAGTTTTCCTAAAATATTAAAAAAACCTAAAATTCTTAAAGAGAGTCTCATTAAATTGCTAAAAGATTTAATAGACTGCAGCGAAGCTATCGGAGTTCAAAATATTTAATAATAATAATAATAATAAATGGTCTTTATTTTCCAACGTATAGAGATAAACAGTTACATAATATAATAATTACAGCAGGATTTAAACAAATACAGTTGGAAAAATGCCGAAGATCAGAAAAAAAAAGCTAATGATAGTTTAAACGGACGAAATTTATTTAATTTGTTGAACCTACAAATCATTTTGTAGTTTTTCCGTATTAATCTTACCAAATATTTTAATAAAAATTTCTTATTTTCCATATACGTTCCTAGTAGATATTCATTTACTGTGTCATTTATTGTTGAGTGAGAAAAATATTTGCTACTGTGGAAAACTTACCCCTTTATTTTCAGTAACAAACTTTGCAAGTTGCTTTTCAGTTAGTTTTAGATTAGCCTGAGTTTTACGGGATTTCTTGCCTTATCAGGTATTTTCTTGATTTTTAACTTTTTGTTATGAGTATTTGCAACCAGTAACCACAGTTACTATAAATTAGAATCTCGGCACAACAAACGTTGACAGATTGAAAAGCAGCCCTTTGGTTAAGAAAGAACGAGTTTTTGTGATAATAACTAAGTTCTCTCTGTCTCTCTTCGTCGTAAGTTTCGCGTCAGCGTTGTGACTCAAAAACTACGTGTTATACGCTTCTCTTTACGATGTTACGTCATCGACTTCTATTTCGGACTGTTCTTGTAGCCTGCACGATAGTGGGAAGGGGAAGTTTTTTTAAAATTTTTTTTAGCCAAATTTCGCAATTTTGCAGAAATTTAAAAAAGCTTTACTATTCAAAATATTTTAAGTTTGGAGTCGAAGTTCGTAGCTTTTAACCTTAAATTTCCTATATAAAACAGAAAAACACAGAGGGTTTTGTCTAAAATATTTAAGACACGAAGCTAACTTTCGGAATTTTTGAATATTTTGGTAAAAATCTTCTGTTCTTCACCTAAGCAGATATTCATTTGCTTTTTTTGTATCAACGAACTAACGAAATGTTTAAAATCGTGTAAAACTTCGTTATTTTCAGTAACAAACATTGATGGTTTTCAGTGACTCTTAGATTTACCTAAATTTTATTAGACTTGTTGCCTTTCCAGGTATTTTATAGATTTTTAAGTAAATGTTCAGAAAATATTTTAAACGGGAAGATCAGCCCCGTTTTCATGATATGAAGTAGGTAATTTAGAAACCCTTTAAGCTAAAATAATCGAACTTTCCTTAGTTTCTTGGCTTTTATTAATATTGGTAGAAAATATGTTAGAATTCTATCACAAAAGGCAAGGGTTAGGTTTCATTTTAAAAACATCAAACTTTAAAGACTTCTGACTGAATTTTTATATCCAGTTTGAAGTTGGCAGCTTATGCAGATGATTGATAATTATTTACAAGAATGTAACTGTTTTCAGAACTTTGATTGCTTAATTTCGATATCTATTAACAAATTTTAATTTGTTCCTAATGTTTAAGTAAATGTGTGCGACTTTCGTGGCAATCAAAGTCACTTTAAAAGAATGCGAAACTTAAACAGTAAATTCCACAGCTCTGTCTTTAAATATTAAAACAGGAAAATTTGCAACCAAGAACGTTTTAAAATCTGGAATTTTGCTTCAGGCTTTTGAAACCATAAAAATTAGCTTAGGTAGAGCATGATTTAAGCTCCAGTTTATTTGTAGAACCCAATATTAGTAATTAACGAGAAAATATTAGGTTTTAGTTTGATAATTTCTGCTAAGTTTAAAAAGTAATTTGATTTTTCAGACGTTGCCTTTGTTTCATTTCACTGCCTTATTTAATAATATTCTTATAGTGTTGTTTTAACTTCAAGATTAGTGCGAAAGATGTGGCGTTCGAAATAAATAAGTTTTTCTAATTTTACGGGAGTATTCTATAAAACCAGTTTTTCTTTTACAAAAATTTCGTATTTATTTCGCAGCTAATATTTTCACCGAATTCCTGTCCTATAAATGTCTCCTCGACGTTTTTTATCAAACCATTATTTTTACACAAATAGACGGAATATATAACGAACATCTCATCATATTTTCAGGCTCCCTTTTTTCGTTTGTCAGAAACCTTGTTACACCTTTCTTCTCCCTTATTTCCTGCTGCCAAGTTTCTGATCACAAACGTCCTACAATAATAGATATAAAATCCCTTTTTTTGCCATTGATTTCACGATATCAACGAATTCACCAAGTCGCCCTTACGTTTCCTACGTTCACAAATGCTTCCAGGCTAATTTCCAAAACGTAGTGACTTTTCATCATAAGTCTTAGCTTAGAATTCTTTTTGTAATGTCCTGCGTGTTAGGTTGGTTTTCAAGCTTCGGCCATCCTATCAATGTAAGTGTTTGGCACTTAGAGTAATTGTGTGCTGATAACACTAATGCGTCCTCATTCTTCTCTTCAACCGCCACCGAGCTATAACCAATTGCCTTTGTTGAAACACCAATACCTTAAATTGCATTGGCCACTCCATTCACGTAGCAACATCAGGAACACTGTAATTTTACCCTGCTGTGCACACATTGACAATGGACTTTTACTCTAGTAGAACAAATCATTAATAACGCTTGAGAAATTTCCTTTTTTTAACAAAAAGCACGAGGGTTAGTTAGGCTTCAATTTTAGGGTTTTAAGGCGAATACTGGTGGGTTTCCTGCGATTAAATGCTTGAATTATGGCTTATAAAATTCAGCTCAGACGTCAGTTGAATTTGAAACAATTGTATATAAAATCGTGAGACCGATTTATATTTATGTAAAAAAATCATTTATTTGAACCAGGTAGTTTAGGAAAAAAACAATCTCTGATCAGCTATAGAATAAAAATAAATAAACAAGCCCAGGAAAGGCCAATAAAATTAAAATTATATAGAAATAAAAGACAGAAATACTCAAACCCAAGCACTAAAAACTAAAAATGAAACAGGAAAAATCAAAAATAAAACAGGAAAAAAATAAAGGTCTTCATAACTCCTTCCAAAAAGGAAATCTTATAATATTATAGAACCTGTTTTACAATATCCGTGATAAGGGGAATCGAAAGTCTAGCTTGATTTAACACAAGGTATAATTGAAAAGGAGACCAGTGTCCTGTGAAAAATCAAGAGCACACGCGGTAGCTTCAAAAGATCCCCTGAAACCCCCTAAAGTCGACCTATATAAACAGAACTGCACAGGACCTTGGAGCTAAATCCGATATCCTAACCGTACAGAATGATTATATAAACCCATAGAGAATCACCCTGTTCTACCTTAAATGAACAATGGCCAAAACTTAGATTAATTGAAATATATCAAGGATAATAAACCTCGACAGATTGTGAAGTTCAAACTTCGTTGTAAAATTTGCAAGTACTCGCATCGAAGGGAAAGGAGAAACGTTTTCTGTGATTATGAAAATGTTTAATTTTATTTTTACTAATTTATCTACTTCTTCTTCCGTTATCCTTATGCCTTCGTAGAGAGTAAGATTTATTTTCCATTTCTTGTCCCACTTTCTTCGCTCTGTTCGATTCCTGACTAATGTTTCAGTTTGGTCAATTATTCTTCTAATTCCTGTCATCATATCTATCATTGTCCTTTTATTCTTTTCTTATTCTTTGCGACCTTAATTATCCTCTTCGCCATCTATCTTTGTTACATATCCCAATTGCTTAAGAAGGAATTTTGAAACTACGAAGATTATATCGTTTCTTCTTAAAGACATCGTCTTAAATTTTCTGTTCTTCAGGTAACCTTCAGCCTGAAAATGCTCAACCTATATTTCAGAAAACTCCTGAATGACTTTCAACTTTCCAGTAATTGTTTAAACTCGTTTTTTAATGAAAATATTGATAGTTCTTCTCAACCAACAATTACATCGTTTTACAATTCATTATTTTTTCAGGCAGTGAAAGAACATCAGCTTATCTTTGAGAAAAGCCTCAAAATTTTCAAACCTCAGTTTCTAAATTTACATATAACACAGATAACACGCCAAGAAATTAATCGTTTTCGTACTGAAAATATATCTATTTTTTCAGGTAACCTTTGAATATTCAGTCTGAGGATTTTAAATTGTGTTTAAGGAAATAAATAAGGAGTCTTGAAATTTCAAAAAATCCCTTATACTCGTTTTTAAATAAAAATTTTAATAATTTCTCTAAATAAGAAGTTAATTGTTTTACTCCTGAAAATACGACCTAATTTCTCTGTTTTTTTCCTACAAACTAAGAATATCCAACCTGAAAGAGCTCGGTCTGTGTTTGAGGAAGTTCCTGAAATTTCCAAAACTTCCTTAGACTCGGTTTTTAAATTGAAATATTAATAATTTATCTTAACCAAAACGATTCATGTTTTACTTCTGAAACAATCGCCGAAATGTCCCAGTTTAAACGCCTTGCTAAACAAAAATACCAAATAAATTTTACTAATTATCGTAAATAGGTAATCTGAGTTTCTAGTTTTTCTGGCAACCAAATAACACCCGCCTTAAAAATTTCAGATTATGCTTAAGGGAAACCCTTGAACCCTAGAAAGTCTACGGAATTTCTTTGTTTTTTTCAGACAACTTAAAAATCTTGAGTCCATCCTAAGTTCAAGGAAACTCCTGAAAAGCTTTAAATTTTACCATAATCGGTTAAACTTATTTTTCAATGAAAATATCAACAAAAGAATTAAACCATGTTGCTTCTGAAATATCGACTGTTATTCCATATTTCTTCAGGAAGCCCAAGAACATTCGGCCCAAGAAAGTTCAATCTATCTCTGAGAAAGCTCCTGAAATTGTAAAACTCGGTTTTTAAATGAAAATATGAATTATCACGACCAAGAAATTAATCGTTTTACTCCTAAAAAAACGCCCGAACCTCCCTATTTTTCAAGTGACCTCAGAGCATTCGATCTGAAAAACTCAACCTATGTTCGAGGAAACCCGTAAAGAGTTTTAAAACTTCTAAAGATCTTTTAAACCCCTTGCTAGATATAAATACCAATAACTTCTATTAACTAAGAAGGTAATCGGTTTACTCCTAAAGAATCACTTCAAAGTTTCTAGCTTCTTGGTAACCAGAGAACACCGGCCTGATAATTTCAGATTGTGTTTAACGAAACCCTTGAAGAGTTTTAAAATTTCAGAAAATCGTTTAAACTCATTTTTAAATAAAAATGTCAATGGTATTTCGAAGGAAACCTAAGATTTAGTTTTAAATGGGTCAGCCTATATTTGTGGAAACTCCTGAAAACTGCAAAACTTCTTTAAACTCATTTTTAAAATTAAAATATTAACTAATGATATGTTTTAAACAAGAAATTGGTCGTTTTACTAAACGAAATCCTCGTAATTTCGCTAATTTATAAGGTAATCTTGAAACATTTGGTCTGAAAAATGCAACCTATGTTCGAGGAAAGTATTTCGAAACTTCCAAAAACCATATAAAAATAACAATTTATAATATTGAAGAGTTGAAAAATTTCAGAAAATCGTTTAAACAAAAACATTAATAAATTTTCTAAAGAGTTAATTGTTTTACTCCTGAATTTCTTTGCTTTTTCAGGTAACCTAAGAATCCTCAGTCTGCGCAAACTCAACGTATGTTTGAGGAATCCTCTAAAAAGCTTTTCCCTCCCCAGTAATTGTTTAAACTCGTTTTTAAATAAACATATCAACAATTTCCTACTACGTATTAAACGGTTTTACTCCTGAAGAATAGAGTACAATTTTCTATTTTTTCAGAATGTCTACATTCAACCTGAAAACTCTCAGCCCATGCTTGAGGAAACTCCAGAAATGTCCAAAACTTCTTTAAACATTAACAATTATTCTTAACCTAGAAATTCGTCGTTTTACTCCTGAAAAAATCGCCTGAATTTCTCTATTTTTCCTAACAACCTTAGAAAATTCGTACTGAAAAACATAGTCTTTGTTTAAAGAAACTCGTAAAGGGTTTTCAACCTACCAAAAATCGATTAAAGCTGTGTTACATAAAAACACCAATACTTTTTTGTAACAAAGAAGGCTTACTCTTAAGTAATCCCCTGAAAGTTCCTATTTTTTTTGACGACCTTAAAACTTTCCGCCTGAAAATTTCAAATTATTTTTAAGGCAACCCCTGAAATTTTTTGAAATTTCAAAGGACCGTTTGAACTCGTTTTAAAACAAAAATCAATAATGTTTCTAATTAAGAAGTTTTACTCCTGAAAATCCAACCAACTTTTCTTTCAGGCAACCTAATACTAATATTCAACCTGTAAAAACTCAGACTTTGTTGAGAAAACTACTTGAGAAGCTTTGAAATTTTCGAAAATTGTTTATAAATTAATTTTTAAATAAATATAGCGACAATTATTCGTTACATATTAAAGTATTCGTCTAAATTTTCCAATGTTTCTGATAAAATTTCTATATATTTTTTTATTTTGGACCAAGTTAAAGGCATGAATTCTAATAAATTCTGGATTTAAAATTTCGAAATTAAAAGGTTAATCCTCAAACCCATTTTGAGATTGACCAACGAAAACAAGAAAGCTACAAAAATCAAGGTTCCTTCTTGAAAACTTCATTAGTTTAGTTAGTTTAAATATTTTGTGATGATTTTAAAGCTGCAAGTTTCGCCTGTCAAAATTACTTTCACGGTAAATAAAACAAAAAATCCTAGAAAAAAGACAGAGTTTCCATCTTGAAAAATCCACCTGAAGAAAATTGTCCCATTTTTCTGCAGGACTAATATTTTTATGTAAATTTCTAGACGATGTTTGAAATTAAATTTTTAGCAAATTTAGAATTCTGAAGCTTCATTTCGCTAGTTTACAATAGCTGAAAATAGCGAAGCAGTCCTTCAATTAACAACCTGCGGCCTTCAGAATGTTGATACTTTTATTTTAATCACGAATTTAACTAATGAAACACTTTATTAACGTTTTGACCACAGATTTTACTTTCTATTTTTGTTAATTTTTAGCTTTAATCTTCTATGCTTGTTACTTCAAGTTTTGTAATTTTCAAGTCTTTTCTTTTCGTTTTTATTTATGTAAGTACGTCTTTGAACTATGAAGAACTATGAACAATTAATTAAATAGCTTTTTAATCCTTGGTGTTTGTACATTTAATTTTCAAATTCAATAGCATAAAATTAAGACACATCAAGGAAAGCTCTTTTATTGCATTAATTCGTTTGTTTTTCTTAAAAATTCAGTCAGTATTTTTAATCCATTTCAAAGGAATTCAAGAAGAGTTATACAAACGATTTTTCAGCAACTTAGAAATAAACGTGTCCTCCTAGTAAATGAAAAAAGCAGATTTTTGCAAGTTTTGTTTGTTAAAAAGTCCTTTTTCTTAACATAGCTAACAAGTATTACACTACTCAAAAAAAAGAGGCTTGAACACTTTAAAAATGGAAAATTTGTTATCATTGAAAGATTACTAAGTTCAGCAAGTACACTCTCGAACCAAAACTGATAAAGCTGAAATATTAGATTTTAAAGCACGTAATTAAACCTGATAAGCGTCCAAATCGTGAAGTTGAAACTATCAAAAAATGATTGACGTAGAATTCCACTCGAAGCTGTTGACCTTCGAAATAACCAAAATGCATTTCAGTCTGTAAACAAATCTTCGAAGTTTCAGTCTGGTGTCTGTATTTAATTTCAGAAATGTATCCTAAATGGCTCTGTTTACATATTGTAAAGCCCCTTAATTAATAAAATAGTATCAAAACGTTCCAATTGCGGTTAGTTTAGGTCACAAAACACTACTTCAATGCATTATTAGACCACGATTTCCAGCTTTAATCTCTAGAATTGCAGCATTACAAACACAATTTGAGTGTTTGTAATTAAATTAATAAACTGAAAGCGACTTACACGCAGAACAGCACTTGTTATTTCGAAATTCAACACGTGATATTATCCTGGAGAACGAAATTCGTTGAAAGGGTGAATACGAAACACAAAGTTGTCTACGTTTGCCTTTCTACATGTCTGTAGGTTAATAAGGCCGAATGACGAAGGTTTAAACTTTATTTTAAGGACTCAACGGACAAATTTAGATGTCCTAAAAACGGTTTTGATCTTTGTTATCCTTTGTTCTTTGTGCTTTTAGGTTTCTTGATTTTTTAGCTTTCTGGTTGTGGTTTCAAGCTTGAGCTTTTCAGAAAATAGCAACCTTTTCGTTTATTAAGGATGAATGTTCTGAAATCGTTTAAGCTGGATCGTTTTCAGACTTTGCTAAATGTATTAACAAAAGAAATGTTAGATTGCAAAGGCGAATTTTGATTATATCCTATCAGGTTTGTTTAATCCACATTCACCAGAAATTTTCCTTGATAAATTCACGTTTTGCGTGACGAAATCAAGTCTCATTCAACAACATTTTTATTTATTTCACGAAGCGTACAAATCCACAAGAAAACGCGTGTCCTTCTTCCCCAAAATTATTTCATTTTAATTTCTTTCTCACTTCACTTAAGCTTTGTTCACCTCACATCCCTGCCCTTGGGATTTATTTAAAATTCTCCCCCATTTCAGATTACGCAACATTAAATGTCATCCGCCAAAAAAAGAACGCAAGGACTGTGTGTAAAAGTGAGAAACTGTGTGACATCCTGTGCGAGAAACAATGGTCCCGTAATGTAAGCCCCAACTTCAGAAATGTAAATTGACTTCCTCTAAGGAAACATTATCCGACACAGAATCGCTAATTACAGGCATAGCTTGAAGAGAAAATTCAAGGACTGTGGGTACTAAGAGCATATTTTTAAAGAGAATCTAACGTGGTCGTAAAAATTTCGCTTTAAACGTGCGAACGCGACAAAAATCGATTAAATTTTATATATCGGTTTTAATTATGGGGGGTATAAATTGTGCTCGTGGAGACGTAAACAATCCCATGGGAGTTTCCGGTATATCTACTTGAAAATCTAATAAATTAGGCATAATTATAAGTGACAGATGGAAACGCGTTCGCATAATTAAGAGAAAGTGAGGAAGTAATGATCCGGCACGTTGAAACCTGAGTTTCCACTATAAAATTTACAGAAAGAGGACTTGAAAAATTACGTTTAATTTGGGTTTGATTCACTATTATTTATCGTTCGAAATTGTTCGGATTTTTACGTACAGGGCGATCCAAATTGTACAGCAAAAATAAGTTTCCACCAAAAAATCTATTTAGAAGCTGAAATTCTAACCAACATCTTTTTCATGTAAAGGGCCGTTTTTACTTTGCTTTAGAATTCTTGTTAAACTAACAAATCTCATAACTCTTTTGAAAATCTAATCTTACAAGAAAAACCTGTAAGTTGTGTGATTGCAAAAAATGGGTAAACATTTTTTAGTTCATTGCTACAGAATAAAAGCGATTGAATATATATTTAAAAACTATTTGTATTCTTTTATCCAAATATTTTCGAAAAACAATGCAAAAGAATAGGAAGACTTCGAAATAATTTTTATCTTCAACAAATTATATAAATTTCTGAAAAGAGTTTCGTTCGTTTCAATCGTCACCAGCTTTCTACAACTGAAATACTTTGAACTTCGATTGTTTTGATGCAGTCTATTAAATCTGACTCTTTTTTGACCTTAATGTTTAGAGCTGGTAAGTTTTGGTTAGCAATGATTTGTATATGAACGTTGAATTTATTGGTACAAAAAATCCATTAAATATCTATTTAGAAACTATAATTCTAAGTAAGGGGTTGTTTCAGGAAATGGTCGTTTTTGTTTCTCTTTAGAATGCTTGCTAACTTTTTGAAAAATCTAAAACTCTTTGGAAAAACCGACAATATTTGTTATTTTCCAGATTTTCTTAGTTCATTGCCACAGAAAAAAATAGAAACTCTCTGTACGGATCTTATGTACACAAATACCGGAATAAAGAAACTCTGTTGTTAAGTTGGGAAGAAGAAACTTTATTCAACAAACTTATGCCAATGCGCACCCTTGCTTGGTTAATGTAGCACTGCTTACTTAGGCACAACGATAGGGTGACAACCCTACTTAAAAATGCGTGCGCATGGCAACCACCTTACTTCTCAATCTACCCACAATTACTTAATACTAAATTTAACACTCTCTGAAAAAGAAGAGATTTTTTTGCTTAAATATGTTTGAGAAACAATACAAAAAAGATTGAAAAGCTATTTTACTGCAGTCTATTTAACCTGATTTCTTTAAGAATTAGTTAGAAATGATCTGCTCTACCAGCGTTTTATGGTCTCCCACCGCAATATCTCCCTTGAGATGGTCATTGTTTCCAAGCCAAGGATATTCAGGTTCTTCAAACTACTTCGAAGAAGCTACAAAATTCAAACAAAGTTGAAGTTGTTTAAATTTCCAAAACCTGCTAATAAAACGAAAGCTCCCAACGTAACATATCTTGATCCTTGATGAAGTCAAGGGCTAATGAAATTCGACTCAAAATTATAGATATTTTGGACAAAAACCTTTCTTTATACAAATAGTGAGTTTATACAGCATATGGCCGTCTCTCGCATCATGTTCTCCAAACTTCTCTATCTCTCTAATCTTCATTTCCCAACTCCCTTTTTTCCATGTCTCTGGAAACCCATCTTCCCCTTTTTCTCCTTGAGGGTGGCTGCCATATTAATAATTCCATGGACCATCTGTGATCCTCTATTCTTTTAACATGGCCATACCATTTCAATTGCTTTACCTCCATTTCTTGTGTAACTTTACTCTCTACTTGTATTCTTCCTCTTATTTCTTCGTTTACCCTTTCCAACCTTGACACTTCGCATCTTCTTCTTAGAAAGTTCATTTCGACAGCCTCAAGTCGTTGCTCCGTACAGTAGTATGCTCTGAATACTTGTCTGATATATTCTGAATTTTATATATTTTCTAATATTTTTGACCATAATATAAGGGAGAGTCGGACAAAACCGGGTAGGTCGATAAAACCAGGTACCGCTTAATTTTTCTAAACGGCTGCTGCCATCCATTCCAAAATACTAAAATGAAAGTTTTTAAATCAAGGCCCGCTGAGTTAATATTACATATAAGACCTGCCCAGTGCCCACTTCATTTAGCCAAGACGCAATTAGCAAGGACGCAGGCGCCGTTTGGGGCGAACTATACATTTGTCCCTTTAAAATGTATAGTTCGCCCCAAATGGCGCCTGCGTCCTTGCTAATTGCGTCTTGGCTAAATGAAGTGGGCAGGCCTTATATGTAATATTAATTCATCGGGCCTTGCTTAAACAGTCAACAGTCGCATATATTGGTTTCTACATCATTTTTTGAGTCACATGTGCCGGAGGAGTAAGAACTTGAATATTTTAGATGCACTAAACTCGACTTTTAAGATAAGTTTACAGGCTGGTTTTGCATCTACTGATTAATTAATGTCAATTTTGAAACATATTATATAATAGTATATTATTATATGAGCGATTATGACAGCCATTATTCACGAAGATGACGTTTGAGCCCACGAGCCGCCAGGCGAGTGGCACAAATCATCTGAGCGAATAATGGCCATAATCGCGAATGTAATACGATACTTTTTCTACACCTATTAAACAAATATATTAGACTCAAATTAGTCAAATTTGATAACTTTGTAAACAAGCAATATGACAACACACTTTTGGGCGTGTCGATTGTCAGCCGCAGAAAGAGTTGATCGCGGGCGATTTAAAATATGATTGGATTAGCGAAATATTGATTTTTGGATTTGTATTTGTGATTGGCCGAAATCATAATTCACTACAGTGAATTATGAATCCATAATTCACTGCAGTGAATTATAGGTACTATTTTTCACAAAAAAAATGCTAATAATTGCAATATAATTAAATAGGTGTAGAAAAAACCTAATATATTGGCTCTAATTTGGTCAACACTTTTGAATGTTATCTCATAACGTAAAAATTTGACATAATATTTAATTTCTCGTTTTCGAGTCCTACAAAACCGGGTAGTCCAGGTGGGTACAAAGCCGGGTACCCGAAATTACCGATTGCAGATTCCGACTGTTCGGCGGAAGAAGACGATAATAACGATGCTTGTCTTTATTGCAACGAACTGTTTTCAACTCTAAAAGTCGAACGAAGGCTGGATAAAATGTGTGTCGTGCAACAAATGGACTCATGAAGCTTGTAGTGGATGTGATAACACAGATGAAGTATTTATTTCCGACTTCTGTTCATAACTTTTATGAATATTTTGATTTTTTGTTCACATGTTTTAAATAAACAAAGGCTTTTTTCGTTATTTACTTATTTACATGGTATTTATATTACTACCCGGTTTTATTATACCGGTTCGGTTGGACAAAATCAGGTACCTACTTTGCAATTTTTTAAGCAAAATATTGTTTTGACTAATTATAGGAATATTAATAAAAATTGACACTGGTAGATCAAACTTAAGTAATTTTAGAATATTTCAAAATAAAAGAAACTTTTGCTACTATAAAGTGACACTCGATACCGTCAGTTTTTGGTCTTATACCCGGTTTTGTCCGACAGTAACTGCTCTTTGCCCATACGAGATAGCTTGTTTTGCTTGGTTTAGTCTATTTGTTATTCCTCGTTTGCTTGTCCCTTCTTTGCCAATTTTCACCCCTAAATATTTATGTTATCTGCAGATTTTGATGATCCCTCCATCTATTTCTAGGTTTGTTGCGTCGCCACTAATTACCATATATTATATTTCGTTTTAGTTGGGTTCGCTTTCAGTCGGGTCTTATTGTATACTTTTATCAGTTTTCTCATCATGTAGTCTGCGTCATATTCATCTGTAGCTATTAGAATCTGGTCATCCGCAAATAGTATGCAGTATGCAGCGAGCTTCCGTCTATGTCTATACCCATGCCACCACATTTGTTTTGCCGCTCTTTGCTCGTTAATGTGTATTTTAAAAAGAGTTGGTGATAGGCTGCAGCCTTCTCTCAAGCCTTTACTTGTTGTAATTAGTTGAAATAGCTCATTTCCTAATTTTAATCTGGGTTGTACACGTACAGACTACTAATTGCTGCTATATAATGTACATTAATGTGGCTGTTGTCTAAAATGCAATAGAGATTTGTTATAGACACTGTGTCCTAGGCCTTTTCGGGGTCTATGAACACGAGATGGGTCTCTCTATTTCTTGTTCTCTATCAGTTGCTTTATGGTAAATATGTTGTCAACACAACATAACCGTCCCGCCGTGGATCCACTTTGTTTTTTCCCAGCATTTATTGTTTATTCTACTCTTTCTTTTATCATGCGGCCATACAGTCTTCCATTAGTAGCTATCACACTGATGCACCGGTAATTTTTACTTTCGTGCTTTGAACCTTTCGTATACGTACATGGATGTTAAATATGCTAGTTTTCACTGTTTTCGTGGGTTTTCTTCGTTTATTATTCATTTATTAAATATATCAGCCAACATTTTCAAGCACGATTTCCGGTGCATTCTTCAACAGCTCTAGTGAAACACCTCCAGGACCTGGGGATTGACCATTTTATATTTTTCTGAGTGATTGGTGTACTTCTTCTAGTACTATCTCACATATCCTTTCTCTCGCCGTTGTTTCTATTTGTATATTTTGTACTTGTTTTCCTTCTTTACTACTTCCTGCTTCCTGTCTTCCTCGCATACTGTTTACGATCTTCTAGATCGTTCCTTGACAGCTATTTTTGGTAGCATTCCTCTTTCTCTTCCAGTTTCTTCGTTTCTGTCGTTCACCAATAATCTTTCGGCTATCCTGATCTTGCTCCTTCCTCTCCTAGAGCTTCAAGAGATGCTTCGTGTATGGCTGTTGTCAGTGTTTGATACGTGTTTTGCACACTTCCTTGTGTGTTTTGTCTGAGTTTGTTTGCCAGCCATAGTTTGCAAAGAAATCTTACTGATTCGTCTTTGGCTGATTCTAAGTTGTAGCGTTTTTTCACTTCTTGTCTTTTATCTTCATCTTTGTTTTGTATGTTTTGTTGTTTTGTATTCCTGTACCTTACATATTAATATCAATAGGAAGTGATCGCTCCATGATTCCGCTCCCCTATGTACTCTTAGGTCTTTCTTTTCCAATTTAATATTTTGTCTCAGAATCACGTAATCTATTATCGATGTCAAGTATTTAGGTATTCGTTCATTATGCGAAGTGATTGTCTTACACAGTTCGATTAAACGTTTCCCACTATTATTCAACTATCTTCTCCGAATCGTCCTATCACCTGGTTATTTATTTGTTATTTATTTCTTTTCTGTCTTTAATGCCTGTTACTACTATCCTTATCTCTTCCATGAATTCGTCTTTTATACTGGAGATTGAGTCGTCAGTAGGAGCATATACACTATACAGCCACAATTGTTAATATGTGGGAGCAGATTTATATTTCCATTTTCATTATGCTTCACTTTATTTCTTCCCAGTTTTTCATGTAATTTTTCCATTTCTTATGTACTATGATTGAAACTCCCACTTTTGCTCTTTTGGTATTTTCCATCTCAATGTAAAAATGTAGATAACTACCTTGAATTTAATTTCCAGTTCCTTTCCTCTTAGTTTCTGTAAGGGCCACAATATCCATTTTAAATTTGTTAACTTGTTCGAATACTTATTCGTCTATTTTATCCATTTAAACATTGTATATTCCAAGTGCCGGTACACAAAGTCCTTTTTCGTATTCCGAGGTTCTTTCTTCTAAGAGTTTTTTGGAGAGATGAGTTGCAAGTCTATCCTCAACCCCCATCCCGGAGAGCCGGGATTTTTTTTCAGGTTTACTCCTCTAGGTAGATTGCTTTCACCGCAGCTTAGGAGTCCTGCCTATCCCATCTGATTGGTCCACGAGTGGTAAATTATTTTCCACTTGTCCACCGGTCTAACAGAAAACAGGCCGGTACGGGCATTCCCCAACCTGTCTTGTAATAAAATAATAACATATCTGAAGAAGGAGCTAATTTTTACATCTACTACCTAATTCGTAATTTTATTATGCCAAATATTTAATAATTGCTTACCTACTTATGTCAATTTAATATTATTACGTTTTTTAATATTTTTATCAGGCGGTCGAAAAAATAGTATATGCGCCTTGTTCCGTAAGTATTTTTTTGGCCTCGCATGCTTAGAGAACCTCGGCTAATACCTCGGTTTTCCAAGCTGCGTGCTCGCCCAAAAAAATATTACGTACGAACACTTGGCACGTACCTAATATACTATTTAACAACTGGCGGCAAAATGCCTATAAAAAGTAAAAGAAACTCTACTTAGAAAATATATGACTAATAGCTGATTTTTACTAAAATATTTGGGTAGAATAATACAAAAAAATGCAAAACTCCGAAATGATTTTTAGGTTTAACAAATTAGAATAAATCTGGAATAGGTTTCGGTCCATCATCAGCTTTTTATAATTTCCATGTTTTGGAATCCGATGGTTTTGAGCAATCTACTAAATCCGAGTTTCTTAAAAAATTTTCAAATTTAAATTATCTGCATATTATGAAGTTCGAATAAATAAAGGATCAACCAGCCGTTTGTTGTTTCCCAGTGCAAAATTTCCTTTGATGTGGTCCTTCTTCAATCCAAGGACAGTCAGGTTCTTCAAACAACATCACAGGAGCTACAAAGTTCAAACAAACTTCTGAGAAAAATCAAGCTAAATCGAAATAAAGCATTTAATAGGTGAACAGAAATAATATGTTTTAAGTTGTAAAAATTTTCAAAACAACAACTTGATAACTAAAACGAAACAAACTCCCAACGTAACATATCTTGGCCTTTAGTACAAACTTCGGTAGTAAATTGAAACTTATTGTACTCACTTACTCAGTTAGGAGTTCATTTGCCAGAATTCCTGAGAATATTGCAGTCTAAAAGAATACGTTTCCCCACAACGAAAGATGAGACCTTTTGTGAGGGAAACAGCCTCGTATTTCAGCTGCTGGACTGATAAATTGCCTTCAAAAATAAAATTAGGTTAGACCAGGAAAGCTATCAGATCTGAGTTTGTCTATGGTTACGTCACACATCAGCTTTAGACTGATAATAATTACTTTTGAAGATTCACAAGACGACCGAAAACAGAAGCTTCAAAACCTGGCTTTAAAATTTTGGGATTTGTATAAAAATTCTCTAAAGATACGTTATTTTCTATGGAAGTAATTCCTTGGAATTTTACGTAAAACCCTCAAGCCTTAAATAAAACGGCGCCTGTGTTTTTCATAAAACAGAAATTTGTGTAAAAAGATCGCTCTTGCTTTTAAATGCCATTTTTGTTAATTTAAAAACTTCAAAGGCTTCATAAGTTCTTCAATGTTACATTTTACCAAAAACAGAATTTCAGGATTGCTGCAAATTGTAAAAAATAACTGTGATTACTCTTGATGTTTAATGGTTATTCGAGTGAGTTGTAGTAGACACTGTCGTTTCAACAATCTAAACGATGTTTTTCCCTTTTGTTTCAGGCGGATATTCAACATACAGCGTTAAGCTATGAATCAGAAGATGAAAATATGGGTCGATTTCATTCTCGGGGTAGACGTGGAACACCATTATACAGTAAGCAGGACATTCGCGAACAATACTGCATATCAGATCGAGGGTTGGGAGCACTAGAAACCGACCGTCGCAGCCTATTCAGTTGTTTGTCTACTCACCAAAATTCACCTTGCTCAACTCGCGCGTCCTTACTTACAGTATGCGTTAAACAGAAAATTCCCTCGGATGAAAATCTTCAGGATCTTCTTAAAAGATATCCTTTTGAATATGCATCTTATCACAGGCGTGCAAGGTATGTTAGCGTTTTACTTTGGTTATTTATTTCTTCCATTCTTTACCATTTCCCTTTTCTTTCGAACAAGCCCCACAATTCTTCAATCATTTTTTCTTGAAATGGTTAGTTTAGAGTTGTAAGCTGTAAAAGGCAACTCAGTTAAAGCAAAAACTAAAGAATTTAGCCTTTGAGTTATCTTTACATTTGCCAAAATTTTGTCTCAGCCTTTCTTAAATAAAATACTTAATCTCACATTAGAAGATTTTGGTTGATAGATGTGAACTTTACAACTTAAATTCGTCGTTCTTTGGTCTGTTTTGATAATTTTTAGTTGAAAATTTTAACTTTAAACTTCAGTGTAAATGGTTCGATCTTCGAAGTAACTACAAGATTTTTAAAATTGCTTCCTCACATTTTCTAAATCAAGTCATGAAAAGTTAAACTTTGACTCGCATTCTTAAGTTAAGTTAGTCAACCTTGTTTCAGTGAACAGTAAGTAGCTTGACTTCACTTCACGATTTTTAAGATATCTTTTCATTTTCTAAATAAAATCATGAAAATTTAAAGATTAATTAAAATTCATAAGTTAGGTTAGTCAACTTCGGTTCAGCAAAGTGCAAGTGGTGCAACCTTCGAAGTAACTTCACATTTTTTCAGATTTCTGTACCTTTTTAACATTACATCCTGCAAATTCAAACTTCGGCCGCACATTATAAATTAGTTTGGGCAACCTCACTTCAATGAAGAACAAATGATTCGCTCTTCAAAGCGTCTTCACGATTTTTAAAATTTCTATCCCCTTTTACCTCAACTTCAAACTTTGGACTCAAATCCTAAATTAGGTTGGGCAACTTCGCTCTATAGAAAAACTCAAATTGAAAAATTCCAAGTTAAGTTAGGTTAACCTTATTTCAACAAAGAGCAAATGATCCGATCTTCAAGGTAACTTCTCGATTTCTTAACCTTCAAAATACCTTTTACGATTTCTAAAATTCCTCCTCCATCTTTCTAAATTAAGATCCTGAAATTTCAAACTTTTACTCCAAATTCTAAATTAAGTTATGCAATGCAACTTGGAGAAAAAAACTCAAATTTTAATTAAAAGATCTAAGTTAGGTTAGAACCTTATTTCAACCAGGAGTAAATGAATTTGCTCTTCAAAGTAACTTCTGAATTTTTCAAAATCCTTCTCCTTTTTAAAATAAACTCCTGAATATTGAAACTTGGACTACAAACCTTAAATTAAGTTAGGAAACTTCACTTCAAAGAAAAAACTAAAATTTTAATTAAAAATTCCAAGATAGGTTAGGAGAACTTCATTTCGGTAAAGTGCAAATGATTCGTTCTCAAAGTAATTTCACAATATTTAAAAAGTTTCCATCTTTCTAAATAAAATCCTGAAAATTCAGACTTTGACTCAACATCCTAAGTTAGATTAGGCAACTTTGTTTCAGTGGAAAAATCAAATTTTAATTAAAAATCTGGGGTTAAGTTATAGGCACATCATTTTAATGAACAGTAAGCGATTCAATCCTCAAAGTATCTTCACAATTTTTTTAATTACTCCACCTTTTTAAAATAAAACATTAAATTAGATGAAGCAGACTCACTTTTAGAGAAAAAAATTAAATCTTAATTAAAAATTGCGAGATAGGTTAAGGCAACTACACTTCTGCAAATACGAAAGGTAACTTCACAACTTTTCAAACTTTACTCCACCTTTTAAAAATAAAATTCTGAAAATGCAAACTTTGACTCCAAATCCTAAGTTAGGTTAAGCAACCTCGCTTCAAAGAAAATCTTAAATTTTAATCAAAAATTCTAAGCTAGGTTAGGGAAAGAAGAGCAGACGATTCGATGTTCCAAATAACTTCACGATTTCTAAAATTCCTTCTCCACATTTTGTAAATAAAGTCTTGGAAATTCAAACTGTGATTCAAAATCCTAAGTTAGGTTAGTTAGGTTAAAGGAAATGTCCAAATTTTTATTAAAAATTCCAAGTTGGGTTAGGATAACCTTATTTCAGCAAATGATTCGATCATCAAAGTAAGTTCACGATTTCTAAAATTTCTTAAAATAAAATCCTGAAATTTCCAACTTTGGCTCCAAATCTCAAGTTAAATTAGGCAACCTCACTTCAGAAAAGAAACAAATTTTAATTAAAATTCCGAATTACATTAGGGCAACTTCATTTCGGCGAAGAAAAAATGATTCTCTCTTTAAAATAAGTTCGCGATTTCTAAAACTCATTCTCCCCATTTTTAAAATAAAATCGTGAAAATCCAAACTTTGGCTCCAAATTTTAAGTCAGGCAACCTCACTGCAGAGAAACAAAACAAATTTTAATTAAAAATTCCAAGTTAGGTTAATTACAAGATAGATTAGGGCAACCTCATTTCAATGAACAGCAAATAATTCGACTTCAAAGCAACTTAACAACTTTCCAAATTAGAATAAATTCGTGAAATTTCAAACTTTGACTCCAAACCCTAAGTTGAGTTAGGCAACCTCACTTCAGAGAAGAACAAACAAATTTTAATTAAAAATTCCAAGTTAGGTTAAGGCAACGTCACTTCAGAAAATACCAAATGATTCGATCTTCAATACGACAACTTCATAATTTTTCATATTTCAAATTTTCACCGCCCTTTAAAAATAAATTCTTGAAATTTCAAACTTTCGCTACAAATCTCAAGTTAGATTAGGGAACCTCACCTCAGAGAAAAAATTTCAAGTTGAGTTAGGGCAACCTCATTTCAGTAAAGAGCAAATCTTCAAAGTAACTTCAACATTTTTAAAATTTATTCTCTACTTCTTCTAAGCAAAATCATGAAAGTTCAAACTTTAATTCAAAGTCATAAGCTAAAAGTTAATCAACCTCGCTTCAAAACATCATTTTGAAAAGTAAGATTTTGTCCTAAAATCGCACTTTATTCGGAAAATCTTCGGGGGTCGAAAAAAATTAAAATACTCGTCAAAATCACACATTACTCTTGCTCATTAAATTGCTTTTATGAAAGCAAATATTGTTAGAAATTTCTAGCGAAAAAAGCTTTTTACCCCGAAACATTTGCTTGAATCGTAGATTGATTAATTGCAAATATTTGCATAATTCTCATTCTTCAATAAAGGTTGCTTAACTCCCAAAAATAAAAGCAATAATGCCCTAAACTCTTGGCCTAAAAATAGCTAAAACAAGTAAAATTAGAAGCTTCCTGTCGGTTAAAAATACTGAAAAATCCAGTTCACGTCCACATAAAATTTCTATGTAACGAAATTCAAGCAGTCAAGGCCCTCGAGACTTGCCCATATCAAGAGACAAAAAAATCAACAATAGAAAAAGTGTCAAAGAGAGGAAATTTCTTAGCCATTTCGGGTGAAAAGTTATTTTTATTAGAATAATTCTGTAACACGAGAGAAAAAGGAAGAATCGATATTGGGAAGATGTCATTTTACGCACAGGAGTTTCCTACGTCATGTGTCATTCTAGTTATTTAGGAAACCTCTCAGACGTTTTTAATATTGAAAAAAACAATAAAAACGACGCCGCACATTCCGAACCATAAAAACAATTTAATGAAAAATGTGCCACATATCTAAAAAAACGTTAAAATAAAAGCCACAATCCGGAGACGTTTAATGCCGTTTCGTAATTGGTAGCTTTAGGGAAATCCATAATCCGTTAACTCGCTTATTTGAAAACAACGTACAACTTCCCTAGATATTCTCTATATTATAGCCTTGTTGTGTCTTAGTGCATAAGTTCACGTACAACATTTCATACCCACGAGGCTTATGTAAATCATATGGCCCTAATTTAATAGCTGAGGCGATACAACATTATGGTAGAAATTTAAACGATGCATAAATAAAACGGGGTTAAAGGAAGGGAAATTTTAGGAATAATTAATTTTACGTCGAGTTTTATTTTTGTTTTCGTACGACCCTGATGTGAATGTTTTATCATGATGCGAATTTAATGTTTGGAATTTCTGCTTTATTGCGTAATTCTTAACTGAGTTAATGTTTTATTTATATAATTACCTGGATCATTTCAGTTCAAACTCAGTTAAACTTCGATTGTTCTATGGCAAAATAATTTTTACCTTTTCATTGTACGCTTATTCAGACAGAAAATGAAATCATATGCAGGAAGCAACCGCGGCTGAGGGGCTGAATGGGGAGGGGTGGTTGAATTGATTTTGGTTATTTATTTAATTATTGAAAATGGCAGGATATTAATATTTATAAAGGCACATTCGATCAACTTACCATAGAGTAATGTTCATTCCAACAAAGTTAGACTCGACCAAATACCCAAAACTTAATACACACATTAATGCTCACATCACCCAGGCGATCACATAATACAGATAGCAGCGATACATGAAAGCAAAACAGACACACATTACTGCATTTAGCAGTATTAGGTTCGGCTAGTGTTGCTTACAGGCTGGGATGGAATCCCCTATGAAATCTCACGTCGCATCTAATAGAAAACCCTGGGGATGTTGGGAAGTGATGATGGGTGCAACTTCAGCCACCTATGAATTTGTTAAAACGGAAGATATGTGCTCGATCCAACTATGGCAGAGCATAGTCGACAATAAAAATCCACCCATGTTACTGCTCCATCTATCCTAGGTGACCCCAAGCCTAGGAAGCCGATTGAACAATGCTACAGGAGACGGACCTTTCTGGTCATCCTGAGACACACTTCCCGGTTTCACTGTCTGAGTATCTTACAGATGGTCAGCCTTATAGATAACTTTCGTCTAGTTATCAAAGTTACAAGCAAATATGCGACTAAGTGGGTCCCAGAACGTCACGCTCTGATAAATAATGACGAGCCTCATGCTCAAATAACATCGTGTGCCCGACAAGCCTTACCGCTTGCCAACAGCAACAACATAGCTATTTATACCGACCTTGTCTCATCGAACATGCAATCACGTCATATATTCAATTTAAGATCAACTAGCTTTTCATCTTTATGTGAATAGTCATCCAAAATACATCTTACACCAATGCAACACTAATTCACATTCTACACACCATACACAAACTCACTTAATCTTGTTTGCATTAATTAACACATCTGTACGCCAACGCATCTTGTGACTTACTCTCCCTTAGATTCTGACCTGGATCGGAACTTTGAACTATAACGAATTGCCCTATTTTAAAAACCCTAACTTGGGTATGCTTTGAAATGTGGCATTTAAGAAAAAGCGGTCTTTGTTTCAAGAAATCTGACGCTACGTCATCACCACCAAGAAGTACATACAACATAAATACTATATTTTAAATCCTTTTGTTATAAGTTTGAATATTTAGAAGGTCTTCGAAATTTTATGCCTTTAATTCGACAAAACCCCTTAGCTAGAAAAACTGTTAAACGTTCAAGGCCATTTCAAGGATAATTCCTTGTATTCGCTGAAAATTGTATGACCTAAAATTCTATCTTAGGTTGAAGCATTAATTTTCAGAACCCAATTTTAAAAATGTCAAGGAGAAACTGGAAGGTCACCGATCTTTTGTATTCGCCGAGAACCGTAATTTCCAGAATTTTACTAAAAAAAATCGAGGAGAAATTTTAGAAGCTGAAGGGCTACTTCAAAAGACTAATTTCCGTGTGCATACACGATATTCAATTCACTAAGGATTTTAAGCTGAAATCTCAGTAAAAGAGCAACTTTCTTGTTCTTCGCTGTAGTTCAATTCGTTAACTTAAATAATCAAAATTCTAATCTTCAGAATTTTATACTTTATTATTGAAAGCCATGAAGTGAGCTCAAAAAGTAAATTTTTATTCTTCACTGAAATTTAATCCATGAACCCAACTTAGGACTTTAAGTCAGAATTTAATTTTTTTAGAATTTTGTTCTGAAAATGTTACTGAAATTGTAAAGGCTATCAAGGGGTAAATTCTTATTCTTCGCTAAAATTTAGTTCATTAACCCAACTTAGAATTGTAAATTAAAGTTTCAGCTGACAGAATTTTATTTTGTAAACATTGCTAGAAAATTTTAAAATCTAGCAATCACAGCAAAATTTTGATCATTACTCTTCGCTCAAATTTAAGTCGTTAACCTAGCCTAGAATTTTAAACCAAAGCTACAACCTGCAGAATTTTTTCTGGAAATGTAGCTGAGAAGTCTTAAAGCCATGAAGCGATTTCAAAGAGTAAATTTCTATTCTTCACTGAAAGCATTTTAAGTCAGAATTTCAATTTTTAGGATTTCTATCTGAAGACGTAGCAAAATTTTAAAAGCAATAAAATGATCTCAAATAGTAAACCTTTACTTTTCACCTAAACAAGTTCGTTAACCTAACTTAGGATTTTAAGTAAAAATTTAAAATTTCAGGATTTCATTCCGAAAATCGCTGAAAACTGTGAAAAGCTGTAAAGAGTAATTCTTTGTACTTTTGTTCTAAAAATGTCGCTGAAAATTTCTGAAAGCTATAAAGTAATCTAAAAGGGTAAATTTTTATTCTTGGCTGAAATTTAATTCATTAACCCAACTTAGGATTTTAAGTCAAAATTTCAATTTTTCACAATGTCATTCTGAAAATTTGTAAAAGCTATAAAATGAACTCAAAGAATAAATTTCAGTTTTCGGAATTGTATTATGAAAATGTCACTAAAAACTTTAAAAGCTATAAAGTGGTCCCAAATAGTAAATCATTCCTCTTCGCTGAATTTTAATTCATTAGCCCAACTTAGGAATTTAAGTTAAAATTTCAAATTTCAGAATTGTATTTTTAAAATGTCGCTGAAAATGTTTAAAAGCTAAAAAGTGATCTCAAGGAATAATTGTTTGTTCTTCGTTGAAGTTTAATTTATTAACCCAACTTACTTTCAAAATTTCAGTTTTTCGTAATTTCATTCTGAAAATGTAACTGAAAATTTTAAAAGCTAACATAAGCGATCTCAAAGAATAAATTTTTGTCTTCGTTGAAATTTAGTTCATTGACCTAAGTTAGTATTTTAAGTCAAAGCTTCAACTTTCAGAATATTATTCTGAAAATGTTGCTGAAAATTTTTGAAAGCTGTAAAGTAAACTAAAACTGTAAGTTTTTATTCTTCGCTGAAATTTAATTTATTAACCCAACCTAGGATTTTAAGTCAAAGTATCAATTTTCAAAATTTTATTGTTAAAATGTCGCTGAAAAAATATAAAATCCATCAAGTGGTTACAAAGAGGAAATCCTTATTCTTCGCTGAAATTTAGTTCATTAATCTAACTTAGGATATTCAGTCAAAGATTCAACTTTCAGAATTGTATTTTAAAAATGATCTTTCAAATCTAAAAAGTGATCTCAAAGAGCAAATTTTTATTCTTTATTGAAAATCAATCCATTAATCCCGCTTACGATTCTAATTCAAAAGTTCAAATTAACCCAACAATTTCAGTTTTTCAAATTGTATTTAAAAAGGTCGATGAAAATTTGAAAAACTATTCTTCTTGAAGTGGTTAGCCCTTTACAGGGCGTTGTTGGTCTTCTCTCCATATGTCTGCACTATGCGTGTTAAGTATACTACAGACATAGGGGACCTACAGCTGAACGTGGGCTCACGGAAGTGCTCACTTCTACTCCAGAGAAGACTGACTAGGCAGAAATACCTGGATGATTTGCCTTCCGAGGGAAACGGTCGGGTATTTTCAGTGTATGTGTGGCCCTGGGAATCGAACACGGGCCACCTCAGTGGTCAGTCAAAAGTGTACATTCTTATTCTTCGCTCAAATTTAATTCATAAACAAACCTAGGACTTCAAATCGAAATCTAAATTTTCAGGATTTTATTCTGAAAATGCCTCAGAAAAATTTTAAACAGTATAGATTGATCTCAAAACTAAATCTTTTATTCGTTGCTGAAGGTTAATTCAGTGGCCTAGCTTAGGATTTTGAGTTCGAACCCTTACATTATCTGGAAAAATAACAGCAGTAATTTCAAGAAACTCAAATTCAACTGAAAGATTCCTTACTGTTCTTTGAAAATGGGGAAAAAGGGGAAATTATTTGTTTGTTGAATTTTACAAACCTTTACGTTTTGCAAATATTTACATTTAATTAATAAACGATTCAAACAAAGTTCCCCAAATAAAACCTTTTCTTGTTAGCAATTTCCTACAAGGTTTACTTTCATAAAAGTAATTTAATTAGTAACGAGTGATGTGTGACTTTGTCGAGTACTTCAAGGCTAACACTTAGCTTTGATCTTTTATTTAGATAAAGTTGCGAACGATAACTAAGAATAAGGGATAATCAAGGAAATCTTGTTAATTAAAATTGCATGTTCAAACAATTGTTTCCTGAGTGTATATTATCAAAATCGCTTTTGAAATCGCCGGAAATTACGCTATAATCCTGATAAGACGTTTTATAAATTATTTTGTCCGGCGCCTCCACCAAATATAACAAAGTAACTCGCCCCATTAATCCCTAGATTGGTTGCAGTAAGTAACTAATCAAAATTTCAGTCTTAGGCAAGAACTAACAGTATGAAGTAATTTATTTCCACCTGAACGATTGACGAAGTTCATTTGAAATGCACTTTGCACTTAAATCTACAAACAGGAATTAATATTCTAGTTAGTTGCTTAATACATTGCAGTTTGAGCTGACAACCTGTTTTCGTGACTTTCGTTGCACTTCTCTTCTGAATTAATTACTTGGTGCTTCATCAACTTAAGCCCTACAAAATTCCAACTTCTTCAAGTAAAACCAAGAATCAATCGTTTAAAGGATTTTATTTTATGGAATCTGAAAATTCAATGTGATATTTCTAAAGGTTTGCTAAATGTAAAGATTTAATGATTTCTTTCGATAACTTATCGTTACAGATATCCCTGGGGTGTACCTCCACCAGAAATATATCCGTACGACGAGGAGTTGGAATGCTCATATTTTCGACGCAAACCACGAGTCGATCCTAGAAGATATACATGGATGCCTTCGGATGACGAATCGATTCGATTGGAAAGACCTCGATCGGTTTTGGATCATTGTAGTGTCGCCCCAAATATACCACCACCACCACCCCCTGTACAAAGGTAACCTCCTTTTTCTTTTTATCTCGGGTTAAATTAGCAAAATTTTACGTTTATTATAATTAATAAGGACCGAGGGGAAATAACAGATGCGGTGTAACAGAATTAATTAATTTTAATCATTTTAAGGAAATATTGATGAAGCATAACAGAATTGGAATTACTTGAGAATTTATGCCGTTTAGGAGGATCCTAAATTTACATTTTACTCCATTATTCATTGCCTTCATAAAGCTTTTATTGCTTGAAATCTCGGAAATTTTCACTGTACGCTTTTAAAATGGCCATTCGTTGTACTAATCATACCGAATCGATTGAATGATCAGCTAAACGATGAACCCCGGATTAAACACTTTACAAAAATCATATTCCAGCGATAACTTCAAACATTCTTTTCTTATTAAACGAAGTATTTTTATGGGCCTAAAAGTTGAGTTCAGTTCACGTTAATAAATTTAGAAACCAACAAAAAAAATCCCGAACGTTATTTAATATTTTTCCGGTAATTTTATTTCAGATTTTGCCCAAGAAATCCAATTAGGTTAAATTAAATATAGCTCATCCGAACCAAAAGCGATCAAAAACTCCTTTTCTCGTATATTTCTAAACATTTTCTCCAATTTCCGATGATAAATCTTTGAGTATATATCGAAGGCTAATCGTTTTGCTGCTAAGTGAAGGCCTTTATGCCATTCTTCTATTGATACACGTGCTTATAATAAACGGGACGTAGAAATTGGGAAAACATCTCGTATTTACTAACGCAAAATTGAATTTGTTTTAGCGATATTTTCCTTGCTTAGTTTGGTGTTAATTCAGACATATTTAATTTCTGTTCAATCTGTAGTCTCCTTTTATTTCACAGGATCTTCACTGCATGGTTAAATTATATTAATTCTCATAGAACGTTAAATTAAAAAACCAAAGACTTAAATTTATTTGCAATTTTTACATATTCAGCCATCTCCTTTTTACTCTTAAGCAAGTCCAAACCTTACCTAATAATCAAATAGCATTCAAATTAATGTCCGTCAACCTTTAAACTCTTAATTAAATCCCATTTTATACTCAGACAATTCGTGATCAGTTTCGTAACAAAACGATCGTGTATTATATAATCTACCATTTCAAAGATTCGTAATCTCTAAATAATCGCCCACAAACAGCGTAAAAAACGCCTGAAATGTCCCTCAAATGCTTTCAGATTTCTTAAAGTGCTAAAAGTCTTCAGATAACTCTTGGAAGGCCCTAACATCGTCGTTAAACTCTTACGAACGTTTAAACCGGGCATAGACATAAAAAGGGCAAATAAAATATTCAGATCTTCATTTCTTAAATAAACTTTTAATACTTGCGATACAGATAATGTAAGGTTATAAAACGTAACGTGGGTTGCAAAGTTAATATTCTAAAATGCGTAGTGTGAACTATGACTATGCGTTGGTGGTTATCTGCGGAGGTTAAGTGATATTTCACTTTTTCCTTCCTTAAAGCAGCACTAAAGGTTTGTGGTTATCAGCCTTAGGAAATTTAAAGAACTATCCATGACATTTGCTTTAATGCCAAGACTCTTGATAAAAACTTTTTCGCTCTTTCAAATTTCTTTAATAAACAAAACATTAACAAAGAGTAGTTAAGCCTTAGACTCCTTAGGGCTTCAGTAAATAACGCAATTTTTTTAATTTGCTTCAATACCAAGCCACTTACGAAGGACTAACATCGTCGTTTAACTCTTAAGAAACGTCTAAAGTATTCTCATACAAAAAAGGTAGGTAAATCAAATATTTGGATTTTCATTTCTAAAATAAACTGTTAATACTTGGAATGGAGATAATGCAAGGCTATAGAACGCAATGTGAGTTGTAGAATTAGGATTCTTAAATGAAAACTGCGCAGTGTGAACTACGAGTATAAGTGTGCATTGGTGGGTATCTGCGGAGGTTAATTGCAAAATGTTTGCTAAAACCTATTGATGTTTCGCTTTTTCTTCGTTAAAGCAGCGCCAAAGCGTTTAGTTATCAACCTCAGGAAATTCAAATAAATACCTATGAAAAGGCTCTTAATAAAAACCTTCTTACCCTTTCAATTTTCTATAATCAACAGAAAATTAACAAAACTATAGAGTAGTTAAACCTTAGAGCTTGTATAAATAACGCCTTTAATGATGTAGTTTTTAACTTGTTTCAATATCAAGCCTCTTAATAAAAATCTTAGCTTTGAAAATTTCTCTAATAAACAGAAAATTAATCAAACTAGAGAGTAGTAAAATCTTAGATTTTCAATATCAAACCTTCTAATGAAAACCTCTTTACCTTTTCAATTTTCTGTAACTAAAGAAAAAGAAAATTAACCAAACTATAAAGTATACGAAGTCTGTCTAATAATTACGCCAACTCAGGTCATAAAAACTTTATTTTACCAGATTTAGGGTAAATCAATTTAATCACCTTCAAAATATTCCCCATTTGTAGCAATACACTCGTCTAATCTCCGTTTCCACTGTTCAAAGCATCCCTGGAAGTCCTCAGAAGTCAGGCTCTTCAGCTGCCTCGTAGTTTCACGTTTTATCGTTTCCACATAGTCCCAGTGCCGCATGACGATTTTGCATTTCGGGAACAACATGAAATCGTAGGAGGCTAAATCTATGAGTAGGGAGGGTGATCAAGCGTGGTGATCGAATTTCTGGCCAGAAACTCGCGGACAATCACTGCTGAATGTGCAGGTGCATTGTCGTGATGCAGCAGCCATCGTGTGCACAAAGGATTTTCCCAAATTCAGTTCATCGGCAATCATCCAGACAGTGATTCGGCGATTAGAAAGCACAAGAGACCGCACACAGGAGGTCGAAGGTCGTCCTGGATTTGCATCGTCGTTGGAGTCTTCACGGCCCTCTCTGAAACACTTGATCCACTTGAAAAGAGCTGTTTCCTTCAGTGCATTGTCTCCGTAAACAGCCCTCAATATTTCATGACCGTTCATCGATATCCACCGTCGACAAAAACAAAAACAAGGCGCCACAAAAAAATCCTACCTCTAGCTGTAGGTTCGCCTCGACGGTCTGGTGGTTACTGAAGCTCCAGTGGGCCCCCCGCCAACAGAGCAGCCAGTCGGCATGGCCAAACATCACCTCAAAGCCATCCGTCTTGCTTTTCTTTTCCAGTTTTCTATTGGTTTCTCTGCCAAGCCTTCTTCCACAGTTTCTTCCCATCGCCTTCTAAGTCCGCTTTTTTCTCTTTTCTTCAGGTATTTTCCAGATTATGCTTTTGGTAATTCTGTATGTATCCATCCTTTCTAGATGTATTAGCTATTTTAACTTTCTAGCTTTAATGCAGGCACTTATTCTTACTTCCCCATATATTTCATATATCTCATTATTCATTATCCTTTCCATTATCTCTATCTCATCTTCATGTGTCAGGTCTTCTTCATTACTTTGGTGTTCTTCATGCAAAAGATGTTTAAAATATTCTTGCTACCTCTCTAGCTGCTGTTTGTCAATTCTTATGAGATTTCCGTCTTTGTCTGGTATAGCTGTATCCCCTTAGTATCTCCTCTACATCTTTATAAAAATATTTTACCTCTTTCCTTAGATAGTTTTCTTCCATTTTTTCAAGTTGTAGGAACTGTCTTTTCTTAATCTGATGGAGTTGTTTAACATTTTTCTTTGTTGGTTATATCCTCCTCATTTTTTATTTGCAACATCTTTTTTGTCTGTACTATTTCTTTAACCTTATTTCTTCTTCAAATTCCTCGTCCGACCAGTCTTTTCCCGTTTGTGTTTTTTTTTATTACGCTATTCTTTGTTGCCATGAACCATAAAGCAGAGCTTCAACAAATACTAGCGGAAGTGATGTGGTTTTAGACACAAAAAAACACTCTATTCAAGTCTGAAAAATACTGAATTTATTGTCCTGTTTTGATTCTTTGTAACTAAATGTAACACAACCTGATCTATAACAGTTTGAATTTATTTATAATATATTTTAAATAAATTGGAGCTGTTACGGACTAAACTGACACCGTTTTGTGTCCACACTCTTGTTTGTATGCCTAATTTTAAACTCTAAGGATTTATTAGTCTATGGTCAGATTTACAATTCTTGCCTGTTCGATGTTTTGCAAATAGTTTGCCTGTTCAAGCTTGAAAATCTATGAATAGCGTTTACTTTTCACTCGTCTTCTTCTTGAAGTGGTACGCCCTTTACAGGGCATTGCCGGTCTTCTCTCTATATGTCTGTAGTGTGCGTATTAAGTAGCCTACAGATAAGGGGAATTAATTAAAATAAATATCAAGTTTGATAATGAGATTTTGTTTATATTTTCTTTAAGATCTTGTAAGATGAGGTTAATCACGGAAAAGCAAACCGTTCGAGATTCATAAAAATACCAAAACGAATGCGGTTTAGGACAAGGATGTAACAAACCAATTACCCGAATTCTCCTGAATTTATCATTTCTTAAATTGTCTAAACCAAATACTTTAAATTTACTTTAAATTAAATTGCAGAAGAATAAACTTGCGCCAGCTGGTGTTTATCCTCGAAACTACTTATCTTTCTGCTAAATTTGAACCTCTAGGAATTCAGTACTCTATAGTCAAATTCGAAATTTTCGCCTACTAGATTTATTTCCATAAATTTACGTTACTCAAGACTTTTTTTCTGTATTTATTAAAACAAAATAAAAATAGCACTTTTTGCTTACAGACTTAAACTTAACTGCAAGTATTCTACATGAATTTGTAAATAATTTTCTTTAGTACCAAGCCCCACAAGAGAAACTTCCTTAGCCTTTGAATTTTTTTAACCAACGGAAAATTAACAAAATCAGAGAGTAGGTACTTAAAACCTTAAAGCTTCAGTAAATACCGGCATAAATGACATAGTTTTTGTTTTGCTTATACGATTTACCTAAAAAAATTGACAGAACTGTAGAACAGTAAAACCTTAGGGCTTTAGTTAATAAAACCAGAAATTTGTTCCAGTAGCAACTATAGTTAAAACAAAATTAACCCAACTGTAGAGTAATGAAACCTTACAGCTTGAGCAAAATAACACCAGAAGGGCCTAGTTTTTAATCTGCTTCCATACCAAGCTTCCTAATAAAAAATTCCTTAACTAGTACCTAGTACCCTAGTACCATACAAGCCTGAATATTCCTGAATTTATTTCCTTTCTTGAGCATTCTTAACTAAATTTAGAACCTAATCTATGAAAGTTTGAATTTAATTATATATTAAATAAATCAGAGCAATCACGGGTTAAGCTGCAACCATTTGGTGTCCACACTCAAGCCTACTGATCTATGTGAAGAGCTGTAAACAGCGCTTACTTTTCACCCTTAGAAAATTCATTAAATTTTTGAATAATCAAAAATCTTTATTTTCAGAGGTTAAGTTAAGTTTTGCGTACATTTTGATTAAAGCCAAATCTCATATTATCTTTAAATTTTTATTAGATATAGGGAAATAAATTTTTAGATGTTCGATCAATAAAAATAGCAAAAAGGATGCAGTTTTTAACAAGGATTTAAGAAACTGTCCAAGCTTGAAATTTCCTGAATTATGTTTTCTAGACTGTGATTCTTAACCAACTTTTAAATTGTGTAATTTAGATTTATATTAAATTAGAGGAATCATGGATAAATTTACGCCGTCCTGCGTCCATCTTGGAAACTTGTGTTTCTGCTTAATTTCAACTTCTAAGCATTTATTACTCTACAGTCAAATTCAAATTTATTTCTATCAATTCCCGTTTCTGAAGCTTTTTCTCTCTATTTAAAAGCATCTTATATTTAAACCGCTGCCTAATTATTACAAACGTTAAATTCAAGTATTCTATAAGCATTTGTAAATTACAAAGCAATATGGAAACTAGAAACTAAAAGCTATACTTTTGTAGTTAATTAATGAAAATTTAAACTAATACAGCAAAGCTCACCGTTTGCTCTTCATGTTTACTCATATAACCGTACAAATATTCCGGATTTGTCTTGAACAACCCTCGTAAACATAAACATAACTTTATTGTGTTTATCTGTTAGGCTTACTACTCTCAACATGTTTATCTTTACTGTGCAAACTGCTTGATTTTTTCTTTGTTCATTTTTGTTATTTTTATTTAGCCCTGTTGCTTGATTATTTGAATGGCAACGTTTTAGTTTACTTTGAAGCTTATTTATGTGTAAAAACACTCTTTATATTTTTCCAGAGGTTTTTAAAAATTAAACTTGCTACAAACGTTCAGAAAAGAAAGTACTTAATTTACTAGTTAGGCACTTTCTAGGGCATGGGTGATATTCTGGCAATATGTTTGAAGCAAATTTCGGTTGGAGTCCAATTATTTTTGACAGGAAATCCACTGGAAATCAGCCGTTTTTTTAGCCTTTTCTAAATTCTACAATTTTTCAAATTCGTTTCTGTTTCAATTAAGTGACCATTTTATCTCTCTCTTCATCCGTTTAAAATATTATTGCTTTTAAATACATAAATCTATAACTAACTAAACATCTTCATTTCTTCTTCATTGCATGGCTCAACTTCCGAAAAATTGTCACCTAAATTGGGTACACCAATTACAGTTAAAAATTTCTAAGTTTTATTAAAACGTATTTCCCTGAATTTAGTCAAAGGCTTGAGTACATGTATCTCAATGCAAGTGTAAATTCTAACAACGCTGAATTAAATAACGAGTCTGAGCTCCCTCCTTCATAATTAGGCTATCAGCATGCACTTGCACATTTTAATGCTCTTTGTAAAATTACTGAATTAAAATGCTAATTTTAACTGCATATAAGTTCCCGACTTTGGTTCATTTACATAACTCAGATTTTATTGCAATATTTTCTGGGTTTTAATACATTAAATTGGAGTAATTTGTCTTTGAAATAGAAATTCCTCAGTATTTTATGAAATTAGGGTCTTTAAATTAAAGGAATAGTTTATATTAATTAATGCCTGTGTTTGGTTAAAGCCAAATACCAAAAAGCATTTTAAACCACATTGTGGACTTCTTAAACAATTACCGAAATTTTTAAAATAAAAACACTAACTTAGTTGACTTAATTTCAAACCCAACTTCCTGGAAACTAACAAGAGTAATAAAAGGGTTAAAATAAGGAAAGAAGATGAATCAGTCTGGCATCAAACAATTCCCATAATAAAATTGAGGAAACTTGTAAACAAATCTGAAAGGTTTCAACTAATTAAACTGTCAGCGACAGAAAACTTTTCCAAGAATTGCAAGGCACTGTAAACGTCGATTTAGTTGCTAAGTGCAGCTATAAATGCGGTTGTAAAATTTATTAACCGAATATTACCCTTAAAGATCTTAATAAGAAAACCTTATTTATGGAGAATCGATCGTATCAAGCTAAAAATTTTCCTCTCAACTCTTTTAATGTTTCCGTTTATTTTCAGGCCGAAACATGTAAGCTTCGCAAGATCACATACACTAACATCGTTTGATGATGCTGTGGTTTCTTTGGGTTCGTCTTCTAGTTATAGTAATAAAATGTCTCGTAGTCAAGAACGATTATTACCACTTTTGGGGCCGAGAAGGTCTGGAGAATTTCCACCAATCACTCGTCAACCATCACCGACTGATAATTTACTCACCTTAGGTGAGTACTTTTCCTGCTTTGTTTTACTTTAATTTTGTAGTTTTACTTCCATCGTTCCAATACCCTTTTAAAAGTTTGTTACGTAAAGAAAACTTTTCATATTTGTCCCTAGGCGTAACCGTAATGGAAAATCATTCCGGGGAAAAAATAGATTTTTATAAGTTTCTTTTCAAATCCTGGTTGTTTTCACTTTTATGTAACTACGTACCTTTTATGTGAGCCTTTGTGGATTATATAGCAAAAATTCGTAGAGTTACAAAAAGAAAAGTTTGAGAGAAAAACTTCGACCCGGAGAGCTCGTTACGTATAGCCAACGTTTTGAATTAGCTTTATATGTCATCGTAAGTTTTTGTTATGAAAGCTTCTCTCTGCTATGGTTAATGTCGTGATATAATTGCAACGTCAGCAAAGCCTATCAATCACTTTCTTACTTTAACTCTTTTTCGGTTTACCTTACGGCTAAAATATTCTTAAAGTAAACTCGGTTCGGTTTTGGCCTTGACTTATATTGTATCAATGTGGGATTTAATCATTTTTTTATTTTAATTTTAAAGCTTATTTATTTTTAATTCGATTGAAGACCAAATTATCAAAATCGTAATTTATTGATACTAAAAGGCTTGGACTGCGAAAAGCCAACAGTTCGTACTTGCTCAACCATTTTATTTAAAATTATCCTTTTGAAAGCGAACATCCTTCAGGTTACGAAATTTATCACAAAATGCACGTGATAAAAATTCCAATGCCGGCGTTCACCTCCAAAATCCTTAGAAAAACTTTAGAAAATTTCAACAAACATTGTCAGCACGTCAACACCACACAGTTTTTGCTTTGCTTTTTGATGCTTTCTGATGCGCACGTAAAAGTAAAGGTCCTCAGCTTTCAATTAACTCAGTTATGTAAAAACAAGTTTCCAAAAATATTGAAAAAATTATCAAGTTTTCAGATTTCCCTTGGGCGAACGATCAGAAAAAAGTATATTTTATTTGTTAAAAATTGAATTGAATTCTTTTAAATAGAATTAAATTTAATTAAAAATTTTGGATTAACTGCAAATCCAATCATTTTTTTTCAGAAAATACTTAAGACCACTCACGTGTTGCATTCTTTTAAAACCAAATTTTGAACCTACAATCCATTTGTGGCAGTTTCGGCTACAGTTGGCCATGTCAGAAAGACAATTAATTAGTTGGCAAGACTGATTTATTACTGCAAATTAATTTAAAAGTAGCCTGTTTTTTTACTTATTTTGAACTTCTATTATTTAAGGCAAAGCACTTATGACAAGCCAAACAGAGAAATAATCTAACATACACATATCAAAATCCAAGCCAAGTCTGCAACTCAATTTAATACCAACATAATAAATTTAAAACATGGCCTTCTGTGGGCTAAAACATCCTGAATGAATTATAAGCTATCATTATTAGATTCTGAATGGATTTAAAATCCCGAATTTAAATTCAACCCATCGCTAGTTTTGATTCAATATTTAAATTCAAATTCAAGCTTAAATCTTGAATTAAATTCTCAAACTTGAGCATCATATTCAGATAGAAAGCATACGTTTTATATATCAGAACCTATAATAAAGCTGTTAAATTAATTGTGCCCAATTTTTAGTAAAACACAATTAAATGTCTAAAGTCGGATACACGGTACAAAACCTTAGTTCAATTTTTGAAGGTATTTTGGGTCGAAGCTTTGAATTTACAATTTATAATCCTGAATTGGAAGCCGATTCTTCGATAAATTAAAATTCAATGTGAACTCTTACGTTTGAATCTCAAATTTCAATCCAAATTCAAATTTGGAACGTAAAATTTAGAGTCAGAGCTTCGAATTTTGATTAAAGAGTGGATTTATATACAATCCTGAATTGGTAGGGGTTTTTAAGTATTCTGGTTTCAGTACTTAATTTCAAATTGAATTGAAGCTGAAATTTTATGTTTGAGTTAAAATCTCAAATTTTAGTATCATATTCGAATATAAAACAGGATTTTTGCATATTGAAAAACGTTTAAAAACGTAGAATAAAGCTATTGGAATGTACCCAATTCGTATATATTAATCTTACTTCGAATTTCTAATCTTCTAGACTTAGGTTTAAGCCACTACTAAAACATAATTAAATTTTTAAAGTCGGATTCAAGGTACAAAATCTCAGTTAATATCTAATTTTTGTAGGTAAAATTTTGGGTCGATGCTTTAAATTTACGATTACAATGCTGAATTGGAAACCGATTCGTCAATAGTTCGAATCACTTTAAATTTAAGTTCAAGGTGAAGTCTTACGTTTGATTTTCAAATTTCAATCCAAGTTCAAATCTTGAAAGTAAAATTTCGAGTTCAAGCTTCGAATTTTGTTTAAAGAGTAGATTTACAATTCCTAATTGGTAGGTGATTTTTAAGTACTTTGGATTCAATATTTAATTTCAAATTCAAGCTGACATCTTACGCTTGAATTAAAATCTCAAACTTGAGTATCATATACGGATAGAAATCTTGAGTTTTGCATAGTCAGAAAATGTTTGAAAACGTGGAATATAGCTGTTAAAATGTACCTAATTTGTAAATTTTAATCTCAATTCGAGATCCTAATATTTTGGACTTAGGTTTAAGTCATTACTAGAAGATAATTAAATCTATATAGTTGAATTTTAAATGAAAGTTCTGCAATATAGCAATATTGAAAGAGAATCAGTAGCAACTGAAAACTAAGATTCTGAATGGTATTGCAATAAAAATTAAATTCCAAAGTCAATCCTGCGAATGTTAAAGTTAAATCTGAGACCTAATTCCAACAGTTTGAATACCAAAGTTTTGAAATTTTAAGTTTTGGGGTTAAAAACAATTCTGAAATTAATATTTCGGCTCGGTGTGTTCGGCCCCCTCGACACTGTACCTAAAAGTAAAAGAGGGTAAAAGGCAAAGGAAGAAAGAAACTTCTACTATTTTTTACTATAATAAATTTTATTCAAATGTTTGAGCTAAAATTCTAAATCCAAAGGAAATTCGAACTTAGGACGTCAGGATTGTGAATTCGAAATTGTTTTCAGAGTTTAATTAAAAACCTGTGTTACTGAAATTTCAGCAATTATTTTAAACCAAAAAAAATACTTAATAAAGATTAATCTGGCGATATACAAACAACATTTTTGTTAGTGCAGTTTTCAAGCTAAACATGGCAGTTTCATCCCTACACCCCCATTAAAAAAAGTAAAACTTTGTCGATACCTTTAAGATAACCCATTCAAGATAACGAGCTAAACAAAAGCCAGTTCGCATCTGCCCCTTTTTCCATTGTGTTCGCTTCACCTGTAACAATAGCCCTTATTAGATAAAGTAAAAACCTTGTATATGCTTGTATTTAGGAAAGTTATGCATTATAAATTTTCTGATACCGAAACTACTTTCGGTGTATGGAAAAAAATGCCTTTGAACCCTCTTTGGTTATTGTTTGGTTATTTCTTAGGGTTGTTGAAGAGAAAATAATTATTAATTTATTAAGGCTTTTGTCATTGTTTGTTGCAACGACGGCGTGATTGAATATATTGCACCACACAAGGTTTCTTCAACTACTGTGTAAATTCTGACACAGCAGTCGTATATTAAACACCCCTTTAATTTCACTACCCCCGTGTAATTGCCGTCAACCTTAAAATATTTGCAGTACCAGCACAGCTGCTGTGTTTAAGACGAAGCATTTTCGCAGGTGTGAAAAGGCTATGAATGCACCTCGGTTCAAACAAAGCTTTGAGCTGAATCGATTACCATTTGGAGAAATTAATGACATTGTTTCTTAAGGCCCCGGGCTGCTCCACCTTTTGGATTAGATTTTAATTGGAATGTGCATAAAAATTAAAAATCATTAAGTAAGTGGCCTTCTCAAAACTTTGGACTTCAACTTTTATTGTTAACCCATTCTTAGTGATTCTGGAAAGTCTTACTTACGTAGGCACAATTACTACGAAACAGAGCTAATTCTGCGGGCCCAGAAATTATTTATACGATAAATAACAAAAATAAGAAACAAGGATGCCTATGGCCTCTTCTTAAATACGTATCTCAAGTGCTCTTCGAAAGCTAGTCCCAAATTTCGACAGTCTTGAAACAGCAGGAATTTTCTCCCAGTATTTAAATCAAGATTAAAAAGGTACGTGAGTTAACAGGACCGCAAATTCCCCGGGGTCATTTGAAGTCACAGGGTGGTAATCACTATTCACGTATTCAAAAGGATGTCTTTTCAAGCATCCAAATGTTCCTGATCGGTATCCGACGATTTAAAACGCAATACGTTGGAAAACCGTTCAACTAAGCGGAAAACCAAACGTGAAATCCCAAAAGTAATAATTCGTTTAATGCACTGCGGCTCAAATTAACAGTACATTAAATTTACATGTTACAAAACTTTCCAATCATAACTTTTCCAGCATTCAACACCCAAATACCCATGTTGCCTTTCCGGCAATAATTTTCCATTATTTCATTCGTATATTTACGTATTTACGGGTTTTATAGGAAACTATGCTGTTCAAACCTTAAGCATATAAATCGTCAATATTAGAATCTTAATTACTTCTTCATAAAACACCGCTTCATCGCCTAATGAACGAATATTCCTTGGTTGTTCTTGCTTCCACTTCATTTTAGTCAAGTTGGATTTGCCCAAATGACTTTCCTTCTTAACCCCCTTTTTCCATAGTAATTAGATTTCTACAAGGCGAACCTGTACGGGTGTTCATGCGAAACGTAAATTTAAAACTCGGCCTGTCCGCTTCTAAATCAACAACCCGGTGTTTACTTTAAATTATATACGAAAAAGAACAGCTCCTTATACTTCCTATGTTTACAGAAAAATTCAAAAGGACTCCCGCCTCGATGAAAACACAAGCCACACAAACTGAAGTTTGTTTGGGACGGAAACCTCTGCCTCCTGGTCAACTTAACTTGAGCCCAAGGACAATACACAGGGTATGAATTTAACAACTTTTATTACAGTTATGAATTTCGGGCATTTGGAATTAAGTGGTTCAGCTAGTGTTTACTTTGTTCTCGTAATGGAATATTGCGTGAATCGTGACCAAAACAATCCGGAAGTTTAGATGGATTTCAACCTGAAACACGAGACCACTTTGCTTACAAATTTAGCCCGTGAATACTTAAATTTTAAAACTAAACCTGTCTTAACGGCTTTGGTTGGACAGTTTACGTAAGCCCAGCTTGAAGGAAGTAAAAATGCCTTTTGAATTACGAAAACTATGAGAGCTTCTGGAAAAATACAAACCCACCAAACAACTCATTCCCGTCAGGATTTACATTCAGAATAGTTCCTTCAAGGTGGGCGTAATAAACCAGCAACGTTCCAATTCTCTTGTGTTGATCACGAAAACTAAGCTTACGGCAAGAACAAAAACCCACCAAACACATCGTTTCCTTCAGTATTGAAATGTGTTCCTTCAAGGTGGGTGTAAAATCCCACCAAAGTGTCAGTTTGTTTGTGTTGTCTACGAAAACCAAGCTTCTGAAAAAATACCAAACACGCGATTCCCTTCAATACTTTCAGAATCGAACACTATCGATACTTGATTATCGAAAAGGATATCTTCAAGATGGGTGTAAATACCAGCAAAGTCCAAATTTTCATATGTTGGTCACAAAAATAAATACGAATCCACCGAACACCTTATTTACTTCAGAATCAATATTTGTTCTTTCTACATTGAATCTCATTATTTAAAGTTTGACCAAGTAACTTTCTTATTTTCAGGTAAAAATGGTATCACAGGGTGCTCAAACAAATGGTATATTGATCAACGGGAGGAAACTGATGAAATCATTTTCGGAAGCAGGTGGTAGATTTGCAGCAATACCTTATGGTCCAGAACCACTCCCTATTGATTGTGTTGTGAACCATGATCCCCTACAAAGGACCCAGTCAGACGAACCCCCTCGTTCACCTTTTGTGTTAACTTCACCTCCTCCGGAACTAACCCTCCCTGAGAGTGAGTCTTCTTCTTCAGCCCATTCAGATCACGATGCGGAAGAGTTTGAAGAATCGCAAATAAGAATTCCTAAAGAGATAATTATCGATTTTGAACCCCAGATGCCTTTCTCGCCGGTAGAAGTGATGAAAAAACGTCTTATGAAAACGGTTTCGGACGGTGAAATGCTTTTAGATCAAAGAAGATTTTCAAAAATAGAAGACGGTATAGTTCCTGATAAAAGAATAACCTCAGTTAGTCACGAGAATATCAAAATAGAACCCGAAATGAGAAGTTTTACACCCTATTTCCAAAACTCGCCCATTAAACACGAAGGAATTTTTAGGAATTTTACTGACAATGCGTTTTCTTCTATGTCAGGATCTTTTGAAGATTCAGGCTTTCGTCCGCAAGATTCGCTTGACGAGGAGTTCCATGAAAATCTTATATATGGTGGAAGGTACCTCAGGAGAAGCGGCTCGTCAACGAGCGATGACATTTTGGAGAACGAGATCCGTATGAGGAAGGGCGATGTTATTACACCAGAAGACGAAGGGGTTGTCCCATCGCTTTCCTTACTGGCCGACCGAAAGTACTCTCCGTTTGCTTCTAACGATTCTTTGGCGAACGACGTCAGGTACCAACAAACTTTAAGCCTCACTAAACAACCAAACAGCCCAAACTCTTTATTTCAGAGACCATTCGGATGGAATATGGAACGAATCTCAAGCGACCGTATTACAAGTAGATTCAGGGACTGACAATGGTACAGCCCTTAGTAGTTCAGAAATGACTTCCTTGACGACACCGTCTGGTGGTTCAGCGTTGTTATTAACACCATCATCCAGAAGAAAACATCTTCTACTTTTGCAACACCAACAGCGATCTTCTATGGACACAGAAGCTTTAGATGAAGAATCGCCCGACCAAATACAGGTTTGCAACTTGAGTGGTACGTAAACGCACAAAGTAATATTTATTTCAACAGGCTCAAAGTCCCAGTTCATCACGAGCTGCCGCACTAGATCTCCCAAGCATATCACTAAGTAGACCTGAATCTATTAATCAACAGTATCTCACACCACGTTCAGCGCCATCACCTGCTAGACGCCGACGCACTCCAGAACCCGTAGCTGAATCTCCCTTACCAGCCGTTGTTCCTGATTTATTACTAGCTCGCACCGATTCTGGTAAAACGAACACAGACGTTTCTGAAAGTACCACAACCACTGAAGATTATATCACTGCCAATTCTGGAACTGATAGCTCCAGAAAGAATGGATCTAAGGTATTATATTATGGGACGGTCTTATTTTACAACGTCTGCTTAAGGTTAAGTTTCAGGATATTGCCGAAAAGCAACACACGCACACAACTCAAGAAGGTAGTTCGTTTGAAAGTGTTTCCTCCATGTACGGTCTCGGAAAAAGTAGTGATCTGCTTGGTGATGACATGGTGGTACCATCGTTTTCACCGCCAGCGATACCAGAGGAAGCGAGCGACGTTGCTATCACTCCCGTGCACGTTACTCGTCATCGTGGTCGCTCTTCTCCATCTGGTAGCAGTTCATCTTCGGGTAGTTATAGCCTAGATGGATCGTGTCCTGATTTGCCTCATAAACCATCAGTGCCTTCATCCAGACATGTGCCCTCCATATCTGAAGACGAACGTAGCGCTCACTATTCATCTTCAGGGTACTACGAATCACCTTTAGAAGATGAGTAAGTATATAAGTTTTATAAACAACGTTTCAAACCTTACAGGATGTTATTGAACGACAGCCAAACGTGGAAGTCCTCGAGATCGGAAAAGTTAGAATGGACAGAAGACGAGAAGAAACGTAAGAAGAAGGCGTTTACTTTAGACATAGATAAACACAAAGCCGTAGAAAGCACAAGTGCCCCCAGAGAAAAACAAAAAACCATTCTCAAACAAAGTAGAAAACCTGAAGATTCGGCGCATTCGAAAGATTTTCTTAAAACCAGCGAAAAACCGAAACGCACAAAAGTAAGGACGCGAAGTCCATTGCAAATTCATCGGAAAAATCAGCATTTGAAGAAACTTTCCCCTTCTTTAGTACGAAGTCCCGCTATTAGTGATCAGTACGCTCAAGAACAATGGGAAAAATCCAGCACACAAGAAACAAAACCACCACTTACGTCTGACGAATCCAGCAGTGGCGTATGTGGAGACCAAGCCGTTTCTGGACAAGTATCACCTAGGAAAAATAAAAAATTCAAAGACAATAACCGCAGAAAATCCATACCACGTTCACCAACAAGCGCTAGAGGTAGAAGAAGAAGTGATAGTATAGAAGAAAAACCTTCCAGCTTACCGGGTAGTTTACCGAGACGAAGATCATCAATGCAAACAACCATGACCGATAGTCAAAGTAAAAGCAGACTAAGCCCTTACAGGTAAAGCTTTAATCATGTTTAAAGTACGCTAAAATAACCAATTAATTCCAGCGTAAGTCCCATAGAATCACCAAGTAAAAGAAGACGCAGTCCAAAAACAAGTCCAGAATCTGCACGTCTTAAAGCACTTAGTGCCGAATCTCTTCGTTCGGTGAGTCCTGGAAGTGATAGTGTCTTTTACAGTGACCCCAGCAGTCATATAGCTTTAACTGAACATCAAGTTCATTGTCTTCATTGTGGAAAGGAAGTGGATATTGTAACAACTGACGATCCTGAAAAGAGTGTCAGCAGTAACGGTCATCCAGCTGATATTGTCCAACCACCTGCAGGATTCGCTGATTCTCCAAGAGTCAAGCAAGGAAGGTTGTATAAAAAGCTTGAAAAGAGGTTTAGATCTGAAGAAAGACCACAAACGGAACGAAGGCATCATAGATACAGGCACGACGTACGAGCAAAGGTGAGTCTTTGCGTTGGGTGTTATTTTTAAATGATTTTATTGGTCATTTTTTTAATATATAATTTGTGATAGTCAGAAGAACGAGGTGGAAAATCGGAATCCGGCCGGGTGAAGTTGAGACCAATGGCACGTTCGACAGACAACAGTTTAGAGGGTCTTCGAGCAACAGACTCCAGTCCAAGTGTACTTCCCGGGGCACCTGAAGATGAGGATGACTTAGGTGTCTACAATGTGCCTTATGTTGAGGGTTATTGGATATATATTGATGACCATGAAGAAATGCAAACTTGGAGTAAACCAGAAGTTCCTGGAGGTAAAATTCTTTACAAAAAAATGACCACAATACTTTGTTTACTTATATCAAGTTTACGCAACGAAGTTATTCAATATTTTTAAACAGACCTAATTGCCTGAAACATCATAAATATTACAATAGTTGTCATAAGGGAAGTGATTTGACTATAGGTTTGTGGCAGATGAGGACGTGGCAAGACGGGATTCCTTATCCAGCATAGAAAGCACCGAATCGGAGCATGAATTTCGTAAACGATATCAAGCTATCACCCATCGAATGGTTCATCGAAAATCCTGCCTTGAAATGTACAAACGACAAGCATCAAAATCTTTCGGTACACTTTGGTAATGTCCGCAATTTATATTACATCTCCTAATTAAATACTTTGCAGAAAGTGATAAAAAGGTGACAGTTCGTCGTGAATCTGGTGAATTTGGTTTTCGTATACATGGATCAAAACCCGTAGTTGTTTCGGCCATTGAACCAGATACACCGGCTGAAACTTGCGGACTAGAAGTTGGCGATATTGTGTTAGCTGTAAACGCAATTAGCGTTTTAGATAAAAGCCATTCCGAAGTAGTCAAAATAGCGCACGCTGGAAGTGATACTCTTACTTTAGAGGTACTTTAAATTCTAGTTTGTTCAATTTTGCTTTGAATTTAGTTTTGGGTAGTTTATATTTTTTTTCCCCCAGCACGTTTGAAAATGTTAGCATAGAAAGTTGGCCAAAGTCTGAAACCCAGCTTCAAAGAACCTTTGCAAACTTTTTATTTAAAATACGAGGGTTGTTCAAGTTTTGCCTCCTGTGCTGTAATTCCTATATTGGTTGAAATGTCCTCTTTCCGAAAAGTACTTCATTTTTCGATATATTTCCCCTAACATTGATGCACTCCCGCCATCGGTGTACTAGTTTCTGCATACCGTGGGAGAAGAATGAATGCTCTTCAGGTGTTGCTTCAGCTTCGAAAAGAGTCAGAAGTCACATGGCGCCAGGTCCGGGCTATAAGGTGGGTGAGGCAAAACATCCTCGAATTGCAGTTTCTCCAACGTGATGCGGCGGTTGTCTCCCAACTTCTGTGGGGCCAAGCGTTTTCGTGTTGAATCATTGCATTTTTCTGCGGACGAACTCTCTGCAGATGGGCGGGCAATTTCGGCAATTAAAAGGTGCATACATCGTCTGCAAATGGGAACTTCAAACTTTCTTTTGAATGTAAGAACTTTCACTTTTATCTATTGGTAGGCGAGTTGCAGCCCCGGAGGCAGAACTTATTGAACAACCTATAGACTTTTCAGCCATTACTGCATTTGACACATTAAATCTAATATGAAATTCTGCTTTGTTTAGGTGGCTCGAACTTGCGGAGTGTTAAGCCCAGTATCGGCCGATGCCCAAGTAAACGAACCCGTTTACAGTGGGTATCTGTGGAAACTAGGAGGTTATCCGAGTGGTACAACATCAACTAAGTGGGTTAGACGATGGTTTGTTTTGAAGAAAGATAACTGTTTATACTTTTATAAAGCCGATACCGTAAGTTACACCTTCATTCCTGAATATGACTATCTTCACCCTGTCGTTATTTCAGGAAAAACAACCAGCAGGTGCGCTGATGCTTTTACATTACGATATTTGTAAAGTAGACAATTCAAGTTCAGGAGTTCCAGCACGCGCTTTCCGTTTCGATTTAAAAAGAACAGGAGTTGCATCGTTACACCTTGCGGGCGACACAGAACAAACTGTAGGGAAATGGTTAGAAGTGCTTACGTTAGCTGCTGAAAAATGTCAAATCGCAGACACGTGGATAGAACAAACTAGAAGAAACCTTATATTAACACCCAACGCTTTACAAAGACCAGACTGCTTCGGTTATTTAGTTAAATTAGGTAATCAATGGAAATCTTGGAGTAGAAGATATTGTGTTCTTAAAGACGCCTGTTTGTATTTTTATCAAGATTCAAATGCGAAAAATGCATTTGGTACGTTGAGTAAGGTTTTATTGTAATGTTCGGCTAATCGTTTTTATTTTAGGTGTAGCTTGTCTTCATGGATATAGAGTTCAACAAACAACCGCAGGAACCAAAAAGCATGCCTTTGAAATTGTACCATCTGACCCCACTCATAAACATTTCTACTTTTACACTGAATCAGACACTGATAGGAAAAGGTATGTGTTTGTTCTTACGGGATTGTGCAAAGGAAGGATGTAACAATTTACGATTTTATTTCGCAGATGGGTAGCAGCTTTAGAATATTCAATTGATCGGTGGCTTAAGGTTGGTTAATGTTATCCCCGCAACTGAATGGATTAATTAATGTGACTTCTAGGGCAGTAAAAGAGGAACCCTAGTTTTTGCTTATATTTGTTACGTTGTCCGTTTTCTTGATACTTTTCTAAAATTCGGCCCTTGCAATGGAAATAGCAATGGTTGTATAGCATTTAAATTTAGAATATAAAGAAATTCAGCTAAGTGTCTGAGTGTTTATAGTACTGAACATAGTTATAAATATATATGAGATGCTGTGGTATATACATATTAAAATTATATGAGGTAAAAATATTTCTAGAGAAATATTTATATAAACGAATAACACTATTAAAAAAATATTATTATAAAAAATGTTTGTTGGCGATTTAAAATAGACTTATTTTTAAATACAATTATTTAACTTTAGGTACTTTGTTAATGATTGTGAAACTTGTATTTAGTATTAAACAAGCTCAATAATAAAGTAAGACTAAAATGATTAGAAAATTAAATTATAAACTAAAATCGTACTGATAAAAATAATTAAATACCAACATTTGTAGTAGACTAAGTGTCACCAATGTTAGCTGCATGAACCATTTTATTACGTATGCTCTGTGCACTGCCAATTATGTAATATTATTAATAAAATAATTTTCAAATAATAACAAATCTAAAATACACTTTTATAAGTCTAATAAATCCTTTTGTACGTATATCATAATTAGAGCTGTCAATCACTTTTTCAGGAGTCAGAGTTGAAGCCGAAGGTTTTTTTATCGACCCCGCAGTCTTGCCGGTAACTGAAGACCAAAAACCGGTCAGTTAAAATCAATTTATACATATTTTTACAAGAACCCGGTTAACCGAATGAACGATTTTCGGTGAATAAAAAACCGCAGGTTTTGTTAATCTTGACAGCTCTGATTATAATAAAGCATACATATTTCAACTGCCATACACAAGACCGAAAAATGGGCATTCTCATAGTTAAGATAAGAACCAATTTTACCTACGTAGTTTTAATATGTATTTTCAGGCAGTTTCGTTCATTTTCTAAATAAAGATTTTGCAAGAGATTGCACCAAACAGATCTAGATTTTCAATTGTGGTACTGACAATTTAACAAAAATCACACGGTAAAATCACATGCTCAATTCGAAGAGTTCCATGGTCAGTGTCAATGTTAAAACAATGTTTTCTAGGATTCATTGTTACCCCTTACAAAAATGGTAAAAACGTTGAGTTCTCCTTTCTCAACAATGAGACCTGGAAAATATTGTTTTATTACTAGGTAGGTAATCTGTTAATGACAAATGAAAATCGCGCTAATTTTAGGCTAGCGGTGTACTTGAGTTCCGAACTGGTAAACCAAATTCAAGTCATCAACATCATCACAGCTTTACGATTACGGCCCTTGCAGAGCTTCTTCTACAACTGCCTTCTATCTTTGTCTTTCCAGGGCCTGTTTTGTGCAATTATGCGCTCCTCTTCGTCTTAGATCACCTGTCGCGTTATAGCGCCATCTAGTCTTGTTTTTGTACGTCGTCCCGCTAGTCCGCCACTGAAAGAAGTTCTGGGTGTTTTTGTCTTGGGCATTCTCCATAAGTGCCCCTCCACCTTATTCTTTGCTCTTGAAACATCTATCTTAATTCATGATTCATCCGGATTCGCCATTCTTGTTCGTTGTCAACAAATATAGGACTAGGGCATCCAAAATTACCGAGATTTTCTTTTACTGGTAAACAGTAACAGTAAAAACCGGTTAACCGGTAAATTACCGGTAATTTTTTTTAATTGAAAATTTTGTGTGATAGTGCTACTACTTATTAGCAAGCAATATTTTTATAGTATATGCAAAGGGGTAATTAACAATAACCTATTAAGTTTTAATAAAAGTTTAATACATAAAAAAAACAATAAACATATACAGGGTGTCGGGTAATGCTTTTGCCAAACTTTGGGAATAGCTTTATAATGACAAATGGAGCAAAAAAGTATTATACAATTTTTTTCTGATATGCATAGTTTCTGAGAAAAAGCATGCTTTAATTTTGCTTTTTATTCTATACAGGAACAAAATTTTTACGAATAAATAAGAGTCTAATACATCAAGTAGCAATAAAACTTTATTAACAACCACAGAATAATTAAAGGATAATTATTTCTTAATAAACAAAGCAAAATTCATTCAAAGAGATAATAATTATCAATAACATTAAGTTGTAATAAATTCTTTCAAAGAGATAATTAACAACAACTAATACGAAATAGGTATGATACATTAACAAAACAATAAGCAATTCTTAATTTAACCGACCAGACTCGGCAAAACACTGTTCTTTCTGAGAATTCAAATTACCGAAATTACCGGTATTTGTTGTCAAAATTTACCGGTAATTTCGGTAATCATATTGGCCGGTAAAACCGGTTAACCGGTTAACCGTTTACCGGTAATGGAACCCCTATATAGGACCATACATTTTCCCCAACATTCGCCTTTCTACATTATTCAAAATAATGCCTAGTAAGCTGATGAACCCTTTGGCGGTTTTATTGTCAATAATCATTTCAAAGGCTGATGATTGTTAATTATTTTAATCGTGGCGTCATTTGCATATCCACAAAATTTGTTTATATTGCCCTCACATTTCGTTTGGTTTTTTATTCACCAAAATTACACAAGTTAACAACGCAAAACGACGTTCTTCAAAATAAACAATCCAGTTCCCGAGTGTGACACAGTACTATCCACCAAGTCCTTTCTGATGCAGAACATAAGTTGTACCAATACATAAAATAGGCAGTAAATTTGTAATTGAAAATCATAGACCCATCTCAGTAATCTCCGGACCTGTCAACGTATTTGAAAAGGTACTACATATTTACATTTTTAATCATGTTAAACATCAGTTAGTTGAGGAACAGCATGGTTTCTTTGAAAAAAGATCTGTCGATACTAATTTAATTATATTTACGGATTTTGTTAGTGGTGTTATGGATGGAGGTGGTCAGGTGGATGTAGTATATACTGATTTCGCCAAGGCATTTGATAAAGTCAATCGTGGCATATTACTACAGAAATTATATAATATTGGGCTAAGCGAGAATTTAATTTATTTCTTCAGTTCCTATTTACAGGACCGATATCAGTCGGTATGCTTTTTAGGGCACGATTCGCATTATTACTTAACACCCTCTGCAGTGCCGCAGGGTAGTAATTTGGGGCCACTATTATTTTTAATTTTTATTAATGATTTACATCCCTGTCTTAAGAATGCAGTCGGTTTGCTATTCGCGGATGATCTCAAAATGTTTAAAAATATAACGAGTAAGAAGGATTGTGTGCTTTTCCAAAAAGATATTAATTCAACTGTAAACTGGAGTTTTGAAACTAAATTATATTTTAATTTTGGTAAGTGTAAATTCTTATCCTACACATTAAATAAGAAGTACATTGAATACCAATATAAAATGGGAGATGTCATTTTGCGAAGGGAGTTTCAAGTTCGGGAGCTGGCAGTCACCTTTATACCGACATTAAGCTGGGACAACCATATTAACAGTATAGTAAGTGCATCATTGCGCAACTTAGGTTTCGTAATGAGGACAACATTAATTTGGTTTCAATAACATAGGTGCCATTCTAATTTTGTATAATTCCCTTGTACGAACGAAGCTCGAGTATGGATCCCGAATTTGAAATTCTGACGTAAAAAAATGTAAAAATAGAATTGAAGTTGTCAAAAATAAATTTCTAAAATTTTTGTATTACAAGAAACGTGGGATTAATCCTGAATATCATGTTTATAACAATATCAGATAGGAGAATCAAATTATTAAACTATATTAAAGAAGAGAAATAAGTGATATACTTTTTATATTCAAATTAATCAATAATCCCATAGATTGCCCCAATTTGCTGCCATTAGTTGGACTTTACACTCCAGCCTACAGGACTAGACCACGAGATGTGCTACATGTACTAACTTACCGTACCGGTCTAAGATACAACTCTCCCATTGTCAGAATGCTCATACGAACAAATTGGATCATTACGGAGTCCGATGTTAATATATTTAGTACATCCTTAACTAGATATAAAAGTTTTATAACCAACTACTATCGCGGACTATCTTACACAATAAATTGGTAGGAGCTTTTCCTTAATATTGTTATTTTTATTCTATGTATCAATAAGTTATTTACTTTAGTTAGTTACTTTATATTTAGGATATGGAATCCTGTCACTGTTATAGGGCCTAAACCCGTTGTGGCAGTAAATAAATAAATAAATAAATAAAGTTGACAGAGGGCTACAACAAGGTGTCGTAGTTTCAAAAGAGTTGAATAAGGTTTGGTACCAAGTATTACTGCATAAGATGTTGGATGCCAGGTACCATCTGGTGCAAGGTAAGCTGATCAAATCGTATCGGAGAAGCAGTTTGTTCCTTACCAAATGAATGACATCACAAGCCTTTACGTACTGGAGTTGGCTAGGTCACCTAGCATCATGTTGGTCCTTTACGCCGATGACACTAGCTTGGCCAGCTCTCTGCATCCACAGTCGATGTCCATAGACCGTCACCAACGCACTCGCAAAATCTTCCAGAACCTGGGGAATTTAAATTAACACTGAGGAAAGTCTTTTACGACGACCACTGCATTCACAGTCGAGTTCTTCAAACGGTAACGAACACCTTTAAAAAGTATTTCGGAACCTGAAGAATCAAGACAACTGAGAAATATTTCACTATGCTGTTCGCTAGAACGTAACAGCCGCGACCAGACAATGAGATGGAAATGTTCAACGCTCGGATTCCGTAGGAAATTTGAAGGTTTGTTTAGCTGCTAAGTTCACATGGGTACTTCATCTGTGTTAAGGTATAGTCTTTGCTTCGTTCTATACGGCTATCATTCGACCGACGATGACCTACTTATGAGTACTAACATACAGAAGCTCGAAATAATTCAGACTTTGTTCTGATGACGCTTTGTGAACAAGCTTTAAACAATAAGAGACTATTGGAGAATGTTCTCAAAATGTTTACTTTACAGTACAGCTCGAATGTCCTCATCTCTCTAGGAGACTATAATGAGGACGATCACCACCGAAGCAAACACCCCGGGATAGTTTTCCTATCCTTCTAGCACCACAAGCAATCGTGAAAAAATAAGAATCTTATAATATCAGTTAGAATACCAAGTGATGAAAGAGGTACTTCAACTGTCCAGATTTTCATCATTCGTCATGCATCGCCCCCATAAATGCGAAACCTGCCCAATCTCTTGACAGTCGTACTATTAGTACTCTACCCAATGTTTTTTTATGGTAATACCCTGTAGTAGTATATCCCCTAAAACTTTAATTACATAACTACATATTATTCAATAGCTCTTTTGTGTCGGGATCCATGCCTCAGAGCCGTAGCTTACTATCGGTCTAATTACCGTTTTATAGCGCCTCAATTTTCAGGTTCTAGACACCTTTTTGGGCTGTAATATACTGTTAAGGATAAAAACTCATTTATTTACTGCCATTATATGGGGTTTAACTTCACTAGTTATATCGTTGTTATGGTTTATTGTTGCCCCTAAGTATTTGAACTCATTTACTTTGTTTATCTCGTTATCTTCTATGTGGAGCTCGTTTTCTTCTCGTTGAGGGCCTACGCGCCCTGTAATCAACACTTTTATTTTCATTGATAGTTAGTCCAGTTGGTTTGCTAACTTGCTCCGTTTGTCTGAATGTTTCTGTTGTATCCCTTTCTCGTCTTCCCATTAAAACGACATCATCCGCATAGGAAAGTATCGGAAAGCTTCATTTGTATTTTCCTGATAATTCCTTCTAATACCAGATTGAACAAGATTGTTGACAACAATATGTCCCTTTGTCTCACACCATTGCTAATTTCAAAATCACTGAAGAATGCCCGACCGATTCTGTATCTACATTTGGCCTCTTTGATTGTAGCTTTTATTAATTTGATTATTTTTGCTGAAATATTAAATTCTTGAAGGTCTGGTATATATTTCCAGGTTGATGCTGCCATAATGCTTGTTTGTAATCTACATATACTTGTATGACATCTATATTGTACTCGCAGTGTAGGACCTGTCTCATGAAGAAAATTGTATCTTCCTTCGGAAGCCCGCATGGTATTCTCCCAGTAGCCCTTTTGCTAGTGGGGTTAATCTCTATTTGACGTTTGCCAGTATTTTCTACGTCATATTAAGTAGGCATAAACCTCTGTAATTATTTCAATTTAATTTGTCGTCCTTCTTGTGTATACGGTAGATTATTACCAAATTTCCTTTCGTTTGGTATATCTTCTTTCCTGCAAATTGTAAAGTTTGTGCACTGCTTTCGCTAGCTGTTCTCCCCCAGCTTTAAGCAGCTCTGCGGGTATGTTATCAGTTTCTGGGGCTTTACTTAAGTCTTTTATGGCCCTCTCTACTTTTTATAACTTGGCTGTTCTATTACTTCTTCATCGTATTCCTCTCGTTGCTGCTCTTCAACTTCACCTTCACTCTCTTCTGTATTGTTTCCTGCATTTAAAATTTCCACAGTGTTTGGCCCATCTTTCTACTATCTTTTCTTTCTTAAATAATAGCTTTCCATTTTTACTTAGGCACATATTACATCTTGGATGGAACGCCTTCCTTAATTCATCTATCTTGTATATTTTCCTAATTTGTTGGCCTTTATGTTGCTCTTCTAGTAGATCTATATTTATCTGTATATGTTCTATTTATTCCTTTTAGATATTTTATTAACTTTCCTTTCCCCTTCCGGGCATTTAGCCACTCTGCTTCTAGTTCCGGTCAATAACATTTCGGCCCTTGCCTGCCGAATTTTCTCTATTGCCTCCTTACACCCTTCATCAGGCCATTTTTTAGGACCTCTAATTGTTTGTTTCCCTATGGAATTTTCTACCGCTTGTGTAGCGGATTTGAATTAATTTGAGTTGCTGAGTTTTAGTTAATTTTTAATCGTTATTTATAATTTTTTGATTGGTGTCATATTGAAAATAAATACGTTCTAATTCCTTTCGCATTACTGTTTATGGAAACTCTTACACTTGCTTAATATCATTCCACTGTTTATCTATGACCATATTTTCCTGTATGTTTCTATTCATATGTTGTATTCTCATTCTAGTTTCCTCCTGTTCTTCCGTTTCCAGTTTGTCTATATCCCATTTAGGTTTTCTTTCTCAATTTTGCTCAAATGTCCTTGATACTCTATGTCTTACTTTGACACTTACTAGGGAATGGTCAGAGGCACAATTCGCTCCTCTTTTACTTCTTATGTCGATTAGGCTGCTGGCATGCCTGATATCAATTAACCAAATTCAGGTATTCATTTACCTAGAAACCAAAGGCCCTAATAAAAAGGGGAGGGGAGTTCTGTATTAATTTTAATGAAAAAAAAAGACTGTTAAATCGAACATACAATTTTATTCGATAGATAACTACTTTTAACATATCTATCATCATAAGTATGTACAGCTATACACCCACTTTAATTTATAACAGCATCAGTATTTAAAGCAAGCCAGTCGAGGTATTTGCTAACTCTGGTATAAACGGGAGGTGCTCCACTGCGACAACCCAGGACTATAAACGACGTAATGCCAACCTATTTCAAATTAATACGTAAATAAAAGGAACTAAGAAATATGACAAGTCATGATACCTGTGTGTTATCATCGAGAACAAGAGGGCCACCAGAATCACCGTTACAAGGTGATTTAAGAAGACTGCCTAAGGCGCAAATGTGGGTGGTTTCAATGCTTCCTAAATTAGGAATGTTACACAAAAAATTAGACATCACGCTGGATTTCATGGACTTCAAAACATCACTGATTTTGCTAGAAATGATAGATGTACGGCCCCAACCACTTACTCGTACTTTTTTTAAAACGAACGATTCGTCTTGTTGGGATCGCTTGGGCAGTTTAACCAAACCAACATTAGCTGGAATTTTTTTATAATAACTAGTTTGTTTAACATATGATTCCTTAAATATTCTTACCGTTCAATGCAAAAGCTTCCGGAAGTTCAATAACGGCAATGTCGTGAACCAGTTTCTTTGGATCCCAATTTTCATGATGTTTGAAATTTACACTGGTTTGTATTTGCTGTGTCGGTTCGCTCTTTGTTATATTATGTGCACCTACGACGACTTCAATTTGTGTTGCTCTGAAATAATGATCAAAATATCAAAGATATTTAATTATTTTTATTAAGTATGTTATAATTTAAACAGATGTTATCATTTAGAAAAATAGTATAACATCGACGACAAACTTAATGGGTGAGATAATGGGTACCAGTGGCAGGATTTAAATAAGGTGCAAGCTTGGTCAATAAAGATAGCAAAACGACAAGAGTAGCAAATCCACTGGACGAAATTAAAAGATAAATATCTGACGCGGAACAGAGCCAACAGTGCCGGGTCAACGGCAGAATCTATTTGGAAAAGGAAAAGACAACAAAAAGAAAATCACACAGAAAAAGAAGAAGAAGTATTTAAGAGGAACAAAAAAACACTGAGTTCAACACAAAAAAAGGAAACAGCTTCACGGCGGTAGCAAGGTGAAGAGAGACATTCAGACATGGAAATTTTTGAGAAATTAATAATAGCGTTATCTAACCAGATAAAACAAATAATGCAGGCATCGACAGTACAAAACATGGTCATAGATAGCATTAACAACCAACTAAAAAAATATAGAAAGAAGGTAAGAGTTTTAAGAAAAAAGTCATTAAAGAAGTGGGTGGAATGGGAAAGGCAAAGAGCTGAACTACGTAATGAATTCAGTCAAATTAAGAAAAAATTACAAAAGAGGAAAAAAAGGAAAATAACATCATTATAAGCGGAACGGAATTTAACAAAGAGAACAAGCAAGAAATAAAGGAATTCATACGGAAAGAAATAGGAGTTGATGCAGAAATCAAGGAAGTATACATGGTAGGAAAAAAGAAAACGAAGAAGGCGATGGTAAAACTGGAAAACTTCGAACAAAACGGAAAGTAGATCAGGACACCAGGAAATATAATAAGAGAGCGCAATTTAAGCCAAGAATAACAAACGATTCAGGCAGCAATTAGAAAGATAACCAGAGAGGAGAAGGTCAAAGGAGGGAAGACGAGTATGGCATAAGAAAAATAATAATATATCTACAATATTAAATATGAATGGTCTGAAGAAGACAACAGCCTGATATGAAAAAGAGTTACTGGAAGCTATACCTAAACACCAGAGCGTTAGCTGATTATCAAATATACAAAAGCCAAAGGTAGGAAAAATTGGGAGGCCTTCGGAAATAAAATTTAAACAAGCAACAGAGAAGATCAGAAGCTTTTATATAAGATTTTAAAGAGTATCGTCGATAAAAAATATCCTATATCTCAAAACGGTAGTCCAATTGCAACAAAGCAAGAGATAATGGAGAGACAGAAGGAATACAGAATGGGATACTGGAAAATAAGGGCATACCCAGGTCTTTGAGAGCAAACGCAGGAAAAATAACGACGGGTGAAATGAAGGTGACGTTGGAGAACGTGAAGCGTGGAAAAACAGCAGCTTGTAATAACATCGCCTCAGAAATGTTAAAATATTTACCACATGAAAGTTAGAAACCTAGCTTGGAAACAACGGCGGATCCCAAAGGATTGGAAAATGGCTATAGTTGTGCCTCTTCACAAAGAGTCGAATCAAGGGTATATAGTAACTACAGAGGCATCACACTCCTGAGTACGACTAGCAAAGTTTACGAAAGTATATTGAAAACCAGGTTAACAAGAAATATAGCACCAACTGGTGAAAGAGCAGGACCAGAGCACACCAGCCAAAGCTACCCAGAATCTGGCATTTGTTGCATGGCGGTTAGTAGAAAAGACATGTGGGAAAACAAAAGTGAAGGTGTACAACGCATTATTTATACCAATGCTGACTTTTACGGTAGAAAATCCTGCGTACTAACAGTACAACAAAGCTCAAGGCTGTGGGCAAGTGAAATAAGGTGTGTACGTAAAATAAATGCAGTAACCAATCACGGCAGTATAAGGAACGAAGTATTAAGGGAACAAACTGGAGTACAGCCCCTCATTTAGACTGTAGAAAATAGCCAGGTACGATGGATGGTGTGGGCATCCCATGAGAATGGAAATTGGCCAAGGAAGATATGGGAATTCAAGGCTACAGGAAAGAACAAGAGGACAGACCAAGGAAAAAGTGCAACGGGCAATGTAGCAGATGGGCATAGATTGGAGACGTGCGAGGCGGTTGGTGACAAACCGAACTCCAAACCCTTACACCTATTACGGTAGAAAAAAGACGATTACGATACAAAACAAAGCACTTACACGTCGACGCAATGTGCAGCGGTGAGAACATATTTCTCCGAAATTAAAGATCCACCACAAAAGAACTGTCCTTGAGGTGTAGTCATGAATAGTGCAACCTACAATAATAAAAAATATGAAGCGATACAAACATACCGACAAACATTTTTATGATATTACTTGATAAGGAATGGAGTTCGGGGTTACTTCCTTTCCTCCAACAATTCTGGAACCATCTGCTGAAAACGCAAAGCTCCTAATTTTTGACCAATCTCTGTCGGCCTGGAAAAATTAAATTCATAAATTATTCGGACATTCATACAATTATAAGCATAAGTATAACTTACATTGGCTAATGCCACAAACAAAAGAAGCAAAATCGTAGTCGCTCGTGCCATGGTTTCGAACACTACTGAACTACGTACCGCTGTTTCTTATAATTTATACCTTTACAGGTACTCAAGTCGGTATCAGGTCCTACTTTTTGACCTTCTAGAAAAACCTATATTCGGTACAAATATGATTGGTTATCTGCTAAGATCATCAGATGTTATTTCAAATAAGTAAGTTAAACCAAACGGCAAAACTAGTAATAATGTACGTAAACGAATTAATTTGCGTTATCTCAGAAGTTTTTACGCACTTTGGCTCAGATAATGAAACTGTGATTTGGTACTATTTTGAATTTATATGAAGCAATTTATACTTAAACGAAAATTAGAAGTGCACTTAACGATATATTAATTAGGTTTTGCGATTCATTAAAGTCTGGATCTCCGTAATACAAGTATGTGGAGAGGAGACTAACTGAAGGGATGAAAATTGTAGAATTTCAACTCGATTTGGAATTGCAAAATTGAATTCAAAGAAATCAAATTCCTGCCCTAGTTCTCTCTCTCCCTCTTACACCCTTTCTCACTCTCTTCACTCATCTGCATCCAGCCTTTTTTCTCGCTCCCTTTTCTTTATATTATATTATTATTACTAATATTCGATCTGCTCCGAGTAATAAAACGGTTTCTAGCAGAATTTATTTTGGACTGCGTTTTAATCTTTTGCAACGATATTTGTCGATTATTGATTATCTATGAAAATTGAGCACTTCTTTCAGGCTGTCACAAAATGTAATATTTAAAATCATTATGCTCTAAGAATTTGCTTTGTTAACCCTCTTTCGACGATTGTTTAAGAAGAAAATGGTGTATTTTTTTCAATGTTCTATAATTTTTTTGTATCATAATAATAATAATTTGTTTAACTTATCGGTATCGACTATTTGATCGTTAAACCTCTACCTCAACTCAACTCTTATTCTATTATTACTAATCCAAAGCCCCCTATATCATTTATTCTTTGTCGAAGTATTGCTCTTTATTTATTGTTATAAAGTATTTGTTACTTATTGTTACTTTTACTTTTACCTTTATTTAGATTTAGATAAAAGTAATATTTGCAAACTTTTCAATATTTCTTTAACTCTGTAAGTTGCTGTTTCCCTCGTTGTTGCGATACTAACACCCTTGACAATCGTTAACCCCATAATATTACCGACAGGCCTTCTTCTCTTCCTTTGATGGCTAATTTAAACAACAAACAAATCGTTGGCCTACTAAAGGAAAACTTTGCAAAATTAATTAAATAACCTGAATACTGAACGACCTGTATTCGATAACAATCAGTTTGTTTTCGAGCTAAATTCTTAATCTGTTGTTGTGGAAGTAACTTATTTTTGTTTTCTGATACATGGATTCTCAGAACCCTATCACCACTTATCATTGCTGATTAAATAAAACCTATATTGTGTTCTTAAATACGATGTGTGATTGAACAACATATTTTTATGTGTCTCGGGTAATGGTTTTGAATAAATATATACCTATAAATACTAGAAGAACAACTCAATGCTTTAATTTGGAACACCGAAAGTTGAGGTCACGTGGTGGAAGTTCACGCTAGTTAATCTACTTTTCTTCAGAACTGAAAACTTCTAACTACTATTATTAAAAACCGAAACTACAATGTTTTTGTTTGGTTAATTGGATGAAATTTACGCTTAGACTAGAATCTTGCAAAACCAAAAGGATTTCCACCCCTGGAAGGGAATTTTATTGTGCCAAACATCGTATAGGCGCGGGACTTACAGTTTTACCTCATATCTCCAAGAGGACATACTTTCAGATATTTTTCCGCATTAAAAATCTCACCGATATGGACCGGAAACTGAAGCCGAGCGCTGCGATTTATAAGGCAAATATAGGTACTAATCTTAATTCCTTCTAGGCTAAACTAAACAATTCCTTTTCCATTGGCTGAATGATCTATACCCTAGGGGCGCCATTGATCCAAGGGCGCTTAAGAATTGACCATGTTATTTTTTTTTCTATTTTGCACCCAAAACTGTCTACTCAATTTGAAATGTAGTCAAAATGAAACAAAAATATTATTAGGTTTGTTTATTAAGCAAATCATTAATGATATTTTCAATGGCATTTTAAATCTTAACGATTTCTTGATTACTTTCATAAATAAAAATTTTTTAAATAAAATTGTTTGCAATGACAGTTATTTAATGAACTATATGTGTTATACAATTATTGCTCAATCCAATGTGACTAAAGCGTCGCAGTTTTTTTAGCCCTAGGCGCTAAACTTGTTAAGACGGCCCTCTTTGTAAGAGAAAAATGAAAAAGCACGTACTACTTTGATAATAATTATTTTGCTGCTTTAACCGATCAGAAAAAAAGTTATTTAACATACTTACCGAAGCTTTAGTTAATGTACCACTGATTTTCACTTAATCACATATACCACCTCACTTTATTTAAATGAGAATGAGGTAGCATTTTAAAGTTGAAAATTCGATACCAAGAATAAAAGCAAAATAGCCAAGTTGTAAAAGACTTGAACGTTTTTTAAGTGTCGATGTACCATATACCCATAAATAATTTATCACTTCGTGCAATATTTGTTTAATTTTAAGTGTACCTACTAATAAAACCAAAATAGTCAAATTGCAAAAGATTTGAACGCTTTTTAAGTGTCGGTATACTAGGTATATCTAAAAATAATTTATTGTTTCGTGCAATATTTATTTAATTTTAAGTGTACTCGTTTTTACTAGAAGATAAAGTTATGCATTAATTTTTTATTTTTTAACAATAAATAATGATTCATAAAAGTTTCAGACATGGAAATCATACATAGGTTTAATCTTTATTATTTTCATAAATGCCATGAATAAATTGCTTCATTTTGGAGTTTTGTGTAATGTTAACCAGTTAGTCTTTAAATTTTATAACTAATGCAGCAAGTCTTGCTTTAAAACTACATATAATTTGCTATTAGAACACTGCACCTTTTCCAATTTTAAATCAAAAAGCATCAATTGTAATTTAGATTAATTAAGTGAATTTCAGAGGTTGGATGAAATTCAGACTTTTTCACTTTTTATTGTACATCAGAAAGCATTAAATGCAATTCAGATTTTTTAATTGTACTTCAGAAAACGTAAGGTGTAATTCAGGAAGCGTCAGGTGTAATTCAGAACCCATTCTTTTCCAATTGGGAATCAAAACACGTCAATTGCAATTTAAACTAATCAAGTGAATTTCATAAAGATAAAATTCAAATTTTTTAAGTGTAATTCAGAAAACATGAATTGCAATTGAGAAAGCGTCAAGTTTAATTTAGAAAGCATCAACCTTAATACCAAATATTTATTGTTCTTAGAATCTTTACAATAGAAACGTTTAAACGGAAATTATACAAACTTTAACAGCCTACTAGCACATCTTCCATTGCCAAAGCTGCTGTATGATAAACTGTGGTATGCTGTGCCGCACGACCACAATCGCCTCCCACAATAGATTTTTTCGCCTGCTCAATAACTCCCTCTAAATAGCTGAACCGTTGTTTTTGAACTCCAGGAAACGCAACCTCAGATACTCTGGGATGCGTCTTCACGAAGGACTTCACTTTCCACCATATCGCATCAGTGGAATTAAGCATAGGAGAATATGGTGCTAAAAACAACAGTATCGCTCCAATGCAATGATGCACTGTTTGCAATCTGCAGTGGCGGGATGCATTATCACACTACAACTAAGTCGTTCAGTTGGTTACCCATCTGTTGCCAACGATGCAAAAGGCTTGGCACGCAAGTATTTTCGGATTCAGTTGTGAATGAGCCTCTTCCTCTGCTGAAATGGCACCAAAAAGATGAACATTTGGTCCCCTCGCTGACCGCATTTGCTGGATAGCTCTCGAACCGGCTTAGTGCTCTGACAAAACAAATTAAAATTCGTCTGCTCCATCCAAACAATTTATTTTACCTGTTAAATATGTCTGTTTAAATTTTGCACATATTCGGCTCTCTAGCGTTTATTTTCAAGTGCATTCATTGTCGTTGGTTTGTGATACACCTGCTTCAGTGTAAACAATCTTCTTTACAAATAATTTCCAATTGTAGATATAGCGACTTCTTTATGGAAGTTCTGTCTTATCTTTTCTTGTATGTTTTTGAGCCTACATAGTGTGACATTCGGCCTCTATCCATGAAATCACTGTATCTATTTTCACTTGAGTAAAAAATTGTGTCTCGACCGGATCGAATCCAGTGGAATGCTGTTTTATATTTTATCCCTAATCTACTTGCCAAAACTACCCAGTGGTCGCCTCTGTTAGAGCATTGTGCAATTCTTTTTTTGTCTTCTTCAGAATGTTGCTTGTAATGTTTTCGTAAAACAGGTTATGTTCCTGTTACCTCGGTCCGGCACCAGTTTTCATGACTACCAAACCTTTTGTCAATGTGTTAACTATGCGAAATAATTACCAACATATTTTGTTTATATATTGGAGGGTTTAATGAGTTCTGAAAAACAATTGATCCTTAGAGAAGCGGATAACCGCGTGTAAAAGGCCTCGGCCTATCACATAGGCATCTTAGGTTCGATTCCTGAGACCGGCGATATCCTCACCGGAACTTATAAGGTCGCACGCTTCTCCGTGCGTCGGAGGGCACGTTTGGCCGGCGGTAACCTTTAATAACCGTTAACCTCGCAACACTGCGAGTCGATATTCTTCACTTCCCTCGATGGGTTAGGTTAGCCTCCTGCCCAGCAGACGTGCAAAAAGGGCTTACTGAACTCGTTCTTATGAGTTTCTAACAGACCATCGGTCTAGGCTTCGGCGATAAGAGAAAGAATTGATGATTTCTGAATTTCAATTGCGCAATCTCAATCGCATGTGATCTCGTCCGAAATTCATTTGTTAATCTGTAATACAATTGATGCTTTCTGAATCATTATTGATCTTTTCTGAATTGTAGTGTAGACATTTTCAATTGTAGCCCTATAAATTAAAGCGACGGCTGAGAAAGGGAAGCGTTCGGCGACGTAAGCGAAAAGCCGTTCCAGCAGAGTGTCGAAGTGACGACGTTTATCGGACATTTAAAGGTGCTGACCTCGATCCAACATGCAGAAATGGCGGTCTCAATCAAGCATACGGAGATGTCGATTATAAATGGTGATCGGACATGCAAAGATGATGACCTCAACCAGACATGTAGAGATATCGATCTCGATCAAGCATACAGAGATGTCGATGATAAGGTAGATTTTGCGAGCGTATTTATAGCCCAAAAATCCTATGCTGCTCCCCCATTGGTTTGCGAGCGAAGATAGAAGTGGCAAAATCACTGTGTTTTCATTCTTCGGAAATAATTGTCCCAAAAGTAATTACTGATTTGTCTAGTGGTTATGATACTCCTGCTGGCGTCATGAGGCGTCGTTTGATACCTCACTCGACGTGGTTGTACCGAGTGAGAAAGGGCTTATCACGTTATGCCGCGAATAAAACCGTGGTAATTAAGTGCATCGTTTTGGTTTTTTGGATGTTAATGAAAGCGTATCGTTGAGGGCACAATATCGAAGGATGTGTTAATTTGGATGAAAGTGCTAACGGTTGTTTATTTTTTCTTTGATACTGATTAAATCGTATCGCCGGCAAATCGAGGGCATAATATCAAAGATTGTGTTAGGTGTATAGACTATATTTTTATTACAGATAACGCCATGTATCTGAACTAAATAATGTATAACCATAGGTATAACTCTAATACTTATCGAAGCTACATGTTCCAGGAAACACCAATGCAAGAAACTCTATGTATTCAAAGTGTAAACAACGAATTAGGTTATATAAACTAATTAGTAGGTTTTCAACTATGTATATTTTAACTTCTGTTTAACAGGTACCTAGCTTGCCCTGTAAGACGGAGATATTTCCTAAACGTTTTTTGAACGAATTAAGAGGCAACTAATTCCCCATAACTTTGATTTTCTAGAATAAGTGTGTATTTATCATAGGTAATGGTTTGCTATTGAACGACTGCTATACATTTAGGCCATTCTTTAATTTAAAACATTACGTAAGAAACTGTTGATAAAAGTATTTGTTGGTCGTAAAGAAAATTAAGCTTATTATTTTATATTTGTTTGTTAAGATTCTCGAAAGCTAAACAAACTTACTTAAGCCAACGATAAAGCCACTGTAAAATGAAAAATAGCCAACTTCCATATGATTGCTCCCAGAATGCCGATATATTCCATAAAAAAGGTTCCACTAATTCTAATTCACTGTATTTGAAGCAGTTTATTATTTTTAAAAATGGTGCGATTGTGTTGTGTTACTTAGCCTTCCCAGTAAATAAACTTATAGGCAGAATAGTCAATAGTACAAATTTGTTATGTTTAAGTTTGTGCGCAACAGGCGCTTTACTTAACTGCATAAACAATTGCAAAACGTTAGGAATCATATTTAGTCAAATTTTATGTTTGATTCCGATGACTTCCACCCTTGATAGGGATCCTTTTTATGCCAATCGTTGCCGTTTCTAAGGCCTGATCTTTCACCTTGTAGCCAAGGACGAAGGTTCAGTTCCAAAGTCTTGATTTAGTATATGATTCAAAATGCCATGCTTTTAACAATACGTCATCACTGTCTGTTTTTATCTGTTGAAAACATTTCTTTTGTCGTATTACTTACATAAGATTATTATCGCTCACTTGTAAATTGCCATCACTTGTGTTTTTGAAAGGAAGGCGGACTTCGTCTTTAATACTTAACGACAAAATCAAAATTTCAAGTGTTTATTGTTTTATTTTTTTAAGTAATTAATTGATTGATATTTTCCCAAATTTTCAACGCTTCATATCTTGTATTGACTATCTTTTGCCCTTTCCTGTTTTTCTGGTACACAACTTTGTGACAAATTTTTAAGATTAAGCCTGAATTATCTACATTTAACTGATGATAAACCAGTTTTTCGGAACATTTTGGGTCGAACTCTGTAGTAAATTTAGAGAGGCTTAAATTTAATAAATATTCACAGTAATTTTGTTATAAAGCTTAGAGACATTTACACTCAAAATTAAGCATAATTTAAACCAAAGTAATTGGTAGAAACACAACGGAAATCCAAGAAAACCCTAGTTTTGGTTTTCTGGTGAATCAGCACAAACAACATAAGGAGCATTCCCAGTTTAAATCAAGATGAAAAGTGTAAAGATAGGCAACACAATTGGCCTTAAACAAAGTAGAAACTGAGGATGCCACCTCTCAACAAGCGAAGTCCCATTGTCCCATTATGAACCGTCAGTTTAGCTTTTGGGGAGTTCAGTGTAATTTTATAAAATTTACAATATATATTTTTTAGTTCAGTCTTCAGTACGAGGTAAGAATTAGGGAAGTCTAACTAATGATTGAATCTAACTCGAAGCTTGCTTTTTGTACATCAAATTTGAGATTTAGTCCAAAAGTCGTCTTAGCTAAAATACCAGCCCAGAAAACTAAGCATCAAACTCAATATGCAAAAATTAAGCTTCAAATTGGATTTCTTTAACTTGGCTTTCTAAATTAATATTTTCTCACTATCTTAACAAGTTGTTATAAAAATCATTCTAAAAATTATTCAAATTTGCTTTTATTATCATACAAAAATCAGTAATTTAATATACAATCTAATCAAGTATTTGGGCATTACTGTTAGCTTTGATCCAGTCTAAATATTCAACAAGCCTAGTAAATACTCCAGGGAAGCCCCATTGGCATTTTATGAATCCAAACGATACAAGTCCCACCTGTTAAGCAAACAAAGATGTTAATTTACTTTATAAAATGTAAAAAATTCGAATTAATTTACCTGTGTGTTTTCTACTACGAGTGGGCCACCAGAATCTCCGCTGCAAGGTGATTTGCCTCCTTTTCCTGAAGTGCAAACATGGGTGGGTTGAACTGTTCCCAGAAAAGCAATGTTACAAGCATCATTGGTGATAATTTCCCTTTCAACGAAGTTCAGAACTTCTGAAATGCTGTTGGCACCGTCTTGGGTTATTCCCCAGCCACTTACTATGGCCGTTTTACCAGCAAGGTCTTGTCCTTCGTCGGATCGTTTTGGTAAAGCGATAATTTTGGCGTTTTCTGGAAATCAAGAAAATGATGTGTAAGACTAGCTTTATTCTGTGTGAACGTAGTTTTTAATGATTAACTTGATAAATTAAAACTGCAACAGCAAAGGAGACCCCGTCAGAGGCAGCTTTGATCCCACCTAAAATCACTACCGGATCAACCATGAATAAATAACAAAAAAATATGTACCATTGAGTTCAATTGGCTGTGGAAGCCTGATAATGGCGACATCATTAATCAACCTAAATCTGTCCCATCCTTCATGGTATGTAAAGTCTTTAGTAACAAATCTCTGCTGGGTTGATTCTTCCTCTCTTATTCTATGCGCACCCACAACTACTTCTATTTCTTCGGCCCTAAAATTTTATTTATTTGTAAATTGTTTACGGAAAATTAGTAAAAAAACTTACGCATCAACACAATGTGCAGCAGTTATAATGTCAGTTGGTGAAATTATGGAACCACCACAGAAAGCAGTGCCTTGAGGGACTTTCACTAACAAGCCAACCTATAAAAATGTAAAATTTGTATACTTTCGAGTTTCATAGTTTACGGGGTGAATTGTTAAGGTTTTTTGTTCAGTAGGTAGATTTATTCTAATTGATTAAAGCGAATCCGGCTGTGATAAATATTTTACATAAATACAAGCAAGACTTACTTGATGAGGAATTGAATTTGGTACAGCTTCTTCGCCTCCTACGATCCTTGAATCTAGGAAAGGTGCAAAGGTTTTAACTTTGGACCAATCTGTTTCGGCCTGTAATAAAGTTTTTGAAATTGATTTAAATCTTCTACAAATTTATTAAAATCCTTTAAAAGTTGCTATTTAAATCCTTAAAAAAAATTAGTTAGAAAACTATTTTATAGAATTATAGAATATGAGAGCATGCCTAGGTGGGTTCCTAACTAAGGTTTTCGTTCATCCTAAATTAAGAAATATTTTAAACCATTTTACAATATCAGAGCAGGCTTGGGCAGATTTCTATCTACAGTTTTCATTCATCCTACATTAATAAAAATATATGTATTTAAAGCATTTTTACACAATATCAGGGTAGGCTTAGATGGATCTCTAACCAAAGTTTTCATTCATCCTAAATACAAAAAAGGATTTTATAATATCAGAGCAGCATTATACAAATCTCTAACTAAACTTTGCATTCATTCTAAAATATGGACAAATTAAATTAGATTTAAATTCACGAAATACTGTCTTTTATAATCAATGAAAATATAAAATAATAAACTTACAGAAACAGCTGCCACAACAAGAAGAACAGAAAGAGCTACTAATTTCGCCATGGTTCTTCAATAAATGATAAATTTAATAAAACATTACAATATATAGTTTTGTTTGAAGTACTTGCTTCCTTAAAAAATAATCGATTATCTTACTTATCTTTAATAATTAGGTAAATAGAATAGATTAAGGTGCGAATGTATGAACTTACACCTAACAACAGCGATCAGATAATTTGAAGCAACTGTAAAGCTTCACCTCATCAGATTATCAATAAAATTAATAATAGATATGTAGCACAGAAAAAAACAAGTGATAGTGTAGTTTCATAGTTTTGGAGCTCATTTGTGTGTAGTTTTGTTCAATATTTGTTTTGTTGCTTTGCTAATAAATTGCGAATCTTTAATTTTAATTAACTTTAATTTTAATAAGCTTTAAAATAGTCTTTTTTGTAGTAAATTTTTTTGGTTTCAATAGTTTTTTTTAATTTCATAAATTTTTGATTATAAAATAGCCAGTAAACCGGCAGTACTGCAGAGTAGCACGTAATACTGACATATAGAAAGTTAAGCACATGCCTGCTTGGTCTGAACAAAAATGGGTGACCACTCTGAGGCTCGGTGTGTCTGGGCTGGCCCCCCTTGACATTGTCAAGGTATAAGAGGAAAGAAGAAAAAGAAAGAAAGAAAGAAAGAAATAAATAAAACAGTCAGTACAATTCAAGCTTCAACTAATATTTTTACAAAAATGTATGTAAGAAGCTTTACGTCACATCGGTGTTCTAGAAACTTTCAAGTGTTAGTTTCCATAGTTTTAAAGTACCTACGCACAAACAAATGTACACTTTAACTGCTATGTTATCATGTCACAGATAATCATTTTATCTTTCATGAATTTCAAGCTCCAAATTACTGTCAAAGGTATTCGTTCAAAAATGTTTGCCTACTTAAGTAAAGCTTGATATGAAGATGGATTTAATTTTGGTAAACCATAAGTTCGATTTTCAGATATCTATTTTTCTGTTAAGATTGCGAAAATTACTAAGAATTTCAGTGCAGGGTCAAACTTTAATTTTCCTTGATTTTATTTACTTTCACATCTCTTTTGAGGATGTAAGGTAAATTTAAAAAACTTGTTAAACTGGATCAAGCGCAATTATTTACATTTAACTGGTAATAGTAACAACTCTTTTTAAGCATTTCCAAGCAGATAAGTTGTAGTAAGTTAAATGGGAACCGTAAGGCCCTTCAATTGTGCAAATACCAATAAATTTTGAACCTAACTTTGGAATTAAGTGTTGGCATTTCCTGTAAACTTAACTTAAACGTAGCTTGGCTTAAACTCGAATTTGGGTCCACTTAAGCTAAGCTTCAACTGACTAAAATACCGGATCTAAGGGCTGATCTTTTACATCTCTTAATAATTTTAACTTTCTGATAATTGTTTTTGAGATAATAGCAGCCTTAACAAGAGTTATCAATTACCAGTTGATGAAAATAAAAAAACTTCAATCTAAACGCCTATTCTCGGAAAGAACATTCTGACGATAAACTTAAACTACATAAGCATCTACCAAATTTTAGGTTCGATATTTTATACTCAAACAGAAACGAAGCTTAAGCTGGCTGAAATAACGACTTCAGCTCTGCGGGCGATGGCTTAAAATAAGATTTCGATTCCTGGTTTCAAAATCCCAAGAAAAATTTAATTGAGAAATTAATTAAGTACAAATTTTTCTAATATTTGGAAATACAATTCCCCTCCCAAGTTTGTTTATTTTTATTTACTGAGCAAAAAATTATTTAAATAGATTTTTTTCGCTACCAGCAAAGTAAGCAAGCCTTACATCCATGGCAACAGTGACTGTAAGTGGCTAATAACATTCGGGCTCTAGTTACCCTTGACGACGGAACTTAATAGTGTCACTTGCGTTCCTAGGAAAATAATGAACAGATAACAGAAATGTAAGTTTACCGTTGTCATTGTTACCACTGTTATTATATTGATTTTTTGTTACGTTGCCAAGTATTATAGGTCGCATAGTTACCACAAAAACTGTCACAAAATAATTCATACATTGCAAATAATATTTGCTTGTTCTTTTAAACTACTTGCTAAGCGAAAAAAATATAATACACGGAATGTATAGACTATTAACATTTTCGGAAGGCGACGAGCCTTGGCTTCGCCTCGGCTCGTATTCGCCTACCTCAAATGTTAATACGTCCTTACATTCCTTGTAGCTTAAATGACTGTTACATCATCCTATAACGTTATCATGCTAATAACTCCTTAGCAATGAGTTATGTTAAGATACCTTTAACAGTACTAGTGCTGTAAAGCTTATAACAGCACAATATGGCAGATTTACGTTACACTCTATGAATTGTCATTGAACTGTCATTGAATTGTCATTGAAAATAATTTGTTATTTTTTGAAAATAGTTATTTATACAACGAGTAACTAAAGTGCCACTTTTTTGCACGCGTGAGAAAGTTCAAAGAATGAGCCGAAGGCGAATTATTTAAATCTCACAAGTGCAAAAAAGAAGATTTAGATATGAGCTTTATACATAATTTTTTCGACTACCACATAGTTGTGCTAAAAAAGATTACTAAAACGTCAACGTCATTTCAAATTGAAATCTCACTAAAAATCGTGTTAGGTACAATACGCTTTCATTGTTTTAAATTAAACACTTTTGACAGAAGCGTGTAAAAAAGTGACAGATGCGTAAAAATTTTTTTTTGCATAGTGTGCAATAACAACGTGCTTTTGACGTATGGAAAGTGTCAAATAATAGCCTCCTTTAGGAAATGGTAGTCGAAAAAAATTATTATAGGGTGATATAAACCATGTTACGACACACGTAACGTTATTTGCTGGTTGCATTACTCGAGAATTAAAAGAACTCGCTCCCTCGTCTCTCGTTCTTTCAAACTTTTCTCTCGTAATGTAAAATGCTTCATAACGTTACTAGTATCGTAATAGTTATTTATGTACCAAGAGTCGTAAGTGCAGTTTACCCACCCAGTGTTAGATGTATGAAATGTGTTTGTAAAGAGAATTTAAGGAACCTTTCTGCGCAAAGATACGTTGTATAGATGAAGTTAACTATCAAGCGAGCGTGTACAGTTTTGCGCCCCGTTTATCTCACCATACGATTCTTGTTGTCCCAGGAATTGGGTTTTTCGTAAGCGGAATTTAAATTCTGAATTTTGAAAGAGCATAATTTTAAATAGTTCTAGGCAGAATACATGATGACATCATACCTTCAGCTATTGGATGCAAATTTGCAGGTCGACATAAGTAGACGTTGCCAAAAGGATTTAATAATAATGTAAATTTCGGATCGGAAGTACAGGTTCGGTGATTTAATCGTGAACTTTGGTGATAAATTTGAACAAACTGGGAAGAAAACTATAGTTTGCGAATATCGAATGCCTCCGTACCTAACATGCGTTCAAACTTCGCAATCACCGAAGTATGTTTTCTACGCCACGGCTGAATCCGGGCAAGATTTACGTTTTTTATCGTCGACCATAACCCTTTTCATACGCATTTTACGGTTTCTTGATAAATTTTACTAACTGTTGCTTTAATTATTTTTAAAAATTTACCGTGCATTGCATTTCTCACATACGCGATTAAAACGAGTGTTTATAAGTGCTGGAAGGGCTAGCTGATATGAAGGTAAGGACAAGTTTGTTTAAAACCCTCAATGAAATTAAAATGCGTGGAAAATAATAAACAACCCAGGATTCATACATTTTTCTTTAGGGTATAGTTACAGCGAAGTGCAAAGGCCCTACCATAAATCCCCTAAGGCACCTCCCTTGCGAACAGAGAAAGACAAAATTCAGCTTTTGCTTCTGCGGTATTTTTGCCTTTTTGTTTTCGGTTTAATTTTGAAGGTAAAACAAGGAATCTCAAAATGTAGCTCAATTTTGTTTTTTCTTCGAGATCTCTCTACCTGAATTTTGCATAGATAAAACTGTGTTTGCTTTTTATTAACTCAGAAATAAAAAAATCGTTTTTGGAGCCTATTGTTAGTTCAGATGTGTTCATTTATTATTTTTTTTTTATTAAATTAGATTTTTCGATTATAAGAACTTTCCTATATTTTTTTGGGGTAATTCTTTGGAAAACGTAAAGTACAAAACCCCAATTTTTAATTAAAATAAGTAGATCTTTCCTTATTTTTAAAAATATTCACTTGATTTAAGTGGAAAGTCCAGACAAAGAGGAAGAAAATTCAGAAAACCTAGTCTTTTCTGATGGTTTACTTACAACAGAATTACATTTCAGACAGAGAATCAAAAATATGGCATTAAAACTTGCAAATTGATTAAATTTTTCAAGCTTTTTGATATCTCTACTTACTTAAACAGGGTTAAGCCGATCTTTTCTTTTCTTGTTTAACCTGATATTAAAAATCTTGTTTCTGTAGAGCTTTGGGGTTTTTTAGTTTTAAAAATTTTTGCAATTTTTTTAATTAATTTGTTGAGGAAGAAAAGGTCCATGAATAAATATTTAAGGACTTTTATAATTTCTCAGTTGCTAAAAAGCAGAAATAAAAGTCCGTTAAAAAAATAAAAATTAAAAGTTAAGTTCTTTATTGGTTCTTGTTTTACAAATTTTTTTATTTGTATTAAGAGAAGAAAATTCCATTTTTGTCATTAGCTAACAAATAAAAACCAAAGAATGCTTTCCAGTCCTGAAATTTATGTACCTATTTTAAAAGATATCTTGCATTTTCGTCCCTTTGCTGCAAAGCAAAACGCTATTTTATCTTCCAAGAAGAGGATATCTTAAAAGATAGTTTTCAGTTTCAAAACCTATATTTAATAATAAAGATGAATACGTAGAATAACATTGAGTCTTCGCCTTATCAGCCTGGAAGTACAAAATCCAAGCGTCTTGGGGAACAAAATTAAGCTTTACTGGGAAAGAACAATTTTTTATAAAATTATTTTTTATATTAAAAGCTTAAAAAGAAAATCGTAATAAGTTTTCAGAATTTTAGATCTTAAATAATTTTTTTTATTTCTCCTTCGGCGTTTTGGAAATAATGCATATTTTCTTAAGAAAAATCTGAAAATTGTAAAACAAAGGACACAAATTTGTAAAATTACTGAAAGACTTTGAACGTATTTCTATTTTCATTTGGCTGAAGCTTTACAATTATTAATTTCTGAAAAACATCCTGCATTCTTTAGCTCATACAGAATTTAGTCTACAGGGTGAATACTAAATGACGGATAATATCCACACCACGTGATTCTGCATTAAAAATAAAGCAATAAAGTTTTATACCAATTTAATGTTAACTTTTTAGATGAGGAGTAATTGGCAGCCTTTAAGTCGCATTCTAGTTTACAGCAAAAGAAATAAATAATCTGAAATTATTGTACTCAACATACCCTCGATTTACTTAGAATTTCCATCCGAAGTTTGAAATTTATGTAGTGCTTGTGCCTTTCATAAATGTTGCAACGACATACAATATAATACAATACAATCAACTGGGTTGCTAGAGGTGATATCGCAGGTGACGTAATATGACTGACCACAAAGACTGACCACACAGTGTTGCTAGGTATACAAAACTACAAAAATTTACAAAATTAACAATTCTTCAAAAATTACACATGTTGGACTAAAACAGCTATACAGTTTTTTGACCAGTTTTTAACGCAGAATCGCGTGGTGCAGATATCCGCCATTTAGGATTCGCCTTGTATAACAACAGCGAAGGGTAAAGACGCTGCCATAAGAGCCCTGAGTTTCATTTTCAGGATTTTCCTAGTAGAACTTAACTTTTAGGCCTTAATCGTTAGCTCACGAATGTTGTTATTGTAAACTTAGGTTTCTTTTAACAAAAAAACCCAGAAGCAAAAGAATTACCTGTTCCTACTATAACTTTGAATATATTGACCAAACTCATCATTGGCAAATACCAAATTTACATATTTAAAATAACTTTTTATCATAAAAAAATACAATTAAAAAATGTTATATAAACAACACAAAATCAATTGCAGTACAGTCAAAATAAATATAGGATGAGGTTTGCCTGCAACTGACGACCTGTCGGACCTAAACGGAGATTTCCTCCATGAAAGTATACAGGTTACGTATGGAGGAATTCGACATTCGCAAATGATATTCCACTTCCCCAATCTTTCAAATGTATCTCCGATTGCCAGTCTTTTCCGTCCAAATTTGCACTTGTCTGGAATTAATTACAAAGTATTACACATTTCAGCAATTTTCATATCTTTTTTTACTGCCATTGTACTTATGCGGAATTTAGGTATAGTTTAAGCCAAAGTCTGGCTTGGCTCCCTAAACCAACGCGCTAAAAGCTGCGGTAACATAAAAAAAAAATTCGGTTCAAACTTGAGTTTTTTTAGAAATTACTTATCAGAAAATACCTGAATATTTTGAAGGAATCGTTGCTTTTACAAAAGTATCATTTCGGGTAGCTAGAATAAGGAGAAACACTTAAAATATGGTTTTCTTCACAATGAAAATCCAAATACTTACGGCAGATCCAGTTATCCGGGCAACATTCGTTAAATTCCGTATAAACCGGTGCACAAAACTTATGAATTGGGATTTGAAAAGCAAGCTCATCTATACATACCTTCTTCGCACAGTAAGGTTTTACAAGTTTACCAGCAAAGCCTTCTTTACAAACGCATTTCGTGCATTTCCTATATTTTGGGAGAAATATTTCTCCTTCACGATATATTTCATTATCGACTTTGCACTTCGTTGTAAAAGGGGCTGAAATTATTTTAAATAAAAAAAGGAGCGAAGTTTGTATTTTGTATTTCTTCTTTTGGGTAATTAAAATTATAAGCTGGTGGTGAAATATCCAAAAATTAAGTATAAAAACAAAGGGGTTGTAAACGAAGAGACGTGTGGTTTCACTTACGACAAACTTGACCGTCAGCACAACATTTGTCGAGTTCATAGGCAAAATGGCAGCCTGGTTTTGGTTTCCAGTGGAGCTTTTCGGGGCAGTCAAGGACTGAACATTCGAAGCGAGCTCTGAAAGAGTTTTTCAGTATTCTATTACAGATTGAAAAATAGTATGCTGCTGATGTGTTAAGGCAGCTACTTAGGCACAAATTTAGGGTAAAAACGGACGGGGCGATTTGTGTCGAGTCGACGAATTTTATTTTGGTTCACACGGAACGCCCATGTCAAAACCGAGGTCGATTTGATGGTATCCTGTTACCTTAGGCTAAAACAGACGGGGCGATTTATGTCAAGTCGACAGTCGAATCGACATAAATCGCCCCGTCTGTTTTTAGCCTTAATCAAAAACTTAGTTTTAGTTTCAGAATTATAGCTCTGACTTACGCTGGTATAAGTCGATGTGGACCATAACTACTTAAGTATTAATTCAAGTTGTCTTGAGGGAGCTTTCCTATCTATACCGAAATACCCACCCTGAGGCTATACTTAAACCCTAACTTAAGCAATGTTAAGCTAAGCTTAAACTTAGCCCATGTAAGCTTCAACTTTGGCATATGTCAAGCTTCGTTGTACTTAAGCCTTTGTTTGAATCGTTTTATGCTATGTTTTATCTTAAACCTTACTCAAATACCGATCATAACCCAACTTCAACTACGACTTAAGTAGAAGGTACTTTGATGCAGTACCTTAGGCCAGCTTAAGTTAAGCTTTTGCTTAAATTTGCACTGAAATGCCCCACCTTAACAATAAGCATAAGTCGATAGGGACCATATTTAAGTTCTAATTCAAATTGTTAACCTGAGGCAAGCTTTCTTATCTACACCGAAATATCCATCCTGAGGTTATACTTAAAACGTAACTTACGCGCTGTTGAGCTAAGCTTTAAATTAAATCTGTACTGAAATGCCTACTCTAAGCCGACTTAAACTACAATTAAATAGAGGGTGCATTGCCTTAAGGCATTGTAAGGCAGTAAGTTAGGCTTTTGCTTAACGCTGCACTAAAATCCTACATCTGAATAATGGGCGCTTTAACTTTTAACCCGACAATCAGGAGAGAACTGAAAAATAAGAAAAACTTTACGAATCCATTCTTATGCTTCCCTTCTAACTGTTGTAAGAATCGCACAAAAAAAGAATACCTATCGTTATGTTTTTCACAATAGCAGAAGCTTTCACAAAATGTATGTAATTTGTTATGATCAACAAAGCTCCCTAATCCGTATTTCTTTATGTTCTTATGTTTAATTCTGTATTAAAACCACCCAGCTTAACATTAAACGTGTATTAAACGTGTTGTCCTGTAACTCAATACTCAGAACTAAAAAAATAAAGAAAAAACCTTTCGATCCTATTTTCAAGCTTCCCTTCTAACTATTGTAATAATCACACAAAAGAAAAATACCTGTTGTTATGTTTTACGCAATGACACTCAGCTTCACAAAATTTATATAATACGTCATAACCAATACTGTCCCCTAATCTGTATGTTTTTCCATGAAAGTAACATTTATTCGGCTGCTCTATTGCCCTTTTCTCAATATGCGAACAATTATACTTAACAGGGCAACAAGCACTAGGTGAACTGTATCTTGGTGTACATTTGAGTGCTTCGTAAAAAAGGGTGCGTTGGTAACAACCTAATCGGCAAGCACCTGGAAGAATTTTTGGTTAAATCTCTAGTTTCAACGAATGTACTTTACTGCAAAAACTTAGTTGAAGAAAGTGCTAAAGCTTAAAAGGGCCAGGAAACCTCGACTCAAATTTAAAGTTAAACTGTTGTCTTAAGCTTCAGTAAATACTTACTTTGGGCGTACTTTAAAGTTGCTAAAAAACAAAAAATTATTGCTCTGAAAAGAACCATCTCACTGACTAATTTACGAAAGAAGAACGGACAGTTCGTAGCCGTCATTAAGTGACAAGACGTAAAAATAAAAAAATGAAATGTTTCAAGCTGCAACTCAGAATATTAGAATGACCAATTAAATAAATTCCACATTTTTGGATCGTTTTCACAACTTTGTGTATAAAATTCAACTTGAAATTTGGTGTTTCTGTTCCTCTTGAAATGTACAATGTGCAAATATTTTATTTATTTTTGATTCTATATTTGCCAAATTTGAAAAATCCAGCGACATTTAATAAATTTTCGAATTTTGGTTTGTATGAGCCTTGAAATTTTTAATTTTTCCGCATTTTCTATATTTTCTTCTCTTATCTGCACTCCCATAAAATTTAGTTGAACAATTTCTACTCACTTAGCATATAAAAATAAACAAACTACTAAAGTATTTTTGTTTCGGAAAAACTTTCCTACTAAATAAAAAATTTTTGGAGAAAGTGAAAACCTCATGAAACAGTTTTTTTCCAGAAATATTTTATTATTCCAAAACTTTTTAAGAGAACCCTTGCCTCGTTAAAAATATTTAACGTTTTGTTCGAAAAACTCTTGTTTGTTTATCATTAACTAGCAATAAACAATATTATAAAGTAAATATCTTACATAATTATTCAAATTAAAATCTTACATATTCAACTTAAATTGTCTTGATGTTTTTATAGAAACGATATTATAAGTCACAGTTCAAGTCAATAGTCGATAATGAGAGTTTAAAAAACGAATAATGTAAAGAATTATTAGACATAATCCAAAAATTATATACTTCAACCTTCGCCTCTTGAACACAACCCATAAACCTGTTTTAAAATTTATTTTTGGCAGTGAAAATCTTTCACTTTTACGTAGATTTTTACTTTAAAACGTAAAACTTTTAATAATATTCTGAATCGTTTTTTTATGATAATATTATAGTCCAGTCAAATAAGCATTTCACTTCGGAAAAATTCAAAGTGAGCTGAATTTTTGTGTACACCTTTATTTAGTGTTTCTAAACAACATATCAAAAGTACCCTTGATTTGACCTTGAGCTTCTTGAGTTATTGGACTTAAGAGGTACGAAAAATTGGTTTTTCGCTTATATCTTCTTTTCTATTTACTTTAGGTATAGAATAGTCTATAGAGAAATTGAAGGCTATGAAATTCTGTACAAAGAAGTACTCTTGTAGTTTTTTCGTGGGACCAACCGTTTTCGCGTAATGTGATGTTAAACGTCTAAGTCAAGGTTAAAGAAGTACCCTATTCCACACCATCTTTGAGGCGCGTTTTTTTTTATGTGGTATCCACTGTCTCAGCCGGTCCAAATATTCGTAATACTTAATAAAAAAAAGTCAAAATAGAGTTACATTAAGCTTCTTCATCCTCATCTTCTTCTCCTTCCATAGCGCATTGTTCCAGGTAATCCTTAGAAAGATTTTCTAATTGACTCTCATCTTTTTCTCTATCAAATCCTGTTTCCACGATATCTTCGATGGTATTAGCATTTAAACACGATTGTCCAGTCAAATAAGTATTTTTCTTCGGAAAAATTCAAAGTGAGCTGAATTTTTGGGTACACCTTTATTTAGTGTTTTTAAACAACATATAAAAAGTACCCTTGATTTGACCTTGCGCTTCTTGAGTTATAGGGCTTAAAAGGTGCGAAAAATTGGTTTTTCGCTTATATCTTCTTTTGTAATGACTTTAGGTATAGAATAGTCTACAGAGAAATTGAAGGCAATAATAGTATATTGTGTTATTAGGAGTAAAAGTGTCATTTTGTGTGCCGAGCATGACGTTTGAACGACGAGCGCTAGCGAGTCGGACATTCATGCGAGGCACACAAAATCACTTTTACTCCGAATAACACATGTTATTTTTTCTTCAAACGCATAAATTAAAAGCAATTCAGCAAGAAAATTTAAAAAAAGTCAAAAATGAACGTCATACCAGCTGTCGTTGCTTTGTTATAAAAAATAAAAATTACGAGTTGCCATTGGCTCATTAAGTGTCACTTTTACTCCTAGGAGTAAAAGTGAATGTTTATGTCACTTTTACTCCTAGGAGTAAAAGTGAATGTTTAACTGTGTGTATCCAAGGACACAAAGTCGTGTTTTTCTGACGTTTGAAGAAAAAATACTTATTTGACTGGACAATCGTGCTTAAATGCTAATACCATCGAAGATATCGTGGAAATAGGATTTGATAGAGAAAAAGATGAGAGTCAATTAGAAAATCTTTCTAAGGATTACCTGGAACAATGCGATATGGAAGGAGAAGAAGATGAGGATGAAGAAGCTTAATGTAACTCTATTTTGACTTTTTTTTATTAAGTATTACGAATATTTGGACCGGCTGAGACAGTGGATACCACGTAAAAAAAACGCGCCTCGTACTCAACCTCAAAGGTGGTGTGGAATTCTTTAACCTTGACTTAGACGTTTAACATCGCATTACGCGAAAACGGTTCGTCCCACGAAAAAACTACAAGAGTACTTCTTTGTACAGAATTTTATAGCCTCCAATTTCTCTATAGACTATTCTATATCTAAAGTCAATAGAAAAGAAGATATAAGCGAAATCCAATTTTTCGCACCTTTTAAGCCCCATAACTCAAGAAGCTCAAGGTCAAATCAAGGGTACTTTTGATATGTTGTTTAAAAACACTAAATAAAGTTGTACACAAAAATTCAGCTCACTTCGAATTTTTCCGAAGTTTTGCCACATAATTGTCTAATTTAACTGGACTATTAAAGGATTATAGTTTGAAGGATTCACTCCTCTGTTGAAACATTTTTCGGAGAAATTTTATAAAGCCTACACAAGTGATTTTGTCTCTATGAAGGACAAATTTTGTAGCAAAATTCAAATTGCCACCGATAGAATCGAGTAGGGTCGGTTCGGTATCACTCATCAGTTATTTTTTGAGAAACAGGCCGAATGAGTTCGATACTCCTTAAGCCTGCTTGAATGCAGACTAGGATATTGTAACAAAGGCGAATGTACAAATATCAAAAATTATAATTGAAGCGGACAAGCAAGCAGGATGACGTCATTTTATAAGGTCATTCTCTTGGCGAGCTACAGGTAGTGGCGGCTGGTGCTAAAGGGCACAAGGGCACGTACCCTCCCTACAATCGAGACAACGAAAGCTTTTTTTTAATAACACTTCTCACTTCTTTTATTTTTTTTTTCACACAACAATCTATTATTATATCTATAATATCAATATTATAGTCCATTGCCGCGTTGCTGCTGAAACGAAGTTATCAAAACTTTCGTCCAGGGACTAGATGAAAATGATACCTATTTGCGCAAGCGCAGTGGAAAATTGCAGCAAAATTTCGCCGCTGCTTGACCGGCGTAGGGGTGTGGTTAAGGGCACATTAAATCCCGACCGTTGGCACTTGACAAATTCAAGTTATTTAGTTCACAAGTGGAGTGCGTGTAAGAGTGATAAATTGTGTTAGCGCGCATTTATTGCGCTTTCCGTTTAATTTGTTGTTTTTATTTTGATTTCGTGGTTTGTTCGTTGTTACGTTGTTATCTATTGTTTGTTCGTTACTGGTTATTGTTGTTTACAGTGAAACTTGTTAAAACGAAAGCTCGTGGAACCGGAAAAATTTGTTCGTTTAGGGAAGTTTCCGTATTTAAAGGTTTGTAATTTTTAGACACAATCAAACATTAGCCATTTGTATACGTATCGGTTTTTTGACTTAATTTTATTATAAATAAGTTCAATTTTCAAAACTAATTTTTTAATTTTTGAAAACATGCATACATAATGTATGTCTTGTAAACTTGTAAGTACTTTAAGCGAATGAAATAAAATGCGATCTCGTACATCGTATTACAAAATTTCGGTAGCTAAAATTGTCTGCAATCAGATTTATAATTAAATATGTATAAACAAAATATAATCTGTACAAAACAGTCCAGCATAATTATTCCGGGAATTTTCCCGCGACCTTCGTCCGTATCTAATTACGGCGCAATTAACATGTATAGGGTTACGTCTGGAGAACTGAGAAGTTGGTTTTAAAAGGTTGTTTTCCTTAAATTTTAATTCAATTAGCCACGATTTCCGTTCAATTTTCGCGTTAAAGAGGTTATTGATGTATTCAGCAGTAAGAAGAACGGAAGGATGGACTTTCTATTTAAATAGGAAGGTAAGTGTTTTTAGATATTGTTTCCAACCCGATTTTGATGTGCTCTCCCACTAAAAAAAAAACTCACGAGCCGCCACTGGTTACACGTGCGACGTACCGAAGCTACGTCTTTTGATAATGCAAGAGAAGCACGTACATGAAGTGCATTGTCCTAGGAAATTCGACACCTCACACGCGCTCTTATGTAGTTCGACATTTCACTAGCGCATAGATAAGATACTAAGAAAATCGAGAAGAGGGTAGTCAATTTTCTGCATAAATACTTAGACTAAAATACGCTAAATGCATTGTTATATTCAGCAGGATCTACGAAGAATTGACACCCTCTAAGACGATGATTCCAGTAATATTCATATAAGACTGGTTTATTTTAACTTAACTTTAATTCAAGACTTGTAAAATATTTGTGTAAAATATTTATATTCTTTTTATGGACTTAGCCGTTTTCAGTAAATCGGGATTTAGAATAATTTGTATCACTTTACTTTGAATTGGGACTTGGAATAATTTGTAGGAGTATCATTATACTACCGAGATGGCGAGCAGTACAGACGTGGCTCACTCAAGTTCGGAATTATGTGGTGTGTGTAACAATAAAACTGTCTATAAACGTGTACAGTGTGTAATCTGTAATTGTTACTATCATAACTCGTGTGTATCAAAGTTGAAGAAATTTGAAAACACGGATAATAATAGCTTAATTATCTGCTGTGAAAAGGATATGATGGAACTCGAACTCACAGCAGATCAGGACAATAGTGCCGAAAAAGGTACTGTAAGTAATACTAAATTACTAAAATCAATTATTTCTGGAAAAAACGCATTAATTCGTGAGCTATACGATAAAATAGATTTGTTAAAGTACAAAATTCACCAACTCGAATCAGACAAAGTTAAAACCGATCGTGACAGCAGTACAAATAGCTTGGGGCAAAATTCAAAACCTATAAGAAATATGGCCTCAAATGTAGTCAATAAAATTCCTGCAAATGAATCTAAAACTAGGAAAACGAATATACAAGTGCCACAAAAAGCAGTTAATACTGCCTGTGAGATTGCTACCGCTCATAGTATTATGAACAAAGTCATTCAAATGGGTAATCAGGATCCTGTTGATGCTGAGACAGACAAAAATAAAGAATCTACAATTCAAAAGGACAATGCCGCTTGGCGTACTATAAGTAAAAAAAGAAGTTACCGCAAGTCTATTATAGGTAGTAGTGAAAATAGTGGTTTAAAAACTGTACCAAAAAAAGCGTCGATATTTGTTTCACGGCTGATTCCTGCTACCACAAAGGATGAAGTGCTAAACTTTCTAAAGCAGGACTTTCCAGAAGCCAAATGCGAAATAATCACAGCGAGGCATCCCAGTGTATACGCCTCTTTTAAAATCACTATTGACGACGGTAACTTAAACCAAATAATGAAATCGGAGTACTGGCCCGCAGGTACATACATATCGAAATTTTTTCAGACACGTGTGCCCAAAGCACCGATATTTTAGCCGTTTCGGACTTAAGCGTTAAATACAAAGAGAACGCAGGACGTGACAAATTATTTAGTTTGAACATTTACCATACTAATATTCAGTGTTTATCTAATAAAATAAACGAACTTAATCTATTTTTAGACAAATATGGTTTTGATGTAATCTGTATATCTGAGCATTGGCTCAACGAAATTCATATGCAAACGATTAATCTAGACAATTATAACCTTGGTAGTTATTATTCCAGGGATACTTACAAACACGGAGGGGTCACTATATATGTACGTAATGATATTTCTTTTAAACCTGTATGTGTTAAATCTTATTGTTGTGACTTGCATTCAGAATTTTGTGCAGTTGAATTAACGAAACATAAATTGTTGGTAATTACACTGTATAGGACTGGCTTAGGCAATATTAATAAGCTTATTCAAAACTTAGAGGGATTGCTAAGTTGGTGCTACCACAGATATAACAAAATTATAATCTTAGGCGATTTTAATATAAACTTTCTCAAAAATTGTGAAAACAAAAAAATGTTACTAAATCTTACGATGTCATTTGGGCTTGATGCAGTGATTTCTGAGCCGACTAGAAAAAATAATTGTATCGATAATATTATCACAAATTTATCCGCAGACGAGATAACTGCATCTGGCACATTGGACAGTTGTCTATCGGATCATACTGGTCAATACATTTCCATAATAAAGAAGGCTGATATAGCTAAGCCAATTAGATGCCGTAGAATTGTTAACAATAACGGTTTGTATAGTTTCAGACAGTTTCTAAATGAAATCGACTGGGAGCGTATATACAACTCGCATACGAATAAGAATTTGCATGCTCGTGCCCAATATCTAACAGACGCATTGAATTCAATTGCAAATAAATGTTTCACGGTAAGAAAAACTGTAGTTGGAAGTAAGCCACCTGTGTCTTGGTTTAATGATAACCTCAGACAAATAAGAGATATGATGACAGCAGCAAAAATAAAAGCAGATGTAACTAAAGAACCTACTGCTTCAAATGTATATAAAGTAATTCGGAGTTATTACAGGGCAGCTTTGACTAAAACTAAAAAAGAAGCATACAATAATTATATTTACAATTCTCAGAATAAATCAAAAAATTGCTGGAACTTAATAAATTATGAAAGGAAAAATTCAAACTCAAATTTAAATAATATAAAACTATCACATAACGAACTAAATGAATATTTTACTCAAATAGGCAAAAAAATAATTGATTCGATACCCAATGCCATTAATATAGTAGACCGGAATAGAAATGGTGTATTTCCGCCAATAAATTCATTTTTCCTAGAGCCAGTAACCCTTGAGGAACTTTCTACCGTAACTAGTCGCCTCTCAAAATCAAATAGCTCCGACTACAGTAACCTTAATAGTAAAATTATTAACGCGTCGGTGGACATTACAGGACCATACTTAACGGCGCTCATAAATGACTGCTTTACCATGGGCATTTTTCCAGATGCATTCAAAATTAGTAGGGTAATACCTATTTACAAAAAAGGTGACAGTGATGATGCTGGTAACTACCGTCCCATTTCCATTATACCTACTTTAGGTAAAATCATAGAAATTTTAATCAAAAACCGGTTGATACGGTATATCAATGACAATAATATCTTTAGTGAAGCACAATTTGGTTTTAGGGAAAAATTATCAACTGAAACTGCGGTTAGTAGTTGCTTAGAAATCATCACAAAAAAACTTGAAGCATGTGAATACACTGCAGCTGTAATGTATGATCTAACCAAAGCTTTTGACTGTGTTGAACACGATAGGCTCCTGATTAAGCTTGAACAGTATGGTATTAGAGGGTTACCATTAATGCTCCTCAAATCGTATTTATGTAACAGAATGCAGTGTGTCTACTTCAATGACGTATCTTCCGACTTAAAACCCATGTCATGCGGAATACCGCAGGGGTCGGTATTGGGCCCCGTATTGTTTGTTTTGTATGTGAATGATTTGCAGAGTGCTCTGTTGCCTAATATGTGTATACAATATGCAGATGATACAACAATCATGTGTTCTAGTAGTAACTTAGATAGGTTAGCTTATGAAATCCATATTATCGACGAACAGATGAATCAGTGGCTTAACACTTACAAACTAAAATGTAATCCGTTAAAAACTCAAACGATAATTTTCTCAACCAACTTTTCAGTTACTAAGGGAAGTTCAGCACGTCTACTTGGCATCACTTTAGACGATAGACTTAACTGGCATGGACATATTGACCAGCTAAGTAAGAAACTATCCTCTACCATATATTTAATGAGAAATCTGAGGTTGACGCTCAACGATAAAAGTTTGATATCGTGTTATTTCGCTTTAATGCACTCGTTAATCAGTTATGGGATTACATTATGGGGGAGGTCACCTTATGCTCTAAAAATATTTAGACAACAAAAACAAGCCGTTAGGATTATCGCTAGGGCCCACCCTAGAGAACACTGTCGACCAATCTTTAAAGAGCTTGGCATTATGCCTCTACCGTCACTTTATATTTACAACGAATTGCTAAATATACATAAAAACCTTTTTAAATATGAGCTATGTGGCAATACTTACAACTACAGTACTCGTCAAGAAAAACTAATTCGCGTTCCCAGGTACAAATTTAGCATGTGCCGCAACAACTCACCTAACCTGGACCTATACAATAAATTACCGATTAATATGAAAAATCTACCTTTTATATCTTTTAAAAACTCGGTTAAAACTTATATTTTATTCAACTGCTATTATAGCGTGAGCGAGTATATGCTTACCCCTAATGGACAATAGACAAGAGTAATTTATGAATGCTGTTTGTACATTTTTTGTTATTTTGTATTTTATAGTTTTAATGTTTACTTATAAGTATTATACAATCTTTTATTATATGTATATATGTTGACAAGCTGTAAACTGGTAAAGTTATGGTAATAAAGCAATTATTATTATTATTATTATTATTTTGTAAAACTAAAGTTGAATTTTATTCTCAAATATTCAGTGCACCTGATGCAAAAAGCACAAAGTGTGTCTGTCAAGAAGGTTTTAACGATAAATATGAAGCACGTTCCTGCACCAAATAAATCTACATAGATGAAGTCCATCATCAACACGAAGTTTATGGTTTTTGCGCTCCTTCCTTTATTAAATTAAGCGATTGTTGCCCTTTTCACTGGCTTTATCGTAAGTGTTTTCATTCATAAAACTTAATCATAGTTTCAATCTGTTTATTTTAGCTGAATGGGATGATACGATCGTTGCTTCGACCACATCTAAAAATTCAAGTAAGCAAATACTAAACTAAAGTAAATGATGAAACTGAAATCGTTTGTTTTAGGTTTGAAAAGTAAATTTGGCGATAAAACGTTGAACATTGGGTATAAATTTGAAAGAATATACGCGAAAGCAGAAACATTTTCAATGTTAAAAGCCCAGAGGTAAAAGTAGCTTAAAATCCAAGGTTTTGTAGCGTTATTTCCGCTAAGTTTTGGCATTAAGCCATAAGCCCTGCAGCTGTTAATGCCCGGATTATTTGTGATACATCGGAGTTACAACGAAGGCGGAAAGTAAATACACAGACTCAAAATAGTTTGGAATTAACTGTTCCTATTGTAACTTTGAATATATTGACCAAACTCACCATTGTCACAGATTGTCACTCAACAAATTTGCCTACTTAAAATATCCTTTTATCATAAAAAAACGAGTCCTTTTTGGTAGTATTATTCAGGGAATGTTTGAATAAAGAAGAGCTTCAGAAATTTATTAAAAAATGTTATATAAACAACACAAAATCAATTGCAGCACGGTCAAAATAAATACAAGATGGGGTTTGACTGCAACTGACGACCTGTCTGCATGGATAAACTGAGATTCCCTCCGTGAACGAATACAGGTTGCGTATGGAGGAATTCGACATTCGCAAATCGTTTTCCACTTCCTCAATCTTTCAAATTTATCTCCGATTGCCATTTGTTTGTACCCAAATTTGCACTTGGCTGAAATTAATTACAAAGTATTACACATTTCAGCAGTTTTCATACCTTTTTCTTAGGGCCATTGTACTTATTCGGAATTTAGGTATGGTTTAAGCCAAAGTTTGGCTTGGCTCCCTAAACCATCGAGCTAAAAGCTGTGGTAACCAAAAGAAATTCTCGGTTCAAACTTGATTTTTTTCAGAAATTACATATCAGAAAATAATACCTTTATATTTTGAAGGAATCGGTGCTTTTACAAAAATATCATTTCGGGTAGCTAGAATAAAGAAAAACACCTAAAATATGGCTTTCTTCACAAGGGAAATCCAAATACTTACGGCAGATCCATTTATTCGGACAACATTCGTTATATTCCAAATAAAGCGGTGCACAAAACTTATGAATATGGTTTTGAAACCGAAGCTCGTCTGTACATAATACCTTCGCACAGTAAGGTTTTACAAATTTACCAGCAAAGCCTTTTTTACAAACGCATTTCATGCATTTTAAATGTTCTGGGTAAAACCTTTCACCTTCATGATATATTTTATTATCGACTTTGCACTTCGTTGTGACAGGGGCTGAAATTATTTTAAATAAAAAAAGTAGGTAGAGAGTTTGCCTTATGTATCTCTTTTTTGGGTAATTAAAATTTTAAGCTGGTGGTGAAATATCCAAAAATGAAGTATAAAAACAAAAGTGACGTAAACGAAGAAACGTGTGGGTTAACTTACGACAAACTTCACCATCAGCACAACATTTGTCGAGATCATAGGCAAAATGACAGCCTGGTTTTGGTTTCCGGCCGAGCCCTTCAGGGCAATCAAGGATTCCACATTCGAAGCGAGCTCTGAAAGAATTTTTCAGTATTCAATTACAGATTGAAAAATAGTATGCTGGTGTGTTAAAGCAGCTACTTAGGCACAAATTTAATCAAAAACTGAGTTTTAGTTTCAGAATTCTAGCTCAGGCTTAAGCTGGCATGACTCGATATGGACCATACTTAAGTTTTAATTCAAGTTGTCTTGAGGGAGCTTTCCTATCTACATCGAAATACCCATCCTTTGGTTATACTTAAACCCTAACTTAAGCTCTGTTAAGCTAAGCTTTAAATTTTAAACTTAGACTTAGCCTATATAAGCTTCAACTTTAGCATATATGGCAAGCTTCGTTGTACTTAAGCCTTTGTTCAAATCGTTTTATGCTAAGTTTTATCATAAACCTTACCGAAATACCGACCGTAACCCAACTTTAACTACGACTTATGTAGAAGGTGCTTTGATTTGAGCAGTACCGTAGGCCAGCTTAAGTTAAGCTTTTGCTTAAATTTACACTGAAATACCTCACCTTAACAATGAACATAAGTCGATATGGACCATATTTAAGTTCTAATTCAAATTTCTAACCTGAGAGAAGCTTTCTTATCTACACCGAAATATCCATCCTGAGGTTATACTTAAAACCTAACTTAAGCTTTGTTAAGTTAAGCTTTAAATTAAACCTGTACTGAAATGCCGACCCTAAGCCGACTCTGTTAAGACAAGCTTTGAATCTGTACTGAAATGCCCACTCTAATCTAACTTAAAATGCAATGAAATAGAAGGTGCATTGACTTAAGCCGTTGTAAGGCAGTAAGTTAAGTTTTTGCTTAAAGCTGCACTGAAATCCCCCTTCTCAATAATAGACTCATTAACTTTTAACCCGACAATTAGGAGGGAACTGAAAAATAAGAAAAACCTTACGAATCCATTCTTATGCTTCCCTCCTAACTGTAGTAAGTATCGTACAAAAGAAGAATACCTTTCGTTATGTTTTGCACAATAGCAGAAGCTTTCACAAAATTTAAACAACTCGTGATTATCAACAAAGCTCCCTAATCCGTATTTCTCTATGTTCTTATGTTTAATTCTGTATCAAAATCCCCCAGCTTAACATTACGCGATTTATCCTGTAACTTAATATTCAGAACTTAAAAAATAAAGAAAAAACCTTTCGATCCTATCTTCAAGCTTCCCTTCTAACTATTGTAATAATCACACAAAAGAAGAATACCTGTTGTGATGTTTTTCGCAACGACAATGAGCTTGACAAAATTTATATGATTCGTCATTATCAACAGCGCTCCCTAATCTGTATGTTTTTCCATTAAAGTAACATTTATTCGGCTGAGCTGCTGCCCTTTTCTCAATATGCGAACAATTATACTTAAAAGGGCAACAAGCACTAGGTGAACTGTATCTTGGTGTACATTTGAGTGCGTCGTAAAAAAGAATGCGTTCGTAACAACCATATTGGCAAGCACCTAAAAGAAGTTTTGGTTAAATCTTTAGTTTCAACAAATGTACTTTCCTGCACAAACTTAGTTGGAGAAAGTGCTAAAGCTTAAAACGCCCAGGAAAGTTCGACTCAAATTTAAAGTTAAACTGGTGTCTTAAGCTTCAGTAAATACTTACTTTGGGCGTACTTTAACGTTGCTAAAAAACAAAAAATTATTGCTCTGAAAAGAACCATCTCACTGACTAATATACGAAAGAAGAACGGAAAATTCGTAGCTGTCATTAAGTGACAAGACGTAAAAATAAAAACATGAAATGTTTCAAGCTGCAACTGAGAATATTAGAAAGATCAATTAAATAAATTCCACATTTTTGGATCGTTTTCACCACTTTGTGCATAAAATTCAGCTTGAAATTTGGTGTTTCTGTTCCTCTTGAAATTTACAATGTGCAAATATTTTATTTATTTCTGATTCTATATTTGCCAAATTTGAAAAATCCAGCGACATTTAATAATTTTTCGAACTTCAGGTTTGTAGGAGCTTTAAAATTTTAAATTCTGCTACATTTTCTGTATTTTCTTCTCTTATCTTCACTCCCATAAAATTTATTTGAACAATTTCTTCTCACTTAGCATATAAAAATAAACAAGCTTCTAAAGTATTTTTGTTTCGAAAAAACTTTCCTACTAAATAAAATTTTTTTGAAGAAAGTGAAATCCTCGTGAATTCTTTAGAACAGTTTTTTCCAGAAATATTTTATTATTCCAAAACTTTTTAAGAGAACCTTTGCCTCGTTAAAAATCTTGAACGTTTTACTCTAAAAACACTTGTCTGTTTATCATCAACGTGCAATAAAAATTTTAGGAAGTAAACATCTTACGTATTCAAATCAACTTCTCTTGATGTTTTTATAGAAACGATATTAGAAGTCAGAGTTCAAGGCAACAGCCGATATAATCAGAGTTTAAAAACGAATTATGTGAGGAATTGTTTGAGATAAACCAAAAATTATATACTGCAACCTTCGCTTCTTGAACTGGAAATATACCCCAGAAATCTGTTTTAGATTTTATTTTCGTAAATGGAAATCTTTCACATCTTGACGTAACATTTTTTATAAAAAAAATTCCAAAAATAAAAATAAAATCGTTTCCTGGTTTAAGAATGCTTTAGGACACAACAAATTTTAAGAGATTACATCTTCTCTGCGTAAATATTTTTATTCGATTCTTTATTTATAACGCCTGCAGAGGTGATTTTTGTCTCTATAAAGGACAAATTTTGTTGTAAAATCCAAATAAAATATATAGTCTCCCAGTGAACTTCCACTACAACCTTTGATCCCAAAGATTAGGCTCAGTTCCTTATCACTTATCAGTTAACCTTTTCGAAACAGATTTCTAAATCCATTAAAAAGTAATATCAGTAAATGACCCTATATACTCCCATTAAGGAGAGGTTCTTGTTTTGCATTTATTATTAACAGCTAAAGTGAGCTCGGTTTGAAATGTTGTTCAGAAGTGTATTGTGTGTCTTGGCATCATTTGTGTCCGTGCTGGGTAATTTGCGGTTTTTACAGATTTTTTTATTATTATTTTCGCACTGTTAAAGAGCATCCTTAATATTGATTTGATATTTGAAAGTTGTGTAATTTCACAGTATATGACTTGAAACATTTCGAAAGTTAGCCTAATTTAGTCTAATAAGTACTTTAGCCGGTCAGACTGACAAACACGTGCTAAATAGTCCCCGGAATTAGCCCAAAGGCGAAACTTTCGAATAATGAACCAATTTCTTTATTTGTTGTACTCAAATGTAATTTAAAATAGGTGAGTGCAAGGATGGTTGCAACGAACCAACCCTCTTTTACGAAGGCCTAAACTGCAAACCAAAATATACATCCCCGAATGATTGCTGCGCTTCTGAATACGATTGCTCCAACATCGAACAAAAAGCCGCAACTAACGAAGATAAATGTTATTTCCATGGAAAAACATATAGCGTCGGAGACCACATTAATGATGATGAAACTTATGGAAATTGCGAGGTTAATTGCCATTGCCGAAGATTGAAGAACGGAAAGTAAGAATGTTTCTAACAACTTGTGAGAGCTTTCTGTTTTTTATTTACTTGCTTTAACGCCAACGTTTACAATTTTCCTTCCTGATCAAGCTTCAAACATAATTGCAGAATTTTTTTAGTATGGGATTTACTTGCGCCATACTTGATTGTCCAGAATGGCTTGGACTTCGTCCTGGCCCAGGTTGTACCTTAAAATACGAGCTTAACAAATGTTGCTGCGTTGGTATGGCTTGTGGTAAGTTTACCTTTCCAAGTTTTCCACATTTTTACGTTATTTCTCAAATTTAACAGAACCCTATAACGTGACCTGCAAAGTCGGAACCGAATCGTTTCACGAAGGCCAAAGATTCAGTGCACCTGAAGCAAAATGCACAAACTGTATTTGTCAAGAGGGTTTCAAAGATAAATACGAAGCACCTTTCTGCACCAAAGAAACTTGCATAGATGAAGTTCGTCGTCAAAACCAAGTTTATAGTTTTTGCGCTCCGACCTTTATTAAATTAGGCGATTGTTGTCCCTTTAACTGGATTTGTCGTAAGTGATCCCATTCATAAAAATTAATCATAGTTTTAAATCTGTTTTTTTTTTAGCTGGACAAGACGATAAGATCGTTGCTTCAACCACTTCTAAAAATTCAGGTAAGTAAACACTCAATTAAAGTGAACGATAAAACTGAAAACGTTTGTTTTAGATTTGAAATGTAAATTTGGCGATAAAACTTTGAACATTGGAGATAAATTTGAAAGAACCAGCGGTGAAAAGGGAAAAGTTTCCTGTGAATGCCGAATTCCACCGTATTTAACGTGTATTCAGAATTATGAGTATAGCACGTAAGCTCCGTCAATTTATTAGAAAAATCCGAATAAACATAGCTTTCGCAGATTTTAATTATTGAACTTAGAATATAATAAAAGCACGTTTTATATAATATGATATTTTCTTAATAAAAATTATAGAAATAGTTTTCAGAATACATAAATTTTTTAAAGCTGGCTACAAATATTGTAAATCGTGTATTTCATCTCCTTATAATATTCTTACAAGAAAAATAAGAAAAAACAACACCAATAAATTTCGCCATCTGTTATTAATCTGTCCCTTACAATTTTAATAAATACATGTCAATGTAGTACTCAATTACACTACTTGAAACCCTAAATTTAACCTAATTTTTAGGCCATTTTTTAGTAATTTCTTTATGAAACTCGACTGAAATGCACAACTTTATTAGAAACAATCCTTTTTTATCATTACATAACGTTTATACACCATGACAGTGCTCAAAACTCGTTAATTACAACTTATTTCCTTATCAATCAGGGCATTTAAAATTTAAATGACCGATTAGGTCACTTGTGCCTACACACGTTTAATAGCCTACCCAACGACCTTCTGGCATAGTAAAAGATAGAGTGAATAATCAAAGACATTGCTTGTATATACAAACGAAAAGGCTGTAATAAATTAGTAAATGATAACAGCAACATTATAATAGATGTAAATGATAAACTGTTACAATGGAAGAACTATGCGGAACAAGTTTTCGCTGATGAAAATAGAGCAATTACTGCAATAAATATTGCGTCTGACTTAAAAATCCAAAAACATGAAATAATCGGGTAAAGCAAATGGCCCACACAATGTACCAGCGGAGCTACTAAAGCTCATATGTAAGCAATGACGGCGCAAATGCGATAGTTGAATTGTTAAACACCATATATGACAAAGGAATTGTAACCTTTAATATTATTAATACTTCATTCTTTTATCTTCACTTCCATAAGATTTATTTGAACAATTTCAACTTTCCTAATAAATAGTTTTTTTAAGTGTGTTTCAATAATATTTTATTGTTTTAAAACTTTTTAATAAGAGAACCTTTGCCTCGTTAAACATCTTAAACCTTTTGCTCTAAAAACTCTTGTTTGCTATTAACGCGCAATAACAATATTAGGAAACATCTTAACTATTCAAATCAAATTCTCTTGATGTTTTTATAGAAACGATATTAGAAGTCAGAGTGCAAGCCAACACTCGATAATCAGAGTTTAAAAACTAATTATGAAAATAGATATTTGATATAATCCAAAAATTTTATACTTTAACCTTCACTTATTGCTCTGTTTTGAGGTTTATTTTAGGAAGTAAAAACTTTTCACTTCACTACGTAGAATTTTTTTTTAATTGCAGGATTTATTATAAATATTTCAGGATTTGTTATAAAAAAGTTGTTTTCTGATCTAACAATCGCTTTATGACACGACAGACATTAAAAGATAACAATTTAAAGGATTCGCTCCTCTGCAGAGATATTTTTATGCAACTCGAAGAAATTTTGTAAAGCCTGCAGATGTGATATTTGTCTCTAGTTTGATTGTAAAATCCTTTGAATTACTCGTAAGTACAAATTTTGTAGTGAAATCGAAACACATTAGTCTCCCAATTAACATCAACTCCAACCAATTTTTAATCCTGAAAATAAATTTTAATAGTTATTTAAGCATCAAGTAAGTAGCTTTTACCAGTCGAGAACGAGTTTGCCAGCCCGAGCGAGCGAGGGCTGGCAAAGTTCGAGACTGGTTGTAGATAGTTACTTCCCGAGCATGCTTATAATATTTTTCTCCATGCCCAACAAAAATTTATGAATAATTCCACGTTAATTGATAGAAAATTAATCTATTACAAACAAAGCAAATAGTCACCTAGTGTTGAGTTGCTTAGTAGCAATTGTTTTTCAGTTGAGAATTTAGCGTAGATGAAGCGGCAAATATTGCGTGTTTGGAATTACTACCAGAAAAATCGAAAATCCGTTATGAAAATGCCTACAAGTTGTTTAAAAAATGGTGCGCGGAGAAAAACATCTATTCACTGGAAGAAAACGTGTTTTTGGCGTATTTTTTAGAAAGATCAGTCAAATTAAAATCTCCATCGAGCTTATGGTGTGAGCATTCAATGCTGAAAAGCACAATATTTATTTACGACAATAAGGATATTTCTAAATATCCAAAGGTATTAGCATTTTTAAAACGAAAAAATGATGGTTATTAACCTAGAAAAGTCAAACGTATTTACTATACTCGAAATTAATCATTTTCTGAATGAAGCTCCTGACGAAATTTATTTGTTAATGAAGGTTGGTTTTTAATATAAACTAATAAATTAGTTCTTTAACTCTTTTTATACAATTTTAGGCAGTTATGGTAATAGGAGTAGCAGGCGCGACTCATACAGACGAACTTATCAATTTGGAAGTAAAAGATATTAAAGAAGAGTCAGACTTTATCCTTGTCAAAATTCGAAATACGAAAAATAAAATGCCCAGATCTTTTGCCGTAGTGAACGGAGATGAATACAACGTCCGTTTTCTTGAAATATTGAAAAAATATATCACAATTAGGAATAAAAATGCCCAACAAAGGGGAAATGTATTAATCAGCCAGTGCTGAAGAACACGTTTTCCCATATTCCTTCAGTTATAGCGAAGTTCCTGGATCTTCCAAGTCCAGAATCTTACACGGGGCATACTTTTCCAAGAACATCTGCAACACTCCTGGCAAATACAGGTGCAGATATTCTTAACCTGAAGCGACACGGAGGGTGGATGTCCTCAACAATAGCGGAAAGCTATGTTGCAGAGTCTATTCAAAATAAGCTTGAAGTCGCAAGGAAAATTGTAGGCAGTACTTCATCTTCGTCAACAGCTATTGCTTCTAATTTTGAAAAACTTAGCGACAGTGGTCACGTTAGCTCAGTAAGCGATTGCATTAGCGACGGTGAATTATTGTATAAAGAAATTTCTGTTACTAGTGTTAATAATTCCAGTGATATGTGTAATGGAAATAATATTCCTGTTGTCAGTATAAATAACTGTTCAAACTGCAAATTTACTATTTATGTAAATAAGTAGCAAGTAGCTAAACTATAATTTGTTTCTCTTTGTTCAATAAAATATTACAGTATAAACTTGTTTAAAAATTTTTGTTTGTTTCATTATTATATAATTCTTTTAAATTTGCAGTTATACCCGAACCCTACTTATCTTAACAAGTTTTTACATTTCAAATAGGTTAGGATCAGTTTTAAGTTCAAACCCGTTCAGATCACTTACAAAACTAAAATTGCTGTAATAACACGTAATTCACTTACTTCCCTTGGGGAGTAGGTTTTACCTTACTTCCCTAATGTCATGACAACCAGTAAACAAACAGTAAAATCAACTTAGCTGCAATGGATATGTCAAAGTAAGTGTAACTTACTAGATGGGCATGGAGAAAAATAATTTAGTTAAATTTAGTAGAATTACTGATAATTTAATTTTAAGTGTATTTAACCAGCTACGCCACGTGGGGGTTTGCTGCGAAAGATTTTAGAATAAATTCTGATTCAACTAACACAACTTGTAATGTGCGATTTTGATTAAGTTTTACAAAATATTATTTAGAGTTAAAATTAAAGATAAATACTTAGACAATTTTGGAGATAAGGTACAAGTACCTACATGCTAATATCAAGGTTAATGAAAGGGTTTGATGCAAACTATTAGCAAGTCTTACTATTAGTCCCTCCGTTCACTGCAAAAAAGCCCTGTCTCGATTTTTTGCTGGCGGTTTGTCAGTAGGTGCAGGGGAGCTGGCTGAACGAAGGGTACTATGTCCGGGTGGTGGAAGCGGTCATGTGACCTGGTGACGTGGTGCAGATATTATCCGACATTTAGGATTCGCCTTGTATATCAACAGCGAAGGGTAAAGACGCTGCCATAATAGCCCTGGGTTTCATTTTCAGGATTTTCCTGGTAGAACTTAACTTTTAGGCCTTAAGCGTTAGCTCACGAATGTTGTTATTGTAAACTTAGGTTTCTTTTAACCAAAAAGCCCAGAGGAAAAAGTAGCTTAAACCCAAGGTTTTGCAACGTTATTTCCGCTGAGTTTTGGCATTAAACGCTTCGGGAAAAATCACAAGCCTGCAGCTTTTAATTCCAGGATTATTTGTGATACATCAGAGTTACAACGAAGCCAGAAAGTAAATACGCAGACCCAAAATTGTTTATAACTAACTGTTCGTATTGTAACTTTGAATATATTGACCAAACCCACCATTGGCACCCACCAAATTACATATTTAAAATATCTTTTTATCATACAAAAATACGAGTCGTTTTTGATAGTAACTCCTAAGTATTATTCAGGGAATGTTTTAATAAAAGCTTCAGAATTTTATTAAAAAAATGTGATACCAAACAACACAAAATCAATTGCAGTACAGTCAAAATAAATACGGGATGATGTTTGCCTGCAACTGACGACCTGTCTTCATGGATAAACTCAGATTTGCTCGATGAAAGTATACAGGTTACGTATGGAGGTATTCGACATTCGCAAATCATTTTCCACTTCCCCAACCTTTCAAATTTATCTCCGATTGCCAGTCTTTTCCGTCCAAATTTGCACTTGTCTGGAATTAATTACAAGGTATTACACATTTCAGTAATTTTCATATCTTTTTCTTAGGGCCATGGTACCTACTTATGCGTAATTTAGGTATGGTTTAAGCCAAAGTCTGGTTTGGCTCCCTAAACCAACGAGTTAAAGGCTGCCGCAACCAAGAAAAATTTCGGTTCAAACTTGATTTTTTTTAGAAATTACTTATCAGAAAATAATACCTGAATATTTCGAAGGAATCCTTGCTTTTACAAAAGTATCATTTCGGATAGCTAGAATAAAGAAGAACACCTAAAATATGGTTTTCTTCACAAGCAAAATATAAACACTTACGGCAGGTCCAGCTATTCGGACAACATTCGTTAAATTCCGTATAAACCGGCGCACAAAACTTATGAATTTGGATTTGATAATCAAGCTCATCTGTACATACCTCCTTCGCACAGTAAGGTTTTACAAGTTTACCACCAAAACCTTCTTTACAAACGCATCTCGTGCATTTCAAAAATTTTGGGAGAAATATTTCTCCTTCACGATATATTTCATTACCGACTTTGCACTTCGTTGTGAGAGGGGCTGAAATTATTTTAAATTAAAAAAAAGATTGAAGTTTGTCTTTTATATTTCTTTTTTGGGTTACTAGAATTATAAGCTGGTGGTGAAATATCCATAAATTAAGTATAAAAACAAAAGGATTGTAAACGAAGAGACGTGTGGGTTAACTTACGACAAACTTGACCATATGCACAACATTTGTCGAGATCATAAGCAAAATGACAGCCTGGTTTTGGGTTCCAGTCGAGCTTTTCGGGGCAATCAAGGACTCCACATCTGAAGCGAACTCTGAAAGAGTTTTTGGTATTCTATTGCAGATTGAAAAATGGTATGCTGGTGTGTTAAGGCAGCTACTTAGGCACAAATTTAATGAAAAACTGGGTTTTAGTTTCAGAATTGTAGCTCAGACTTAAGCTGGCCTAAGTCGATGTGGACCATACTTAAGTTTTAATTCAAGTTGTCTTAAGGGAGCATTCCTATCTACACCAAAATGCCCACCCTGAGGTTATACTTAATCCCTAATTTAAGCTCTGCTAAGCTAAGCTTTAAATTTTAAGCTTCAACTTAGCCTATGTCAGCTTCAACTTTGGCTTATGTCAAGCTTCATTGTACTTAAGCCTTTGTTTAAATCGTTTTATCATAAACCTTACCGAAATACCGACCGTAACCCAACTTTAACTACAACTTAAGTAAAAGATACTTTGATTTGAGCAGTACTTTAGGCCAGCTTAAATTAAGCTTTTGCTTAAATTTGCACTGAAATACTCCACCTTAACAATAAGCATAAGTCGATAGGGACCGTATTAAAGTTCTAATTCAAATTATTAACCTATGGAAGCTTTCTTATCTACACCGATATACCCATCCTTACTTAAAACCTAACTTAAGCTTTGTTAAGTTAAGCTTTAAATTAAACCTGTAGGCCTACTGTAATGCCGACCCTAAGCCGACCTAAACTACAATTAAATAGAAGGTGCAGTGACATAAGCCGTTGTAAGGCAGTAAGTTAGGCTTTTTCTTAAAACTGCACTGAAATCCCCCTTCTGAATAATAGACTCCTTAACTTTTAACCCGACAATTCGGAGAGAACTTTCGTTATATTTTTCATAATAGCAGAAGCTTTCACAAAATTTATATAATTCGTTATTATAAACAAAGCTCCCTAATCCGTACTTCTTTATGTTCTTATGTTTAATTCTGTATTAAAATCCCCCAGCTTAACATTGAACGTGTTATCCTGTAACTCAATACTCAGAACTGAAAAAATAAAGAAGAAACCTTTCGATCCTATTTTCAAGCTTCCCTTCTAACTATTGTAATAATCACACAAAATAAGAATACCTGTTGTTATGTTTTTCGCAACGACACTGAGCTTCACAAAATTTATATAATTCGTCAAAACCAACAGCGCTCCCTAATCTGTATGTTTTTCCATGAAAGTAACATTTATTCGGCTGAGCTGTTGCCCTTTTCTCAATATGCGAACAATTATACTTAAAAGGGCAACAAGCACTAGGTGAACTGTATCTTGGTGTACATTTGAGTGCTTCGTAAAAAAGGGTGCGTTGGTAACAACCATATCGGCAAGCACCTGAAAGAATTTTTGGTTAAATCTTTAGTTTCAACAAATGTATTTTACTGCAAGAACGTAGTTGGAGAAAGTGCTAAAGCTTAAAAGGGCCAGGAAAGCTCGACTCAAATTTAAAGTTAAACTGTAAACTTTTCAGTAAATACTTACTTTGGACGTACTTTAACGTTGCTAAAAAGCAAAAAATTATTGCTCTGAAAAGAACCATCTCACTGACTAATTTACGGAAGAAGAACGGACAGTTCGTAGCCGTCATTAAGTGACAAGACGTAAAAATAAAAAAATGAAATGTTTCAAGCTGCAACTGAGAATATTAGAAAGACCAATTAAATAAATTCCACATTTTTGGATCGTTTTCACCACTTTGTGTATAAAATTCAACCTGAAATTTGGTGTTTCTGTTCCTCTTGAAATGTACAATGTGCCAATATTTTATTTATTTCTGATTCTATATTTGCCAAATTTGAAAAATTCAGCGACATTTAATAATTTTTCGAACTTCAGATTTGTAGGAGCTTTAAAATTTTATATTCTGCTACATTTTCTTCTCTTATCTTCAGTCCCATAAAATTTATTTGAACAATTTCTTCACACTTAGCATATAAAAATAAACAAGCTTCTAAAGTATTTTTGTTTCGAAAAAACTTTCCTACTAAATAAAATTTTTTTGAAGAAAGTGAAAGCCTCGTGAATTCTTTAAAACAGTTTTTTCCAGAAATATTTTATTATTCCAAAACTTTTTAAGAGAACCTTTGCCTCGTTAAAAATCTTGAAGGTTTTGCTCTAAAAACACTTGTCTGTTTATCATCAACGTGCGATAAAAATATTAGGAAGTAAACATCTTACGTATTCAAATCAACTTCTCTTGATGTTTTTATAGAAACGATATTAGAAGTCAGAGTTCAAGGCAACAGTCGATATGATCAGAGTTTAAAAAACGAATTATGCGAGGAATTGTTTGAGATAAACCAAAAATTATATACTTCAACCTTCGCTTCTTGTACTGGAAATATACCCCAGAAATCTGTTTTAGATTTTATTTTCGTAAAAGGAAATCTTTCACATCTTGACGTAACATTTTTTATAAAAAAAATTCGAAAAATAAAAATAAAGTCGTTTCCTGGTTTAAGAATGCTTTAGGACACAACAAATTTTAAGGGATTACATCTTCTCTGCGTAAATATTTTTATTCGATTCTATATCTATAAAGCCTGCAGAGATGATATTTGTCTCTATAAAGGACAAATTTTGTTGTAAAATCCAAATAAAATATTTAGTCTCACAGTGAACTTCCACTACAACCTTTGATCCCAAAGATTAGGATCAGTTCCTTATCACTTCTCAGTTAACCTTTTCGATACAGATTTCTAAATCCATTAAAAAGTAATATCAGTAAATGACCTTATATACTCCTATTAAGGAGCGGTTCTTGTTTTCCATCTATTATTAATAGCTAAAGTGAGCTCGGTTTGAAATGTTGTTCAGAAGTGTATTGTGTGTCTTGGCATCATTTGTGTCCGTGCTGGGTAATTTGCGGTTTTTATAGATTTTTTTATTATTATTTTCGCACTGTTAAAGAGCATCCTTAATATTGATTTGATATTTGAAAGTTGTGTAATTTCACAGTTTATGACTTGAAACATTTCGAAAGTTAGCCTAATTTAGTCTAATAAGTACTTTAGCCGGTCAGACTCACAAACACGTGCTAAATAGTCCCCGGAATTAGCCCAAAGGCGAAACTTTCGAATAATGAACCAATTTCTTTATTTGTTGTACTCAAATGTAATTTAAAATAGGTGAGTGCAAGGATGGTTGCAACGAACCAACCCTCTTTTACGAAGGCCTAAACTGCAAACCAAAATATACATCCCCGAATGATTGCTGCCCTTCTGAATACGATTGCTCCAACATCGAACAAAAAGCCGCAACTAACGAAGATAAATGTTATTTCCATGGAAAAACATATAGCGTCGGAGAGGACATTAATGATGATGAAACTTATGGAAATTGCGAGATTGGTTGTCATTGCCGAAAATTGAAGAACGGAAAGTAAGAATGTTTTATAACAACTTGCGAGAGCTTTCTGTTTTTTATTTACTTGCTTTAACGCCAACGTTTACAATTTTCCTTCCTGATCAAGCTTCAAACATAATTGCAGAATTTTTTTAGTATGACATTTACTTGCGCCATACTTGATTGTCCAGAATGGCTTGGACTTCGTCCTGGCCCAGGTTGTACCTTAAAATACGAGCTTAACAAATGTTGCAGCGTTGGTATGGCTTGTGGTAAGTTTACCTTCCCTTTTTCCAAGTTTTCCACATTTTTACGTTATTTCTCAAATTTAACAGAACCCTATAACGTGACCTGCATAGTCGGAACCGAATCGTTTCACGAAGGCCAAAGATTCAGTGCACCTGATGCAAAATGCACAAACTGTATTTGTCAAGAAGGTTTCAAAGATAAATACGAAGCACCTTTCTGCACCAAAGAAACTTGCATAGATGAAGCTCGTCGTCAAAACCAAGTTTATAGTTTTTGCGCTCCGACCTTTATTAAATTAAGCGATTGTTGTCCCTTTGACTGGATTTGTCGTAAGTGATCCCATTCATAAAAATTAGTCATAGTTTTAAATCTGTTTTTTTTAGCTGGACAAGACGACAAGATCGTTGCTTCAACCACTTCTAAAAATTCAGGTAAGTAAACACTCAATTAAAGTGAACGATAAAACTGAAAACGTTTGTTTTAGATTTGAAATGTAAATTTGGCGATAAAACTTTGAACATTGGAGATAAATTTGAAAGAACCAGCGGTGAAAAGGGAAAAGTTTCCTGTGAGTGCCGAATTCCACCGTATTTAACGTGTATTCAGAATTATGAGTATAGCACGTAAGCTCCGCCAATTTATTAGAAAAATCCGAATAAACATAGCTTTCGCAGATTTTTAATTATTGAACTTAGAATATAATAACAGCACGCTTTATACTTACATATAATATGATATTTTCTTAATAAAAATTATAGAAATAGTTTTCAGAATACATACATTTTTTAAAGCTTGGTACAAATATTGAAAATCGTGTATTTCATATCCTTATAATATTCTTAAAAGAAAAATCAGAAAAAACAACACCAATAAATTTCGCCATCTGTTATTAATCTGTCCGTTACAATTTTAATAAATACATGTCAATGTAGTAGCAGTTACACTACTTGAAACCCCAAATTTATCCTAATTTTTAGGCCATTTTTTAGTAACTTCCTTATAAAACTCGATTGAAATACACAATTTTATTAGAAACAATCTTTTTTTATCATTACGTAACGTTTATACACCATTACAGTGCTCAAAACTCGATAATTATAACTCATTTCTTTGTCAATCGGCGCATTTAAAATTTAAATGACCGAATACGTCACTTGTGACTACACACGTTTAACGGTCTATCCAACGACCTTATAACATAGTAAAATATAAAGTGAATAATGATAACAACATTATAATAACTAGATGTAAATGATAAACTGTTACAATGGAAGAACTATGCGGAACAAGTTTTCGCTGATGAAAATAGAGCAATTACTGCAATAAATATTGCGTCTGACTTAAAAATCCAAAAATATGAAATAATCGGGTAAAGCTAATGGCCCACACAATGTACTAGCGGAGCTACTAAAGCTCATATGTAGACAATGACGGCGCAAATGCGATACTTGAATTGTTAAACACCATACATGACAAAGGAATTATACCATAAGAATGGTTGATATCCACCTTCGCTGCAATTCTGAAAATAAACAATTGCAAGAAGTGCAGTGATTATAGAACAATTAACTTGATGTCGCACGCTCTTAAAGTATTTCACTCAGTTCGGGTTTAATGTAGAAATAACCTGCGAACGAGGGATGCTCTATTTGGTATGCAAGTTCTTCTCCATAGAATATTTATATGTGTTTCCTCGATTACAACAAAGCGTTTGGCAAAGTTAAACATGATAAACTAATACAAGTACTATAAACAACAATTTAGATGACAAAGACGTATCATTAATAATCTCAATAATCTCTACTAGAAACTAAAAATTGCAGTAAAAGTAGAACATCAAATGACGGATTTTGTAGATATTAAACTAGGACTGCGACAAGGTTGCATTGTATCACCATTATTGTTTAATATTTACTCTCACCAAATATTTAACGAAGCTCTGTATGAAGGAGTAGAAGGGGTAACAGTCGATGGTGAGAAGATAAATAATTGCAGATACGCTGACGATAGGTTTCTTATAACTGATAACGAACAGGACAGAGATTATTAGATAATAGAGTGTTGCAATGCAGTAAAAATTATGGTTTAACCGCTAACATAAATAAGAGAAAAGTTATGATGGTAAGCAAAGACCTGTAATCCATTTATCATTATTGAAATTTAACAGTTAGAAGTAGTGAGCAGCTGTTTATTAAACAACAAATGTGATAGTAGGCATGCAAGAAATAAAAATACGCACTGAACACGCGAGAACCACATTTAGGTATAAAGATGAAGAAAACGATGTGCAACAAACGACTCAATTTAGAGCTTAGACTCAGGACTGTTAGATGCTACATTTTTCCTGTACTATTAGATAGTGCGGAGAATTGGACGCTTACTAACCCTATGATCAAGCATTTGAAATGTGAGTATATCGTAGACTAGTAATTTCTTAGACTGGTAGAGTCACAAATGTGGAGGTTATTCGCAGGATGGACAAGAACGTCGAAATTGTCAATACTAACTATTAAGGTAAGAAAGCTTCAATGTTTCGGGAATGTTATGAGACATGCAAGGCATTTGTCAGATATACAAGACGTTAGAAGTTATAGAGGGGCGGATGGAAACTCAGATCATTACCTGGTGATGGTAAAATACAAACAAAAGATAGCGACAGTAAAGGAGAAAGAAGGAGACGGTAAAATATTGTATAATACAGAAATGTTAATAAAAGGTCAAGAGGTACAACGGTGTTATGTGGCAGCATTACAAAAAAAACTAGAGGGAAGAAGAAAGAAAAGGAAGAGAGTGTGGAAGGAAAATGGGTACAGATGAAGATAGTCATAACAGGAACGGCAAGAGCAGTGCTAGGCGAAAAGAAAAACGAAAAAAAAAAGACTGGTTCGATGAAAAATGCCCCGAAATACTAGAAGAAAGAAATAGGTTAAGACTAAACATGATAAAAGAAAACACTCAAGAATTGAAGGAGAAATATAACAGTAAATTAAAAGAAGCGAAAAGAGAAATCCGTAAATAGAAAAGGAACTGCGAGCAAGATAAACTAGAAGAGATGGGGACCTACGAACAACAAAAAAAAAGCAAGACATTTTTACAAGGAGGTGACCTACCAAAAGAAAGGGTTCCAGCCTAGAACGACATTATGCAGGGACGAGGACGGAGAATTGATTGGGAAAAGAGAAATGATAATAAAGAGATGGAAAGATTATTTTGAAAACTTATTGAATATACAGGGTATGGCCAATAACCCGGAGGAAGAATTAATACAAAACCAGGATGAGCCAACAATTGAACCACCAACTTACGAAGAATTTGAATAGTTAACAGTATGAAAAACAACAAAGCGCCAGGCGAAGATATAATAACTATTGAACTAATTAAATATGGTGGAGACTCAATAAAACGAGAGATATATAATATAATAAACAAAGTTTGGAAAGAAGAATACATGTCAGAAGACTGGAAAATGGCGATCATTAGCCCACTACACAAAAAAGGGGACAAGACTAGATGTGATAATTATAGGGGTATATCCCTGTTAAACGTAAGTTGTTCGCTAGTTGTTCAACAAAAGTTAAACCCCATCCGACTTTCGTTCCTTCAACTAGCGAGTTGTTCAACGTAGTTGAAACAAGGTTCACATGATTCAATTTATATTCAGCTGACTTTCAACTTCTAGTGGTCCAACGAGAATAATAATTGAATCGTATAATCGTAAAAATTACCTTAAAATCCAGCAACTATCGATTGTTTACTTGATGTGGTCGCTAGGTTTTAATGTAAGGTAAATTCGGTTTTAAATATTTCAGTATACTGGAGAATTAAACCTCAAATTTTAAATGTCTTCGTACAATGGCAAACGGTAAAAAGCCGAATCTCTGTGCACTTCTAACGTACAAAATACGATATGTGTTTGTCATATTTAATCTTAATAACTTTAACTTCAAAACGCCTTTGCTTCTAGCTTGTTCTCAGTATTCAATAATGAGTTATAGTAACATCAAGGAAATCAGTTTTACAAAACTGAGTTTAATCCGCACAGGGAGTAAAGTAAAAATTCAGCTTGTGAGTTAAAACAAAAAAAAAGTTTTCTATTTTTTCCTTGTAAATAATTTTTTTTTAAACTTTCATTCTACTTCATAAACTGAGTTTAACTTTTATGACCTATAAAGTAAAAAATGTAAAAATTCATTTAGATCTCAGAGTTCCTTTATTATACTGAATTCAAACAACCTAGTGGGGACTTACTGATATGAAGGGGACGAGCTGTTTAAAACCCTCAACGAAACTAGAACAAGTAAAAATGGTAAAAATTTCAATAATCATACCATTTTTAGCTTATATTAAGAGTGAAGAGTAAAAGTCCTGTCAGAATAAGAGCCCTGAGCTTCAGTGGCAAGATATCTCGTATTCCTGGTATGGCTTAATTTGCAGGCCTTAAACGTTAGCTCACGAATGTTGTTATTGTAAACTTAGATTTCTTTTAACAAATAAAAACGTCCAGAGGCAAAACTAGACTAAAATTCAAGGTTTTGCAATATTATTTCCGCCAAGTATTGGCATTACAGTCTTCAGGCAAAAGCACAAGCTCTTAGCTATTAATTCCAGAATTATTTGTGATACATCAGAGTTACAACGAAGTCAGAATGTAAGTTGACAGACTCCAAATAGTTTGGAAGTAACTGTTCCTATTGTAACTTTAAATATATTGACCAAAGTCGCCGTCACCGCTCACAAGCGAACCAAATTTACTTAAAATGGCCTTTTAGCATAAAAACCGAGTCGTTTTTGATAGTAGCTCCTAAGTATTGTTCAGGAGAGGCTTGAATAAAAAAACTCCAAAAAATGTATTAAGGAATTTTACTTAAAATAACACAAAAGCAATTGCAGTATAGTCAGAGTAAATATAGGATGAGGACTGCCTTTAACTGATGACCTGTCTACATAGATAAACTGAGTTTCCCTCTATGTACGAATACAGGTTAGGTATGGCGGATTTCGACATTCGCAAATCGTTTTCCACTTCCCCCATCTTTCAAATTTATCTAGAATTGCCAGTTTTTTTTTGCCCAAATTTGTACGTGTCTAGAATTAATTACAAAGTATTACACTTTTCAGCAGTTTTCATATCTTTCTCTTAGGGCCATTATACTTATTCGGAATTTAGATATGGTTTAAGCCAAAATTTGGCTTGGCTCATTAAACCAACGAACCTTTCATTGATCTGCTAAAAACTGTGGTAACCAAAGAAAATTTTAGGTTCAAAGACATGCCCTAATTTTTTTCTTAAAAATTGGTCATCAGAAAATAATACCTGAATATTTCGAAGGAGTCGTTACGTTTAGAAAAGTATCATTTTGGGTAGCTAGAATAAAACAAAAAACACCTAAAATACGGCTTTCTTCACAAGGGTAAACCAAATACTTACGACAAATCTATTTATTCGGAGAACTTTCATTAAATTCTGTATAAACCGATGCACAAAACTTATAAATTTCGCTTTGAAACTTAAGTTTAGCTATACATACCTCCTTAGCGCAGAAAAGTTTTACAAGTTTTCCAGCAAAGCCTTCTTTAGAAGGTGCTTTGATTTGAGCAGTACTTCAAGCCAACTTAAGTTAAGCTTTTGCTTAAATTTGCACTAAAATACCCCACCTTAACAATAAACGCTTTAACATTTAACTCAACAATCAGCAGATAAATAAAAAATAAAGAAAACCCTTTCAACTTCATCCTCAATCTTCGCTTCTAACTATTGTAATCACACAAAAGAACGATAATAAAAGGATAAAAAAGCCTTTGAAGGCAATCGAGAAGTCCACAATAGAAGGGAGTTCTATAGAAAGTTTTCTGGCACCTATTACCGATTTGTTGTTTCATGGTTGGTAAGTTCCCTGGTAGTCCTTTAAGTCCGATACGGGTTTGATCAAAAACTGAGTTTGAGGCTCGAAATTCCAATTCAAGCTTAAGGAGCTTAACTTAAGCTGGCATAAGTTGATATGAGCCATACTTAAGTTCTAATTCAAGTTGTTAACCTGAGGGAAGCTTCCCTATCTACACCGAAACACCTGCGCTGAGCACGTACTTTAACGTTGCTAAAAAATAAAATATTATCACTTTAAGAAGAACCATCTCACTGACTTATTTACGAAAGAATAAGTAGTTCATGACTGTCATTAAATGACAAAACATTAAAATTAGAAAATGAAAAGTTTCGAACTGCAACTGAGAAAAATTAAAAGATCAATTTGAAAAATGCGACATTTTTTTATCGTTTCATATCAGGAAACTTTTGAGAACTATGTCAACCCTATTTTGTCTCCCACTTTGTATATTAAACTCAGCTTGAAATTTTATATTTTTAGGACCTCTTTTAATGATCTGGGGATATGTAATGTGTGAGCCTTTTATTTATGTTTATTTTATATTTTGCCTTATTTGAGAAATCCAGCTGCATTTGACAATTTTTCGAACTTCAGGTTTGTAACCTTTAATATTATTAATACTTCATTCTTTTATCTTCACTTCCATAAGATTTATTTGAACAATTTCTACTTTCATACTAAATAGTGTTTTTCAAAAATATTTTATTGTTCTAAAACTTTTTAATAAGAGAACCTTTGCCTCGTTAAACACCTTAAACCTTTTGCTCTAAAAACTCTTGTTTGCTATTAACGCGCAATAAAAAATATTAGGAAACATCTTAACTATTCAAATCAAATTCTTTTGATGTTTTTATAGAAACGATATTAGAAGTCAGAGTGCAAGCCAACACTCGATAATCAGAGTTTAAAAATTTTATACTTTAACCTTCACTTATTGATCTGTTTTGAGGTTTATTTCAGGAAGTAAAAACTTTTCACTTCACTACGTAGAATTTTTTTATAAAAAATTGCAGGATTTATTATAAAAATTTCAGGATTTGTTATAAAAAAGTGCTGCATTTCTAATAAAATTCTAAGTCGTTTTCTGATTTAACAATCGTTTTATGACACAACAGACATTAAAAGATAACAATTTGAAGGATTCGCTCATCTGCGGAGATATTTTTATTCAACTCAAAGAAATTTTGTAAAGCCTAGTTTGATTGTAAAATCCTTTGAATTACTCGTAAGTACAAATTTTGTAGTAAAATCGAAACACATTCAGTCTCCCAATTAACATCAACTCCAACCAACTTTTAATCCTGAAAACAAATTTAAAAAGCATTTTCGAGTTACCACCAATAAAATCTAGTAGGCTCAGTTTATTATCACTTATCAGTTAACCTTTTCGAAACAGGCCGAGTTAATGTGATAATTCTTGAGCCTGTTTGAATATATACAAGGATATGATAATATTACTGTTAGTAAACACACCTCGAATAACCATGAACCTGTGCTAAGTATTAGGTTATCAGACTTTTTTTTTAAATTTCTAAACCCATTAAAAAGTAATATCATTAAATGATCTTACATAATATCATTAAATGATCTTACATAATATCATTAAAAAGCAGTTTTTTGTTTTCCATTTACTATTAATTGTTAGTTGGCGAGAACCTGAACCATAACAACAACAGCATGCAATTTAAATGGTGCATCAATATGGCGGATTTTAGAAGGTGATTGACTGCGAACACTAAATACGTCAACTGTCAAAATCAAAAATGTAAACAAACAGTTATGCTACCAATAAAAACTCGTGCCCGTTGGTGTTTCAATATGGCGTATTTCCGTTGCACTTGTTGTTATGCACCATAATACCTTAGTTTCATTCCTTCTTTTTTTATTTCGTTGGGTTTAATTACCCAACCCATTCTGATTTTGAAAAATACTTAGATACTTACCTTAAATACAGACAAGTGATCTAGTTGCTAGGCTCTAACGTAAGTTTAATTCAATTTTAAACATTCAGGACAATAGTGAGACTATGTAACCAGTCTCCTAGCCAGAAAAATAGCTTATAGAATGTAAATTCTGACATACAAAATACAATATCTGTTTGTCATATTAATCTTAATAATTTTAACTTCAGGACTTAATGCGATTTTGCTTTTATCATGTTTTGTGATTACCTATGCACATTAGGTTTTTACATCTAGCTTTACATCATAATAATATGACAACAATAAGAACTGTAAAAACGTAATTGCAATTATGTGAACATTATTTTATTCCAAGTAAACAAATACCTAATCAATGGTGACTGTTATGTAATTTTTACATTCAAGGATGAATAAATCACCAACACTAAAACAGATTGCAAAACCTGTATTTTTTTAACCTTGATCATCTCAGTACCTATGCAATAATGATTTAGAGCATCAATGAATTAGTGAATTTGCTAACAAACAGTTTTATAAAATTAGGTTTAACCTGCACAAGGGAGTAAAGTAAAAGTTCAACTTGTAAGCTAAAAAGAAAAAATTACTACTTTTAAATTTTATGCATTGACATATTTACAACTTTTTAGTTAATTTATGTTTGTTTAACGAGAAGTGGTTTCTATAAATAAATGTTTTTTTCTGCTTAACACCATTTCTCATTAACTGTGACTTACATCATAAACAGGATTTACAATAATCAGGTTTGTTTAAAAGCACTCATATTTACAACATGTAGCCAGTTTACGTTGCAGAATCAATTTAAAATGTTGTTTGTTATCGCTTTATGCTTTTTAGCAACAACCGGATATGTGTTAGGTAAAACTTAAATAATTAATTCAATTTTATGTACAGACATTTAGACGTGCTTTATTCAATGAACACTTTTTTTGCAGGAGAATGTAAGGATGGCTGTAAGGAACCCTCGTTGCTTTACGAAGAACTCAACTGTAAACCCATATTTGCATCCCCGGAAGACTGTTGTCCTTCTAAATACGATTGCTCGCATATCGAGGAAAAAGGAAAAGTAAAAGCAGAGAAGTGTTATTTTTATGGAAAGTCTTACAAGGGTGGAGAATCATTAAATGATGATGACATATACGGCAACTGTGCGATTGATTGTAGTTGCACAAAAAAATCTTCTGACAGGTATAAAATATTTACAAACGCTTTCCCAATAACATCAACTCTAAAGTGAATGCTGCTTTGCATAACTAATAACAGTAATTGTATTAAATTTCAGGATGGGTTTCAACTGTGCCGTCTTAGATTGCCCAGAATGGCTTGGACGTCCTCGTCACCCAAACTGTCATTTTAAATACGAACTTAATATGTGTTGTGGGGGTGACGAACTCTGTCGTAGGTTTTTTTTTTTAATAAATCAAACGAAAGCACATTAAATAATTAATAATAAATTACAGCACCATTCAATGCAACATGTAAAATCGGTGATAAGGTCTACCACGAAGGTGAACGATTTGATCCTCCCAATACAAAATGTACAGAATGTGTTTGTCAAGAAGGATTCGAAGGTAAATTTGAGGCGCCTTTTTGCAGAAAGCGTGGATGTATTGAAGAAGTTTATCGTCAAACTGAAGTGTACGATTTCTGTGCACCTACTTATATAAGTCTGGATGATTGTTGTCCATTTAATTGGGTTTGTCGTAAGTATCAAATTTAATTCGACATAAAAAATTATAACCTAACCTAACATAATTCCAGCTGAGAATGATACAATCGCCGCATCAAAAACCCCATCAAAAGATTCAAGTAAGTCATGTTTTAGAAAGGTAGAATACATATAAACAGCTGGGGGTTTCAGGTTTAAAGTGCAGATTTGGACAAACTAGTTTAAATGTAGGAGATAAATTCGAAAGAAGCAGTGGTGAAAAAGGAAAGCTGTCGTGCGAGTGTCGCATTCCACCATATTTGACCTGCATTCAGAATTATGATTATCCTGCATATGCTCCTGATATATATTAAGTATTATAATGTTCTTAACTTAGATGATTATACTAAAAAGAATTTATGAATGTTATTGTAATAAAACGATTAATAAAATTAACTTTTTAAGCTTCAATACATAAATGACTTTTCTTCGTCGAAGACAGACCTCCCCCTATCTCTTCCAAAGCTTTCTATTAGATGCCATTGATTTCCACGGTGGCCCTGTTGAATTTAGTATCTCATCTTTCCATATTGCGACTGGTCTACCTCTTCTGTAATTTGGCAGTAATAAAATATGTTGTGTCAAAGTACAGCGCCGACTCGTTATTGTTTTGTTTACATCAGTGTGCTTTGCCTCGTTCTTCCAGGTTTTCTTGAGTTTTTGCCTAATTTCGCTCGTTTTCTTATTTTACAAAACAGTTCTTCTCAGAACTACAATTTGTTGGAAGATTTTGTTGTTAGGTAATTTTGAAATACACCTATACCACTCCCTTATGAGACGCCACTGAAAAATAAATCGTGATAAATTCGTGTTGCCAATGTGACAACAATTTAATATGGCGGGAAATTCAACCTGTCTTCAATCAATGTGGATCACATATAATGATATGATATTGCTATTGATTATCATTGAATTCAAAAGTCAACTTTTATAGGTAAAAATTATTATTTTCAGATGAGAATCTAATTATCTCATTCTTAACACGAGACTAATACATATAATCACTCAAAAATAACTTTGTGCGGTAGAAAGGCAGCTTAATGACAAAAGACGTACATCACTAAAAACTATAAATGATATGCTATCTCTTTGTGACAATTTATAATGCGTACCAGCCTCAACACCGAAAGGTACCTATAAGAGGTTAACGATTACATACATACTTGTCAATTTCGGTTAATTTTGTACAGGAACTCAGAATTCCTAAAACAATTAATATTTCTAGAAAGCTTTCGGTCCGTTCTTTATATTTTCTTAGGCGTGCAAAAAGGTAGCACTTTAGATACTTGCCGTAGAGATAAATTACGACAAATTAGAAATTTTAGTATTCTAATCTAAACCGCAAATATTTACGTGTATGGCTGTATGCTGTAAAACATCCATGTAAAACCATCAAGTATATGCCTATTAACTATTAATAGTTTTACAGTTTTACTACAGTCTTATACCTAAGAAGAAATTATACAACAGATATATCAGCACATCATTGCACAAATGCGCCTACGCGTGTATGAAACCAGTTATACAAGGGTCAAATCAACATGTTTCGAGCCACTGTAATGCCGTTCTGTGGGCTCTTTTTTTGACCAGTCAATCACGAAAAGTTTTCAAGTCATTAATTATTTCGGGGATTCTCTGACCTTAGCAACTAGCATACATAAGTTTTAGAAACTCGTATATTCGAAATCATCCCTGAGTTTGCACGCGTTCTTTCTAGAATATTCGTATGTGGACAAATTTTCGAGTCACACATTTTAATACATTTGATCAGCATACTTAATAATTGCTTTAGTCACATTCTTACGTCAGTTACCTTTAAATATAATTTAAAAAATGTTCGATTTAAAACAAAAATGTAAAAACCTCCTGAAAAGAACCGCAGCAATTTACAAAATAGTGGAATGTGTAGGATGGCTGATGGGTAACGGGCGGCGGTTGTGGTTTCGTGATATTAATCTTGTAAAAACACATTTGACCAATAATTAAATTTAATAAACAAAGTCGAAACCGCAACCGCCTGCTACCGAACAGCCATCCTATAAATTCATTTTTATATTCTAGATGCAAGTAAAAATTAAATCAGGCAAAAATGAAAAAGTAGGATTATACCCAAAAACCGGTACCGTTACCTTTATTGTTAAAGAAATTGTTAAAGAACACTAGAAGCTGTGGAATAGATGGAATTCCAAGTTATATCTTTAAAGGATGTAGTGAAAGCTTATCTTTCCCTTTGCTTATAATTTTTAATCTAGCTTTAAAACTGTCTGAATTTCCAGAAGCGTGGAAGAGATCGAAGATAGTCCCCATTTTTAAATCTGGTGATAAAAATGATATAAAAAATTATCGACCGATAGCCGTTTTACCTGTTCCCGCAAAGATTTTTGAATACGTAATATATGATAAAATTTATTCCCATGTAAGTAATGCGCTCTCCAATATTCAACACGGTTTCTGAAAAAAGAGATCGACTGTCACAAACTCAATGGTCTTTGTGGATGAAGTGAGCGCTGAATTGGATAGGGGTGGCCAGGTTGATGTAATTTATACAGATTTTCAGAAAGCCTTCGATAAAGTTGATCATGAGATATTAATAAGTAAACTAGAATTATTTGGCTTTTCCTTCAACTTGTTACAATTTATTAAATCTTACCTTACCGATCGTCAATTATTGGTGTTTTTTGATGGTGCTTATTCATCTGTCTTTTATGCAAAGTCTGGTGTGCCCCAGGGTTCAAATTTGGGACCACTCCTGTTCTTATTATTTATTAACGATCTACCAAACAGTAGAAAGTATTCTAAATCTCTTCTCTATGCGGATGATCTAAAACTATATAAACCAATCTATAACTTACAACAAGCACTAGAGCTGCAGGAAGACCTTAACGGCATCTTTCAATGGAGTCTTGCAAATGAGTTAAAATTTAACTTCTCAAAATGCTATGTTATGAGTTACAATGTAAAAAAAAAGCAATATAAACGTACGCTATACAATGAACAATAATGAGTTACAAAGGGTAACACAGTTTAAAGACCTGGGAGTTCATTTCACATCGGATCTTAATTTCAAAGTACATATTGATAAAATTGTTAATGCCTGCAGCAAAAACTTAGGTTTTATTATCAGAAATGCCTACGCATTTCGTTATAGTCAATCGGTTATCGTTCTATTTAACGCATTTGTCAGATCCCACTTGGAATATGCATGCACGATTTGGTCACCGCATACGCAGTATCTTCAGCATCACCTTGAGAAGGTACAGAATAAATTTATTAAATACTTACACTACAAGGAATTTGCCATCTGTCCTGAATTTGAATCTTATCAACCCATTAGGGATTACTTCAATATAAAAACTTTACAATACCGACGAACTTCACATGTTATTATCTTTTCTTTTAAAATCCTAAATTATCTTATAGACTGTCCTTATCTACTCTCCCAACTCGCCTTCAGAGTGCCTCCACACGGTATTCGACCTACCTTTTCTTTCAAGAACAAACGTACGTCTCTATTCACCTATTGTTAATCTGTGTTCAACTATGAACAATGAACACACATTGTCGTCATTTAGATTTATTTGAATCTTCCTTAAATCAGTTAAAGATGCAACTAAAGGATCTAAAATTCTAGTTCTCGCGCCCATGCATTGTGATGGTACCGCCATGTACAACATGATTAATTACAATTCCTTTCTTTTTCTTGTCTAGTTTTAGTTTAGCTTGTAATTAGAGATAAGAGCAATATCTATGTTTTATGTTTATAAGAAACATGTAATTAGGCTTTGCCTGTTTGTTTCTTCATAATAAATAATAAATAATATGCAGCTAAATCTAAAAGATTGCTAAGGGTCAAGACATTATTAGCTTAGCTTTGCATACGTAAGAATCAGAATAGAAATTTTGCTATTGTTGGCCCACCGTTGTAGTCATTCTGTAACTAAATACCTAATGTTCACGATTTTTTGGGAAATTTGGAGTGATTTTTTCAAAATTGGAAATTAGAAGTGGACACTGTATATTTTTATATTAATTTATTGCTGCACCTTAAACGAAATGCAAATGTGTTTAAATTTTATTTAAAGTATCAAAACTTTGGTCCTTTTAAATTTAATAACAAATTTTATTCTAAGGAAAGGTAAGTTTCTGCTAAAACTTAGCATCTGCGTGTTATCAGCTTGGCCTCGCATACTTGAGCACCAGTTGGCCCACCACTGTCGCCCCTCTGCCCTTTAATTTTTCAATTAAAGGTGCAGAGCACAAGTTGCAATGTTAAAGTAATGACATCAAATTAAATACTGTTAATTATTTTTAAAAATAACGTTTTAAAGTTGTGACATAAACAGTGATTATTGTTGTTACTTGGGCGTCTACGTAGGTAAGAATTTATAAAATTACCTAACCAGCTATTGTTTGATATTTAATATCAAAGAAATAGTTTATACTTCTACTTACAAAGCTCCATATTTGCTTTGTAAGGCCATTTTTGAGAATATAAGAAGGAGGAGGTAATCTCTGTGAATTAAAGCAGAATTAACTGAAATATTTTTACATTTTATACAAATTTGAGTTTGAGTTTATTGAGTACTATTTTATTGAATATCAAAGTGTTTACGTAACTAACAAAACATTTGTTGGCCTTCTTTTGATATTTTTTGTTTACAAACGCTTCCCTTAAAACACCATGTTTTTGTTAATGTAGTAAATTATTTCAGCTTTGATAACAGTTCATTTCGTTGTGCAATTAATTTTGAAAGTTATTCACAAGCATTCTAAGTTTAATAATCATAAATATTAGGCAAAAATGGCATTTATTTCTCAGTTCCTGTTGGTTTAGAAACGTTAAAATCGCACATCTTTTGCTCACTTTAAATTTAAATATGCGATATGAACATTTTTAATCTAAAGTCAAATTTAAAGTTAGATTTGGTTGTATTTATAATTTATTGCTTGCGTCGCGTCGTAACAAACCACGTACAAAAATTTTAATTCTAAAAGATGGAGAGATTGCTCCATTGCTGTAATTTTTACTATTCATCTCAATTTATACAATGCACTTCAAACTGAATAAATTATTTTAAGAATTTTATTGAGAAATATGAAATATAAGAAATATTTTAAATTATTATTGTTTACTGCATTCCAGTTATTGATTCTGCTCTTCACTATTTTTTTTTAAATTTTAAATTTATTTAATTAATTTTCAGAGATTAGTGTTTGAATATTGTTTTAGCCTTAAATTTTATCTTTCATTTACAGATTAATATTTAAAAATAAAATACTTTTAAGTTTTGTCGGAATTATGAGAGTTGAAATATTTTGCTGTTGTTGTAAAACAACAGAGCCGCAGTTTCGACATTTTGTAATTTAATATCTTTTCGAATTAATTTAACTTAATCAATTTTGGAATTAAATACTATGTAAGTAATGCTGTAACTAAAAATAATCTTTCGAGAATATTTCAAAAACAGTTTTGGTCGGGACGAAGTTTTTTCTGAATTAGATTTTCGTTTTAAACAAATTAAGAAATATGTTACAATTTATGGAGATGTTTTGGCAAACTTAAAAATTTGTTACGTTGACGTTTTTTCGCCGGAGTGGCAGGCGGACGGTTTCCTAGTCGGATGCTCGGCGAGTGGCTTGCCAAGTCACCGAAACACAGGAAGGCGTGGTGTTTACCACACCAGCCCGTAAATATACCGTGCGAAACAACTGAGGTATGAAAAGCAACTTTGGAAACCTTAACCTTCCATGTTGCCGGCCATGCTCTCTCGTGGGGCGTTGGTCAATAGCTTACCTTACCTTACGTTTGTGTTTTGAAAATCATAAACGATTTTAATTTAAATTTAAATATGATGAACGCAGTTTGTATTCTAAAAATTAACACGTTTAATTAAAAGACCTAACTTGTAATTCTGAAGTTGCTAAAACGTTATTCGTTTAAAATTCAATACCAAATTTGTTTTCAACGTTTATATATGAACGCTGCCGTCACCAAACAAAACTTGTGAATTGTTTAAAAATAATTTGACGGTTTTAATTTAAATTGCAGTGATGTTTGAGTACATTTAAATGGTAAGCTTTATTAAATTGTGCAAGTTGTTACTATTTAATAATATTTTTCAAATTTATTATAGGAGAAAGAAAAAAATACGCATTTATACAGTTATAAGACAGACAACGTCTTAAGATAAGTATTCTTAAGAGCTAGTATTTTTTTATTAAACATTTTCAGTTAATCATTTGACTACACTTTGGTAGTAGATAATCCCGTTGTTGTTCTTAGTTGAGACAACTTTTGCGGACACTGATTTTTAAAAATTGTTATTTATTTTGCAACACCTTCGCAGATGTAAATGTCTTTTCAACACAAGATTCTCGACTTCTGTACAAACGTAGTGAATAAATTTATGACTGGGGTGATTTATAAATTGAAAAATGTTATTGTCAACCCAATCTAATTTTAACAAACAATAATTAAAAATATCTATAATTTTGAAGATGTAATTTCTATTTTTAATTAATACGAATTAATGTCGAAAGTTCTTAGTAATTGTATCTTTAAAATTTGGATTTTATTCATTCGGTCCGCATGTGGACATATGCCTCCTCCATTTCTTTCCATTTATCTCTCGTGCCGTTTCCATCCATCTTTTCCCACCTATCTTTCTTATGTCATCGTACCATCTGATAAGAGGGCATCCCAGGCTTTGCTTTTTTCCCCATGGTTTCCACTCTGTTGTGATTCACGCCCACCTTGTTGGGTCTATTCTTGCTGTGTCCGTCACATCATAACTTCATTTTCATTACTGCCTGTCCAATGTCTTCAATTTTTGTTTGTTGTCTAATCCAGTGTATTGGCTTCCTATCTTTCAGTGTGATGTTTAATATTGCTCGTTCCATGTATCTTTGGGCTACTTGTAATTAATGTAGTGTTCTTTTTGTGAAAGTCTTCCTGGGCTTTCACATGGGAAAGGAACTAATTAACGTTAATTTGGTATAAGTTCATTATTTGATGTATGTTTATTATTATAGCATTGGTGCAGACCTGTAACTACTTGAAAAAAAATCGTGAGCAGTTGTGGACCAGGCCATGTGTCAAACACCAAGGAGGGTATTTGAGAAACGAAGATGATGGTACCGAAACATTGGGAACGACAGAACCAGGAGAATACATTTTCACCGTGGATGGGATTGCACCAATAAAGGACTGTTGCAGTGACAACATTTTCAAGCTGGGCGCAAGGTAAGTGCACAGTTTTATTAATTACCGTTTATAATTAAGAATTGTGTGAATTAATGAGAAGTTGGCGTCTTAACCAAGACTACACAGGGTGATTCACATAAGACGCGCCCCTTAACAATTTGAATAGGCAACCCAACTTACAAATTCAGAAATAACGTTGATCTATTAATTCTCGATTAAACGATACAATCAGAGGTAGCTTGCTTCAAAATGGCTCTATCTAAGTAAGCGATCTGTCAAAGAATCTTAGAACATGTGAGTTAAAATTTTGACCTATAAGCTCTGCAGAACGAACCTGGTCCCTTATTAAGCCGGCAGTCGGATACATATTTTTGTTTATTGAAGGTAAAACGTATTTTAAACATTACGTCAACAAATAAAAACTTAAATAAATCCTAACCATTAACCATTTTTTCAAAAACTTGCTTTTATTTCCTATAGAACACATTACACTAAAAATATTGATCGTTACTTTTTTTGTTGTTGTAGAAAACACAATTTTTCTTCAAACGTCAGAAAAACACGACTTTGTGTCCTTGGATACACACAGTTAAACATTCACTTTTACTCCTAGGAGTAAAAGTGACATAAACATTCACTTTTACTCCTAGGAGTAAAAGTGACACTTAATGAGCCAATGGCAACTCGTAATTTTTATTTTTTATAACAAAGCAACGACAGCTGGTATGACGTTCATTTTTGACTTTTTTTTTAATTTTCTTGCTGAATTGCTTTTAATTTATGCGTTTGAAGAAAAAATAACATGTGTTATTCGGAGTAAAAGTGATTTTGTGTGCCTCGCATGAATGTCCGACTCGCTAGCGCTCGTCGTTCAAACGTCATGCTCGGCACACAAAATGACACTTTTACTCCTAATAACACAATATACTATTAATTAAAGAATCCTGATGTTTATTGGTAAAAAAGAAAGTAGGTACATGATTTTATCACAAATTACGTAAGTTCGGCAGTAGTAGAAAAGTCGTAGTATGGAAATGGAAATACTGTAAATTCATTTCCGTTCTAAAATAAATTTTACTACATATTACTTTTTTTAACTGAAAACATCTTGATAAATTAGAGGCACAGTCCGTGACAATGTTATTATTGTTATTATTAGCTTGTAGAAATCCCTATATATAGGGCAAAGGCCTCCCCTTTTCTTTTATTCTTTGGCTTTGCACCTTCTAAAATCTATTCACTTATTAGTGAGGGGGTTCTTGGCATTAAACTTAGTCCTAGAATTAATTCTAAAAATTCACGTTTTGAGACTAAATTCACTATTTTGAAAATTTGAAAGGAACTATTTGAAGATGAAATAATAGCGTAAACGTTCAATAAAATTCTAATTATTCTAAATGACAGTAGTACGGCTAAGTATTTTAAAATTGGGCAACAAAAATATCAAATTTTATATTAGAAATTTAAGTGCCTACTTAAATTTTTAGAATCAAATAAGCCAACGGTTTCGGACATATCCATAACTTGAAGTTTTAAAACTTTACGTTAAAAATCTGATGTTTATATCTTTAATTTAGTATTTCAAAATGTTAGGGTTTTTTGCTTAGCTTAAAAAAGGGCTTTCTAAAGTTTCTACCTTAAAGATTTAAAAACTGAAAGCGGAAATCTTAATCAGTTCTTATTTTCTAAGGTGGCAAATAAAAATTCTGCAATTTTTCTAAAATGTCAAGCTAAGTCCAAGGGCAAACAAGGGTCACCAAGGCAGATATCTGGAATAATGCATCGCAGGGTATATGAGTATGAAAAAGGGCAAGGCTGAATTTGAGAATCCTGCAAAAACTAATTTCAAAAATATCTACTTAAATCACATTTCCAAGAGAAGGATTTTTGAAATTAAAGAACGAGGTAAACAATTAATTTCTAAGTTCCAGTTTTCACTTTCAAAAATCGAATAACAAATCCTACAAAAATTGAAACAATAATGTTCCTCCTTTTTAAAAACTTTGCAAGGTTTATCGATTTCAAATTTAAAAAACCTATTTCCATGTTCAAATGTTCAATTCAAATGCTGCAGTGGTTATTTCGAAAAAATGTTCAAATTTTTTATCCTAAATAAAGAAAGTTATAATGTTTTTGTTAAAACATGGATAATGAACTAAAATGTTGTTAATTAATAGGGCGACTAAAATATTATACTAAATGGAAGGTAAAATATAAAAATTAAAAAATATCCGTTCTCGTCACAGACCTACAAATATTTTTCTACATTTTTTAAATTTAAATACTTTTAAGACTAAAGAATCGTTTGGAAATAATTCAAAAACAGCCTTAATTAGGACGAAGATCCTTTCATCATTGGTATTTTGTTGGTTTTTGTTAAGGAATACATTAGAAATATTTCAGCAAACTTAAAAATTTGTGTTACGTTATAAATAAATAAATTGGGAAATTTCAAAGTATTTTAAATCAAAATTCAGGTTTGGCGAACACAAATTACATTCTGAAACTGAAACATTTTGAATTATAAAACAGTAAAATGCAATTTTAAATACAAGGAAACATTTTTTCAACGTAGAGGACATGCAACTTTTTGATAAAACATGAATACAAGGCCGTTTAACAAATATTTATTCGTTATCATCTCTGCCCAAAACGAGTTCAAACCTTTCACAAAACTGGCTTTCTGATAATTTGTAACATTCTCGCTCTTTTAATATTGAACGTTGAAATGTGCAGAACTCAGTGCAACATCGTCAAAGTAAATTTATAAATTATCGTTAAATTATAGTGACATTTGAGTGCATCGAAATGGTAAGGGTTATTAAATTATGCAAGTTATTGTTTAATAGCATTTTATTTAGGACTCCATGTTTTCCTTTAAAAATTATAAGCCTTTTATTGTAAGTTGTAAGTCATTTTATTCTCTCCACTTGACACTTTTTGTCACTTATATTATTTTGTTGAATTATTTGTTATTTCCTGATTTTACTTTTATTAGTATCATTAGCGTTATATAATTAGTCCCAAGGAAGTACCCCAGCTTCATATTTTTATTTGAGTATATTCATTAGTTTAATATACACAATTCATCGAAGACTATTTATTGAATTTTAATAGTTTGTGCAAATAAAGATGGTAGGATTTATTAGATTATAATAGGTAATAAATTCTTTATTTATGAAACATAAAAAATAGGTAAATTGTAGAATAATAAACCAAAAACCGCCTCGACATATTTTAAAAAACTATTTTTTCTAGTTAAGCATCTTCGGTGATTTTTTTCCATAATTGGTTATTAGTTACGTATCAGCAGGTATCTTGTACCTACTTATCCGAAATACCAGTCGCAGACAAAAATTGGAATATTTGATAAGAGGTTTCATAAGATACATATGGTTGGCTGTTTTTAGTATCATTCATTGTTTAACATGTCATCCTAATAAATTATGTAACGTAGGAAATGTAGCAATGATGGAGACGGATTTACCTGTAACAATTATTCTGAACTTAGTAGCAAGTTAAGTTAATATTTTTATTACTGGGATGATTCGTAAGTTCCTAATAATCTAAATTCTTCTAATTTTGGAAATTTAAACTCCGTTTTTAATTAATGCGAAAGAATTTTAAAAAATCTTAACTATTTGGTCTATAACATTTGGATTTCATGCATCGAAAAGAATGAACTAAAGTTCATTAATAATACAGTTCATGATTGTATATACCGTAACTGTTACAGCATTGATATAAACCTGCAAATACGAACAAATTTATAATGAGCCGAGGACCAAGCCTTGTGTCAAACAGCAATAGGATATTTGAGGAACGAGGATGATGTGACATTGGAGCAGATGAAAAAAGGAGAATATCGATCACCGTGGATGGCCCTGGACCAACAAAAGACTGCTGATTGAGAACATTTCAACATAGGTATAAGGTAAGAACGCATTTTTATTCGTTAGTTTTATTAGAAGTGGTGCAAATGAAGGAGAAGTAACTGTCCTAACCAAGACCTTGTAAGTTCCCTACTTCTTCTTCTTACTCCTGTAGTACCTTAAGAAACAAATGGCACCAGAGCGGGCGTTTCAAAAACGAAGTGAATGGCAGAGTTGCTAGTCCTGCCCACCCATCGCATCGGTTGACTTCGTTTCTATCGCTCTCTTCTGAACTAATTTCTTCCATTTTTCTATGTCCTGTGCTATGCACTTGGCTTCGCTCCGTGATAGATTTTGTAATTGTAGGTCTTTCGGCAGGTATCTTTCGGTCTACCTATTCTTCACTTTTCTTGTGCATTAAATTCTAACGCTTGTTTTGCTATCTTGTTATATGGTTCCCTAAGGGTATGTTCTATCCTGCCCATTTCTCTTCTAATTGTGGTTTCGATTTTTTCCTCATTTGAAATTTCCCACAGATGTCGATTTGATATCTATTCGGACATATCTAAGGCATTTATTAACGAAGGTTTGAAGTTTTTTAATGTTTTGTTTGTTTCTAACCCATGTTTTTGCCCCATAAAGTAGGAAACTTCTAATGGTTGTATTGAATAGAGGGAGTTTTGTTTTGATCAGAATGTTTTTTGATCTCTATGTTTTGTTTAGCATATCAAATGTTGTTTGTGCTAAGGCTATTCTTCTGGTTATATTTTTTGTGCGCCGCCGTTGGTATCTATCGAATTACCTAAATAGTCAACTTTCTTTATGTCTAAGTCCCCGAGTGTTATCGTTGGTTCTTCTTTATTTGCATTTGAGAGAATTTTTGTCTTGTTCCCATTTATTGTTAAACCAACCTTTTCTGCTTCTAGGTTTTAACTTGTTTAACTTTCCTTGCATTAGCTGGGCAAGCAGATATCATTTTCAAATTCTCCAAGTCATCCAGTTTGCTGAAAATGCCCCAATTTATTTCGGATTTGTTGTCCTCCGTATTTCTCGCGACCCTTTTGTTTATTTATTGTAGGTTACGCCAGTTCAGCCCTTATGCTATTTCATGGCAGAATTCGATGATACTTTGACATCTAAATCGCTAATGGGTCTCTTAGACCTTGTCTTTAGCACTGCTCACTATCACTATTTAAAAGGTCAGGTAGAAGTACTCAACTGTGGGAACGTGAGTTTCTCCACGACCTGTCCATAATAATAAAGAAAGGTATTGGAACAGAATGCAACTTTGAAGGACTCCAGATTTTATATAGATTTCCTGTGATAGTTTCATTGAATGTTCGACTCTTGCGGAGAAGTTGTCACACAATAGTTTGAGTGTTCTTATGTATTTGTCAGGTAGACCATATACTTCAGTATTTTTTACATTTCTTGAAACTGAGTCGAATGCCTTGTTACAGTTAACACATTTGTCTTGTACCTTTTCTATTATTTGTTCTATTATCCTTGGTTACAGACTACAGATCTATGCACGAACGCCTTTCCATAAGTCCCTTAGATTCTTAGATGATGGCTATGGCAGATTTCATTCTCTTCAAAATTAATGTGGTCATAATTTTTACTTGCTGTTGATGGAAGCATTATGGGTCTAAAGTTTTCGCATCAAGTTAGGTCGCCCTTCTTTGGTATCTTTATTAGTATTCCCTGTGTCCGATCATCTGGGATCCATTCTGCGGATAAAGCCTTATTTATTAGTATATACAATATTTCTATTGCGCTCTCCTTGTCTATTTTTAGCAATTCGATTGCGATTTCGTCTATGCCTGGTGTTTTTAAATTTTTTATTTGTTTAGGTGTTTCTTCTATTTCGCCCTTTGTAGGCTTTTCTCACTTATGTCAAGTTGTTGCGTTCCCATATTGTTATTTATTTCTTCCTCGATTTCTTTTACTTTGAAGATCTATGTAAAATATTTTGTCAGTATTTCCATTACTTGTCCGTCTATTTTATATACTTCGGAATTTTCCCCTTTAAGTCTTGATCTGGATTTGTTTGTTTAGTTATCTTATATAGGATTTTCATATCTTTGTTGTGAGCAGCTTTTTCTGTTTCCTCCATTAAATTTTCCATGTTTGTTCGTTTGTCTTTAAGGCGCCTCTTATTTTTGTTCCGATAATTTTACTGTAATTCTTTCATCAATTTTGTCCATCGTGTTTAATAATTTTATTTTTTATTTTTGCCTTCCTTCGATTGTGTTTATTGTAACAGGAGCTTTATGGTTTTATATCCAATGGTCTCTCGGGCTGTCTTGTTAATTGAGGTTTTATACACTTGCCATACATTCTCTACGGGAAGATTTCTAATTCGAATACTCCTATATGTATAGAATATATATTTTTTTGTCTTCTTCGATAGTGTTTAGTTTTGCGAGGTTAAATTTAGATCTTGCTGGTATGTTTTTGTTATTCTATTTTGTTATCTCATCTCTCGTTATTATTTTTGCTTTTACGAGGTGGTGGTTGAAGGCTATGTCGGCATCTCTCATCGCTCTTACATCCCGTAACGAATTTATCCATTTTTCTTCGATCATTATGAGGTCAGTTTGATTCTTATAGTGTTCATCAGGTGACGAACACGTGTGAAGGAAACTCTTAAAAACTTTCTGATGTTTGACAAATATACCGCCAATTAACTATTAACTAGGCCATTTGACTTAAAAAAATCAACAAACTTTTCTCCATTTTCGTTCACAACTCCTAATCCATGTTTGCCCATCACATTTTCCTTTTCTGCATGATCCCTTCCAACCTAGTAAATTTCCCACAAATATATTTATTTTCAGCCAGTTTGAGAAACTGTAACGTAATATTTGATTAAAATGAAATAGGTACCATCTGATTTTTTTAACCTGGAATTTTTAAATATCTGGAGAAAGAAGCATCCTACGAAAAAACTGTCTGAAATAAAAAGTTAATATTTTCGTGGGGGAAATTCACTAGTGCTAAAATTAGCCCCCCTCCTCCCCCTGTGTGGGTGGGGCGGGGGGTAACTTTGAAATCTTAAATAGGAACCCCCATTTTTTATTGCAGATTCGGATAGCACGTCAACAAATATGAAAGTTTTATTCGTAACATTTTTTTCGATTCGTGATAGGTGGAGCTGTAATCGCCGAAATTTGATTTTTCCGATTTCTTCAATAATTGAGAAACAATAGGTAGGTACCTCTAGAAATCCAGATGGCTGGTAAATACTTCTTTTATTTATTTTATTTCGTAATTGTAAACGTCATTCGGCAGAACATAATTCGACTAAGCTGTTGATACTTTTTTAGTATGGAATTGTATTTAACTGTACAAGAGAAAATCGAAATGATTTTCGTTTATGGAGAATCTGGCAGGAATCTTGATTGTGCTGTCAATCTTTATGCTCAGCGTTTTCCGGACAGGGTGAGGTCACGCACTTCGTTTTACCGTACTGCCAAACAGTTTACTGCCGAAGGAAGTGTTCAGCCTAAAAAAAGGACCCGTCAAGCAATAATCACTGGAGAAAATAACGAAATTGCTGTATTAGCTGCAGTGGCTAATAATCCCCATGTCAGCACGCGAGAAATAGCTCACGGTTCCGGATTGTCCCAGAGCAGTGTTTTGAAAATTTTAAAGCGTCATAAATATCATCCTTATCCAAAATTCCAAAATCGAGTAACATTTTGTGAGTGGGCACGTGAACAAATACGAAGAAACCCAAATTTCTTTCATCAGGTGTTGTTCTCTGACGAGTCGTCTTTCACGAACCACGGAACGGTTAATCGACATAATATGCATTACTGGAGTGTTGAAAACCTACACTGGCTGCGCCAAGTTGAATATCAGCGTCCTTGGACTGTCAACGTGTGGTGTGGAATAATTGGCGACAAACTCGTCGGCCCCTACATTATTGAAGGCAATTTGAACGGTCAAATGTATCGTGACATTTTGGAAAACGAACTGCCAATATTACTTGAAGACCTAAGCTTGGAAGTACGACAGAACATGTGGTTTCAACATGACGGTTGTCCAGCACATTATTCGGCAATAGCACGTGAAGTACTTAATCGTAATTTCAATGGTCGCTGGATCGGTAGAGCTGGTCTGATAAATTGGCCCGCCAGATCACCAGATCTTACTTCGCCAGATTTCTTTTTGTGGGGCTACCTAAAAGATAGAGTGTACCAGCAAGTGCCAACAACTCGTGAGAACATGATTGAGCGAATCAGGAATGCTTGTGCCCAAATTGAAGCAGACACACTTTTCCGTTGCGTACAATCATTTGAAACGCGGATCAATAAATGCATCGAAGTTGAAGGTCATCATTTCGAGCACTTAATTTAATTCAAAGGTGATAGGCGAGGGGACTCACATAAATCAAGCACTCCAATAGGTGAGAGGCGAGGGGACTCACGTTAATCAAGCACCCCGAAGGGAACAGAAAACTACTACGTCCACGTCGTTGTTCCTGGGTTACGCTAAAAGTAGTTTATTTACCAGCCATCTGGATTTCTAAAGGTATTGGTTCTCAATTATTGAAGAAATCGGAAAAATTAAATTTCGGCGATTACAGCGCCATCTATCACGAATAAAAAAAAATGTTACGAATAAAAGTTTCATATTTATTGACGTGCTATCCGAATCTGCAATAAAAAATGGGGGTTCCTATTTAAGATTTCAAAGTTACCCCCCGCCCCACCCACAGAGGGGGAGGAGGGAGGGCTAATTTTAGCACTGGTGAATTTCCCCCGCGAAGATATTAACTTTTTATTTCGTACAGTTTTTTCGTAAGATGCTTCTTTCTCCAGATATTTAAAAATTCCAGGTTAAAAAAATCACATGGTATATACTGAGCACTAAAACATAATAATTATTTGTTCTACGTGGAGTAAACTACAAGAAAATAAAAATTATCATAATTTACGCCACCGTTTTATCTGTAGTTTATCTGTTTTTCCTTTTTCCACAGAATTCAGGCCGAAGTTTACTTAACAAATGGAATATCTTTTAGATTAGCTTACTCTTAATTTTGTAAATTGATAGGGTGTGTGTACGTGTTTGTGTGTGTAATTACAATAGGTACCTAAATAGGATGCAAAAGCTGCAGATGGTTAATGTACAAAGTGTGATCGATCATACCTAGAAGAATTGTTCTCTTACAGGTATTCATAAAAATGCTTAATTATTTCACATAAGTTGTGATTCTAGACAGGTTTCGAAATGGCAAATTTTCAATATATACGAAAACACTGTGTGAAATTTACATACATCTCTGACAATTTATTTCTTATCACGTAATTTCATAACACAAATAATATCAATACGCGTAATTCTCGATATTTTTCAAAGTCGTAATTTTATGAAATAGAATTCTATTCTCCTCATTCTTGCCTCTCTTTAAATTGTTAAAATAAAATTATAATTTTTTGAAATATTAAGTATCTAAATTAAGCAAGTTTTTCTAAACACCCAATTACCTACTTATTAATTAAATTTCCAAATTTTCAAATGCAATTCTTTCACGATTTTCTTTTTAAATTACTTAACCTAACCTATTTGGCGTTAACTAATTTTTCAACTTGCTTTTACAAAATTCAAACTGACAAATACTCGTTTAGTTGCAATTTTTTATATATTTCTCATTAATATCAGTTGGTGTTGAGACGATTTTAAGTTATTTTAATCTGCATAATCGTTTTTCGTTCTCGTTGTAGTCTTCGTATGGTCTCATTTTGTTTTAAAATTTAGGTTCTAATGTCAATTCAGGTTTCTCCCCCATATTAAGTAATCTCATCATTTCCCTCGCGATCCTTTACCTTCTATCCTCTCGCTCGAGAACTAGAAACTGGGGTCTGGTCGTGCGTTTATGTTTGGGGTGAAGTTGGCAAAAACTGGTTGTCCGTTAAGGTGGGGTTACCGTTCGGTACCATAGGCACTCTTGACATGAGGAAGTCGCCACCGGATTATTATGATCGGGTAAGCCGCTCCCTCACCCATCTATGTACGATTGGAGCTCGTTTTAGTTTATTGTGCACTCTCATCTCTTCTATGTTTCTTCTTTTTTGCTCGAGAACTAGAAACTATGGTCTGGTTGTGCGTTTATGTTTGGGGTGAAGTTGGCAAAAACTGGTTGTCCGTTAAGGTGGGGTTACCGTTCGGTACCATAGGCACTCTTGACATGAGGAAGTCGCCACCGGATTATGATCGGGTAAGCCGCTCCCTCACCCATCTATGTACAATCGGAGTTCGTTTTAGTTTATTAACAGTATATAACGGGAGCAAAGGCCTTAATTGGTCAGTATCTCGTTAGTTTCTGCTAATTAGGCAAGAGAGTTTCTGCTAATTAGGCAAGAGATTCACTTGAGTTGGGGAGAATCGCTTTTGCTTTTATCCAATCGCTTTCTTAATCTGGTTAAGCCAGATTAGAGGCCATTCGAGGAAAGGGTGGAATATAGGAACGAATTACTAAGTGTAGTTGCGTGTTTATTAGGGAAACTTAGAATAAAGTTTATTTTAGATGTCACATTTTTTGTTTCAAGTAGTTATGCAAGTGAAAAAAAAGATAGTAGCTCAGTTTTCGTTTTTTTAAATGCAAGCTGAAATATTAAATTAACTTCGAAATTGTTGAATTTTTGAATTCGTTTTGATATAAAGTGTTTAGGAAAACGGCATAAATTATAGGATAACAAGACTTTTGTGAACCATTGATTTTTCAAAATTACATTTTATAAGGAGAAAGTGATATATAACATTGAAACGAGACAAAATTATGGTTCTTATGCTTCGTCTTTTTTAGGAGGCTTCGATTAAACGTATTCAACAAATATTTGAATTCATATAGCAGAATTAGCGAATTAATTAATCTCCATAAAGCTACATTCAGAACCTCCAATTATAATTATAATTAGTAGACATAATTATACTTAAAACATAAACGTAACTTAACGTTTGCGCATCATTCACAATGTCCTATTTCTCCAACTTAAATTAACTTGTGTGTCCGCATGTAGGAGGCATATTTTAAAGCCAAAAGTGACACTTTTGACAGAACACAGAGCTTAACTGACAGTCTGTCACAGTAGTTTAGGCTCCGTATGTTTCTTGGAGGACTTCAAAGATGAAGTTTTAACCCTTCTAATTGAAAAAAGGCGAATGGCAAGAAACCAATCGTGAATAAATTTTAAAAAATATTAATAATTGTTATTGTTTAGCATCCTAAAAAAATTCACAAAAAGACAGCATGCACATTACTTGTTTATTATTTCATCTTGCCAATAGACTGCACCAAGAGTATTTACATAGTTTTTGATATAATCTCGATAATTAGAAGCACTACTACTGGCATTGCGACAACCAATTCTTCTTCGTAGTTCCGAAATATTACACTGTGCTGGTACTTCGTTCCGCCATGCACCTGGAATGACTTGGCCATTTAGTTCGGTATCGGCAAAGTTTTGGGGAACATATTTTCTTCGTGTCAGATCTCGTTTTATGTAATTATGTAGACATACTGCACACTTTATAAGTCTGTCGGAGCCCACGTTATGCTGTAGGTCCCCTATGTCTGTAGGCTACTTGACACGCACACCACAGGCATATAGAGGATCAGCAACGCCCTGTAAAGCGCATGCCCGGCATGCCACTCTAAGAAGATGAAGTTGATTTGCCAATTCTGAATGCAAATGATAGAGTTGGGATGCTAACGCCTGCTGCTAAATGTCTACAATGAAACAACGCCGATATCACATTTTATGAAGAGAAAAATAACCTTCAGCTTAAATATTACCGTTGATGATATTACCTTAATGTCAATGACAACCGAGCCCCAGGTGGAATCGGTATTCGGTAGCTGCGTTTCTGCAGTTCAGGACCAACTATAGACAACAATGTATCAAATTGTTCCACATCCAACCTTGTATAATTAAAAAACATGTCGACATCGCTCAAATGCATTTCTTGTAAAAGATGTTCATAATCGCCGTACTCAGAACGATTTTGATTAATTGGGCGAACCCACCACCTTCGGCTTTTTGTCTTTTTCTCTGTTTCTAAATAAAAGTTACCCAACACTAGAGCTAATTGTCCCAACAATTTTCTTCGATGTCGAACATAGATAAGATAGGTTAGATGTCGAATGAGTTGAATTCGCTGCATTTCAAAACATTAAAAAGAAACGACGAAAATTTTATTAAAATGTCAACCGTGCAGCTGTCATAAATTGTCATTGCATATGGCATTGAATTAGTAAATAAATTAACACGAAAGCTTGGAGTTTGCAAGGTTCAGTAATTGCAAGTTTGCGCTAAGTGCTAATTGCGGAGCGTGTGAACGTCTTCATACGATTCCCATATGCCAAACTTTTACGGTTAATTGTAATTACTAATTGAAATGTTAATTTAGAGGTTCTGAATGTAGCTTAAATCTTTAAAGGGAACATATTTAAAAGCAAGGTATTTATTGCTAATATTAGTTTAGGCGTATTTTTCAAATTATTTTAGAGAATTGGATGTTTTTTCCAAGAAGATTTTCTACAATTTGCTTTTGGGAAACGTTCTGCAGTACATAATTAGTACTACTCTTTGTAATGTTTTAAGAGTCGTCTCTTAATAATGGTTTTGAAATAATATATTTATAGAAAAGTCCAAATTTTATTGAAAATCAAAGTTACGATTATGTTCAAATTTCTATCTTCGGAAAGCGGGTGTCTTCAGTCTTCAGAGATATCGCTGGATGTTGTAAGTCAAAGGTGAGTGGTGAATACATGACGTGATCGATCACACTCTATACAAATTTAGGAACTGCATTTAAATAACTGCGTAGTTAAGATGAATTTTTAGTCTAAGGTCTTACATTATTGCAATAGTTTTAAGTGCGAATAAAAGGAAAATAAACATTTCTACTTTGAAAAGATTTTTTGTTAGGGCGGTACTAACGTTCCTTTTTATTTTCATAGAAATTTGTCCAATTGTTTAAATGTATGTAATTACTTGTTTATGTTTAAATGTTTTATAAATAGAAATATAATATAAAAATTAGTGAAGATCCTGGTTAACCCAGGGGTCGCGGGGGGGCACAATTAAAAAAAGGAGCGGTAGTACCTACTTATTTGTAATCATCTGCAGTCGCATCGTAACAAATCGAGACAGTAAATGTACTCATTTTCTTCTTAAATATGCAACTTATAATTTCATATCCTAAATCTTTAGTGACTCAGAAATTTGTTTACGTTTGCTGTTTAGTATTTGCAGTGTGCTTAAGAAATTGTAATATAAAGGTATATTTTGCAACAAATATACTACGAGGGTGTTTTTAAGTTATCTACCTAGCTACGAAGGAAAACTTGCAGCATATAGGTCAGTGGTTCGAATCCCTGCGGAGGTGAAAATTTTTATATAGGTACATATAGAATTTACATGATTCGTTAAAATTAAAAATAAAATAGACTGTTTGTTATTTTGTTACTAAAAGATCTCGGAACTAAGTCATTTTTTTAAATTATTCCCTTACATAAAAATAATCAAAATTTAAATTTAATTGAATCGATTTAAGACAGTTTCAATATGACGTAATTTCTTATTATTTGATTATTTATGTTTATAATTGGAATAAAGGCAATAGAAAACAATCAGTTGCATTTCGCTATTTTTATGCGATGTAGGAAGAAATCCGTTTCAAGTAATGTTTTTAAATTTACTCTGTACTTTTAAAATTACAATAATTAATTATAAAAATTTCTTTCAACTTTTTATCGGCAGTGTATTTTTTTTCGTTTTGAATTATTGATGTAATCTTTTTTTCCTTTTTTTTCTTTAGTTTCTTAAGTGTTCCGCTTAACACCCTTTTTAATATTGGCTTCAAACACATTATATATTAGCTGTGCACGTTATTTTAAAATCCTGAAAAGAATCTCAGATATGAACTATTTAGCTTTAAGTAAAAATAATAACGTAATTAATTCGTGGCAAATGCTATACAGCAGAAGCAAACAAGGCTAAAGAGCGAATGATCTTTCCTACTTTTGTAAATTTAGGTTACTGTATGAATGTTGTGATTACTAAGGTGTAGCTAGCTGTTAGGGCACACGAATTATACCAGGACAACTTCTACGAAAATCTGCAAGGAGAACGTACAAGAAAAGGACATCAAGATGACTACAGTTACAACAAAGGTAACTGAATTCGCTTTCCTTAGCACGATCAAGGTCTGCTTTTACTTAGTTCCTTCGTTATTTTTGCAGTTTTTGAATGCTTCGTTGCTTTGAATATTTTTTTAAATTAGAATTGGTAGCCAATTAAATAAATCTTCGAAAGTAGTTAGTCACCAGTTAAGAAGTGTTTTTGAATAAACATTTTTGTACAAAATAAATATATCAAATTCTTTACAAGTTAACTAACGTAAATTATATGAATTAAAATCGAACCAGCAAATTTTGCCAACTTTTTGGTAATTTTTTTGGAGAATTCGAAACTGTTTAAAAAGCAGACCGATTAAACGCTTTCATTAATAAAATTTTTACGTAAAATAATTTTCCCGAATTTACTATGATCGTTTGCTCAAGGAATCGCATTCAGTTCATCTCTGAGATAGTAAATAATTTGACTTTGGTAAAATTTACGTAGAACATTATGCACAGATCGTCACATTTAATCGAGGAGATCCCTCATTTTTCAAAATTATTCTAAAAATTAAAATAATGTCTAAATTTTCAACTTTAATATTTTTAAGATGAATTGCTGCAAAACTCTTTATTAATATCTTTGTTTTATTTTTTGTTTCTCAATTCTACGTAAGATTTTGAATTTCAGATTTATTTATTATTAAAACGTTGTAAGTAACCAATTCAATCCAATTGGTTAATCTTAAGTTGGTCCATCTTCCTCAGCTGCTCGTGAAGAAAAGAAGACTTCATGTATATACTGTTCATTTACTTTCATGTGTGTATTTTGAATAAAACTGTTTTTGTTTTTTTTTTCTATCCTAGGCGTTAGAAGTCTAATGCGTCATAATGTTGAATATTGCACTTGACATTCGCTATTTTGATGCATTTGGCTCTAAAATTGTTATTTTAGACACCCAAAATTACTCTTCAGTATTCGAAATTTACTTTTTAAATACTGAAAATAGATTTCGAATATAAAGTTGTTTTTTAATGTTTAGAATAAATTGTAAAATTAATTTTAGAACATGTAAAACCTTGGGCGTTAAATAGCTATTTATGATACAAGTGTTAAAAGTGAGATTTTATTTTGTGAGTGGGGGAGATTGCGAAACGAGCGTAGCGAGTTGAGCAACCCCACGAACAAAATAAAATCACTTTTAACACGAATATCATACACTATTTTTTCTACAAACGCCATTGAAAGCATTTTAAACTCTCTTATTAGAGATTCCAAAGGTTACCTAAAAAATCTAGTACTCTGTGACATTTACGAAACAATTTAGAATTGAGCTTACATATGTATTGTTTGACATATGCTTGTCAAAAGTGAAAAAGAATAATTTAAGATGAGTTCTAATCTAAGTGAAGAAATTCCGGTCGATATAGAAGAAGCTGCTAGTAGGGCAACGTTAGATTTGTCAATTTGGTAGGTAAAATAAGTCTTTGATTAATATTTTAGTTGCTCTGTCATTGTGGCAGCAGCCTTTTAATACTAGTGTTAAAAGTAAACCACGTGATCTACTTTTAACACGCTGCGATTTAATATTACATTTTTAATTGCAGTATGCCGTGTTAAAAATTCGGTTTTTAGTAGTGTTTGTAGAAAAAATTTATTTTAAACACAAATAATTTGTTAAATATTAGAAGTTTTAGACGTCAAAGGTTAATTTTGATTTAGGTTACGGTTTTATTTTGTTTATTTTAAAATCATGTTTGAATCTTGATATATTTGTAAGGTAAGGTTAGAATTTTTAATTAAAATTAGGTTAGAATTTTGTGTCGTTAGTGTAAATAAAAGATTTCCTATAAATAAATTTTTATGAATCTTAAATGCTGTGTAATTTTCTACCCAACTAAAATCCTGTATGAATTTTGTCCGGTAGATCAAATGAACCTTGAAAGTGATGTATAAAATTTGAAATTCCATGAGTTTGTGATGTTAGTCGCAGATGCTCTATACAGTGTGCCTCACTTTAGACAGCACCACTCCAGTATTTTTTTTATATATTATCGATTTAAATAATCCCTAATACGACTTCTTCAATTTTGCTGTTTATTTTAAATCGTAGTAGAAAGTAACATACCCTAAAAGTACAATTTAGTGAGGGGTATAATCATAAAAAAGAAATTTTTTAAATCGATAATATACAAAAAAATACTGGGGTGGGGCCGTCTAAAGTGAGACACACTGTAGCTACAGCCAAGACAAATGAGGAAAAAAAGACCAGATAAATTATGAAGCTAAAGGTTGTGGGTTCGATTCCCAATACCTGCCAACTTAGCATTTTTTGGACACAAGGAGCACGCAGATTTGGAAGATGGAATTTAGTGTACGAATTACACAACTAGTGACAGTAACAATTGCCTTGCAGCGCATTTGAGGTAGGTTTTCTAAATTTTTTTAAAGTAGTATTCAACTGGAAACATGGGTACTTGTGTGATCATAAATTAATCAATGTGAAGCGTAGGTCAGAGGTTTTAGCATTGGGCTGTAAAACCAAAGGTTGTGGGTTCGATTCCCATCACCCCGCCATATTAAAAATAATCGTTTTTGCACTCTAAGGTGCACTCAGCCTTTGGAATTGAGTATATGGGTTACATAACCGGTGGTAAATAATTAGTCGGCTTGTAACGATTCAAGTTTTTCGAACTTTTTAAAAAACAGGATTTAACACGGTAAAGGTAGGAACTTGCATCTTTGCCTTTCTCAATCCATATAGGATGATGCGAGCTGTGAAGGAAAATAGAATTTAAGTTGAAAACTACCAAAACCCTAAGATATGCTAGTAGTTTATACTTCGATTGTTAGGCATTGCGATCCAATTTTGTAGGGGTCGTCCTCCTCACCACCCCCTAACCAACCCTCCCTAATATATTAAGCTCCTCTATATAACTATCTTGTGTTTAGTTTACTTGTGACTGATAATTCTCCTGACATCTTTTAATTCAAATGTTAGTCTGAGATATATGCAAATTACAGTTTCCGCTTTTAGAATTATAGTACAAGAATTACAACATGGCGTAGCGATTTATATTATATGTCCATACTTTGTCACGTGCACTACAACATTTAATGGGGGACGTTGTTGTCCCTTGGCGCGCGGCTAGCAAACAGCGGAGAAGGGGGGTTTGAAACGGTAAACCCTTCAAATAGGGGTGGTCATAATCGGAATAAAAATAGGGCGCCACGACGGAAATCACCCGAAGATAGTTCCTCTAGGGCTCGAAGGGGTTGGGGTTAGCTGGACCCCGCTGCAAGATGTGACTTACCTTGCTTAATGAAATAGCTTACTGAAATTCTTAAAACTTGTAGGCAGGCTCCCACTGTATACGTAAATCTTTACCAAAACACTAACACACAAAATATGATCGGGAGGCACTGAAAACACTGACAAGACCAAACTAAATTGACAATTAGATATTTAATAAATCAAAAAGGCAAAAATGGATACACAAAAGGGGCGACAGTCAAAAATAAATAATAAATGCGATACTTACTTTAAGGGACGATGGGACGATAGAATTGAGGGTACTACATTTACGTTACGTACGGCAAATCATTCACAAGCTAAGCCCCTCAATCCCAGGCAGAATATAGGATTAACAAATATTAAACTAAAATTCAATCAGTAAAGCTAAATCTTTATACATGCAACATGACACAAATTTTAACTTGACTTTACTTAAAACTTGCGACAATGAAATCTTTAAAGGTGAATTGGTACTGACAAACTTGAACTACAATCTGAACACAAAAATCTTTACTCAAACACAAAATTACTAAGACAAACTAGTCAACCGTTTGCCAACGGTCCTCAACCTTTGCAATGTGAATATTATCAAAGCCGCCTAAAGGCGAATCACAAAGCCTTCACACATTATCGCCGGATCAAACAAATTGACCAGACATCGGCTACTCTAAAATTACAAGTTGCAAACAAAACACAAAAATAATAAAAAGGAGGTAGGGTAAACTCGGGCAAACTCGTGATATAACTAATCTCGTGATACTTTTTCATAAATTGCCCACAAGATTACCAGAGCGAATTTAAATTAGTAAGTTTCTGTTGGAGATTTGTCACATGACCGGAAAGTCGACGAGTCTAAACGGGGAAGTACGTCACCGTACCTGCAACTGTCGAGAAAGGGGTTGCTGGGCGACGGGGACAATATCACTTCCGGCCCGAGAAGCCTTGTCTAATTATTTTTTTCGTGCATTGATTTGTAACATTTAATTTCATTTTATTGCATTTGAACTGTTAATAATAAAATTTGTCATCTGTTTTTAATTTGTGAATTAATAACAGTTTTAAATAACATCAGAAGTGGGATACATCTACAATGTCCACAAATTGTGCTGAACAAGGGGTTCCAAACCCTGACAAGCCCGCCATGACACCCGAGAGTTTTCTGGCCATGTTTCAAGAAATGGTTGAGATGACCAGCTCTAATGTGATTCGGAATACAGTAGGATCTTTTCACTCTGCCCCTACCGGTCCAGGTAATTCCGGGGATATGCAAGTTTGCCTGCAGAGTTTTGATCCCGAAGTAGATAACGTCGACGGCTGGTTTGTAGAAATTGAAGAGGCGCAAAGACGCTTTGCTTGGAATGAATGGGAAACTGTGGTAAGATCTGCCCATCATTTGCAAGGTAATGCGAGAATTTGGTATAATTCGTGGCGACCTAAAGCTAATGAGCGTGTGTGGGATCGCATGAAAGCTGATTTAAGTCGAGCGTTTCCTCGTAAACGAAACAATGGTGTTTTGTTATATGAGGCTGTCAATTTTAATTCTGACAGTTCTGAGAGCTATGACGAATATGCTAGACAAAAATTATCTAAGTTGAGCAAGGTTTGTGTGGAATGGCAAGAGAATGTATTGATTGAAGTGATTATACACGGTATTACAGATTTAAATGTTCGAACTAGTGTTTATAATCAAAATTGTTTAGACGTATCCAATTTAATTTCAACATTGTCGTCTTACGATAAGCGACGTACGTCAAATAACGATGAATCAAGGCAGCGCATACAACAAGAACGTCATTTGAAACGTAAGCCTGATTCATCATCATACGTAAATCAGCACCGACCGAGGGTCTGTTTTGGGTGTGGTAAATCTGGACATATAAAGCGCGAATGTTCAACGCGTGATTCTAATGTAAACATTGCCGAGCATACTGATAAAAAGCCAAAAATCACTATAACCTGTAAATATTGCAAAAAAGAGGGACATGTTGAAGAAAGTTGTTGGGCAAAAAGGCGTGCAATGAAAAATAATACTGACAAGCGTGTTAATTTTTGTCAATCTGTTAGAAACAAGCGGTTTCTTACTGCTGTAATAAACAACATTTCTATTGACTGTCTTCCAGACACAGGCTCTGATTGTTCTTTGATTACAGAACGTGTAGTGAAACAACTTAATTGCAATCGACTGCCTGTTTGTTTGAATTTATCTGGAATTGGCAATGGTCAATGTACTTCTACTTCTTTAGTTATGTTACTCTTAGAATTTGAAACGCTTAGTTGTGAAGTTGATTGTTACGTTGTTCCAGATCGCGTTCTTGATGTCGATCTTATAATAGGTAACGATGTGTTTACTAGACCGGGCATTGTTTTAATTAGCAACAAAGAGGGAATTTCTATTCATAATGATTGTGCCATCGATAAGTTTGTTTCCGTGCGTGCCGTTACTAAAACAGATGTTTTAGCCGATATAGTTACCGATATTTCTGGTAATGATAGGGAACATCTTCTTGAAGTTTTGCATGAATACAGAAATATTATGAGTAGAGGTTATTGCGTGTCTACAGTCAATACTGGTAGTCTTGAAATTAGATTAACAAACGATTCGATTGTCCGTTATCAACCATATCGCCTTTCTCTATGCGAACGCGAAAAGGTACGATCCATTGTAGAAGAACTTTTAAGCAACGGTATTATCCGAGAAAGTCAGTCACCTTTCGCTAGCCCTGTACTGTTAGTAAAAAAGAAAAACGGTTCCGATCGAATGTGCGTAGATTTCAGGGCGCTTAATAGAATAACGGTCAAAGACCGATATCCCCTGCCCCTAATAGACGATCAAATAGATCGTTTAGGCAAGGCAAAGCTATTTACCTGTCTTGATATGGTCTCTGGATTTTTACAGATCCCTGTTCATGAAAATTCAATAGAGAAAACAGCTTTTGTTACGCCGGATGGGCAATATGAATACTTGCGAATGCCGTTCGGGCTTGCGAATGCACCTTCTGTCTTTCAACGGGCCATCAATAAAGCTCTACGACCCCTTATTGATGAAGGTATAGCCCTGGTGTATTTAGATGATGTTTTAATTCCATCCGTGTCTATCAAGGAAGGCTTAGAACACCTTCGGAAAGTACTTATGGCTTTGAGAACCGCTGGGTTTTCTTTAAATATTGACAAATGTACCTTTCTTATGAATAGTGTTGAATACCTCGGTCGTGAAACCTCTTCAGAGGGTATCCGCCCTGGTAAATCCAAAGTGAAAGCTCTTCTTAATTCACCAATTCCTAAAAACGTACGCGAAGTTCGACAGTTCATGGGACTTGCTACATACTTTCGTAAATTCATCCCTAACTTTTCTTCTAAAATGGCATGTATAACTAAGTTAACTAAAATCGGGGTACCTTGGGAATGGACCTCTGAACAGGAAACTGCGAGACAGTATGTCATGTCTACTCTTACTGAACGTCCCGTTTTATCTATTTTTGACCCTAATCTTTCAACTGAGCTCCATACAGATGCCAGCGCCCTTGGCTATGGCGCTATACTATTTCAGACAAAAGATAACAAGAGGTGTGTTATAGGTTATTTTAGCAAACGTACTTGTAATGCAGAGTCTCGTTATCATTCCTACGAACTCGAAACGTTGGCTATAGTGAAAGCCTTGAAATTTTTTCGCGTATATCTGCTAGGCATTCGATTCACTCTTATAACCGATTGCAATGCAGTCAAAGCCACCGAGAAAAAGAAAGATCTTATACCTAGAGTAGCTCGCTGGTGGATATATATGCAGGATTTTACATTTGATATTCAGTACCGAAAGGGATGCTTAATTTCGCACGTTGACTATTTGAGCCGTAATCATTGCACAGTAAATGTAATTACAAATCGTGACCCATGGATAGCCGTACAACAACACAATAGTCCAGAGGTTGCTGAATTAATTAAGAAATTTAACGATGGCTCTTTAGACCAAAGTAGGTATATGATAGAAAAAGATATGCTGTATCATCTAGATTATTTTGATGGCATACCAATAAAACAGTGGTATGTTCCTAAGGGAAGCCGATTGGGTCTTCTTCGTATTTTTCATGATGAACAGTGCCATATTGGGTATGATAAAACGCTTGCAAGTGTCATAAAATATTTTTGGTTTCCGGGTTTAAGGAAATTTGTGCGTAAATATTTACAACATTGTATCGGTTGCTTGACACTAAAAAGATCATACGTTGCACCTAGAGGAATGTTACATCCTATTCCGAAAGTACTAAAGCCATTTCACACGATCCACGCTGATTATTTGGGTCCTTTACCAGTTACAAAAAATAAAGAACAGTATATTTTAACTATTGTTGACGCTTATTCAAAATTCGCTCTGTTGTACCCATTGACGAGCACATCAGGTGCTGATTTTCGCGAAAGCTTTAAGAATTTCATATCGTTGTTCGGTACCCCGACACGCCTTATTGCTGATTCTGGGCCGGCGTTTGTAGACGCAACAACCAAGCAAATGTTGAGGACATGGCAGATTGAATTACATATTATAACGCCACATGTACCTAGAGCAAATGGGCAGGTAGAGCGCTACATGCGTACAATAGCCAACATGTTACGTGTAGAGACGAAAATTGAGTCAGAATGGACGAAGCGGTTGTGGAAAATACAATTGGTATTAAATTCCACTATACAACGAACCATTAAAACATCACCATTACAATTACTTCTTGACTGTGATGGTACTGTCCCAGTTGTTCGTACCCTGTTAAATGCTATGGCAATTGTTAAGAAAGAAAATAAAAGAAATAGCCGATGAAGGCATTAGGGCCAACTATGAAATTCAGAAAAGATATTTTAATAAAAATAGAAAGCTTGTGTGCAGTTTTTCTGTTGGCGATCTGGTCATTTTGAACAGAACAGCTTTGGTTAGGAAATTGCAAAGCGGGGTGCGAGGCCCTTTTAAAATAATAAACGTTTTGCCGACATGATGGACTCCGAATCCGAGTCAGGTGAGCAGTGTTCGGTGTTTGTCAGTGTATTATATGACCTGAGATACATGAAATGAGTATAGAATGTTTTATTGGTGTTTACGATGCCTGTCGTTTGGCGACCTGAAGCACGTAAACAAATACAATATTCTGCTTTAGTTATATTTGCCTGTCATGTGAATTGACCTGAAGCAATATAACAGATAATTACGATGCCTGTCGTTTGGCGACCTGAAGCACGTAAACAAATACAATATTCTGCTTAGTTATATTTGCCTGTCATGTGAATTGACCTGAAGCAATATAACAGATTATTACGATGCCTGTCGTTTTGGCGACCTGAAGCACGTAAATAAATACAATATTCTGCTTAGTTATATTTGCCTGTCATGTGAATTGACCTGAAGCAATATAACAGATTATTACGATGCCTGTCGTTTTGGCGACCTGAAGCACGTAAATAAATACAATATTCTGCTTAGTTATATTTGCCTGTCATGTGAATTGACCTGAAGCAATATAACAGATTATTACGATGCCTGTCGTTTTGGCGACCTGAAGCACGTAAATAAATACAATATTCTGCTTAGTTATATTTGCCTGTCATGTGAATTGACCTGAAGCAATATAACAGATAATTACGATGCCTGTCGTTTTGGCGACCTGAAGCACGTAAACAAATACAATATTCTGCTTAGTTATATTTGCCTGTCATGTGAATTGACCTGAAGCAATATAACAGATAATTACGATGCCTGTCGTTTGGCGACTTGAAGCACGTAAACAAATACAATATTCTGTTTATTTATGTGTATTTTGCCTGTCATGAGATTTGACCTAAATGCACTGTACTATTAATTACAAGTATACCGTCATGCTTTTAATGACAGGTGATATGTAATTTGAGGACAGATAAATAACAACATTAACGCTGTAAGTTCTCATCTGGAGAATTTGCAATGTTGACATTGCTAACAAGGTTGTGACGACTCACAAGGTCGTGCCAACTAAGTTCGCTTCTTGAATTAATAAATAACATAACATATACTAATGTTTTGTGTAGGCGCAGAGCTCGAATCGGAAAACGGTGACTCTTGCTTTTCGCCTATCCAGTCTGTTACAGAGGATTGTTTGCTGCCCGGGACATCCACTCACACAGCCAGTGAGGTAAAGGCCGGGAAAGCACTTCGAGAACGAAGCGATTGTCAGAATGGCCGTGTTGGAGATTTGTCACATGACCGGAAAGTCGACGAGTCTAAACGGGGAAGTACGTCACCGTACCTGCAACTGTCGAGAAAGGGGTTGCTGGGCGACGGGGACAATATCACTTCCGGCCCGAGAAGCCTTGTCTAATTATTTTTTTCGTGCATTGATTTGTAACATTTAATTTCATTTTATTGCATTTGAACTGTTAATAATAAAATTTGTCATCTGTTTTTAATTTGTGAATTAATAACAGTTTTAAATAACAGTTTCACTACTGCATAGCGACATCTCTGAGCTTTCATTTGATATGCAGTTTGTCGCGGTTTCAATACACAACGTGTTGCAGCAGTGATTTTATTACAATGTAAGTAAAATCGCATTTATTTTAAGGCAAGATTGTAGCATGGTTTTTAATTATTTATTGCTACTGTAATAATCAAGGCATAGCTTCAAAATTAGTCTCATTTTGTAGCGGTAGGATAGCATCATGTTGTAAAAAAGTTTTGTAGGTTAGTTTGCTATTTTACGCTTAAGGAAGCTTAAGTCCTGAAGACATTTTCTTAAAATTTCCATGTCTTGTTGCATGAAGCTTTGCAGGATGCAGAAACACAAAATTGCTTACACATAATCTGAGGATAATTATGTAGGAAACAATTTAAATAGAGACTTGTTTAATTACTTACAACATGTGTGAAGGTCACACAGAGGCTAAACAAAGGGGGAGGGGGTTGTTTCCCCCTCTTTTAAATTGAATTAGAATGCATGTCTAATTAACAACGGATTTCTGAAATCTAGACAACTTCAGTATTTCACTTTCTTTATTTAGACTATGGCTCCAATTAAACCCATAAATAAAGTTGGTGAAGAGCATAAAAACAGAGAAAAGAAAAATTATACGACTGCCACACTACAAGCTGCTTTGAAGCGAATACGAGAGGACAAATGGACTTTGTACAGAACGAGCAGAGCGTTCCAAATTCCGTGGAGCACTTTAAAAGGGTATGTTACCAGATATGCCCAAGAAGATATGGTAGTGGAAAAGAGTAGAAGAGGTAAACATATCAGTTTGTCTTCAGAGATTGAACAGCAATTGGTCAAATACATTGTTCGAATGCAAGAACTAGGTTTTGGTCTAAGTGTTAATAGCATTCGTATGTATGCATTTCAATTAGCAGAAACAGCTGGCGCCAAACATCAATTTAACAAAGAAAAAAAATGGCGGGGCGGTACTGGTGGGGGAGTTTCAAAGAACGCTACGGGCTTGCATTGCGAACACCTGAGAACTTGGCAATTACAAGAGCCTCTATGGGGAATAGAGTAATGTTGAATAACTTTTATGATAAAGTTTTAGAACTTTTAACATCTTTAGATTTGCTAGATAAACCGGAGCGTTTATGGAATACAGACGAAACGGGCCTTTACTATGTCATGAAGTCTAAAAAGGTTGTGACTAGCACTGGAAAAAAATATGTTTACAAACAAACATTTGGGGAAAAAGGAACCACCACAACGTTTCTCGGATGCATTAATGCAGCTGGCAGCACATTGGCCCCATTAATCATATTTAAAGGTGTTAGGCAGTCAGAAGGTCTGCTGCACAATCGAATTCCTGGATCATTAATTCGTTTGTCGCCCAAAGGGTGGATAAGTACGGAACTCTTTTCAGAATGGTTTCAACACTTCATAGAAAACATCCCTCCTCAAAGACCCGTTGTTTTGTTTGTGGATTCCCATGCGAGCCATTTTGGTCCAGAAACTCTCCAAAAGGCAGCGACAGAAGGCATCCATTTAGTAACATTTCCTTCTCATTGTACACATTTACTTCAACCACTAGATGTAGGAGTCTACAAACCACTAAAACATGCATTCAATGAACAACTGAATAAGTTTATGGTTGATCATCCTGGAAACAGGCCTTCAAGGTATGACTTTAACTCTCTTTTGACACCAGCCTACTTTGCTGCATTTACTCCTTCTACTATCATCAACAGTTTCAAAAAATCGGGAATTTTTCCATTTAATCGTCAAGCAATTCCCGACGAAGCCATTGCTCCTTCTCAAGCTACTGAAAGACCTCCACCTAATGCTACGGCAAACATAGATCCTGAACCTAATCCTAATACACCCGATGCTTTGGAAAAATCTATTGCGGATATTCTCAAAATACCAACTTGTACCATACAAAGAAAACCACCACGGAAAACCCCTGCTGCAAAGGTTATTTCACCCACAACAACGATTCAGCAATTACCAGGACCATCAGGTGTACAGCCACAACCACATAAAAAAACTATTACCACCTCTCGAACTTTGAAACCTAAGAAAGACGACTGGGATTGTGGGACATGTGGTATTAGTTACAACACTGATGTCAAAAATAGGAATGGAGCAAAATGGATAGAGTGTAATTTCTGCAACGTATGGTACCATTGCAGATGTCAAAAAGTGGATCAAGATCAAACAGTGTTCATGTGTGATGGTTGTGAGATGCGGAGTGATTCAGACTAACCTAGTGGCTATTTTTTTTACTTAACTTTGAATTTTTTTAGTTTATTCTTTGGACGACTACTACCTTAATTTTGTATCTTTTAGCTTTGTTCTTTGACAATTTTCAATAAATACTTTTTAAAATAGGAAACACTGTTTGCCATTATATCAACAACAGTTTTGTGAATCAAATAAGTAGTAATTTGTTCATCTCGTGATATCACAAGATAACCACACTATTATCACGACTTTACCTGAACTATCACAGGATTACCTCAATTTCACAAGCGAATTTGAGATATTAATAAAAATAAACAATTCATACTTTTTAAGGACATTGACTTATGGAGATGCAAGTTGTATTGTATAACTTTTATTTTAACGTAATAGTGCTTCAAAGTATAGAGATAAACCCTGTACTATAAATTAAAATGTAAAATTATCACGGGTTCGCCCGAGTTTACCCTACTTACTAAACTTCAAACCCAACTGAACAACATTGATAGAGGCCTGTCCGCAAGCGGCAATCGTAGGAATTGAAACAGTTCTCAGAACTACAATTTGTTGAAAGATTTTGTTGTTAGGTAATTTTGAAATACACCTATACCACTCCCTTATGAGACGCCACTGAAAAATAAATCATGATAAATTCGAGTTGCCAATGTGACAACAATTTAATGTGGCCGGAAATTCAACCTGTCTTCAATCAATGTGGATCACATATAATGATATGATATTGCTATTAATTATCATTGAATTCAAAAGTCAACTTTTATAGGCAAAAATTATTAATTTCAGATGAGAATCTAATTATCTCATTCTTAACACGAGACTAATACATAGGTATAATCACTCAAAAATAACTTTGTGCGGTAGAAAGGCAACTTAATGACAAAAGACGTACATCACTAAAAACTAAAAACTATGATATGCTATCTCTTTGTGACAATTTATAATGCGTACCAGCCTCAACACCGAAAGGTACCTATAAGTGGTTAACGATTACATACATACATGTCAATTTTGGTTAATTTTGTACAGGAAATCAGAATTCCTAAAATAATTAATATTTCTAGAAAGCCTTCGGTCCGTTCTTTATACTTTCTTAGGCGTGCAAAAAGGTAGCACTTTAGATACTTGCCGTAGAGATAAATTACTACAAATTAGAAATTTACTAGTGTTGGAATGTTCTTAATTACATATTAGTTTAAGTATTATAATCTAAACCGCAAATATTTACGTGTATGGCTGTATGCTGTAAAACATCCATGTAAAATCATCAAGTATATGCCTATTAACTATTAATAGTTTTACAGTTTTACTCAGTGTTGAGACGTACCTAGGTAAATGTACCTAGGTACAAGTACCTAGGTACTTCTCTTGTACCTTCGTATACTAAAAGGTCCATATTTTTAGAATTACCTTTACCTATACCTAGGTATTTTTTAGAGTTACCTTGTACCTAAAAAACATAAAAACTTAAGGTACAACGTAAATTCTATTTTCTCTGTAAAACTACGTAAAAAAATTTAAACAATAATTGTGGATATAAAGAGAATATCAATATATTCATAGAGTTCGAATTTTATTGGCGTCATTTGGGTATTTTGTGTAGCGTATTTAACGGTAAAGTGAAAGAGAATGATGATGCCATTAATATTATCAAAATATAGTGAAGTATTTTGAAGATAAGTCAAAAAATTTAAAATGCCTATTTAATTATGAAATCATTTTAAGAAATTTTAAATAATAAATAATACAATCATACTCTCATCAGCTCCTATTGAAAGACTGTTTAGTACAGGAGGACAAATTTAATTTTAACTTCCAAACGAAATAGGCTTAATGATGAGGCTCTTGAAACTCTATTGTTCTTCAAGAAAAATAAATAATATAAATGATGTGCATGATGTAGGTATGTTTAAGAAAAAATTTTATTTTATTTAAAAAGTGGTACCTAGTATTTTTTATATTTAAATTTTAACAATCGATCAAAAATATTAGTTGTGCGGTTGTACCTAAACCTGTACCTACAATATTTAGGTACATTTTTATGGTAACTGTATTTTTACCTAGGTATTTTTGTAAAAGTATACCTGTACCTGTAACTAGGTAATTTTTTCTCTGTGTACCTGTACCTTTACCTAGGTACCAAAAAAGAAGTACCTGTTACAACACTGGTTTTACTACAGTCTTATACCTAAGAAGAAATTATACAACAGATATATGCACATCATTGCACAAATGCGCCTACGCGTGTATGAAACCAGTTATAAAGTATGATCAAAATTTCTGTTCATCAAGTATGGCCGTGGAAGTGCAAACCAACGCCTTTAAAATTGGCTCACATATCTTTACGTCACAATTGTTGACAGCTGTCACATTTAATATTATAATAAAATTTGGTACAACGTGATTTTTTAAAAACTCAATTGCAGCAGACCGTATTCTGTCTTAATAACCTTAGAACTGTCTGTATTAAGTCAGAATACGGCCTAAAAATCACATTGTAGTTTGAAGTAAATATATGTAAGCCAATTTTAAAGGCGTTGGTTTGCACTTCCACGGCCATACTTGATGAACAGAAATTTTGATCATACTTTACAAGGGTCAAATCAACATGTTTCGAGCCACTGTAATGCCGTTCTGTGGACTCTTTTTTTGGCGCATGCGGTTAAAAGTTTCCGTACGACGGCCCGCACCCGTTTTCACGTGGTGAGGTAACCTTACATTGCTTCTTTACATTTTATTTTAAAAAAGTGGCGTGTGCAGTTAATAGTTTGATTTTTTTAGGATTAATTTTGTATAGACAATTATAGTTACATATTTTACATTTGTGTCACATTTTATAGTTTGTTGTAGTGTTACCTTATTATTATTATATTCTATATGCAGTATTTATGAAAATAAAGTTCATTTTCTTTAATAAATTTTGTTATTGTACACATAAAATTTAATTTGACATTAGGGTAATACAAGATGGAAAATCTGAATATTCTGTCATATTATTTAAAAAATTTCTTGTTATTTCTAAAATTCAAAATTACCGCCTTTTCGTACCCTGGCAAAATGGCGCCTACGCTTGAAGGTCATCAAATTCGGTCTGTAAAAGATCAAACACGCCGACACGAGTGTCGCTTCTTGTTCGTTAGTAAATATTCTTTGGTATGACCATGAAACATCAACGTGACAGTTCTATGAATGAAAAATCTAAAAAACTTGTCAGTTTCACAAATACGTTTAACCTCTATTTGACATATCCGATTTACACACAAAAGAAGTGTCTACATCAAATTTTGAGTTTTGGAAGTGTCTGCAGTAACACACTGTACCAGTGTATTCTTTGAACACGATGGTACATTCAGGTTAAAAAGGATTTCGGCGGCAGTTCTAACTATATAAGAAAATAAGATCGTAGAGTTAAAATAAATGATTGATAATTTGGTAAAATATGGAATGATGTATTGTAAAACGAATTATTATGAAATAGAAATACAGCTGTCAAGCACAATACAAATTTGACAACTCGTAATTTTGATTGTGGATGTACCGAACTAAATATTCTTGCGTGATTGGTTGAATATCTTGTCGCTTAAAATATTTTTACTGAAACCGGAGCGAAAGTAGTACTTTCGCTCGGGAAATGCGGTGTGAAAATTGCATTTCCCTGACTAGTCACGAAAACCCTTAGAAACAGAAAAACGTAGTACTAGATAGGTACGTAGAAAATCGCCCATTCAATTTATTAAATTAATAAATATTAATTTTTATTATAATTGGAGGATTCAGAAAAAAATTAATACACGACTCGTCAGTAAAATGACTTACTTTACTTGGAGCCCTGTAAAATACTCGGCACAGAGTGCCTCGTATTTCACTATGGCTCCTCGTAAGTAATGGATCATTTTCCTGACCCTTCAGTAAATAACTATTAAATGAAATTCTTGTAGTTCACATATTTTCCGACTCTCATGTTTGCTGCGGCGTGCTATACAAGCAGTTTACAAAATCGAAAATCTGAAGGAGAACGTTTCACAATATTGCATGCTGGCTGTTCACTGGGATTTTTGACTGGTTGCAGTCTTTTACTAAGATCACGGAACAATGACAGAGATTATCACAAAACCATGAATAGTAATCTCTCAATTACTTCTTTGGAAATGTGGCTTATAACTTATGTAAATTAGGTTCGTATTTACATTACTTTTTGCCATATTTGCTTAAATTGCTTTAAAATGCAAATTACGATAAGTTTTATAATTAAATAACCAAAACCGTCAGAAAAAATTATTAAAAAAAATTAGTTCATACCATTTCTACATTATTTTGTACTTGTATTTAAACAAAACAAGAAATTTGGGGTCTTTTTCGGATTACCTACTTATCAAGCAACTTAGTAACTTGGGTTGGTTTTCCATCACTTTTAGTTTTATAATTAAATATGCAAAAATATAAGTGAAATACGTAAATACTATTACTACAGTATTTTCCAAATAGGATTTGGGTTGTGACGTCAACGCGCTGTTTATAAATTCACAATCCAACTATACTTCTAAACTAGGTTTTCATTAGACACATATCTCATGGCCCTCAGTACAGAAACAGAAAACGTATCTACTACTCAACCTAAAAAAATTCGGTCTGTCAAAGTCAAAATATGAAAAAATATTATTAGTTAAAGCCTATCTTTATGTTATAATAAGCTGAGAAACTTGCAATATAGGTGGCAGCTAATAAATGTATTTATTTTCAATTTCATAAGGATAACAATTTCAAATTTCACGCGCTTTTTCCTGAGTGCCGTATGTTTTTAGGTTTCACTATTAGACTTCCATCTCACTCTTTGACAAATTCGACGTGCATGTCGTGGGCCATGAGATATCGGTATACGTCTACCTACTGCGTACGAACGCGTGTCTACCTATACAGCTTTTGGGCGGAGCAAGTTGACGTCACAACCCCAATCCTAAATGAAAGATACTGTAGTTCTTACCATTTGTAAGCACTCACACATCACTACAATTTAAATTAAACCAGAAAGTATTATTTTAAAATCATTGTTAACATTCTGTTTCTGTACATAAAAGAATACAATAATTTTCTTCTACGCACGTTGAAAGCTGACATTAAAAGGGTGCCTATATTATCAAAATCATATAAATACCTACAACATTAAAACCAGTTCTCTGAATGGTTTAACCTTCTAACTTGCTCAAGGCCCAACTGATAACAACTAAACGGTAAGTGTTTTTCAATAATTTGTACCTTTCCTATGTTAAATTTAGAATAAAATTCCTCAGGTGTTTTACTTTAAAAGCAACAGAATTAAGAATAGAAATTTGTAATTGAAGTTTACTAAAATTTGTTCGGTGTTGGAGTTTTACTGAATTACTTTTTACTGTCTATTATAAACGATACAGCGGTTTTGGCGTTTTGGCTGGAAATTCCTCAAAGCAGTCAAATGAGAATAACTCAAATATTTACCTACTAGGTATGTATTTCTAAAAGAGACTGTTTATTATTATTAAGAAATTAGCCGACACAAAGTAAATTTGTAAATAATTATTTAAACCGTTCCGAGAACTTCGTTATTTCATAGCCGATTGCACCAACCCCTGATATTTTCAATCGTTGGTTACTTGAACACAATCGTAGCAAATATGAAGCATTTATGGCAGTTAATGTATTTGTAAAAAAATAATCGGAGGTTGATATAACCAGCCACAAATGTGCTATTGATGCAACTAACAATATGGGTTTTTAAGAAGCAACCTTGTAAAATGGGTTGAATATAATCCTGGGCTGAGCTGTTTGAAATGCCAATGGCTTGATAAGTCATATAAAGACGAAATAATTTCTTTCATCTCAAATCATTTCATTGATATAATGCTAAATCTAAATCGCACTTCACGGATAGAATCCACCTAAAAATACCCAAATACACGGTCTATGCAACTCACCACCCGCATGGTACAGCACACGCTGGCACGGTTATTGTCAAAAGCTCACGAAGACATTACGAACTTCCCAAAGGCAGTCTTGAACATCTTCAAGCTACATCAATAACCACTGAAGACTGGGATGGTCCGCTAACCATTGTCCGTCACAGCATAATAATACACATGAGCACTACGCACACTAGGAAACAGATTTATTTCCAGTGGCGACTACAATGCCAAACATCTCAATTTGAACTCAATGTTTAGCACTGCTAAAAGCAAAGCTTTTGAAAGCAATAAACAGCAATGGGTCTCAATGTATATCCACAGGTGAACCAACGTACTGGCCCTCTGATCTAACAAAAATGCCAGACTTGCTTGATTTCTGCACTCTGCAGGGTTAAAAACATCAGCACAAACAATCTGAAAGCAGAATCCTGTTTAGATCTTACTGGTGAGTAGTCCCCAGTTATAGTAACAGTGGGTACGCAAGTGATACCCAAAACCCAACCTCCTGCCCTCATAACAAATATACAAACTGGAAACTCTTTCGGTAATTATTTGACGAATCCCTCACACTGAAACATCTTTAAAAACAGCACAACTTTACTCGACTAGTCCAGCAAGCTGCGTGGTTAGCTACACCTAAGAAAACTCAGAATAAGTAAATTTTGACTGTCCTATTATAGTTAAAAAGAAGATTGCAGAAAAACGCAAATTACGCAGGAAATGGAAAACTACACGTCACCCAGACGACAAAAGAGCACTTCTCAATTCTATCTAAAACCAAGCAATCTAGGCTCTGAAAAGCCACCAAGAGGCTGAAAAATCACAGCAGTGTAATACACCTATGGCCTAGAAGTGATCGAGATAAAGATTCAGCTTTCTCAAAATATTTAAGTGAAATATTTAAGCCATTTGCTACTAACGTCACTAAGGAGGAAGAAAACAAAATCTTGGAATTTTGTTCTGCACGGTCTGCACCTATTAAACCCTTTAAAGTAAATAATGAAATTAAAACTGTAATTCTAAAACGATTAAATCCCCATAAAGCACCGGCTGACCGGGTTACGATTTAATAACCGGGACAGTACTTATGGAACTAGCTGAGAAATGCTACAGATATATTTACTTATACAATGCAGTCCTCAGACTAAGATATTTTCCGAACAATGAAAGGTGGCTACGATGATCCTAATACTCAAACCTGGAAAACCCGTTGAAAATGTGTAGTCTTACAGACCAATTAGTTTACTGCCACTTTTGTCAAAAATTTTCGAAAAATTACTACGGAATTTTTCACCTAGGATTTGGGTTGAGACGTCAACTTGCTCCGCCCAAAAACTGTATGGGTTAAGATTGCAAGACTGCCAGCGGTTCTAAAACGTATTCTCATATTCTAATGAACAATTTAAAATAAACAAATATTTTCGGTCGTTATCAAACTGAAACTTGCACCGATACTCATACACAGTCAACTCATACCAAACCATCAATTTGGCTTTCGTAGCCAGTAGCCACCACTCTACACTAGAACAGGTACTCAGAGTAGCAGACATAATTCTAAAAGATTTTGAAGGCAAATGCTATTGCTCGGCAGTATTTGTAGATGTTAAACAAGCTTTCGAGAAAATGTGGCACCAAGGCCTGCCCTACAAAATTAAAAGTACTGTACCGCCTGACTACTAACAGATGCTTAATAATACCTCTCTAAGTTTATTTAAAACCTCGGACACTAAAAACACAACACTAATACTAATCCGAAACACTAAAACTAATTTATTATTTATTTATATTCACCGACGCACTTATATTACACGTGTTCGCACTTGATCACGACTGGTAGACTTTGATAGACTGCTTGCTTGCTAAACGAAACGTGCCTTATATACCAACTGCGGCATTCGACATATTTCCAGAACTCACCAGAGACGATGACGTATATCGAATAATCAGGAACACTCCCGATTTTGTCGGCAGATGACACGTACGACTGAAATCATTCGCGCGTCTCGTTACACTACCAATGCCAGCGTTCCCCAAGGTCTGACCCTGTATCTGCTCTTTACATCAGATCTTCCAACCTCGCAGATACACCCTAACCCCAACTCAGCATCTGAATATCTTCAAAACCATCTGCATCAATTAAAGGGGAGGTGTAAGAAATGGTGCATCGAAGTAAACGAAGCAAAGTCGGCTCATGTGATGTTCACTACCAAAAGGGTAACTTGCCCACCAATCCAGTTAAATAATCAACAGATACCTCAAACTGACTGCGTTGAGAATTTTAGGAATGCACCTGTAAGAAACACATCTGGATAAAAAGGAAACAACCGGGTATTAAAATACAGAAAATGTACTGGCTCATTGGTCGTAAGTTCCAGTTGTCATTTGCTAATAAAATACTCCTAACTAGCCAACCAATAAAGTTACGGAGAGCTTGTACGCGAGTTTTTACACACCCTGTACTGCGCTAAAAAAGATTTTTTTAAAGAAGCTCTTTTAGTCAAACTAACTTCAAATTTAACGTTCCATTTAAATTTTTATCATTTATGCTTAAAGTTATAGTTATGGGCGTTTTTATTTGAACTTTTAATTATAACTAGAGAAAGGAATATATGCAGTAATTATTGCTGAAATATGCGCATATACAATGTGTCCACGGATAGGTGATACAAGAGGAAAAACTTTTTTATTATTGATTTCTCAGAAAATTTTATGCTTGATAATAATTTTTGCTGTGTTTAATAGTCTTATTTCTCTTGTTACTTTTCCTGTGGGGAATCATTTAAAACTTAAATTCACAATTTTCCTTAGTTTTGGACTAAGATTTCTGAAATTCTGTGTAGAAGTGGGAGGTTATACTTTTGAATAATTTTGATATTTGTGTTTCCTTTATTCATGAAACTTTCAATTTAAAATAAAGTTTTCGAAATAACATATCCTAATTTTGTGTTTTTGAAGCATCTACGAGCACAACAAAAGCCTTAAACTAACAAAAAGCAATTCTGTCTGAACAACTTCAAATTTTGCATACAAGCGTAATTTTGTGTTCTGAACAACTTTACTCTAATATAATACAATTTTGCGATATTTGTTAAAATACTAAGACTTTACCTAAACCTAACCTTCGTTTTAACAGTGCTAACACAGGTGCCTTGATTTAAAAAAATGGAAAGTGTGCTTAAAATGAATTTAAGGTCAAGCAAGGGTAAACTGCCAAACAGCGTATTGATATCTAAAAATTTTTTGTCATTTATACCTCTTGTATCACCTATCCGTGGACACATTGTGTATACACACTATTTTCTAAATATATGCAGTAAATATTAAAAATATGCAGATGCATATGCAATAGCATATGTTCAAAATCGATAATGATCAATTTTAAAAAGTCAAAAACAGATATACGCATTAAAATTCAGCAATAAAATAATAGCAAAACATTTTTAATGCGTTTTATATACGAAACCGCGTAACTGCGATTTATGATGTTATGAAAAACCACTATTACATAAAATTGGAAACCAATTAAAAAAAATAAAAATATGAACTTTAGGCATGAATATGCACAAAACGTCTAAATATGCACAAAACGTCCAAATAATATGCAGAATTTTCCAAAAATTTAAAATATGCATTAATTAATTGGTGTCAGTTAACTCTAAACACCATGATTCGTTCACATTATTGACTGTTTCGCAAGATATGCAAAAATTACATTATATGCAGTTTGCATAAAATCCTTTCTCCAATTATAACGAAAGGCAATGATCGACACTGTTACTTTACAATAAATGGTATTCTGAGAAATATTAGTAGTTTATGTGATATTCATAATGCAGTCGAATTAAACCGTCATTAAACTCATTTTACAACTAACAAAAAGCCATAATCACTTGTAACGCATCTGCCACCAATCAGGACGTAAATAAAAATAAAACGTAATCTCATTTTTTTTTTAAATTGATGTACAGAAAAATGTATTTTAGTTTACACTAGTTATATTAAACATTTGCTGAATCTGCTATTTTAATTTATTAGTACAGATGTAACAACGATTTTATTTTAAAATGCGGGCCACTATTATTACAGAATCCTACATGACACTTCGAAGGACGCCGCTAGGGAGCTTGTAAACAACTTCATCAGTACCAAGGCCCGCTGAATTAAATATTACATATTAAGACCTACCCACTTTATTTAGCCAAGACGTAATTTAGAAAGGACGATGGCACCGTTTTAGGTGAACTATACATTTCTCCCTTAAAAAATATTATCGATCGTCGGCATATTTCATAGGTATATCAAACAAGTTTACGTTAGGGGTCGCTAGTTGTACCACTCCCAAGCGATATTCAACCATGAGGTCGATAAGACTATCGAGAAGACATGCGTATAGTATCGCTTCTCGGCCTATGGCTAAGATCAAAGTGTAGTATCTGTTCTTATCAGCTTAATATCTGATACGACCCGCATGCGGGTCCAGTATATTAAACTGATTTTTGGAAATTGACGGAGGTTAGGGGCTTGCTCCACATCCGTCGCGGGTTGGCCCGGTATTGCAGTACCTCCGGGATCGGCCCACCTAATCTAAACCCTAAAGTAGTTGTAAGATAGTTAGATCTTGGAAAACATTCAGTTTGTAAAACTCAACCTAATATTCGAAGAAATTTGTAATGAGTTTTGAAACTTCTAAAAAGCATGTAAAAACCACCTAAATGTTTTTTATAAACTAGGTAAATCCTAACGCGTCACCTAAATGTTCCTAGTTTTTCAAGTAACCTAACAATGTTCGGCGGTACAGCCTGAAAATACGAGATTATTTCCAAGTTATGGAGACTTTTGCCGTCTAGCTGGAAGCACTAGTATTTTCCTTTCAAAATAATTTATTCCGAAAACCAAGAAATGGATTGTGCAACTAAATATTTTGCTATAAGTCGTTTCGTCCGCAGGCATTTTACAACTTGGTGGTGGATTATGAGACTTAAATACAACCATTATAAACCATTTGTATGTACCTACTAGGTCTAGGCCAAATTCGAAAAATTTTACAGCTACCTCAACACAGAAGTTTGTCGACTGAATTCGAGGCAAGAATAGAAAATGCCGAACAGTAGCATATTAGAAATGCACATAAAATTAATACAACACTGATTATATTGCATATTTGAGTAATATAATATAAAATACCTCGCTAATGTGGCAACAAATACATTGGCGAAACAAAGAGACCATTGAATATCAGAGTAAAGAGTAAACGAACACAAAAAACTTGTTCGAGACGGAGAGTTCTCTAAACCAAAAATAGCAGAGCACGTCTACAATGAAGACCATCGAATCATCAGTGGCGGCTCGTGGTTTAAAAAATAGTAGGTGAAGAGTTACAAAATTAGCCATAAGAAACATTTACTCTAAAAATTATTTAATTATCACTTACCTATTTTTTTTATATTAAATCGATTCTTCTATTTTTTAAAGCCGCAATTTGTCAATTATGTCGTCATAAAATGGTCCCTTCTTCGTAAGCATCAGCAGAAGTTCTTTCTGAATAGAATTCTTGAGAAATGGTGTTTCTTGAGTCTTTCTACTGACACACATGTAGATGGAATTGTTAAAATGAGGGAAAACAATTTATAAGCTTCTGTAAAAATGTCTTCATCTTCATTAACATGGGCGCCGGCAGGGGGGTGCAAGGGGGTGCACTTGCACCCCCCTGGCTTAGAAGAAAATACACAATTTAATTAATTAAATAAGAAGTTGTTATGTTACATGTTTATTGTTATTTGTTTGTTATACCTAACTTATGTAAATAAACGGTTATGTATTTTATACACTTTAGTGTAAACTTTGGGAAAAGTCATTGTGTGAATAAAAACTTAAGGCGTCTAGGTTGTTGTCCAAAATTGTTCAACATCTTGTCAATGAATTCAGTGTCCTCCTTTACCCTTTTTCGATGAGCACTGAGCATGCACAGTCCGCTTAGCCTCGCATCTCCCATCGTAGACCGATTCCATGTCTTGACACGCCGTAATGTACTAAATGAACGTTCAATGCTACATGTTGTCGCTGGAACAGTTAGGCCAATCTTGATTGCCTCACATACAGCTGGGTAGAATGGTGTGGCTTGAGCAATCAAATCTGCGTACTCAAGGGATTCATTTAACCCTGGAACACTACCCGGGGTACAGGTGTACCCCAGCCTTTCTTGAAACGTCTGCTGTTTTTTGACACATGGCAGCACAAAATTGTGCTTCCTTGTAATCTCTTATACACACACGTCAGTTGAATTGGTACAATAGTTGCAGTGACACGTGTTTTTGTTTTGTGTAAAAACTGTATTTGGGGTACAGGTGTGCCCCTGGGTAGTATTAGTGACAAGTCTATATTTTTATCTAATCAGGTAGGATTATAGGTTTAATTATTATTATATTACATTTGGAATTAATTCAAATATCCTTTGTAAGGGTTCTAGTGCTAAAGAAAACGAAAACACATCCAACAGAAGAACGTATTTGCAAAAACTGGCAATAGATCTGATAACTCCGCTTATTTCGTGTAAAAAGTGTAATAAGTGCATATGTTTAGAAAATTAAAGCTAAGTGTGCCCTAAGTGCTGAAAATGACTCAAAATTTGTAACATTCATTTACTTAAAGCCTAAGTTTGTCACAAGATATGTTTTTAGTAGGTATATAATAAAAATTAAAAGTTAATTTTCTACGACTTTTTCTATTGGGGTACACCTGTACCCCAGGGTAGTAAAATAAAATATTTTTTGATGGGTAGTGTTCCAGGGTTAAGATCGCATCACTTGTCTTCCACATCTTGTACCACGTTGCAGCCTCGGCAATAAAAGTCTGTCAAATACCTCCGTAATGTCTTCTGCAATGGCTAAAAATGAAGATTTATCTAATTTTCTTATATTTTCTGGGTGGAGCTGCATAAGCGAAAATGCTTTATTGTGTGTAGAAGAAAATCGATCCCTCAGAGAAGAAATAATAGTCTAAGTATGGGATGAAGATAGATATTCTGAACAATTCGGATGGTTGATTTGATCTGTGGGTCTGCCTTGCCACCACTCGAGGACGTTTAAATTCAACATCCAGTTCTTCGCAAATATTTTGAGCTTTCTGGAAGATGGCTGTGAATTCCGTCGAGGCATTAGCGCGGTGAGACTGAGGCACGTTCGTCAATTTAGTTACGTGATCGTATATTGCCTTTATATTCATATTTACCTGATGTAGTTGCTTATACTTTGCTGTCCAGCGTGTTTCGCAAAAGAGAGGTATATTTGGAATTTTATTTCGTCGCAACGTACCTAATACCCTCTCTAAAAAAAATCTGAGTTCCTTTGTCATCCCAGAAGCATTTCTCACTTCACTGACATCGTTCGGGTCATTGATGACAAGATTCAATGTATGACTGGTACAGTGGAAGAATAGTGCTGTAGGATATTTGTCGTTGATAATTTTCTGAGCGCCACTTATGTAACCAGCCATTGCAGCACAGCCGTCGTATCCTTGGCCAACAAGTTTATTTAAATCCAAATTGCAATCTTCTAAAAAGTGAATAATAGTTTCCATATCCTAGGAATTCTTCACAAATTATTGGCTTTTTATTACCTTGATCACAACTCAGATACCGAACTGCAATCGATAATTGCTCTGTACCACTAATATCGGCAGTCTCATCAGCCAACACCGAAAAAACCGATGCATTCTTCACCTCTTCAATTATTTTGTCTTTCAGAACATCAGAACAAGTTTCAATCAATGCATTTTGAATTTGATGCGATATAGGATACAAGGAGTTTTTGCTCCCGACTCTAAATGATTTTTCAAAATCTCATCCCCAGATTCAATTCGAAAATGTAGCAGATCTATGAAAACAGAACCCTCATCCACTTTCCCGCGAAGTGGAAGATCATGCTGTCCGCAAAATAAAATTGTTAATATAATTGATCGAAGTTTCACATGGTTTTCTTCCTTGCGATATACCGTATTTATTATATCATACTCGTATAATGTATAGATGCACCCCCCTGCAAATAATCCTGCCGGCGCCCATGTTCATTAAGCATTCGAAGAAGTTCTTGCGTCGACATGTTTCTATATTTTTCATCGGAATACAAAAGAGTCAATTCATTTTTAAGGCGCCCCCAGCGCGTTGGTAAATATGTTGCCGTAAAAATGTTTCAGATTTTCAAGGGCAAGGGAAGGAAAACATGAATTAAAATACTCGAATTTTGTTGTATCGGCAAAACAAACAAATTGAAGTTTTTCACAATCTTGAAATCTTGTGTTGATTTCCATAATAATGTGGATCCAAAATTTCAAAATATGATTGTTTATAATTTTGAAAAATGGAATATATTCCAGGTTTTTTTAATTTGAGATACACAATAGCTTATGTCCAGTGATTTTTTCTGAAGAATTTCGAATAAAATATCGATGGAACCAAAAATGTCATTAAATACTATTGCCAAAAATGTGAATTCAAATATGTTCATATCATTTACGAATCACTTGGCAAGTTGAATTGTTTTTTTATCTGATTGTGCACTGTTCGCCAAAAATTCAAATGCTTCCTTTAATTTATCCCAATCTTCAACAACTACATTTATTAGTTTCGAATTAGAGGACCATCGAGTTTATGCTATGGTTGGTATGCATCTTGCGAATGTTGATGTAAGCGAATAAGCTCGCTTCGCTGAACAGACTGCAGACGAGTGACGTTACCTAAAAAAATCCTTCACTTGTGGTGGAAACCTAAGTAGCGACTCATGCGAGTGACGTCAGTGTTACCATGGCAACCCAGTGCATAGTGCAGACTTCCAAGCATTTACGTTTAGCTCTGCAATATTTGATTCTGTGCTGCGAAATACATACCTACCTATAAGAAATGTTTTGCGTATTGAACGGGGATAAAATTCATTTAAAAGTTAAACTATTTAGAAATTTAGATAAATGGAAAGAATAATCATTCTTATATAGGTACAAAAAAAACTAATTCGCGTGAAATATTAGGTGAAGAGGCACTTCACCTACTTCACCTGAAAAGCCGCCACTGAATCATATGGGATAAAACGAGCATCATCGACCATGAAGATAACACCTTCAGAAGAATAACAAAAGAGGCGGTAGGTACATATGCTAATACAAAAGAATCAGTTATTAGCGTCCCCAGCGTGGATGTTCCAATCAGATGGAAACCTCTCTTGCGACGAGAATTTCATGAGTAATTGAACAGGCTTGTTTTGATAACTGTGAAATTTATGTAACGACTTGCGACGATTACAGTATTCTAATTAAAAACTTGCTCTTTTATCTTTTAGTATACATCAAAATGTAAGATGGATGAAGTCCAAGAAAGAAGAACGAATAAACATTCTTTTGTTGACCAATATTCACTTGATTACCATTGACACTTAGATAAATATAGAGGTGGAAAAACCATTGAGATAGCAATACTTAGATTGCTGAACATTTAAAATTCGAATTAATTTCAAGTAGGTAATTCATGTGATAAGCCTGTGATAAGTTTTTGATAAGGTGACAACTACTTGATAAGACAAACATTAGGGAGAAATAATCAATACGTTAAAATTACATTTTATTTCATTGAAACATTGTGATAAGTACAGTTTGTAAATATTGTTATTGTTGTTAATAGCCTTTTGGAATTTTTCCGTAAGTGTAAACAACAACTTTATCTTTATTTAACACATAATTTTATGCGAATACTTTATAAGATTCACAAGTATTAATTATAGATCCATAAAACATATGGTTTGAATAGTTAAAGCCTTTCCGAGTTTGAAAATTAGCATGTTGATTACGAATGTATTGCTTTTATTAGCATCCGCTGTGTACACAGTCACTGGTAAGAAACACAAAAATCAGTACTTCAACACAAATAAATATTTATTATTATTAATTAAATTTAAATAAAAATAACGAACTTGGTTTAGAAAAGCTATTTAACAGGTGAATGTGCCAGCGGTTGTAAGGAACCAACATTATTTTATGAAAGCTTAAAGTGCAAACCAATATTTACTTCGCCGAAAGATTGTTGTCCTGTTCAATATGACTGTTCGCACATCCAAGCAACATCGTTAACAGATACAAAATGTTACTTCCATGGAAAATCATACAACGTTGGGAAGTCGATTAATGATGCTGAAGTATACGGAAGCTGCAGGGTTGGATGCACATGTCAAAAGAGAAGATCTGGACGGTAAGTAATTAAATTAATATAAAATTAAACGCTTTGATGAAAGTTAATCATTAACAGCACAGGTTTTGAATGTGCTTATCTTGATTGTCCGAGGAGTGGTCCATTTTCCAAACCTGATTGCCATATAAAATACGAGCTTGATAAATGTTGCAGCACCGGCGAAGTTTGTCGTGAGTATCTTATACGATTAATAAGTGCATTAATTAAAGCAAAGGTTGTTTTAAGCTCCCTTCTCGGCAGTTTGCGAAGTGAACGGTAAGACTTACAACGAAGGTGAGCGTTTCGACGCACCGATTGACAAGTGCAAATCATGCGTTTGCCAAGAAGGTTTTAAAGGTGAATTCGTGGAACCTTTCTGTAAAAAGCAGGAATGCATGGATGAAATTAACTATCAATCGAGGATTAGGAATTTTTGCGCACCGTCTTATAGAAGCTTAGATGATTGTTGCCCTTTTAACTGGGTTTGTTGTAAGTAAAACAAATTCCATGTTTGTTAGAAAGTAATATTTATATTTGTAGCCGATTTCGAAGATGTTTTCCAGGTTAAAAACGCAACAGAAGAAAATCAGCGTAAGTTACGGCTTTCATTTTTGTAGCATGAGACTTACCGATGGTGTTTTAGATTTATTGTGTAGGTTCGAGACGACTTTGTTGAAAATAGGTGATAAGTTAGAAAGAACGGATCAAACAACAGGTGGAAAACTATCCTGTGAATGCCGAATTCCACCTTATTTAACTTGTATTCAAGACTATAAATACTCAACGTATTCGGGAGAATTTTAATATTTTACTTTGTTAACTTAAGATTTACTTAAATCAATGTGGTTTTTACAGTTTTACCTGACAAGGATGATTCGAAAGGTGTCCTGTTGCAATGCAATTATTAAAAACACAAATTTACAAAAAAAAACGTTTATTTCTTTTAGTCCAAAAATGACGATGTGCAATACACAAAAAAATAAGAGAAACAAGCAATTAATTACAATTAATTTTCCTTTAAAAAAATTTTCGTAATTATAATTTACAAAATATAGCTATAATAATGCGCAAGATTAAAAAATGCCATTGAAAAATCTGTAAAATCCTTTGTGAAAAGTATAAAGGAATGTACAAACATGCTAGAATTTTCTCTACCAAAACATAAATAACAATAAATAATTCGAGTAAAATTAAGTTTGAAACACACAATTATCGGATAAACTTAACCGTTACTTTAAATAAACCTGATTCTTCAGTGTTTTGACAACACTTTTTCATTATAAATCATTCTCGTTATAAACAAATTGAGCATCGAAAAACGAAATCCATTTATCACACTAAAGTATAACACTTCCAAGGGGTAAACTTGCGTTACACAGTTTGTAGCACCGTAAATCATTTATAAAACGTTGAAAATGCTGGATAAACGTAGGCATATCCTGTGGAAGAAATAATATTAGGTTTTATACAAAAATAAAGAAGAAGAGATTACCGTTTCATGGCTGAAAGACTGTTTCAATGAATCACGTTGCGTTTGAGCCAATCCATTTATATTTTGTAGAAATTGAATTAGGAATGTATCAAAAAACACTTGGAAATTTACCGTTGCCATATTATAAATGGTCAACAGTATGTCTTCAGTCAAAAGGGCATGAGTTCTATCTAGGAGTGTATGAGATAGGACTGTTAAAAACTGACTAAGCAGCTGTTCACGAAACAGCATCTGCAATTAAACATTTATTAACATCAACAAGAACGCAACACAGAATATAATTATTATTATTAAAGCCTTTTACATAATCATAGAAATGAAGTATGTTATCCCAAATATAATTCATATTCTTATAATAACTTATTAATAATGTAACTTAAAAATAATTATTTTTACATAGTAAATGTTAATGATTAGACCCGGTTTTAAGCTTTTAAGTGAAGTGAACTCCATCTTGGTCAATTTTTTGCTATATCGATTCAGCCAGGAATATATTCTTCCACCTTGTTTTTGGTCGTCCTTTGCTTCTGCTGTGCAAGTTTGGATATGGTTGCCATAGTGTTACTGTTGGATTTTGACAGAGTACATGGTCAGCATAATTCCTTTTCAACTTTTTACACCTTTCTGTAATGCTTGGTATTCCTAGTGTTTTTCATAGTAGACTTAAAATGAAATAAGAACAACATATCACTTGACCGGCGCATAGCGCGAATTTCGGCCGGACTATTCCAATTTCAAGTTTCTGGGGGAAGACGAATCATTCAGTGGCGGCCGTTAGTACAGTGCGATTCTTAGTTACCGGTGGATTTTTGGATTGTGCTTTGATTTGTATTTTTGTATTTTGATTATCAGTGGTTCAGTGTTTCTGCAAAAAAACTGTTCTTTTCAGAACAAATCTGCTTAGAGTTGATCGTGTTCAAGGTAGGTTTGACATAAATTATTAGATTTTCATTTCATAACTTAACTTTCAATGTTATTTTTATGTTACGCCACTGGCGAATTTTTGCTGCGCATACAGACATTAGCTGATGTGTTGTTCTTACTTTAATATGTATATCTCTATATCTGTACTTTGTCTATTCTTCGAATTTTTAGAACTTTTTTCAACATATTATTTTGGGTTCTTTGTAGTTTATTCAAGTGTGTTATCGTAGAAGACCATGTTTGGATAGCGTATGTTAGAGCAGAAACTATACATGCATTATTATTTTGCCTTTTTGTTTGTTGTCTGTGAGATTGTTCCACAATTCTTTGTGGTGCCAATAGTTACACAATCCTGTGGTTTTTGACATGTTCAGGTATATTTCAGTCGCCTAGGAGCAAAACCCAACAATTCACAACTTTTGAAAAAATAAGTTTAATACACCAAAAAATTAAGAATGCAATAACCCTAGCCGGTCTTAGATGCAAAGACCAACATTTCCAGTGCACCAATAAGAGCTCAGTATTGTATTCACTGAATCCACTTGACCTTAACAATTTTGTCACTTAAATAACGTGCTTGAACGTATAAATTTGTATGTTTATTTCAATAATAATATTAGAATAGTTATTTGTATCACAAGGCTAGAAACTGTCACTTTGCAAGTACGAGTACTTGCAAAGCAGTTTCTAGACGTGTGATACACAATATTTTTTCGGCCGATAAAAATACGTTAATTATAAAAAATCATTTTTTATTCAAATATTTGACGTTAGAGAATTTATTTTTCTGGGCGTGACAATGGGCGTGGCAATGAGAGGGCGGAGTCAATTCGGTTCAGCGCCACCAATCAAAAATCCTAACTTTACTTTCAGGCCGAGGCTTGAAAATAGCATTTTCCAGACGATTTATACGCATGAAAATTGAGTGTATCTAGCCTGAGGGCGAAAAAAGTAGTTTTTCGCATTTCATACACTAATGTATTACATCAGTACACTCAAAATTGTGAAGTAATGGGTCACTTTACAATATAGCAACCATTACTGCATAGCAACGTCAGGTTTCACTAAAAAGCAATTTGACAGCTTCTCTAGCAGCATTTAAAATATCTTCTGAATGGTTTTCCAGGTTATTTTCGTCACTCAAGTCCGTTTCGGATTTAGATTTAAAAAAAAAGTATTTATTTGTTTGAATTGATTACTGTTATGTCAAAAACAGTTCCTGTCAGATTACTATATTATCGAGAATCCGCCTACTTTTTTCAGTGTTTTTATTAATTTTATTCAGAATGTATCGCAATAAATTTAGATAACTTTTTATGTGAGAATATAAAATGCGAAAAAATAGTATACGCGCCACGTCAGAAAAGCGATTTAACAAGACTAGACTCGTATGGCATTTAAGTACTCGATATCGCTCGTACTCAAACCTGCCATATTCATCTAGTAAAATTCCACTTTTCCGCACTTGGCACGTAATATACTATTATGATGGATTCCTCGGAAAGTTTAAATAATAACCCCGAATGTTATGGAAATAAGGCCCGAAAGAGATGTAAATTACAAACAGAAAGAGAGCAGGCGAAACGTGCAAGGTAGGACCTATAGGTAAAGGAAGCAAAACTTTGGTCTTACGTCACCGTTCGTGGTAATAGTAATACCACTATAAAAACAAAAATATTCCCTCTTTCCCTGACTCTCCGCCGCTGTCATATTCAGTTACTTTCTCGCGTAAGGTTGGCAGTGATACGTGATCGAGCACAGTGTTGTCATTACAATCCGCACGTGTTGTTTACGTTATTAGCATCACCATTCCCGGATTTATCAATTATTTAAAAATGCTTTGTACAAAATATATGTAGTAAATTCCAAATAAAAGGTCGTTTTATTTCAGTGAAATTTTTGTTAGTTTTTTTAAAATTGAATTGTTTAAATTTCATAAAATAAATGTAAAGAAGAGTTGGAAACAAAGTGAGGTTAGATTATTTATATACATTTGGCAACGCTGCGTATTAACAAACGTCAAAATATTTATTACGTAAGACCAAAGTTTTGCTTCCTTTACCTATATGACATTAATCATTAGGTTATTTTTGAAAATTATAGTTTAATTAAAAATGGGATACGCACAGGGGGGGATGGGACGGTCGGGAAGACGGGAAATTTTCCGAACGGCTGGCTCTGTTTGGAGCCGAATAATTGAATAATACAAAGTGCTACAAAAACGACAGAAAGGTGATGCTGCAAGGTATGTTAGAAGCATATTAAGGCCTGCTCATTTCATTTAGCCAAGACGCAATTTAGAAAGGACGATGGCGCCATTTGAGGTGAACCATACATTTGTCCCTTTAAAATGTATAGTACGCCCCAAATGGCGTCATCGTCCTTTCTAAATTGCGTCTTGGCTAAATGAATGAATTGGACAGGCCTTAATATGCAATACTTAATTCAGCGAGCCTTGGTTAGAAGAACCAAAACAACAACAAAAGAGTGGATAATTTCGTTATATACAGGGTCCGGCACTCCAAGTGTTACAAAGTTCGGAGCCCCGAGATAACAAAACCGCTGACGCTAGCACTATCAACTAGGCACTGCAGTGTAGCTGCTTCAATTATTTGTCAGTTTAGCGTTTGCAATCTGACGAGTACGAGTCATTATTGCCCTGGCCGTGATGGAAATTAATCGTAACGCTGTTATGGCCCTGCATTTGGAGGGAAAATCGCCCCCCCCCCCGAAATTTTCAAGTTGCTCAAAAATCAAAATGTGAACCCAATATTTATCCATCGTACGATTAAGAGGTACCAGGATACTGGGTCTGTAGAAAAACGTCACAAAGGTGGAAGAAAAAAATTGACTACCGGTCAAAAAAGTCCGGTAACGAATTCGAAGAAATCCGCGGCGCAGTGCCAATGACTTGGCCAAAAGTCTAAAAGTATCTGACAGGAGCATCCGCCCTTCAGGCTACACCCTACAAAATACAGGAAAGGCATGAGCGTACCCCAGCTCAAATGAAAGTAAGACTTCAGAGAGCCAAGGAATTAAAACGCCGGTACGCCAGCGGAGAGTTGCCGAATATAGTATTTTCCGATGAGAAAAATTTCACGGTCCAGCAGTTTGTGAACAAACAAAATGAACGCCTATGGTTAAAGAGGAAGTCGCTGGAAAATTCAAGTCGACCGGTAGCTACGACTCATGGTGTGGGCGGCGGTGACGGTAAACGGACGCTCACTTCTCGTATTTTTGGACAAGGGTGTAAAGGTGAATGGAGCTGTCTACCGACAGACTGTCTTAGGTGGAGCTTTAAAGCCTTGGGCATTGGACAAGCCAGCATTTCAGTTCAGACCCATACACTTTTCAACAGGATTCGGCACCGTCGCATAAAGCTCGGGAAACGCAAGAATGGCTCGGTGACAACGTGCCGAATTTAAATTCCGTACTCATCAGACGCTAACCCGATGGACTTTTCTATTTGAAGTATCCTGAAAGCCAAAGTGTGCACTAAAAAACATGAAAGCATTCATAGCTTAAAAGCAAGTCTGAAGCGAGAATGGGAGAAAATTCCGCAAAGCCAGATTAGTGCCGCGTGCGACGCGTTTTGGACAAGCTTGGACGCCATTATTCGAGCCAAAGGAGGGAATATGGAATAAATTTTGTGTTTTTCTATTTATCTATGTTTGCTTGATGCCTATGTTTATGGTTAGACGGAGAAATCTTAACTAACACCCAATTTAGGTAAGTTTGAACTTGTAACACTTGGAGTGCCGGACCCTGTATTTGCGAAAAACTCTTATAAATCCTATTTTATCTATAATTATAAATGGGAGTCCTATGAGAAGCCTTGTTTAAGCCTTTGTGTAGATAGAAATTACAAAAATCGCTTGTCCTTTTTCTGTTCCATTAAAGTATAATAAATGACCATTCTTGCGTTCTATTATTTTTTCCCCAAAACATTTTAACTCTGATAGGCCGATTAGACCCCATTTAATTTTTTCCAATGCTGACTGGAATTCCAATAGTCGTTCTTCTGATGCCAGAGCCTTTATATAAAATGGGCATATATTTATGTGTTTTACCATGGGGGGATTGGCTTTGTATTCCCATGCTTACCTCGCTTGTTGGAAGTTTTGTGGTTGGTTCGACTGCAATTCTGTGAAGAAAAGGGTCGAGTTGGTTTTGTGTTTCAGTTTTAGCGTCATCCGTGTCTGCAACATAGTTGTAATCTGTTTGGTTGGAGAGTAATTGATTTACATGTTGTTGTTTTTTGAAGAAGATGACTCGTTTGGAAAGTGTCTGGATCTGGCTCAAATCCTTATGATTGCTTTTCTGTTTACTGGTGTAAAACTGATCTTTAACCCTTTCGCTGCTATTGACGCCTACTGGAGTCCCCAATGTTCCGTGCCCCTAGTGCTACCGACGCCATTTGTTTATTTTGCTTTTACCGTGAACTGCTGTTGACGACAACTGTTTATTTTGCTTTTACCGTGAACTGCTGTTGACGCCAATTATTTTATCGACTATTATTCGTGTTTATTCGGTTTTAACGGCGGTTAACACGCGGCAATTTGCAGGTGTTTGTGGTGTTAGTGTATTGAAAGTATTCAGAGTGTGTTGTCGTTTTTTATTTTAAATTTTGAGTACGTAGTGCAGATGCAAAATGGATAATGCCCAAGCAGGTCCCTCCAATGACCCACCTTCATTACACTTTTTTAAAGTAGTTTTTATTCATAATTATTACGTTATTACGCAAAAAGAAATAGCCGCACACAGGTCTGGCGGTGGTCGGATAGATGGCAGCACTCAAAGGGTTAATCTTCTTGCTTTCTTGTTGAATTCTGTTTTCTGTGGTTGGTGGCGAGTCCTGATTCTGTATTTTTTCTGCTTCTTGTGATTGTTGCAGCTGATATGCTGTGTAAGTTTTGTTACCAATTATTAGTTTGTTGTTTTTTATGCATGCTTTGTAACCTTTATCAATTGGTTTCTTAATGTTTCTAATTTCTTTAACACCAATTTTTAGAGGTCTGTTACTATTGTCTTTATGCTTACCAATTCTGTATATGAAATCTATTTCGCTTCTAGTTATTTGTCTCTATCTCGAACTTTGCAATTACTTCTAGGAAAGCCTGAATTAATTTTCCGTTTAGTTTTTCTGGTAGACCGTAGATTATAATATTTTTTCTGAGAGCTTCGTGTTCCAATGCTTCAATTTTTTTATCTTGAACTTCTATTATTTCATCTTGTCCTTAAAGGCGGCTATACACGTTGCGGTATACCTGAGAAGTTTACCTGCACAGCTTACCTCTGCAGGTAAACCGGAACCTACTACTGTAGGTAAAACTGAACAGATATCTCGACCTGTACAGTCGATCGAGAAAATATCGAAAATTAATTCTTTTTACTTGCGCCAGAGTACAGGTACAGACCGGAGCGCGTGTGGCGCGCGGCTGCAACTTTAATCTTCTACACTACAGGGTGATCCAAATTCATTGAAGACAGGTTGAATTTCCCGCCGCAGGTTTTAGTGTTTTTCACGTTGTTAACCTGGCAGTAGTAAAATATGTTGTGTCAAACTACAGTGTTGACTCATTACTTTCTTGTCTTCATTGTTGTGCTTTGCCTCGTTCTGTACAGCCAAACTAAATATAACACCTATAATTTTATATTTGTGTTGTTGCTATTATTATTACTATGCTTTTCATTTTTTCAGAAATAATAATCGATAATTAATAATTTTTAAGGTAATTTTGTAATACACCTATACCACTCCCCTATGAGACGCCACTGAAAAATATATGATGATAAAATCGTGTGGTCAACGTGACGATAATTTAATGTGGCGGGAAATTCAACCGGTCTTCAATCAATTTGGATCACACTGTATTTATTTTGTTTTATAACTTCTCCTCCTATCTCCTTCATTTTAATAATTAGGTAATGAAGTTACTAGATTCAGTATTTGATCTAGTAGTTTCTAAACCCTGACTTTTATTTCCCGCCATTTTACTTTAAATTTGAATTGCACGGAATTCTTGGCGTTTATTAGGTTGGTATTACTGTTACAGAATTGGCACAGGCCGTGTGATGTTTTCGAAGTTTCCCGACACCACAATTTTAACAAAATCGCCCTTATGTAATCAGGTTTTGAATTATTAAAGAACTTTTACCATTTCTTCCCATCTGAGTTTGTTTCGTTCTTTTGTTAAGTTGAATCTTACTTTCAGCATGTAAATTTACCCTTACTTCTTTGCTTATCCATTATCCTTAGTTTTTAAAGCTGATTTTCTGCACCTAATAGTTTCAGACTTTTTTTTCAACAAGTCAAATATGATTAGCAACTTTATTTGTGGCAAAATTCCCTGTTGCCAACCTAAAGCTTTCCCAATAAATCGATAAATAACTTATAAGACGACTTACTTTATGATAAAGTTTCCACTTAGAATTGAGATCCTCAAGAGCAGCTAGGCTAGTACGAAATGTATTGATATCAGGTTGCAACAAAGCTTGGCCGAATACTTGCAAAACGGCCAAAAGTTGAGCGGGTTGCTGAGGACTGTCTGGGCCAGGATCGCTTTCACTACAACCCGGCGAATGACCTAACCGTACCTGTGATATGTAGAAGTACTGCCATCTGTGCACCAATATACTGAAAAATACAACATTGTTTAATACCAAAATTAGCACAAAACAATCAAACAAACTACCTGTGCAGCAGCGTAAGTAGTGCGATGATTACGTCAGGTTGTTCGTTTGCCTGACAAATAACCAACGGATACACGTGCTGCATACACAGCTGTAAAATTCCAGGTAAGAAACTTTTATACGAAGAACCGGGAGATTCAACTACGATCTGTAAAATCTGCAGTAGCTTGTCTAGGCCGGATAGGTTTTTAGACTGTTGTTGGCTGAAATAATCGTTATTAAATTAATTAAATAACAGAACGCTTACATAAAGCAAAAGTAAACACCTTATAGCAACGTCTAAGAAGACTTCCACAGCACGTCGAGTACTGTCAACCCCGAGCTGTTGTTGCAGAACACTCAATACATTAAGGAATAACACCAGGATATGATCGCTCACTTCGGGGTATTTCGAATAATCTGGAAAAACCTGCAAGGCGATGTCAATCGACGACTATAAAAATATTATGTTAGTCTTTGATTGAATGTCTAGAACAAAGCATCACCTTTAAGCCCATATACAGAAGCTTCTTAGACTGTGATGGAAAATTCTTAGCAAACTTAATTATGTGCGCAAGCGAAGGTAAAGTGGAAGTTACAACTTCCCTAACTTTGCTTTCAGGAGTTTGCGGACCAAGTTCCTTAAATTCTCTTGTTAATGCATCAAAGAACACCCCAATTAAAACATTTCGATGAGCCGTATCAGCTTGCGATAGTTCTCCCCATGGCCTTATTAAAATATTGCACACGGCATTGTTAACGACTTCTCTTGTATGATTGCCACTGTATCTTAGATTAGGGGCGATGTGTATAAATTCAACCAGCGATGGTAGTACAATGAGGGATGGCGGAAAGACTGTGTTCGAAAGGCTAAGTAATAAATGCGCAGCGGCATGGCTGATTTTGCTTGGATGTTGGGCACCGGCACGTAAAAGAGGCAGTGAAATTGCAAGAAGTTGCTTTAAATGATGACCGGTTATTTCGTTATTTAAAGGTATCCATGGCGACCATGTTTTTAGTGCTGCTAAGATTTGGCTGTGCCTGCGAAGATAACGAATGGTATTTTTTACTGTGATCGAGAATTAAATACAGATACTTACACTTCGGTAAAATCATCGATAAGCCTCGACTCGCTGATTTTTAGAAGATAAAACCTTGCGTTAGTTGCAATACAGGCACTTTCGATTAACTTATTCACTAAACTATCAATTATTGGTGCAGAACTCTTGTAATAATCGTTATCTGCAAATTCATTAAATTATATGGTTGAATGTTGAAGTAAAATGAGGGTTTACCGTGATCTATAAATAAAGTAGACAGTCTCGCAAGGGTTTGTGTTAGAGACGATAAATCCCTAAGAATACAATGCAGTCTTACGTTCTCTGATGGTTCTATTTTAAGAATGTAATTCCTATGGTCTACAGTGTTTTCTAACATACAATACACATCGTTTGCTGATTTCCATGGCATTAACTGTAGGTAAAATGAGATTACTTAAGTGTTTATCAAAATAAAAATTAATATGCTTACCACTCGATTAAACGTGTCTACTGGGGCATATTCGGCGACCATTGCAATGACTTCTATAGAAGTTTTCAGAAACATTTCCCATTCTGTTTCATTCTGTTAAAAATTAAATTTGTTTTAATATCGAAAAAAGACTGTCAACTTTTTGAGGGAAAAAACTTCAGTTAGAACTAGAGAGAACAAGGATATTGACTACGTCAGAATAATAAATAAACAACATGAAAAGAGTCCAATAATAGTTAGCTTTATCACTTTTAAAACAAAGATATTAATATTAGAAAACAAGAACAAGCTAAGATTGAAAATAGAGGAAGATTTTTCAGCAAAAAGTTTGGAGGAAAGGTACAAAGGGAATTATGCAGTCTTAAAATATAACACTCTAATAATAAATGGAAAGAAAGTACGAAGATCTGGGGCAGAGACGGAAGATAGAGCAGCAGAAAAAAACAGACCAAGAAACCGACAAAATAGATGAAGAACTTAATGAAGAAGATTCCACAGGAACAACAAAGAAAGAAAAGGGTAAAAATAAAAAGAATAGATCAGAAGACAGTAACCCATCAAACACACTAGCAAAAAAGACAAATTCCATGGAAGGAAAAAAGTCAGACAGCAACACAGAATAATAAAGTGTGGTCTCAAGTACTGTTAGCATCTTTCAAAAGCCAATAGCAAATAAGTTTAAATAGGAATGGAAAAATGATGACAACACATGCAATGACCTTGGAAAACTAAAGTAAAAGGCAAAACTTTAACATAGCACTTCCCAGAATGCTAGTAACCAGGGAAGCAGGAGAAAGAAAAATGTAAGGTTAAAAATCGGCACACTGAATGTATAAACATTGAAATCAGAGGATTGACTTACAGAACTAGAACATGCTTTGCATAAAATAAATTATGATGTTTCAGGAATAGCAGAAGTTAAACGAGAAGGAGAAAGGATTCAGAAAAGGATAAAAGGAATTTGGCACTATATTGGAGAAAGAAGTCTTTATGGAATAGGTTTTTATATAAACAAAGCTTAAAAAATTATATAGAAGAAATAAGAGTTTTTCTAGAGAAGCAGAGTGCATATAATACGAGAAAATTTTCAAGAAATTGAAGTTCAAATAGCATACAATAAAATAGAAAAAATAAAAGAAACGGCAAGAGTGGCAAAAATAGAACAAGACCTCAAAAATGGAGAAAAACTCTCGGATAAGACAACAAAATGTTTGTGAATGAAATGAATTAATAAAGAAAGAAATCAGAAAAGATATGAGAGAAAAATTGAAGAAATAATAGAAGACACATGCTCAATACGGAAAATAAATAAAGAATTTAGTAACGGAAAAGAGTGGATAACGAGATTATAAACCCATCAGGGAACTACAGAAAGAAAACGAGACAAATTGGTAGAAGAAGCAACAAACTACTATAGTACTATAAACAACTATATCGAAGTAGCAAAAAGACACCACCAACACATAAACGAGAGCAGGATCAGATACAATATAACCCCATCCAAATGAATGACATGGGGGTGCAGCTGAACTCAACTCGTACACAGGATGGAGAAATTCGTCGAAGAATAACCACAGGCAACAAAGGCCAAGGACACATGAGGTGGTTTGTGATGAATCGACCGACGATTCGTCCGCCATCCTTTATAACAAGTCAAACCATACACACCGCTCTACAGGCGGCGCAGCGCGCTGACGAATCGCCAGGCCATTGCGTATGGCCTTACGAAGTGCACAACACGTAGCGTCGGCCGATTCATCACAAAAACGCCTCATGTGTCCAAGGCCGAAGTCTACTTCGCAATGTCCCATGTACTTACGTCAAAAAACGTTTACCTTAGTAATAAGCTAAGAGTGTACAAGACAATAATAAGACCTATTGTAAGTTACGGAAGCGAAGCGTGGGTCATGACAGAAAGAACGAAAAATATGATTAATATCTTCGAAAGGGAAATACTGAGAAAGATACTGGGACCAGTTAGGTACAATGACATCTGGACACCCAAATACAACAATAAACTGTAGGCTTTTAAAGAACCCCCACTCTTAGAATTTATTAGATTACAACGGCTACAGTGGGCCGGACATGTGGTCAGAATGGAAGATAAAAGACTACCAAAAAAAACATTAAACAGCCAAATGGAAGGTAAAGAAAAGGCCAGTGGGGAGACTCCGAAAACGATGGGAAAACGAAATACAAGAGGATGTACAATGTACATGATCTTTTAGGAATCTGAGACTCAAAGAGAGCAGCAGGAGGCAAAAATTTCAGGAGGCCAAGGCTCAATTTGGGCTGTAGTGCCATAGAAGAAGAAGAAATGAATGAAATAAAAGAATAGAAGGATTAAAGAAGAATAAAGCACCGGCAATATCACCTACAAAAGGATGAAAGTCTTATCTTAAGAAGCCATAGAATACAAAATTTATTCAACAGAAGAAATAATACCAGAGCAGTGGGAAACCTCAACAGTAGTACTTATTCCCAACAAATGTAGTAAAAATGAGATAAAAAATTACAGGCCAATTAAGTCTTCTTCGATGTTTATATAAAATACTTTCTACAATTATTAATTATTATAAAAAATAGAATAGTGGCATTACTGAATAAAAATCAATCAGTAGAGTATGCCGGATTTAGAAGTGGCTTTTCCACCATGGACCACCTACACACAGTTAATCAGATAATAGAAAAATACAAAGAATTCAACAAAACAATTCATATAGCGCTGGTTGATTTCGAAAAAGCTTCGATAGTTTAGGACATACATGTATAACTAAATAGTAGATTACGTACCAAGTGCCGAAAAGTGGATTTTTACCAGACGAGTATGGCAGGTTTGAGTACGAGCGATAGCGAGTACTTAAATGCCATACGAGTCTAGTTAAACCACTGTTCGGACGCGGCACGTATACTATTTTTTCGCATTTTATATTCTCACATAAAAAGTTATCTAAATTTATTGAGATACATTCTGAATAAAATTAATAAAAACACTGAAAAAAGTAGGCGGATTCTCGATCTGACAGGAACTGTTTTTGACATAACAGAATTCAATTCAAACAAATAAATACATTTATTTTTGGAAATCTAATTCCGAAATGGACTTGAGTGACGAAAATAACTTGTAAAACCATTCAGAAGATATTTTAAATGCTGCCCGAGAAGCTATCAAATTGCATTTTAATGAAACCTGACGTTGCTATGCTGTAATGGTTGCTATGCTGTAAAGTGGCCCATTATATCATGATTTTGAGTGTCGTAAAGTAATACATTACAGTACGAAATGCGAAAAACTCTATTAAACCAAACAGTCGAATAAAAATATTTTAGAATTATTACAGAGATTTACAATGGAAATAAACAAATCACTCTGGACGGAGACTATCTCGCTTCACTCTTTAGAATTTTCTTTGTAGCCCAAAACTTCTTCCAGCTAAGTTGATTCTTCGTTCGATTTCTTTTTCCATTCTTCCCAGATATTATTATATCTTGTTGTCTACCATTGGTTAAAGCTATGAAATTTGACAACAAAATGCAGCATCTTCTATTATCATGATATGTCGAAACCACTGGGTATTTTATTATAAATTTTTCTACATTTATTTAAGATGTGCTGATGAGACGGAGAGATTTTATTTGAAAAACACGTTCTAGATACTTTAAAAAAATAATAAATAGCGGCCTTCTAAGTGCAACTTTTGTTGCCAAAGACACGCATAATAAAGCACATGGTTGAATTTTAAACTATATCAGACCGGTCTTCTTTAATAAATAAATTGAATAGTATAATAGTATTTTATGTATCTAGGACGAAAAGTAAGTCTTTAAGGTATGAGCAAGTTGTACTTGCGAGTACCTTAAAGACACTTTTCGTCTGAGGTACATACATAATTTTATGTCACACTGGTTTCTAAAGTTGTTAAATTATTAAAAGAAATCTCCAGCAATTTGTTAGCAGTATTAGTTTTAAGTAAGTAGTCTAAGGCGCAACAATTCGTATCTCCTAGCAACGAGCATTTATAGAAGAAAAAGTGACACTTTAAAGAACTGGGACTTTAAAGTGTCACTTTTCGTCTTATAAATCGTTCGAAAAACGTTGCTTTAGAAACGAGTATGACATAAAGTAAATTAGGATTGATCCAATGTTCTGAGAGCTAATCATGACAAAAGCTTGTCTCATAAGACTCTGTATAAAATCAAAGTAGCCGCCATAATGTCGAGTTGTAGAAGCAAGGCCAGCTAAATTAAATATTACATATTAAGGCCTACCCACTTTATTTAGACAAGAACCAATTTAGAAAGGACGATGACGCCATTTGAGGTGAACTATACATTTTTCCCTTTAGTTCTAAGGGAGTTAACCTCAAATGGCGCCACCGTTGTTTCTAATTGCGTCTTGGCTAAATAATATTTAATTTAGCTGGCCTTGGTAGAAGTGAGCAAGTAGTATAGTGAGTTTACAATAGATGGCCTTAGCTAAAATCTGAAAGAAAACTGTATACAGAGGACGGAGTATAAGGACAGGAAGCTGCACTGCCCGACCAAACCCATGCGGAAGTCGTCTAAATTCACGACAGAGAAAAAATGCCGGCGTTCTTAGAAAAGATTTAAATGATCCCTTCGAAAATAAAAGTTGGTAAATTTAAGAAAGCTGGTTTGGTAAACAATTTGAATAGAATAATATGTCGTAGAAAAGATTTAAATAATTTTACTTGTTTTCTAAGATATTTTTGTCCATTTTTCTTAATTTTGCTGTCCGTGTCTGTATTTTAGAGGTTTTTATTACATTGATTAGATAGGAAACCAAACAAAATTTAAAATAGTGTCCGCATTTGAGAGGTGTCTACAATAATTGAGGTTTTACTGAACCGTTCTGAACACAGTAAATGCTATCTCTTCTCGTTTCACAAGTAATTTCATAAATTTCAGAGCAGCCATCTGCAAGACTTGTGCTCGCTCTAATAGCCTATACACACTAACAAGCTAGAAAGAGAGCAGTATAACTATACAAGTAACTATACTGCAAAAACCCACATGCAAAATTAAATCGACTCCGACTATACACATAAAAATATAAGAATTCATTCGGGAAGCATAGGACTAGTCGTCACAATAAGCTTAAACATTTTTTGTGCCTAAAATTAGAATATAAGGTTCAATGAATGGATTACGAATTTCCTTTTGCCTGAGAATAAGAAGTCACCAGTTACCTAACCCTTGTATTTACATAACAAGCAGGTGGTTTACCTGAACTGGGAATTACATAAGGAAGAGGCATTTCAGCACTTTTCTGAAAAGCGATTAGACAAATGATAAACTAGTTTTTTATTCTGGTTGGTATAATTTATAAGGTAATAGGTTTAATCTTTATTATTATCATAAATACCATAAATAAATTGCTTTATTTTTGGGTTTTGTGTAACCATAACCAGTTATTCTATGAATTTTATAACTAATTCAATAAGCTACAAATAATTTGCTAAAGCACTAGAAATGCCTCTTTAATTGCAGCCCTATAAGCCAAATTCCACGAATGAATTCTTGTATTTTTATGTATGTATGTGTATGTAATCGTTAACCTCTTATACCTTTCGGTGTTGAGGCTGGTGCGTTAGCGTAACTTATGTAGTATTAATCTATAAATACCACTCTACAAAAGAAACCTAAACGTATTACTCAAAAATGCAGTGTTTTATTAATTTTATGTGCGTTTCCAATATGCTCCCTGTCCGGCATTTTCTATCTTTGTCGTGAATTCAGTCGACAAATTTCTGTGTTGAGGTAGGTATAGCTGTAAAGTTTTTCTACAAATTTGCAACTACTTCTCCTACAGCCTATAACCACTATCTGTTTTTTTTTGAAGCAGTATACTTGGGACAAATCATATCGATGGAAGGAAAAATGTACAAAGAGATTCAGAGAATTAGTTTAGCTTGAAAAAAGTACTGAAGTCTCAAGGAAGATTTTGAAGAGCAAGATAACAAAAAGTATAAAGAGAAACGTTTTCAATTCATGTTTGTTACCAACTTCAATCTACGGAGCTGAGACCTAGACTCTGCACAAAGCATTATATAAGAAACTGAAAGTAATCCTAGCAAAAATGGAGAAATCAATGTTGTGCTGAAGTGGAATTGGGCAGCCTATGTATCAAGAATGTCAAAGGAACGCAGGGCTCGAATGACCACTATTTGGATACCATGGGATGGTCAAAGTGGAAGAGGCCGACCAGAAACTCGATGAATGGATGAAATGGAGCAGTGTGCTGCATCGAACTGGAGGTTGGAAGCTACAGAGAGGTTCAACTGGAGGAAACAAGGAGAGGCTTTTGCCCTTTTGAGGGATGCATAGGCTATCAAGTATCAAGTATTGAAAATTTTAATCAACCTGATTTACCTCGTCAACAGATTCATTGTCCATCTCTTCCAATTGCATCTGATTATAGGAATACTGCAGTTTATTTAAAACTGCACTTACTAATCCCAATAAGGCTTCCGAATATCTACAAAAATTCGACATTAAGACAATAAGAATTTAATATGGGAATAGTCGATTACTTGTGAGCATTTTGTGGCTTTAACTGCTTAATAAAAGCAGCCCAAATAGCCAAACAACGTAAGTAACATTGTAAGGAAGGCAACTGCATGGTAAGTTGAAATAAAAGTGACAAGAAGTCTAAGGCTGAAAACCCTGGTTCCGCTTCAAGTCGCCACAAGTGTTGCTCGACTAATAACGCCAATAATTCAGACAATTTGTCCATGAAACTACAATAATAATTACATATAGATTCTGAAAACTTACACCGGGAATTATTTACTCATTTCCTAAGGTTTCAATCCTACTAGAATTCGGACAAACGATATCTCTCAAAAGTTGTACGGTATGATGATACAACTGCGTGAATAAACTCTGTGTTCCTGGAGGTGTACACTTTCTGTATAGAAGTTCATTTAACGCGGACATTGCTAGAACACACATGTCATCATCGTCCTACAAAATAATCGGATTTTGTTAATAACCTACAACTTACTTTTCGTTCTCAATAATAAAATGGACGTAAAAGAAATCAATTTGTACTAAATGGTGCTCACCTGTGCATACGTAGAAATATTAGTAAAATGGAAAATGGCCTTAATTAATGGTAAAGGAACTTGTGACAGCTGAGCCCAAGTAAATAAATGCTGGATTGTCGCTAATGATTCTCTGGTTATATCTTTTGTATCTGGTCGGAATGAGGCTGCTATTAATTCTCTAGTTAAGTCTGGTGCCGAACTTGGGTGTGTTGGTGAAGGCGGTGGTGTTGCCGTTACTGCATGTCTTGGTTTTGTACCTAAACTCACAAATACAAATGGAACCCTCTTTAACTATAATAACAAAACAAACCTAAAGTTTCTAAAATCGTGCAAAGTATATGGAATATCTGCGGAATGTTCTGTTGTAATAATTTTGTTAGTTCTTCTTTGCGGTAACTACTGAGATCAGGTCGAGGACTCATAAATTCCTCACTGGTCGTACGTAACATTACTAGTCCTAATAATTGTCCTTCATTGGATTGTAATAACTAAAATACACGTGTTTAACATTACATTACACACAAATAGAATGTAATTACCTGCATTATATTAGTAAAAAACTCCGGAAAAAAATGCGGCCAGTCGAATCGTGCAATGTCAACCACCAATTTGGCCAACTTATTTCTAAGAAAGTGCGGAGCAGTGGCATCTTGTTCTACTAAATAGCCGTAAAGAGCACTTTTAAGTTGTACTCGATGCTCCCATTCTAAACTAACCCACTGGCGATTTATCACAGACTGAAACATGACGGCTTTGATTAAATATTCGCAACATGGAAAATAGGATTTTACCTCAATGGTTGACAGTGCATACATGGACACATATTGACTAGAAGTATGTGTTAAAAAATAAACGCAAAACTTCCAGCAATCCCTTTGATTGCTGAACGTATTGAGTTGCCCTTCGATTTCATGTTTTCTAACGTTACTCGTAGAATGAGTGAAAAATTCTTCCATCAAATGCTCCAATGCAATAAGTGATTCATTTTCAGTCTGAGACTGGGGTAAATTTAAATTAGAATTCGAAAAAAACAACATTATTCTGAACGAATACTGAGGTTACAATTATGTTTCTACGAAATTTTACGTACGCAAAAGGAATGTTTGCGTAATAACTTACCATATTTACGTTTCATTAAAAAAAATTGATCATTTTATTTGGTTTTTATCAGAAAAAGTTATAAAACTCTTAAAATTTCAGCTTTTATTAACATTTTGACGTTAACACATCAGCTGTCAACGAGCAGAGAATTTGAACTTAAGGTTGGCACCCATTCTATGTTACTGTTGGTGGGCGGGGCTAACTTTGGTGCGCATTTTTAAAATACAAATTACTAATTATTTAAAAGAATAAATAATAAATGTTGGGAATTAGAGATAAAAGCAACGTCGTTTTAGCTCTCCCAACTTGCTGTTACATACATTTCTATTATGAAAAATCACATAATGTACGTCGTAATTTTTCCATAATTTTTTTGTGTTTGCTTTGATCAAATACCTTATACATATAAGCTTTGGCTTTGACATACGTTTTATCTCTTTTACCTAGTTATTCATGATTTAGCTTAAAACTTATACAGATTGTCTGCAGGTACTAGGTACACACGGTAACTAGATACAAACAAATAAAATGGAAATAAAAAAATAATAAAATAATACATTAATCACAAGGCGTGTTTTAAACCGTCTCTGTATCTAGTTACCGTGTGTACCTAGTACCTGCAGACAATTTGTATAATAATAATTCTAGTTGAAAATTTCATACATCTGTCACTGTCACCTAAACAACCAATCACATTCTAGATATGAAATTATTTTAACCAATCAACATTCAACAAAATTTAATTACTCGATAATTTTTCTTGTCAAAAAATTATCGATAATTGCACATGTGCAACTGCTGATAATTTTTTGACATTTAAGTTAATATAATAATAATATATCTACCTAGCTTAATTTTGGCAATCACGCCAAGTATCAAATCACCTATGCTGTTCAAACAACGAATAAGTACCTAATGTCAAAATGGTTCCAGTTTAATATTTTGATTTATGAAATTTTCTTACCAAATATAATACGTGCATAAAAAAATTATTTATAATTTTAGATAAATGTTCATTCAAGCAAGTTGAGGCAGAAAAAAGCACTTATGCACTTCGTGCATTCGTGCTTTTTTCAGCCCAACTTGCTTTCATGCACATTTCCCTAAAATTATCGATAATTTTTTATGCACTTATTATATTATTACTGATAATTAACGATTTAATTATTTACAATTTAATAAAGGTCGATTTAGAGCAAATAAGTTAATTTTAAACGTCATGGAGTTTTTTTAATAAAGACAATTTATAGGAGTAGAAGATTAAATTTGCAAGCAAAACATGGAGCTCATCTTGTTTTCCCGATCCTTTCATTAAAGCACGTATTGCTATGTTCAATGCAGGATTAACTAGTAAACTTCGTTAAGCAGATAGTGAGCACCTATACAAATAGAAACTACCTACATTGAATATTGATTAAAACTCTGAAAGTGCTAGTGCTAAATTGATAATTTTTAAGTTGTTACCAGACGTTTTCCTCTTAAAAAGTTTGCTAATTTGGTACCTAGTCAAAGTTGCTTGTCGCTTGATTAAAAACTAACGAGTGTTTTACGGATTTTTAAAAATGGAGCGAGAATCTTGTTAATAACATTGGTTGACAGTGATTTTGTTAAATTAATAACTTCGACTGATTCTTATGTAGGTATTTTTGTGCGCTGATTCCAAAATTTAGATCAAAATTTGTCTTAGGTAGGTACATCAGGTTCCATTTTTTGCGACCGACATATTTGTATTTAATACAGTTGTACATTTTGTTTAAAACAACCCAGTATACAGTTTGTTTTCTTGACTTAATGATTAAAATGATGTTCTTTGCTTTAATTAAAAATGTATTATTTAATATTGATGTAAACTTAAGTAGAAGTACATTTGTGATGAAATACAGGGATAATTTTGAAGGTATTGGTACATTTCCAGATACCTACACTATTTAGGTAGAACCCAATGTTCAAGGAATAGTGCGTCCTCCTCGAAGTTTACCACAGACGCTTATGGGCAAATTAAATAATCAACTGGATGACTTAGTTGAAAAGAAAATTGAGGATAAAGTGGATCAACCAAAAAACTATGCAAGCAATTTGGTAATCATAGAGAAACCCGATGGGAGTCTAAGAATTTGCATCTATCCCGTAGATTGAAATGATACCTAATTCATAGCGATTATTATTTAATACCGAAATTTAAGTAAAAAATTTTAGACAGTTCTTGACACAAAGTCGGGATTTTGGCATATAAAACTTGATGAACAGTCATCAGAGTTGTGTAGGTACATTTGCTACACCTTTTGGTTATTTTAAATACTATAGATTGCCTTTTGGATTAAGCTGTGCTCCAGAAGCTTTTAGTAGACTAACTCAGAAATATTTATTTTGATGAAAATGACATAATAATCTATTTCGATGATATATTATAATTGCAACAACTACCGAAGAAAAACATAATAAACTATTAAATGTAATTATGGAAAAAGCGAAGCAGCAAGTATAATATCAAATTTAATATTGATAAATTGCAATACAAGTTAAACGAGGTAAAATTCTTGGGGCACATTTTTAATTAAACTGGTGTAAAACCAGATCACGAACAAACAAAGGCCATTCTAGAACCAAAGGATCCTAACACTAACAATAAAGTGGAATTACAACGTATGCTGGGAATGTTCAATTATCTTAGAGATTTTGTACCTACGTAACATCTAACATGTCTTGTATTGCTAGTCCATTAAGACAGCTGCTGAAAAAGATGTAGGTACTCTGGACTTGAAACGACATCCATAAACAAGCTATTAATAATCTTAAAGCTATTATAGCCAATCCACCTACATCAAGCTAGTTTGACGTCAATAAAGAAATAATAATTCAGTGTGATGCGTCTAGGGTTGGATTGGGCTGTTGTCTTTTAACAAACTGTTAATAGTCAGATCTGCAAAAAATTTCAACCATATAATTACAAGCAAATGTTGACACCTCATCCGATTCTGGAACTGCAGCAGACATTTTAAATTATAACAATAAGGATTAAGTACCTTGTTATAATTAATTATTATTATTATTCAAAAGAATAGAATTAGACGAATTAAGTCAAAAAGATTCTAAAGAACTTATATTAAAATTTAAAAAAATCTTTAGTAGATACGCATGGAATCCCAAAAATATTAGTTGCTGATAATATGCCATTTGGATCATTATCATTTAAGGAATTCATCGATAAATGGAACTCCTCTATTTTCACTTCAAGTCCACATTACCCCCGGAGCAATGGACTTGCCGAAAAAGCAGTACATGTAGCTAAACAGCTTATTAAAAAGAAATTAGAAGAAAAGAAAGACATCTATTAGAGTATCTTTCAACACCGATACCTTCGTTGGGATATGCCCCTTCGGAACTATTAATGAATAGAGTATTACGGACCAAACTTCCCATTCAAAATATAAATTTAAAACCCAAAATACCTCAAAATATCACAACCAATTTAATTGCGAATCAACAAAAATTTCAAGATAACCAAGGTATTGTAGTCCGAATGGGAAATAAATGATTGCCTGGAACCACCACCAAGATCTTGCATTTTGAAAGACGATAAGTACAAAACAATTCGCCGTAATTCATTTCATTTAAAACCTTCAGAAACTAACAGACCTGTCAGTAGATATGTTGATGATGAACTCGAAAATGGTCATGAAAATCGCGCAGTAAACTTGCCCATACGAAACGAACAACACAATAGACGCCCAATAGACCCACATACCATCCAAATTCAATGATTGTGTACTTTAAATCTTGCAAGGGGAAAGATGTTGTAAATGTTGGTAACAAATAAAGCATATACGTTTATTGTATAATTATAAAATCTTGTGAATATTAATGTATTGTTTAATGAGTTCTAATAAAGTATAAAACAGAAACTCACAAGATTAGTCAGCTACAACTCAATGATCTGGTTTGTGATCTAAATTTATTTAAAATGCGGGCGAAATTGTTAGCTTCAGGGCTGAAAGGCTGGAAACTCATTGAAAAAAGGACTAAAGTATGCTTTTTCCGTCAACGGCAACAGAAGTTAGAACAAATTTGATGATTTAGTGTACTGCAACGATGTGGACTCTTTATTAGATGAACTAGGACAACAACACAATTCTGATGAATCGAGACTTTTACAGATTCTTCCAAAACCAGTTTGAACACCGTCCTGCTGCATAATGGAAATGAGTACCTATCCGACAATCCTCCTTGCTTATGCAGCACACATGAAAGAGTCTTATGGAAATATCAAATTTCTAGAAGTATTCTAGGCACATTTATGGAGAGGTAAAAGTGATAGCTCTTGTGCTAGGACTTGAGCTTGGATACACAAAGTTCTGTTGCTGTTTATACGAATGGGACAGTAGGGATAGAAAAAATCACTTTGTGGAGAAGCAGTGGCCAAAGAGAAAAAGCTAATACTTGGAGAGAAAAATGTCGTTTGTCAGCCTCTTGTGAACCTTCCACCATAGCATATCAAACTTGGTTTGATGAAAAACTCTGTAAAAGCAATGGATCGCTATAGCAAACGTTTTCTTTACCTGAAGAGCAAGTTTCCTAGAATAAGTGACCCAAAAATCAAAGAAGGGGTATTTCTTGGACCACAAATAAGGGAACTTATGGAGGATCCGCAGTTTGAACGACGCGACGACTGAATGTGCCTGAGACAACTGTACGGCGATCATTTCAGAAAGTTGTGAGAAGGTTCCTAGGAAACAAGCGGGCCGAAAACTATCAAGAACTGGTTAGAAAACTTCTTGAAAACTACAGATGTTTTGCATTCGCATTTGGACTTTTTTCAACAAAATCTCGGAGTGTAAGTGACGAACATGGTGAACTCTTTCATTAGGATATAGCAACAATGGAAAATCGTTGCCAAGGAAAATGGAGCTTGCAGATTATTGCTGGACTGCTGGACTCTAAAAAGGGATGTTACTCAAACTAAATGCAGCAGGAAATCATGAGTTAACTGTATATGTATCAAACTGTGTACATTATATTGGAATACAAACTTTGCAAAACTTTAACTGTATTTTACTCAAAAACCCTGCCCTTGGCAAACAGATTGGAAACCAGCAGAAAAAATACTATAACATTTAGCCTATCAGATGAATTTCACACAAAAAAAGTAAAATTTTGTCGACCAGTGTAATGTTAAGAAATTATTTGCAGTGTTGTAGGTATGTGAATTTTAAAAGATTAAAAATATCTAAATTTATGAAAATTAACTCAGAATTTAATTACCGAAAATATTTCACAACTAAGGTGTATGAAAACAGTATTAATTCCCACTAAAAGGATTTAATCCAAAATAATGAATATGAATTCAAATTTTATAGACGTCAAGGGATTAATTTATCAACTTTTCGAAATTGTCAACTATATACATACACAATAAACAACACTTTTAATGTCGTTAAAAACGGTATAATTTAATTAAATGAGTGTATTGCATGAATACATTACCATTATTACTAATTTGTAAAACGGTACCAGCATGCTACCTAGCAACTACTCGTATAGTGCGTTTTACGATCTGTTGTGACCCTCTAGATAAGCATGATGTATCGTTTAAACGTAATCTTTCGACGGTTCCACGATAATGCTGCAGGTTTCCCCAACATGTATGAAAAAGTGTGATAAAACAGGAATTAATTAACACACCGCGCTAAAACGCATATATCGTACTTAAGAAGTTTAAACTGTTGCCACTTTATGAACACCTCGAATAAATTTACTCCCGCTTAAAAAAGAACGGGTTCAGATTAAAAAATAAAGTAGGCCCCAGTGGTGGCGCGAGTTTAAAATTAGCATTTTTAAAGCTCTTCCGTTTCGGTTTATAAATTCATCGATAACAACTTTTGTTACATTTCGGTCCGATTTCGGGCTTTTATAAACCTATTAAACGAGTTCAACCGTGATGTTATTGGACATTAAAGGCTATAACAGCATAATAGGATAGCATTGCTAAAGTTTTTTGTTTAAATCCTATAAAAGACAACGCCATACATTGAATGGAGACAGGCAGGCTATGCGAGACCGCTTTTGAATAATGTATAATGTCAGTAATGTCGATATCCTCTACAACACAACACTCCTAACAGCAGGAAAGAAAATGCAAATATGCGCTGATAAGAAAGTACTCGGCCTTCTGTATAAAGGGAAAACAAATAGCAAATAGTGCTTCATATGCACGCTTTTATGTTTAACCATTTACAATGCAGAGGAAGAATGGAAAAATCTTTTAAAATAATAGAAACGCTCTGGGCTATCGCACATTTGAACGTTTGAAAATATCAGGGTTTCTTTTTTGATCTGTAAACAACCATGTAATATTCTTTTGTTAACAATATTAATAATATAAAACTCATTTAAAACAAACACATGCCCTGAAAGAGTGGACAACAACAAAACAAAAAATGAAAATTGCACTGAATTCGCTTATCAGTGAATTTACAAACTACGTTTGCTTTAAAAATGTAAATTTTTGAATCATTTTCCGCAATCTGAGCCTGTTGTTGGACAACAACAGAAAACGTATGCAAGGTGCTAATAAAATCTTAATTTATTAACATTATAAAGATGTAATTTATTAACCAGCAGATATGATTTTAGTGGCATATTCAAATTAGTTCCTGCTTTTAAACATTTTATACCTGGGGTTTGTGAAGATTTAAACAACAGAAAGTCTGATTGTATCACATACGGTTTAGCCTGAGGATTTGTAAAAATTTCGCATTTTTAAAAATAGCAAAAATTAATAAATTCGTTTTAATCTCGTTTTACCTAGGTTGTGTAATTAAATTGTGCAGTAAAATACAGAAACACCAGCGCCTCCACCATTTGCTTTGCTAAAAATTGATTTTTCACAATTTTAGCTGCCTTCAACTTCGAAAAATTAAATTGGTTTACTTTTTAGTTCTTGTTTGGCTTGATTTCTACTGATTTTGTTGTTGAGAAATAAGTAAACTGCCTGGTTGTGGAGTAAAATACATAAATCCCGACGGCTCCACTTTCTGTGTTGTTAAATTGAACTTCGACACAACCTGTGTTGTATTTGACATTCTAGCAATTAAAGACTAACTTATGAGATCGTCAGTTCTAGTTGAATATGAATGTTGCTCGATTTTCTGAAGACTGAAACGACAGAAAGTCCAAGAAGTAAATAAACGGCCTGGTTGTGGAGTAACATACAGAAACTTCCACCATTTGTGTTGTTCTAATATTTCTCGTTGTTTAAGCATTCTCTTTCCGTGTTGTTTGAGTTTCAATGAAGGTTTCTGGGAGTTTAAACGTATGAAAGTCGGTAAAGTAATTAATCTGCTTGATTGTGAACTAAACTACAGAGACTCCAGCCCTTCCACCTTTTATGTTGTTGAAGGTTGAAGTTTCTAGTAACTTTGGCTGACCTTAAGCTTTTCTTCTAGTATTATTCGATTTTTGATTTAGTGTTATGAAGGCTTAGTAGTCAGAAAGCCCGTGAGGTAATTAACGTGTCTGATTGTGGAGTAAAATACAATAATTCCGGTCTTTCCATCTTTTGTGTTGTTGAAGGTTTCTAATAACTTCGGCTGACTTTAATCTTTTCTTCTTGTATTATTCGATTTTTACCCGAGTTGTTTGAAAGTTTGAACGGCAGAAAGCTTGTAAAGTAATTAACCTGCTTTATTGTGGAGTAAAATTCAGTAACTCCGGTTTCTCCGGTATTTACGTAAGTTGTAGAAAATCGAATTTTTGCGTAAGCTTGGCTACTTTACGATTTAAAAATTAAACAAGAAAATTTCTGAGAATGTCAGTTCTTATTTCTTTTTTATTTATATTGAAGTTTGATGGAGATATTAACGACGAAATGTCGGAAGTAGGTCGTTACATATCCTGGTTATTGGTACAGAAGAAATTTTGGCCATCTTGAATATTATAACAGCTTGATTTATGAAAAGTCTTTTATTTATTATTATTTTAGTTCTTATTTACTTTTATTCAATAAATAATTAAAATGGCTGGGTTTGATTTAAGATTTAGGGTTTCCCAGAGCTTTCGCCATTTTTAATATTAAATGCCGTTATAATCACGTAAATTGTGATTGTTTTTAATATTTCAAGTAAATGAACCATCAACATGTTTATTACCATCTTTACAAACTCTCTGTTTTATAGATTTAATTTTAAGACTGCGTTGTGTTCGTACATCTTGCCGTTTTTGCAGTTTTAGAAAAAGGAGAATTTACCGAGAATCTATTTAGATCGTATATTATTCTAGACACTCATAAAATTCTAGCCAAATAGCTCCGAAAAGGCAATTAAGTTGGCAAAGTAATATTTGCAAAACTATAAAATGTTAGCAATAGAAAAAGGGAAACCGTGTTAACGTTAAAATTTCAAAAAATATAGCTTCCCGTATGCCATGTTGGCATTATGGAAGTGGAAAAATAATGTTCACATACATTATAGAAGGCGGTTATATGCGGTCCTAGAACGAGCCACAAAGAATAGCGGGGCCTGCCTCAGCAATAGAAGAATAATTTATTTGGCAGTTTATTGCTTGGCTTACTACCAAAATTAAAACGGACTACAATAGCTAATATAGATTAATAGAATATTTATTGTACACGGAGTATGACCTAGGATAGTAATAATTTTTAGTTAATACCTTTGTGTCCATACACGTTGTACATATGGAAAACCTACCATAAATCCTTCGTTTCGTTGTTAAAGGTTTTACTGGTCAACTCGTTACTGGGTTGAACACATTTATCATTCTACATTTTTACACGTTAAATGGGTTTTTAAAACTCCTTCTTAGAAAGTAACAGGACGTGTATAAGGCCCTTGCAATAAAGATATTCGTCAGATGAATGTTGGTATTTAATTAAAATCGACTCGTTTTTATCCCGGCGCCTCCACCATTTGTTGCACCAAATTTATCTTCATAAATTAATCTCAGCAGCTTTAGAACGTGCTGCAGGTTTAATACGGAAGAAACAATTAGAAATTATCCCGGTGCTTTCACCTTTTGCAGTATTTCAGATTGCTTCACTTAAATTTGAAAGAAAACTTTGCCAAATCGCACAAGAAAGGCGTCAACAAAATTAAAAATTAATTTTTCTAAATAATTTAAAGGTTATTAAGTTTCTTCATCACAAGAAAAGCTTAAACAATAATAATATTATAAAGATATCCGAGGGATATAATTTTTAATTAAGAATCTTCCACTACCTCGTCGTTTTCCTGAAATTTAATTATTCGTTTCCAGACTTTTGTATTTTCGTGGGGGTATTAAGGTTTAATTTAATGATAGAAATGTTTTACTTCCTTACGTAAAAGTTTTCCTTTGCTTGAATTTAATCTCCACCTACGACTTTCCTTAGCTTGTTGAGTTCAGATATTAAATTACTGTATTTTCATAATTCTTTTCGAACTTTCTCTGAAATGTTTTTAAATTTATTTTATTTTTCTTCTGGGTGATTTGTGGCTTTTTATGTCAAAAGGTGGCTTTGGCCTACTCTAATCGCAATACTAACTAAAAATTCAGAATGAAGAGGAGGAAATTTAGCATCAAAGTGTTAACTTAAAAAAAATAAAGCACTCAAATTAAATCAATTTTTTTTTGTATTTCACCCTTCGGAGGGTTGTTCTGAATAATAGAATAAGATTAGGATCACATTCTTGGCGAAAAGTTTTATCCTTTAAAGTCCCTAACATTTAGCTGCATACGCTGACAGCTTTCTCGGTGAGAGAAAGGGTCAAGGGACTGCTAATACTTTCTGTTTATCGCCCATCCATTGCGGCCGTCCTCTTAACCGACCAACTTCCTCTACCTGAACGTCCTGAACCTTAAGGATTTTAGTCTCAGGACACAAAGATAACCACCCAAGATCACTCCTACTTTATTAAATATTGAAGAGTGAGTTGTAATCAGGAGAAAGGAATTAATACCAGGGACTTTCGGGAAGAAAACTGACTGGGGTGGTTTGGCTATTAAAGTAAAGGAAAATTAAAGTTTTTTTAAATTACAAGCCATTTGTTTGGATCATAAGATCAAAAGTGTGAAATCCCCAAATTTTTTAAAAATGTTATAAGATTCGATTACTAGAACAACAAAATATGGTTACCATAATTCATAAGATAAATAAAGCACCTTAAAAGCAGCTAAATACGAGAGCTTTTCAGGAATAATATAAACTTAAATATTAATTGAAGGCGGAGGAACACATTCATAACTAGGGATTCTTAAAATTGGTTTCTTTTATTAACATTAAACTCTATTTTTTAGACATTATTAGACGGCAAACATCACAAAACAGATATTTAAGAAATCAGGGGCGTTCTCTTACTTTACTAAACGTTGAAAACTGGGTTGTAATCAGAAACAGAAATGAATAATACGGGGGCCTTTCAGGATGAAAAGTGACGCAAATGGTTTGCTTAATGAAGATTAAGGAAAATTAAAAGGGATTAGTTTAGTCTTTGTTAATTTCAAGCCAGTTGTTTGGATCCTAAGAAAGGAACTTTTCTGAGATTGTTGAGTTAATCACATTTAATATAAATTCAAGGCTAAAGATATTCAAAATATTCAGGGTGGTTTATATCAGATAAAAGTGCGTTGCAGGATGAAGTCCTTAAATTATATAAAAATGTTACAAAATTTGATTACTAAAACACAAAACAATTATTTCTTCTTCTCGAAGTGGCTTGTCCTTTATAGGGCATTGCCGGTCTTTATATGTCTTACCTGAGATTCGAATGGATCCACGGAAGTGCTTACACTTCTACTTCAGAGAAGACTTAGGCAGAATATCTCGGTGGTTTACCATCGCCTTCCGAGGGACCACCGGACTAAGTGGACGAAGATCACTAAAAAACTTTCCCAATCCTAGTGGTATAGTGTGCGCCGAAGGAATGTATGGCTAAGGGGTGATTCAGTCCCTAGCGACTAACCTCGATGCACCTGGCGTACCCCGGTGTATGAATGCCTTCTGCGTCAGTAGGGGCTTCTGGTGTGGTGACATTTGCTTCCCCTATATTCGTGGGAACTTTATGGACACAGAAAAAGAACCTTTAGATGTTTTTAGGGGTCCCGAGAGTGGCTCTTTGGGTGACGAGAAGGCAGATCCCACGCGGGAAGACGCTACATATTCTATGGAGACGGAACAAACACAGTGAGGGAATCCGTTTGCAGGACCTGTGTCTGAACCATCCGACATAAAACAGAAACCTGCAGAGAAGTGTAGGCGAAGAAGCTTTCCGGAGTTCAAAGAAGGAAGATCCAGAATGAAGAAAGGGTCAAGACGGAGACTTGGACGAAGGAGAAGAAGACTAAGGAAAAGGAGAGTGAGGCTGTCCCACTCAGATTCTACTTCCACTTCTTTGGCAGTTAAGCAGCAGGCTAAGAAACCCAGGAGCCAAGCTGAGCAGACTGGGTCATACTCGGACAGTGAAGCTGCAAAAGGGCTAAGGATTGGTCGATTGGTGGTTATTGACAGACGCCACCCCGACATAACACTGGATCAGGGGTAAACTGACCTGATCCAGAATAAATTTGTAGCAGCTCTGGGCTAAACTCCTTCTGGGAGCATTAGTCCACTTCACTTCGTAGGCAGTGGGTACAAGGGAGGTATTTTATGAACCACGTGTGCCAATGTCTCTACTGAAGACTGGCTTTTGAAGACAGTAAATGCACTAGGGGAACTATCATTGGGAAGGAGCGAACCTAACAATTGTTGAGGCGAAGTAGTGTTCCAAAAGACCAAAAGTACCCGTCTATATACTAGAGACAGTCGATGGACACCCTGCTGGAGATCCAAAATCCTGAATTTAGCACGGAGGGTGTATTCCTGGCATTTTAAGTAGACGGGACCTCTTATAGGGTTCTCGAACGGTTGAGGTTCAAGGCCTTTTTTGGGCTGTAAACGGTGACGTTTAGACCTATACAGAGCAGCGATACCAGCAAAGTTAATGAGGGCAGTCCAAGTGAACCTCCACCATAGTAGGGCGACTTCGACTGCTCTACGCAAATTGACGGAGGACTGCGGCACCGCCCTCATACAAGAACCCTGGGTTTGCAGGGTTAAGATTCAAAGCCTTGGGATAGTTGGTGGAGAACTTATATAAAGCAGTTCCACCGACAGAATCAGTGCCTGTATATTAATTAAAACATCATACAAACCACTGCCGCTAATTAATCACTGTTCACAGGTCTTGGCAACAGTCAGGATCAAATCCGGAGGGGAAGGGCCGAAGGAGATGACTCTCGGATCGGCTTATTTCGCTATGGTTCTCCTGGTCTACCACCAACAGCAGCTGTGGAGGAGCTCGTGAGAAGTTGCAGAGGTCAAGGATCACAACTTATCGTTGACTGTAATGCCTACCAACGCGTACCACCCCTTCTGGGGAAGCGATACTAATCTCATAGGTGAGTTCCTCTTAAAATTCAGTATGGCATTTAACCTAGACATACTGAATAGGGCAAATAAGCCTACCTTTGTAACAGGGCGAAGGCAGAAAGTTATGGATTTAATTCTATGTACCAGTTTTCTTGGCAATTTTGTTAAAGTCTGGCATGTGTCTGACGAGAAGAGCTACTCAGATCACAGATACATACGTTTTGAAAACAATGAAGACGGTAAATAATAAGCAAGAGTTAGAATAACTGTGGAGCAGTTCTGCCTATAATGATAACTCTCCTCTCATTGTAAGGATCGCCAACAGAAAATTCCTTAGTGATGAAGTGATCATGACCTTAAGAGGATAAGCGGACAGGCAAGAAAACTCTTCAATAGAGTAAAAGCATCAGGAGATTGGAATCAATATAAGAGATCCCCAACTGAATAGAACAAAGTACTGAGAAGGGACCAAAGAGCATCGTGGAGAAGGCATTATAAGGAGATTGAAACCACTCCAAAATGTTCCAGACTCTAGATTATTTTCTTCAAGGAAATCTCCGGGACCCGACGGAATTTTTACAGCCATGCCGCAAAGGATCCGGACCTTCTGTTTACTAGAATCTGTGTGGTACTCCGAGCCAGTTTAGCTCTAAACTACTTGGTTAGAATATGGAGACTAAGCGGGGCGTATTGGCATATTCGGGCAGCCTACTATGAAACCGAAGAAGTTTGCTAGACACCAGGCGAAGGACCTTTATCTTTTGATACAGCGAACAAGGATCACCGAATGGGTGTGATCAACTAACAAGTGTATGCACAAAAAGGCTTTTAGGCTGCAGTTTTTCCCGGAGTCTATACAAAAACGGGACCTGAATAAAAAACAAGAAATAAAAAAATTAAAATGCACAGAACAACTAAAATAGCTAAATTCGTTGACTTTTCAGGAAGAACGGAAATGTTAAATAAAGCCTGTTACTCAGTCATACCAGAAACTCATTCAAAAAATTACTTCGTCGATTTCAAGCTGTATTTCTTCGATATTAAAACGGAGAAGCAACTGAGAAATTGTGGGCGCCTTCTCACTTGACTGAACGTTGAAGGCTATGTTGTAATCACGAAAGTAAATTAATACGGGGGTCTTTCAGCAAGAAAAGTGACTGACATGATTTGATTATTTAAGATTAAGGAAAATTAAAGGGGATTAGTTTCGGCCCTTGTTAATGTCAGGCAACTATTTTGGATCTTAAAAAGAGCTGAGAGTCGTTTTGTGAGGGCCAAGTTTGTATTAAATATAAATTTTTGATTAAAAGGATCATCAAAGTATTCAGTGAAATGTGAAATTAATGTCTTCTAAGGCAACGGATTAAAACATCAAATTAGATACAAATTTAATAAACTACGATTATGAAAGCAATGGCACAAAGGCCCTACAAAATTTAAATACGAGGGATTTTCAGAAAAAGAGTATGAACTAAAAACTTCATTGAATATAAGCCCAAGAATTAATTATTTTCTTCTTCAACTTCAAGATGTATTTTTCGATGTTAATGGCTTTGCAATTTTGAGGGTTTCTATAACGCCCCACGCCGAATAACTTCTATTTGGAATTTTGTATTCATAGTTTTTCTTCGACATAAACGGCGTTTCGAAAACACATTTACAAATAAAATTTAAAAATAAATCAAAATGTCAGAACCAAAGAAAAGGATGAAATGTTGAGCTAAGTATCAAAGAAGGTTGAATTCAGTGATACAATTTTAGATAAGGCACTAAAGCAGTACTAAAACTTTCATGTTTTTGGGGTTAAAAATGTTATCGTTCATCCTTATTTGGGACAGTGTGATAAATAAGAATTATCGACTACGTAGATCATTTTAACTGCTTCATTTACGACGTTTTGTATACAAGTAACAATGAGTTTAATGTCGTAAATTTTCACTATCTGAAGTAATACGAGAACATATTAACTTATAAAGAAGAGTAGGCATAACACTTAGGTTTTTGAAATGGAAATAAGGAGGAAATTAATTTTTTGTTTTTAAAATTGAAGCATCTGTGAAACGGAACTTCACAAATGTGCTTCGTTTAAACTGTTGGATTAAAATTAGAGAAAAAGGGCCTTTATAGACGAAGCACGAAGCAGCCTGCAAATCAAACTCTTGTTCTCAGTAATTTAAATTAACTTCAAATAATTCTTAAATAACAAAGTCCTAACGCAGTAAAGTCGTAACAATTCAGCTGGCCTTACAAAAAGCAAATTTAGAAAGGCTGACTATCGAAAGTAATAAAGCTGCTATGAAAATATCAGGAATTACATTCGTTCATAATCAGTAGTCATGTAATCAGATACTTAAAATTTACACTGACGTTTTTACTGCTATTGCACTGCATTAAATATAAAATATGAACCTGTAATAAAAATTTTATTATTTCGCAAGCATTTGTTAAGATATGAATCGTAAGAAATATCGGGAGCTTTTCCTGTTTTGCTTGGTCGTACTTGATTATTTTTAAAATTTAAAAATGGAACACTCAAATCATTTTTTTGACTTAGAGTGATACCTTTTTCGTTGTGAGTTTATAGGTCTGAAACTAAACTTTAAATTAAATTTCATTAACTTAGGCCAACGTTTGGGCTCATACAGCCATCCTCAGCATTAAACTAGACTTAAGGCTTTGAATTTCTTTGAAAGCAAAACATGCGGGTTTTGGTGAAGGTGCCAGGGATTTTCAAACAAAAGAACTGTAATCAAAAGTAGCTAATTTCACTTCTTACAAAAATACTTCGATATTAAACAACTTGTTTATTATAAGACGTACAGAAATTTGAAATTTCTTCTTCTTTCATTCTCATTTTGCCTTTGTTGGTGTTGATTCAACTAAACGTAAATTTTAAATGTCAGAGTAATTTATCCAAATACAGAATTAATTTTATGAGGTTTAGGGAGATGATTTCATGTATAAAAAAATTAATATTAATTGCGTAAGTAATTTAAAGTAACAATTTACTCGGTACCGAAAACCTTGTTTCCTAAATATAATGTTTGTGGAAAAGCTTTAGCAGTTTCATTATACTTAAGACAGTTTATGTTCATTACAGAATGTTATAAAAGACCCAAGTAGAACCGTCGGTGTATATAAGGTAAAGCTATAAAGTGTAAGAATTTGCGAAAAGGTTTACTGAAAGTATAGAACGTAAACGTTAATAAGAGTCGACGTAGTTTGCGGGTAAAAATTAAAAAAAATTAAAAACCAGCGGTGCATATTTTTATAAAAGGATATACCATAAATTTAAAGAAAAGTTGATTTTATAAGTTAACTTGGAGGTTGGTGGAATATCCACGGTAAAATTTTTATGATTTAAAGCGACGAGCTGATTAAAAACAATGAAATCCGGATCGAAAGAAATGTTTGTTCTTTTTATTATACATTCATCCTAAGTTCTTATTCTTCGAGTTTTTTTTGTTATTTTAGTGCAGATTGGTAATTGAGTTCGGGCAAATAAACTACGTTTTGATTACCGAGAGCGCAGGGGATTGTCGAAAGATGGTTATTAAAACATTTTTCTGTAGTAATTGGATGATTGAAGCCCGATATCACAGGCACTCTACAGTCGCTCCGAATGCAAATTACAGCAAAGAGAATCCTCCGAGGAAATTAGCACAAGTACCAAACAACAAGAGTTTGATAGCTTCTAGTTACAGATCAAACAACCACTTGAATTTCTAATTGGATTTTGTTGTTTTGCTTTTAGAGTAAGCAGTTTCCCTGAGAGATGCAACGATAACTACGATAACTATCGTGTTATTGTTTGCCTCTAGATCTAATAGGGATTCTAACCATATGGATGGAACGTACCGAATTATTGCAGGTGGAATGATAATCAACACCTCATTTTGTCTATTTTTGAATTCACAGAAGATAAAACCCATAGAACGTATACTCATAAGAGAGGGACTTGTACGTCAATCCCACTTATACAAATATAATTGATTACCTCAAACAATTATTTTAAAGAGAAACAGCCAACTTTCCTGTTCTTAAATGAAGCCTTCGAACCTTCCTTTTGAGGAGGATATTATTAAATATACACATCTTCCTTCTTGATACATCACTAGTGATGTCATATAAGGTGCTTTACAATAAATGAGACAAGAAAATAATGCAAGCCTCAACTGCATAAACTTTCTACAGTTTGCAGTACTTTGAATATGTATAATAAAAATAGTTCAAAATGAAAAAAAGGAGTCGAAAAATGAAAAAGTGTAGCATTTAAAAACAATAAGAGGAATAGGAAATTGAAGAAAAAGGGGAAGAGTAGGAAGAACAAGAGAAAGAGATGGAAAAAAAGTTGCGGACGTCGTAGAAAAGGTCTGAGGATAAGGACAAATTAGATGTGGGAGAGAGCGAAGAGTGACAGAAAAAGCAGCACTTAGATAACAAGAACAGCAAATCTAGAACAACCAAAAAGTAGATGAAAGTCGAAGAGTTGTAGGCAGAACTGAATCAGGCAGAAGAAAGGAGGATGAAGAGGAGGATAAAGAAGAATGAAAGAAGTACCATAAGAATGGTGAAGAATATGGATGAGGAGGAAGCATATGGAGAAAGATAACAATTTTGGAAAGAAAATAAAAACCAAAATGCACAGAAAAAGGAAAAGGAGGAAGAAAACGAGTAATAGGAGCTGGACAAGAATAATAATGAGTAGGACGATGAAGAGGAGGAGCAACGTATTCAAAAAAGGTAATACAGCACACTTAAAACAAGAAAGAGATCTTTCCAAGCTGTCACGTTTCGCTTGAATACAGTGAAGCCCACGTTCTAAATTTAACCATAAGCTTATTTCTCGCAATGTTGTTCCTGACGAAGGATCTCTGTCTAGTTTGATTACCTAAAAATAAAGATGGTCTCGATGTTTTTCTGTTTGTAACCGTACATCATACCTTACGTGCTATTGGAACAGGTGAGGACAACAGACCCATACGAGCAAAAAGAGAGGAAAAAAGAAGACGAAGTGATGAGGAATGTGGAGCAAAAGGAGGATGAAATGAAAAACAAACAAGGTGTGCAGCAAACGGAGGACGGTAATAATAACTTTAGAGGGGCAACCAAGAAACGAAACCGATGAAGCAGATGAAAAAAGCTGCAGGAAGAAGAGATGGATAAGAAAAAGACTAACAAGGATGAGAAAGCGGAGGAGCAAGATACCAAGAAAAAACAATTTGAATACAGCAAATATAAAATGAACCAAGAAGGAGGCAAAAAGCAAAGTATTATAGAAGATTTGACGTAAACAGGCATGAAAAAGGAGTCATAGGTGGGAGAAGAATATGAAGAGATAAAAGATCTGAAATAAAAGGAGGAACAAATGAAAAGTAAATATGAGGGGCAGCAAACGGAGTACTTGAATAGCTTTAGAAAAACATTTTTGAAACGAAAGCAGACGAAGAGAAATAAGAAGAAGAGGAGTAATATACGAATAAAATGTATAATTTTTGGAAAAACAAATTTAAAATAAAAAAAGGAAGGAAATAAAAACCAAGAATTGAAGTAGAAATAACAGGAGGGAGAAGAAAATAAAGAGATGAGGAAGACAGAGTAAGAGAAAGAGGAAGTAAATAATGAGGAAGATGAGCGGTTCACGGAGGAAGAAAGCAACTTCAGAGAAGCAATCTTGAAACAAAAGAATGCGAACAGTTGAAAAAAGGAAAGATGTAATAAGAGCAGAAGGGAGTGGAAAAGGAAGGAGGACAAGAACGAGGAGGAGATATCAATAAAAGGAACACTGTTAGAAAAATGAATTTAGAACGAAAGAAGAATTAGATAAAAAAAACCAAACACTGTGAATAATATGGAGAAGAGTAGAGACAGAAAACAATTTTTGTAACGATACAAGACAATGAAAAAAAAACGGTAATGTGCGATGGAGCAGAACGCGGAAGCTGAGTAGTGAAATCAGAAAACCGAAACAAGGAGAAGGCGGCGAAGGAAAAAATAGGGGGAAATGTAGAAAAAAGAGGTGAAGGAAGTAGAGAGGGTCAATTTTAGGACAAATGTAAAGGAACTGACTAAAAGTTGCCAGGAAAAAAGAATGAAGCAAAATAGGAAGAAGAGGAAGAACGGAAAATGACGATTAAGAGACAAAAACTATGCAGAAATAAGTGGAGAATGAAGAGGAGAAATGGTATATAAAGAAGAAGAACAATTTTAAAGGCATAATCTTGTGGAGGAAATGAAATACGGAGCGCTGTAGGAAAAGGATAAATAAAAGAAGAAAAAGAAGAAGAGGAGGAAAAAGTAGATGAAGAAGGGGAGGAGGAAGAAGAGGTAAAAGAATGAATGGAAGAAAACGAAATTTCAGAGAAGCAATCTTAAAATGAAGGAGGGCTAAGAACGAGGAGGATTAAGAGCAGCAGGTGAAGAGAAAGAAGAAAAAGCATGTTTTGAAGATCAAAGAAAAACTCAATTTTTTTATATGTATTGCTTATTTTTCTTCTTTCTTTCGGTAAACTTGTGTTTGTGTTTGCTAGTGTTTAGGGAGCATTGTATTTTAATTTCTGATTTCTTCTTCTCTTTCAGGCTTTCTTTATTTTAATTGTAGTTTTTTTCTTTATACTGTCTTTACTCTTATTGTTTTAATTTACTATGTCCTAAAACGTTTTACTGAGTCCTATAAGCCTTAATTACGTAAAAGTTGGCAAACTATATAGTAGTATCTGTAATGTGTAATGTGTGTTACCTAATAGTAAAAGTTTACAGGACCAAATATTCTAATTTACATAGAATTTTTGGGTATCGAGGAGTTTAAAAAAATTCTAAACCAATTTCTGAGCTACGTCGCTGAAAATGAAGACAAATATCAAAGTGTTACCACTTTAACCTCAGTAAATTCTGTAAATAAAGTTACGATCTACAGAGTGCAATTAAAGTGATTCTTTAATAATAGCAATTAAACAAAATAAATTGCAAGTAAGATCTTCAATTTAAGGTATTTCAAACGTGGAAATAGAACAAAGCTTTTGTTAACATGGAAACTGTAGTTCTAGAATCACAATTAAACCAATTTAGTTCAAACGAGTACAAACTGAGTCGGGAGTAATTTCTGTGTCGACGCCAAATTTTTCCGGGACTTCTGCAACGCCCGTTTATTGTCGGGACGTGAAAATACTATTTAAGAACTAATTAAACCTCCACTGTAATGTTAGTTTTTCGTGTAACCAGTTGACACGGAATCAATTAGAAAGATTTTCATGTTTGATAAGAGCATGTGCAACTTGACAATTACTTGTAACACGTAAATAATCAATTACACACAATGGTTATGTGTCAAAACTTGAAGAGTTTCGATAAAAATAAACCACGAATGCGTGGTCACGAATGTGAGAGGCTCGTTAGAAAAAATGGAAAAACTTCTCCGAGCCAGGAAAAGTGGGCGTATTATCAAATATAAGCATAAAATTTGCGAAAAGTTAAAAGAGGGGAATTCTTAATTCCGTCATAATGATGTAGTCATAATGATGAGTGTTTCGGGGTTGTTTAAATTTTAGTCCTCCATTTGGAAGGGTAACACGAGATAGTGTACTTTAAGGGTCTTGAGAATACTGAAGCAATTAAGGCTGCATCGACTTGAAAAGGGTCGAAACACAAACTTACGCAATTCTGCGAAAAAGGGGATCTTTGAATAATATATTATTCCTATATCTTTTTAAGTGCTTTTTTTACTACAAATTCTTTAAATACGCTACTCGGAAAGGAATATTTTTTTAACCTTTGTTAAGGTGAGGTAGAAATAACACAACAAAAGAATGAAATATAAATAGATTATTCATAAGAAGATTTAAAATATCCATTTAAGTTAAATTTAGCATTTATCTAATAGCAGAAATTTTTTATCATACCAGCGTTACAAACAACAATAAAAATAACCGAAACTACATTTACCTATATGATTTTGGATTTATAAATAATAAAATTCAGTCCCTTCTTTATACTTTTAAGCGAGGTAAATTTTGGTGGAGCCGCCGAGTATTCGTTGAACTAAAAAATACGAAATTTAGGGCTTTTGTAGGATTTACAAGCAAATAGACTGTATTTAGGCTAACAAGAAAAGTGATTAAGTTAATGCAGTACGAAGAAAGATGAATAGTTCAACCGGTAAAAATCTGCCTAGAATTGAAGCTGTCAATTCTTGTTAATCGATTACATTAAATCAACGTTTAAAATACTCAAAATTAAACGAAATTTTAGGAAATTTACAAATCTAGCCAGTAAATTGTACGTAAAACGTCAGCAAAGTTTACAAAAGGGAAGGATGGAGAGATATCTTTGTCTCTCGGCATTTTTTGTACAAACCCAAAATTTCAGTTAATTCATAAAATAAGCTTGTATTGTAGTGCCCAAATTTGGGTTTCAAAATTTAAAATACCCAAGCTTTCACTCGTCAGTGTATACCTTCAACCCTTAATTTCGTGTTCTGAATTCAGACTTACAGAATTTGTATCGTTGGCTACAGTCTGACTCATAATCAGTTAAAAAAAAATTAGTTAAAATTCATGAAACCAAATTTGAATTTTGAATTCTTAAAAAATTCACTTTGAAATCTTAAAATTAAAAATTCATACTTTGAAATCCAAATTTTGGACTTTAAGATGTACATACCTTCAAGCTAAATAATTAATATCAAAGTTGAGGTTTTTGTCAAGTTTTCAGTAAAATTCAAAATTAGCTTGGCACCCGAAGTTTCTAGCTTGAAGGTTGAATTTAAATTTGAAATTCCAGGCTGTATTCAGTTAGCTAAAACCTAAAGCTAATTGATTTTACGCTCTTGATTTAAAATACCGAGGTCAGTAATTCTCAAATTTGGAAATTAAAAACTTCCAAAGTTTGATCAATGAATTGGAATTCTAATTTTCAGTTGGGATGTTATAATATAATTTTTAAGTGTCTCAAAACTAAAAATCACAAATTTTCGGAAAGTCTTAAAAGAGCCTGTAAAACTACTATTTGAAAACTCTATAAAAACTAAATTTTATAAAATATCCGAAAGACTAGAAAAATACGAATTTTTTTGGAAGTGTTAAAAATTTAATTCGAAAAATAAATATCTGAAACTTAAATAAGTTTAGAAAATTAATTTTTCTAAGTTTCGAGAAATTCTGAATATTTAGATTTTGAATAGTTCTGTGAAAGCTGTGAACTTTTGAAAGGCTTGAAAACGCAGAAAAAATTTGTTTTAAAATTCAAAAAATTTATTTTTCTGCGTTTTCATTCATCTTCTAAACATGCTCCTCCTCCTTCTCTTTCTTCACCTACTGTTCTTAAGGTTCATCGTTCTTTGTCCTCCTTTATTTTAAGATTGGTTCTCTAAAATTTCGTTTTCTTCCATTCGCTCTTTTACCTCTTCTTCCTCGCCATTTTCCTTCTTTCTTCTTCCTTTCCTTCATCCTCTTCTTCTTCTTTATATTCCTCCCCCTTTGCTTCCTTTTTCTTCTCTTACTCCTACAATTTTGGTATTTCATTTCCTCCTTCAAGGCGCCTCTAAAATTACCCTTTTCTCCATATGCTGTTTCTCCTCTTTCTGTTTGTCTTTCATCTCATAATCGTCTTTCTCTTCTTCCTATTCTGCTTCTTTTTCTTCTCACAACTTTCCGTTTTTAGTCAATTCCTCCACGTTTATTCCAAAATTTCTTTTCTAAACTTGCTCCTTTATTTATATACTATTCCTTCTCTTCTCCCTTCGCCTTTTTTTCTTTCATTTTCCCTTCGCTACTTTTTCCTTATTTCGCCTTTCTGGTTTCACTACTCAGCTTCCGCCTTCTTCTGCATCGCACATTTTCGTTTTTCTTTTCCTTTGCCTTGTTTCGTTACAAGAATTGTTTCCTCTCTCTACTCTTTGCCACATCATTCACTTTTTCATACTTTTCTCTATCTCTTTCTTCCTCATTTCGCTCTAACTTGCTTCATTTCTTTCTTCCTATAGTTTTTCGTTTTTATCTAATTCTTCTTCTTTCGTTTTAAGTTCATTTTTCTAACAGTGTTCTTTTTGTAAATATCTCATCCTTCGTTCTTGCCCGCTTCTTTTCCTTTTCCTAATATTACACCTTCCCGCTTTTCATCTGTTCGCATTCATTTCCACTTCCTCTTCCTCTTACTCTGTCTTCCTCATTCTCCTGTTGTTCTTCCTACAGTATTTTGTTTCTTATCTAATTTTTCTTCTTCCGTTTTAAGTTCACTATTCTAACAGTATTCTTTTTATTAATATCTCCTCCTCTTTAGATCTTCCTCCTCGTTCTTGTGCTCTTCTTCTGCTTCTTTTTCCAATCCCTTCTCCTCTCATTGCACCTTTTCGTTTTTTAAAAGCTCGTTTTCTTTCGTTTGAAGATTGCTACTCCGAAGTCGTTTCTTTTCTCCATGTGCTGCTCGTCTTCTTCATTTTCACTTCCTGTTATTCGATTTTCGATTGTGTTTGATCTATTTTTAAATTAGATTTCCTTCCCTTTCTTATATTTTAATTTGCTTTTCCAAAAATTGTTCCTTTCCTTCGTATGCTACTTACCTTCTTTCTCTACGTTCTCTTTTTTTCCATATTCCTCGTACTCCTCTCCTGCTGTTTTTCTTGTACTTCGTCTCCGTTCGTTTCAAGATTGTTATTCTAAAGTTTCGGGTCTGTTTGCAACAGATCTTCGTATAACACTTTGCTTTTCACCTCCTTCTTGTTTCATATTACATTTGCTGCATTCAAATTGTTTTTTCTTGGTATGTTGCTCTTTCCTTCCTTATCCTTTTTATCCTTTTTCTCAACCACCTGTTCTTCCTGCAACTTTTTTCATCTGATTTTTCGGCTTTCGTTTCCTGATTGCTTTTCTAAAGTTGTTCCCGTTCTCCGTTTGCTGCCTATCTTCTTTATTTTGCTTTTCGTCCTCCTTTTACTCCACATTTATTATTTCTTTGCCTTCCTTTCCGTCCTGTTCTTCCTCGTATGGGTCTGTTATCCTCACTTCTTTCCATAGCACGTTATTTTTAACCTCCTTCTTGTTTTAAATGTGCTGAATTAATTTTTTTTCATACGTTGCTCCTCCTCTTCATCGTCCTTCTTCTTAGAGTGGTATATCCTTACAGGGCGTTGCTGTCTTCGCTCCATATGCCTATCGTGCGTGTGTGAAGTGGCCTACAGGAATAGGAGACTCCGAACCACGACAGTGCTTGCAGTTCTATTCCAGAGAAGACTTACTAGGCAGAATACCTCGGTGGTTTCCCAAGTTGTCGGGTGCTTTCGGTGGATGTGTGGCTGTGGAAATCGAAGTCGGACCCTCTCAGTAGTCAGACGCACGCGATGTTTCATCGTTCTACTCATTGTTTTTCTTGTTTAGCTCTTCTTCCTTCTTTTCCTTTTCCTATGCATTTAGGTTTTGATATTCTTTCTCCTTCTTTCATTTAAAAACTACTTTTTAAAAATTGTTACCTTTCTCCATATGGTTCCTCCTCGTGCTCATCCCTCAGCTTTCTCTTTACCCCTCTTTTATTCTACTTCTCCCTCCGTTTCTTCTGCCTGATTCAGTTCAACCTACAACTCTTTGTCTTTCGTGTACTTTTTGCTGATTTTAAATTTGGTTTTCTTTTTATCTACATGCTGCTTCGCCTATCTCTCTTCATCCTCCCATCATCTATACTCAGACTTTTTCATTTTCATCTTCTTCCGTTCCAAAACATAAAAACGGCGAATATTTTTGGTAGTATTCAAAAATTCAATTCAAAAGTAAATTTCTGAAAATTAAAGAAATGTGGGAAATTAATTTTTCTAAGTTTCCAGAGATTCTGAATATTTAGTTTTTGAATAATTCTGTGAGAGCTGTGCGAAGGTTAACATTTGAGAGGCTTGAAGACGCAGAGAAATAAATCTTCTAAGAATTCAAAAAATTAGAATAAGTAAGGCACCTACAAATATTTGATTATTTTGAAGTAAAAAATTCCAGATTTGTGGAATATTCTACATAATTCGAAAAATGTATGGTTAAAGCTAAAATTAGAGCGTTTGTAATAAATCTCAAGAATTCGATTTTTTGGCAGTCTTCAAAATTACAGTTCAAAAAATGAAATGCTGAGAAACAAATCCCCTTTGAAGCAAAGTATTCCAGATTTGCCAAAAATTCTAAACAATTTGAAAAATTTATTACGAAAGCTACAAATAGGACGTTTTTAATAAATATAAGAAAATCCAATTTTTTGCAGGCTTCAAATATTAAACTTAGAAGATTAATTTCATCATATTCAGTTTTTTTAGACTTGTAGAAAAGCTCTGAAGGTTAATTTGCGAAAGGCTTGAAAAAGCAGGGAAACCAATCTTTGGAGAATTCGAAGACTTAGAAAAATTAAGCTACAAAAATTTAACTATTTAGAAGTAAAGAATTTCAAATTTTTCGAAAAGCCCAGTTAATTTGAAAAATCTATGGTTAAAAGCTAAAAATAAGACGCTTTTAATATAACTAAGGAATTTGAATTTCTTTGGCAGCTTTCAAAAATTCAATTCAATGAATAAATTCCTGAAACTTAAATAAATTACAAAAACAATTTTTATAATTTCAGGAAATTCTAAATATTCAGTTTTTCAAGAGCTCTATGAGAGCTGCGAAGATTAACTTTATAAGGCTTGAAAAATCAAAAAAACAAATTTTATTAGAATTCAAAAGAATAGAAAAATTAAACCACAAATATTTGACTATTTTTAAATAAAAAATTTTAGATTTGTCAAAAATTCTAAACAATTGGCGTCATTGCTTTAATATTCAATTAGATAGACTAAACTTCACTGCCTTTGCTAATGAAGATGATTTTTAGAGAAACGAAATCTGTTGGAGGAGTCAGGCTTTTCACAAAGTTTCGAAGTTTGGCTTTGACGTCATTGCATTCCAACTTGAAGACGCAAGTAAGAACTCTAAAAAATTAAACAAAAGCGTAGATTTAACTGAGGAAATTAAATTGGTGGGTGGAAACCTAACAAACTAATAGATTAAGTTAATAAAAAAGAAAACTAGATTAAAGGCGAACTTCTCGAGTTTAATTTATAGTTAAGGGTCATTAATTCTAAAAGACATATTATATCTGGTATTGCTGAAACTAATTTTACTAATTTCCAATGCTGAGCAACCCTCGAAGGACCATAAACCACCCCATTTAAATTAAGTGTGGATGCATTAAGGCAAATGAGTACTGAATCCGCAAAGGTTTGTATTATAAAAGCTGAAAATCCCTAAAGCTTTGTAATTCATTTTATCAAAAACCCTTTTCCTGTTTTTCCAAATGGCAGAGGAACACACTTCATATAAATTCCCATTAAGTTGTTGATATACGCTAATTGAGTTACATTCCGCTGTTTGATATGAGCTTATTTAATACGTACTTCAATTCATAGGTTAACGTACTGTCTGTAAATAAAATTGAAATAATTACGGCGATATTTACTTGGTTACGAACATTTAGGGTTAATTAACAACCATTTCCTAGAATTATTTCCACAGATGGAGACTGAAAATGGGGTGGTTTAGTAAGCCAATTTCCGATTTCTTAAACATTGTAGGCTTAATAATTTCCTAACTTATTATAGTGTTAATGGTGGTAGACCTACGCTTTCTCAAAGGTGGCTTGCATTAAACTTTCTAGACGTAGGAAAGGAAGTAATCCATTTGAATTAATTAATAATTAATAAGCCATTTACCCTTAGTGCGAATGGAGTTTTCTAATGATTGACGGCTTTGAAATTAACCCTCATCATCTTTACAGTTTACCAAAGTGCACTTAACTTTTAAGATTTAATTTGTGTTTAATGAATAAATTATACATCTGAGTAGGCTCTGACCTTATTAAAAATTCCTCTCTACAACGAGGTATCTATTTTCCTGATAATAAATTCGAGATTTTTTCATGATTTAAACAAAAGCCCAAAGGAAATTATTTGCCGGTTAGCGAAATGAAAAATCCTTTTTCGTTAAGAAAGATAAGGAAAACTTTTATTCAATAGAAGGAAATATCCCTTTACACAAGTTTGTAAGAAGCAAAAGCTCCATCTTCAACAATAAATGACTCGTTTCGAATCGCAGTTTGTCGGCCAGACTGAGATTGAGAACTAATTGCTACAGCCTGCGGCTTCTAGAAGTCATTAACTTCTTTTCGTACTTTTCGAGGATCTTTAAACGCTTCTTATTACCTTTTTGTTATATTTACTTTTAATTTACGGCACTTCTACAACTTCAAACTATAAGCTGGAAAAGAACTTCTGAATAAATTTACCTTCTAATTTACTTCCACTTAATTACCGGAATATTCATCCTTAAGAAGAAAAATTGAACAAATATTGATAGAGCTGAATTAACTTCCAAATCCTCCAGAGAAAGACAAGCGAGTTTAGTAAAAATTACTAAATTACAAAAGGGAAGGATGGAAAGCTATACTTCTGACTTGTCATTTTTCACGTGAGAGATATTTTGACTCGATTTTCGATTAAATCAACTAAATTAGTTTCATATTTGTATTAGGTGTACGCCTTTTGCAACAAACAAAAGGAAAATACTGCAAGTTAAGGCAGTATCAAGAAGGATGACTAGTTTAAGCGGATAACTCGGTCTTATTTAAGTTTAGGCTTCAAGTTATTAATTGTTGTTAGTCTCCTACGTTCGAATTGACGATTCAAATATGCACGATCGATTATTTGCCTTAATATACAGTTAAGTCAGCAAATTTTCATCAGTTTCAGATTTTTGTAACAAACAAAACGAAAAACTATAGAGATAAGAGAGATGAATAATTTAACCGAAAAATATCTCTGTTTAAGGCTTAGAATCGAAATTATCGATTCTTGTTAACCGATTACGTTCAAATTGACATTTGAACGTAATTTTAAGAAAAATAATCCAGCCAGTAAATTGTAAGTAAAACGTCAGTAAAAGTTATGAAAAACAAGGATGGAGAAATATCTTCGTCTTAGGGAAAACAATTGAGCACGAAGGTACGAAGCAAGATGAATAGTTTAATCGAAAAAATGTCTATTTTAAGAGCTTCGAGTTATCGATTCCTGTTAACTGATTATGTTTAAATTGAAGTTTGAAATGCCTAATTTTAAGAAAGCTACAAATTCAGCCAGGAAATCTTGTATGTAAAACGTCAATAAAAGTTACGAAAGAGAAGGATGGAGGGATATTTCTACCTCTTGGCATTAGAAGTGGAGCGGGTGGAGCCAGTAGGGATTACAGAACTCCATATGTTTGATAGATGATAACCAGTGTCACGATTCATGTTGTTAGGGGTTTTGATGATTTCAATGGCCTCACGGAATTTTCTGTTAAAAAAATAAGGGGCATCTGTCTCAACAATGACACGGTTTCAACCCGGAAGACGTTCTGTTAACACTGACACTGACACAGGGAAGGAGAGGACGCCGTCGTGAGGGACTGCCAGAGGGGCTGCCCTCAGGGATCGATACTGGGGCCATACTTCTGGAACCTGGTATTCGACGAGAACCTCGAAGAAGACGAACCGTGGTGCAAGAAAATGGCGTATGCGGACGACGAAGTGATCATCGTCGAAGGCAAGTCCAGAGCCCAACTAGAAGACCGAGACAGTGAAGTCCTAGGAAGAACACTGGAGTGGTGCATTCTCCATATTGCTTACTTTCCTTCCACACAGCGATAAGTGTTGACCCCGGCTCTACACCTCAGAGGGCCGACCCTTCTTTGTGTATTTTACTTTGTTCTTTAGCACCTAGAGATTCGCCACTATGCAAACCAAAACGTACAGTGTGTTGTCTATCCTCAAAAATTTGGCGTAGCCCCAGTTTGTGTATTATTATTTTTCTTATCTGTTAGCTGCATGCAAATTTTCGCCTTATTTACTATCTTCTAACCTCAACCAGTCTTATTTATAACAAATTTACTCACTGATCCGGTGGCTTTTTCTACATTTTCAATCCTTCCAGATTTGAAAAATACCTTGCTTCTTCTACTCAACTACCTTCTTGCGTTTTTAAATAACTCGATATGGCCCAATTAGACTTTTATATCGGAGCTTCAAAAACACCTGCACTTTTCAGCCACCATTTTTAAAGTAAACCATAAAAACCATGCATAACATTCTTGTAAGTGTTGAACTGGTTAAAGGAAAATTAAAATATTCAGAATCTAACGAAAATTTCGAAAAGCTTCAAACCCAGCCAGCAAAGTGTATGTAAAGCAAAGGTTTCAGAAGAGAAGGACGGAGTGATATCTCTGTCTCTTGGCATTCTTCTTATACATTCGATTTCTTGATTTAATATATACTGAAATAAACCAGACTTGCTTGGCATTTAGGCTAAGTGGGGGCTTTTTAGAATAAATAAAAGGATAAATGAAATGAGTTAAGGAACTAAGAAACAATGGCAATTTATTAAACTGGAGAAGTCTGCCTTGTTGGAGCTTAGGCTCGACGCTATTAATTCTTGTTAGTTCACTGCATTCGAATTAAAGGCTCAAAATATTCATATTCAATTAAGTGAGCAAATTTGCCTTACATTTGGGTATTTGTAACAAGCAAAAGGCAAAATAATGGAGTTAATACGCTATAATGAAAGATAAATAGTTTAACCACAAATCTATCTTTTTACAGCTTAGAATCGATGCCATCGAGTTTTATTAGTTCGCCACTTTCAAATTAACGAATAACTCAGAATTGAACAAAGCTTTAGGAAATTTAAGAAATCAACCAGTATTCAGTAGAACGCTATAACCGACAACGAAAGAGAAACATGGAGAGCTATATCTGTCTTTTGGCATTCTTTTTTCATAAGGGCGATTCTTTCTTATAATATTCAATTAAACAAACTTCAAATTTTAATCTGCGTTTTAGCCAAACAAGTGCTTTTAGTAATAAACAACAAGAAAAACATTCAATGGAGCACGAAAAAGGACTAGTTCAGGGTCGAAGGTATCGATTCTTGTTACTCGGTTACGTTCCCAATTAACGTTTAAAATACCAACGATCGGACGAAGTTATCGGAAATCTAAAAAAGCCAGCCGGTTAATTAAAACCGTACCGGTTGAAAATACGCAGGGAAAGAGTTCAGTTGTTAATATTGTTAGGAAGTTTACATTTGGGAAAAACCAATGTGCCCCCGAATCCTCCAAACAAAAGGTCTTTTGAGTACGGTATTTCAGTGGCAACAAAAAGAATTGGTCAATAAAGGTTGTCCCGGACCATTTACAAATTTCCAAGGGTTTGTCGTTAGATTAAAGGAATGCTTCCTGTTAATTTCTCGAGTCTCCAATGTTATCTATTCAGAAACGATGTGAAAGCGAGGGAAGAGAGGAAAATCTAATGATTTCGCTTGAATTTGAATAAATTGAATTAAAGTTCTACTCGTTGAAAGGATTCGGTTCGTTATTTTAATTTTGTATTCATCGTCTTGCCTTAAATGATTGCTAAGAAATTTTATTCTGTCTCATCTGAAAAAGGCTAAAAATTAACCAAAATATTGATAATTTCAAGGAAACTGAAGGGCTTTGATTATACAACGTGGAAATTATATAGAATACTATTAGCTAATCACATGAAGTGTTTTTGAGCCTCCAGGAATGACAAATGATTTAGCATGGTGAAATGTAGATTAATCATACTTGGTTGTCCATAAACTTCGAGATATGACAATTAGCTTTCACAAGAACCTTGAAGGAACCGCCGATTTCCTAGACTCAAACTTGAAGATTTAAGCCACTTTAAAACATTTTAAGGTAAACAGAATTGTAAAATTTAAAAGTTTTTAGAATAAATTAATGTGGGAACTGACTTGCCGAAAAGGAAAAAGTTTCATACTTCAAATTAAAATGGCGAGCCTTTTTCAATGTCTGCCTTATTTTTAAGGAAATTCCTGAAAAACTTTCGATTTCAGGAAAATCCATTAGTTTTATAATAAAATTCGAAGTACAAGGATTATATCGTTTTCTTGTTAAAGACGTCGACTGAAATTTCCAATTTTTTCAGGTAACCCAATAATTTGCAGCCTGATAGCTCAGCCTATGTTTGAGAAAACTCCTGAAAAGTTTTTAACTTTCCACTAATTGTTTAAACTCGTTGGGCCATATTCATAGACGGTGTTTAAAGTTAGTAGGGGTTTAGTAGCTACTAAACCTATACAGATTGTCCGAAAACCAATCTAAACATACAAAAATTAATGAGTGCAACAAGGAAGACATCTGTCATAAATATTTTATCTGTCATTAAAAGCATAAATTCCAATTCTTTCTCCGTATCGATTATTGGTTCTTATGGCATCACATATCACCTTCACAATTGAATAGCATATCGTGGTTTTATTAAACTGCACACTTTGAATACACGAATTAAACGATCAGTAATTGAACCTCACTTTATGCTTTTAATGACAGATAAAATATTTATGACAGATGTTTTTACTTGCTTGCTTGTTATTGGAGAGAGATCTTTAGTTTAAAAATTCACCTAGCCATGATTGCATTCTATCTTTGTTGTGTTACCTATATTGTTTATATCTTCCTTGTTGCACTCATTAATTTTTGTATATTTAGACTGGTTTTTGGACAATCTGTATAATTAATATATGTTGCTATAGCAATTAGTAACATCTAACTTTAAACACTGTCTATGAATATGTCCCGTTATTTTAAAAGAAAATAGTACTAATTTTGGTCAACTAAGAATGAAATCGTTTTACCCCTGAAAAATCAAATGTAATTCCCTATAGTTTCAGGAAGTATAGGAACATTCTGCCTGAAAAAGCCCAGCCTATGTTGGAGGAAACTAGTAAGGTCTCTTTAAACTCGGCTTTTAAATTAAAATATTAACATTTTTTTTAAATCAAGAAATGAATCGTCTTAGTTCTAACAAATGCCTGAAATTTCTTATTGTTTTCAGGTAAACTAAAGATCTTCGGCTAGAAAAACTACAGCCTATGTTTGAAGAAACTTCTGAATTATCTGAAATTTTATTAAACCCGATTTTGAAATTAAAATCTAACAATTTATATTAATCACGATATTAAACGTTTTGTGCCTGAAACAAATTTTCCTATTTCTTCAGCTCTACCCATGTTCGAGGAAACTCCTGAAAACTATTGAACTTTCCAATAATTGTTTAAACTCGCTTTTTAATAAATATCAATAATTTTCGTCAACTAAAAATTAAATCGTTTTACTTCTAAAAAATCGACTGTAATTCTTTGCTTTTGCAGGAAACCTTCGAACATTCAACCTGAAAAAGATCAGCTTGTGTTTGTGGAAACTTCTGAAATTTCCAAATTTTTTTGTAAACTCGGGTTTTAACTTAAATCCTTAATCATCTGTCTTGGTCAAGAAACTAATCGTGATAGTTCTGAAAGAAATCGCTTGAATTTTACCTATTTTTCACATAAATTATGAATATTTAGCCTGAGAAAGTTCTTAAATTAAAACATCAATCATTTGGTCTTACCAAGACATATTAATTATTTTCCCTTTTCCCGGATTTTTCAGGTAAATAAAGACCTTCAACCTGCAAAAGGCTCAGCCTATATTTGAGGAAGCTCTTGAAATGCTTTAAACTTTCCAATAATATGGTATAAATTAGTTTTGAATATTTCATTTTCACCAACTAAAGACTAAAGTGACAGTAATTCTGTATTTTTCAGAAAACCTAAGAACATTCAAGCTGAAAAGCTTAGTCTATATTTAAGGAAACTAATCGAAACTTCATTAAACTCGATCCTTAAATTAAAATATTTAATAATTCGTTTTAACAACAAAATTAATCATTTTCCTTCTGAAATTTTCCTGTTTCAGGTAACATTCGATCTGAAAAACTCAATTTATGTTCGAAGAAACTTGTAAAGAACCTTGAAACTTTGAAAAATCGTTTATATGCTTTGCTACATAAAAAAAATCAGATATTTTTATTAACAAAGAAGGTAACCGGTTTACTTCTAAAGGATCATCTAAAAGAACAGTCGGCCTGAATTTGTTTAAGGAAGCCCGCGACGAGTTTTGAAATCATTTAAATTCGAATTTATATAAAAATGTCAATAATTTTTTTGAACAAGGAGGGAATGGTTTTACTCCAAAAAAATTAATTGAGTCTCTCTGCTTTTTTATTTAGGAAATCTAAGATTATTCAGCCTGAAAAAGCTTAGATTTTGCTGAACATTTTTTAAAATAAATATATCGAAACACTTTTCGTAGTAAGGAAGTTAATTACATCTGAAGGCATTTGCCTGAATTTTCCTATGCCAATTTTATAGATAATATTTTGGCCTGAAAAGCCTTTGACTATTTGTAAAATATTCTTTTGGTTCTTCGAACTTGAAAAATACTAGTTTTTAAGCTAGACTCCTTGAAAGATTCCGAAATTAGAAGGTTAATCTTTAAATTGATTTTTAAATTGACTAATGAAATTTGAGAAACTCGTTCGTTCCTGAAAACTTCGTTTCATAAATTTTTTCCTCTTTTTGCAGTTCTTGAAACTACTTCCTTCGCAGTGAAAGAAATCTGGAAGGATAGCTGAAAAGGAAAATTTCTCCTGAAGAAGGATATATCGTTTTTTGTGTAGAACTAATATTTTTCCTACTTATTTTAATTTTAATTTCGAGCCAATCTTTAAAATTAAATTTTTGTCAAGTTTAGAATTGTGACGTTTCAGTTTTCAAGTTTAAAGGAATGATTTAGTTTTTCTTCTCAAAATTTTCATCTGAAAACACAAGCAATATTTCAGTTAACAACCTGTGGGCTTCAAGAGGTTGATGTTTTTTAATTCTAGTTTTTGAAGAAATATGTTAGATAAATTCAGATGAGAAAACCTTGAATTTTCAACTGAAAAAATTGCATCAGTTCAACCTTCAACTTGTTTTAATATGCTGAAACCTTGTCTACAAGCAACAGCTTAGTTAAGTAAAAAATTTGAGTTAAAAGTCGAAATTGGGTTTACAACTAACAATTTCTAGTTTTTCAAAATTTTCAGTAAAGTTTAATTAGCTGAAATTTTAACGTTAAGAGGTATGTACCTTGCTTCAGCCTGCGTTTTGTTATAAATGTTTTTTTAAAATCTCGCTGCGTAACATATTTATTAAATATAACTCTCAAACAAAGCCAGTTTGATTTCGTATAAAAAATTCCAATTTTAAACCAAAGAAAGGTTTTAAATTTTTTATAAATTTTTTCGGATCAAAGGCGGCTGCTGTTTGACAGTAAACAACACTCCATATGAGAAGATTCTGGCGTATCATATTGCGAATGAACACATGCCAGAACGAATCTGCGAGGATTAAATTTCCCCCTATCATCCAAGAAAGCCGGGGACATATTTATTGTTCATTCAAATTCATTCATGAAACCCGCTTCAACTTTCATGCGAAAAGCGTGAATATAACACACACGTTTCGTGCTTTATTACGATGCTTTTTTCAAAGACTTGTTTACAAAAAATTATAATCAAACAGGACAGAGAGATTCATTAAGCTGATACGGAATTAATTTAATGAAAGCTAAAATTTTTTATTCTTGTAGAAATTTTGTCGACATAGCAAAAATTACACGAAAATAAATTACATTAAATCCAATGCTTTCCAATGAAAAACCTGTTCGTTTTTGAAGGTTATGGTAATAATGATAATCGATTCTCAACTGGAAAAACTACTGATAACAGATTTACGACTGTAAACTTAATTCGTTTCCGAATATTTTAAAGCGTTCTGAGTCGATTTCATCCGCCTGAAAATATCAGAAAAACCAGTAAGTAATGTAAGTATGAACAGTTAATTAAAAGGAATTAAAGAAAACCTTGCCATTCGATTATGAAAAGCTCTCTCAGGAGTGTGAAAGCTGTAATCGTAAAATCTTTCTCTCTGTCCTGAGCTTCTTGAAGCTTTTTTTAAGTGACAGTTGGATTAGATGCTGAAGAGGGAAACTACAAGATCGAGGGTAGACAACGACTTCACAACAAATTCACTTTATCCCTCCGAATGTAAAACACGGCCGAAAATAACTTTAGTTAACCAGTTGGTTAAATCGTATAAAAAAAATCAATCAGTTGACATTTATCCTGTAATTTTTTAAAACAAGCATAAGTGAAAATCGAAATGCTTTTACAAAGGAAATTTTCTATCAGATAAAAAGATTATCGTAGAAAGCAACTTTGAAAGATCCAAGCAAGGAGCTTCGGATAGGTTTTTTTACTGCAACCCACTTTTAAACAATAATCCGAAGTATTCAATCACGAGGAAAAGCCCTGGGGAGAAGAGAAACATTTTTTTCACAATAACATTGTTATTATATCAGCTGATGTGATATTTATATTGCGAGAGCTCCCCTTCTTACATAAACGATGTTTTCTCAAGAGGAAGCAAACTACCCTCTTGAAAGATGAAAATTCTCACCCTCAGATATAAAAGTAAACCAAAAAAACGTTCGAGAGAGAGATTTTTATATCAAGAAAAATTATGATTTCTACCAAAAATTATGGTCATTCTTTTTGTGTTTGGCTACTGAATTTGATTAGGGTTGTTTCATACGCGAACCGAGGGGCCGTAGAGAAATTACCCTCGCCCGCATACTGAAACTGTAATGCCTCATATCCCCCACGGACCAGACAAATGGAACTCAAATAGACAGACTCGTGTCAATCACATTGCCTATCAATAATAGATATACAGAGAAAGTCACTCTTTGGTAAAAACACGAGAATCGGCGGGTTGTCTTTAGGGAGAACCAACTCGTCTGACAGTTTGCGTTTCGCGGGCCACTAATTTACGTTAATAATAGGGTTCAGGGATAATTATAATTTAGATAAAGGGATATCTACACTCCTACTGCCCTTTATTATCGCATTATATTCTAATTAACTAATCAGAATTTTCGTGGTTTTTCTTCGCCTAAATTTAACATTTCCTTCACGCAAACGAAAGTAAGAAGCCTTGCTGTGTTAAAACTGTAAAAATAACAGAAGAATTGTAATAAAACCAATAAAAAATATTTGCTGATTGTTGGACAAATTAAGCCTAATTATAAAAAAAATGTAGTTGCTTTAAAAAATGGAGGAGGAGCCCTGCGTAGCCCTATTAATCAAAAGGGCCCAGTCTTAAATTTCTTCATACGAAAAGAAACTTACTAAAGGCAAATCAATCAATTTGTAGCTAAATACCTGAAGGATAACAACCCCCTTCTTACATTTTGTGCAAAACATGAAGTTACAAGAGTTTGACTTTGGGTACATCCTGTATGTAAAACTTCAAACCCCAAGCAAAAGTAATTCGCCCCCTAAAACAAGTAGAAAATACACTTTAAGATAAGCTAGTAAGCTGAAAACTATAGCCTTTTTAAAATCAGGGGATTCCAAGTGGTAAGAATAATTGAATTTCGTGCCCAATTCTGGTTGTTTTTATTGGTCCCAAAAAGAGTCGCATTTAAACAATATTAAATTCACTTGAAACGGTGAACTTTCCCTAACATATATACAGACAATACCAGCTAGGTGTTGGGGAATTCAATTATTGACCCGCAACGTGCAGTATTCCCAATTTGTCGTTTGGGGTTTACAATTAAACTAAACTCGTATTTCAGATATTCCCATGCAACAGATGTTCTCGTGAGTAGAAAATATGGTTATTTTTAAAGAAATTTATTTGTTTTAACTTATAAATTGATAAAATGTCCAATAAATTTTTTTACGGCACTAATTTCCTAACGTGCAAGATGTTAAAGTTCAAGAAATGAATACTAATGAAACCACGTCATTTACAGGAAGAGCAAATGAATATAAAACGGATCCGTTTACATATATCAATTTACTTGCCGCGTGTTAAAGACCAAGCACAGGAAAAGAAAGCCATTATTGAGCTTAATATTCAGTATTTCTGATGTTATGGTTATACGTATGTTGGGGGGAAACAAGAAAATTATTCACTGCAAGGTTTTATCTACACAAACTGCAGTGTATTAGCAATTACTGACTTGCACTTTCGCACAAACACCGTGATGTTAATGTTTAATCTAACCGATATGGGGATATCACGCTAACATTATGTTTCATGTTGATTAGGATTTTTAATTTAGTAATTTACGAAGTTGGATGACTTGCGTCGGACTGAGAAAATGCTTGGTAGGCCTTACTAAAAACCTTTCTGCCACATGAGACATTCCTGGGTCAATCTCAAAATTTCTACCGCGATCAAACCTTCCTAATATTCATATTTTTATTTCACATTTAGTAGATTGTTCTTTGTATTATTAAAAATATGATTCTATTCTACCTAAGCAGATACGAATAATAAAAATATAACAAACAGATGGGCATCGTTAAATGTGTTTTTAAACTTAGAGAATGTCTAATTTTCAGGGTTTGCAGTTTCAGCTGAAGAAACCTCAGGAATTCAAGATGTTTGCCTGAAATGCATTGCATCTACCACAAAACGAATTTAACGGTTTATAACTATTGTGGATTGCCTTTCGTGTAAAAGGCAATTTGATATTTAAATTCTGGGTTCTTAGAAGCTTTCATCAAGTTAGCAACAAGCTGAAATTGTGCACATCTGCTATTGTTAAAATATAACCACAATTTCTGAAAAACTAGAACTTGCTGCTAGTAAACCAAATTCAAATAACCCAAATTGTTTACTTACCTAAGCTGTTGCTCATAAATAACGTTTCAGCATATCGAAACAAGTTGAACTAATGTAATTTTTCCAGAGAATTTTTAGGCTTCTGTTTTCTTGGAGTTTCAAGATTTTCTCATCTAAACGCATATGTATTCATCTAGCATGTACAGCTGACCGAAGCAAACAAGAGAGCTGAGGAGGCGTGGCGAGAGCTGCAGCCGTTTTCAGCGTACATTCACGTTAAAAGGGATTTCGGCGGCAGTTCTAAAATAAATGATTGATAATTTGATAAAATATGGAATGATGTATTGTAAAACGAATTATTATGAAATAGAAATACAGCTGTCAAGTACGATACAAATTTGACAACTCGTAATTTTGATTGTGGATGTACCGAACTAAGTATTCTTACGTGATTGGTTGAATATAATGAATATCTTGCCGCTTAAAATATGTTAAATAAAATTCTTGTAGTTCGCATATTTTCCGACTCTCATGTTTGCTTCGGCGGGCTGTAGCTAGTTCAAAAATAAAAAATTGTCAACTTGACGACTGCTTTTTGGAATTGTGAAAAGTGAGATTGGAGATTTTAACCTGTAATGTCGGAAACTTTGAGGAAGTTTAGTTTAAAATTCAGCATTTTTTAGTTTGCATTTCTTTAGATTGGCCCAAAACACAAAAGAAACCAATCCAAAAATAAGCGAAAGCTTTTTAGGTCAGAATATTACCCGAAAAATTGGAAAATGCTGTTACTTTTTAAACGCAAATTTTTTAGTTCCTAAGAAACATTGTTTTAGCACATTCCAACAAGTTAAACTGATGCAATTTTTTCAGAAAAGGGCACGATCCATTTATCGAACATATAACTTCCTCAAAACCAAAGATTTAAAAATGTCAATCTTCCGAAGCCCGCAGGTTGTCTACTGAAGGATTGCTTATTATATTCAGTTGAAAATTTTCAGCAAAAATTCTAAATCAGTTTTTTAAGCAAGTGAAATGAAGCTTTAGAATTTTAAAATTGTTAAACATCGGCTGGAAATAAACATAAACATATTCAACGAAAATGTTGTCTCACAAAAAAAGCGGGATATTTTGCTTCAGGTGGAACCTACGGGAAGGAAATGTTGCTTTCCTTTTAGAATTCTTTGTTTTAGTTACTGCGAAAGCCGTAATTTTAAAAACCGACAGGAGGTGTAAGGTGTTAAAATCGTCACAGAAATTTAAAGTAACTGAACGTAGCAGAAAATTTTCGAAATTAGGTTTTCAGGAAGGAAACTTGATTTTCTCGAAGTATTCTTTTTCCATTTGTCAATTTAGAAGTGAATTTGAAGTTTAACCTACTAATTTCGGGATCTTTCAGAGGGTTTAGTTTGAAATTCAATATATTGTTTCAGGTTGAAAATAAAAAAAATTAATCTAAAAATAAGCATAAGTTTTGCCGATCAGAAATATTGAAAAATGAAAACTGAGAAACTCGAAGCATATTGAAACATGTTGATCTGATGCATTTTTTCAGAAAAAGGGTGGGGGGAAGTGAAGTTTTAGTTTCTTGGAATTTCAAGATTTTCTTATCTGAACACCATTTGTCCAACATATATTACTGGCCACATAGTTTCCTCAAAGAAAAAAAAAAATAAAAATAAAAAATATCACAAAAAACCTTTTTTAAATTTGTGAAATGAAGATCTGATATAATTGTTGAAATATTTATTTTAAGCGTTGACTGTAAATTAAGACAAAAAAACTAATCCAAAAATAAGTTAAAGCTATTCAGGCCAAAATATTACCTGAAAAATTGGAAAATTCAGCTAGACGTTATCAGTAGTTAAGCAAACTCAAAATTTTTTCCTAACTAAGCTGTTGGACATAAAGAATGTTTCAGCATATTGAAACAGGTTGAATTGGTTCTTTTTTTCAGAAAAAAGAGGGGGGCAGTAATCTTTCAAGTTTCAGTATCTTGGAATTTCAAGCTGAATTCTATATTTTATAGCTACCTTAAAACTTTCTTTTTTACAGTGTCGAGGGGGCGGATACACCGAGCCGCAGAGCGGCCACCCATCCAAGTTCTGGCCAAGCAGGCTATTGTTTAATTTTCTATATTTCAGTGTTATGTGCACTCCCACTCCCACCTTAAAAACTAAAAATTAAAAAATACCAACCTCCTAAAGCCCACTGAACGATGCCTCCCCGTTTTCAGGTGAAAGCTTTCAAAAGAGAAAATAAATCGTTTTTTTTTATTGCAAAGTGAAGCTATGAAATTGTCAAAAATGTAACTAATTTTAAACACTGACTGGAAATTAACATAAAAATATTCAGAAAAATTTTAACCCTATATAAAATGGAATATTCTTCTTCAAGTGGAATTTTCAGGAAGTTTGTTTTACCTCCAAAACTTTTTGTTTCCTTTATTGTGAAGGTTGTAATTTTGGGGATTGGCAGTAGCTGCAACGTTAAAAAGTTTTCTTTTTTCAGTTGTCAAATTAGAAGCGAATTTGAAGAAATTAACCTTTTAATTTAGGAATCTTTCAGGAAGTTTAGTTAGTAGAAATTCAACATCTTTTAGGTTGCAAGCCCTAGGATTGGTCGAAAACAAATAAACAACCTTTATATTTGAAAGAAATTTGATATTTAAATGCTACGAATTCAGAATCTCTCAGTAAGTTAACAACAACCTACAATTGTGTATATATTTTTTTAAATTTCAGAGTAATTTAAAGAAAAAGACAGAACTTACCAGCAGTAAACCAAATTCCTTTTAACTTAAATTTTTTTTCTATTTACCTAAGCTGTCACTCATAAACAGTTTTTCAGCATATCGAAACAAGTTACCTACCTCAGAAAGAAAAACTTAAAAATATCAAGCTCTTGAGACGCACAGGTTGCCAACTTAAACTTTTGTTTACTGTGAAAATCGTGAGTTTGAGGACCGACAGGACCTGCGTCTTTAAACCCGTCACAAAAAACTAACTGAAAATAGGAGACAATTTCCGAAATTAAGTTTTCAGGAAGGAATCTGGACTTTGTTTTATTAACTTTCTTACTTCAGAGTCTTTCAGGAAGTTAGCTTAATATCCAAAAATCTTTAGGTTGCATGCTTTTAGAATGGCCGAAAAGAAAAAAAAAACTAATTTAAAAATAGGCGGAGGGTTCTCAGCCCAAAATATTACCTGATACATTAAAAAATATAGGTCGAATGCTTTCAGATGTAACGATTAACTTCCTAGCTAAAAAGAATTGTCGGTATGTTTATTTAAAAAACAGGTTTTTAGAAACTTTCAAAGCTTCTCAGCGATTTTCTCAAGAAAACTCGTGCCTTTTCAGGTTGAATATTTTTAGGTTACAAAGAAATTAGCTCCAGGAGAAAAACGATTCATTTTTTAGTTTGAAACGTTCTTGATATTTTTGTTTAAAAATCGGTTTAAACGATTTCCTGAAACTTCAGAACCCTTCTGGGGTTTCCTTGAATATAATCTGAAATTTTCAGGCCGAATGTTCTGACGTTACTAGAACAACTATTAACTTTCGGATGATTCGTTAAGAGAAAATTATGGTATTTTTCTTTATCAAGGCGTTTAAATAGCTTTTCGAAGTTTCTCAAACATTGTTTGAATTTTTCAGATCGAATGTTTCGGAATCACTTTATTTTTAGGAGTGAAACGATTTATTTCTTTAATACAATTTATTTGTATTTCAATTAAAATACCGAAATTTGGAAATTTCTGGAGTTTCCTCAAACATAGGCTAAGCTTTTTCAGACTGAATTTTCTTAGGCTACTTGAGAAAATAGGGAATTTTAGTCGCCTTTTTAAGAATTAAAACATTTTTTAGTAAACGAAAATTATTGATATTTTCATTAAAAACCGAGTTATCTGAAATAAAAATAGGAAACTTCAAATAACTTTCTTCGAATTTTAATTTTAAACTAAAGAATTTTCTTGAAATCAAAGTGTTTCGTGTGATTTTAAAAAATATTTCACGTCTACTGAAATTCGATGTTGATAAGTGGGCTCCAATGAATTTGCTCGGTAGGTTCTCTTGGCCTTAGTCCGACACTGTGAATGACAGTTTTGTAAACTTGCATTACTGAAAAAAATATCCTAAGTAAACATTTGTTGTTGAACGATTTATTATTTTACTGGAGCCTGAAGCACTAGATTTCAGTTGTTATTATTCGATGAATAAATTAAGACTTACTAACATCATTAAAATAATTCCATATCTTCATGAGAGACAAAACATGCATGCTTTAAAAATTCATTTATGCAATAACAGAGAATTGCTTTTCACAAATAGAAATGACATAACTCAATGTGTAAACAAAGATAATAAAGGTATGCAAGACGTATTTATTATTTATCAGTAAATCGATGAAAAGTGCAGCTTGCATAAAGTCACAAAGGAAACCTTATAAAAATCAATAAACAAACAAAAGAAAAACAAACAATTTTGTTCCCGAAGCCTTTGCCTTTTTTCTACTTTCAGTCATGTTTTCTCTTCAATTTTCCGATAGTAAAAATATAAAAGGAAACTTTTAAATATTCGATAGGTACATCCATGCTGAAACCAGATTTTTAAAGGTCAAAGACAGGTAGAAAGAACACTTTGGTATTAATATTTACAAACTTTAACTTTCAAAGTATCGTCAGAAAGTCTTCAGGCGAAGTTTTTTTCTGAAAGAAATGCAAATTTAGATTTTACATAAATCTTTTGCAAACTTGAATCTGTTATCTACATATTTAATTATTTACAGGAAAAGGAAGAATGAAAATCAACGATATTTGTGCATAAACTAGACTTTGGTCATTTTTTAAAAGTTATTAGGGAAAGGATTAATCCTTGAGTTTAGCTAGGTAAAATCGTTTATATTTATTTGGTGCGAAGTACTTAAAAAGGCATGTATACTGCATTTACATTGTTTCGACAACAGTGGGCCATGATTTCGGATTCTTAACTTGGCACTCAATTTAACTAAGAATAAGGAACAAACTGCTACTTTAAAAATTTTGAATGATAAGTTCTGTTGACCCCGAATACTGCACACTGTTAGAGTTTTTAGTTGTATATGTAGGTATAATAACAAATTGGCAACATTGATTTCACAATGAATCATAACCTTAAAGTTAGTTGAATGTAACTATTTCTGAGAAACTGTGGATTTTAACGATTTTAACATAGTCTATGATCTAAAAGGAACATTTAATCTGTCAAGAAAAATTTGGGGTTATGTTTGACCAACAAAACTAGTGTTGCCAGTTCAAACTTAGTGTAAGTAATTTTAATAAAACTTATTTGGTAATCTTTATACAACCTAGTAATTAACATCTGGCAAAAAGAGTTTATCCATTCTTCAAATAAATATAATACCAACTTAACAAGTCAAAATCATGGCCCAATGTGGATATACAGTAATTTACGGTTACACAATTCAGAACTTCGTTCCATAATAATCAAATTTATGTGACCTGTCGTCTCTATAGATGTTTAATGCACTGACTTATAATAAATTCATGAGGATGTATGTAAAGCTGACAATTAAATCAAATTAATGTCACATAATCATTACGTTGTACACACAACTCGCGTCAAACAAACTCGAGTTTATACGCGGCAGCCTTTTTTACGTGTTTGGGGGGGAAGGTAAAAAGAAAATTTATACACGAAGCTTCGGTTATAAATCAATCAAACTAAGAATAACAAAGCACTGTTCGAGAAGGTTAAAATGAGATTTTTAGATTTATAAATAAAACAAAAAAGTCAATACAACGAATTTGCAATCTGTTATAAAAGAGATTTGTACGAGTCGTGATTTTCTAGGTCAGAGTTCGAATACGTTTGTAAGAAACAATTTTAAATGTAAATCATGGAAAAACGACGTACTTGAATTAAAGACCTCTTAAAAGCAAACCAGGTAACGTATTCCGCAATCCAGGAACAATTTTCAGAAAATATACTCATTATTCCTTTTGATATTTTACTACGAAATGCAACAATATCAAGTTTCATGTATGAAAATTCTAAGAAAACTCACACAGAAAGCATTTCCCAGGAATGTCTTTTTGTAGTTATTAAATTCCTGTCAGGTAACAAATTATTGTTAGCGTTTTCTTGGAAAGTCTGCTTTGACCTAATTTAGTTCTCTATTTTATTAAAATAGTTAATAGCTTCAGGCAGAAAATAGGCCTTTGTAGGTGTTATATTTCTTAAAAGATTGGTTATTAAACCAACAATTGAAATGCAGAGGGCAAAAGGGGCAAGCTACAGGAATTTCATCAAAAGTTCCTAGAAACTGCGATAGAATTCAATTCATGGCCTGCTTGATTATAACGAGCATTGGAAATTTAAAATCATCTACCAAATTTTAAATGTCTGTGGGGATATTACGCAAAAACAAAACATGCACCTGAATATTCGTAAGGTAAGAGTAATAGTTATTACGAAACGGATTCAAATAACATGACAAGCATATTTTACTACTATTTACAAAGTAAACATATGTACATCGTTATTGACAACCAGTGATATGTAATTTCCTTTGCTTTCCTTAGATGTAATCGAATTTTCATGTTCAACGTATAATAATTTTGCCTGTCAGAAGTTGCAAGTTCTGCCATTTTGCAGAAGCTTTGAAATATATTTTTTGGAAGCCTTTTCAGCTTGAATCACAGGATATTACATTATTTATATAAAAAAATTTTACTTGTTTTGGGTCTTACACTTTTTTCGATTTTCGAACAATTATAGGATTAATACAAGAAAAATGCTTTTGTTTTTTTGTTGGATTGTCGTCCGTATATGTGTAAAGCTCTCACGAGTTTAACATAAATTTTCTTTATCCCTATTTTTGTTCGGTACTAAGAAGGTTGATTTATTAAAAATCCGTATTTTTTCTGAATATTCGAACAACAAAAAGCCTATTTGGTAGGACGATTGATACAGGATCAATAAAATTCGATATGTGGTTGAAAAGGATACGATGGATGGTCCTTTGCACTGAAACAGAAATAACAAATTAACACAAATTATCCTGAAATGTAAATAACCATAGAATTAAACTTACTGATCATTTGGGCATTGGTAGCTGGCAATCTCATTCTTGGGTAGAACATAGGATTACTTTAGGAAAGCGACCCTGTACCTAGTCTTCACTCCCCATTCCTGGGAGGGAACCATGTTCTACACTTCAATCCCATCCATAATCTAAAACCTACCCTTCCCTGCTCTATATTCCCCTATCAACCCGCCATGGCCAGCGTGCTAGGCGGATGGCTAAATACCCTTCATGAAATAAAATATAATAGATAGACCCCAAATCCCCCACGGACCCGACTAAGACAGCGGTTGAAATAATTTAGACAAATGGCAAAGCAAACCAGAAAAATGATAAGAAAAGACCTGCAAAGCTATTACGAAGCAGAAGTAGAAAAACTAATAGAAAACAACAAAGGAATAATATCTCCTCGATAAAATGGAAAACGGCATATAACAATACAAAAAAATAGAAATGGAAACGAGATCAGAAACCTGGATAAAATGATGGAAGAAACTGAAAAATTCTATACAAATCTTTATGATAAAATGGTACAAGTAAAAAGTTCTTCAAACGATAGTAATAAAATAATTAACTTGGTTCCGAGGAAATGCCAAATATCACGCCCGAAGAAATAAACCATGCCTTAAAGCACATGAAAAATAACAGAGTACCAGGAGGCCCGGGAGGGTATGTATGTAAAACAAGAATATACCTATTCATCTCCGATCTCGTGTATTCGATCAATGAGTCTTGCCCGTCTTAACATATGGGACACAGACGTGGGCTCTTACAAAAGACAAAACAGTCAATGAATAAACTCAAAGCGACACAGCGAGCGAAGGAGCGTCAACTGTTAGGTATAACGTTAAAGGATCATAAAATCAATACTGGGATCCGAAATAAAACAACACTAAAGGATGTTGCCAAAGCAGTAGATGAGTTGAACTATGTGGGTCACGTGGCAAGATATAAAGAAAGAAAGAAAGATAGACCAACCCAATTTTAAAATGGCGACCATACACGGGAAAAACAATTAGAGGACGTCCTCACATGCAGTGGATTTAAAGAAATCGGCTGGATTTACCTGGATTAGGGATGCACAAAGTAGAGAAAAGTGGCTTAAAATGAGGCAGGTCTATGTTCAGAAATGGACCGAGAATGACTAAAAAGAGAGAAAGGGGGAGAGAGAGAGAGATCATTTTTGCAAATCCTCCCGCTGCAGTCAAAATTATTAATGTTCAAAGTCGAATATATAAATGTTCTGGGCTCATCTCTCCTTTCGATATAAAAACCAATTCAAGTATTTACTACGGTGCAGTAGTCGTTATCTTATCTACTTTTTCTACTCATCGGTTTTTCAATGCCAAATTTGATTCTGGAATTAAGTTTTAAATTAATCAACTAATTTCAAGTGGCCCAATGATAATTCTTCAACAACAGGCAAAATTTTTAAGTAAAAAACGTATTTGAGCCAAATTTTTGAAAAAGGCCGCAGCCTTAGTGTCCAATTTTACAGATTGGGATTATTTTGTACAACTCTAATATGTGAGTTTGATGATTAGAAAAAAATACAAGTCTTCGGTACGAAAAAGTAACTTAGAAATTTCATGGGTGTGAAGAACTTATTCACTTCATTGAACGGAGACCACGATCTTCGAATGCTATTTTAACACAGCGTATAAATCGTCTTTTCCTCATTCGATGGGCAAACTGACCAGCAGATATGCTAAGATTTACTAAAAGTCGTCGGTAAGATAAAGATTCCTAATTTGATATAATATAAATATTCTTTATTGCGAAGGAAAATTAGTTTAAACAAAAGTAAACAATAGAAATATCTGTACTAAAAATACAAGTGCGAGAGCTTTCCAGATGGGCCTTAGAACTCGATATGGGGTTGGAAAGGATACAATGGGTGCTCGATTGCACTGAAAATTGAAACAATTTATTAATATTTATCTTAGTCAACAAAATTAAAAAGACTTACTGGTCATTTGGACAAATTCGTCCATTGCAGTCAAAGGTATTGATGAAGTCCATATCATCCTGAGTAAGTTCAAAATCGAATATATTAATGTTCTGTGCTAACCTTTCCTTGTTGGATGATTTTGGAATGGCTGCGTTACCAAGCTGTATTTGATAGCGTAAAAGAACCTGCCCTGGTGTTTTCCCATACTTCTGGGCAATTTCTTTGATTTTGGCATCGTTGAGTACATCAGGGTCTCCTGGTTGTTGCCATGGGCGTGATGGGGATCCCAAAGGACTGTAAGCCGTGATTGTAATACTTCTTTGGGCACAGAAATCGCGAAGCTTCTTCTGGTTCAGGTATGGATGGCATTCCACCTAAAAGTTTTAAGTTTGATTTTGATCTGAATTGGAATTTTCATAGTAATTAGAATATCAGTGCGACGCTACTTCCTAACTTACCTGGTTGGTAACCGGTTCAATTTTACAATGCATCAAAAGCCTATCGATTTGTATACTGTTAAAGTTCGAGACACCAATGGATCTGGCCAAACGTTTCTTGTAAATTTCTTCCATTGCTTTCCAGGTGTCTACGTAATCATAATCGGTGAATATGATTTTGCCAGTGGCTGGGTCTGTTGGAAAAAGATCATCTCCTTCCTATCAGAAAAAGCCATCAGTAAAATATGATAAAAATATTAGGAAGGTTGTAGTTACCTTGAAACAATGGGGCCAGTGAACCAAATAAAGGTCCAAATAATCAAGTTTTAAATTCTTTAAAGTCGTTCTTAAAGCCGGCTCGACAGCTCCTGGACGATGGTGGGTGTTCCATAATTTACTGGTAATGAAAAGCTCTTTACGAGTTACGGTGCCGTCTGCTATTTTCGCAGCAATTGCATCACCAATTATTGCTTCGTTTTCGTAACAATGGGCACAATCGAGATGGCGATAACCTAAATCAATTGCGTCTTTAACTGCTTGTCCTACTTCTGCTTCTTTACCAGGGGGCCCCTACAAATACTTGCACTTAGTTTTGCTCTTAACAAAGTTACGTGAAGGTTCTCATGGGTGATGCAATAGATTTTTTTCTAAATAATAAATATTACAACGACGAAATGTAGAAGACTTACCTGCCAAGTTCCTAAACCCAACATAGGGAACGGAATACCATTATTAAACTTAATAGTTGGTACTTCAGGCATTTTTCGGTATTGATTTTTTCAGTAAATGTTCACTACACTGATTATACTTCTAAAACTCCGATTTTTATACCTTCAATCTGCTTTATTTCAAATCAACAAGTACGATTACGATCTAATCAAACTTTAGTGGGGGATATTAACGTTACAGCGGCGAGCTGTATGAAACTAGAACGCTTATCGATGATAGTACAACGTACGATATAACAAATGTAATTGCTTCAAGCCTCAAGTGTTCGGAAATATGACTAGCAACTTCTAAATATTTACAAAGTTGGCTCGAGTACTGGAAGGTTTTTAGCTATTACGTTAATGACAACTCATTTATTATTTAGTTCTCTTTCATGGAGGTGATTTTTGAGCTTGTAACAGTTTTTGCTGAATCATTCTTTTGTTATTTTACTATTTTGTGAATGCGATAAAGGAAACGAGTTGCGGTTTTCACATTTTGCTCCTTGCTGTTATCAAAAGCATTGTTCTAAAGTGAAAAGTTTTGCCTTCATATTAATTGAACAACAAGCAAATTCTAGAATTTCTATTCTGAAGTTTTGCTTGTAAATATGCATGCAGGTCTGTATAAACGAAGCAGAAATGGTTGTTTTGTAAAACACATGAATAAATTGTTTAGGCAAATCTAGCAGACTGCTCTTGTATATTAAAGGAAAAAATTGGAATAAATTCATAATGTTTACGTGGCTGTATTGGACAAGCTAGGTGTTTTTGAAATGAATCACCGTATTTTACAGGAGCTTTAAGAAAATTTGATTAAAAAATAAATCGTGGTTTTCCTACCCCCTGTTAAGAAAATAGCAAAGAATTGGACGAAGAACTAAAAAATAGACCTAAATTTTATATTTCTTTGTATGCAATAATTATAAAAAAAAACTTCACTAAAATCCCTGTAAAATTTAATTCCGAAGAAAACTGCTAAATATCCCAGAACTTAGCTTCAGGAACAGGACCAAACAGTAGACGGAGAATGCAAGGAAAGAGGAAAATTAATATTGGGTGTTGGCAACTTCAAGGAATAAGTACCAAAAAAAAAACAAGTGTTCCAAGAAAATTATAAGACGCTTAAGAGAAAAAGCGGGAGTAGCTAAACCCGGTAAATGAAAGAATCATTGTAGGTATTAGAAATAAAAACATTTGGCCGATTTGTAAACGTAATTAATTGGAGTATATGCACCAAATGACTACGCAACAATCAAAATGAAAGAAGAATTTATGACAAACTCTCAGACGAACTTAGAAAAATAAGTAATAGAAGGTGATACTGATGGGCGATCTTAACAGGAGGATTGACAAAGTCTTCCTGCAGCTCCTGTTCTTTCGTTTATTTTTTATTCTAATCTTCCATTGTGTGATACTACTGAGCGTAAGTACTTAAAGTTTTTAACTTGTTCCAGTTCTACGTCTCCTAACCTTATTTGTCCTTTAATTTCTGCTTACTATCATTGTTTTCGTCTTCTCTGTACTTATTTTCATGATGACTGATTCTAAGCTGTTATTGTATACATGTAGATTTTCGTTCATTGTTTTTTCATCTTTTGTAATTATTACTATATCATCTGCGTATATTATTTCTGATACTTTTACCTCTTCCATTTTCCATGTTCCTACTTTGAATTGTTTTATTTCTGTTTTTGCTGTTTTGATTCCTTCGTCTAGCACGATTGAGAATAGCAGCGGGCTTAGAATGCACCCCTGTCTTACCCCTTTGTTCGTTTCAAATATCTGTGATTTTTCGTGTTTGATTCTTACTAAATTCATAGTTTATTTATATAAAGCTTTCGTTCCTTGAATCAGTTCTTCGTTTATTCCTCGTTTTTCTAATGTTTTCCAAATGTCTTCTCGTATCACTCTGTCAAAGGCCTTCTCTAGATCTACGAAACATAAGTGCAGTTCTCCATCTCCATCCAGTAATTTGTCGAATAATGAAAATTGCATCGGTCACCCCTCTATTTGCTCTAAATCCTTGTTGTGAGTCCTCTATTGTTTCTTCTAGTTGTTCTCTTAATTTTTCTTCTAATATTCTTGCATATAACTTGCCCACTGTGCTTAATAGCGTAATTCCCCTATAATTTTTGCAGTTCTTCTTTGTATATTATTGTTATTATCCCTGTTTGCCAGTCCTTCGGAGCCACACCCGTGGTCATTACTTTATTCATTAATTTTTAATATCTCGTTTATTTGTTCTTTCCCAGCTTTCAACATATCCGCCGTTATTTGGTCGAGTCCTGGCGCTTTGCCAGTCTTTATCTTTGCAATGGCCTTTTCTATGTTTTCTATCGTTATGTCTTCTTCTTGCTGCTATTCTTCGGATGTTATATTCTCTATCGCTGTTGGATCGGAGCCTTCTAGCAGATTCATAAAGTATTGTCTCCATCTGCACATGATTTGTTTTTCATCCGTGAGTAATTCGTCTTCTTCATCTTTTATATTGATACATGGGGTAGTTTTATTTTTTCTAACATTTTTAATAGCTCCAAGAAACAGCTTTTGGGTTTCTTTATATACATTCTTCATTTTTTCTCCGAATTCTATGCAAGAGTTTTGTTTTTCTGCTTTGACCCTGGTATACGAAGGTTATAATACGCCTCCAAGTTGTTTAGAACAGTGGTTTTGGCTTCTTTGACCACATTTGTAGAATTGATTGGACACTTTCAGAAGAGAAGTAACTAAATGACCGAGATTTCAGCGGGAAAATGAAGTGTTAGTCAGGGAAATTGCTCAAATCAAAGAGTGTAAATTATTAGGTATTCTTTGCTCAAACTTACTTGCAAAGTACTAAGGTCAAGGCCAGGAGAAGATAATCGATTGTTAAATTTAATTTTTGGCCCCTTAGCGTTTTTGACAGCAAAAACAAGTACCTTAGTGCAGGCTATCAACAACTGATTACCAGTAAAGGATTTACAATTAACGTAATCGTTATCGCCCAGCAAGATTAAATATTTTTTGTATCAAACCACCAGTATGTAGAATGTACGTAACATGAAAGGCATTACCTTTGAAGCTGCGTAGTTTGATGTTATATTGATTTTTCGTATTTACTACCATTGCGGATTGCTACAAATACGGGTGTTATTTTATAACTTTATACTCTCCTAACATACTCTGAAGATTTACAAGGAACGTATGAATGTCCCTCATTTCTTTCATTTTTTGAAAACATGTTTAGAACTTTACGCACCAGGGCTTTTGAACCAAGCTTTTGTACTTCAGATTGGTTTAATTCAGCTATGTAAATTTTCAAAACTGTGAAAAAATCACTCCTAATTAAACCAAAGGCTAGAAATTTCTAATTAAAAAACAGCAACATCTTCAAAGCCTTACAGCAAGATATTGGGAGCATAAAAGCATTCAATATTCCAGAAAGGCCAGGAATCGTCAAAATATTCATTAAATTTTGTTTTTAATTTTGTTACGTCACTCTGTATTTGGGTTAGTCGTTTTATAAATAATATAGTAAAACACTGTAGATTATTTAATCATATCACTGATAATGAAATAAAAGTAAATTTTTAATCTCTAAAAATATCAGTTGATGACTGATAATAGGCAAAATAAATACACCTGGAGTATCCCATTTAAATATAAACCAATTCAAGTATTTACTATGGTGTAGTAATCGTTATCTTATCTATTCTCTCTACTGATCGGTTTTCCAAGGCCAATTTTGAATCTGTATTTAAAGTTTTAAATTAATTAATTAATTTGGAGTGGCCCATTGATAATTCATCAGTAGGCATGACATTTAAGTACAAAATTTATTTGAATTGAAGTTTTGAAAAGCAGTACCTTTACTGGGTAATTTTTCAAATTAAAAGTTGTTTGTACAGTTCTAATATTTGAGTGTGATGATTAGCAAAAATACAGGTCCTTGAAATCAACCATGGGTGTGATAACCACGCGAAACTTTTAGTCAATTCAGTCAACTGAGACCACGACCTTTGAATACTTTTCTTTCTTTATCTGCTCTAAAATTTTAACCATTTTAACACTGCGAGTAAGTTGTTTTTCCTGCTACAGTAGGCAAGGTTAACTCCAAGCCTAGCATACGTTAATAACAAGCAATTGTCCTAAGTTTCGGCTAAATAAAAAGAAGAAGAAGACTTCAGTAATACAAAGAGTTTCAGGTTGATATAACGTAAATATTTTTTATTGCGAAGGAAAATTAGCTTAAATGAAAGTTAACAATATAAATACTTGTACCAAAAATACAAGTTCCCAGTTAGAATTCGATATGTGGTTGGAAAGGATACAATGGGTGATCTATTGCACTGAAAATAGAAACAATTTATTAATGTTTACCTTAGTCAACAAAATTAAGAAGACTTACTGGTCATTTGGGCAAATCCGTCCATTACAGTCAAAGGTATTAATAAAGTCCATATCATCCTGAGTGAGTTCAAAATCGAATATATTAATGTTCTGGGCTAACCTGTCCTTGTTGGAAGATTTTGGAATGGCTGCGTTACCAAGCTGTGTTTGATAGCGTAAAAGAACCTGCCCTGGAGTTTTCCCATACTTCTGGGCAATTTCTTTGATTTTGGCATCACTGAGTACGTCAGGATCTCCTGGTTGTTGCCATGGGCGCGATGGGGATCCCAAAGGACTGTAAGCCGTAATGGTAATACTCCTTTGGGTACAGAAATCGCGAAGCTTTTTCTGGTTCAGATATGGATGGCACTCAACCTAAAAGTTTTAAGTTTAGTTTTGGACTGATTTGGAAGTTTGATGGTTATTAGAGTATCAATCGGACGCTAGTTAATGAATTACCTGGTTGGTAACCGGTATGACTTTAGCATGTTGCAAAAGTCTATCGACTTGTATGCTGTTAAAGTTCGAGATACCAATGGATCTGGCTAGACCTTTCTTGTGGACTTCTTCCATTGCTTTCCAGGTGTCCACGTAATCGTAATCGGTGAATATGATTTTGCCAGTGGTTGGGTCTGTTGGGAAAAGATCATCTCCTTCCTATTAAAAAACTCATCAGTAAAATACCATGAAACTACAAGGAAAGCTGTAGTTACCTTAAAGCAATGGGGCCAGTGAACCAAATAAAGGTCCAGATAATCAAGCCTTAAGTTCTTTAAAGTTGTTCTTAAAGCTGGTTCGACAGCTCCTGGACGATGGTGGGTGTTCCAGAGTTTACTAGTAATAAAAAGTTCTTTACGAGTTACGGTACCATCTGCTATTTTCGCAGCGATTGCATCGCCAATTATTGCTTCGTTTTCGTAACAATGGGCACAATCGAGATGGCGATAACCTAAATCGATTGCGTCTTTAACTGCTTGTCCTACTTCTGCTTCTTTACCAGGAGGACCCTAAAAATGTTTGTACTGAGTTTTCCTGGTACATGAAGAGACAAATGATCGGAGATGAATTTTTGGGCTTTAAGGATGACTTATTTTGCAAATTTTATGGGCAATTTCACCATAAAAGCCTCCAAAATTATTATTTTTTGTTCAACTGGGAATACAAGATAATAAAATAATGATAAAATTTGAAAATTGGAAAAGACGGAGATAATTTAAATTTTCAAAAGAATCATACAAAAGTCTAAAACAAAATTAAATTACTTACCTGCCAGGTACCCAAACCGAGCATAGGAAAACTAACACCATTGTTAAACTTAATACTTGGCACTTTAGGCATTGTAAAAATATTTTTATTTGTAATTTCCAAACGTTTGTGTATGTGCAACACTGTGATGTGTGCAGGTATTGCAATTTATCCGCAATCGACCTTGTTTTATTGCAAATCAACGAGCACGATTAAGATCTAATCAGACTTTTAGTGGGGGAATTAAGGTTACAGCAGAGTAAATTATAGCTATTTTATTGCATAATATTGCGAAACCTCGATATACTCGTATCTAATGTTTTGGTATGGAGGACAGGAAATTACTAGAAATTGTTCGGAAATATGATGAGCAGATTTTACATAATTGTTAAAAGTTGTATATCTGAATTTTTTGGGTATTAGTTTTTTGTATAATTGATTTATTAATTATTTTGGATGAGTCATTCTGTTTTGTGCATATTTGCTGTTATGGATACGGGACAATACCGCAAATGAGTTGTAGTTTAAGTTTTGTACGGTCATTACTGCTTTTAAGCGTCCTCAGGTGTGAATTCGTCCTTGAATGTTATGACTGGAATTATTTTAAGTAAAAAGGAGGAAGAATAATTGATGGTTGCTTGAACAGGAGGTTTACCTTTATTTTATTCATTTTTTCTACTTTCTTTATTGTGCTATGTTAAAATTAATTGTTCTGGCATTTGCTGGAAATTTAAAAGTAAAAGTATAAAAATAGAAGACGCGAAAAAGAATGTACCGAATTCATGAATTTTTTACATTCAATTTATTTAATTGTTATCCTGCTAAAAATTTCTAAAAATTAAAACTAAATAGAATTTTATCAAACACAAACGTTTAGTAAAAACAGTCTAAAAGCGAAATCTAATTTAATGCAAAATAAATTTGTGTTACAAATTATTTTTCACAGCCCATAAATACTTAGGCCATAAAAAGGTTTTACGCCGTTTTAAGTAAAAACACAAACAAAGAAACAAAATATTCAAATTTAGTATAACAGAAAAGTAAATACAATTAACGATAACACTTTTTATTAAGGTGTTATATCAGCATTATCCTGCCAAATAAAAATACAAAAATAATATTCGAATTGTAAAAAAATCCCATGACCATTGAAATTATTTTAAGCCCTCATAAAAAATGATTGAACAATGTTCATTCAATATTTTACTTGTTGACAGGTGTGCTTTTTTAAAAGGTCAGCTAATATTAAATTACGTACAAAATTATTTAACGTATTTTTTTATTCGAACAATGTTGAATTCGGTTATTGTTTAGAAGCAGCAAGCGTGCAGGTTATGTTTATGCTGAATCACATTAACGTGTAATCTCAACACTTGTGATATTCGTATCTAAAAGCCGAAAGTAAGTATCTTTTCCGTTTTATTTATGTATTCAAGTAAACTTGACTAGTTTAATCAAGTGTGAAAATTCTCTGGAATATTCTCATTAAAAAGCATTAAAATCACTTCACACAATTACCCAAATATCGTTAAACAATTTGGTATGGAAATTTTTAAGATTTAACTTTTCAGTTTAAAAGATTGATATTTCAGAAGACCGAAATGACCCAACTTTTAACAGAGTAAATTATTGAATTAATACAATAAAAACAGAAGCCGTATTTCAGAACAAGAATTTCTTGTAAATTTCAAACTTTTGAAATACAAAATTTATATTTACTTACTTCAAAAAGGCGTACGTCAAGTTTAGAGTTTTGAACGCTTACATTTTTAAAATCTAACTTGGAATTTACATTTGCTGATAAAAATTGGAAATTGCGAATTTGTCTACCAAATTTTCACCTACTTGCAAGACTCTTGTATCTGTAATTACAAGGTTTATCTTCTGAAATTTCTTCAAATCTAAATTCTAAATTAGCAACTTTTAATTTGAAACTCATTTAATTGAAATCCTAATTGTGTGTGAAGTACTATAAGAATTGATGTAAAATATCGGTTTGAAATTAAAACCTGGTACCAAAGGTTTGACATCGGTTTTGAAAAACCGGATCGAACTTTAAATTCAAAACTGAAAATTTACATTTTTTACATCAAATTGCATCGAAGTCTAAAAACTGAGGACAAAGTTTGAGTTTGCAGGTTAGAATTTCGAATTACATTTAAAAAATATGGCGATTTTGAAGATTAGAGCCTTTTAAATTGTTAGATTCAAATGTACTAAATATTAACATTTCATATACGAATTTCCAACTTAAAGGACACTGAACGTTTCAAATTTTGAAATATTTGGATTTTAAGTAAAAATTTTTAGATTCAAATATAACTGAATATTAAACAATTCCTACACCAATTTCGAACCAAAAGAGCAGAATCGAATTTCAAAAGAAAAATTTAATTAGGTACAGAAATATGAATTTTCGAACTCTGAACGTTTTGAACCGGAGATTTGAATCTTGCCTTTAAAATTTTAAATTCAAATTTAGCGAATATTAAACATTTCATATCCTACGAATTTCGAATCTAAAGCCCAAAATTGAACTTCCTAGTTAGAAGCTTCAAGTCGAGTCTTGAAGTTTGATTTCAAAAACCTAAATTTTCAAACATTGGACTTTTCAAACCTTAGTTTAAATTTGTAAATTCAGGCCTGAATGCAGATATTCGAATTTTACAGATTTAATCCCCTCAGATATGAAATTCGAATCCTGAATATATTTAAGCTTTGTTCTTGAAAACCTACGTGGCTTAATAAAATTACATTCATTGCAAAAACAAAGCTCTTCAGTATTGCTGTACCACCTTTACTGCCTTTAACCTAATCCTAATTATCCCTAATGGTACTACAGCCTTACTAAAGATTTCTGGGAATTAACCAAAGCCTCTCTGAATCAATCTGCAAATACAAAGGAATATTTTGGCAACAGTAAACATTCAAACAATTCGATATAATACATATAGCCCAATGTTAATTCTGATGCTAGTGATCTAAATTGAATTTCAGTCTCATTAGTTATATACACATCAGATTCAACTGGCTTAAATTTCAACATATCCCATGCAACCTGTTTAATTACAAATATAGCGGTACGAATTTAAACCAGCCCTTTGTTCAGGTAAATTGATGAATACTAAAATTAAAATGGTTGGGATAAACAACATATGAACTTTTCAAATTGCATAATTAAATCCCTTAAATAGAGCTGTATCAAAACACGAGCTAAACGTACTAAAGTAATGATAAATATTTTTGTAAAATAAATTAAGCATGAATTTTATTTAAGCTTATGTTTATGAACCACCCTGTACACAACTTATTACCAATTTAAGCCCTCGTTTATATGCACGAAATATTAATTTTAATTAAATATTAAAGTTCACTGTGAATTTAAAATTAATGCCAGAACATAATAATTCTATGTAGATATGAGAGTTTCAAGCACGTTGAACTGATTGCACGTTAATGCAGGTGATTCAGCACAAGCATTGTATGTGCTTCATAATAATAATAATAAAGCTCAAGTATTACATTTGTATGAACACGAAGTTACATCTGATTTTAAAACAAAACAACTCGGGGCTTTCTGAAGTCTTTTATTAAACAGAAATATTGCGTAATATTGAATGCAAATTTCTAAAAATTTATTCAAACAAGATGGAAGAAGACTCAACACAAATTGCGTACTTTTTAAAATTCGTCAGGGGTGTCCTATATCCGAAATGATAAAGGTCAAGGAAAGATTAAATTAATAAAAAATCGATCGGGACACAAACAGGATAATGAAAGAAACAGATAAGTAAATTTGATTTCATGAAAAGCTTGAACGTTTTAATATTAAAGCTTTAGTTTATACCCTTTTCAAAAATAATTGGGGGGTTCTAATTGAGAATGACAGGGGTTTTATTAAAAAATTCAAACGATTCTCATTCCGTAACGGGAGAATTTTAACAAATAATCATATCAAAGATCCATGTTGGCTAAGGGTTGTTAACAAACGAATCGTTTAATTGACAGGTGTAAATTATCTCCGAATTATGGACAAAAAGGGAAATAAAGGAAAAAGAAAACCGAATTGTTTACAGATGTTATTTGTAAAAGCTGAAGGAAATTTTCACAGCAGCTGTCCGTCATTACGACTAGTAAAAGTCGGTAGTTTCCTGAGATTACCAAGGATTTGATTAAGGACTAATCCCCGTGGATCTGTTTAGCAGCAGTGGTCGAACAATAAACACCTTCTACATCAACAACTTCCCCGTTCCGTTGTTGTTTCTAACGTTAGCTTTAGGAAAACAAGCACCGCTGTTTTCGTTGGTTGCCCGTGTTATTATACAGATACAAGGATGGATTTGTTTCACCTTTTCCTCTTCTTTTATATCGTATTCTTGTTGTTTACAAGGTGCACGTTGGAAATAAGAATAATTAAAACAATAAGGCATCATTTTTATACGTCAGAGAAAAAATTCTTATAAACTCATAGTTTTATTAATAGAGTTATTGAAATTTAAAAAACCCTAAAAGGCAAATTTTAACGAAGATTGCACTGTGTCCTAATTCATTAATTTACTAATAATGGTAAAACAAATCCGGAAAATTTGATTTTTTAACTAGTTTTTAAATAATTTTCCAGAATTTGGTAATTAATTAAAAACCTGAAAGCATTTCCGATTACAAGAAAGCACAAAAAATTAGTTTCAAACACACAGGAAAGCATGGTAGATTTTAAGGCGAAGGCATATACAAGCTAATTAAATATACAGAGTGGCTCAAAAATCTGGTTTTGTTCACGTTATGAATATTTGGAGACATAGAAGCTTTAAATCCGTAAAGCTCAGATTCAAAGCTTGAAACTCCAAATTAACTTTTAAGTTTTAAATTTTCCACTTCGGGGCCAATGTTCGATTTTAATTTCTAAATATCCGAAGGTACAGATTTTTTAATCCTGTTAGCTTAGGTTGCTAAGAAAGACAAATCTGAGCTCTAAAGTTGGTTAATTTGAAGAAAAGCCACGTGGAAGTAATTTCCAAAATTCTTCTGTATTTTAAGCAACAAAATTTTAATCAAGCAGTTTTCATAATGCCAGAAAATAAATCCTCAAGGTTAAAATTCCAAGATGGGTAAAATGAGTTATGAGTAAATTGTTAAAGCCAAATTGAAGTATTAAATGTAGATTGGGAACTGAAATCCAAAAATGCCAGTGTGAAGACAAATCCTGAAATTTGATTTGAAACTACAATCCTAAATTTAGTGTAAGACACACATATTTTTAATGTATATACTCAAACCCAGATTGAAACAAAAAATTCCAATCCAGAATCAAGAACTTAGGATCTCAGTAACAAAATTAACTGACGTCCTAAAATTTAAAGTCAAATTTCCGAAGAATTTGAGTATTAAATGTAGATTTGGAGCTCTGACCAAAATGCTGATTTCAAGCTAAATTATGGAATTTGAAATAAATCCAATCCTAAATTTGGTATAAGAAACATGAATCTAGAATTTAACCATTCAAAACCAGATTGAAACACAAAATTCCAGTCCAAAATCAAGACTCGGCAGAATTTCAGATTTCAGTAGCAAAATTAAGTGATATCTAATAGCTCAACTACTGGGCGTCGTGTCTTCAAGACTACAAATGCCACAAAATTAGCCCATAGAATTTATTCTAACAAATTCTGATTGGTGTTAATAAATGATTAAAAAATATATAATAGGTACCTGAATTCAAATTTCCGAAGTCAAACTGAAAATTTCGTGTATTAGATGTAGCTTTGGAGTTCTGATCTACAAATACTGGTTTGAAACTCATATTCTGGACTTAAAACTGACAATTTAGTAGATGAAACACAAATCTATAATTTAGTTAAAATTCGTCTCCAAATCTTCAGACTGAATTTTTGATATTCAAATGTAGATTGAGCTTCTAAAATTTTGGATTTTATTTTAACAGATAATCAATTTGAAACCTGGGTTTAAATCAAAGCTGGATTTTATTATAAACTTGTTATAAATAACAAGACAATTTTTAACTCATGATTGAAAGTTTCAAGTCAAGATTTAGAATTTGAGTTTGGCACTACTTATTTATTAAAAGCTTGAAACCAGATTGAACTCAAAATATGAATCCAGAATTGAGATTGAAATCCTATCTTGGTAAAAATTTGGATCTTTTTAAAAAAGTTAATTGAAAATTCTCGGCAGAACTTTATAGATTTGTATGATTAAATGAGAGCTGGAGAAATTAAAAAAAGAAAGAAAATAAAAATCTTAGAGAATACTGAAGAATTATTTTGTCTTTTTAAATAATTCATAAATTTCTTTACAATATTTTTTTATGGTTTAAGACAAGTCGATCAATGAAACAAAAGTGAATTAAAAAATGTATAACTCTAGTAATTGAGTTTTTTTTAAGGAAACAAATTAATTGGAATTTTTCTTTATGAAAACGTAGTTAGAAATTATTTGGAAATTTCATGTTCCAGAACCATAATTTTAAGCTACATCACCTGAGCTTTTGATGAGTAAGTAAATCGAGAAACGAACAAAATCTGTCAATTAAGAAAAATTTAAAATGCACGATTCTTCACATTTACAACTAGAGGCCATACAATGTCATGTCACATAAATACTTTCTACTTCTCAGTAATAACTTTACAAACAGACGAAGGTCTAAACGACCTTTTTCAAATTTTTACTTTTTAAACAATATTTTACCTCTGAAAAGGTCAAAGCCTACCCACTTTATGTTAATTAGCATGATGTACAGTTATACAAAGCACGAATTTTTAAATTTTTGTATGCTCCTTAAGTTGCTCGAAAAAAAGATAAAAGGGGATTTGGATTTTTAAGCATCTATTTTGAGTCTGTGCTGACAGTGTAATGTAAAAGCTCGATTTTTGTAAATTTTAGATTGGAGCTTAGTTTTCAATTTGTGGAAAATCTTGCTTTATGTGGAAGGTACTAGATTTAGGCAACTCCAAAGTATGAATTTGGTATTCAGGGATGATTTTCAGTAATTCAAATATTAAATTCTGTTTTTTTAATTTTTGCCCCATTCTCTTGACATTTAAAAGTGAATAGAAACTCCAAAGAATGTTTTAAAACACAGGTGCTACGAACGTTCTTTAACTGCTTTCTTTTTTTAATTTGTTAATAACTTATCAATCATTAAAAAATCTTCAAGAACCAATAAAAATTCAAATGTAATAAACGTTAATAAATTATTCGTGTTAGTAGTTCTACGAGGTTCTGATAACAAGAACCAACCAGAAGAAAATGAAATAATTTTATTAGAAACTAACAAGTCATCCATCCACTTCATTTGCTCATAATCGATATTGATCAGTGTCGTGTGCCATATAACGTTTTATCAATATCAAGGCCGTTGAATTCTACGTTTCCGTTCTGTCAATTTTAATTTATTGATAAGCAGTGACGACGCTGAAAATGCAATAGGTCAAGGCGTATTCGCCCCTAAAAATAAAAAAATTACGCAATCTATTAGAGTTTAGTTACCCCTTCGAAACTCATCAAAAATTTCCTGATTTTATTAAAAAATAAGACGTTTACTTCCACTGAAAAGCTTTATAACTGTATGTAAAAATTATTGCCAGAATTTCACCAAAAAATTCCATAAACGAATGCAATTGAGAAATTAAAGAAATATGTATGTATGTCAAAAATTAGACTTAATTTGAAATTCACTTATTTTTAAGGTTTTTCATTTGCCTATTTTGGAGTTTGTAAAATTATTAAACAAAAAGGGAGCTTCAAAAGTTATTTAAATATATTTTTAGCTTGTTGTTCGGTTTAATCAAATTAAATTAGTAAATCATGGAATCAAAACATAAAACAAAATTCCACGCCCACATTTGTCTATTCTGGACTCTTCAAAGCTAATAATCGAGGCTTGCTTTGCCCAACTTTAGCACATAAATGAAGGAAACGTTTGAGTTAACGTAAAGATGAAACAGATTCCAAATCTGAATTGCCCTTTCTACACCACATTTACAGCCAGAAAGTTTTGGTATAAATAAAGAAATGTTGTGTAGCAGTGGCTTATCTTTAGAAAAACATTTAAAAATATCTCCAAAATTTTCCCTCTAAATTTCTAAAATTTTCGTTTCCAAAATTTAAAGCTATTTCTTTTTATTGTTCTTAAAGTTAGTCTTCGTTCAAATTAAGGGAGTTTTTAATTTATTTTGAGGAGATTTTGCCAAATAAATGGTCAGCCTTAAGGAAAACCCTCAACAACAAGAAATTTTCAAGCTAAATTTGTAAAATTCAAAGCTTCTTAAGCTGTTTCTTGACGTTGTTTTTCAAGTTGCCCTTCGTTGAAATTAAGGGAAAACTTTATTTATTTATGGGAAAATTTTTGCTAAATAAATGGTCAGTTTTAAGAAAAACTGTCAAGGACAACAAATTTTCTAGCTAAATTAAAAAAAGTTTTGCTTATAAAATTCAAGGCCTGTTAAGCTGCCTCTTCTTATTGTTTTTAAGATTAGCTTTCGGTTAAGTTATGGTAAGATTTTATTTATTTTGCGGAGAAATCTTGTCGAATAAATGGTCAGCCTTAAGAAATTTAAGCTAAATTTGGAAAATTTTCGCTTTCAAAATGCAAAGCTTGCTAAGCTGTTTCTTGTCGTTGTTTTTAAGGTTAGCCTTGGTTGAAATGAAGGGAAACTTTTATTTATTTTGGGGAGAAATTTTGTCGAATAAATGGCAAGCCTTAAGAAAATCTCACAAAGGCAACAAATTCTCTAGCTAAATTAGGAAAATTGTCGCATATAAAATTCAGACCTTATTAAATTATTTTACAAAATAAATTTTAGAAAAGAATTGTCGAAATTCAAGCAAAAGGTTCCATAAACTAATACAACCAAGAAATTATTGTACGTACTTTTTGGTGGCGATGACGTAGCATTAGACTTCTTGAAACAAAAGCCGCTTGTTTCCCAAACCCGAACAAGAGCTTTTAAAATAGGGGGATTAGTTATGGTGAAGGGATCCGACCCAGGTCAGAATCTAAGAAAGATAGTCAATCACGAGACATGTTGGTTTATAGATGTGTTAGTACAGAAAGGTTGTGTGAAATGCCTGTGGTGCGTAAATTAAATATAAGTGAGTGGGTGAAATGCATTTTTGCAGAATTAGTAACGTAAAGATGGAAAGCTGGTTGTAGTCCAGTCAATAAAGGGTTTGTAGAATGCGGGGTGCAGGGCGGGACTGAGAAGGTCTCTGTTTTTATTTTTTTGCTTATATCTTGAAGATAGTGCATGTTATCAAAAAAGCTATTATATACAAAATCAAAGCTGATAAAATTTCCTACATTTTTGCTTTTTAAAGTTTTTTTGTATCTCCAACCGTTTATGAGATATCTGCTCTCAAAAATCGCTAATTTTTGAAGAAAAATATTTTGCCTCACGTTTTTCGTTAAACTTTCCTCTCTAGCACCTCATCTCTTCGGTTTACAAAGCAAAAATGTGGAAAATTTTGCCAGCTTTGATTTTATATAATGACATTTCGCTAAAACGTGCCGTCTTCAAGATAATTAAGATATAAGCAAAAAACCAAAAAAAGGGATCTTCTCGGTCCCCCCCTGCACCCTGCACCGCACTCACCTCCTATGTCCGGGGACTTTTATTATGTTTACCTCCTAACGACTCCAAACAAAGCCCTGAAGTCAAAAATTGTGACACCCTCCATGCATTCTACACCCCCTTATTGAGCGTTCGTTGACTGGACTGTCGGTGCTTATGTAATTGTATGCATGACCAGTAGCTGAGATTGTTGATGACTGCAGTTATTGTTGTTGCTGTTATTACTGTTAATATTGATATTATTATTTTTGATGTAGGCAAGCATTGAGGCTTATCAGGCACGTATTTTGTATGCACATATAAGGCCCGTTGAGTTTTATTAGAGCATGAGGCTCTGGACCCATTTAGCTGGCTATGTGCCTGAGAGCTTGGTAATTCGGCGTGGTTACCAAGAGCCCTTGACCTGACTTCAATTGTGCGGTACAGTGACGCTCATGTTCGCCTCCCTGGGGTGGTCAGGTAGGCTCGCTTCCGCAACTTTGTTCCATTGGCTTCCTAGACCGTATGAGTCACCTAGGATAGTGGATTTTCCATTGATTGACTATGTTCTATCATAGTTGGCTTGCCGCACATCTCTGCCTGTTCACAGGTTTAGAAGTAGCCGAAGGTTCCCTGAACATTCCCAAGGGTTTTATACAAAACGCGAGGTGGAATTCCACGGAGGGATTCCCCCCCCCCCCCCTGTAAGTAACACTAACCGAACCTATACCGCTAATAAATGTAGTAATGTGGACCTGCTTTGTTTTCATATATCGCTACTATCTGTGCTATACATATTTTCTGCTTGGGTGATGTGAGCATTAACGTTCGTATCGAGCTTTATGTGTTTACGAGACGTGGTAGAGGTTACGCGTTAATCTAACTTGGGTGGGGTGAACGTTATTCCTTAGTAAATTGATCGAATGTGCTTTTTTAAGTATAAATACGCCATTCCAAAAATACATAATAAGAGAAGCGAAATCATAACCGCCCGCCTCACCCTACAAAATTAAAATACAATTATATATCAAAAATTGGGCTCAATTTACAATTCACTTATTTTTAAGGTTTTTCGTTTGCCTATTTTTTAATTTTTCTCTGGGTTTCTGACATTGTTAAACAGAAAGTGTGCGTCAAAAGTTATTAAAATAAATTTTCAGCTCAGTTTTTCGTGTTAATCGAACTACATTAATAACTTGGATAATTAGAACGCAAATCTCAAAATTCTAAATCCAAATCAGTCAATTCTCTTTTTGAAACTAATAATCAAAGCTTGCCTTGCTTAACTTTACTTCACGGTTAGATAATCATAAACCAAGCAAACTGGGTAGTACTCGAACTCGAAGTTTCTTGCGCCGGTATTTCTACATAAATTGAACTCAAGAAAAGAGAATAAACAGTGACGACATGTAGAGAATTGGCGTGATATTCAATGAAGTGTAAAAATGATAACGTCTTTCTAGAACGCTGCAAAGCTCCTGTTTAGGCAGTTTAAGTGTAAAATATCAGAAGACAACCGAACAAAGCAGCTGCGACGCGTCGCTAGCAAAAGGAAGAGGAAATTCACGTCTTGGCCGAAATGATATTCCTTTTCTGACTTTTCGAAATAGAATCAAAACGAAATTTCCATATCTGCTTTTGTTTTTGTCTCATAGGCAAACGCTTTTATTATTTTATTAAAATTAAATTAATCAATCAATACCTCCTGTTAATTTTGAACTCTCTTACGTGATAGAAATTCTTAAAAGAAAGAAAAAAATGAAAATGGTAGTCGTTTAGAATTAATTAAAGTCATACAGAGCACGCGTTGTATGCGAAGTTGAGCACATCTGCCTCATCTCCTCTGAAATTTAGTGGAAATATACGACCTATTTTTGAAACATAAATTTGTATAATAATGTAAATGTGGTGCAATATCGTGGGGTATAAGCCGAAACCTAAGATGCATTGTGGTCGTATATAAGGGTCTCAACAAGAATCCCCATTATTGTTAGACCTTATACTATCATTCTAGAAAGAATTTGAACCCTCCAGAATATCAAGTAACATAAATTAATTGTGATCCCTTCTCGTTTTTTAAGTTGAAATAAACGAGGCTTAAATTTATTTCCAAACCGTTGGGCTTTTGTTATTTTATTTAATAACGTATTTATTGTACTTTAATTGCTGCTAAGTTGGTTTTATTTGTCGTTAAGTTTTACGATTAGGATGTTGGAATAAAGAGGGATCTTTTGTTTATTTTGGATTGAAAAGTCAACAGGTGAATGGATTGTTTCGAATAAATAATTTGGTCAGTTTAAAAGCCCCAAAGATAAATATGTTTCAGTTAAATTAACAACGAAACAGACTCTTAAAATTGCAGGTTAGAATTACGTCTTCTAGACTACAATTGTAGCTAGAAAGTTGTCGTATAATGGAAAGCTTTTGTTTATTTTACAAGGAAATTCTATTATGCCAATGGCTAACTTTAGGAAAATCCCCCAAAATTTCTTTAGTAGACTTGGAAAGCTTTTCATTTTAAAATCAAAGCTTGTTAAGCTGTTTCCCTCGTTATTTTTAAGGCTAGTTTACGTTGGAATTAAGGGAAGATTTTATTTATTTCTGGGAAAAATGTTGTCAAAGAAATGGCCAGGCTTAAGAATAGCTCACAGCGACAACAAATTTTCTAGCTAAATTTAAAATTTGGAAAATGTTAGCTCGTTTTTCTATCCATTTCCTTTTCTACCGTGCCTGTGTGCAGTGAAGGTAATGGGCCCATTTTTTGGACTTGCATTACGCTCTAACCAGCTTTCATCCACAACACACCTTAAATCTAAGCCTTAACCAACGAATTCGACCCAAATCAGCTCCATAATACTATGGACACCGCTGTTTTTTTTTTTAAATTTAAAGCAGGGTAATCTGTTACTTGTGGTGTTGTTTCAAGGTTAACTTTTCTTCAAATAATGGAACGATTTTGTTGGTTTTGAGAAGAATAATTGTCATACATATAGCCAGTCTTGGAAAACGATCCAAAATAACGAATTTTCCAATTAAATTTCAGTCATTTTTGAATTTAAAATCCAAATTGTTTCTACATGTTGCTTTTAAGATTAACCTTTCTTTAAGTAACAGAAAGATTTTGCTTATTTTGGGATTTACTACGCAAAGGGCGAGCCATAGGAAAAACTCTAGAAGGCGATAAATTTTCCTACAAATTGGAAAATTTTCGATATAAAATTCTAAACTTACTTAGCTCCTTGTTGTTGATTTTAAAGTTAGTGCTCGCCGGAGTCTGTATTTCTGGAATAAATTTACTACATAAATGGTCAGCCTTTAAGGCTAAAATTGGAAAACTTTTTCTTTTAAAATTCAGAGCTTGTTAAGCCTCTTCTCGTAGTTTTTAAGGTTAGGTCAGCCCTCGTTTAAATGGGAAGAAGTTTGTTTACTTTGGGAAGAAATTTTACCTTATGAATGGCCAGCTTTAGAAGAAACGCCACAAGAAAATTGATTTACGATTTAAGCTTGAGAAGGCTTTGATTTTACATTTCAAACGCTGAAGCTGTTACTTTTTGTAACCTTTATGGTTAGCATTCGTTCAAATCATTGGAGATTTTTATTGTTTGAGAAGCGTTAACAATGCTAAAAGAAACTCCTGAAAATACCCAATTTTCGAGCTAAATTTGAAAACTCGTTAATTCTTAAATTCATAGCAGTTAAGCTGTTTCTTCCCAAAATTTGCAGTCCTCTCTACTTTCCAGATTGGAAACATGCTGGAGTTTCTTCCCATTCTATTAGTGTTAGGTAGGTGACTTAGATGAGAAGTTTTTGCTTATTTTTACATAATGAAATAATTTGGTTACTTTCAACAGTTAAAAAGGCGACCAAACATAAAAAGTCCTTCAAAACTTAAAACTTGCAGATAAGCAAAATTTTCTCAAAATTTTCAAGCTTGAAAGATAAGCTTTGACTTAGTTCAAGACCAAATTTTGCTATTTAAATTTATGTAAATAGGATTTGATTATCCTTAAGGAAAACTCTTGAAACTTTTGCTGTTCCAATTTAAAGCTCGCTGTTAAGCAATGAAGCATGATTATTTATTTCAGCAAATGGCTAATTCAAAAAGGAATTAATTGGTTATTCTTAAAAACTTTTAAAACTGAAATCTCAGAAACCTTTGCTTTTCAGATTTAAAGCCAGCTGATAAGCTGGCCTATTCCATTTTTTAGGTTAGACTTCGTTCGAATGAGAAAAAGCTTTTGCTGCTGTCAGATTGAAATTTTGTTGAGTAAATGGTGATCCTTAATGTAAACTATCAACACCTTAAAGATTTGCGATCTAATCTTTGCTTTTCAAATTCGAAACACGTTCTTAAGCGGTTTCTGCCATTACTTTTAAGGTTGAACTTTGCTGGAACGAGGAAAATTCTTCTGTATAAATTGCTACTTAAAAAAATAATTTGATTGTCCTTGAGTGAAATTCTAAAAAGCTAACAAATTGCGTCTGAGAAATATTTTAAGATTCAAAGCATTTCGTTAAGTTGCTTGTTCCCATTAGTTATAAGGTTAGGTTTCGTTCGATTGAAGAAAAGTGTTTACATATTTAAAGATAAAATTTGGATTTATAAAAAAGGATTTAGTTACGGTGGAGTGAAATTCCTTAAAGCTAATGAGAGTTGCAGTTAAACCTGAGAAACCTTTGCTTTTTTAATTCAAAGTTTGCTGTTTAAGCTGTTTCTTTGCCTTATTTTTAAGGTTTGGCCTCGCTTGAATGCGCAGAAGTTCTTGCTTATTTCAGGATTGAATTCTGTTAATAGCGACTGAATTGTTAGAAGGTTTTACTTATTCTAGCATGAAATTTATCTATGTAAATGGCTACTTAAAAAATGAATTTCGTCATCCCCTAGAAAAGCTCTGAAATATTTAAAACATGCAGAAATCACTGCTGTTTGAATTCAAGGTTAAGTTGCTTCTTATAAAAAAAAATTTAGGCCATACTCGAATCAGGAGAAGGTTTTGCTTATTTGATTATTTTATTGCCCGAATAAAGAGAGGTTTCGACTTATTTCAGAACGAAATTTTACTATGCGAATGGCTACTTCAAATTAATAATGGTCCGATTATCTTTAAGAAAACTCTAAAAAACTGGAGAACCTCTGCTTTGTGAATTAAACGCTTGGTGTTAAGATTCTTTCCATTATTTTTAACGTCAAACCTCGCTCTAATAAAGAGAAGGTTTTGCTTATTTCAGAATGACATTTTACTATACAAATAGCTACTTTAAATGATTTAATTATCCTTAAAAAATCCTAAAAAGTTAAAAAATTTGCAGACTAATTTGAGAGATTCTTTCTGTCGAGGTTCAAAGCTTGTTGTTAAGCTGTTTGTTATAATTATTTTTAAGGACAAACTTCGCTCAAATAAAGAGAATTTTTTACTTATTTCAGAATGAAATTTTGCTGCGCAAATGGCTACCTACTTCAAATAGTAATTTGATCATCCCTCAGAAAAACTAAAAGCTTGAGAAACGTCTGCTTTGCAATTCAAAGCTTGCTATTAAGCTATTTCTTTTCATTAATTTTAGGTCAAACCTCGCTGAAATGAAAAGAAGTTTTTGTTTATTACAGGTTGAAACTTTGCTATGCAAATTGCTATTTCAAATGTTGATTTGATTATGCTTAAGAAAAACTAAGAAACTTGAGAAGCATCTGCTTTGAGATCAGCTGTTAAGCTGGTTCTTACCATTATTTTTAAGGCCCAACCTTGCTCTAATAAAGAGAAATATTTACTTATTCCAGAATGATATTTTACTATGCAAATGACTACTTCAAATAATGATTTGATTATGATTAAGAGAACCTAAAAATTTGAGAAAGCTCTGCTATGCAAATTCAAACCTCACTGTTGAGCTGTCTTTTACTTTAATTTTTGAGACCAAACTTCGTTCCAATAAAGAGTGGTTTCTGAATATTTCAAAATTAATTTTGCCATCGAAATAGCTACTTCAAGCAATGATTTGATTATCCTCAGCAAAAATCCCAAAAAACTTGCAAAACCTCTGCTTTGCGAATTCAAAGTTTGCTGTTAAGTTGTTTGCTCTTCACTATTTTTAAGGTCAAACCTTACTCGAATAAAGAGGTGCTTTTGCTTATTTCACAATAAAATTTTGATATGCAAATGACTGCTTCTAACAGAGATTTGATTATCCGCAAGAACAATCACAAAAAACTTGAGAAACCTCTGCTTTCCGTATGCAAAGCTCACCCTTTAAGTTGTTTGTTTCCATTATTTTTAAGGTCAAAACTCGCTTGAATAAAGAAAAGTTATTGCTTATTTCAGAATGAAATTTTGGGCTACTTGAAATAATGATTTTATTATCTTTAAGACAAATCCTCAAAAGCTGAAGAATTTGCAGTCACATCTGAGAAATCCCTTCTTTCGAGGTTAAAAGATTGTTATTAAGCTGTTTGTTTCCATTATTTTTAAGGTCAAACTTCGTTCGAATAAAGAGAAGTTTTTGTTTATTTTAGAATGAAATTTTGCTATGCAAACTTCAAATATTGATTTGATTATGTTTAAGAAAAATGCTAGAAACCTCTGCTTTGCGAATTCAAAGCTTGCTGCTAAGTTGTTTCTTACCATTAGTTTTAAGGTTAGAAAAACTCCAAGAAGCTGTAGAAACTTCTGATTTTCAAATTCAACGTTTGCTGTTGAGTTGTTTCTTCCTAATATTTTTGGGGTTTGTCGTCATTTGACTGAGGAAGAGGTTTTTGATTGCGTCAGGATTGAATTTGTACTATAAAAAATGATTTGGCCAATCCCAAGAAAAACTTTTAAAAATTAAAGAAATTCGTAGTCAAACTTAAGTAATTTTTGCATTCCATTAAAGGCCGTTTCACCTTATTGGCTGCAGTTTTTACTTATTTTGGGATAAAATGTTGTAATGCAAATTATTTCAACAATGATTTGGTCAGCCCTAGGAAAAACCATCAAATGCAAAAATAAAATTCCAACAAATTTAGGATATACTTTTAAATTTCAAAATTAACTTAAGTTGTTTTCATAACTGTTTTTAAGGTTGGAATTTATTTGAATGACGCGACGTACTTTTATTTATGTTTAAAAAAAATGGATTTGCCAAATTTAGGTAATATCCTGAAGACGCAATTTTCTTTTAATTTAAAGAAAAATTTATTAAAAAATTCAAAATAAGTATTGAAAATATGTTGTAAGAAGAATTTGATTTTGGTTAAAGCCGGACGTTTTTTCAATTCTTTCGGATGGGAGCAAACCCAGCTTTGTTGAAAAATATCTCCTCTGGAGAATTTCGCAGCTTAAGGCTTAGTAAGACCTTTTCGAATCTAGGATCCGCTAAAATAATATTTGTCCATCTTAGTGGTCCTTCGATGGCATATTCCTTGTATGTTGTTGAACTAACAGGAAAAATTCTCCTACGAGGAAATATTTTGAAAGGATTCTGTGTTAAAAATAGAATTTTGTTCGCTGGCATTTGTAAGAATTAACAGTTTGTGTGGAGAGTATTTTCAATCAAGCTGATTTGTGTAATTTGGTTTCAACGAGCAAGGTTCTTGTTTTAAGTAAATATTTTCGCCCATATTCTGCCACTGGTAATTGCATAAAATTATCCCGTATCCTTTTTATAAAAATATAGTTACGTTACATTACGTAATCGATTTATTCCTTGCTGATAAAAATTTTCAGCGCAGATATAAATTATGGTTTGTGAACAAAAAAAGGTGAATCCGTTTGAATTTACATTAGAACCGTGGAAGATGAAAATTGGTCTTAGTTGCTTCTCGCTATTTATCTTTCGGGTTCGCATTTTCTGTTTTTCTAGATAGTAGAATAATTTACTTATGCTTTATTGATTCGCACATTAATTTTGGTCTGTCAGGAAACACAGTTCATAAATTCTGGAGACGGCACACTCTAATGACCTTTCTTCGCCAGCAATTTGGTGGTGGCATTAGTTTGCTAAGGCGACAGGACTAAACAAAGAAAAGGAACTGATCTTTATTCGGTTTAATTATATTTTTTGCCATTAGCAATTTGTAATGTCCCCGGCTTTTTTTTTGTGGGTGTTTTACGAGGAAATATTTTTTAAAAGGAATTAATCCTGAGATGCTGTATTGCTTTATGGGATGACTTCTCAACTGCTGGTGAAATTTGTATAAGGTTGCTTTGTAAAAGCGTTGTCAGGGGATTTGAGTTTAGAGTAATATTGATGCAACCTCGGCTGATGCACTCGTAAAATCGTCTCTTTGATCTTACATAAGTTATGTTTTTATCAAACGGTTTCAGTTTACTTTTATTTATATTATGTTCAAAATATGTTAAGAAGCACAAACTGCAAGAATTGCTTGTAACTCAATGTAGATGGAAATGTGAAAACGGGTTTAGGTAGGTAATTTCGTTTGTATAGACTTATTTAAAATAAATTTAAAGTTAAAAATTTTTAAGTTAAAAAAATAATGAAGATTCAGTTTTCACAAATTTAAAATTATACCTAAAATATCTAAGTCAACAGAAAGTAGGAAGTCTCCCGGATGCCTTCGGATAAGTAGGTACGAGTAATGTCGGAAATGCCTGGCGTTTTCCGCGAATTTTCAGTAAATAAGCGGTTTTGTAAGTTGTTTTTGCTAATTTTTCATTTTTGCTTAAAAAACATTATGTGAGTAAATTACTATCTAGGAACTACATTTGTTATTGAATTTACCGAAAATCTAATTTATTTGTCATGCATATCGAAACAACCTTTTTGGCTATAAAGTTTAATTCAGAAAATAATGAAGATTGGCAAATATTTGGTAGTATTATTAAAATCTTGTGTTTTTAAATTAATTAACATAATATCGATTGTCGTGTACTTATAACTAAATAATCGCTCATACATCCAAAAGTTCGTAAGAATTACTTATATTCAGGAGGCTTCTTAAAACACAGCACATCAGAAAATAGATAGAAGCAGGATTTGCCTCATACAGAAAGAAAAACGTTATAAAGCGAAATTGTTTTTTAGGTGTGATTATTGAAGATTAACAATTAGTTCAAAAAATTGCAAATTAGTGCATTTAAAAATTTTTCAAAAGAAAAACAATTATTACAAAATTGGTTTTGGCAACCTTAAGGTTGATGAAGGCAATACTACTACCAAAATTCCAGGCCGGTAAGTAGAACCTTTTAATTAAAAAACATTTTCAAATCTTTTAAGTTCCAAAGTTTCGATTTGGAAAAAGAAAACGAAATAGGTTACTTGTTAGTTAGTTGGCGTAATCAATATTAAAACTTAAACAGACTCTTAAGTAGAATTAAAAACTTGTGCTCAGGTCTTTTGTTATTCAAAATTTCAGCTTAAAGAAGAAAATCCAAATAGGTTAGTTGTTGATTGATTTGTCAAAACACTAGCAAAATTTACAGCCAAGTAAGTGGATTATTTTAATTTACAAAAAAAAACCGTTTCAGGTCTTTTAAGTTTCAAAATTTTGCTTTGGAAAAAATCCAAATAAGTTAGTTGTTAGTTGGTGAAAGCAATTCTGAAACTTGGAGATAGGCAAGTAGAATTTTAATTAAAAAAAGGTAGATCTTCTAAGTATCAAAATTTCGTTTTGGAAAAAAGAAACTCACGTTAGTTGTTAGTTGGTTGGTTAAAACAATTAATACCTAACCTTGAACAATCAAGTACGTAGAATTGTTTAATTAAAAAAAGGTTTTTAGGTTTTCAAACTTTCAATATTTCGATGTTGAAGAAAAGACGGCCAAATATGTAGGTTGGTTGTTGGTTGGTGAAAAAATATTAAAACTTAAAGCGGCATATAAGTGAAACTTTTTAATAATAATAACAAAATAAGTTAGTTGTTAGTTGGCAAAAACAACACAAAAGCTAAGAGAAAGGTAAGTAAAACTTTTTAGTTCTAAAAAAAATCAGCTCTTCTAAGTATCTATCAAAGTTACGATTTAGAAAAAAGAAATCCAAATAGGTTAGTTGATGGTTGGTTGGTAAAAATAATATTAAAGCTTAAATTAAGACCAGTTGTTCAGGTTTTCAAAGTTCCAGTATTTCGAGGTGGAAAACATAAATCGAAATAGGTTAGTTGTTGGTTGGTTGGTCAGAACAATATTAAAACTTAAACAGTCAGGCAAGTAGATTTTTTTAATTAAAACGAGCTTTTCAGGTTTTCAAAGTTTCAACATTTCAATGTTGAAAAGATAAATCAAAATAGGTTAGTTGTTGGCCAAAAAATTAGAACTTAAAGGGGCAGGTAAGTCGAATCTTTCCATTTAAAAAAAAAAATTGTTTCAGGTCTTTTAAGCTTCGTAATTTTGATTTGGGAAAATAAATCCAAGTAAGTTAGTTGTAGATGTTGGCAACAATCAACAATATTAAAACTTAAAGAGACAGATAAGTACAATTTTTTAAACCTAAAATAATTCCTTTAGGTTCTTGAAGTTTCAAAATTTCAATTTCAGTTTGGGAACAATAAATCCAAATAGGTTAGTTATTGATTGATTGGCGAAAATGACTAAAACTTAAACAAAGGTATAAGGGGGACTTTTTGATTCCAAGAAATTCTTCTACGATCCTTCCATTTAAGTTTAAAAATTGTAACTAGGAAAAAGAAGTCCAAACAGGTTAGTTGTATAGTTGTGTAGACAGCAAAGAAAAGAGGTCCTACCATGTTTCCCTGCGGCACCCTAAATTTTACTGCTATGAATGTAATTAATATATTACTAAGAATTTATTTTAAATTAAATAAAAAGTTAAAAAGCCCTAAACTTGAAGCTTTTCGCTTGGGGAGTAAAGCTTCTCCACTTTTTTCAAATCCAGTAGCTGAGTGGGAGGAATTTTTTAGAACTGTTCTTTAAGGAAGACCTTCAGATGGTTCATATTTATGGGAATATTTTGTAAGACTTCAAAAATCTTCAGGTTTAAACATAAGCAACAATAGATAAAACCGAAACTTACTGAGATGGACACAAAAGTTTCACAGCTTTAGAAAAGCTGAATTAGTTTATGACGTCGACAAAAATTTGTTTTGATCTATATTTTTTGTCTTGCAAAATGTTTCATTACCAAAACAAGGTCCTGAATAAAATTCAGAAAGCTATTTATAAATGCCAATTCAGATAAGGTTTACCTTTCTTTTCATAGCTTGCTCAAAGTCATTTAGAATAAAACATATGAAACATATAAAAATTATGAGGCCGTTTCATGCACAGAAAAAAACTCAAAATTGGAAAATTTACAAACTGGACCAAAGAATTTCTTCCATTGTGTTTCATTTTCTGCTTCTTTTGCCCATTATTTGATTTTGTAATAAATTTGGACAATCTCGTAGATTCTGTAACGTACAATAATTTACCAAAATCGCGAGCCTAACAGACGAGGGATTTTCAGCCTTCAAATATTCTACCAGGGGTTGATTGTACCTTTGTAGGAAATAATTATAACAAGTTATTGTTGAGTTATATGTATTTTATAATTGGTGGACAAGAGTTGGTTTCAGACTTGGACTGAAGTATTACTTCTTCACTGAAGGTTCAGCTATAATGTCATAGGTAACTAAAAGAGGTGATGATGGGTTGAGTTTTAGTCTCGGTTTTGCGTAGTGAATTAGAAGTCGGCTTTACAACCACGAGAACACGTATTCGAATTTGATCTGAGCTTGGATATTTAACACTTGAGCAACTGAAATGGGATTTTTTTAAGGTGAATTAGGTTTCATAATGACGCAGACTATTGACAAAGTCATAGCAACTTTTGTTCTATGAATATTTGAAAATATACCAAAGGAAATAATTAGATTCGCGGTTTTGTTTAATTTAAGCCCCAGTTTTAGTTTAAACGGCTTTCATACAGTTAAGGCCTCTAAAAAAATTTAATTAAATTAAATTAACGTTTACCTAAGTACCATAAGTCATAATTAACGCAAACATAAACCGCATTTTATAACTAATAACTTGGTTAACTGCTACCAAACAAAAAAAAAACTTTTAATCGCGTTACACCAATTTTCAGTGGGAGAACATCCCTCTGTAAAACGAAGCCTCCGTGGCACATTTATGTGAAACAATTTTTCTCTCTCGTCCATTACCAGAAATTTATTGCAAATATAACTGCGTCGTTATGAACGAGGCGCAGCTAAACTAATAATTAATAAAATAGGCGAGGTGCATATATTACAAGGTAATAAAACCAGCGGTGATAGTATCAACGGTAATGAAGAATGATCGAAGCTTTCTATAACACCGGCTTAAAATGAGATCAGAGTCACACCACAGCTGTCAACGGTGTCCCCTAAATCAAGATAGATTGAATATTGCACTTTGAGCGTTTCCTATAACACCTTTTATTATACATAGTTCTGCTTTAAATTCATATCTACTGATCATAAAACGTAAAAACACGGGGGAATTGTTCGGAAAAGTGTTGGGAATTTTTCAAAAAAACCAAACGAATAAGTATTTAGGTAAAACCCGGTTTTTCGCTAGTTTTCTACGAATGAACTTATCCGAGGGTAATTTATTTTCGGGTATTATTTTAATCAGTCCGCTGATTAATTCAGTAGAGCCGGTTCTTATCTTAAGCAAGATTTATGGTATTTATTGCGCTTTTCAAAAACAGCTAAAGTCCGACTGTTTTATTATTAAGTTCGAGTGTCTCGGAACTAAATGGAATTTGAAAAAAGTAAATTTAAGAAAATAATTAAGGCTCGCCAGCAAAAACAACGTAATTTGGATTAATGTAAGTACAGAGAACAGCGAATGGACAGCACATTTGTCTTTTTTTACGTATCTAGGAAAAAGCCTCGAGTTACATAATTAAAAAAGATGGTCGAAACGACCTTGAGGTAAATTTAAGGGATGCGGGATATCACGAATTATAAGTGTTGGCAAATGGCTTGCTTCCACGGAACTAAGTTTTGGAGATATTTAAATTGATGATAATTGAAAAAATTCATTATATTAAATTTAAAAAAAGGTAAAAATTATTTTTGTTCTTGTTAATTGATAAGAATTATGCGTCGTGTTGAAAATTCTATCGCGACAAGAAGTACAAATTAAAATTAAATTTAGGTAGAGACAGACCAATTGGTTTTAATTTGGCTTTAATTCACATCTCTAACGGAACAAGAGGAGAACAAAACCATAAAAATACAATCAAAATAAAAGCATGAATCAACAAAGTATGAATAAAGAGTATAAAGAATAAAGAAATCCCAACGAAACAAGCTGAAAAGCAAGCAGAGGACGAAAGGAGAAATAGAAACAAAAAATGTAAAAAACAAAAGAAAAGCATAAGCAATAAGCATAAAGTCAAAACTTTTAAAATAGTCTTATAAGAATATTGTGAAGAGGAAGAAAATAGTACGAAAGAAGGATAGAAAGAAGAAGAAACGTAAGAAACAGATACAGCAGCGGCAAAAAAGAGAGCGTGTGAGAGACAAAGAGGGATAGTAAAAAGCTGTAGAAATCTCCAACTTTAATGGGAATCCTTTTCAGTGACAGTTTTCATACTTGGTGAAATGCTCATAAAATCTTCACTTTATATTTAGTTGAAAGCCCAATAAAAGCCGAATTTGCTTCAGTTTGGTTTTACTTAAGTCAAAATTAATCTTCGAATTGAATTTGGAGGTACTTAGCCTTGAACTTTAACCTGTACATTGAAGTTTCAGGCCAGAAGCGTCACACTTTGAGCTTCAAGTGCTTAAAACTGTCTCGAATCAAAATTAATCTTTGAATTGAATTCTGAGATACTTAGCCTTGAACTTTAACCTTTAAATTGAAGTTTCAGGGAAGAAGCGTCGCACTCTGAGCTTCAAGTGCTTAAAACTGTCTCGAATCTTACTTAAAACCTGACAAAAATCTCAATTTTCTTAATTTTGATAATGTAACATTTTCATTATTTTTCATATTTATATTTTAATTTTTGAAAACGTTCAGGAGAGTTTTTAAAGTTCAGAACCGAGGATTTTTTTAGGCTTTATGAGTTTCCAAAGATATTTTCAGATTTTTACCTTTCGCAAACTTTCAGAAATCGATTATTTCTCAGGAAGCCTGGCTCCTTTATTCCTGCAGCTCTTACATTTTGTCAATTATTTTTGGATTTTTTCACACAATCTCTTTTTGCAGTTTAAAAAATTCAGAAACGGTTTAAAAGATTTGGATTTTCCAGGAACTCACACAAACTTAATTTTTTCAGCTTTATTAAAAACGCCATATTTTTAGCTTTTAATCTTGATTTTTTCCGATTTAGAATTTTTGATAAATTTAGTTATAGACAAACCAATTATTGGTTTTAGCTTGGACCTTTGACGAGAAAAGAGGAGAACAGAATTTCGTAAGATAAGTAGGAAAATATAGGAAAAAAAAACAAGTAGAAACAAAAATCGACAAATGCACAAATAAAAAGGAACATGAAATTGAAAGACTAAAAGAAGCATCAAAAAGAAAAGAAGAGGATAAACAATAAGCATAAAGTCGAAACTACTTAAAGAAAGGTTAAGAAGAGGGAAGAAAAATACAACGAGAACTGAAAACGACGTAAAATCCAAATAAAAAAAGAAGAAAAGTAGGAAAGAACAAGTAAAAGGCAGAGAGAGGGTGAGAGGAAAGGTGGAAGGGGAGTTTTGTGTAACTTCAAGTAATTCCATTTCCTGAACCTTTTAAAAGCTTCATATATTAATTTTTTAATTTTCAACCAATTTCTCATATTAATGTTTTAATTTTTCTCACTCAAAAAAGTTTTTAAGGTTCATAGTTAGATTGTAGAATTTTAAAAAGATTTAGAAATTTTTCATGTTTTTTTTTGCTTTCTTGGAATTTCGAAAAATATTTTAAGCTTTTAGCTTTTAGCAGAATACCTAAAAAGGAAGATCGGCTGATATATTCCTTCTGGTCTTATAATTTTTTACTTCATAACTTTAGGGTTTTTTCAAAAAACCTATTTCTTGCATCTTAAAAAATTTAGAAACGGTTTTAAAGGTTTGGCTTTTACTAGAATTCATAGAGTTTTAATTTGTTTAGCTTCTTTGGATTTATTAAGCATTCCTATTTTTAGTTTTACTTTTCAGATTGTTTAAAATTTTCGACAAATTCAAAATTTTTGTCCCCAAAATGTTCAAATATTTCTAACTTTTTTTAACTGTTTTGAATTCCCCTCAAAAAAAATCTCTACTTTTTAGTTTACCAAAAGTTAATCTTTGAAGTTTTCTTAGAACCCTTAAAAAACTACCAATATCCGGCCGTTTTCGAAAGTCGAACTTTATACAATTCTTTAATTGATGTATGTTGCAAATACTAATTTTTTTAGTTGAATTTTTGAAGAAATTTTAAATTTTTCTAACCTTTTGAGTGCTTTAGCGAAATATATAATGTTTTATTTTTTTGCAGTCTCCAAACAGAAATCAATTTCTACTGTCTGAAGATTTTCAGCTTTAAGGTTCTCAGATATTATTTAGGCTTTCAGATGTCAAATTGTGTTCTTTTTATTTTCGAATATAAAATGCCCAATCGACTTTCAGAATCTCAATTTTCGATACGCAATTCGTATAATCAAACGCTGAAAGTTCTTAATTTTCAAATTTGTGAATAACTGAAATCGGCATTTCAAGTCAAGAGCGTGAAACGAATGAGTTTCAGGCTTAAAATTTTAAATTTGGAATTCATGAAAGCTTATTTTCGGAATTTGGGGATGCTAATTGAATATAGCCTTTCATTTCAATTTATTTTAAATTTAAGCTTCAAGTTAGCCCAGGCCCAGAGTACTAAACCAAGTTTGAAACCTGACCAAAACCTAAAACGTAGATGGTTTATACTAAATTAAATTAATATCAGATTTAAATTTCGAATTGTTTAACTGAATATAGCCTTGAATTTTAATTGGGATTTTAAGTTTCAAACCAGAAACTTCACACTATGAGACTTCAAACTTTTAAAACGACCTTGAATCTAACTGAAAATCTGATAAAAATTTCAATTTAGTTAATTTTGATAAAATAAGAGTCTCGTGTTTAGCATGGAGAAATAAAATGTAGGACGAAAATTGGATCTCCAAATTATTACTTGAATTTGAAATTTTCAAACCGATTGCAGTGAAAATTTTCAGTCCAAAAAAATTCGGCCTTTTAGAAGTAAGTAGCATTCCGAAAAAGAAATTTTTTGGGTTTTGTAGTACTGAAAGTGATTCAATTTTTTGTACCTTTTAGAATCGGGAAAATTCTCAATTTTTTTGATCTGCATAAGGCTTTTAAAAACTTTGTATTTTTGTTAATTTTTTTAATACTTTTAGAAATACGTATGTAAAAGAATGATTTTAAGGTTCTCAAAATTCGCAAAAATTGATTCAGCGGCTCCTTTAGAGGCATTAGAAATCCATTTTTAAAAAACGTCAAAATTTTTAATATTTCCTATTATTTGTGTTTTTACTTTTCAAAGCGAAACAAAGTTTTGAAAGTTCACAGTCAGAATCCAGAATTTTCATTTTTTCTCTCTTTTTCTCATTTTTCAGTTTTTTTAAATTTCTAAAAATTTTTTTAAGTTTTCAGCCTTTGTAAAGCAAAACATTTAATTAGGCAATTATCTCTCAGAACGCCTGGCTGCTTTACTTCTTCTGCTCTTATGTTTCTTTAATTAATTTAGCATCTTTCAAAAAATCTATTTTTGCATCTTCAAAAATTAAGTAAAGGAATTTGGTTTTTCCAGAAGCTCGCAAATTTTCAGCTACTTTAGATTTATTTAAAGAGTCATATTTTTAGCTTTATTTAACCTCATAATTTTCAGATTTTCGAAAATCTTGAATTCTTCATTTAAAAATAGTCAAATACTTCTAACCTAATTTTTCTAATTCTCAAAACAATTGAAGTCTTTCGAAAGGTAGCCTTCACAGCTTTTATACCAGGTGGCCATAAATATCTGTTATCATATTAAGTTTGGAATCTACGCCGCTTTACAAAAATGATTAATCCAACTAACCCAAATGTCAAATGTCATGTTGACATTTAGGTTAGTTGGATTAATCATTTTTATAAAGCGGTGTAGATTCCAAAGGTAATGCGATAACAGATATTTATGGCCACCTGGTACAACTTTTTGAAAAACTGAATACTCAGTACGAAACTACTAAATTTTTAAATTAATTTATGCTTCAAAAATTAATCTTCTTAGATTGAATCTTTGAAAATAGCCAAAAAACCAAATTCTTTAGATTTATTAAGAAGATCTTCTTGTTTTCGACAAATCTGAAATCCTTAATTTCAAAAATTAAACTTCGCAACTTTTATTGAACTCTTGAAAAGCCGAATATGCAGCATTCCTTGAAAATTTATTTAAGTTTCGTAAATTTACTCCTTTGAATTGAATTTTTGAAGACTGTTAAAATTTTTTTTTGTGAATTTAACACTTATGTTTCAAAGTCTTTCAGCTTTGTGTTTTCATTATAGAAATTATTGTGGTGATTATAGCAGACGACCGATGTTCACGTGGGGGTTCGGCATGCATCGGTTGAGTGAAAGCAGTAAGTCGGGTGCGCGAGAAGTACGACAACGACGGTAGACGTGCAAGACAGTTGGAAAAATATTAAAGTATAAAATGTAATTTAAGTAAAATAAAGAAGTCGTGCAAAACTCTGTTTTCATAGAATCCCACACTATAATATATAACATTCTAACTAAAATTTCGAATTCTTGTAATAAAACTTTGAACGCTCTTAATTTCTATCTTAATTTCTAATTTGTAAATTACCAAAATCGGTTTTGTAAATCAGGAGTGTGAAGTAAGGTAAAATACAAACTTATTTCCTGAATTTAAAGATGATAACTGAATAGATATTGCCTTGAATTGCAAATTTAAATTTAAGCTTGAAGCTAGACGCACCACACTCTGGAACTTTAGATGCCAATTTTTATTGAAAATCTTACAAAAACTTCAAGTTACTATAATGGTATTCTCAACTTGAAGGTAGGTCTTAAACTTAGAGGATGAATTTTGCACTTAAACGTTTCGAAGTGATTGCAGTGAGAATCTTCAGGCTAAACGTTGTTTTCGAAATTAAAATGCAGATCTGGTTTTCAAACTCTCAACTAAAATTTCCAATTATACAATAATTTGTGTATCGAACATAATAACTTTAAACTTTCAGAAGTCCATTAAAGCCTTTGATTCAGAGTTGGATACAAATTCTGTCGGTTTGGATTTTGAATACCCAATTAAGAGTCGAAGGTTGACACTTATGATTGGAGCTTCAGCTTTTTAAATTTTAAAACCAAAATCTGGAGTCCGATTTATGTTTTGGATCTAACGATTTGGTTGGAATTTTAGGTTGTGAGTTCAATATTTCGAACTTCACGCTTTCAGAATTTATTTAAATTACTTCAACATGGCCTAAACGGACTTCAGATTGTGCTTATTCGAATTTTCAACGTATAATTGGGGTAGAAAAAGGGATTTAAATCCATATTTGAGCTTCTATATGAAATTCATATTGCAAGTTCAGAATTTTAAACTTCAAAAATTGATATGAATTTCGAATTCGAATTCGAGTAATTAGACTGTTTAAGCTCAAGATTTAATAATAATTAAGAAAACCTGAGACTTTTCCGGCTTAACAAGGAACAAAATGTGCTATTTAAGATAACATTTTTACAGAAAATATAAAATGAAAAGGAAACTCTATCTTCGAATGCACACTTTTCAGAGGCCAACGAAGGAAGCAATGTTTTTAAAAATAGAAATTTATGAATCAGGAGCTAATTACAAATTAATTTTCCTAAACATCATTTAATTTTGAAAGGCTTTATTCTGTATACTTACTTAATGAAAATAAACGCACTTCATCAAAGACGAGTTATTTTTATCGCAAACATACTTAATATCAACTCCGAAGCATTTTCATTATTAATTATTAAGCAACAGAAGTTTGCACTTAATAATTGCAGTTGCACTTGCTATACTCGTTAAATCCATTAAACCTGTTAATAATTAATCACGTTTTGGTTACGATTTATGAATTAACGTAAATTTTCAGATCGATTGGCGAGGTTATATTTTGATATTCAACGTTTGCTTCCGAATTTTGCTTATTTAAACATTGGTTTAAATTTATTGGTTAAAAATTTCCGATAAAAAGTTAATAGCCCCACGTGGTAATTACACGAGCATAAATCAATCGTTGATTTGGGAGTTAAATTAAAATTAGTCTAATCTGTCTTGTAGATGATTAAATTCAAATACGTTGCTATTTTAAAAAAAGCTAACAAGCCGTGCTACGCAAATTTGAATTTCAACAAAGTGATTTATGAGGGTGTGATGGAGGGTGTGGCAATTGACAACATAAAATCGCAGTAAATTACTTTGTTAAAAGTTTGTTTGGTTAAAGCATTTTACATTAACGAGAAAGTTGCATTTGCATAAAAAATTATAATGGGATTCAGAGTCCACGGGCGGGTCACGTGTTCCCGACGAACTTATTACGTTATGCACCGTAATGACGTCGTTTTTTGAAATGGCAATAAAAGCAACGGCTACATTAATAACATTAATACAAATGATATTGCCTAACTTTGCGTTTCTGTAAATTCGTGTTTTAGTTTTTCGGGGCTTCACGAAAATCCCTTGTAAAAATTGTTAACATTAAAGAGATAATTTCCTGTTTACTATGTACTTTTAACGAAATTACTTGTATACGATTTAAAGTTTTATAGTAGAGAAACTTTCGCGAGGAAACTCGAGCGATTTTAAATTCTTATTACGCTGTAAAGGAAAAAATAAGCCTTCTTCGATTCCTGTGTAAAACTTAAATCTGTTGTGAACATCAACATCTGCATGTATTTTTATTAAGAACGAGCTTTTATTCGTTCCCTTGTTGATGTTTTCAAGCAAACATTTAAAAATACTTCTTTAACAAATCAATGCAAATGCTGGAAAATTACCTACGTATTTATTTCTGCCGGTATATTTATAGGGCTTTAATTTTATCTTTACAAGAAAGTATCTTTTAGAATTGTCAGAAGTTTAGGTTTATTAATAAACAACCACAGAAATAATATTTTTGTGAACAGTTTAAGTTCTACAAATGAGAAACAGGCATGAACAGGACGAAATATTTCACAAAAACCGATTCTACAATGGTTTGAAGGTTCATAAAAGATCTACTATTTTGGATAATAAAATTTGTAAAAGTACCAAACAACCAAATAACAGTAAAACATGACTTCCGGTTGATAATATCCTGAAAAGGATTAAACCTATTTTCATACACTGATTTGTTCTTATTCTTTGATTCAATAAAATTTAATCGCTGAAAATTAGAATTTGCAATAATCCTCCAAACATTCAAAAAGGCCAAATGCAGATTCAATTTTAACCAATGTAACAAGCGTCCCTTAATTTTGAAACACTTTGTATAATTTAGTAAAGTGTTTTATGGAATAAAAAAGAAAATATTCGACTGTTGTTTATTCAAGCTTTCGAACGTGTAAAGCAGCAAAATGAGAAAACGTTTGGGAAACCTAACAAAGAAACAAAAATAAACTGAATTATAAAAATAGCTGCAGGTAACATGCAATGAAGGAGGTGCCAGTGGACAATTTACTAAATTTAATGAAACTTGCCAACAAATGGAGATTAAATTAATTTGTAAATGTGAACGATTAAATTCAAGTTACCTAATAAAATAATTCAGGATTTCTTTCACTATGCTAAGTCTTTGGAGCTTTATGAAAAATTCAAACTTTTTATTATTTTTTTCTGAGTTTTTCATGATTTACTGTGTTAACATAGTTATTAAGTTTTAAGTTTTTTTGGATTATAATCGTTTTTATTTTCATTTTTTTGCATTTAAAGTAAAAATAACGTGTCTTGTAACGCTTTCTTTAAAATTTGTATCTACAGCTTTGTGGAAAAGTATTTGTTCAGTAAGTTGAGTATCTGGCCCTTAAAAGGAAAAAGTACAAGTAAGAGGGAAAATCTGCTATTCATAAAAAAAAGTGTAAGTAACAAACATAATAACAGATAAAACTCTGATGGAAAGAAAAAAAGCAAACGCAAGCGCTACAGAAGATGTAATAAGATCATGACGAGCATGCAAAAAATACGGCAAAAGAAGAAAACTTAAGAAGAATGGGTAACAAGAAAAAAACAACGCAAACAGTAAACATAACAACCAAGACCCATTCAAAGCCATGGGTGTAAAAACAGTTTTGTAAGCACTGGTAGGAAATGATAATAAAGAAAACCAGAAAAAGAAGAAGCGAACGACAGAAGACAAAAAGAAGGCTCATAAAGGAAGAAATAAGAACAACAAAAAACATAAGCAAACGAAAGAAAAAGACCACAAAACACAGCTCGCAAAGGTTAGAAAGAGAAAAAGAAAAACACACAAACAGTAAACATATTTTCAAAACCTATCAAAGAAAGTTCGATAGGAACACAATGAACAAGGATGACGTTTATGACAAAACTAGAAGAATACGACAAAAAGAGAAGCCAATAGCTAAAAGAAATGTAAAAAAACAGTAAAAATGATCTTATTACATCTTGGACGGAGAAAATGCAGGTAAGAAAACAGTACGAACTAATAATAAGTAAGACAACAAGAGCAGGAAAAAGAGCATGTGCAAAGAATGATGAAAAATACGAAACTCGATGACAATCAAAGAGAACATGATACGAGTAGAAACAAAGCAAAATAAAACACACAAAATGAAAAAGATGAAGAGAGAAATAGGCCAAACAGTAAATGTAAAGTCGAGAAACAAACATGAAAAGTGCAAAAAAACCTTTACGAGAAGCCAAGAGAAAACGATGATAAACAATAAAAATAGGAAAAACAGTATAAGAGAAAAAGAATGAAATAAACAACAGAGCAAATAAAACGGAAAGAAAAATATTACGAAAGAAGAAGAGTAGAGTAAAAGTATGAAAAAGTATGAAAGAGAAAAATTAAAAATAAAGATAAAGCGGAAAAATAAGAAAAAGGTAGAAGCAATAAAAGTCAAACATACGAATGCAACCTAAAAGAACATTTTAACGAACAGGTAAGAAAAAGGGAAAATAAGAAACAGAAGAATTTGGCGTCAATCCAAAGTGTAAAACATAACAAAAGAAAAATAAAGGAGCAATAAGAGAAAGAAGAGGAAAGAAGCGAAGAAAACGAATATTAATAACTAGAAGGAGAAGAAGAATAAGGACAAGCAGAAAAAAATAAAGATGAATGGAAAAAGTGGAGGAAGTTTATGAGACAAAACAGAAAAAGACAATGATGAAACTGAAAAAAGGTGAGCGAAAGGCAAGCAGTAAATTTAAAGTTAAGAAAGATGATAATGTAATGCGAGAAAATAGAATGAAGGAAAAGAACAACAACGAGCAAGTAAATGAAAAAAGAGAAAATTAATATAAAAGAAAACAGATGTTAAAGAAAGAAAAGGGTAGCAGAAAAGGAACTCAAGCTATAAACATAAAATAAAAAGTGGTTTAAGAAGAATGTCTTGAAAGTAAAGGATGAAACAGCAAACAAAAAGAAAAATAAAACCAGGAATAGTTAAAGGAACGGCGGCGAAATAGAGGAAAGGAGCGGAAGTAACAAATATATCCCGTAAAAGGCCAAAGACAGACATACGAATGGGAAATCTAAAAGAAAATTTTGATCAATAAGTAGGAGCTTTCCTTTAAGAACAGGAACATTCGAAACAGAGTAATTTGATACCAATGAAAACGCAAAACATGATGAATGAAACAAAAAGCCAAGAAAACGAATATTAATAAAAATAAGGAATAGAAGAATAAGGACGAGACAAAGAGGATGTCGATGAAGGAAAAAAGGAGGAAACTTATGACACAAAACAGGAAAGGACGAGACGAAGAAGAAAATGGCAAAGAAGAAGCAACCACAAAAGGAAAAATTAGAAGAACTAGGATTGAAAAAGGAAAATCGAAGGATCAGATGGAGCAAAGGAAACATTATAAACAAAAAATAGAAATCAAAATTATGTCACAACAAAATTACTTTTGTTTTATTCAAGAAAAAAGAAGGAAGGAAGAAAACATGAGGAAGAAGCATACGAAAAGAAAGGAAGGAGGGAATAGATATTGAAGAAGGCTGTTTAATAGCATGGAACAAGTACGAGTTTAGGTAGAAACTTGATTTTTTAGAATCTTAATTTGTGCCTAAAATTCAACAATTTTTTTCCCAATGTTATTTCCTCCCCCAAATTTCGAAAGCAATAAATTATTTCTACCAAATTTAGATTTATTATTTACACCCTTTGTTGAGTTCTCGTAAATTTATCGAGGTCTCATGTTAATACATTTTATAACAAATGTTACACTTTATTAAATACGTTTTTGATTAATAAACGCACAGTAGGACTAATTGATTGTTGATAACATATAAGCTACAGGCGCTATTTATACACCACTTGTTGGTTACATAGATAACCTTGCCGCGAGGGAAATAATTTATAATAGGAAATTAATAAACTCGATGCGTGCGTGACATGCAAATCTATAATTTGTTGTTTTTATTGCGCAATATGTGAAGTACCTTGTCTATTTTCTTTTTATCAAGCGTGCTAGTAATTGAAATTGAAAGGGAAAATAAAAATGTAGAAACTTAAAGAATCGGAAACTAAGTTTCACGTTGATTCTTGATTTCTAGGTGCAAACTTCAACAAGTTCAAGTAAATGTTATTAGCAGCAAGTTTCCCCTGCTTAAAATGCTGATGACTAAATCAGACGGTCCCCTAAGAAAATAAAGCTCATTGGGAATTGCCAGGACGAAGAGTAAACTCGATATCAGGTTTTCATGCAGGCGTGCATAATTAAATAAAGAAGCTCGCTAATGGCGTATTTTAATGTTTTCTTTTTTGGATTACTGATGGAACTAAATCTAGGACAAAGACAACTATTTTTGTTTTATTTTTTGTTGCAAAACTAACTCGTAATTACGTAAACCCTTACGTTAGGGTATAATCTTACTTTACGAAAGGGTTGAATTTGTTAAGTTCGTATTAAAGGGAAATGAGCGTATTTTATCCAGTTTTAAAATTCGTTTTGTCCATTTGTTAATTATTTACAACGTTGCAGGAATGACACTACGGAAAATTAGAATTAATAACACATTCTCCGGATAAAAGCAACAGCTGCAGGGAAAAGCTTTCTGGGATTACTATCATTCGCTGAGTTAAATCTGTTCTCTCATTTTGATTATTCCAAAAGTTGCTAATGTTCTCTGCGAAATTACATTTTATTTTTAGAAATACGCAGGTGTATAAAACATCATTCGGGCGCCGGTGTGAAAGTGGCAAACGTGACCTTAAATTCCTTTTTTTATTATCATTATTATGATCGTAATGCATGTAACTTACAACGTGCATGTTTTAACGAAAATGTCAAATTGTAAGTTCGACGCATGCACTCATGCACTAAATAATGGGTTCGTAAGATAAGGTTAGGTGCATAACAATGAGAGTATTAACATTTTAGTTTAATCGATAACAATATTGTAAATTTATGTAACGCATTCAGAAATTTATGTGTGTTTCCAAGCAATTTACATAATTTATTAAAGCCAAACAAAGCCGTTAATTTCTGATATAGAAAACTAGGAATAATGAATTTGCTGCATTACTCTGATGCAGAAATACCTGCAATTTATATTAATTACAATATATTACAGGGTTAGTTAGCTGTACAGAAACTTGTAAATGTACACAGGTAAATTACGGACTTAAAATATTGTTGCTACTAAATTAAGATGCACCACTATAAAACTTTATTGTTGAATTGCTTCGGCGAACATTAATTTTGTTATTAAACTAATTTAAATTTCTAAATTAAATTTTAAGGATTCACTCCTTCGGGGAAATATATTTTTTAACGAATTATGTAAATTCCATATATAGAAAAATATCACCTCCGGAGGTGATATTTTTCTACATATGGAATTTACATAATTCGTTAAAAAACTAATTTAACTTATTTATTAACAACACAAAAGAGTTAAACATGCAGCTCAATAAAACTTTCCAAAATTTCAGGCAAATTTCGATTGCGTTTATTGCTACTAGTCAATGCCGGAAAAAGCTCGCTGAAAATCCTTGAGTTAATTGTATAAACTAGTTCTTTTAATGAAACTATCAATTATTTCCGTCAACTAAAAATTAAATCGTTTTAAATCGTCAGCTTGAAAAAGCTCAGCCTTCATTTGAGGAAACTCCTCAAAACTTTTGAACGTTCCTGTAGCTATTCGTTTAAACTCGTTTTTAAATGAATATCAATAATTTTCCTCATCTAAAAATTAAATCGTTTTACACCTGAACAATCGATTGTAATTCTTTATTTTTTCAGTTAGTTTAAGAATTATCAGCTTGAAAAAGCTCAGCCTTTGTTTGGGGAAGCTCCAGAAAAGTTTTGAACCTTCCACTAGTAGTTTAAATTCCTTTTTTTAATCAAAACGTCCATAACTCGTGTCAATCAAAAATTAAATCGATGTACTCCTGAAAAATAGGTTGTAATTATTTATTTTTTCAAATAACATACGAATCATCAGCTTGAAAAAGTGCAGTATTCGTTAGAAGAAATTCTTGAAAAGTTTTGAACTTTCCAGTATTCGTTTGCCTCGTTTTTAAATACTATTAACTTTCGTTAACTAAGGACTAAATTGTTTTACTCTTTAAAAATCGGTTATAATTCTCAATTTTTCAGGTAATCTGAGAATCATCAGCTTGAAAAAGCTTAGTCTTTGTTTGAGGAAACTCCTGAAAAATTTTGAACTCTCCAGTATTTACTTAAACTCGTATTTTAATGAAAATATCAATTAATTTTCGTCTACTCAGAATTTAATCGTTTTACTACCGAAAAATCGATTGTAATTTTTTATTTTTCCAGGTAGCCTAAGAATCATCAGCCTGAAAAACTTCACAGCCTTTATTTGAGAAAACTCCTGAAAAGCTTTGAACATTCCAGTATTTGTTTAAACTCGTTTTTTTATTAAAATAACTTGCTTCGTCAACCAAAAATTGAATCACGTTACTCCTGAAGAATCTCAGGTTTTATTTGGGGAAACTCTTGAAACTTGAACTTACCAATTATCGTCTCAACTTGCTTTTTAACGAAATAATCACTAATTTTCATTAAACTAAAAGTTCAATACTGTTTTGCTACTTAAAAATCAACTGTAATTGCCCATTTTTTCAAGTAACCTAAGATTTCTAAGTTTGAAAAAGTGAGTCTTTAAGGAAACCCTCGAGGAGCTTTTAACTCTCCAGTATTCGTTTAAACTCATTTTTAAATATAAATAAAAATAGTTTTGGTCATCCAAAAATGAAATCGTTTTACCTTTGAAAATCCATCTGTAACTCTCTATCTTTTCAGGTACCTAATCTGAGAATCATTAACTTAAAAAAGCTTAGCCCAGGTTTGCGGAAACTACTGAAAAGCTTTTAACTTTGAAATAGCTATTTACACTTGCTTATTAATAAAAATTAATAATTTTCGTCAACTGAGGATTATATCGTTTTACCCTTGAAAAATTGACTGTATGTGTATGTATGTATTTTTTCAGGGAGCCTAAGAACATTCAGCCTAAAAAAGATTAACATATGTTCGTGGCACTAGGTTTCTTTATTAGAATATTAATAATTTATTTTAATTAAACAAATTAGCTGTTCTGCAACAATTACTTGAATTTCCATACTTGTTAGGTAATACCAAAATATCCAGTATGAAAACCAAACTTATATTCAACGAAACTTGTAAATGGTTTTGAATCTTAAAACGCGGTTTTAAGTGAAAATTTCAATAATTTTTTTACTACTGAAAAATTGACCGAATTTCTCTGCTTTTTTAAAAAATGCTAAAAGCCTATTCAACCTGAAAAAGCTGACATTATGTTGGAAAAGCTCCTGAATTGCGTTAAAATTTTCTGAAATTATTTTTTAAATAAATATATCGGTAATTTTTGTAGGTAGGACGTTAATCGTTATACTTGAAAGAATTCGCCTAAATTTTCCAAAATTTTCAGGTAATGTTTTGGCTCGAAAGACTTCTACCTATTTTTAGTGTTCTTTTGTTTTCGACCAATCTAAAGTTATGCAACCTGAAAAGTGTTTGGTTTTAAACTAAACTTCCTGAAAGATTCCGAACTTAGAGCGTTGATATCTTCGAAATGTCTTCAAACTTGATGAACTAAAAACTAAATCTTTTAAACTTTCCTTTCTGAAAACTTCATATTGGCAACGCTCTTCAACTTACGCTCCGAGTTAAATTTTAGTGATGATTTTAAAGCAGTTTCTGCCGGCAAATAAAATTACCTTTTGCAGCAAATAAAAAAAAAACTTGAAGGAACACCAAGGTATCCTTCCTGAAAATTCCACCTGAAAAAGAACGTTCCGTTTTTCTGTAGCATCAACATTCTGAACTTGGAAATTAAAGTTTTTGTTGCAATAAAGTATTACATTTTGAGGGTTTTTAATTTTTTTTAAATTTAGAGTACAAATTTGGTTTTCCGAATTTTGACTGAAATCTTGAATAACTACAGTTTGCTTATTATATTTTATCAAGCTCCAGGAATATTCGGAACTTTAAATTCGAACCGGCGTTGAAATTGCATACAGAAAATTTAAATTAAGATTCGATGGTTTTAAATCGAGGTTTGAACACTGAAATAATTTGAACTTTCAGGTCTAGAATACCAAAGTTAAAATTTTTGGAAGGCAATATCAGAATTTGGGATCACGAAGAGAGAGAAGAAGAGTTTTTAGAATCAAAATAACCTGAGAATCGGAAATGAAGGTACATTTTTTGAATTTCGTAGCCACAAGTAAGTTTCAAGGCCAATATTTTATGGGTTGAGATAACATTCAAATTTTTGATATCAATCAAATCAGCTTCAGATCGTGCACGTCTAAGATTCAAAACTCAAATTGGAAAGCCAAAGTTTAAAAATACTGATTTACTGGAGTTGGGACTTCCCTAGGAGAGGTTTTCGTTTCTCTAACTTGGGATACGCTGTTTTCTTCTAGGTCCCTTCAAATGCACGCTGCTTTAGTGACCAAGTTCTTCGATGGTGTAGGACATCAACAATTGGCCTGATGGCGAGCTTCAGTAGTTCCACTAAAACAGGGATAAATGCGGTAGCTGATTCCGAAGGCAGCAGTCGTCGGAAAAGTTGCATTTTTCGTAGCAGTAAAATTTCATTATTTTCTTTGGGGGTTCGTCTTTGCCCATAATAAAGTTGAGCTGTTAAGGATGCTCGAACTTCAAGCCCATCGAATTTCCTCCGAAAACGTTCCGAGAAGCCTTCCCATGATAAAGGCGTAGCGATATATGTATATGATTTCCACCAATGAGAAGTCGATGAGGATCTTCAGCAATTCCCTTTCTGTACATCTGCTTTGTCGGTGGTAATATCGCAGGCATCTGGGAATTCTTTGGGATCTGAAAAATACTCTCCTCTGAACGAGAGTGGTATTTAGATTTTACGAGGAGCTGCCGGGTTTGCCAAGAGAGGTTGAGCTGGGTGGTGAAAGTGATCGGCGTCATTGGGTTTGTTCCACTACTAGAAGTGGAATTGATGGTGTAACAAGGGTTGTAGACGAAGTTGTGTTTGATATTGCTTCGGTTACGATGTAGGATGTAGAGTATTCTTGCAGTGATACGATATTCGCTCTTAAGTTTTCTATGGTAACCATCGATGAAGCCTCTGGTCTTTTTTCTCTTCTCGTTGTTGGCATCCTGAGTATGTCCAACTCTCCAGTTGAATTCGTGTTTCACGTTGGGCGCCAATTGACACAAACCAGGCCCGGATTTTAAACGAGCGCTGTGTTCAAATCGGCTAGCTCAGTAATTAAAGACAAGAGGATGGAAATAATCATTTTTTACCATCAAAAAAGGTCCGTATACTATTGTAAATATGTGTAAGAGGTAAAACAATAGTAAAAAAAAAACAAGGCGGCGATGGCGAAGGCAAAGGCAAAGGGTGTCGACGATTGGGACGGTACTACGGGGTCCCACGGCGTGTCAACGGGGCGGCGATGGAGAACCTGGGTGGCTTTAGCAATGGGTGGCGTTAGTGGGACGGTGAGCGATTCCAGTAGAGTTTCGAGGTGGTTGAGAACCAGCAGCGCCCGACGATGTAAACAGTGGCGAGTGATTCTAGTAGAGTTTTAGGTAGGTGGAAACGGGTAGCGTTCGGTGACGTAAGCGACGGCGAGCGGTTCCAGCAGAGTTTCAAGGTGGTTGTAGATATATCGATCTCGATCAAACATACAGAGATGTCGATTATAGATGGTGATCGGACATGTAAAGATGATGTCGACCAGACATGTAGAGAGGTCGATCTCGATCAAGCACACAGAAATGCCAATAGTGGGTGTTAATCGGACATGCAAAGATGTTGATCTTGATCAAGCATACATAGATGTCGGTCTTCAGCAAGCAAACAGAGATGCCGATGATGAGGTCGATTTTGCGAGCGTTTTTACAGCCGAAAATCGTATGCTGCTCTCCCATTGGCTGGCGAGCGGAAGCAGAAGTGGCAAAATCTCTGTGTCTTTATTATTCGAAAATAATTGTCCCAAAAGGAGTGATTGATTTTTCAAGTTATTATGATCGTATTGCTGGTATCATAACCCGTCGTTTGATACCTCATTCGACGTGATTGTGTCGAGTGAGAAAGGGTTTTACACGTTTTAACGCATTCTGTGCTTTATAATGCAGCTAGGCGACTTTAAGTGAAGCTTGATATTAAAATGTAGCAATTTTCAACTAGATTTAGATTATAGTAATTGTTTTTTGCAATTAGAATGTATTTTACAAGTGATTTCCATTATTTGGGAAATTATTTTCTAAACTATGGGATGAAATGTGATTTCTGAATACCGTGGGTGGGTAGACCCAAGCAGCGGGTCGCCCAGCTTGCGGTTCATAACCGTTGAGGCGTGACGGAACGATTATTTTAGAGCAGATCGTTTATGTAACGGAATTTTCATGAGGTTCATATGGGAATGGGGTAATTTGAAAAGTAGAATACCCTCGAACTAGTAATTATGAATTGACATGTCTTTTGGTCATCAGATTAAGGGAGACTTCCTTTATGCGCCGCATACAATAGCTGAACTACAGATTTTTATAGGTTTAAGGTAAGTATCCTATGAAAGGTTAAAGTTGTAAAGTAAAAGTATTCATTGAACTGAGGCAAATTCAATTTTTTTCTTAAATTATCTCAAAAAGGGTATTAACGAACCGTCCTTGTATGCCAATCAAAACCATCTAAAACAAACTGAAGCATTAATTAAGAACACTAGAACAAACTTTAATGTAAATACTAAAAACAACCCCCTAAATTTCCACCTTTAATCTAAAAGTTTACATTACGCGTCCAACAGAAAGCAAACGGGTGCTCAAAAAAGAGGAGAGTGCCTTCCCTTCTAGTTAGCAGTAGTAATAATTGATGATAAGGGTGATAAGCTACTCTGTCATCTGTATTTGTATTACATTTGTTAGACTCTGGGGAGCTGCGTCATTACATAACCATGCGCTTCGTTCAGGGGGTGATACTTTCTGGAGTACTTGCTTGTCCCTCGTGCTACCCTCTTCGTTTTTTGATAAAATAGGAATAAAATATCCGTTTTGATGCTGCGTTCGTGGGAAATTAAATGCTGTATTTCTATAAGTGCGAGGAGTATCTTGTTAGATGCAGGGGGTTCCTTAAGGGTTTGAGGAAAACTAAAAATTGCACGGCAATAAACATGCAAAAATCGTGTTTGTTATTATTTTTCTGTCAATAAACGTATAAAAATACTCGTTTTTAAAACGGTTTAGTGTTAACCAGGTTTTCATCATTTGCATATTTTTTTATACCGGGACTTGCATGCGAAGTGTACGGTGCACGCGTTTTAGATGTTTAATCATAAATCAAGCACGAAACTGGCATATCGTTTCTTCATTTTGTTGGTGTTTAAGTTAACCCTCTACCACGTTAGAATATTTTATATTTCAGCGAAATATCACGTAGATAATAATGCAACAGATAGCCATGTCTGTAATATTTCATCCCTTGAAGTATCTGATATGAAATAGAATGCAAGTGCAACATGAATTATTGTACTGTTTTACGTGAAGCTTTTTGTTGCCACCGAACTGTGGAATATTTATTTAACTAAACCAAACAAGCGTATTGTAGAAGAATATTTCGCGTATTTAACAACGGAGAAAAACTCGTAATTCATTAATGGCCATAAAAATGAATCTCATGTATAAATGCAGCGTTGTGTTAAATTATATAAATCTGATAACATACCGCGCAGGAATGAATTTAAGTTGTTTTATTCGTTGCTGTTCTACGAAAATGGTATTTATTTTATTGTTTTAGTTTAGAATTTAATTAAAAATCGTGACTGTTAAAGCGTGCCGGCTGCATTTAAATCTGAATTATAGGTATATATAAAGCTCTTATTTAAATGTATAAATAGGTTCGCAGAGTAGGTACCGGTAAAACATAGTAATAAAATTTGAATAAATTATAAACAACAAATTGCATGCAGTTTATTTAACTGTAACTATAAACATACCGGGTACGATAAGAGAAATTAATAATACAACTCATTTTTAATCACAAAACTTCGGCAATTGTTTAAAAATATATCTTCTACCTGCAAAGTTTTATATTAAAAAGAAGTTTTACCACCCCTTCCTATTTATAGATTTATGTTTTGCACTTTTCTGTGGGTACTGATTTGATTTATTGTAACGAAGTGCCTTTTTGGTTTTATTGCTTATGATGGTAGAGTCTTATAGCACCTTCATTACGAGTGATAAAGCTTTGCTTGTGCAAGAGGTATTCATCAAAAATACACGATCAAACTAACATCAAATATATTGTTATAAGTTTACATACAAACATTATTTAAACTGGTCTACAAATATGAAATCCAACCACTTAATAAGTTCTAAGTCTGATGGACTTAATACCCCATACAAGGTTTTAATATTAATATCTACTTACATGAACAACACATCTTTACAACAACTTAGCAACCCTTAGCCAGGTCTTAGTAAGGGCCTCTCGTCTAGATCTTAATCAGACATAGTAGTGAGACTCTTGAGAAGAGACTAATTTTACTATGGGCAAGCCAATGTATTTATACTGTCAAGATGTGTTCTTTCTCTCTTACAATTAAACATCTGTTTATGTTAGAACAAGGATTCCATTCATTCTTACATTGTATGAATATAGGTCACGACGTACAATCCACACAAAGTTTTCTGGTAACAGAAAAGAGTTTTCTTATTGGAATAGAATTACATGAGAACCGGGGCTACAAGAAAACAAAAGAGAGGTGAATAATAAATAAAGATAAGTTGGAGGAAAATAAGCTGTTTCTTAAAATAATAATAATAATAATAATAATAATTAATTTTAAATTCCCACAAATTTTGTGAATGACAATTAAATAATTGTTAAAGAAGTTATTTTCGTTGAGGGAAACGAATAATTGATAATTCTGGAAATTCTTCTAATTAAGAAGAATTCGAAATTTGAGTCTTGTTGAAGATAAATGAAATATTTAATTATTGTACCTACCTAAGTGTTTTTGGATGGAGTTCCATGCTGGAAAATTGATATTGGTGGAATTGGATGTCATATGAAAATTTGGAATTGGATGGTGATTCGTTACATTAATTGGATGGGTTTTGGGCAGTTGTGGTGTAACGGTGAGTTAATATTTGGATTTGATAGGATCAGGGAGGATAGCAATTTTAGATAAGAACTTTGTAATAAATCTGCATTTTATATTTGTATAGTTTAGTAATGAATAATTATTAATTTAGAATATAAAAATTTATATTAATTTAAAAATAAATAAAAATAAATTAACGGACCTTCATGACGACCCTAAATTAACATTAATACCCCAAACTAAATTTTATATAGGTACTAAAAATAATTTTAGTGCGCCATTTTTGACAAAATAGCAATCATAGCAATATATACTTTCGGCGTTTTCTATGATTTTATCTGCTACTATCACATTTCCTTCATTGTTTTTGTCATTTGTACAGATTTTTGTCTTGTCCAGGTTCGTTTCTAGACCTGCTCGAATTCTCTTTGCAATTGGTTTAACATTATCCGCAACTCTTCCTAACTTTGAGCTATAACCACGCTATCGTCCGCAAAGAAATGATGGTTTAATCTTTCTTAATCTATTAATATACCTTTGCTTTCCCGTAATAATTTTTTAAAGACAGTTTCTAATGTAATTAGGAATAGCTTTCTTTTTACTTTTTCGGTATTGTCATGTAATTGTATTTGCATAGTATCGCTATTATAAATGTGTTTTATTATTTTACTATATTGGTTACCGATTTTGGCATCTATTAATGCTTTCGTTTCTGTCCCCATATCTCTATGCTCTCGAAGGCTTTTCTAAAGTCAACCAATCCCAGCTACAATGGTATGTCATATTCTCTAGTTATCTCGATTAGATTAACCATCGTTTGCAAATGGTCCATAGTACTAACATTTTTCCTGAAGCCTGCCTGTTCTTTAGTTATATACAGATTGTCGGAAAACCAGTCTAAACATACAAAAATTAATGAGTGCAACAAGGAAGACATAAACAATATGGGTAGCACAACAACGATAGAATGCAATCATGGCTAGGTAAATTTTTAAACAAAAGATCTCTCTCCAATAACAAGCAAGCAAGCAAAAACATCTGTCATAAATATTTTATCTGTCATTAAAAACATAAATTCCAATTCTTTCTACGTATCGATTAGTGGTTCTTATGGCATGCATCACATCTCTTCCTCACAATTGAATAGCAATTTAACCTCACTTTATGCTTTTAATGACAGATAAAATATTTATGACAGATGCTTTTGCTTGCTTGCTTGTTATTGGAGAGAGATTTTTAGTTTAAAAATTTACCTAGCCATGATTTCAGTCTATCTTTGTTGTGCTACCCATATTGTTTATGTCTTCCTTGTTGCACTCATTAATTTTTGAACAATGTGATTTTTTAAAAACTCAATTGCAGCAGGCCGTATTCTAAGGTTATTAAGACAGAATTCGGCCTGCAGCAATTGAGTTTTTAAAAAATCACATTGTATGTTTAGACTGGTTTTCGGACAATCTGTATAGATCGAATTTATTTTCTAATCGGTTTAGTATTATTCTGGAGAACAATTTATGCATCTGAGAGAGTAGACTTATCGGTCTGTAATTTTCCAAATCCTCGGTGTGTTTTTAGTTTTGTAGAGTGCATAATTTATGTTCTCTTCGTTTATAGGCGGTATGTCTTTAGAGCCTACGTTACATATTTTTCTTTCTAATGCAGTTGTTGAATCAGCATACCCATGTCTTATGAGAGTTGTACAGCTCTTGATAGAATTCTTGTGTTTTTCTAAGTATTTCTTTCCTATTAGTGTGTGTCTGTCCATCTTTGCTTTTTATCTAGATTATTTATTTTGTCAACGTGTTGTGCAGCCTACAAATCTTTTGCTCTTTGACTGTGTTTTATTTGTACCTTTTAATATCTTCCTTGGCTATTTTTCTAACTAATTTATTCGTCTCGCTGTATTCTGTTGTATGTCCTTTATTTTCATTGATTAATTGTGTTCTTTGATCCTAATAGTTTTGTTTTGTCATATTATTTTGGCGTTTTGTTCATACTTCGTTCTATTTCTGCACTTCTTCTATTTATATCTTCTTGTTCTGTATTTTAATGGGCAAATTCACAACGAAATAGATTTTACACTAATTAGTCACAAAGAAATTATACAAGACGTTTATGTGTTAAACAGTTTTCACATAGGGAGTGACCATCGCTTAGTAAGAGCCAAGATAGCAATCAGGCAAAAATTAATAAGAGCAAAATGGGCCACACGTAAACAACATACCTAATTATACTAGATATAAGAAAACTGAAGAAAAACACCGAAATGTACCAAGAAATCTTGAAGAAAGAAAAATTAAGTGAATTGGTGGATTACAGTCCTTAAATTCATAAATTGCAAAGTTAAAACCAAAACTCAACCCTTCCAAGTTGCTCATAAGTACAAAAGTAATTTGTGGAGATTTCAAAATATGTAAGATACGAAACTCAGATTTAAATTATGTTAATCTCGAATTGCAGGACGAAACCTAAAAATCGAATCCCCCTTAATTTACATAGCGATCAAACATGAAAACTTGAAACAACTAGCTCCCCAAGCCTTTCGATAAACACAGACACAAATTCAGTAGTTGAAAACGCACCAAATTCGAATTATAAAAATAAAACAATTCGAATGTGCCTGTAATTCAGACTTTGAATCAATAGATCAAGAGTTTTCCAAGCTAAACCATTCAACTTAGCTGGTAAACTGTCTCAATAAGCACATATTTGAAAATATTTACGATTGTAATCCTAAACCTAAGAATTCATAGATGATTCTGTCCACCCATCTAATTTTCTTCATTCGTCGGAAGCCCCATAATTCAAAAGCTTCTAATCTTTTCTTTTCTACTTGGGATATTGTCCATTACAGATAGCTTCGAGAACCTTTTTCTATTCTTTATTCTTCCTATTTGACACCAGTAAGTTCTTCCTTTTATTAAAAGCTGCTTTTGCCTGTCTAATTCTATCTATTATCTCTGTGGTGTTTCTTCCCTCTTTCTTTATTATGCTTCCTAAATATCGAAAACTTTTAACGTTTTGAAGTTGTTGTCCTTCTAGGAAGGCTGTCACTTGTTGTTGTCCTATTTTATCGCATTCCATTACTTTGGTGTTTGACTTATTTATTTTAAGCTACCACCAAAATTTGAAAATATTCAGGATTTAGATCGTAAATCCAGTCGCAAATTTATTTAATATTTATCCAGAGTTTTTCTAATTAAACTTTAAAACTTAAATCTTCAACCCTATCAAAAGGCTGTGAAAAGAATTGATCAAGATTAAAAAATATTCAAGATTCGAAGCTAAAATTAAAGTAAAGAACCGAAATTACGTGATGAAATGTGAAAATTGTATTCGAAGTTATAGATCTTACCTCTGAAAATTTGATGCAAAGCCTTAAAAAGAATGCAAACTTAGCAAGAAACTCGGAAATAAATAAATTTATAGTGATTTCAAACTTTCAGCATTCGAATTTGGAATTTAAACAACATTTGAATCTAAAATTATTATTCGGAATATCAAAATTAAATCCCGGAAATCCGATTTCCGTATGGAATTTGTGTAAGTTAAACTTTAAATCTTCAAACCTGCCAAGAAAGTGTGAAAGAAATTTATATTGATTAGAAAATATTTAGGATTCGGATACAAAATTACCTATATTTTGAAACATCAAAATCGAATTCGATTAATAGATCTTAACAGAAAATTTGGAACTACAAATCTAAGGTTCTCCAGGTTAAATTCTCGAAAAGAACCATAAAAAATCATCCAACTTGGTAATAAATTCCGAAATAAATTTACAGAAATTTGAAAATATGCGGCATTCAAATTTGGCATTAAAACAAAAGTTTAATTTAAAATTATTAGTCGAAATATGTCGTGTTGTGGCGCAGTTGATCCAGAGTGACCACTGAGATTAAGACTGGCCTTGGTTCGATTCTCAGAGCCACACATAGTAAGTCTTCTCATGACATGCACACCACTGATACATGAAGAGAAGACCGGTAACGCCCTGTGAAGAGCATGCCACTTCAAGAAGAAGTCGAAATATAACAATCAAACACCGGGATTACGACTCCCAAGTGTAATTTTATAAGATAAACTATAATATAAAAATATAATGTTCGAAGTTACCAACAAACACAAAAATAAATTTATAAAAACTTGATAATATTTAGAATTCGAAACACAAACCAAACTAGAATTCTTATTCATGATCCAAGTCCCTAAATCCAGAATTTAGTTCAACTTTAAAAATATACAAAGTAATGTATCTACCAACAACCACACAAATAAGATTTGAAAATGTATAGCTTTTAAATATTTGAAGAACAAGTATAGAAATAAATTGATCGAGATATCGAATAGGATTCGGACTTTACGTTAAATCTAAAAGGATCCGATTCTAAACCTAGGACTGGGACTCTGAGAATTGAACCTCCTAATCCAGATTTGCAATATGGATCCTATAAAATAGACTCGAAAATTCGAATTCCTGAATTAGATCTTAAATCTTTCTTTCTAATTTTAAGTAGGATCGTAGTTTGTAGTTATCCTTAGAAATTTTTATTTAATCTACAGTTACGCAAAAGTTACGCAAATATAAGATTTAAACCCAGTCGGGCGTTTCAATCAAAAATTGTAGCCTAAACGCCAGATTAAATTTCGAAGTCAAAGTAAGTAGTTTAAGTATTGACTCCACATCGTAACAAAAGTAAAACCTCAATTCGAGCCTTGAAAACCTGTTCCTTAAGATTTCAATACAATCCGGATTCTAAACTTAATTTCGACTTTATTTTCTCGCTATTTATTCTGGACTTGATATCCAAATCGTTTTTTAATAAATTCAAACTGGAATTTTACATTATAAGCATTTGAATTTACTGCTTTTATAGAAACTTTTGTTTAATCTACAGTTAAAGTTCCGCAGAGTTACACAGATGTAAAAAGTAAAAGCAGTTTAGGTATTAAATCCACACCGCTACAAAAATAAAATACAAATTACCCCTGTTCGTTAAAACTCAAATCCAACCTTATTTTCTCTGTATTTAATCTAAAGTTGAGTACCAAATCATCTTTTAATAAATAAATACAAATATTTGAATTTAATACTATTTTCGGATTTCTGTAAACGAATCGTTTCAAGTAACGTACAAGAACTGAGTTACAAAGTGACGAAAAAAATCAATATTGTTCCCCCGGGCTTGGTACTTATTTACCCAAAAATTAACAAGAGAAATAAAGACTTCTTGCTTTCTTTTATAAACGGTTAATGAGCGTTTCTTTACGGTTATTATTAAAAGCAAAAGCGGGTTTAATGCTCTGCATAAAAGACATTTTTAGCATTCACGTTGATTTGCACGCGTTCTGTGTGTTCGCTCTGCGTCCTTTTTAAAAGGATTTATTTGTTGGGAATAATTATATGATTACTATAAATTCTTTCAACGTATTTACGGGCACAATGCTTCGAAAATTTATACATAAAAACAGGACTCATTTTGAAACCCTTTTGCATTTGCATTTTCAAATACTTTTTAGACTTTGTCATAAGCTTAATTTATCAATAAATGGAAGATTATTAGTCTGAAACAGTTAGAAAAAATTCAATTGCAAACGGTTATATCTACTTATTTAGTTTTATTAAAATTATGAATTCAGCAAGTCACTGAAAATACCTTATGTTAAATGTTTGATAATCTTAAATGTACTTCAACAACATTTTCAAAATATTTCGCAAAATCAGAACAGCAAATCTAATTAAACTGGCTGTAGTTGTAAGCTGCAGCTGGTATTTTGCCCAATTTAACTGATGAAATAGACTACACATACACATACACAACAACGTGCTTAATTTCTAAAATGTTCCCCTCTCCCATGTTTTAGACGTGTTACAGGACGCTGGTTTAATTTTAATTAAATGTCATCTGAAAAATAACGTAAACAAGGTTTATCTTTACAATTTTCTATTTTAAAATTCTCGAAGTTTTAGCATGATTAAAGTCAAAATTAAATGAACGAAGTGAAGTTAAAAAATTTCAGCTACATGCCAAAAATTGATAACTTTGAGATATTGAAGTCAATTTGTTAGAGGAAACGATAATGAAGAACTTTAAAAAAGATATTACAAACAAACTTGTTAAACAGATGAAGAAAAAGGTTAAGCTGAAGTAAAAAGAAGGAAGTTAAACCTCATTTCACATAATAAAGTAACAGAAATATGAACGAATACGTGAGAATTATGAAAAAAGGGAAATAATGGAAAGAAGAATAAGCTTAATTCTGTAATATGTACAATATACAAAAATAAAGCAAGATGCAAAATCAAAAGAACAATATAATTATACAAATAAACCAAAGAATTTTAAAAATGAAGGGAAGGAAAGCTGAAGTGAAATAAATTTTTAAATGGACAAAAGACGGCCAAAGCGATGTTAAATATGAAATTAGAGGAGTATTTATTAAACTTGTGTAGGATGGGTCGGGCGGTTGCAGTTTCCATTTTTCTTTAATTATTTTTGAAATGGCGTATCCCCCTATGGAATCCCACGTTGCGTCTAATATAAAACCCTCGAAAGTGTTGAGAAGTGATGAGTGATGGGCGCAGGCTTCATGCAACTTGTAGATCTGAAAGCAGGCAGACATTTACCGCAAACCAGCTATATGACAGAACATAGCCAACCAATGGGAGATCCACTCATGTTGATGTTCCATCCATCTTTGATCCACATCGTCTAGGAGGTCTGATGGAACAAAGCAAATGCGGAAGCGAGCTTACCTTATCACGCCGCGGGGCGTAGCCCGGAAGTCACTGCATTGCATTAGTATATGCTGCTAGGTCAACTACTCCCAGTTATCAAAGTTCCCAGGCAAATAGTCAGCTAACAGCATCTCAGAGCCTCATGCTCTGCCCCAATTAATCTTAATGCTTGTCCACATAAATAACAGTAATATTAACAGTAACAGCAATTACATCATCATCATCAACAAGAACAATATAGCTGTTCATACTGACCACATATCATCGGGCATGCAATCGTATCTCTTCAATTCAAGACCAACCAGCTTTCATCTTTATATGAATAATCACCCAAAATGCATTTCACACCAATTCACCGATAATTTGCATTACCGTACACAAACACGCTTGATCCGCGTCCCACGACCGACGATATTTCTTGGATTCTGACTTGAGTCGGAGCCTTTAGCATGACTAATCCCTCTATTTTAAAAGCTCTTGTTCGGTTTTTGTTTCTAGAAATCTAATGCTTGCATTATCGCCGCCAAAAGTACGTACCTACAACACTTGTATCTAGATAAGTAAATGAGATGTAATAACGTTATGTAAAGAATAAAGAACAACTGAACAGAATCGGTCTAGAAATCGGTCTAAAAAAAAGGTGGAAAGGAGAGGAGGAAGATAGGAAGAGGAAAAGGATGAAGAAGAGGTGATTAAAGACGAGATAAACCAAGAGAAGCAGATGAGCGAATGGGAAAAGACAATAAAGAAAAAATCAAACAGGAGGTTGTCAAAAGGAAGGAGGACGATGATAAATAGGACAAGAATGTGTAGTAGAAAAACAATAACGACTAGAGATGGAAAACGACAAAGTGGAAAAGGACGAAGAAGAGGTGACTGAAGACGGGAGAAACGAACAGAAGTAGATGGACGAAGAGGAAAAGTGAGACAGGAAAAATTAAAAAGAAGATGGAAGGTAACAAGGGAATGATGAAGGGAAGGGGAACTAGGGTGGGGATGAAGACGAAGAGGAGGAGAAGCATCAAATGAAGATAAAAGTTGAAGAGGAGGTGGACGAAGGAAAAATGTTGAAAAGAAGGAAGTGGAAAAAGAAGAAACTCGGAAAGAAGGAGGGCAAAGTGAAGCTAGTTGAAGAGGATAAGGATGCAGAGAAAAACCAGGGTGAAGATGAAAAGAAGGAGAAGTTCGAACGAAGAAGGGAACAAAAGGGTAAGTCGAAAAGAAGGAAGTAGTAAAAAAGAACGTCAAAAAGGAGCAGAATGGAAAGAAGAAGGGAATGAAAATCGAGGTGGCGAAGACGATGAGGAAGAAGACTATACACGAAGGGAAAAAAGGATGAAGATGAAGCGAAGAATCAGCGTAATTTTCTAATTTGAATTAATAAATATAATAAGGAAGGACCAGAAAAATAAAGAAAGTAAATATTACAAGATGCCAAAAAATTAAAATCAGAAGAAGAGAGAAAACCACAAAATAATAACAATAAAGGAATGGGCCAATACATATCGTAATTTATAAAAAGAATAAAAGAACAAAATGGTAAAATAAGTATAAAATACTCGTAGAAATCAGAAAAGGGAATCAATGTAGAAATTAGAAAACTGCATTGTCAATTTTTTGTATTCAAAAGAAAAGAAAAGCCATGCAAAAATAATTTCAAGGAAACAAAACAATGAAAATTTTAGTTTAACAAAAACGTGTCAAGCAAGAAACTACGAAAGAAAAAAGGAGCGAATTAAGTACTCCTACGTTTTCCATCAATTTCTTCCTTTTTGCTTCTTCCTCTTCTGAGTTAACTTTTAACTTCCAAATTTTATTTTAATGTAAATTACCATACAATTTGCTGTCTTAATAATCTTTTTTGAGTATAATCAATTTTTTTTATTATTGTTAATATACTGGGTGATTCAATTTGCATGCATTTCTAGTAGCTTATGTATATTGGGTTGCATTTGAAGTATCTAAGGGGCGCGTCTTACGTGAATCACCCAGTATAGGTACTGAAACACGTTGCTAAAGTAACTTGTATAAATATCTAGGGAGGTTATGATTATCTTTGCATTAAATCTCTTCCCGACTGTTTAGAATTTATACCCTGAGAAATACCTGCGTAACAGAGTAAAAAGTCCAGAGTTCAATTCGGATTTTATGAACCATAATCCTTTATAACTCGCAATACAGCCAAAATAATCACCGCTGATGTGTTTATCGTGAGTTATTGCAACCACAAAAGATTATCTTCTGCTTTCATCTGCTTCTGATTCATCCTTCCTTTTTGTTATTTAATGTTACATTACAGAAATCCTTAAGCTTTATTTTTATAAAACATGAAAGCAATTGTAAGTTTCTTTTGTTTAAAATTAATTTTTAGAGAAAATTATCTTTCGGAGTGCTATTCTTTGGAAAAAATGGGCGAAATATGTAAAAAGCCAAACCCCTACTGGTCTATTCTTATACTGGACAATTTTCATAAAGGGCGATTTTCATACTGATTAAGTTTCATATTTAGCGATTATGTTTAAGATTGTACTCAGCCTTCTTGTTTAAGGACTAAAGGTGCAAGCAATTATTTTGGTTTGAATTGAAATTAAAATTAAAATATTTATTTCAACTTTGAAGCGAAAAAAATTCGAATTTTAAATAGCCAAAGGAATATGAGACGCACTGTTTTTTTTTAAATAATTCTTAAACACTAAATTCAAGAACTTCGATATTTTGGTTCTCACAAAAAATTCCTGAATATGTACAGGATAAAAATAATAAAGTAAAAATACGAAAGGAATGTAATAAATAATGATTTTCAAGTCCGTCGTGACACTCAATTCAACTAAGGTTAACCTCAGCACGAATTGCTTTTTGTCGAATTCTTTCAAGCTCTCGGATATCCTAAATGAGATAAGAGGATTACATCATATTCACATACTCGAGTGGTAGAAAGATATACGTGATAATTTTTCCATAGAATTGATGCAGGGTCTTTGAAAGCTTTCTTGTATAAGAGATCCTGAAATTTGCCGTACGAATGCCTTTGTTTTAACATGTTACTGTGATCCTTTTGTCATTTTATTAATTTGCTTATTTCTAGCGTTTTTGTTGCTATAAAAATATTGGGCTAAGTTGGTACGTTCGCGAGTATTCAAATTTAGGCCTGTTGATGTTATTTTCTTTTCAAATGCTGTTCTAGAAGTTATTAAGGGTGGTTTATTTCAGCCCCTTTAAAGAAAAGGAATCGAGCTTCTTTTAGTATAATAGGAATTCGTTGTGCTCAACAAAGCGCATAACTAGGAGCTTGCTATCGGTCCGAGGTCCTTTTCCAAAATATTTCTGTTTTTATTAAAGAAAAAATACTTTCAAGCTTATTTATATAGTTTGGCAAAAGAAGTATCTTCACAAATGTTAAGTTAAAGCCCCAAAGTGTTGTAAAATTAACTGAAAGTAACCAAATGTTGTCGTAACAACGTAAAAGCTGGGAAGTGTCGTGATCAGACAAACAGAGCAAAGTGGTAGTAATTATGTAAATCAAATATTATTTCATATATGTATAAAGTTGATGAAAACCAATTTAGAAAACTCCCCAAACAGTTCGTGCAGCCATGCATCATGCACAGTAACATGTGGTTATGAGCAGTCGGCTGCACACTCGCTACCGGATGTAGGTCACTTTCCATAAATAACAACATTTTTAATTAAACTTTCAAAATATAACGTTACATGTATCATATTATTTGTTAATAAATCTTCTGTGAATGAAACCTCCACCGATTAAATTTTATACCAGTTAAATATTTGTTATCTATGAAAACACACATGCGTTCCGTTGTTCAGCTTTATTTAAAATTTCCTACACGTCACCGAACTATTAAGCATAAATAGCTTCGAACGTATTTTGTTCGTTTTTCAATTTAACAAAAATCGACACCATGTTGTTGTAAATCATTCGAAAATAAAGCCGACATGCAAACCTTAAAACCCAACACATGGAATTTAACCGGAACAACATTAAATAAATAAATTTAAACAAGACGTATAAAAAGGCAAAGAGGAGAACTGCATACAAGGGGGCGGAACTGAATTAGTTAAGTGAGGTGAATAAATAAAGGAAAAGTAACAGCATAGTCAATAAATTTGCTCGGTAATTCCCATAGGAAGAACCTGAAATTTAGGTTTATCTACTTAGAAGTGTCTGAAATGGAAAGAATGATTAGAATTTAAGAGTTTTTGCTGTTACAAATAAAAAGGCTTAGTTTAATAGCAGTAGGCCGTGCCAAACAAATGATAAAATAACAATTTCATGGGCCTACTTAGATTAAAGTTACCCAGCGCGATATTTCAAGTTAGTTTCGATATTAAAAACGCCATTCAGTTTGGATATTAAAGCAATAATTAAAAAGAAACGAATATTTCGTAGATTTTTTTCCACTTGTAATAGCTGGAACAGCGTAATAACATTCATTACCCAGCAAGGAAATATTCAGGCATAAATTCAAGACAAAAACGAACAAATTAAATTAAATTGGTTCATTTTCAATTGTAAAAATACAGGGAGATTTTAGTTGTCCGCCAAATGATTTATGCAACGTTAAGATAGGAGTTAGTTTTCTTTTCTTCCTGTAAATATTTTCCAGGGGTGGATGCTGGTGTATCTTGTTAGGAGGAAAACGTGTAACCGTACGATTATTTAAAGGAAGCGCCTTCCTTTTATTAAAGATAAAGTAATAAGATTCGAAACGGCAATGTAAAGTAATTTATTCGTTTAATGTGGTAAATATGGATGCAGCGAGACTCGTATTTATATATTTTTTGCTCATTACCGTCTACCGTGAATTTGCGAACTGAATTCATTGTGCGATATAGAGGGAAGGCAGAAATAATAACAGATTCGTTCTTGTACTGGTATTACACTCAATATTCTAAAGATTAAAATTGGAACATTCCAACTTAATTTATTTTTCTAAATTTAATGCATTTTAATTAATTTAACTAAAGTAAGTTTTAGGGCCCTAAGCAGGAATTTTCATTGTTTCTATTGCTAGTATCAGTTGGGCTTTTTGAAGAAACCAAAGGTGGAATCTTCATCTACAAAAATTTTGTCGACATAAAAACTGAATCAAAGTCAAAATGCACTTTCAGCAGAAAATGGGTTCAGTTTATCGAAATACGAATATTTTGACACCTTAACAAGAATCTTTTCTTGGTGGAGTAGTGGTCGTATCTGAACATTAGATCATTTTATTTGAAGAAAGAACATATATTGAAGGTTCAAATATTTAAAAGTTTGCGCCGATGGCATTTGTGAAAAATAATCTTCAATTACCTTTGCTTTCTCCAAAGGTTTACTTAAGGTGATGACTCGGGTGTCGAAATACGTATTTATATTGAATGATATGCTGGCAAAAAAGAATTTAAAGGTTAGCCGTTTTCTTGATTGTTTAATGGTTAAGTTCGTTTTTTAACTTTACTTCTGTTACTTTTGTGTTAAAAATAGTTTCCAAAATTTCATCATCATCATCATCATCATCAACTTATCCTATCCATCGTCGGATGTAAGCATCCCTTAAAGGTTTCCGTTCTTCTGTGTTGTTCGCCTTTTGCATCCATTCGTATCCACCAGTTCTTTTTACATCATCCATCCATTTGGTTTGGGGTCTCTCTTTGTTTCTCTTGAGGGCTATAGGTCTCCACTTCATTATTTTGCGAGTCCATTCTTCCTATATGTCCCGCCTAGTTCCATCTTAATGTACATAGTCGTTTTTCTAATCTTCTTCAAGATACCCAACATCTTGAAGTTTAATATTCAGCATTCTTTGCTCCATCGCTCGTTGTGTTATTTGAAGTCTATGTAGCATGTCCTTGTTAAGTGCCCAAGTCTCCGTCCCATATGTTAAGACAGTTAATACCCATAGATCGTAAGTTCTTGCTTTTAGGGTATTCGGTACGGTAGATTTGAATATTGCCTGCAGTCGTCCAAATGCTGCCCAAGCTAGAAAAGTTCTTCTAGCCAAATCTGATTTTAAACTATTTTTGGTGGCCTCGATTGTTTGTCTTAAGGGCCGGTCTTTCAATCCCATAATAAACCTCCTAATAAGCTATTTCGCAAATATTTTTCATGGAAACGATTGTATTAAGTAACAAAGGTTGTCATAGAAAATAATAGGAGGATAAATTTATTAGGAGATGAAAAGAACGGCCCTAAGTATAATACGTATAACTCGACCTTTTCTAGTATTTCGTTTTCTAATTTTATTGGTTCGTTATTTTCGTCGGGATCATTTGCCAAATTCTTAAGTTCCACTGAGTCAAATGCCTTTTTGTAATCAACTATTGTTATCTATAATGATATATTATATTCATTTGCTTTTTCAATTAGTACTTTTATTGTTTGTAAGTGTCGAGAGGACTATAACCTTTTCTAAAACCGGCCTGTTTTCGGCTGATAGTAATATCTTGGAGATAGCAGACTAATAGGCTTATAGTTCTCCAACTTGTATTTTATACCCCCTTCTTGAATTTGAGAACCACTATAGCATCCAACCAAGTATTTTGGCTTCCTCCAAGCATTTGTTGTATAATATTTGTAGTAGTTTTACTACTAGTTCGCCTCCATATTTTACCATTTCAATTACCTACTATTCTATCTTCTCCTGGAGCTTATCTGTTTAGCATGTCTTCCATAGCGTTTACTATCTCATCTTTAGTTATTATCGCAATATCTTCTGATTCTTCATTTCTTATTAGTATTTGGTGCTTTTCTTCTTTTTCAGGGGGTGGTGCCATTTTGGTGTCGTACAGTGTAGAAATTTTGTGTCATCTCTTTGTTCTCCTCATTGGATAACAGTTTTGTTATTCAATGTCTTCACTCGCACACATTCTTTTTCGGGTCCTTTGAGCTCTTTCTTTCTTCTCCTTTATTTGTGAATTTTTGTATTTTCTTACATCTTCCCTAATCTTTTCTTGATTGTTTTGTTTATCTCTGCTAATCTATTCTGTTTCGTTTTGCTAAAATTTACTTCCGGAAAATATTATTTTTCTTGGTATTTCAACCTATTTTCATACAAATTACCAAGGCTTATTCAATAATAGCCTATGTAAAATTGTTAAACTTTACAAGACCTTATAAGTTTTTGGAATTAATAAGCAAATTCGAAGGATCTGCTTTGCTTTGATATTGTAACTTTTTAAAGCGTTCATTCAAAACTTCGGTCCACGGTGTGAATTATTTGTTAACAAATTTAAACAATGTAACAATTAACACGAAACAACAACTTAAAATTTTCCTCAATAAAATTTTGAAATTGTTTGTCAATTTTCATTAAGATGTTTCAAAATTTGAAATATTTCACAGTTTAATCAGCAAGTTGTGGGAGTTTACAAGATTAAATCAAATGCGTATTTCGCGAACTAATTTTTAGTCATCAGTAAAAGACTTTCTTACTAAAATAGGTCAGTTTAAGTCTTTAAATATCTTTAACAATATTTAGAAAAAAATGCCCCAAAAATTTGAAATTTCTACGGTTTATCTTAGAAAATTTTGTAAGTTAGTTTTGCCTAACTATAGATTTGTTTTGGTTGTATTAATAATTTCCAGGGTTGCTTCCAAAGACATAGCAAACACGTTTCCATATTTCTTACGAAAGCAGCTTAGCTAAAAATTAAAACCTCTACAAAACGTTGCAAGAATGCAAAAATCTGAGAATTTCTTTAGGTTTCATATTTTTGACTTGGAAAGAAATTTACTAAATTTGAAACTATTTTAATTTAGATAACTTTTCTGGAATAGCACTAAGAAAACGAATTTTTTGGCTTTTTCATAGGAATTTTATTAATAATTACGGTTAAATCAAAACTGTAAATTAAAAAGGAAAATTGACATAAATGAAATAAACCAAATATGTATGTTCGAAACCAATTTATTTTACCAACAATTCAGTGTTTGTTTTAGTGAAGTAGGTCGATTAAAATGTTTATTACTTCATATATAAAATTTAGCATTTTTCAAAATAAAACCAATTACTACATATTTTGGGAACTAATTGTTCCATCATCAATGGAAAATTTCTTTACTGAATTGGCCGACTTAAGCCTATGAATATTTTTAACATTTTATAGTGCCTGCTACCTAAAATGATACCTCAGCCATCGAAATATGTATTTGGAGAGAAAAATAAACTGAAAGAATAATTACTTTTGTAATATTTTTCTCGATGGCTTTCGACTTTACTTTCCTCTTATTCTACTTTTATCTAAAATATTTAAGAAAAAAATAAAATTGTTTAAATTTTTTTTATTAATTATTTAATAAATGCAGCAAAAGCAAAGGAGTGATTATTCAGCTTGAAAGGAGAATCGACATAGCAACAGATTTCTTTTGCAAAATAATTTTCAGAGCTGCTTTCAAGGATGTAACAATATTTCCTGTGAAAGTTGAATAATGGCTTAGCTAAAAAGTAAAACCCTTGTAAAAAACATATTTTTAAATTTCATGTTTTTGACGTCCAAAGAAATTTACTAAATTTTAAACTAAATGTTTTAGCTTACGAATTTTTGACCTTTTCTTAGTAATTTTATTCATAATAATGGTCAAATAAGAGCTGAACTTAATCACAAAATATTTGAGTTTAAAACTCGACCTTGAAGATATAAATATTTAATTTTTAATTTTTTTTTTTAATAGTAATAAATTCAAATTATCTTTGCCAGAAATTGAATTTCTATATTTATAGTTGAATACTGAATAAACAAGCATTAAAATTTGTAAATAAAATCTTTCATATTCAACGAATTCACATTTTCTTGTTAAAAAAAGGTTTGAAATAGAAAATTCTAAGATAAACAACAACTTACACATTTTGAAATTAGAAAAAGGGCAATTAAAACAACTGAAAGTCAGGATTGAGTATTTTCATAAATTACTACACATTTTAAGAATAATTGAATAGCAGAGAATCAAAAACGAGGGAAATTCTAAAATACTTGTTAGGTTCTTTCTTTACTATGCGAATTTACATTTCAGAATGTGCAGGCCAGACGTAATAAGTAAAAATGATTTGCAGTGACGTCTGCCCATGTATCTTATATCCAAATTGTTATTTTTGAGTATTTCGCCAGAACTTTGACAAAATGTTAAAATTTTGCTTAAAAACCTCGTTTTGTAGCAGTTAAGATGAAGCAAAGTTATCAGAAAGGACTTCAAGACAACCTTGATATTTTGTCTGGCCGGAGTGGCCGAGTGTTTTTTTTTTCGGGTTGGTTCGAATGTCCTTGCATTGCGGCTTTATGGCTTTTTGTGCTACCCGTTGTAACTGCCTAGAGTGGCACTCTTGTTTCGGCAAAGAAATCCATAGATATTGTCTGTATCTCTAGTTTTGAGCATCTCGGGTTCTATCTCTTCTAGCCCAAAGTGTTTCCGTCTGAGAGATGTAAGTTCCTCACAGTGACACAAGTAATGAACTGGAATTTCGTCCTAGTCTTCGCAGAACCTGTATAGTGCATTGTGGTGTTTCTGAGGATCCAATACTGTGCAAGTGCTTGTTCATGCAACAGTGTCCAGTAAGGATCTTTGTTATTCGCCTTGTTTTGTTCCTTCCATATGTAAGAAGTTTTTGTCCTGCAGGTTTTGTCGGTTCTCCCATGAAGACTTATAAATGCTTTGCTTTAGGGTATTCTACCCATTGCGACCATTGGTTTTGTTTGAGCAATTTGTCAATCTGCGTTTTGATTACAAAATAGGCTATGTTACATGCAGGTTCTGGCCCTATCATTTGTTTGGAGCTGGCATTTCTTGCTAATTTTCAGCTATTTCGTTGCCATTTATACCTTGGTGGCCTTGTGCGCACACAAGACTAAGCTGATTGTGTTCTCCCAGTTGCTCAATTTTCTTATGACATTCTAGCACTAGCCTACACTTGAACTGGTTTGCCATCAGTGCTTGAAGTGCTGCCTGGTTATCTGAAATAATGCAGATTCTTTTGCCCATGTAAGGCCTCCGTATCATTATTTGCGCAGAGATTTGTATTGCTATTTGTGTCTGGAATACTGGTGTATATTGTCCCAAGTTTATACTAAAAGCATTACCTGGCCCCTTTCCAGATATTCCTAGACCAGTTCCATTTTTTGCTTTGGATCCGTCGGTTTGCCAAATTTCTCCCTTGATTTTGTTGAGAAATTCTTTCTGGTTGTCCCACTCTTTCCGTTCTGGAAGATATACTATGAACGGTTTATGGAAGTCGAAAGAGGTTTTTATTCTGTCTGACCTCATTGGCAATATAAGGTGTTCCTTAGTCCGATTCATGATTTCGGAATGAAATCTATTATATACGGGTTGTCGATCATGCCCGTAATTTTTAGTATGTAGGCTCTTAACCTAGCCTCTAGTTCCACCCGTAGATGTAGGGGAGGAAATCTAGTAGGATTTTGAGAGCAGCAGTTGGGGTTGTAGTCATCGCCCCCAGTATCCCAGCCATGGACATTCTCTGTAATTTATTCAGTATGCTTTTATGGACTATGATCTTTGCTTAGTGCCACCGCACTAAGGCTGAGTATGTGATTATGGCCACAATTGTTTTGGTGTAAATCCAGTGTATCATATACGTTTGTATTCCAGATGTTTTACCAAACATCCTTCTGCACGTCCAGAAGACTTTGATGATTTATTTGTTATGGTGTTTGAAGGTAAGTCTGGAATCTAGTACAACTTCCAGATATTTTACCTTTTCTACTTTTTTGTTCTGACATACAGTTTAAGGTCCCTGCATGTATATTTATTCCTTATATCGTTATTATGTTTTCTCCGGATTTATGGAGAGCTACTTTGTTTTGCACTAGTCTTACAAGGTACTTAAGGCCATTTGTGTTCTTTCCTAGACCACACCCTCACATTTGCCGTGGGTATAGATGGTGATGTTATCGGTGTAGCCTTGTACATACAACCCTTTCTTTTCTAATTCCCCCCAAGATTTGTTCACCACGAGACACCACAGCAGAGGTGACACGACACCCCTGCGGTCATCCTCTAATGGCAGACACTCTTCTGATCCATTTTTTGTTCTGTGCGGCCTCGGGGTCAACCCCGAGTGGGATGCTCGGCGGGTGGCCTACCCACTCACTGTAAATAATTGGGAACCGAAACACAGTAGTGGAGTAGACAAGATAGGCGCTTATGAAGGCGTGGTGCTTATCACATCACATTCATACGCACAGCGTGCGAGCCAACCGAGGTATGAAAGCGACTTAGGAGGCCTTAACCCTCCATGTTGCCGGCCAAGCTCAATCTCGGGGCGTTAGTGCCGATACCTTTACCCTATTTTAAGTCTGAATAAGCTGCCGTTTAAATGTAACCGACTTCTGAATTGGTTTTCAATTAATATTTGGTAATTCACACTTCAATCAAGTTTAACAAATTCTCAACCGGAGATTGCTTTATCGAAAAACATCCCGCAAAGCAGCAACTTAAAATAATAAAAATATCGACTTGTAGTAAAAGTTTGTGTCTCAAGCCAATGCTTTATTAAAAAATGGAAAACCAGAAAGAATATAAAAGAATAAGGCTTGTTTTCTCCTCTACTTCAGTTTTATCCATTCTAAGGTCGTTATAACTCCCCAACTATGGTTACAGATAACGATTTTTAAATGTCGACGCCGTTTTTATTTTCCCTCCGCTTATCTTTAATTATTCACTGCCTTGCAATTTAAACTAACGGCAGACGTAATGCTTCTTCAAACTTGGTTGGTTACCTGGATTTCATAAATCCGTGCCTCTTTGTGGAGGAGAGAGTCGTTATTAAATCTTTACAAATGTAAATTCAATTATGCCGAATAATAAGTAGGTCGTATTATTATTTTCGTTGTTGATTCGGACTTTTGAGTTTCGTAGAAGAATTAAAAGGGTTGTTTTTTTGTTTGGCTGAGGTTGTGTGGTTTTTCTTTGTTGTTGTTATTTTCGGATGGAAGAGGAATGTGTTGTAATTTGCGTTTGTAAAACGAAATCGAAAGGTAATAAAGAAAGTAAAAAAAAAAACGGTACAATATTGGAGCGGAAATAATCGCACAATGTGAATCGTTATTTTATTTTTCCGTTTTTTGAATTACGTAATACCCAAACAAACGAGATGAATGCTAATAAAAGCTTTTGGTCATTCCACAACGCTTAAAGCTTTTAATAGAATTAAAGTTGTTTTGTTGTTTGCAGAGTTAAAATATGCGAGCACATGCGACGGCTCTTAAAATGTTATTGTAGAAGTGCTACATATCCTCCTTGTTCGGTTCTATGAATATTTAAACAAAACCTACAACTGTGTTTTTCATTCGAACTAACTTGTTTACAAAGTATCACGGTTCCTACAAACAAACAATAACAATAAAAGTAGGTAACGTCTTTGTTAAAAGATACCGTATGCACTTCCTCTGCTTACTCGGTGAATTCTTTGTTAACGTTATAAATTGAAATGTCCTCATTTCTATACTTATCTTACCTATTTGTTCGGAATCTATTGGTTTTGGAGGAATACCGATGTTATTACATTTTTGTACAATACTTATGTGACAGAAAACTTATTACCAACGGGAATGAACTGGATTATATCCAATTTTAATAAATTTCTTGAGGTTAAAGTCAAAATTCAATACGTTTGTTATTATCGGGTTTCAAATTGGATTTTTAATACAGTAATCTTCCTGTGTCGATATTTTCATAGAACATTTTAAATTCAAACTTCTAAAAGTCGGGAATAGCATTGGAAATAAATTTTGTTCGAGTCTGTGAAGTTTTTGAACCTATTTTCAGTCAGTTGAGTTAAAGTAAATCTTTTCTAGGTTTTTCATAAAATTATCAACTTCAAACTTTGTTTTTTTTTTTGAAACATTGTAGAATTAGAACTTATGAATATTGTAACGTAGTGGTTAGCACCGAAAGTAATGTTAAAAGTTAGAAATTTAAGTAGTTAAATTTAGTAGAATTTCTGATAATTCTTAAGTGCCAACGTGGTGGTATGTTACCCAACTACGACACGTGGGGGTTTGCTGCGAGAGATTTTATATTAAAATTCTGATTCAACTAACATAATATATATATTGCCCGACTTTGATTAAGTTTTACAAAATATTATTTAGTATTAAAATTAAAGAAAAAACACTTAAGCAATTTTAGAGATGAGTTGCAAGTAGATACACACATCAAAATGAAACAAGAGTTTGGTCCCAACTATTAACAAGTCTTACCATGAATTGAATTACATTAAATTAAATACACAAAAATAGTTTTACATGAAAATCGTAGGAAGCATCACTAGTACGAAGAACCCGACTTCTTACGGACATGATTGATCGACGGCTATACTAACCATAAAAGAGCTCTTGCTGAGCAATTCCCTGTATAAAACGTCAGTTCCTACTCACTACACGTGTTTTGGAACAATGGCATATATGTACCTCTCGTGCTGGTGCTAAGTGCATTCACAAAAAGCTATCTCAGAATGTATACAGCTGTGCAGTATCGTCTTTCACAGCGGCAATTCGCGTGCATGCGTGGATGCCTTTGTTCGTTTCGTGTAATGACCCTGACTAACATGTCATATCAATGCGTGTGGCAATGCATAACATCGCACAATACTCAAATTTCGAATTTCGAATTAGAAAAATGTGGACGCAAGCCTTTGAGTCGAAATTTGAGGTTCAAAACTTCAAAGTAGGATTCGAATAACCACTCTTAAAGATCTTTTCAATGTTGATGTGTAACTTCTATCAAGCTTCAAACAGCCTTTTTGAATTTTATACATAATCGGATTTAAAAATTAAAATTCAAAATAAATTAAAATTGTTTCTCAAGAGAATGTAACCTTAAAATTTAGATTTCAGGATTAAATCTAGTTTTAATAAGGATTTAAATCTAACTTGCACAAATATGATTTTGTTTGTATTCAGATTTTGTTTAAATATAAATTATTCTAGACGGATAGTGCCAATGTCAATAACAGGCGCTCAATAAATAAACAAACGAATAAAGTTATTTAATTTTAAGATGTAACCCATACATCAAAATGAAAACTGCAAGACTTGAGAAATTCTATGGATTTGCTTTGTTTTCATATCAGAGCTTTAACTTTAAATTCTGAATATTCCAAATTTTACTTGCGCAATTTGTTATCTTACATAATTTAAGTTAAATACGTACTTCGAGAGCTACTTTCACCATCACCGACATAAAGTTTCAACTGTGAAGCCAAACGATTCAAACTTATTAAAATATTTATCAATTTATACGAATAATAAGCTTGAGAAAAACTTCTGAATATCAAAGATCCGCCAGAAAAGACGAAGAACACTGTTGTAGAAGTTTTGGCATGAGATACTCACATACGTTGAAAGAAATAGATTGAAATTAAAAGCTATAACGTATAACTGACAGTTATGGGAAATAAGACCAAGGACAAAGAAAACCATGAGAAAAAGTCAAGGTAAAAAATCAAAGGGCAAAAAACAGGGATAAAACTAAGCGGAAGAAAAACAAGGGGAAAGAAAAAGAAGAAACAAAAAAGTAAAAAAAATGAGGAAAGGAGAAGACATAAAGACCAAAGACGGAGAAACAATAAAAACAAAATTTTCCAAATAGGAAGAAATAAGGTAGTAGGTACTGCAACAGACCACAGAATTCTAAAAAAAAAATTGAGTTTTAAACAGTGAATTCTGCAAGCCAGTGCCGTATCAACAACTAAATTAGAAAAGGAAACTTTTTATTGAAAACAAAATATCTTAATAGTCCAGTCAACGAACGCTCAATAGGGGGGGTGTAGAATGCATAGAGGGTGTCACAGTTTTTGACTTCAGGGCTTTGTTTGGAGTCGTTAGGAGGTAAATATACTAAAAGTCCCCGGTCATAGGCGATGAGCGGGGTGCGGGGGGGGGGGACTAAGAAGGTCTCTGTTTTTGATTTTTTGCTTATATCTTGAAGACTGTGCATCTTATCAAAAAAGTTATTATACATATACAAAATCAAAGCTGACAAAATTTCCCACATTTTTGATTCCTAAAGTTTTTATCTATCTCCAACTGTTTATGAGATATCCGCTATCAAAGATCGCTGATTTTCGAAAGAAAAATATAAAATGTGTATACCATTTTTAAGGAAATGTAATCCTCTATAACTTCTTTTCTGGGGATTTTTCTGTAAACCGAAGAGATGAGGTGCTAGAGAGAAAAGTTTAACGAAAAACGTGAGGCAAAATATTTTCTTTCGAAAATTAGCGATCTTTGATAGCACATATCTCATAAACTGTTGGAGATAGAAAAAAACTTAAAAAAACAAAAAATGTAGGAAACTTTGTCAGATTGATTTTGTATATAATAGCTTTTTTGATAAGATTCTCAACAGAGACCTTCTCAGTTCCCCCCCTGCACCCCGGTAACCGCCTATGTCCGGGGACTTTTAGTATGTTTACCTCCTACTGACTCCAAACAAAGCCCTAAAGTCAAAAATTGTGACAGCCTCCATGCATTCTACAAACCCTTTATTGACTGGATTATAAAGATACTACACAATGTTCTCTGAATGTTGTTTGCAGAAATGTTCTTGACATTTCTATATTTTTGGGACGCGGAAAAAGGCGTTAAAAGGTAAACGTTTTCAGTCGGACGCAGAAGTACAAAACGCTGTGAAAGAATTCTTCAGTCAGCAGCCACAAGAATTTTATGAGCAGGGTATACATCGGTTGGTGATACAATGGGATAGATGCCTTAATTGTGGTGGTAATTATTTGTAATTATATATCTGAAATATCGGAATAAATTTTTTATGGACTAAATATGGGTTCCAATTGAACACACCTCGTATATAGCAAGAAAACCCTGAAAACCAAAGAAGAAGCACTAATGAAACAAAACATTTTAATAGCAATATTTTAAGCTAAAAACTAAAATTTCGAATGTCAACGAAAAAGAAAAATCAGAATCAGCCAAAGTTACCCAAAGAGAAAAAGCAAATCTGTAATGACAATAAAGTGCAGAAAATATGAAGAAGGAAAGCCAAAATTACGCAGAGGGAAATATACAAAGTACACAGCTTCAGAGATAAAGAAGAAAGAATAAGGTAAAAGGAAGGTTCTTTTTCTAAATGTTTTAATGCTCGTATAAAGAAATTATAGAATCAATAAATTTACTTTTTTTTTTCAGAACATCTAACCAAAAATTTAAGTAAACACAACCACAGGTGTAGACGAAGGATAAAATAAGGCAAACCATGGTAAACGTAAGAACAAATGAAGAAAGAACGAGCTAATAAAAATTCCATATAATAAATTCAAAATTACTTCAAATCAAATAGAAATAAAAGCTCAGAAAAACAAATTTGGAAAAAAATACCTGTAAAATCCTGAAAATTATTTAAAAAGTTTGAAGTTTCTCCCTTGTATACTTAACAATTCGTATGTTTATCTTCTTGGTTTCACGAATTTTTCAACTTATTCTTTTATTCAGTGCCTTTTAATAAAATAAAATTACACACATGCCCCAGTTCTAAACAGTTTTTAATTTTTATACGAATTTTTATCTGGTCTTCAGTTTTTTATCACGTATGCCCTTTTCATTTTAAATTTATAAAGATGTGGCCTTAACATTTAAACAGAGCTAAAGGACCTGTCGGTGAATTTCGTTTTTAGAAAAAGGCTTTAAATGCCAGGAGATTGTTTAATGTTTCAGTTACAAGGGTTTAAAGTTTTAAAGTTCAAATAAATTGGTGAAATAATTAAATGTGTTTGAATTGATGTTTTCATTCTTAAAAATTTAATTAAACTCTCCTAGTGTATTAATCAATAAATTATTCAGAAACCGTATTTCATGGTTAATAATGTTAACTTTCTTAGGTAATTTCTAAAAATTTAAGTTTACTTATTTAAAAAAATAATCTATTAATACGGTTGTGTGATTTTCTCCAAATTCTCGCCCGATTAATAAAGTAAATTTTCAACTATAAACTTTCCAAATGCCAGTAGTTTACGTATACAGGGCGTGCTAATATTAATTGCCATATAAGCAACCTAAATATAGATAAAAAAAGTATTCTGAAATATTAAAGAACATGGTCAAGTAAGTATATGATAGAAATGCTATGTACAGAGTTATACTTTAAATTCCACTTTATCTAGGAGGCTTTGCGTGTTATCTATTTAGAAAGGCATAATTTATCGCTCATAAAATGTATTCTTTTTAAACAAAGCGTTGTTAAAAACTAGTAAATTTTATGAATCGGCCAATCAAAATGTATCCATTTTACACTAAAAACGCAGTACGCTTTCGAACAGTGAACATAAAAAAGTTCTCGTTAGCTTTGTTATAGTATTGTAACGAATTGATACAATTTGCGTAGCGCTTTATATTTTATTTTAACAACCAGGATGTTATTGTGCGACTTTATAGACCGTCGAAGCGACATGCAAATTTATTCTGTATTTGTAGAACGTCTAGATTGTTTATTCAATAACTTCCATTATTGACTATAACAATGTGCTGCATCTCGTTCAGAAACGTACAAAACTTCAATTTGAAAACGGGCTCCTTGTTATTTGCTTTCGATATTTACATAACTGAAGTGACTACAAGCGATGTATGCATAAAATCAACATTTATAAACTAACGATTGAAGCTGATTTTTTCTTGTTTTAACTATTTATCTGTTTCAAAAGTTGCGGTTTCTGAGGAGGTCGCATTAAACGGCGAATAAATTTGAGATTTGGAGCTTTAAAAGTCAAATTCGTAAAACCTTGAATATTTTATTTAAATCGGTTGGTTGTTATGTAGTGGAAAAAATAAACTTGAACCATTACGTTTATAGATCTTAGAAGCTATACACATTAACACGGTAGCTGTAAGTAATTGTTAACAAACGAATTGTTTAAGCTATATTAGAATTATTACCAAATAACCCTCGAATATTTTTAAATAATCAAAAAAGAAAGTTTGGGTAAATACGTAAGCTTTCACATCTGAAGGATTTTTAAAAGTTCAAGGCAAATCCTCGCCAACCTACAGTTTTCTATGAATTGGACACGAATCAGATTGTAACGTAGTGTCAACTTTCCGAGACTGCTTTGCAAACCTCGTTTTTCAAAACACAAAAAGTGGCATTTTTTGTAAAATTACTAATAACTCACCCCCATCTCTCTGAAAAATACAGCTGAAGAGGTTCATCAGGGGCTAAAAAAATTTAAAACATTTAGAAGCTTAAATTCAGCTTAAAATCACAATATAATTGACATTGTCTAATTCTAAAACTAACATTAACTCAATATTACTAAATCAAGAGAAACAGTCAATCTGCAAACGAACTCCATTAAATCTCAGGTCACGGAGAAACGGAATTAATCCCTGGCCAGTCCAGTAGTTGGCAACCGTGCGTATTATTATTGAAATCGAGTGACCATTCGAAATTAACCGATGAAAGGTAAGCAAGTTTACACTGAATTTCAATAGGTGAACTGTTGTTAAAACTTTGATAAACCTCTTTGCTTGTATAAATCAAAATTTACTTAGATAGAAATGTTCTTTGTTAAATTGTGGTATAAATTTAATTAAGATTTCCCCAAAATTTTCTTATGTGGCACATGGTTGAACTATTGGCTTTCAAAAATGTTTAAAACAAGTTCTGTTTTGTACTTAAGCTCTGTTTTATATCGCAAGTCTGCTTAATACAGCCTAAAATAAATTACAAAGTGAACAAACTACAGCTAGCTTACGTGCCAGTTAATTTCAGAACGCCCTGTATAATCACTACTGACCCTTAAAAAGACTTATAGCCTATGTTTTTTATCCAAGCACTGTTCAACGTGCTAGGTAGGTTTAACACATTATAAAATGAATTAAAAGTTAAATAAACTTAGTCATGCGTGGCTTTCTTACCTAACGGATAATTTCAGAACACCCTGTATAATCTGACCTCTGAACTTAAAGATATTCAAAGCAAGCTCTGTTTTGTATTCTAGTAAATCTATATGTTTTAAATATTAGGCCAGTTTAAGACATTCCAAAATACCTTAAAAAGGAAACAAACTTCAGTCAGCGTGGCTTACTAATATGACACCTAATTTTAGAACGCTATGTATAACTACTGCCCCTTAAAAAGTTTAAAGTAAGTCCTGTTTTCTATACAAGCTCTGTTTTGTATGCCAGGTCCGGTTAGAACATCCTAAAATGAATTAGAAAGCAAGTGCGGCCTCCTGATGTGACGCATAATTACAGGATGCCTTGTATAATCGCACTCTTGGCCTTTAAAATGGTTTGATATATTATTGTGATAAAGCGACATTCTAGTATGCATCATGTTATGTCACGCGCGTTGATATAACGTATTATCTAGGGTCATTACATGAGCGAAGGGCACGTGTGTGACCATGAGACTGAAACATGATACTGTGCAGCTGCATAAATGATGAATCGGCATTTTTTTAAATATACAGATTAGCACATTTGTGGTTCAAGGTGAATGCATGTAGTATCAGTGCAAGATATGGAGCTGACGTCCTATATAAGGGATTGCTCGGACAGAGTTTATTTTATGGTCAGTGCAGCCGTCGAGCAATCATGTCCTTAAGAGGTCCTTCGTACTAGTGGTGTTTCCTACGACTTGTATGTAAGACTATTTTTCTGTATTTAACTTAAATGTAATTAAATTCATAGTAAGACCTGTTAATAGTTTGGATTTAACCCTTTGTTTCATGTAGTAACTTTGACGTTTGTACGTACTCTCTAAAATTATCTAAAAAGTGTTTACTTGTAACTGTAATTTCAAATAATTCTTTGTAAAGCCCAATCAAGTTCAAGCAATATTATGTTATGTTAGTTGAATCCGAACTTTAATTTAAAACCCCTCGCAGCTAACTAACCCCCACGTGGCGTAGCTGGTTAAATACACCACCATGTTAATACTTACGAATTATCAGTAATTCTACTAAATTTAATTCACTAATTTTAACTTTTAACATTACTTTTGGCGATAACCACTACGCTACAATATTTTAAAATAAATTAAAAAGTAAACAAACTTCCGGAAGTGTAGCCTCCTTAAGTAGCAGTTAATTTCAGAGCACCCTGTGTAATTTCACTACTGACCCTCAAAAAGTTTAAAGCAAGCCCCTGTTCTGTGTCTAAGCACCAGTTTAATACACTCTAAAGCCAATTAAAAAATAAACAAACCGGTAAGCATGGGCTCATTGTGTGACAGTTACTTTCAGGGCGCCCTGTGTAATTATAATTGAACTACTGACCTTAAGAAAGTTATATCCAACCATTGCTTTATATATTAGGCCAGTTTAATACATTCCAATAGAGAAATTAAAAGGTACACAAACTTCAACAAGGGTAGTTTCCCTTCTTCTTTTTCTTATGGCCTAAGCCTAGGCCAATGGCCTGTTATGTTAGCACATATGCTGGGCAGGAGGCTAACCTTAATGGTGCAGGTTTGACGAATGTCAAAGGTGTTAGTATGACAACCGGGACAGCTAATTTTAAAACGTCCTGTATAATCGAACTGGTGGCCCCCAAAAGGTTTAAAATAAGCTATGTTTTGAATCCAAGCTCTGTTTCACATACCAGTCCAGTTTAATACATTCTAAAACGAATTAAAAATTTAAAAAAAATCAGTAAAGGCTTCCTTGCGCTACAGTTAATTTTAGAACGCCCTGTGTAATCGAACTACTGGTCCTGAGAAAGGTTTAAAGCAGTCTGTTTTGTGTCCCCTCTTTTTTATGTATCAGATCCGTTTAGTAAAACAAATTAAAAGGTAACCAAACTTAGCAAGCATAGCTTCCTAACGTGATAGTTAATTTCAGGACGCCCTAAATAATCAAACCACTGTGCCTTAAAAGGGTTTAAAACAAGCTGTTTTGTATCCAAGCTCTGTTGTATATACCAGGTTAGTTTAAAACATTCTAAAACGAATTATAATGTAAAAAGACTTCAGCATGCTGACTTCTGACTTGACCTCCTTGCATGACAATTAATTTGAGGATGCCCCTTCTAATGGATCTACTGGCCCTTACAAAGGTTTCATATAAACAATGTTTTGCAACCAAGGTGTTTTTTATATACCACGTCAGTTTAATATGTTCTATACAATGAATTAGCAGGTAAACAAATTTCAACAAGTATGGGTTCCTTTCATAACAATCAATTTCAGAACGCCCTGTACAATCGAACTACTAATCTTTAAAAAGGTTTAAAGCAAGCTGTTTTGTATCCAAGCTCTGTTTTATTTACCAAGCCAGTTTAATGCATTCTAAAGCAAACTAAAAACTGAATAAACTTCAGCAAGCTCGTATTTCTGTAATAAAACTAAAAAAGGTAATTCAAAAAAGTAAATTTAATAACAAACGATGAAAATCCAATATAGCTGTAGCTTCCTGCCTTTATATCTGAATTACTTGCAATGTTATTATAGTGAAACTGCTATCGCTAACCTCAAATGTGTAGAAATAATGAACTGTATTTGTTGGTGGTTATAAAAGTGCCGTTTAGTGGAGATAATCTGCAGTTTATGATATCACTTTAACTTTTATGGCAATAAAAGTATCCACCTCAATTTCATTTCCGTACAAACTAGGTAATCTTATAAATGTACAGGTGAAACAGGATAAAGGAAAAGAATAGCAAGATTATGCTTTGGGATTTTCTTAAATTGCCATTCGGTTTCCTTATGCAAAATATTTTTTTAATCCTACTTAATGATCCAATTTTTATGTAAAGATTAAGACATATTTAAAAAAAACTAGTTCAAAAACATTTTTAATATTAATTCATGCAACAACTGACAAACCCAGAAATATTCAGAATCAAAACACAAACTACCAAAAACTTAATTTTCTAATCAGACTATCAGAATCCTTCATAATTTTCCTACTTTCATGTACTAACACAAAAAAGACACTTTGATCCTTTGATGTGGTTCTGTTTTGTAAGATACATGGAAATTTCAAGGCACAAAGGATTATTTTACACTTTTTTAACGAACTGAAATGCAAGTAGGTATTCATGCAGAAAGGTACAGTGGTAGATTTATCATAATAGAGCAATGATTTACATTAGTAAGAAAGCGTTATGTTATTGCTAAAGTCGAGTATACAAGAACGCCACTCTCAGAATTGCACTCCTTCAAACCTGATATTTAGGTTCAGTGAAAATAGGAAGCGGCCAAATAGTAAATTAATATTAATAAATTTTAAATATTTGTTTTTTTAAAGTAAATAAAGTAAACTGCTACTAAAACCTTTAAGAAAACTATAAATTTGGACAAAATTTTAACAGCGTGTGTTCAAAAAAAAATTTAGATAAGGGTTTTCCATGAGACAATAATGTCTACTGCCAGATTTAGAGCCATTGTTTTTACAATTATATTGAAATTTGCACAACAGTATTATGACAACAATACTGTGATGGCAGTTAATAATTTCTAAATCTTGCAATAGACATTATTTTTGTGTCTCATGGCCATGGCCAGCCTTTGTCTTTTTTTTAACTCACAGTACATTCCAATAAGGTTGAAAGAAAATACAAAAGTTAAAGTATATAAAAGAAAAGGCAACGCTGAAGGGTTAAGGCCGTTAAGGGATTAAAGCATTCATATAAATAAAATTAAAATAAGAAGGAGATATGACGAAAAAGGTAAGATTCAGAAGTTTCAAATTTCAACGAAAAGATTTTCGTTATAGCGGCCAACAATTAAAGCAACTAAAGCGGAAATGTGCAAAAAGTTCTAACAAGAAAAATAATTATGAAAACGTTAACATGAAACACACGCTAGCTCAAAAGAAAGCAAGAGAGCAAAAAAGACACGAAAGGCAAAGAAGGATGTACGAAGAGCAGGAATATAATTTATGAACTAAAAAAATGGAACAAAAAATTAGAACGGGGGAAGCTGAAATCTTTCTTGAATAACTACGTTTTATATTATAGATCAATGAAGAACTCAAAGAAACAGACGAAGGGCTGAATTAAAACACAATAAGTAAATACATGAAGAGAAGCTAAATAACAACGAATGATATTCGGCAAAATATTTCTACATTAAAATATTATTCACTACAAACTAAAAATCCAGATCAACACTTTGTTTAACTACAATCCATGGAAGAATTAAACGACGTATAAAGAAGAAAAGGTTCAAATGTATCAGGTAAATCGAAGGAAATGGGAAAATGAACAGAGCAGAAAGACGCAAGAAGGACAAGAAACAAAGAGTATCGAATTAAGAAATGAAAACTAATTTAACGAGAAAAAGAACATATCTTAAAAAGCCAGACTTGAATAATTAAATTCAACAAAAGATTAACAGAAATAAAAAATCTAAGGTGAGAGAATCGAAAATCTAAGAATAGGGGCAAGAAAGAGAGGAGAAGAGGAAAGAAGAAAGAAAAAACGGAAAGGGAGACGAGAAATTAAGGGACAAGAGAAGAGATGAGAAGAGACGAAACGACAGAAAACGATAGGAGACGAGACGAGATGAGACGAGACGAGTTGAGACGAAACGAGACCAAAATGTAGGAGATAAAACAATAAAAAAGGGAAGAAGAGAAAAAATCCCAAAGCAGCTCTGAAGGAATACATGAAATTAAAAAAGGAAACAAAAAAATGAAGGAGAGGCACACAAACTAAAGAATATACAAATAATTATTGATTTAAAAATATGGAATATTAAAAAACCCCAAAAATTCAGATTTAAATGAAACTGTTTTGATAACAGTCTAATAGTAATTTAAACGAAATAAAATGTGCCAAACAAAGTGAAGTAAAAACGAATGGAAAATGATGGGAACAACAATATGGGTAAAGAATAGAAGAAGAAAAGGAAACCGAGTAGAACACCAAACACGAAGGACGAATAATAAAACATGAAAACAAGAAAATAGTTTTGATTTACGAAATTATTTAATAAAAAAAAATAACATTTGAATAATTAATTTTTTTGTTATATTTAATATGGGAAGAAATTAACAAACAAAAGGATCCAATAAGCCGAAGCCAAAGAAACAAGGAAGAACTGTCAATAAATATTATAAAGAATAAACTACTAAAAATTCAGATCAATATTTTAAAACTACAATCCAGGGAACAAATAAAGGACGTATAAAGAAGAAATCGGCAAAATATATCCAAAAAATGAAGAAGAAATGCGAACAAAACCCTGAAATCAACTGTACAGGCATCTAAATGAAGTATGGAAGGAAACTGGGAAAATGAACAGAGCAGAAAAGACGCAAGAAATGCAGGAAAAGCAAAAAAAAAAATTAACATGAAAGAGAGTATACCTTCAAAAATCAAATTTGAATAATTAAATTCAACAAAGGATTAAAGAAACAAAAAAGGTAAGAGAAGATAAACGAATGCAACAAAAATAGAGAAGAAAGGAGAAAGGGTAAATGGAAGGGTAGGGAAGGGAAGGAAATGGAAGGGAAGGGAAAGGGGGGTACCTAGCTATTGCAATTTAGGACTCTACATAGAAATATTAAAAATGAAAAATTCAGTTTTAATTTAGATTTTAATAACAATCAAATCAAGATTTAGAAGAAACAAACCGGCCAAATGTGCCAAACAAATACAGCACAAGCGAAAAGAGAAACGCTGGAAAAAGCTATGAAGGTACTGACATAGCACAACACAAGATAAAGAGGAAGAAAAATGAGAACATCAAACATGAAATACCAAATGAAATACAATAATAAGAAAATAGCATTAGTTTATGAAATTATGTAACTAAGAAATTCAAATTTGAATTTTACCAAAATGAAGTGAAGCATTAACAAAGAAAAAAAATACAGAAGCTTGGATAAGCTAAAGAATACCAAACAAAGAACGGAAAACGTTCAATAAATGAAGGACATCCAAGGAATTTTAAAGACCGTTGCACATTTGCAACAACTAAAAAAGAAAGAACGGACAGATAAAGGTACAAGCAACGCGCGAAAACGAAGAAAAACAATGAACAAAAACATATATAAAATTAATCATACACAAGAAGAAGAACAATAAGAGAAAATGGAAGATTTAGATCCACCGGGATATGAAGATACAAACTGAAAGGTTGATGGTGAGAAAAGAAAAAACTAAGAGGTCATTCCACAGAGAAAACGTAGAGGCTAAATTAGAAATTGAAAAAATAAAGTACAAAGAAAAAAGTATAAAAGATAAGAAGGCAGAGTAATAGAGAAGGAGAAAGACGAGAAAGAGAGAAAAGGACAGAAAAATGAAGATGAGAAAAAAAGAGATCTTATAAAAGGGTGAAACAGGTCAAGAAGGGGGGAGGAGGAGGAGGAGGAGGAAGAGGAGGAGGAGGAAGAGGAGGAGGAGGAAGAGGAGAAGGAGGACGTGGAGGACGAGGTGGAGGAGGAAGAAGAGGATAAGGAGGAGGAAAAGAAAGAATAATTAAACCTTTTGCGTTAACTCTAATGATATTTAGGTACTTAGCGAATGAAGCCTTAACTATGATTGATGCAGAAAGAAAATGTCAAAGTTTATGTAAATTATAACCATGCATAAATAAACAAAAGAGGTTTTACTTCTCAAAAATAGTAATCATTAATTAAGGTTCGTATTTCTGTGTGGGGTTCTTTTCGTCATTTACTCTTTTTTAATAACTTTGTCACATATTACATTTAATTTTACTTGTCTTCCTGGGTTTTCATTTTCCCATTTTATATTCGCTTCTTTTTTTTCTATCAAATTCAAAACCGGCGGAATGGCCAAGTGGTTAAGGCAACAGCGCGAACGGTCTCGGGTCCAACCCGAGTCGGATGCGCGACGGGTTAAAATAATTGGGAAAAATAGCGTGCGAGACAACCAGGTATGAAAGCCACTTAGGAAGCCCTAACCCGCCATGTTGCCGGCCATACTCCCTCGTGAAGTGGAAGTGCCGTTACCTTTACCTTTGGATCAAGTTAAAAAACAATATAATTAAAGTCGGCTCACGTTTCGGAGCAAAAGAAGCTGATGTTAATTATATTAAAATAAAGATTGTCTCATTAATTTTTTTTTTATTTAAACATTTTTACTAAAGCGAGCATGGATGCTTTAATTTTATATAATTTTAAACCGAATGTTTACGATTAAACCTGTATCACCAAGCATGAAACATAAAAATAAAAAATACCCAGAAAAACAAAACGCCCTCTTTAAGTTTTCCTAAAAAGTTGTAAACAAATACAAAATTCCAGCGTTCTCGTCTTAATTAAGCATTCAAGTCCACAAAGACTAAATTTTAGCTCGTTTGGCGTAAACAAAACCCTCTCCTGGATTCCATTCGTCCCGTTTAAATAAACAACCTATCATTAATAATTAATTCTTGTTAACTTTTACGTTACGTTCTTCTAATAAAGACAGTTGTCATTGATATTAAGTGGTGTTATCAACCCCGTTATGTTTGTTTTTTTAATCAGTTTTCTTTGCCGCTTTAGTGATATTGGGTACGGTTTTATTGTTGTCTCTCAGGACTGAACAGCAATTCGCTGCACAAGCATTTCAGCTGCTGATGGGCGCGAGTTATGACACATACATTCTGCAAATCGCATCCGCCTGTATAGTATTTTATTGTTACATTATTCTTGGCCCTTACTGTTTCTATTTTCCTTCCTATTTCATACGAAAATGAATAATCTTCTCCCTGAAAAATATGGTTAAACAACGATGTCTTCCTAAAGACCTTCATTGATACATTTGCATAATTTGTTTTTATAATAAATTTTGAAATTAATTAATGTTCTATGCAAAAAGAAATTTTAGGGATTAAAAAGGAAACTTCTGCAAAAATTAAAAAATTATTGTGAAAGATGATTGTTTTGAATTAAAGTGGTGGAAAATATGAGACAGCTGCTTTATTCGTAGCAGAACTGCAAAACTAGTGAAATACTGCAGCTTACAGCAGAACACGGAAAGCATTTCAGTAATCTGGATATATTCAAACTATGTGATGTTTCTCACTGTCTGCTATAAAACTCGAATTTAGTAAAATGAGCTGTGCAAGAAATTATTGGCTGTTTATAAATTAATAGTTTCGAAATAGTTTCAGGCTTAAGAATTTCTTAATTAAAAACTGAAGTAATTAGCTCCTGAAAAACCGCTGAAAACTGAAAATTCTGTCTTGAAACCATTTGAAAATTAGAGTATTTTTGGAAATGATAAATCTAGGACCTTCGTTTACCGACTGTTTAAGTTCAAAATCGCTAGAGCGAAAGTCGAGGGATTTCTTGCTTGATTGATTTCCAGGACCTTAAAATCCAAAACACCTCGTGTAATAAAAATCTAAAGTTTGGTAAACAATTTTGAGGGCCCATAAATAACTTCCCAATTAGAAATACAGGAAATTTTGGAACTTTTTATTTCCTCAGATAACAAAAAAAAGTGCACGCCATTAAAATTTGTATATTACTAACGGTATATCTTTCATTTAATTTGCGTAAATTAACTTACAAACACATAAATCACGACGTACTTGCCTGTTTACCCCACAAATTTTCGACAACAGCACGTGACCACCTATCAGAATTTCAATAAAAACGACGGAAAAACGCGTCACTTAAATTAGGAACCCATTAAAAGGTCCCTTCGTCCGTTTATAACAAAATTTATTGAATTTAACAGCACTTGCTAGTGTAATTTAGTGCGGTGAACGTGTATATTTTATAAACATCCAGCTTATAATTTAAACGCGCCGTAATTAGTCGAGAAATTGTAGTGTAACGCAAGTAGATTAAATCGGATTACGTGCATTACAATTGTTTTTCCCTATCATTAAATAAAAATCACAGGGTATATTTAATGATACGCTCCCGGAGAACTTTTGTTTAAATGAAACCGACGGGATTAATTAAAATTCAATACCAAACAGACGTGGATGTCCTCTGACAGTATTCGTTGTGTTGTATGGCATTTAATCAATGTAATGAGTTCAACATTCTGTTACGTAATTACACCTAATTAATTAGGGTTATTTGTTTATAATTTTATCTCACAGAAGCTCCATAGATTATCTGTTAGCCCTTACAGAGGGTAGATTTCCCCTTTTTAGGAAAATACCAATGATTTCAAATAGTAAATTTAGGGTTAGGTTTGGTTACCATGACAACGCGTTATATCTCTTTCTTGTACATTACGATCAGATAAGTTTATACCGTTTTAGCTCTGTGAAAGTTCGATATCCAGGTTTTTTTACATATTTCTTCTTCTTCTTCTTCATCTTTTATTTATGATCTCTACCTGTTCTTCTCCACGTTTCTAGTTTTCAAATGACAATGATATCCAGCTCTCGCCTCAGCGCTTCGGTGGTCGGCATATCCCTCTTTCCTCTTGGTTGCAGTCCCTTGTATTTCTTATCATTCGGTCATCCTCCGTTCTATCTACATATGTGGTTGTTCCACTCTTTCTTCTTCTTCTGCTAAACTTTACTATGTTCTATATCGCACTGTTCTCTTGCGTGTCCTGATTCCTGACTCTGTCCATCTTCGTCTTTCCCAATATTGTCCTCAGAGTATTAATTTCTGCCGTTATTAATAGTTATTTAGTTTTATTTTACGGTCTAACCACTGTCTCGTATATTTTCACTTTACTCTGAGTCATCAGATATTTATTTGTCCATGTGATGTCTCTTAAGTATTCCGATATTCTTACTCCTTGCACCGCCTGACTTCTTACTTATTTTGCTAAATTTCGGTCGCTTGTAATCTCTACACCTAAATACCACTACTAATACTACTACTAAGCACGGGATGTATGGGAGTTCCCTACAGGAGTAGCACCTCTATACTCAGAATTGCCGGGCCCTTGGGTCAGTCTAAGATATTGGTCTCCGGATGGTCTCTCACTGTGTCGGTACACAAACCATACTAAATGAGAGGATCGATATGGGTGGCAAATGATGAATTTAATGGCTCCCATAGTGACAGAAGTCCTCTATCTTATCAACAGTTACGGGTGGATGAACAAGTAGAGGAAATGGCACTCTTTTGCCTTGGGGTCGAAGGTGGAGGATCTACTTATTACTTATAGAGAACGGCATAAGAATGTGGAAAGCCACGGGATGACTACCACATGAAAGATCTTTATGGATATCCCAAGAAACAATTACAATGGCAAGTGACGATAAGAACGAAATAAATACTGATCATGGTCTTCGGAAGCCAAGATCCGGCAGGGGAGTAGAACAAATATCAAACCGCAGAGCCTCCCAGGTCGTCATTCTGCGAAATCCCTGCAAAATAAGTAGAAACCTAAGAACTACACCATTAAAGATCTATACATGGAATTTTCGAAGTATGTTTGAAGCAGGAAAGATACACAACACCATCAAGGAGATGGGAAGACTTCAAATCGATATTATTAGAGCAGTGGCCAGGAACAGGGAAACTTGAGATAGACCAGCGCAAACTTTATTACATCGGTAATAATGACAAACAACACCACCATAGAGTCGGCATTATAATAAATCAAAGAACACAACCCACGATACTTGCATGTATCACACAGACAGATAGGATAATAATGCTTAAATGAAAAGAAATGAATTTTAACATCAACCTGATACAGGTATATGCTCCAACCAGCGACAAAAGCGAAGACGAAGTGGAAGCCTTTTATGATCAAATCAAAACAGTACTAAAAACAGCAAAAAACGAGAGGCGATCATCGTGATGGGGGACTTCAACGCTAAGATTGGTAAAGACGCAGAAGATAATATAGTTGGATGGTTCGGTTTAGGTCAAAGAAACCCAAAAGTGGACAGACTAGTTCAATTTTGTAGAAAAGAACAACTGATCATAACTAATACCTTCTTAAAGTTACCACCAAGGGGCCCTTACACTTGGAGATTCCCCGCGAACAATCACAATAAGCTAGTGACAAATCAAATCGACTTCATTCTGATCAATCAGCGATTTAGAAACAGTATAATCTCAGCTAAAAAAACGTACCCAGGTGCTGATGTGTATTCCGACCACAATCCATTGGTAGGTCAAATACGGATAAAACTAAAGAAAGTGCAAAAAAATAAAGGAAAAATGAATATAGACAATACGACCTTGGGAAACTTCAACGATACACAAATACAAGAGGAAGTGAGACAGGCACTAGAAATAGAAGCATGTAACAGACATCCTACAGAAACAGAAATGGAAATAACCTGGAATGGTATTAAATAAACAATCAATGAAGTATGTAACAATTATTTGAAACCTGACACATCACGAAAAAGAAAAAGGGATGAATGACTGATAAAATACTGGACATGAAGGAGGAGATACGTAGAGTCAAAATTATCAATCGGACATCTTCTACGAAGATCCGTAAAGAAGTCAGGAAAAAGATTAAAAAAGCGAAAGAGGAATGGATGAAAGTGAAATGCAAGGAGATAGAAGAGGTAGGAGAAGCCACTGGCAGATTTAAAAAGCACAATAGTGGTAACATATCAGACGAACAGGGACACCTTGTCATTGAAATTGAAGAAAAACTAAAAGTATGGCAAAAGTACGTTCAACAATTATTTAACGACGATCAACGCCCAGACCTACCGGAAATTGAGGCAGAAACAGGTCCAGAAATTGCTATCTCTGAAGTGAGTCATGCTATTAAAACTTGCTAAAAATGGAAAAACCGTTGGATTGAATGAAATTCCATCAGAAATTCTTAAGATTATGAACAACGATTCTATCAAAGCGATGACAGCACTCTTTAACACTGGAATAATACCAAAAAATTGGTTGATATCAACCTTTGTTACCATATCGAAGATGGGAAATGCCGAGTTGTGCGAAGATTTTCGTACCATTAACCTTATGTCGCATGCACTCAATATAAAATATCATCAATATGCGAATATACCGAAAGTGCGAGGAGAATATTAGCGAAATGCAGTTTGGTTTCCGGAATGGCGTGGGTACCCGTGAAGCATTATTTGCAATTCAAGTTCTGGTACAGCGATGCAGGGACGTCAACTGCGAAGTGTATATATGTGCTTCCTGGATTACGCCAAGGCATTCGACAGATGTCAACACAAAGAAATGGGCAAGACTTTAAAGAGACTGACATAGTTGACAAAGACATCAGAATTATCACCAATCTCTACTGGGGTCAGATGGCAACAGTTAGAGTGGAAGATCGACAAACAGAACAGGTTGAAATTAAAAGAGAACTGCGTGATTTCCCCACTCCTATTTAACCTATATTCGGAACATATATTTAGAAGAGCTCTCGAGAAAGTTAAGCAGGGAATCAAAGTCAATTGAGAAGTCATCACCAACATCCGTTACGCTGACGATACGGTCTTGATATCAAATAGCATGCAGGGACTACAAGAACTGCTTGATAGAGTTATGAAGGCAAGCGAAGAATAAATGGACTGGAATTGAATACAAAATAGACTAAATACATGACAATTAGTAAATCTCCAGTACAACAAGGAGCATTGTTTGCTAAGAATCAACCCATAGAGAGAGTATCTCATTTCACCTGTACAATCAATGACGATTGGGATCACTCAAGAGAAATTAAGGGCAGAATTGAAAAAGCCAGAACAACCTTCACACAAATCAAAACACTACTCTGCACGCGAGACGTTAGTTTAATACTTAAGAAACGGATTAGATCTTGTTATGTATTCTCTACTCTGTTATACGGTGTTGAGGCATGGACCTTCTCTGAAGCTATGGAGAAGAGACTACAAGCGTTTGAAATGTGGGCGTACCATAGAATTCTCAAAATTTAATGGACAGAACATATTTCCAATGAAGAAGTTCTTGACAGAATGGGTTGCAGATTTCAAATCTTGTTCACCGTAAACGCAGAAAAATCGAATACCTTGGCCATATCATGCGAAGTATCAAATATGGATTACTAAAAAATATTATCCAGGGCAAAGTTGAAGGACGCAGAGGTCCTGGTAGACGAAGAATTTCCTGGCTCGCCAACCTAAGAAAATGGTTCGGAGTCACATTTTCAGAACTTTGCCGTAGTGCAGCTAATAAAATACGTATTGCCATTATGGTAGCCAACGTCCGAAACGGATACGGCAAGCTAAGAAGAACAAGAAGCACATTACTTGTTCAATCATTTGACCTTTAATTTATAAATTGCATCGTATTGGTTCCTTTGCTATGGTCATGGATTTCGCCTTTTCAGTGGATACAACCATATTGTGCTCTGTTGCTGTTATTACAAAAGTGCGCAGAAGACGCTGCAAGTCATCTTCGGCGTTCGCAATGAGCACCACGTCATCTGCATAGACTACACAGTTGACATTTTGATCTGCCGTTGGGCAACCAGGTAGATTTCTTAATTTTTGAATGATTTTGTCCAGCACCAAATTGAATAGGGACGGGCTTAATGAGTCGCCTTCTCTTATTACATTACTCTGACGCACTTTATCGCCGAGCCATCCTTGGTTTGTACTCTTGTTGTTGTGTTGGTATAGATGTTCTATATTAGTCTTATTACATCTCTTTGTATCTTAGTCTCTTTTGCTATCTTCATTTCGTTTGACAATCGTATCCGATCAAACGCCTTCGAGAGATCGACGAAGCACATACATGTAGGAGTATAGAATTCAATCGCCTTTTCAATTATGTGACGTGACTTGTTGTTCTTCACTCGTTTCTGTACAAGGCTTGCTTTTTTCTATTATGAGTTTGCTCAGTCAGTTCTGCGGTGCGTTTAACAAAGTGATTCCGCTGTAGTTGTGAGGGTCCTGTCTTTTTCTTTTTAAAAATTGGGACTGTTATATTGCTTTTCCATTAACTAGGCACACTTCCTTCTCTTAGGGCCCAATTAAAATTTGTTGTTAATTCATTAATTAGTCTTTCCGCCCCATATTTTAGAAATTTATTTCTAATCTCGTCTGGGCTAGGCGTTTTTTATTTTTTAGTTTCTTAAGCGTCTCCTTCACTTCTGTTGTTGTTATCTCAGTTTCATTCTCAATGTCTTCATTTGCAAGTTAAATTAGTTGGGTCTCTTCCTTGTCTTTTCTATATAGGTTTTCAAAATGTTGCTTCCACTGTTTATTATCGATTCTGTTTATCTTAATCGTGTCACTGATCTCTTAGCATCCTCCAAAACTTCCTCTGTGAGCTATACAAATCGTATTCCATATCCTTACCGAATCTCTCCCAATGCCCTTCTTTTAATTCAGGTATTTTTTGTTGGTTTCATTTCTCTAGCGATGTATTGTTGTCTGTCTTCTTCACTTTTTGTCGTTTTATATTTAAGGAATGCCCATATTTATTTACTTATTTATCACCTCAACCTGTAACAACTTAATAATCCTAAATTTTGTGTGAGTTTATCACAGAAAGAGATGCCCACATCAAAGAAAGGAAATAAAGACCGCCAAGATGGTGATAATTATATTGAGACCTCATGTTGTAAGACATTCGATTAGCTATCTATTAACCTAAATCTGCAACAATCGTAGAGTATACAAAACAAGACAAGAAGTTGTCAGAGTAAGGACCTTCGTCAGTATTAACTTAAGGGTTGTAACTAGAACATCTCTCAATTTGTATAATTGGAATGTGGATTTGATATGTTCCTCCGAAGTCAAACCCTCATCCATAGTTAGATGTTAATGTTTGAAACTACCAGAGGGCAATTGAAGCGTATTTTAGTTAACTTTAACATTTAAAATTGTACATTTCTTGCACGCTTTTGGATTTTGAAAGCTTTTATTGTGTAGTTTGTTGGAATTGTTTTGACTATCTTTGGACAAACATTTCTGGCTCCCTTATTTTAGATAGTTTTTAATATTGAAACTGTTTTGACTGCCTTTCAACAGTTTCAACGAGGGCAAAAAGCTTTGGCTAGATTTTAATAATACGAATTTTTGTCATTGTTTACAGTTGCTGTGAACGAAGTCAAACCCACGTTACATTAATTAATACGTTTTGGCTTTGTTGGTTTTTCTTCAAAATAAAAGAATCAGACTTCTTAATAAAATCCTATCCAGCTTGGAAATTTTCAAGCCTTTAGGTATATTTATTTAACACAACCAGCCTCCTATAAGTTTTCATTATAATATGTACTTAGAAGAGTTTATTAAACACACAGTTATTCCATTACAGAATACTTGTCTGTTTTACTAATTAAGTATGTAGGTTCTGTTAAATTTAGGAACCTAAACGATGCCGAGTTATTATGCTTGTTTAGCAACTAAGTAATACCCCGTGTAGTCTAATTAATGTTATTTAATGCATCCTTCGGAATGTTACGGCATATTATTTCGTAAGAGCTTTACATGTATTGGTTTTTGCTCATATTAGTTGAAATTGTGTTCCTGAAAGTTTGGAAAGTTCATTAAAATTAAATTTAAACTTTATACGGATTAAATTATGTGCATGTGTTTTCGGATGTGTTATTTAAATTTTCTGGGGGATTATGGCAAAAAAGGTGGTTTTATTTTTCACCAATCGAGGTAAAGGGAAACAAAAAGGAAGAAGAAAATAGGAATATAAGGACGAAGGGCAAAAACAGCTAGAAACTTGTTTCAACAAATATTTCCCTTTAATTTTCCTTAATTGAACGATTAATTAATTTCCTTCCTCAATACATTGACCATTACAATTTACCATGCGCAGTCGAAGCCTTAAATCATGCAAAAACCCTTAATAAAAAAACAAGAAGCCCTTTAAATAATTAAAAACACCCAATATTTAATTGTATTCAAACTTCCAAATTTTCACCACTTTAATGTTCAAGAATAATTCAGAAAGTAAACTGAAACGCGGAATAAAGTTAGCAAACAGAAGTAAATTACTAATAAAGTCATGTTAAGTGGAACACTGCCGGCATTAACGTAGCTTTTAATGAAGTCAAAACTTAACAGGATAGGTGTACCCTTTAGTCAAACCGAAGTGAACTCAGGTGCATGTAGTAACGCGAAATCTTATACCTGATTAGTTTGATTAGTAGAAACAACACTGGGATACGTGCTGGGCGAATATGAGATGAAACGTTGATTTATTTAGTCAGAATTGACAGGATATTACTCTGAGCTCTGAGTAGTTTCTGGAAATTAGAAGTTAGAAATGGAAATTTGAGAATTTGGCTTTTAATGGATTTGACAAACACCAAACTTGCTTGATTTCAGGACACAAACAAAAATTCCCTCAACTGAATAACATTTTCGAAAGGAATCACCTCAAACACCTACGAATTTCCATTAATAGTTAAAACACAGAAAATAATGCTAGTAGAGAAAAATTTCAAGGAAATCAAGAAAACCACCGTGTTTATTTTCATAACATAAAATGTGTAGAAAATTAGCTTTGTTATTCTTGATATTTTCCTTGCAACGGTAAGTAAAACTAAATGAATTGTTCACAAACAACCTGAGGAATTTTCAGGTAGCTAAGTCCAAACAAATATTAATTCGGAAACGTCAAAGGTCGGAAAATGTCATACCTCCAAATCCAAATAAGAGAACAAAACAACTTAATGGAACTAGATTAAATAAACGAAGGTATTTTTTGTATTCTCGATTATTGTTCCAGTCTTTATTGTGCTGTTTTCGTGTTATTTTTGTAATTCTATTAGTTTTACAAATAGGGCATAACATTAAAAGCTTTTGTAATCGTTCGGTATTAATGCTGAAGCAAACTCATCAAGATTTTCTTCACTTATTACAATTCCTTTCTGTTTGCTTTAGTATCAATTATTACAAAATTACAATTACTTTCAAAATAGGCCTTGTCTAAAGAATTTAGGCACCCTAATGAACCGAAAGAAGAACAACAACTAATTCTGAAGAACAGGCTTGTTGGTTGCCTAGCTGAGGCTTTCACAGCTAAGTTTGTCAGTTCTTTCCAGGAGGGCTATTACGAATTTTCCAAATACTTGCATAAACACCAATATCTTCGTTTGCCACAACCTTGTTTGTTGCTTTCACATCACTTACTGCTACCATTCTAATAAAAAACATTGACGAAATAATTAGAATCAATTTTGGTTAAGTGTTTTCAAAGTTTAAGGATGGAAGGGCAAACGTCTTTCTTGGTGGCTGGGTTAACTAAAACCAGTAGGATTATCATACAGTTACTCCGTTTGCTGAATGAGTCTGTTACTTATCACAAGAGTAAACGTATTTTAGAAAGAACTATCATAGAAAAAGGTCCCAAGTTGCGATAGCTTTAACACGGCAGCTCTCTTTCATGAGCATCGGCCATTGTGGAAGAGTAGATCAAAAGAAGATCGGTAGAAAACAGCTTAACGAACTATCAAAGAACAACATGAACATGTTGAAGGAAAAGATTTTCATTAAGGACCCCATAACCTTCTATAAATTATTTAGCAAAAGTGTCTTTCAAATTGATTTATTATTGGTTAAACATTTTCAGAGTTTAAGGTTGGAAGGCAAAAAGCGTTCTTTGGGTGGTAGGTTGACCAAAACCAAAATTTTTGATTCTTTGTGAAGAGGATTATCATAGTATACGTTTGCTTTGCTTTTCTAAATGATTTAGTGTCATTCAAACTGTTTTAGAACAAGCCTTGGTTAAGCATTTTCAGAATTTAAGGATGAAAGGCCACAAAGCTTCCTTGGGGGTAGGTTGACTAAAACGAAGACCTATGATCCTTCCTGAAGATGATTATATTTATCCTAGCCGTTACTCATTTTGCTTACATAGTTGCGGTTTTTGGAGCTCAAAGTATTAATTATTACAAGACCTAGACTATCATGAAACAACCTAGAAATGAACTTGGGGGAAATGTTAAGAGGTTTATTAAAGACCCCATAATCTTCTCCAACACTTTGGCGTTATTTTTCCAATATTTAGCAAAGGTAGTATTGGTTAAGCATTTTCAGAGTTTACGCATGCAAGGCGAAAAATCTTCCTTGAGTGGTAAGTTGACCAAAAAACAATGTCTTTGATTATTTTTGAAGAGGATTATCATAGCATGCGTTTTCTTAATCAATTAAGATTTACGTACCTAAGTTTGTTAGTTACCATAAGCGTAAAAGTATTTTAGAAAGGAGTATCATGAAACAACCTGTAAATGAGTTTGGAGGAAAATACCTTCATTAAGGACTCGATAATCTTCTCTAAAGCGTTGGTGTTACTTTTGCTGCTTTGGATTAATCCTTGGTTAGGTATTTTCAGAGTTTAAGAATGGAAGCCCAAAAGCCTTCCTTGGGGTTGAAGGGAAGGGGGTATAGGTTGACTAAAATAAAGACCTCTAGTTCTAATTAACACAGCCGTTGCTTCTTTTGCTCACTTGGAGGAAATGTCGAGACCTTCATTAAGAATCCCATAATCTTTTCTAACACTTTGGTATAATTTTTTGTTATTTAGCAAACGTGCACTTTCAGACAATAAAACTGTTTTACAGTAATGTCTTGATTAAGCCAGAATTTAAGGGTGGAAAACAAAAAAAAACCGAAGCCTACTTGCTCTTTATCCAAAGCTTCTCTTCATTCTGCAGAAGGTTGTGTTTCTTCTGCTCATTTAATTGATGTTTTCACAGTTAAATTAATTAGTTATTACACTTTTAAATGTTTTTCAGGAGGAACGCCATGAATCGCCCAGGAAATAACAACACAGGAGATATTCAAATCTTCTTTAAGTACCCCATAACCTTCCTTCCATACCTTGGTATCGCTGTTTTTTTTTTATTATTTTGTAAAAGCATCTGAGTTCTAAATTGAACCAAGATAGGAGAACTTAATTGGAGCCAATGCCTTCTCCAATTTCTTCTATGTTTCTTTTGCCCATTAAGTTAACATATTTATGGATCAGGTTGTCCGTAGATTATCTGATATTTTTCTGCGAGAGCTACTATAAATCAGAACGATTTCAAGCTTGAAGAAGACATACCTGTACCGTAACCCTATTTATGAATTTAATTTTATTAGTTACCGCCTTTTTAATAAAGAATATCCTTTTAGAGTATTAGTACAATTAGATGACAGTCGTTTTCAGCAAATGAGGGTGGGGAATTAACCATATTTCTAGGAGATAGTCAGGGCCAAGACCTCCTTCTTCGTCAGCTGATTTACTTCTATACATTAAATTAATAGTCAAAGCTTATCCCTGCCGAACTAATGGCCATTTTTTTAAGATCTATCATGAAGTTTGTACTAATTAATTATTATAGTTTTAGATGGCTTTCAGGAAGGACTAAATATTATGAATCAGCATTGGAATACGTTTGAGGTAGACATATCGGTACCACAACCCGATTTGTTGGTTGCTTGTATTATTAGTTTTCACTATTTTGGTAAGTAACAGCCGTGAGTAGATAATAATTATTTCGTTCATAGTCTTGCTTAGGTATTTTCGGAGTTCAGAGGTAGATTCTTCTGTTCCGGAACATTTTCGGCTTCTGAAAGTTATTACGAATTGCTTTTTGAATTTATTTGTTTATAGCCTTAATGTTTTTCTATTTAAAATGTCCCCATCTCCTCAAACACAGTTTAGAAAGCCCTGCTTTGCATGATCCTTCCTGAAAACGCAAGGATGCAAAGGGCACTACCATCTGTTGTTGCTGCGATGTGTTTTAAAATCGCAATGACTGAGGCGTGTTTTTTGCTGGCTAACCTTTTAATTTAAATCTTCAGGGTCATGATACCAAACCAGGAAAACAAAGAACTGAAGACAGTCGTTTCCTTAATAATAATTGTAGCAATTTACTTTTGAAAGCGACTTTAGTTTATCTTCTGCAATTAAGACATGGGCATCAATTACTAGTTAGGAAATCATCAAAGGCTACCTTTATTATTTAATTTAAGGATAATTTGTCACATTTTATCTAACTTTTAACGGTCCCCGTTGTCAACAATAGTGTGAAACTATCCCGGTGAAAGGTGACTTTGCGATTGTGCGTATTGTGGATGTGTTTAGCAACCAGAGAGACACGCAACCCCGTTGACAGGTCTAATGCATCAGCGGGGTTCGCGTGACTGCAGGCCGTCTGTTCAAACAACGACAAAATATCCGTCACCCTTATCTTGGCATGCCGTGGCTGACCGCGGGGCGGTGACTGCTGATTGCTGCTTACGTCGCCTACCTTTGCTGTTTGTGAAATTGAGCGATTCGCGGGATGGAGATTCATTCTTTGATATATTACGCACAGGAAAGAAGGGATACGGTCGTCTGGTCGTAAGGAGTTTGCTCCTTTATTGCGGGGGATTAGTTGAACTACATCGTGCAGACATACAAATAGGATTGGCCCGGTCGTTTCCCTCTGAGGTGTAATAATTTTCAGGACATGACACACGGTAAAAACATCATGGTGATGTCACTCATGGACGGTGACAAATGCAACAAACGTTGCATGTTACGTGTTTGTTTCCTGTATCATGTTAAGTGCCGTTTTCATTAAATTAAATTGAAATTGATTATTGATTATCGTGGGTTTTACGGTGTCGTTGGAAAAGTTTAAGTGATATTGGTTGTACAATAGGCCATCATCAATAAATACAAGCTTAGCATTCTCTGTTGTAACTTATCGATCTGCTTAAAGTAATGGCAATCGATGGAAAGAGTATGAATAGACTTAATCTATTGACTTCATCAAGTACCCAGTTTGAAGAATGAAACCAATATGAAATAGGCATTTCGCAAACTATGGTTCACTGCTTCTGAACATCATGGCCTCCATGAAAACGCATATAAAATTGGATAAGCTTAAACCTTTGGGTATCTCTTGATGTGCCGGTATTGATTTGTACGCCGTTTTTTCACCAACATACTGCAAGAAGAGTATTAAGATTTATTTAACACAAAGTTATTCTTGAAAGTAAACGCTCCCAGGAAAGCTTTTTGATGGCGATGATGATGATGGTGAAAATATAAAATGGCGTTGGAGAGTTTAGTTGATATTGGTTGTATAACGGGGCACAATTAAATAGGTAAATAAAACTTTAGCAATCTCTCTTGTAACTCGAAGAGAACACGAACAGGCTTAATCTACTGATCTCACTTTGAAAGATGAGATAAATACAGTAGTTTTCTCTCCACCTTTGGGCAGTACTTGATGTATCAGTTTTTACAGTATACGGCCTCTCCGCAAACAGGACTACAGGAGAAATATTAAGATTTATTTAGCATAAGTTCTTGAAAGTAAATTTTCTCAGGAAAGTTATTATTTTTTTTTAAATAAAAGCAACGAAAGAAGTAAGGGAGAGAGAAACCAAATAGTGGTGGTAATGATGGTATAGAGAGAACAACTGGAAAAAAGTCCAAAGAAAAGGAGGTAGATGGAGAGGAACAACAGCAAAACGAGAAGCATGGAGGTGGTCAAGTGATGTAGTATGGCTTTTTTTCCTTCGTTAACAGACCCAAGTTGGTTCTTTCAGTTAAATAAGAAAGAAATGTAAGTGTCACTATATGGGCCAGGAACTTGGACATTTAGTAAAAAAGAAGGAGACTTACTAAGTTGCTTTGAAAGGACAGTCCTAAAGAAGCCTATGCCCTAATCAACGACTACAATTTATGGCGCAGAAGATACAATCATGAGAGATACAAATTATACAAGTATATCGGTATCATCAAGACTATTAAGATAAGGCGACTCCGGTGAATACAGCATGTTATAAGATTGGAAGACGATAGCCCATTAAGAGAATAACATTCAATAAACCTGAAAGCAGAAGAGTAGTAAGGCGCTTGTGAACAAGATATTTAGATGCGCTGGAGAAGGTCCTTAAAAGATGGAGGTGGGTAACTGGAAGGCGAAAGCACAAAACCGATCAGAATGTAGACGAGCCATAGACATGCCCAAGGCCCGTAATGAGCTGTAACATAAAATGATGATGATGGAAATGGTAAAAACTACATACATAATTTATTTAATAGTCTCAAAGTTAATGGAGTCAAATGACCATCACAGTCTGCAAGCCCAATGAAGGGACTAATGAAGAAGAGGCTTTGGAGAGGAAGTAGGGAAAAAAGAGGCAAAAGAGGAAGACGAAAAAGAAGAAGGCCTGCCTAGCGGGAAATATTTTCATAGCAATCAAATAAATTTTTCCTATGTGTGGTACTTCATGATATGGTACGATACGATATAGTATAACATGATTACGCTAAGATTTTCTATAGTACAATTAAGTGGCTTAAGAATTGCTCTTTTGTGTTTGTCTAGGTCAAATTTCACTTAGCCTTCGATTCATATTCATCTACGTCCTGAAGGTTAACCCATGAACAGAATCGTCCATTAACTTAATTAAAGTCCCTTAAATATTGGTCCGAAATAACCAGTATTATACCGTTGCAGATTTCCATTTAGCGATACGATTATAGGGGATGAAACTATTTGTCATTTGAAGTTTAAAGTGTCTATAGAAATTTAAAGGGTAAATGTTTGCATAATAAGCTACCAATTTCGCTATTCAAACAAGACTGGTGTAATCCCTTCCACTCAATTGAATCACATTATCGACCACTATGGGGTATTAACAGCACACACATAGAGAGAAGTGAATAAATGCAGCGGGTATGCGTGTCCAACGGACATCACATTGATTTAGTTGCTCGGAGTAAACTTAGACTAAGTGCTCTAACACACGCTTCTGCCCAGCCCATTCTTAACGACACACCTTGCAAAATGCTAGGATTTCCATGTATAAGTTAAACATGTGCTTTTGCAACGGCGTGTGACACTCGGTGCAGCAATAATTCCCAGCCTGCATATATCAAGAGAGTAAATTACTTCCAAACCGTCGCTGGAGATTAATACCTAATGCTGTAAACAGGGCGTAGTGTTACGAAATGGCTGTTCCTAATACCCAGTAAATTATAGGTGGTATAAACTCATTAACGAGGCAGCTATTCGTCAATCTCTAGCTTTATAACAACTGTGAGTTAAGTTTAACATTATTATACTCCACTCCATCTACCCACATTGATAAGGGATGATTGGGGATTAGTGCCCTTACTCGAGAAAAGTAGGTCACTTACGTTATCTGCAGCAAATCGATGAAGCAAATTTTAGTGTAATAGGTTTTCGTCATTAGCAAGGTATGCAAGTACGTCGAGGGAATCCACCTTGTGAATCTCGGGCACGTTGCAACATTTAAAACGTAAATTCATATTCCTTTTATTAAACTAGTTCAAGAACCAGGGCGTTACGAACGTTTCCGTCTTGATATGAAACATAAATCTTAAGCTCACTTCGAGTTAATGAAATGCAACATGCAAGAGCATTTCCTTAAAAATATTCCCTCATTTGTAACCTTATATTTAAAATAGATGCTGCAAGGCTGCAAGTTAAAAAACGCATAAAGGTTGTAAGAAAAGCAGGCGCTGCTTTTTAAGTGGAGTAACAGGTTGTTGTACCATAACAGCTTATTAGTAATCGATTCTGACGCAGACGATGGGGCATTAACAATTTCCTTGTTCACGAAATTACAAATAAAAGGTCGTATTTTTTCTAGTGTGAAGATCGGCAAAGACAGTTTCATGTTTTTCTCCTCTGATTTCGAAATTTACCTTTGATTGTGGAAATTAACCACAACGTTTAAGAGGAGAAATAAATTTGATTTGACATACCTAATCACTACTTTTATTTTAGAAAGAGGGATTCTCAATCCTAAAAATTACAGTAAATAATATAATACTTCGACAAAATTTTTCCCTTGGCTTGATAAGCAGTTCAACAGGCATGGTTCACAAAGATAAGCCTAACCTTCGTTTGTTTCTCAATGAGTTCTAACTGGTAAAGGTGATTACTTGCAATATATTTTCAATGAAGCAACAAATGTCTAACCACATAAATTTAGATCCCAAAAGGGCTAAGCATTTTACTCAGTTTTTGTAGTTCAAGTAAAATTAGCATTATGTATGAAACACCTGTAATTATTCGTGCAGAATCCGTGGGCCACATGTTTATCCAGTAGAAGTTTTCATAGAATTGGGAGAATCTCAAGCAGACAAGAAGTACAAAAGCATCCGAACACTTTTAGGCAAGGGAGAAGTGTATTTCTTCTGATGTTGCTTTACGATCAACCTTGGCACATATAGAAAGATTTTTTACTTCTTTGAAGATTTTAACTCTCTAATACGAAACTTCATCGGCCACAAGTAAAAATCTGAAAACTAGGAAGGAAGGTCCTTCTATTCAACTGAAACAGTTGCAGAGGGTTGGACAAATCTGATGAAAACCAAGAAGAAGGGAAGTTCATTCGTTCTGGTTTTCCATCATGGTTCAGCTTGAGAAAAACACGACTTTAAAGATTTTAACACTCTGACATGAACACAATGTTTCATCGCCCATAAGAAAAGACCAGAGAAACTAGAACGGAAAGTCCTGCTTTCGAAATGAAAGATTCCCAAAAGGTTGGACAAATTTAATGAAGACCAAGGAGAAGTATCCACCTACGTGATTTACCTTGGAAAAACCCAAAAACTTTTTACTTTTTCCAAGATTTGGCCCCTCTAACATGAACGCAACGCAAGTAAAAACCTGCAAAAGTAGGTAGAAAGGAAGATCTTTCTATCGAATCGAAAGAATTTCAAAGGTTTGGGCAAATCTGACGAAGTTCACCTTGGGAAAAACATAATTTATCTTTGAAGATTTTAATCACCAGTCGTGGTCGTGGCTCCCGGGTTCGATTCCCAGGGCCACACATACTCCGAAAGCACCCAAACTGCTTCCCTGGGAAGGCAATGGCAAACCACTAAGGTATTCTTTGAATTAGAAGCGCAAGCACTTCCGTGGTTCGGAGCCCACGTAAAGCTGTACGTCTTCTATGTTTGTAGGTCACTTCACACGCACATCATAGGCATATGGAGAGAAGACGGCAACGCCCTATAAGGGTATGCCACTCTAAGTAGAAGAATATAAACACAATACCTTCAGCGTCCGAAAGAGTTTCAGGGAGTTGAAGTCCCAGCAAAAGTTCATGGATGTTCGAGGACGAATAGATAAGGAGAGAAGCACATTCATTACAGCTTCGATACATTGCCAGTTTTAGGAAAATAATGACCCTTTACTGCTTCGGAAATCTCAGTCTTCGAATATGAGCTTAATGCTTCATTGTCCGTACATAACAGAGATAGTTGTTAACTAGGAAGAAGGGTTGTTATATGAAAGAGAAAACCACGGGGAAGTTCATGGGCATTCCAGGACGACCGGTTAGGTAGGAATCGCATTAGTAGTTTTCCTTGACTGGTTAAAAATTTTTAAGCTTTTTACTTCTTCGAAGATGCCAATTCTTGCGAATTGGTCCAATGGCTCGGCACTCAAAAATGAAAATCAAGTGATTAAGGTGTAACTAGAAGGGGTGGTTCTTATATGTAATAACAATAGTCTCAAAGGATTTGACAAGTCTAACAAAGGTAAGATAGGTTATTAGACAATGCTTTATTTAGGAAAGGTTGTCCATTTCTTCTTTCAGGAAAAACATACAGCCTTTTCAGTTCTTCGAAGATTTCAAACATTCTTTGTAGTCTACAAATACTGACTTGCGGATTTATATGCGAACTCAAAGTGAATACTTTCAACTGTTTAAAAATATCCAATTAAATCTAGCTACTGGAAAGGTCATTCGCCCTCCATGATTTAAAAAAGGCCACGAAACTGCAAAAGGATATTGCGTCTACCATTTGGTGAAAATGGTTAAACCACAAAGAAAGGCTCCCGTTAGAAAAAAATATTTTGTGGGAAAGAGGAAGTTTGGAAGGGGAAACCGAAAAGGATAAAGATAAGCAAAAGGATAATTCTTGGTCGTTCAAAAACGTAAATATATCCACCAAAAGGATTAGCGCTGTGGTGGTTTTTCATGGTTTATGTCGGTCAGAAAAGTGTAAAACGATCTTCCCTTATTGGTTTAACATTTGAAGAAGCTGAACTAGAAAGATTCTCCCTTTTAGAAAAGTCCATGTATGAGAAGCAGGCAGTTTTGGGGAAATGTGAAGAAGACTTCCCTGTTCTTCTATCTAATAGAATATTTTGGTGGGATAGTTTTGGGACACTAACGAAGGCCAAACGGAAATTTTTAGACGTTCAAGAACGTAGAATTATCTTTGATTCTTCATGGATTAGGTACAGTCAGAAAACTCATGTTATTGGTTAAACATTTAATGAAAAGGGCGGAACTAGAAAAGTTCTTCTTTTTTGTATGAGGAACGGAAAGTTTGGGGGAAATGTAAAGAAGACCAACGGGAAGTTCGGATGGACAAGAATGTTTTTATCTACAATGACCTTTCTTTCGGTGCTTGTTCTTGGGAGAACTGTTATTAAAAGCTTCGAAAAACAGTCACTCTAAATACAAATAGAAAATAATTTTTTAGCTGTTTTGACAAAGCATTTCTAAAACTTCGAGTAAAAAACTTCCCAAATTACAATCATGTTTAAATCTTTGAAGCTTGAAGGGAAAGTAATTCAATTGAATTTCATGGTTTTGCCAAAACTCACGATTTTGATGAGTCAATTCATATCAAAGAAGTAGAATCTCCTCGTTTTTTATGTGATCTGCCTTAAAACAAATTGCAAAAGAGTTTTTGACGGGCGATTACATTCATCTAACTCCTACCTACCAAAGAAAAGGGTTCCCATTATATTTTCCTTACATTTTCCATTTTCAAAGTTCAGAAGAGATTTGTCCAAGAGTTCAGTTAAAACTGTACGACAGGACTTTATTAAATAATAGCCCGGTATTTCCGAGGGAGTTTTTTAAGCAATAGAAAATACAGATGTCCGTAAATTGAGATAAAGGCAGAAAAAAGTATGAAATATAAGTCTCGCTAAGTCGAAATCAATAAAACGCTAGAGGAGACCTCCGCGCAAAAAAGTACGTATATAAAATAAATTTAAGATTCTTTCGAGGCTAACGAGTATCTAGAGTACCCCGGAGACAAAAAATAGCGTAACATTGAGGGGTAAAGTGTGTGATAATGCCTTTAATTTCCTATAGGAGGAAAAAAGTTCAGATGTAATTTTCTGTAAACTCGCTTTGTGTCATACATTTTCCTGTTCTGGGGGCACTTAATATTTAATAACCACGGTGAAATATTGATATTGCGGAAGTTTAAACAACAAAACCGAAGGAAATTTGAAAATACCAAAGAAGCTTGATAAATTAATTATTAAAAAAAAAAGAACCAAGTTGAAGCTTGTAACTAAATTGTTTGTATAAGTAATAACTAAAGCGAGTATAAATTGGAGAATAGATTATTGCAAGGGCATGATGTTCCTAAAGCCTCGGAAAAGTTACAAGACAGAAGAGATTAGTTAAAACGGGTTGGATTACCAAGAATGTAGAAGTTAGCTAGGGTAAAATAACAACAGGGTATAAACTTATACCGAAGGTATGGGTAAAACACAGGGTTTAATCAGGAAAATTAGGTCATTATTACTATTATGGACCACTTACTTCCAGGTTATTTTTAATTTAATTAAACTAAAACATTTGCTCAAACTAACCACTAAAACGCTGGTTATGATCTACTGGAAATTAAAATTAATTGATCGGTTTCTAATTAAAGATTATGGGTTATAAGTTATAAGGAGGCTTTTACGCTTAATTATCTAAGTTTTAATTAAGTGTCGGGTAATTATTGTACATTCCCGTCAAAACGCCCTTTAAGTCGATTTTTTCCACCGAATTACTAAAATAGTTCTTAGATTTTTAAGGGCTTTAGCACCTGAAAAAATTAGTATAAAATTTATAGGGTAAGTGTAAGATGGAAATAAACACCCAAAAGCTCGTAGAAAGCTTTTCAGGGCCAAACATTAAAATGCAAGCTTTGACGTAAAAAGCTGGTGTAGAAACGTCCATTTTGCGTCATTTTTCTTTGATGGGGGGTTATTTTAAGCAAGCTAACTTTGGCACTGCTTATTTTTATCCAGGCCCTTGTTAAAAGTTTTTTTGTCGCTCTAAACGCTGAAAATTCGTAAACCCATTTTTAGGAATTCTGTTGTGTTAAAAATACAAGAAATGGGGCAATGTTTAACAAAAAAAGCTAAACCTGGCTGATAAATTAATAAGGAATTGTTGCTAATTCAGAAGACCGAAGGTGCATTTTAAATTAAAAAAGATATTTTTGCTATAAAAAATTTACATGAAGGTGCTTAAAATTATTAAAATATGAAATATCCACGTAAACAAACTATTAGACGATAACATCAAACCATGTCCTGCTGTTTATAAAAACGTTTGTTAGAATCAATAAAAAATATAATAAAGCGAACCATAAAAAATGAACGTATTTTGTTCCTATTCTCACAATTGCTTCAACATATTACATTAGCTTACAAAACGGAAGGTAAAACAATATAATCAGGATTACAATTTAGATTATTTAAAGTTAAGCTTGATTTATATGCTGACTTTACTGTTTCAACACGAAGCTTTTTGTTGTAATTCACATAAATACATCTGTTATTATCATTTAACTTATTAATGGTTGATTGTAGAACTTTATGACGGGGAATTTAATTTTCATCACTTATGTCAATAAATTATTGTTGTTTTTTGTTTATTTAATGCTTTAGTCGAAGGTCTGTTTAATTATATTCTTTTATTTTTAATTATTTTATGTCACTGGGGGAATATGGCAGAATTATTTCTTTGTTTAAAAAGTTATAGAATATTAACACGAAAATAAAGATTAACATTAGGATTAAGAAAGTCGTTCGACTCATTTTTCTAACACATCGAATTAACAGAACTTAAAAGAATCTACAAAAATAAGGCATTGGAAACCAATTTAAATGCCTAAACAGTCATTTAAGATAATGCAAATATAAACATGAAACTTACTGATGGCTTCTTTATCCTGGAAACGCCATCCTTCGGCGTGGAACTTACCTGGAACAATCGATAAGACGTTCTTTAGTTTTTATTTAAACTTTTCAATTTTTTTAGAAAAAAATCCAAACCAAATTTGTAAGTTTTTTTCTAATTTTAAAAGTTTAAAATTTTTAAACAGTTTAAAAGTTTAAACGACAGCTAATCAAAATATTTTTCAAATAAGCTGCTCACCTCTTTATTGCCTCCCTAATGCAGTATCGTCCTGGAACCACCAAGAAAATCCTTTGGGATTAAGGATTTTCTCCATACCCGACCGACACTCCCGCACATACTCAACTAGTTTAAACGCTCTCATAAAAATTAATTTATTGGACACATCACTTAACAAAACTTCAAAACTTTTTAAAATGTCGCGAATTTTTTAAAGTCGGCGAAATTTCCTTAAGTTTTGGCAAACAGTTGTATGTTTGTCTTTTATTACACTGAAACCCTCCGACTTTCACGAAAATTCGCTACGAACGAAACTGCAAGAGAATTTTTATAAATTAATGTAAGTAAACAACAATAACGGTTTTCTCCTGCAAACTGCAAAAATAACTGTAGTTTGAAAAAGAGAATAATTAAAGGTACTCCTCCGCAAAATTTAAGTCATTTTAGCGTATTCCAACGTTTATTGCTCGCTGCTCATTTACGAACTGCACAAAACTTCTCCAAAAGCATTTTTTAGTACACATAATGCAACAAGGTTTTAAAAAATTTATAAACTGTTGGCGAGACCAATCAAACCTCTCCCATCAAAGGATCTACCTAGAAACAAACGAAAATCATAGTAATTCCACAAATTGTTATGAACTTTCAAAATAATTGCGTTGTTTGCTGATGTATAAAACGAGATTTAAATTCAGACTAAAAACATTTTCATTCATAAATTATAATATCTGGATTAAGAATTTACTTCGACAGATTGAAAACATTTTTATCGATAAATATAAGGATTCCAATCTTAATCTAACTGGATTTAAAAATTTTTAATCATAAATCATTTAATTTTTTAGTCCAAGCTCAAGATTTGAGTTTTACAATTCAGAATCCAAATTTAGTTGAATTTGCGGATTAAATTGTTTTAATTAAGCTCGACTTTTCGAAATTTGAAGTCTGAGTCCTTAAGCTTTAATTCCAGACTCGAAAAGGATGTTTAGTTAAAAATAAACAGGGATTTATAAAGCTTTCAATTCGTAAATACAAATTTTCGAATGTAGATATACCTACGATTTAAAACTTCGAATATTGTTAGAGTTAGAGTTTGAAGATTCAAGTTATTAGTTAAGATTCAAATTATCTTATTGTAACATAATAAAATAGTAATTATAATTATCACGCATTACAGTTTGACGAGTTGAATCTTGTAAAATATTATTTGTTACGAAAACAAATTCCCTTTAATGTTAAAACAGATAGAGTATAAAGTAACATCTGGTTATTTTCCTAAGCTAGGTATATTGTTCACAAAAAGGAAAAGACAAAGCCTTCTGAGCATTACATAAAAACCCTACAGTTACAGGCATAAGACTTCTTTCTGTGTACAAAATTAAATTATTCATCGAAATATTAATTTTCCTATAACAAATCATTGTAATTTATTTACAAGTAACATTTAATTAAAATCGTTTGTTTATTTTATTACCGAATTACTCGACTTGTTCTTAAATGCCCTAATGAAAACCCTAAAATCAAATTTTAAAAATATTGGTAACCAAATCTGAAGGAATTTGTCATGAAATCCGAAAATGCATCCCAATATTTCAAATTAAACAAAAATTCTTACCAATAAACGCTCCCAAACAACAAACTTATCACTTGGCATTAAATTAAAATATTCAAATATTATTTTCATAAATAATTAACAATAATTGCTAAATCTTTGCATTACAATGCGCTCTTTACCACTGCAAAGCAAACTCTAAATTAGTACAAATTCGAACATCGAAATGAGAGAAGCAATCGCAGCAAGCGATATAAAACAGGCAATATCAAACACCTGTGCCTAAACAGTCATGTGTTAACTAAAAGCAGGTTTTATCTACGATTCTGTCTCGTTTTGGAACCGATAATTGTATTTGTCGCTTTAAAACCCTTGTTATTGAAATTATTAAAGTAAAATAATTGAGAATTTGAAATCTTGTAAGGTAAACTAATGATTCCAGTAAAGTTCTTCAATTCGTAACATAAACGTAGGAATCAAAATATAACATAATAATAATAATTTTAACATTTAAACTAAATGTGAAAACAAAAGGGAATACATCGATGAAAATATTTTAGATTTGTTTTTCTATAGCAGCTGTTAAAGTGCTACTTTATCTATTAATTTGAGTAGATAAAGAATCACTTTAACAGCAAGGGTAGATAAAGTAATTTATTAATTGTTTGTAACCCTAGAAACTAATGACATTTTAAAACGTGACTCGATTTGTAATTTTTTAAACGTCAGTGCCAAATAAAATTTATTTTATAATTATAATTTTTTCCTTTAAAATAAATGCTATAGAAAAAAATAGAGTATTATACACGACGATAAAATTTAATTATCTTTTCGAGCGTAATTAGCGTCTCGACGCTAAAATACGCCCTCGAAGATAAAATACAACTTTATCGTCTTGTATAATAAATAACTATTAATTTCGAGAAAGTAAAGGCTCACATTTGTAAAACAAATTTGAAGATCAAATCCGTTTTTAAGTTAGATTCAAGTTCTGACGATTTTCAATTAAAATTCAGAAACTCAAGTAAAAACGATTTCACTTCATAAATTGGAAATTTAAATTTTAATTCAGAATTTGTTTGAATTCCAAATCTTCTAAATCAGATTCAAAATTCAAATGCTCAAGTTCTTAATTCGAATTTAAATTCGTGGACGAACAATTTGCGGTATAATTCCTAACCCGAGCAACAATATGGAGTACCGAATAATATCCAAAAGTCGAGGTGCACTTTGCCAGATTGTCTGGCAGCAAGTAGATCTGGATCTACTCTGCCAACACCACCGCCTTCATTTTCTTGTAACTGCTCTAGTGGCATGTATATCCCAAAATCAGCATTACGCTCTTCTTCATCGTATTCTGGCTCTGGGATATTATAAGATGATACATGTATTTATGATATTGGTTGACATAGTAGGTGTGTAATGGAGAGTTCGATGTTTCAATAAACACCGCCACCTATTCTTGAGGACACCATTGCATCTCTCTATTGAACACCTAGCAGTTTTAACGGCATGATGGAAACGGTCTGCCGGTGTGTCTGGAATGGGAGGCTCTTCTAGTGGAGTTATCAGCCAGGGGCGCAATGCATAACCTAAAATTATAGATTACCTAAAGACTTTGGGCGAGGTGGACAATCCCATATGCTAGTTTTGTAAAAATATAGCCAACTTTTGATTGGGATTCGTTTTGAACACCTGTTGGAATAAAGGCCTCGGACTATACCGACATAAGTATATGTGACTCACCAGAATCTCCCAATAAAAAAAACAAATTTTCTTCATTGTGTCAAGTTTTCTGTCAAAGGCCACATCTCACCTCCGTACAATGCGATTCCCTCTGCTGCACTATTGAATATTTCTTCATCTCTTTTCTTCTAGATAACTCGGTGTAGAGCCTTATTGGCCATATTGCCTGCTCTTACTTTATTTTCAACAGTTTTCTGTAGCTGTACCATCTTTTAATATTATTGTTCCGAAGTGTTTGCTAGTATGACTAATTTCTACATCGTCTACTCTAATGTTCCTATCTTCACCATTTTCCTAAAGTTGATTTGCAAACCACTTTCTTTTAATTTATTTTTTAGTTTTATTGCGATTGATATTACGCTTTCTTCTTTTTCTGCATGAATTATCTGTCAAAAGTAGACATGTCAATACTTCGTCTGATATTTTTATCACCTTATCAGCACTTATCTTATCTCGAATTCATTCTCCTGTAATTTAATCTAAAAATGTTTTGAAGAAGACAGGTGATAGGATGCATCCTTGTTTCAAACCTATTGTAATATTTATTTTTTGGGTCATTCATTTTCCGTTTTTTACCTTTCCTACATTACCTGCCATGTCTTGTGTCTTGGGAGATTGTCACAGGCCTGTTCAAGCTATATAAAATTCATATGTTTCGAGATTTTGTCTTTACGCTCTGCTATTATTTGTCTCAAACAAAATATGTAATCCAAACAGGTCTAAAACCACCTTGCACCGTATTTAAGTCAGTCATTTGTTATTATGCCTTTTCTTAACTACGCCTTAACTGGTATCACACTTATTCCTCGGTAATTATTACTATCCCGTTTATTTGCCTTCTTATGAATCGACGATATTATCGAAACATTCCAGTTTAAATTAATTAAAAATAATTTTGTTATAAGTATGTTTAATTTATTTTCTCCATATTTCAGCAGTTGCGGTTGGATTCCCCATGGTCCTGCAGCCCTGTAATTTTTTGGTTTTTGTATTGTTTGTTCAATATCTTTTAAGCTGATTTCTGTATCTGAAAACGTCGTCAAATGTGGAGGACAATCTCTGGGTGGAAATCGTTCACTTCCAATGGAAAGAACCCCAATGGATACGGAGCTTATGCGAAAACCTTTAACACAAATTGACTGCTTGTTTTCGTAAAGATCAACTTCATCGTAACTGGAATGTACAAGGATTGGCCACCGAACAAAGAAAAGTACTAAGTGAAATAGAAAGACTGAAGATAAATGTTGTAGTCTTAATTGAGGCAAAGGAACAAGGAGAATGCCTTTTTTGACTAAGCAATATCCGTTATTTATAAAGCAGGGTATAGAAAAATAAAAACGCGGGAGAAGGAGTGTCGATGCTAATTGAAAAAAAATGGGTAGATAACGCGTATTCTGAAACTGATTATAAAAGTAAATGAGCAAACGAAATAAGTCACACGAAGACACTATAATTGCAGATCTTAACTGTGAAGTGGGTAATGAACAATTAATTGGTAAACACGGGGAGGATACTGGAAATGACAATGAAGAAGGACCAGTGCAGTGCAAGGAACAACAATACAAGGTTGCATTTTATACAGAAATATATAGACTTGAGAACAGCCAGCAAGACAATTAAAGTCAATAATCGATTTAATACTAGTAAGACAACAACATGATATGGTGATATGGTGATAAGAGACGTGAGAGTGCACGGAGGGCCAGAATGTGAATCTGGCCATTATCTACTAATGGGAAAATTTAGATACAATGGATATAAACAACAGATACAAGACGTGACGTGGTAGATAGCGAAGAACTAGAAGAAGTGGAACGCTAAATTGTTGCAAGAAGGAAACATTAAAAAATATATTCAAATATACTAGAAGACCAGCTAGATATACAAGATAATACGCAAAAAATATAGAACATACATTAATTCAATTAATACAGCAGCAAGGAATCCCTGAGAACTCAGGATGTGAAAATGAAGACGAACACCCTTATCAGTGAAGAACTGAAAGAACAAATTGGAGAGAAGGAAAGAACGTATACGAAGTGATCTTCTAGCAGAAATACGGAAATGAAGGAAGGGCACAGAAAGATTAGACAAACAGTATGACAAAGGTTATAAAGAAGAAGCGAACGAAATCCGGAATAATGCTGCAACTATATAGAAGCCCTGGGGGGTACAATAAATCAAGCGAAGCTTGGAAAGTCACCAAAAATAGCCGAAAATGATCCACTCATAAGGAACAAAGGGTCTCAGTAATTAACTCCAAGGCGGTTATCACTGACAAATCTTACGTTTAGTGAATGTTGCGTTTCGGAGTTCATAAGAATGCCTTATTGAAAAGTTAATCTACTGCAAACAAATAGGTGAAATCATTTCAGACTACTTGAAATTGTACCGATTTTAATATGGCCTTAAGATTGCCTTTGATTCCCTAGGAATGTATTTTGAAATGTTACTACTTCAACAATACAGGAAGTTGACACATACTACTTTATTCTGGATTTCCTTACTGCCTGAAAATGCCTTGACGTACCAAAAATTCCTTAAGTTACCTCAATGTCAAAAGACTTAGACGTATACCCTTAAGAATTTCTTTCGGCATTAAGGAACAAAAAGTTGCTTCAGTGATTAACCCCAAAAGGTTTGTCAATTTCTTATCGTAAGTTTAGTCAAAGCTACGTTTCTGTTGCATCTGCTCAGATTTTTCCAGTATTACTGCAGATTTCATAAGAATGCCTTATTAAAAAGTTAATTTGCTTTCAAAATTAGGCGAAGTTGTTACAGACTACTTGAGATTATACTAACTTGATATGTCCTTAAAATAGCCTTTGCTGTCCAAGGAGTGGCTACAGATGAATGCCTTGAAAAGTCTTCAAATGGCTCAAACTGTTTTAGCTTCAGAATTTTTTGGCTATCTCAAACTGCACCTCATTCTTTTTAAAGAAAGATGAAAAAATTCTAGGCTTAATCATCGATTCAAATATATTGTAACGTAGTGGTTTTAAGCAGATTATTGGGCTTAATTACAGTATGAGATGATAAGAAAAGAATGAAAACGTTTAAGTGATATACAGGGGAAATATAAACAAAAAGTTTACGCTGAAATTGAACAACTAACTGTTTCAAACTGCTCCTCGTAATTTCTTCTAACTATCCCATTAAGGACTAAATCATTGCCTCAGTGATTAACTCCATAACACAAAGAAATAATACTGCTCAAAATAATTTAGAAAAATAAAGCAGGCAAGAAATAAATCAAATCAAAGCAAAGAGGACGCCATGAACTTCATTTAAAAATAAAAAATAGAAGGCCTTGGATATTTTCCCAGCTTAATCAAAGTCGAGCAGAAGCTAATAATTTTCCAGAAGGTAATCCAAGACAATTAACTTTAACAGTTTTTCATTAGTTTCCTGATTTAACAAAACAGGAAAAAAAGGAAATCATGTTTATAAAATATTCAACGACTTTTTTTGTAGTTCTAACCATGACCTAACCTTTTAAGTTAACGCACACTAACATCGTTAAATATTTAAAGGGTCAAAGTAGGTACAAAACGTTATATTTGTCCTAACAGAACAACATGAAAGATAGTTTGATGTATGTAACAAAATAAAAGGTAGAAAATCCCTACAATTAATTAAACACAGCCTTTAACAATGAGGGCTTCTTCTGCAAAAATAAAAAAGAAAAGCTCATAAAATTCGTAAAGTAAAAGCCCATAATTCAAAGTGCCAGAAAGAAGTTTATATATTCGCAAATGAAGACACCTGAAATAGTAAAAAAAATGCCATCTTCCTTGGCATAATAATAATAAAACTTTACAATAAGGTCCTGCTGACTGTAAACGTAAAAGCAGGGCCCTAAAAGTAAAACTTGGCAGCAACCGAAAGCACGGTGGGGCTCATGTTCCGGAAGTCTTTCAAATATTTCAATCGAGTTTAGCAAGCAGAAATTTTACATGTGCGGTTTTAACGCAAAATTCCGGAGTTTACAAGATTAAAACGAACATTTAGTCGCAATGACACGCAACGAAACTTCCTTGAAAAGCAAACGCGCTGTTAATAATATATGAGGCGAAACGGGCAGAAAGTCTTTTCTTTACTTTGCTTGTTGGCTTGTTCCCTCATCGTCTTAAATATTAAACAAGCAAATGGCTCGTGAGTACTATAAAGCTCTTGAAAACAGCGTTGAAAACACATTGTGGAAACAGTTATCGCTCGAAAACTTATCAACTTGAAGCCTTTATATATCGGCATACCTTTCGACAGCGGCCATTCAAAGATTTTTTTATTGTTGTTTTATTAATAGCACGCTATCTACCAACTGAAGAGCATACGAGGGACTTTTCGGAAGTATTGAGAGGACAATGATACTAAAATCATTCGATTCAATCAGCCTAACTTTTATTAATAGAAAAGACTTGGAAGGTAACGTTGAAAATCAATGTTTGATAGAAAAAGACTTGTTTAAAACAAATTTTTAAAATAACTTTCTGAATGGTTCAATAAATAACAAAATAAGACTCCCAAATCAAACAAACTTTTCATAACCAATTATTGAGGTTCAATCAATTATTCAAACTTTAACAAATAATTAACAGCTGAAATAAATCAAAGTAAGCACAAATCACAATATTTCCTGAAAATATATCGAAGAAAATAATCCGTAAGCTGCTGCATAAAATAAAGAGAGCGTTTAACTTGTTAAACTAAGTGTTAAGTTTTAATAAAGTAGTGCCATTCCTACAAGGCGAAATACTTTAAACAGTAAGTGAGAAAATTTACAAGTAGCTAACTACCATAATTTGCTCCTTAAGTAGATTTACATGCTCTGTTCGTGACTACAAAGACACCTTAGTAGAACTTTTCATGGCATAGTTTCATAATTAACGCCATCGTGCTAACTAAATCGTTGCTTAATAAAACTACTGGAAATTGGGCTTTGTTTTTGCTAAACTAATAATAAGGGAAATTAGGGGATAGCTTTGTTTTTCTTTTTCTTTAATAGTGCAACAGGTGGTGCTTCTGTTGTTGGCAGGGAGTTGGAGAGAACGAAACAGAACCTTATTTCAACATTAATAATTTTCGTGCTTCTTCGTTTCTTGCTTCTTCTTTCTCCTTACCTTATTTTTTTTTACAGATATTATAGTTATATTAAGTATAAATAAAAACTTTGAACGGCATAACATTAAGAAAAATGGCGAAAACATAAACAAAGGAATAAATAGAGATAATCAAGCAATAATCAAGGTCTCGAGCGGTAGCTAGATACGATCAGGAGAGTTAAGCATCGTTGTCTCCGGTCACTAAAAAGGGGAGAAAACCTCTGCCCTATATAGGGATATGATGGGCTAATAAAGAAGAGAAGAAGAAGAATCAAGCAATGCCACATATCTGGATGAAAAGATACAGTACAAACGGGAAATCAATAAATATTGATGGGGGATATTTGGCTAGAGCATAGAAAACCTAAAGGTCGTTTCACACATATCAGTGACGTATTCGCTCAGTGTCAGTTCAGTGTCGGTATTTGTATTTAACTATGCAAATGAGTAACTGACACTGTACGTCACTGTGCCTGACATGTCTGAATATGTCAATATCAGAGCACGATAACGATAATTTTCTCACGGAACTGAATGAATACGTCACTGATATGTGTGAAACGACCCTGAAGGAGCAAAAGCTAAGTGAACTATTGAACTTTAATAATGAAAGTAGAGGAAAACAGAAGGCAACGCAGAAGAACAATAAATAACGAGAAAGTAAAGTAAAAGTAAAGGAAGAGGAAGCAGTAAAAGACGCTGAATAAAAAGACGATGGAGAAAAATGCGACGCAGAAGAAAGGGAAGACAAATCAAAAGAAGTAGGAGAAGAAGAAGCGAAGGAAGATGATGCAGAAGAAGACGACGCCGAAAAAGATGCAGAAAAGACGAAGCAGAAGACGAGGAATACCAAGAAGAAGTAGAAGAAGTAGGAGCGGAGGATAAAGAAGACGCAGAAGACGAAGACAAACCTTCGTTTTTAACATTCAAAGTTTGTTAAAATTTATATAATTTTTTCCTTTCCTTTCTTTTATTTTTATTCAGTTTTTCGTCCAGTCTTTTTCCTAATTGTTTTTAAAAATTTTAATTTATTTAAGGAAACTTTGATGGGGTATGGAAGAGGTGGGATGAAAGGGGCATGTATTGAAAGGGACAATGCTAATTTTAGACAAACTGAAGACCTGACAGATTAAAATATTTTTGTAGTGTGGTAACATTAATACACGCTTGATCGCGCCTATCTTCAGTCGGCTATCTTTGCAAAAAGGGCAGTGATGCGCTTGTGATTGTTTTCGAACGCCAAAGTATTTTTTTGCTATTTTCTAAAATAGTTTTTGAAAATATTATTTTGGTTTATCGAATTTTTATTATTATGTTCAATTATTAATCATTTAATTATAAGAAGGCAAACGGTACCATATCTTTTATCATACAAATTATGGCTTTACAGATTAATATTTTATTTATTTGTTTTATTTATGAACAAATTTCTAAAAATTGTGATCAACGAGGAAGAAGCCTTTAAACATCAAAAGGCCGAATAGAAAGAAGCAAGTGTCTAAAAACAGAATAACAAAACGATAATCAGGCCATGACTCACATACATGGTTAATGAAGATGATGAACACAAAGAAACCCAATAAATATAAGTACGAGTGGTTTAAATTCAAAAAATAGGAAGACCTATGAATAAGAAAAATAAGTAGGCTTAGAGGAAGTAATAAACGTGGAAGAAGCAAAATTTGAAAACGGTGAAGAAGAAGAAGACTAATAAGAAAAAATAAAGAAGCAGGAGGAAAGGAAAATAATAAAAATAAACATATAAAACATTATCATAAGCTTTATCTTTTCCAAAATTTGGCAAGGGCTTTGGTATTCTTCGTGCTTTTATCTCTACTTCCACCTTTCTTTTCCTTATTATTTAAAGTTTTATTATATCAAAAAAAAAACCTAAAAGTTACAAACAATGTCGATCGCCAAAGAAAATCCTTTTAAACATAATAAGAAAGATTTGCAAAAATGAAATGTGAAAATAAAAGAGTAAATGATGATAATCGAGCCGTGATCCATATATCTTGGTGAGAAGATAGAGAACACAAGGAAATACAAAAATATAAGTGAAAGGCGCTTATTAAAAATGTCAGAAGCCTTAAGAATAAGAAAAATATATAAACTAAGAGAAAATAATAAACAACGGGGAAGAGAATCAGGAAAAAATGAAGAAGGAAGAGGAAGGACATTTATTAAAGAAGATAAAGATATAAAACCTTATTATAACATTTACCTCCTCCAAAATTTGTAACAGACTTATCTTCCTATTTCTCTTTTCCTTATAGTGAAGTTTAATTTGACTCACAAAAAATAAGATCCTCAAAAGGCACCAAACTGTAAACAATGATGATTAGTAAAGAAGAGCCTTTTAAACACAAGGAGAAAAGAACTGCCAAAATTAAAGAATAATTGAAGAAAATCAGACAGAGCTTCGCATACCTGGATAAGAGATTCAGATACGAAACTCAATGAATGTAAGCGTAAAAACATTTATTTGGGGTGTTAGAAGACTTAAAAATTAAAAATAGACTAATTTGGAGAAAATAATCCAAGGGGAACGAAGAGAAGATACAACGAAAATGAATAACAGGAAGAATAAGAAGTAGAAAACGGAAAAGAATAATAAGAAGAAGACGAAGAAGAAGAAGGCTGAGAAGACGAAGAAGCAGAAAAGGACACAGAAGAAGAAGTAACAACAGGAGAGATGAATTAAAAGAAAGAGATGTAAAATCTTTAACACAAACTATTTTTAGAATTTATTGTAATTTTAACATTTTTTTGTTTATCTATCTTCTTTTAATGCTATTTTTATTTCGTCTTTTTGTTCTTTAACGTATAAAATAAAAAAAAAGTTTAAAGGGCTTCAAAATGGCAAACAATGCCGACTGAAAAGCAAAAGCTTTTAAACATAAAAGGAAAAGTCTGAAGAAAGCTAATTTTCAAATAAAAGAGTAAATTAAAAGACAGTGAATACTTCACAGGTTTATACATTAAAGAAACAAATAAGGAAGTTCAATAAATATCTACAAATGGGTGACGTTTGCCTAAAAAGATCGACCTTTAAACCTTAAGAAGATACAAAGAAGAAGAAAACATAGTGAAAAGACAAATGAAGTCTAAAGCGAAGAAGAAGAAGAAGAAGGAGAAAACGAAGATAAATGGAAGAAAACAAAGAAAAAGATAAAAAGAAATAGAATGGGAAGAAAATGAGGAGGAATAAGAAAACAACAAAAAATAGAAGAAGAAGAAGAAGAAGAAGAAAAGAGAAAACTGGACAACTCTCCTTAGTTAACTGAAAATATTCAAAGACAATCCAAGTTTTTGAACTATCAAAATTTCCAATAAAGCAGAAATAAAAAATACGTACAAAACGATATGAAAACAAGCGTTTTCTGCTTCATTGAACTGAACTGAAATCTAGATACACAACTGAGGTGAACAAATCGAAATCAATAGGAACAGGAGCGTACTGAAGAAGACCTCTCTAGCTGGATAAACTAATTTGTTCAAAGTAAAAAAATAAAAAACTGAGAACAGAGTAATGGCAAGACGTGATGTGCACTTGCTATTTATTGATCTAACGAAGATGTACGGACAGACTGTGGGAAATCTTGCAGGAAACTGAATTAAACACCATCATAATTAACGAACTTTATAAAAATCCACGATTAAATGAGAAATGAAAGATGATTTTTGTACAGATTTAATTTCCCTTTGCTTTGTTTTCGTTGATATATTTACTAAACTAATTTTGTAAGAACTGCAGGAAGAAACTAACTGAGTTAAATTAACAACAAAAACATAAAAGTTTAAAATTAAATTTTTGGCTAGGTTGTGCTTTATGCTCTTACTTAATATTTGTTCATAAATTCTGTAAAACGATGAAAATGGTCAAAATTGCCGAGGGCGATAGTTGCTGTCGAAATACGTATTTGCTTTGCTGACGACTGTTCTCAGAATTTCGGTTGGATCTGAAACAGAGGCTCTAATTTATATTTAAAATTGTTTGTTGTGGCAGGATAAAAAAATTAAATCGACAAAATCGCACAAATGCTATGATTTCGTAAAAAAGTTTCTAAAATTCAAATTTAATTCAACAAGACTTTTTTCATCAAAGTATTGTTGCTAGCAAAAACATTGTCTACTTTTATTCAATTTTTTTAATCGAAACAAAGACGGAAGTGCCCATTAAGGACGGCACTAAATAGAAAACTAATCTAGTGAAATAAAATTTAATTTGAAAGCTTGAATTAACGCAGCTGCAGAATGCCAACAAAAAAGCAGTAACCGTTCTTTATTTTATTTTATTAGCACCACCTTGCACTTAATGTGCGTCTTTCTGTTCTGTTTTCGTATTTTATTTCGTCAGTAACATCCGTCCCTTATCTGAAAATAAATGGGAACCGTGATAACTGATTCTTTAGGCCCTATACATAACTACATAAAATATGTTTGTTACAAATTTGTATTTTACTTTATTTAAGGGCGGGAAAAGCAGCGAAGAAGCCAGCTGGAAGCTTCAGAATTTCTAATGGGACGCATCACAGGGCTTGAAATTTATGACTCGAAATAAACTAAACTTAATTTCTGGTGATATTTTGGTTAAAAAATCGCAAGTATGAAGGACGAGGGGTTTTTATTTTCAGGTATTATAGACTAGGAGAGCCAGTGAGGCTTGTGTTGCATTTACAATTTTTGTTTTTAGTAACAGCATTTGCTTAGTGTACGATAAATGACAAAAATGCAAGTCCAAAAGGTGAGAGGTTTTCACCTTTGGGTGTTATTGTTGTTACGAAACGCTGCGCTTATGCTTAGTTTACTAAATCATAATTAAATATGTAGTAGGTAATAAGATATTATTGCTTTAGAATTAATTGTCGGTTTCGTCACTAAATAATTGCTTTAAAATTTATCCATTTCTGGTACAAATTTTGTACATAAACAAGCCAACCACCGACGCGTTCTGTGTTGATTATTTAATACCTAGAAACATAAACTATGCTATTATCGTGTTTATCATTAAAACAATGCAAGCTTTCAAAAAAAGGTTAAAAAAGTCTTTCATAAGCAGAATATTTAAAATATCCTTAGCAGTTTCCAGGGAATTATCTGAGTGGAACTTAAGGAAACGAACGAGCTGTTAATAAAGCGAACACCTCGTTTTATATTCATAAATCCGAAGAAAAATTGCATCTTTGATATTCATGAATAACGATTAAGTTTTCAAGAAAATCCATATCCGAAAGGTCGAATTTTTAAAGAAGTTGTTCCAGAGGTGACTCCTAACTTATGAAATTTAAACAGGCCGTAAAATGGCGTGCCACTTTTGTATTTTTTGTATTTTTACATTCGACATATCTATCAGTAAAACGATAAAGATCAAAGCAAATTAATATCAAAACGCGTGAAATTATACATTCTTCGAGTTTTCGTGAAATAAAGCCATTATAGACTCGCTGTGTAACACTTGGAATAATTTAAAACGTTTCTAGAATTTTAATATTTCCACGGTTTATTCGTAGCGTTACTAATAAAATTTTAAATCCGGTCGTTTTATAAAAGTCACAAATGTACAAGTGCGTGAATATGGTTGGCAGATTGTTTGGATTTGATTGTTACTGAGATACTAGAAACAAATGTGGGGTGATACCGAAAAAGAGCTTACGTGCCCCCTTTAGAATAACGTACGCTGGGGTAATTTGTTATTCTTTGTCTTTGGTTTATTTTTTTAGCACTACATTTCCGGGAGAAAAGAAAAGAAGCACAAACTTGATGGTTTTAGTTTTACCTAAGGATATTTGTAAATGTACTGAAGTGTATTATGTTTATTAACGAATTACTGATAAATTAAAATTGTTGGTTTTTTATAGAAAAGTGGTTAGTTACGGAATAATTTCTGACTACTTGATACCTGGAACCAAAATCAATTCTCTTCTTAATCCCGAATTCAGTATTAAGTCCTTGACTTTTGAAAACCAACCAACCAACATTTTTGAAATTTAAATCAGATTTCAATATTTAAATTTAAAAATTCAGAACCTAAACCTCAAATGGAAGTTTGAAATCAAAATTAAAAAAATTTGTATAAATTTAGAGCTATTTTGGATTCAAAAATTCGAAAATCTAAAATTTCATTCTATTTTCGAAATGGCTTTGAAAATTTTAATTTAAAAATCGAATCGAGAGGAACTTTGCTATTTTGAATGTGAATACTAATTTCAAAATGGTACGATTTACCAAGTTTACTGGTACAGGTAAACGTATCAGCACTAACGGCTCGCGAGGGAGCATGGCCGGCAACATCGAAGGTTAAGACCTCCTAAGTCGCTAGCATACCCGGTTGTCTCGCACGATTAGGCGCAGAGTGAGGTGGTAAGTACCACACCTTCGACAACCGCCTAACTTCCCTACTCGACCACCCAATTATTTTCAGTGACTGAGTAGACCACCCGCGGGGTATCTGACTCGGGTTTGACCCCGAGACCGTTTGCGCTGTAGTTGAATGCCTTAACCACTCGGCCACTCCGGCGCTAATCTTACTGGTATTAAACCGAATAATGCATAACATTTCGAAAAACACTTGGCAACTGTTTGTAATCTGGTTTCTGATGTTAATATCTTGGACTTAAAATCTGAAATTATTATTGTATAATCTGGATTTAACAAACTTTTATATTTAGAAAACTTCTTTCGTATATCTTTAATTTCGAATTACGTTTCAGTTTTTTTTTTTCAAAATTTAAGGTATAAATGCTAAATACCAAGATGTTGTGCCTTGAAATTACATTCCAGATCCTTCAGTTCTGAATTCAGATCAGAATGTGAGAATACAAGACAGTGTGCGATTCGAGGAAAGCTATACAGAGCCTTTACACAAGTTCTTTATTTTAATTAAATTACACTTAATACTTTAGTATTTTTCCAACTGTCTCGTACGTCTACCATCGCGTAGTTGTCGCACTCCTGGCGCACCCGATTTACTACCCTCATTCACCCGATGTACGCCGGACCTCCACCTGAACATTGGGCGTTCGTTATAATTCCCACAATGCAATTCTAAAATTTTCTTTATATTTTGAAAATTTACTTTTAATGCTTTGGAAGACTAACTGTAAATGCAATAATTTCAATCTGAACCCCTGATTTCCAGACTTATGTATATTCGAAAATCAAAGTTGTACACTCAAATCGAAGATTTAAATTTTGAAATCACACAACTAAACATTCCTTACAGGAAGTTCGTTTCTATGACTCTCTAAAATCTAAATTGTAACCGCCAATTTTGAATCCTCAGCATTCAGCTTTAGAAATTCAAAATTGAAAGTAAGGAATTGTTCAATCCAAAATTGACACAAAAGTTTCAGAATCTACAATCTCGCCATATAAAATTGTAATTCAGATTTGCGTTCTGAAAATTTGAATTCCAAACATTTTCCAATCCGAACTTTTAGATTTTTAAATCAACAAAATACCAATCTTGAGGGCTTTCATATTAAAACCTACGTACTGAGTCAAATGAGATTATTAATTTTGAGTGCGAAATTTAATTTCTTCAAAAAAGAAAAAAAATAAGAAATTTTTTTGTTTAATTATGTTCGTGTTGGTTTCTCAAATCGACATTCAAATTTCAAATAATTTATTTAAGAGCTGAGATTTGAAATATTCATAATATACTTTAAGATTGATTTCTAGCTTTGAATTTGGAGTAAAGAGTCTGTCCTGAAGATTTAAATTTCAAGAATAAAGCTCGGCAATCCTAACGTTAAGGGTTTTAAATCAATATTTTTTGATCAAAAAGTTTCCAATTTTAAAAATTAAAAATGGACAATGCTTAAAATGCAAAAATTTCAATGGGTGATCTTTTTCTTTGCTCCTACAACTAGTTTGGTTTAAATTTGGAAATTCTGTTTGATTTGAATTTGAAAATCTTTTATGATTGGAATTTGGAGATAAATTTTGCTTTGTATTGAATTTGGAAATTCCTCGACTTGAGTTTTTTGCCTACATTTAGAATTTCAAGTTTATCTGGAAGTGGCGAAGTTAGACTTTGGGATTATAATTATTTAAAATACGTAATCCCAGTATTGGTATTTTAAAAACCCAGCCCTAAATTTGTGAATAAATTAACTTTACCTTAAAAGATACTTAAATAAGAAAACTTTCACGTTTAACTGATTGATATTAATGTGATAAATAAGTTAACATTCAGAAACTGAATTTAATTCAAAAGCACAAACTGAATCTAATCCGAATTTCTTTGAATCTATAGATTTCAGTTTGAAGTTCTTTGAGTCTAAGTATCTTAGTTCGAAGTCCTATGAATCCAAAGATATTGAACTATTGTTCTCTTAATCTAAATAATTTAGTCTGAAGTTCTTCGAATCTGAAAACTTCAGTCTAAACTACTTCAAATCAAAACACTTTAGTCTGAAGTCCTTAGAATCCCAAGACTTTAATCTGTTCTTTGGATCTTAATATTTTAGTCTGGAGTCCTTTGAATCCCACAATTTTAATTTGATGTTCTTTGGATATGAATAATTTAGTCTGAAGTTCGTTGAATGTGAAAATTTCAGTTTAAACTACTTTAAATCAAAACATTTCAGTTTAAGTCCTGTGAATTTTGATCTTAATATTTTAGTCTAAAGTCCTTTGAATCCGAATTTTTAATCTGATGTTCTTTGGATCTGAAAATTTCAATCTGAAATACCTTGTGTTCCGTTTTTAATAATAGTTTTTTTGTTAATTTAGTTTGAATTGTTTTAGAAAATAAGATCTAGGCAGTGTGCGCGTTTAATTCCCTTTGGCATTGAATATTTATCATTTTTATATCGCATTGCTTCGACAAGCTTTGGTTTCTTGGGAAACCATTTTTTATTGATTAGAAACGAGACATTAGAAAAATAATTAGAATATAAACAAGTTGGGTTTTCAAGATTGAATTTAGAAAAGTTAGTGTTAGTTGAAGATTGGGATTACAACATTAGAAAAGAAGAATAACGTTAGTGAGAACATTGGAAAAGAATACATTGAAAAAAAAACTATAATTTAGAAATATAGCATTTGGCCAAACCAGGAAACATTATCAAGGTGAGTCGAAGCTATTTACACATTTAGTACAGTCCTTCGAGCATACCTTTAGTTTTTATTAAACACCTTGAGTCAAAATATTTTAGCCTATAGTCCTCTGAATCCGAAGATTTTAATCTAATGTTCTTTGGATCTGAGTATTTTAGTCTGAAGATCTTTGAATTTGAAAATGCTGGTCTAAACTATTTTGAATCAAAACATTTTGGTCTGAAGTTCTTTGGATTTGAAGTTGTAACCTGCAGTTGTTTGAATTGGAAATATTAGTCTGAAGTCCCTCGAATCCGATTTAAAATTACGTTAAAAACTATTGAATTTCAATTTTTATATTAAACATTAAGTCTTTCATGAATTGACAATATCTGTAGTTGTTTTGTTGTTTTAAAAGTAATATTTCTGTTAAACCACACTTTAAGGCTATTGATAATTTGGTTTTCGATGTAACTGGATTTTGCTAATACGAAATTGACTTTCATTTTTCGAAATTTTGAACTTTTTCTTACTTTGAGGCGGCCTGCGGAATTTGGTGTCGATCTTTGAATGTCAATTTAAAGCTAAATTTGGGGCAACATATTTATTCGAATTAAAAATTTAAATTTTTATACTGCAAACGAAAGTTGAAATTTTTGCAAAAGAAAGCCCAAATCCTAACTCCGAACACTTAAATTTAAATATTAAAGAAAACAAATTCGAATTTATTATTTTATTAAAATAAGCAGAGAATTTTGTCCTAATTTTAAAAAAGAATGTATTTCTTTACGGAAATCGCAATCAGGCTTTAACAAAAGCCATTAAATGAAGAAGAAGCATACTAAATTATTAAAATATTATTTTAGTAATTCTTTAAAGGCGCGCATTTCTACTTTATGTTTTAAGAGAAATTAAATATGCACAAGGCTAAATGTAGAATATCCTTTTTGGTGAAATATTAATGATCCATTTCGGAACCGAGATCTAATAATAAGTCCTTACGGAAGTGAAAGAGCAGCTAGATACTCATCTATGTTCGAGGTAATGCCAGACCTCATCATAATTTGTTTATTTCGCTATTAAAAGCACGTTAACTGAAAATTTAACCCCTTCAAAAGGGCGAGGACACAGATCTAGAATTTTACTTGGAAATGATAAATTTTAACGGGGAATCTCCGCAAAGGATGTGTAACATAAAGCACAAATAAAACGTAATTAATTGTTAACAGAGCGCATTAAAATTAAGCGAAAATCGCAGATAACGATAATATAATCCACCCTTACATACATCCAAATTACGTACTAAAACGTTTTATTTGCATGTCATAAAAGCGAAACAGCCCAGCACTTAACTAATAAAATATAACTACGACATTCGCTGTTACTAAACGCAATTAGAGGTAAAGGTTAACACGGTCTAAATTATGAAAACCACATCTACTTTCATGGCCTACTACCGTTGTAAAAGTTTCAAGTAAATTCTGGGCGTTAAAAGAAAAAAATAAGTGCAAATACGGTGCCCCCTTTTAGGAGCTTTCCAAGTTAATGATTAATTAAGAAGAATGTGCGCACGATGGGGACGACAAAATAGACATTTTAGACGCCATTGTCTTAACACCACGTCGTGAAGCTACATTTTCGGGTTCGCTTATGCTGTGACATTTCCAAACTTATTACTCCCATTTAGCGAAAGCGATCTACAATGTCATTCAAATAATCTGTCAACTTGAATGATTACTGTAAAGGTAGGCCCTTTAGATGGGCTTATAAATTCGAAAATGGGGAGAAATTTACATCCATAGAACTCAAAATTGAACACTTCAAAGATATTTTGGGGGAAAAGAAGGGTAGCTCTCAGGAACTTTGCAGTAATTTATAATATTCTGATGGAATTCGGCAGCAAATTAGGCATTTATATTAACAGAAAAAACATTATAAGTATTAAAATCAGGTAAGATTTATTAAGTTTGCAGTCTCTACAGTAGTTGGAAGAACTCCAGTTTAGAAAAATTCTGCCTAGATAATTCCAATTAGGGAACTGAAAAAGCTCGGTTGTTAACTGCATTTAACAAACATATAAAAATAAAAGCCCTGCAGCGAAATGTAGGTTAGCTTTATAATTTAAAAATTTTCACCGCCGTTGGAAGCACTAAAAAATGAGTTGAAGATAAAAATAAATTAGTGGAGTTCGGATATTTACGCATAGCAATTAAAAAAGCAACAGCAACAGTCCTGCAACAGAATGAAAGTTAGATTTATGTATAGTATAGTAATTCCTATCGTTGCGGTAGCCGATAGATACTCTACGATCCCAGTGGAGAATAGATCTACTTCAGGGAAGCGATCCTACTCACGCGAGCTTCGGTTCCTACCCTCCCCCCAGAACCGTGAAGTAACTATGTCCAAATCTTAATCCTACCTACCACCACAAATATATCCTTACCCTTCCTTACCACTCAGCAACCCGCGATGAGTTCAAGAAGTAGAAGGCCCTCAGTCCGCAGCAGCTCTGAACCCCTTGGTTAGCGCAGCCATCAATACGGTAAAAGAGCAGAGAGTGCTAAGGATCCCTGTATAATGATCGGCTGTTAAAAGATGACGAAACTTGAGGTTATAACTATAAGAAAAATTGACACGAGTTAAATGGTCATAGGTCCGGCAGAAGTAAGAAGGAAAGAAGAACACTGCTTGACATTGGCCTCGGAAAATGTACTACAAAGGACCACCAAATGAAGACGACAATGTAGGAGGGGGGGATTTATAATACACCAAAAAATAGCTCCGAGGATAAAGGTACATAAAGGAATTTCAAATATAGTAGCTTATGTGATCTTAAAAATAACAAATAAATGCATCCTTAAAATTATTCAAGTATATACCCCGACCAAAAACACATGACAATGAAGAAGAAGAAAATTTCTATGAAGACGTCTCAAGGGCATTAGACACTGATGATTGCAAGTATACGTTCACCATCACCATCATTTTAACGCCAAAATAGGCAAAAAGGAAGAAGAAGGGTGAAGACAGAATAGGCGACTTTGGATTGGGAGTAAGAAATAATGGCGTACATACGCTTATCAATTTCTTAGAACAGCAGAACCAATACGCCATGAACACATTAAAAATAAACGAACATAAATAAGTGAACATGGATTAGCCCCAATGACGAAACAAATAACGAGATAAATTATACCTATTATATCGTCAGATACAAACTAGAAGTGATCATACAATGGTGAGAGGAATAATTGAAATAGACAAAACAAATGGATATTATACTGATTACATAACCAAGTCACCTCGAAAAATAGATAGAACCATACTGAAGGAAAAAGAAGAAAATTATAAGAAAGAATTAGAAATTAGGATTAAAAAAACAGAAAACGAACTAGACTTAACTAAGAAAAGCGTAGATGAAGTTAACAAGTTATTAAAAACAGCTTACGACTTTTGCAATACACTTCGAGGAAAGAAGAAACTTGTTAAAGCAAAATAAACCTAATACGATACCATACGTCGAAACGAACAAGACGCTAAGAAAATCTATAAAAGAGGAAACAACTAGAAGACGCGATTATGAAAATAATAGAAGGCTTCAAAAACATGAAGAGCATAAGAAGAAGACCCGGGAAAGAACATATAAATATACTTAGTGATGAAACCGGCCAAGCAATAAGGGATAAAGGCAAAATACTTAAGGTTACAGAAGAATTTTACAAAAACTTATACGGGCAAAAAGAAACAATATTATTGTAGATTAAAAAGCAGATAAAAAAAATTCTAAATGCCAACTCTGAAGGAGTTCCAGATATTGAAGAAGAAGAGGCCAGAGCAAACTTACAAACTATGAACAATAATAAAGCACCCAGTCCTGATGGAATATTAACAGAATTAATGAAAGAGGGCGGAAAAACTGTACTACAAATATTAAAATTACTGTTAAATAAATGCCTCGGTAACAGTACCATTGTACCGAAAAGGAGATAAAACGAAATTGGAAAACTATCGCCCCATCTCACTTCTACCACAAATGTACAAATTATTAGGTAAGATGATAGTAAACAGAATTAACTATGAATTAGAATTTCATCAGCCTGTCGAACAAGCAGGGTTTCGGAAGGGATATAGCACATGTGATCATCTACTTATCCTAAGAACTTTAACAGAAAAATCTACTGAATATAATTTCCCTTTATACTTTACACCTTATACCTTCATTTAAAAAAAATCAAAAAGTGGAAATATCTAGAAGAACAAGACTGGGATGGACAGCTTTTGGCTGGTTACGCTGTATTCTGAAAAATCAAAACATTCGTATTCGTATTCGACCAGTGTGTAGGTACTTCCCGTCCTGACATACGCAGCACAAGTCTGGACCTTCACGAAGCGCAATTTAGACAGACTTGCCAAGACACAAAAACCAATGGAAAGATCAATGTTAGATATAACGCTGAAGGACAAAAGAAGAAATGAATGGATTCGAAACCAAACAGAAATAAAAGATATAGCTAAACATATAAGCCAAATCAAATGGAAATGGGCAGGGTACAATACCAGATACGCAGACAACCTATGGAATTACATCATTCAACAATGGAGACCTTGGACCAGAAAAAGACCAAGAGGAAGACCACAGCTCCGGTGGGCGGACGACAGAAGGACAGTAGCCGGTTGCGACCGGTTGGAGAAAGCCAGAGACCAGGACAAATAGAGAGAGGTGGAGGAGGCCCATATCCAATATTGGAATAAAAAGGGCTACAAAAGAAGAAGAAGACACCTTCATAGACTACGAGAAGGCGTTCGACAGCGAGGAACTATGGACAGTAGAAATGCACTTCGAAATTGTCGGGTAGATCACAGGAGCATACAGTTAATCCATTCCACCTATCTTCAAGCAAAATTGACAATTAAATTACATAATTACATAATAGTACGGAGCCAATGCCAATTAGAAGAGGGGTGAGACAGGTAAACACAATAAGCTCAAAACTATTTATAACGACACTGGAAGATGTCTTTAAAACACTGGACTGGAAACAGAAGGCAGTTAATATCAATGGAAACATGCTTAGCAATTTAAGATACGCAGGCGATGTTGTACTCATAACAGATAATCTTGACGAGCTTCAGATCATGATTTCATGATAGAAGAACTTAGGTTACAGTCAGAAGAAGATAGGGTTAAACAGACTGAAAACTACAATCATATCGAATCAAGAAGACAAGTGCAACATCATACTAGACGATGAAGTATTAGACAAAACTCAAGAACATGGGACAACTAATAAAACCAGACAAACAAAACCTAAACGCAGAAGTAGAAAGGCGTATAAAATAGGGCTGGTCAGCATTTGGTAGACAACATCGAATTCTAAAGAATCAAAAGATACCTCTGTACTTGAGACAACAATGTACAACCAGCGTGTGTTACCTGTGCTAACATACGAAGTGCAAGCTAGGATCCTCAAGACGAAGTTAGCCGACAGATTAGCAAAGGCCCAAAGGGCGATGGAACGGGAAATGTTTAATATTAGATCGAGTCAGAAATTAAAACATACGTCAAAAAATCAAATTAATTGATGTAGCAGAACACGAAACGCCGCTAAAATTGAGATGGGCAGGACACTCAATGAGACACATGGATGGCCGATGGACTAAAGAAATATAAAACTGGAGGCCATGGACAGGGAAAAGAAGTAGGGGATGCCCACAAACTAGATGGGCAGATCATTTAAAAAGAGTCGCCGGATTTGAAGGGCGGTGAACCGCCGAAGAACGCGAAGACGTGAAGAAATCTGAACAATAATGGACGTAAAATTGATGATTGAATTCTTATCGCAGTTGGAAGTACCCTAAATCAGAGAAATTCGATCTAAGATAAAATCTAAAGAAAATTAGCTGTTGTTAATTACGATTAGAAAACATAAAAATAAAAGTCCTGCAACAAAATGGAGGTAAGATTTATAATTTACAAATTCCTACCGCTGTTGGCAATACTCCAAATTGGAAAAATTTTACTTAAAATCATACGAATGGGAAGCATAAGATTAAGTTATTAACTTCGCTATGCCTAACACACCTATAAAAATAAAAATTCTGTAGCAGAGATAGCTTACACCAAAAAATACGTGGAAATAAAAGTCCTGCAAAAAATGAAGTCCTGTTTTCCTTTTTAGCAGTTCATAGTGCGGTTGGAAGTACTACAAATGAGAAAAATTCAGTCGAAAATAAAAATCATCAGGAAGCTTTGGACGTTCGGACGCATAACAAATGAAAAAGTAAAAGCAGGAACTAAAGTCCTGCAGAATAATGAAAGTTGGACAGAATTCCTACCATAGTTGGAAGTGGTCTAAATCAGAAAAATTCCACCTATAGTAAACTCAAAAGGAAGCTTGAGCAGTTGCATTGTTGATTACGACCAGAAAACATAGAAAAAGGAGTCTTCCAGCAAATTCCAAGTTAGTTGTATTATTTACCAGCTCCTACCATAGTTCAAAGTAGCTACTCTGAATTAGAAGAATTTTGCCTAAAGTAGTACTTTTGGAGATTTGAAAGACGTTTGATCGGGCCTGCCAAGCTGACACAAATGGAAATCATACAGCAAAAAGTGAATTAATGTGCAAATTAAACTATTAGAATTAAGTACAACCCATTCACACTTTTTTGAGCCCTGATTGACGACTATATTGTTTCCTAAAGTTAACACTTCATAAAAATCTTGACATATTTACCGAAACACTCTTGAAACATCTTCAATCTGTTAGCTGCAAACCTTTAGAAAAAACAATTAGGCGCCAGAACAACGTTTAAGGTAACACAGATCCCCAGCAGGGGTGACAGCCTTCTGAATTTGGAAAAATTCCAGCGCTTAATGAACCCCAACAAATAAAGCCCTGCGGCAGATCGGACATTAGATTTATACGTAGCAGTTCCTACCGCAGCTAGAAGCACTCCAAACCAGAGAAATTCTGTTTAAAGTAATACTAACGGGATGGCTTAAGAATTTAGTGGCTAATTAATCACGATAACTAGATAAAAATATAAGTCCTACAGTAGAAACAAATCACGAATAATTAAACATAGCACATTCATTACTTTAACCCTACTGAGCCACTATATTTGTTCTTCAAGTACTATCATTGCTGAAACTTGACAAAGAGCTTTAATATTATTATTAAAAAACTTTCCGATCAGATTATTGAATATTTTAGTAGATTCCGAAAAAAATTAATTTTTGGCAAAATGAAAAGATCCTTACCAGGAGTGGAAGCCCTCTAAAGCTGGAAGAATTCTAACTAAGCAGTAAGAAACACCTACAGAGATATACCTAGAACATGCAACCCTACATTTCGCCAGTAAACAAACAAATTATATTTATTACAGAGTTGATACAAAAAACACTAACAAAGAAAATTTGGAAAATAATTACCATGTCGAATAAAAACAAGTTATCGAGGGCCAACTGAAAGGTACACATTCATACCAAGTCATACAAAAATTCAATACGAAATTTGATAAAATTAATACCATACTACAAATTAACGATTTAAAGTCCCTTGAAAGCCCGATTTACACAGTAAAATTTATTAAATGGACATGGCCTTCCTAGATATAAACAATAAGCGAATTTATTTTAAGGACGACTATAGTAAATAATGTTGATTTTTCGAGTACAAAACGCAAACATTTCAGGCTCTCTGAAAGCAAAAAAGGGTTAACAAAAACAGAACAAAACAAATCCATTAAGCTTTCTAGACCTTAAGGCATTTAATTAACTCTTGAAATAACCGTTAACATTTCCAGGAAAAAGAAACAGCAAGATACTTGCTGGTTATTATGAAACAAAAAATAAACAGATAGAATTAAATTATAAAAGGTCAAAAATAAAATGTTTTGCAGAATATTATAATTCTCCTGGATTTTTTTAGTTTGTTTCAGAATGAGTTTCTCTTCAATCTACTAACGAACAGCTATTATAAAAAATTAAAACGAAGATTTTGTTAAGAATTGAAATTAATTTGGATTGATTCGACTTTGAAACCGAATAAGTTTTTTCTCAATCGATTTCAGTAATCTACGTTTTTTTGTGTTTGCTGAAACCATTGAGGTGAAGCTTTTATCTTCAAAGGCTATCTTACATTAATCAGAAGTGTAGAAAGACAGTAGAATAGGTGCTTTGTTCACACCACGTCTACCATTAATTAAATCTATTGTTAAACGAAATATAATTACTTATAGCTAGAAATTTATATTTATTATATTTTCAAGGAAATTATTAAATACTATGCTGGTAAGTGTTTCAAGCCTTTCTTTTTCGTTTTTAATCAATTACATGATTTGTTTCGTTTTTCTTTTATTGCTTTTTCGTTCTCTCTTTCGCAACTTAAAACTAATAGAATAAAAATTTTCCATTATTTTTATTTTATACCTGTTCAGAAATTATTTAAAGTAGAAATTCATGAAAAATAAGTGTGTTCGTACCGAAAAAAGGAAAGCAACACAGTACTAATACCGAAAAAAATTAAAATAAACTAGCAAGGAAAAGAAACATTAAGAAAGCCAAACGCTCAAACAGAAGAAAGAAAATAAAATGCTAAAAAGAAGAAGGAACCAAAAAAAAAAACAGGAACAAACGAATGTTTTTGTTAATCCAATCAGTGACCACGAACAATAAATACTCAAATTTAGTTTTTGACAACTCAAAAAGCTTGATGTTTCAAAGGTTATTTGTTAGAAGCATTTGAGAATAAAATAAGCTTTAATCCTGAGACTTTGGATTTCAATCCCAAAATTCGATATGAAAAGCTTTCACTGTGCAGATTTAGAATTGATTTGATTTTTGGTAAAGGATTTCACAGCAAACATTTTGAAATTCCGGATTGAACGTGAAATTTAGAGCTTGAAGCCTGGAATTTCAGATTTCAATTTCTATATCCAGTCGGAAAACCTTTCATTGTGGAAGTTTAAGATTGGTTTGGCTTTTACCAAGTGATTTCACAACAAATATTTTAAAAATCTGAGTTGAAGATGCAATTTGGGGTTTTAAGCTTGAAATTTTGTATTCAAAACTCATACATAAATTTGATTTGTCCTTTAACATATAACTTTATATCAAAATTCGTGTAAGTAAAATTTGGAGCTTTAACCCTGAAATTCTAAATTTCAATTTCGAAATTCACGCTGAAATGCTTTTACTGTGTAGGGTAAAATTGATTCGACTTTTAACAAATAAGTTCACAGCAGAAATTTACAGTCCGAAATGAGAGTGAAATCTGGAGCGTTAAACCTGAAGTTTAGGATTTCAATATGGAAGTTTACTTTGAGAAGATTTCACTGTGCTGGTTTAAAATTGATTTTAATTTTAACAAATTATTCCGGATTAAATGTGAAGCTTGCAGCTTTAAGCTTGAAATTTTTGATTTAAATCTCGAAATTTACTCTGAAAGCGTTCGCAGTGGAGACATATGTCCTTTGACAAAAGATTTCACAGCAAACAAAATCTGAATTGAAAGTCAAATTTGCAGCTTCAAGCCTGAAATTTTTGATTTCAATTTCTAAATTCACTTTAAAAAGTTTTCACTTAAAATTGATTTGAATTTTAATAAATGCCTTTACAGAAAAAATATAAAAAATCCCTACTGAATGTGAAATTTGGAGCTTCAAGTCTGAATTTTATATTTCAGTAGATATTCACTTTGGAAAGGTTTCATAGTAGAGGGTTAAATTTGGTTTGATAGCAAACGATTTCACAGCGAAATTTTTATAAATCCGGATTGAGAGTGAAATTTAAAGCGTTAAGTTTGAAATTTTCGATATTAATTTCGACATTCACCTTCAAAAGCTCTCACTGTGGAAGCTTTTTGAAACTGATTTGACTTTTAACAAATGACTTTACAGCACAAATATTAAAAATCCGTGTTAAAAGTGCAATTTGAAGCTTCAAGTCTGCAACTTTGGATTTCAATCTCGAAATTCACTCGAAGAGACTTTCATTGTAATGGCTTAAAATAGATTTCACGCCTGGCAAACGACTTCACAGCAAAAAAAAAATTCAAAATCCGTATTTAAAATGAAATTTGCATCTTCAAGCCTGAAATTTGGGTTTTAAATTTTAAAGTTCGCTCTTAAAAGCTTGCATTGCGTAGACTGAAAATTAATTTGACTTTTAGCGAAGATTGGAAGTTCAAGCCTGAAAGTTTGAATTTCAGTCTGGAAATTCACTTTGAGAAGCTTTCGCTGTGTTGGTTTAGAATTGATTTGACTTTTTATAACTGATTTCACAGCAAAAATTTTTAAATCCCGATTTAAAGTGAAGACCTTAAGCTTGAAATTTTGGATTACCATCTCGAAATTTGCTATGAAAAGCTTACACAGCAGTTAATTTGATTTTTAACAAGTTATTTCACAGGAAAAAAATAAGTCCCTATTTAAAGTGAAGTTTCTACTATCAAGTCTGAAATTTTGGATTTCAAACTCGAAATTCGCTCTGGAAAGCTTACACTGTGGAGTGTGGAGGCTTAAAATTGGTTTGACTTTTAACGACTAATTCCACAGCAAACATTTTAAAAAGCCGAATTGTAGGTGAAATTTGCAGTTTCTCCTTTATTACATTATTTTACATCAACAATTTTAAACCTCCGTAAAAGTGAACTTTGGAGTTTCAACCCTGAAATGTTAGATTTCAATCTCGAAATTCACTCTGAAAAGCTTTCACTGTACTGACTTTGATCTGACTTTTTACAAATTATATTAAATTTCAATTTTGAAATTCGCTTTCGCCGTGGCGGCTTAAAATTCATTTCACTTTTAACAAATGATTTCATAGTGGTGGCGTAGAATTAATATATCTTGCGACAAAAGATTTCACAGTACGTATGTAATCGTTATTAGCCTCTTATACTTTTCGTTGTTGAGGCTGGTGCGTTAGCATATATGTAGTCTTACGCGTGAAATGCACAATCCGGTCCGCTTGCGAGTTACGTGATTCGATTTAGAACCTTGTTACTCTACCTCGTAGGCCTGTATTTGGAGGAGAGCGTCGTTAATTAGGTGCCCAACGACGAATGGTCACCAGGACTCGATACCGACCGTCATACTGCGGGAAAATTCTGCACCTGGGGAGATTCGAACCGAGGACTAGCGCAACGCTAGCCTGGCGCTCTACCACTGCGCCACCCTGGGTACTAAGATTTCACAGTAAAAGTTTTATAAACTCCGGATTGGACGTGAAATTTAGAGGTTTAAGCATGAAATTTTGGACTTCAATTCACTCAAAAAAGCTTTCAATGTGGAAGCTTAAAGTTAATTGGATTTTTAACAAATGATTTCTCAGCAAATTATTATTAATAATCCGAACTGAACGTTTTAAGGTTTAAAGCTTTCACTATGCTGGTTCAAAGTAGATTTTAGAGCCAAAGCTTTAAATCCGGATTGAAAGCGAAATATTGGTTTTCAAGCTTAAAGTTTTCGTATTTATCATCCTAAGCTGTGACTGTGACACCCTTTTTGTATTCAAATTCAGCTTCTACCTGAATACAAAAATATTATTTATTGGCGCTGACACTGGGTTTTGAAACTTCCAATCATTGTAACTTGAATTTTCATATTAAGTATAAAACCCGAAAATTAAGTTCCGGTGCAGCAATTTCAAGTTTAGGAGGTTAAATATTTTGATTCCAAGGTCAGTTTTTTTTAAATTAGAGGTTTCATCTGATTTTAACTTAACTTATTTTAAGCACCTACGGTCACAATTAACAACGGCAAATCTCGATTGAATAAAAAATGAGTTTAAAGCCTAAACTTTAAAATTATAGTAGGCTGCAAGTAGATGCAAAACCCAGCTACTGCCTTTTTCGAACATACTGAATGCATGGGACCGTCACTGCCATATGCAAGGTTCCAATTAACCCTAAATTCGTTAATGTTTAAATTTATAAATGTCTTCAGTTTAACCCACCAAATTACAAAATATACAAATCCCAGGATAAAAATTTTAAGGTAAGGTTTATGTCCCTCATTTTTCTTTGTTTCGGGTATCCACAGAGGGGAAATCTTTAATAATTAAATTATAAAAGAAATAAATCCCCATAAAAGTTTTCAAAGGAAGTGAGATTCTTTTAGACTTTAAGTTCATTTGATAAATTATCATTGTAAGGGATACGGATTACCGGGGCTACAATTTATTTCTCAGATAATTGATTGAATTTAATGGAATTCCCTGGATTTCGACTTGATTTGCTAACGCCTTCATTAGAAGCACTTCTCAATGTTTTTTAATCAGAATTAGGGATGGATTTGAATTTGAAAAAGCAACGCAAATACTCCAAATGATCTCAATTTTTATCAGAATCCACATCGAAGTAAAGTTGTTGAATCCTTACCAAGCACCAAAAAACGACTTATAAATTGCTACAAGTATTATATTATCCACAAAAAATTCAAATTTCCAACAAATTAAAGTAAATTACTTTACAAAAAAAAAACAACCCCTTAAAATTTCTCCCTTATCTTTAAAGCTTTAAGTTCTGTTTTCACTCGGCACCCTTAGATTTGTATTGTAAATATGTAATTAATATTTATGTTCAGTCGAAAGATCGCGTTTTCATTTCAGATTTGGTAGTAAAATATAAACGATAACAATTTCACGCAATTGTTGAATTTCTGAATATTTCTCCGGTTTCATTTATTATGTCATTAAAATATGCTGCTTGTTTTTCTTGTCCTGTATAAAATTTAAATAAGTTCTTTGACCTTTAAAAAAATAATTGTGATCCCTTTTTACGTGCCTTTGAAATTGTTATCCTTGGGCTAAAAGGACGAAGTAAAGGACTTTATGTAAATTCCAAGTGTACTTTTCGGGAACTTTTTTGGGGACTGTTGTGGCATTTAATTTCAAAGGTATTGACAAATTCGTTTCGTTTTCAAATTCTGTATTGAATTACTTTAATATTATCGACGTACCTAAGCGAAAATATTTTAAATTAGTATTTTGTTAATAATTCAATATCTGAAAATTTCGATAATTCCATTGGTTCACCCACGCCTACCTAAAACTTCAATTAATCGATTTATTAAAATTTTACTTAAATGATGACAGATTGAATTATTGCAGAATGGCCCAGGACAGCTGCAGATTTTGTAAAAACGAACCCTTTTTAAAGCATAACCTTAACAACAGGGGTTAAAAGACAAAGTTTATTGAAATGGATGTAAATTTAAATAAAATAAAGTTATCAAAATAAAAACGCAGAGATGGCCTTGAAATGTTAAAATTTTCAAAAGTTCTTCACACTTCAAAGCCAAATTTTTGAAAGGAAAATTCTTGCGGATGCTTTCGGAAGTAAACTTTACCTCAGCGCCCGAACTGAATCGCCGCCCTTTTAGCGATTGTTTTAAAGGACCAAACACATTGAAATCGCACAGGACAAGTCGGGACTGTAAGCTGGATGTTGTAAAACCTCCCAACGTATACGAGCAAGCGGATCTTGACACCGTTTGTGAGGTTTCCGGGACGTTTATTCTTTATGCTAGCACGTAAATAGTTTAAGGTGTCTTCACATCATTCAGCATTGATGTTGACACCAGGTTGTTTAAAATCTAAGAGCAGTACACCTTGGTAATTAAAAATATGGCCACCATTACTTTTACTGCTGAAGGTTGAGGTCGACATTTTTTCGCCTTCGGAGGTTCTGCATGCTTCCACTGCATATTCTGGCGTTTGGATTCTGGTTCGTAGTGATAACACCAAGACTCACCACCCACAACTATTTGGTGTAAAAAGCATTACCTTGTTGTTGATAGTGTATCAAATTCTGTAGTGATAAGGCCTAACCCAAACTCTTCTGCTCATCAGTAAGCAGTCGTGAAATCCACCAAACAGCAATTTTGTGATAGCCAAGACTATAAATAATGGAACGAACAGTACCCAGACTGATGCTTAACGTTTCAGAAAGTTCTCTAACTTTAAAGCGCTTATTTGCGCATAAAGTAATTTTCATCTGATGTTGCAAAAAAAATTTTCGAGGATTTTGCGTATCTGGTTTGCCTTCCTACTGATTACATTTTATTTCTGTTTCATTTAAACATTTTGTTGTTGTCATCTGCTCATCTGTGAAATACTGTTAATTAGATTATGCTTTGAAAAGTGTTTTTTTTTAATAAAAAACTGCAACAGAGCCTGCTGGTTTTGCAATAATTCGATCTGTCGCCGCCGCCGTTTAAATACAACTTTAATCAATCGGTTAATAAAATTTTTAGCTGAGCAAACGGAATTTTTAAATTCGGAGGATTTTATATACGTTCTGTACTGTTTCAACAATTTCTTTAAACATATTAAATATTATCTTGTGCTTCTGTATAACTTCTCAGCTACAATTTTGCCTAATTCCTGAGTGACGTTTAAATACAATGAGTTTCAAAGTAAAAGACCTGAAAATGACCAATTTTAAGAATCTACTCTTGAATTTTGAAACTTTTTTGATATTTTGCTGGCTCATTGGAACTTGAAATTAACAGCTTGCAACATAAGGGTGAAACCTTCTGATTGCATAAAATAATCGCACTTTTAATCTTTCATTCCGAGCACACAATCGTTAAAATTTAATCTAAAATTGAAATTACACTAAAACATTGTTTTATGCTGGTTGCTTGATAAAATCATACATTACAAACTTTGTTGGAATGGAAATATTATTCGTGAAAGCAATAAAAAGGTGCAACTTATATTCAATGGTTTAACTGCGACCGAGCACATCACAACACGTAATTATTTTATTTTCCTTCAGGAAATGCGGATTAGAACCGTTGTTTTCCCTGCAGCAACCGAGATAAGGATTTTAATATGTTCCTGAAATACTTTTCCGGACGCGTTGATTACTCACGGTCGCTTAATACAGATTACGTTGGCGAGTTTCGGTAACGGTTTTCGAAAAAAATAAGGCAAATTTTAATGTAGTAAGCATCAACCGCAGATTCCACTTAAAAAGTTTTAATTATACAAGACTTAATAAGCGATGTAGAAAAACGCCACTCCTTAATGAGAATAAAACTTTTGAATTTGTTTCAGAAGGTGGCTTCTTATCTGGTAAGGAAATTTGTTTAAGCTTACAAGTTATGTGTTACAACACGATGTTTCACCGCGAGTTTATTCTGTTTTTAGACTTCGTCGTAACCTTTTTTTTGGGACTTCCACTTGCTTAAAATAACGCGAGAGATAAAGATAAAAAATATTAGGAAAGTTTTGTTTTGGAAGTAAATTTATTTTAAGAACATAACCTGCCCGAAATTAAATCTCGACTTTATTAGTTTCAGGAATAAAAGTTCAGTTAACTGACAACAAATAATTGTTTGTTAAGGAAACAACATCTGGTTTTGAAGCAGAGAAACAGGTTGTTTCTTATTTAACAAAATTTTGCTAGGTTAAACTGTTGTAAGAGTATGATCTTTTAATAAGTTACATACTTTAATAATTTATCAAGCAGCTTAGGTTTTAATTAATTATTAGAGGCTTCCAAACGAAACGCTTATTGCCTTATTAATTATTTGAATAACAAATTATTTCAACAAAAAAACTTTATAAATTCACAGAATTCTTTTAAATTTGTATTTATACTTTATTCAACAATTAATCGTAGCTACAAAATTAAACAGATATACAACACAATATTTAATATGTTTAATTGCTCACCTAAAAATTTAATTATCCATTTATTAAAATTGTATTTAAACAACGACAGATCGAATTATTGCAAAACAAGTAGGCGGTGCTGTAGGTTTTTGTAAAAACCAACCCTTTTCAAAGTGTAACCTAAATAACAGGACTTCACAGACGATAACAGCAGAATATTTAAAAGAAACGAATATAAATTTAAACGGTAGGAAGCATGAAAACAAATATGTAAAGGCCTTGATATGTTAAATAAATTAATTTTCAAAATTGTTTCCTAAATTTTTAAAGTAAATTCACACTTGAAGTTGAGGCATTTTAAACCTAAAATACAAACCTGAAACTCAAAAGTCAAAGTGAAAAACTGGGGGGGGGGGCATTATATGGTTTCCAGGGAAAATTTTACACCAAAATTTCTAAATTTGGAATTTCAGACTTTAAATACTGCAAATGTAAATTTAGGTTGAGATTAGAAAGACCAACTTCAAAACGATGATTCCTTCGCTAAACCTCACAAAAACTGTGAAGATTTTAAATTTCAAACTTTCAAGAATTCTGCATTTTCACATTTTAAGTTAGTTAGTGTTAGTTAGAACTATCCCTTCTTTTATGGTTTTACTGCTAATGTTGGATTTCAACTTTGATATATGTAATCCGAAACTTTAATTTCGTCAAGTTTGTAATGCCGAATTTCAAAAATTTCGTATTTTCGAACTACTAAAAATTAAAACTGAGATTTGAGGTTTTATTTTGAATTCAAGAAGGTGTCAATTGTACAACATAAGGTTTTAAATTTTTTTAGAACGAACTTTTTAGATTCAAACCTAAGATTGTAGGTTAAAAAACAATCCAGTTTCAAATAAGATGTGAAAGTTTTAGTCGTGGAATCATAAATGATTTCACTTTCTAATGCGAAGATTTTAGCTTTGAAATCAAATCATCCTACCTTTCAACGTTTTAGCTATGACATTAAGTTTGAAATTTCGCGAATCAAACCTTAATCTCTTCAATTAAAACTAAAGTTTTGATTTTCGGATCAGAACTTAACTCAGCTCTTTAAACCCGTGGCTTAAATAAAAACTCAAATGGATTAATTAATTAATTAATTAAACTCGAAATTTGAAATTTCACTTTCAATCCGGATTACAAATTTTCAGCTGTGAAATCATTGTATAAAATTCAAAAAAATTTCAAGTCGTTAAAGTTATAGTTTTGTCTTTGAAACCATATTCCAATCTTTTCTAATTTTAGCTGTGACAATGAAATTTTGAAAATTTTAAATTTCCTAAATTCATGAATTTTAAACCTAAAAAATTCAAGTAGGACTACGTTAATAAATTGAAGCTGAATTACCTGGTTTAATTTTCAATTAGAAATAGCTGCAAATGCACATCCTGATCGAATCTGAAAACCAAAAATTTAGGTTTAAGACCCGAAATTTTGTTTAAAATGCAAAACAATTTCTACTCTTTAAGCGAAAGCTTTGACATTGAGACCAAAATCAATCTTCTAAAGGTTTAGCTGTAATAATGAAATTTTGAAATTTCAACTTTGATTTCCAAAATTTTGTCATATTTGAAACTTAAATCTTTCGAAGAAACATTCTACTTAATATACCAATTTCCTGGTTTAATTTTGAATTAAAAGTAGTCTCAAAGGTACGATTTATGATATTGATTTTGAGAAGAAAGCTTGAGCTGGAGAACCAAACTTTTATTTTCAATACGGCTTAAAAAATTTAGTTGTAAAATCATTGTTTCAATTTCGAAATAATTTCAAATCACTAAAGCCAAGGTTTTGACTTTGAAACCTAATCTTGTAAAATTTCAGCTGCGGCAAAGTAACTTTAGAATTCCAAAATTTGTGAATTTCATAGTGTCATAACTGAAACTCTAAATTTTTAAGTAGCAATTTTCTTTAATAAATTAAACCTAAATTTTCTGATTCGGCTACGTATTAAAAATAGCGTCAAAGCTGCAGCTTATGATATTGATTTTGAGAAGAAGCTTTGAACTTGAGGACCAAAAACCGATTAGAACCGTCAATTTCACCTTAAAACCGAACTTAAAATTTGTAGCCGTTATGCACTGATTAAAATTCCAAGTAAATTCAAATCCGTAGGAGTGAAGGTTCTGACTTTAAAATAAGATTTTTTTAAAACTTTAAAGTTTCAGCTGCAACACTGCCCTTTTAAAATTGCAATTCCAAATTTGAAAAATCCTTCAATTTCGCACTTTCGTATTTTAAACGCAAATCTTACAAGCTGGGGCTTTGGGGGTAGGAACTTTGCTGATGTAATAAGAGATTTCAATTTTTAGTCATATGAAATTCGAGGTTTTCAAAAACCGTTCATATTTTTTATATTTAAAAGTATTAGTTTAAAAATCGGATTTTTATATAAGAAATTGAAATTAAGAATTTAATTTATTAAAAAACTAAATTTCAGGGTTCCGTTTTAATTTCAAAGGTCTTTAAAATTACGGTTCGGGATTTTCAATTAGATTTCGAGCCTGAAACTTTGACTTTGGAAAGCCCAAATCCTTGCTCTAAATTTCTAAATACAAATTTGTATACAGTTCGTTTTACTTCAGTATAATATAATACTAACAGACAAAATTCTGAGTTTCAGGGTGGAATTTTTGATTTTGAAAACTCGAAAGGGTGAGAAAGGTTTTACTTGGAAGTTTTTGGAACAACTTTCGAGCTTGAAACCCAAATTTTCCAAATCGAAATTTATATTTGAATCTCACAGACGAGACGGTTTAAAATTCGAAGTATTTAACTCCAAATTTATCAATGCAGGGAAAATCCTGACGGTAAGGTCAGCTTTGATTTTTAAAAGTTTTAAAAATTTCTAATTTTTTTTTGTTCAAATTCCAAGTTTTAGAACGAAGACTTTGAAGTATGTAGTTTGAACTTCTGGGTTTCAGTTAATGTTTAAAATTCAAACTTCTAGGCTTCTTTCAGGTTTGCATTTCCAACTTTGGAGATGTATTTCGACCTACACAACTAAGGTTTCAATTTTAAAACTTGTACTTTCCTTGCAACCCCAAAGTTCGATTGTTTTAGGTTAAATATAAAAGAAAAAAGATCAAATCGAGTAGACTTTTATTTTCAATTTTAAATTTCAAACGTCTCAAGAATTCCGAATTTATATAATTAAAATTTTGGGCAGTGGAATTTCATCTTAAACGTTGACGTCACAATTTGGAATTGCTCTGATAACACTAAAGTTTACTTTCTAACTTTTTTGTTAAAATTCTGAGTTTCAGGTTTCAGAATTCCAGCACCAAAGTTAAAGTTTTGAGTTTCGAAGTTTTAAATTGCAGTTCAAAACTAGGTAAGTGTTATGGTTTTATTCCGAACTCGAAAGGGCGTTAAAAGTTTGCTGGGAATTTTAGCTTTGGGGTAAATTTCGAAATTGAAACCCATTTTAATTTTCAAAAGAATAATTTATATTTGAACCTCGCAATTTAAACTTTTAGTTTAAAATTCAAAAATTGAACTCAAAATTCAATCAAATTCTAACTGAAAAGTCATAGTACGGATTTTTAAAAATTTTTAAATTCTTTCCAATTCCAAGTTACCGAACGACGACGTCGGCTAGATTTGAAATATAGCTTTTAAATTTTTAGATTTGAATTCATATCATTCAAAATTCTAGTCTTTTTTCAAGGTTGCAGTTGCGATTTTCGGGGTGTAACCTATTTCGAGTTAGACAATAAAAATTTTGATTTTGGATTTTGTAGTTTTAAGATCAAGAATAACTGAAAAAAAGTCAAATTGAGGAGACTTTTCCATTTTCAATTTTACATTTCAAACAATTCACGAATTTCCAAATTTCATATATAAACTGCAAATTCTGAAAAGTGGAATTTTATCTTGAACGTTGAATTGAGAATTTCGTTGATAATATTAAATTTAAAAAATACTTGAAAATTTATTTGTTAAAATTCTTAATTTGAAAATTCAGAATTTGAACACAAAACTTAAAGATTTAAGTTTCAAAATTTTGATTTGCAGTTCAAAGCTACCTCCTATGGTTTCATTTTAAATTCGAAAGGGTGATAAAGGTAGTGCTTGGATTTTATCCAGCAGCGCATCAATTGTCAAAATATAGCTTTTAGATTTTTGGATTTGAAACCATATTCAAAATTCAATGTTCTAAGGTCCTTTCTGTGTTGCATTTTAGACTTTGGGGGTGCATTTGTAGCTAAAAAATTAAAGTTTCTATTTTAAAACTCAAATTTCCCCTGAAATTTCAAAGTTGAACTTTTTTCAAGGTTCAAATAGCGGTTGTTTATTGTTTGTGGTGATTTATTGGACGAAATCTAAACTTATGAGAATTGGAAGGAATTTTAAAGATTTAAAAATGATATTTAAAAACTGCAAGCAATTAATTGAAGCTTAATGAAAAAACGCAAATTGAGCAGGTTTTTCCATGCGGTAAAAATTTAAAAAAGGGAAAATACATTCCACATAAACAAACCAATTAAATTCAAAGCCTTTTCAAGCAAATTTAAACAAAGAACGGAAATGTTCGATACGAACTACCACCCTGAATTAGTTCAACGTTTAAATCAATCACATTTGCATACGTATACAGAGACATTCGAGTTGGCAGAACGCATTATTGAAAGATCAATCAAACTTCATGCTTAAATGGTTTCGAAGCTATTATTCTACTGAATTGTTTCTACATTACATAAACCAAGCTGCGCTTACACACACGACCCTTTCCAGTGAGTGTATTATAATAGACTTGAAAGTTATATCGAGCGTGCAATTCGTGAGCAAAAACTATACAATTGTTAGGGGTTCTCTTTTTGATTTCGAATACATTTTTACAATTTTCGTTGAATGAGGGAATTTACATCTATTTTACCAAGAAAAACCTGAGCAAGTAAAAAATGTTCCGGGTATAAAAAATGATAGAAATTTCAAAAGTCAGTTTTGCAATAAAGTTACATCAAGTGCTCAATAAACTCGGTTGATATATTTGAACCCATAAAGTACATAAACAAAAAAATTCAAACAATCGTGAGATGCTTAAGGGCATCTGACGTTAGGAAATAAATCAACGTGCATAGGAAAATTGTGTAATATTTGTAGCTTACAAAATGCTGTTTTGCAAACGGATACATCCAGTTTTATATTCAAACGATACCCAAGAGAGGGAGAGAGTCGAAGAGGAATGTATAGTTTGATTGAAACCCTTTTGATATATGGATTATTACATGTCAATGGAGTTATAAAAATTTTGGTAAAATAATGGAATTTCCGTGTCGGACCGAAAAATCATATCCCGGAGCGTAATTTAGTAGGGTTTGCTTGGGTAAAGCCCGTTGCTACCCTAAAACTGTCCCCATTTGAGACAGAATAAATCTGAAATCGTTTGTTTGAGTAGGTAATTAGCGGTCGCAGTTTTATCTCAGGAAGGCCGCACAATCATTCCTTGATCCTTCTCGATTTACGCAACGGTCGTCGTATCGTATTGGCAGTAATCCTACCACAGGATATCTAAATATATGAGTGAGGATTATGCATCCCTTGTGCCTACGTACCCCAACCAACGCCCGTGGTCGCTGTATGGGGGTTGATAAGAAGCAGGGAAATGTTGTGGAATTACAGGATTTGCAAAACGAAAATCTTAGATTTAGAATTGACTAGACACTTCTACATAAAGGGCCGGTAATTTATGCTAGATGTAATCTATTTTCAGTGATTTAGGGGGTTTTTGTACGCATGAGTTGATTGTTAGCGGTTTTACTGTTGTGAAAGTCTTTGGTTAAGTCATTCCAGACGGAATTTCATTTAGTTAACATTTTCAGAACTCTTTTTCCTTTCAAGGGCCAGGTTTTCATAAACCTACTACATCTTCTTTTGGGATATTTACCCCACTAAAAAAATATTTTAGTATATAATTCAACTGAAAGCAACTGTTAAAGCAAAATATTTTACAGATTGCTAAAAAGAAAACATCGACGTCTTAGAATGACACCAAATTATTAAAATTAACAAGATTAAAAAAAAACAAAAACTTACAGCATTTTTCAGTTTATGGGGTCTAAATTTCACTATTACAGTCAACACTTACCAAAAAGAAAAACAGTTCGAAAGGCTACTTGGGCACACGAATCTTTCTCAAAAAAAAAACACACACACAAATTGAAGGAAAAGAAAAAAGAGGAAAAAGAAAAAAAGAAGGGGCGAAAACAAAAGGAAAAGATAGAAAATAAAGAAAACATAGACAAGAAAAAAGAACAGAAGAAAAGTTAAAATGAAAGATATCCAGAGGAACACAGCAGAAAAAGAAAAGGAGAAAGGAAAGCAAATAGGAAGAAGAAGGGAAAACCCCAAAAGAAGAGAAAGAGAACAAAGAAAATAGACAACAAAAAAGAACTGGAAAAACAAAGAGGAAAATATGGAAAAAGAAAAGCAGGAAGGGAAGAAAACGAAAAAAAAGAGAAGCAAGGGAAAGAAAACGCAAATGAAAGAAAATAATGCAGAAATAGAATCAAAAATAGGGAAAGAAAAAATATTTAGGTGGAAATAGTTAAAACAAGAATAGAAAAGAGAAAAAGGGAAACTTCAAGTTCCAATTATCGTAGATCGGTAATTCAAATTACAGCAGCAATTTCTAAACCTTTGATAAATAATCTACACTTTCAATTATCGAAATAAATTCACTTTGATTGAAAATTAAAGTTCTACCTGATCAAACGATTAACCCACCTCACCATTTAAAAAAGTTGAAAATTATGGAGAACCAAGAGGTCGGACAATGGTTTGGTAACAATGAGAATATGGTTTTTCTGCAAGATTATGCTTCTTGTCATACTACCAAATCAGTAACAAAGCTACTGTTGCATAATGAAATATCTGTTCTATCATGATCAAAGCCCTGTTGAAATGTATGGCAATTGCAAGAGAAATAGCGAAGGTAAATTTTGCAAATAAAGGTCAACTAATGTCTCGTTTGTTGTGTACCGGTTTAGATCTAGAAAAACTAACGGTATGTGTTCGTTTATGTGAAGCTGGAGTAACTCCGGAATCACTTGCTACTATGATCCGTGAATTGAGGAAAGAAGTTAGTAATATTGGCGAAAATGTCAGCAATTCAAATCAAAATTGTTGAAGTCCTACCTGAATTAATCTCAAATAGCGTGCTCTTAACTTCTTTAATATGTTTTAAATTATTAGACAAATTAACATGTAACAATCGTACAAAATATAATTTTATTTATTTAGTATTTTAATATGTATTTAGCGAATCATGTATAAACTACTTACTTAACAAAATAGAACAACAATTAAACCTAATAGAAAAAGTCGAGGCTTTACTAAAAAAGGCCAGATCAAATATTGACTTATGATCTGTTGGCCACTATTTTATGTCCATTAAAATGTTGCACATATTGTTTTTGCTTTTTATTTCTTTACGATACCATATTGAACCCCAATGAGAAGTGCAAACAATTAGGTTGCCTTGACTTACCCCCAAATGTTGAAGCTAGATTCTGCGAATGTTCTCAGGATCAAGCACTTAGGTTTGTCCAAATTAATATTGAACCAGCGTTCTCTTGCGTTTTTAAGGATATTTTTATTAGCACACACACCCGAACAAAGCGTTTTGTTTTCTGAAGTATTTATTTAATTTTAATTGATACAAAATATCGGTTTTAATGCAAATTAAATGCAATGCATTTTTTTCATACATTAATAATAGCTTTTTCTCCGGAAACCGAAACAAAATCCAAGGCAACCCTACGCAATTAATACAATAAGCGTTATTGGACCAACCAGTTTATTAATTACCAATACCATAATAATAAAAGAAAAATAATAAACTAATAATTAATAATCCAACACAGGGACTGTATATTTTTGATCAATTACAGTTATTAAAAGTTAAGTACCAAGCACCAATTCCTTCCAAAGTAAATTTAGTAACTAATTTCAACAAATTAGTGCTTAAAACACGAATTGCAATAATTGCATTTTAGTATGGCCAATGCAATTTAATGATGATACAATTTAATGCTCGAACACGTTAATTTTAGTTTTAAGGGGGACATCTGAATTGATTAGTATTATTTACACAACTTCAACCCTAAGAAACTCCCAAATTTTAATTTCGAAGAATTCGAGGAATAAAATCGAAATTTTAAGCAGAAAAGTTCAGATTTCAGTATTTAAAATTTGAAACAGAAAAGTAAAATTCTGAAATTCAAAACTTAAAAAAAGAAACAGCTGATATTTTCAAATACGCGATTCTGGACAGAAACCCACTGAATCTTATTTTAAGTTCGAAATTTTAAGCAGAAAGATTTAGATTTCGATATCACAATTTTGAAACAGAAAATCAAAGCTCTGAGATTCAAAATTTTAAACAAATAAATTAATATTTTCAAATATGAGATTCTAAACAGAAATCTACAAATACTGAAGCTTGAATGTTGAGTTTGCAAATCAAAATATTGTGCAGAAAAGTTCGAAATCTCAAAATCAAACAACTAAATAGAAAAGTTTATTTAAATTTATAAATCCAAACTCTTAAAACAAACTCCAAAATTTTCAAAAAATTCAAGATTTAATTTAATTTCGAAGAATTCAAGATCTATAAAATCCGAAATTTTAAACAGAAAAACTCTGATTTCAAGGTTTGAAATTTGAAACAGCGGAGAAAAACAGAAATTCAAAATTTTAAACAATACAGCTGCTAGTTTTAAATAGGAGATTTTAAACAGAGCAAACAAATTGTAAAATTCAAATATTGAATTGTGAATTGCAAAATAAAATTTTCAAGGAGATTTTGAAATATGAAATTCGAGAAAAGTTTAAATTTGAAATTAAAGCAAAAATTGCCACATTTTTTAAACAAAAATTTGACTGTAAAGATTTGAAGGTCTGTAATATTGAGCAGACAATTTGAATAATAAGAATTTCAAATGTTAAGCAAAAAAGGAAAAATTTAAAAATTGCTGCTTCAAAAAATCCTGAGATTTGCATTTTTAAACAGAAAAGTTCAAATACAAAATATTTGGTCAATGATTCTTTTTAAACTCCAAATATATCTCCAAAGGAAAGTAGGGAGGTGGGGTGGGGGGGTAGTCAAGAATAAGATGAAATCTGTCTAAAAGGCATGGATATTTATTGTGAACAAAGGCCATCTTTCCATTACATTTTTCCAAATTGTTTTGAAAACAATAAAGTAGCTGAAGAAGTAAAGATTAAAAATTACCCAAAGGTCATGCAAACCAAATAACATTACCTGAGCAGTTTCTTGCATATTATGCTTTACCCCATCCCACTTTTGTTTATAATCCAGCGACGTACATAACTAATTTCATAACTAATGTTTATGTATATACAGTCTGGGCCGGAGTTATAAAATTTAGAAATTTATTCAGATTAATGTTCGCAATAAATTAGACTAAAACCATACACATGTGAAGCACTTTAAACCTAAATTACTACCAAACCACGTTAAAGTCCAAAATGTAAAGCTACAAACGCGATTATTGCACGAATAAGAACAAGAATTCTCGTACAACCAACAAGAAGAAGAAGAAAACTTGTCCGCTACGTATAAGAAAAAGGTTGTACTTTTATGTCTTTATCAGAATATATGACATTATAAAAATGATTGAGTACCCGAACACACCATTTGGTTTTCAGGTTTCCTCTTTAATGTAGTCTATATGTCAAAACGACCGTCCGCCCGTTTCTAATAATGACGGCGCCAGCGATTACACACGGTCCTTGTGGAGAAATCGTAAAACAGTGGAACGATTATAATAGCAGATCGTAATTGAGTATAAAACGGCCGAAACACAGACTCGACGAATTATTGTCGACCCTTAAAACGGGTTTCCCTATTGTTGTCTCTTTCATCGGTCCCCGATTTAATATACCACCCCTAAATAGGTAATTTTCAATATTCAGAAAGTTCTGCAAGTTTCCGGAAAAATTGGATTTGCAGAAAGCAACGTTCGGTTTTAAAACTATAAAGATGTCTGAAGTTGCGGGCAGTACTTTAAGAGTTGGCTGTTGAGTTTATTTCATGATGGAAAAGGCAAAGCTAATTGTCTAAATGCCACAAGTCTGGAAAGTTTTAAAGTTAAATATTAAATAGGAATTCCGGTGCTTCAGCATTAACTTCTGTTTTTGATCAAGCGTAATAATCAACAGTAGTCCGGTGTCTAAAGCTTTATAAACAGAAACTTGGTGAAATTTCGAGTTAAAAGCTAACTTTAGTACGTTTGCTTCTTTCAATGCACTTTCAGACGGTCGTTGAAAACAATTTATTATTAACTGAAAACCAAAATTTTGCATTTAATTAAACCCACAATAATTACTACAATAAGAACTTAAGTGACATTTAACCAACCAAATGCAGTAAATAAACTTAAAGTAGGTTTATGGCACAACAAAGTAATTTTGTAACAATGTAATTTAACTGCAAGTTTTCATTCATCGCTAATGAATTGGTGACATACACCTACGTTACTTTCATGACTTCCAGAAACATGTACGTGTCAAGTTGAAATACAACCCCTAAAAGTCTACGGTTATTTACAACCGCCTTAAACTTCACAAGATATATAGATTACTATGTTATTAAAAGCGACATTTAAGGTGGGTAATAATTTTTAATTTTTTTAATTTTTTAAAAGGAGCGACAAGAAAATTTAGGATTAAGTTGAAGTTAAGCTAACCTAAATTTAGAAACCAAAAGTTTTAAATTCTAGGTATTCGGCATAAAATTGAACACAACACAAAAATTCAAAATATCAAATCCAAATTTTCTTATTCAAAAATTTAATCACAGAAAAATATTTGAAATTCAAATGATGTATCTATAGGATTCTAAGAATTCAAGTAGGTACCTATAATGACAATCTGCATTAAGTAAGTTAAAATTTTAAATACCGTAATTCGAAATACTAAATCCAAATTTTCTTATTCGACAATTTAACCATAGAAAGATATTTGTAATTTTGAATTCTAAGCTAAAAATGTTCGAATTTCAAATGTAAAACCTGAAAATTCGGAAATTTAGCCTTGAATTCTAAGAATAATTAGTAACATATTGAACAAAATAAGTTAAAATTTTAAGTACAAAAGTTCAAAATACCGAATCCAAATTTTTTTATTCAACAATTTACTTACTTAATCCTTTCCTCTTCTACCGCTTGGTGCAGTGTCGAGGTTGATTCTCTAGTTACACCTCTGCTTTCACTATCTTCTTCCACACCCTCCTATTTTGGGCCAGTTCCTTCGCTCGATTTCATCCTTGTCCTCGTTTGTATAGCGTTTTCATTGCCATCTCCCTCCATTTCATCTTTGGTCTACCTCTGCTTCTTTTTCCTGCCGCTTTCCCCTCCAGAACTTGCCTAGGTAACCTTAATTCTGCCATTCTCCATATATGTCCAATCCAAATAAGTCTTTGTTGTTCTATTCTTCTCACGAGCGGAGCTACCTGTAACTGTTCCCTAATGTTTGTGTTGCTAATTCTGTTCCCTTCTTGTAACATCTAGGACGGCTCTCAAAAACTTCATTCCATTTGTTTGCAATTTTCTTACTTCTGATTACCCACGGTTCATAGCCGTAAACAAGGGCAGGAAATTAAATAGAATTTAATACTCGTGCTTTTGTTTTGCGTGAAATTTCTCTTTTCTTCGTGAAGCTATATTTTAAAGCACCATATATTTTATTGCCTATTTTCTTTTATCTTGACACCTAAATATTTGAAGGATGTCACCTGTTCTATAGGGCTATTATTTATACTGCTATGGGTATCAATATGTTGCCTAGAAGATACCATGATCTTTGTTTTCTGAACATATATATATCCCATATTTTTCTTCGCCAGTATCAACTTCAACATATGTAAATTATTTTGTAATTCTCTTTCATTTTTAGCAAAAATTACAATATAGTCTGCACATGCTATAATATTAGTAACAACAGGTCTCAACTTGCAGTTTTTATGTGCATTCTGTTTATATTCCTTCATTACTTCGTCCAACATTATAATAAACAAATATGAGCTGAGTGTTCCCCCTTGTTGCACGCCCTGTCTAGTAGTAAATTCTTCTGACGTCTACTTATATGTTCTTATATAATTTGTAGTATTTGTGTATATGTTACGGGAAAAGTCCGCAGGGTGGGCAGAGTCAACAGTGCCCGGACAATAATGTCTATTAATGGAGGACGTGAATTTTGTGTTACTCTTAAAAAAAAAATTGTTTCTCTACTTCTAGCCCCCAATAAACGCCGCTCCCAACACGCTATGTCAAGTACAGGCTTTTTTAAAATCAATAAAACCTAGGTACATTTTATTGTCAAATTCCAAGATTTTCTCTGCTTTATAAATCTTGGGTTCCTCTACCTTTTCCAAAACCACATTGCTGCTCTTCTACTTGTTGCTCTACTGCAGACCTTAGTTTTGCTTCCAGAATTTCGTCGTAAATTTTGCTCGCCACACTTAAAAGTGAAATACCACGACAGTTCTCACATTTCTTACGATCTCCATTTTTATATATCGGGAGCATCACAACTTCCTAGTCTCGTGGTATTTTTTTCTGTTTCTAAATTTCATTCATTCATTCATTGGCCACTTCTTCCCATAAACTTTATCATTTCTGGGGTAACTTGATCATGTCCATCTGCTTTTCCTAGCTTTAACTTATATGTATATGGTGTCTTCTAACTCTTGTAGTGTTAACTCATGTTCTACTTCCACGATGTTTTCATCTTGGTTTGCTATTTCTGTCACCTCCTTTCCGTTTCCACTTTCTAGCTGTTCCTCGAAGTATTCCTTCCATCTTCTCATTATACCATATTCTAATTGTAAAATATTTCCGTCCTTGTCTTCCACCGGCTTTAGCGTACGACTTTTCCTATTTTTTATATTGACTATAATTCTACAAATTAGCTTTTGGTTACTTTTAAAATTAGTTTCCATTCTTTCCCATGACTTTCTTTCTGTATTTTGTGCTGCAGCCTTCACTGGTTTCATTTGTTCTTTATATTGTTCATAATCTTCTAATTTCCTTGAGCTTAAATATTTTGTTTTATTATCTACCTTAGTTTCTTTAAATTTTTCCCACATTTTATTTAATGCCCCTTCCCCCTCATCTCTTTCCATAATAGAAAATTGTTATATTGTTATGATACTACAATTTTATTTTGACAAATGCTCTACGTTGTATCGACAAAGATTATTGTTATATCACAATTGATATTTTAACAGAAACTCCTAAGGGTCGTTACTGAGGTTCTTATTTGTATTTTTCTTTTATTCAAGATCTAATCTTTATTTTTAATTATATTTTAAAATAAATCTTAATCAACTTCATTAATACGGGTTTATCACAATTCAATTATTCTTTCCCTACTTTCCCTGCTAACTTATCTATACTACTCCAACACTCACAGTTATGTTGAAAATTCAATTTGTTTTCTACGGACCACAGTTCCCAGCATATAAATATTTCCAATTTGAAACAGATTACCAATAACCAATCCTTAGAATTGAACCATTTTCAATCCGATACGGATTAGCAATAACCAATCCTTATCGTTGAACCAATTTCAATTCCAGTTTATTATTTACTCAAGTTATATTACAGTATCAAAACTTATCTTCACTCCAATTTTATCCAGCTTCAATTCTTTCCCAATTATAATGATGGAAGACAAATAGAATTATTCAGCATCAAATATTATTGAAATTTTAAATTAATAATATTTATTTTCGTCTGGAAGATTTTTTTAGTTCCTCTTCGCAAAATTATTTTTTTACTGTCTGTTTATTTTTCATCTTGTGTTCCGTCTCCTTGGTTTTTCGAATAGTATATGATCGATCATATAACTGATTTACATATTCTAACTTTAGACTCAATTCTTAGATGATTATAGAAAGTACATTCTGTAATTTCAAAATTTTAGAGAAAAACTTCAAATCCCGAAACTTTAAATGCAAATTTCAAAATAAATACAGTTGAAATACGAATACGAAATTCAAATAGAAACGCTTAAACGTCGACATTCAGTATTTTACATTGGAAATGCAAAATTCAGAATTTTCATATAGGTACATATATTGAAGAATACAATATAAGCAAACAACTTACAAATTCGAAATATTAAACAGAAACCTTGCTAAATTTACCTTTCGATATTTGAAACCAAATTTGTAAACAGATTTAGAAATTAAAATTTTATACAGAAAGCTTAAATTTTGATCATTGACGTTTTAAATAGCCACTGTTTTGTGTATTCAAAATTCTGGACGAAAGAATTTTCGGAATCGCAAATTTCAAAATAATTAAAGTTATAATCCGAAAGTCAAACAGAAAAACCTAAATACCGAAATTCAGTATTTTGCGTTGGAAATGTTAAATAGTACTAAAATATAGAATTTTCAGTAGAAAGCTTCATGTATGTTGAAATTAAAAAATATAAACAAAAAAGCTACAATTTACGAAATCGAAATATTTAGCAGGAATTTTGCTGAAGCTTTGACTTGAAGTTTAGCTTTCAATTTTTAAAACCAAATTTTTAAGCATATTAATTTGGATATTCAAAATTTTAAACAGAAAAATTAAAATTTGAAAATTCGAAATGTTAAGCTTTAAATTAGAGAATCTGATCAGCAAAATTTAGATTTTAAATTCCGCTAATTTAACATTAAATAAAAATGTTGGACTTTTAACTAGATACTTCCAATTTTTGAAAGCTGAATTTTTAAGCAAAATATATCAAGGCTAAAAATTTAGGATTTCAAACAGAGAGATACAAATTTTGAAATTTTAAACAGAAAACAGACAAGTTGAGACTTCAAATTCAATATTTAATCAGAAAAGTTTATGAATTGAAAATTTTAAGCTGTAGAGTTTAAAGAGCACTGGACAGAAATCACATTGCGTCAACACCCTCAGGGGCTATCGCAACGCTTTGTTTTAATTAGACAGTCAGATTCTCCTGGTAAAACTCTGATGAGAGAGAGAGATTCAAAGTGAAGATTTAAAATTTTAAGCAGAAGGGTAAAATTAAAAAAATTCTAACTATTAAGTAAATATTCCCAATTTTTGAAAGTCAAAAGTTTAAGGTTTTAGGCAGAAGGATTCAAATTTTTGAAATTTGAAATGTATAACACAAGAGTTTAAAGTTTAAAATTTTAAAATTAAACAGAAATTTTCATAGTTAAAAATCTAAAGCAGAAACCCAAATTTAAAATTTGAAAGTTTCAGGCAGAAGACTTCACAAATTCAATATTTAAGAAGAATGGTTCAAAATTAAAAATGGGAAACTTAAACTGAAAATTTAAAAGTTTGAAATTTGAAGATTAAACAGAAGAGTATAATATTATAAGAATTCAAATTCTCAATATATTTCTAAATGTCAAATTTTTAAGAAGCAGAAAGCTACAAACTCCTGCCTTGAGAGAAATTTCGACTATCTAAAAAATTCGAACTCTTAATGAGAAGCGTTCATGTTTTTTAAATCCGATAGTTTGTGTATGTATAAAAATTCAAAATTTTAAGTCATAAGGTAAAAATTGGGAAGTTCAGAAACTCAAATCGAGATTTTGACTGAAAGTTCTAATTTTAAAGTTTGGAATTTTAAACAGAAGAATTTTAAAATTTTTACAGTCTAACAACTAACTTCTTAAAGCTACAACCCACAAATAAAGTGGAAATTGTGTTTCTGAAATTTGAGGTTGGAAATAATTACAAAGTCTATGTTTATTAATTAATCGATGCCTTAACACAATGTTACTAAGACCAAACTAGAAGCATAATAATTACCAAATCATTAAATTTAAACTGTACGCTTGAAAGGGTAAATCATAGCCAATTTTTCTACAGAAAAGTGAAAAATGAGTTATATTTTAATATAAGCAATAGAAATGGTAGAAAAAATTGTTAAAAAATTCATGACGACGTCCCTAACTTCATTTCATTTAATGGTCGAGAGTTTTCAGGACACTTAAAATCTAGGTCAGTTCGCCATTTAAAGTAGAAATGTTTTAGAAAATTTAATCCCATCATATAAATGTGCGAATATTCCCGTAAGAGACCGGGAAGGGTTAAAATGTAGTTGACAACGAGTGGGTATGAATATTCTACTAAGTTGTCGTATATGTACCAACTGCAAATGAATTTAATAAGCTTTAATATACGTACATTCATAGTTCATTAGAGTGCCTCGAGCGATGGAGAAGATGCTAATGTATATGTCACATAATTCACCTCCGTGCGGTTCTAGTTCTCCACCTTCGAATTTTAAGCTCACTAACTGCAATTAGGTAAGTAAACAAGCAAGTGCTTCGTGTTAAGACAATGCTGAATTCAATGCTCCCATTCAGCAGATCTTCTGTTTGTTAAACGAACGTTTGGTTGAGAGAGGAAGTGTTTGTTTTACATAACCTATTTTGAGATCACCTACGAATAATGCAGTAAAGTGATACAACTTTCAGGATATTGAGGATGAATACTTGAAAATGGTCGCTCGATACGGTGTTTAAATATTTACCTTTAAATTACGGAGCATCCTTTCAGGCAACAAATTATTTTCTAACATTGCGAAATACTACTGGCAATTTATCGCTCTGTCAATAAATTCGGTTCTAAATTTTCAGCGAACATACCATATGAACAAAAATTATTTAGATAAGGGATGGTCATGGTGAACAAAATCACTGCCTTTGATTGGTTCAGCTTGTTGTTGGTTCTACATGATAGGTACGTTCAAAATTCCAAAGCCACTCTTTATCTAAATAATTTTTGTTCATATGGTACAACATGCGGCATTATTATATATATTTTAAAATTTGAACCACTCTGCTTAAAGTTTAAAAGTCTAAGATACGATATATGATGCTAAAAAGTTAAAGTTGCCCATTTTAGATTGTCCAATTTTTGTTGAAGATTTCGACCTTTAAAATTTGAACGACATTCGAAATTTTGAACACTCAAAATTTTAATTAGCTAAAATTTGAAAATGTACGATTCTATGCAGAGAGTTACAAATACTGAAACATGAATGTTTAAACTGTAAATAGTAAGAATCAAAATTTCAAGAAAGTTCGAAATTTGAAACTTAAGAATTTGAACTTCAAAAGAAACTCCCGCAAAAGAACCGAATTGTACAGAAAACGTAAAAATTTAACATTTTAAGCAGAAAATTTTCAATTTTAATTTTGGAATTCTCAGTACTAAGTATATACAGGGTGTTTCAAAACATGTGTCGGAAAATAAATGGTGGGGTTTCTTGGCTAATTATAAGAAAAACAGTTTCTATTAACATGGTTCCGCAAACGCAAGTTTTTCGAGATACAGGGTGTAAAAAAATATATTTTTTTTGTTTTTTGACGATATCTCAGGAACCGTTTGAGATACAAAACTTAGCTTTTGTACACATTAATCATTAATATCGCCTCTTTTACCTATTACCTTTTTTCTCTTTTCTTCGTACTTTTCATAATCTTCTGTTTTTTTTTGTACTAATTTCACAATTTTTTTTCTGTTTTGTAATGCTTTAGTCCACCATTCTATTCTTTTGACATTTGTGTTTGTTACTTTTGATATACCGCAGCTCTCCTTTGCGGCATTTAGTATGGCTTCTTTGAAGTTTTTCCATTTTTCCTCTATATCATTTACTTTATTTACTTCCTGTAAATTTTTGTGTAGTATTTCCTGGCACTTTTTTTCTACATTTAATGTTGTTTATCAGTTATTGCTCTTTATTTTCTCCTTGACTTTATGCCTTGTTTTATCTAACTTTTCTTCTTCTTTATTTTTTAACTTCTCCTTCACTAGGTAATGGTCACTTCCAATTTGTGCTTGTCTTGTTACTTTAACGTCTTGTATGTACCCCCAATTCTGTTTTTTTTTTACCAGAAAGTAATCCATTATTGATTTTTTATTTTTGTTATGTTCTACCCTAGTATACTTGTGTATATCTTTGTGTGTAAACATTATGTTAGAAATTACCAGGTCATTTTCCATACAGAATTCTATAATTCTTTCTCCGCTATTATTTTTGACTTCCTCTCCTTCTTCTTCCATTATCCTGTTTATTCCTGTATTTTGTCGTCCCACACATTCATTTATATCTTCCATTATAATTATGTTGTCATTTACCTCATCTATTTCTTTCTGCAATATTGCAAAGTATTTATCTTTTTCTTCTTTTTTTACGTTTTCATTTTCTCCATATGTTATGATTATTGTGCATATTTCTTCGCCTATCAGTTTTATTTCCACTACCATTACTCTTTCATTTACATACTTTTCGTTTACTATGTCCTATTTTTGTAGTTGTATTCTTGTTTTTGTTTTTTCTATTTTTCTTGATTCTCCTTTTTTGTTTGTCCCTCTCTTCTTGTTCCTGTTGTCATTTTAGTTGTCTCTTCCAGTTCTATTTTATATTCACTTCTTAGTTGTTGTCTGTCCACCTTTGGTTTATATTCTCCGTTATCATTATCCGTTTCCATTGCTTTGTTCGCCCTCATTTTTCTCAGTCCACTCGTATGCTTTAGTTTTTTGTACTTTTCACGACTGCTTCTTCCTTGTCGTCCCAAGCATATTGCTCTCCTTCCATAATTATTTTTCTATACCCTACCTTAACTGACTTTCCTTTGCTTTTCTCTTCTCCTGCGATTTTCGTTATTATCATGTGAATTGATCTTTCTTTTTGGGTCATATCGTTCTCGATAAAAATTATTGTAAGTATCTTTTAATTTATTTTTATTACGCTTTATTTTTTGTTTCTTGTTCCAATTTTCCAGTTCCATAATATTGGTTGGTGATCCATTTTCATTATTGAGGGCAATCACCTTTTTCGGTTATACATCCAGTTCTAGTTTTACCCACTCTTTTTTATACTACTCTTCAAAATTCACTTCTTTAATTACCACATTGCACTTTCTTTGCTCTTTTTCCATATTTTCCACTTTGTTCTCCAGATTTATTATTCTTTGTACTGGTTGATTTTTCTCTAATTTCAAAATTTATGTAAACCTGAACATTGCTTCTGAAACCTTCTTGGCTTTAAAAATTCTGAACCTTCCAAACTTCTTGTTAGCAAATTCTGAAATTTGCTTCTGAACTTTTCTGGTTTTTCTAAATCTCTTTGGATTTTCGTTCCTACAGGCTTCGGACTGAAGTTAATCGGACGTCTCATATTAACTGATACGTTCTAGGATTTTCAGTTTTTCCAGGCTGCAGATTAATCGTGTTTATGACAGAAGCTCCCCGATTTTTGAGGTTTTCGTAAGCTTTAAGGTTTTCTTCTACATAATTTTTCTAAGCTTTACTACCTTCTTAAGTATTTTTTGTGCTTCCCCGTTTAGGATGCGAAGCCTATTCAGGTTTGAGCTCCTGGGAATTTTACTAAAGATTTCCAGTTTTTTCTTTGACTTTTAGGAGGCTTCAAATTTGTACGGATTTCCTTAAGACGTCCTTAAACCTAGGACCTTCTATGAAATTATCTAATTTTTTCTTTGAAATGCTCCCCTGTTTGTTCGTTGTCAAAGTGTTCTTCTTAACGTTGCAGTTTTTGAAATTTCTCGAATAATTCGAAAGATATTTCCAAAAATTACAAAGCTAACTTTAATTTTCAGGCGTGGTTAACAAGCAAGGCCTTCAACTAATCAGTAAATTCTTAGATTAAGCTTTTTTTATGCATGTGCGTAGTAATATTCAACAAATGGAATTGAAATAATTTGGCCTGATTGTCCTGTACAGATTAGGTAAAGGTTACCGAAAGGTCAAAGCAATTTTCCGCGGAAAACTTCTTACTGGACATAAACAGGGTCATAAGAAACAGTTAACAAGGACTTCGTTGATGGTGTTGTGTTAAGGGCGAACCGAGAAAGGGCAGCGGCCTGATTAGCCCTCGTTCCCTCTCTTATTACTGGTGATAATCGACATCGATTATGTGTCCATGTGCGGTTTTGGTCGGATAAAACGTAACCTTTGTTCCCTTTGGGGATTTTTCTTTGCAGGAATTAAACTCGGATATTTACTCGCGGATACCGTACGGCTTTTCCATGAGAAAATTGTTTTTTTGGGATAAAATCAGGAGCGGTTTTTGTTTTCAGTTTTCCTCATTCGTCATGGTTTGTGTTTACCTTCAACAAACACAAGACCTTTTTATGATATAACAGTAAATATATTTATTGATTTTGATTTATTTTTTAGTACAACAATCTTACTTATAACCAAGTCAACAAACTCAATAAAGACGAAGCTGACGTAATCTCCAGTCGACTTTGCAAAATCAAGCAGACTTTCTCAAAACCAATTCAACTTAAGATACCACAAATTGGCATAGCAGCTAAAATGTTTATATTTCAATTATCAATAATAGTACACAAGAAGTTCAATTTGGAAAGTTCTAAAAGCAAACGCCAACGCAATTGGAGACAAGAATAACACAAATGTTCGAAACTGGACTGAAGTGTACATATCGAGATATGTACTTTCTGAGTATTGCTCGCCATGTGCAATTACAATAAAATTTGTTTTAACTCGATCTAGTGATAAAACGGAGTTACGAAGTCATACTGACTGAAATTAACGTATACAATCTGGAATTCAGGAAGTTTGAGCAAATAAGTTCATTGTTAATTTGCTGCATTGAACTCTGATAGTTTGGAAAGTTTTGGACTAATGAAGTGATGATTGTTGTGTTACTTAGTGCTGGGAAAATCTACCTCCGAGTTGTCTTAAATATATGTTGAGAAGAGGTTCAAATAATCAGGATTTTTCTTGGATATTGTGCTTCCCTAATTTAAAAGGTGGAAACAGCATGTTTGTTGGGAGCTGATCGAAATTCATACTGTCTTAGCGTCTTCAAACTGACTAAGAAAGATACGTCGAACCAGGAAAAAATTAAATGTATTTTACTTTTGGTAACAATGGAAATTTGGTGTTGCGAAAAATCAGAAATCCTTTCCTAGGTCTTGGGATCCCCAAAATACAAATAAAGGAAGTTTGATGACTTGCGTTGTTCTCAGATCCTAGAAATTATGCAGAACTTTTTCCAATAGTTGTTCTTTTGCTCTTCGAGTTGGTCTGATTCTTATGTTGAAAGAATGATGTATTCAATGGAGGCCTTTAATGCAACTGGTCAAAATTCACACTGCCAAAGTACACCCCAAGTCATTTAGAAAAGCAAAAAAATGGAAAACATTTTTTCTTTATTTATTTGGGCAGCAATAACAATTTAGTTTTAAAGAAAATAAATAAAAGTTTCTTGAGTAACGGTTGCTATTAATATAAGGATGAGAAATCTAAAATCCCTTCGTGGGACTTGGAATTCCCGAAATACAAGCAAAGGCTGTTCCTTCGCTGCCTTCGCTGTTCCAACAACCCAGGAATTACCCGGAATTGTGTCCAATAATTGTTAGTTGTTCAAAGAAGTGCGTCTTTAATGGAGCTGACCAATATTTTGTTGAAAGACAAGGTCCTTAAAATCTATACAGCTATATCCACTCCAACTCATTTAGAAAAACCGTACCAAAAGCCAAATGGCAAGCGTCCTCTCTGTATTTTCCTTTGAGCCACAATAATAATTTGGTATTGGGAAAGCAAATAAACACTTCTTTGGGAGAAGCTTGCTGTTAGTAAAAATAAAAAATCGGATTTCTCTTCTTAATCCATACAAAATAGAAGCAACGCAAGTTTGACGGTCTTCACTGTTCTCAGACTACAGAAATGGTTTTGCATGATTTTTCTTTGGACTGATTTCGAGCTTTTGCTTAGAGAAGAGTTTCTCCAGCAGAGCTGATGATAATTCATAGTGCCTATATAAAGCCCTAATAATTTAAAAATCACCTTTTACCAAGAAGAAACGTGGAAAGCATCTCTTCTGTATTTTTCTTTGGGCAACAATGTGCTTTTGGTATTGTAAAAAGCGAATACCTAACGACCGTTTACGAAATTTTTTTGTTAATGCAATGATGATGTCCTGGTCTCCTTTCTTTGGGCTTCAGTCGCCAGAGTGTTTTCCATAATTGTTCTTCAGTTGATCTGCTTCGGTTTTTAGAAGAATGTATTTCCAGTCAGCTGGTCATAATTCACACTGTCTTAGTAAACTCCAACTCATTTAGAAGGTCCCGTCTTACCAAAGCAGGTGTTCAAGAAGGCGTTTAATAACAATGGAAGGTTGGTATTTGTAAAACGAAAATCAGGGTTTTGGAGTTCCATGATTAAGGTTGCTGGATGGAGTATGCATTTGCCTGCTACCTACCTGTGTTGGAAAATGTTGACAAAAACCTGTACTGACATTCGGTCTTTGTTCGCTTCTGTCTCTGGTTGTCTGCTATTCTAACTGATATTCTTCTTGCCTTTGCTTCAAAGAGGAAATGAAAGACAGAAGGTGGAAATGACAACCAGACAGCGAAGCTGAGAGGAAGAGGGGTCAAATGAGCAGCAGTAGTCGAAAGCGAGCAGCTAAAGACAAAAGTGGGAAGCAGAAGAAAAAAATGAGAAGCAAAAGGCGAAAATCACAAACAGGAGACGCAAAAGAGCGGCAGTAGGCGAAAGTGAGTAGCAGCAGGCGAAAGTTAGCAGTAGGAAACAAAAGTGGGAAGCAGAAGAAAAAAAATGAAAACTAAAAGAAACAAATAAAGAAGAAAGTGAGAAACATAAAATGAAAGTAGAAATGAAGTAGAAGAGGCAGGAATTGCAAAGCCCAGGCAATATACTGCTAGAAAGAATAAATTAAATAAAGAAAAGTAACAAAAGGAAAGGAAAGTGGAAAAGGACGAGGAATACAAAAATCACATCTTCTAGACAAACCATAGTATCTCAAAAGAACGTTCTTCAAAGTTGACAAAACAGGTTTAAACTTAAACTTATGAAATAAGGAGTATTTGGAGTACCAAGATCAAGGTTGCTGGATGTAGTTATTATTAAAATGTTATAAAAAGATTGTTTTGCCATTCTGTTTGCTTGTTTCTATCTTTGGTTGTCTGCCAGTCTGTTTGATCTCCTTCTCTTTGTTTCACTGTGTGATTGGAATTTATCATCACTCATGGGTTTTAATTCTTTTTGTCATTGATGAGAACCTCTCCATGCACATGGAGACAACTCTCAAATGTGTTTCATGGATGCCTTGTAGCCCCCCAGAAAACAATTTTTGTTTATTTATTACTTTTCTACTTTTCCTGACGTTTTTGGAGAAAAAAGGCAAGTCTTAGCCACCTATCTAGCATACGTGGTAAAAGGGCCGAGAGAACTAGTTTTACTAGTTAAGTAACAGGCTATTTCCCTAAGCTTCGGTCATATGATGAAAGAAGATCATCAAAAGGAATTCTTTAAAATAAAAATTGCGATTTCTTAGTATTAATCCTTCCAGTACGATACTTCTGATAAGTATGTAAAAATAAGTAATTTCACGAAGTTGTTACTTCCCTTAGAAGACTTATACAAAGTTACATTGAATAGAAACCTGAAGGGACAGAATACGACTGATTATACTGGTGTGTTGGACGTAGTTAATACTTTCCAATTTGAATGACGTCCCATCTATTAAGAACTCGAAATTCTAATTACGATATTCAACTCCTTACCTTTGTGTACTTAATAACAAGTTAAAGGTGGAAGATCACATAACTAGTTTTCAAAGGAAATAGCTCCTTTCTATGCAATAATACTTCCGTAACGTCATTAAGAAACTTAATGCTAGGAAATAAGGTCGTTACCCGATCAATGTCCTAACAGAATATAATGCAAGCGCCGTTTGATATCACTTACATTCCTCCGACGGTATTAAATTAAAAATTAAATGCGCCCTTATAGACGGGAAGGCATGACATTAAATAGGGCTTTAATGTATTCTTAATGGGAACGTTTACGTTCTTGTTGACGGTATGTTTCATACCGTAGATTTACGTTTAGTGGTTTTATCACGACAAGATCCTCCGAAAAAAGTGAGATTAAGCCATCTTTATTGTGTAAATAGAACGACATGAAGTAAGCCGTACTACATCTTTGCCCTAAAATCTGGAATAATAATGAGACAGTGTACGAACAAACTGAAGCTGAAATAATGCTAAGAAGATTTAGTACATCCTTGTTATTTTCTAGCATTTGTGCAAACATTTAAGGACCTAGGTAGGAAATTAATATCAAGAGGCGGTGTTCAAGACTATGGATGATAAAATGAGGAATTTCTAACAAAACGAGGCTTTAAATATACTATTAATATTAATTACGAGTAGAGCAATAGACCATTCGGTATAAATGAATAACAACAATTGATTGATTTGCACGAACTGAATATTGTTTAACTCAGGAATTTATGCTTAAATCAAGATGGACCTTCTTTGTATCTTGGCCTTTGTTTAGGCGAAAACTGTAACGTACTAATTTAGTACCTGTTTGTAGTTTACTCGATTTTTATCTAATAAATAATCCATCTTAACTTGATCATAGGTTTATTCAAAAAGAAGTTAAATAATTTAAATATCATCGATGACGTAACTGCAATCTTACATAGAACGCACCATAGTTCTATTAAACATTTTTGCCCCTTGAAAATTTTTTCAAGTTAATTCTGGTAGCTACGAGAACTTTACCTTATATTAGTGTAGTTTCTTGTCAACCTACCATAAGAAACACAGTGCAGGAATATCAGCCATGATTTTAGTAGAAACAATAACATTCAACTTTACAAAAACAAACCGAAAGTATTCTTGTAATAAATGGTACAGGAAGATAAACTAACAGAAGCCTAACGCCAAGGGATTTAAGAAAAATTAACAACAAGAAGAAGAAAAGAAAGACATGCAGGTGTGGCGCTTACTAAAAAAGACAAAAGTCGGATACAAGAGGAGAAAATATGTAGCCGCAGGTGAAAGAGTAGAACAGGAAAATAAAATGCAGAAGGAAAAGTGGACAGCAGAAGATGTAAGTCAGAAACGGTCGGAGCAAATAGGCAGCAGTAGGTAAAATAGTAAGAAGTAGAAGATAAAGGTGTCAATCAGAAGACTAAAGAGAGATAAATAGAAGATATAAGTCAGAACCAGGAAGAGCAAATGGGCAGCAGAAAATGGAAGAGTAGAACGAGAAAGTAAGACGCAGAAGGCAAAAGTGACAAAAAGTGAAAAGCAGAAGATGTAAGTCAGAAACAGTAAGAAAGCAGCAGAAGGTGAAATGGTGAAAGCAAAAAGTAAGAAGTAGAAGGCAACAATGTCAACAAGAAGAGTAAAGAGAGATAAGTAGGAGATATGTCAGAAATAGGAGGAACAAATTAGAAGGTGGAAGAGTAGAACGAGAAAGTAATAACAGAAAGCAAAAGCTAGCAGCAGAAGATTAAGTCAGAAAAAGTAGGAGCAAATAGACAGCAAAAGGTGAAAGAGTAGAAGGAGAAAGTTAAAAGAAGAAGTCAAAAGTGAGGAACATAATGTATATGTAAGTCAAAAACAGGAGGGGTAAATAGGCGGCAGAATTCGAAAGAGTAGAACTATAGAGTAAGAAGTAGAAGGCAGAAGGGAGAAGTAGAAGAAAAAAGTAACAAGCATAAGTTGAAAGTCAGAAATAGAACTAGCAAGTATGTACCAGAAGGTGCAAGAGTAGAATGATGTGAGAGGCAGAAGAAGAAAATGAAAAGCACAGCACGAAATGCATGCAGATGGCGACCAAATGAACTGCAAAAGGTGAAAGAGGAGAAGAGGAAAGTGAGAAGCAGAGGGTAAAAGTACGAAACAAAAGGAGCAAATGAGCAGGAGCTTTCGACAGCGTGGAAACATGGGCAATATTAGATGCACTGCGAGACAGTCGTATAGACTTTCGATACTCCAGGCTCATTGAAAACATATACAAAAATGCAACACTAGCTGTAAAGTTACATGAAACTACCAATAAAGTAAATGTGGAAAGAGGATTGCGACAAGGAGACGTACTATCCCCCAAGTTGTTTACACTGGCCTTGGAAAACGTTTTTAAAGAGTAAAATTGGGACAAAACAGGCATTAATATCGATGGAGAGTGGCTGAATAACCTGAGATTTGCTGATGATATTGTCTTAGTATCAACTGAAGTGGAGGAAATGATATCGATGATAGAAGAATTGAAAGAAAAATCAGCCAAAATAGGACTAAAACTTAATGAGTCAAAGACTAAAATCATGACTAATATCGATATACCACCTGAACAACAAAATGCATTACCAGTGGAAACAGTAGAACATTATATATACTTAGGTCATAGAATTAAATTAAACAGGGACAACCAAACCACTGAAATAACCAGAAGTATTGGTCTCGCGTGGGCACCCTTTGGTAAACTTTCTCAAACAGTACGAAGTACCCTACCAATAGCTTTAAAATCTAAAGTGTTCAATCAATGTATCCTGCCAGTCATGACATATGGCGCAGAAACGCTAACACTAACTAAAGCATCTGCCCATAAGGTCAAGGTAACACAAAGATCGATGGAAAGAGCGATGTTAAATATAAGATTAAGAGATAGGATACGAAATGAAACAATTAGAAATTAGACCAAAGTGGAAGATGTCATAAAGAAAATGGCGACGCTCAAGTGGAACTGGGCAGGACACGTCGCAAGAATGTCAGATGAAAGATGGACCCGAAAACTATTAGAATCGAGGCCGAGAACAAAACGGCCACCAGGACGTCCACCAACACGCTGGAAGGATGACATAAAAAGAAGTGCTGGATATGATTGGATGATTAAAGCGCAGGACAGAGATGAATGGAAGAAATTAGGGGAGGCCTATATCCTGCAGTGGACGACAATGGGCTAAAATGATGATGATGATGAACGTACGACTTTCCGAGATAGAGTCGGCTGCCGCGCTTAAGGATTCACCCTGTATACCTACTTTCCAGCAGTTACAGTTGTGTAATGAAATAAATATTGTTAGTCTTCAATTTACCGTGTTATCCTTCGAGTACACTTCCCAAGGATCAATTTCCTTTAAATTACGTTCTACGTGAGCAACTTAGAGGAAATGTCTATATTTCCTTTCTTATTTTAACAACAAAAAAAAGTTGGTCACGTATGTGTGACAGTGGAAGGAGTTCTCCGACGTTCGAAACATAAACTAATAGAAAAGTTTCGTGAAATGTTCGTCTATAAACTCACTAAAATATCTAGAAGAAGAACAAGGCAGGTAATGGATGGCGCAAAGCAGCAGACACATAAATGGGAACATAAAATAGAACTATTAGCGGTCTGAGCCACTGAAATGTGCGCGTATTAAAGACATAACGGCCAACACACTGAGGATATACAACTATTTATAACATGCACTTTATCTCACGTAGTTCCTGCAGTAATTTCACAATTAAACTGTGAAACGTACTAATCCTCTTTTAAATAAACGAGCAACGTTTTTATTGCGTTTTTGCACGTTGTTCGGCGTCTTATTTGATTGATTTCGAGCATAAACCTCGATTGAAAAATGTGCTGACAGAAAGTAATTCACTCTTGGGAGGCGATGTTCAATGTTTTTATGTCAGTTTTCTTTAGAATTTACTTTACATCCAGGTAGTTTCATTGCTTGTACAACGGAATGGTTTTTCGTTACTTCATTTTTGTTTTACAAAGATGCCTTTAGAAGCTCGTTTTTAAGATGTGATGTATCGATATCTGAGCACACTCAAACTATTACTACTTTACTTTGTACGAATCCTGGTTTGCTTTTAGTATAATTGACTACATGGAAGTACACATTTCAAACCACACTAAAGATAAAACTTTAAAATGAACTTTTACTTCGCTTTGACTTAGTTGGTGCCTTTTTTATCAAAAAACTAGTTGGATTTATTTTTATTCGGGCGATTTAGAAATGGGTTCAATTAATTTATAAAGTTATTTTAGGGAATATTCGTATTTCCGGTAGGAGGTAAAGTGGGCTTGTAGGGGAGCTCTGTTAGATCATCAGTATGTGTTTGTAAGTGGGATAAGTTGGAATGTGGGGCATTATTGCGTTTTCAAATGTGAGTTCGTACATTGTTACGGAACTGAAACTGTGACACGTAATTACGTTTGAGGATTAACATTAATCTGGGTCCCAAGTTATGACGTCAGAAATCTTATATTAACATCCACTTTGCATTTAGTATAGCGGTATCGGGGGTAAATTGTGGAGCCAATTATCTTTATCCTAAACTAATAGGGATCCTATGCCGCTTAAATACCTGCGAACGTGTTAAACTAAAGTCTTATAAAGCGAGCGAGAGTAGTGAAGGATATGTACAACAATAATTAATCTAAGAAGTAGCGGGCGAGTACGGAATGTTACCCAACTCTACTAGAGTGATTTATCCTGAACTACTGTTGCATTAATTGTAGCATTAGTCACTGTTGGAACTTTCTGAATTCTGATATTAAATTCAGGTGTGTCTCCTCTGAGTACGTTCACCCGCTTTCTAGACTTAAATTATGCTTGCGGTAAATGACAATTACTAATATCTAACCCTCCATTTGTAGTTGTACTTAGGTCAGGATATATTAGATGGAGAAAATTGCTCGCCTGAATTCACAATCCCTTTAGCAAGAAGGCAACATGTGTTAACACACTGCACAATATTGATGAAACATAAATTGTAGTCAGTACTAAAACCCTGCGCGTGCGAATTTATATCATTATTCCGACAATGTCAGAGCTTAAACTATTCTCTAACTTAATTTAAAGCAGCCAGAATTTGGATATAAACTTATCTTCTAATGAGTATAATCAATAAATTAAACGTAAACTGAAATTATTAAGCAATATATAAAGGCCTAAACCTTCATACAAGTCACAGCTCAGGTTCGAGAGGAAACCTCTATTTGTTAATTTCGGAGAATTCCAGAAATGGGGACATAACAGATACAGATACTTCAAAGGAAAACAGAAAAAGATAATACTCGTAGTAACAGAAAAGCGGAAAAACGGAACCTAAGAAAAAATTACTCAGAAAAGAAGAAAATTTTGAAATAAGCGACGAAAAGGGCGATAAAGCGGATAAATAAGGTAAAAACTAGGCGAATATACCACAAAAAGGAAGAAAAATAAAAAGAAACCCTTAACATCAAAAGCAAAGTGAATTGCACCTATGACCCATCACTTAGATTCGATTTCTGACTCAAATTGGATCATAATCGACAAATATCTTATATAAAATTTGCTTTCGGGGTACCACAAGACGCCACAGTTGGATCTGTGTTTTTAACGACCCACGTAAATCATTAGATTACCAATAGTGACTAAAACGTTCGTTTAAAAAAAATAAAAGAAAATACGAAATGCTAGGTGTTCTGGCTTTTATTTCCAGAAATGTCAGTTTACTAACAGTATTAATTTACTAATGCATGTCGTTAGCCAATCACAGAATTTATTCTTTTTCTGTGTCATGTCCTTTTAAGGACGTTGACGAGGATGCCAAAGCCACATTTTTAAACGACTTGGCGTCGTGAACTTTGTTATATCCCCCTTATACTAGGGAAATATGTTCTCTACAGTGTTTTTCCGTTGCCTTCTGCAGAGTTTCTGACCTTGTATTAAGTGTATAGTGTATGTGTCTTGTTACTATCTGGTCGACTACTCCGCGGACAGAATCGTTAATTAACCAAACTATTAAATCGCTTCACTCACTTAAGTACCGACCTCGAACAGTGGGGAATTCTTTGTAAAATCCTTACCACTGAGTGAGATTCGAACCCAAGACTCCTAGCTAAAAGTTCAGCGCTCTTACCACTGCTCCAACGAGCTTCTTATTAAGTAGGTTCCTTTAAATAATTCCCTTAAAAACTTCTGTCCCCACAGAAGGCGCAATATAATAAAGTTTCGGCAATAAATTCATCACAGGGTGCTACGAGTGGACCTGTCTCTTTTAGTATTTAGTAAACTATAAAGTGATCAAATTTAAGGTCATTCTCAGTATCCCATGGAATGTTGACAAAATACACAACAAATACTGATCACAGAAATCTAGATACCTTACTTTTTTTTAGATATTATTAGTTAAGACATAACTTTTACTTCCATAGGTCACTGAAGATAATTCTAAATTGGGTCTCTCGATATTTAACTGCTCATCAAACGCACATTTTTGACAAATATCTCCTTTCCCTACGTTGAGAACCTTCAGTCAATACTCAAACCGCATTATAATTAAGATTCGGCAATAAATTTGTTATTTCTGGGGTGCCACAGGGTGCTAAGAGTGGACTATCCTTTTATTTTCTAACTGTTTAACTGTCGCATAGCTCAGGTTTCTCGAAAAAATATGTTTTTCCTTCTTTAAGAACTTCCATTACCTACCCAAACTAGATTTTAATAAAGATTGGGGCATAAATATCTTGTTTACCACGGGGTGTTATGGGTGGGCCTGTCTCATTGATTATATGAAAAATCATCCAGGAAACCCAAATTTTTAGCTACATATTTCTGTTTTCCACCTGAAAAGCCTTTGGATTAAACTAGGATTCGTCGATACATTTGTTGCTTTGGGGTAGCAACGGGTTGGCTTGTTTCATTGAGTATATGATAAACCATTTAATAGTCCAGGAAACCCAAATTTTTAGCTAAATATTTCTGTTTTCCACCTGAGAAACTTTTAAATTAAATTAAGATTCGCTGATACATTTGTTGCTTTTGGGGTAGCATAGGTGCTACGGCTTAGTCTGTTTTATTGAGAATATGATAAACCATTTAAGAGTCCATGAAACTCAAATTTTTAGCAAAAATTTCTGTTTTACACTGAAAAACCTTCAACCATTACTCATTACTCAAACAGCGTTGAAATAAAAGATTCGGTAATAAAATTTCTTATTTTTGGGGTTAAACCGGGTGCTATGGTTGAGGTTGTTTCTTTTTTTCTATGATAAACTATTTAGCAGCCCATGAAGGCCAAATATCTCCTTTTTCTACTTAAGAATCTTCGGTCATCATTGAAACTGCATAATAATTAAGATTCGTCAACAAACTAGTTATTTTTGGTACACCCCATGATGCTGCGGGTGCGCCTGTCTCGTTGATTATATGATAAACCATTTAAGAGCCTACGAAGCCCTCATTTTTTGTTTTCCTTGACAACCTCCAATGATTACTCAAATTGTTTTACAATAAAACGTCGGAACTAAATTAGTTATCTTTGAGGTACAACAGGGCATTGTGGGTGGAGCTACCTTTTCGATTATTCAGTAAACTATTTCATTGCTCATAAATTACAAAACTTCTGTAAATATCTATTTGTTTTGCTTAAGAACCCCCAGTGATTACTAAAAGATACGGCAATAAGTTCGTCGTTTCTGGGGTAACACAAGGTGCTATGGGTGGCCCTATTTATTTGATGTTTAGCATATCATTCGATTGCTCATGAAGACATGAAGCCCTGATTTTTGGCAAACATCTAATGTTTTTATATAGTTAATATGTTTAGTATTTAACTTTTTTCAGGCATGTCGAATAGGGATTTTCATCGGAGTATTTTCTTATTTCTGTCGTTAACCGATCACATGACTTAATTCTATAAAATCTTGTATGAAATAACAGATTGAATTTTAGTGTCAAAATCTAAAAACAAATTAAAGTTGTGTAGTAATGTTTTCTTGGCATTTTCTGATCAAACCAACGAGACAATTTAAATCACCTTCAAAATTAACCCTAGTTTAATTTAATTTCTGTATCAGAAACAAAGGCAGTTTATAAAAACGCACATTGTTTTACATAATAGAGTAAGGTACGTAAGTAAGTAAATTTAAACTTTTTTCAGTGTCCCTAACTTTGTTATCTTCAGAATGAAATCAGCTCGAAGTGGTTTTTGTGTGAAAGTTTGGAAAATGTTGCTGCTTTTAAACTTTCAGTATGTTGCCAAAATTTATCACATTTCGATTGAAACATGCAGGTTGTTGGTTGTTTCTTTGTAGAAAGGTTGACAGTCTTATATTATGTGTAAATACGACAAGTTTTTCGCGGAATAATCCCCAACAGTTGTAACTAATTTCAAAAATTCTACGCAAAAGTTTGTCCAGCCTTCATAAAATAATATAATTCATCGAGATAAATTAGAAAAGCTGAAAGATGAATTTAAAATCCGAAAAACTATCAGCATTCATCATCACTCATGCATAAACCCTTCAGTAAAATTGTGATCTTAGATCTTCATTGTTATGGTAATTTATAAACGTTTCAGGCGATATTTTATATCATCCGTCGGTTTTCTTAAAAAATCCGTAAATAGGAAAAGCCTCCGGCTAGGTCACAACGACTTCAATTGACTAGACAGTCTTATTGAGTTTTTCTCGGTCTAGACTGTAACCTTTACTGTCAAATTCAATGTCGGATACGTTTCTTTAGGCCAGATGGTTATGTCACGTCATTTTTCTGTTTATTTTGGATTTTTCAGTTTTTTTAGACTTCAAATTAGGATACGCACCTACTAAGAAAACTATCTAAATCGCTTTTTATCTGGAGTTAACAGTAATAATTAAAATCCATTTTATTACTCAACAATAAAATTTTTCTTTTGTAAATGTAAAAACATTATTTGTCGCTGTTTTATTAAACGATACAGTTCTGATAATGCATTGAATGAGATTAACCTTTTGTAAGCATTTTTTTCAAATAAATTAAAATTTATTCTAAAAACCTTTATGTCGCCTTTGGATTCTGTTTATGCACACGCAATACGTTAATTAGAATGACTAATTTCCCTTATCTTATTAATAAACATTACCTAAACTAAATCGTAACGTTTGTATCTAAACATTTAACGTTTGGATGAACTGATAAAATCAATTTAATACAAGCGGTGATGTGTGTTATACAATTAAAATGTATATTTTTTCGTTTTTGAATTTTCACGTAACTTTGCTTATAAAACGATTAAATTCCTTTTGTTTGCTTATGTTCATACAGTGCGACCAAACAACACTGGACAATGATAGCTGCGACCTTTTGAGTTCACTGCATACAGCTGAATATCTTGATTTGACAAATACGCTATCTGCAAATATGTCATATTTGTTTTACAGAGGCAGTTCGTCCACTTTCTTTCGTACGTTATGTTTATACAGATACGGACTTCTTGTCAAACGAATTTCTTAAACACTTTTTAGCAATTCATTTGCTGATAATTTCTATTGGATAAGTAAAAATAGCAAGGTAAAATGAGTGAGGGAAAGTTTCACGAGGGACCATTTTGTTTATACTTTCTAAATCACGTGTTATATTTATATAGATACAGACTGCTTGTTATGATAACTTATCATATGCATCTTTTAAAAAGGTTTTTGGCAATTCAATCCACCGAAATCTAAAAAGAGTATAACAAGATTTTAAGTAAAAAAAATAAATTACTGCCAATTAAGTGGTAGAATAATTACAAGTCTGATGGGAATCAAGTGTGATTTTGCGAGTACTTCCGGTAATCAATGATTAATGTTGAGGCACTTAGCTAGGTCTCGTTCTAATTTCAGTTCTAGAATGCAGGAAATGTCACGCCATTTGCGGAGTTCTTGACCACAACTTCCAAATTTAACTTGTAGAAATTATGTTCAGTTCTAAGTTAGTACGCCGAAACTCCTTAATTAAAACGACAGTCGAAATTTGGTAGTTAATTCCTGTATATGTAAGTTTATTTTATCTCGAAGGGAAGACGTTAATAAATATGAGATGGAAGGTTTTTGGTATTAAAATAATTGAGTGGATAAGAAATTCAAATCACAAAGTCTGAATAAAAAAGTGGGGTTACATATTTATCCTGTCCCAATAAAAATTGGTTTGTTCTCGGAATATTTATTCGGTAACAAAGAACATCAGAAAAATCAACCTCAAGTAAATGAGAATTGTGTGTGCTTGGGAAAGGATGCCCCTGAGCTCTTCACTGTTCTGGGGAAATATTTGCTTTTTGTTTGCTTACACAACTTTTACAAAATAATAAAGTTTTACAAAAAGCCTTTTTCTACTATGACATAATAAACCGTGGAAAAACAACATGAAAGAGTGGATAATCTCGCTTTGCTTGTGGTCGGGGCACTTGACCGCGAACACCGTACTTTAGTGATCGATTGATCCCGAGAAAATTCATAAATCCGCGGTCTCTGCTTTTTCAATGGCCCCGTCTGCGGAAACCATCAATTATTTTTTCCACGTTGAAGGATTTTATGACATTAATGTGTTTGCTGGCTTGATCCATTAAGAGGTGAGCTTTTAATGCTTGCGCGCTTTGCGGCTCGTTTAGAAGAATAACTTATTTCTTTTTATCTTTATCGCGGTGTCGCTGAAAAACCTCTTTATGAATTCAAACCATGGTTTCAGATGAGAAAATTCGCATTCTCGCCGTCTCAACTTTGAATTATGATTGTGTAATTGCAACGATACTCGAATAACCGGACCAACATATTCCGTACAATTAATTTTCTTGTCAGCTATTTTCAATCATTCTTACAAATTAGCACCTTAAATTAGACCTTTACTTAAGTATTTGCTCATCAAAACTGCAGCTAACTTAAAACTATCGAAACTTATCAAAATTAATGGAGAACTGCTACGAACACAATATTATCCAAAGACCAATCATTTTAAATACCCGGATTCTCAAATTAAAACATGAAATCAGTAGAATACACTGCTATTTTTTAATAAATTAACATACACGTTTGCAGTAATTTTGTTGAACTGCATGAAAATGCGGTAGGAAATAACGTAGTATTATAAGCTAATCACATACATCTAAGCACAAGCAGAACCTATTATTTTCGTCTGATAACCAACCATTTTTTCTGTGATATATTGGAAATTACCCTAACAAAAAATTCTTCAGAGCAAAAGCTATTACCTTCGTTCAGTAGATTACGATGTTACAATACGAATGCAATGCTTGGGTACGCTGTTTTTAACCAGTCGTATAGTTATTTATAAAATTATACTCTTCGCAGTTATATCGAAAGTTAATTTGATGCCTGTTTCCAGGGCTACTGTGATCGCATTTATAAAATTAATGCGTACGTCTGGATGTTGGATTTTAGGAATTTATTAAAAAATGTCGTTACATTTAGACAGGCTGCTTATGATTATTTGAAGAAGTATTGGTTTTTTGTACATCCTAAAATGGTTATAAATTAAAGAGTATTTCTAAAAATGCATTTAACCCATATATCTGTCAATATCATTTCAAGGATAATTGGTTAACAATCAATAGGGTTGACTATATTTACGAAAAAGGTATTCATAAAATTGAGAAACTCCAGTTAATACGAACTGCATTGCTTAACTTTAACCGATTCTATACGGTTTTGAAAGAATTGTGGTTATTTGAAGTCTTTTGCGAATTATTTTACGTTGTTCAAGAAAGAATGCAGAAAAAGCTGCTGAAGCTAATCATACTACAAACTTGAAAATAAAGAAAAACAAAATTTATTAATTGTCGTTTTTCCAGAATCTTTTATACAAAGTACTTTTTTCTAAGAAAATTACTTCCAATTTTTGTAGTAGTTCTGATTTAATTATTTCAAGTTTTATAGTTTCTTTCAGTTACTTATGAACTTACTATCTTCATTTTCACTTTCATTCAACAAAACGATTATTACAGCTTAATTAAAAATCATTATATCTAAACACAAAGGAGGTACTAAATTTTGGAATGAAAAGATACTAAAAGCCCATAACAGTAATTTAAAGGGATATTTTGAATATTATGAAATCTTACTACTAGTGAGCCTACAACGCTTTCCAAATTTTATTAATTTAAAAATGAAAACCAAAGGGGAAAGAAATACCGCAGATCGTGGAAATAAAGAATAAACTGTCATTCAATCCTTCCCCTCAACCATGACATGGTTCAAACCGGAAATCGATCAGTTCATTATGTATCTGGACGTGAAAGTTTAGTCACCAGTAAAATATATTTACAAGAATGATTAAACAAACAATCCATATGGAGCTGCAACCCAATCGAAAAAATCAGATCAAAACGATTTTTTGCACAACAGAAATAAACACCATCATGGCGATAACTGGAAAATAAATTGTGGCAGAATTTATCAAGCTGGTGAAAAACATAATAATAAGAGATTCATAAAAATAGCACGAAGTTGTAGACCAAAAGCAGAACACTGCAACAGCAGGTTCCAAGTTGGATCTCCACAATAACAGAAAACAGGTTAAGCCCAATAAGAGAAAAGAAGGGAGGTGGGAGGTGAACAAGAACAACAATACGAAGGGAAGAAAAGGAAGTAAAGAAGGGGAAGAAGATGGAGAAGAACAACACCCAGAGTCTTTAATATCATACGACCAAAAAGTAATCACGAATCTATAACAAAGATGGAGAAAACAATAGTTTTAGTAAATCTTTAGAATATTACAGGGAACGCATAGAATTTCTTTCTTACTGGAACCCAGAATTGATGGAATTATAAGCCCACTGGAGTTTTACATCACTGATGGTTGATTTATCGCAGAAATTTAGCAAGAACATTAAATGAATATTAACTGAATACAGAAACCTGTGTTTGCTTTCAACGCCCTCACTATAAAAATTGAGGTAATTCAGCAAAGCCCCGGTGGTTGGAATTGGGCACATAAGCACAGAATTGTTTTAAAAATAGATACACATTAAAATAGATAGTACAAGACAGATCTAAACATGATAGAAGAATTCTTTGGTAGACAACAATAGTGTAATAAAGACGAATGTAAAACTATTAAAATTATAAAATCTTAGCGTGGATGACATCAGTTTATAAGAGGTCATTATTCTAACAAGATACACGTGGAACGTATCGAATTATATCTTATAAGAATGCAAGATAAGGCACGTATATGATTATATGAAGTAAGTACAATGTACTGAAACTTGACACCTCCTACGTGCTTCTATGTAATTCCGCAGGCTTGCGAAATGCTGACCGCAGCATTCTTGTAAGATGACAAGTAGCCATTTTCCACGTTCACATTGAGAGAAGGGGTCAATTTTCTGTATAAAAGCTGAGCGAAAATACATTAAAGGCATGGTCTACATCCAGTCATCAAACAAGCAGTACCTACGGTAAATCGACACCCTTCAAAATGATGTTCCATTGCATACAAGTAAGATTGTTTTATATTTTAACTTAACTCTAATTTAGAACTTGTAAAATATTTGTGTAAATTATTTAAATTCAGTTTATGGACTTAGTCGTTTTAAATGTAATCAGAACGTAGAATAATTTTATTTATTCAGTTGTCATAATTTGTATCCATTTATGTTGACTCTGGACTGGAGTAAATTGTGTCAATTTGAACTTAGAGTTAGTAGTTTTAAATTTAATCAGAGAGAAGCTAGACTTTTAATAATTTCTATAACTTGACTTTAATTCAGGACTTAGAACAATTTATATTATTTTGTAAAACTAAAGCACAGATATGAAATACATGAATGTGAGTTGAATTTGACTTTGAATAAAAACCTCTCGTAAAAAGCCAAGCAACATTGAAGTAGCGACGTGGGTCAAGGACTCTACCAAACTAATTACAGGAACTTATTTATATTAATTATTAATAATAAACAAGCCCCTCACTTCGCTAAAATACTCAAGAATTTTTAATGGTGTTATAGATCAATAATTTGCCTTACTTTAAACACATATTTGATTCTCAGAATTGTTCCTTTCTTACTTTTTGATTACTAATTAGTCTGGAATTTGAGTTACCCTCCAGAAATATTTTCAGGAATTATAATAATTTTCTGTAAACTGTAAACATTTTGTTTTAGACTACTAATCAGCTGTAGGTCCATACATTTTGTCACTGATCATATCACAGCGGAACACGGAACTTTTGATTCTAAATTAATATCGCTGTTAAATGTGCCACTACTGAAAATCTGAAATTGTTTTTTAAAATTAGTATTTAAGAGATTATAAACAGAAATTTCTAGGAAACTATGAAATTCAAAATTAAATTTTGACACTTTCAGCTACCTGTAAATATTATTTGTGGTGACTGCCTCCACATTACTTTTTCATGTTTTCATAAATATTTTGCACGAATTGCTGAAATTTTGAATGTTAAAATTCAGGAAGTATATAAAATTAAAAATAAATTCAGCGATTTATTTAACACAGCCAGCCATAGCAATTACTCCCGCCGTGGATCTGAAAATACCAGGAAATTAATCAAAAATATCTGTAAGCTTTCTAGCCTATAAAAAAATAGGCCGATAGGCTGATGTTATCAATATTTTGAATGTGAACACAGATCCGATTCCACGATAACAATAAACAATTAAGGAAACGCCAACTTCCATATTTATATCAAAACAGTCTTTTCCATTTCCAAATGTAATAAATTTCTAACAAACACAATAAAACAAAAGCACAATAATCTTGACGTATATATTTTATATTATTAATAAATATTGCCTGCCATGTTTTTCATTCTGATACATTCTCATCTGCATTCTAAATATTTGATAGAAACGTTTGTACTAAATTCCGGGGATAGTCACGCGAACATTTTATCTCAAATATTTAAGAAATGTGTGTAATCTAGATGCATTATGCCTAAAAGAACTGTTCTTATTGAGTTGTTTAGAATGTGTTCTGATAATGACATGAGTGCACGCAAAACCCTGTCGTAAACTGAAACGCAGGTCGAATTATTACGGATTCTAAACCTCAAAGAACTCTAATAAGGTAAATTAAACGTTTAATCAGTATATTTGTTGAAAAAAGTTCTCCCCCAATTAAAATCTTCAGATGTGTACTAATGTTATATTATTTAATTACCTTAAACTAATTAAACGGCGCATACTTAACTAATAATTTAAAATTAAGTCTAGTTCATCCAAGCGGCAAACTAGAATCAAATACTTTCCACGATCTGCATGATGTTAATTAACTTGACTGCAACTGAATTTAAAGTGCAATTCGCTTCGCTAGTAACTCCATCTAATTAGAGATCTCATTAACTAAGAAATCTTAATTATATTGCAAATCGCCACAAAACTTCGTTTGCACAGATGCTTGCAGCCGTTAATTAAGTTGAGGATAAGTTTGCCTTTCTTAAAACGACGCTTTGCACCTTTATTAAAATGGAACTTTAAAGGATCAAACGAATAAATGTATAAAATATGAAGGCACGTTTTGACTTCCTTAAAAGTTGTTAGTAAAGAAAACGAGCTGAGGAAAAGTATATAAACTGCTATCGTTTAACGCTTATTTTCACTATTTTAATGAACTACGTCTTATTTAACTTCCGACTTCCTTCTATGTGTACAGTAAATTAAGGTGATGATAACGAATTCGAATAAGAGCGAATAGTTGATCGGTGAACTGTTAACAAATTCAGAATTACAAATTATAATGATATCGAAGGCCTTAAATTACAATGAACAGTTGAAGCAATGCTTCGACAAAGTTTGGAGTTTGCAAGAACTTATAGAAATATTTTTAGAAGATTCATTCTTATTTTGAACTTTAACGCAATTACAGAGGTTCAACCTATAGAAGAGATTCTCACGACTTAGACTTTATAAAACGCACTTCACTTACCTCATTCCACAGAAGACAACTAACTTGCCAAATCTCAAGTTAACCTGAAACAAACACAAGGAATTAGCATTCAAGCCAACGAAAAACAGGCCTTGTAAAGTTTATAAACAAGTCAATTTTCGAAACGCCCCCTGTATAGCTCCAAACCTTTGATTAAGCTTCAGCTTCAGCACTGCAAAGCTGAAACATTACAAAAAGCATTAAATAAACTACAAATTTGCCGTTTATTAATGTTTTAATTACACTCCCCAAACTTGATTAAATATCCCACCTTTTCATAAATTCCAAGCTTTCATAAATTAAATTTTCAGAATCAATTAATACAATATGTTTGCCTGTTAACTTTTTCAGTCAAACGTCTAGACAGATTGTAATTCGGTTATGAAGTTCGCGATTAAATTATAGCAGTTCGTTTAAATTGATTTAAAACAGTCTTTACTGCACGTTAGTTGAAAAGGGCGCTTAAACCTTTTTTATCTGGCTTTTAAAGTGAAGATTATTAGCTGGAAGGAATTTGTATGTTAAGATAGAAATGTTTTGATGCTTTTACTTTAAAAGTTAAGTAAGCATCTTCTTTTTTTTAGATTAATCCTGAAAAAGCTTGATCGTTAAATGAATTTAAAAAGTAATAACTCAGCAGCGATAATTCCTTGGAGAAAGATGGATATGTTAATGCCTGCTGCTTTAGTGTTTTGGATATTTATTTTTGATATTTAAGTAGACTGATGTCTTAGTATTAAACCCCCTCTGCAGAAATTAATTCTAGCTTGAGCTGTTTTAAACTCACGTATTTAAGTCCAACTCTAAAGCTTTATTTTAAAAATATGTAGAATACTGCAGACCTGGAATCTCCAATAATGCATCTTGAGTTTTCCTGAGAATTTAGAGAGATCGTTTGGGCATTTCCTATAATTGTTAGCTGAAGCTCAAGCTGAGACAAACTAATGTTTATGCTCTACAACTTCAGGCTTATTTTTGCAACTTAAGTACTGAAACAGAAATTGAAAACTAAAGCTTTAATGTTCAAAATTTTCTCTTTAATTTGTATGAAAATATAAAACTAATCTATCTTACAGTTTTGCTTCAAATTATTTTCAAAGACGAACATAAAGCCTTTTTGAAATTGTTGGTCGAAATTCAAGTCGGAAGAAATTATATTTACTTAATATTTACCAGCTTTAAGCACGTAACTGAAACTGAAACTCGAAATTCGCAGCTTGAGGTTAGTCAAGGGTCAAACTTGTGTTCTAAACACTCACCAGCATTTTCAGCTTGGGCATGTTTCTGTAGCAACTAATCCAAGCTTACTTAGAAAGCTTTGAGTATTGAAACAGTCGAAATTTGTAGATGCAAAATATTTACAGTGACATTTGTGAACTTTTAAAAACTCAAGCTAACCTAAGCTGCGTTTACTTAATACTTATAAGCTTTAAATTAAAGCTTGTGTCGTGAAACTGAATTATAAAAACAGTAAAATAAATCCAAAGTGAAGCTTCCGAAATTGTGTCTTTAATCTGTCCTTGTATTCTGAACGTGTTCATCTTCATTGAATTTTTCGCTTGACAGTATTCGGGCAATGATTAATCCACGCCTAAGCGGCCTCCCTAAGCTTTAATTTAAACAGAAATTCTCAAACTTAACCTAATTACTCTAAAATATAGAGCTAGTATTTCAGAAACGTTTTAAACTAAAACCTAGCTTAAAACGTCTTAAAATAGGGATTACATAATGTATAGTGAGGGCCCGCTTAAGCTACCTTTAGCTTAGACACACACTGAAATAGCGGATAAGTTAACCTGCCAGTCTCAAAAGAAAGCTTAGCTTAAAAGATTAAATTTTCAGCTTGAGGTTGAGCGATATTTTGGTATCTTAACACAAACGCATAGCATAAACCACCTGTAAAACTGTCAGTTGTGCCATAATTTTCTAATATTGTAAGCTAAATAGCAGGATTCAGAAGATAGCCTAGGTTAAGAAGACTTAAATCTACAGCTTAAGAGACGGTCTTTCATAAGTTTAAGCAAGGGCTTGATCAGGTTAAATTACATATTAAGCTGTAGAATACCTCATTTATGTTCTAATTTTACTGGCCAAAGTTAAACTTTTAGTATGAAGGTTGGCTTAATTGGTTTAATTTACAGCTTAAGAGCTACTATTTCAGTAGATTTAAACAAAAGGTCGGCGTAAGGTAGAGCTTAAGCTGCAGAACACATAATGTAGGTCATAATTTAAGCTAACTTATGCTAAGCATCCTCTTATACCGATAAATCGAACCTAAAGTAAGTTGTTCTTAAACTTGCTAGGACCTGCAACTTAAGCTTCCCTTAACATTAGTATTTTGAACGTTTGAGTTTTAAAACGGAAACAAGAAACCTTGAAATGCGATCCGCAAATATTGTCTTTAATTTATTCTATCATTTTATTATTATTATTATTATATCATCAGTTGAAAATTTACGATAATTACAAAATAAGGGCTTTAGCTTGAGCTCTTTGTGTTATTGTGGAATTCAAGATCAAGTTGAACTAAGCTGTGCTTTAACCAAACGTACGTACATCTGTGTATAAGTAGTTTCTGTGTCGATTACATTAACACTAAAAGTTACTTAAGTAATTTCTTTTTCGGCAGTAAACTGAAGTTGGTGCTTTTAAAAAGAAAATTCACTAACTAACCTAACGTAACAGCCTGGAACTTGGAGTGGTAAACTTGGCTAACTTTCTTACTTTACGGCCGTTAAGCGAAGTGGGTGAACCGGTAATGTCCGGTTGGGCACTCGGCCCAACAGTGACCGCAGATAACAGCAGCAAAGCAACACACAGAAGGTCGAATTCCGTTTATCCGTCAACCCCCAAAAGCTCTGTGTCCTTCTCAAACTTCCGCCGGTTTAATAAACGTGACGAAGATACACTCCGGGACATGATGAATTTTCCCAATTGTTTGTAATAAACGGCGTTTTGTTTTTGTAGTGCGTATAAATAAAGCACCCGACCGCGCTGACAGATCTAAAATTTAATTATTGTGACCCGCACGCAACCGAAGAAAAAACCTACAGAGTTTCCGTTTGCCGACTTATTTTTTGTGACAACCCCAATAGTTACGAGTAATTAGGGTCGGTTTCAACAGTTAACTAAATTAAATTTATTGTTGCTTAAATAAATAAGCCTTAAATTGGTTTATTACTAATTTTATTTCGGACCGTATACGTCTTTCCAGGGGAAAAAGGAAAATAATTTATGGCCAGCGAAGATTAGAAATTTTATTCTACGGTAAATTATGTAAGACAAACCATGCTATCCTGAATTTATAAATTTGTTAAACAAACAAACCTGGTGATTATTCATAAAATTTTGATGTAAATGAAGGGTTCATTAGCGATTCGTTTGCTAACACCAACAAAATAAACAAAGCCCCAGTTTACCTTTTTTCCTAAAGAAAAAGGCAAAAATAAACTTTTCCAGAGATTTTTCCAAGACTTCCCTTTTAATGGAGCTCTAGTACTTTTTCGTTGATAGGGAGGGACGGATGCCCTGACGTATTAAATAATGCGAATGAATGACAAAAAGCCAAAGCAAATACAATAATTCCAACAAATCCATTAATTTTTCAAAAGTTTAGCTTTATAAAAATGCCTTCAGAGGTTTAGCCTTTATAACGCTTGTTTTGAATATAAAACAAGAAAATGTCCGAATCTTACGAAGACTCCATATCAGGTTTATTTAAGATGCACACAAAGAATCTTAACTGCAGATACTCCCCATGTACTCCTAAGTAAACATTGCCCTTGGGGGTCATTTCTGCAAACGTTTGATAGTATTTTACCGAAGGTAACAGCGTGGGCTTCGAATTTCTCTTTGCTAAGGTCACATGCTTTATAGTCCCTTTATGTCCTAACTACTTAACTTGTTCGGTATAGTTTTCTAGTATTGATTATAATTATTATTTAAGCTTAAACCAAAACAATTCGAAAAACTAACTTACAAAAAGATAATTGCGGGAAGGAAGCTTAAACCGAAACTAAAAGTAATAGAATATTCTTACTTACTTACTTAGTCCTAGGCCTTTCTACCTTTAGGTGTAAGAATATTCAACTTAAGTAAAGCTACATATTTCACTAGGAAGACTAGTTTTATAGCTTTAAACAAGTGCTAAACTATGGCCGGATTATACCTATAAGGGCTTAAGCTGTAGAATACTCGCTTAAGTGATAATTTACATCTACTTTAAGTAAAGATACAGTAGCAGGAAGAAAGGTTTACTTTACCGCTTGAAAGACGGTATTTATACGAGTAGAATTAAATAAACCCATAAATTTTACAAATCAGTTTATACCAAGGCTTAAGGGGTACAGCGCTTACTTAAGTGATAGTCTAAGGCATTAGCTTGGAAGACTTAATAAATATACAGCTTGAGAATCAGTATTTTATAAGATTTAAGCAAAAACTTGGCTAAAGGTAAGTTATATTAAGGCCTAGCCTGTACAGGATTCGGTTAAGTGTTAGTTTAAGTCGCCATAAATTAAACTACAAATTTCAACAGAAATAACAGTTTAATTACTACTTGAGGGACAGTATTTCAGTAGATTTAGATAAACGCTTAGCTTATGTAAATCAGTTTAAACCAAAGCTTAAGGTGTAGAATACTCACGTAAGTGATAGTTTAGCCCAATTAAAAGCTACGCATTTTAATAGAAAAGTTTGTTGTAAGATTTGATTTGCAGTTTGAGAAACGGTATTTCTGTAGCTTTAAGCAAATATTTAACTAAGCCAAGTTGTGCTAGAACTTAAGCTGTAGAAAATTCACTTAAGTGATTGTTAAAGCCAACTTAACTTAAACAAAATTTTTCAACAGATATATATTATCTTAATTATTGGTCTAATTTACTGCCTGAAAGCATCATAAATAAACGCTTAACTTAAACCAGGTTAAACCAAGGCTTACTCACTTAAATTATATTAAGGCTTAAGCTGTAGAACATTTGCTTAAGCAATAGTTTAGACTGAATCGGATTTTCGGGGAATGCGAGCTGTGGGAGTTTACGCGCATATCGTCGATACGAAATACATTCATGTAACGAGATTTTCTTTTGTTTTTGTTATGTACCTAGTTATTAGAAATGGATTGATTTGTAATAGAGATACTCTATTTAAGTATTTGTAAATGGCCACGCACAAGCTAGCTTATGTAGCCATGGTAGTTTTTTCATTTTAATACTATTGTAATTCTGGTGTGAAAATTAAATTAAAAAAAAAAAAAAATTAAATTAAAAGGTTTCGATAGAAAGATTGACTCGGCAGGTTTAGGTACTTTTATAGCTTGAGAGACGGTAGTTCATTAGGCTTAAATAAACGTTTAGCTCACATCAGTTTAAGCTGGGGCTTAAGAAATATTTGAGATGAACTTAAGTTAAGCTGCAAGTTTTATTAGCTTAGATTAGAAGTGATTAGAAGGTTTAACACTTAACTCACAGCTTGAGAGACGGTATGCCGGCAGTTTTAAGCAAGTGTTTAACACTCATTTGAGCCGACTTAAGTTAATGCAGAAAAGCTAGTTTGCCAGTAGCTTTAAGTAAACTCTTGGCTACGGTGAGGTTATATTAGGGTTTAAGTTATAGAACACTCACTTACGGGATAATTTAAGCTGACTTTATCTATATCAGCTTCAGAGTGGTGTAGTTTGAAGCAAACGCTTGGTTAGGGCCAGGTTGTACTGAGACCTAGGCTGGCAATAGTTTAAGTTGACTTAAGCTTCAGCAAAAATTAGCTTAACAGATTTAATCTACAATTTAAGCGAATGTCATTTTGAAACTGTTACTGAACAGGGTTTAAAAAGTAGATTATAACAGGGTTTGTAAACAAATTACTGGAGAATTGTAATTAATTCCTGCCGCTTTTTAAATTTCTGCTTTGTAGAAATTCCATAATATTTTACCGTTTTATAACTTTCCGATTTCCAAAAATTTACTTAACTTCATACAAATTTAGAAGCTGGCTAAAATTTGGAGTTTGCATAAACAGCAAAAAGAGTAACAGAAGCGGGCTAGATTTTTTAGATTTTGGCACGAATGTCTTGTTTTTGCATAACGTTGTTCACATTACACGTTTTTGAGCAAATTACTGAATATTCATGCTTAGAACGGCGTTATATTGCATTAAATTTATGAACATTTTTATGTGAAAATATGAAAATCATTCTGTCATGTCTAGGAAGCAAGTATATGTTTCTACTTTTTTTTGCGCCTCTTTGCAGGATTTATTTTAAATAGATTTATGAAATTTATTTTCTAGGTAGATGGTAATAATATCGGAAACGGCAGATTTTATGTGGGTCAAAATGTTAATTTCGTAAAAGCCTTAAAACTTCCTTATTATATAGGTACTTAAGAAGTTATTACCACATCGAGTGTGGGTCATCTATTACTTTTACGACTTTCATTTAACAGTAAAAAGCATAGGAAAAAGGAAGATGTGCAAACCTTCAAATCTAAGACTCGAATCAATTTGTCTCAATGTTCTTTTACGAATTGTCCGCCACTATTGCCAACATACAGCCGGTCATTTGCGGTAATGTAACCCAGTCTTCTTCACATAATATCACGAGATAGTTTTACTATCTTTCTTTAAATCGTCGAATGTTCGCGGGAGCGAAAGCACGGAATGTTTCCCTCGTTTCCGAGGAATTATTTTAAAAAGCGCTCGTTTTCCTGGGTCAGTGCTACTTTTGCTAGACCAGTAGAAATCTAGCAAACTTATTACCACATGTTTGGACGAATAGATATAAAGTATCCTGAAGAAAAATTATTAGATGGTATATTGCGAGATATTGAGCATCTTTGATGTCGCCGTAAGATTTATAGAATTGTTTTCTCGATACGTAACAAAAATAGCTAAATTATACCGGGGATTTTTTTCCGAAACAAAAATATTTATACAAAAAATAAGATAAACGATCCGTGTATAAAAGGCGTAGCAAATTTTTCTGGGCAACAGATTTTTTCCAGCGGACGTAAGTAATTTCTAATATAATATATCATCCTTTTGTTTCTCCACGCTGTCTTCCGTATTGTCCGAACCTATTTAAATCCTACGTAATTTCTTTGAGCGAGTGCTTTGTCGACTATAATTTCTGTTTCCTTTCAGGAAACATTAACAACCAACAAAGGTTTCTCATGCACTTGATGATATCTAATAAAATGAGTCTAATTTTGTACACTTTGCAAAACTCCATATGAAAAACGTTTTAACATCAAACATTATAAAAGTCGCCAATAAAAAACATTTTGATCGATTTTGGCGAGTTTCAGTAATGCTTGGGCGTTACTCTTGTCAACCACCTAGGGGTAACAAACAATATCCCGTTGCCGGAACTTATTATTAAAATAAATTCAAGTTTCCTTCGGATATTCCACCTAACTCTATGCAATTATTCGTGAGCCCGGATGAATAATGCATTATCTTGGCCTCTGGAATCCTTTGTGGTGCCAAGAATAACGAGAATAAGATGCAAATATTCTACTTGGCGCGTAGGTTGATCAAACAAGCCTACCGCTTGTTTATTTGGCAATGAATTGGTGGCGAAATCTTTACTTAAAATTCTGAATTAATGAATTAATGAACCTTATTTAGTTTACCGATGTAACAGATTTTACAATTCTAAATTTATTAGGTGATTACTGGTTGGAATAAATTTTCTAAAGGATCGCTGCGTCGGATTTTCCTTACCAAACTTAATCATCGATCTGATTTGCATTATTTCAATTAAGGGTAATATACTTACTTAAATAAACGAAGTAGAATATTTGAATCAAGATAATTAGTTAAGTTCGATTAAGATGGGTTTAGATTTTGGCAAATTTAAACGAATGCAGATGGAATAATATGATGACTTGGCTTTTTTTTAATTCAAAACATCAGACTTGTCAGGGGTTTTCCATTTCTTTTCGCCTTTATTAATAATTCATAACCAAGTGAAAAAGAAGCCAAAAAGAGGTTAAACATTGCCCAATTAAAAATAATTTGAATGGACAAACGAATAAATAAATAAGTAAATAAATATATCTCAACAACGAGAATTGAAAATCCTTGAAACGAAAATATTCAGAACTGATTTTTATAAAATAGCAGGGAAGGGTGCTGAAAAATATTTATCTGTCAAAGACCCTACCAGAATTAGCAAGTATTGGAATACCTACTCAGAAAGAGCTTAGAAAGTATATGACTGGCAGTAAAAATTTTTTTCAATAAAATATAAACTAGAGGGCATCGTAAAAATAACTTATTTTGCCATGAAGTTTAATTAAACTCTTCAAGAAAGCTTAGCGGAAAAACAAAGAAATTCTTAAAGCTAATTTTCGTAAGATAACAAATTTATCAATAATTGATACACTCAGCACCAAATTTAGAAAAAAAAAAAGAGGTTGAAAGATGGCTAACTGGCAGCAAAGTAAAGTTAATAGTTAAGTTGAAGAGCCATAGAAGTCATTTACTGTGCCAAGAAACTTAAAATCTTCAAAAACGCTTCAAAGAAATGCAAGAAAATTCTCAGAGCTAATTTTGCTGAAATAATAAGCAAGTTGAGTAAGTTGGAAAAGGTGCCAAAAATTATTCACGTCGCAAAAACCCTTACACGAATTTAACAAGGACTGGGGTACATTCGGCGCTAGTTTTAGAAAAAAGGACTGAAAGGTGGGCGATTCGCAGCAAAAATTTTTGTAAAGTGACAGTTAAGTCGGATGGCTACAAAGAAATAATTTACTTAGCTAAGAAACTTGTTTAAAATTATTGAGAATGTTTTGAAGAAAGGAAAATGAATTCTCAAAGATAATTTTTGTAAAATAACGGGCAACTTCAGTTGGAAAAGATGTGAAAAGGTATTCAATCCATTGAAAACTTATCCAAACTTATTAAAACGTTTTATATACATCATTAACTTTTGAAAAAAAGGATGGGGCCGTGTGCCAACTATGCGGCGGAACGTATAAATAACACGCGATAACTATCAGGACAATAAAAATGTGCCAATAATAGTAATTATTATATTAATACTAGTGAATGAATAAACTAAAAGTGGGTTTAGTGTAAATAGTGTGTAAAAAAGAAAGGTGGGAACAAGGCGTCAAAAGCAGCAGGGCTAAGCAAGACTAGAAAAAATCCAAGCACACGTGTGTACCTGGCACACACATGCAATTCCACGGTGAAATCACATGTGCAATCAGAACATACACCTGAGCAAAGCTAAGTAATATTGTAGCATTTTAGCAATAGATAGGTAGTTTAGTCTAGCATAAACCGAGTAATAATAATTGTCCATCTTAGTAGTGCATACAAATTAGGTGTACATAGTAATTATAACGCAAATTATAGTAAATGCAATTAAAAATGTCATCAAATTGCAAGCAATTTAGTCGCCATTTCGTCCAACGAGCGTTACTGGACCTCGAGCAGGTAAGCGGTAAATCCAAGCATTGGCCGATTGAAAAACAACGTAAAGAAATGACCTGAAATTTTCAAGAAAGCTTAGGAGGGAGATAAGGGACCAAAAAGATTTAATCAATGAAGAAAGGCGTTTAAAATTCACCAGATTTTAAATTTTTAAATCTAACCTAACAGTAAATATTTATAAAGAAAAGCCAAACGGAGGAAGTTTCTATAAAATATGTGTAAGACTTGGAAGATGCAAAGTTTGAAGCAAAACCTGGAAAAATTTGTTTCATATGGCAAGCAATAAGCATAATTTTATTTTAATTACTAAAAACCTGTTACAAATTTTGTTTAAATTGTAGCGTTTAAAGCTCAATAAACACACAAAATGAAAGCTAAAAGTCAGTTCAGTTCAGTTAACCTCAAAATCATAAATAAATAACGAAGATATAAGCAACAAGTTTAGAAATTCCAACCACAATAAAAGTGGAAAATTTTGCAAGAACAAAGATTTCAAAATCTGAATTTCATGCGAAAATAATGGCCAGTTAAGGATGTTAATCAAAATTAATTCCAATCTGCCAGTCTATAGTATAGAAGGAGCGTAGAAAAAAACATTTAATTGAACTCAGAAATATATAATTCGGCAATAAAATAAACCAAACCGATGGTTTACCCTCTACCTGCTACCCCAAACAAGATTCTGTAGCATTCAGAACGGCTGGAAAGGAAGTAAGAAAAGGAAACTTGATGGATGTGCACCCTTAATTAAAGACCTTAGTAAATGACAAGACAGGCAAGGTTAGTTAAAAAATTTCAGTTTCCCTTTATATAAAAACGTAAGGAAAGAGACCCAAATTAACAAAAACTCGAAACTGGAGAGGGAATAAATAACAAGAACGTCCCTTTGACGACTCCTTAGACATATGAATCATGTTTTAACGTTAAGTTAAACGACATGTGAGGGAAGTTAAGAACATTAAAAAACTGAAATTAAAAGACATATTAAAGGACGAAATCTTCAAATTAGGGATTTTTTAAAGATTACAGTAAGTAAAGGGAAAATCCTGAAAATTCTGATAATGTTTGTGTTCAACTTGTTCAATACACAGAAAACAACAAATAATAATTAATTCGTCTAAAAAAAAAAATAGAAAGAGAAGAACAATAACAAAATCGTAGAAAAAGTGGAACTCATAAAAAGTCCATTATTTTTCAAAGTACGAAAACTCACATCGTTTTCAGCATATTTAGGAAGGTTCTCGCTAATTGAAACTTACTGCTGATGATTGTGTGCACGAAACAATATACTTCCCATAGAAAAGTAATATGCTTAATGTACAAAAAAATTGAGTTGTTACGAGAATATAAGTGGAAAAATGGATATTTATGAATTACCACAATAAAAGTGATATTATTTTATGGAAATAAATAGGCATCAGATGTGTTTTTGATCATTCTATCGTAGTTAATTTTTATAAATAGTAAGTTTTTGCCTTTTGTTTATTGATTAGTGGCATTAAGGGATTATTCGAGAGCTTTACATATTCCGTCATATTCACTAACCATTTGGGTCGCTGGTGGCTGGTTTGGTTATTAGAAGGTTCTGAATGACATCAAAATCAGCGTTTCTGCTGTACACTCGCTTCTGTTAGCTTAGAGTACAACCAACAGACCATATTTGGCAACAGCGCATCTTGTAAATAACCTAATATTCAAGAGCTGTCAAAATAACAGGCTATTCGCCTATCAAACGAACGTAACAAGTTAACACCGCGACTAATTATGGTTTAGATAGAACATTAATGCTTTGTATACAATAAAATGAGCACAAATTTCTGTAGTTATCTGTTGGGAGGAATCTAGACTTTCGGATGCCAATTATCTAAACCTAAAAATTGATTTTTACTAATATGAAACACTTACCTGCGTAGTCTTTTGCTTTACTAAAGCTCCCTTACAGCTGCTTGATATTAAGTAAATATAGGACAGATTAAGGTTTACAACTGCACGTGAAGAATAATTAGGGTAGTAAAACTAAAAACTAAGTAGAGTACTAAAATTGCATAAATGTAGGTCAACATTAGGTTTTAATCCTCTTAGGTTTACCGTTGCTTTAATGACGATGAGGATAGATAATACTTTAAGAAGATTTACCGCAATTTATACTAAACATACTGCGCATATTAAATGTGCTAATGAAATTTAAGTTATAAGACAAAGGTTAAAAATGAGCTGATGTAATAATGTGTTTTATGTTCTTTTTTAAGTTGTTTTATAACAAAAATTCCATTAGTAATCTACGTAATAATTTATTGTTGAAAACCGTTTTAGTATCAAGAAAACAAAGTGAATTCAGCTGTTTTACAAAAAAGAAAGTTAAGAACTGAAATTTCCCCCAAGGTTATCTTAAAAATGGAAATTTTGGGGTATTTTTGATAATCTAAAACTTGACTTGAAATTTTAGTTACTGTATGTAAATCAAGGTGGCTAGGCCTCTTCATAACCAATTCACTTGTTTAATTTAAAGATGGTAAATTACTTCTAGAACTCCGCCAAAATGTGACCGTTGTATTGCAGCAACCTGCTGGTCCCAGGCACAGGTAAAGGAGGAGGGTTGGTGTGTTGGCCGACGACCAAACACCGTAAAGAAAAGGAAATGTCACAATAGAACAGCCTCAGATGTACGGACAGAACATTAGGATAAGACCCCATCAATAGAAAAAGGATATGAGTGTCAAGAACCAGAAAATAAAGTGGATAGGACACTTATGGGGAATGTGAAACACAAGAACACCCAGAACAGCTTTCACTGGCAAAAGTGTCACGCGCCAAACCTGCACTACGACATTAAATGGGGGATGATGGAATCCCTTAGGCGCGCGGCTAAGCTAAACAGTGGATGTGGGTGGTTCGAGACGGTAAATGACCCTTCAAGTAAGGGTTGGTCATGATAGGGATGGAAATCCTTGAGCGCCACTATGATATTAAAATCACCCAAAGATCTAAAATCGAAAAGGTGGAAACCCATTATAAAAAATTCCCAAGGGCTCGGAAAAGGGTTGTTGCTGCACTCTGCGCAAGGTGTAACAATTTAACAATTCAATAAGCACCAAATAAATTTACACATGCAACTCAACACCAAATAATATCTGAAACTTGACTTAAACTCCAATCTGATGATCACAAAAGTTTTTGTTTGACACTCGTGTCCTACGTTACCACAAATGTTTTTGTTCAAACACAAAACTACTAAGGCAAACTGGTCAACTGATTTGCCAGGGGCCCTCAATTTTGCAATGTGGACATTAGGTCGGCCCAAGGCGAGGTTCACAAAGCCTTCAACACATACCACTGGACAAACTAGGTTGGCCAGATATCGGCTATTACTGTACAAGTTGCACACCAAAACACAAAAATACAAAATGCAAAAGGCGGTACGGTACTTATTACCTTCAAAAAAAAGAACAACGTTAAAAAGGCCTGCCGACAAGCGCCAATCGTAAACGGCAAACCAGGAGGAGCATAAAGGAGACTCGATTACCTGACAAGATGTCGGTACTTAAGAACCAGGGAGTGACGTGACGGACGTAACTAGAAGAGCTATAGATGTTCTTCCTTCCAAGACGGGTGCAAGACGACGATAAATAATCCAATAGCTATAGATTTTCTAAATCCCTCAAACGAGGAATTTGCATGGGAACGGTACTCGACAACTAACACAACACTTCCACACAAAACTATTTCTTTCCGGAATTTTAATGGCATTCTTCTCAAGGGTGTTACCGATAATAGAAGCCTTTCCGGTGATTTTAAGGACCCAAGCGGCAAACGATACCCTCGCACCACGTCTTAAAAGACGTCCGAAATGGTTGACTGACTGTCACGCACTAAAGAGGGGTAACGGAAGAAGGATTGGAAAACGCCACAGAACATCTGACGGGGCCCAATGTACAGGGGATTCCCCCACACCGTATCACGAGACGTTGCAATAACGGAAGCAAGATGAGATCATGCCTTAGTGAAATACTCGTGAAAATAGGTCACCTTGGGATTTGAACAAACGAACTTTTAACAAAAACGAAACCTACTGAAATAACTTTAAAGATTTCGTAGAACTATACGGAAAGAACGTGCCGATTTAGGCTTAACCTTCCATGTCTTTCAGACTAAACGAATTTAACTGTAGCAAAAATAAAATAATCGGCACAGAATCAAAATCAAATGATAGGGCCGTACTCAAGAATTTTAAAAATGATTCAAAATGAATCGAAAATTACAAAATAACACGGGATTGCAAAATCTCGTGACAAAAGGAAGACCCCGGACTAGATGGCGCAATAATGTGACAGAAGATCTAAGGCAAATAGGAATGCACAATTAGATCAACACGGCACTGGAAAGACAAAGATATGGCAGGCGGTTGTAGAAGAAGCGAAGGCTTTGCAAGGGCCGTAAAGCTGTGATGATGATGGTGATGATGATTACTATTGGAGAGCCTATCTCTCAGGCGGCGGATGGGGGAGGTCCTGGAAACAGGATTGCTGTGAATATTCATAATAAGCAGCTGTGGGCTAAGGGCTAGTTGTTCCGAGGTAACGGGGCCTATGTCATTGGAGCAATCACCCACACATAGTATATAGATTATTATGGATTCAGAGAAACGAAGCCTCGGATAGGGACGGAATATAAGAATACAACCGGCAGGAAAACGGCTAAGATTTGAAATATTAAAACACTAACCGGCAAAGAAATCAAAGTCGAGGAAATTGCAAAATACAAAAAGTTTAAGTGAAATTAACAAGAAAGGACAAGGAATCAAGAACTTAACAAAAAGATATACTCCACGATATTCAAGAAATCCAATAAGAAGATTTGTAACAGAAAAAGTAGGAAATAAGTAGTAAATAAAGAGATAGAAGGAAAAGTGTACTTTACCTGAAAAGGAAATAGTTTTCGCTTCAATGTCAAGGCCGACTTGTTTTTCTAAAACTGAAACTATTCTTAAAATTCTCTTCAAACCAAGCAGGGCTTAATTCTACAATCTTAAAATAAAATTCAAAAATTTTTAGTCCATCGCACCTATTGTAACATCAATCCTGGGACACACTGTATAACATACACAAAGTCAACGAGATGCGCTATAGGTATAAGATGTCAAAGACATAAGAAGCGCAGAACTGTCAATGAACCATTTTTAAAACACCAAAACCGAGAAGTTCTGAGAGAATTAAGGCAGTAGAACAAGAGAAACTAGAGAAAAGTTAAGTGCACTGGAAGTACAAAATGGAGGATAGAAACTACAAGAATCCATTTTAAAGCCAACAATTGAAGTTTGCGGTATAAAGAAGATCAATTAAGTCATTAAATCATAAAAGTACAACCTGGTGACATGACGCAGTAAAGCAAACAATAAGAGAAAAAGCAGCAAGGTTGAAATGTAAACAAAGTAAACCGGAAGAAGAATTGATATTTTTCCAGGGGTTACCTTAATGTTTTCCCTTTCACACCACCTTTGCGGATGATATTCGGATTTTTGCCCCTGATTAGGATGACTATGTTATCGGCATATACTTGGGCGTAGAACCCCTCGTCATTGAGTCTATTCACAAGATCGTTCACTACCAGGTTCCACAGCAAAGGCGATAAAACTCCTCCTCTAGTTATATGTATGGTTGAAAATAAAATAGTATACAAACCTTTGTGAAAAGTTTCATTACTGTCTCGAGATATAGTAAAAACAATAATTATCTCTCTTTCCACCTCGGTATGTAATATACTATTAAGACCCCATGTCGTATATACCTGCCTACCAACCTTTCCATAGTCTTTAAACAGAGGGACATAAGGCTAATTTGTCTATATGCCTTTGGTTGGGTATATGATTGTCGCCCCGGTTTGGGGATGAGGACTACCTTGGTAGATCTCCACGTCAATGGCAAATAGTTGCCCGTTAGGCATAAGCGAAAGATTTTAAAATGCGGTACCAGAAGATCCATTCCTCGCTCCATCCGGTCCGGGGGATTTATAAGGTTGAAATGATTTTGCAACCAGCATACATTATTGTATAGTATATTAAAATACAAGTTGCAGAAGGCATTTATTGAAGCACGAATTTGAAATTTCGAAACGAGCCGCATAGCGGCGAGTTGAGGAACAAATGAGTGCTTGAAGGACCTTCTGCAACGAGTGTTTTATACTATTTTTTCTATTTTGCCGCGTTATACCATTTTATAAATTAAAAAATATTTTTTTTTCTATTTTGCGTTTAGAATAACTCCACACTTATTCTAGTACTCAAATGACGTCATTTGGGTGCTAGAATGGAGTTATTCTAAACGCAAAATAGAAAAAGTAATTATTTTTCTAGCAACTCCCCAGCCGGCCCTCGTAGGTGTCTCTGAGAAGTCGCTAGGCACTGGCTGTTCGGTCTCAGCCTGATAATCGGTTAGTGATCCTGAAAAATGCGCCTGTAGGAGTGTTTCCAGTATTTTCCTTTCGCTGGTTCTGTACTCTGCTGTTGGTTTTAACATGTTCTCAACTGAAGTTGAAGAGTAGTTTGACAGAACTTTGTGGAGGGGCGCTGTTTTGGTTGTGTTTTCAACATCCCCACCGAAATTCCCCCGCAAGTTTGTGTGGACTTTTCTTAGAGCTTTATTATAGTCGGTTAGAGCTTCGGCATGCTGGCCCTACTGCCGGTGATATATTGCTCATCTCACTGACCAAAGTCGAATTGAATATGGATAACATACAAATAAATGGAAAAACTATAGAAATAGTGAACAGCTATGAGTACTTGGCTACCGTTGTTACAAACAACTGAACTGTAGACAGAGAATATATCACTCACACAATATTCAACAAACGCAGAAGATATACCACGTGACGGAGCTAGATATCAAATAGACTACATCCTAGTCAAGCAGCGATTTAGAAATCAAGTTAGTGAAGAACAGCAAGGGTTATGCTGGACCGGAAATCGACAGCGTCCACAACACGGTCATGATGAAGTATAGACTACAGTTTAAAAAACTAAACAGAAGAAATATTAACAAATGGGCATTAAACAAATTAAAAAACGTAGTGACACTGAATACATTCAAAGAAACCATACAGGAAAAAGTTCTAAAAGAAGAAAGCGATAGGGAGGACATCCAAGGGAGATGGAAAACACTGGAAATAAGAGAATTGGTCGACGACAGAAGAAAGCTGAAGAACTCCATTCATGAAGAAGGCCAATCAAAATACACTTGCGAAATATACTAATAAAGCTAACTTCTTTTACTTGTAACCTCATTTTATGCAAACGTAAAATTAACAGCTTCTTTAATATTCAGCACTTCACTCGTTCAATAATTACACAAACAATTAATTTAATTAGTTAAGGCAACGTACACCAAGAAAATTAAAGTTTTGTACTATTTTCCGATAAACAAATAAAAAAGCATAATTCTAAAACATCATAGAAATTTACCTAAACTTAAATTATAATTACAAAACTTTAAGTTAATGAGAGAAATCCGCACGCTTACATTAATTTACTTTTACATAACGCAAATTTATACAAGATACCTTAAGTTAAATATAAATTTAGTTTGCAACAGAGAAAACTTTTGTTTTATAGAAATTGTTTCAATTAAAACTACGGAATCTTGTTTAATTTTGATAATGGAGAGAAATGGGTTTGTTTAAGATTGCTTTATTGTTTTGCTTATTGCCAAGATTAAAATAAGTAAGGAAGAAATTAATATCGGCAAGTGATTTTTAAACTTTAAAACCTCGACGATGTTTTTGATGTTCTTATCAAATAAGCTCATTTAAATTTTTATTTTTTGTAAAATATGTAGTGAAAAATTGAAATTCCGCTGTAAATAGAAAACTCGAAATTCTCAAACGATTTTAAGCTTGGAGGCTGACTGATTTAATGATTGATACATGAATGCCATAACACAATTTCCCTAAAATGGGGTTAAAAGGTCGCAAAAGCTAATTCAAATATTTGCCAAAAATTGATAACAAACGTTCCATTGATTCATAACAAAAAAAAGGCACCATAATAACGCAAGGACTAATCAAACAAAGTAAAGGGCTGGAGAATTGTTTGCTCTGAAAATTAATCGCCGTGTGATCAAAGATAGGAGTAAATTTGGCAGGGCAAAAAAACTAGATTAATCTCAAGTCACGTAAAGAAATTTTAGCAAGCTCGAATGAAAACGAAAATGAATTTTATCGACGATCTGTTTTCTTTTAAACTTATTGTACAAAATATTTTATTCTTGGGAGAATTTCGTTTTTCCCCCAAAAACCCTGCGTAGAAATCGTTCGCCCGTTTCACGTAGTATGGAACTCTGATCGATATCTATAAATGCTAACTTTAATAAAACACGCTTTACTCATTTAAATAATTTAGTAAAACGCTTAAGGGGAATATATTTAATTTTCCGAATATTGATTCCGGCTTTTGCTAGCTCTACGAATTTTGAGGGAAGCTCAAGTATTCCGCGTGGTTATTTGGTGAGTCTTTTACGAAATTAATGAATCCAGTTAGCCTAGCTAGCTGGAAATTTAAATAAATGTTTCTGGAACCTTCCTCACGCTCATTAATATTTTTTCAGATGTTTTTCTGAAGTAATGTTACAAATAAAATCTGCTACGTAATTATTAATAATTTATTAAATAATAAGTCTCACACGTTTTCCTAATTTTTTCAAAATCTAAACCAGAGTTGTATAACACATATATTAGTCAACGGGGCCTTAGGGCGAATTCAAATATATAGTTTATTTTCATTAATTAAACCTTTAAGGGAGGATAATCAGATTTAAATAAAAAATGACAAGAGATAGTTCTATGCATCTGTGCTTCTTTTAAGGTTAATTTACACAGCAATTGAACGGCTTAACAAACTTCGCGGGGGTTGTCTGTTCCAGTTTAATATTAGACTTCAAAGTTTCCCTTATTAAACGAATAAATCCCGAAACTTTACTTTTACCACGTCTATGAAGTTAAATAAATAAAAATCTAGTTCAAAGAGCCGCTGCTAGCGTACATTAATTTTTCTGGTATAGTTTTGGGGGTTTTGACCTTTGTTAATTTGTAATGCCCTTTTGGAAAGTTTGAGGAGGATTACTTTGGTAATTTTGAAGTTATTCATGGCAATCCTCAAGGTTAGGCTTAGTATGTTTTGATCTTGCCAAGCTGGTAGGGTAAAACATGTGGAGAAAATTTGAAAGGTAGCAACTAGATTAGGGGTTTTAACTATGAGCGATCCTAATCTGACTAGCCTAGGTAAAGCGTAGTTGGTAGCAAAACCCACATTTTCTTAATAAAGCAGCGTAAAAAGCCCTCTAACAATATGTCGACTGTCAGCATACTGAACCGTAAACAATTACGTGAGCCCGTATAACGAGCAGTTGTAATCTACACGGTTGAAATTCGGATGAAATTTAGACTTGTTTGGGATCGTTTTATCTAATCTAACCAACCCTTTACGAAACAAAATAGCACATTGTTGAGTTAAAATTAAACCTCACGAATTCATTCCGCCTTTGCAGCCGGTTAGATAAAGCCGCAGCATTGATTAATTCCAATGAGTTTTCCTTCTGCCACAACTACATTTCTCTATTCCCTCTACATTATTTATCTTTTGAACTAAGCGGATCCTCAAATCTCTATGACGTTTAGGCTAATTCGAAACTCGAAACGTTATGAAGCTTAAAATTTTATCAACTGTTGAACAGGTTTAAAAATTAAAGGTTTTTCACAGTGATGTAGAACGAAAGTGTAAACGACTTCCCTACTTTCACTTTTACAACCACTAGGTGTAAATATATATGAAAACTTAAAGTAGGCCAACCTACTACCATAAAAGAAAATTTTCTTTCCTGAAATGTTTTACTACTTTTTTTGGTGGCAGATGTTGGGAAAGGATTTTCGAACTTAGGGGGTTTCCTAACCAAATCTGTGTAGCAGAAATGTATTTCAGCGCATATTCTAGCTCATGAACATTGGTTTTTAAATTAATGTTTTAATTACGCCATTTTGCTCATAAAAATCCCACTTCCGGTTTAACCGGAGGTAATTCCAACAGGCCTCTTACAAATACTACAGCAATTTTTGCAATTGTTTCTTGGCAGTATCTACAGGAACAGCAGATATAAGTCGTTTAAGATCAGAGATAAGCAAACAAGAAGTATATTCTGACCAAGAACCGTTATAAAACCTAGGAATTACTTGAAATTAAAATCAAGAAAACTGGTTAGGAGGAATCACCGAATCGGTTGTCCGAACTTCAGTCTTTAAGGGTAAGGGTTACAGAAAAAATAACTTAAAATTAATGAGAAAACATTACTTTAATTTTATTAATGGCGGAAAATAAAGTCCATGCGACTGTAATTGAATTTACATCATTTGGCTTTTGAACTGACTGCCAAGTGGCACCCTTACTTCTTACAAAATCAAAGAAAACAAGGTGATAGGGAATATTTTTCAGCAAGCTTTGAAATATCTGCAGGAACTTTGAGTATAACTCCTTTAACAGGTTAACTGTCAGACATATTCTTCGTGAATTCAAAATTGGGTGGACACGGGAATTCAAATATTTACAACTATCTACCCTACTGGGTAGACAGCGTCATTTTAATTATCAATGTACATTGCAGCTTGTCGGTTGACCTTTAACGAAAACTATGATTTGCATTGGCAGTACAGATGCCTATTGCAATGTCTGTCTACCCATTTGGTTGTATACAGCTATTTACTAGAAGTAGTATAAGAAGCTAAATCGGGAAGAAAAGAAGCAAAGAGTCAGGCAAAGAAAGTTAGTACTTTTTGTAAATCATGTCCTGATATGCCGTTTTTGTGTTATGAATGCTTTGAAACTGTTCATAATCTTAATAAATAATTTTCTTTTCTTCGTTTTTCTTGTTCTTTATTTCTCTTGTCTATCGACTTAGATCGACGTTATTATCAAGCTTACCTTCTGAAGAACTGGTGTCCATCCAATTGGGTTGACTAGTTTGGCGCTTCCACAAGTATCTTCTTTACATAAGACACAAATATACCTATCAAATTGGTCTACAGTAATTGATAACAAAGTTCTAACTCTGGCAACCACAGGCAGTTTCCATGATTTCACTCTGGCACCACCCAGGAGTATATGCTTCCATCCACTTAGGTGGACATGGCAGTTAAACTGTTAAAATAAGGAATGATTAAACAAGACTTATTATATTCTGAGCAGTAACTGTTACAAAATCTAGGGACTACTTGGAATCATTTGAGAGAATCACCGAAGCGATTGTCCAAGCTTGGCTAATTCATCGGTGTTAAGTTTTTATGTTTTGCATTTTATATGAAGTGATGCTTAAGGAACAGCACAGACAACCTAAAATATTAAAAGATATTCCCAGCCATATTACGGTAACGAGCGTTCTGTCGTGTCCGTCTTGTTGATTTTTATTATTAAATATTGCATATATTTTTATCAATTTTACATTAAATATCGCATTTCCTTTTGTTTAATATTACGTATTTAATTTAATTATAGTGAAGCTAGAGTGGCGCAGTGGTAGAGCATCAGGCTAGCGTTACGTTAATGCTTGGTTCGAATCGTATGATGTGCAGGATTTTCCTGCACTCTGGCAGTAGGTACCAAGTCTTGGTAACCAGTCGTCGTTGGGCACCAAATTAACAACGCTCTTTTCCGAATACAGGCCTAAGAGGTAGAGTAACGAGGTCCTACACGAACATAAACTTACATTAAACATACGGTGCAGTATGTAGGATAACGGAGCACCAATCTCGTAAACCACAGAGTCGGCCCGAGTTGTGCATTGCACGCGTAAACACCGAAAGGTATAAGACGTTAACCATACCGATACATTTACATATTAGGTCACTTTGAGTTAATTTTATATAATTAATTGTGATGCCTTTAGACATAAATACAGTTGATTGGAAACAAAGGCAGTCCTCGCACAGCCGCCATTCCGAAAGAATAATTAATTAAACTTTCTATCACCGTTCGTTGTATGTTGTCTCCCTGTCGAACATAACAACACTAACCAACGAAAATAGCTTGGTTGTCATATGGTTTTATAGTTATCAGGTTACTTACTCGAAACTTAATACAGGGTGGTTTAAAAGTATTGTCATTAATTTGAAGGGTAGGTAGAACATATCAAATAGAACAACTTTTCTCGATAAACCATGCGTCGCAAGTAAACGGTAAGGGTGGAAATAAATTAGAAAAATCAATACAAAAATTGTTTTGGGGTCACTGGAAACTGGAATAATGGAATAGGTCAGTTCTGTTTACATTTATCAGTCTTTTTTCTTGTCCGTACTGATAAAGACCCAGGTGTCATGTGACGCAGCTTAGTCAGTTCGTTCTTGGCTTTAAAAGTGCACTGTTCGAACGCTTTAATGGAAGGTCAACCGTATAACCGAATTAATTGACGTTTTAATTTACGAAAAAGCTCTTCAAAATGCTGCAGCAGCTCTGAAAGACAGTTTTTGTTTGTGTTATGTGTGTTTGTGTGTGTTTGTTGGAAGAACATTTTCTGTAAGGTCAGTTGCTCTTTATTAACAATAATTTTTTCTAATATCACTTTTTAAACATGCCACTAATTGTTTACTGTCAGTCTTAAGCCTGAAAAAATTGGAGAGGAAATGAAACCTGTAAATTACATAATTGTGTAATGTTTCATTTATTTTTGCAGGGTCAAATTTCCATCGCAGGCTTTTTAAATACGCATTAGCCAGCAGTTTTCAAAACTGCGTAACAAAATTTAAAGTAAACAAAAATCGCGATAAGCTTTCTATTATTAAGGTCAGTATATACCCATTTCATTTAGTGACAATACTTTTGAATCACCCTGTATAGTATGTAAGCGATAAAATATATACAAAATACCTAAAGCAATAAATTTTACAAACTAAGACCTTGCTTCCGGTTTAACAGCAAATCGCTCCAATTCTGCTGTTGTCAATACTACTTTTTGAAGTAACTAAAGTGGTGCCCTTAATTCTTATAAAATCAAAGAGAAGTAAGGAAGGAATAATTTTCAGCAAGCTGAACAAAAAACAGTCTTGAAGTGTAAGAATTTTTGGTACGAGGTATGCTAGACAGAAATCAAAGAATTGATTGTGTGAGATTAAATTATATATCTAATTTATTCCGTTGGACTCTCATATTTTCCTTTAATAAGGTGCAGCATTTATGAAATATTAAATATGTTTTTCAGAAACAAATCAGGGATGCTATTGAAACTCCACAACCACCACCTGGAATAATGACGTCACCAGTAACAGCGGACATTTTGAGAAACTTACATTTAACTCCCAGAAATTTTCTTAGCCTTTCTTACCTTCCGTCCTAACATTTTTTTAAAACAAACATAGATTGTTTTGAAAACCAGCTGGTCTATGAATGACGTGAATGTTATCAAGACGAAGAAAAGCTAGCAAAGCATTTTGTAAAAGTCAGTTTAAGCCCGTTACTGGGGTATTTATATCACTACAAATATTTGGAATTAATTCGATGATACCGAAAAATCTAAACGATATTTCATTTAAAATAGTAAAGTTAAGGTTACTTCCCATTAAACCGGAAGTCATATTTTAGTTTCACAAAAATTCAAGTTTAAAAAACACCTTTTTGGTCCGAAATCCTGTACAGTGTTTCGCAAGTTTAAAGATCTAAATGAACGTTTTTTGAGGTCTGCCTTTGGTGTCTTTCGATCTAAATTTTGATTTCGTCGGGGATCAAATAAATAGAAAAACAAGCATCAAGCCTCAAACATGCAAAGAAGAAACATATTAAAGTTAAAATCTTTATTTGAAATTAAGAAGTAGTCCAAAAACTTCGTGAAAAGTATTGTAATGGCCCTATTAAATATGAAAAATATACACGGTTAAGCGATTAAAATAGTAAAGATAAGGCTACTTCCGGTTAAACCGGAAATAATATTTTAAATTCACAAAAACACAGGTTTAAAAGCACCTTCTTCGTCCAAAATGCTGAGCTATAATTCGCGTATTTAAATATTTCAATGAAGCGCGTTTCGGCGTCTGCTTTAAGGGTCCTTCTATCTAATTTTAAGTTCTTCAGGGAAACGAATAAACAGTAAAATAAGCCTCAAGCATGCGAAGCAGAAATCTATTAATTTAAAATTTTACGCTGGAATTAAAAAAACACAAAACAATTATCAAACCTCGAGCATGTAAAGCAGAAATGTATTAATTAAAATATTTTACCCTGAAATTAAAAACCATTCCAAAAACTTGGTTAATCGCGAAATATTTTAATGGCCCCATTAAAAATCTTCTCTTCAGTAAACAGTGGTCCGAAATATATTTCAGAGCATAGCTCTTGAACATTGATTTTTTAATTACTGTTTCAATTCCGCCTTTTAACTCAGATTAGGATGAATAAAACAGCTAAGAGGTTTTTGACCTAATTTTCAAAGTTTTTAGATCAAACTGGCCTGAAGTTCGCGGAAGTTGCCCAAAACGTTGTCAAAATGGGTCTTGCTAAAAATCCCGAATGTTTTACCATAGTTAGAATGAAATAAAAAATAAACAATCACACACGAGGAGGTTTTGGTTTATCCCTAAGGGAGCTTATAAAAACCATGACTGAATGTGAAAACCTACCTGCCAAAACAATTTGTGCTACCTAATTTGTTAGCAATTAATTTTGCTACTGTTAATTAGAAGGGAGCGTCTTGTTAACATCATAACTTACAAATCCTTGTATATTTGGAATTAAAATTTTCCACCCGGAAGCTGCAATTTTGAATTTCTCCGGTTATAATTAATAGCGGAACCGAGTAGCGTTAAGAAGTGAATTAAAATCCTCTTTTGTTAGGTTAAAGTCGAAGGCCTCTTTTAGGCCGTTTTTTTTTGCATGAAAGTTAAAATAGAAATTAGAATCCTTAAGCCCTTAACATTTATCTTCGAAATTTATCTGAAAGATAATATTAAAGAGACAGCATTCAGGAACTAAAAGTAATTTATGAGGCAGAAATATGAACAGGGTACACAAAGAAAGTATTAAAAATCCATAAAACTGCCAAAGTTTGGAATTCAATTTATGATATGCAATAAACTCGAACTGTCAAGTTCTTCCAATACCTTCTAAATCATGATCGTGAACATTTCAATTTTCAATAACTCTTTTTTTGCTGACTGCGAGAACTCTTCCTCTAGCCGACGGTACAAAATCCGGAAAATTTCTTTATCAAAAACGATTTGCACACTTTAAAAGCTTAGAAAAACATCCACCAATAGGATATTCAATGAAATTTAGTCGACTTCCCAGGAAAAGTTTCGTGTAAAAATATATGAAACGTCCTGAACAAACTTTATTTTATGACGCAGAAACAGAATTATCGAGGAGCTGCGGGTTATCCCACCGTTATACGACTTAATATTCACGGAAAGGTAATTTTCCTCAAGTCTGAGCGAGCCGGAGCCTACTCTGATTACTTTTAAAGATAAAATCCCCTCATTATCATTATCAACCTTAATGTCCAAAGTGTGCTAATGACTAACGAGCTATGACAAGTGAAGGTACCCCATTTCAAAATCCATGTTTATGTTTTATATAATTAAATTCCCGAATACGGACATTAATTTTTACTCCGGCTCCTCTCCTTCTCGAGCATGAATAATTTATTAAAGTTAGGAAATTTCCAATGAAAGCTGGCAATTTACTATTTTGTGTTTTCACCAGACTAAATCTGCTTTACGAACGAGTCATTATGCTAAACAGCAGACGTGATGAAGTTTTTTCGGGAGATTTCATCATTAACGCCAGTTCTACAATAACAAAGTGATTTATAATCGTTTCGATATGAAATTTTTCTTTAATATCACCACCAACGTGATAGTTATTAATGTTATAAATAAAAACATCGCTTGAATTTCCTTAAAAATAAGCTCATAATCAGCACAGCAGGCTATTAATAATAAACCAAATAGAAGACAAACAAGAATCGAGCACTTCAGCACCTACCCCATTTTTTTAATTTTAAAAAATCCCAATAAGAATTCTGGTTATCAATTCAAATACTAATCAACGAGGGTTTACAACGAATTCGGATACATAAATCACTTCAATTAATGTAACCTTTAGGGCGAGCCAATAGGCCTTAAACGAAAAATGACAAGAAAGCGCTATAGGCATCTGTGCTCCTTCGTTGGCTAATTCACTTAACAATTGAACGACTTAAACTTTATGCGCGTGGTAAATTTCAGCCTAATATTAGACTTATACGAAAGCTTCGCATTTGGCTCATTATAAATATAATAAACAGCAACCAAATCCCAATACCTACACAAAAAGCTGAATTCGCACAGCCCAGCAAAAGTCGATTGAAAGGAGGCTAACTTTACAGAACGTAAACCTAAAACCACAACAAAAGAATAAACAACCCAGCCATAATTTATATTTAATCAAATTAAGGCCCCAAAAGAGTGGGTGTGATTAAACAAGTCCGGCCGATGTGACAGCACATTTTTTCATTAGCAGTCGTCGATAACACATCTCTAATGCACCTGACAGTGCGTGTCCATCCGCTCTAATAACGGAGGATTTATATATTTTGATACCTTATCTAGATCAATAAGTAAATGAGAAATTAACTTCAACGAGATTTATTTAAAGCCCCCCTTCGCGTCAGTTTTATGTGGGTTATATGCGGTAAATGACAAAATGGACTAATACAACCCCGCCCATCACACGTTACATATTCATTTAACGTGGTTTGTATTGACCATGCAATTTCATGTATAGTTAATCATTGTGGTGGCAGTGCATCGCCTGTCGCTTAATATTCTGTTTGGGATTTACCTCAGCGTAATAAGATTAAAAATACTGATAAAAAATTGGGTGGAAAATGATTCCAGGGATGTTTTTAACGCAATTCTTTAATCACCACAGGGTACAAGCGTCTTCCATTTGTTAAAAAAAATAACGTGGAAGAGTGTTTAGTACATGCCTATCCCGTTTTATTGCTCTGTTGCTCCACGGTGCACGGTTCACCTGAGTAGTCTTCCGGTGTAATTGTAAAAATTTATTTTAATAAATAAGGACTTCCGAGATGAGCTTTGTGTTTGCAATTGTTACATTTCTGTGTTTCTATATTCATAAAAAGGTTTATGTAAGGTAATGAAATTCAACTTTTTAAAGGTCTTTTTTTACATCTTAGATCTGAAATTAAGTATTTCTGAATTTGGGCCACTCTTAACCAAACCGAAGTTTTTTTAAACATTCTGCAGAGAACCAAATCAAATTAGGAAATTCCAACAACATGAAACAATTAACAGGAAATTAAGGGAAACCCTAAAGAAAACTGCTGCTCTGAAAAGTCTTTAAGCAACAGAATGAATGATAAATAATTATATAAATTGATAAGTTAAGGAGGACGAGAAAGGAGTTACGCCAGTTACAAACGCAACTGATTTAATAAGGACTTATTTCAATTATACGAATACACCCTGTATAATCGAGCATCCAGAGAAATCGGGTTAAGAATGAATGAACGGAAAACAAGAATCACGAGTCTAGTCAACATAATGACCAAATTGAGAAGGTCGCCGAATAGATATGTCTGGGTCACCATCAAAATAACTAAAGAAAATCAAACTGCTGTAATAATGACTCACCTGGGCAGTTTTTTGATATCTACTGAAAGACCAAAAAATACCGATAAGTTTAACGACAAGTGCACGTTAAAAGTGTTCACCTACAAATTATAGACAAATACATCAAATTTCCTCAGTGTGACCCAGAGGTCGATGGAAAGTGCAATGCTCGGTGTCTCTTTAAGGGACAGGATCAGAAATGAAGAAATCAACAGAAGAAGTAACGCAAAAGGGTGGCGGAATTAAAGTGGTGTTGGGTTGGACACGTTGCACGACAAGACAGAGATCGTTGGACGCAAAAAATTACGTAGTGGAGGCCGCGTAAACCGAAAAGAAGTATGTGAAGATCACAGCGGAGATGGATCGACGACGTGAAATAATTAACATGCAGCCAATGGATGCAGATACCGCAAGCCAGAAGCAAATTGAATAAAACAGGAGAAGCCTACATCCGGGAGTGGATAGATAACGGCTAAGGAATAAGAAAAAGTGGAAGGGACCGTTACGAAATACGAGAATTACTCCGAATTTAAACCAACGAGTGAATAATTTATGTAAGCTAAGATTATCTGATGTATTGGTGTTAACCTTTTGTGTATTGTTTTAGATACAGAACAATGTTCGTCAAATACCATTAAGAACCCCACAACATCAGAAGATCTTCAAAACAAATTCAAAGAAACAACAAACTAATCAAAACAGCTGGGTTATGATGTGGCTTTATTGTTATCAAGTTACCTATATGAAACCTGATATGGTGTTAGTATTCATCCGATAAAAATATATAAAAAATACTTCTTCTTCTTCTTCCTCTTATGGTCAAGGCCTGGACCAATGGCCTATTATTAACTCACAACTATGAGTTCCTTGAGCCCTCTCTGCACGTACCCCGGGCAGGAGGCTAGCCTTAAACGTCGAAAGAGGCAAAGAAGATCAAATCGCAGTATTGTGAGGTTAACGGTTATCATTAGCATGCAGTATGTTAGTATGATAACCGGGTCTGCCGGCTTAACGTACAATCTGAAGCACTGAGACGCGTACGACCTCTAAAATTCCAGCGGGGATATCGCCGGTCTCGGGAATCGAACCCGAGATGCCTACGTGAGAAACCGAGACCTTTTACGCAAAATACTAAAACTAAAAATTGTGTTAATAGAAGTTCCGCTTCCGGTTTAACCGAAAGTGATTCCAACTCTCTTGCTGTAAACATTTCAGCAAAATTTTAATTTTTCTTAGAAATATGAGCAGGAGCTTTGAGTATAACTCGTTTAAAATCAGAAATTACCAAACAAGACACATATTTTGAGCAATAATGAGTACAAAATCTAAGAATTACTTAGAATTAAAATCAATAAAACTGGCAATCATTTAAGAAGAATCACTGAAGCTGTTGCCCAAACTTGGATTATCTAGCTTATCGGAGTTAAGCTTTTATGTATGGCATTTCACAAAAGGTTATACTTAAGGAGCAGCACTGACAGCCTAAAGTATTAAAGGACATTCAAGGCCAAATCAAATTAACAGCTGTTCGTGCAACTCTTGGCTAATCAACTAAAAGAGCTTGGTAATGACGTGGCTTCATATTTGTCAAGTTACATACTTAAAGCTTAACATACTGTTTAAGTGATAGGAAATATAGGAAATACCTAAACCCATAAATTTTCAAATTAAGCTCTCACTTCTCGTTTAAACGCAAGTCGCTCCAGTTCTTGTATTTTCTATATTCTAAAGTGAATTTCTATTTTTTATTTGAATTAACTGACAAGTAGTGCCCTTAATTCTTATAAAATCAAAGAGAAGAAGGGAAGAAGGAATATTTGTAGCAAGATGAACGAGAAACCGTCTGAAAATTTAAGAATTTCTTGATACTTAGATGCATTTAGCTGACGGGACAGAAATCAAAGAATTGATTATGTGAGATTAACTTGCACAATTTATTCCGGTGAACTTTTGTGTTTTCCCTTATTTAAAGTTTTTAAAGTTCATGAAATATTAAAGAAGATTTTTAGAAATAAGTCAGGGATGTAACTGATTTGGGACTCCACAGCAACTAACTGAAATAACGTAGTTTTGAAAAACACTTTCTTCGTCCAAAACGTTGAGGTCTGCTATAAGTGCCTTTCTATCTAAATTTTGAGTTCCTCAGGGAAGCGAATAAACAGTAAAGTAAGCATCAAACATGTGAAATATGTTAATTTAAAAGTTTACGCTGAAATTAAAAACCATTTCAAAAACTTGGTTAATTTCGCGAAAAATATTTTAATGGCCCCATTAAAAAATCTTCTTTCGGTAAACAAATACCTTTAATTAAGCACGGGCCAAAATTACTCCATTATGGAATAAAGCTTTTACAGAAACAAGAATTTTAAAAATGTAATTTAATCTAACAGTATGTGGAGAGAAATATTCGTTACTGCCGGTGTTTTAACTTAATGATGATAGCGTTATAGCATGTTCTTACGAATTACTCGGTTTTAAAAATACCTACCTACCTTACGGCAGGAATTTTCAATTCCTTAAACACAACGTGGCCGACTTATTTACATAACACTCGCAATTTTGGTACAATTAAACCAAATTTTTTCAGATTTACTTTTAATAAACCATTTTTTTTTCATTTTCAATACTTTCCCCCGTTTTAATATTTTTTTTCATTTTAATATTCAATCGAGTTGGCGTTGGAAATAAAATATTCGACGAAATAAAAAAGATTTTCAAGAATACGTTTGTTAGAAATACATTTCGAGGGGAATTATTCGATTGATTTTCAATATCCTTTCAATAATAGGAACCTAAAGCAACATTCGTGCGAACTTGTAAATCTATTTGCAGAGGGAGCTCATTTTTCAAAATCCAAATACCAAGCTGAACGGGAATTTAACAGGTATTCAAATTAGGTAACTAATTTGTTTCGCCCTTTAAGAATATCGTTAATTCGCTTTAAACTTTACTAAACTCTCAGGGAGAGGGTTACTTCTCTCAAGATAAATACTTGTAATTGCAAGTGCGCCTGTAAAATTGGTAGCTGTTTGAAATAATCTGATTTATGATTGTTATCCTTAAGCTGTGTGCTCAACAGTTAGAGTCAACAGTTCGTGAACAATAATTCAGAACACTTCGCAGCAAAAGTGGCAATAGAAGTCTTTGTTACCGTCTCGAGTATACGTTTTGAACAACTGAGTTAAAAACCTGCGAACTGTGACAAAATCGCGTGAAATAAAGAATGCTTTTTGTATTGAATACAGGAAACGCGAATTTGAGAGAAAACAAACAGAAACGTAGTCGATTTTAGATAAACTGTTGACAGGTTTCATATTTGTTAAAGTGCCAGTAAATTTAACAGAAAGAAACGAAATAAATTTTTTATTGACGCTCGCTAAATCTAAAGAAAAACATTTCTTTATCCTTCAATCAACCAGGAAAGAAAATAAGGCACAAAAATTTCTTATTAATTCCCACGTATGGATTTATCGATCTTATTGAAAAAAAATTAATTGCATTTCGAATGAAAATAAGGCGAATTTGATGAAAGATGTATTAAGAAAAAAATACGACTTCGAGGGTAACATGATTATTACGGCGCACTCAAAATTTAAACTCCGTATACCCCCTCGCCACTGAAAATTTAATTGCAATATTGTGTATTCATGGAAAGACGTCTTCGTAAGAAATTTAAGGGAATGAGGTCGTATTTTTTAAATTAAGCTATTGATTAGGTCGAATACAGTTTATAAAACACCCTAGAAATTTCGACAAAAATACGAAAGACTAACAGAAAAATACAAAATTAAGCTTTCTAAAAATTACAAAAAAGTACAACCGCCGAAAAATAAACTACTGAGGGGTTATACCAATAGAAAATAATCAACTTTAAAAAATTTTAATTGAATATATTTCAAATAAAAACCGTGTAATGAGTAATGACAAACCTCTTGCATGAAAAATTAGTAAAGGAAAATGGAGGTCAAAGCAGGCAGACTTTCAGCGAGGGGCTGAAAAAATACCGATATTATCTAATTAGGGAAGATGTCATCAACTGACCAGCAACTGAAGAATTACACAACAATAAGTAGATATTCAAAAGAAGACTTACACAAAATATTAGGTAAATACAAAGAAGCAAGCAAATTTAGCAAATAAAATCAATTCCGTACTACGTAGTCAAGCTGTGATAAACAAGTTCAAGCGAAGAAATTAAAGAAGAAAATTAAACAAAAAAAACAAAAATCGCTGTAGGCGAAACCAAAGTGAAAAAAGGCAAAAGCATGCCCAAATTAGTAAGAAAGAATATAAAACTAAGAAAAGGAAACAAGCATAAAAGAGAAACGACAAAAATATAAAAAAGTTTTTTAAGGAAAAAATCTTTGGGGGAGTTCAACAAAAACAAGACGAAGCTCGAAATATATCAAATGGACTTAATTTTGTTGAAGCCAACGCCTAAAGTCGTAAAAGGAGAAATAAACAAGAAAGCATATAAGAAAATAATCAAAATAAATACCCAAAAGCAAAGCGACTCAAAAACAGTACGAAATAGTTATGGAAAGATCTATATGGGAGCCCAATAAAACCAGTACCTATTTTATAAATCTATTCTGAAATGTTTATATTTTAATGTGTACCATCTGCTACTAGACACGCTTTATATGTCATATGTACACCTTTTAAAGCAATAAACATTATTATTATTATAGGATCAACCACCTGGAAACATATAAACTGAAATTAATTTTGTTGAAGCCTACACCTAGGGGCATAAAGGTTGCAGGACGAAGAAGTAGTATGTAGAGTAAGAAGCAGAACCAGCAGAAAAGCAACGAATCAGGAAAAAAACGAAAATTACAAATGAGAAAGAAAGAAAGGGAGAACAGCATAAAATAAGCGAAGAAGAACAGGTGAAAAGAAGAACAAAACTAAGGCAAGTTAGCAGCAATGGAGGTGACAAGAACAAATGAGTATAAACGAAGAAACAAGGACAGGAAGGCATGAATGTAAAGGCAAAAGCAGCAAATTAAGAAGAAGGATATCAAGATAAAGCACGAAGCAGTGGATGAGCAAACGACAAGAAGAAGACCGAGACAGTGAATAAAGAAAACTAAAAAAACCCAAGAAGTAAAGCACAAGAATAGAAAGAAAGAGAGAAGAGGAATAAGAACAGAATACTAAAGAGAAGAAAAGTCGGAAGAAGGGTAAAGTGAGGAGCCAAAGAATAAAATTAACAACATTAAGTAAACGACAATTGTTCAATTCAGCTGATTCCAAACATACAATATGAGAAAGCTCTAAAAAAGGAAATTGCTGAAAAATGTAGATAATCAAAATAAAGAATGGTTACAAAACGAGGAAATTTTGTAAACAAACGTAACACAAAGTAAAGCAAGAGAAGCATAGGTCAACACATGCAAAAGAAAGAAGAAAGCAGTACGATATGTGGTAAAAAAATATTTATATTAATCATGTTTTAAAACTTTGAACTCTCAGACATCAGATATAGCAAAAACAGAAGAACCAATGCAAAAAACCAAGAGCGAGGGACATAAGTAGAAGAGAAAAGAATCTAAAGAAGTGGATCATAAAGAAGACGAGTGGAAAGAAAGCAAACGAGGAAAGGGAGAGAAGGGAAAGCAGAGAAGGCAGGGAGGGGAAAGAACAGAGAGAAGTGAAAGAAAACAAGAAAGAAAATGTGAGAATGGAAGAAGAGAAAGAAGAGAGAGAAAGAGAAAAATAGAAAGACACAGCGAACGCATTAAATACAGGTTGAAATAAGAAAGGCAAAATTATAACAGAAGAAATAAAAAAACCAAAACAAATAAACACGAAAAACAAATCGAAAGAAGGTAAAGTGAATAGAAATAACAATGGAAATGACACTGAAACAGTTGATAAAAGAGGATCCAAGTGAACACTGGCCAAGAAATAGAAGAAACAAGTAAGTCCTTTTTCTTTGTAAAATCTACTAAAATAAGAGAACCGAACATTCTTGGTGCATTAATTTATTAAAATACCAAAAAATCATGAAAAAATTTGCTTTCTTTTCAATGACATTTAAAAGAAATCCGAAAAACCTAGATAAAAACCTGGGAAAACTACATTTCTCGAAGAAATGAAAATTAAAAGTTTTGTATAAATTTTGAAGATATTGTTAAACTAAATTGCCTGTGTTTTCTAGAGGACAATGAATGCAGTTGTAAACCCGTTTGTTTTTGGAAAATTTTCGAATTTCCAACATGTGATGATTTAGGCATACCGTAACACTCGACCTCATTTTGGTTTAAGTTAATCTTACATATTTTGGTTACCACATGAAGCTTGGATTTAATAACTGCGAAAAGTCCGGGAAGTTCAAGTTTTAAGCAGAAAGTAAAACGTTTCATACTTTCGTTGAGCTAGGTTTAAAAGAATTTTACATTTTCTAGTTTGCGCTCGAAGCCTGGAAAATGAAACCTATGGCGTCGTGTAAACAGCTTCAATACATCTCCGCCATTTCTGTCCGTTTTCCACTAGTTTCTCATGCGCTTCTGTTGTTCCCTTTCTGTCTTTCAGTTATTTTTTCCACGATATTTTTTAGTACCTTTCTGGGCTTACCTGCTTTATTCTTTCCTCCTATGTTTATTTGTTGAAATTATTTTGTTAATCTTTCTTTATCCATTTTTTTTAACTTGAGCAAACCAATTTCATTGTTTCTTTCCTAACTTATTTATCATTGACTATTGTATTAAGTTGTTGTAAATTTCTTCGTTTCTCTTTCTGCGTAGCTTGGTTACGTTTGATATTTTACGTAGAGATTTCATTTCTATAGCCGTTAGTTTCTATTTACGTGTTGGTAATGTTGGCAAGACTTTTGTGGTATACAGTAGCGTTAGGGTTACTATTTTGTTATATATTTATTGTTTTGTTCTTGTGTTCATTTTCTGTTTGCTTAGTAGTGTCCTGTTTATGAAATAATGTAAATATTGTTAATTTTTCTTAGTTTGCTTGTTATTTCTATGTAAACTAAATTTTAGAAAATTATAACTTCGGTTGCTACTTAGAAAAGTTATCATAATTTTCTGAATTCTATTTTACACTTTTCACAAGGAGGTCTTCTGTGAAGAATTCGACTTTGAATTTTTAACGATTATGAAAATTCTGTATATTAAACGAAATGAATTCTTTTGCAAATTTATTTAAATTTATTTTATTTAAATTTTAAGTTGGGAGTAAGTAGATTCGTTTAAACATGCAATAACCCTGCAGAAAATCTACAAATAGACTCGTATTTTTGTTGGTTAAAAAGAAAATCTGTGTAGAATTAATTTTTAACGATTATTAAAGGACATTAAGGGACAAAAAAGCACATCATACCTTTTCACAGCAAACCAGGTTAGAATTTTTTGTTATCCTATCCAAATGCTAAAATTATAATAAATATTTTTGATTTATGTATTTGGCATGGGCGGACACTTCACTTCATTTTGTATCACTGATAAATATTTATTTATTTGCTACTATTTAATAATTAAATATGTTCCAACGCATTTCGTGGTTTGCTTGTAACCGAAAATGTCCGTAAATTTTAATCTGATTCGTTTTGAAAGTTTGGTGAATTATTTATTTCATTAATTATTTTTAAACGTCAAACATTTAAACCTTGGTTTAAGTGGCGTTCTTGTCATCTTTGTCAAGTAAAAATAACTAAATTTTAAATTGTTATCGTACAAAAAGTTGGGGTTGCATGTGGGTCACCAATTTGTTTAAAGTTTTATATTTAATTTATTTAAATGTTATTCCTAGTACTTTGGACTTAATACACTACGGTGAAATTAATTTAATAATATTCAGTAATTCAGAACAAATATATCTAGTAATAAACGTAATTTAATTAGTTGTTGAAATAATTAAGCAGAAATTTAATTTATAGGAAATTTAGTTCAACTCTAACGAAATTGTTAATTTTTTAGTTATGCTAAACTTTATTATTATTTGTCTTAAGTGCCTAGTTGGATTTTCAACGCACTTAATGATTTCAACAAGTTCAAAGGCCAAAATTATAGCAATTGTTGCTGTTTACTTTTAGTGGCGATTTTTTCGAATTTCAAGCTTCAATCTTAATTCAGCATGAATACATTTTCAAATAAAAATGTGACTTAGGTATTCTTGTCCCGTATTGTATTGGTGGTTTTCTGAGAACAATAATACCTAGGTATAACAGTAAACAAGTCTAAGCTAAATATATGCGCTCATCCATTACCGATAAAGCTAGTTCAGGTTTACTTTAAATGCATAACATATTAAGCCTGGGATTCAAACTATTGTACACATCAGTAACCTCGAAACACAAAGTGCTTTCTGTTCTCTCCAGAATGGTGGGAAGTTTAAGCGTTTAACCTGGCAAAGCTTTAAAATTCAGGTAAAGCGTATACGATTTCCTAAATAATGTAGCTCTGGTGGTTCACTATTTCCACACTTGTTTTCTTTCCATCAGCTTATTCAGTTTGCTTTTAGAATACTTTTTATTTCGTGCGACGTTCGGTGGTATCTATGAAGTGAATCTGTTTCCCCTTCACTTATTTAATACCAACTAAAGTTTCTAAAGCTCACTTCCGACATCCAAACGAAAATCCGCCTTAACGCCCCTTAACTTTGTGGGCACCGAAAACCATTACCGTTTAATTTTCACCACGTTGGTTTATATCAAGGAGGAGGGGAGATAGTTTGTTAAGATATTTTTTTATCTCGTTAGAAAACCTTAAAACAAGCAAATAACTGAATTTTATGGATATTAAAAAAAAAGGGGGAACAACTAACAGTAATCAAATAATTCAGGGTATAATTGTCGCTATTTTCTGGTTTTATGGCTTTCAAGCTTGGTAATTAACATCATGACCGAGTGATTTAAAGGGCGATTATACCAAAAGTAAAAAATTCTAATTAACAAGAAGAAGTAGGGGAAAAAATTGTGGGGACGATTTTTAACGTCTAAAATTTAGGTTTTTCAAACGGAAAATTTCAACACCCACACATGAAAAGGGTGCCTGAAAGTTTGAGCAAGAGTTCGCCCTTGCAAGTACGATAAATCAGAATAAATGTGATTTATTACCGGCCAAATCAAAACAGCCCCCTCTTTTATTTATAGTGGACAGAGTTGAACTATATTTTTCTTCATCAAGGCACCAGACTTCCTTGACGCTACATGGTGAACAGTAACGTTAGATTATGTAATATGCAATTGTCAAGAGGATCATTGAAGCATACATTTTTTTATTGTTAAGACGCATATTAAAAATAAAATAAAATAAAGCTAAAGCACTGAGTATGATACAAATTAACGACGAAACTTAACACAAATTGCTGACTTAAATGCAACTCCAACCCTTTGCGATGAACGATAATAATATAACATTTAGAAAATATGGGCAAAGGCGACAAGCTCAACATTTTAATAAGGATCTGAAGTTTAAATACATAAATATAATTAATTAATTAAATAATAAGAAAAAATTAGGTTAGATGTAAACAGCGACAGGCATCAAAATGAAATTAAAAGTAATAAAACAGTAGTAAGCAAATAAATATTAATCAGTCATGCAAAATTCAGTGAAATGTCCGCCCATTTGTACATGGATAAAACGACAAAAATATTTAACCCGGTTTATTTTGACTGATCGTGTGATGTAAAGGCTTTCAAGGACCGACTCGATTACAGACTTTCTTGTTAACCAAAATACGAGCTTATTTCTAGGCTTCCCTATAACTTTATCCTTAAAAGCTTTTAGTTACTCCCAACTTAAGCTTCAAAATTAATTTAAAATTTTGTTTTAAGAAAATTTTAAAAACTTCGATATAATCACTGTTTAGTTTTAAAGTTTCAGGAAATTTTCAAATCTTTCTTTGCAATCATGAAGGTTCGGTAAAAGATTTGTTAACTTTAAAATTGAGTTTTTTACCCGTTGTTTACAGGCTGCCCCTTAAAGAAAAATTGGAAAAACTGTGAGTAAAACATTTTAATATTTAAAACCCTTTCATGCTGGATCAGAAAATTAAAATCTTATTTACGTAGATAAGCAGAATTTACTTTCATATTACAAAATACCTGTCTATCATTTTTATGAGCTTAATAAATTTAAAAAGCTTTCCAAATTCATTAAAATTATTTCCCCAAAGGAATTAACCTAAGAATTTGACCTCCAAACTATTAAGGAGGCTAGTTTTTGTTGTGATTAAAAATATTGCAAAATTGAAGCCCGGTCAAAGGCAAATTTACTATAATTATTGAATTTTTGTCTTATATTTGGCACTGAAACAATTAAAATCACCGAAATGTCTTCCTCAGTTCTAAAAACCTCCTACAACAGCACCTTTTACATAACAGAACATAACAAAAAACATAAAAAAAGGAACCACTTTCTTTCAATTTTCCAAAAATGTATACGATTTAATTTGAACTTCTTCATGTTTCAAGATTAAGCCTGTTTTAGAGTAACAAAATATAAAATTGTAACCTATAAACATTAATTTAACTGATTTGATTGCTACATCCAGGCTTCCATTGTAAATAAAAAAATGTAGAATTGGTTTAAACCTAACTGAACCAAAGTACTTTATCTTAGTTTCTGTTTAAAACTTCGGATCCAAATTTTTATAGCTTTTAGATTGCCCAAAGAACTGAAAATTCTTGCTTGATTAAAGTTTCACAGTTATTAAATCCAAGATTTGTGCAAAAATGTCAGATTAACTTAAATTAAGTCAAGCGAAGGTATGAAGCTTTTAAGAAGTTTACAGTTTTGAAATTGCATAACAACTTTAAAACGTCCAGAATTATTCGATCCAGGCTTCAACCGCCAACAAAAGAAAGTTAGATTGGTGAAAAGCAAGTCAAGTGAAAACATAGAGTCAGAAAGTTTATTGTTCGGCTGGAAATTTTAATATCCAAGCTGAAAATTCCTGAAAGTTTGATTTAAAAGTTTCATAGTTATTGCATCCTTGCTTGAAGTGAAAAATGTAAAAGCTCAGATTGGTTTAAATCAAGTCAAGTTATAAGTATGAAACGTAATCATGTAATCAATTTACGTTCAAAATTTATAACCTTAGTCTTAGGGATGCAAATTTCTCCAAAAATCTGAACATTTCTGCAGGTTTAATTTAAAAGCTAGGTTAAACTCGAGTTTTACGGCTTCACAATTGGCCAAAAACCTGAAAAATTCTTGAAGAACTGTTTTTAAATTTGACAGGTACGAAGTCATAACCAAATGATATCACAGTGTAATAAATTTCGAAGACTTCCACGGCTAGTGTCAGTGTCAGTGTAAAAAGAACGTTTCGCTCAATTTCATGAGGGGCTTCATCAGGAAAAGGGTTTCGCCTCTGCCTTAGTTCACAAGTTGAGTTACGTTGCCCTTCTTCCTCTTGCTAAAACAGTTTCGCGTCTGACTTGGTTCACACGTTGAGTTACCGTTCTCTTTTAGTGCCCCCTTTTCCTCCTGATGAAGCCCCTTAAAGAAGTGCTTAAAACGTTGAGTTCTTCTTTCTCAACAATGACAGGGTCCCAACTCGGAAGACGTTCTTTTAACATATCACAGTGTCCTAAATCAAACCAAGTCAAAGTATGAAGTATGAAGTATGAAGCATGAAGTATGAAATCCACTTCCTAAAACTTAAAAATCGTCCAAAAAGTGTTAAGATTTGGTTTAAAATTTTTCACATTTATTAAATCCAGGCTTCAGGTGAAAACCGGAAAATTCCAGATTGGTTTAAGTAAGCTCAAATGAAAGTATGGAGCGTAAACAGTTCGGTTTATATGTATTTAAGACCCTAGTTTTACAGCTTGGGAATTGTCTAAAGAACTGAGCTGTTCCTGAAGGTTTGATTTAAAAGCTTCAGAGTTATTAAACCCAGGCTTAAAAGTTCCAACAAAAAGAACTTTCAGGGTGATATAAATCAAACCAGATAAGTTTCATAGTTTCAAAATTCCTCAAACAACTGAAAATACCTATAGAGACTTTTTTAAGTTTGGTAAGCTTGAGGTGAAAATCAAAAAATGGCAGAGTGACTTAAAAATCATGCCAAGTTAAAATATGGAGCTTGAAGAATTTTTAGTTTAACATATAAAATGCAAATTGCATCCTCACAACTTTAAAATCCACAAAATCGTACAAAAAGCCTTAAGGGTAAAATGTAAAAGTTTTACGTTTATTAAATCCAGGATTTAAGTGAAAACCTAAAAAATAATCAGAGTGCCTTAAACCAAGCCAAATCGAAGTCTGAAGTAAGGAATTCTTAATTTAGCACTTAAAACCCAAATCCACTTTTTAAAACTACAAAGTCGTTCCAAACATTTCACATTTATTAAATAAATCTATGCTCCACGTGAAATCATACCAGATTCAGTCGGGCCGAATGAAACTGCGGAACGTAAACAACTTTATTTTTCAGCTTGGGAATTGTTTGATTTAATAATTCAGAGTTATTAAATCTGAGCTTAAAGTGCTAATAAAAAAATATGCAGATTGGTTTAAATTTAATCTAGTGAGAGTATGAAACCTTTGAAAGTTTGTTTTTCGGTTTCAAATTTAAACCCAACCTGGAAATAGTTCAGAGAACTGAAAATCTCCGAAAGTTTGATTTAGAGTTATTCAATCTGAGCTTGAATCGCCAAACGAAAAGAAAAATAATCCACAATCGTTTAAATCAAGCAAAGTGAGAGTATTAAATATTTTAACTCAAGCTTTACGCCTTCAACGTTGCTCTGAGAACTGAAAATTTCTGAACGCTTGAAGTGAATGCCAAAAAATATCAGAGCGCCCAAATCTACTTTTTAAAGCTACAAAATCGTTCAAAAAGTGTTAAGGCTTGGTTTAAGAAATGTTCACATTTATTAAATCCAGGCTCCAAGTGAAACTTCGGAACGTAAACAACTTTATTTTTTGGTTTTATATTTAAAACCCTAGTTTTAAAGCTTGGAAATTGTACAAAGAGCTGAAAATCCTTAAAGGTTTGATTGAAAGGCTCAAAGTTGTTAAATCCGAGCTTGAAAAGCCTTCAAAAAAATTCAGATTGGTTTAATTCAAGCCGAGTCAGAGTTATAATCTTCAAATTTACTTTTCGATTTCAAAACAGTTTATAACTTATTTAAAGAGCTGAAGATTCCTGAAAGCTTGATTTAAAAGCTCCTGAGTTATTAAATTCGGGCTTGTAGCGCCAACCAAAAGAAATCCAGATTGGTTTAATAATCCGAATCAGAGTAATAACCATCTCTTTTTAGATTTCAAAATTAAAATCCAGGCTGTGCAGTTAGAAAATTGTTCAAAGAGCTGCAACTTCCTGAAGGTTTGGTTTAAAAGCTTTTAAAAAGTTTTTAAATCCGAGCTTGAAGCGCCAACCAAAAAAATTCCAGATGGTTTAAATCAAGCTGAGTGAGAGTATTAAACATCTTAAAGCTTATTTTTCGGTTTCAAATTAAAACACAAGCTTTACAGCTTGGAAGTTTTGGAAGTTATCCAAAGAGCTGAAAATTCCCGAAGGCTTGATTTGAAAACTTTAGAGTTGTTAACTATCAGAGTGGGTTAAATCAAGCCAAGTCAAAGTATGAAGCTTAAATACTTTCGGTTTACAATTTACTAAGGTGTTTCATAACTTCAAAATTATCTGAACAGCTGAAAATTAGAGAATGGTTGCTGAAAACAAAGCGGCGAAAGCAATTTTCTCGATATTTTACATTTTTTAAATTAACGCGGCATTGAATAATAAACGTCCTTTGGGAAATTTTGAGTTTGTTACTCACAAAAGAATGTTAAGCCGCGATTTCGAAACAAACACTGTGAGTTAATACTGAAAACTACATCAATATACGAGACGATAATCGTTGAAAAGCCATAAAATCACAAAAACAAACACTTTTATTAAAACAGTGACAACTTCTTTTTTTATTGAGACGGCGGAAACTTCAATAAAGACATTCTGGCGTCAAACAACGCTGTAAAACCCCTTGAAAAAAATATTCGATGAAGCTACTTACCAACAGACTACGAGTTCAGTTACTTACTTTTCAAATTTTTAATTCATCAATCTGTAGATTACCCAAAATAAAAAATTCACTTTAATACCTTCGGATCCCTTTTTACGCTCAAGTTATTCCAAACATCCTTATTGGAAAGAAAATCAAGCCGCATTTAGAGACGTGACGGTATGTAGCATCGTAGCTACGATAAATTTTTTATTGCACTACGCGTTCCACATTCAATTTATTTCGTGTTATCCGCAGATTCACATTTTTGTTAAATTGAACTTGTTCCTATAGGTTTTCCTTTCAGATAAGGCGAGATTTAAGGGAGAGGATCATAAAATATCGTCAATTTTATTATTTCTCTTGTTATTTCCAAGCGTGATTAAATCATTTTACTTTTAGTAATGAACTTCAAAAGGCTTGGGTGGGAGGTTTAATCTAACAACGTAATGTCTTTATTTGTGGATGAACGACAACGCCTTTGTTATTATTTCGATATTATATGAATATGTTGTTCGTTAGACTGAAATTAATGAAGAAAATTAGAAAGGACTTTGACAGGGTAACGGTTTTAACCGTGCGGTTAGACGTGTTTGCCTATTTAAAAGCGAGACGTTGTATGCGTGTAATCAAATTTTCATAACCGACAGCTCCTGATAGGTTTATCTAAACGTTTTGTTACCTTATGCGGCAGTCGCATGATGCCTGCTTAATAATTTAATAAATGAGCACATGTTGAACACTGTGATTATTTCGAGTTATGTCCGTATTTTCGTAATAAAAAACCTAATAAAAATGCGATAACGTATATTAAAACCTTAGCATGTTTGCGAAAATACTAGAAACAATTTAATAAATACGCCCCCCGTTTTATGTCGTGTTCGTATACATAATTTTTGTATAAAAAAGCACGCATAAATGCTATTAAAATGATTGGTGTAGACCATGTTCCTTTTTCTATGGCCGCTACTAAATTCTACTCAAAACGGAACTACAACTCGGAAGTTTTCTGTACAAGGAAAACTTGTATTTTAAGCTAAAATAATTGTAATTTGCGAACATTCGTAAAAGAGCTCTAAATAAGCCCATAATCCAAATTCCGCCCGTTAAAAAAATTCGAAAAACACCAACTTGAAGTATTTTCCGATAAAATTTAATGCAGTAATTTTCATTTCGGCCAATTCAGCTCTTTTTCAAACAGAATGAACATCTGAATGACGCTTTTATGTTTATATTCGTATCCCCCACTTCATTCACGCCAATTTTCATCTGGAGTTTTTAGTGGATACCGAAACATTCGTATAAAAACCTTTTATGTAAATTTCGTTCCGGCATTTTTCGATCGCGTTAACAATAAATAGGGCACTTATAAGTAAATTATCTTGTAAATTTAAAAAAACAACGCTTATTGCTGTAATTTTGCGTAAATTTACTATATTTATCACCCATTTGGGATTTCTAAATTACACTCCCGAGGGAACACTTTTGTAAGTTGGTCATTTAAGAAGCCTAAACGCATTTACAAGTGCCATTTGTCTTTAGACATCTTAACTACAGGCATTTAGTGTAAGCTAACGTTACTTTCATAACAAATGCGCGCTATTTACTAGTTCTAGGTCAGTTTTTCGTGGAGGAAAAAATTTGGTAGGGTTTTAGACTAAGTATTTGAAGGACTTCTATTTGTATGGCAAGCCATCATTCACACACTCGGTTGAGCAGTACAAATTATCTTGAAAACTTCCAATTTATTCCTTTATGTAATAAAAATACTTGACTGAAGTAAGCAATTACACTAAGTAGAGGATAAATTTAATTAACTCCAGAAATTTAAGTACGTAATTAAAATTAGAATTTTTACAAAATAAACTAATACACAAATCATTTGGTTTAGTAAATATAATTCACATAAGATATGTGTACACACTTCAAAGTGCACTTTAACAAATTAAAAAATTTCATGTTTTATTTGAGCCAAATGGAATAAAATTTCTTCTTTCCGTCAAAGCTTACGCAATAGGCGGATTATACCTTGCCAAGAAGGACAAAAGAATACAGAGAGCGCTGCGTATAAACTTAAAAGTTAAATTCGAAGCTTCAAATTTCAGTTTTGTAAATTAATATAATCAACCCCAGCGCGATTTAACAAAAGCTTCACAGAATTTGTCCATCAAAATATCTAAACGTGGAAGACGAAGAAAAGAACAAACCAAAGAAATCTATAAACACATGCACATTTGGTGGATGCGCCAAGTATGAAATTTACTAGAAAAGTCTAAGCTTTAAAATGTAATATGCTTTCAGCTTCAGTCAAATGGCATATTTTAAATTGCTTCGGTCAAAATTTAGAAATCAAGAAAACGCTATACAAACCAATGATAAGAAATAAGAAATAAGACAAGAGACATTCGTGGAGGCGCCGAAAAAAAAATAAATCGCAAGTCTTAGTTTTAAAATAATCTAACAAGTGATTGTTTGATACGAATAAAGGGTTACAGAGTTTTTTCTTTAAAACTAAAACAAATAGAGCATACTGAGCCCAAGAAGGAGAAAAAGCTTACAAAACGATAGAACGTCTACGACTAGAGACGTAGTTTAGTAGCAGAAATAAAATTCATATACATAAGTGACGAAACCTCAATTTTTAGCTTAAAGACTCGTCAACTGGAAGAAAAAACAGGTTTCTGTTTACGTAATTCAAATATGAGGGTTTCTACAGTCAGAACTACCTGAAGACATCAATTCCACCACCGTCAAAATCTTTATTTAGTCTCCTATAAACCATCCTAAGCTCCAAAGCTCAATTACAAAAACAAGAAACAGATTTCTATTTACGCAATTCTAACAGATATGACCTGTACGGCCAGAAATACCCAAAGACATCAGTTCTACTAACTATCGCCAAAGCCTTGAATTAGTCCGTCATCAAGTCCTTCTCAAATACTTTGGCTTTGATTAAAAACCATTGTGACATTCAAAGATTGTAGTTTGAAAGCCTGGCAGAAATCTACATATTTTTAACAACTGTAGCGACCAGAAGAATCTGAAGGCATTTATACTACTATAATCAAGAGCCTTGATTTAGTCTCACCCAAGCTTTTTACAAAAATTGTAGTATTAGAAACCGTGATCTTCAAAGCTTGGGAAGGCCGAAAGACTGGAAGAAATCAACAAAATTGGATTTTTCTAATTCTGACAACTGTTGGAAGTTGTACAACAAGAATCACCTGAAGACATCAGTTCTACTGTGAGCTTCGTAGATTGAAGCTTGAAAGCCTGGAAGAAACCTCCAGAATTTTAACAACTGTGGCGACTCATATGGCCAGAACAACCTACAATATTATTTCTACTGTAGTCAGAAGCCTCGATTTATTCTTCAACCAAGGTTTTCTCAAAAGCTTTATTGTTAAAAACTATCACGGGCTTCAAAGCTTCAAGACTGAAAGAAGCCAACGCAATTACATTTTTGTAATTCGGATAACTATTGGAGGTGGTACGGCCAGAATCATGAGTTTCAAACCTTGAAGGCTCATCGAATGGAAGAGAGCCACAAAATGAGTGGAGGGTGGTACGGCCAGTACATCTGAAGACATAAATTTAACTACCATCAAAACTCTAATTTAGTCTCCTTTCGAATATTTTTGGTACTAAAAACCATTGTAATCTTCAAATATTGAAGGTTTATTGACTGAAAGACACTCCCAGATTTTTATTTCTGTAATTCACAATCACTTGAAGACATAAATTGAACTTTCGTCAAAGCCTTGATCTAGTTTCCCACCAAGTTCTTTTCAAGGACTTTCATACTAAAAACTATTCTTCAAAGCTTGAAAGTCTGGATGAAACCTTCAGATTTCTAACAACTGTGGCGACCTGTACGGCCAGAATTATCAGAGGGGATTAATTCTACTATAGTCAAAAGCCTTAATTTACTCTTCAAACAAGCTTTTCTCAAAAATTTTTGTATTAAAAACTATCATGAACTTTAAAGTTTCAAGGCTGAATGACTCAAAGAAACCCACATAATTCCATTTTTCTAATAACTGTTGGAGATTGTACGGCCAGAATCACCTAAAGACATCAGTTCTACTAGCGTCAATATTTTAATTTAGTCCGCAACCAAACCTTTCAAAAGGTTTTGATGTTGAAATCATCGTGAGCTCCAAACTTTGAAGACTTATCAAATAGAAAGAGACCCTCAAAATTTGAAGAAAATTGAAAGTTCATAGACTGAAGACTTCCAGATATCTATTTTTATAGTTCTAACAATTGTGGGGATTTGTACGGCTAGAACCATTTGAACAACCAAAACAAAGCCTCGATTTGCATACAATAATATTTCCTCTCTAAGACTTAGAAATCGGGAAGATCATATATTATCTAATCCAAACAAAAAAAGAATCTCCACTAAGAAGTACCCCAGGAAAAGGAAGTTATTAAAAGAGGAAAATAAATTCGTAGTAAAATAATTTTCTAGATGAATAAATACAACATAGAAAAGTTATTGCGTGAAGCTGAAGCAACAAGGGTGAAGGAAAAAGGAAAGAAACAATTTTTTCAAGTTCGGTCCAAATGATATGAAGTCAGGCAGATCATATCTAGAAAAAGAAGTAAACGACTCTCCATTAAAAATACTGTCTTTTCTGGAGGTTGCAGGAGAGGTGAGTTAATAAAACCGGAAATTTTTTTTTGTTCTTTGAAAAGTAAAATAATCATCTATGTGAATAACTCAAATAGCAAAAAGGTTATGTGTGAAGCTTAAGGGGCAAGAACGTAGGAAAAAGGGAAGAAACACGTGGCAAAAAATACAACTGTTGAACTGTACTTCTAAATAAATAATTATTCTAGTTTGATCCAAATGATATGTTATAGAATTTTCTGCGTGAAACAAATCCTGCTTAATACAAAACATATAAAAGGAGAGTAGAAGGAGGAAGAGAATAGTAAGGACGTAAAATACAAGCACAAAAACGAGGAGGATGGCCAGGAAGACTAACACGAGGACGGGGAGAAGGATAGGCACGTGAAAAACAAATACAAGGACGAGGGTGATGAGGACGAATAAGGTGACGACGAGAAGGATGACGACGAAGAAGAGGGTGAGCACATTGGCGAGTACATAAGTGAAAAACTATGACAAGAAGTTGGCGATAACGAAAAAAATATCAAGACGAGGAAGAAGACAAGAAGGAAAACAATCAGGAGGACTAGGAGAAGGATGAGCACGAGGAAAACGAGAAGGAGGACGAGCTCCAAGAACAAGAGGACGAAGACGACGACGACAACGAGGAAAATGAACACGAGGATGATGAGGACGAGCACGAAGACGAACACGCGAATGAAAATATGATGACAAGGATTTGAGGAGGGCGAAAAGAGGGCGAATGGGGAATACCATGACGAGGAAGGGGAAGAGAATTACGACGAGCAGGAGAATTAGGAGCAGGACGAGAAGGTGGATGACAAGGAGGATGAAAAGCAGAATGAGCACGAGCAGGACGAGCACGAAGTGGCGAGCAGGAAGAGGATGAGCACGCGAAAGAAGGAGGATGGAAGAACGATGACTATTAAGACGAGGAGCAGGTGAGGACGACGAGAAGAACAAGGAAGGTAGCGTAGACTTAAGAAAGGGTGATGACGAGAACAAGGGAAAGCACGGGATCGAGGAAGAGATGTGGATGGATTTGATAAAGGATGAGAAATAGGGAAATAAAAAAACTTTTACTTTGACTAAACGTAAAATGAAAAGAAAGAAGAGCAAAACCGAGATTTTCTATCGGGAGTGTATTTAATACAAACGCTAAAAATTAGCTTAAATAAAATGGTAAAAACTTCGATAATAATAAATCAAATAACATTAAGCTTCGCTTTTTAATGTTTGGGCAAAAAGAAAAGAAAAGGGCAAAACAAGGAAGAAACCACGATTAGCAAAAAAGGAAATAAATGCACAATTTCTTGGTAAACTTAATAAAATGAAGAGGAGAATGGAAGAAACGAAGAACCGTGATAAGAAGTAGGTGATGAACACACAGCGGGATTTAATTCTCACAAAAATGTCTGAACTACAAGCTAGTTTCAAGAATAATTTAAATAATTCAATAAAACCGCAAAGGAGTTTCTTTACAATAGCATGTAAAACAGAAAGCTTGCATCAAGAAGGAAGCAAAAACCCGCTAAATTTTTTCTAACAAACTACATTTGGTGGAGGTGCCGGAAATAACAATTAAATGATTAACTTCCTTAAACTATTTCAAAAAACCCAAATAACGCTTTCGTTCGCTATCCAGGACTAAAACCAAAATAAGTACAGCGATAAGAATTAAAATTATAGCCGTCCTTACTAAACCATAAAGAAAGTTTCACTCATGAAAGATTAAGTTTTACGAGCTTTAAAAGGTGGTTGTTTTAACATTTATTTTTGTATTGCAGTACTGAAAATAAATCACATATCTCATACGACTATGAATAACGTGATTAATAAAAGTAAGCGAGGAAAAAACAAGTAAATAAAATTTCATTTAATCTTGTTTATTTTACGTTCCTTATTTGAAAAAACATAAACAACCTAAGGTGTAATTTTTATTTACAGTTTACTTTTACGAGCTATGAGAACCTAACATAAACAATATGAGTTTATTTTCTACTTTATTACCGCTCGCGTTTCTTACAAGGAGAAGATATTTCTTTAATTTGTTGCCATTAATGTAAACAGTCTTAGCTCATAATAATTTTTAATTATTTTATTGTTTGCAGAATTGATTTAACCCTAATAATTACTAATTGAACTACAAAGTTTAGCTTAATAGAAGCACCATGAGCATGATGGGTAAAACGAATTCTTGGAGTAATTATTAGAAACGCACAACCTTTAGTTATAAATTGAAGCCTTTGCTCCAAAAATAACACATCGGCGTATCAGATAAGGGTATCTGTAGATATCAAGTTCATTTACGTGCAGAAATGCTTCTTTGTAAACGTTCTAAAAATAGCTGCAAATATCTCACCAGGGATTTTAAGAATTAAGAATGTAACAAACAAAAGTATGATAGAAATGAAGAATGTGGGCGAACCTAACGAATTTTTACAACCAAACTATTGGTAACTAATTGATAAAAGTTAGGCCGAGTCTAATTTATCCCATAAACCCTAAAGTAAAAGTATGCGTCCCCTGGTGCGATCTTCCCTTTTCCATCTGTTTCGAACGATTTTTTCAAGGCTTTAAATTAATGGGTGCGTGGTTTGTTTTTCGAAAATGCTGTGTTTTAATGATTTAAATAAAAATGCCAGTAAAGTCAACTTTAACCTTATAAAAAGACCTTTAAATATATTATGCACGATTAAGCTGTTGTAGATGATTAAATCAAAGCAACAAATCTTAATTTTTTATTTATTTAAATGCTGTTTAATAAAAAAAATTCCGCGGGGGTGATTTAAAAATAAAATCTTGGAATTGTTTAATCGTCTTATAAAATTCCATTATTTCAAGTGCAATTTGTCAGTGCCCGAACTGAAAATCCATTGAGATCGTAGAGTTGACGGTAATGTATTAGCTGAGTGGACGCAGCACACCCTTCCGTGACCGGAGTCAGTCTGTTTAGAAACAATGGAAAAATATCCAGTTCTTATCAGTCGATAACGTACCTTGTTGGGTTTTGAGTGACAGGCAACGAGCAAGCGCCCCTCATATTTTTTGCATTCCTAATCAACAGGAAATCGCTTCTATAAAAACGAAAGCCTTCTTCCTTACACGACAAGTATAAATGCATAAAATGAAGGTAAAAATCCCTATTCGAGACCCATTGGACAACTAAAGACACGCGAAACCCACGTTAAGTAGATCGACTCGACCACGGATGAAAGTTACTCGACCGTATCGGTGTTTAGATCAAACTTTAAACGAAGGCTTTTTTTGTTATTATTTTATTACCCCGGTGTAGTTCACTAACAAGTCGAGTAGACTTTTAAAGTTTATTTTCAGGACCTTGTTATGCTCGCGTTTACTGCTTCTTTTCAGTTTCTTGCATGAAAAGGATTTCGTGTTCGTTCCGCGTACATGAACAACAAGTTTTATATACATAAGCCTAAAACTTCGACGAGTTGTTGCATAAGTTACGGTGTCAGGCAAAGGTTTTGTAACATGCATAAACCCCGCGATTCATAAATATGCAATTTATGCATTAGCAATGTATTACCGGGATATACTAAGTGAACAGACACAAAGTACTACTCATAGTTCATGTACTCGCATGTGCTTTAAACAGCTTTTAGGTCATTTAATTGTCATACATGAAAGACTTTGTTGGATAGGATTTAGATTGGGATATCTCCAGATTGAAGCACTAGAGCTTACTGTACAGCACCCGTTAGCAGCAGAGCTTAAAAATAGACTTTAAAGCAAAAAGCGTTTTATATATATAATAAATAGGCTATATTAACCCAGCACATTTCGTCAACATAAAGCTATTCATAAGTAAAGTTAATACCAAAAAGGCTATACTAATGTATATATAAACCATCAAAACGACCCAATGTAGAGGAAACGTTGACAGCTAGGAATAAAGGCAAAGATCTAAAGTCAAAAATATCCACAAAATCTAATCATGATATAAGAGGAAGAATTCGAAGATGAACTCTAGGGCGGAAATACTATAAAAAATAAGACTTAAAGTTCCGATAGTAGGGGAAGTACCTAAAAAGTAATAGGTAAAGCATGGGGGCTCAAATAGTTTGCAAACATTTCAAGAAATCGGCAGGAATAAAGAGGACACAGATTGATGAGAAAAAATTATAATCTGGAAAGAAGTATAGAAAAATTATGAAGAATAGCATATAAAACACAAAGAGTAGAAGATCAAAAAACACTAAAAAAATCAGGAAGGAAGATGAATACACAGATTGGTGAGAAGAGTAAAGAAAAAATAGGAAGGAGTAGAAGAAGGAAATGTAGAAGATTTGAAAATAAAATCGTCAGATCTACGCTAGCACTAATAAAGAAACCAAGAAAGCAATCATGGTAAAAAATATCACCTGAAGCTCAAAGACTGAAATAACTCAATATAATCAGTAAGAGAGAAGGGAACACAATAGAAAACAGAATAGAAAAACACGACAAAGATTTGCAGCAAGACTCAAACAGAAACTAAATAACGCAATAACAAAAAGGATAACCTTGAACTTGAAGAAATTTACGATGCAATATGTAAAATAATGTGAAAAGTACAAAGACTAAAACAGTTAAGAAACATTTCAAGGAGTTAGTAGGAAGGAAACGTACCTAAACTAAGAAGAAGTAAGAACAATAGAGAAGTTGAAAACCTTTAATCAGAAGCAACACAAGGGGAAGATAATAATGAAGAATAGTACGTAAACCATAAACGAAACAGTAAAAAGGCATGAATTTGTATCAACAATAAAATCAAAAAGTAATTAATTTAATGAAGAAGATATTGTAAGGACTACTGAAGCACTGTTTCATATGCTGCCAGTGAAATTGTATTGCTGATAACATACAGACTGGGATCCTGCATAAACTATACGGAAACGAAGATCTAGAGGGAGGTGGTGGAATTCTTAAAGCATTCATGCAAATGGTAAGAACGCATTCTAAAAATACAGTAAAAGCGAAGAGGATATAGGTTAAAAGGAACTGCAAAGGAAAGAACAAAACACAGATGAGAAGAGAAAAAAATAAAAGAAGGGAAGAAGAAGCGAAGAAGAGAACACAAATGAAAGCAGAGAAGACGAGAGGAGAAGGAGTAGGAGAAAGAAGGAAAAGAGATAGCAGATAAGCTTGGAGCTTGTTTATTTCAGCACATCTTTCCATCTCTTTCTCGGTCTGCTCGGTAATGTTCTCCCCCTGGGTGGTAAGTGGTAAGTCTCGGACTTTTTTGACTATTCTGGTATCGTCCATCCTAGATATATGGCTATTCCATTCTGATCTTATTTTTTGATCTTCTCGTCCATTTTTTGTATTTCATAGCATTGTCTAATTTCCTCGCTCCTTATGTAATCACGTTTAAAATCCATTATAGAAATAATACAGAAGTAATCTAACGCGATATCAAATAACGAAATAAGAAAGAAGACGAACTAGAAGAAATCGAGGATGGAGATAATATTAACTATACTGAAGCGGAAACGTTTTAAAAGAGTCAAGGGTGAAGTGTGCTTGGAAGAGTGCACTAACTAAGAACCTACATTAATTACAAGGGAAAGGAAACCTAGAATTAGATGGAGGGATAACCACAGCACAAGGCTTTATAGGATTAGGGTACATTCTACAAGGCTAGCTGGGGCAAAGAGTACAAAGATTGAAGAAAGCAGAAGAGGTAAGAGCAGGGAATAGAAAGAAAATGCAGAGAACAAAAGAAAAAAAGAGAAGAGATGGAGATGAAGGAAAGGAAAATAAGAGAAGAAGCGGAGTAGAGCAGAGAAGGGAAAGAACAGTAAGAAGAAACGAGAAAATAAGGCAAAAGAAAGAGAAGAAAAGCACGTAACAAAAATTAAAAGAAAAAATTTTAGGCTCTACTCAAAGGCCAAGAATGAAATTACGAAATAAAATAAGACAATTGATGAGCTTCGAAAGAGCAGAAGGAAACAACTGTGAAGATAGCATGAAGACTCTAAATGCCTAAAAAGGTTAATGTGCATTCTGAAGAATCACGAAGGAAGTGTGTTTAAAAGCAAGATATCGACTACTCGGTTAACTGCAAAATGAAGAAGATCTAGAATCACTTTGATGGAAAAATGCCTGGGAAAACTTGATAAATTGCTAGCAGATGCTGAAGAGAATTTTACATGAAGAAACACCGTAAAAACAACCAAACTGAATAGAAAACTGAAGACTAAAGGAGAAAACTAAACAGGATTAATCATTTCATTTGGAGAGACTGCAAAGCCATGGTATTGATATGCAAAGAAGAAGAAGAAGAATTCGAAGAAGGGAGGAAGGTAAAGATCGAAGAAGTACGGCAACGATATAAAAGAAAACAAGAGAAAGCCGTAGAAAAATAAAAAGTAGAAGCCCAGGAAGAATAAACAAAAGAAGAACAAGAAGGAGTAGAAGAAGAAGAAGGAGGAGAAGATTGAAGGGAGAAAAAAGGCATAAGCTTGTAACTTACAATAAAAATGATATTTAAACCAAATTTCAGATTTATCAATAATTACAGCACGCATTATTTCTATGTTCGTTTCAAAGCACAACCTACTTCGACTTCCATGATTTAAAAATGTATTGGATTCTCTCATCTACCTTTTATTGATAATTCAGGCACTTTAGATAACCAATTTGTATATTTAATTAAAACTAGTAAACCGTCATTATTTAGCCCCGAATCTATGTTTTTCTCCTTTAACAGGCCAACGTGAAAATCTAATAAAATTTTCAATTTTAAAAAATGGTGCACTTAAATTGTAGCACAAGTGTGTTTCACGTGTGCCTGAGAGTGCAGTTGGAAAGGATAATAATGACACTCGTTTATAATCGGGACCGTGCACATTTACGTGATTAAAATAATTGTAAAGCCCTAGAGAAATAACAATTTTCCATTACTAAATATGAATCTGGCTGATAGATAACTGATATCAGTCATGCAGACAGGAGCATTATTTTCATTTCTAATTTAGTTTCAATTTAGCTTAGTGTCGTCCAACGTTTACCCTATCACGCTATTATTTTCAATTATGATATCAACGATGGAGCTCAAAATACTGAAGTTCAAGTTCGTGAGCTGAAAACTATCGATCTGGTTTTCTACAAGGTTTTCGCGATTTTTTTTTTTTTGCTTGAAAGTGGGTAATTGCCATGCTTATCTAATTTATTCTACCGGCTTTCATCAGACGTACTTAATTTTCTTTAAAATACCAAGAAGTGAAATATTCAAATGTTTTTTTTAGCTAATAAAATTTGAAGGAATTGGGTCACTTGACGTAATTATTTGATAAAATTTGCCCCAAATAAAAACTTAAAACGCATTTTTTTGATAAAAAATTAACGAAATACCTAAAATGTTTTTGTTGGGAATTTATTTAAGGTGATATCCAGAGTATTACAAATTTTATCGGTTACACGGCAACTAAACTGAAAGTTTAGAAAAGGTGTACTCCCGAATTGTCTGAATGCATAAGAATCTGATAAAATCGCCTGACAAAGTCCCTACGCAGAATATTTGTCCAACAGAAGAAACTTGCACAAAAAATTCATTATAGTTTAATAAGTTTTCTAAGAATAAACCTTCAATAAAAAGCCCCAGCGTAAGAATTTTGAACAAATATCCGAATAACTAAAGTCAAAAGAAGCGTGTAAATTATGTATTTTATTCTAAATTTAGCTCTTTTCTCGAGAAATTGTAAAATCTACAGAAAAATCCAACCCGAAGTTCGAATTTAGTAACAAATAAAGCAATTCAATTCCCTTGTGAGTTAGCTCGATGTTTTAGTAGAACTTGAATTAAGCAGGACTTCAGCTTCGAACTATCCTAAGTGATAAATGCACCCGGTTTGAGAATCAGAGATGAGGTGCATTAAGCTGCATTTCTAGGCCGAAGGATTAGCTCGGTTATTCTGAAGGGGTTAGATAAACCACATTTGCTGAATTTACCTTCAATAAAGTGTGTTGATTTGCATTTTCACCACCTTCAACGATTATAACTTTAAATTGTTTTATGTTTTAGATCACTGACTTAAATATTAAGTTTTGTTCAAAATGATGCAAAGATTCCGTTTTTTCACATTCTAGTTGAGAAGGGATCTGGAAGTTTCAGGAAGTGCCTTAAACATCAACAAAGTTTTGTTCAAAATCAAGTGACAAATTTAATTTTTAAGGAAGGATTGGTTACCTCATATTTCAAGAAGGATTAAATTACGTTTCAGAAGGGATTGCAATACGTTCGTTTTATGTTTTTACTTCGTTTCTTTTTACATTTTTAGATGAATGCTTAACTATCAGAAATGTTTGGTTCAAAAAGTGCGTTGAAAATTTTGGTTTTTCAGGAAGGGTTAGCACATATTTCTGAAGAGATTATGAAACGTTTGTTTTATTTTTTTACTTAAAATTTGTTTTACCCTTTTAATTCAGCTGCTTAAATATAAACAAATTTTTGTTCTAAATAAGGCGAAAATTTCGTTTTTTTAGGAAAGATTATTACAGGTTTCAAGAAGGATTATAATACGTTTCAGGAAGGATGATCATATATTTGTTTAATATTTTTTATTTAAAATTTCCTTTATATTTTAGATCAGTGCTTTAAATCAATACTTCAGTTGTTCAAAATGAGGTGAAAAGTTCGCCTTTCCAGGAAGGATTACCAAATACTTCAGAATGATATGATTCAGAAAGAGTTGTGATACATTTGCCTTATATTTTTTACTTAACATTTTTTTATATTTTTATATCAGAGCCTTAAATATCAACAAAGTTATTAAGAATGGGACGACAATTTTAGTTTTGTAAGAAGAATTGCCACATATTTCAGGAAGGATTGTGCTACGTTTTTTTGTATTTTTAATTTAAATTTGTTTTACACTTTTAGATCAGAGCCTTAAAGGACTAACAAAGCTTCGTTTAAAAAAGGCAAAATTTCGGTTTTTCAGGAAGGATTACCATACATTTAGGAAAAGATTATAATACGCTGCTTCAGAAAGGGTTCTAATAGACTGGTTCTATATTTGTTCTTAAAATGTATTTTACATATTTAGGGTCTTAAATATCAACAAAGTTTTGTTAAAAATTAGGCTACAGTTTTGAATTTTCATGAAGGATTAACACATATTTCAGAAAGGATTACAATTTACAATATGTTGGGACGTTTTTATTTTACATAAAATTTTATCTTATGTTTTTGGAGCACTGCCTTAAATATCAACAAAGTTTTGTTCAAAATGAGTTGAAATTTCCGAATTTTCGGGAAGGATTACCGTACATTTCAAAGATACTGATATGATATTTAAAAAAATCGTATACCGTTTCGATTTATTTTATAAACCAAATTATATTTTAATTATTAAATGTCAATTGAATATCATATACAATTATATACCTCGGTTAGCTCAGTTGGTTGATCGTTAAGGAGGTTCTTTTAATCTGACCAATTAATGTAAATGCTTTTCTGCTATTTAACAACAATTACAACAACGTAATTTATATTCAGATTTATTAAGACTTTTATTAATAATATCCACATGAACCCTATTTATTTATTTACTATGAACCTTAATTTATAATAATTTTAACTTAGCTCACGTAACACAAATATCCAGGTAAATTCCAAGTCACAGATCCAAATTCCAAATTCCAAATTATCATTCACAAATATTCAATTAATTCAAACTTCAATGTCCAGAAAATACGAATCCCATATATTTATATTTATTCCAGACACTCAAATTAACTTTGACTCTTCCCAGTATTCAAAAATCAACAGGATTTGCCCTTTTCTTTTCTATTTGGAAATAATACCACTTTACCTTTCTCAAAGAAAATTACAAGTACTAACTCTTATTTTCTTCTTAGAAGACGATTTCAATCTTTTTTTTACTTTCTTTCCTTGTTGTTCGTCGTCTTGGTTCTCCTTAATATTTTCCTCCAATGAAAATACTCTTTGCTTCTCCTTGGCGATAATTATTACATAGTAGGTATCTAGCTAACTTAATTTATATTTACAATATAACATTCGTAACAATTAATTTATGTTATCCTAACTATCTAGATTCTTGTTTTATTAAATTTTTTTAATGAACTTATTAAATCTGCATAAAATTGGCTTGTAATTAATTATAAATTAAAATTCATTAACAATTATATTCAATTTATAATCTTCAATGCCCATAAATATCATCTCAATACAAACACTTCTCAGGAGGGTAGTGATACGTTTGTTTTAAACGTTTCACTTCTGGCCAGTGCCTTAAATATCAACAAAGTTTTGTTCAAGATGAGGTGAAATCTTTGATTTTTCAGGATAACTTGCCACATATTTCACATAATATGTTTCAGGGAGCGTTAGAACACATTTTTTTATATTTTTGTACCTAAAATTTGTTTTACAAGTTTGGATTAGGATTTTAATTATCAACAAAGCTTTGGTCCAGATTTGGCTTTTTCGGGAAGGACTACCACATACTTCAGAAAGGATTAGAATATGCTCAGGAAGCTTTGTGATATTGGTCTGAAATTTATTTCAAAATTTCAGATCAATGCCGGATATGTTAAGTCTTTGTTCAAAATGAGAAAAAAAATCATAGGTTTTTCAGGAAGGATTTTCACATATTTGAGTAAGGTTCAGATCAGTGCGGTTTTTCAGAAAGGACTACCAACTACCACGTGCTTTAGAAAGGATTATGATGCGTTTCTGAAAGGGTTGTGATCAAATTTCAGAAGGGATTATAAAATCATTATATTTTTTTACTTAGCATTTGATTTATATTTTTATATCAGTGCCTTAAATATTAAAAAAAGTTATCAAAATTAGGCAAACATTTGGGGGTTTCAGGAAGAATTTCCGAGTATTGCAAGTATTGCAATAAGTTTCAGGATGTGTTGTGATACGTTTGGTTTACATTTTCCAATTAAAATGTGTTACATTTTTAGATCAATACCTTAAATTTTGCTCAAAATTAGGCAAACCTTTTAGTTTTCAGGTAGGATTACCACATATTTCGGAAAGCATTATAATATGTTTCAGGAAGCATTGAGATAGCTTTATGTATATATTTCTCTAAATTTGTTTTACCTTTTTAAATCAGTGTCTTATACATATATGAACAAAGTTTTACTCAACGTGAGGCGAGGAACGAAACATGTATTTCAGAAAGGATTGTAATACGTTTCAGCAAGATTTGTGATACGTATGTTTTTATATTTCTTAGTTATAATTTTTTAATTGCGCTTTAAATGTCAACGAAGTTTTTGAACAAATGAAATGAAGCAAAAATATTGGGTTTTCAGGTTTGGCATTACTATTTTGGAAAGGAGAATAACACGTTTCAGAAATGATTTTGATACGTTTGTTTTATATTTTTTACTTCAATTTAGTTTTAAATTTTTGGATCAATAGCTTAAATATCAAAATAAGGCAGAAATGTCAGTTTTTCAGGAAGGATAGGAAAATATTTCAGAATGAATTGACATACCCTTCAGGAAATGTGATACGTTTGGTGTATGTTTTCCGCTTAAAATGGGTTTTTTTCATTTTCAGATCAGTGCCATAAATATTTTGCTTAAAATGAGGTTAAAATTTCGGTTTTTCATGAAGGATTAGCAAAATTTCAAAACGGTTTATAATACGTTTCAGGAAGGGTTGTGGCACGTTCGTTTATATGTCGGTGGTATCGTTAACTATGGGAGGTGTCGAGGCCGGTTTGTTAACGTATAAGGTTTATCCGGGTGCAATGCACCATCCGGCCCGATTCTGCGAGTTACGTGATTGGTACGCCATTTCATCGTACATAGTGCATCATACGTAGAGTGTAATGTATATGTACGTACTGCACCTTGTTACTTTGCCCCTTAGGTTTGTATACGGAGGAGAGCGTCGTTAAATTTGTGCCCAACGACAAATAGTCACCAGGACTCGATACCGCCTGCCCATAAGGAGATTTGAACCAACGACTAACATAAGGCTAGCCTGACGCTTTACCACTGCGCCACCCTGGGGTCTTGTTTTTATGTTATTTACTTAAATTTATATTTTACATTGCTTCATATATTAACAAAGTGTTATTCAAAATGAAGCGAAAATTTAGGTTTTTCAAGAAGGATTGCCAAATAGTTTAGAAAGGATTATAAAACGTTTCAAGAAGGGTTGAAATACATTTCGTTATATTTTCGTACCTAAAATTTGTCTGGTTCCTTAAACATCAATAAAGTTTTGTTGAAAAAGCGACGTAAAATTCGGTTTTTCAGGCAGGATTACACATATTTCAGGGCTGTGATCGTGTGATCCCTTTTCGTATGAAACATTGTTGGGCTAAACTAAAGAAAAGGATCCGAAAATAATGAAGTTTAAGTTTTATAAAGAAGCTTTAAAACATTACTGAGAAGTGAGAAATCACCTAAAACCTTGAACGATCAATCACTGTCAATCGCTGCTGAAATAGATATTTAGGTTAATGTCAGCTGAAAGAAGATGTTTGCGATGTATTTTTAACATTTTTAAAACGCTGGTCTCATAGAAATATTTGGAAGAAATTGTCAAATTTGGGTTTTAAAAAATTCAAGGAGGCCAAAGTGCTCGTATTTATATTACTTGGAAAGCGGATTGAAAGTTAAGAACTTTAAGACGAGGGAAAATTAAGCATTCAAGATTCTGCAATTTAAAAGTGGTGGCTGAAAGACAGTTTTTTCCAAAAGAGTTTTGCAAATGTTTGGAGTTTTAGAAGACAGAATTTTGCAAAATTTTGATTAGAATTGACATCAAAATTCGAGCAGTTGGAATCGATTTTTTCGTAAAGCAACCCCATTTGCCCCATGAAATAAAACAAGCAAGTGCCATAAATTCTAAAAGTGAGGTTATATAATTGCATAATTGCTTTTCCTCTACCAATAAAGATTTTTATTACGGCCGTATATTTTTTTATTGCTATGATGAAAATTATTAAACAATTTCCATCGTTTTATGAAAGCGATTACGAGCAACTTAATTACAACGAACCGCCAAACCCCCCCAAAAATCCCCAAACAGGTTGAACCATTTTGTAGAATCTGCATTTAACCAAACTGCACTTAAACCTCACCCTTTTAACCCGATATCACAACTTTACGATTGCTTCCCATTCAAGATAGAGATTTTCCAAAGATTACGAATCAGACCACGTTTACCGCAGGATATAACCATAAACCGTCCTTGAATTTTGAAGTTGCATAATCGTTGCAAGTCTCTGGGAAATCGATCCCGTAAAAACTTACATAATTATGGCGAGCTATCCCTTAATCTAATCTCGTGAGAGTGGATAAGTTATTTATTTTCGAAGAGGCTGAAATGCAAGTGGACACGCGGTACTGATGTCCATCCAATCAGGCCGTAATCCTTCGGGAAATCCGAGCTGCGCTCACGTGACTCCGCTGGATGGCGTGTCATCCTCTCGTCCGGGACGCATTAGGAATTAAGAAGTTAAGGCCTCGGTTTACGATTTCTTGTCGAGATCTAAGTTATTGTTATGTTAACTTAGACTTAACAGGAATCGACCTTTCAGGCGTTCAGGGGAGTAAATTGAAACTTTTTCTCGGAGAATTCAGAAACCTTGTTTCTCGAATGTGTTGTGTATTTGGAACGAATTGAAAACATATTTCTGTTTTGTTCTTTTGGTAATCGAAGGGGAAATTACAAAATTTGGGGCGCAAAACGATTTCGTCAGGGACTGATTTGGAATATATAAGCTTTGTGGGGAAGTTGGTCCTTTCACGTAACCATGCAAAGTGGAGATCAAACGAAGTCACGTTTGTGGTTGCACTCTATAAACCGTGTTAACTTTGCACTTTAACTTCTAACCCAAATAACAAACTTACACATAAAGTTACATCGTTCGGATTGCAACAACGTCATCAGAACCTAGAAATAGGAACTAATTATTAAATACGTTTCCAGTTTCGCTTAAAATTTAAGTGCTCAGGCGAACATCACCCACAAGCAGAACGAAATCTACTGGAGACTTTTAATAAAATACCCCCACGGGTTTATACGGTATTTCTTAAAGGAGTTTTTCGCCATTTGAGGGATTTTTTATGAGTTTCCGTTTATTAGATTACCGTATAATATAAATAAAAAAAGGAATGTTGTAATACGCAATAACTGGAGCAGAAAGAATTGCGTGAATGGCATAATAAATATAATTTCGAAACTTGTTCTACACGTGTTTTCAACCATCTCAGCAGAATGTGTCCTTTTTACGAGTATGTCAGAAAACGTGCTAAAAATTTTACTTTTATTATGTTAGAAATTGCCTCTTATTGAGTTCTGTTGACTATTCACAAGTGTACTGAAACTTAAATTATCCTCTAGGTTTATATTAAACTATTTCTAAGTCTTGAAGTGCTTCAGTTAATAACTGAACTGCAACCATGACGATTTTTAACTTCACTACTACCACAGTATAAACACTTAGGGCCATATTCATAAACAGTATTTAAAGTTAGTAGGGGTTTAGTAGCTACTAAACCAATATAATTAATATATGTTGCTATAGCAATTAGTAACATCTAACTTTAAACACTGTTTATGAATATGGCTCTTAGTGTTTATACTGTGCTACTACGTCTTACTCTATGTTTCTAGTTACATCAGGGGGTAGTTTTGCAATTTCAAAATTAACTTAGGAAATCTATAAAACCAACTCAGGAAACTTTAAAATAAGAAGAAATTACTTATCAGAGCAACAGCATTTATTATGATTTTTTCAATTAAATTTCGCCAAAAAAATTAGAAGCTTTAGCTTTTGTTTCATATTTCTCTCATTGATATCATTAACAGTGATATACCTCTATTTTGGTTTCAACTAATCGAACTTATAAAAAGTTTTCCAGAAACTAAAATAAAAACAACTTCCTTCTGTTGTTTTCTTTTTTTTTTTGATTTAGGATACTACGGAATCTTAAACGTACACAAAACCCATAAAAAAAGAAGTTCAGAAGATTAATTTTGAAATGCAAATTTCAAAAATCAAAAATTATAATCGAGACAGTTTGAGTAATTTCTAAAACTAAAAATCGTTTAGAAAAACGTCCTTCGTTAATAGAAGTGCTTCATAAATCCCAGTATTAAAGTATCTTCATAAAACTGTTATCCAAACTAAGAGTAAAATATTGATCTGCTTTCGAGATTCCTATACCATTACAAAATCTGACAAAAAACTTGTAGCAGTAAAAATAACGACAAAGGAATGAACCAATTTGAAGAGAATTTTTGTTAATTCTAAACCTATTCGTTTCATTATTTTGAAAAGAAATTACTTTTCATAACAATTTTGCATCTACTAACGTATTGACAAATATATTTAATAAGCAGAAAATAAAATAAAAGTACTTCAGAAGATAAAATTATTCAAAAATCTGTTTTCTATAAAAGCTGCCGGCCTAATTTGTTGGTGGGATGAAGAAGAGCTAAAAAGGACAGTCGAAATTAAAAATAACCCCGAATGACATAACCTGCAATTTATAAAGGTCACCTGCTACGAGAAACTGATGAAAGGGGAGGATATGGAGGAAACGAAAAACGAGGAAAGAAAAAAGCGTCTATAAAAATTTATAAAAGCTCTCGGGTTGATTCGTTGATGAGATGAAGAAGAGCTAAAAATAATAGTCAAGCTGAAAAAATCTCGAAGGATGTAGCTCACAATATAAAAAGGTCAGCAACTATGCGAAACAAACAAAGGGGTGGAGAAAGAAAGGGCACACAAGAGACGGGAAAAGAAGCGTCTTTACAAGGCCTCGGCTTAATTTGCTGGTGGGACGAGGAAGACCTAAAAAGGGTACTCGAATTGAAAAATACCCTGAAAGCAATTCGAGAAATATAAATTAAATGGGAAGGAGAAAGAAGGAGCAAGCAATTGACGGAAAAGGAAACAAGTGTTTGTAAAAGTCTACAAAAGCTCTCGGCTTAATTCACTGGCGAGGTAAAGAGAAGTTAAAAAAACAATCAAAATGAAAAATAGCCCCGAAAGAAATAGCTTACAATTTAAAAAGGCCAGCATTCACGAGAAACATAAACTGAAAGGGGAGGATAAAGAAGGAGCAAGGTAGAGACGTGAAAAGAATGAAGTCTCTATAAAAGTCTACAAAATCTCTAGATTTAATTCACTGGTGGGATGAAGAAGAGCTAAAAAGGGATAGTCCAGTTGAAAATAGCCCCGAAAGATATAACTTGCAATTACAAGAAACATAAACTGAAAGGGGAATAGAAAGAAATAGCAAGCGAAAGGCGGGAAGGAAAAAAAGTGTCTATAAAAGCTTACAAAAGTTCTCGATTTAATTCACTGGTGAGATGAAGAACAGCTACAAAGTTAGTGAAATTTAAAAATAGCTCCGAAATACGTAGCTTGTAATTTAAGAAGGTCAACAGTAACGAGAAACATAAACTGAAAAGGGAGAAGAAAGAAAGAGCATGTGTGAGACGGGAAAATATAATCAATTTCAAATCCTGCAGGCAACATCCGTAGATCAAAAACTGGTAGAAATACCACCAAATCAATCTGCTTCTAAACGATTGTGCTACTTTTATTAAAAATCAACTTTTACAGAGCAACCATTTCAGACTAAATATTATTATTATGACGAGCTTAATGCTTTTACAACACCGCACAAACAAAAGGTTTAAATTTCACAAAAGCTTATAAATTTAAAGCGTCTTTATTAACAAGCTTTTATGGACTACTAAAAACTTTATACCTAATAAAATTATAATGTTCAGAATAATTCATCTGGTGGATCGAAAAAATAACACCAAAGGTCGTTTAGGTTAACTGGTTAAATTTACGGCGTTTAATTATTTTTTTCTCCAACCATACGAATAAGACGCCAATTGTCGAATAATTTTGTATAAAAAGTAAGTCATTTCGGGATGTTCACCAATTATCATGGCAACTGTATACTTTTCGATTCATTTTTGTACTAGTACAAAAAATTTTCCTGGACTTGTTATATTAATATCTAATTGTTTTTGGAAGAGTTTCCAATCGACTTTTCCGTTTATTAACTTAGGCAATGTGGGGACAGTTTGCGGAGAAGCGGAGAACTGTAAAAAGTTATAGTGACTGGTAAATGATCCGAGTCTAGTTCTGAGTGGACTTTTTGGTGTATCGGTCTTGAAAATTCTTTATGTAAGACTACAAGTAGTTTGTCAGACTGATGATCTGGTCTGTAAGGAAAGTGAGAGTATTCGGTGGTTGTTGAAACCTGTACTCCGTGGATGGATGTGATGTCTTGAAGCCTTGCTCCATTTGGAAGAAGATATAGAATAATTAAATCATAGTAACTAATTATATGTTGTAGAGATACAGAGGAGCATAACTAGTAATATGCTGCCCTCACACGATTTTAATAGCTATAAGAGTAATATATCAGAACCATGTATAGCAAAGATAATGCTGAGCTGGTTAAATAAATTTTAAAAAAAAAGCACAAAAATGGACGCAAGATAGGGTTTTACACAGTAAATTTTTAATAAAAAACAAACGCTTCGTCAACATTCGGCAATCGTCGTCGTTGTTGTTTATTTTCTCTGTATAGTGATTGTTTATTTCCGCAATGACAGTTCTCAAAAATATTTGATTTTAAATAATAAGTCATATTAACGAATTTATGAGTAGTTGGAGAAAAAATAGTATGTTTCATTCCCACAAAAAATGCGTTTTCGGGACGCGTAAGACTCGCCGGACGACGCGCCCGAAATCATGCATTTTTTGTACTAATGAAACAATATACTATTTTTTAGCAGAAGCAACTAAAGATCTACTAAATCTTTGAGATTTTAAATGGATTTTAATAGTCTGATGGGTTCAATTTCAGTTACTGTTAAGAAATTAATTATTACTGATTATGTTCTGTTTTCTGACAAAAACTTGCAAAGTTTATTAGGACCTTGAACACTTATGAAGCGTTTAAAATATTTGAATGAAACTAGGTATATGCCCTGATCACATAACAATGTGATCAGGGGTATAGGTATATAAAACTCTTTGACAGTTTGAGTATATTAATCCAAAAGTTTTTAAATTGTCACAGTATTTTTATTATTATGTGTTATTAAAGGTAGTTAAACATTAATACTTACGTTATACACATAACGATGATTATACAACCCTTTTCATATGCATTTAATTGATTTTTAAAATTGAGATAGGTAAATTAAGAAAAAGTATGAAAGCCATGAAAAATGAAAGAATTTATTAAACTTTTTAAAACATCATGAAAAACGTGTATCTACAATCTGTTGATTCAATTTTTGAAGTTTGAACCACTTACGAGAAAAATGAAGAAAAGACAGGTGGGAAAATTAATTAATTATACCAACTTCATTTGATTTTAACCCTTTCAAGGCATAAAAATTATTTAGAAAGTGCAAAAATCATAGGGTACGTGTTAACTTCAAAATGTACCAAGCGAAATGGCTTGTAATGACCTTGCCAGCTTGCAACGTGAACGAAACATAGGGAAAAAGCACGAAATTCAAATAACATTTGTATATGTCATACTTAAACCTTCTGATTTAAAATTTTTTTTTTGTAACGTGGGTTGTTTAAAAGTAAGGTATATGAAAAAGGACTTTTTTTTTAATAATCCATTGAGCTCGACACATTCTACCCAATGATGTTCCAAAGCCATTATATCGTTTTATAAAATAATTTCCCCTGGTCTGTAAAATAGCAGTTCCGGAACAAATGGAAGTCATACGAGGCTAAATCGGGTGAGCAGGGCGGATGATCCAACAATTCGAACATGGATTTTAGCCGTGGAAACTGTTGACATGTGAACAAGTGCATTGTCCTAATGAAAGAGGATTTCTTTTTCTTGATTTCTTCGCTCAAATTCTCCAGTTATTATCCTTGCTTTTTCTAGGTAGTCAATAAAAGTCATGACCTTGATGGCAGACGCTATTGTTTTCGCCTTCTTTGGAGCAGGTTCTCCATTGTTTTGAGTGTTCTTTCGACTCGGCTTGTAGTGGTGGACCCACATTTCATTGACGATCATTTACCAGCGCAAAAAGTTACGCTTGAAACGCTCCAAGCACGCATACAAAATGTCCATTGGAACACGCTTTTAGCCTAAAGTCAGCAAACGTGGCACCCATCGTGGACAAAGCTGTTGCATATTGAGATTCCTACCATCTCTGCTATTTCCCCAATTTTCAATCTTCGGACAATGTGTTTTGATGAATAATTTATGTTCGTTTGTTTGTTTTCTAAATAACGGCTTGTCTGACCCACGTATACTTCATTACATGTTTTTTTACTTCAACACGAATTCTTGAAGCAACATTAATACTGCGTTGTTTTAAAATTGTTCTGGTATTTTCTTTATTATCTGTTAAATTTTTATAATATGGTAAAGTAATGTATGTATCTAGATTTTTATCTTTATTAATATTGTTTTGGAATTTTAGGGGATTAGTTTTTCTTATTCTGACTTTTATTATTTTATTATAAAATACTTTGCATTATTATTACGTTCTAAAAAGTATTTAATTAATTTAATATTTTTTCTCTAAACTTAAGATGGACTAATCTTAAATTTTTTGCCACTGAGGAGGCCTTAACCCTTCATGTTGCCAGCGGTACTCGCTCGTGGAATGCCGATACCTTAGCCTACACTTGAATAAAAATTGAATTTCATCTTGAATTAAAATCACTAAATTCTTCAATTAGTGCAAATGAAACAGTTGATTATCGAGTGTTTAATAAAAATTACTTCGGCTCTTAGAATCAAATACGAGGGATGTTCTCTTTCGGCTGAGCCTATCTATTAGGGTCATTAAAATTTGCAACAAATTTTGTTTGACAGTGGAAGCTAGTCCTTTACAAGTTTAATGACAGTGACGGTTAATAAATATACTTGAATATTTTAAAATACATAGACTTAAAGTAATTCTTTTCGCAAGAAATGATGGAATTAAACGGATAACATTATCGGGATATGATTTTTTACAATTTCAAACGTGGCTTAAGCCGTAAACAATGTTTTGAGGAAATCAATGGAGTATTTGGTGACAAGTCGTGTTCTTTAGCTACCCTAGAGCGGTGGTACAATGAATTTCAACGTGGCCGACTTTCTTTAAATCACAGTTTTTGATCTCCTAAGCCAAAAACAGCCGTTACCGAAAAGTATATTGGACTTGTTCGGAACATGATTGAAGAGGGCCGGCATGTTACTGTAAGGAGTATTCAAGCACCTCTAAAGATTGGTGTGAAAGCAATTAACAACATTTTACACAAACATTTGAAGGTACGTAAGCTTTGTTCCCGTTGGATAATGCTCCGCCACACGCGGCTTCTCGCTCTTTTTAGGATGCAAAAATGCATTAACTGTGGAGGGGAATACTTTGAAAAATTATAAATACATATTTTTATCAATAAATTGCGTATTATTTTACTAAGCTCAGCGGAATGAGAACATCTTATGTATTAAGTATCTACCTTTTGAACCCTCAATATTTAGCCTAAACTTTTGAATCACATTATATTTTTTTAAATTCAGTATTTATTCAGCATTAAACGAAAATCTGAAATTGTAATGCTTAACACAAACTCGATCCTTGAATATTTATGAATAAAAACTAATTCGTCTTATACACAGATTTTTATTATTTTATTTCATCATTATTAATATTTATTAATTAAACCTTCAGGATTGAATATCAAAAATGAACTTACGCATTTCATTCTGAAACTTGGAATTTTGTTTCAATGAAACTCCAAACGGAATTTTTAATTTGAGAAAATATAATATATAGAATATAGAAGAATCAACTTTTGAAAATTGAACCATCAAAAAAATTTATTTAAACTTTAGACTTTCAAATTCATTTTGTGGTTATTGGAGACTTCTCAATCAATCAAAGTTTTACCATTTTTTTACATTTTGTTCGAATGAAGCAGTTTCAAAATCTACTGGTGGATTTCAATCTAAGCTTAAATTTAATTTAAAACTGGAATTTCACAAACTGTTTTAGATTTCCAATTTACAAGGATCGAACTAGATTGATTTACTATATATTTTTGTAATTTAGGATGTGCTTTATCTATTTTTTTTTTCATATTTTCTAAAGGGTTATTGTGGCAAGTTTTACATTACCCTAACGTCCCTAACTGATTATTTTGTTCTGTGTAACGTAAATTTCATAGAGTTTTCTTGATGATTCATAAAATTAAAACAATTATTTAGTTCATCAACATCATAAGGCCAAATAGAAAAGACATCATCAACGTATCTCCCCCAAATGGTTGCCCTTTTTGTGTATTTATGAACATAATGTAGCTCAAAGTATTTCATGAATATATATATTATTTATAATAATTGTAGACAAAGGTGAACCCATGGCCATCCCCAAATCCTGTTGGTAATAGTCTGTGTTGAGTTGAAAGTACATAAATGTTGTTTTGATGACAATAGTTTGTGTTTGTGTTTTCAGATTTGGATTATTATCTTTCTTTTAAAAGTGTAGATTAGGGACTTGCATTGTTATAGTTAAGAAGGGATAATCTCGTTCGAATACAATGAGACCTCTATCTCGTATTGGTCAAAAATATGCTCGTCACAGCTAATTCTTTTACATGTGCATTGTGCATAAGTGTATCGTCCTTTGGACTTTCGTTCCTCTCTCGACGCCGACGATTACCCCTTTATCAAAATAAAATAGCTTAATTCGCAGAAAAAAGCTGAAGCTTAGTTAAATCTTAATTCATTCTGAATGGTTATTTAACAATGTTTCCCGATGAGCGAATAAAGAACTTGAACTCGAGGGCAAATTTTTCATTTTCTGTTATTTTTCAAATAAACAAATGAAATGAAAACCGAAAAAGAGAAGATTAATCCGAAAATAAAATGAGAGCCCTTCGTATATATTTAATAACAGAACGTAATCTTTATCGCGTAGTAATTCCTTTAGTATGTCATAAACGTTACCTTCACCTAATGAGACCACATTGAGTTTTTAGGGGTTATCTTAAATTGGATCTAAATTGCAGACTTTTATGGGAGACGACCAAACTACTAGTTAAGAAAGAAAAAATTACGAACACATAAAAAAAAACTTGAAAAATTACGATGTCACGAAAAGTTAAACACCTATAAAACTTTTCATATTAATGAAATCTGTAATAAAGTTGCAGAGTCATATTTTCATTTAACCGCTGGATTTCGAGACCTTTGGCTTCGGGATGAATTATTAAAATGTAGGAAGTAATATTGTGTGTGCTGTGTGTACTTAAAAAACAGTGATAAATAATGCTGCCCGATAGTTTAAGTGGCTTTCAGTTTGTTGTTTGATATTTTATGTAAATAGCTATGCAGTGTATGGAAACTTTCTGAAAATTTATGTGCTATGCGGTTGTAATAGCATATTTAAAGTATCGATTGCATGATAAATTTTACTCGACAGGTTTGAAGTTTAAGAAGCACGCTTAAAGGCTTTTCGTTTCTAATTTGACGAACTCAAAGCATTTTGGAACTGAAAAGACAACCTCGGCAAAAAGCATTACAGAAAATTATTAGTTTCTTTGCCTTAGTTTCACCGCTTTTTGTGACTCGTCAGCTGTGATTAACTTGTAAAATTTAAGTCAAATATTTCGTTGAATTAAGCTAAAAAATTTACCTTCCAAGCAAATTAACTAACTAGTCTGCAATATAAAGTCATGAATATGTATACTGACAAAGTGAAGTATGTGATTGACTGTACTATGTATCAAAACAAAGTGGGGTGCGGTCATTGTGGTAGATATTAAGAACGCTTTCAATACTGCCACATGGATCAAGATCATAGATAGGCTAAGAGAGGTGGGCATGACTGGCTAAGGCAGTTATACCCAAGTCACAGAGAATTAATTATAGGGAAGCAGACAATCACGTTAACGCAAGGAGTTCCTCAGATGTTGGTACTTGGTCCGATCCTGTGGAACATCCTCTATGAGCCTGTGCTGAGGTTGGAACTCCCACCAGGCTGCGAAACAGTGACATATGCAGGTGTCCTCGCTCTCACTGTAGATGCCAATGATAAACTTAGCTTGGTGGAATATGCAAACGCGGTCTTATTTATAATCGAGGGGTAGATGGAAGAAAATATCATAAGTATAGCTCCAAATAAAACTGAAGCTATCATTATAAAATGACCGAGAAAGAGGGAAGGGCGGCCCTAATTATAGTCGAGAAGTGGATGGAAGAAAATAACTTAAGTATAGCTCCAAATAAAACTGAAGCTATCATTATAAACGGACCGAGAGAGAGGGAAGGAATTGCCTTCGAGGTAGGAGGGGTTGTAATTCGACCAAATAAGTGCTGCGAATACTTGGGAATATGGATGGACCAATTGAAAATGTTATAAAGAAGGCAGAGAGAAGAGTTACCGTACTTACGAAGCTGATGCCTAAGTTGGCGGACTTAGCACTTTTAAAAGAGTCATTCTGAATGGTGTTGTCTAATCAACAGTATGCTGTGGGGCCCCGATATGACATAGAGTCCTGTGTATGGAGAAATATAATTCGGTGGTGACAAGTTTATAAATAAAACTGTTTTTGCGAATTGCTAGTGCATGCAGAATGACCTCCGCGGAGGCGCTATTGGTAATTACGGGGATAGTACCCATAGACTTGTTAATACAGGAAAGAGCTAAGGCATATGAAAATAGAAGAGCTGGTGAAGATCATATATAACATCGGATTAATTTAGAGTCCAAACTCTAAAGGAACAAACTACAGAGGAATGGCAAGCCAGATGGGATAGAAATACGAGGGTGGCTCAGTGGACGAAGCAGCTGATTCCGCAGTTAGCTCCTTGGTTGAATAGTACACACAGGAGATTGGATAATTTTGTGACGCAGTTTCGAACAGGCCGTGGCTCTTTTCGTACCTACACACATAAAATAGGGAAGACAGAAGATGTCAGATGTGTACCTATACTGCAGCATGGCAGATACGCCGGAACAAACAGTCATCCGATGTGCTTGGTGGCACGTAAAACGTTTTCAGCTTGAAATGGAGCTGGGCGTTGAGATCACGACATAGACTTTTTTTTTAATTTTAGGTAAACATGTAAATGATTGTAAATAATATTAAGACCGATTTTGTAAACAGTTTTTTTAATATACAGTGTGTCCCCGGATTGAGTTCACTATAGGTACGAGTATAATCGACAAAAAATTTTTTCATGTTTTTGGATTCCGCCCTGCTTGGTCTGAAAAGAATTTTAAGCAGATTTTTAGTTTTTAAAAAATTAAGACGGCCATGAAAAGTGTGAAAAAGCTATTTTTTATTCAGGTAAAGTGGCTTTTCGGTCAATAATACGGCAAAATGGTATTGAGAAAAGTTGTTCAGAATATGAAATATGCGACATCTGAAACAAATATAATTTGTATTCTTTTTAGTAGAGATTTAGGGCTTTTTGGACCGTTTTCCTGGTGTATTGTTATTGGAATATTAATTTTTGTATGACTAAACAATAAGCAAGTGTGGAAGTTTTCAGTCGCTTCAGTAAACAATACAGTTAGTTAAGCGAAATCTAGAATAAATATGAATTTTGAATAGATCTCAGCACTTCGTATCTTAATTGAGAAACCTTAAAATTTCTTAGTTACAATAAATTCTAGAATTTTGAACCAAATATATACGCAACGTATGTTTCAATAAAGCTCGGATTTCACTGCAAATATCGGATAATACAAAACAATATTTACGAAATAAGCAGGTTTAACAAGGATAATTAATTAGTTTGGTTTTAATGAACGAATTAATTAATTAATGTTCCGCCTTTAAACGGCTTGAAAGACTGGAAGGCATTTAAGATATTTTATACGTATTGAATCTGTTCGTTATTAAATAAATTTCTTGTATCTAAGTTTTACTTTTGTTGCTTTCCTTTAATTTCCCTTACTTTAAACTTAAAAATAAAAATTGCTCTTGTTAGTCCTGTTTTCTGAAACGAACCCAACAGGAATAAATATGTCTGATAAGAAATCCTTTTAAATTTGAAATATCCGCAAGTTTTACAAAGAGATCATTTCAAGTATAAGATAAATTTGTAGTAAGGGATTTCATAAAAATGTAGAAAAAGTGTAAGCCCGCAAATTCGGTAACGCTTCGGTACCTTTGAACCGGGTACAAAGGAGACGTTTAAATAAGTCCACATGTTCAAAGGAACACTTAAAATTTGTTCCAATCTAAGGATATTATCGTAATACGAACATTTCGGAGCCGAGTAAGCAAAAAGCATGTCCAAAGGATCCAATATTATCCTTCCAATAGTCCCATTCAGCGCGGTTAAGCCTTTTCCGGTGCATCCTTAGCATTAATACAAGGGTATCTTACAAGAAGAATTCCGAATATAGCCTTCCGGTCGACTAACGCTCAAAGAAACAAATTGCTAGCCACAACTATATTATAACAAGCTCCTTTTCTTCTATCCTTTAAGGATTTTTCATAGAATTCCCATTAATTTATAGAATTGCCCCTTTTATTTACGCAAACTCCAAGTCTTCCTTTCATTCCTTACTAAATAATTCCGAAGCCGAAGGAAGCATTAAAGTAGCAAAAGGATGATAATGAATTCAGGACAAGTTTAACCTAAACTACCGGAAACTCCTTAAAATTTTCTTCACCTACAGGATTAAAGTGAGCGTGGGCCGTTTCTAAAAAAATCTAACCGAAACGAATCTAGTTAAGTGTGTCCGCTTTCCCCTCGACAAAATTCGTTTTACGTCCCTCTACGATTCTGTTATATCTATCAAAATATATATGAAAGTAAATTTTAACGTCTCTCTAGACGTCAGCATTATCGTGGATGCGGCCGAATCGATCATGTTCAATTACAGATGAAAGGAAATATATTCAAATTGATTCGTGTATATTTTATACATTTCCGGGCGAAGAATAAAATTGAATATAGGAAATATGTTTTTAGATCAGAGACATTCGTTAAAATTCTACGCTCAGTTCTGCTTTGTAAGGATTTACCGGCTTTCCTGCCTCTTCTGAAGGTGCTCGCTGATTTAAATAAATCGTTTCCGACGATAAGCTACGAGGTATTATAGAATTGGTTCGCGACGCTGTTGCTGTTACTTTTGATTAATTTCTGTTTATTCAAATACCCATTTTAGTACTAATGGCCGAACGAATATACCGCTGACAGATATGCCTTTTTTTCGGGGAAAAATAAAATATCGATATAAATTGATTCCGACACCCACGATTTTGAACACTGAAACCTTTAAGATGGGTTTAGGAACGGAGTTAGGGAGTTTAGGTGTTACCTATCGATTTAAAGGAGACGTTCGATTAATAATCTGCTGGTTTAAGTGCAACTTAATCTCATTTATACTCCTTTGGAGCGGTTTAAGATTGATGCATATGCAACCTGGGGCATTATCTAAACATTCCTTGATAAATTAAGGTTTGATACCGCCTAGTAGGCCATGATAGTATGTATACCTTCGAACCGCGTTGCTTATATATTTAATGCAAGGTTTAATATTTGATTGGTCGAACTATGATACAAGGTCTTATTTAGCATGATTTAAAATGTTTTAAGTTTTAATGGATTACAAAAAAAGAAATGAAGTCAAAAACGTCTGTGAAAAACAAGAATACATTAAACATCCAAAACATACCATTAACTCATTTTTAGGACGGTTTAACAATGGCCAACAAATAGGTTATAATAAAGAGGTTGGTAACAACCCCTGAAGCTTTATAAACCCAATTTACAAAGCAAAATTTTTAAAGGGTAATGGCCAACTAAAGCTTCAGTGAAGAATTACTGGATTACCTATATACAGTTTAAATTAAAATGAGCCAAACAACTGTTTGTATAAATTTAGTTTATAAAATTCTTCAAATTCTTAACTCATAATTACTTTCTTTAAGCTTAACCTTGTAACCTTCAAAACATAAAATTACAAAAATTTCTTCAAGTAAAACCTTTTAAAGCTTAAGATTATGTAAGGTGCTTTTTATCTTCCTAAACAAGTAATGAAAGAATCACTTGCAACGTGGAAAATTCCCCAGGAAAACTGCCACATTAAGACAAAACCTACAGTCGTATTATAAAACAGACACATTTAGAAAATTAGAACATTTCCCGTGGAAATATTCATAGATAGCATTTCTACATACTTCGGGCACGTAAAAACCACGAAATTCATTAAGCCAAATGTGAAGTAGTTGTAGAAGTAGTTCAGAATGCTGCATCAAGCCAAAACATTAAACGTTAAGTTTTAGTTGTGAAAATTACAAAAGTTAGCAGCGAAGAATGTTTTTTACTTTACGCTATGAAAGCAAACATGCCATATAATTTCTGGAAATCAGACTATACTATTGTTATGTAAGTCTGCGAAACCTGAGTAATTTTCGTGGAGAAAGCTTCCTTAATTTCTGAGACAACTTCTATAATTTATTTTTAGATTTTCTTTTGGTTTATTGTGTGTATCACACCTACAAAATATTTTAGCAAAAAAAAAAGAATAAACCAAGAGGTGAAAAATAGAATAAATAAGGATAATAGCATATATCACTTACTACTGCCAGGGAAAATACAATATTTAATTTATTATTTTGCCCTTAAATTAATTTTGATTATTTCGGATACTCTTATCTCCAAAAGGTCGTTGTTAACGTTCGTTGTTGTTTTATTAATAATTTAACTTGTCACATAAATTCTCACTCAGATACTTAATACAGATTTATTTTTTTATCTTTTTATCCCTGCCAACCCTGCCTTAAAAATTATCTTACAATTATAAATTTCACACTCACGATACAAAAATTCCAAAAATATTTCCAAATTCCACTTTTCAATGTTATTATAATTTCAAAACAATAAATCCAAATTGTCATTACTGTCAATCCAAGTTACTTCTACTTGCTGTGCAAAATGTTTTCACTTTCAAACCAAATTACTTTTTCATTTTATCCAAATTACTTCTTCTTTCAACCCAAATCACTTTCCATTCCAGTTTTCAAATTATTTTAACTATTTCTCGTATTCGTAATTCATGTAATTATATTTTGACTTATTTAAAGTTAAATATATTCTTGATATTTACTATTCTTGAAGAGCAAATTTATTTTTCTACAACCACCATGGAATGGGATTTTCAGACTTCGTCTCCATAGATACGAGTATTGAAAATGAGTGTTTGCCGAACAAGTGAAAATCAGCGTGCGGAAAGTTTACTTTCCGCACGCAAATCTGATTTTGCGTGCGGAAAGTAAACTTTCCACTCTCAAATTTTGATTTGCGTGCGGAAAGTAAACTTTCCACACGCTAATTTGTTTACTTTCCGCACGTAAATCAAAATGTCATAAATGACATTTGATGAATGTCAGATTTGATTTTGCAGAAATATTTAAATTTTTTGTGGTTGTAGAAAAAATAGTGTGTAATACATGTGTTGAAAGCTTGTATTTGCCACACTCATGTGACTGCAGCACTCACCATCGTTCGTGCTGCAAACTTCACATTCGTGTGGCAAACGCAAGCTTTCAACACTTGTATTACAAATAACTATTGCGTGTTGCCCTTTCAAAATGCAAAAATATCTGTTTATGAAATTGTTTTCTTCTCGTATCCCGGATTTCTTTTTATAATTTGTTTTTCACCATAACAACTATATTTACAATATTTCTATAACGACTAATTTTAGCTAATTTAAATATCACAATAAGAAATTTTAACAATAAGTTATTTACATTAACAACTTAAATTTAATCTAGCTACTTAAAATTATATTACAAATTTTTATAATAAATTCTGCATTAATAAGTTTTTTTTAACAAAATAACCTTTATCAACAAATTAAAGATAACAGCATCCTTCCTCGAAGTCTCCCAAAAACAGATATCATTTCTATATCAAATTAACTTCAAATTAAGGATTGCGTTCTTAATAAAGCCTTACATTCAATTTTAACGATACCGTTTTTTGCAGGGAATAAAACATTAACTACTACATCAATCCAGCGTGTAAAGGGGTATCTTCTTCTTCTTCTTCTTCTTCAGCCTTTTTCCATCCACTGCAGGACGTAGGCCTCCCTTAAAGTCTTCCACTCTTCTCTTCTTCGAAACTAAACTTGCATAATTGGATTTTGAAAGAAAACTTTAAACGGGTCTCCTGAGAAGTATTGGTTATGTACTTATATCCCTTTTCCCTGGAAGTAGTGATATTATCCACATAAGTAAAAGAGAGATAAGTACTAAAGCAAAGTCCTGGCTTTTAAATGATAATCACCGCTCTAGCAGCCTCTAGAATCAAATAGTGAAGACGGGTTATAGGAAAAACGAGGAAGGCCGAGTAAGAAATAGAAGCATAAAACAGAACTTAGAACTTCACCCACTAATTAATGACATAGAATGGAAACAACTGCAATAGTACGGCCATTTAGTAAGACTACAAAACATAAAACAATTGCGCGAAGAAGGAAGAGCTCTAAAAGCTGTGGAACAAGAAAAAGGTTAAAGTGTTTGCGGACGAAGAAAAAACTTACCAAACGAAGAAACGATAAAGGAAAATGGTAAAAATAGTAAGGAGAAGAAGTAACAAAAGCCAAAACTCAAAGAAAAAGAAAGAAAGCCTAAGAGGTAACTAAAGATGGCGGATGTGCGTTTTCAAACTCTTGATTTCTTTTCGATTATCGTGCTTGACTGGGTTTATTGAAAATAACTAGACAAAGCCCTATTACAATGTAGCTCATGCTCAATTCTTTGATTTGGAGAAAAAGGTACAGTTGTGGACAGAAAAAAATAGGACAACTCGAAAAATCAAGTAAACTTTATTCTATAAAATTTAGTTACTTGATTTTGGCTTTATAATTATGATATTTGTCACATTGACTTGCAATCAAATTACAACACAGGGACCATTTTAAACTAGAAAAAAAACACTGTCCTATTTTTTTCTGTCCACAACTGTACAATAAAATCAGTTTCAAAAAGTTTAACGAAAAGCGATGTAAAATAGACAATAAATTCAATGGTTTCAACAATAAACATTTGAAAAGTTTCCAAACAAGCCATACTACTGCGATTTTTAAGTTGCAGTCTGTTGGTTTTTCTAATATATCCTGCATTATTTCTAGAAAGTTATTAGGAATTTGTTATCTCTTTGAAAACCGAGAAAATAAAAGATAATGACCAAGGTTTGATGTGTACTTGCTCTTTGCTATATCATTCGAGCTCCAAGCTTTATTGCCTTTAAAAGGAACATCAAAAATATTTTCATGTCAAGGATAAGCTTTGATGAAACTTTAAAATTCATAAGATGAAGAAGGAGCAAATTAAATTTCTCGGTTATCTGAAGCTTTAAAGTCTATCTTAAACGAGAGGAGTAGGTTTTAAAGCTAATTTAATAAAGCTGTCGCTAACATAAGATTTTCTCTCAGGTGTGACTTTCAATTTTTTTAAATTTCTCACGCAGTAAATCTTCGCGAGCCTACACTGTATTATTCTTTATTACTTTCGCAGTAATAAATCAACACATCTGACTGCCTGCAGTAAAATTTACATAGTCTAAGTAAAGTTTATCAAAGCGAAGTGGAATTGCGGTAGGTGGCAGCAGGTGCGTGTACCGGTGGAACTAATGGATGGTGCGAGGTTGCCATTTGGCGCTCAGATCGTTTACGTCTTACTTCTGCTTCCTCTTCCGGTTTCGTTAATGGATGACGCAAACTTGAATATTGAATTTACCTTGTTACATACTCCGAGTAATATACCTACTAACGGACAAGTTCTTCAAAGTTAAATTGAATTTTTTTCGAGTAATTCAATCTCTTAAATGTCCTACTTTGGAAACTTTTTTCCGGTAAAAGCCCTAATCGGACGGTATTGATTTTCTTATAATAAATAACCCTTAAAAATCGTTTTAACGTGAAATTACATGCCGATGAAGCAAATATTGGGGATGAGAAAGTTTTAACTTTCCCAAATGCCAGATTACGCTAAAATAAGATTCACCTCCCGCTTTATAGGTCACGAAAACCTACACTTTTTTTCATATTTGAAACCAATTTGATTTTAATAATAGATAAAGCATTGCCCTCTACAAATTTCTTACCTATTTCGTTAGATTCAAAACGTTTGGACTTATAAAAGCTTTTTGCAATACGAGGTAAATCACGAGGGAAACGGAAAGTACTGCAATTTTTATGCAACTCAAAGAGATAGCTTGACAGTGGATGAAACTTCAGCCTGGCATCTAAGAGACATAAGTTCAAACTACTTGCGGCACGAGTTTCAACAACACCAAAACGATGACAATCAGAATTTCATGCCTTAATGAAGCTCGCTGAGAAGCCTAATGAAGAAAGTGGCCGAAATCTTCACAAAAGTCAAAAAATGAAGTGGACCTGAAGCCCCTTAGTGTAACTACTTGTCTAAAAATATGTATAGCAATAACTACCTTTACTTCGAAAGACCAATTTCACAAATTTCATGCCCAAATAAAGCTAGCACAGAAGCCTAATGAGAAAAGTGGCCGAAATCGTCGTGAAACTTGAAAAATGAAGCAGACCTGAAGCCCCTTAGTGTAACTACTCATCTAAGAATATGTAAACTTCGAAAATCTGGAAGACTCAATTACACGAATTTGTATTTACGATTCCTTTTTGAGGGTAGTTGTGATTTAAATCCCTGAAATCAAACTGGTAGGCCCAAAACTCAAGAATCGACTGCAAAGCTTCCAGCTATCGACTAAATTTCAAACCCCTATCAAGCCAAAAAGTCTTCATTCTGCATTACAATATTGTTTCGGATCGAAACTTACGCTTTCGAATGCAAATCTGAAATTCTGATGCTGCTTCAGATATGGATTTGTGAAGCTCGGATTTGGTTGTCGGTCTTGCTAAACTGCAACTGTGCTATCGTCGGGTTTGTATCCACCTCCCCTAGTAGAAAAATCCCTTAAATGTATGTCAAGAAATATTAAAGTATCTGAAAGAACGTACCAAGTTTCTAAGTTGTCAGAGCTCTCCAGATGTTCCAGATATATTAAAAGTCTGGTCATAGAAATCGCTCAAGGGGTACGTGTGTTGTGAAATACTTTTTAAGTATATTCTGGAAAGGAGCCCCAAATTTGAATACCTAAACGTTTTCTCTTCAATTTCTTTATAAAAATTGTTTTCTTGCACTAATTTCAATTTTTAATTATTAATCAACTTGTAACCCCGAAAATGCTTGCTAAGTTAAAATATGAAAATTAAGAAAAGCACGCCATTTCAATGTGCCCAAAAAGACAAAAATCAGAGGAAACGAGAATTGATTTTTCTGGCGGTATTTAATTCAGAGCGCGTTGATTAAATTGTAATTGTTTCTTTTCTTGGTCGAATAATTTAAGAGACATTTTCTCGACCACGAAATTACAGAATGGAATAATTTATAAGCCTTAGGTCTTGGTTATTACACGGAAAATTTTCCCTCTAAAGTGATTTTTCACTGTTTTTACAAACGTTCCCTGGTAAATTTCGTTAATTGACACCGGATTTCAGGAATTTATAATTCTATTATGAATTTAAGAATGTTTCAGGAAGACTCAACTGGGGTTGTTATTTCAGTACATTTTCGACGCTAGAAATTCTCGTAATTTATAGAAAAACACTAAGCTTTCTCATCGGATTTAGAAATAGCAAGCCTGAAAGATTATTTAAAAATAACAAAACTCACGAAATCAAAGAACATTAAAACGATAACATCGGCCTTTAATACAAGAAACAACCTGGGCTATAATTATAATGAAATAAATATCGATTTAAACATGTAAGAATATAAAAATTACCTGAGTCGTTCTTATATTGCTGCACTTTTTGTGCTGCACGCAATGGCGGGGTTTTTATGAAGCACATTTCAGAGCAATTCAGTTTCCATTAAAGGTAATACATTTGCATCGCCAAGAGTAACAATTTTGTCATTACGGGCACGGATATAACAGCTTTGTAACCTGCAGTTGAAATTATTGTATCGTTTGGGGGTTAGACAAATTTATAAAAGTTTTACTGATGATTTATGGGCATCATTTGCTGAAAATATTAATATTTTTCCTGAAAAATCTAAACTGTATTTCAATGAAAAATCGTAGTTCATTAAGAATATACGATTTAAGGCATAAAATTGTAGCGGAAAGCGTGTTACGAACAGCGAAGGCCCAGAACACCCTGAGGCTTTTACCGTATTCTATTGTTTCATGAAAGAATTCTACCACAATCCAAGTACCTACAAGTAAAATTTAAGGACGGTTTTTATAGGAAAATGTGCGAGTCAAACCTTCGGTGATAAATTTACAAAAAATATCTTCAGTATTTTTAAATAAGGATTCTCGCGGCCCCCTAAAAAAGAAGCTCACATACGACGCTTTACTTTAAGCTTCACCTCTAAAAAGCACATATTTCAAGTGGCGGTATTCAATGAAAACGTTGGCTTTAGTCCTTTTGCCTTAGAATTTTCATTATTCAGAAGAGAATTTATGTACAATAACCATCCGTACCTAAGCGCGTATATTTCTCCCTTAGTACTTGCATGTCAGTTATAATACTGTTTGTGGCGCAGTAATGAAATTGTACATTTCCTGTTACGTTATATTGGATTTTATATGAATATTCAAGCGGTAATAAAGTACAATGGATTTTAACATTGAACGTTACTCAGCTGCGAATAAGTAGTAAACGAATATATAACCCACGAAACTTGTCTGAAACGATTTTACAAATGAGGAAATGTTACGTGATATCGGGACTAAAGTTTGGAATTTCCTGCTCGTGTTGTTTGTCAAATTAGTTTCAAACAATTTTCGGTCGGACAAACACTTTGGTTTAAAAGCTTGTGATTTTTATGTCCATTATAAAGTGATTTTTTAAATTTTCCTGGCAGACATTTCGTGTTTTTGTAGGTACCGATTGCAAAGGGCCTTAAGTTTTTCTTCTTTTTCTTATTAGCTTTAAGTAAAGCCTATTTTTACATTGCCATTTTAGTTTTGATTTTAGTTGTTTCGATGGATACTGAAACAAAGCTTTTCAATGCTCTTCAAAAATTTAGAAAGGAATAAACAGTTCTAAGCCTTATATAAAGCTAAGAAGTATACACATTCGGTTTTATAAAAACTGAAATGAAGTACGGACTAAATGTCTGAAAGGTTAACATAAACCCTGATGAGAGTCACGAACCCCAAAACTTTAATTGTATGCTGTTCTATGATAAAAAAAATTCTTGCCTTATTTAATTTTAATTTTGGTTAGGTTTATAAAATATTATAAAATATTCATCCACTTATGTAAATTACGTATCAGGGCTCTTCAATGTAACTTCAAATGGCAAATTAAATAATATATAGCCCTCGATACGGAGATACTTAATGCTAAGTAATTGTTTGAAAGGGTAAGATGGAGGATGTCAGGCGAGTATGAGTTAGAAGTAAAATTTATAGAAATGGGAAAAAATGAAGGAGTACCCATATTACTGCCATTTTATAACTTCATTTGTTTTGACACATATTGGCCGACGGATCCTAATAAGGTACCTGATTTGATTGACTTTTTCATAGTCAAAAATATATCACCTGATTATATTCAAATAGATGAATGTCACGACCTATCGTATGTACTGATCATTCAGCAGTACCACTAACGCTGAGTGAAAATATAATCCAGAAAGGAAATAATCCTGTACTAGTTAGTAAATATACTGATTGGACAAGCTCCAAACAATTACTTGATGGGAAAATGAACGTACCTCTTAGAAGAGAAAAGATTAGGGAGTCGAGGTAGAGAAATTCATCAAGAACATCCAAACAACTGCTTGGGAATTAACGCCAGACGTCAAAAGACGACTAAAAGGCTCTCGCTGTTCGGGAGAAATTAGGAAATTAGTAATAGAAAAACGAAAAACAAGAAGGATGTGGTTCTAAACCAGTTACCGCCAAGACAAAACTATATTGAATAATCTCACGCAACAACTAAAAAGAGAAAGGATTGAAAGAAGAATCCATTACCTCCTGCTTGACAAACCTGACTAACGATAATAACGTGGATTATTCCCTATGGAAATCGACAAAAAGATTAAATAGACCCATTATGCAGATACCACCGATTAAAAAAGGAACATGGAAAGCGGATCAGAAGTAGCAAACAAAAGTTTTGCAGTTCACCTGGAAAATATCTTTCAACCCCACAACCTTCAAGAAGAAGCTATCCAGGATGAAGAAAACATTACACTAGTATCGTTAGGTGAAGTTATGGAAGAAATTAAATATAATATAAATCCAAAAAGGGCTCCTGGATTCCACTTGATAACAGAAGAAATTCTAAAGCAGCTCCCAAGGAAAGCGCTTGTTAAATTGATTAATCTCATCAATGTCGCGTTTAGGGTTAAGTACGTATGTACCTAAATTATGGAAAGTCATCCGGGTAAGCCACCTATTCGTACAGACCGATGTCATACTACCTGTTATGCCCAAACTCTTTGAGAATTTTGCTCCTCATAAGAATGCAACCAATCATAGAAAGAAGATACCTAATCCCAGATCACCAGTTTGGATTCAGGCATAAACATTTGACAATAAATCAGGTCTACAGAATCATTCGTATTATAGAAAAAGCACTAGAAGAAAAAGAGTTTGCCCTGCAGTATGTTTAGATGTGGCGTAGTCATTTGATAAAGTTTAGCATGAAGGTCTGCATTGGAAATTAAAATCTATACTTCCCAAACAATATACAGATATTTTACAATTCTATCTATCAGATAGACATTTTAGGATCAAGCAGGATAATGCCTACTCTGTTCTAAAAGAAATTAAAGCTGGAGTGCTACAAGATAGTGGGTCCGGTCCTCTACCTTGCTTACACATAATGTGATCTTTCAGAGTCAGAAAATAATACTATAGCTGCTTTTTCTGATGACACTGCCATGCTAGCAGTGGGTACCCATATGCCAATACGGCCAAATATCTTGGTCTCACTTTAGGTACAAACTTCGTTGGAAAGTCCACGTAAAGAAAAAAAGAGAGGACTTATATGTCAGATATAAAAAAATGTACTGGCTCCTGGGAAGATACTCAGGCTTGTCATAATAATCTTCTTCTGTACAAGCAAATATCAAAATCGGTGTGGACGTATGGAATACAACTTAAGGGTTGTGACAGAAAGTCAAATATTAAAATTATACAAATCTTCCAAAATAAAGTACTAAGAAACATTGTAGATGTATCCTTCTTTTTCCCTTGTACGTCTTCTATTAATTGCTTTGTTCCGGTTATATTATAAATTCTTATTTCGCTCCTTCTTCTATTTCCTCTCATTTCTAAACATCTGAAAATAAAGTGTGATGGTAACACCTTCTTTCTCTTCTCCTTCTCCTCTCTTGCTTCTCCTTTATCTCCTTCTACTGTTTCTTCTCTTCCTTCGTGTCCCCTTTCTTCTTCACCTCCCTTTTCTTGTTCTTCCAAGGCTCTTTTATCCTTCGGCCTAAGGTTGTCAACACTTTTTACTAATTGGATCCATTTCTTACTAGTTTTGGTACCTGTTCTATCATCTGCTGCTTTTCGCACTTCTTCCTACCAAAGTCTGCTTACGTCTGCCTCTTTGTGTTTGTACTATTTTTCTTGCTTCAAGTATTATACCGCTAAGTTTTTGAAAGCTCCGATTCATTTTAACTGGTTCTTTTGTATTATAAATTCTATAGGTATTATCTTTTTGCCATATGCCTCGTTTCTTATATCGTCATTTCTTATTTTTCCTTTGATTTCTAAACCTCTGACGATAAGTTTGTAAGTTTGATGATAACATCTTTTCCTCTTCTTCTTTTCCTCTTCTTCTTTTCCCATTGCCTCTTCTTTTCCCCCTGCTTCTTCTTTTCCGCGTTCTCCTACTGCTTCTCTTTTTTTCGTTTCCACGTTGTCCTCCTCCTCTTATTGCTAGTTCCACCTAGATTCTTTTATCCTTCGGTGTAAGGTTGTGTGACTATTCCCGTTCAATTTTTTTTTCTAATTAGATCCGTCTCTTGCTAACTTTGATATCTGCTGCTTTCTGAACTTCCATCTTTCCTCTTACGTTTTCCTTTTTTTTGAGTTCAGGTTTTGCGATTCGGTTTTCCTTCGTGTTTTATACGTGTTCCATACATTTAATTGTAGCTGTTATGTTATAAATTCTATAGGTGTTATCTTTTTCTATATGTCTCGTTTCTTATTTTGTTTCCTTTTATTATTTCTAAAGATCTGAAGATAAAGTTTGATGATAATAGCCTCGTTCTCTTCTCTTTTTCTCATTCTCTTACTTACTCTTCTTTTTCTTCATTTTTTCTTTCGCCTTCGCCTCTTCCCTTTTCTTGTTTTCCTACGCTCTTCTGCCCTTCGGTGAACGGTTGAATGAGTTCGCATTTTCTTTAACTGATCAATTGCTTGCTAGTTTCGGTAGCTGCTCTAGCATTTGGTGTTTTTCGCATATCCGCCTTCCAAGTCTTCTTAAATCTACCTCTTTTTCTTGCTTCGTGTATTATTTTCACCATTCGGTTTTTCTCCATTCTTTGTATGTGGGATGGGACATCCTATTACATTATAAATTTTAGGGGTGTAATATTTTTCTCTGTACGTTTTTTATCTCCTCCATTCTTATATTTCCTTTGATTCTTTTAATTTCTATGCTTGTGACTTTCTTTTTCTGTCTTTCTGTTAACGCACAAAACTCACTCATACATGTTCATACTTTTTTTTTGACTACTTCCTTGGTCTTTTGTTCTTTGCTGCTAGGTTAGGTTAAATACACCTTCCTGTTTCTGTTGTTCCTTCGCTAAGCCTCCTTCCGCCACAATATGTAAATTTGTTCACCTGCTAACTGTATTTCTCTAATTTTTTATTTCATGATTGCTGCTTTTATTACTGATTTAGCCTTTCTTGTGTTTATTTTCTCTTATATTGTCACTTCTTGCATTTTTCATATTTCTTTACGAAATCTAATTTCTGTATTGTAAATTACCTTTTCCATCTCTCTGCTAATGCGCAAGATTGAGACGTAAATGTTAATTTTTTTGTGACTACTTTCTTAAAATTTCGTTTAGCAGTATTAAATAACATTCCTATTCTCGTTGTTCGTTCGCTAACCCTCCTCCAACTATTATGGAAATCCATCCACCCAATACACTATTTTCTTCTCCAATTTTTATTTCATGGCTGGTTGTGGTTGATTTAGCCTTTCTTCATATCTAATTTCTTCAGTTTTTCTTTGAAAATGTTAAAGTTGTGTTGTGTCTCTAATTCTCTCTCTCCTATGATTGTGTAGCACTGAGACTTTTATATTTCCAGCTATTTACCACCCGTATTTTATTCTTAGCAAATATTTGTATTGAGACATGGAAACAATGTGGTTAAGACACCTTCAGACAGAAGTAGTAGTATAAAAGAAGAATAAGAAAAATATGTTTTTATTATGCTATAAAATATGTGATAAACAGAAGGGGAGATGGAGACAGAAAAAACATGGGCTTTACTGGTCTAAAAATATTCCCAAATTTTCGATGATAATTTTATACTTTATGTGCCGCCTTTCTTCTTTGTTTTAATTTCAAACTTTAGTACAATATATTAAGATATACTGATCTCTAAAAGCCCGAATTTGTCTACGCACTAATTTATATAACACTGAACATTGTAATCCATTAGTTAAATCCCTAATTCGTCGTAAATCGTTACCTTTTCTGTTGTTAAAGTTTTTGCCAGAGTAGTACATAGTATTACCATTACGTCCATTACAGTTTACACCAAGTTTGGCCCATATTTTATACTTTTTTAAATTTCTGTCTAAAAACAACCCTCGGTTTTGCGCTTAATATAAATTCCTGAAGCTCCAGGTATTAACTTTCAGAAATGATTAACTAATTACATTTCATAGTTTGTTACTCAGGTGCAATCCAATTAACATATTACGTTAAATAAATGCTTGGAAGGAAATTTATTTCAACCTTTGGTTCTTTGAACTGGTGAACTATTCAATTTCTTTTATCAGAACATCTAAGTAAAAACGTAGTTTTTCGTAGATGGGAAGAGATAACTTACCTGTACAGTAATTTCCGTAATAGAACAAGCCATTTGTCTAGACTGACAATTTGTTTTTTAAACAAGAAAAAATAGGTCTTAAGTAAAATGTAAGTAATTAGTTTTCTTTGGTTTATCTGGACGTATATCGCAAGTTTTTTAAAATTATTTATGATAATTTTATTTAAAACGCGCAAACAGAAAATCATTAATAAAACAAGTACAGACGATTACAGTTAATGATAAAAACAATAAAAATAGGTGCATTGCAGCAGCATTGACCATGCCCAATGCCTTCCAAATTATTTTTGGGCGCTTTGTTGCCTTAAAAGCATCAATGGAGTTCTTTATTGTTATTAGCATGTAAGGCTTGCTAGAAATCTTGCGCTCAGAAACCCATTTTTTAATATTTAAAGAAGCATAAGCAAGGAAACTTATAAAGGCCCTCTAAAAATCTCCAAGAAAATTAATTTTTAATTTCTTAGGTTATTTGAACTTTGAATAAAAATAATCTCCTTACTAAAGTTTTTAATTTTGTTATAAGAGCGCGAAATAATCCGAAGAAAAATGTGAGTTTTACAAAATAACAAATTCAAGCGAATGCCTTGAACGAATTTAAAATCTCCCCAATTTTGTCCAAATTTTCCCTCAGGTATCATTTAGAACAAGCTTTAATGAGGACAAAAAATACAAAGAACTTTTTTATTTCTTCTTTTTATTACCACAAACTTTGCTTTTAACTCATTACCGATTTTACTCTCCTTCAGTTAAATAAATACCTAATTTAGTTTGGTATTTTTCTTTGCTATACAACGAACTATCAATTGTTTTAAAGGTACTACTTTGAAACTTTGAAACTTCTACGAATACATAAAATTTGTTATCTAAACAACTTTCATCCACTGAAACATAATTTATTATTTATCTACGAAATTAAATTGCGATGCATATACATAGCAGAAGTAAACAATGTATGCAGATATTAAACTTTACACCGTCTAAAGTTTGATGAGAAGTTAAACGACCTTTTATTTACGTTAAACGCTTGCAACTACGGTAACAACTTGATGTATTTTACATGTTGCATGTAGTAATTCTATCTAGAGAGTAAACTCCTAAAATAAACTTCTGACATTCTCTACGCCATCGCCACTTCAATCTAAATATTTTAGCTAAAAACTTAATTGTTAAGATACTCAACTTCATCAATCGTTCATTTGTGCTGAACTTTAACGAAATATGAACAAAAAACCTTTTAGAACAAAGTTGGGCATGACAGAATCTGCAGGCTTAACTTATTAAACAAATTAGCGAATTAGCGAGACAAAAGTTGTTTCGAGAGCTGTGAAACCGAGGTGTTTGTTTATTCCTAGGCTAACCTAAGTCTCGGCCATCTTTGTGCTTTTTTCCAACTTTGTACTTTTAATCTTCCTCTTCCTGGCAAAATTAATTTAGTCAATATTAAAAGGAACTTCATATCCGCCTATTCACCAACGCATCAAATAAATTTAATTAAATACAAACTGAATACGCTTGCATTAATGAAAATACCTTAAAGAGCAAACCTAATCAAATGTGAAGGAACAGAAAGCAGAAAAGTCCAATTACGGTGTGGCTAAACGTACTGGCGAATAACTCAAATGAAATTTCTGCGCAATTTTGTTTCCATTTAGCTAATGTAGGAGTATGTAAAGTGCCGCCCAGGGCTAAAAATACGATTGTTTACTGCATTTCAAGCAACAACAATATTCTGAGATAAACTCGTCAGAAAAAATCAAGGGGTTGGGGTCAGACTTGTCGATAACACTTAAGTTTTCCTTCAAGAAAATTTGAAGAGTGACTCACGATAGGAAATACAAGGGTGAATAAAACATATAACTACTTTTGCTTCGAGTGTTATAGCAGAGGGACTTGTTCGGATATAAATTATTAATTTCCGTGCATTTTGGAACTTGTTCCGGTTTAAAGTTAGGGGTGACAGGGTAAATTATTGTTTTTCAATATTTATGTATGAATATTTGAGTTACAGCAACGTCTTGTATTAATAAATATTTGAGATGGAAGTGTTTTAAGTATCTCTAAAAGTGAAAGAAATGGGGTTACAGTTGAAGTTTTATCCATTCTTGAAAAGCTTCAATTATATTTTAGGTCAGACTGGAAGGGCTTATTAAAATTTTAGTTATTTTAATATTGTATGAGTCTCAGCTCAGGCAGAAAGCTGTATTTAGAAGAAGAAGGATGTGACTTAAGGCGAAGAAGAATTAATCCAGCGCATCCACCAAATGAATCGCCGGCGTGGCCGAGTGGTTAAAGGCATTGTCAACTTATGAAAAGTCGATTTTTTTTTATTTTGTAATTTGATTGAGTAAACTGAGTATTGCACCTTTGCAAAATTTTTTGGCCAAATTTTAATTCGTTGCCGTGTTATGGGAGCTAAAAGTTTTAAGCTATGACGTCAACTACGTCGGTCGCCGGTAAGAGCTCTAGCATAGCTACAAGTACAACGCTAAATTTAGGTTATGTTGTCGATACTCGTGACGTCATGTACGTAGGATCTGAATTTTATTTTGGTTTTATTGTGGTTATTATCAAAGATATTGAAATTCTACCAATGCGGGTACTTTTAGGAGTATTTTAACTAACCTATTTTGATATTTACTAAATATGTTGCATAAGTTGACAATGCCTTTAAGACATTCGACTACAGCGCGGACGGTCTCGGGGTCGAACTCGTGTCGGAAGCTCGGCGGGTAGCCTGCTCAGTCACTGAAAAATTGGTAATCGAAACACAATGTTGGAATAGGGAAGGTAGGCGGTTGTTGAAGATGGTACTTACCACTCCACCTGGTACGTATAGCGTGTGAAACAACCTTAGCAGGCCTTAACCCTTAACGTTGTCGGATATTCTCCGTCACCGGGCGTTAGTGCTGATGCCTAATCCACCAAATGTATCAAATTCGAGTACTACAGAAAAACTTGTTAATAATGAGGTGAAGCAAAACAGATCAGCTTGCCTTGTTGATTTTACACACTCATGCAGATGTTTGAAGATGAAGCTTCAAAAAGGTTTGACTTTTCGAATATTAATTTTGGCTTTATTGTTATTGTTGTTGTTATTAATTTTGCCGAGCTATCTTCTTTCACAAGGTGGTTCTTGCCGGAGATTCAAAGGGTGCCCAGCAAAACCCAGGGCCGGCTGAGAATCATTTATGGTAACTAAGCCGGTATAGAAATAAAAAAAATTCTCTAAATTAAATAATATTAAATTAATAAGGGCGGTGATATTGATTTGGCACTTGGGCGGCCGACAACCCAGGAACGGCTCTGATCCTCCGTATTCCTTCCTTTCATGGTTTCTCCGTTTTATTCCTCACCTTAAGGCGTGATAACATGATTGAAATTGAATATTCGAGACTGCTCCGACGGTTCTTAGGATGTTAATTTTATTTATTCAAATTTGATACACAACATTAACATTTAAACAAACTAGAGATGACCTTTACTAGCGAATATTAGTCAAGGCGCCTCCACCAAATGTTCCTAATTATTTTTTGCTTGATTCATTGTTTATTTATTTTTTTCTAATTAAAGCTGATGATGTATGGCAACGCCTTTCACGTGTTAAGGAGTAAAATCCTAGAAACTCCCTTTGTATCTCGATTGCAATTATCTAGGTTACTAAGTCAACGTACAAGTGGTAGTTATACCTGAATGACGTATGTATAAAAACCACGCGTCCAGTTAATTTTAGTAGATAAAACGTTTATAAAGGTCGAACAGCACGGACACGAGTAAGTTTAACATTATTATCTGACTGACAAATTGTCGGATGTAACGCCGCAGACCGCGGCCGGCCTCCGAACCTCAACAATCCGTTTACCGGCCGAGCCGGAAACTCAACTCACGAACGTCTTCCGCCTCTCAACGTTCTATGTTCGTGCTCGTCGGATCCGCACACAATTTTAGTGTTTTAATGGCCCACCTCTTTACACTTTGTTCGTGGTTAAGGTTTCAGTTCGAGTTCCTAGTTAAACTTGCAATGTGCTTGTTTAATTGGAAATTTGAACTCAACAGTACGAGTTTTAATTAACGGAATGAGACCATGGACCGCTCCGACAAAATCAACTTTGCAAATAGGGACGTAATGGTTCCGGTGTTTGTTAAAAAGCTTTCTCCAACCCCTCGTCGTTCGAATTTAAAGTTGCGAAACGAAATTTAAGGGCATTTTTCAAAGTCATAGCTGTTGACAGAAGACGAGCAACCTAACGACTTAGCGTAGTCTACTTTAATCCAGAATTCGTGATGAAGGAAATTCTTCCTTTCCTCTGTCTGACCTACGCATTATGTTGACACAAATAATGTATGAATGGACGAGCTCGCGGATAAAACTCGTTTAGTTAAAGAGGGAAGAACGCAAAAACCACAAACGACCGAATACAAAATGTTAGACTGCTCTAAGCTCGAGTAATTGAAGCGGTAAGAACTTGTCAGGATTACCATTGTCAAAATATTTTAAAGGAGACACAGCTAGATCCCACTGAGATAAATGTATACGTATATTACACTTCTAAAGTAAGAAATACAACACAATTACTAGCAATAAATTATTCCCCTGTCTTCTGATTATCTAACTTCCCATTTGGGTCTGCTGTTCTGTTCCAGATTAAATCCTAAATGGGTCATCTTCCGTTTTATACATGTAATAAATTCACGAACGGGAAATTCATCTACAGGGTGGAAACAAAACTATGACTATGTTAAGGAAATATTCGGCCGGAAATATACTCCCTCTGTAATTGACTTAATCAGAATTAATTTTGGCACAAATAAAGAGCCATTTAGGGTGTTTTTTAGAAACCACGTTGATTGAAAGCTCCTGCAAAGTGTTGACAGGAAGCGATAGAAAGATACATATAAAGAAATAATGGTAAGAAAGAGACAGATAGACTAAGCCTGGACTGGAGCTTACACTTAAGAAGAAAAACAAACAGATACAGGAAGACAATCGAAAGCATACTGTATCAGAAAAAGAGAGAATAAAACAACAGAAAAAAGAAAAGCAGAGGTAAGGCGAAAATAATAATGAAAATGAGGATCAGGTATTCTAAGTCAATTTTTAACATCTCTTGCAACCTTTTTCTTATGTGCCACCTATCGTGTTTGCTCCCGCATAATTTTTTAAAGCAAAATTGGACTTGTAAGGTCCTAGAAAGTCCTTGTATTGCAGCATTTGAAGACCTTTTAAGAAGTTTGGCAAGAGATTCCCTGAATGAATGAAGCGTATCATTCGCTGAAAGTATTCCTTCCTGTTTTCATATTTTTCATTTTGGTGTGTATTTTGCCACTAGCTTCCGAACTTGACGTTGTTGATAAAATAAAAACAATTGAAAAAGAGGCAGGTTCAAGAATTTGTCAAAATTCGGCTTGGGCTTTGCAGATTCCTCAATGACTTCGATTACAGGTAGAATGTTTTATATCCCTTTAGGCCTCAGAACACAATAAGGTTTAGCCAGATCAAAATGTAGATATCCAAAATCAGCTCTAAACGACGATGTTGATTGAAACCCTTCCAATCAGATATAACATTTAACGTAGAAGAAGGAAGTCCTACAAAGTATTTAGATTATCTAAGAAACATTGAGGTAGAAGAAGCCTTCCTTCTAATTATTCTTCCAGTTTCACAACGGAACCGCTTGTTTCTATTCCTTTTTGTGTCATTTATTATTTCTTGAAAATAAACCTACCAGTAAAATGAATCCAAAAATGAAGAAATGCCCAAATTAGGTACTGATGGCCTATTTTCAGCAGGTTGTAATTATCTGACCATTGCTATGAAACTAACAATGTGATTCGGATTTCTTTCAGGAAAACTTCGTCCAGGGGTTCTTCTAACAAAAAAGTCTGCCAGGAAGCCGAACAAAGAAGAAAGAAACCCCAACTATTTAGATTTAGATTATTGAAGAAACATGAACGTAAAAGCCTTTCCTTCTTTATAATTTGTCTTCCAATTCAATAATGATTTTTTTCTTCTTGTTGTTCCTCTCCTTCTTCTTCATTGCTTTCCATTTACTATTAGTTGAAATATATACCTTTCATTATCTAACCAATCTTAAAAAACCAATAAAAGAATTTAGGTTTCTTTTGGGAAAACTTTTCCAAGGGTTTTTCTAACAAATCCGTTTGTAGGAAACAACAACAAAGAAGAAAGAAGCTCCAAGTATTTACATTATTGAAGGTCTTCATTTCCATCCAGTTAGTCTTCCAGCTATGGCTTTCTTTCTTCTTCTTTTTGGCCTGTCACCCTCTATTCTTAGACTTCCAATGAATACAACCAACAATTTCCAAATAAAGGAATGTCTAAATTTCTGGGTTGGAATGCTGCTGCCCTATTTTCACCATTCATTAGAAACCAACAATTGGATGAGATTCAGATTCTCAAGAAAATGTATTCAAAAGGTTATCCTAACAAAAAGGACTGTCAGGAAACTCAACGAAGAAGAAAGTTCCAAATATTTAGATTATTGACTGAACAAAAAAGCAGAAGGCTTCCTTTCTGTCTAATCTTCCAGTTCCGCAATAATGTTTTCCTCTTCTTCTTCTTCATATGTTATTCTCCATTCTTTGATTATTAACCTTTCAATGAAATCCAACCAACAATTCCCAAACGGAGATATGCACAAATTTCTGGATTAAAATGTTGACGCTCCCTTTTCAGTAGGTTGTCATTATCTGGGCGTTCCTAAGAAACCAACAATGCGCTTCAGGTTCCTTTTGGAGCAGTCTCTTCCAAGGGTTGTTCGCAAAATAGGAATCTCTTTCTTCTTTTATTTAAGCAATGACCTTAAATATCCACAAAGCTGAAGGTATGAACTATTAAATGACGAGCTGGGCCTGTAATTTCCAAAGAAGCCAAAACAGACACCAAAACATAAACTCGCCGAAATGCAATTTATAATAGGTAACCCCAAAACCTGAAAAATATTGCCGAAAACGTGTTGCTTATCTTTACTAAAAGCACATATATCATCCAACAGAACGATTTGTAACCTTAGATAATCCATGTAAAAGCAAATGTGGCTTCTAACCACCACTATAATCTAACGCATTGATTTTACAATTAATTTTCACTTTGAACGACAAGTGTATTCCGTTCCGCTTGGTTCTTGCCTAAACCACTCACTTAAATCAATTTACCGAATTTCGACAAGCAGTTCATGAACGAACTGTTTGATTGTCGAAAATATGAAAACGTAAAAGGGAAGGTTGTCCAACTCGTAAATGTAATAAATTTTATTGACCTGGAAAAGGTCTCACGTACGAATTGTTTTTATACACTTAAAAGAACTCGGGAAGGAAAATAGTGACTGCCGAGTGTAAGTGGTAGATTAAGAACGCACTAAAAACAGTAATTATTTCTAATGTATTTTTAATGCGCCGTTTATGTCTTGAGTAATTTTTGTTCTGTGACCAACGTGTCCAAGGTCTACTTTGATGTAATATGACAAATTAAAAAAATCACGCACGTACGTGGATTTTAAAATTCAAAATATTTGAAGCTAAATAAACTTTTGGAAACGTTTAGGAAAAACTGCAAGGGTCTAAGATATCTGAAGCTGAAGCTAAAATTCGGGGGATATTGGGCGATGATTCCATCCTTGAAAGCTGCATGCTTTCTTAGTTTTGTTGTATGCAGTGCACTGTAACAAAACAAGTAACTTCTAAAGCATATTTAGAAAATCGTGTTTGAAGCTAGATTGCAAAGAATCCGAATTTATAAACTTCCTTCCGTCATTACGAAAAGGAAGTAGTTTGGTTCTACTCTGCAAGGGAAAAATTCCAATTTTCAAGTAATAAAATATAATAAATGCGCATTGTGAACCCAAACAAATAAAAAGGTCACGAACTACACGCCTTTTACGATAAAAATGAGGTCTTTATTGCTGTTTGTCTGGTTGCTAATAATGAAAAAGTAATAAAATCAAACGTCTCTTGCTTTCACATTCGTGAACGTAATATCCTCGATTTAAATCAGAATTTTACTGTTTTCTTAAACCATAAAGGTTTCACTTAATTTTTACACTGAAATTTAAACACGAAAATGTTTTAATATTAGTCTTTCGGGCATGACACATCAAACGGGTAGAAATATTTGAAACAATTTCCCTTCCTTGATGTCAACGGCAATCTGTGTTAGTATTTCATAAAAATGTTTCAAGCTACCGGAAGTGTATTCAACAGTCAAGTTCAACAGCTAGCGATTAATCTTTCATAAAGAATGTGAAGACAAAAATGGTTTTTTCCTTTTTTATATCGTGACGATAAATTTGTTATAACAACATATTTAATATAAAGCACTTAAATCCGTTGACAACTACGCCTTGAAACACTATAAATCATGTGTACCTTGGGTATTACATTTTCACAGGGATTTCTTTTAGGATTTTCAAGGCAACCTTTGAGTCGAACCAGAAAAAAACATTTTAAAATGGGAAAAGATGGTGAATAGAACTTGCGTCCACATGACGTTAATTAGAGCGCTGCCCCTAGATTAACCTTGAATAATTCTAAATACAAACATATAATTTTTAAAGGGAAAGTGTAAACCTCCAGCAAGTCATCAAAATTGTTAGCTTAAACTCAGAAGAGAACTTTCAGAAATCCAAAGGCTACGTTTCAAAGTTGGTATCAAATTTCAGAAAGTCAAGCAACTGTTGTATAATTATACGAGTAATAATCTCTGCTCCTCTAAAACCCAGGCAAGCCAAAGCCAGTTGCGTTATATCAGTTTACAGAAAACGTACAACATCCAAATATAACAGAAATAGTAATTTACATACGCAATTCGCAAGAGATAACTTTCAGCAAATTTGTTCTCTCCACCAAATATAGCTGTATAGGACTAGTAGGAAATTCAACATTTCGAATGTAATTTCCCTACTTTATATAATGAAAATTCGGCGTCTCCTACTCTCTAGGTTTATAATAGACTGGACGCTGACTGATGAGAACTCGAAAATTAACTTCCGAACTTAATTACTTGTTTCCAAAAGGAGAGGAATTAGCGCATACAATGATCGCCCTTATTGTCTACTAAATTGTTTTCCAAGGTTTTAAAATCATGAATATGTAAAAGTATCCGTGGGCGTCCACATATGAAAAAAGTTCGCTGCATTGTAGTCCAGACAAAGTTAATATGTTTCCTTAAAAGCGCAAATATGTCCGGTTTTTTAGGGATATAACATAAAATCTAATCCTCGCCCCTTTTTATTGGACGCCTTTCAAAATCCCTATATTAGTAATCCCTAAACTTCCCTAAACTAAACCACGCTAAATATAATATTTATAACACAAGTCAACTTGGTAAGAACTTATTCAAAACTTTCTCACGAAATATTCAGTTAAGGGGCATCTAAAATTCTGGACCGAAAGCCACAATCTTTCGGGCAAGTGCAAATTTGGGACGCTATTTTCTAGAGCTAGAATGATATAAAACATAAACCAAGTTATATAACGACTAAATCCACTTACCTTTTGATCTTCTCTTGGCCCGGTCCTTTGCGGCCTCTTACGAAACACGAAACCTTCGTGAATTGTTTCTAACACACACTTTAACGAAACTTTGTTATCTGAAGGGCTCAAGGTACGATAAACCTTTACAAAGAATATTTAAATTTCGATTTTTATCGGATTTAAGCAACGAAATTTGATTTTTTTTTTATAGAAACATAATCCAAGTTGCGATTTTTACGGAATTTTGTAAGATAAACCATACCGTGCTGTGCTTGTGGCAATTTTAAATTAATAAGGCTCAAAATTGGTATTCACAGTTCGTATACTTTCAACAGAAAAGCCAAGATAGAAAAATAATAAAAGTAGACCAGACCGTCAGGAATGGAGAAAGTGCAGGCCCGATGTAACCTGCCGTGCCGAGTTTCGACAATTTTAAATGATATTTTAGAAATAATCTTTAGAATAACGCCCATTCAATTTCGCAAACTGTCACCGAAAGTTAAGATATCAAAAAAAAAGGAAAAAATATTAAAAGTCGGTCGTCAGTAACGAAGAAAGCATAGGATAACTGTCAATCTTTTTCCACAAAACCTGCCGTGCCGCGCTTTTCCAATCCATTTTCAGTTAATCTTAAGAATAAGCTCCAAAATCGACAGTTAGGGTTGGCAAACTTACAACAGAAGATCCGGGAAAGGAAGTAGAAAATAATAAAAGGTCGTCAAAAACGATGAAGGTGTAGGGCAATCGTCGTGTTGAAAGCGAAAAATTAACAATAATATACTGAAATACCGACGGTGTTTATATTAATCTAGATAAGCTTTATTTACATGTCTTAAATAATATCCGTTATAATCTAATACAATAATCTTATTGCACTTCTTATAAAAATAGTTCAGTCTTTATGTACATATGACATAAATCTATTCATTAAATGTGCAAGCAAAAAAGCAGTGTAATTAAAAAAATTAACGTTTAAATGCACATTTGAAAAACTACATCGACATTTTTATAACTTTTATAAACATAGTTATGGTTGGTATGCGGAAGCACATTCAAAAATCCTTTAAAACTGCTTTTGGGTTTGTCGACGACTCGGTGGCTGAGGTCATCTCGCTTATGGAATGTTTTGCTGTTTTATCGACTTTCAATTCTTATTGATTGGGTTTGTACGTATCTACTTGGTCGAAATGCTCACCAAAAATGGTCCAAATAAGTAAATTAGTTCTTAACAGATCCCTTTCCAGTTAACTGTCAGAAAATTAAAAACTCAAAGGGAAATACGTTATAAGAGCAAAATATTTATCCGTCGACAATTTTTCTACAAAATCTTTTTTATTATTATCATCTGACCAATCCAGGGTTTCAAAAGAAAGTTACATAAAAGCGTTCAGGTGCCTTTTGTGGAAATTTCTTTCAAGTGAAATCGTACTAAAAAAGATGAATGAAAACAGGAATATTTTTCTTCCTTTACCTCGGCAATAAACCCTAATACTCAAAAGGCTTGGAATTGTAAAAACGCCCCCATTTTTTTGAATGTACTCCTCGCATTCGCTCTTTATATTTTTACAAGAAAACATTAAAATATAAGTTAGATATAACTTTGAGTGGTGAAAGAGTTGTGAGTGAGATCTATTAAGAGGTAAACATGAATTACAAATTTTCAACACACAATTATTATGTTCAGCATAGTCACGAAAGAAAACATCAAGGAATTTTTATGTATTTACGATACTACTTTAAGGTTGTAAGGTTTTTTTTTCCACTGGAATTTAGGATAACGTTCTTCTTTATTATTAAAGCACACTCATATTATAACAGTCATTGGAACGCTTATAAATTAAAATAAAACCACTTTGGTATCACAAAATTTACAAAACTACTTATTAGAATGCATTGTTAACACTTAATGGGTCGTAGTTTTTTCCACGCCACCTTCCATCGTCACCTTCTGTTTTAACCACCTCCACAAAAAATTTAAAAAGTCTCTGTTTATTATTTTAAAATAGCACTGTACGTTTAGAATGACGACTTTTAAAACAACACGAACAACACTACGAAAAGGCTACTGATCGAAGCTAAATGACGGATACCAGCATTACTGTATGGAGAGATACCCTGCTGACTAACTCCATAAACTGCTGGTTGAGCAGATGGTTCCACCATGTTTTCGATTTCTGGAAACACACTTCTGCTGGTTCCTCGAACAACAAATAAAAAAACAAACTCACCATTTGACCTTGTAGTGAAATGGAATACAGGCGACAGTTTATTCCACCCATGGGAATTTTTAGCTTGGACACGTGCCTCATAAGTGGTAGCTGATTGTAATCCCCTAATCAAATAGGACATCTTTTGCCTGGTTACACCGGGGAATGGTGGAGGAGCTGGTAAAAGTGGATTAGCGATACCTTGGGCGGTTACGATTACGCTGTTCCATCTGTCGTTCCTGTTCATCGCGGAGCTGTTATCATGTATGTGATGGGAACGATGGAGATAGCGCTGCCTGAAGAACAACTCGTATTCTGTGACCGCAGCGTGGCTATTAACCGACCAGGAAATGTTGTAAGTATCCTTTTCGTGACCAAGAGTTGGGGAATCGAACACTGCCAAACCTGCTGTACCTGTTAAACCCAAATGACCTCTGGCTTTGCCATGGGTGTTGCTAGCAACACAACTGAAACCATATTAGTAGTTTGTTAGCAATGGGAAGAGCCCCAGGTGTCCCTAACTATAAAATTTTGAAAAGTAGCCTAGTAAACCCATACCTGTAATTTCCAAAATCAGCCTCGGTTACGTTTCGAATGATGAGGGTGTAACGATTTCCACGAGCTTGGGAAGCATGTTGTTCCGTTGTACCAAGCTGGGTGGTGTCTTTAAACCAGAGAACCTATTAAGAACCAGAGACAAAAGCAATAAGACGAGCCCTGAAATATTTGATTAAGGAAATTGGTTTGTTTTATCATTCACCTTGAAAAGATGGGCCAAAATTTTCATGATCGAACTTACAAAGTTCAACCCAATTTAAAACATTTTCTTTGCTATCAAGACTTAACTAAGTTCAAAACGCCACATGTAAAATATCCGGAAATGTTTACAAAACAAATAAAATGACTTGTCCCTATAAAACCAATCACAAACGTAAAGTAAGGAAGACAAGGTGAAAGTGAAGCGGGATAATTATGTTAAACAAACAACCCAAAACGCCCCAAATAAATCCCAAAGTATTAATTCATCACCAAGCCTACCTGTGGTGGTGGTTCAGCATGTACGATGCAAACAAGATGAGCCTCCAAGCCAATCCCTGTGTGTACAGTAGCCCTTTCTGCTTCCACCTCAGGTGCGTCTATATTTACACAGGCAATATTTTATCAAATCATACCCCACACTTAATTAAGCAGAAACAATTAGTTGGTCACACATCAAAATAACTTACATCGAACACTAAGTGTAATATGTCGACTGTCAGGTTGTCCAACTCCATTATCAGCAGAGCACTGGTACTGCCCTGCGGAATGTCGGTCAGCGTGTTGTATAACGAGCGAAAGTCCATTAACCGACCGTTCACCACTTGGTAGGACGTTATTCTTCCTGGTCCAAGCTACGGTTGGGACGGGGTTGCCAGAAGCCCTACATTCGAGCTTTACTGTAGATCCTTGGACTACTTCCAAGGGACCGGTGTGTGATACGAAGTGAATCCGTGGTGGAACTACAGACATTTTAATCATCAACATATTACGAGTATATCTACAACGATCTGATTTTCATATATTTATCAACAACATAAACGAGACCTTGAGACGATTTCGACTTTTCAAAATTTTAAAAATATGTCACTAATATTAACTGCTGTTGCTTATTAATTGTTGAAATCCAAGCTTAAGAGTCTCAGAAAATATAACCTTTGTTGTCTTAGAAAGAACGTCTAAAGGTGACAGTTGTGGTGGTTGAAAATTGCTGAGGGGTCCGTGTGTGATACGAAGTAAATTCGTGACGGAACTAATAGAAATTTGATTCATGAGTTTCGTATATTTACAGAGGCCTAGATTTTCAGTTGTTTTTGAACAAATAACTGGACAACCTAGAAGAGGCTTTGAAGAAACTTTTGACGTGATAAAGTTCGATTTCGATTTTCATAAATGCTTTTCTATCGCTGACATTAGTTGTTGTTGTCTGTTTATTTAATTCGCTGGACTATAGAAATTGCAATCATCAAACACGCTGAATCTACAAAAGTCAGATGTTCATTTGTTTCTCAACAACTAACTGGATAACATAGAAGACGTTTTGAAGGGACTTTTTGCGTGGTGTCATTCGATTTCGATTTTCAAAGATGCTTTTCTATTATTTGTTATTATTATTTGTTCTTGTTGTTTGTTCATTAATTGGTTCACCTACAGAAATTAGAATTATAAAGGTGCTATTCTATAAAGGCCAGATTTTCATTTGGTTCTTCACAAATAACTGAAAAACAGACCTTGAATGGATTTAAACACTCGGTTTCGATTTTCTAAAATGCCTTTATATCACTAAAACATTAGTTAGATAGGATGTAATAAGGTCACTATAGACGGAACGGAGTTGCGGTGGAATAAAAGTAAAGAAAAGCTGTAAACAAAAGATGGTCCTAGGTCACCAAAAGCTGGATGGGATAATAGATTTGGACCAGACTTTTGAAAAGAACTGAGCATTTGAAAGGGCATTAAAAAAAGGAGATATAAAATTAAAGGGGAGGTAATCAGGTTCGCTGAAATAATGAAAAGCTACAGAACAGGTCTAATGGCAATACAAGAAACAAAACAAGGAAATACCATTATGGAGGTAGGAAAGTGGAAGAGATGGGAAACCAGCGCTCTACCTTGGGATCTCGTCTTATACAAAAAATCCAATTAGCCGTAACTTAAAAATAGTTCGTAGCATAAGTATAGTTAAGACATTTAAGAACAACAAGGTCCCAGGGGGAAACGGTATAAGCGCGGAAATGTTAAAAGTGGGAGGTGAGAAGCTGCAGAAGAATTTGCATAAGATTATAAAAGAAGAATGGGAAAAATAAAAGATTATAGTGTTGTACTACACTTTTGGATATGGTGTATAAAATAGTAGCAGCAGCACTACAAAATAGGTTGAATGAGGTAACAGAACCAGAGATAGGAGAGTATGGGTTCCACAAAAATAGACCAGTGATAGACGAAATTTTCATATTTAGCAGATCATGGATAACAGCATGATTAGAACCTACTGTTGTATTTATATGCTCCTCATGTGTGGACTTTAAACTGGCCTATGATACTATAAAACGGAAGTGGTATATTGCTCGAAGAAACTAGGAATAAAGAACAAGATTATACGTCTAGCTAAGATGACACTTTACGAAACAGAGTACTGGTGAATGGACATGTGTCAGAAATGTCTCCGGTAAGAAGAGGCTCAGGACAAGGGGACCCATTATCTACTATCTTATTGAATGTCATCTTAGAGATGGCGGTAAGGTGAGATAAATACAAAGGAACCATATACACGCAGATGGTGCAAATTATAGCCTATGCGGATGACACCATAATTTTAGCAAGGGCAAAAACCGGACGAAAGTATTTAAGCAAGATAATTTGCTAAAATATCTCGTCTTTCATTTCTGCCCCCTTCCGATATATTCAGTGACATGTGGTTGACTTTTTCCTATTTTATTTGCCTTAGTAGTGTATTTGATGATTTACGATGAAAGCTGCACCTCCATAGCAATGGTTGATTTCGCAATTTGGTAGAAGCGATCAAAAGGTAGAAAAAAAGGCTAAAAGTAAAAGACTAAAAATAAACTAAAAGATAACTAAATATCTGAAGTGGAAGAAAGGCAAAATAGAGGTCAAGACATAAAGCTGGAATTTATGGCGAAAGACAATTTTGACAGAGTGAAAACATTAAATTATCTCGGAGTGACGTTAGCAAGTACAAGCGAAGAGAAAACAGAAATAGAGGAGAGAATAACTAAAGACAACAAATGCTTAGGATCATTTAGGAATGTTTAAACTAAAAATTGTATCAAGAAACACAAAGATAAAAATTTACCATACTTATACAACCGGTAGTTACATACAGGGTGAGCCATGGAGGTTAAATCAACGAGAGAAAGAAGCACTAGAAGACTGGAAATATGAGAAAGAACAAAAACGAATGGAGGAAAGAATGCGACCAAGGCATGGGCCTACTAGGGTCGCAGCGCTGATTTATATATACATATATTTATAATATTAGTTATTGTTGTTTATTAAATGGTTTAAAACTGGGATTAACGGTGTCAGTGAATAAATTCTGTTACCTTAGAAAGAACAATCAAGGAGGGAGGCGTTGTGGTTATTCAAAATGGGAAAACTTTTAAAGGACCTATGTGTAATACAAAGTGAATCCGTGGCTGAGCTGTTAACAAACTTAATTCATCAATCTCGTATATTTACAAAAGCCAGATTTTCATTTGCTTCTGGACAAATTACATAGAAGGGACTTTTGACGTGGTGACCATCGATTTTGAATTTTAAAAATGATTAGTTGTTATTTGTTCATAATTAGTTGAAATCTATGCTTGAGTAGAACAGGAAATAAACAATCAAGAGGGGAGGTGTTGTGGTTATCCAAAAATAGGAAAAATCCTGAAAACCTCATGCTGTATCTTTTTAACTATAGTTTAAGTACGATTCTGCTCCAAAGGGTTAGGTTGAGATTTTCTTTGTTCTACAAGTTGGATACATGAGTATTTGAATTTGATACAAGTTGGTAACTTTTGGTAATTTCAACCCTAAAACAATTAGCACGTCCACACGTCCACATCAAATTGCTTTTCTGTGGCATAAACTGATAAAACGTGTTCATAGTCAACAATAAAGGATGAGATCGCGTTCTCAGAGGGAAATAATCCTGACCTTTCGCTTGTTAAGTTTCTGGCGTAAATATTTAACTAGCCTTCTGCAAGCTTTTAAAGAATTTCGTAGGTTTTTTTATGTTCAAAAACATAATAAAAACTTGAAAGATCTTTTGCATAGTTAACGATTTTCAAGGAGTCGCTTATGGAACTTACAAATTTAATCCTCTCTATAACTTATGCTACGAACTATTGTTAAGTGACTGCTAAGTAGATTTTCTGTATAAGATGAGATCCCGAGGGAGAGCGCTGATGTACGCTGGTATTACTATAAGGTATGATACTAATAGCAGAAACACGTCCAAAGTCCAAAGTTATGAACATTAATAAATTCAGACGGGACGAGTGTAAAAAATCGTTTCCTAATAGCAACTTTTCAATCTGAAAAACAAAAAGTTGGAAACCAATTAGGTTGATATGCAAGTAACTGGCTCGTGTGCCATGCAATACGAACATCAGTCACATCACGCACCTCTAAAACAATTTCAGGACTTAAACGATCAGATCGACAACATATAGACGAGCCGGAGAAACCCCCAGGTACATTAAACATCAATAAGCTGGCTGTATCATTATTCCCACAATTTATGTGCGACTGAACATTTGTGTCAGTTCAATATCGACGATTACGAATCGTTCAATATCTTAGCGGTTAGAAACTCACCTAATATTTCCAAGGTATGAGTTATTTCCTTAGGTTCCATGGTTCCAATCTGACAGACGTAATCGCCTGCATCCTGAGGGCGTACGTCCTTTAACTCCAAACTGTAACCGCCCCCTGCTAGACCCGGAATTCCTGGCAAGGTTGACGTGCCAGCTGGTGACGGTAAGAGACGAACCCTTGGGTCTGGTGTTACTTTGACAGGACCCGCTGTCAAAACCGCTATGCCGCGTTTCCAAACCAGCACGAAACTACCTGGAAAGAAAATGTAAACCAAAATAGAAACCCAAGAATTAAACATTCCTACATATAAAACTTCATATTAATTACTTTGAATCACGCAATTAAAAACATTAAAATTACCACCACGAGTTTTAATTAAATATTCCCTAACATTTCTAGGGCGTTACAAGTTTTTATCTGCGACGCTCAAAACATGAGTTACGAACTCGAAAAATTGGATTTTAATAAAACGTGAGGAAAAACGAACCGCGAATTGATTTAAAACAGCGTAGCTTTATAATTGTTGAATAAACCTTAAATACGAGCTACATAAATCTGAACTTATATAATTAATGTATCTAATAAGGAAATGGCAACGTATCGTGAAACCAGCTATATCGTGATAACCTAGCTTTCTTCCTTGTCACGATATGTCCAGCGAAATGGGAACAATTTCATTACAACCCTAACCTTTCAACCTTCAAGACTATTGCTTGACGTAAAGGGTAGATAGTTTCTATTATCTGCAATACTAAGACTGCAATCAGCTACATACAATGACAAATGAATGACGAATTACATTGAATAAGATTTTTCCGGGCGGATATTTTCTTAATCTGGAGTAACATAAACGATAATACAAAACTAGAAAATGTTGTTTGAGCTATGTTTAGAGCAGAATTAGACGTGTTATTAAAAGGAATTCTTGCTGCGTGGCATAAAAATACGAAATGTTGAGAGTTTTAAGTTCTAGGAAGAGTTATGTACAACTAATAACACACAAAAATATGAAAGTAGTGCAACATGGGAAAATTATTGCCAGAAATGTTATTAAAGCAAAATTATTTCATTGAAGCTTCGGCTTTGCTTGACCTTCTATTTTCTGGAAAACTTGATCTGTTAGTCAGAGTCTACACTGCTAAAATTCTTACAGGGCCGTAGCCAAAAGGTACCGGCACTAAACGCTTGATGATACATATTAATTATGTCATAAATATATTGAGAGAAATGGGCCTGAAAAGAATCCAACAAATTAAAAAACACCTGACTGGGGCGATAAAAAGATTTAATTTATTTCGAACGACTTGTTTTCTTACTTCTTCAAGGAATTTAAGTTTAAAACTGAAAGTTGTGAGGAAGGAACCCGAAACTTATTTTGGACACGCGCATGAAAGCATCGACTCTCTCAGCGACGAACTAATATGCGTATAACCGAACCCAAGGTAGGGAAACATACACTATGCAACACAAATAAGTTTGGTTTACAATTAATGCTTCATAAATTAATTTGGACTATTAATTGAAACTTGTAGGAAGTGTTTGGCACATTACTTCTCCACAAAAAATTTAAAAAGGCACATCACTACAACCTGCTAAAATACATAACATGTAATTTGTAACACCAGAATGGTTGGGTAGCGCTTAGAGCTCTATCACGTTTTAGTTAATATTTCGTAAATTTGGACCATTAATTGTTACTTAAAGGAAGGTGCTAAATACTTGTAATTTAAATTTTTTCGCAGAATTTAGACTTGAAATTGAAAGATGTGCTGACGATAATACAAAACTTTATTTTAGCCAAAGGTTGTTAAAGGTAATTCGAATACTTTTTTACGTTGCTGTTGTTTTTGTCGCAATTAATATGTTCATAGAATAATAGCTTTCTCTCTGTTTCGAAGATTTACGTATTTGATGACACCTCTCTCAGTATATGGAAGGACATAAGTTCAAACTTCGACCGAGTATATCCTTTTTAACATATAAAGCGGACACTAAAAATAAGAACACAATTATTATGTAAAAATTTCACTTGAGGCACTTATTAATTAAGCCACATACTAAGAAAAAATGATATTAAAAAGAATTCGATAAATTAAAAGAATACTTGATTCACGTACAGGGCGAGTAAAAAAAAAATTCGTAGTTCTTTCATTTTCAAAGCTGTAATGACGAAAATACGAAATTTATTTTAGACAAGGGTTGTTAAAGGCAGTTACAACCTTTTTTCTATTTCTGATGCTTTTGCTATAGTTTTGAGAGCTTGGTTTTTAAAGTCAAAAATATTAATTTAATATGTTCATAGTTTTTAGAAAACTACTGTTTGAAGTATGTTCCATGCACATATCTTCCTTAAAACTTAAGACTTCTAAGACCATTGAGCTAACCAAACTGACTTCATTCGTATCATTTGAATTTAAAAATCAAGCTAGAACTGCGATTCGAACCTATATTCCCTTGATTACAGAGCAGATACATAATTCACTAAACTACTGAAAGACTTTTTAAAACAGGATTAAATTAATATTTCAATATAAGAAGAATTGTTTTCGTTATGTTTCCAAGATTTCCAAACTTTTTGAAACCTTTCTCAGCACAAAGAAAGGCACAAGTTCGAATTTAAAACATTTCCAAGAATATTATAAATGAAGAGGTTCTTTTAACACAGTCACTGACCGTGGTCGTCGAATTTATTCCTTCGGATATTCCAAATTTCCTCAACTTTTTACAAACTCCCCCAGAATGTTCAAAATGTTTCACATTCCTCCAGAATGCCCAAACCTTTATCAAAATGAACAAAACTTCCCCCCGAATATTTTAAACCTCCTAGAAAATTTTCAAACCCCACCAGAAGGTCCAAAATTTTGCCAAAATGTTCCAAATTCCTTTCAGAATTTTCCAAACCTGTCCAGGTGTCCAGAATGCCTGAACATTCTCAAAATGTCTCAAACTTCCCCAGTATGTTCAGAATTTTCCAAAAATACCCCAAATTACCTCCGACTAGGAACGTCAAGCACTGACTTTAGCTGTTTCTGCTAAATTAAGGGACAAAATGCCCTTTCAATGATCAACCCCTCGTTTTCCATCATTTCTGAGACAATCTAACCGAGACTTAGCAATAATCATCATGTATTTTCCCAAGTTGTGTAATCTAAAAAATCAAAGATAGATTTCAAGGCGGTATTAAAGAAAGGTACCTAGGTTTTAAATGAAGGCATAAGATTTCGAGCTCCTCTTCGGTTCTAGTTTTCAATTTCTAATGCAATTAATAGAGATTCAAAAGCAGATCAAACCTCAAAGCTAGTCATTTTTCCATTAAATATCAACCATAATTTTTAACTCTTTTACTTAATTATCGATGAGGATTTTCCAACTCTTAGGCTTAAGCTTAACTTAAACAGAAAAAGTCGTAAGGTTTCCATTAAAAAAGACCTTTTTTTATCCATTTAACAGCTACTAACACAAACCCGTTATTAAAAATGGTTTCCTTAATTACAATAAAGTACTTTAACAACCGCGAAACAATTTGCATCTGCCCTTAAAGCGTTAGGGTTTGTTGGGTCGTTACGTCTTATTATTCTAATCTTATATTCCCTTTTTACATCGGACTTGTTTAAATTTGCCTAGTGCCAACATCCTACAAACGGAAGATAAGAAAAGCTGAATTTTCAGATATACAACTATATGAAAACCCTTGCATATCTTAATAAAATATCTCAAAATATACGAGGGGCACTGAGTGGATTTTTTTTTATTTTATCTGAATTGTGTCCAGAAAGGTCAATACGAATAGAACTACGCCTAGAACGACACAATGCATTCCAATAGGCACGTGCATTTTAGTATTAGAATAAGAATTGAGCACCCCCTTGGTTCCAATTCATTCATCAGTTGATCAGGCCTTTGTTAGTAAGTTATAATTAAACCTGTTTTGCAAGTTAAATTCGGGGTGTGGTATAAAGTTTCATGAACTGTACAAGTCCTTGTGTTAATGTAATATCGATTTTTAATTAAATCACAACGTGAAATGTGCACTATTAAAGCCTGTTTTTTAAAATCATTTGTTACGTGGGATAATTATGTAACATTATATTTTTGTTCGTGTCACTCACTGTGGACATTAATAACATTGATTGATAATTATATACCCGACTTTAATTCCGAACAATGATTCGTAATGGCTTTTAAAAAAACATTAAGATAAGCGGTACAAATTAAAAACAAATCACGTGGATTTTTCCATGCACTGCCTACATACGTATTTGAATAAATTTTTTAAGGGTAAATGATGAATGGAAATGTAATTTATGTTGAACATTTGTAGGAAAGACGTACGTGATGCGACTGTCCTCAATTGTTTTCTTTGCCTTTACCCAAATTGACTTTCTGTGAATCCATGGTTAAAACTGTATGTATTAATTCAAGACCGAGGGATAAAATTATACCGTACGATGCTTGTAAATTGCCTTTGGTTATCTAAAAGTAACTGGATTTAGGTTACGGAAATCCGGTTTAAAAATTGTATTTGTTTTTTGTTTGAATAGCCATAGAAAAGAACAATAAAAATCACGTATTTCAGAAATAATTTGTCAACCTTAAAGAAAATCAAGCTGAAACTTGAAATGGAACAAGTTAACACGAGTTAGATGATTGCATAACCATGGTTTTGAAATGTTTTAAAAGCTGAATATTTTGAATATATTCAGTAAAACATACAAATTGTTACAAAATGTTGAAATTTAAGTTTAATGTTGACATAGCCTTCAGTCTTAAGCTGAAAAAGGACTAAGAATAAATAAATTCAAGGATTTAATCTCCAAGGTATACAAATGTACAATATTTCAGAATGCAATGTAATGTAAGTGATAAGCTTCAAGAATTTTGAAAAGTTTTAGTTATTATATTCGGTAACATGTTCGAAATCGGACGTATAAAAAAATGGATAAAAATAACTTGGGAGGGAAGAGCCCTTCTTCCTCTTCTTCTCCGCCTTCTTCTTTTTTCGGCGGTGTAAAGTAGCACTCAGGCCCTAGGCTCGCTGTACATCTGCCGCAAATTACAGGATGCCTTCGTACAGATCGGCGCCTAGCCCAAAGGGCAAGATCTTGTTCATAAAGGTGCTCCGAGTATCATCGGGCTCTAGAAGACCGGCATCAAATAGGCGATGCCTCAGAAGAAGTAATATGGGGCATCACAAAAGAAGACGAAGTGAGGTTTCATCTGCTTCGTTAGAGAAGCTATAACTTGGGCCTTCGGAGAGGCCCATCAGATGCAGATATCTTTTAAAGAGGCCATGACCCGTAAGGAGGCTAGTGACTATCCTGAGGTATCAGCCCAGGATACATAGCCCAATATGAGATGAACTGAGAGTGAGTCCGGTCCCTAATGGATTTCTGGATGTTCAGTTCAGGGCCTAAAAAGGTTTCCAGGAAGCCCCCCTTGGGGCAGGCGGTCGGCCTCCTCGTTGTCTGGAATGTTGCTGTGCTGTGCTGTGGGCAGATTTGATTTGCTTTTCAGAGAGCTCAAGGCTTTGGGTACTCCTGGACTGTCGGAGCACATATAGATATGCCTGTTTTGTTAGCCTCTGGCGATGCTTTCCTGGGCGTAAACAAAGATTCCAAAGACGCCAGTCTGGAAAACGGTAGGAAACTTATCTAGTGTGAGAGACAATTTCATTCTAGGTTGGTCGTCATAAATGCCAGCACCGCAGCCTGCGTCTATTTTCGATCCATCTGTGAACCACAGTAGATCAGAAAATCTGACGCGCTCCCTGAATTGTACTTGCAGGGATAGTTATCTCATAATTTCTGGTGAAGGAGTAGCAGGAATACTATATCGCTGCGAGTTCGTGCTTCCGCCTCAATCACAATGTGAAGGGGGGCGGCGTTAGGTTGAGAAGAACTTGTTCGAAATCTGATGTATTATTTAAAAAAAAAAGATAAAGAAGAGTTTGAATGGAAGAGCGCTTTACATCGCCGCTAAATATAGGGTCTGGCAGAATGAGGTATCCATTTTCATTTTATAATGAGATATAAATTTAAATCAAGTCGCCATGCATTCGCGATAAATGGAAATTTAAGACAGTTGACAAAACGTTTGCAAGAAATGTCAGATGTCAGTTTAGCTGTGAATATGGAACGCTGGTCAAACATTCAACGTTCTTTTGCGGTTGAAGCTTATTTTGCAAATATCAAATCTGTTGTAACCACCCAGCGTTTATTTCGCCGTCACTTTCATGTAAATCCACGAGATCCTGTTCCTAGTCGAAGAACAATTACAAAATGGGTACACAAGTTTCGCAGTACTGCTTCATATGCCAGAGAAAAGCCTAAAGGAAGAACTCGTTCTGTACGCACATTTGAAAATGCTGAAAGGGTAAGAGCAGCTGTGCTACGAAGTCCTACACGATCTGCTGAACGTCAAGCATTAGCACTCAATATTTCGAACCGTAATTATCGCCGTATTTTGAAAGACTTACACTTCCATCCCTGTAAAATTCAAGTGGTACAAAAACTTCTGCCTCAAGATTTTAGAACACGCCTTGATTTTTGCGAACGTTTCGAAAGGTTATTTTTCTACAACCACCATGGAAAGTGGGATTTTCAGACTTCGTCTCCATAGATACGAGTATTGAAAATGAGTGTTTGCCGAACAAGTGAAATTAGCGTGCGGAAAATTTACTTTCCGCACGCACATGCATGATTTTCGGTGCGGCAAAGTATAATTTTGCCGCACCGACATCAAAATGTCATAATGACATTTGATGAATGTCAGATTTGATTTTGCAGAAATATTTAAATTTTTTTATGGAAATGTGGTTGTAGAAAAAATAGTGTGTAATACATGTGTTAAAAGCTTGTATTTGCCACTCTCTCACTATCGTTCGTGCTGCAAACTTCACATTCGTGTGGCAAACGCAAGCTTTCAACACTTGTATTACAAATTACTATTGCTGAAAACCCGGATATCGTTGATTGTTTGCTGATGTCAGATGAAGCACATTTTCATCTGTGCGGTTATGTTAATAAACAAAACTTTCGCTACTGGGCGATAGAAAATCCTCAGCAATTGCACGAATTACCGCTTCATAGCGAAAAAGTTACTGTGTGGTGTGCAATATCCGCCTTTGGAATTTTTAGGCCGTTCTTCTTTGAGGAAAATGACATGACGTCCAAGACGGTAACCGTTACATCATACCGTTACCAACAGATATTGCGTAACTTTGAACAACAACTTCATAATATTGGTGTGGATATTCGTAGAATATGGTTTAAGCAGGACGGAGCCACTTCCCACACTGCGCGGGAGTCTATGACAATTTTGCGAAGAATGTTTCCTGGTCGTGTCATTTCTAAATTTGGGGACCTGAACTGGTCACCGGATCTATCAGCGTGCGATTTCTTTTTATGGGGCTACTTAAAGTCAAAAGTGTTTTCTAATCGACCGCAAACTTTTGAACAACTAAAACAAAATATTCGAACAGAGATTAACGCAATCCCAATTGAAATGTTGGAGCGGGTGATGCACAACTTTCGTGCTAGGCTTCAAGAGTGCCAGCGGCGAGGAGGAGGTCACTTGAACGATGTAATATTTAAAAAATAAAATTTCCGTGTTCTCTCAATAACCCTTTGTTTGATTTTGAAATAAAAACGTAGCCAAAACAGAAAAAAAACTCAATTTAAAGTGGATACCTCATTCTGCCGGGCCCTGTATATTAAAAATATGCAGATGGAAGCTAGAAATTCTGCCCTTTTTAAAGCATTTAATTCTATTCTAAAAGTCTGTTTTTAGTTTTATGCCTACATATTATGTAGCTCTAGTGGATTAAGTGTCTGCTTCACAACGAACAGAAAGCAGGTTCGAATTGCTATACTCGCCTAGTTCTTTTTTTAATTCAGATGATGCGAATGATATTACGTCAGATTAGGTTAGGTATCCAATGACTCAGCAATTGAAGCCTTATGTTTACCTGCTTGAGGCATACTTTAAGTGATTGTTTACCAAAACCTACTAATATATTAACTAATATCTTTTGAATTTGAAAACTGAGTCTCCAAACCTACAGGAAAAAAAAACATCGAAAACCATAAAAAATTATTCTTATAGTCTTCTATAACATTAGTCTAAAATAAATTTCGTGCTGTCGTCATCACACATTTCAGCTTTAAGCTTAAAATCCATGAAGAAGTATGAATAAGCTATCTGAAACAATTTCTCTTATCCATCCTGAAGTTCATTTAGGTTTTTTAATTTGTTGGATTTTAGAAATAAAATTGGACCTTTAATCCCGGTTTTCTTAGTATGTGACGTAATTAACAAGTGTAATGAGTCAAATATTCAGTGTACAAAGCCTTTATATTCATATTTGTTGTTGGTTGCTAACTACGCTACAAGCCTGTTCCTGAATAATATCTTACGAACCTCTTCGGTGGTAGATTGAACGTATGTCTCTTCTATTGTTAGGAAGAGCTCTGCAAAATGTGGAATGTCAGTGCTAACGATTAATTTTCTGTTAAAATATAGTGTAAGCATGCTTGGGAATCCCCTTTGATAGTCACTGAAATAGATGTTAACTAAATTAATCAGAAGAATATATGTATGTAGATTCAAATCCCTTGATTTTTAATTTGAACGTGTTAGGTACTTTCAAGAATATTTTTTATATCTCCGGTGCTTTAATAAAAATTATTGCAAAATTGGTTTATTATACCATGAGATCTAAAAAAAAATTATTCTGAGCAGGCCTTGACTAGTACAACACGATTGGCTACACTGGTTCTAGAATGCCTATGAATTATAATGTGACAGTGACATTTCAAATGTAAGTCAGTTTTGCAATCTTGTTTCCAGAATTATTTAAGTTTATCGTTGTAATACTAGTGAAGGATCACATTTTGAACACCTACTCTAACATGTATTCATCTTAGTTTTCAGTTTGTTCCCTAAATAAATACTGTTTTGTGTTTTAATTTATTTGACATTTATTAACCTCTAACCTACTGCCACATTTTGAAATCAGTCTTGCCAATTGTGTTGTACTAGTCAAGGCCTGCTCAGAATCATCTTTTTTTCGATCTCATGGTAGCACTTGTTAAAACGTTTAATAAAATATTTAATTCACTTAGGATTAAGAGTCGATTAAACCAATCTAAATAACATAGGTTCAAATCCTAATGGTCTGCTTTGGGCACACCTTATTTTTTTTTTCCAGTGCTCTAATAAACTTTATTGTGCGGTAGGTTATACCCAACAGATTAATTTAAACTGTCATTGAGAAAATTAATTAAGAATCCTTCCATATTTCCATATTGCAAAATATAAAGCCAGGTTTTAAAGGGAGGCTATAGCTGGCAATATCGCTGGAGTCGCCGAGTGGTTAAGGCATTCGACTACAGCGCGGACGGTCTAGAGATCAAACCCGAGTCGGATGCTCGGCGGGTGGCCTGCCTAGTCACTAAAAGTAATTGGAAATCGAAACACAGTGGTGGAGTAGGGTAGGTAGACGGTTGTCGAAGGCGTGGTGCTTATCATATGCGAAACAACCAGATATCAAACCGACTTAAGGAAGGCCTCAACTTTCCATGTTGCCGGCCATACTCCCTCGCAGAGTGTAAGTGCCGATACCGTTACCATAGTTGGTAATCTTTTTTTTATAAAACGTTAAATTATGCGTTACATAATTATATTACGATGAAGCAAGTTCAGATTTTATATGGTTTTTGTATTGTCAGTTCTGAAAAATTCAGAATTTTGAAGTTTAATTGAGAAAATCCAAGCTTTCTTATTTTCTCTAAAACAGAGTTTTTTTCTACTATCAGTCATGAAATTTGTAAAAACTTCATAATTTTGAAGTTTAATCGAGAAAATACAGGCTTTCTTATTCTTAACAAAGCCTTAAGTAGAGTTTAGTTTTGGAGTTTAAGTGGAAAAAATCCATGCTTTATTATTTTTAGTAAAGCTTTAAAACCGCTTTAACAATTTTTTTCAAGAAGTTTGCGAAGGATTCATAATTTTGGAGGTTAATTGAGAAAATCCGGGGTTTCTGATTTTTATTAAAGCCTCAGGCACGGTATCAACAGTTCTTTGTGTTATCAGTCATTCAAGAAATTTGTGAAAGAGTTATAATTTTAAAGTTTAACTGAGAAAATCCAGGTTTTATTATGTTTATTAAAGCCTTAAACAGAATTTCAATAGTTTTTTTTTTATTATCAGTCTTCAAGGAATTTTTGAGTTTAATTGAGAAAATCCAGGCTTTCTTATTTTTGTTAAAGCTTTAAGCAGAGTTTCAATAGTTATTTGTATTATCAATCATTCAAGAAATTTGAGAGAGTCATAATTAACAGTTTAATTGAAGAACTCCAGGCCTTCTTCTTTTTACTAAGGCCTTAAATAGAATTTCGACAGTTCTTTTTTTTTTATTTTCTTTCTTTTTCATACGTAAACTTTGTGAAAAGTTCACAACGTTGGAGTTTAATTGAGGAAATCCAGGTCCTTGTATCTCGATTGAAGCCTTAAGCAGACCTCAAAGCTTTAATTTGTTTTTTGGAAACTTTGCTTTCAATGAAATGTCTCACAACAATAGCAAAACTAAAACAATGGTAATAAGTAGGAAAGAAATAAAACACACGATTGAACTGGACAGAGAAAAACTGGAACAAGTGAACAGATTTAAATACTTAGATTCGGTGATAGCTCAAGGTGGAAAAATAGAGTAGAAAATAAAAGAGAGAAAAGGGACTGCAGGAAGAGTGTTCAACGGCATCAAAAACATATTTCTGAGTAACAAAGGCATTCCAATAGAAAGGCAATAATATATACGCTTTAGAAACATAGGCAATAACAGAAAGCCAGAGAAACAAGATAAACAGCACCGAAATGGCATTCCTCAGGAAAATAGAGGGTAAAACAATTATGGGCGGAATCCGAAACACAACATACAGGAAAAAATTGAAGATAAGGTCAATTGATACACTAATACAAGGACAAATGAGATGTAATGCGGATGGGAAAGGAAAGAACAAGGAGGATATACGAAGCAAGAACAAGAAAAAAGAGAGGAAAAGGAAGACCTAGAAAAGCATGGAACGAAGAACTGAGAAAAGCAGTAGCAAGGGTTGAAGTGGATAGAGGCTCGAGCTCGACGCAAGACAGAAAAAGACAGAGAGAGCCCTGGAAGAGACCAATGGAAACATAACACAACCATTAGCCTTCCACCCAAAAGAGTAGAAAGGTCTTAGGATTAAGTAAAGCAAGTATGTATTTCAAAAACACAGAAATCTGAAAAACTTAAAAGGATGTAGCTGAAAATTCGTCTTTTATTAAAATATTGGTTTTGATTCTTTTTAGTAGATCAAACTTTTTAGATATACGAAATCTGAAGTTTAAATTGGTCTGTGTTACTTTTCAGGCCTAATTTTCTTAGTCTATTAGGTAACCTATTGTTTTCTAGCATAACTTTCTCATTCAAAAATTGTTTACATGTAATTCCTAGCAACTTCTGGCCTCATAAAATGTAATGTTTTAGATTTATTTTATCCTCGTCGAAGCTCAAACAGAAGTCTCTTCAAATGCTGAGAAAAACCCTTACTCCACTAACTCGCCAACATAAAAAATTATAAGTACTCGTATATTACATATTTTTTACCTTTACCTTTACTACCTACCCGATTTTAATTGAACTTAATTCAGTATCCAAGTTAAACGCTTAAAAAATAAATCAGTTCCTAGTGTTTTGCACTTTTGACTTTTAATTAGTGTAATACTTTATAGAAAGTTTATGTCCTGCCACCTATTTATGCTAATAAATTATTTCAAACTTGACAAAAGGCACTAATAATGTCGCCCTTGCGAAATTTATACGTTTAAAAGGAACAACATCTAAATAACTGACTTCCAGTTTTATTTCCCGAACTTCTTAGTAGGCTAATAAAATCAGCATACATTTTGAAATATGCAAATACTTAAAAACTCGAAACATCTTCAGAATTTACCCTCATTCCGTAAATCTTACTTTATGTATAAAGGAAATTTACCTTAACCATTTCATTAATTATTCGAGTTCGTAAACGGGAAGTAACTTTTTAAAACGCGCAATAAGAGGAATTTAAAAAATATAATTTAATAATTTATAAAATAAGTTATAACTGAAGAGTGTGTTTGCTGAAAATTTAAAGTGGCAATGAAATTGGTGTTTTCTTTTCACCAACACTGTTTACACAAAATAGAGGAAGCACCCTCAAACTTAGTTATACGTAACTACCTTGATGTTTACTTAGGCAACTGACCTGGATCTGTAATTCTGCAGGGTAGTACGACGGTACTGCCAGTGGCGATTCGGTAAGTTTGACCTGGTGTTACAAAAGTTGGTAGCTTTTCGCCGCTCGTTATATCCAAATCGTTCATGTTTGGATAAGCTGCGCATACTGAAACAAATAAAAAAGAAAAATATTTTAGTAAAGAGTGCAAATTGGTTCCAGGTGAGCTAAAACAAAGGAACAACGGTTTTAATTGTTGTACAACGATAGCTTAAGCTTGAACAATAAAATTATAATTGGTATTCCAAGAGGAGAGTCAATGAAATTCGATAAGACAAAGGTTGTATTGTGTTACGAGGAAATTCTAAACACCTTGCACTTAATAAGGCGATACAAAGTTAATAATCTCGGGAATACAATTTTCCATTAACAATGGAACATCTTTCAGTAGCCACCTTTAATGGAAGCCGTATAAAGGATCCAGATTTTAGTCAATAAAATCGAGACAAAGCGACCTATGCCACCAAAAGAATTCAATTACACAGTTAAGCAATTATTCATTAAAAGTTTACGTAAGTCGATGCAATTGCTGGCCCGGAGTTAAGAAACAAATTATGTATTCCAGAATACAGTTTAAAATGAATACTGAAGCTAACAAACTGAATTATTAAGCAAGTATAAACCCAAAATCTTTGTTCATAACCGCGATAAAATGAAACAACGGCGAACTCGTTGAAACTCAAAACGGAAAGTTATAATTACTTCGGCTTCATCTTGACGATTATGTGTTCCAGACGGGAACGGATTAAGATGCTCTAACTAATTCTAGAAGTCATATCATTTAATCCTAATATTAATTAAAGTAGGTACTGAAGATAATTATTAAGGGTGCTTCAAATTAAAAGCGAACGAATAATCAATAAGTTTATTTTAAACGATTACTTCATCCTCTTTAATTAAACTGCGCTTTTATATCTACAAAGAGACGCTCGCACTAAAGCTTCGAGCTTAAATCATTTTTATTTAGTTCTATATTGATTAAAACTGATTAAAGCTTTCTCGGAGAAAACTGAACAATCTAGCAAAAATTCATTTAAATATTAAACTACGTAACAAGCACAGCAGAAGACAAAAGAAATACACAAGAAAGTCACTGAACTGGTAACAATAAATTGAATAAAAATCTTGAAGTTTTAATTTCACCTCCATCCCCATAGCAAAAAAGGATCAAGACGTAAAGGTCTTCCAAAAAAAATCAGACTAAGTTTACGCGAGCTTACTTAGCAAACACATAACAATGTGATGATAGGAAATGCATTCAGCTGCAGGGTTCAGAGTATGACATGAAATTATGCAACATGATCAAAAGCAATACACTTGATTTAACACCCCCAAGTTATGCATGGAACCTCTAAGTTAGAAGCAGCAAACTCCGCATTGTAATTTGTTTTTACACTGATTCGGAATTAATTTCTATTTAGCAGAAGTTTGATGTTCTTAGGGTGGCTTCAGGATGATAACAAGGACAATGTGAAGATTCTGCCCTGCGGACGCGAATTTGACTATTTTAATACGATTTAGTTTTTTTGTGCTTTGTCTTTTGTGTATTTTTGTTGGTTTCTGGGATTCTTCCTAACTTTGTTTCGTTACATTGTTTAAATATTCAAGAAACCACTACGTTACAATATTTTTTCCAGAATTTTCGTTTTGATCGGTTCGTTTTTTGCCTTTGGGTTTCACCACTTTGTTAATTTTCTTTAATGTTTATTAAACAAACATCCTTCAATCTCCTGTTGTTATTGCGTATTATTTTTTGCCATACTGCCGCATTTTATTTCCATACTCTTGTTTCCCTACTCAAGCGTTTAAATAACCTTCAATAATTTATTATTAGTTGACCCTCGATCTCGTCTACGAATACCTATAGATCTGTCCAAAAATTTGTCTTTGTTCACTTTATTGTCTTCTATTCGGAATTCTGTGAAACATTCTGGAAACAATTAAAGGACGATCGTAGAGGAAATCAGAAACCATTCCCTAAGGTGCCAAAGCAAATCTAAGGGAAAAAAGCAAGAAGGATGAGAAAATATATAAAATATAAAAAAAGGAGGTGTAATTAGACAAGAAATGAAGTTAATGCACATAATCAAGGACTACTTCGAGGCACAAAGAACAATTAAGTTCAAATTTTGATAAACACAACAATGGATGTGACGATGAGAATCAGTTAAACCTTTAGGCAGAAATAAAATTGAGAAGAGCTGCAGGACATGGTGATACAGAGAATGATGAATAAGCTTGGCCCTTCAACCTCTTCAACCGGAGAAAAAAATCAACTCAAGGTTGACGCTTCTGCGGCCCTTCCTTGTGAACTCAGAGGGTAGCAGGACCATACCGAGGTGCTTGTGGTGGTCATGTTCTATCTAGTCGTAATGTTCAAGGGTCTTAATGAGATTATTACGAAGAAATACAATATAATGGGACAAAAACGCCACAGTTGGCATTTAAAACATGCAGATTAGTTTTGACACAAAAAGAATACCCAAAGGCTTGGAGGTGTAACTAATATGTCCAATATTTATAAAAGGAAATAGCAGATAATACCAAAATTTCAGAGCTATGTCGTTGATGGGAAAATGCTATTTGCATTGCATAAAGGATTGCTTCGAGGAGATTCTAAAGGCGAAGTTACGAAAAATAGTGTGGTTTTGATCGTTATAGGACAGGACACAGCATACGAGAACATGAGTTTACACTGAGATATAGCTTACAATAAAAAAGGATACTTCCACTTCGCAGACCTTGAGGAGGCTTTCGAAAGCATCTTCAGAGAACAAAATGGAAGAAAGAAGAACGGGTAGGGGTTACTGAAAACACATATATGTATACAGAAAGAAGCAACCAAACCGAAATTGACAAAATAACCAAGCCCAACAAGTGCGAGAAGTAAGACTACATGGAAAGATACAAAGAAGGAGACAAAAGGAAAGATGGAATCGGGCAATAATTGGTAAAAAATTTCCAAGGAAAATAAACAACTAATGCAATTAAAACAATATCCGAAAATTATGAAGCAACAGACGAAGTTTTGTCAGGTAGAAATAAAAACCTTGACTTATGAAAGGAATGTAAAATAGAAGTGTTGGTAAATAAAACATTTAGCTCGATTTTATCCTATTTAATTTTTAACGCATAAATGCCCAAGCCTTTTAATTTGAGGGATTAAATTTACATAACCTAGATTAAAGTCCCTTTACACTCAAGCGTTCAGAAATTAATCCTGTTCTGTAAAATTTAAAGAATTTCGTTATTTATTTACACGTTATCAAGGTGGGGTTGCTAGATCACCCATCGGGCGCCTCCCCGGGTGGCGGATAGGGGAATGCCCATCAGATATGATGGGTACCGGGGAAATAAAATACCCGGGGCGGACCAAAACTAGCAACGGCGTGGTAGGCACCCTGCAAATGATGTAGCTAGTGGCTTCCACCACAAGAGGGACTGCGGGAAGCAGCGTAGTCTGTTGCACATACAAGTGGAGGTAAGGGAAACTGGTACAGCGGTATGAGGCATAGCTATCGGCGTGGATCAAATTATGATGAAACGGCGAAGTACTGCGATGAGAAAGAACAAGGATAGCCACCTCATTATATATTAACTATCCCAAGATTATCATAATGGCTGTGAACAACAAAGTATGGGCCGCCAGTCCGGGGCACCTCTTAAATGAGAGGAGGCGGTGCTAAGAATCCCCCCGTCAGCCGAAACTCAAGGGAAAGAATTAAAAATTCATAGAACTAAGATGAGAATGGCAACGTGGAACGTTAAAAGTCTGTATCAAAGCGGTAAATTAGCAAACGTGGTTCAGGAAATTAAGAGATTAAAATTAGATATCCTAGGAATGAGTGAAGTCCGATGGCCAAATGCCGGGCAACACAAAACAGACAACGGAGTATTCTACTATTCTGTAGGCCAGGATAGCAACCACCAATATGGAGTGGGTGTAATTGTATCACGAGAAGTAAATAAATCAGTAGTAAACTTCTTGCCAATGTCAGACAGAGTACTGTTACTACAATTAAACTCTTCGATGGGCAAGTTGAATGTAATTCAAGTATACGCTCCTACTGCAACAAAAGACGATGACGAAGTAGAAAAATTCTACGCAGAAATAAATAGTGCATTACAGTTAACAAAAAGCAGAGAAGTCACCATTGTTATGGGCGACTTCAATGCAAGAATAGGATGCGGAGAATGCCAACCCTTTGTGGGCTCATACGGCTTAGGAAAAAGGAACTCCTGAGGAGATCGATTGCTCCAGTTTTGTACAGAACAAGAATTTGTTGTGACTAACACAACCTTTAAACAACACCCCAGCAGGTTGTACACATGGATTTCACCACAAGGCAAGCCAGGCAAAATAAGAAAGAATAATAGGAAATTTATATTGGCATCAGAAAGCAGTCGTAAAAGTGGAAAATACATTGTCTGAACAAATAGATATTAAAAGAGGGGTGAGACAGGGGTGCTTCTCTCACCACTACTTTTTAATCTGTACTCGGAAGCGAGTTTTTGAGAAGCCCTAGAGAATGCACCAGATGGTATAATTGTAAATGGAAAAAATCTTACGAATCTCCGGTACGCTGACGATACCGAAATTTTCGCGGATAATATTGAGAACTTGCAAATAATGCTGACAACCATTAACGAAGTTAGTGAGAGATATGGATTGAGTATAAATACGGAGAAGACTAAACTATTGGTAATTAGCAAAAACACACGTTTGGTTAGGCTGAAAATCAACAATAAGACAGTAAAACACGTAAACTGTTATAAATATCTAGGCACTCTGGTAAACGATCAAGCTGACCATCGCCAAGAAATAGTATGTAGAATTGAACAGGCAAGAGCTGCTTTTGTAAAAATGAAGAAGTTACTTACATCAAATGAGCTAAAATTGGACCTAAGAATAAGAATAGTTAAATGTTACATATTTCCAATTCTACTATATGGAATGGAAAGCTGGACACTAAGACAAGAAACCATCAATCGAATGTGGATTTATCGGGATATGCTGCGTATATCATGGATTCAAAGAATCTCTAATAATGAGGTGTTAACTAGAATGAACAAATCCTTAGAAATCATGCTAATAATCAAATCCCACAAACTACAATATATAGGGTACATTACCCGCAATGATAAATACAGACTGCTGCAACTAATAATGCAGGGGAGAATAGAAGGAAAAAGAAGTGTCGGAAGAAGGAGGACATCCTGGCTGCGAAACATGCGCGGATGGTACGGACTAAAAACTTCAACGAAAATCTTTCGAGCTGACATTTCAAAAATAAAAATAGCCAATATGATCACCAATCTCTGGAGGGAGGAGGTGTAACAAGAAGAAGAAGGTTTTTGAAACCACAAAGTACTTCAACACCCACGGAAAAGGCAATAAACCATTTTTTTTTTTAATACAAACGTTGCAGTATTTTTTTTATAATTCTAATTAATTATTTTTTTCAAGATTCCTTTAATATTTTTAATTTTTAAGAAAATGGGTTATTAATTGCAATATTCAAAGTAACAATTCCTGAATTTTCCTGTGGAAAAAGGGCTTAAAGTCTTAAAGCAAATTCCTAATTGCAAAAAAGATTTATAAAGTTTTCCAAGTCAATTTAAATTCGAAAATGCGAATCCACTGAACTATAAAATTGGTAGGGAAACACAAATAACGAAGGGGGTTAACTCGATACGATGAACTTTAAAACATGGCTGATAAATTAAAGCACGAAGTCTATATTTATCTTGTCATTAATAATTAATGAAAGATCAAATGATCAATTACTGTGAAAACAGGAAGGAAAGTAGTTCAGTAGGAAAAAAAATTAAACGCTTCCGTGGGTAAAACAATAAGCAAATAACTAAATTCTAACTGTTTAAATGTCAACGCAGCACGTTAACTTAATTATAGTTCGACGATCTTTTCTTTTATTAATTCAAAAGCGGAAAGTGGCGAGTTGAAGGTTGGTTTTTAAAGGTAAATTGCTCACTTCAAAATATTATAATTCTCTCTCAGAAACTAATCGCTTGCGAAGCACACCTGCGTGAGCAAAGGAAGAACAAGGAGCTAACTAAAGTCAAGGAGGGTACTTTTAGTATCAAAATAGACCAACTAGGGCCTGTAGCTATAGATGCGCAATTGTTTATAATTCTGTTTTCTACGTCAACAATTCAAAAGTTTCCCTCGAGGAATGCGAAACGATAACATGAAACGATTTCATATTAACGGTCCCAGCTTGGGTTGTACATCAAACTTCTTAAACTTCAAAAGCAGTGTTAAGATTTGGCCAGATTTTCTAAATTCCTGAATTTTTTGAATTAGTCTTTGGTGAAAATTGATGGTTTGAAGCTGGAAACTTAATTTTAAGTCTAATCCAGATGAACAGAGGGCTAATTTGGTTGATACATAATTTCCTTATTTAATAAGCTGAGCTCTCCTGTCCCTTTCGGGGAGTAATTATTTGTCAAAACCGCGAGATTGCAAGTCGAGAAATTTCATTTTATTGCTTGAAACAATAGTTCAGATAAATCCCAAAGCTAACTACAAATAGGAGAAGGCTCATCGGTTGCATGAAAAACAGCAGAAAAAAATTGGGGTTGTCATTTAAAAAAACCAATGATGACGTCATTGTGCAAAAATTCATGACGTCATAAGTAAAATTTGTATGTCATAAGGTGGCTAATTAAAAAATAAAATTGACCTGTCCGAGCGTTTTGCTTGAAAACATTAAATAACGCAATTATGAATTTTGTTCCTTACTTTATCACCACACTGTATAAATTTCAAGTATGATGGTTACTTGACCAGTCTGTCAGAAACATTTAGTCTTCTTTTGTAAGTGAAGCAAAACTGGTCCGAATTTTTTAGATTCCTTTGGATTTTTTTGATACAATCGATGGTTCAAAGCTCCAAAGATACTTATCAAGAGGAAATTTATCAGGTGGTTGGTATTCAACCTTGTTATGTTGTAGGAAAGGCGTTTTTCTACCCATTTAAGGGTGTAAATATTTAACAAAATCACAAGAGCAAAGGACGATGGATTTTACTTTAAGTTATTGTAATTGGTCTCTTAAGTTAAAAACCACGAATTTCCAAGGAATGCGTCGTTTTATAGATATAAACTTTAACTATAAAGTGATCTTATAAGATTGTTGCTGCGGGTTAGTTAAGTAATTTCAGATTTATCCACTTTATATACTGATTTACTGTAATCGGGCAGCCTAACTAACGAAAACATTACGAATTAATGTAAGAAATCCAAAACAAAGCTTTTTACTCTTGTTTTGTTAGTAATAGCAAAACTGGCCCAACTTCACGCCTGCCGAATTTTCATTTTGTTCTTGTACTTCGTACAAATTGTCGCTTCCTCCAACAATTAAAGTTAAAGTACGAAGTTGAACAAGTAAACTGCACGTAAGTAATTAGGAGCGGCAGTTAAAGTTAAGAAGGTAACATAACGGCGCATGCACACGATATGAAATTTAATAACATTAGTGTGTATTAACATCTGGTAAGGTCAGAGTATCACGTACACCCTCAAACATGCACATTGCAGGTAAATTAGTATTCCGTTCATTAACCGATAAAGCCGGTACGGCTGTAGGTTATTCCGTCAATTCTAACCAACTGCCCTGGGAATTTGGTTTAGTAGTAAAACGTAAAACCGACTCGTGTTACACACCTAAAGGTCTGTAGGTAATTAAAGGGCCTCTATTAGTGGTCTCTAATTGCAATACAAGAGGAAATTGTTGTAGTTTAATTTTTGAAGCACTATGAACTACTAAAACTAGATGAAACAACAGATATAAACGACCATTTTCGATGTATTCCTGTAACCAAAATTTCGTTTCGAAGTCGTTGATGTGTTTATGTTTTCGTGTTGAAAGGTTTTTGTATAATTGTCACGTTTAATATGCACGCCTGTAATTTGTACGGTATCAATATGCATTAATTACTGCAATTACGGCAATGCAGTTATGCAATATTAATAGGCCCTTATTAAAGATGGAGTCCCAATTGGAAATATTGTCGTGTTTCGCGTGCTAATTTGTACTTTTCATTATCAATTCGTCATGTTAATCATATTCCAAAATTTTCAAATTTATACAACGTTTCCAGGCCGATAAATTAGCAAAACTAGTTGCAATTAAAACCTGGTTTAAGCATTGTTTATTAAAATAGCATAATATATCAAACTCTTAAATAAAGTTCTGTTTTTATTTTAATGCTAGTTTATTACTAACAAAACTGCATTTTCCAGATGTGCCCCCTAAACAAATTTAAATTTAATGTTTACGTTCTTTTGAAGCTCCAAATAATGTTTGATGTACACGAATTTAATAAAATCTCTTTCTGTCCCTTATTTTTCAACCTTTTGTGTTTTATTTATTTGCCTTTACCATTGACAGTGAGTATTCTATTTTTTATTAAGGTTCAATTTGTTACAAACAAGTCAAACCTGAATGATATTTTAACTTTCCTTTAATTGCGATATCTACGTTTACTGCGTCACAAAAGCTCCAAATTTAGAAAATACGCAAATGCAAACTAAATATAGAATATACCTTTTAAAAACATTCCAAATTCGAGAAATACGATTCCGTCCGACCAAACTTTGTTCTAAACATATTAATTTCAGAAATTAGATATATGTATATATAGTATGGCCTTTAAAAAACCTTCCAAAGTTTGTAGAATATGTTTCCTTCCATTATTTATGACAAGTAACCAAACGAATCCTTGCTCTCGGCCGATTAATTTCAGAAATTGAATGTACAATGTGGCCTTTAAAAATCGTTCTAAACGAATACGATTCCTTCTATTATTAATTTATGATAAATATTCAACGAATCCTCGTTCCGAACAAATTAGTTTCAGAATATTCCTAATCACATGTAAAAAGGCTAAAATAGAAAAATCCTTTCGGAATCCTCCAGCTTTAATCATAACTTGCTTCTGCTTTTTTTATACTCAGTAAGCCAATCAGGACGAACTTCTGGTTAAAAATGATCCACAACTCCAAGTTGTTTTTCAGAAAAAGCCTTGGTTTTTTATGCCTTGATTTAAATGCTTCGTCAGTTCGAAGGGTTTCTCTAAACCTCTTGCTTTTTTAGTTTTAAAATAACTGAAAAAGGCTTGTTTCAGAGTCCAGCAGCAGGATTTTCCTTCATAAAACTGCCTAAAGATTCACCTCCTTAATTTTCAGAAACACTTTAAGATACATCTTTATGTTAATTCAAAGATTAATTATTTTAAAAAATCATTTGAGATTTCTGTCCTAAAATTTAGTTTTACATTACATTAGTGAAAGACTTTTCGCGATTAACTCATTATCAAAAATACAGAGATCCGAGCAAAATTCGATTGCTTCCTTCGTAAAACGGTTTAAGGATTCACGTCCTGAATTTGCAATATACACTTAAGGACACCCCGTATACATTACAGCTGAAATGTAACACAAATTCTTATTTTGAGATTTTTATCTATAATTTTCCTTTTATTTGTACTTGTTTGTTTAACACATCTAACAAGTTTTCATAATCAATAAAAACAATTTCGTTTAGATCCGTGGAGCCTTCCTTCCGTGAAATAATCCAAGGACCCACATTTTTAACTTTCAGAAAATATTTAAGGACGTCCTGTATATGTTTAATAAAAATTACACCAAAACCCTCCGAAAAAAAAAATCGGCGACTAAAAATACATAAATTTATCTACGAAACTGAAATAAGAACAAAAGTAAAAAATTCACCTTTGTGGCCTCCGATTTTCTAAAAAAAAATCCCAGAATAATTTAAATGCCAGAAACATGACGTTCTGAGATCTGAAAAAATGCAGAAAACCCACCTTCGAAACTATAATTTCCTAGCTTTGAATTTTTTCGTTTTATAAAAAAGTAAATAAGTAAATTAATGAAAACCTGAACTTTCAAAGTTTACTTACGAATTCTATTAATATTTTAATGGACTAACCTTAAATTTGATGGTTTTTAATTTTTTATTTGGACGATGAAACCCTATAAAGATCAAAATTAAAAATCCCGAAAGAGCACAGTGCGGCTATTGATTTAATTTTTAATTATCATTAATTAACCAATAAATCGAAATTAGCTTAAACTTATACTATTGAAATATCTCGAATTTTTTTTTAATAAACGTTTTGAACCAATCACAGCTCAAACCTTTAGTTAGCAAGATTAAATAATTAAATTTAATGCATTTGTAACCAAAGTAAATCTCCTTTTTAAATTTTTGCATTACGAAAAGAAGAATATAAGACGATGATGGAGAAAAATAAAGATCAAGAAGAACAAGCCGAAGGGGAAGAAACTACAGAATAAAAAGAGGAAAAGTAGAAGGAGAAGATGAGGAAGAAAACTATACGAAGAAGGCGAAGAAAAACCTGTGAAGATTAACCTTCAAAGTACACAAAGATCACAGTAGAGTTATCAATTAATTTGAAGAATTCTAAATTTGCTTACACTGAAATTACAGCTTTCTCAAGAATATAATTGATTTTTCTAAGCAAACGCTTTGAACCAATCCTTGTCACTTGATCACAACTTAAACCTTCAGTTATAAGAATTTAATTAGTTTAAATTATTTGTACTAAAAATAAAATATCTTTAAAATACTTTTCTGAACATTATGAAAAAGACGAAGAAGAGGAGGAAGAAGAAAAGGCAAATGGCCAGGAAACCACGAAAATAGGAAGACTATGAACAATAAAAAGAACAAGAAAGAGGAAAAGGAGAAGAAGAAGAAGAAGAAAAGGCAAAATATCATAAAGAACAAGAAGAAGAAGTTGGAGAATAAGAAGGAAAAAAGGAGGAGGAGAGCACGAAGAGAGAGAAAAGAAGGAGTCTGACGTAAGTATTTGAAAGAATTTCCTTCGAGTTCTATTTAACAAAACCTCGGTTTTTTGATGAGTAAACCTCTTACATAGGTCAGAGGTGGTTAATGAATGAATTAATGAATGAATGATTCCTCTCAGATTTTTGTAAGCTTCCAAATTAAAGTTAATTAAAATAAAACAAATAAACAAACAGCTTGATTGAAAAAACGTAAACGATTATTGCAATTTAAAGCGTCTAAATTGTATACATACAATATTTTTGAAAGAAGACTGAAGGAAGAAGCCTAGAACAATAAGAGTGGCCAAAGTTGAAATATGAGCCAGATTGGATTGATTATTTTTCATTTACATAATTAAAACAAAACAGTCAGCCGATTAACTTAGCTTTATTGAGGAAACTTTATAGATTAGTGCATTTTGAAGGGCCTGAATTGCTATGAACGTTCCTGAAAGAAGATTGAACGAAGCCTGAAAGAAGAAACGAGGTTAACGTTAAAAATTATAGTAATTTTGATTACTTTTAGATCATTAAACCAAACAAACAAACGGTCAGCTGATCAGCTTAACTAGATTGAAGAAGCTTTACAGATTACTGCGTTTTTAATCCCCTGAATTGTATGCAATTTCCTGAAAGAAGACTGATTGGAGCCTGAAAGAAGAAGATAGGTCAAAGTTGAAATTTGAGCCAAATCAGATTATTTTTCATTTACATAATTTAAATAAAATAATCAACTGATTAGTTTAACTTGACTGAGAAAACTTTACAGATTACTGCATTTTGAATGGCGTGAATTCTATGCAATGTTCCTGAAAGAAGACTGAAGAAATCCTAAAAGAGAGGACAATTTTTAAAATTGAAATTTGAGCCAAATTGGATTGTTTTTCATTTATATCTAAATTCAAATAAATAATTTTAAACTTAAAAAGAAGTCCTCCGAAGACTGCTGCAAACTCTTATTTTTTGTTTCTGTGGTGCATTTCATAAAATTTCAGCTTCACAAATGGTTCCTTTAGAACTGACTAAAACCATAAGCAATCTTAAATATCAAGTATTTTAAAATTCGTAGTTAATACGGCCCTGTTATGGCTGTCTTAGCACTTACGTAGTCTTAAACGTTAGTGTTTTTAAAACTTATATTTGGATAACCGAAGTGCAAACTTTTCATCACTGAAAACATCAAAGAAGTCTACGTTTTTTCAATAAACGAATTTCAAACGCCACGTCGTTCTTCAAGTCAAAACAGTCATAAAATACGTCAGTCACGTAAACTTTTTGCATTTTTAGCTAACGAAAGGACATATTCTAATTTTACCTCAATTCTGCGCCTTCTTCGACAATTTAAATTTGGGGCCTAAAAACATATTTTGAGGTATCCCAAATAATTCCCGAAAGTATTTCCGAATAATTCTTCGACATTGCAAGTAAATTCAATTTGGAAAACATGCCGGCTTATAAGGCGAAGAATCCAGAAAATAAAAAATAAAATACGATCTCGAACAAAATATTAACAAGAATTTCAGGACTTTTCTGTTTCCACCTTCGAATATTACATTTTCGGTTCTAAATAGCATCTAAGACGCGTGTTACCATAGTGATTGATACATTTGGTTCCAAGCTGACTTTTTGTTTGCGTTGATGTTGTATGCTGTGTTTTGCCAGAGGCTTCCAAGCTAAATTCCCAGGATAATTGATCGAAATTGAGGGAATAAGCTCAGCGGCACCGCTTTATCAGCTAATGAACAGAATACTAATAAAGTTGTGTGTGTGCATGTGTGTGCGCTTGGTGAAACGTGCTCTTTGGATTTTACGAGATGTTAATAAACCCTAACGTTATTTAACTTCATGGCGTGTACGAGTGTGCATTTGATCTCGATGCTAAAGCTAAATGCTTACGCATATTTAAACAAACTGATAAGGGTTGAGGTTGCCGGAAAAAATACTTTAAAAAAATTAAATGAAATCCCACTTGGGTATATAACGACAAAGTATTAATTTCAAATTTGTATTTAAATTTTCCAGTTTAGGTAATTAAATACGTACGCTGATTAAAATTCCCAGGCTTCAGGCCTTTTTGATATCCCTTGATAGACAAAGGTATCTTGATACCGTTTTATTATTAAAACCAAGCGACATTTTCAATAAAAACAAATTTTTGTTCAATACCATACTTGCAACACTATACATATAAACTTATTTCAGAGATTTATAAAAACTATCTCAACCCAAAGTTGTCAAGAAATTCACCTTGCGCGATTTTTAGACATTTTTACTTTTAGCTACATAATAATTTCCAATGGCTACTTTAACAAAAATACGTACTTTTTGTAAGGCTTCGAAATAATAGCGTTTTGTTAAAAGCTCCAAGAACGTAAAATAATTCGAGTTATTATGGTTCAGCAAGACCTTTGTGTATTTTTAAAGCACAATCAAAATGAGTAGCTTAACTTGGGGTCACTTTTAAGGTTTTTACACTGATAATTTACGTGGAAATAACGAGCATTTTTCTTATGCAGTTCAAAAGGCCTTTCTTACGATTTTACGTATTTTGCTAACACACTGGAGGTTCTTCTGTGAATTCTCATTTCTTTGAGATTATTATTATTATTTCTGCATTTTAGATCGCCAAAAGAACTTTTTAGTAAAAATTTAAACCTTGCCTAAAGTTAATGAAAGTTTGAATTCAGAAAAATTTTAACATACAACCTATAGCAAAAAATATAAAAAAAGCTTGGTAAAATCCTGCATTTAATCTTTATAATTTGATATTTGGGATTTTCTAGCCAGTATGTTTTTCCCACAGTCTAATCTGTTTAAGCAATTTATTTTAAAATAAGATTATGCCACATGTAAAATAAAAAGCAGAAAACAATTCAGCGTAAGTTTTACAGATGGATCTATATTTCACAACCTTAAACTATTGATGCCAAGTTGACGAAGGGAGAAATCTTAATTTAAACCTTAAATAATCAGAAAATGTATTTAAAGCATTGATATTCCATTTTAAGAATTCGATTCTTATAGATTGGAAATTTGAAACAGTCTTTGAAGTCCTAGTCTTAAATAAGAAGGATTCTGATTAACCTTTGATTAAAATCAGCATATTTAGGAATTGTTTCACTGGAACAAAATTCAAAATCTCGAATTTTGTTTCAGAATGCTATTGGTTTTTATTAATAAAATGGGTAGACTGAGGTTACATTTAAGGTTTTTAAACTGTTACTTTATGTGGTAGTTATCAGAATCAAACACCTTTTCTTTGGACATATGTATTTCTAAAGGTCTTCTTCTGCGTTTTTTTACACTTTTGCATATTTTGAATTTTGCTTTCCTCTTTGGTTTAGGAGCTTCTTCTAAGCTGAAAGATAATTTACAGATGTTTTCAGAACTTAAGATGTTTTTCTTTCGAAAGAGGTCGACGAATATGTAAAGTGTCGAACAGCATTTGAATTCAAAAAACTTAAATTAACTTCCAGAAAACACAAATCTAGAGAAAAATCCTGAATTACTAAAACCGTGCACTTAGTTTCTACATACAGGGTGGTCCATAAGTAATGGTTCACAGACCAACAGTAGATTCGTGAGGTCAAAATATAACGATTTAACTAAAATTACCTTAATCCAAAAGTTAATATTTAGGGAGATACACGGTGTCAAAATCGAAATTTTAATTTTAATTTTTTGCTGTAATTTCTATTAAACCAATCAAGCTATTAAAATCCATTTAAAAGCTGAAATCGCGATATTTGAGAAAAGATGAACATATCTGAGACGTCAAGAATTTTGTAGCTTCATTCTAGTTTATGGTTAAATTTCCCCAATTCGATTTTTTACAAGTCATAAAAGGCTTCGAAATCCTATCCACTGACTTTGCAGTCAAAACTAAATATAATTAGCAATCAACAATTTCATACAGTAACGGAAATGAAACCAATCGTGCTATTAAAATCCATTTAAAATCTTAATTCCGTAGATTCACTCTAATTACTGCTTACATTGCCCAATAAACAAATAATTAATTCTAGGTTTTGAACTTATAAAAAACTAAGCAAGTCCTTTTGTAGTCAAAATTTGAATTTAACGGGTATCAGCAATTAAACTAAACAGGATATAAAAATCCATTAAAAATCTTTAAATATAAATTAGTATATATTGCCCCATTTCCCTAATAAAGAAATACTTGGTTACAAGTGCTTTAAACGGTTTCGAATTCCTTTTGTAGTCAAAAATTGAATATAATTGGCAATCATTAATTCGTTAGCAGCAACTGAAATTAAAGCAATCAGGCTATTGACATCCATTTCAAGTGTGAAGTCAGGATCTTTTGAGAATAAATTAATACAACTGAAGTGTCAAACATTTTGTAGTTCCACTTTAATTCCTGATTTTAATTTCTCAATAAACATATAATGAGTTACAAGGCCAACAACCCAAAAATACACCGTTAAAAATTTCAACTTTATTAAAAAATCAGGATCAATGATAATTCTAAGCTCAGTTAATTTTGTCATAATGAACTAAGACAGCCTCCTGCAGGGAATCAATGAAGTCCAATGAAATTATTTAGCTTTTAAATAAATGAATGTAATTTAGCTCGATATTATGACCTCAATTTCATAGAGATTTTTGGCTTGAGCAAAGTTAATACTCACGTATTATATTTTCATTCCTGGGGCTTCTGACAGTATGAAATTTTTATGTTTTAGTTTTTGTGCCAAGGTTTTTGTTTTACAGCAGTACTATTCCAAAGTTTAATAATGTTATTAGAAGGGTATCTCTTCATCTCATACGTGTGCGTGATATTCGCTTCTGATAATAAAACAAACTATGATAACATACGCTTTAAATTTGTTATTAAAGCTTTAATGCTCCAACCTACACTTCGAAGGCTGAACATTAATCTTAAGGGAGACGAGAGACGATCTACGATCGTGTAACGACTTTCAGGGCACGTGTAATTACACTAAGAGGCGATAGTGTAACAAGTTAGTACGTGAATGGAATATTATTCACCATCTGATTCGACAATATGATTTAAAATTTTCGGCTATAAAGATAAAAGGGAAAACAGGTCAATTCTCTACCCACTTGAACGGGGTTTAGATGTATTTCCCCGCTGAAAAGATTTGTAACACATTCGAAACCATTTCGACCAAATGTAGTAGAAATAAATTTCTTAAAGGGAAACCAGAATGTGCTGGGAATAACAACACGCACACCACTGTTTTTTTCAGTAGGTGAATACATAAAAGGGTCATTTTTCTTGTTGGGCTTTTCAACAACAAGAAAGGACTCGAAAGGTCCTGGTTGATAATTCAGACATTAAACAAAGTAATTTCATTGAAATTTTGAAATATCCGTGTTGGAACGTAATATTCATAACTGTCTCGACCAGATGGGGCACATGGCTGTAGATAAGACGTCGTCTACCTCGCTGACTTCAAAGAGAAATTTCATATTGAAGTTTCAAGTAGGTGAACATGGATTTCTGCATCAACAATCGTAAATGAGTTTCTATTCTGCAACCCGTTGCCGCATTATATTCCACCATGAATGGTGTTTCATTTAATATTCTTTAAGTAGTTCTGACGACTTTTCATTCGAGTTATAAATTTCGCCCTTTGTTTCATTGATTCGTTTTATGCTAACTTTATATTTTGTAATAATTTCACCTTTTAAGAAACTACAGAAATACAGAGGTAACGCCTGCTTTTTATTTAATAAAATTTTTTATAATATAAAAGAGCAAGTTTAATTAGGTCGTTCCGCACATTTGTTTTAAATTCAAGGTTAACATAGCAACACAGCAGTACATAAAAGCTTTTATATTTCATAACTTTTAAGCCCTACTCGTATACGCTACTTGCAACGGATGTAAAACTTTAAGCCACTCAACTTTTCTGCAGTATTATTTGGAGTGCATATAAGCGACTTGTAGACGAGTTGAAGTGTGCAGTGACTACGAATTTTCCAGATACGTATACCTAGGTATCTCGGATTCGGATACATTTAGATTGATCGATTTTTAGTTCGAAATACCCATCCCGATATTTACAAGCTCGGAATGAGTTGCAGAAACTATCTAACTGCAGTAATTGGAAATTTCTCCGATATTCATAGCTGGGGAATTTAAATCAACTGAAGTTTGCATGTAACATGTGGGTTAGTTTAATTTGCTTAATAACTTTAACAGTTGGATAAAGCGTATGCATATGTATGTAATAAACCATTTTAAATTGACATCTGTAATTTGGTTAGTCTGGATTACAGAATTGATGAAAATTTTAAATGTGGCCGAATACTTTTAACGAAAGGCAGGATAATCTTACAAATATTTACTATTCTGATAAAAACGACAATCAATTTTAAGGGAGAAGCAGATTAACACAACATAATTACCTTTCATAAGAATGAATTTGTGGGATCAATTAAGTAAAAAGGCCCAAAGTGAACAAGTCACAATTTTAATCAAATTTGGCAAACGATTTCTCACATTTTTAATAAATGCATCAATATCTAAAATCAAACCACATATCTCGGAGAATGTTACGTGCTGAGATCTTTGCCGGACTTGGGAATTAAAATTATTTCAGCTGTTTTCGTTGGGCAAATAATTGAAAATGGGGCTAAGTAGTACGACGGCATTTTGGTAGTTCTCTTAACATTTTGGGTGTAACTTTAGTCGCTGCATTCCTTCTTTAATTTCCTTGGAGCAATTGGTGTTGTGGGTGGGGAAGTGGTTGTAGGGATGTTAGGTATTCTAGGACTGCATCATCGGTTATGTCGTCATGTGGTTGGAATACCTCTTAAAATAAGGGTATTTTGTAAACAGATCTGTTTTTTGTTTGTCACTTTTGGCCCATCGTAATACTGGACGTGATGTAGCTTTGCGTTTTAAGGAAAATTTGAATAGCTTCCAAATTGACTTATCATATCTGTTTAAATTCGATACATAGCTTTTAAATGAATCTTTCCTTAGTGCCTTAAGTTTAGCTTTAAGTCGATTGTCTAAGTTGTTAAGTAGCGTTTTGTCTAATGGGTTGTGGCTTCTTTGCCGTTGAGCGTTGGCTGTTCTTCTTTGGGCGACTGACTTTTTCATTAGCGTCAGCAGACTGAATACCAGATTACCAATTTGGTAAAAGTCAATGAAACAAAGTCAAGTTGTGCGACCTTCACCTTACGAAAAGAGCAGTGTCCACCAACCTATTTAAATAACATTGAAATATCTAAGTCAACTACCAGCAATACCTGCGGCTTCGTTTCGACAACCAGTATTCTGATTGCCGATTGCAATAAATTAAAAAAAAATAAGGTTGATTTGAGCCTCAACTTAAGTTAGCTTAAGCTGAGCTTCTGCTGAACTCTTGTTAAAGTACTTATTTTAAGTTACACACAGATTGGTTTAAACCAGCTTAAACCGCAATTAAGTGAGCTTAAGTGAAGCTTCTACTTGTCGTGTACTAATATACCTTTCGTAAGTCAAACCAGGTTTGTTCAAGCCAGTTTAAGCGAAGTTTCTGTTTAAGGTGTACTAAAAATTATTCAGTCACACGTTGGCTTAAGTCACAGCTTAACGTGTACTAAAATATCATTCGTAAGTCGTTGACGTAAACCACAGTTTAAGCCAGCTTAAGCGAAGGTTGTGCTTAACGTGTACTAATATCATTCGTAAATCAGATTCAGGTTGATGTAAGCCACAGCTCAAACGAAGCTTCTACTTAACGAGTGCTAAAATATCATTCGTAAGTCAGACATAGGTTGGCTTAAGCAACAAATTAAGGTAATTTAAACAATACTTACTGAAATACGCTTCTTAGGTTACACAAAGGTTAGCTTAAGCTACAAATTAAGTCAGCTTAAACTAAGGCTCTGCTTAATTTATACTAAAATATCAGTCCTACTTGCAAAACATATCGGCCTAAACTGTAGCTTAAGTGCAACACAAGTTAAGTTTATTCGAGTTTAGCGTAAACCTGCATTAAAATATCCAATCTCGCGACATAAATAGTTTTGTCTTAAGAACCAAGTGAACATGAAAATTCGGGATATCTTCATACATATATGTTAAAAAAACAACAGTATCCAATTTTGAAAGACAGGCAGATTAACACAAAAATGCATTGTTTAACCTTTCGAATGTCTTTTTTTTTAATGTATACTGAAAATTCGATAGTCAATATCTTTCATGAAAATTAATTTGTGGAGAATTTAAATATACCAGTTTAGTCAGTAAGAATTTCAAACTTCAAAATCAAGAAACTTTAGAAATCAGTTTTGACAATTGATTTTTCACATTTTTAACAAATGCATCATTTATTTAAAATTAAACGATATTATTCTAAAATTTCTGAAGTAAATCCTAAACAGAAATTGGAAGATTGGCGATGCAACGAAATTAAGGTGGACTTGAGCCACAATTTAAGTTAGCCTAAGCCAATTTTGTACCTCATTCTAGCTGAAATACCTATCTAGTTTTAGCCAGGTAAAATTAAGTTCTTGCTATCTCAACCTGAAATACCAATCATAAGCTTAAAACCATTGTTTAAGAGGACTTGTCTTGGGTGTAAAACTTAGCTTGAAGTAGCTTAAAAGGAGCTTAAGTGCACCAAGGCCTAGTTTAAGTTTATATTTAGCTTAAACCTGTATTAAAGTGTCCTACCTTGGTGAAAAAATTTTTACTACAAAACTTAGTGAACACCAAACGTTTTCCTTAAACTTAGATTTTAACGCTTTAACTAATAATCATTGGCTTAAAAATCAGGTGAGGATGATTGATTGCATTAAACTAGGAATTTTCTCGTAGACAGGAGAAAATCTTGGCGGCGCAGTGTAACGGCCAGTTTAAGAATTTTTTTATTCATACTAAAAAAAAGTAAAAGTTTAACATTCGGTTTTTGACATAGAAATCAAAGAAAGCAATGTGAAAGTAGTACTTTAACTTGGAAGCTCTCTCGTTTATAAACAAAAATCTTAATAATCAAAGATTTAAGCAGAGGTTTGGTTTCAACTGACTTAGAAGTTAAAGCTTGCTAGATATAAGCTTAGTTTAAGCGAGCTTAAGCTAATATCTGCACTAAAACAGCGCATACATACATACAGAGAATGTGGAGTAGATTGCTTCAATTTTCAGATTATTATAATTCACTACAAACAAAAATTTTAGTAAGCACCACTTTAAGCTAGCTTCAGCTAGGGTTCTGTGGAAAATATTTACTAGGACATCATCAGTTTCTGAAAGAGTTTTAGCTTAGAAATTCAGTGAATATGAACCCTAGATTATTATACTTGCCTACAATAAACCTTTTCGGTAAACTCCAATTTAAGCCAGCTTAAACTTAGGGACTGTGAACTGTGTATTGTACTGAAACAGAATCTATTACTAGTGAGAAATTTAGAGAACGTGGAGTAGATTGCTGTAACTCTAGGTTATTACAATTAGTTATACTGATGGTTTAGCAAAAACAAAAAAAAAACCTTATTTTATGAATGTGAGATCAATAGCTTTACACTTAAATGCCTGAGATTTTTCCTGCACTTAAAAATAGGTTGAGCAAAATCGATTTCAAGCTTTTTGTATAGATATCTAAAAAAATCCTGTTTATAAAGCCAACAGCTTTGAGCTTAAGAACGAATAAATGTGAAATTGATTGCCTTAATCTGCAATTATTTACAAAGTGTCGGTTTAAGAGAAAGATCTGGTTAGTTTAAAACATTCAGGCCGTCTGATGAATCACAAAAAGAGAAATCGATTGCCTTACCCTGGTTGGTTGTTTAATATAAAAACCTAGAAATTAAGCAAATTTAAAGAATATTACCTTAGAATGGGATTTTTCTCGTGGGTTGCAGAAGAATGGATTATTCAGAAAAACCAAAAAATGTCAATTTAGAAATCGAATAAATGTGAAGTCAGGTAAATGAGAAGGCTTTCGCTGCTTTAACCAAGCCTTTCGTGGACAATAAAATATTTTAATTCCACCGATGTAGGGTTTTACTAGTAAATCAAATAAATATCACACAAGCCGTCCTAATCTCAGGCATTTTCTACGTGTTACTAAAACCTTGACAGGTTAATCACACGAAAACTTGCTAGAAACAAGCTGAAGGAAAGACTGGCAGTTCTAACTTGCAGTATTTGTAAACAACGGAAAAAGTTAGCAATTTAAATAAGTCCCTAGAATCAGCAAATCCAGTGAACCCAATCTTCTTGTCCTTTGTAGTAGAAAATCTCAAAGAAACCTTCAAAGAAAAATGTTGAAATGTGAAGCCGATTGCCCTAATCTGGGACTTTTCTCGTAATTAAAAATAATAGCAGAAGATACTGAAAGGAAAACCACAGCCTGTTCAACTCAACCAAAAAAGAACTGCACAAGAAAATTACCTACCTAGTTTCCTGTAAATTCATCTTACATATGTATGAGCAAACCAAAGGTGTATTTTGTAAAACAATCTTGAAGACCTTGTTATAGAACATACCAGAACACGAACCGCCCACACATCATGCAACTCACATTATTTATTCAATAAACTGCAAATTGCAGGTTGATGTAAAGGAATATTAAGTAAGATTGTACTCTGACACACCCTTGTTTACTTATTTAATAATTGTACATCTTCAGTTTTCCAAGCAATGCAAGCCCCCCCCCCCACCCATCAATATCGGTAAATTCTGTGTTAAAAAATTAATAAGGTTTGTTTAAAGTCCAGAAAAATTTCAAAGATTGGCACGAAGGTTCTTTCTACAATGTAGGAGAGTTATCTCATCTTGTAATTAGCAAGTCAATACGAGCTATGATTAATATGTCCTTAATTAAGTACGTTAACTTCAAAGCAAATTCTCAGAATTTCCCTAATTTCAAATTAAATTTGTAAGAACTGTGCTGAATTACCCTATATAGTTGGCCATCGAAACGTTATTTAACGTCTTAATAAGTTCATATAATGGGAACGTTATAACGTTAATGGATTCATTAGAAAATTAATCAAAGCCTAAGACCTAAAGACATTGTGCCAAGCTGTCGTTCCCATATTAAAAGATCAAGCTGCCGATGATAGCTGGCGTCATCGCGATTATAAAGACTGTCTACCGGGCGGTGTTTTTTATTAAAAGAAATTTAAAAAGATGTTTACATCGTGTATAAACTAAGGGTTGATACGGGCGGGCATTCAAAAAGAAAATAACTTATACCCTTTTTACTCCTTTACCGCCTTTGAAAAAGAGTCCCCGGAAGATTAGCTAAATAAAAATGTATGGCAACGCGTGAACCCCGAAGCAGATTACAGGAAAGGGTCATTTTAGATCCGTATCTTATAAGATATGTGTTTGGTATTTACTTTAACGCTTAAAACGAGCCTAAAAATAACCAAACATCAAAGAAACGTTCTTAAAGGGAAACCAAAAAAGTACTAAAAGGAATTTGAACTTGGTCTATGGAGAACGGACCAATTTTTGATAAAAACAACAACCATGAGGTGGTGGTATTTGAAAGAACCAACACCCTATAACAGACGAAAACGGATTTTCCAGAAAAATTCCTGGATTTTGACAAGAAAAATTGCTGACCTACAAATACGGATATTGGACAAGGGATCAAGGGGTAGTTAGCGCAAAATTTATCAGTAATATATGAAGGGGTGTTTATCAACTACAAGATCAGTAACACAAGTGAAGGGATGTTTTGCCCCAGGGATCTTTGTTCTAAACTGTTGTCATTATTGTTTTGTAGGTTAAACTTCCATAATTTATAATGACGTGCTTAGTTGAATATTAGAGATTGTGAAACATTAACACGTGTTACATCACTGATCTACAGGGTGGTAGGATTACCCCTTATAAATTACCAAGATTGCTGATAAATACCCCTACCAATTTATCTTACTTGAAAAGCTGTAGAATTCGTGCTTGTTGATTATTTTTAAATCAAATAAACCCTTTCCGGCGCCTCCGCCAAATGTTCCAAATCAAAAAACCGAAAACTTTAGGGCTTAAATTTTAAACCAACTTCATTTTGTGGATTAATCGGCAGTTTCATACAAAGGAAAATCCAGACTTGTGTAAAAACATAATCTTAGAAATTTAAAAGTGATTTTCATTATTCAAAAGAACAAAACTGGCATGGTGATAAATATTCAAAGAGAAGCTATTTTAAGCTTAGAAACAAGGAAATATTTTTGTATACCTGATAAATATGGAACAAGTAGAAGACAAAGAAACGCGAAAATCCTGTCTAACAAACTTGGTAAATGTATTGGGGTCGGCTCGTGGTTTTCTTATTTGTCCTATCTTAAAATTCACAAGATGTCAGTGTCTGTACATATCGTTCTAGAGCAGTGGCGGCGGAGAATTCTGGGATTAAAAAATATTTCCACATTTTTAAGCCCCTTTTTTTAGTCTATTTTTTCGCAGTTAATAGGCCACGGGAAACTTTAGAATACGTTGAAGTAAATCCACTAAAAAAAGGAAAACAACCGACTAGCAAGGTTTCTTGGTACAAATTTACATTACTAATGGATCGTTCACAAGGTCTTTAATAAAGAGGTGTTAACGCTAAGCCGAAACTCCGCTTTTAAACAGTACATTTAGAAGTTTCAAACTAAAATCTCAGCTCAACAGAACTAACTAGAACAGCTGTATACGAACCCATTTATGGGAACGTATTTGAATATTTAACTTTACAACGAGGAATCAATTTGCATTATTTGTAAAAGTTTCGAATTAGGTTTCCTGCTGTATAAAATCGAGCGGATGTTTTCACGTTTTAAAATTCAAGCAAGCTGGCATTTTATTACAAATTTTCAAAGGATTTAATTAGGCGTGCTTAACCAACTGCGTTTACGTTATAGTTTTACGGTGACCCCTTTTGCAATGTTGCCGATTGTTGCTTATATCACCCTCATAATTAGAACAGACGTCGCCTGCACTTCTTCAAGCGAGCGCTTGCCCCAACTGGAATGGTGTTTTCTATATTTTTTCCCACAATCGAAATAGGATGTTTATAAGTTTTGACACACAGGACGTGTCTGTTATTTTTGTGTCAAAATTTGTGTGAAGTGATAAAAATATGGTGTATGAAAGTCGACGCCTATGCTCTTACCCAAAACGTTTTGGCTGACGATTGTTGACTAGAGTGAATCTTAATCTAATACTGTTTGAGGAATATCTATTCCGGGGGAACAATATTTATATTTCACAAATCGATAAAACCGTCGAGTTCAATTTCTAAAGTTACATATCCATACGTTAACCACACGCTGAGCTTGGGAGCCTTGCCTATTCGGAAAAGCCGCGATACTGCAGCCCCGTGCTCCACATACATAAATCCAATTTCTATAAATGTACTTGAACAAGGAAAATCCATTGTACAGACATAGGTTGTTTGGATCTGTTCCTGAGCTCGCTCGGATGTGAATGTTGCAGATTCTTTGGAGAATTCCTGCCGCGGATAACATGCATGTAGATATCATTCAAATGTGTCGACAAAGCTTTACTAGCAAAACCTTCAGTTCATGCAGATATTACTCTATGACAACTTTTATGATATTAGAAATTCCCGGATGTACATCGTGCCGAATAAAAATAATTTTATGAAGAGCTAAGTGTGATCAAAGTACATTTACCGTAATGAAATTAAAAATACCTTTTACTTCCCTTTCGTTCTAAAAACCAGAAACAAGTTTAATTACGGTTGGTCAATTTAGTTGGCATCAGTAAAGCAGCTTTACATTCATAAGAAAAACGCGAGTTCTAGTAATTTAATGGAATTGGAGAAAAACTTCAACTTAATTTTGTTTAATTCGCCATACGAAGTAAATTCGAATTGCAAAAATTGAAAACTGGATGAAAAGTATCTAAAATATTTGAGAATTTACCACAAACGGTTTAAAACAACCTAATTTTATCATAACATTCAACCTGGTACAAAAATGTGAAAAACGATGAAAAAAATAATGGACATAGAGGGAAATAATACGCTGGTTAAGCAGAAATAAGAAAAGAAGTAGGAGAGAAGGAGTAGAAGAGAAGAAGCACGAGAGAAGAAGCAGAAGAGAAGAAGCAGGAAATAAAAAGTAGAAGAGAAAGCAGCATATGTAGATAAAGTAAAAAAGAAAGCAGCTCAGAAGGAGTAGAAGGGAAGAGAAAATAAGTAGAATAAGGGAGGCATGATAAATAATAGCGAAGAAACTGAAAAAAAGTCAGAACACAGAGCAGAAACCTTGACTTGCAAGAGAAGTATCGACGACACGATAATTTTCCAATTCACATCCTGAAATTTAAACAAACAAAAAAGATTTGAAACGGCGGAAAGTAATTTTTAATCTGCATAACAATGGAAAACGGAAACTAAAATCGATGAAAAAAACGGTGCAATTATTCTGAAAGGAAATTTCGATAGTGAACAAGAGGAGTTATGAAGAATTTTCAGTAACTGAAGATCTGCTCTAAATACTTGGATATTTCATTACACCTCAAAAGAAAGAAGAAAGATTACGAAAAACAACAGAAAAATGAGTAACATGTTGGATTATAACAGGCCCACGAAGAAGAAGCAAAAAAGCCACGAGAGCAGAAGTAAGAGCAAAAGTAGCCAGGGAGAAACATAATAAAATGATGAAGACGAAGAAAAGAAGACGCAAAAAAATTGTATAGAAGGTATAAAAGAAACGGAAGAACGAGCAAGGAAAATGGTAAAGAAATTAAAAAGAAGATGGCCAGGTGTATAAACTATTAAAATAAGACTTCAATTCGAAAGCATAAAAAAACAATGAAAATATTATTATTTTGCCGAAGTTCAAATTACATCTTGCTATTTACGTATTTATTTACAAAACGAAGGATTTGAAGAATGAAATTGATAATTTAAAAAGGAATTCAGAAGGTGTCTCATGGAAACTAAGATTGGTGAACAGAACCTTTGCAGTTCTTACTGCAAGTGTCAGGGAACAACTTTCGAAGGTGAAGAGGAGGCTAAACGAAAGATTTGCAATATTTGAAGATCTATCTTTGGCAGTTTGACAGCTTCAGAAGTATCTATTGCTAAGTCAATTGAAAAGTTTATAAAGAATAACACGAAAAAGTTAAGAGGACACGAGGGAAATCCGACTAGCGAAGAAGAGATATGCGAAGTAGGAGAAGATCTAGAAAGAAAGCAGATGAGTAGAAGCGGAGTAGCGAAGAAAGGACAGAAGAAGAGAGTATGAGTAGTGGAAAAGAAATACTGTTAATAAAAGGAAGAAGACGACAGACCAGGATGAATAGTATAGAGGAAAATGGAAGTGGATTTCGGAATTTGTATAGAAGCTGCAACTCTTAATATAAAGCACTGATAAGGAGTTTCAAAAATGACGAAGACGAAAATAAATGAAGAAACTGCAGTACTTTTCGAAGATCTGCCCTTAATGGTTGAAAACGGTTTCACAGATTCTTAATGTTATGATATCTGACTATGAAGCATACCATGAGAAAGTCAATAAAATACAGAAGGAAAAAAGTGAAGACGATGAAGATTCAGTAGAAAGCAAAAGAAGCAGCAAATAAGAAGCAGATACACAGAAAAAGGAGCGAAGATGAAAAAATTAGGAAAATAGAAAAAACTAACAATTCAAAAGACAGAAAAAGAACAACAGCACGAACAGAAGCGGGAAGACAAACAAAAACTAAAGGAAAAAAGAAAAGTAAGAAGAAGAAAGGAAGGAAGAAAAGAAGGAAGAAATGGAAGCAAGAGATGAGGAGAAGAAGGAGGAGAAGTACAGCATCTTGCAAATATTAAAAATACAAAGGCGGACTTTCCAGTAATTAAGGTTAACTTAAAAAAGCAACGAGGATCCTGAATATTAAAAAAGAACGGTTCTGCTTCAACCCCGATTTAGCATGTATGAAATTTGGGAATTTCAATCAAAATCAAAGACTTGAAGAATGAAACTCTTAAACAGAGATATAAACAATAGATTTCGTGGAAACAAAATCAGAGAAGTAAAATGAAGCAGATTTTATATTGAAGGACGTCAGTTTGTGAGATATTTTTCTTGGAGAATTGCCAAAACCAGTAGAATGGGATTTTTCAGAGGAAATCAAAGAGAATCTCCTCGTACCAACTCTCTTAAACTTCAGTTTTTGCACCAATTTCAAAGCTCAGCTGGTGCTTTTGTTTTAGAAGTGTAAATCAGCTTTTAAAAATCTACTTAATCGGCATTTTTTCTTTATTTACCTAAGGTATTTAATGGCCCAATCGTTTGATCAAAGATTCTTCTAAAACCAAGATAAATAATTATAATTGGTAGTAAGGCAATTTGAACTAAAAGAATATACTTGATCGTATAAATTCTTGTTTGACAAATTATTTCTCAAAAGCTTTTGCTAAATATTGTAACGTAGCGACTTTTATCAAAAATTTTGGAGGTTCATAAAAGTTAATTAAATTTAGATAGTCTCGTTTAACCAGCTACGCCACGTGGGGTTTGCTTTGCTGCGAGAGGTTTTATATTGAAAGTCTAATACAACTAACATAGCATATGTTGTCCAAACATTGATTTGGTTCTACAAATATTATTTAAAGTTAAAGTTACAAATAAACACTTAGACAATTTTAGAGACCAGTTACAAACGTTATAGTTAATAAATAAAACAAGGGGTTAAATCCAAACTATTAGCAAGTGAAATGAATTACATTTGATTTAAATACAGAAGAATAGTCTCACATACAAATCGTAGGAAACACCACTGAGTACTAAGGGTGGGACCTGACTTCTTACTTGACTGTTTGACGTTTGCACTGACCGTGGTTCGCTTCTGTTAAAGTGATTCCTTATATAGGAATCAAATCCCCACCTTGTACTGATATTACAGGCATTCGCCTTGAACCACGAACGTGCTAATCTGTATATTTTAAACAATGCAGATTCATCATTTTATGCAGCTGCACATATCATGTTTCAGTTTCGCGTGCATGACTTTACCTTGACCCTGACTAATACGTCATATTAACTGCGCGTGGCAAGTGTATACTAGCACGTCGCTTTATCACAATATGAATTTAATTGCCTTTGCTTGCAATTTTTCGGATCAAAGCTAGCCTACACTTCTTGTAAAGTACCATTAAGGTAACCAAACTATCATGAAAAACTAAAAAAATAAATACCAGAATTTAATATTCACATTTAGACTAGTCAAATATTTATTTTTCAATCATTCAATTGTTTGAAAAGCAGGCAACTCCCATGTACGAATAATTCCAACAGTCACTTGTTCTAAGCAACAAAAGAACGCTTCACTGAAAAACATTACACGGTAAAACAATAAAATACAATGTATTTCCTTTGTTTTGCAGCTATCTCGATAACCTTTACAAATCGTATTCCTTTTATTTATTGATGAACATTCGTGATTAATAATTTGTACAGGTGGATAGTGGAAATTTAATGTCACTAAGAAGTCATTAATTTTTTCAAGATAATTTCTAAGGAAGCAATTACTTCAACATTTTCTTGGAAAAAATTATCAGATGGCATTAACAAAGGTTGTAAAATGTAAACTAAATAAATAATATAGGTCGTTGATGATTCCGTGTGACTTAAATGTCTTCCCACTACGCAAACAACCTTTTAAAAAGTTTGTTACATATTAATTAAATTTAATAATTTGCCCCGGAGTCTGAAACAGCTGCTAAACGGGTGGTTTGTTTTAAATTGAGCTATTAAGTTTTTAAACGGAATTAATTATGATTTTGTAGATAGTTGCACCGGTGTACTTTAATATTTTATAAACTAAAAGTAGAACCTAAATGGCTTATATTTTGACCCTTGGAGGTATCTAAAACAGTGTTACGCAATTATATAAAACTGTTGTAGTATTTCCCAAGAAAATTAGGTCAACAATTCTGCCTCCCTCGCAGGTGGGTACTAATCACCCCTTTTTTATTTATTTAATTATACTTTAAATATTTCAAGTGTTTATTTAAATATTTTCACGCGATTTGGTGCTTTCGTCCTTGTTCTTGTAAAATGCGTGATTTGGAAAATTTCAGCAATGTTTTTTTCCTTTTAATTAAGCAACGGGGTCACCTTGCAATTACAAATCTTTTGTTCTTTACCACAGCCCTTTTTTTATTAAATGTCACCACCGTTCGAGTTAACAGAATTTAATTACAATTAACAACAAAACAAATCCCTACCAGCAAGTGTGTTATCCTGGCCACATTAATTCGTTTTGGTTAGACAGGCTTTAGCGCTACAAATTTATAAAATTAGTTTGACACAGAATACACCATTGTCTGACCTGTCATTAAATAACGAGTTTAACGGATTTGATTTAGGGTTGAATTAATTCACATTTAATAAAGCTGGCAATCCTTATTTGAATAATTTATAGGCTATTGTTGTCGTCGTATACTGAATTCTCATAGCTCACTGTAAATACAGATTACGGAGATCAAATCGAAGTTACTTGATAATTAACGCTGGGAAATTTTATTATTAAACACCCCTAAATCACATTATTCAATTATGTGTCAGTCATATCAGGAAAACATTTTCAGAATGTGCTATCCTTGCAAAGACAATATGAAGTAAGCTGATTTAACCCACAATAAATCCTGTATGGAATCTAGAAGTGGTAGGGAGGGTTTGGACGTCGTAGGAATTCCGCATTAAGTAAATTCGATGCTAGTAAAAATGAACATCATTAATGTTTTGCATGTCCCATTACAATGAATAACGAGGCGTAGATTCGCGTTTCTTGCGTTAGTATTTAATAAATTTTGATTGCCGAGGAAGCTTACGGCCCACTAAAGAGTATGATACACCTGCACCCCTTTTTAGCGTGTTATAAAGTAACACCCGAATTAAATTAAACTAAAAGGTAATTAATCCAATTGTCCAAATTATTTCAAGGGTTATAATATTCAATTAGTTTCTCACGTGCGGCAGCTTTTACACGTATATACTTTTATTTATAATTAATTTTACTTTAAAAACATCCCCTTTGAGGGAGATTAACTATGCAGAAAATTATCATTTAAGCTAAACAAGACACGCTAGTTAATAAAGATGAAAAGTTACAGCTAAACAAACGAGCTACACCTTTGTGTTTCTGTTGAATTATTTATTTTTAACTACCTATTTTTAAGCTTTATTTTTACCCTTGAAGTACTTGTGGTGGAGTAGTCTGAAGATGGGATTTTTAGTAATTGAAAAATGAGACGCTTTAATATTACATTACATCATTAAGCGACATATTGAAGTTTTTTCATTGCAATACTGACATTTAAAGGTAACGCTTTATTGATTCTTCGGATAAACCTTTAACATAAAGTGCAGAAGACTTCTGAAATGACAACTTTATGACATTTCACCGGAGACAATTTCAGATATTCTCTAAATATTTCAGGGAATAAATCCGATTTGTTCAACTTTGAACTATTTAATCCAAATAATTTTCGGAACAAACTAAGAAGCTTCATTTTCCTAACGTCAGTTCTTGTTAAAGTGACTTACAATTAATTAAAGTAGCTAAAACCCCCTTCAACGGTTCAGAATTTCGTTTAACGTCCGCCACTCGTTTTAACGACTTCAGTTTCATTGCAATGATTTTTAATATACTCATAAATCTGGCTTAATTTTACTACTTCGTAGTAGTTCACTTCAGATTTCTGCGTTTAATTTTCGTAAGCTTCATCGATCAAAAAAATTCATGAAACAGGTGCTTCGTGTATGAATAAATGATTAAATAAAAAGCCCCCATGCGAGATGATGCTGAATTAAAGGGGGCTAAACATCGTTAAATGATGAAAAATTGCTGCGTTTCTGTGACCATTTGTCAACAGAGAAATAAAACAAAAGTAGGTAATAAAGCGGTTGTAATTATGCATTAATGAAGACAAAAAAGGTAATTGCAGTTTGAAACAGATTGCTTCCCTGTCGTGCATGGGGAATAAACAATGCGAAATTGTTAGAAAATGAAAAACAAAACAAGAAAACTACGATCTGAAAAGTTGCAGGCTATAAATTAATAAATAGAATCAATACTGAGAGCGTTTGTTTTTATATTCAACACGTGACAAGGAATATTTACAAAAAGCTGTAAATATCGTAAGTGTTATTATTCGCACCATATCCTTCCTTAAATCTTCAAATCCTGCTTTGGTGACGTTCTCCTTACATTTGATGTTACATTAAATATTCCAAAGATGTTTTGGTGTGTTTATTTAATTTCTTACATTAATCGAAACAAGTATCTTCACTTGTAGGTGCTATTATTCTCCAGATTTGGCCCCATATCACTCATTAAACCGTCAAATCTGCACCAGTTAGATTTGTTATTTTCACCTGCGACTTTAATAAAATATTCAGTAGCATTTTGGTTCATATCCAATTTCTTATCTTGTTTAGAAACATTTTTACGTTTTACAGACATTGTATTCGCTAGATATGGCACCGTGTCACTCCTTAAATCTTCAAATGTGCACTGTATTAACCTCGTTCTTTTTACGTTGGTTGTTTTAAATATTCACAAGGATTTGTTTTTTAAATTATTTACCTTATTCGAAGAAGTTGTACCTACCTTCCTTTGTGGTTATTACTGGCCAGCCCTGGCCCCAAATCGCTCCTTAAATCTTCAGATCTGTGCTGCATGAATTTGGTTTCTTCTGAATGTGATGGTTCCGAAAATATCCAATGGGATTTTGATTTATTTTTCCAGTTTTCTAAACTTGTTCGGAAAAATTTATATTTTTTACTACGTTATTATTCCCCAGGCCTGGCTCCATACCACTCCTTAAATCTTAAAATGTGCATCCTCGTTCTTTTTACGGTTGCTACTTTATTAAATTTATATTCAAAATTATTTTGAATAGTTTATTTAGTTTTTAAAGTTATGTAGAAGTAGTAACAAAACAAAATGGGAGATCCATCAGGCCCTTGCGACCTGTTGAACCATGAACTGCGTGAGTGAGTGAGAAGTAGTTCACTTATATAGTTTTTATTCACAAGATCTGGCGCCATATATACTTAAATCGTTTAATTACGTTTTTCATAAATTTGATGTTTCATAAAACAACAAAGAGGGTATTTGTTAACTTATTCTATTTTGTCCCTATTTAAAAGGGTTTTATACTAGCTTTATAGTTATTATTCGTTCAATTTGGCACCATATCATTCCTTAAATATTCCAATACTCACTGCTTTAACCTTGTTCTTTCTATGATGTTTGCTGATTCTTTAATTTTCGTTGCTTTATTTAGTTTCTTAACTTATTCAGAAGTGGATCACTTTCTATAAGTGATACTATTCACCAGATCTTGTTCCATATCACTCCAAATCGTTGTTTTGATTTCATTCTTCTTAAATTTCATACTTTATAAAATATCAAAAAGGACATTACATAATTTATTCCACTTTTATCATGTTTACAAGAGGTTTCCCACTTTATAGTCGTTATTATTCTCCAGATCTTGCACCGTATCACTCCTTAACCTTCCGTGACTGGCGGTTCTTTTCTATGCATCGACAGGGGCGGTGTATTGAGAGTCCGCATAGCTTTTTTGCCCATGAAAAGGGAGATATACAATATATATTATATGTACAGGGTGTCCGAAAAGTATGGAATATGCTATATATCTCGGTAAATATTTATTTTATGAAAAAATGTGTGAAATAAAAGTTGTCTAGTATTTAGTTCTTCATTACAGGAAGATATTTAATTAGTGGTTCCTTAAAAAACAAAGGAGCAGCGAATATCACTACAATTTTTTTAAATGACAAGGTACCCCTATATTGTACTCATTTGATAAAGATTTTTTTTCTATTTTCAATGATGTAAAACTTTAATACTTTTTGGTTTGTTTATCTAATCTTTACCTCGTTTACAATAATTTGTACATTTTATCAGCATTATTATTCACCAGGCCTGGCTCCATATTACCTACTTTTTGAAATGTACACACATATACTGCTTCAACCTCGTTCTTTTTATATTTGATATTTCTTTAAGTATTCAAAAGGATTTTGGTTTGTTCATTCAGTTTTTTAACTTCTTTAGAAGTGATTCACTTTATGTTGTGATATTATTCTGGCCCTCTAACATGTACAAATTGTGCCCTTAAAATGAACTGAAAATAAATTCAGGCTGTTTTGTGTGTGAGTTAAGGAATTTCTAACAAGATTGCACTTTAAACAATCTTGCAAATGAGAATCTAACTAAACCAAGTAAGGAATTTTCAAAGAAATTCCAAGCAATCTGTTAGGGATTGTCGAAGTTGTTACCAACAAATTTATAGGATGAAAAGGGCGAGATATAATAATTCAGGGAATTCCGAGGGAAAATTGTTGGTACGTAGCGTAAAGTAATTAATGAATCTGTATTGTTGACAGGTTGCAAGATTTCATACTTTCAGAATGTATTAACGTTGAAAATAGGTCGTGAAGGTAAGGTAAGCTAAAAGCTAATTCCGAGATGATGGAAAATAATTTATATCCTCCATATTCTCAAGTAAGTGTCCAACTGAGACGACGGCTAAGATTTTCCTAGCGTCTGTCCTCATGCATATTTGAATCGTAATAAACACGAGCTGACAAGTCTAAGTTTTAAAGAATAACCGGAATAAATTCATCGCTAAAAATGAAAAAGGAAAACAACGAAAGTCCGGGATATTTCCGGTCGTGTAATTATTTCTCTTAAGTTGGTTGGAAAACTATGCATCAAGCATAGAGAATGGAACATCGAACATTCTCCAGGCGTATTAAACGTCGCAAACTTAAGGGAAGTATGACACACGTTTGTTCCACACATGGCGTGATGATGTGAGGTCGTTGGATTAAATTGAACGCAAAACTAATGCGGCAACTATTTGAGCTATTTATATTAATGATGTTCCAACTTTAGCGTGTACGTCTTCGCGGGTATAATATAACTGTCGACACCCCGATACATGTTGCGTGGATATTCTGTCGGTTGCTGTGAACCTCGAAAGCGTTTGGTAACTATAAATGTGAGTATCGTCGCACCACCAGGTGATGAAAGGCCGCATTCGCCGCGTCCACAGCTCATTATTACCCCAACGTAGTCCTCCATTAGGCAGTATCCGACACTGATGTATGCAAGCACATGAAAATCCACTCTGAAGGCATTAATATTGCATCGGGTCTTATGTCTCCGATGCAAGGGTTCAATACTAACGATTTTATAGAAGTCTTAAGGGGAAATTGGATTTTATGTATACATTATGTTTGAATTGTAACGAAAATCGTCCAACAATTGGTGCCACACGGCGGGCCAATTGTTAATTCGAAATATAGCCTTTTAAATTATTCAGGACACGACGCCCTGTTAATATGTTCAGCGGCGAAACGATAGAATTTTAATGATGGAAACTGGGGAAAAAAAATGTTTTCATGTGGCGAATAATGTGGGAAAACATACTTTGATCTTTTGTTATGACAGACATTTAAGCCCCCCATTTGTATGTTTGTGGAAACAAAATAAATTACAGACCCTACTAAACTGGACTATTTTCTTATACAAAAACAATCGATTGCTACGGTGAAAAGGTGCTTGATAATGTACCTCGCAAAGAGAAAAGAGGAAGCTGATATAGTCTTGATAGGAAATGACAGCGATGAACTACAGGAGATGCTTAATGAATTGAAGGAGAAATCAACGAAGATAGGGCTCAAGGATAAACTTAAACAAAACGAAATACCTAACAAACGAAGTAGAGCAGAATCACGATCATCAAATAACAAAACAAGAAAAAATAATTGAAAAAATTGGATTTTTATATTATTTGGGATAAAAATTGAGCTCTGCAAGAACAAATTAAAGGCAGATCTAAAAAGAAAGCATTTTCACTAACATGGTCAGCATTTGGTAGACTACAAACTAAGTATATTAAGATCTAACCTACCAAACACAATAAAGAACCTTTGACCAGTATGTACTCGTATTACCGGTCCTCATATATGTAACAAAAGAGCATTAATAGTATGGTAAAACGTAAAGGTAAAGACCTCCTAAGTCGCATTCTGTAGGTACCTTCATTGTGTTTCGGTTCCCAATTATTTTCAATGACTGAGTTAGGCCATTCACCGAGCATATACAACTCGGGTTTGACTCCGAGACCATCTACGCCGTAATCGAATGCCTTAACTACTCGGCCACTCCGGCGATTACGATATGGAATTGATAAAAAGGAAAATTCATAAGGGTTGGCCATGGAATTTTGAAGTGATTCATTAAGATACCATAAAATATTAAAATACCTGAAGTTATGGGAATCTCAGAAATTGAACAAAAGGTTGATTTCAAGCTCGGCAATGACAATATTAAACATGTAAGTTCGTTCAAGTACCTACTTAAGACTGGTAATAAGCAGCAAAGGTGATATAGAATCAGATGTAAATAATAGAACAAAATCAGTAGCGAATTTATACAATGCACTAAATAGAACTTTTCTAAACAAGAAAGAAGTGACAAAAGAATACGATGTCAAATTACAGGCCTGTGAAATCGATATATTGAGGGAATCAACAAACCAACAGGTCAATGAATGAAGAAATAATAAGACCTAACGTAGGACCTTTGAAGAAAGTTCATGATAAACTCAATAAACTGACGAAAGAAGAGATGAAAGGCGACCAAGACGTATATACATACATGGAATAACAAAATGATCCGGATACTTGAAGACCAAGTCAGTTGCCTGAAGAAGGCCAAGATAAATAAAACAGAACCGAGACATTTTTGTCAAAAGCAAATAAAACCATCCTAACACCCCTAAAAAATATAACTCTTTGACACCCAAAGGAAACAGAAACCTGGATTATGTGTTTCCAATAAAAAAAATGATCCCCTTAGAGTCTTCGGTAGGTAACACAATACTTGACAACTGTCATGCTGTGATGTTTATTAAACCTTCAAATCTACCGTGGCCACGACAATTAAAATATGATGTGCAAGAGAGATAAAGTATTCAATAATAACGAAATCGTGGAAAGAGGGAGATATACGCGTACCTGATAAGGTCCTGAAAGCATGCTTCCGTCATATTTAGAACCTCTTTGGGCATAGTGCCGAAACCGATTTCCAAATTTTCCTACCTTTAATCAAAATTATCTAGTCTAATCTTTGCTAATGATGCAGAAGAAATACTATGGGTTTACGTGGAAAGACATTCAATCTATGGCATTTCAACTTGCAAGATGAAATAACTTACCATATCCATTTCTTCACGTGCATCTGGAGGCCTTAATCAAAAGGCACAAAACTACTTTGAGTTTAAAAAAACCAGCAAGAACTTCTATAGTCAAAGCGATCGGCTTTAATAAAGAAAATTTTAATCTGCTTGAGAGTACAATGGAAGAAAAAGACTTTCCACATATCAAATATACTGATATGATGTGTTTTGAAAGATCTTTTAATAAAATAAGTTGTTAATAAGTAAACACCTTTAAAAGAATGTAAATTTAATGTTAAAAAATGTAAATGGTTGTTAAGTTAAGGATTTAGTATTGTATATAAGTAGATTAGAATATCTAGATAGTAAATTTAAAAAAATATGTCATAATAAAAATTTGTAGAGTGTTAATTTATAAGAAATTAAAAATAACCAAGGTAACAAAAATATAAATAAAGAGTTGAATTTTAATTTTGGTAAATGAAAGTTGGTTTTTGAAAAATTATCAAAAACTTCTATAATTACCATAAAATAATATTTTAAAAGCAGATTAAAAGTATAATTAATTAAAATACTGTATGAAGAAAGTTGTTTTGGATTTAAATAAATAAAAATTTTATGAAATAAAATTTATTTTTGAAGAAGCTTTATAAATTTGGCTATTGGTAAAGTGTTTATTTAATAGAGAAGGAAAGTGTGTTGTTGGTTAAAGGTTAAGGCAGATTTTTGGTGGAGTTGGAGTCAAAAGGGGAAAGTGTATTGTTGGAAAGAAGTTAGAGACGCGCTTGGTGAATTGGAAGTCGAGGCAGAAAGTGTATTTGTACGAGTTGTTTTTCAAAAGGTATTTTTTTTGTAAATTTATTGATTTTAGAGAGTGTTTATTTAATTATTAGAATTTATTGTTGTTGTTTGTAAAGATTTCCATACTTTTAAAGGTGTTTAAAATTTAACTTTGTGAATTTTATAAAGCTTTAAAGTTCATGAATGCGATTCCTTTGGCGACCTTGAATTAGGAGATCTTTGAAAATTTATTAAAAATTAATTAACAAATTGAGCTAGCTGGAATTTTAAAATAATTGTATGCATTTATCTTAATTTAGTAAGAGCATAGCAATACATATAATGGGGACGAAGTAGGGTTTTGCATAGTGCAGTCTAAACGTTTAGAAGTATTTGTGATGAGAGACAAAAGACAGATTGGTGCAATTACTTTAGCAGAAATAGAATTTTTGGTTACAGTTACGCTGTACATGCATGTCGCGCGTGATTTTGTGCCACCTGTGATTACATTCCTGCACAAAAACTCGAACGAATAGCTTAAAAAAGGAGCACAACCAGGATCTTGTGTTGCCTTTCGCACATCAGACTGGATTCAAATAGATTTGTATATGACCATTTCCTCGAATACACAAAACCAATACAGACTAGTCCAGTACTACTCAGAATAGATTGGCATCTCACACACACATGTGGAGTGGATGTGATTGTCAAGGCCAAAGATAACTTTGTAACAATTATTTGCTTACCATCTCATACAGCTCATTAACGTCAACCCCTTGACAAGACCGTAATGAGCCCACTAAAAACCTTTAACGATAAAGTGGTCAGAATTTTTATGAGAACAGAAAACAGACTCATTTAGTTGTATGCCAAATATTAGGAAAACCATATTTACAAATTCAAAGTGGGGAAAGGTCAGTAAAAGTATTCAGCACGACTGAAATTTATGCAACCAGAAGAAACAAACCCACATAGTTGAACAACAAAAGAAAAATGTTGCAATAACAGCTTTTCAAAATAAAACGGCAGAAGTTACTCGAAATTATTCATCTTAAAGATCATACCGGTACAACAAGTTAAAAGAAAGGTTGGAACTCGTGGTCAAAAATAATAACATTGACTGCAAAGAAGAATCGGGGCAGTCAATTAACGACGCAAGAATAATGGTACCAGGAAGCTGACCGACGAAGCAGGTTCTTCTTGAAGCGGCGTGCCCTTTACAGGACGTTGCTGATCTTCTTTCCATATGACTGTAGTGTACATATCAAGTAGTCTAGACACATAGTTTTACGGAAGTGCTTGTCCTACTCCAAAGAGAACTTACTAGGCGGTATACTTCGGTGGTTTGCCATTGCCTTTAGCGGAAAACATTTTTGGTGTATGTGTGGCCCTGGGAATCTTAATCTCACTGGTCAGACGCATGCTGAACCAACTGAGCCACCACCGCGACAAACGGGTCCTTGTAAAGTGGAAATCAAGAAAGAGAAGCCAAAATGACAGCGTTTGTCGTCATCTTCATCTTCACAATTACATTCCAAGTTAGTAGTTTGTGATTCATCTGATGATGATCTTCCATTGAGCAGTTATTTATTCGAAAAATCTGGGAATGGAAAAGCAGAATGCAGTGTTTGCCAATAAAGGTGTTCTATGAGCACAAGTAGAGAAATATGGATCCGGTGTATCATGTGGAGTGGATATGTGCACATGAAGCTTGTGCCGAATTAGAGAGTGATATTTATGTTTGTGACTTTTGCAAACAGATTAAACGTTGTCAGTGTTCCAGTTTTTTTTTCCTATTCCATATTACCCAATATGATTATTCCGCATTTCCCGCCAAATCTGAATACCTTACTATATTAACTATTGTAGATGCTTTTTTGTATATTATATTATATATATATTTTTTTTATGTTAACGTTTGGATAACATGATATGGTATTTTAATCTACAATTTGGTAATACTAAACCTATATATTCTGTTGTTTGACATAAAAATTGAAATGGTATTCCACAATACACGCCTTAACCCCAATAAATCCATAGTGGCCCAAATCTTTTCTTTTTGTGAAATATTCCCTAATTTGAGAATTCATCTAATCCTTTCCTTTGCTTTCGACAACACAGACAATGGCCTAGCGGATCTTACATTCTTCGAATCTTTTTAATTATCAGTTTTAGCAATTAGAATTATATTGGCAATTTTCTAAGCTTCTGGAAAAATATGTTTAAGTAAACAGCAATTCTTCTTCTTCTTCTTCATACATTAGGGTTTAGCTATGTTTTTCTTCCCCGTGCGTCTCCTTTATTTATGGGTTGTTATCTTGTGACTATGACTTAGTCTTCCTGGCGAACGTCTCATATATCTGGTTTGTATGTTTGAGCCTTCTTCACCAGCCTTTTTTGTCCCATTCTTTCGACGAGATCTCTCCAGTATCTTCTCGTTCTTGTCCACCTGACCACATCATGTACTTGGCAGGTCTCACGTATCCTGTCGGTTCTAATTCTGTCGCGTAGACTTAGACCGGTAATTGCTGTTATTATTGTTCTCATTTCTGTTGTTCGCATGATTTCTCTTGTTTAATTAATAATACGATTTATAAAGAATATTAAAAAGTGAAATGCAGAGTTGAATTGACAATTTTATTAGTGCATTTATCAAATATTAAGACTTTGCTTTATTATTTTTGTCATTCAAACCTTTTATACTTCTCCGCACCCGGATGAATTCAAAAGTCCCACTAAAAAAATGTGCTTTAATTTAAAAGTCATAATTAAATAATTTAGAGAATGCGAAATTACAAAGAGCTAACCGAGTTTAATTAAATGTAAATAAAACCTAGTCGTAGTAGCAACCTAACAAACATGTAACCCTATTTTTAAAGCAAACATTTATTTATTAAAAAAGCCAGCCCGTAAAATTGAGGTTATGCAACAATAAAATTACGTTTTCACCACTTTTATGTTTATTTTCTACTTCGGGCAGCTATTTCCCATTTTCTTTGCTTCCTTTTTTGGGCTTTAAGCCTGAAAACATACAACGTAGCATTTTATGTATTCGAATAATTTTTAAAAATATATACTTTTAACTTAGGATGCGGTTTTGCTGTATGGTATTTAGACAGTCTAAGCCACGCATAAATTTCAAAAAATCATCGCAAAAGGCGATATTAACTTTAAACTCTTGAAATTTCATGAATGGAGGAAGAAAAAATAAGAATTTTCCATTGTCTTAAACACATTTCAGATTGAAATCAAAATAACGTAATAAAACCCAAATTACACCAGAAAATCGAGGTCACAACTAAGTACATTATATTTACAAAGTATCAATAAACTTAACAAGGTCTTTAAATAAAAATGCGCCACGGGAATTCAATTGTAATGGCCTAAAATAACCGTACTATAATTAACAGTCACGTCAAAATTCAATTTGAACCTATTTACAGAACAAATTAAGTGAAGTAATGAATAGAAATTGATTCGGAACTAAGTGGATTTTTTTTAAAGAAAGTATGTTAACTTGCACCAATTAAGGGGTGAAAATTAGTTTTTAAAAGTTTAAATCAGAAAGGCAAGTTATGCCCCTATGCGCTAGAAAATTGAGGAAAATGAAAGACTTGGACATATCAAAGGCCGATTTTTCGTATCGGGCCATTAAAGCAAAATGTAAAAAATTGTCCGAATATCAAACGAAAATGTCAGGACTTTTCACAGCACCAAGGACGAAAATTCTGATTGCCTCAGCCACCTGCGTATGGGACACAAAGTGCGTATTATTAATGAGGGCCGCAGTGTTTTAATAGACAGGGGAACTGGCATTTTAATTTCAAAGGTCATTTCATATCATTACTTTTTCCCTAGTTACAGATGAGAGGATAACAAAAGCACTCTCTTGCAATAGGAAGTTGAAATATATGCAGGTTACTAAATAAAATCCAAGTTAATTATGCACTGCTGAGCGTTCGTACAGCTGCTTTTTTGAATAAATAAAACTGGTTCTTTGTTTTGTTTTCGTTTGTTCTACTTTCTTCGCCTGTTCGAATCTTCTGCTTATCTTCTGCTTATCTTCTGCTTATCTTCTTCATTTTATGGCCGAAGCTTAGGCCAATGGCCTGTTAATAACTTAGAAGTATGAGTACTGTAGGCCCTTTTCGCACGTATGCTGGGCAGGAGGCTAAACCCTGCCCATCGATAAGAGGTTTAACGTGCCCTCCGAAGCACAGAGAAGCGTACGACCTTCTAAAAATCTGGGGGAGTTATCGCCAGGCTCGGGAATCGAACCCGAGATGCCTACATAAGAGACCGAGGCCTTCAACATGTGGCTATCCGCTTCCCACTTGTTCGAATCAATTATTGTATTTATAGGTTTAATAATCTAGTCGTCTTTCCTCGCTGCATTTTTCGCATATTTTTTACTAATACACTTCATATTATATTATTTCCTATCACAACTACAGCATTAAAGGTTATAGAATTAAAATAAGTAAACAAATAGTATATTATGCAATGAGCATTGGTTATATATGGTTATAAACTTTTTTTTCTTTCATTTTTGTGTGTGTCTTTTATGCGTATATAGCCAATCTGCTCGGAATTGCCTTTAGGCATTACTTCAAGTCAGACGGCTGTGTCATGTGTGTGTTACTACGTGTGTAGTGGTCTTGTTACTCTATCTCATATACCAGAGCACAGTTAATTAAGCCCAACTGTGAATGGTCTCACCAGGCCTAGTACCGATCCCAGAGGCCTGAGAAAAAATCTCCACCAACGTAGGGAGACGAACCTGGGACTTGCAACATGCAAGCCTAGCCCTCTTACAACTGAGCTACTTGGATTCTTGGTTATAAACTTGTATCCTACTGAAAAATCTGTATCTTAATGAAACTCATTAAAGTACAGGTAGTAAATGTTTAATAAATCAATTAAAGTATGGGAGTCGAAAAATGCTTCTTAAACTGCAGTCTGCCACGTCTGGATAATTTAATATTATTCGCAAATGTACGGGAATGCGAACCAGACGGTGTCACTAAAATGTTTATTAAGTTTGGAAACGTAATTGCAAATCTCTTCAAAGCTACTAGATTAATTTTACCTACTGTATTAACAGGGAGTACTAGAAGGAGGTGTGCAGTAAATTAGATCTGTCATACGGGTATTATGTTCGGCGACGTTTCTGAATACGTTTATTTCGAAGACGGGCACCGAAGTTTGGTTATAATATTAAGTCCCACTAACTCATGACTCAACTCGTACACAACAATATTGCAAATTTGCGCTGAATTACTGTAGGGAAACGTAGACGGTTTTTGTTACGTACGTAACAAAGTTCGGATTTTATTATAATTTGGTTTATTTTAGAACTTTTGTTTTCGTATGAATTTAAGCTTCAAGTTTAATTTGTTTGTAATTCCGTCTGGGAATAAATTTGGGTTAAAATTAGAGTTGTTTCGCTAAATCCAATTTGGGTAATTAAATTCAAATTTGACATTACATGACAGTTTAAAAAAATTTAAAACCAATTTATACAAAAATTTCGGGAGTTCACAATGAAAAACAACCCTTCCAGAAATGTTTATTTTCCCAACAAAATTGGGGTTAAAACATTAAAAAGAAAACCATCAAGCATACATAATAAAATTCGAACATTAAAACTTAAATTCAACTTCGTGAATGCGTTACAAGCGTGAACAACAACTCGGAAGGTGTAAATTATGGATTAGAAATTCAATTATTTACGGATTGGTCGCGAGTAGGACCTAATATAAAAAAGTTAAGGGAAAGTTTATTAAACTTACGGAATTCGTGTGATTTATTATTAAGTTTTTTCTCCATATCCGGAATATTAAATCAATTAATTATTAAGTAAAGCATGAAACTTTTGATCTAAGCTTCCGGCTAATATCGCGTTCTAGAGCGTAATAATTACGTATACCGCCAGCTTCATGAGTTTACTTTATCGTTTAATCAGTATAAAACTTTCGATAACCTCAGTCAACACCGAATTTCTCGAGAAGTTTTGTTGATACGGTATGATTTATATATTTAGTGAGAATATGGTGAAAGAGCCTAGCCTAAAATAGATCGGGGAGCAACAGATGAAAGTTTGGGCTCTATTTCTTCGGGAAAAAATTTTAAAAGCATACTATGGAAGACTAACTCAAAAATCTGAGCCACTTAGATGCTTAGTAACTCCTCTTCGATGTTGCAGATAGCCTGATCACAGTACATTTGAAATATTGGACAAAATAAATGATTTGGATTCTACAGATGGACGCTGAATGTTGGGAAAAAAATTCTGGAACTAAGCCAAGGAAACCCACATTAAAAATACAAGACTTAATGCTGTAAATACATCAGCCATAATAAATTCCAAATATTGGGATATAAAAATGCCTTGGGCATTAACAAGTGAAAGTTTAAGGCCACTTGGGGGCACTGATTGGTGGACCAACAATCTAGAAAGATACCATGAGAAGTTAAGTCCGAACCATATCAATCTTAGAAATCCCATTACAAGGTAAATATAAAATACTGGGAAACAAAAATGGTTTAGGGTCAACAGACGTAGCTTTAAGGGCAGTTGGTGGGGCGTTCATTGTTGGGGGAAAAGTTTGGAAACATACCACGGGAATCCAAATTAAAAATCTGAGTAACTTAAATGCTTAATAATGGCTCTTCAATGTTGGAAATACCTCAACTGTAGTAAATTTGAAATAAAAATGGTTTTGGGATAAGAGATTAAATGAAGTGTTACCATTTGGAGGCGTTGATTATTGGAGAAAAAATGAGCACGCCAAGGACAGGGATTAAAAATTTCAGAGCTTAATTACTTAACAATCCATACTCAGTACTCTCAATTAATACCTGAGCCACTCTCAATTAATACCTGAGCCATAACAAAAGTTTAGAATACAAGACGAAGATTTAAGACTAGTTAGAAGCGCTAATTATTGGGGAAAAACTCTGAAAGTATACCATGAGCGGCTAAATAGAAAATACGGGCAATATAAGAGCTTGTGGGAAAATTTCAGCTGCAATAAATTTAAAATATTGGAAAATAAAAACGTAAGTACAAAAATTAAATAAATTTCAAATATTGGGGAAAAAGCGAAAGTTTAAGGCAACTTGACGACACTGGTTGTTGGGGTAATATATGGAAACATACCATAAGAAGCTAAATGTCGACTTAAGTACAAAACAAAAATTGTTTAGAATCAGTAGACGTTGCTTTAAGGTCAGCTGGTGGGGTGCTTATTGTCGCGGAAAAAGTTTGGAAACATACCATGGGAATTCAAATTAAAAATCTGAGTATCTTAAATGCTTAATACATGCCCTTCAAGGTTGGAACAGGTCATGCGATTCGGCTATTTCGGAGAAAAAATTACAAGTTGTAGGAAGTTAAATACAAAGGTAAACAAAAGAGTTATCAAAGCGACACAAATCGCCGGTTGTCTAAGACGTAGTATGTGGAGTAACAAGTATATGAACCAAGAGAGCAAAGTACGCACATATTTATAAAACAACAGTGAGGCCAGTATTAACATATGCAGGCGAAAAGGGGCGATACAAAAAAACAAAACAAAATGCCAGAGTCTTCGAGATGAGAGTGCTACGAACGATAATAAGCTTAATACTAAGAGATCGCCAAACAAATCAGACTATAAGAGAAGACACTACAGTACAGGATGTTATGAAACTGGTGGGGAGAAGACGGAAAGAATAGAGTAATCACGTGGACCGTATGGATGAGGAAAGACTTGCAGCAATCTATAAAAATCAACGATCAACAGGACTATCGTCCAAGAGATAAACTCAAAGCGGGATTTCTTCATCAGTCGAATAAAACACGCAAACAGGAGAAATCTCCTAGTCTTAAGAAGAAGAATAAGACAATGTTGTAAATAAACTAAAAATTTTAGTTACTTTACTGCTTAATAATATTCCTCTTCAATGTTGAAAATCCCTCGATTACAATAAATAAGAAATAAAAACGGTTTGAGATCGATAGATAAAGATTAACAACCATTTGGAGACACTGATTACTAGAGCTGGGTCGTTCATGAACGAGTCGTTCCAAAGGAACGACTCCTCGGATGGAATCGTAGGAATCGATTCACTTATTTCAATCCAATTCGTTCCTAAAGGAATCGCGCCGCGAGTACGTTACAAATCATCACGATTCGTACAAATCCTAGGAATCGAGCCCTAACCCGCAAATACATACAGTAAAGGAATGGAATCGGAAGTATGAATAGCTACATTAATATTAGTATGCTATTAAGACACGATCACACGATGTTGCGTATTCACAAACAAAAGTAGAACTTATTGATTTATAAAGCTCTGAGGTTTTAAAATGAATTTCCCAAGTCGCCGATATACAGGCTTTATTGTTGAAATGAAATTTGAAACTTTTTATTAGTTATGCAATAATTAAACATGCATTTTATATTGAAAATTCGTGTAATTAAGGTTGTAACATTCATGCAATTTTGAAATTGTGCATGCTCAGCATGCTGGCTCCTGTTTAACGAGTTATTGTTTAGTCTTTTATACCCTCATTTATTATTGTAGACAAAATAATTTACGTTTGACGTTCTGAATCTGAATGCATAGTCAACGAATTTCGGATTTTGTTCCAATTCGATTCATTCTAGTACGGTGCGTACTTAAAAGTACGATTTAATAAATCATAGGAACGAAGGAACGAGAACGAATCGAAGGAACCTATTCATGTTGTGGAATGGAATCGAAGGAACCGATTCACCGAAAGGAATCGGATTGCCCAGCTCTACTGATTACTGGGAGAAAAATTCTGGAAGCATACCAAGGGAAGGCAAGTCAAAAATCTGAGTAACTTAAATGCTTGATAACTCCTCTTTGATGTTGCAATTACTCCAACCATGATACATTTGAAGTTTTGGGGAAAACCAATGATTTAGATTCTACAGATAGACGTTGAGGAGCGGATAGCCACGTGTAAAAGGTCTCGGCCTCTCAGACATCTTATTCATGTTAGGTTTGATTCCTGAGACTGGCAATATCCTCGCCAGAACTTATAAGGTCGTACGCTTCTCCGTACTTCCGGCGGTCCCGGTTATCATACTAACACCTTTGATAACCGTTAACCTCGCAACACTGCGGGTCGGTCTTCTTCATCTCTCTCGATGGGTTAGGTTAGCCTCCTGCCCAGCATACGTGCAAAGAGGGCTCGAAGAACTCGTTCTTATGAGTTTCTAACGGGCCATCTGCCTAGGCTTCGGCCATAAGAGGAAGAAGAAGATAGACGTTTAATACCAATAGAGAGGCTCTGATTGTTGGGCAAAAATTCTATGACCAAACCATGGAAATCTAACATAAAAATCCAAGAGACATAGGTAATGTTGTAAATAGATAAGTTAAGTAACTTTCAAATATTGAGAGACAAAGGTGCCTTAGGCATCAACAAGTGAAAGTTTAAGGCCACTTTTGGACGTTGATTGTAAGGGAAAAGATATGGAAACATACAATGAGAAACTAAACCTATGCTTAATAATACCACTTCGGTGTCAGAAATCCCATCACAACGATGAATTTAAAATATTGTAAAACAAAACTAGTTTTGGGTCAACAGGTGTAGCGTTACGATAGTTGAGGGTGTTGATTCTTGGGAAAACGTTTGGACACATACTAGGGAAATCCAAATTAAAGATTCGAATGACTGAAGTGCTTAATAATTCTTCTTCAACGGTGGGGATAGCTCAACTGCAATAAATTTGAAATAACAATGGTTTGGGATCAATAGAAGAAGTTTTGAAACCAGTTCGAGAAGATTATTACTGGGAGAATAATTCTAGAAGCATATCAAGGGCAGACAACACCCCAAATGCAATAAATTTGAAGTATTGTCAATATATGCTTTAGTTTACAAGATGAAGATTAAAGACTAGTTGGGATTTCTAACAGCTGGAGAAAAAACTTGAGCGGCTAAATTAAAAACTCGAACGATTGATGGTTTAAAATGTAAGAAAAGAATGAATTTGAAATATCAGAAAATAAGAATTGTTTTGGATCAACAGTCGAAGGCTTACAGTTACTTTGAGGTGCTGCTGATACCCAGAAAAGACTTTAGAAGCTAAATCGGAGAGACTTAATTCCTAATACATTCTATTCGACGTTGAAAATATCCCAATTAGGATAATGGTTTATTGATCAACAGATGAAGGTTTAAATCAAATAATGGAGCACAGACTGTTTGGAACAAATATTGAAAACATCCATGAGAGTTTAAAATAAAAATTCCGGCAACATGAGTGCTTAACAATCGTCCTACAATGTCCGAAATGCTCCAGCTATTATGAATCTGAAACAAAACGGGCGTAAAGATCAACAGGTAAAGGTTCCAAACCAGTTGAGGATGCTGATGTTGGGAACCATACCATGGGAAACCACATCATAAATCTGAAAGACTGTATGCTCATTACTTATTACGTCCTGTTTGATGATAAAAAATGTCTCACCTGCAATATACGTATTTCAGATAAAAAGATTTGAGAACGAAAGCTAAGCATTTAAGGCCAACTGGAAGGGCCGATTGATGGGGGAATTTTAGAAACAAGCTACTTAAGGGCTTCGTAAGTCCTGTTCTATGTCGGAAATGTACCAATTACAATAAATTTGGAATATTATAAAAGAAGGTGCCATGGGTTTAACAGAGAAAGATTTTAAGACAAGTTGGGGCATACAATTTTCGAAGCTTACTATGAGAAGCCAAATTAATAATTAGAGTGGATTACATGCTTAATACATCCTGTTCAATGATGACAATATATTAACTTCAATATATGTGAAGTACCGAGAAATGAAAGTGATTTGGTAGCAATAAATGGAGGTAAAATCAAATGTAGGAGCTAATTGTTTGTGAAAAGCAACCAAGTTAAGAAAAAATCCAGCAACTTACTTAGGTGTTAAATAATCCTCCCTAGGTGTGCAAAATATCGCAGCTATGAGATATTGGAGAACAAAAATTGCTTGACGATCAGACGGAAGGTACAAAACCATATGGAAAAAAAAAATTCGAAGCCATGCCACACGAAGCTAAATCATAAGTTGTTTGGATATTAAAAGTTTCCAAATACAATAAATTTAAAATATTAGGAAACTTGGGGAAGACATGTTGGGCACTATGGTAATTTCCAAGATTGACCAAACAAAATCGACGAATTTAAGGGCTAAACGTGCCCTTCAGGATGCTACTTATTCCCGAAATACATCCAATTTCAGTAGCTGACATCTGAAGAGCCACGTTTAGTCCATTTTTTATACATTAACATGCTCGGAACCGATGCTAACAAAGCATACCTCTTGGGCTTATCTAGCGCAAATTAAATTCTTAAGCAATTTGCAGGTATTTTTACTGCAAGGGCGGACAAGTCCAGATAATTTAAATATTCACAATTCCGTATCATGTGATCAAGTATCAATGGTTTTCAAAGATTGTGTAAATCCCAACTGTAATCACCATGTTGATATTCCTCCTGTTAGTTTGGCCCTTTAAAGGGTTTTCAATGACCTGTTTTTGCTAAAATGTTACAAATTTGTTAATTATATCTTCACAAATTAAAATTTTATTTCATAGAAAACTAAAAAAGTTCCAAACTAATCAGTATATAAAGATATGGCCTGTTAAGCGAAAAACGACAGGACAACGACCCTTTAGAAAATCTCAAAGAAAAGGTGTTCTTTTCCAATAACAAAACTTTTCCCTGCCAATTCAAAGTTAGCTGCAAAGAACATAGAAAAGAGTGAACGAAACTACAGGAGGGCTCAGATTTTAGACAACGACGGTTTTGCATCATAAATTATACTTAAAAGTAGAAGACTAAACCCTTCCAGAAATTTCCTGCCAGTAACACACCCGCCCTTTTTCTGCAAGTTTTTTTCTCACGGCCTGCTCGTAAATTACAATTTACTTGTGTTAATTTGAAAGTATTTCGGTGGCTGGATTACCTAAAAATAAAAATGTTTCCTTTAGACTTGTCAACTCAATTATCCTCTCTTTGGGTGTTTTGCCAAGCAATTTGTTCTACCTGCATGTCGGGTCACAAATAGTGACGCAACGCCGCGGATAATGTAATTTAGCACGGTACAGTAAGCGGACCACCCACAGGTAACTTGATTAGACTGTAAGTTCATTGCTTGGAACTGAAAGATGACATACATACATTTAAACGTGTCATTTTAATTGTATACTTCGAGTTTAATGGGCTTTTACGGATCGAATTAACTTGCGCCTCGTTAAACCCACAAAAATACCTAACAGAAACCGTGGGTTTCTTTCTTATAAAAATTTTTAATTAACATTAAGGAGCATTTATTTATTTTACTTACGTTTCCAGGGCGAAGTGTTTCGGAAACTAAATTAAATGGAAAACCTTGTTTTATGAAATTAACGAGAGATGAACACACAGTAATTACTGTGACCCCAATTAGAAAATCGGAAAATGAAGCGAACTTTATATTTCTAAAAATAAAACTCGTCTTTCGTGTCTCTCGAATGCATAAAAGCGGAAAACGTCTAATAAAGTATTCAATAAAATTTTAAAACAAATCAGATTGTCGTAGATGCAACGATTTTACTAAAAATAGCCTTGTATTTTCAATTGATCACGAATAAATTTACGACGTTCGGGTTTAATTATTAAAAGGGTTAAACGCTATTTCCGATACTTTAGTTTTTGTAGATTTTAATTTTCATACTAGGGAAGGCGAATTCTTTTCTTGGTGGAAACTTTAATAATCATAAACCTCATTAAGAGCGCAATTAAAGGACCCTGTAAATAGTTTTTATGCCTTAAAAACCTGTCAAGTACTACGCAACTATAAAATTTATAAACCAGATAACTTTTTTGTTTAATCTTTAATACGCAAATTTGTAATTTATGAATTTAAATGCTTGATTCAGTAGGGATAGGTACAGCTAATTCGAATGGAAAATTTTTCCACTTTAAATGTGCAAATTATTTATAAAATTTAGAAATCAATTTTACAAAAAAAATATCCGATATATAAACTTAAAGGGTTAGAATTGATTCATTCCAATGCGTTTAAAAAAAAGCAATAAACGAGTTTATTAATTAACGTGTGGTTCAAAATACAAATCTTTGACATTCACGTAGAACACCAATATTTATAATTTCTGAGAATGTTTCTTCGCCTTAATTTTTATGTAGATTTTAAAAAATAATTCTTTGAAATCACTAAATTACCCCAAAATTTGTATTTTCTGCAAACTTCTACAGAAATTCTAATTTTTAGGTAGTTTTTCATATTTTACGAAAATTCTAATTTTATGTGTAGGTTTCCTTGGTTTTATTTTTTTAATTTTCAAACACATTTAATAACATGGGTTTCAAAAAATCCTTAAATTAACTCAGAGCACCAATATTTATAATTCCCAAAAACTTCTGACACCCGTCATTTTCTACAGAAATTTCGATTTTCAGCTCCTTTTCATTAAATCCAAAAATTAAAATGTTTCATGCTGGTTTCCTTCGTTCTACTTTATCTTAATTTTGAAACACATTTATTAGTATGGATTTCAAATATATTAAAATGATGTAGTTGTGGTATTAATGTTGATGTTGGGAGTTAATCACATTTTTATAAATTATTAATATAAATCTTAATAAAATATAATTGTTTATTGGCTATGTTAATGCAGATTTAACTTATAATAAAATGTGCATAATTTATTGTTATGAAGGGTGAATAGCTTAAGGTAGGTTTACGTAGTGGGGAAAATCCAGTATTTACAGTTGTCCGGTAACAAAAAGGAATTTTCTGATTGGAAGAGGATTATTAGCCTGGGTTACAGAAAACAAAAGAAGGAATAATAAAATAAATAAGTTTTTTTCTGTAAAAAAGAAAGGAAAATAAAATTCAGATTCTCTGAATTTTATTCAACATAAAGGAAAAAGAATTATTAATTGGAATATTATTATTAATAAATAAAGCCTTTATTTATACTACGTACTGTGGATAAAATTCCATAATATAAAATAAAGAATATTGGAATTGGATGGTAATTTGTATATTCATCCGAATATTGATTTGGATGGTAATTTGTTATATTCATGTGGATATTAATTTGGATGGTAATTCGTTAAATTGATTTGGATTTTGGATTTTGCTGAATATTGATTTGGATAGAGTTAACAGTTGTGTGGAACTCAGATCGACCCTATTTGAGATAACCGGAGCATAATATAATAATCTTGAATAAAATAACCATATTTTCTTTAATTTAAATTGTGGGGTTCATTCATAGCAATATATTACCTATACCTAATTTTTGAATATTTCTAATGTTAATTTCTACTGAAATGTTTGGGTCCTTTTTCATGTTTTATTAGAAAAAGTTAGAAAAATTTCAATAATTCAAATGTTTTCTGTTGATTTTCTTCATTCGGTGTTGCTTACTTTTCAAACTCATTTATTTATTGATAAGGGTTCCAAAAAGTAATTCCTTGAAATTCATAAATTAACTCAAGAGTTTCAGAATTTACAATTTATAAATAATTTTGACAGTGGTTTCTACATAAGTTCCAATTTTCAGGTTCTTTTCTAAGTTACTTTCGAAAAATAGGTTTCAAAAAGTTCGAAAATTCTAATGTTTTGTTCTGATTTCCTTTATTATATTTCTTTTTTAATTTTCAAACACATTTATTAATACTTGTTTCAAAAAATAACCCTTTGAAATCCCGAAATAATCTCAGAGTTCTAAAATTTATGATTTCTGAAAACTATACTTATGTAAGTTCTACAGAAATTCCAATTTTCATGAGTTTTTCCATGTTTTCTTAGAAAAACGTTTACAAAAACACGAAAACCCAAGTGTTTTGTGCTGATTTCCCCCATTCCACTATTTTCAAACTTTCACACGCAATGATTAATATACACACACCGGCAAAATTAGAGCAACACAAAAAAACTCAGATTTTTCGATGCTTTAAGATTTATTTAACTTAATTTGGCAGGAGAACATTCACTTTGGAAAGATTGCAACTACACACAGATTAAATTTACGATTGTGGTTGCTAAACTGAATGAAATGAGAAAATTGAGAACAAAAAATTAATTATCCATTATTAAAAAAATTGATTTGATACAATTTCCGTCATTTTATTCCAAAATAGGGGTGTTATTAATAACGCATGTTACCCCTACGAGCCCTAGTCACAGCTTCCATATACGTCTGCTCATGCTTTCGATGACGTTGTCAATGGTTGCTCGAGGCAGATTTGGCCGTTTTGTTTGATTTTCAAACTCATTTATTAATATGGATCCCAAAAGATAATTCTTTCAAATCCGTAAATTAACTAACCAATTATAATACCTGAAAGTTTCTGACGTTGATTCTACGGAAATTCCAATTTTCAGGTCTTTTTCGCTGTTTTATTAGTTTTCAAATAAGACGACGATTCAAATGCTCTGTAGTGGCTCCCTACATTTCATCTTTTTCAGGTGGATTTATTAATATGGGTTTCAAAAAACGATTCATTGGGTTCCATAAATTAACTCGGGGATTCAAAATTTATAATCATCTGAAGTTAGTTCCTACAGAAATGCACATTTTCGGATTCTTCTCCCTGTTTAATTAGAAAGGGGTTTCCAAAAAATTCGAAAATTCAAAGGTTGTGTGTTTGTTTCTTTCATTCTGCCTCCATTATTTAATTTTAAAAGGCATTTAGCAATATTGGTTTAAAAACTGATAAAATTCCAAAATTAACACAGGAATGAAACGCAGAGAACGCAATGACCCAAAGGACTATTTAGGAAAATTTAGGACAATACAGATTTAATAATGTTGGTGTTAAAACAACAAAACTCCACCTAAAACTACAAAGTTGAGTTAGGTTAGTACAAGACAGGTTAAATGAGGTCATTCGAAGTTATTTTAACCAAGACCTCCGGGAGAATTTTCAGGCCTTTATGTTAATTATTTAAAGACCGCCTATGTCACTGCTTAAAACGCTCTTGTCTGACTGAAAACCCTTAAAATTATTTCCACGAACTCTGAGTGCCTTGTCAGATTAAATTTTCTTTGTAACTGGAGTGAAAGCTTCTGATGCTTTATTTTAATAATTGTTTTGCTTTATATCATATTTTCAGACAAACTGAGTATTTAATAAAGAAAATAAGGCAATAACTAGCATGAATGTAATAAATCTGAACGGAATCCTCTGAAGTTTTAAATCGGATTTTATATTGTAAGGATTTCAAAGACATAGTGACTCTTGTGACAGCAAGTTTCCTGAAACGAAGAAGATTGGCCTTAGAAGGTGTCTTAAGAGGGTTTTATTTAATTAGAAGTGCTTTGTTTAAATTGCTACATATTAATGTGTTGGTTTAATTGCACTATAGGGTGCTACTTCGTTACCACAGTGTAATAACGTATGTGTGGTTTTACATACTGCAGGACTATCATATATTAACATGCGATGTAACTAAGGCCATATAATTTGATTGATAGCGGGGCATATAAATAGGTTTCTTAATATGATCGTGCTGTAACCGTTAAAGCCTTGAGTTCTTTAGATTTTCTGATTATGAATGAAGTTGTTGCTGATAGGTTAAAATAAAAGAATCGGTTTTCATTCCTTTGAGTATTTATTTTTAACGTAAGTTAAAGAAAAAAAATGCACTAAAAATGTCACTCCGGCAGGAATTTAACCGGCATGCTGTTGTTGAATTTTAAACTTAAATTTGCTTGAAATGAATCTAGAATGCGAGAATACGAACTTGGATTTGAATTGTTTAGGAATTTTGGAAATTTGGTAAATTTAACAATCCCAAGAAACTCAAGAAAGTATGTAAAAGACAACCTACAAACTTTAAAAAAATTATTGCAGAATGAGCTTCAGGAATATTGTCAAGTTCGCTAGGATTTTGGACCTCTTCTTTGCAATAAAATATGAACAGAAACAGTCATTAAGGCAGAATTTAAAAAATAATCACAGCCGAAGCCAGCAGAATAGACTTAAAAATTTTTGTTAAAATGCAGAAACACATTTTTTAGGCTTTTTCCTGCCAGAAAACCTATCAATAAAGTAGACCTTCGAAAATAATTTTCAATTGTAACCAATAGAATTCCCCAAATTCATAAAAATGGGGGTATAAAAACAGCCCAAAAATATACGAAAATTTGAAAACCTAAGCTCAGTTCCATCGTCTTGTAACCAAGCCTAATCCTTAACTATTTTTGCGTTATCAGCAAACTTTTCTTTTGAAAACAATCTAATTGCAAAAGAACTGAAAAATGCAAAACAGAGTCTAAATCCACGAGATTTCAAGAAGACCTTTACCTTCCTTATAGTATGTAAACAATTCAACTAATTGCAGAATAGTTAAAGAACTAACACTACCATTCTTAGTGTGAGGGTAACGATTATCATGGACCATCGTCCTTCTAATCGTTGCTTTATTGCTTAATTCTTGACAAAAATGGGACAGGTTTCCCAATTTCATAACTACTTCCCTGAACATAAAACCGCTTCATTTACTTCACTAACGCTCGCAGACTTTCTTTGAAAAATGAAATAGAAACCTCTTGTTTTTGTTTATCCAAAGCTGAAGAAAATAATTCAAATTGTCAAAATTAATTACCTTTCCTTTGGGTCTCGGTGCGAATAATACTTAATTCTTGTTTTTGCATTTGAATGAACTACGAATAAAATTGTTTGGACAAGATCCAGGCAGAGAGGAAAACCTTTTAAATATTTTAACACAACGAAATTCAATTTTGAAGAGAAATTTTATAGAATTTCCATTTAGTTCCTACTTCTTGTAAACAAATTTTGAGGAAACTCCGCCGGAATTCCACGGAAATAAATTTTATATTACATTACTTTTCTTCGGGTTTATCTTTGGTATAAACAGAACTCTAAGAATTTTAATTAATTTCACAGAAATTTCATGCAATTTCAAAAAATTCCATGGAATTTTACGAAATTTTATTTAGTTATACATAGTTATATGTATGTATATGCATACCACTTGCTGAAAGCACAAATTAATTAGTAAAGCCGTTGTCAGGCAATTATTTTGGGGGGCTTTTTGTGGCCAAATGCCTACGAAACGATAAAAAATTAATTTTCCTTTCCTATTAAAGCCCGATTTGATTCCTTTAACGTTTGTCAATCGTTTGCAAATTCTAAAACATTCATTAATCCGATGTTCACATGGTTTAGTGTAAGACAATTTGAATATATTCTAGTTTAAGTTTTATTTTAAGATGGGTGATCTGTGGTGGAACTAGGGTGAAATCCCATAACATTACATAAATTTCCGGAGAAAGATTGGTTCATATTTATACTAAAGGATAGCCGAATAGAATTCTGTGAAATTCCTCGTCGTATTTTCATAGATTTTCCATGGAATTCCGACGTACAAGATTTTCCTAGAGGGATTTTAATATGCGGCCGAAGAGCGAAACTCCAAAAGATTTTCCCTTCTGTTATTATACCTACTTTTCATGTTGTTCTCTTTTCCTTCTAGCAATTCTAGAGTCGAAAATTACCAGTGATCTCTTCAAAATTTCAACGAAAACCTATCAAAATGAGTTTATTTTTCCTCACCTTTTTTTCCAAAGTAGTAAAGTACAAATATTTTTTAATTAAATTAAAATAAAATAAAAAAAATTTGGAAAATAATTTTGAATTAAAAAAACAAGAAAATTTTAGAAAATAATATTAAATTTAGGAAATTAAAATAGAGTTAGAAAATGGTTAGTTTTTGGTTTTTTGGGGCAGTTCTTCGTCTCATAATGAGTATAAGACATTATTCTGCACTAATTTTATTACTTTCACAAAGACATAGGGTGATGGCACCAGTGGTTGAACACCCACCAGTAAATGAACACCTTCCTGGTTATTGCTAAATATTAAGAATACAGAAGTCCAGGTAAAGTTTTAGGCTACTTTGGGATTAACTATGTAGTATTATCTACCATCTGTCAGATGGCAGCACTGCTGTGAGCCACCATTAGTAAACTGCAGTCTGTTTCAACGTGCTATGTAAAGTGGGCCTGTTGTTTTGAAGCAAATAATTTACAAGGCCAAGTTGACTCAACTTTTGAAAGAAGTTTGTGGTGTTATTTTTGTAAGTAGGAATAAAATCCGTATAAACACAATTAACTAAATATGTTCAAGTATTATATTGTTGACTAGAAAATGCCGATTAACCTAAAAATAATATTATTTTGGCCTATGTTCATTTTCTGGTACATAATTTCCCTCAAAACCAATAAATGAACGGCGTGTTCATTCACTGGAATTTCAACATTTCATCGTATTGTGCTAAAATGATCTCTAAATAAGAATATCCATAAGGTTCTTTTTGATTTTATTTGTCAAATATAGCTACTAATTTCGGGACCAGTAGTTGAACATGTATTTTTACAGTGTTCATTCACTGGTTCACGTACTTATTCCTATTAAAAACTTAAAACTACAGAATGAACATTTTTCTTTTTTCTTTTAAAAGTAGGTACCAACCTAGGATCTAGGTAGGTATATAATTTTAATTTGCTATTGATCTTTACAGGTATAATCATACTAGGGTGAAAGTCTATAACATCATCATGAACGCTAAAAAGACGTCTTATACCAGGTTTAATTATAGTGAAGAGGATTTGCGAAAAGCACTTGATTCCATAAAAAATGGAAACATGTCTTTAAATGCAGCTAGTAAATGCTTTAATATTCCGAAAGGAACTTTGCATAACAAAATTAAAGGCAAAGTTCCTTTGCAAAGAAAAATGGGACCTGAAAGTGTCTTAAAACCTGAAGATGAAAATCGAATAGAGAAATGGATCTTAGACAAGGCCAAGCTGGGCTTCCCAATGCACCCTGAAGATGTCAAAGATGCTGTTCAAGGTATACTAAAAGCTCTTAAGCAAGAAAATCCGTTTGCAGACAGCAGACCAGGCAAAAAATGGCTGCAATTATTTTTAAAACGCCACCCGAAAATTTGTAAACGACAAACGGAAATAATCTCCAAAGCTCGTGCTTCAGTTACCGAAGATATGATCAGATCGTGGTTTAATGAATTAAGAGATTTTCTTACAGAAGAAAATTGTTTAGACGTACTTGACAACAGTAATAGAGTTCTTAATTGTGATGAAACGGGAATTCAGACTTGCCCAAAAACTGGTGTATTGTTAGGCCCTAAAGGTTACACGAATTTCTATAATATCGCAAGTGGGAAAGAAAAAGAATCGATTACAGTTCTTTGCACTTTTTCAGCTCAAGGGGACGTTTTACCACCCATGGTTATATTTCCCTATAAAAGAATGCCAAATCACATAATAAATTCTGTTCCTGATGATTGGGCCTGGGGCAGGTCTGACTCTGGTTGGATGGTATCAGCAACTTTTTATGAATATGTAGCGAATGTTTTATATCCCTGGCTCTTAAAACAGGAAACAAAATTTCCAGTGATTTTTTTTCTTGACGGGCACAAGTCCCATCTTAGTATAGAGTTATGTGACTTTTGTATTGAAAAAAAGATTATTCTTTATTGCCTTCCCCCGAATGCGACACATATAGTGCAACCTTGTGATGTGGCAATATTTGGGCCCCTTAAGGTGTTTTGGAAACAGGTTGTAAGAAAGCACAAACAAAATTCAGGAAAAGATATCACTAAATCAAACTTTTGTACAATATTTAAGGATGCTTTCGATAAAGCTGTGAAGAAAGAGACAATACAAAACGGTTTTCGGGTGTGCGGTCTGTATCCTTTTTCACCAGACTCTGTCGATTATTCTAAATGTATATCACAACGCAGACAAGAGTTACAAAAATCCCAAGTAAGAGACATTTCAAATGAAGATTATGCTGTTGCCACGAGGGTTATTGAAAAAATTATTGGCCCAGAAAGAAGTCTAGAATTTGAGCAAAAAAAAAGTTCCACCCTGAATAAAAATGTAGAGTCCATTTTTGATGTTTGGTTGAGTTGTAAAAAACATACTTTAGAAGAAAATGGAACATTAGTAGATAATTATAAAGAACATGACAACGACGAATTATTTGATATTACTTCCCTCCCTGTAGACATTATCGACGATAACTATTTGTTACAAGCAAATTCTGAAATTGAAGACATTACAAGTTTAATTGAGGAAGATGAAATTAACAGTTTTCATAATTTAGTCCTAGACAATAATTTAAATACAGTAGTAGAAGAGAATAAACGAAATGAAGAGCTTAAGCAACATAAGAAAAGTGAAGATTCTAACCAAGTAAATGAAAACCTTAAGGCAATTAATAATGAGAATAAAGAAAATGAACATGTAATCAATGAATATGCATATGATCATCCAATTCAAATAAATAAAACAAACAAAGCTGTTGATGATGATATTGGAGAAAATGACGAAGTGATAAAGGAACATGAAAAGGTTATCAAACAATATGAAGATGATCATCCCACTCAAATAAATGAAACAAACAACGCAGTTGATGATAATAATGGAGAAAATGACGAAATGATAAAAGAATATGAAAGGGTAATGGAACGATATGAAGATGATCATCCCATTCAAATAAATGAAACAAACAACGCAGTTGATGATAATAATGGAGAAAATGACGAAATGATAAAAGAATATGAAAGGGTAATGGAACGATATGAAGATGATCATCCCATTCAAATAAATGAAACAAACAACGCAGTTGATGATAATAATGGAGAAAATGACGAAATGATAAGGCAGTATGAAAAGGATAAAAATGATGAAAACAAAACAGATGATGAAAACAAAGAAAATGAAGTGGTAAATCAGAAAAATGATATTCCCAGCCAAAAAATTAATGCAAATAAAGCGGATGTTGGAGTGTCAGGAATGGACAATGAAAACTTAAATCCAAAAGAGTGCACTCAAGAAACAGCAGAAAATTTTTGGTCTTTGCATTTATCGTGGCCAAGAAAAGAAGAAAAATCAGGTATAGAGAAAAGAAAATCTGAAAAAGTTCCGTTTGCAATAACGTCAAAAAGATGGAGAGAAATACAAGCAGAAAAATCTAAAGCAAAAGAATTAAAAGAAAAGGAGATATTGCAAAAAAGACAAGAGAAAGAAAAAAAGAAAACAAGTCAGATTTCCAGTACAGGAAGTACAACTAAAAGAAGATGTGAAGAAACTGCCACAAAAAAGAAGGAACCAAAAATCGTAAAAAAGAAAAAAACTGAATCAGCAGCTGTCAATCCAACTTCCAGCAATGTGAAACATTCAAGTAAAGAGGGAAATAATTCAAATGAGGTAAATAAATATGCAATCGGCGATTACGTAATTGTCTTATACGAAAAAATGCAATTCCCCGGAATAATAACAGATAAAGAAGGAGGAGAATACGAAGTAAGTGCATTGAAAAAAACATGCGATGGCACTTGGATATGGCCTAAACCAAAGGACCAAATTTGGTATCAGGAAGACTCTGTTGTTAAAAAAATAGCAAAGCCTATTTTCAACGATAAAACAAAAAGTTTTAGTATCTCTATTTAAACATTACATTTCTTACACAAATATCTTTTTAAGTTAATGACATATTATAATGAATGTTATTGTTTTACGTAAATTTAAGATTTTTTATTATTTTTTGTTTAAGAGCGTTACAATCAATAAAGATTTTCATTTTGATTTTAATTATAAATTATTAGGTACCTATTATACCTACCTATCTACCTTTTTACCTTCTAGGTAGTACCTAATACCTAGTCATTTTATAATGTTCATTTACTGGATTTTCAAATTTCATTTATTGGAGCTGAGTGTTCATTTACTAGAGAAACGCGTAATTTTTTAAAGAAAGATAAATAATTTTTTTTACTAGAAGATAATAACTTTCTAGTCTTTTTAATCTAAAATTAGATAGTTTAATACATTGAAAAACCAGACTGTCAATGTTTATATAGATTGTCACTATTGTTAAATCGCACTCAGAATTGAAAATTCTCTTAAGTGTTCATTCACTGGTGCCATCACCCTATGGTTTAGTAGACGGCGTTAATCGTAAGGTTTGCGCAATTCAACGCATTTTAGCCGGCTTTGGGTAGTTTTGGTGGTTTCATATCCTTTTTTAGGGCAATCCTGCCCTATTTAATTATAATTATATGTGTAGATTTGAAAGCTGGAGTTGTACAAGCCATTCTAAGGAAGATTGGGGAATCGTAAGGATGGGGCAGTCTAACGCAGTTCGGGACAGTTTGTTTTCAAGTTTTCTTTAAGTCGCTTTGAATCTATTCAATACTAACTGACGTATTTTAAATATTAATTATTAATGAAGCTAATCAGAAAGGCTTACGCAGACAGACAAGAAAAAGCTAATTTTTTGTGCCTAAATTTGAACAGTTGTGCCCAACTAAGTCCACCGGATGAGGCAGTTTTGGTGGTTTCCTAGCCTTTTTTAGGGCAATCCTACCCTATTTAATTATAATTATATGTGTTTTCACAAAGACGCAAGTTAAGAAGATTGTAGAAGTTTGAAAGCTGGAGTTGTACAAGCCATTCTAAGGCAGATTGGGGTAATCGTAAGGATGAGGTAGTCTAAGGCAGTTCTGGGCAGTTTGTAGGAATTTTTCACGTTTTCTTAACGTCGCTTTGAATCTATTCAATACTAACTGACTTATTTCAAATATTAATTATTAATTGTTCATGAAGCTAATCACAAAGGCTTACGAAGAAAGCTAATTTTTTGTGCCTAAATTTGAACAGTGTATAAATAACTCAGTCCTCCGGATTTTTTTAATTCCACTGAAATAAATTATCCGATTTTCATAGAAAACTTGATTATAACTTTTTTGGAATAAAAATGGCCAAGCATAATTTTTGCATTAACACAGAATTAAAACCTGAAGCCATAAAATATTTCAATTTCTTCCTCTGGAAATAAAGGAAAAAAGTTGAGCCAACTTCGTAATACGAAAAAACGTATCCTGGCTTAATATTACATGAAACTACCGTTCTGGGATGTAGGCTCCAAAGTCATATTACCGTTGTACAGGTCAGCTGATTGTACCCTACGACCAAATAAATTTTTTAACAAAAATCTTGTCTTGTAAATTCTTCTATTGCATTTGGACAAAAAGCCCTCAAACTTAACAATTTAATCACAAACCAATTACACCTTAAACAATGGAATTTTAATATTTAATAGGATTGTTAAAAAATTTAGGTTTTTAAGTATGTATAACGAAGAAGGAGTTTGAAGGAAATGGGAAATTCATGTAACATGCACTTCTGAGCCTTTTCGACTTTTATTTAACAAAAGTAACCTCGTTATTTAGTTTAATATAAGTTCAACAAAGAATAAAAAAGAGGCTTCTTAAAATTACGAATTCTCGAATATTCGTATCTTGTAATCGCATAAAAGACAATTTTTCACAAAAAGGATTTATTTTCCCCTCGAAATAAGTTCAGTTTTATTAAGAAAAAGCCTGAAAAATATAAATAAGCCTTTCTTTTACGGGTAACTTAAGAGCTTTCCGGAAATAAGCTTAAAAATCTTTTATTCGACGTTTCAAAGCAACACGATGATAAAAAACTTCGTTTACTGTGGTAGCGTTTTTTTGCCTCCCCTTCACGATTTTTATCATGTTCGCTTTCACTCCGAACCGATTCTTCACTTACCCCCGTACCTTGATAAGAACGACTAAAAATATTAATTAGTTTCTGGGAGACGTTAACGATAAACCTGTCTTTTTCAGCTTTGTTCGAGCTTGATGTTACTCGGAGGTTGGGGATGGGGGAAAAAATGTTCCAGAATGACCCATTTTCACTTGATATTGTATTTATTCTATAAAAGTTGTACAAACATTCCTTGGACGGTGTGTTTTTTTCCTTTTAGTCAACCATTATTCGGTTGTTTACTGGCATTACTAATTTCGGTTGTTATTTTATTTATCGCGTTCAACAAACCTGCGTTTTCACTCCTATTAAAAAAAGACATTTGCTTTGTTTGATTTATACCACCAGTGTGTTTTCCGATCATAAATTATTCCGTAAGTCGTTGTCCATAGCTGTGAAAGTGCGTATAAAATACGTTGGCCCAGTAACGCCTTGGAAGTTGAAGGTAAACCCTCACCTTCAGTTGTAAATTAACATAAAGACACACAAGATATAGGCGTCGTAACTTAACTAAACAAAGGGAAGGTGCCAGTTCTCGTAAATATGAATTAGATCGGCCACGCGAGGAACACACGAAAAAAACTTGGATGGAAGGACGTTTTACTTTAGCAACCGCAAACAATTTTGTAAAAAGGAAACGGCGAAAATTTCAGGGTAAACGCGCTTTAATCAAGACTTTTACGTGGTAAATGATTCAATTAACTCAAATATATGTATCGTCTAACAGTTGTAAATTACGAGCTTACTTTGTTGGGTCGTTGAGTTCAACCGAAATTAGCTTAGGTTATTAACTGCAAGGAACTAACTAAAGCTAATTACGTGATATCCAGGCAACGTTGGGAAAAGAAAACAAACGGCGGTAATTCCAACCTCATGCATACCAACCTAATTTTCTTTTAAACTGTCATGTAAACGGACAGCTAAGGGTAAATCTCTAAGGCTAAGGTGTCTAAATATTTCAGTAAATAAAGACATCGCTACCGAATCCTGCCATACCCTCGGGTGCCAAAATGAAATATGGACATCTCGAGGGCTTTCTAAAAGGGTAAACTCAAAATATTGAATGGCAACCGTCAAGTCTCCGTAGATTCATCATTTAGCCACGTGCTTTTCACGCCGGGACTCGCTTAAATTTCGTTATTAGTCCCTTTCGTGCCAGACGTAGTATTTTCAGGGAGGCAACCTGAAAACAAAATGTGTCGACCTTTTTCAGAACACTTGTCGCCTGATATTTTCCACACTGATATATGTTTGGGAAAAAGTTAACCGACTCAGAGAGTTAACATGCTGTAAGAGTTAATTCCGTTGGACGAGCCGCTAGGGAAGTTTTACGATTTGGAATTAATGCCAACGAAAACGACCCAATTTATTTTTATTTCATTGGTTTTAATTATAAATGTGGTGTGAAGTTAATGACCAAAAGGATAACGAGTTTTATTTACGACATTGTTGCTAGAAAATTAATTTTCTAGTTTATTTATTTAAATTGAAACTGTCAGTGTTAACGTTTGAGAAACAAATAATTGCTAATTCAGTTTAGCCAAACGTAACCCTGAAAATAAATTTAAAACAGTTGGGCAAAACAAGTAATTTTTAGTATCCCCGAAAAACTTACAGCTTTGATATTTCATCCATTTAAGAAATGAAAAACGTTCCTGGCCGAATTTTCCTTACGTAGGTACTTAATTCTGGACATTCAAAATTTAAAATTTGTCTTTACAGGATTTTAAAATATTTTCAGTTTTTCAGGAGCTTGAAGCCTGCTTGCTGCATCAAATTCATAAACTTATATTTGCCCTCCACCGATTACATAAAAAAATTGAGTACCTACACATAAAACAAAATCGATTTCAATTACGATACTTAAACAAAACACTCGGTAGTTTCAAATCCCTAATTGCACAAACCAAAAATACAGCTTCAATAAAACAGTTACGAGTAGTAATCTACTTTTAAATTATAAAATAGACTGTATTTACTCAAACGTTGATTGCTTTTCCTCAAATGGTGTATGTACATTACCTGACATTTAAAAAATTAATTGGAAAAAATTGGAAGAAAATTCAATAGGTGTGGATTTTAAGATTCGTCGCCTGTATTTATTCGAGTGCTTGCTTTGAATAAAGTAATTTTAGACGTATGCCAAAGGATTCCCGGAAAAGCACTCATTTTAATCTCATCGAAAAGAAGTAAAGAACTGTCTGTAGCAAGCTTTACAAATATAGATATCCAGTGGAACCGTTGGAAGTGCCAAGCTTTCTCATTTTGCCTCTGGATCTTCAAGAAAATTAACAAAAAAGGGTCAAAGGGTTTCTAATTTTAACCTCATTAAAGAGAAGGAAACATTTAAGCAGCCGCTGTAAACCCCAAGAGTTGTCTACAGTAAGCTTTATAGCATGATTTTAGGGTGTCATAGGGAATATTAAATTTTATTATTTAGCCCCAAGCTTTTCGAAGTGTTAAAGGGAAATTAACAAAAAAGAACCAAAACTTCTCTAAATTTAACTATATTGAAAAGAGGAAAATATCTCAGCAGCCTTAGGAAAATACATGAGCCGTCTGTAGCAAGATTTACAAATATAAACATGCAGTGGTGCTGCAGGAAGTGTCCTCACTTATTCAAGTGTTGAAAGAAAATTAACAAAAAGGGCTAAAGCTTTTCTAATTTCAACCTAATTGAAAAGAGAAGCATCTCAGCGACCTTTGAAAAAGGCACCAGTCGTCCGCACCAAGGTTTATGGGTGTAGATAATTCAGGGGTGCTGTAGGGAGCGCCAAGATTGATTATTTGACCCCAACTTTTAAAATGTTAAATGAAAACTAACGAAACGATTAAAATTCTCTGATTTTAGTTTTATCGAAACAACGAAACATCTCAGACACTTTTGAAAAAGATAAAAGCTGTCTATAGTGGATTCTTGGCAGTGAAGATATTTAATGCAGTTATAGGAAATGCTGGGGGTGGTTGTTATTCAACCCCCAACTCTAAACCGTTCAAGGAAAACTAACGAAAAAGGATCAAAAGCACTCATTCTAATCTCGAAAAGAAGTAAAGAGCTGTCTGTAGCAAGCTTTACAAATATAGATATCCAGTGGCACCGTTGGAAGTGCCAAACCTTGTTATTTTGCCTCTGCATCTTCAAGAAAATTAACAACAAAAAGTCAAAGGGTATCTAACTTTAACCTCATTGAAGAGAAGGAAACATTTTAACAACCGTTGTAAATGCCAAGAGCTGTCTGCGGTAAGCTTTATAGAATAATTCAAGGGTGTCGTAGGGAATATTTAATTTTATTATTTGGCCTGAAGCTTTTCGAAGTGTTAAAGGGAAATTAACGAAAAGGACCAAAACTTCTCTAAATTTAACTATACTGAAAAGAGGGAAATATATCTCAGCAGTCTTAGGAAAATACAAGAGCCGTCAGTAGCAAGCTTTACAAGTATAAACATGCAGTGGTGCTGCAGAAAGTGTCCTCACTTAGTCAAGGGCCACATCTTTTCTAATTTTAACCTTATTGAAAAGAAAAACATCTCAGCAACCTTTAGACAAGGTCGCAGGCGCCTGGATCAAGCCTTATGGGTGTAGATAATTCAGGGAACGTCAGGTTGATTATTTGGCCCCAACTTTTAAAATGTTAAAGGAAACATCTCAGTAACTCTTAAAAAAGACAAAAGCTGTATATAGCAAGCTTGGAAGTGAAGATATTTTTAACGGAGTCATAGGAAATGTCGGTTGTGGTTGTTATTTCACCCACAACTCTTCAACCGTTCAAGGAAAACTAACGAAAAGGGATCAAAATCTTTCTAATTTTATTATAAAAAAAGGAAGCTTCGCAAAATGGCAAAAAACTGTCTGCAACAAACTTTACGCGTACAGATGATTCAGTGGCGAAGTAGGAAGTGTCAAGGGTGGTATTCAATCTCCAACTCTTCAATCAACGAAACCTAGCGCAAAGGGACTAAAACTTTGAATCTAATATTATCGAAAAGACGAAATCATGTCCGCAACCTTTGGAAAAATACAACTGTCTGTAGGAGGATTTTTTCTAAAATTTAAGATAAAAGCATCTCAGCAGCCGTTCAAAAGGAACAAGAGCTATCGTGGAATGCTTTTTGGCTACAGGTAATTCAGTGGCGCCACGGGGAGTGTCAAAGGTTATCATTCTATCGCCAGTTTCTCAATCGTTCAAGAAAAACTAGTGAAAAAGGATTAAAACTATTCTAATTTTAATGTTATGGAAAAGAAGGAAGCATCCCAACAACTTTTGGAAAAATACAACAGCTCTCTACAGTCTCTACAGGGTGTTTACGATCTTCTCTGTATCATTTTAAGGGGCGATAGTACAGGTCAAAAGGAGTCGATAAACCTTAAAACACCTTAGTAAACGTTGTCTAATAGGCGAGATAATAATTCTTTTAGTTTTTACATTAAACGGCTAATTTGTTTAAAAATCTAGTAATCTACTACTTAATCGGCATTGTCCACTTCAATTATTTTTTTGTATTTCTACAAAAGTTATTCGAAATTATCACCATGTTGTTGAATACAGAGAAAACCGTAAACATCCTGTATAGCAAGCTTACAAAATATAGATATTCAGTGGCGTGGTAGGACGTGCCAACTGTTGACACTGAACACCCAACTCTTCAACTGTTCAAGAAAACCTAAAAAAAAGGATTAGAACTTTTTTAAATTTAATATTATCGAAAAGAACGAAGCATCTCAGCAGCCGTTTAGAAAAACAAGAGCTATCGCAGAAAGCTTTTTGGCTACGGGCAATTCAGTGGCACCACAGGTAGTGCCAAGGGACGTCACGCTATGCCCAGCTCTTCAGGAAAAGCTAGCGAAAAAGGAACAAAACTTTTCTAATTTTAGTGTTCTGAAAAAGAAGGAAGCATCCAAGCAACCGTTTAAAAAGGTAAAAACTGTCTACAACGAGCTTTATGAGTGCAGACAATACAGTGGTGCCGAAGAAAACGTCATTGGACTCCAACTCTTCATTCGTTAAAGGCAAACTACGAAAAAGGATTAAAGTTTTTCTAAATTTAATATTATTGAAGAGAAGCTAGCATCTTAGCTACTGTAGGAAAAGCCAAGAGCTCCCTGTAGCAAGCTTTATAGATACAGATAATCCAGTGGCGCCGCACTAAACATTATTGGGCATTTCCTGGCTATCCATTCGATTTTGCTTGGTCTTTGTTAGGTTATCTGTTGCTGGCGTAATTTTTTGAAAAGAACGGCAGTCAATTTTAAGCGTTTGAAAAGTGTTTCACAAGTCATCCAACTTTAGGAATTGTCAAAAACAATTTTGTAAGCAGGTTGGAACGATTTTTCTTAATTTGTTTGCCCCCTCGGGCGTTTTTTTGAGGACGCCTATGAATCGTGAACGAATGCTGAGCTGTCAGGATATAACATCGCATTTGGGGTAAAGCTTAATGCGGACAATTCTTTTGTTTTGAAAGGCTTTTCGATAAGTATTTCAAAAACTTCGTGTTGATGTTCTGACGAAGCCGCCATATTTACAAACTTTCAGAAAATTCCAGGATTGTCTTCCATTTTTTTTAATGGAAATATGAAAACAAATTTCCAGAATTTCCATTTTTAGCAATTTAAAATATATTTTTTCAAATTGAGTCGATGATTTACAAGTGGTAAATAATATACATATTTTTCGAAATTGACATCTTTTCAGAAATTCAAGCATTCCTCCAGTTGCTTCTGATCAAATTATGAACGAAATTTCTGAGAATTTCTATTTTTGGCTAATTATGTTTAAAGGCTGTTGTTTCCTAATATTTTTTCTAGGCTGCATTGAATTAAACATCTTTTCAAAAAGAAATATTCCAAATTGTATCGTTGATTTGTAAGTGGCAAAAAATAAACATCTTTTTATAAATTGACATCTTTTTAGAAATTTCAATAATTCTTCCAGTTTTTTTATCAAATTACCTTATAAACGAAATTTTCCAAAATTCCCTTTTTGAACAAGTTTAAGGATGTGGTTTTGTACTATTTTTTCTAGATTGCGTTGATTTTCAATTGGCAAAAAGTCTTTTCAGAAACTGTGACAACTGTTCAAAAATTTTCAGGACATTTTAGGAACTTATTTATTTATTTATTTAATAAATACCTAATGAATGAAAATTCTCAAAACTTCTATGTTTTGCAAGTTTAGAGGAGTTTCAGATTGCGTTTCAGGGTAAACTTTAAAATTGCACCGTTGATTTATAAGTGACAAAAGTCAAGCGTCTTTTAGAAATTGATATAGCTTGTCAGGAATTTTGTGGATATCTCAGAATACTTTTCAATATTTCCTCCAGTTGTTTTATCAAATTACCAAAGTAAATTTTCAGAATTTTCTACTTTAGCAGATCTAAAGAAATTTATAGGCCATCCCTTTGAAATACATTTTTTTAAACTACAATTCACGTATTGTTCAGCAATTTTCAGGTTATTTTGTAACTAAATCCCCAGCTTTAGTTTTCAACAGTTTTTCGTTGCCCCGAGGTTTAAGCAGCAAAATGTTGTTCTTTGAATTGCAAACGAAACAAGCCAAATTTAGGTCTAGTAGAAAGTGAAAATGTTAGCGTTAGGTCTAAAAAGCTTTCAGTCAATTACAGTTCCGGAAACTTCACGGTCCTTTCCATCTGATACCAATGTGATTCCTTAAAATATTTACCGGACTCTGTCGTACCGGATGTGTGAATCCAGCTTAACATTCCTGCTGTGCTTTCAAACCTGGAAACGTTAAGACGTATAAAAGGAAATCATGTTTACACTGTATATTTCCATCCCTTTCGCGAGTACTGAATCTGAATTAGGTCCGTTTCATTCTAGGTGTTCTACTTAAAATTTATGAATTCAAGAATTAAAATTTTATTTTAACCGCACGAATGTTAAGAATGACGTTATGTGCTTTGCTAAGTGAATTTTCTTCCTTAAAATAAACTTTGTTTTCTCTGTTACTAATTACGATGCAAATATTCCGAGCGGTTTTAATTTCTTTTTATCAGCAAGCGGTCTTGCCTGCCCCACATAAGATACATGACAATGGCAACAATTAATTCAACAAAATGGCCCCCTGATCGAAAAAGATAACGGGGCGTTATTAAAACAATGAGAGAACACGGCTTTATGTAAAGGAGAATTAAATCCTAAAACACCCCCAATTATAACTTTCCTAATTACGATTTTGAATAGATAAAAATGGAATCTAATCTATTAAATAGCAAAGGCAAAATAATCCGTTTTAACCCTTCCGAAACCAATTCATAATAATTCCGTACACATTGCGCGAATTCACATACGCGCCACGCATAATCTAGATTCAGCTAACCGTTTCACTGATTTACAGCGCTTGATAGCGGAGGAGCGCGCATATTTAGGCCGCTGTTAATCCAGATAAACCCTCGTGTGCCACTGGACGTTGGTTAATTAAGGGTAAACTAACCCAATAGCTTTTTTGTGAAATCGCAACCGATACGAACGACCGCTACAAATAATAAGCAGGAAGTGAACGAAGCATTCGGACGGTACACGAACGCCCTTTTTTTTGTTGTTTTTACTATTTGCAAATACAGTTAAGTATTCGGGATTTGTTTGGATTTTGTTAACTTTATGGACGCTTTTATAATTATTCAATTTGTTTAGTGGGGATTTAATAAAACAAAACGTTAAAGACCGTTCAGAGTATTGTTTTTTGTTTGATTTTTTATGAATCTATGTAAGAAATTTCCCAAAATATTCATGGTTTATTAGTTTTGAGAAATTCCAGTACATATATTTAAAAATTATTGATGCTTTACAAGGGACTAAAATTAAAAAATTGCAAAAAATTTCCACGCATTTTCAGGATATGTAAAGGCTGTATCCTCAATTATTTTCTTTACCAAATTATGAAAGAAATTCCCCAAAAATTTCCAAGTCTTTTACAAACTGACATGCATTTTCAAGATATTTCAGGATATTACAGGATTTATCTGCAATTCTTTTCTTTATCAAATTACGAAAGAGATTTTCAACAAATTTCCATGTCTTTTAGAAACTGAAATAAATTGTCAAGAAGGATTTATCAGCAATTCTGTCTTATCAAATTATGAAACAAGTTTCCTAGAAATTTCCATGTCTTTTCGAAATTGACAGAAATTTTCAAGAATTTTAGGATACACAGGATTTATCTATTGCTGGAGGGGCTGAGTGGTTAAGGCATTCGACTACAGCGCGGATGGTTTCGGAATCAAAGCCGTGTCGGATGCTCGACGGGTGGCCTACCCTGTCATTGAAAATAATTAAGAACCGAAACACAACAGTGGAGTAGGGAATGTAAGCGGTTGTCGAAGGCGTGGTGCTTACCACATTACCCCGAACGCAAGGCGTGCGAGATAACCACTTAGGAGGCCTTAGCCTCCCATGCGCCGCTACCTTTACCTTACAGGATTAATCTGCAATCTTTTTCGTTATCGAATTACGAGGGAAAAAAACGCCTTGGTGGTGAAAAAGTAGCAAGATTGCCTTTTGAACCAACGTCTTGAGGTCATTGAAACTTTGTACTTTTTCGTATACGAGGTAAAACCTTAGGTCACATGCCAATGCGGTGTTTGGTATTATAAAGAACCCCCCAGCGATAACATATCTTTTAGGTTAAGTAAAATTATAGTCAGGGTAGTGCCAATAACAATGGCAGTTGTGGTGATCCTTGACATTGTCAAGCTTAGTTCTCGCCCAATGACGAATAGAAAAATTAAAAACGGCGAAAGACAGAAACTTATCCTTCTTACTAAAGTACTAAAAGCTACCGAAATTAGTTAAATTCATTTTAAAAAAGGGTTAATTAGAACAAAAAGGTCAATTAAGTTCTCTCATAGTCAAATCTAACGAAAGTTAATTACAGAGCAAGGATTGTCCATCAAGATAGCCTTTTCTTCCTGATTGGGACAGTCCGGAAACACCCTTAGAGGCAGTTTAAAGGTTGAGGCTGAGTTAGTTTGGGAGACTCAAATTCCGAAGCAATTCTGGACTTTTAATTTATTACGTAGCTTTTTCAGTATATCTGGAACAGTGGTAATTTAAGCAAATTTTACTAATCATTGTCATAGTTTGCCAACGGCATTCGTAAGGAATTTAAAGTAGTTTTTTTTAGAAGGAAGAGAATAATAAATGAAAGTATAAGGAATTCTACCACTACAGATGTGAGAAACGAATTAAGAGCAAGAAGAATAAAATGAAGCTGGAGGTATGGGAAAGAAAAATATTAAGGAAAGTGGGGAGAGACGAACTAACAATGAAATGAACAATGGAATTGACATCATTGCCTCAAGAAGACTTCATTGGTTGGAACACCAGAGCAGTTAGATGTGTAACAGGTGTAACAAGGAAGGCCGAGAAAAAACTGGAGAGGACTGGTGATAGAAGATCTGGAAGAGAATCAGATTAAAGGTTGAGGAAAAGGAGTAGAAAAAATTACTAAATAACCCGTTGACTCAAATACTTTTCTTCAATATTTTGTCTTCTAACTGCACTTTTTGCGACTTCTTAGTGATGCATTAGATTATTAGGTTATCGAACATATCGAATCGATCCTACAAAAAATAATAAAAAATTTTCCATATGTTGCAAACTTTTTGCCGGTCGATGTCTATGCAAGGAGAAGAAGATATAATAGAAATGGAAAAGAAGCAGTTGCAATGGTACGGATGTGCCAAAAGGATGGATGATAAAGATTGGCGAAAAAAAATATAATATGGAAACCAAAAAAGTTGTCCAAGAAGATGTTAGAATGAACACATGCAATTATTGAGTAAGTTATCAAAGAATGGAACGAAAAGAAAAAATGAGGGAAAGGGACGGAAGAAGAAAGAACAGAAGGATACGTTTCTAACATAGGAAAATTCTTTGTCAGGGTATGGGTTTCCTGAGGTAGCAATATTTAAAAAAGGAAGAGATAATCCAGTGGATAGCACACACAGTTCTCTGAAAATAATTAATAATAATTTTCTTGATTTTTCCTGTTCCGGACGATAAAAATTTATAAACAATAATACGAATGAACACAGATTTTTTCTCTCTATCGAAACATAATCCGAGTTTATCTCTAACATAATTAGGGGAAGCAATAATTGAACTTTAAAAAGTTAGCTTTGAAATCTCTATGGTGAGTTTGCCAAATCTCCAAACCGTACATACGGCACGAGAAGCCTTTTAGGCCCTTGGCTTAATTAATAATAATCTTCCACTCGGTTCTTTGTGTGGCTAGTCCTTTCCAGTTCTCCACTTTCAGTTCCTTTAAATCATCTTTTATATCTTGGAACCTTCCTTTTGGAGTCATCCTCTTCTATTTCTTCCTTATGGGGCTTCTCTGAAAACTATTGTGAGGATTCTTTGATCTGTCATGCTTCCTAAATAGTCCAGCCATCGCAGTCTTGTCTGTTTTACTATATTTATTAATTATTATTATGGTAAAATAGAAAAAAACAACTTAACTGGTTTGGACATGTAACAAGAATGAATGAGAAAAGAAAAATCAAAATGTATCTACAAGCAAGAAGTAATAAGAAGAAAAGAAAAGGACGATGAAAAAAGTGGTGGAAGAACTAGTGTTACAACATGGAAAAACGTTACAAGAAGTTAAGAAAGCTGCAGGAGAGAATAAACAAAAATGGAGAAACTGGATCAAAAATTGCTACCCGACGCTATAAAGGCACAAGCGCACAAGGGAGGATGGAGGAGCAGACGAAGAAGAATATACACATGTCCTTCTTTCATCCCTCTGAAAATTCGTCTTAATACTCTTCTCTCCCAAATCAGTAGTTTGTTTTCGTACCGCTGATTTAATGTCCACACTTCACATCCGTATATCGCTCTCGATGGCATTATTGTCTTATAAACCCTAATAACCCTAATAACGAGTTGTTCTCACTGTTGATTTCTGCCCCTAGATGAATGTAGCCGTTCACTTGTTGGATTTATATTGTTTCCCATTCTGGATACTATCCACTTTAAGATTTGTAAAGGCTCTCCTGAATGTTGTCACTAGATATTTTATTTTTGTTTCTTTTTCTATATTTTAAAGAACGTTTTTAAGTTCTTCTTCTGTTCTGCGCATGCCATAACTTGGTATGAGTTCATTAAAATGTGGTTATTTCTACTTGTACTGCTATTTCTCATCACTCCTTCCAAGGCTAGGTTAAATAAGATGGTGGAGAGCGGATCTCCTTGTTTTAGTCCCTTCGTTTCCTTAAATTTTTGGGAGCTTACGCCTTCTAGGCTGACTTCACTCCACGTTTCTTCTAACCACCTTGACCAAATCCCTTACTCGTTTTGGCAGCTTCAGGTCTTGCATTGTTATAGCTAGTCTATTCCTCTTTAAACTGTTGTAAGCCTGTTTATATACTGCCTTCCAAAAAAAGTGCAACACCTCGAGGCCGTTGGCCGATTTTCATAAATTTTTCACAGAACAAGTATTTCGACGATACGAACAAATGATTAAAATTTCAGATATCTAGGAGCCGTTGTTTTTTTGTTTTTTACCTTGGTAACAATAAAACGAAAGAAATTGTTTTGTGTGTTTTCTGGTTGTTATATGTACATTTTTGAAAATAAGTACGATACAGTGAACTACAAGAGTGTTAAAATGCCTAGAGTTCGTCAACCTCGACAGTACCATCATTTGACTGAGTTCCAGAAGGGCCAGATTATTGGCCTAAAAAATCAAGGAAGTTCTTTTCGCGGAATTGCGAGACAAATCGGTTGTAATGCTGTGACTGTTATGCGATGGTGGCGAAGATAGAACGAGGAGCCATTTACCGTCGACGAAATGGGTCTGGTCGTCCTAGAGCCTCCACTGTACGTGAAGATCAACGTCTTCGAGTAGTGGCTGTCAGAGACCGATTTACCTCAACACGAGCACTGGAAAACGAGTGGGTTGCAATAATAGAACGTCCGATCTCAACAAGCATCGTCTATAGAAGAATTAGTTCTTTTGGGCTACGTTCGCCCCGTCCTCTGTTAACATTTCCCCTCACTCCTAATCACCGGGCCCGAAGACTGGAATGGTGCAATGAACGGAGCAACTGGGCTCAAGATTGGCAACGGGTGGTCTTTAGCGACGAGTCCAGCTTTTGTCTTTGGGCTCATTACAGCCGTGGGAGGGTGAGGCGTTTTTGTTGGGAGCGGCAAAATCCCAACTTTTTCACCGAGAGACACACTGCCCGTACACCTGGGGTAATGGTTTGGGGAGCGATATGCCATGGAAGCAGGTCTCCATTGGTATTCATTGAGGGCACTTTGACGGCTGCATCTTACATCGCGAGTGTGCTGGAGACCGTTTCTCTTCCATACCTTCAAGGTCTCAACAACCCTATTTTCCAGCAGGACAATGCACGTCCTCATACGGCAAGGGCTTCAATGCAGTTCCTGGAAGATGCCAACGTTGACGTACTTCCATGGTCTGCTTGCTCCCCTGATTTGTCCCCCATCGAACTTGTGTGGGATATGATGGGAAGAAAGGTGGGGCATTTGCGCTATCCCCCTAACAACTTGGAAGATCTCCGCATGGCATTGAAAGTGGCATGCGATGGCCTGTCACAAGCGGCCATCGACCACTTGATTGGAAGCATGCCTCGTAGGGTTAATGAATGCCGGGAAAATCGTGGGGGACCTACGCATTATTGATTTTTTTTTAACTTTTAGTGTTACGGTTTTCAAAATCTAATCAGTTGTTTGTATCGTTGAAACACATATTCTGTGAAAATTTGAATAAAATTGGTCAGCTACCTCAAGGTGTTGCACTTTTTTTGGAAGGCAGTATAGTTACTAAAAAGCAAAGTTATGTAACGTTATTCCTTCAATTTTTCTTTTTTTTTGCCGTTGTCTTATAGTAAACAGTTAATCCGTTACCTAATGGTTCCCTCTAAATCTCACTAATATTCTCAGATTTTCTTTTCTGTTATTTCTTTTAATCCATTATTTAGTGTTGTAGACATGATCTTATAAGCTACGTATAAAATTAGTAGTTCTGTAATAGCTTTCTTTAGTTTCCTCTAAAAGTTCATTGGTGTTTTCCCAGTGGAATTTTGTTTTTCTTCCGGATTTTTTTAAAACTAACTTTCGTTTAGTTACATCAGTTGAATTGTAATTCTTTTGTTTAATGTTGTGCTTTAGTGATTTTATAAAAGTACAATAAAAATTTTGTTTTTATTCCGGAATATTCTTCAAGACTTATTGTGTTTCTTTGAGTTGCAGTAGCTTTTTGTTTAATTTGATGATTTAGTTATTTTATATTAGTAGAACTGTTGGAGGAATCCGAGCCAAATTTACAATTAAAATTTGGATTTTTCGAATGTCAGTTCAGAATTTCAATTCGAACTTACAAGTCAAATTTGTATTGGAAATTTCAAACTAGGACTTGATTTTTCGACAGAAACCTTAAAGTCAAGAGTATATCTAAAAAGGAAGCCATAACTTCGAGTCAAAGTACTAAATTTGAATTACAAATTCTAAACAAATCTTTTAGAAATGAAACAACAGCGAATCGGCCTTCCACAACTAAGCAGAAATTTCAAACACCTCAAGTTCCAACAAGATTTATTACCCCACATTTGTTGCATGCCTTTTATAAGAAAAAATGAAGAAACAAAAAAAGTCCAAACCAATTTCCATAACTTTTTACAAGCGAGCTGTTCAAAGTATTTTACAAAACGTTCTAACTTCGGCTGTGATACTTACGCTTTTAAAAGCGACATTTTTTCAGTGGAAAAGCACCTGCTGACTAACAACGTTTCAGATACGTGAACGAGATACTCAATAAAGCTGCAAAGCGAAACCAAGATGCCAGGAAGCTCATCACTCGACGATGGCTGTAACCACCAACTCCTCAGAGACCAATTTAAGTACTCTCCGCACTAAGTGTTAACATCCCGCTATACTTAACCGCAGACTGACGTTGACGATACCATTTTGAAAGTCGAAGTTTATGGAAACTTGTCTTTTTTCTTTGTTAAATTTTGGGTAAATTTATGACTCTTGAACAAAAAACTTCCTTTGAAAAATCTTAAAACCGTACTTTACCACAAACTAGCTGGAAATTTAATGAAAAACCACTGTTTTTCGATCAGTTCTGTGAAAACTAACTGAATTGAAACACAGTGCTTTTGTTGATTTAACAAGCTAAGATTGTTATCAATGCTTACGTGGATGTACAAGGTGCCACACCATACTTATAAGCACAAACCGATAATGTGGCAGTAATTTTAAAACTCATGAAAATTCATTGTTTCGTTCATTGCACCGGACTTACCCCCAAAGTGGTGTTATTTGAAATATTTTGGAGATTTGCGAAATTGGTTGGTTCTAAACAAGGCTTTCCAAGCTGCTTCCGTTGTGAAATTGCCAACCATTCAACGTGAGTTAAATATGACCAACGCCTACTCAGATGTATGTGCTGTTTAGTTGGACATAAACAACAAAATTTCCCAACAAACTTGCATGAAGGCTATGAAAGCTTCGCAATTCTTTTTTAGGGGACAAGTATTAATACGAAAGGATCCAAAAACAAAATATTTGTGTTAGTACACCGCCAAGCCTTCAAGGACACTTGCAATCAACGCCTACTTGGATGAAAAAGGTATAAATAATCGAACTCTATAATTACCTACGTCGTAAATCTCGTCACTTAATACAGAATTCAACGTGAATTTAAATTGCAAAAAAGCTGCAATTATTGCAATTTAAAAAATCTAACAATTAGTAGAATTTTTTCCACAGTTTTAAATATTATTAAGGTAAGTTCGTGGCCGTTTCATGTTTAAAATTTAAGGTCTTATTTGTTATTCACAACCTTGTGAATTTCGAGCTTACGAACGTTTTAAATTCTCTAATGGCCTTTCAAAACTGTTTTAAAAACAAGAAAAGTACAACTGCGTAGGTCGTTCCTGCTAATTCGTGTATTAAATTTAATTTTTACAAGAAAATAAACAGGGAGGGCCGTAGATACAAATATTTTTATTTTTACATTTTCATGAATCTTTTTAGGTTGTTCTAGAAATTTTCTTTGGGAGTTGAGCAAAGCACTTTGCTAAATTTACTTAGAAAACCTGTAAAAAAATTATATTTCAGCTGATTTAATTTTGTCCATCAAAGTAAAGAATATTTCTTCCAGAAACAAAATTCAAGCCAAAAGAATTAACTTTGTGAAAAGCTAATCTTTCAGTAAGCTTTTTGTAAGTTAGGTGGGCACAGATTTTAGCACAATTCGATGAACAAAGGAGGCAAAATGTAAGGGATCTCAGATTACTGGTACTCAACCCAGTTTATATTCTGAAAGCCTTCAGCGAAACAGTAATCTTCTCTTCAAATCACCTACAAAATAAGCATGTACACGAGGGTTAAACGCTTTACATTGTTTTTATTTTCTTTTGAGTTTCCTTTTTAAAATTTATGTAGTCCTTAAAAGAACGCGAGATTGGTGTGTTGATACGAAACAAGCCAGGATAAGAAATTTATTTGAAACGAAACAAATAAAAGGATTTTAAAACCTCACGTTTGGTATAAATGTTTAAGTAATCTAAACTCTCAGCTAACTCAACTTAAAAAAGAAAAAATCAGCCAGTTATATCCGTTTCGATATCGGACCGATAATGAAAACTAACTCACGTTTCATTCGATCAAACAACGTGTAATAAATCCACACAGTGTAAAGTGCAAATAGAAAACCGATTGAAATTCTGTATTGATCATCTGGCGCTAAAAAGTACGGTTTTGGTGTTGAATAGGTCGTGTGCCTTCTTCCTGTGCAGACTACTCGAATTCATACAAAATTCAGGCTTTCATAGAAATCAGGAATCTATGACTTACCACTACCGCCACCTCGGAGTTTATTATTGAGACTTTGTATGCTGCTAATTCAAGAGTTGAACTTCTTTTGGGACTCACCTGCAAACAAAATAAATTCGAATTTTAGACATTATTTTTTTTTAGATTAAATCACTGATTTTGTCATAAAATTAAAAAATTATATACTTTACACTTAAATGTCTTTAATGCCTCAGAGTATCTTTTCAACTCTAAACATATATTTAGGGTCCTAAAATAACGCAAATGTTATCAAAATTGAAACATACAATTTAACGAGCAAGCAGTCTGTATGTACGTGCCGACGTTCAGTACGATGTTTCTATTCGGTAGCAGCTCCACTAACAACAATCTAATTGTTAATTAGGAGATAATATAAACGAGGATTGTTTATACCAAAATACTGCAAAACAGAATAACAACGATCTAACATAACATGGGTTGAATGAGTAAACTTTGCCTCGTAACCTTTACATTCTGAATACTATTTTGTAATTTATGTTATTTGATTTATGCTGTGTGGTTTATCAAAAGGTAAATACTTGTCGCAGTTCCAAACTTTACGAAATTGTTTAGCAGTCAGCAGCGTGATAAACATATTAATACAAGAAAATTCCAAAGTGTATTTAATAAATAGCAAAAAATTCTTTGCTAAGTTTTTCTTTGCTTTGCTAAATATAAATTTATAACTATCGATTTAAGTTTTCTTTATGAAATTATTTCGTTCTATACGTACTTCTGTGGAGCTTACAGCCTGTTGTTTTTGAGAGTACTACCCTTTTTGAAACCCACTTAGCCGACTATTTACCTGAGAATTTGGTAGATCCGGAGGATTACAAAAGACACTTGGTCTGACTGTAAACTACTCAGTACAGTGACTCCCGGTGGAGCCACTGGATGGAAGCTCGTCTCCCGTAGGTATGCGCTCCATTACCTTCCAAAGAGCTTTTAGGGTTACTAAGGCTAGATGGATGATCATTGATTGGCTGGGTTCTGCTAATCCTCATATACGACACATCTTTGCCTGTTAAGCGGCTTATTAGCATCTTGTAATACCTCATCTAGATTTATATGATAAACTACCTTAAATTGGCATTAACAATACGCTGCCTACGAATAAATACAAAAAAATGCGGGTGGACAAACACGAGGAAAAGGATTGCAACTCGTCGGTAGCCTCGTTTGTTAAGACAAAGCAAATTGTAACTCATGTACTGTTTTAAAAAGCTGTAAAATAATGGTACCAATGTGGTTACCGGGTTGTTTACGTCAATTTTAAAACTTACAATGGGCTGTATCTCGTGAACGAAAAGAGATATCAAAAAAATTTCAAAACCGTTTCTAGGGTAGAGAGGGGGAACTAAAATGACATAAGAGAGAACACACCCCCCTCAACCCCCTATGCCCCACCTTCCCCGCATACAAAAATTTAAATGGCAACCGCCTACTTATTATACGTCGTTGGAAAGCCCGTAGAAAATGCTTTCCAACGGTATAAGTCATAATTATACAGGGTGCAACAATAAAGCAGAAAAATTTGCCATTTAAATTTTTGTATGTGGGGTAGGTGGGGCATAGGGGGGTTGAGGGGGGTGCGTTCTCTCTTATGTCATTTTAGTTCCCCCTCTCTGCCCTAGAAACGGTTTTGAAATTTTTTTGATATCTCTTTTCATCACGAGATACAGCCCATTGTAAGTTTTAAAATTGACACACTGTATACCTCTAAATGTATTAGTATGCCTCTTTTGCTTTCTATACCGCTGTATTAAATATTTTCCCGGGTGATGATGAGCACAAACATCTTGTATCAAGTTCTTTGTATTTTGCAGGCTTGATGGAGCTCGTTAATTAATCTACTTTAGATGGAATGGATATAAGTGGCAAGTTGATAGAATGTGCCCTTTTAAACATAATTAAACTTGTGAACTTTTGCGCAATGAAAATCAAATTTTTGGGAAAAATAGCGGGGAAAACCATAATGGGATGTAGAAAGGAATGAAGAGATGATGAAAATTACAGGCTAAGAATCAATCACTATACAAATTGAAAAGAAACAGTTGAGTTGGTATGAACGGACCAACAAACAGTAGCCAAAAGGTTGTAGAAACAAAGAATGCAAAAAAAGGAAGACCAAGGAAAAGCATAGGAAGAAGAAATAAACGAATTTTTGTGACTGGAAAGTTTTATACTTAACACTCTCTCTATCATATGCAAAAGAACTATCGGCCGATGCAATGGGATTGAGAAAGAAATGAAAAAAAAAATGGCAGCCTCAGAACCAATCCCCATGAAAATTGAAAGGAAACAGTTGAGTTGGTATGGACTTTTTGTAAGAGTAGACAACAAATGGTAGTCAAAAGTCGTAGAAGGAATACAAACAACGGAAGGAAAGGTAAACCAAGCAAGGGCATAAGAAGAAGACTTGAAGGTTTCGTACTTTACACTTCTTTATTAATCGATTGATACAACTTGAATAGGAAAAAACTTAATTAACAAAGAAAGTTTTAAGTTCCTTGTCTTCGATTTTCTGTACTACCTAAAAGTTGTTGTTCCCATGGGCTAAGCATAACATGTTATTAATTCATAAAGTAGAAGTTGTACGAGTCACATTTGCACCTACGAAGGGCAGCAACATACTCATGGAAGGAGGTGGAAGACGAAGACCGACCTGCACTGTTACGAGATTCAACGGTTGCCAAATATATTACTATGGCAACCACGATCTCCTGCTTGACATGCCCTTCAAAGCATGAATGAGCATAAGATTTTCTACAAATTCTGACAGGGACTGGTATGAACGGGCCAACAAACAGTAGTCAAGAGGTTGTAGAAACAAGAAATACAGGTTTTATACTTGACACTTTCTCAATGATATGCAAAAGAAGTATCGGCCGATGCAACAAATGGGATGGAGAAAGAAATGAAGAAAATGATAGCCTAAGAACCAATCTCCATGAAAATTGAATGGAAATAGTTGAGTTGGTATGGACTTTTTGTAATGGAATGGAATGGAATGGAATGGACCAACAAACAGTAGTCAAAAGTCATAGAAGCAAGGAATACAAATAACATAAGAAAAGATAAACCAAGCAAGGGCAGAAGAAGAACACTGGTAGGTTTCATACTCGACACTCATTTAATGATCGGTTGATACGATTTAGATGGGAAAAAACGTAATTATCAAAGAAAGTAATATTCTCTTTGTCCACTGAATCGCTTTTTCCTAATATCTTTGATTTTCTGTACTACCTAAGACTTGTCCTTCTTTTTCATTTCATGGGCGAAGCCTAGGCTGATAGCCTGTTATTAATTCATAAAGTGCAAGTTCTAAGAGTCATCTTTGCACGTACGGCGGGCAGTAAGCTAACGCTACCCATCGAGGAAGGAGGCAGACGAAGACCGACCAAAGATATTAATAGGACAACCAGGATCTCCTGCTTGGCGTGCCCTTCGAAGCATGAAGGAGCATAAGATTTTCTACAAATTCTGACAGGGTCTTTCCCGGTGTTGGGAATCGAACCTGAGGTACCTGCGTGAAAGGCCCAAGCCTTTTACTTTCTTCTCAGTTTAAGTGCTTTCTTTAGAACTTGTCGCCAAAGAACATGTACAACACAAAAATTTCGTGGTAATTTTGCCTATTTGCTCTTTTTGAGTGTAGGCAAATACAGGCCGTCGCCTAAGGTTCTTCTTCTTTAAATCGCCAAGAACATTCTGGGGTTCTTTTGATTGGGCCATCCTTTCCTAGGTGTTTCTGCCGATCTTCTTTTGTATTGCCTTGTGATCTGTCTATTTTGCATTCCTTTACCTGATTTTTTTTACGTTGGCTACAAGAGCTAAATTATGATATAAGATGAGAGAAAATCTAACTGGAAAAGGGAAACGGGTTTTAAAATTGTTCTTTTACAAATGTAGATATGAAGAACTTCTTGGTGAGACTGATCTAAGACTGGCCTTTTTTTCCTTAGTTATTCGAGTTCCCCAAAGAGATTCCTAGAGGACACTTGCTATATTATTCTAACAATTTTTGAATTTAAGTAGTTAAGTACTGACACACTGCAGGTGTTCCAAACATATTTCCCAATTTATATCCGCGTCTGTTAATTATGGAATCAAATAAACATTAATCATATATTTTGGTTCATTATCTGACGTATTCAATGATTTATCTCTCTATCCCTAGCTTTTATTAATTTTCAGGTATTTAATCCTTTCGAATCAATCAAGAGATGTAGGACGGTAAAATTCCATTTTTCCCTCGAGTAAAAACAATGAAGTGAAATTGCAACAGGCGAATACCTCTCAAGAGACGCAAATGAAATGATTCCCCGAAATGTATTAAAACAGACAGCTTTGTGTAAGCAAAATTCGCATATCAATGTCGGTCCGTGTTTTGAAATCTTCCTCGCCGTTGTAATCCGCGTCCCTCGGATTCGTAAGCCGGTGCATTTGAATAATTATGGTATGGAATGGCGGCGTCTGTCACGTTGCCGTCCCCTTGTTTGACAGGCTATAAAACACTCGAGCTAGACGAGGGTGTCTATTGTACAAATACCCAATGTTTAATGCACTGCGCTCAATAAATTCTCGTGCTTGCGGGGACACACCACTCTGTATTTATTATGTAAAACCGCGAGGGATGCCTTGGTGAACATTTTAGCGCCTTACTCACGTGCCACTCTATTCACTTAGTAAAAGAAGACGCATTTAGATGGATACCCCTTGATAGGTAACTTGACGCGGAAATCGTTCCCATCAGTCAAGCCGTTTTAAAATTTGATGCCCGCCTATCTTGGTGTCGAAACAGAAAAACGTATTCGGGGGAAACACGAAATTTTTATCTTGTCACATGTAAAACGTAAATCTCTCTCAACTATCCGATCCTATCTACTGACAAGCGATAAAGAAACAACTTCATCCCTTCTAGTCGAGTCTATAGAAAAGAAAAGTGTCAACTTGACCTACTCGGTCGCCAACATAACCATCGGCTCTCTCCATTATGCAGTCAGAAATGCCAGATCGTAACTTTTTCTTTATTTCCTGTATCCCCGAACTACGCTACTGTTCGTTCTGGATACGAATGTTTCGCTCTCACGCATATTTTCCTCTCGTTGATGTTTCATCCCCCAAATACGACAGCATGCCCCAGGGATGCTTTTACCACCATTATCTCTAATTTTAAATAAAAAATATTTACCTACATTTTTCATTATACATAACTCGAGGCGCATAACAAAAAAGCGAAATAATTAAAATGATTCAAATGTCAAAGTACGCGAAATTTCCGTAGCGCTGGATGAAAGCGGTTATTAAACGCAGAGCTTTTCACAATTGTAGTCCATAAACTATGATTTTATTATTAACGGGAATAAAAGGCGACAGAACTGGAAATGTTTGCACTGAAAATGTAAACTTTGGCCAATAATGGCGTGAAATGGTTTTCTCGGCATTTAATCCAGCAATGTAAAGCTTACACGTGGATTATTGACAGAGGATATTCTGCAAATACAGATGGACATTTGTGAATTATTGTATCAGACAAGGAAATTTGCTTATATCTTGTTTGTTTAGTTTGTGTGCAATAACGTTTATTTCAGGAATTTGCTTGTTGCTGCTAAATGATTACTTTTGTTTTCAAATTTCAGAAAGCTGCGGAATAACTGACAGAATTTTTCCAGAAATGATACCCTTGGAAAATACGAGAGCAGATATTTAACAATAAATCAAACATAAGTTGAATTTCAGGAAATTTAATATTAATACGCGTCCATTCTCTTCATTCACTTTGTGCATTCCATTCCATAAACGAAAGAATAATAAAAATTGATATTAGAATATATGGTAGAACAACAACTACTGTAGGAACATATGGACCTGTGTATAGATAACAACCCAGCAGCAGAATAAAAAGGGGAAGAAATACAAAAGATACAACAACCACATAAGATTAATGAAAGTCCGGGAATAAGGTAGAATGACGACCTGAATGACAAAACGGAGAAACAACCCTAGACGATAGTGAGAAAAGATTAATAGAAATTTGTGAATTAAGTGGTCTCAGGATAACAAATGGGTTTCATGAGCCCAAAGAAATGTATAAACATAGAAACAAGAAAAGAGAACGTTAGAAGCAATTTTCTATTATATTAATCAAATAATCATAAAGAAAAGATCCACCATTAAGAGATGTACGTGTGGAAATAGGTGCAGTATGTGGAACGGACCATATGGACCTCCTATGGCATGAAAGGGAACACAGTAAGAACAATTAAATAGAAACAAGCAATGAGGAAAAGGTAAACGATTGTAAAATAGATCTTCTCCAAGATCCTACAAAACAGGTTAGATAAGAAATTAATAGAGTTCAGGTACGAAAATATAGAAGAAACATGCCCTATGAACACAGACATATGTATATGTATATCAGCACGACAGGCCTTATAAGCCCCTGCCTTTTCTTTCCAACTTCTGATATTAAGCTATTGGTCCTTTTTCACATTATCAATCCACCTCCTCTTTGGTTTCCCTTTTCTTTGTTTCTTTGTTATTTCGCCTTCCAATACTTTTTCTATAGCACGCTCTTTTGGAAGTCTAAACACTTGCCCCAAGTGTGAGACTATTACCGCTGTTATGCTCGGTTTCCAATATAGTTCCATTATTTCTCTGTTTGTTCGACTTGCCCTCACAACAGCTTATCTTTTTCCTCCATGAATTTATTTTAGGATCTTTCTTTCCGATACTTCTATCCGCATTTAAATATTCTCGTTCAATACTCACATCTCATACACATATAACTCTACCGGTCCAATCACAGATTGCATATTTGAGCTTTTGCATGCCACGATAAATCCTTACATGTCAAAAGAGCCCCCACGCCCTCAGTCTGGCTACACATAAATCACATAGAACAATGCATAAAGGAAGCAGCTTTTGAGGCACTAGGAGAAAAGAAGAAAAACGATAGCAAGTATAGGTGTAGACTTAGCCAAAGCACAATAGATAGAAGTAGGGAAAAATGGTTTAACACAAATACAGACGAAGACCTGCAAAACTATAGAAACAACAAAGTGGAAAGAGGCAATCGCCTATTTGGTGCCGGTCTTCTAGAGCCCGATGATATACGTAACGCTTCTATGGACAAGATGACCTTTGGACTAGGTGCTAGATTGTATGAAGACATCCCTAATTCGCGGTGAATGCACACTGAGCCTAGGCCTGACTGCTGCTGCTACGCACCGCCGAAAGAGGAAGAAGAACAAGAAGAATAAACTGAAGATGACAGTGCCCCTTACCAAGGAGAAAAAGAAAAAACCTCAGCTGACACCTGAATTAATAAAATACGGTTACAGAGAAGTTTCTAAGAAATTGTAAATGGGAACGAATATACTTACCTTCAGAATGGAAACATGCTAAGATAACATCAGTCTATAACAAAATGTACGTAGTATATAAATTGTGAAAACTATTGGGTTATAAGTACAATAGTATATGGAAAATTACCACAAAGTAATATAGAGGTTTCACAGAAGATAAGATCAGTGAAGACCAAGCAGGGTTCACAGCAGGAACTCATATAGCATTCAGTGTTCTGAAAAAGGCTTACGATACCCTGAAAAGAACTTTGGAAAGCCATGACGCAAATTGGAATACTCCAAACATTGATTAGAGCAATAACGAATTTGTACAAGGGCAACAAGGTGGCAGTAGAAGTAAGTCAGAAGAATTAAACTCTCTAACAGTTTTGAAACAACTTAGGGACTGCTTCTAGTATACTCTACATGGTACAGGCTATTTAAAATAATCGAAGAACAATCGCTGACGATGTGGGAACGAAGTAGTGGTAGCGCAAGATGAAGAAGATCTTAGCTTTATCACAAGAAAGCTTAAACAAGAATATACAAAAGTCGGAGAATGAGTTTGAACAAACTAAACATTGGCAACAATAGAAGAAAATATAAAAAATCTAGAAATAGAAGAAACTTTAGAAACTATAATAATAATAATAATAAACTGTATTAGTTAGCAAATGCTAATTTTTACATACACACTACATTTACATTATTCATTAATATTTATTTTTTATAATACAACTTGAAGATTTTTTAAAAGCTCTAATATTATTTTCATCCTTAACATTTTGTGGAAGATCCTTATATATTTTCAAGCCTTTATAGAAAAAAGAATTTTGTGTACTTGGTTTTTTGCATTTAGGTAGCCTGAAGCTACGACAATATCGGGTGTTATATTCATGAAAATCGGAATTATAACTTAAGCCCTGTGACATATAATTTGGAAGTAAGTTTTTTATTGTTTTTTATTGTATTCATGGAGAACAGATCTCTACAAGATAGAGCTTGGAAAGAAGAACGGAGAAGATGGTTGAGAGAAAGAAGTGACAACTGTACAAATCTTCATATACATATAACATTAATCTTAATAACCTAGCTACAATACCTCTGTTTCAAGACGATTAGCAGACACCCTGTATATATCACATGTAACAAATAGAAATGGAAACAATCAAACAAAAGAACCTCATAGCTTTGATCTGTAAAAGGGCTTTCAATGAGCCTTTTTACATTGCTCTTACGCAAAGCCCTCTATATGGACTATAAACGATCTGCTTTAAAGTATAACTCAAAAATAAGACGAAAATTGTATTTAAACTTTCATGAAATAGCCCATAAAAACAGGTAAACGTGGTTTTTTTATTTTTTGTCAAGCCAAAGAACGAGAGGTTGACAGTTTTGAAAATAATTCGTTAATGGAGCCCAAAGGATATTTAATGGTTTTCATCAATTTACTAAATTTGGAGAATTAAGTCAATAAACAGAAACTGAAAAAGTATCTTTCCAAACATTCATTAATTATTATTAAATTGCCATTGCGAAGCTCTTACTTTCGTTTGTACTTTTTCAAGCAGAACAATTAAGCCTTTGGATAAAATAAACACAGAGAAAATAATTAAAAAGGTGATTTTTACTTCAGACTGAAAACTTCCAGCTAATTCCAGCATCAACCTAAAATTTTGCATTTCAAAGGATGAAATCACTTTATAGAATACTAAAATAATCCCCTACAAAAATCGTCAAAGTAAGAAAATCCAGCAGAACTAGGATTCCTTTAAGAAGGTTGCTCTTTAAGTCTTCTTTTGATATTTTTATTTTTCCTTTTCATCTTTTTTTAGCAGAGAAAACAACAGACAATCATAAAACACGAGCAAATTAATTTTCTCACAAATAAAGAACGAAATATCAGCTTACGGAGATTCCCAAAACACCGAGCAATTTATCTAAAATTCTAACCACAAATCCTTGTATTATCAAAGTAGGCTGCTATATGAAGGTCAAATTCATTAGCCGGCTGTAGAACGTCGTAAATGCCGGGAATTCCCCAACCCTCTTTTCGTTATAACAAGCCAAACAACAGAAAATAAAACAAGGGTTACCGTTTAGCATATGAAATAGATACGAGATATATTTCTTCGAAAGGTTTACAGGATAAATTACCCTTTTTTTCCCCGCGTATTCATTTAAATAATTTACAATGGATGGGTGGAATAGGTAATTTGGACAAGTTACGATTCGGAAGCCGTATATTCGTAAATGTATAGCAGGGCGTTTTACAATTTAAAAACTAAAATAAATCCCCCAACGAAGTCCTTGTTAAAAAAAGTACAGACTTATACTAAGCACGAGTGGTCAGGATAACTGACAGATGTGAGGTTATAAATTCTAAATGTACGAATTTTTAATTTATTCAGTGGACATCCCAAACATTTTAATCTCGTTTTGCTTTTTTTTTAAATTTGGTTTAGTGTGATGTAAATTTGTTTAATTTGTCAGATATTCAGGATAACTTTTATGGAAAATTTTACAGGTTTTTAAGGATGGTTTTAGGTTAATCCTTCTGTTCCTAATTTTGCTTTATGCACAGAAAATTTCAGGGTAACTGAATGAAAGTGAAGCATTGGGTTGCTAAAAATATTCAGCAAAAATGTTACTACTGCAGGAAAACGGGATGTTCTTCATGGCGAATATTAGGGAAGGAAAGTTTACCTTTCTTTCAGGATTTGTTTGTTTTATCTACTATGAAGAGTATGAAGACTGCAACTTTAAGGACCGACAAGAATTGCAGCCTTAAAATCATCGTAAAAACTTTAAACTAACTAAAACTCCAAGAAAATTTCCGAAATAAAGTTTTCAGGAAGGAAACTTGACTTTTCCAAAGTCTTCTTTTCCATTCGATAATTTAGAAACAAGTTTCTAACTTCGGAATCTTTCAACAATTTTGGCTTAACATCTAAGATCTTTAAGGCTGCATCTAAATTAGTTGATAATAAAAAAAAAACTGATTTAAAAATAGGGGTGGGGGTTCAGGCCAAAATATTGTATGAAAAATGAGAAATTTAAGCGAATGTTTTCAGCTGTAGTGACTAACTTCATAACTAAATACAAACTGTTTAAACAAGTTTAGAAAATTTCAAGAAGTTTTTTCAACTAAATCTGAACTTTTTCAGGTTGAACGTTCCTTGGTTGCCTGAAAAAAACCAATAAGTACATTCTGTGGATTTTTCAGACATATAACGTTTTAATTCTTAGTCGAAGATATTTTCATTGGTCTGCACAATTTTCTGATTTTCAACACTTTTCGAGATTTCCTTAAACATGCTCTGCAGCTTTCAAGCCGAATTTTCTTATGTTGCTAGAAAAGCACCAGGATCTTTCAACAGTAAGTAAATCGATTACTTTCTTAGTTAATAAAAAATATTGATATTTTTATTTAGCAGGATGTTTAAACGGTTTTTGAAAATTTCAAAACCCTTTATAAGTTTCCTAGAACACAGGTTGTTTCTTTTTACACGGAGGTTACCTGAAGAATAGGCAAATTCAGAAAAATTTTCAGGAGTAAAACGACAGATTTCTTAGTTAACACAAGTTACTAATATTTTGATTTAGAAACTTGGTTTAAAGGGGTTGTGGAGATTTTAGCAGTTTCCTTATGGTCCGAGTTTTTCAAACTGTTCTTACGCTTCCTGAAAAGACACGGAGTTGCAGGAGATTTTTCAGGAGTAAGTTGATTTAATTATTACATGATAAATTATGGATATTTTCAATTAAAAACGAGTTTAAACGATTTCCTAAAATTTCAAAACTTTTCCGAGATTTCCTTAAACATACACTGAAATTTTCAGTTCGAAGATTCCTACGCTACCAGAAAAACTGGGAATTTACAGTGGTTCTTTGGATATAAACCGATCACTTCCTTATTAAGTAGTTAATAAAAAGTGTAGGTATTTTAAATGGTTTTTGTAAGTTTCAAAACTCTTTACGAGTTTCCCCAAACACAGATTGTGTTTTTCAGAAGTAATGTTCCGAGACCACCTGAAAAAAACAAGGCAAGTGAGGCGACTTTTTCAGCAGTGATGGGATTAATTTCTTGATTAAGATAAATTATTGATATTTTAATTTGTAAACTGAATTCAAAGAAGTTTTGGGCATTTCAGGAGTTTCCTTAAACAAAGGCTGACCTTTTCCAGGCTGAATGTTCTTAGGTGTCCTGAAAATGTAGGGAATTGCCATCAAGTTTTCAGGAGTAAAACGATTTAATTCTTAGTTGTCAAAAATTAATATTGTCATTATAAAACAAGTATAAACAATTTTCTCAAATTTCGAAACTCTTCAGAGGTTTCCTTAAACACAATCTGAAATTTTCAGACTGAATATTTCTAAGTCAACAGATAAACTAGGAACTTTCGGAGAAGTAAAGCGGTTATTTTCTTAGTTCCTGAAATCATTGGTATTTTTATTTAGTAAGGCGTTTAAACGGTTTTTGGAAGTTTCAAAACTCTCTCCTAGTTGCTTTGAACACAGGTTGAGTTTTTCAGACCCAATGATTCGAGGTTACCTAAAAAAAATTAGGAATTACAGTCGATTTTCAGAGGTAAAACTATTAATTTCTTGATTTAAAAAACTTAAAATCCGACTTTTTGAACTTGGAGTTTCCTAAACATAGACTGAGCCTATTTTCAACAGTAACATGATTGTTCGTTGTCGAAAATTATTAATATTTACATTAAAAAATGAGTTTAACCAATCAGAGCTTTTTAGGAGTTTCTGCAGGCATTCAGCCTGAAGATTCTTAAATGGCCTGTTAAAATGGGAAAATTTCTGACGACTCCTTCAGGAAGAAAACGCTAGTTTGAAAATTACTTCCAATTAATTTAAAACTAAAGGATTTTCATGAAATCCGGCGTCTTTTAGAAGATTGCTTAAAAAATGTGCAGAGCTTTGTACGTTAAAATTTTTCAAGTTGACTTAAAATTTGCTGTTTATATGTGGGCCCTAAAGTGTTTGTCCGGTAAGGCGTCTTGGTCTCAACCCGCCAATTTGAAGCACATTTGGAAAAGGAAATCCTAAGTTGTAGACATTTCAGGAAAAATCTTTAAAGCTGCTGAAAACCGAAATTAAACATATCGTACCGGAATTTCACTTTTCTCTTAAGAAACAAGTTAAACCTCTTTATTTCAGCCTTGTATTAAAATTACATAACAAAAACGCCTTCCAAGCTATCGAAACTTTTTAGTAAATAAGGATTTTTAAAGTTTCGAATTCGCTGGAAAAGTTAATCCATACTTTAGAGTTTAAGGTTAAGTTTAACCCGCACTACGCACTAAAACACCACAAATGGGGTAGTAAAATATCCAAAATTTTCTCCAGTTACGCCTATTTGATGTTTGAGCGAAAGCTTAGAAGTTAATGCAAAACAGAAGAAGAGAAAGTTCACACCATAATTATAAATCCTTTATAAACAGATTTCGCTTTCAGTTGTCCTGAAAGGCTGATTTTATTCACCTAGTTTGGAGCTTTCAGGAAAGATTTTAGATCTTCTTTGCTGTTTTTTAATTTCTTTATGTGTTTTCTATTTTTCATTGTTTGTCCTTTAGGCTCTTTTGTCTGAATGCCATTCTTTTCTTATTTTGTTTTCTATGCTCTTTTTGGGTTTATAATTCCTCATTTTCTAAAAATATTTATCAGGTTTTTCGTATTATAACTATAAAATTTAATAAACTTAGTTTTCTAATCTTTTCGTAGAAAGATAAAGTTTGAAGGAGAACTTCGTTACCTACGTTAAACCTTGAAATAACAAATGAGGATAACTTGATATTCTTTGCGGAGCTAACAAGTAAAAACCTAGTAAAGTTTAGTAAAAAACGAAAATCTTGTGCAAACTCCGTCGTTCTCCTCGCTTCGTAAGTCCAATTTAAGGACTCGATACATTTGTTTATCCACAGGGCCGAGCACGTGTAGCATAGAGGAGGGTGCGAACGTGCAGGAGAACCGTAACTGTTTGCCCCGGGCCACATCCGACAATAGCGAAGGAATTGCGCGCTTCGTAACTTCGTTCCGCGAGCCCCACGGCATATGCACATAATTGCTTTACAATAAAATTGTATTTTTCGCTGAAGATGTGTTTGTAACTTCCGAGGCATTCTTATATGACGATAATGCGTGCTTAGAATCTCTTATGGTGTTCGCTTTCCTACACGTTCATCCCCTGAATGTCAACCTAACACTCACACATACTGAGAATAGCAAAAATACCGTTCGAAAAAATATTTCTAACTCGTATTTCCAATTTCGGAAAAAATGAACGTGAAAGCTTTTCGTAAAAAGTTCAGGTATTTGTCTGCTAAAAGACTCGCTTCCAAGTAAATCATGTCGTTTTACATGCAAAAATTTCGAAAAATGCCAAAGTGAGCTGGTAACCTGAAATTAATCGTACAGAATTTGGACCGACACAAGAAAAAAGGTGAAATGAGAGACGAATCATGACGAATCAAAGACCTAAAACAACAGATTAAAAAAGAACACAAAGAAGAATTGAGGCAGTGCAAGGAAGAGGACGAAAGAAAATGAAGATGACATAAAAAGACAGTGAAAGTGGAGAGGAAGATTAAAATATACGAGTAATAGAAAATACAGTGAAGAGCTAGAGAGGAGAAGAAACGCAAAATACGTGAAAATAAAGTGAAGGGAAAGAAGAAGAAAGAAAAGCAAAAGAAAAGAAAATGAAATAAAAATAATGAAGGGAAAAGGAAAGTAAACAAAGAGAAAATAAATGAAGAAAAAGAAGCACAAGAAAATAACTAGTGAAGAAAAAGAGACACAATCGGTTTACTTTTCATTTTTAGTAAAACAAATTTATTGATTTCAAAATATATTCCAAAAAGAAAATTAGCTTTTCTAGTCTGGAAATCAGTTCCAAAGGAAAAAATCGTCTTCAAAAACGTTTATGATGTCAAACAGAAAGTTCGTTTTTACTTACTCTTATATTTTGTACTACGAAAGATTTGCCAGAAAGAAATTGGTCTCCTTCAAAACATTTCCTAACTTTAAAATTATTACCAAAAAATGTTTTCTAAATTTCGAAGTCTTTTTCAGAAAATGTGGCTTTTCTTTTATGGTAAAACAAAAAAAAAGTTGATATCTTTCAAAAAATGTTCTAACTTCAAAATTATTGCCAAAAATTAAACATTTTCCTAATTTCGAAATCTCTTCTAGAAAGATTGAAGTTTCGAAATGTATTCCAAAAAGAGAGATTTTATTTTTATTCACTTTTCTATTTACGAAACTGTTTCTAAAAAGAAATTTTCTGATTGCCAAACGTTTCCCACAAAAAAAAAACAGGTCTCCTTCAAATTATTGCCGAAACATTCTTTCTACTACATTTTTCGAATTTCGAAATCTTTTCCAAAGAAATTTAGTCTTAAAGAAAAAGATAGAAAAAGGAAGAGGGAAGAATCATAAATTGGACGAAGCAACTGGCTGAAATCTGTAATTCAGCAAATATTTGAAATAACTGACTACGCATTTGTATTACCACAGTTGCATTACGAGACGAAAGAAAGATTTTTAATGGAAGTAGGATTGTAAATCCGAAAACATCCGACGACTTCCTTGAGAGTGCAATGGCAAACCACTGAGGAATTCTGCCTAGTAAGTCTTCTTTGGAATAGAAGTGCAAGCCCAAGTAAATCTGTAAGCTCCATATGTCTATAGGCCACTTAAAACGCAAACCACAGGCATATAGAGGGAAGACGGCAACGCCCTGTAAAAGGCACCCAACTCAAAGAGAAGAGAAGATTGTAGAGCCCCTAACGTACACCCTTTCTTTTCTTCCTTCGGCCTAACATTAATGCCAAAACTATATAATATAAAATATTCAAAGTTGCTGTACGAACTGCCAGTTTAATAAATTATCAGTTCCTCCGTTTTTGAATGCTTTCCCAAAGTTTGACATTTTACACTTCTTTGGTGGCAAAATGCCCTTCTTCCTTTTTTGAGCGCAAATGGCAAAATGATATTACTTATGCTCTATTAAACACATAACTTGCTACCAAGGGGAAGAGGAAGACGAAGGAGAAAAATCAAGAAATACCTGAAAAATCCTCGGATTGTTCTGATAATCTTCGAAACAGCCAAATTAGAAAAAAATCTCTAAAAGGAAAATAGGGCACAAAATATAAATCAAAATTTAATCACAGGATAAGAAAAAGAATAGCCGACGACATTAATAATGAAAGAGAATAAAACCTGGAAGAAGAGACACGAGAGAAGTTGAAGAAGAAAAAGAGAAAGAAAGTGAAGAGGACGAGGAAGGGGATGGAAGTAAGATGAATTAGAAAACAAAGAAATGAAGACGAAGGGGAAGCAAAGCAGGAAGGCGAAGGAGAACTACGAAATCAGAAGAAGAAGCAGAAAGAAGATTAAGAAAAGGAAAAAATCGACAAGAAGCGCAATACAAAGAAAATGGAAAGAAGGAAGAAAAAAATTGCCTGAAATGTATTTCAGCACATTTTTACCAAAGAAGACTGAGTGGGCTCACTATAAAAACATTCTCCTCCACCCTTCCCGAATTTACTCCATTATCAAAATTACGCTCAGTTTGTCCAGTATATTATAAGCTACAACGGAAACTTTCAATATTTCAAAAACCAAACAACGATTTTCCTATGCAGTACTCAAAAGGAACCACAAGCTGTCGAAAATTCTTCTTTTACTAAGCGTATTACATTGTATTGTATGTATATACTTTTTGTTGGAGATGACGGAAGCGTCAGATTTCTTAAAACAAATACCGTTTCTTCTTAAACGACACATTTCACAACATACCCCAGTTAGGGTTTTGAAAAATAGGGTAGTTCGTTATGGTTAAAGCCCCGGTTCAGGTCAGAATCAAAGGGAGGGTCGGGTACGGGACGCGTTGTCATACAGATCTGTTAATTGATGTCAAGTGTGTTTCTGGATTTTGGATCATTAGTGACATAAAAATGACAAGCCAGTTGATCTTGACTTGAACAGTTGTGATTCCATGTCCGATAAGATAAGGTCGGTATGAACAGCTATGTTGTTATTGTTGTTGTTGATGATGTAGTTGCTATTATGGTTGATATTATTCTCATTGATGTAGACAAGCATTGAGGCTTGTTGGGGTATTTTGTATGAGCATATGAGACTAGTTGTGGTTTATCAGTGCATGAGGCTCTGAGACCCATTTAGTCGGCTATTTGCCTAGCATTTTGATAACTAGGCGTAGTTATCAAAACTCTTGACCTGGCTCCATGAATCCCGTGCAGTGACTCCCGGGCTACGTCCCCCGGGGTGTTAGGTAGGCCCGCCTCCGCATCTTCTTTGTTCCTTTGGCTTCCTAGACCGTATGGGTCATCTAGGATGGATCGAATATCGACATGAGTGGATCTCCCATTGGTTGACTATGTTCCGTGATAGTTAGCCTGCGGCACATTTCTGCCTGATTGCAGGTTATAAGTAGCTAACGGTGCACCCATCATCATCATCACTTCCCAACATCTCCGAGGGTTTTCTACTAGATGCGACGTGGGATTCCCTCTTCCCTGTAAGTAACACTAACCAAACCTATACTGCTAAATAATGTAGTAATGTGTGCTTCTTTTGCTTTCATGTATCGCTGCTATCTGTATTATATAATTGCCTGGCCGATGTGAGCATTAATTTGTGTATCAAGCTTTGGGATTACGAGACCTGGTCGGGGTTACACGTTAATCTAACTTGGGTGGAATGAACGTATTCCTTGGTAAGTTAATCGAACGTGCTTTCATAAACATTAATATCCTGCCATTTTCAATAATTAAATGAATAAAGTAAAATCCGAACCGCCCGCTCATAATGTGTAAATATCGCTTGTGTGTTAGTTTTTTCTCAATTTTATGAAAACTCGATTTTTTTGATGAAAAACTAAATAACCAAGCAACGTTTGGCAACAAAGAAGTACTCACACAACCTATAATTGGAAAAATAAGACAGGTTCAAGTTGTTGTCATTGAAGTCATGTCTTACTATAGCCCAAATAAAATCCTACAGAAAGCTAGCTTTACCCTCCAACATGTGTTGCCTATTCTAAAAGCTTAAGAAATGGCGTGATAAATAAAAAGAAACAAACTACTATTATAATATATGATCGTCCAATTGTATCTTTAAAATGTATAACTTGCATTTAAGGTCGTTTTTAAAGTTTTGTACGTTGTATTATATTAATCTAAAAGCACGATTTGTGCAGGCTTTAAACGGCCTTAAAAATCTTTTAATTTTTTATCCAGAAGAATTGACACTTAGCAACAGAGTGAAATACCATATAGCACCTGTTGCTTTCAACACACTAGGTAATCAAATCACACTCAATTTTTATTTAGTGTAAAGCGCATCTAAGTAAGACTCTTACAAGGAATTGCTCCAATTGAAACTTGCATGGTTTTTTTATTTAAATCGTGCGTCCTTTTTGAACACACTGGGATCATAAAAGGCTACACCGTATTTTGCTTAATTTAACCACATCTAAACCTTAACTAATTCGACTTTATTTTAATTTGTTACTTATAAATTTATAGAGATAATTATAGACTACTAATGGTTGGATTTAACGCACCAACCTCGACACCAAAAGGTAAAAGAGGTTACAGACAATACAAATACTGGTGGGATTAACGGTGAAATCCGTCCAGAATTCAATTACATTCTTGCTAAGCCTATTCCATTTAACAGATTTTAGGTTAGTAATCAATTTTCAAAATCACAATACATTTAAATAAAACAGTCAAAGTATCCTGATTAATTAACATGCATATGCAATCATTTAATTATCAACTTCCTGAGTAATTAATTAAACACTACGGCGCATAAAACATTTCCATAAATACTTATCAGGTATTCATTACCAATTTTATGATACAACTCCACATCTAAATTGATATTTGTGTACATGCATATACATTTTCTGATTTAATTAGTTTTAATTATAGTGAACTGAGTAAACTGACAAACAATAGAGTTCATGTACATATAATACGGTGATGGGTGTGGCTGTATTTCACTTAATGAAAACCAACCTTAAACATTAACGTCGGTATTATCATAATTTTCAAATTTTTTTGGGTTTTTATGGGCCATAATGGATTTTATGAGTTTCAAGACTCAGAAATTGATTGTTGGGCACGACGATATAAATTTGGAAAAACAAAAGAACTTTTGTTATGGCTTTGCATAATTTTAAGTCAATTAGTTTTGGTTAAAGTGACGACTCTGAGCACAAACAATATTTTGTGAAGTATTCTCGGAACAGCATAAAAAACAAATATAAACATAGAAAAAGCAATTTCTCTCCGGACTTTTTCAAGCACCGCCTGCCGAGATTACGTAGGAAAATAATGTAATACGTTAACACAACTCATATAGAATGCAATTCAGGACATACCTGCTCATTTCAGTAGAAGTTGAAGTTTTAATGATGCTGATGTCCCAGTGAATACATTTTTGTCACAACATGAACAAACTAAGTTTTTAATCTCGCATCAAGTTTAAAGAATTTCATTTTAACTTTTAATAGAGTTCTGATATTACATTATTCGTTTGTACCTTTTACAAACAGTGTGCCCTGAATTTAATCTGTTATATAAAAGTTTCATGTAACAATTCTTGCTTGTATATTGAATAACAAAAATAAAAATTGGTTTGCTTTGGAAAGCGATTTACTTTCTTTGGGATTCTTAAAATTGTCAAACAAACCAAAAATATTAATTAAATTCGACGTTTGGAACAATAAGTATTGATGGATTTAAGAAATCCACTGGGTATTTGTGCAAACACAAACAATTCCACCCCATTCGCATTTTCTCCACTTTAATAACCATTAAATTTCAAAAGTGAGCAAGCAACCGAGTTAAAATTTTAAAATAAACCCTCTAATTTCTGTATAAATAATGTTACAAAAGATTAATCCCTTTGTTCCCGGCTCTGCCATGCCAGAAAAGACATTTATGAACTTATCTTTAGTTAAAATTACCCCAATGTAGCTTCTTTCTTATGCAGATGTTTTGTGCCTGTTTGACCCAGTTTTGTATCTTTTGCCGGAGCTAAAATTCATAAATATAAAGCAAAATTTTGTTAGACGTTTTAAATCAACCATTCTGGTTAACAAAAGGCTTCTGCTTTTTGACATACAAAAAAATGTGATATTATAACAGATATGGTTCTCAATTTATATCTGGAAAAAACTTCGTATACGAACGAATTTTCCCATGTTTTATCAGAATTTAATTTCGTTTTATTAGTTTGATAATTTTTTTTCGAAGTTTTATTGGTCTGATATGCAGAATCTTTCAAGTTCACACATATTTCTTTAAAAATACATTTCATGCCTTCCAAAACTGTATTATTAAACCCAAAATGAGTCTGAAAAATCAAAAAATTACGAAAATTATTTTCTTAATATTTCCCTTTGATTTAACCAACCCTTTGATTTAACCAACCAAAACTTGAATTTCCTTTGATCTCTTTCTAAAGACGTATACATGAATTCAAGTTCAAAATGAAGCAGCATTTCCTATTTAAAGCACAAAAAAAGGATCAATTTCGGAATTTTCTACAACTCACAGGGGTAAAAGATTTGTGTGGTAATCAAGAGGACCGACGTTCAAACTTCGGTGGTACTTAAAGGTTCTGAAACCGTTGCCCTAAATAAAACTTTGATATCTTTATGTTTAAGCAAAGCTGTTTTTATGTAAATTCTTTTTGAGAAACTTCTCATAAAATAATTTACGTTTATAAGTGCAAACAAAAGAAACAAAAAGGGTGATTTCCAGAATTTATGAAACGTTTTAGGAATCAAAAGGATTTCATAGAATTCTTGTTTTTAAGGAAGTCTACGAAATATATCAGTGTTATTGTTTCTAAATTTAAGAAACAATGCACCAAACAATTTTAATGTTTTCGTTGGTTAAAAACGGTAAAAACTTCGCTTAGTACTTACGTAACTGAAGGGACATGCGTTCGAAGCCCGACCTTGGTCGTTTCTTAAAAAACGTTGCCTTTAGTAATGTTGTGCTCTTAAAAATCTTCTTCAGTAAATCACTACTGTGTCCATTAAGCTTTTGGTGATAAGTCATTACGAATCTTTTAATTTCGTCTAATGGAATACCGAGGTCTTCGTGTATAGTTTAATTGGTGACAAACCAAGGCGAGTTCACTAGTTTGTGGAGTGTCTTAGACTGAAATTATTGTCGGTTGGGTATGTTCAAATTGGCTTTAGCATTGTTTTCTAAAGTAATATTTTGTTGCTGATTGATGGCTTCCTACCAAGAAGCCTGTACATTTCACGATATTTCAAATTTAATTGCTTGCGGTTAGCTTGAATGTGTTTCTTCCACGTGAGTCGCTGGTCGAGATGTAGTCCTAAGTACTTTACTTCTGCTTTTACAGGTACATGTGTGTTCTTAATGTTAACTGGGAACAGACGCTAGTTCACATGGTAAATGTCACCTGAGCTGATTTTGATTGGTTGATTTTATTTCGCCATTTGTCGAACCATTCACTAATTCTGTTGAGATGCTGTTGGAGTGGATAAGATTGCAGTATCATCTGCAGACGTGGCAATCACAGTGTTCTCAGTTTCTGACAAGTACCCTATTAGATGAGATAAAGGAGGGGGCCCTGAGGAATAGCTGGATTTGACAGGATGATATTTGGATGGATCACTATCCTATTTGACAGAAAAACATGGATCTGTTAAGTAAGATTTAAGAAGTAGGTAGTAATAGCTCGGAAATAGCGTTTTTAATTTAAAGAGCAGTTCTATGTGCCACACCTTGTCAAACGCTTCAGAGACGTCTAGGAACACAGCAGTGCAAAATTCCTTCTCCTCAAGGCTTTTTGATAAGTATTTCATTTACAGTCCTGTGTATCTGATATGTAATTGAGTGGCACTCATGAAATCCAAACTGATGTTAAGGCAGTTGTGTGGATATATCTGCATCGTCCCGCAGTCTTCATGGAAAAGCTTCTCAAACACTTTACTCATCATGGGCAAGACTAATTGGTCGGTACGATCTCACATTTTCTGGTTCTTTTAAAGCCTTGACTTCTATTAAGATATTGCATACTTCCATATAACGGCTTTTCTAAGCTCAGCAACTCAAACGATTCAACCACCAATAAATTATCAATCTAATGACAATAAAAATATGAAAGAAGACACCGAAGCTAACGAGCACCCTTGGCAAGTTATCAAGAAAAGAAATCGATTAAACAAACCAGCCGACAATGTAGTATTGATCCAGTCACAACCTGCCCCAACGAAACTAGCCAAGTGCATCCCACTACTAATATTATATCTCTTCACATTTAAAAGGCTAGAGGAAAATGGCAAAGAACTCACAACGCTGCTGATAAACCTATCTCTAATCAGTATTAACAGAGCGTCTTCCGGGATGGGACTGTAACATTGGTGAGAAAAAAAGAACTCAACGTTTCGCCAACTTCCTTAACGAGCTTAATCTGGAGGAAAACGGGAGCACTAAAAGAGCATGGTAACTCAATGTGTGAACCACGTCAGAGGCGAAGTCCTTTAGCAAGAGGAAGAAGGGCACGGCAACTCAACTTGTCAATCTAGCCAGAGGCGGGACGTTGAGTTCTTCTGTCTTAACAATGGCACGGTCCCAACTCGGAGGATCTTCTGTTAATACTGCCACTGACCGTGGAAGTCTTCGAATTCTATATCCCAATCGTTTAACGCGAAAACTTCGTACATTGCTAAGGGAGGTGAAACCTCAAATTTCAGAACGATCCAAAAAGAAAACAAATGAAGAGTGGGGGGCAAGATCTAATGCAGGAAAAGCAGTTTCCTTTGAAGAGCATCTATCCAAAGTCTTTAACACCTTTGAAGCTGCAGCAGCTTAAACTGAAAATGGAAAATGGAGAATTCCGTGCCAAATGTCACTAACCATAAAGCAGAATTAATACAAATTATTAATGCTGTCATTCCCTAATTTCAAAAAATAGTATATTAATCAATTTCAGGGCTTTTTACAATTCACAGAGGTAAAATATTTGTTTAGAAATCAAGAGGACATACATACGTTCAAGCTTCGACTATAGTTAGATTTCTAAAAACTCTACAGTACTTGTTTCACGGAAAAATAATGAAAAAAAGTGAAGTTGTTTTACCAGACGTAGAAAAACTTCTGTATGGAACTCGTGTGTAAAGCTACTTTTTTTAATTTGTAGGATTTACCGCACTCGCTACCGCTTGTGCGTCAAACTTTTCTACTCGTGAAAAAAAGTAATATGTTACTCACTTGTTACATAAATAACTATTAAGTGCTTAACGTTGCCTAATTTCAGCAAACGGTGCGTCAAATTTGAAGCTGCCGTTGGATTAAAGGGGTATAAATTCCACTTAGTAATTGAAGAGACATACGTTCGACGCTCGCTCATGGTCGGACAATTTAAAAAGTTCTTCCTCTGGTGGTTGGTGGTTTAGTACAGTTAAGCTTCAAGAAGACTTTTTCCAGTGCATCATTAAAAAACACTTTGAAAAAAAAGAAAGAAGACACCACGTCTTTAAGGATTACATATTATTTAAAGCGTTTTAAGAAAGAATATTGTTTTTATTCCTTGAACCTTTCTGAACGAACTTAATTATAAAATTTCAGTGTTACCGTTTTCTAATTTCGGCAGCTAATGCAGCAATTAGAGTTGGATGAAAAGAGGTGTAAATTCTTTCCTTAGTAAACTGTGAGACATTTGTTCGGAGCTCAACTACCGTTTGCCTCACGAACTATATTTGTTTTAAAACACATGCTTTGCCTTTCAAAATTACATGATTAAACCCAAAAATACATCAAAAAAGGTACTTACTTTTTTAATATTTTAACATAATTAAGGAACATTTCTTAGATAAATCACAGATCCGACAGTTAAAACTTTCTACAACTTATAGGGGTAAAAGTTTTGTTTGTAAATCAAGAGGACATACATTCAAGTTCCGACTATAGTTGGGGTTTTATATGTTAAGCTCGACTAGGGTCTGCCTCATGAACTATTTTTAAAACACATGCCTTGCCTTATATAATTATATTAATAAGCTCAAAAATAAATAAAGAAAATTATAAAAATGACTTTCTTAAAATTCAGTAAGCGTTTTCATAAATTCAGAATTTATAAACCAAAATTTGAGTTCATTTTCGCACATCAAATTTCTAAAAACGTAGATGTAAATTCAGCTCCAGTAATTAAAGCAAATTTCCTATTTCAAGCACAGATTCGACAGTCAAAAATACGTTCCGATATTTAAGATTTAATTACGGAATAATTTGGCTTATTATAAACTTGAGAATGCGAACCGGTGGCTGGAAATTGTAACCGAAAATTAATATTTCATTATAAAGGAGAACAAGGATAATTAAGTTAAGACAAGAATTCCTAAGGAACCAAATCAATTTCGTTCTATTATTTCCATAATACTCCCCTTTTCGTATTTACCTGGCATGCATTTACGTAATTAGAGTTCATTAGGAAGAATCTCCCTTTATTGAATACAAAAGAAGTTCAGCCACCTTGCGATTTAAAAAAAGGAACTACAGTTAACGGAAAATTCGGCACTGTTATCGATTACTTTTCAATTAGAAAATCACGTGCGCTCCATCAATCTTCCGAGGTGCCCCCTCCGTTGGAAGATTTAAAACAAAAGGTGTTGAATGTAGGGTAATTTCCTCTGGAAACCCTTTTCTACAAAGCACAAGTTAACAAATGAAACGTGTAATAAACTTGTACGCAAGAATTTTATTGCAAATGGGGTCGTCAATGGCTGGAACGCCTTCGCCCCCTGTTCAGTTATTTATGCTACGCCAGTGGAAATTACTGGGGAGGCAAATAGGAACTCTCCTTGTCAGATATTCGTTTTATATGGATTATTAACCTCAGAATGTCGCTTGGTACTAATTTTATTATCAGCCGGTGGTAATCAGGAAGTGTAAACTAGAGCTTGTTGGTGTGAAAACCCCGAGCCTGAAAGGCTCGGGATTTCGATTTATTATTTTTCAACTCCTAAAAAACACAAAAATAAATAATTTAAATTCGCCTGCTGGGTTTCCAAGGCAACAAGGTATTCATGGTACAAACCCCGGATTTCAGTAGAAATTAGATCTAACCTTCACTTTGATGTATCCATTCTATTAGTATAATAATGGAACATTATATAGTAAATCAAGAATCGGGAATTGTGGTGATTAATAATATTGAATGTAATCTAATGGCGCCTCTTCGATTTAATACCTAAGGAATTCTACCGGATCGTATTTCAAAGGGGGTTGAGGATGCCTTAAAGTTTAATGCCCTGAATATCGAAAACGTATCGAATGTTTTAGCTATGTATTTTAGTTCCTTCGATAGGGTGGAAGTTAATGAAAGTTGTCCTTTGGGAATTTAAAAGCAGGTTTTAAGTTTTCATACTTATTCAAAATAAAATTTATGGAATAATCAACTCTTTGATAAAATAGTAAATTACGAGAAAAACTACGAATTTTGGAAATTTCGGGCTTGTTTTTCAGATTCCAGAAGTTTCTATCGACAAAAAAAAACAAAAGAAAACAAGGAAAAATTTTTTAGCCAAGCAAAATAAAGTCGAGGAACTGCAAAGAGTGATTTGGAAAATTCAGCAAGGCCCTCAGAGCTTGTAGCTTTAAGCAGATATAACTGAAAAAAAGCAGAATCAGCTTAAATATTTTTGTTTTCATTTTGTTTCCTAATTTTTGAGATTTTTATAGATTTTTCTCTTTGCGAAACATATATTATTTCATAGCCATCGTTTTATAATTTCACTAAACAACGCATTAACTAATTTCAGATTTTTTAAAACTATAAGGTAAAGGTAAAGATGTCGACGCTTACACTCCGCGAGGAAGTATAGCCGACAACATGGAGGATTAAGCCTCCTAGGCCGCTTTTATACTAGGTTGTCTCGCACGCTATGCATACAGGGTGATGTGGTAAGCAGCACGCCTTCGACAACCACCCACCTTTCCTACTCCATCATTATGTTTCAGTTCCCAAATATTTGCAGTGACTGGGTAGGCCACCCACGTGCGCTGTAGTCGAGTACCACTCAGCCACTCCGACGAAGGAAAAGGCAAAAGCTCCCACTGGTAATCGAATGGACATACGTTGTTCGAACCGCGACCATCGTTTGATCTTAAAAACTCCTGCTTACTGATGTCAAACGGTTTTCTGAAGAAATTTTAAGTTTAAGTTTAAGTTTCTTTAAGTAAACAACTGTGGAGAAGGAAAGAGCAGAATATAATTTTAGTAACTGTAGAAAAAATTAAACACTACTTGTTCGTTTCACCTCGTTGCTTGTTTTTATACAGCACAATGAAATAAATAGCTTACAGGTATCACTTCTCTGCTCTCAACAAATAATGTAACAACTTCGGGATTTACTACCTCTTAGAAGGATCAAAAATTCGCTTTAGCAATCAAAAGGACATACGTTCAAAGCACGGACATCTTTAGTTTCTTGAAGGAATCGTGTTTTAGCACTGTTAAACTCAACCAACCAGGTTATTTTTTAAGGCAGATCCATCTAGCACGAAGTAGTTAGATAAATAAGTAGGTATAACTCTGAAGAAAGAAACAAAAAACACCATTTCAACGTTGATGCAGGCCTGATTTTAAGAATTTAAAGGAATTAATAAGTATTTCACTTTGTTTCACAGAGAGAATAATTGCATTGCTATCGTCCTTCAACTTCAGCGATTAAAATATCAACGAATTTCGGAATTTTCTGCGGTTTAGGAAGGTAAGATATACGCTTGGAAACCTTACCCACTGTTAAACCATTAAAGAATTTAAACCTTAAATTTTTCAACTTCACTTTCACGTACATTGCTCTTTAGTAAATCCTTAAAAAATAGCCTGAGTAATCAACTGTAAACAAAGGAAGAATGAGTAGGTTTTCAACAATGATTTAAGGAAGATTTCAAGGATTAAAAGAGCTGAAGAACTATCTTTCTTCGATTCCTGACGTTTCTTAACAAAGATTAATTAACATTTTATTGTTATCATTATGTATTTTAAGGCAATAGTAAATCAATCAACTTTACGATCTTCTACAATTCAGAGGTGTAAAAGATTCGCTCGTTAATCACCAGGACATACGTTCAGACATCGACCACGCGTAGATTTTTAAAAAACATTGTATTAAGGGCGTGTTTAAGCTTAAACAAGGCTTTTTCCTGCTAATCCATCTTTATTAAGTAATAAAATAATTTCAGAAAACAAATATTAACAAAAAAAAAGAAAAGAGCATGATTTTAATAATTACGTTTAAGGGTTCAAAGGAATTCTTAATTTTTTTAAAGAACAGAAAACATATTTCAGTGTTGCCATTCTTAGCAAATGCTGCACCTAAACATTTTAGAGTTTTCGTTAACACATGAGGGTAAAAGGTTTCCTTTGTAATCGAAGGGACAAACATTCGAAGCTCGACCATAACAACTTTAGCTGGGCTTTTCGTGTATATTCCTCTTAAATAAATTCTCAAAAAATACTTTAAGAAAGCAACTGTAAATAAAGGAAGAATGATCAGGACCTTAATGATGATATAAGAATGATTTTAAAGATTACAAGGGTTGAAGAAGTATCTGTCTTCCGTTCTAGACTCTTTCTTAACGGAGTTTAACTGAAATTTTATTACTCTCATTTGCACCCTAATAAATAAATAATATTGAACTATTTCCAGAAGGGCGAAAGATTCGGTTGGAAATCAAGGACATACGTTCAAACTTCGGCCGTGGTTGAATGTTTCAAAACTGCTGCCTTAAGTAAAACTTTAATATCTCTAGGTTTGAGAAAGAAACTTGTTGTGCGCATTTGTTTTTAGAAAGTCCTCACAAAATAATTCCGGTTACTAATTGAAAGTAAAAGGGCGATTTTCAGAATTTATGAAACGTTTTAGGAATAAAAACTTTTTTTGCGGAGCCCTAGAAATGTCGTTGTATCATTTCTGAATTTTAAGAAATAATGCAGGTTTTGGTTGGTTAAAAAGGGTAAAAACTTCGCTTTGTAATTGAAGTGCATACGTTTTAAGCTCGGCCATGGTCGACTTTTTAAAAAGCTCTACCTCTGGTAGTTTTAGTGAGTTTAAGTTTTTGAAGAAAAATTCTCTTCGCTCAAACACTACAACATAGTTTCACTAAGCGATTATAAGGTAATGTACGAAACTCTACGACTAAGGAATATTTAAAGAAAATTTTAACAATTAAAATAATTTAAGACATTTCTTCTAGGTCTTTGTACCTTTTTCTTGGCAGAATTTATATAAAATTTCATTATCGTCATTCTCTAATCTCAGAAAATAATATATTAGTCAAGTTAAAGACTTTCTACAACTCACAGGGGTAAAAGATTTGTTTGGAAATCAAGGCGACGTACGTTCAAGCTTCGACTGTAGCTGAGTCTTCAAAAACTCTTGTTTTAGGTAAAAATTTAGTGTACGTAGATCTGAACAAGGTGTTTTTTAGCAAATTCTTTAAAAATAATTTCAGCAGATGACTAATTATAAACAAAGGGACAGAACAGAATGTTTCGACAACATGTAGGATGTAGGGGAAAGTTCAGGAACCAACATTGTTTCTAAAATTTTTAGCAGGTCGCACGTTCGAAGCTCGCTCATGGTTGAGTTTTTACAAAATTCTTCCTGAAGTAGTTTAGTACTCTTAAACTTCAAGAAGGCTTTTTTCTTTTCAGTTGATCATGTAGGCGGACAGCTGAAAATGAATAAAGGGCACAGAGCTTTAATAACGAAAAGCATTTAGGGAGCAGTTTTCTTCGTTGTTTGGACTTTTCTTAACGAAATTAATTAGAAATTTTGGTACCATCATTCAGAAAGAATGCACCAATTACTGTTAAGGTTTTCATTAGTTAAAAGGGTAAACTCTTCGCTTATAATCTACGAGACATAATATGTTCGAATCTACTTCAGACAATTTAGTGCTCTAGAGTTTAGAGTTTCAGGTAAATTTTTGGTCTTCAGTAATTCATTATAAAATAGCCTCGATTTAAGGATGATCAATGGAACAGAGAAATGAAGTTTTATTCGATTCATGACCTTTTCCTAGCTAAATTAATAATAGTTGTCACAGCTATCGTTCTCAAAATTTAACAAATGGTACAAATGTACAGTCAACTTCAACTTTTTTTTGAGTTCCGAGGGCTAAAAGGTTTGCCTAGTAATGAAAAAATTAGAAAAAAATTCGCTTAAATAAAACTTTTTTCTGCTTCAGTAGATCATTATAAAACAGTTCTAATAGCTTAAGCAAGAAAAAGGTCAAATTTAAGAATTATCTAAGAACTTCTCATAATATGCAAAAGAATTTAAGAACTATTTTTCTTCTCCTGACATGAAGCTTGAATTTTATTCAGCTGCAATCAAATTGACCTTGGAAATGTTAACAAAACTCTTAAAATGCTATTGCACTCCTCAGGTTGTGCCGCTTATAGCAGTTTATATTCCCAATTTAACACCAGTTATCTCCCAAGCATTTGTTTTAAAACTTTAAAATTTTCACTCCAACTTTTCTAAATGGAAGATTAATGGCACAATTTAATTCGCTCTTTTAGATTATTTATTTGCTTTTATTAGGATGTCAGTGACGCGATACTTTAATAAATTACAATCTGATTCTGACGTCGAGGATCTGAAACCGGAAAACTTCAAAAAAGGAAAAAAGTTACGACCGTTTTTACCATCCAAGATGGGCTTCTTGAGGATTATTTCTTTCGTGTATTTTAAAACATCTATAAGCAACACTCTTATCTGTCAACTTTGATTCATTAACAAAAATTGTCAGAAATTCCAGAAACGTCTCGTTTAACAACTGAACTAATTCGAAGGTGAACATAGTGAAACACCCATTTATCATATTGCCGTTGTAACAAAGATAAATTAAGGAAATATTATATTTTGGGAAACCCTCAAGTATTTTCCTTGGTAGAATCAGAATAACAAAAGTTTCCCGTTGTCAAACGTTACACGGTTTTCATATGTAATTCAATTTCCTTCAGCTTCGTAGGTTTGTTACGAGTGTTTTGATACATTTTTGAAAACGTGCCCTTCCAATACAGTTATCACGTTGTTTATTGTTAACTGCTTGCTATCTGCCACGTTTATTTGCTGGTCGTGATGTGGACGTCAGGTCTTCAGGTTTACTGACAGCCCTAACGGTAGGGGTTCCACGTTAGACAAGTTGAGCGGGACTGCTCCTGACATAACGGGACTAATTTCCGGTACGCAGGCTGCTTCGGAATTAAATTGTAAATTCAATTCTCCCTGCCTTCTGATGTACTCATTATCTTGTTTCCTTTAAGTAAGGATATTGGGTACGCAGGCAGACACTAATGGAAACCGTTTGCAAAACTTTCGAAATGACATTACGACTTTCGGGACTTTCCTTAAATTCTCCTGGTGGAAATCCTCCGCTTATTTACTCCCTTTTTCGTTTAATCAAGTCTGGTTGATTATCTTGTATTTATTTTATTTGGAATTTTTGTCAATTAGAATTAGAAATTAATAGATGTTTGTTGAAGATTTACATTACTACGATCGTGTAAAATCCTCATTGTTTTGGGAAACTAGCTTTACAGTCGAATTCAATTTGTACAGTGTATAAGAAAAATTCCAAAATTCTGTTTTCATTCAACTGCACCCTTTAAAAGTTTGTCCTTCACTTCACTAAATTAAAAGCTAGAACCACTAATCTTATCGATAAAAAACACCTGCAAATAAACTCATAAATAAACCACAAAGGGGTTAAAATCACAGAATTTTCTGCTTAACATAAAACTTAAAGGCAGTTAAACGTGGTAAACATTTCTCTAATATAATATTTCGTTAAGTTTCGTGTAAGTTACCCCCGTTACATTTTCGTTATCAACGACACGTGAACCATTATCGGTATTTAAACAATCTATACGAGAGCAACACGTTAGACCATGAAATTTATTTTTGATATAAAAGTCAGAGCAGGGAATTTTAGAGTCCGGTATTTAGTTATATTAATCAAGCGTTTTCGTGCGTGTTTAGCTTAAATTATAGTTTTCCTAAGTCATTCACATAACTCGGATAGTTTTAATGTCCTTAAATCAACAGTTCCTTATGATACCTTTGAAACACGTTTGGAATCTTTCCAAATACGTTTAACAATTTTTAACAGTGTATCGTCGCCTTGATCGCCTCGTTTCTGAAATATTCTCATTAAAAACACGTTTTCAAAAGCAGCTCCTCGTGAACTTTTCATTAATATATTCATTTTTAGAGCGCAATCAATTACCTACAAGTAAACAACCCTTTCAAGTAATTTATCAAAAGCAAGCCTTATTAGAGAAAAGTTTTACTCCCTTCTGTATAAAGTACTTATCTTTCTGTCTAATGAGATTTATCATTAATGCTATTAAAACAGGTGCTAGGATACTCCCGACTTCAAGGGATATCATTATCAATAATCGATGGTGCCCTATGATATTTATCAGGCTTTATACGGACGCGGACGCAATGAATTCGATTTAGGTTATGTTTACATTATAATGAAGAGGAAAAAATGATAGCGATGTTTTATCGATAAGGCTAAAGTTATATGGATATGAATTACGGATAACAATGCATTAAAAGACTATTTACAGAAGCTTATCTTTTTGTTTGTATAAACCTTGGCAATAAACCTACTTTTTTTATTTTTGTACTTCGATTTTATTACATATATTACCGGATTTTCCGTGCTTTACACATTTATAAATCCGAAGTCAGCAGCTTAACGTTTGCCAAATATGCACAAAAATGACGAAATATGCAACTGTGAATACTAATTGGTCAAAAATAGCTACAAACGAAGTCAATACTTAATTTGTTCAACTAAAATCAAATCTTAAACTAGCGATTTTCAGAAATAAAGCCTAAATTAAGAAATTAAATTCGTTGTGAGTGAATGTCAGCAGAGCCCTAAACAATATACACAATGAAACGTCACAATATGCACCAGAAGTTATAAAATTATGAAACTAAAATAATCAAAAATTATGAAACCCAATGTAGCATTACAGATCTGCAAAGGTTTTGAAGCACAAATTCAAAATGTGAGACTTAAAAAAGTGAAGCACAACCCTTACAAAATATGTACCTATCATAAAACGACAAAATAAACCATCAACATTGCCAAGTTTGTGTTTGCCTAAAAACAATTACAGTATGAACCAAAGTTTAATATGCAAGCTTTCCAAAAGAATTTCAGCATCAATTCATAATTACAATATTTTAGAAATCGTGATAAGGTCGACCTTTCAAAATATATTCCAAAATAACGTCAAAATGATATGTAGCCGCTGGAAGTGATGTTAGAACCAAAGCCCCATATGCTCTAAAAACAATTTTTAATACCCTATTTTTCTTACAGTGACCGACAGGAAGTTCGCAACATATCGGGAAAATGTTTATTGTTATCGAAAACACTTTTATGGGGGATCGGTTCTGCATGTCCGATAATCTAAAAATCGAATTTGAGATATGTCACGTGACCGCTGGTATGGCGGCAATTTTTTTTATTATTATCTTCATTAGCAATCAGTATGTATACAAACTATGAGCTAACGTGATAACTTGTACAATACTTGACATAAGTATATGCACACGCATGGCGTGAAGAGGTAAACATCCAGCGATGTCACCTCAGTTTTGTAGGTCGAGTGGTCATTGTCTCTTGAGTCTTCTGGTTATTGTAGGTTGTAGCAGTGGTGGCATGAGTGGATTGGGATGATTACCAAGTCGGGTATGGTGTTTAATGCTGAGCTCCAGGTCCGTATCCATGGTAGGGTTAGAGACGTAACATGGTACGTCCACAATATTTCGGAGAATCTTGGATTGAGCTCGTTGTATGATCGCTATATTGGACTTACTATCGCAACGGCATAGCTCAATCCCGTAAGCCCAGATTGGTCTTAATACTGCTTTATAGATTATTAGTTTAGTTTCGGTTGATAATAATTTAGATGTACGTCATAGAAGCCAGTTAAGTTCTCTTGTTTTTATGTCTAATTGTTTACGTTTTTTTGATTTATGTATATTGCTTCAGTTTAGTTTGCTACCTAAATGTATGGGGTATGACTAGTTGATTCAAGCTTATTGCAGGACACTGTCCTTTTTGCAGGGTGAAGGTTATATGTATTGATTTTCTTTCGTTTACCTTGATCTTCCATTTGTTTAACCATGCATCAAAAAAAGTTGCTTCGAATTTTATTTTAGGGCTGTATGCAAAATTTTAGGCATTTATTTAAAAAAAAATTGAAAATCGCAATTTTTCCTAATTATTTTTTTATTAATTTACAAATACCCACTAGCTTGATTGAAGTGAAACCTATGTATTTGGATAACAGTGGAAGAACTTTCTCGTTTTTTCCATAATTGTCAGACCTAAATCTAAAAAACAGGTTTTCCCTAGGACGTTCACTGTTGCAATGGTTTGTAGCTTACAGCTGCTTCAAAATTTTAGAAATATTTGTATGCTAGAGCGCTTAAAGAAGATTGGTTTTCTCGGTAATAATCAAGTTTCACCGCTAACCGTGATTACATCTTTCTGAAATATTATAGGAAGAAAAAGACAAATTACATAAGAAAGGTGGTTTTTAGTTTATTGGCTATTTTATTTTTCTTTATTTTATAAATTGATTAACTTTGGCCACAATCAAGAAAATTTGGCTTCTCTAAGTGCTTTAGCATATAAATATTCGTAAAAATTTAAATACAGCAGTTAGATACAAATCATTGCAACAGTGAGCATCCTAGCGAAAACCCGTTTTTTAGGTCTATGTAGGTCTGTCAATTATGGAAAAAAGTTATTTAAAAGGAAAAAATGGGGTATTTGTATATTATGTAATAAGCAAATATTCACAAAAAAATGTGATTTTCAATTTTTTTAAATAAATGCTTAAAATTTTGCATATGGGCCTAAAATGAAGTTTTAAGCAACTTTTTTAAATAAGTTTCTTCCATATCTTGTCTTTTAACTCCATTTTCTGCGACTTCCCAAGTGATTTTGTCAAATTTGCCGTCACTGGTCATGTGACATACCTTAAATTCAATTTTTAGGTTATCGGACATGCAGAACCGATCCTCCATAAAATGTTTTTCGATAGTCTAATAATAAAAATTGTTCCCATATGTTGCGAACTTTTTGCCGGTCACTGTATACAGGGTGAATGAGACCACCCGTATCAAACAATATTTTATGACCAGTGTCGTGATGATGTTCAGCAACGGCTGAATGTGAAAAAAGACGAAAAATCTTCTTCCTCTAATAACTTGAATCGTGACACTGGTTATTATCTATCCGATATTTGGAAGTCCGCCATTATTACTGGTTCCGCCCCCTCCCCCCTGACCAATCGTCGTCACAGTCGGATACGCTTGGCCGGGTACGGCCGGTATAAAGTCGCTGCTCTCTCTGTTTCTCTTCAGTAGGGTTTCGCCTCTGGCTTGGATGACAAGTTGAGTTACCGTTACCCTTCTGCCTCTTGCTAAAAGAGTTTCGCCTCTGGCGTGGTTGATACGTTGAGTTACCGTGCTCTTTTAGTGCTCACTTTCCTCCTGAAGAAGCCCCTTATAAAAGTGGGCGAAACGTTGAGTCTTTTGTCTCAAAATGACACGGTCCCAATCCGGAAGACGTTTCGTTAATAGCGGAAAATTGTTTAATTTACATTTTTAGGAGCCCACGTTAAGCTGTAGGTCCCCTATCTCTGTAGACTACTTGACACGCACGCCACAGACATATGGAGAGAAGATCGGCAACTCCCTGTAAAGGGCACGCCAGAAGAGGAAGGTTAGACATACAAAAACATGTAGCGATTAAATAATTTGGAAAGAATTTAAAATAGGTAGAAACTTTGATGCGTTTCCTACCGAAATATGAGTTCTATGAGGTTATTCCATAAAACTGCAAATAAAAATAATATTGATATTTTAAAGTATCGATTAAATTGATATATCGATTTATTCGCTATACCGATAATATCGATTTAATCGATATATTGATGATAATTAATTCGATATATCGATATTTTTAGAATTCCCTATCGGTATTCGTTATATGGATATCGAAAAAAATTCGCATCCCTAGTTTTGAGTACTGCGGCGCCACTCAACTTGTTGCCTATCAAAATGCCAGCCTATCACCCAGAAATTAGTTATTCTTTGTTGCTCGATCTGGAATGATGTGCATAAGTAACTCCACTGATAACAAACTAGTAAACCACGCGTTAACTGATTCCATCTCTTAATATTAATTGTTATTAAATCCTTCTCAAGTCGAAGAGTTTCTAGTTTGAGATCGATCAGGGAAAAAAACAAAAGGAAGAAGTAACGCTGATCTCTACTAACTACTAGAGACCTTTCTGTAACACCTAATTTAATAAAATTACAAGACTTTGCGGGGTTTAGAATATTAAACCAAAATTGGGCCTTTCAAAATTTATATAAACAGTCTTGGGAAAAATATGCATCAGGAATCAAAACGATATTCCTGCCTGCAACCAAAACTATATTTGCTGAAAATAGCTAAAGTTTGTTGAAAGTTGAAGTTAAATTCCTGAGATCTCGGAATGTAGCTTGCATTTTGTACACTTTTAATATTACTATAAACACATTTTCCAACAAATTATACCACGAATATACATTATACAATGCAAGAGTAACGATTAATAGGTAAGGAGTAAGGATTAATTGTGCAACAAAAAGGGCATTGCTTCAGAATTGATTAAAATGAAAATTAAACTTCGATATGCAGGATTCCAAATAAATTTAGGGTTATTAATTCATAATTCTTTAATTCCTTTAACTGATAGGTCTTTTGTACTTAGTACATATTGTACATATACTGCAAAGCAACAAAATATACAACATATAAGAACGGAGTAATCTTATAACAAATATGGGATTACTTCAAACATAACTTAAAATGTGAATTAAAATTCAAAATGCAGAATTCTAAAGAAGTTTTCAATAACTTAGAATTTCAACCGCTTCCAAATTGATAATAATCCTTTTGCAATATACAAGGCAAAACGATCAAATATAGCAGTATAAACGAAATTATTAATTTTACCATCGTAGAATAAAGGAAGCCGAAACTACATTTTAATACTAATGACTAACAAAGTTTGGAACATTAATTTATAATTTTTGTTTATTGCGAACGTTCTGTGAACGACCTTTAAAAGTATGTAGTTGCAGAAGCTAAATATACAACTGAATTTAATTTTCAAAGCAATGTATTTGTTCAAAAATAAATAAATAAATTCTGATAAAGAAGGCAACTTTTAAAATATCTTTTCTGTGTCGTAACTCATACTTCATAAATCAAATATGCCAACATATGCATATATGTAATAGTTGAAATATGTAGATAGACCATAAAAAGCTTTGAAAATACCTTTTGTGCATTGAATTTGAAACCAGAAGGCACAAATGTCTGCAAAGCTACGAATTTTTATGGGTTGTAAATATACAACAACAGAAAACTAATGTATATAAGTACGTAAAATGCATATTTATACCGTCTAAAAATTTATGGTTATTTGTAACAGTGCAGATTTATATGATCTATTTTTGATGTAAAATCCAAGGAGTAAATCAACAGAAAATTGAAAAACGCTGAAATAACAGAAGAAGGCGCCTTGCTTACAAGAACATAAAACATTTTCATCCAGTTAACTTGAGCTAACTTGATTATATCTAAGCATCTAGCAAGGAAAATTGCAAGCAAGCGTGTAGTTTTTGATTTTATTGGAAAAGCGTATCCGCTACTAATTTAATCAGCTGAGCTGCACCGATATGCATTTAAGCAAGGCATTGCGTAATAAAACCAAGCGCATTCCTAGACTAAAAATAAAATATACATCAACCCAAAATAATTCAGCAAATTCGGCATTCGTTTGTTTAAATTCAGTTAAAATCAAGAATCGAACAATAACACTAAAGTTCGACAACAAATGGTTAATAAAACCGTCACGAAGAAAATCCAAGCACTGCCGTTGTTTTAATAATTTAGTTAGCAACCACACAAAACTGTAAAGCAGAAAAGGTGCAATTTCCGGTGTAATTTCGCTTATATAATAGGATGAAGAACGACGGGGAAATAAAAAAAGAGAAATTTAAATTAAATCTATCCTCAAACGGTTCGGGAAGATTAGGTAAATAAGTAATTTTGTTTCAAAGTAAAATCGATAATGATTTATTTAAAGGGAATGGAAGGTTACGACACTGATTTATTTTATCTTCGAACCTTAACCAGATTCTAATGGCAATTTCGGGGGGATTTGTTATAATTGTATTTTGAAAAAAATTACTGATGGGTTTTTTACGGTTAACCTGCGTTACCTTAGCTTTGTAAGACGTTGTTTTCTTTTGGCTTTTTAATATTGGAAGTTAGTGAAACTCAGATTTACGTATGTACAGTTAGGTGCTGAAGTTTTGGTAAGCTGCCCCTTTCGATTATGCAGCACACACATATCAACTGTGCGCGTGCGGTTCGAATAAGCCTTACTGCTAAAGGAATGGTTGGCACTAATATTGTGGATAAAGTCAACAAATGGGAGGTGCGCCGAGATAAAAACCACATCATTACCTTCAATTTAAACTTAAATAAAAACATAGACAAGATGACATACGAATCTGCATCAATATTTACGACACACAATACAAACTGGGACCTTTTTTTCAAGACTTTAGAGAAAATTTTCGAATCCAAAAACATAAACAATGAAAGAATAAACACTTATGACACGCAAAAAGATATAGATCTCTTAGTTAAAGAATTAACAGAAGCCATAAGAATTACCTGTTGTAGAAGGATAAAGATAAGAGACAACAAACTTTATAAATGTCCATTCTGGAATCAGGAATCTAATAAAAGAATTAAATAAAAGAAAACACAGAATCAGGCAGGCACAAAAAATATAAAGATATACACGATACATATACAAATAAAATGAAAGACGAGGCAAACAAAAGCTGGAAATCATTTGTACAAAAACAAAATAAAAACCACGTATGGTCAACCATTAAATTTATCGAATGCCTCGGCGAACATCTAATAAAAAGTGCCTATCAAGAATCAAAATAGATTGACAATATATAAAAAACAGGTAACAAACGGCAGAGAAAATAATTGAAAAATGATTTCCTGAAGATGATTCAGATTTAGAGACACAAGAGCAAAGAAGTCTAAGAAGGCAAATAAATGAACCTTACACAAACGATAGGACAGAACCCGACATCACAGCAGATGAAATGATGGATTCAATAAAACAGACATCCAAAAAAGGCGCCGGGGAAGATAATCTAACGGCAGAAATGATTCTCAAGGTGATATACTTAAGATATAAAAATCTCTTCTTGGACTTATTTAACAAATGCTTTAATATGGGTGTTTTCCCTAAACTATGGAAAAGAGAATACGTAAACCTGGGAAAACAATGGGCTTATTATCAGTAATAATTATGATTTAAGGAAAAGAGAAAAATTAGTTGAGAACCAGTTTGGATTCACTGAACAGAAGTCAACTGTCGACGCGTTATATAACGCTATTAACATATTAATCAAAACTAAACGAAAATACTACCAAGTTGCAATGATTTCACTCGATATAAAAGCGGCATTCTACAACACATTCTGGCCAGCAGTCATGAAAAGGCTAAGAGACATGGGCACAACATATAAAATATACAGTATTGTTCGAAATTACCTAAACGACAGGATAGTCAAGATTCTCGAAGAAACAATAGAACAGACTTTAACCAAGGGATGCACTCAAGGCTCAATCGGCAGCCCCATACTCTGGAATATTTTACTAAATGATATTTTCAAACTTAAACTCCAACAGGAGTACATGTTATAAGCTTTCGCAGATAATCTACTGTTAATAGCACACAATAAAGACACCGATCAACTAAGAAAAAATATAAATGGCAGTCCCAAACTAATACATAAATGGGAAAAACAAAACAAACTGCAATTCAGCCCGGAGACGATACAAGCATTGGCGTTCACAAAAAAATCTAGAAATAGAAATACACCGGAGATAAGCTAATTAAAATTCAGATTGAAAAAGTTTTTCGCGCAGTACTTACTGTAGATTCCATTATAGATAAAAATAGAATTAACAGCAGAAATAGAAGCATCAAAAAGCAAGTCGAAGATATTAGCAGAAGATAGATAAATAGAACTCCAACAAAAAAACAAGGACAATCGCTTTGAGTCATCCAGCACCAAGAAACAATGTTATTTATAAAAAGTTTGATGGTACCAAAGGCGAATTAATAAAATTGAAAACAAGAACACGACAACATTTACTGATGGTAGTAAAATAAATGGACAAGTCGGTGCGATTCCAAAGACTTATTATCAGCTCTGGAACCATTAAAAGACAGGAACAGCGTAAATTCGATAATACAACAAATATTTCGTTTCGATCTTAAAAATCAGAGTGAAAATAAGAGTGTGTGGATTAAGGCCCACGCAGGTTATGAGGAAATCGAAGAAGCTGATAAAATGGCAAAAGAAGCAGCAGCTAAAGAAATCGGAACGGAATACGACAAGGCACCATTGAGCTATTTAAAGAATATCTTCTTCTTCTTAGGGCGACATACCCTTATAGGGCGTTGTCGTCTTCTCTTCATATAGGGGACCTACAACTTAACGTGGGCTCCAAACCATGGAAGTGCAAGGAGTAGGCTTACTAGGCAGAAATACCTCGGTGGTTTGCCATTGCCTTCCGAAGGAAGCGGTCGGGTGTTTGCGATGTATGTGTGACCCTGGGAATCGAACCCGGGCCATATCAGTGGTCCAACGCACACCGAACCAACTGAATCACGACCGTGACGCTTTAAAGAAGATAAGTAAAGGATCAATACTTAAACAAATGGAACAACAGATATACCACAACCGAAACAGTGAAGAACACTAAAAGATTTTTTTAAAACAATCTACGAAGCGAAAAAATGTCACGAAACCCAGAAATTAGACTTTTTTCAAATCCAACCAATCACAGGACACAACTTTACCAGAGCATACCTGTATAGATTTAAGATAACAGACACACCCATGTATCCATGCAACCAAAACATGGTACAAACTATAGAACATCTCTAATACGACTGCGACAATAAAAAACAATAGAAAAGAACTAACTACTAACAACTTCTACAAAAAACAACATAAACACTTTTGATATGGTACGATGTATGGGAAACGGAAAAACATTTACAATTTTCTCAAAAATGGCGGAATATCAAAAAATAAAAATACCAGTTTACTTTGCGGGTTGTCCTATTAATTCTACACTGAGAACGAGCAATGCAGAACAATGGCCATCGAACTAAATGAGTGAAACTCGCATGTAAAATAGTTAAATCATATAATACGAGTTACCGGTATATAGTTAAAGCACATGATTAAGTAGGAAAATTATAGAAAAATGTTGGTAGATTAGGAAATCGTTAAGCACGCGAATGCAATGCAATAAGTACATGACATATTACTGCTAAAGGGAAGGTTAGATCGTAAAATGTTAAGTGTGTTGCATAATTGAAAGGTGCAGAGGACCAAAACGTTCGTACCTAACTGTACATAGTACGAATTTATATACATATAACGCGTGCCATTTCAAGAACAGGCTTTTAAATAAATAATTAAAGCAGCTGTTTGGCCTATCCACTACATTAATAGATAGATTTGAATTATACAGGATGTGCTTCTGTTTCAATACGTCATGTAATCGTAGAAGTGGTACTAATTTAGAGTGATGCTTGTACATTCAATCACATTTACATTCAAGAGCATATCCGTAACTTATTGGATTTGGTTAGTAATTCGCACAACTTTGCAAGTAAAATTGAAATTAAACCTGCTTCTCATATATTAAGTAAATTTGCTGGATTTATTCTTCATTTCATTTTATTTCATCTCATCTCATCAGTTGATATGCAACTGGTCCTATTTAATTATTTATTTAGTTATTATTATTAACCTTTATTTTATTTAAAGCTGTACCTTTAAGAAATACGTGCTTGAAAGCTTAAAAAGGGTTAGTAAGAAGGTCCCCAGAAATGAGGACGTATTCGCATATTTATTTATAACACTAACCCTGAAAAAAGAAATAATAAACGTAGGCGAAACTGCTGCCGATATTACACTGTCACGGGATTTATGTGACAAAGACAATTCACAACGTCACATAAATCTGCGTTAGCAAAAAACCCAGGATAGGTCAAATTTTAGGCTAACCTAACAATATGTGTATCTATGATATCGATTCAACCTTCATTCCTATTTTTATTTAATCAATTTCCTTCCTTATCAAGGCCAACCCACCCAGACTTGCCCTTTTTTTCTTCACAGACAAAGCATAACTTCTTAAAAAGTCCAAAATTGATAATCTAAAAATCCTCTGAAGTATGAAAAATACGAAAATTTATTATAAAATAAAAGCCGAAAAATGTGGAAAACCAAACATATGTTTGAAACCTTTCTTCGTTTACGAGTTTACAAGGTGCTGAAGTTTTGCTGAAACGAGTGCGTAAATTACACACAGATCGAGAATTACGCTTCTATGAAGTGCCCTTTTCCTGCCTGAACACATTTTTCCTTGTACCCCCATTGAAACGATTTCCTCACACAGGAAAATGTTTAGCAATATTACGTCGACATATCTCACATTTCGCCCTGCAACATTTTGTATTTAATGTTTGGACGAAATTTATTTTACCATTGGAGTTATGTTCGGATATACTTCGATCCGGTGATTTCGCAGGCCGTTACATAAGGTTTGGCAATTTTACATGGGTAGAATTCCTTACTGCAATGATAATTTACACTGACATAAGCAAAATGAAGCTGAGAAACGTCGCAAGTAAGTAAGTTTACTAGATTTTCTGGTCGTTGATCCTTTAGCAGCGACGCTTGTTTAATGGCGTTTTAAACTAAAGCACTTCCTTTAAATGAGCATAAAATAGACAACCATTTTTATTCGGCAACTTGATTTACTTTCACTTTGAGCTTTTTAAAGGCCCATTTAAGAGCGTAATCATCCTTTATCTCTGCTTTTTAAAATTGTGCTTTCAGGCACACGAAAAGGAGTTTATCCGCTGCTTTCTAATTTTCTTATGGAGCTGCGACTGATTAATAATATTATTTAATTTGTTGATTTCAACCTAAGTATATGACAAATCTAATTTTGTATTACAGCTTAACTAAAATGTTTTAAAAACCTTGGATAAACACCCCTTTCAAAGCAATCCTTGAAACGTAAAGCAAAGGAAGTCAAGAGATTTTAATTTCGAGTTAACTCTTGCAATTTTAACTCATTGACCCAATTGAATAAGCTCAAGCTGTAGAAAATAAAAAGGCGAAATAGTTTGCGAAGCAGGGAAAGAGTAAATATATTGTTGTGTTCTCTGATTGAAAACATACATTTTTAATTGAACTTGTCTTGAACTTGCCACACGTTGGGACAGCCAAATTTATGTTGTGCAATCAAGGTGACCACAGAACAATTTTATTGAACTTATTATGTGTTGTGTGCAGATGTGTGTGTGAATACATAAAACCAAATACCAAATAAATATTCCGTATCTAAACCACCTGCAAAAAACAAACACCAACAACAAATTCATCACATTCCAACATACATGAACGAAAATTCATAACAAGCTCAATTTAAGTTTTTTACATGGGTTCTAGCTGTAGTTAGGATTCAAAAGATTGCAATAATTTAATGTTGACAAATAAACTTTTGATAACTGAATAGTGAATAAATTTAAAATCATACGTTCACAATAAAAATTCATCAAGTTTCGAATTAACAATTACTTCATACAATTTTCAATATTTAATCTGACTTTATAAAAATTACCTTATTAACAATTACAACAATCAAAATTCAAATTAATTTTATAAAAAACACAAAAAAAAATTATTTAATTGACTTATCTGGTGACTTCTTAAAATCCGGGTAAATCTTGGTGAAGGTCGAAGTTTGGCACAGCTGCATTGATAATCAGCTGTTCTGCGTTGATGCCCATGAATTCCAACCCCAACACTCTCAATGGTAAGTCTTTGTATTTTTACTTGTCTTTATAATTTTTATCACTGTTTAAATTTCACTAATTAATCACTGTTTAAATTTCCAGGTTCCTTGTTTTAAATTAAGGATTACCCTTCAAATACGTATGTACTAAATAAAACGATGTTTTATTCAAATAACAATTTAACTAATTTTATTTTCAACGAAGAAAATTCACATTACATTTATTTAATAACCCACTTGGTTTAATTATCAACGTTTACATAAATGTAAATATTATTGTTATTATTACACTCAAATTTTCTTTACGACTATTTATTATTAGTAAATTTTACTAGTACTTTCTTATTATTTATTTTAATTGGTTTTGTTTATTTTAATTCACTTCATTTTACACTTTTAATTTAAAATCATTCTTAGATCACGTGATATCTGTTTCACCACATTTCAGTTGCTACCCGATATTCATCTGTCTTATTGTTCTAGAATAAAAACAAAAGAACTCTACTACGTCATAATAACAAACTTTGGGAGCGTTTTAGATACGTGCATCCCCAATGGATTTTTACGAGCAACTGACGTATTTTCTTTTGTTAAAACCAAGTAAAATAAATAAATCTAGCCAATTTTCAAACCATCTTTAACTTTAATTACTTATTTACGCTTAATTATTAATCAAAATTTATTATTAACTAAATGAAAATTATTTATCTTAACTAAACTTAACTTTTAATTTAAATTTTTATTTAAACTAAACCTATTTAAACTTAACTTTAAAGAAAAAGTTTCTTTACTTCGTTCTTGGTTTAAAACTCTACTTGATTTACCTATTTTTCAAAATTATTAATAACTAAACTAAAAACTATGTAATTATATTAATTATGACAAAATAATGAGATTTTGTCTCTTATCAATTTTCTCTAAAATTATCAATTTGGCTGATAATTGCATTTGAAATCTGACGTTTACTCAATTTTACATTTTTACTGATAATTTCAATAATTCTTGCTTTTAACATTTAAATTCTTGACAAAATTAAATCTTATATGCTCTAAAACATTTTAGTTATGTTTTATACCTTATCTCAACCTTTTAAAATAAGAAATTTGTAACTTTCTATTTTTCACATATATTTGTCCTTGAAATTTATCTTTTTACATAAATACGTAATGATTTTAGTTTTACTTAATATTTCTAGCACAATAAACTGATCTAAGTGTTCCAAAAGACTACTTCATCAAGAAAAATCAGCTTTGTACTGTAAATTGAAATAAAAATCTGGATATTTGAATTTCTATCCTTCATTGTCAACTTTAAATATCGTTTTTATAACTTAATTGTTGTTAATATCTACTTTATTGTAATTAACTTGTATTAATAAATCATAAACAATTAATAAAATGATTTTACATCAAAAATCAATTTGGTATTCAATTTTATATACTTGATGTATGTAAAATTGTGTTAATAAAATGTTCATAAAGTGTATAAACTTGTTTGTGTTTATTGTATGGATGTATTAGTGTTATTTAAAATGTTTTATGCTCAAAATACACAACATTTACCCCTCTTAAGAATTTTCAAAAATATTAACTGGTAAGTAAATTTTTCAAAATTATTCTGAATAATTACAGACTTATATTTATTCTTCAACATAAGGTTGTAACATTTGAATGTTAAATCTACCTCTTATTCTATCTGAATCTACAAATTTTAATTCATAAGAACTACCAAATTTTTGATTTATAATAAATGATCTACTTTTCATATATTTGCTTATTAATAAAATATTTTCAAATCTTATTTCCTATAAACTTCTCTAATCTACTCCTAACTTATAAATAATATTTACACATCCCCCTCTTAACTGACAATATCTTATTTACCTTTTTAATATTTATTTGCCTTTTCTTATCTCATTTATTTACCTATTTTCAAAATTTTAATACTTTGACTTTAATCAACTACTTACTTTGCCTTTTCAAAATTTTTAATTTTGTAATAACATTAACTTTTCTTTTCTTTACTTAATCAACAGGATTTACCATAATTAATTGACTTTTCTATTTTCTCAAATTACTTTCTAACAAACTTTAACCTTTTCTTATTCATTTCATTTTAATACACACGTTGAATTGGATATTTTTTTTTTTTTTACTTCTAAAAGAACCTTCTTTACTAGCTTTAACTCAAAATTATAATCTTTATAATCAATGATTTATTATTCAATACCTTTTTAATCTTTTTTAATAATGATTTCTATTACCTTTCTTAAATATCTTTTCCCCCAATATCTAACTTCATACCTATTATATTCATTATACTTCATCTTTCATATTATTATACCTATTCATATTTATTTCATCGTAGATTTATTTATTTATACATCATTATTATACTTTATATCATCGTAGATTTATTTATTTCATTATTATACCTTATATCATCGTAGATTTATTTATATTTTATTATTATACTTTATATCATCGTAGATTTATTTATATTTTATTATTATACTTTATATCATCGTAGATTTATTTATATTTTATTATTATTTTATATCATCGTAGATTTATTCATTTTACCCCCATTTCTTATACCTTCACTTCCTATTTCAATCAATCAAAATCATTATTAAAATTATATTTCTCCTACTTTATATCAAAATTCATAATCAACCGTTCTTTTATCCGTATCAATTAATCTAAAATTTCCTATTATTCCAATTATTATATCACTTTACTGTCATCCCTGTCATTAAATTCAATTCTTTTTATTTAAAATATTACTGTTTTTTAAAATCTTTAAAATTTTCAATCCTTTATTTTCATTATTTATTTTCAAAATTTCCTATTCATGGCAAACTAGGTAAATAAAGAGTTTTTTATTTTTCAAATTATCATCATAAGCTATCATTTAATCTATTCTTATTTACATCATTATTTTTAACTTTAAATAATTACTTTAACTTTACTTAACTACTTTAACTGTACATAATATTAATACTTTAGAATATACTTTTTCATTGCAGTCGTCAACATTAAATCTCCGTTAACTTTAAATTAATTTCTTTTTCTTTTTAGGGGTTGATTCCCTATCATAGGCGAATCCTACCAACAAACTATTTTTTAACCTTCGTTGGCTATCATATTGATAAATAAAATTTCTGTGTTGAAACTTAACATAATTATTCCTAAATCTATTATGAAATTTTCTTCTAAAATTATTATACCTATCATTATCTTTAGAATAATACTGATTATTAAATCTAAACTTATTTTTATTATCAAAATTATTCCTACTCTTATTACTTTTACTTTTCGTCTTATTTTTGGATTTATTTTTACCCTTCTTATTTCTTACATTACTCTTGTAATTTTTATTTTTGAAATTATTCTTATACCTTATTTTGTATTTAACAAAATATTTATTTTTAAACTCGTATTTGCGTTTATTCTTATTATTTTTACCCTCATTATAATTTTTATGCTTTTGCTTATGTTTTCCCTTATGTATGGACCATTTATTGTTTTTAGTTTTCTTTTCAAAATTACCTTCTAATTCTTTATTTATACCATTTATTTTCAAATTCAAATCATTATTATTAATTTCATTCCCTATTTTTATTTCAATCTCTCCTATTTGATTACTTTCATTAATTAACTTTGTATCTAAATTATCATAAATATTCTCCCCTCTTACATTATTCATATTTTCATCTTCAAAATTACTTTTAATTTCCCCTTTTAATTCTTTTCTACTATCCTTTAATTCTGTAATCATATTATCTAACTGTGTTTTAATAATATTCACTCCTAATCCCTGTTCCTTAATATTTATAAAATTATTATTAAATTCATTTTTGATTTCTCGTCTACATATTTCCAGTTTATCATTAAAATTTCTTTCTTGATTTTCAATTTTATTCACTAACTCAGTTTTAACATCCCATAATTCTACTTTAACTTCCCCTCTTGAATTATTGATGTCATCATTATTTTTGTCTAATTTTGAATTTACATTTATTTTAAAATCATGATTTTCTTTAACTAAATTGTCTAATTTTGTATTTAACTCGGTTTTAAAATTTTCTAATTTTAAATTTAAATTTGCATTTTGATTGTCTAATCTTGCATTTTGTTTATTTAATTTATAATTAATTTCACCCCTGTTTTCTTCTAATTTAAAATTAATTTCTGTTTTCAATTTATTAAAACTGGTATCTAACTCTTCTTTTTGACTATCTAATTTTAAATTCAACTCTGTATTAACATTATTCAATTCTGTTTCTAACTTCTCAAAATTATTTTTATTCTCATCCTTCATACTATCAAATTTTGTGTTAATATCTGTTTTAAAATCTTCTAATTTTTTATTATTTTGATCTAATTTTTTATTCTGAATATCAAATTTTGCATTCAAATCTTCTTTTTGAGTATCAAATTTTGCATTAAAATTCTCGTTTTGGCTATCAAATTTTGAATTCAATTTTGTTGTAAAATTATTAAAATTTCTATACATATCTTCATTTTGACTATCTAACCTCATACTTAAATCTATCTTAAAATCTTCATTTTCCTCAACTAAATGATCTAATTTAGCATTTAAATTTTCATTCTGATTATCAAATTTTGTACTTAAATTTTTATTTTGATTATCTAATTTAAAATTAAAATCTGTTTTTAAATTTTTAAAATTATCCTTATTTTCAATTTTTACGTTATCTAGATCCTTACTATTCTTATCTAATTTAAAATTTACGTTATTAATATCGGTTTTTAACTCTGTTCTTAAATCCTCATTATCTTTTTCTAACTTATCAAATCTTGTATTCATACCCATTAACATCGCAATTACCTTTGATAAATCTGATTCTCCCATTTCACCCTTTTCTACCGAGGAATCTTCCTTATCTTTACCTGCCATTTTTGTTAACCTACTGTCTAATTTTATATTAACATTCTTGTTTTCCCCACTTAATTCTGTCTTTACATTGTCTGATATAAAATTATATTCCTTAATTTCCCTATTTATTCTCTTATTCCTATCAATATTAAAATGTTTAATTTTATATTGTATCCACCTTTTTTTATTTTCTATTCTTGAATTCCTTAATTCAATACGATGGTTCACATATTCAATATTCTCCTCACTTAATCCATTCATTATATCATTTACTTCTGAAGCTAATTTTTTTTTCTCATCCATGAATCTGTTTATATCCATAAAATCTTTACTTAATTCTAACTTAAATGACTCTGGCAGAGTTTCATACTCTTCCATTACTTTTGACCACTCTAAATCGCTCATTTTATCTTTCTTATCTGCCATCTTTTCAAATTTAATATCAGATTTTTCCTACACTTTTGAATTTCTTATGCTTTAAAATTTTTATATCAGTATGAAGCAAAAATTTCTTCATATAACTTTACAATAGTAATTAAATCAAATTAAATATGAATATGCAACCCTCAGAATAACACAGCCACACGACTTTGGGCGCCAAATTTATGTTGTGTTCTCTGATTGAAAACATACATTTTTAATTGAACTTGTCTTGAACTTGCCACACGTTGGGACAGCCAAATTTATGTTGTGCAATCAAGGTGACCACAGAACAATTTTATTGAACTTATTATGTGTTGTGTGCAGATGTGTGTGTGAATACATAAAACCAAATACCAAATAAATATTCCGTATCTAAACCACCTGCAAAAAACAAACACCAACAACAAATTCATCACATTCCAACATACATGAACGAAAATTCATAACAAGCTCAATTTAAGTTTTTTACATGGGTTCTAGCTGTAGTTAGGATTCAAAAGATTGCAATAATTTAATGTTGACAAATAAACTTTTGATAACTGAATAGTGAATAAATTTAAAATCATACGTTCACAATAAAAATTCATCAAGTTTCGAATTAACAATTACTTCATACAATTTTCAATATTTAATCTGACTTTATAAAAATTACCTTATTAACAATTACAACAATCAAAATTCAAATTAATTTTATAAAAAACACAAAAAAAAATTATTTAATTGACTTATCTGGTGACTTCTTAAAATCCGGGTAAATCTTGGTGAAGGTCGAAGTTTGGCACAGCTGCATTGATAATCAGCTGTTCTGCGTTGATGCCCATGAATTCCAACCCCAACACTCTCAATGGTAAGTCTTTGTATTTTTACTTGTCTTTATAATTTTTATCACTGTTTAAATTTCACTAATTAATCACTGTTTAAATTTCCAGGTTCCTTGTTTTAAATTAAGGATTACCCTTCAAATACGTATGTACTAAATAAAACGATGTTTTATTCAAATAACAATTTAACTAATTTTATTTTCAACGAAGAAAATTCACATTACATTTATTTAATAACCCACTTGGTTTAATTATCAACGTTTACATAAATGTAAATATTATTGTTATTATTACACTCAAATTTTCTTTACGACTATTTATTATTAGTAAATTTTACTAGTACTTTCTTATTATTTATTTTAATTGGTTTTGTTTATTTTAATTCACTTCATTTTACACTTTTAATTTAAAATCATTCTTAGATCACGTGATATCTGTTTCACCACATTTCAGTTGCTACCCGATATTCATCTGTCTTATTGTTCTAGAATAAAAACAAAAGAACTCTACTACGTCATAATAACAAACTTTGGGAGCGTTTTAGATACGTGCATCCCCAATGGATTTTTACGAGCAACTGACGTATTTTCTTTTGTTAAAACCAAGTAAAATAAATAAATCTAGCCAATTTTCAAACCATCTTTAACTTTAATTACTTATTTACGCTTAATTATTAATCAAAATTTATTATTAACTAAATGAAAATTATTTATCTTAACTAAACTTAACTTTTAATTTAAATTTTTATTTAAACTAAACCTATTTAAACTTAACTTTAAAGAAAAAGTTTCTTTACTTCGTTCTTGGTTTAAAACTCTACTTGATTTACCTATTTTTCAAAATTATTAATAACTAAACTAAAAACTATGTAATTATATTAATTATGACAAAATAATGAGATTTTGTCTCTTATCAATTTTCTCTAAAATTATCAATTTGGCTGATAATTGCATTTGAAATCTGACGTTTACTCAATTTTACATTTTTACTGATAATTTCAATAATTCTTGCTTTTAACATTTAAATTCTTGACAAAATTAAATCTTATATGCTCTAAAACATTTTAGTTATGTTTTATACCTTATCTCAACCTTTTAAAATAAGAAATTTGTAACTTTCTATTTTTCACATATATTTGTCCTTGAAATTTATCTTTTTACATAAATACGTAATGATTTTAGTTTTACTTAATATTTCTAGCACAATAAACTGATCTAAGTGTTCCAAAAGACTACTTCATCAAGAAAAATCAGCTTTGTACTGTAAATTGAAATAAAAATCTGGATATTTGAATTTCTATCCTTCATTGTCAACTTTAAATATCGTTTTTATAACTTAATTGTTGTTAATATCTACTTTATTGTAATTAACTTGTATTAATAAATCATAAACAATTAATAAAATGATTTTACATCAAAAATCAATTTGGTATTCAATTTTATATACTTGATGTATGTAAAATTGTGTTAATAAAATGTTCATAAAGTGTATAAACTTGTTTGTGTTTATTGTATGGATGTATTAGTGTTATTTAAAATGTTTTATGCTCAAAATACACAACAATATTTAAAGAATCGAGATGAACGCTTCTTATTAGCTGTAAAAAGCGTGACTTAATTAAAACTTACTGCTCCATTGCCGTTTTGATTTAAGACTCTTAGACGGAGGGGAAATCCTTTTTTTTGCCTGCCAGATGGTGGATACTTTTTGATATTACGTTTCAGATAAAACTTACAATACGAATGTAGATTTTTTTACAAATTTTGGGGCAAATGTTATGAATCACAGAAACAGTTTTCTAAATCAGAATTTTAAATTCAAATTTGATATTGGCGAATAATCTGCGGAAAACAAAATTTTGCGTTAAGAATAATCCAAAAATAATCGAGAAAACTACCGAGGCGAAGAATTTCAGGTTTGTAGGTCAGAAAATTCCAAATTACATTTGCATGTTAAGCCCTCCAAAAGAGAAATCGTTCAAACTTGAGATTAAGGAAAACGGAAGATTTAACAGATTTCGCAGAATTAAATTTAAAGTCGGAAGTTGTCATTCGGAATATGGAATGATAAAATTGTTTTTTCCGTATTTCTCTTATTATTGCCTAAATATAATTATTGAAATATTTTTAAAATTGATTTTATGTATTTATATTTTAGACAAGCATACTCAAAAGCGCACCTTTTACCATGAACTTATGTAGAAGTGAAGAAAACGTTTTCTTAAATACTTAAACAGGGAATTAATAAAAAACAAACTAAACAGGTGAAATGTAAGAAGAATGCAGGCCTAATTCGACGCAACTTCTGTTATTAAATTTTGAGTAAAAACGTATTTTCCATCTGGAAATTAAAACCCTTTTTGGAATAACCTGCCCTGCTTATTAATTAAACTGAAGACGAATGCTAATTACTTAATACAAAGTTCTTGTATTAAAAGGATGATTTCCGATTTACAAAATTTATTTGACCTGCACATTCGAAGTCCAAACCCTTATTTCGTTGATTTTAATATCGTTCAAAGATAAGAACAAAGACTAACAAAAGTTGGCTTCCTTTCTAAATTAATTGTTTCGTTTGAAAAGTTCGGAAGTTCCAAACTCTGATTAAAATACAGGTAAAATTTAAAATAACATAAAGAGCTTTAGAAAAGACAATTTTAGGTGATTTATACCGGCCATTAAATTAAAATTACTTTTGTTTTACTTTTAGAATTGGCTTTAACCATGACATTAAATTCAGGAAAATTTTAAACGTTCGCATTTTTATATTATTTCTTATTTCTAACTTTACCTTCGATTAATTAAAAAGTAAATCTAGATAAAGCATCAATATCGAGAGTAATTAACGAAAGCATTATTAAGGATAAAAAAGGGAGACTTACAGCGGCTTCTAGGAAGTTTCACTTTATTAAATTGACAGGTTCTCAAGGGATTTACTCGAAACATAAGAGATTCAGTACGATTTATCGAAGCGTTAAGATCTCAAAATAAACACGAAAGCCCACCCATTCAGAGAAAAACTTTTCTAAAAGAAAACGACTAAACTCAAGTTTTAACGTGAGGGGAAGTTGCTTTAGGTCACTGGATCAAAATGGCAACAACAAAGCACTTGATACCTATTGTTATACTTCTGATTTAGTTAAGAAACGTCCACGGGAAAACTGAAATGCGTTTAATGCACCCGGAAATCCCCTTTAAAAACACCCAAAAATAAGGCTAATTTGAATTAGTCAAAGGTTAAGGTTCAAAATTAATATTTTTGAGGTTTATGTCCGTCATTATTATTTAATATAACCGCAAAGAACGTAAATGTAAAAGGGAAAGTACGCAATAATATATTAAATGTCTGCTTTTAGTCCTCTCGAACAATGCATTGTTTTCATAAATATAACAATAACAGTTCAGTGAAACCCATGCCCCTTTAATAACCGAATTCTGCTATCCACATTGTTCACATTAACTCCGTCCTGGCTACCATTTCATACAAATTAGGTTAGACCTGACAGTAATAGAAATAAGTTGACAATAATATGTTGTATATTGCATTTAATGTATTAGGTATTTCGGGTTTATCTAATTTTATGGAGGAAGCAATTTATGGCGTTGACGTGGATGGATTTAACAGCCAAAGGTATGACTGTTCACACTTAATACTTGAATTATTGATGCAAATTTATTAACTAAAGGAGACTTCCCTATTTTATTAGTTTTCAGGCTAAGTAATGCGAGAGACATTACAGGAAAAATATAAACAAATAAATAAAATAGAAAACAATCTAACTATAGGTTTTTATTTCTTGACTATAAACAACAATCGTTATACTCAGTCGCAAAAATGTTAACTTCAATATAAGGCTAACAGTAGCTACAAAATTATTTTACACACATCTAAAATTAAACCCTAACTGGTTTCAATGTTCATTCTTCTAATCCCTAATTTACAAGACATTACTAGACTTCATCAGATGTGTATGTCGCACTAAAATCCCACATCAAGTTTGAATTTTCTTCAAGTTTCACCAATCAATGGACCAATGATTAAATCAATCAATTTACAAATGTTTCCAAATCAGAGTTTCAGGAAGATTAAACTGAGAAGAATCTGTTAATTTGAATTTAGTTCTGTAAGCCCAAACTGAAAACTCTCCTTAAGCTTGCATTTTGTTGAAATCTGATGCATCAATGGATTAATGATCAAATAAGTAGCCCTGATTTTTAAATAATCAAGCTTGAAACAGACTTTTTCCTAAGCAATTTCGGTTCTTTGGGCTCCATTAGCTGCACATAATCCAAGTCAAAAATTCGTTCCAATTTTCTAAGGTTAATGTAACAAAGATCAAATGTTAAATCAGTTGATTTCTGATTTGAAGGAAATACGTAAGCTGAAAACGGTCTCTGAGTTTAGTTCTTTAAACCCAACATAAGGTTTATGCTAAGATTATTTCAAACAACCGCAGACTCGATGAATCAATGGATCAATGATTAAAACAGTAAATCCTAAAAGCCACCGCAGTCAGCCTTTTAAAATAATCAAACTACAATAAAATCTTCTGGAAAATTAGTTTCTTAAAGTTTGATATAATCTAAGCCTACAGTTTAAATCTCTAATCGCGATTTTTAAAAATCAATCTAAGATAAACTTTTCTACAAAATTTTATTTCTTAAAAATTCCGCCAGTTTCATAATAATCTAAACCAAAACCTTGTTCACAGCCTACACTTCTAAATTTGATGCATCAGTGGGTGGACGATTAAATCAGTATATTTTTCAAGATTTCTTACTTGGTGATATGAAGTACTTAAAGCGAAAAACAGTTGTATATAATATCACACACACATCACAAAAGTCTCATTTAAAACAATTTAAGAATTTTTGACAAATCAAACCATCAATGATTAAATTATTAAATCGCAGAAGACTACAATCAATTATTTGAATAATCAAAGTAAAGTGAGCTTTCCTATATTTTTCCCTTATATTTTTTAAGCTTTAGCCGTTGTACATAACTTCAAAGTAAACACATGTTCTAAACTTGTGTTGTTTAAAACAGCCTAAAATGCAGTGCATCAATGGATTATTTGCTAAATCAGTGAATCCCGCAAGACCTATAAGGATAAGCCCTTCATTTAGAAATAATCAACATGAAAACAGATTAATAATAGTTTTATCTACTAAACTTAATCATTTGCGTGATGATTAAATTATTAAATCGCAGAAGACTACAATCAATTATTTGAATAATGAAAGTAAAGTGAGCTTTCCTACAAAATTTTACTTCTTAAAGTTCCTTCAGTTTCGTATAATCTAAACCAAAACCTTGTTCAAAGCCTGTACCTTTAAATTTGATGCATCAATGGATGAATAATTAAATCAGTAAATTCCTCAAGAATTCCCAGGTATTAAATACTAGTAGAAGCAACGTTTCAGTATATTTTTTAAGCTTTAGCCGTTGTACATAACTTCAAAGTAAACACATGTTCTAAACTTGTGTTGTTTAAAACAGCCTAAAATGCAGTGCATCAATGGATTATTTGCTAAATCAGTGAATCCCGCAAGACCTATAAGCCCTTCATTTAGAAATAATCAACATGAAAACAGATTAATAATAGTTTTATCTACTAAACTTAATCATTTGCGTATAATCTCGCAACAAAAGCTCAGCTCGCATCAAGCTTCTATTTTTTTTCAAATCTGAGCAATCAATGATTAAATCAGTAAATCTCAAAAGAGATCTTTAAAAAATCAAGATAATAATGGCCCATCAATAAGCCTTAGCCCACTGCATATAATCGCAAATTAAAAAGTTGGAACAAACTTTTTTTTTAAGTTTGATCCATCAATGGATGAATGATTAAATTATTGAATATGAAAAGGATATCAATGGATCAATAAATACAACAGTGAATCCCCAAAGATCTTTTAATAAGAGCTTTAAAAGACTAGTTGAAAATCACAATTTAGTAAGTAATGCTTTAAGCTTTGCTGAATCTGAAATATCAAACCAAACCCTTGCCCTAAGCTTGCATTTTTTTAAATTTACTGTATCAATGAATTAGTGATTAAATCAGTAAATCCTAAGACTTCTTTAAAAAAAATAAGATAAAAACGGCCCATTAATAAGAGTTTTGATTTAACCAACTGCATATAATCACAAATTAAAAACTCGGACTAAACTTGCACTTCTTGAAGCTTGACCCATCAATGGATTAAATCAATACACATCAAAAGGCCTTTCAGTCGGTGTTTTTAAAGAATTAAGTAAAGAACGGCGACTTAATAAGAGTTTAAAAATATAGGGTTAAAAACCCATCGTGGGCTTCAATTTCTTAAAGTTGGATGTATCAGTGGATCAAAAATTAAATCAGTAAATCATCGAAGACCTTTTAATCGAATTCAGTGCGTTAAGTTTCATGGACTGAAAATAATATCAAATCAACACACCCTAAGCTTGTAAAATTTTCTTATTCAATACATCAATAGATGGAATTTCTGAAGGCAAAGCGCAAATAATGTTATAATTAGATTTTAGTTATGACGACTTCACCGACTAGATATAATTCCAAACCAAAAGCTCTTCTAAGCTGGCATGTTTTACAAAGTTTTATGAGTCAATGGAGCAATGACTGAATCAGTAAATCCTTAAAGACTTCTCAATAAGAGCTCATAGCTGATCAGGCTAAGAACTATCTCTAAATTTGTTAATTAATTTAATTATTTAAGCCCTGCCAACTGCACATAATTCCAAAGCGAAGACCCTTCCTGTCGTTTAAAATGTAATGCATCAGTGGATCAACAACTAAATGAATAACTTCCCAATTAAAGCTTCTAAAACATCAAGCCGAGAACAGCCATTCAATGAGAGTGTGGTTGTTTATTGTTTAAGCTTCATTAATCAGACGTTATCAAATCATTTTGTTCGTAAATTGGAAGCATTAATGAATCATGATTTAGTAAGCAAATCTTCAATCAAGAATTCGGATTAAATGATATTGCTCTTTCATTGAACTTAATTATTTTCACATAATCCCAAACCAAAACTTATTGTAAGCTTGCATACTTTGATACAGTTTGAGGCATCAGTGGATTCATATCTGACAATTTCTCAATCAATGATCTTTAATAAACTTTCTAAAAGCAACTTTTTATCAAAGTTTATTGATATGACTTATCAGAAATTAAGACAGGAAGTGGTGGGGAGTTTTAAGTAATTAATGAAGAAATAATCAGAATGATGTTTCGGTTTCACTTGCTTAAGGCTAAACGAATCCTAAGCCTTATTTTTTTTAACTCTAAACAAAACTTCAGCCTTCGCTGTTAAAATGTATGATAACACAAAGAATTAGATCAGTAACTTCCTATAAATTTCTAAATTTCGTAAAAGCTTCAACAAAAAAGCAGAACCCTAAAAATAAGTAATAAAGACTTAAATAAAAGAAAATTCAATCCACAGAAATACCAAGGGAGAAATAATATAGCATAAATCTTAAAATATATTTTTCGAAGTTCTTCCTGAGAAATTCAATATTAAAGTGCATATACCAGACGTAGATATAAGGTAGACGAACTCATAACTGTCAAATGCTAAATACCCAGCTCCAAGAAGTGGAAATTACGACCAATCCACATTCGTGATATTTTCATAAGTTATGATGTTATGATACAGATTTATGTTTATATTACTATACGAAGAACTCCCGTCTAAAGCCTTTCTCGGGCGCAAATCCTCCATTAACTGTGCATTCAGAAACGCAGATTTCACTCGAAAAGCATCAAGATGTGTAAGTAAATTTTGCCGAGTATGCTATGTAAACACGTCAACCGAGACGGTATGTTCGTTCTCATTTCTCTCCGACTTTTTACCAAAGAAAACCTTTGAAAAATAACGACTGAAACACACCAGGAAATCATATACGATGCCTTTTATTATTAAGTTTTGGTTTTCATAAAATGTTTGTTTAAAATCAAACCGATAAAGAGTGATATTTATACTCGGTCTGAACAAGCAACTAGCCATATTGTTTTTACCTGTACGACTTTTAATGTATTTGGCCTGAAAGGATACCCACCTCTATCTTCAGACCTTTTGTAATTTAAACCCTCAGCGATGCATAAACTCTATTCCAGACAGGATTCCACACCAAACTGAAGAGATTTCTGTAGATAATTCGATTTGCTTTAATTTTGAAGCTTCTACAAATATTGCAGTATTAATAATTCAGATAAAATTAAAGCATAATTTTGAAAATAATTCTCAAAGGTAGTTGTTAACATATTTGAGCCAATAATATCGAACCAGAAACGAACGAAATCACTTTCGAATAAGAAGAACTTTTGAATAACCTAATCTACATATATTATGTACATGATAAAAGCTTAGCTGAACTAAGGACTCTGATGTCATTAAAACTTGATACCGAAAACTAATTAAATAATGAAAAACATATTAGAGAAATAATGGAAGAAAGGTAAGAGAATATGAACAACCAGAAGAAAGATAATTAGAAGCACAGAAAGAAGGAACAGAAGATATAGAGAAGAACAAGAAAACGAGAAAGCAACAGGAGAAGTAGAAGAAGTAAAAGAAGGAAAAGAAATACAATAAAAAGGTGGAAAACAGAAAGAAATAGAAGAAGACGGGGAAGGCAAAATCCACGAAATCAAACTCTTTTATGGATATATTTCAAGCAATAACTATCGAATATTGAATCAGAAAAGAAAGAAATCAATTCCGAAGCAGAAGAATTTTTGAGTTATCAAACTACGTAAAAAGTACTTAACTGATGCAAAGAATTCTGAAATTATTAAATCCTGAAGACTATCGTACCTTACTTGTTAAAATAGGTTCTGGCAGTAAATTAATTGAATAATAAAAAAGGGCTGTTAAAGGAATAAGGAAACAAAAGCTGGAAAATTACGGACAATCAGAGAAGGAAGAAGAAGTTGAAGCACAAAGAGAAAGAAAAAACAAATGAAAACCAAGAACACATTGAAGTAGAAACATAAGAAGAAAAGAAGAGAAAGAAAAACTACAATAAAAAAGTAAAACAGAAAGAAGAAGACGAAAAAGACACGGAAATAGCAACGAAAGGGACAATAGAAGAATAATTTTGAAAATAATTCGCACAGGCATTTGTTAATATATTTAAAACAATCTCGAACTGGAAACGAACGAAAGGAAAATAGTTCTCAAATGCATTTGTTGGGCCAATAAACATCGAACCAGAAACACACGGAATCAATGCCGAGCCAGAAAAACTTTTAAGTAACCAATATTACTGATCAAGGCTTAGCTAGGACCAAGGTTTCTGAAATCAGCCTTATTTATTAAAATTTATTAAAACAGGCTGCCGTCCGAAAACTAACTGAATAACAAAAAAGTTATACGAGTAACCAGAGATAAAAGAAGTTGAAGCATAAAAAGAGAACGGGAAGGCACAAAGCAAAATAAGAAAACAAGGCAGCAGAAATAGAAGAAAAATGAAATGAGAAGAAGAAAGCTAGGAAGTTTTTTCCTTCTTCGTCTTCTTTTTTCTCTCTGTTTTACCTTTCTTATTTCCTTTTTCAAATATCAAACCAACACCAATGAAAGGAAAAAATCCTCAAAGGTATTTTTTTAAGTTTTTGCGCCAATATACATAATTACATATATCAAACCAGAAAAGTACGAGATCGACGCCGAGCCAGAAGAAATTTGTAGCAACCATGATACAGGATAAGGACAAAGAATTCTGAAATTATTAAACCCAAAACTCAGTCGTGCCTTATTTATTAAAACTAATTAAGCAATGAAAAAAGTTTATTAAAGAGAGAAAGGAAAAAATGTAGAAAAAATATGGACACGAAAAAAAAGAATTAAGGCACAAAAAGATGAAATCAAAAAACAGAGATGGTAAAGAAAACGAGGAAGCAGGAGTAGAAGTAGAATAAGAAGAGAAAGTACAATAAAAAGGCAAAACATAAAGAAAATGAAGAAGACAAAGAAGAAAAGGACAAATCAACGAAGGGGAAAATACCAGCATAATTTTGAAAATAATTCTCAGGGGCATTTCTTAACATATTTAAGGCAATAAATATCGAACCAGAAACCAACGAAAATAATGTCGAGCCACAAGAAGTTTTGAGTAACTAAAATACATGGCAAGGGCTAAGCTAGGACCAAGCATTCTGAAATAATTAAAACTTGAAACATATTGTGCATTATTTAGTAAAACACTGCTAACAGAAAACTAATTAAGTGATTAAAAAAGTCTGTTGAAGGAAGAAACGAAGAAAAGTAAAAGCACAAAAGAGAAAGGGAAAAAAGAAGAACAATAGAACGCGGAGGCTGGAGCAGAAGTAGCAGGAAAAGAAGAAAAAGTAGAATAAAAAGATGAATCAGAAAGAAAAAGAAGAAGATAAATAAGCAAGAGAAAAATCAACGAAGTGGAAAATAGAAGCATAATTATGAGAATGGTTCTCAATGGCATTTGTTGACATATTTTTCTAATTACTTAAATATCGAACCAGAAAGAAACGGAATGAATGCCCAACTAACATAACTAAAATGCGCGATAAGGACTTGGCTAGGATAAAGGCTTCTGAAATTGTGAAATCTCGAAGTTTATCGTGCCTGACGACAGGAAGCAAAGTAAGAAGAGTATAAACAACCAGAAACTGAAGAAGTGAAAGCACAAAACGAGAAAGCGAAGATAAAGAACACGAGGATACAGAAGCAAAAGGAAAAAGAGATCAAGAGGAAAAAGGAGAAGAAAAAGGAAAAGCAGCAGAACGAAAAATACAATAAAAAGGTGAATCAGAAAGAAAAAGAGGAAGGCGAAGGAGAAAACAAAAATCAACGAAATGAAAATCAAAAGAAAACTAAGCAAACTATTAAAAAAAATTAAACTTAAAAAAATCAGTAAAAAATTGAAAAACTACGAAAATAACACTAAATAAAAGCAAAAGGCACGAGGAAAAACAGTTAGCATAAAAACCCAAACAAAAACCGTCCTTATTCAAGCAAACACAAAGGCAATTAAAGATATTTTCGTGCCTGAAAATCATCCATCCCCATCAGTAATAAATAAAACGCAAAATCTTAAAAAATTAAGGGGTTTGCTGACCTTTGTTTAAAAAAAGTCAGCTAATTACAAATGAATGTAATCGAAACATCTCTAATTTATTTAATTGATTGAAACGTACGAGTTATTTATGTTGAAATAAATTTAATATGGTAAAAGTGCTTTTTAATTATTCCTAGAAAAAAATCTGATTGAGGATTACTTATTCAAAACAGTAAAATACCACTTTTCTAAGGTTACAGACATTAAAATGTTGAAAATTACAGAAGCCTGCCATCTTTTATTAATTGAGTGGACGGTTTTACACAATTAAAAAAACAAAGGAAAACTAGGAAAAATTGAAGAACGACGAGGAAGTCCTTTCCAACGAATTTATAATTGATAGATCATTGATCTTTAGGAAAGGTAGCGATTAGATTATTTAGTTCAAGCAAACTAATAAGAAAAATTCATTTAAACGTAAGTGACCCGGGTTCGTAGTTTCGTACTTTATAGTTTCAGGCACTAAAACAATAAAAATACGCTACTGAGGAAACTAAACCTTTTTGTCTTTAATTGACGTAAATTAGGGCCAATTACTTGATTTTAGGACTCACAGCAATGGTGGAAACAATATAAACGAAAAATCAGATGAATTAAAGCGGCCCATCAAACTGTGACGACCCGAAGCTGCTGATTCTTGTTTAAGAAATCAAGAAGGTTTAGCTTACCGTGCATGTGTACGGTATGTGTAGCCGAGAGATCTTCAAAACCACGTGACTAGCTAGTTTTATTTTTTGTTTTTACGCGCATTTCAATGTATTGCCAACAGTGGAACATGTGTTTCCTATATGGTGTTTCTATTTGCTCCCACTGTATAAGCTGATTTTTCTTGTAAAACATGTGCAAAGGCCATTTCAGTAAGAAACCTTGATAATTATTTTATTAAAGAAGGTCAACGTTTTTCCGAGTTTGTAAAAAAAAAATTATGAATCACACTGTATAAATTTTTGAATGAATTAATAAAAGTGCATTTATAACTTTGCAAAGATATTATCCCATTTATCAGTCTTTAAATATATGGACATTTGAATATCTTGAATATTTTCTCTCCAACACACTTTACGGTCGTAATCGAAACGAATAATTCAACCCGTTGATATCTAAAACTTGCAGTTTTGTTAAATTACGTATGCAAACGATAAACCTGCACGTACAAACTTAAAGTGTAAGTTTCGCACATTCTTTACGAAATACTATTTTTACCAAGACAAATTCATTGAAAGTTTTCCACAAGAAGGAAAAGAAAACCATAAATTTCATGCATCGGATTTATTTGAATTGTTTTTCTGGCTTTAATCTGATAATTTATTAGGATACTTAGGTGTTTTTGCTATAAACTTCCAAATGTGGGTATTTAACAGGTTTGTTGACATTCGAAAAATACCTAGGATTCGAATGCCGAATCCGAGAACTACTAAATCCTTAAATTTCGAATTTTGTTTTTCGAATCTTTGAATTAATATTTCAGATTTAAAATGTTGTCAATTGCGAATTCGAATTTGGATTCATCAAGCCAAGTTCAAGATTCGAATCCAGGTGAATGTAATCGTTGAACCTCCAGCTCAAATTCCGAAATTCGAATTTTTGATTTCAGTTCTATGTAGATTTACGTATATAACAGTTTAATTTATTACAATTCTGATGTTTAATATTATTGAATTTAATTAATTCTTACAAGGGTTATCGGAGACCAAATTTAAAATTAGAAAGTCGTTTTTGTACCCAAAATCGAAAATCAGAGTTTAAATTAAGATTTCAGAAATTCCTAGCTTGATGCTCCAGTCTTTTCAAGATTTGGATTCGATTGATTTTCCTTTAAAATAAAACCCGGTAATTACCCTTTTGTAAACTTTAAAAACAGGTGGTTCGAATGCTTTTTATTGAAAAAAACATTGGTTTTGGAATGAAATCCCCGGCTCGGTATTTCGAAGTCTCTTAACAGAAATCAATATCCATCCGGAGATATGCTTCAGAAGTTATATTCATTGAAAAAACTCAGTGCTGTTTTTACGATTGCCCAAATATCCTGTTTAAATTCTCTCAGGCAATTCCATGTTTCGTACTTCAAATACAATTTTATAAAGTAGTTTACCGAATTCGGGAATGACATAAATTTCAATATTCATATCCGCGTGCTCTATATTTTATATTGCTTTGCGTTTTTTTTTTTTATTATTTTATACCTACGCATTGGGCCTGCAAATTCGTTTACTTTTACGGTTCCGAAACACATTAACGGGGCAAAAAAAAACAAAAAAAACGCGAGCGCATTTTACTGTATTTTTCTCTTGAAACGTAATGGAGAAGAAAGTCGGTTACGCCTTTACAAAGATAAATACATAAAGGCCGGGGAATTATTTCATTAAAACATTTTTTTCCGGCAAATACTAAAATACTTGCAATTTAAGTTAATTTACTGAAGAATTTTTAGGGTCTACGTAATTTTTTAAATTGTTTCGTAATGTGTTTAATACCCCAGACTGATATTTGGGCCATTTCTGTTATGATTTCAAGATTTTTTTTATTAACATTGAGCTTTTTATTTATTGTTTTGGTTTTGGCTGTTGCTGAATGAAATTAGATAAAACTTGGTTTAACAAACCGAATTTTATTGACAAGATATGCTGTCATAAATCCTTCAACGCGAGAGACTTTTAATCTGCAAAAATAACAAAAAAACAAGAGATTTGAAACACTTTCCTCAATCTACAGGCCTCATCACCCAATGTTTAATTCCCCTAAGAAGTGAGTGTTAACTTTAATAATTGAATTGTTATAACAAACACTTTTTGTTAAAATTATGATCCAGCGTCAAGTGGTGGAACAAAATTAGCAAAGAAAACAAATTCTTTAAAGGCTACAAAAGGCAAATATTCGACCTTTTTAAGGCATTTTTTGTAAAGTATAGCTTTTTCCACATGTACAGTGTGTCCTAAATTCGACGTGCATGTATGGGTAACTTTGTTATTTGTACAGATACGGCAAAACCGATTCCACTTTTTGGGGCTAATTCTATGGTGGAAACAGAAATGGGCGATCTTCTTTTGTTTTCGAGTTATTGCTCTAAATTGAAAATTACTCCAATTCTACTAGGTCTTATAACTTCTTTATTTATGGAAATATCTGAATATAGTATAGAGGTTATTTACAGATATTTTTACGTAGATTCCAGTGGCGTGCGTAGATTTTTTTCCATTTGCTATGGTGTTTCAGTTATAGCACAAACTTGTGTTTTTTTAAATGGGAATCATAGTCGGCGTTGACCTCATTTAAAAGACCATTTTAAGAACTTACAGAATTAATCAAAAAATCCGTCGAAAGATTCCAATGCGCCAAATATTCAATAATTTGCGAAGGTTTTCGTTAGTTTACTTTTCACAAGCCTGGATACTCACGTAGGGAGCAATTTTTTGACAAAGGAAATATTTCAAAGCCACTTTGATAGCTTTTAGAATTATTTTTTTAAATTTCTTCTAAAGCCTTCTTGAAAATTATTATATTTTATTATTTTCCAGTTACTTCAAATTACTGGAACTTCAAAAATTACGAGACGTGTTTGAAAATTCGATTGTAACTTCTGTATTCGATGATCTGTCGCCGAAATGTAACATTAACGCCCTTGAAAAATTCAAATTCTGGTTTAAGAGATTGCCAGACAAAAGCCATAACTTGTCCCAAGGGTTGGAGCAAGCATAAGAAAATACATGCTGACTTAAGTTACATACGAAGGGAGTGGTGTGTGTGTGCTCCGATAACCGAAAAAGGTTGATCAATAGTGAATAGTGAATGACGTTTACAGTGACAGTAATTAAAGAGTAATAATAAAGTGGTACCTATGACTTAGTGATCGTTACTTATGTGGAAAGCTTGTATGCTAATAGTGGAGCTGCTCCTGGTGGTACCTGTGTGGTCCCAGTCAGATTTTGCAATAGAGTGAATGAGAGTTGTTCGGACAGACTCACAATTAAGATATTGCTGAGAGTGTAAATGAAGCCCCTATTGACTCTTTTGCATTAACTAGCCCCGATGCTGTGTGCTCTAAGGTAGTTCCAGAAGATCCGGGCGTTTATTGAACAAGGGCTTGTCCGTGAAGATGATAGAGACTCTAAGAAGTGGTAGTAGGGGTACATCGAAACAAGGTGGTCGGGGTCTCCCGGTGAGTACACCTTAAAGTGGTGTTTTGCAGAGCAGTAATTGTTTATTTGTTTTGTGGCAGTGGTGAATGCACCGCCACTGGAGCTACAAGGGTGTTGCACGCACTGTTTGTGTCACTGACTTTTTGTCCAGCCCCTTACATAAGACGAAAAGTTAAAGGTAAGTTTAAACAACCGGCTAACCTAAGTAACTAATAAACGAACTTATATCTGATAAATAATCCAAAAATTACAACGGTCCCCCCTTTACCCCAACAGACTGCAAACTAATTTTAACAAAAACACCCCGCTAATCGCTTTTGTTTCAGACTAACCATTCAGCGATTTTCAATTAATCTTTGGAAACTAAACAAACTACAATTTATTCATTTATAAGTAGTTCTAAACAATCAGGTCAAGGTATATAGGTAATTCAATAATCGATAAAAACCATTATATTATTTTCACTAAAAGAAGTTTTCATTACAAAAAATATCAAAATCGCCCCGAACTCATTTCCTGTTTTGATTATTATAATAATTAATGAAGCCGAAACAAAGAACCCAGCAATTTATTTTTGATCTACAAAACGAGAAATTATATATTTCAGTAATGAACAAAGTGATCGAAAATTACACCAAATTGTTTATTGTTTTTTTGTATGATTTCCTGATGAATAATTTATTATCGTTATTAGTACAAGAAAAGGTTGGTAAATATTGGTGGAGCGTTTTTGTTTTTTTATTAAAGATGATTATACTTTGTTGATTGTCTGTGTATACCAACAAGGAAAAGAAATAAAGAGAGCCAAAAATTAACTTATTTTTGCTTGGGATCAATAACAACTTTGCCTAGCATAAATTATGTTTAATACAGGGTTGGGCTTCTAAAGGAAATTCGAGCCTCTTTAGATATCAAAAGCTTTCTTAATCATGATATTTCAAAGAAGGTGTAAGTTTTCGAAACATTAAAATAACCATTAAATAAAGAGAAATGTAAAAAGCGTAAGAAAATCGCAATTTTTCGTTCAAAGTTTTGTCCAAAACAAATGACAGATTGTTTAAGCAAAACTTGAAAACATGCGGTTTATTATTAGAGTTATAAATAAAACGTAATCATCAACAGTGATTCTAAGCCTGTTAATAATATATAAGACAGCAACAGATGAAGATTGCTTCGGATATATCAACCCTAACGTCAAAATGTCATTAATTATTCTGTATTTAATTATTTCAGGGCATTTTTCTATCTCTAAACAAAAACTGTTAGGTTATTTAACAATTTGAAGCGAAGCAGAACCTTTAATTTTACAGCTAAATCGTTTAATAATAATCGCCGACTGGCAGTACACACACATCTGTTAACTTAAATTTGTATGAGGTTTCCGAATCGACTTTACGTGTGCGTTAATCATTGTAATGTAGTCGAACGGTGTTGTTCTAAATTTAGTGCGACAGTAGGAAATCCTACATAAATACGAACATGATAATTCTGTTTAATTTACGAAAACGCAACCAGCTGCAGATTTTCTAAAGTCCTACAGAAGGAGCGTATTTAGTACAAATTCTGTCCTAGTTTGAAAAAAACGAACTCAAAATTGCTGATTTTACTGCTGAGAAGTGCAGAAACCTTCTAGAACTTTATGGAGCATGCTAGAACGTTCCAGAATCTAAATTATCCAGCAAAACTTCTAAAACATTTTCTAACGCTTTTTAGAAGTTTATTTACTAATTAATGAAGAAACTTACCACCTAAAAATTGAGGCCAACCTTGCAAACTTCCAAGCGAACTCACCTGAAAATAAAACAAAACTATTAATACCGAAAGTAATAAAGGAAAATCGAATGAAAATAACATTAAGCTTTCACGAAGTGTATCTAGATTTAACAATAAAGTGTCAGGGACAACATCCTGATTCCATTTCGTCTTTGTGACCGAAAAAAGGAAAAAAAACCGTTATCGAACCCATTCGCCAGAGATTCGTAGATATGAAAGACTTAACAAAACCAGAAAAGTTTTTTATTCGCAATAGCCGACACTAAAAGTTTTTTCCTGGCACATAAACACTGCCCTTAAAGATACATTTATGGGGAAACTTTTTAATTTCGCCAAGTTAGATAAAGCGACCCCATTAAAATGTGATGTTTCATAAAGTATAAATTACTTTGAGTTAAAAAAGTAAAAATCGACGATTTAATAAGCGAACTTCAACTTTTCATGCACGTTCCTTCCGTAAGTTTGATTTGTTATCAATAACAGTTACCTAATATTTCAATTTAAAGTTCATAAGTCGTAGTGATTTGAATTGTAGCTCGTAAAAGGCTTTATAAAAGTTGAAATATATATTACAAAGGAGTGATCGTTAACAGAACTTGTAAGCACAATGTAGTTCAGAAAGTTAAGGGTTGAAAGACGGAAAACGTAATAAAAGTAAAAAAAGCGCACAAATATCCGTTTTTATGAATCTTGAAATCAATTTCTTTAATAATGAAGGGGTTTATTTCAATATAAATGTCTGACGAGCTACCATGTTATTTTCAAATATTTATCTTCGCTAATGAGTAAAACTTTCTGTCAAGGGCCTCGCTTAATATTCCATTGTTATTTTAACGTAATACCGTAATTTATCGGTTAAGAATTCATATTTTGCCTTCTAAGAAATTTAAAAGATGATTGTCAGGGAAGATTCACACTTATTTCTTGAACTTAGTTTTTATTTTCTTCGTTCAAATTATATTTTATGTATTTTCTTTTGAAGGTTCAACCACGATCTCAAATGTAATTACATGGAAGATTCTGGCTCCAAGGTGATGTCTCAAGGGCCTAAAGCAAGGAATTATATTAATATAAACAGAATGAAAAACGACAGAAGTTTAATAAAAAGTATAAATGGAAAGCAGGCAAAAGCTGCGTAGCAACGGTTTTGTGACGTTTCTGTTTTGGTGAAGTTCTAACTGTTCAATATGTTCATAATCAATTTTTTTGCGCTTTTTTACATCATACTTCATAGAAACCTGGTAATTTTCCTTTGTTTGTGTTTCTTGTTTATATGTTATTTAAAAACAAAAAACAAATCGGTCTTACTATTAAAGCTTAAAGCAGCAAATGATCTTAAAAAAATTGAAAAATGTTCAAATTCCAGATTTTCCCAGCACATACATTTTAATTCGGCCGTTTTAAGAAGTATAAGGCTCTAAAGAAAATCAGTCTTTCCCGAGGAAAAAATAAGAACCAAGTGGTTAATCCTTCAATTTGTGTTCACTACCGTTCAAAAGCTTTACTGGTTTAATCTGTAATTGGCGCCACTAAGTCTTATTTTACGTCTTACTTAAATTTCTTAAGCTTTCAAATGTGAATTTGAATATTCGGCTGGGAAATATTAATATTTATTGGGCACACGTTGAGCTTATCAAGGCCTTTGACTTATCTCATTTAACAATAAATATAATCGAGGAAATGGCTAAGATATAGGTAGTAACGAAAACAGATATGAAAGTAAAACAAATAAAGACTAGGTTGCACATATTTTAACTATGAAAAAAATCGAGAAATCTACGAAAACTTTTGGATATCCAATTTTAAGCCTTCAGCTTCACGTAACTATAAACATTTTCCCCCTTTTTCCACTTTCCTTTTCTTCCCTCATTTACAATAATTGCTTTCTGTTTTCTTCTTCCGATTTTCCTCCTTTTCCTTTGTGTCGTTTCGCTTTTCCTCCATTCCTTTATGTTATTTCGCGAATTTATTGAATTCATTCGGATTTTTCACGTTTACCCCTGTTATTCAAATTTTCCGAAACATCTTTGATTTTTTCTATGTCTTTTTTTCAAACTTAGAGGTTTACTTGAAGTTTGAAGGTTCCAAACTTTCCATCATCTCTTGAAACTTTTGGTATTGTTGGGGCTCTTTTTAATTATTTGATAGAAAGCATTATATTTATCTAGCTTTTCCGTTATAAAAATAGAAAGATGAGGGTTAATATCTGATGATTTCGCTTTATACAAAAATAAGGTTAAGCATTGAAGAAAATAAAACATTTATTCGACGAAAAGGAGCGATTAAGTATCAAAAGCGTCGCCATTTTATTCGCTCTGCCGTTTCTTTCTTTCATAAGGAATTAAGAAAACTACCGACGATCTTGTCAATAAATTTTTTTTAAAAATCCAAATTAAATTAGATTAAGGTTGCTTGGGTTAGATTAGATCACATCAAGGTTAGGTTTAGTCAAATAAAAGTCAGTTGAAGTTAGATGAACGTAACCTAGGTTAGGCCAAATCAAACTGGATTAGATTAGATCAGAACAAATTTACTTAGGTTAGATAAGGCACGTCAAGTTAGGTTTGGTTAAGTCAAATTAAGTCAGATTAGGTTGAATGTTAGAGATGGAAAAACCTAAGAAGGGAGGTCGAATCTGCAGTAGGGTATAGGCTGGAGAAAGGAAACGTGATAAACATAATGCTCGCCAGCAGAGAGTACTGAAATAAGATAGAAAACATGATTAAAAAATTATTAACTCTGAACGAAGAAGATGCTAGAGCACTAGCTATCACCAATTAGCTATATAGTAGAAACACAATGATAAAAGAAAATGGCTGTATGCTAATACCATATTAATATTATATAAACATACGATAAGAGAAGTCCAAGAGAAGTAATGCGCACAGTAGTTCCCCTTGGCACTCTAAATTTCAACGCGGCCACTTGATGTCGTTAGTCTGGAAGACGCCACCCACGCCCTTATTAAAAAAAAAAGTTATATTAGGTTAGATGAAAGCAACTTAGGTTACGTCAGCAATTCAATAAGTCAGATCAAACTAGGTTAGGTTAGAATATGTCAAACTAGATTCGGTTCGATCAGATCAAATGTACTTAGGTTAGATAAGAGTACGCCAAGTTAGGTTAAGTTAATTCAAATAAAGTCGATTTAGGTTAGATGAATGTAAATTAGGGTAAGTTAGCAGTTCAGTTGGATCAGATAAAACTTTAGATCAGGTTAAAAATATCCCTAACAGCTGGAAAGTAGCTAGACTGGCTCTTATCGAGAAACCAAAGGAGAATCAGGGAAAGATGCATATAGACCCATCTGTATAATAAATTCAATCGCTAAAGCATATGAATATCTGCTTCTTGATAGACTTCGTGAAGAACTAGAAAGTAAAAATAGACGACTTAGCAATGGCCAGTTTGGTTTCCAGAAAGGAAAATCCACCTTAAATGCAATGAGCTTAGTTAAACAAACGACCGAAGAGATACATAAACCGGGATAACTATAGATACAGGAACCTGTGCCTACTCATCTTGCTAGATATTGAAAATGCCTTCTCAATGGTTTCCATTGGGACGGTGTTGTAAAAGAATTTAAAAAATGGGAAGTATCAGAATACTTGGTGACCATAATAGCATATTATTTTAGGGATAAACGGTTAGGAGTGGAGAAAAATCGAAAAATAAAGATCTGGAGCGCGTACTCTAGAGCCCCTCCTGCGGAACTATTAACGGTATCTTGGAAATACCCAATACCCATGCCCCAAGGAGTTACGATATTGCCGTAATCGTACTGAACTGAAATGCAAGATATATGACTGGGTTAAATCAAAGGACTTGAAGCTTGCGCCTCACAAAACAGAAACTGTTCTTCTGGTTACGAGGAAGAAAACTGACAGGGTTGAAATACAGATCGAGGACGCAAAGATTCTAACCATAGAGGCCCTGAAATATCTGGGTGAGATCTTTGATAGGAATGACTCGATGCCTAAACATATAGGTTACGGAACAATGACGGCAGACAGAGTAACCAAACAACTAGGAACAACAAAAGAGGAGCGAGCTTCACAAAAAGGAAACTCCTCGCGACTATGGTCTCCTCCAGCGATTCTCACCCTGTAGTACGCAATGGACTTACAGGTGGTACGCGATAGATAAACTATTTTTAAATAAATTATTGGAATAATCTCCATTATAGCGACTACTGCTTTTGTCAGCTCTTTGTCATATTTTTTATTTGCCTACCTATTTCTTATTTTCCTACCGAAAGGGTGGTGGTACGGAGAAATTTTGGTATTATTTAGGTGGTACGCAGAACCCACAAGATTGAGAATCGCTGGTCTATTCGATAGTGCTGTGCTATTGCACCCAAATAGAGAAGGATAATAGAAAAAAGGAAATGGCGTAATAAACTCGAAGGCATACAAAGGATTAATGCTAAGAGTGAGATGAGCGCATAGAACGATGTCAAGAGCAGCGCTACAAATGATTTCGAGAACGCTTCCGATTGATTGGATGGTAGTGGAACGAATTCGTGTCCACGATGCCAACGACAGAGTCCGGAGCAAAAAAGGCTGATGGAAAAATGGTACTTTTGTGACCAAGAACGTAATATGCCCTGCATGGAATAGCTGACTGGACTAAAAAGTTAAAAACTGATATTGAAAAATGGCTAAATGGAAAACAAGGAAATATAAATTACCCCCCGGCACAGTGTCTTTTGAGACATGATTGTTATGGGCTCTTACTTGTACAGGATTGGGTAGGAGCCAACAACAGCAAGCTAGTGTTGCAGTGAGACAGCTAGTGCGCAGAATGGAAATAGAATCAGAGTCAGTATAGATAGGTGAAGCTATCTTCCTTGAAACCTCAACTGATCTAAATACCATCAGTAGATTGCCGAGCAGCATTATGCAACAAAAGGAGTTAGACGAGAGGATACGGCAAAATGTAGGTCTACGGAACGAATGATGCAAAAATAATGTAAAAAAAAGGAACAGGTGAAAAAGGACAGCTCCAACCTGAAGTCATTCTTACGTAGTTTCGCGCTGGAGTGGTTCGAAAGGGTCAATAATTACTACTATTCCCAAACAACAAAAAGGTTAGGTTAGCTCAGGTTTTTAGTCTGATGATAAGCAAAAACACAAAATTTTCGAAACTCAATCGACAGCTCGGAGACCGTAACGAGAAAATTTAATTACTTAAATAATTTATTAAATCAGTTTCTGTTTCCTTTATAAGCAGACCTTCATTTATTACCTAACTAATAATTTTCATAAGCAGAAAATTAGAATTTTTTGACATATTTTCGAAGCCAGAATCAGGCAAAGACAGAAGCAATCGTGAAAATCAATGGCAAAGCTAACCCTAATTCGCTCAATAAACAAACAAACAAACAATCTGTTTAACCTATTTATTTGTTTAAACTTAAATCACAGAATCCACCCTAAAACAGCATAGTAAAACAAATTAAACAAATGTCCAACTTAGTTCCACCTCATAAATAACCAGGTTAGTTACAAAACGTCTACGAGTCAGATTCCGCCAAATATCCCCGGGCATAACAAACAGTTACCATGAAACGTGCTTCTAATTACTTTTTAGTCTTGTAAAGCACGAGCAGAAGGCAGGAGTGACGTATACATACCATAACTAAAGAATAACAAATGAGAAATTTACAAAGAAATGCAGCGTGAACGCATATTATACGGACGAGTGCTTGCAGAAACGTTTCACGGACTTAATTTGTGCCAGACAGCTTGTTTTTAGAAATAAAAGCCTGCTAAACTCGACGGTTTAAAATACTGACTTGGTGAATTTGGCTAATTTTTATTTTTGGTTTAAGCTGTTATTAAAATAAATAAGAAAAGTCGTGGTTTTGCCTAAATTGCACGAACCTGATGCGTAGCCTTTGCGATCACGCCACCTTAATAATGGAACTTATTTGGTTGCTTGGTTAAAAACTGCTTTACCATGCGATTTATTTTCATAATTAAGTCTTCTACAAAGCACGAAAAGCTTTAAAAAACTTTAAAAAGGAGCTTGTTTTTCTTTTTTTAACAAAATCATCTGGGAATTACAATTAAGATAAGAGCTTCCTTCCAATTACAAACGAAAACTGAAGAACAATTAGAGTTAATTGAATTTTGCATAAAAGGATTATTTATTGCCCAAGCTCTGGTTTTAATTTCGTTTTCCTTTCATTTTTAGCTGTGTTTTTAAGAGGAAAATCTTAAACCCAAATTGGTGCCGCACAAGAAACAAGTTTCACTAAAGGAAAGCTGTTACTTATTACTAAATAGAAACGAACGACGACATAAAAAAAGAGAAAAAGAAAAATATTTTCAGTGAACAGATTTAGAGCCTCGTATGAACAAGCAGGCTGTTGTAATCGAGCAATCCTATGTCATTCAGAGAAAGGTCAGAAAGAAGCCATATATTTTTTTATTGCTACGAATATGATAGTATAACCCTTATGCTGGGTGTTGCTTAAGTACGTCGTAAATTGAACAATAAATTTTGGAGAAAATCTCGAAATCGCCTAACGTCGAGCTATTAAAATATTTCGTATTAAACGACCAATTCTTTTCGAGCAACCAACTGGATAAAAATCACTTTTTCGGTTCTTGTATTTTGGCTCAAACATACAACGAGGTTTAGGTTTCCGTAATTCAAGTGTTTTTGGTGCAAATTTTAATTGGATTTTTTTATGAAACTGAAACTTTTAATTGCTTCTAATTATGGCTTACGAAAACATTTCCTTGATGAACACAAAGTTGTTCGAAAAAGCATTCTAAAACTTTTAGCACTTGGGAGCGATTCGGGGATTTCCCGAACCTTGTCATAGTTACCCGACCATTTCCGGAATAGCTCGAGTCACTACGTAAATGTTCACATTTTCACAAAACTAAACTAACGAAAACCAAGCAAACCACAATATTTATTGTCGAAATTAATTAAAATCTGTGATTTCTTTGGCAATTCCGTTCTTAGGAATTTTTCGTAATTACTCGGGCTTTTTCGTAGAGGTTTGTAGGTTGGTAAAGTTACAGATTTGTGACTAAAATTTGTTTTTTTACGATTTAAAACGTCAGAATTTGTTAAAAAAACAATCATAAATTGTATTGCTTAAATTTAAATTCCAACAAATAAATTTTAAAACGTTTCTAAACGCGAACGTTTACTAAACGAATTAATAAAAACGAATACCTGAGGTATTCTATCTTATTTACTAAGTGAACTGCACCAGATGCATCGTAATACATTTTCCAAACTAAACACGCAAACTTGTAAAAAATTAATTGAACTATCAATAATACATAAAGGAAGCAACGTACTTGATGTGAGTTAGCCAATCGTAAATAACTTCAGCATAGCGTTGATTGAATTGATGAATTATTAAATTTAATTGCCTGATTGAAGCTGAACCGTTCATTTTCTATAGGTGAGTTCCGCGTTTTTAGTTTTCCTTTTGTCAATTATTTATTAATGAAATTGGGCTTTTTGTTAAAGCATTCTACAAATAATCGAAATAGCCTAATATGTAAAGGTCTCCGTATTGATTCAGATTATCCGGTTCAAAACGCAAAAGTGTGCTCGAGCTTATTATTTATTTACGTTCGGCGTAAAATACGCGATGAAAGTTTTTAACTTGATTTATCGTCAACGTATTACGTTCTTTTAAATGAAATTTTATTACCTGATCGAGTTAAAGTTTAATGAGTTTAATTATTGATTATGTAACATCAAATGTTGTCCTTTTATGTTGCTGATATGGATATGATGGGATCATTTGACGACAACAAAGAGCTTTAAAAGGGTTTCCATCAATCACTGAAATAAAATAACGTTCTGGAAATAAAAAATGAAGGTAAAAATTTCTACAATGTAACGTTAATATACGAATAACCGTGAGCATTTACAACTGTTAGGAGTATTTCCAAATATTTAAACCTACTTGTGATATTAATTTCAAGAAGCTTTCATTAAGAGTTTGCAGCTTCTGGAACTGTCACGTGTTTTGCAAAAATCAGAACGACTGGAAAAAGTTCTGCAAATCCTAGAATTTCGAAAAAGGCCCTTTTAGCAAATATGTTCACTTTCTTTTTGCTAAGAACCCTTACCTACAGGTTATTTGATTGGCAATAAAATAAAAATAAAGCTACATCGAGAAAATACGAAAGTTTACGAAATGATTCCAATTTTTCCGAAAACATCTGAGTAACTACCGAAAACTCTGCAAATCCCAGAATTGCAAAAAAAACATTTTTAATGAATATTTTCACTTTCGTTTTTGCTAAAAACCCTTAAAAGTTCTTTGATTAGCAATAAAATAAAAATTTGTTCCAAAACATGTGAGCTTTATAAATCTACACCGTGAAAATACGAAATAATTCAAATTTTTTCGGAAACATCCGAGTAACTACTAACTAGGTACCTACTAAAAAATCTGGAAATCTTAGAATCGCGCGTAACTCTGAAATATCAATTTTTAAGCCTAAATTGATATGGAGAAAGTTTTTATTGTGTATTTAGGAATGCAACTTTAAAACACAAATTAATTACGAATTTCGGGTATAAATTGTGTGTTTAAGATTTACCTTTTCTTTAACATACATTTAAGGTAAAACATTTATGTAGAAATACTCAAATGAGCACTGCAAATTATTCAGAACTGCAATATAGAAAATTAAGTAAAGACCTGCTTCGTCAGAATTTCAATGGGTGACCACTCTGCGGCTTGTTGTAAAGGTATAAGGAACTTAAAACCAACAATTTTTGTCGAAGTTTTCAGCTTGGTTGGACTGGTTGTGCATATACAACTACACTTGCATATTTTCAGCAAAGCATTAATTAACTTTATGATAGGGATTTAGGTGGAACAATACGAAATGCGTAATTGAATATAATTGGTTTATTATTGAACAAACAGGAACAAAGTTAACATACATTAGTTTACAGTGTTTACAACGCGGCTGTACAGAAAGAACTGGCTAACAGACGCAGCTGTTAAAAACTCAGCGCCTTATGATTCACTGCGTTACATTTTGTTACAATATTTTTGCTTTCGGCTTAAATTGTATCAGTTTTTGATCAAATGCCAGTGTTGTCTACGTGTGAAGATTTCATGTTGTACTTGTTTTGCTTTATTTTTTCTATTTTTCAAAATTTTACATTTTTCTTAATTAATTGTGATAGCATTTCTACGTCGTTGTGATTTCATTTCTTGTTACGCACCATGTATATTTCATTTATGAAATCTTTCCAGTCAAATTCATATTTTTATGTGATTTTTCCGCCTATTAGTTATGCTACTTTATTTGCATAATGAAAATAGGGTTGGAGTTTGTGACTTTGGTTTTTTACGTATGCGCAGTGTGAATTTTTCTGGGAGGTTTGGTACTTGAATTTTACACGAGGTCTCTTTTGCTGTGAATTGTCATGAAGTTACAATCATCTTTTTGGTAATTTTTAACTTAACAGACTATTTAGTTGCATTGGCAATTATTTCCTGTTAATGGAAATTTTCGATGTCCGATGTTCGATGTTTCTGATTCAATATATTTAAATTATTTTTGCACTTTCGTTGAACATGTGGTGCGTTGATTTTTTCCTTTTATTTTCAATTTCTTATAAAATTGAATCTTACAGCAACCTGGTTGGGGTTTAATCTTTCATCTGATTCCAATATTCGGATGTAGATGGTTGTTCCGGTTGGTGCGGTGTTAAAATTTTAATTTTACTTGATTGGAAAATTTCAAAGCACGTGGAGGACGCCATCTTGATGTGCCATATTCCTGTGCATATTGCAGTCCCACCTGGCCGCTATAATTTTATGTAGCTACGTTAGAATCAATTATTCGCCATCTTACACCTGTTTGATGTTAATTGAGGAGATAAGTGCCTATCATTATACTTATTTTTGATAAACTTGTAATATGGTTACTTTGTGTACCATGGGTAATATCTGTACTTATTTTGTAGTTAACTTTTAGATAATAAATTTTCATTGAATTGTTCATTCATGGATTGGGATTATTAATTTTATTTCATTCAAAATTTTGGGACTTTGGATGTTCCACTTCTAATCTATGAATGAAACAATTTAATCTTTGATATATGAAATTTTTATTGCCATTTAATCTAGATATTTTTTTTGTCTTTAAGTATTAGTTATAACTGATTATTTTAAGCCTTCAGCTTGATATATTTTTTTGTGTATGTATATTTAAATTTTTGTGTACTTTAAAAAATCCTATCAAGTCTTTAATTCATGCTAGTCAATACTTTTGTAATTATTTTGAATCCTGGCCTAGCGCCGTTCAATGCGTTTCCGATAAAATAAATTGTTGCACTATTTATGGCTTTTTATTATCGTTTTTGATAAGTTTCGTAACAACTGTAAAGGCAATATTACATTTACATTCTTTCGTAAGCATATGTATAGTCGATATTACATATTCCAACACTTTAAGGTTAGACTGAGTATTTGTTACACACTCAAACGAATATTCAGGATTCAAAAATTAAATTTTAAGATTTTAAACTTAATCTCAAGAGTTCGGTATTTATGTAGAAGTTTTCAGTTTGATTAGACAAAACTTGTAAAGTATTTATAAATTAAATTTTCATAGGATTCACTCCTTTCTAAAGTATGTAACAACACCTGGTTATTTTCAGCTAAGGATTATAATTTTTAAGGATATACTGAAGATTTATTACGAACTCAAAACAAAAATTCAGATTTTGAACATTAAAGTTCAAAGTTTTAAGCTTAAACTTAAAAGTTTGGCATTTATGTCGAAGTTTTCAGCTTGATCGGACTCAATTTGTAAGTGTATAAAACAACACCTGGATATTTTGAGCTAATAATTATAATTTTCAAGCTTAGACTGAAGATTTATTACGAACTCAGAACGAAGATTCAGGTTTCAGAAATTTAATTTTAAGCTTAAAATCAAAAGTTAGCTTATACGTCGATGTTTTCAGCTTGGTTCTAGACTTCTAAATGTATACACTAACACCTGGATATTTTCAGCTAATAATTATAATTCTTAAGGTTAGACTGAAGATTTATTACGAACACAAAACGAAAATGTAGGTTTCGGAATTAAATTTCAAGGTTTTAAAATTAAGCTCAAAAGTTTGGCATTTAGTTATTCGTAGTTTTCAGCTTGGTTGGACTAAACTTTTAAACGAGCTTGTAAACGTATGCAACAACACCTGAATATTTTCAGGTAAGAATTATAATTTTCAAGCCTAGAATGAAGATGTATGTATTAACGACTCAAAACGAAGATTCAGGTTTCAAAAATTAAATTTTAAGCTTAATCAAGAATTGGCTTGAACGTAGGAAGTTTTCAGCTTGGTTGTATTAAACTTCTAAATGTATGCAACAACACCTGGATATTTTCAGCCAAGAGTTTTCAAGCTTAGACTGAAGATTTATTAAGTACTCAAAACAAAAATTCAGGTTTCGGAAATTTCAAGGCTTTAACTTAAGCTCAAAGGTTTGGCATATATGTCGTAGTTTTCAGCTTAATTGGACTAAAATTATAAACGTATGCAGCAACACCTGGATATTTTCAGCTAAGAATTAAAATTTTCAAGGTTAGACTGAAGTTCTGTTACGAATTCAGAACGAAATTTCAGGTTTCGGAAATTAACTTCAAAGTTTTAAGCTTAAAATCAAAAGTTGAAGTTTTCAGCTTAGTTGGACTTGAAAACGTCTGTATCAACACCTGGGTATTTTCAGTTAAGAAATATCATTTTTAAGCTAAACCTGAGGATTGATTATGAACTCAAAACAAAATTTCAGGTTTCGGAAATTGAATTTGGAGTTAAAATTTACGTCAAATTTTCAGCTAAACTTCTAATCGTATGTAACAACACCCACGTATTTTCAGTTAAAATTATAATTTTTAACATTATTAAGTATACTCAATATTTTATTACGAACTCAAACTGCAAATTCAGGTTTCAGAGATTAAGATTTTAAATGTAAGATCAAAGGTTTTGGCATTTATTTTAAAGCTTTCAGCACCAATAAAGGCGGAATCACTCATTTTCAAAGAAGCTTTATTTGAAAAAACTTGTAAAGGCAGGAATATTTTGGTGTAAAAATTAATATTTTTTCAGTAAAAGTTGCTTCAATCCTTGAATCTAAGGAATCGTTTCAGACCATCGATTGCTTATTTAAGCGTTATTCTGACGTGTTATCCCCAACATCTGACGTGTTTTTCCGTAATTATATTTCTAAACACGATAGTTTATCTAATTTTCCTTGTTAATATTTTAACCATTAATAATAGGTTTCGTCCTTTCAATGAACGCTCCTCAAAATCGTACAGAATTTAGTATTCTTGTTTGCATTGTCACACAATGGTAATTTATTTCAATAAACGCTACTTGTCACAGCTTGGCTTAAAGTATGAGTACCTATTAAAGTTAAAAAAATACGGCTAACATTCGAAAATGTCACTGAAATTTTGTGTTTCAGTGAAAGATTTGGGAGTAACCTATGTAATTTAAAGCTTAGGAAGCCGCTTTAAGATTCTGAATCCTGTTTCAGTTGGATTAAAACATTTGAGGACTGAAAATTCCAGGATTTTGCCTTAAGTTTCATTCAGTTTTGTTTTTATTTTGTATGCCTAAATTTTCAGTGCTGATAAGACTTTGTTTTTAATATTTGAATTAATTTGCTTGTGTGTCTTGTTATACGTATTCACTTCGACAGCAAAAACAAAAATTAACGAACAAATACGATCGTTAATTAGAAAACTAATTGTAAAGATTAATTTCAGAAAAATCATCCGGAAAATTCTATTTAAGAAGGTTAAAAGCCTCATCAAAAATTATACTTAGGAGTTCGGGAAGTTTCTTAAGGAAATCAGCTTAACAACATTTTATTTCTTTAAGAAAAAACAGGAAAGTTACACGTAATGTGCTTTGCTCGTGAAATTTCCGCTCTTTTAAATTTAAAAAACTTGCACAAACGTTCCTTGTTCGTAACTCGGAGGTAATTCCCTTTATAAGGCATAAAACGTAACAACTCCTATTTATTCACTTAATTGTGATTTAAATCTCTTTTGTTGTTTCGCCTTGTTAAAAAAACTCCCGCATAAAAAAGAAATTTTAATAAGTAAACGGGTGATAAATCGAATCATCTTAAACAAACCACCCTGACATTATCTCCAGTTATGTATCTGGTTTTATCTCGAAGCAGTCAGTAATTCTAGTGAAGAGTCTTCGCCATAATTAATACTGATGGATGACGTACGCATCTAAGGCACTTTGCTTATCTTTTCCGTCTCCTAAGTGCTACAGTCTCACCACGAGTGTTTCTTCAACTAGACGGGTTCAAGCACCAAGGGTTAACTTAATGTTAATTGATGACAACGCCGCTTAAACTGAAAGTGAAGAATTTGCTCGGCGGATAACTTTGAGAAATTATCTGTGGTGCTATCTCGAGGAATAACGACGTGAGCGGAAATTGGAATTAATGGCAATTTCGGTCCGGAACTTAGTATTGAAAAGATATTTCAGTCGATGTCTGATTTAATTCTATTTAATTTTTTTTATTATTTTTCGATTTAGATTGGTTTATAGTTGGGGACGTAACACTTAATCAAAGATTGAAATCTGATCCAATCCAATTGGGGCGATTCTTATGTATGAATTTTTTTTATAAAATCCAACCTTCATCATTAATCATTGTGACAGTGTACACTCCCATTTAATAATAAGGGATGAAGGTTCGTTGTAATTTGAGCTGCCCGATTTTTTTTTTGTAAAAATTGGGGCTTACACCTACGTTAAAATCGATTAATTAGAAATTTTGGAAGTCCTATTTCAATAGTTCCACGTACGAAGGGAACTAATTGGATTTTAATCAATTTCATTAATCAATTGTTTGAATCCAGAAAATACAATTACACGTCATGCATGTACAGGGCGCTTTCAAGGAATATCTAACAATATTATTTGGAACGCCCATCTTTTTATACAGGGTGTTAGGTAATGCGCTTCTGCCAAACTTTGGGAATAGCTTTCTAATGACAAATGGAGCAAAAAAGTATTATACAATTTCTTTCTGAGAAAAAGCATGCTTTAATTTGCTGTGCCCCATTTTGAGAAAACAAAAACAAGGGGTTAAATTCAACTGAGAAAAAATGGTATAAGAATTTTTTATTCCTTTTATCGTTACAAACCCACCCCTAAAGTTTGGTAGAAGCGTTACCTAACACCCTGTATAATTGAAATCAATTTATTGGACTTTTTGGTAGTCCTATTGAGGTACCTCCACCTAGAAAAACTGAATATTCTTTTTCTTCGTCGTTTGCTTCCCCTCTTCTTCGTTTTATTGTCTCCAGCTTCGTTCTTCGTTTCTCTTGTTGTTCTCTTCGTCTTCGCCTCTTCCTTTTAACCTTTTTTAATTAATTCCTTTGTCTTTGAAGACAACTAATTGTAACTAGAAAATTGTCCGGCATGTACAGGGTGCTTTCAAAAACGTTTAAAGACTTACAAGGCCCACTTAAAAAATAAAAACCAATCCTATTTTTGCAGGTCTTGTTTAAGGTAGATGGTACCGACGAAGACGCACAATTGCCTATTATCATAGAATTATTTCCTCTATGCTATTATTAAAAAATATTTAAGACTTCCAAAGCCCCTTGTTTAATAAAAATAGATCAAGATTCTCCTAGTTTTAAGTCCAACCAACCTACTTACGACGACTGCTATGTGAATTTTAATCTACTTTCTTTACTGTTAAACACAACTGTAACCTGAATTCCTGTAGGTATTACAGGGCGTATTTGAAAATATTTAACAATTTCCAAACCGTATTTTTTTAAATGAAAATCTTAGGAAGTTTTGTTTAGACATCTCATTTTACCTACAAGGATTGATTGATTGAACATTAATGGAATATATTTATAATCAAACATACTTTAGCCAGAAAATCAGATATCCTGTACAGGGTGCGTTTAAAAAATATTCAAGGCTTTCAAAGCCTATCTTTTTTTAAATAAAAATTGATTCAAGTTTTGCTAGTTTTAACCTACCAACGACGACTGCTAAGTGAATGTTGATATACTTTATTTACTGTTGAACACAACTGAAGTTTGGAAATTGGAAACATAATTTAAAATTAGATATCTTGTAAGTATGGGGTGTATTAAAAACATGTTTAAAAATGTTCAAACCACAATTTTTTAAATAAAACTTTCGAAAGTTCTGTGTAGAAATCTCATTCTACCTATGAAAACAGCTGATTTAATGTGAATCTAAACACAACTGCAGCCAGAAAATCAGACACCTTGTAGGTACAGGGTGCATTCAAAAAATATGTAAGCCTTCCAAAACTCATTTTTTAAAAGCAAGACTGGATTCGACATTTGCAAGCACGCTTTAGGCCCAACCTAGAAGACTGCTGTTGTAATGTAAATCTAAATTATTTACTGTTAAACACAACTGTAGTTTGGAAGTCAAGCATCCTATAGGCACAAAAAAATATTTAACAATTTAACCATATTTTTTTAAAATGAAACATTGTAAAGTTTTGTTTAGACATCTGATTTTACATAAGAACGCAGCTGACTGATTGAATGTTAATCTAATTTATCTATCGTCCATCATAACTTAGCCAGAAAATCAGATATCCTATATAAGTACAGAGTGTGTTAAAAAAATAGATACTTTCAAAGTCCTTTCATTAAATAAAAACAGGTTCAACCTTTGCAAGCCCATTTAAACCTAACCTGCATACGAAGACTGCTAAGTAAATGTTAATCTGATTTATTTGCTGTGAAACGCAACTGAAGCTTGGACATCAGACTGTAGGTGCGAGGTATGTTTAAAAAATATTTAAAAACTTCCAAACCATAACTTTTTATAGGTACCTATGAACATTTTTGAAAGTTTTCTTTAGACATCTCATCATATCGATGAAAGCAGCCGATTGATTGAATGCGAATCTAAACACAACTGTATCCAGAAAAATCAAACATCCTGTAGGCCCTTCTAAAGTTCAGTTTTCTTTAACAAAAATACTTTTTAAGCCCGTTTTTGTTTGTTTATTTTTTGGGCGAAATCTAGGCTTGCTGACGAATACGGTCATTGGAACTACCCCACTAAAATGTTGTCCAAACCAAGGGATTTTCACCCATGGAAGGGATCTTAACCGTGCCAAACATCGAACCTAGGATTTTGCCTCATATCCAAAAGAGGCAATACTTGCAAACATTTTTCCAAATTAAAAAACTCATCGCCCTGAACCGAGAATCGAACCCGAGATTTCTGGTTTACAAGTCAAGTATGCTAACTTTGACGCCATTGCGCCCGGCCATATTTTTTTAAATGAGAATCTTTGGAGGTTTTGTTTGGGCATATCATTTTACCTACAAAGGAGCAGCTGATTAACCGAATTGTCAATCTATAACTGTATCTAGAAAATAAGACATCCTGTAGATACAGAGTACTGTCAACAAATATTTAAAACATAAAAACCTACCTAGGAAAACTGCAAAGTGAATATTGATCTAATTTATTTACTGTTAAACACAACTTACTGTATCCCGAAAATCTAACTTCCTAGTGCCCGTCCAAAGCCCATCTTCTTTTATAAAAACAGGTCCCGGATTCGGACTTCGGTTTGTAGCTCGGTTGGTTTCTAACCTGTCAGTAGATTAAGGTAAATTTAAGTTAATAATTATTAACTTTGGTAGGCCAATGATCTCAGCAATGGACGCCAGTAAGCTTAATTAAAAAAATAAATAAATAAAGGCAGATTTGCAAACGTTTTAAGCCCAACCTACCTACCATGACCGGCAATTAAATATTACTCTAATTGTCTAATTTATTGACTTTTAAACACAACTGTAGCCAGAAAATTAAACATCCTGTAACGATAAGGTGAGTTTAAAATATATTTAACAATCTCCAAGGTACATTTTTAAAGGCAAATCGAATCAGTTCAGTGCTTGAACGTCCTGTTTATGCATCTCGTCCTAATTATAAATACGCCGATGGAGTGTTAATTTAATTTATTTACACAACTGTAGCGACACAATAAAATCAGATATCCTGTAAGTACACTTTCCGGTGTTCATTTATCAAAAATAAAAATTAGGGCTTTATCAGAATCAGCCCATTAGAATGTTTGGGAGTCTGGTTTCAGTATTTTCATCTACGAATACAGCTGATTGAATTCTCTTCTTCCATTTCCGTTTTTCTTATTGTTTCTGATCGGGCCTCTTCTCGTTTTCTTTGACATTATTCTTTTTTCTATGACTTTCTTGTTCCTTCTTCGGCTTTCTTCCTCTTTATTTGATTTTTTCTTCTTTTTCGGCTAAATTAAATCATTTCTCGTTCAAGGTAGCAAACAACTATATTCAGAAAGGAAACTCTAACGTAATTTATGCGCGTTTTAAAATATCATAAATTTCCAAAGCTCATTAAGAAAATCGATGCAGGTTATGGGAGTCCTGTTTAGGTATTTCGTTGTAACTACAAAGACCAGCTTCACTGAATGTTAACCTAATTTCAATACAACTGTAACCAGGAAGTAAAACTTCCTGGCTACGGGTCCTCCTTAGATACGGGGTGCTTTCCAAGAGTTGGCAATGACTTTACAGAAACATTTCGTGATAAAATTAGTTGTTCCTACATCTTTCCACTATTAATTTCCTTGGATTTTTTTTAGTACTTTCCAACAAAACTAACCAATAAATTCCATACTGATTTGGTAATTTGAAAATTCACAATCTAGTTTTGTCTATTCCAGTGCTAAATTCGAATTTCTTACTTTTAGTAATACATAAGGTAACCAAACGGGAGCGTTGTGCAAAGCTAATTTATTTTTTAACGTTTCTAAAGGAACCGAACGCACCCGAAAGCAAACACAAAATAGCGTGATTCTTACTAAGGGACTAAAGGTACCAAAAAGAAAGTTTCCGAGGTTAGTTCATGCTTACTTGCTGGCTTAGTTAAGCATCCAATGCCCTTTTGGGTATTATTTGTTCCTTTCTGATTTTATTGTATTTTATTTTCAAAACAAAAAATACGTGTTTTGGTATATTTGTTCGTTTCTGTTATAAAACGAGTGTGGTCTTTGGTATTTTATTAACATTTCCAGAGCTTCTTCGTTAATTTGATGGGCTGGAAAAAGAACAAAAGGAAGGTAGATTAAATCAGGAAAGCAACAGTTTCAGCAGCTTTGGCTTTATTTGATTCGACTTATATAACCATTAACAGGATTTTCTTTTAATTTTTTAGGTCACACTACGAAGATGTACATTGCAAAAATTAAGGAAAATTCAAGAATCCCGGCAAATTTGCTTGATTTTATTCCTTTAACATATTATTATTTTAAGAAATTATCAAAACCCTTTATATAAAACAGTATATCACTTCCCCAAGGACTGACCTTATAAGTATTTCCCCAAAGAAGTGAATCCTGAATTTTTAGATTTTGCACTTGTAAACCGATTAAGGCTTAAATCCAAGTTTTAAGCTCAATCGATCAACTATCAGTTATGAATTAATCACGAAATGTCAGTGCTCAATCTAACCTCTACACAACATCGTTGCCTGGAACTACATAAAATATCCTGAGATTCCTACGATTTCCCAAACGTTTTCCCTTGATTCCGGTTCAGAATAGTTTATTCTTGAAAGATAAATTCCACCTGTTTAAATTTCAATATCGTAACATTCCTTTCTTTTATTTATAAAAACATTACTCCAGATTTTTTATACGAAATTCATGGATCACCTAATTATCTATTTTCACATTTATTAAATTTTTTTCTAATGTGCTAGTAACAATTTTTTGGGGAAAATTTGTAGCTATTTATTAAATGGAAAAGTAGTTAAAGAAGCCCTTCTTGGATAATGCACTACGTACTTAAATAAAAATCTGGCGTTAAATATCTAAAGTTCGTTCAGATTAAGAGAGCAGGTCTGAATTTAGCTGCGAATCTTTGTTTTGCAATGTGATTGGCTAGAAAATAATGGCGTACGGGGTGTTCAGAACAGATTGCAGTTCAAACGTCAAGTTAAACTAGTTCTACCACAGGTTGTAAGCTCACAATCACAAGGTTTGTCAGGTTACATTTAACAGATTGGAGGTAACTTCACACGCCTGCATTCTTAGTCTGAACGAACTATAACCTCTTTTTTTCCTCGGCGTTTTAAAACAGCCTGAGATATTAGTTTTGGGTTGTCGTATGAAAATTCCCAACTCGTCACAAAATGTCATTTTTTCAGGACAGCCTTCGAAACAAGTTTCACAACGAGGAAAAATTAAAAGATTAATAAAACAAGCAGCCCTGGACTAAGTTTAAGGCAGGTCTTTCCATCCCCATAAATTTATTTTGGAGTTATTTTCCTAATTTTTGTTAATATAATTGTTTTCATTACCTTATTTATTTATTGGGCGAGAAATTTGCTTGTAGGAAGTTAAAAAATGAAAACGTCAATCCTTAAATTTAAAAAAATTCGAATAAAAAAATAATTATCAAATGAAACCCCCAAAAACGGACTAACCTAATTTAAACCATTGATATACGACGATAACTCACCTAACGAAGTTATGCAAAATGGAAACGTAATTTCGAACACGAACGCAGAAATTATATCCATTAGGTAATTATTCGACTACATATATCATCGAATTCTGATTGACATTGCTCATTACAGTGCTTTGGAAAGGAATTAGATCAATTTTGACCCCTGCAGATGTTGTTTAATTAAATGTAGCATTATTCCACTAATAGAAATCGCCACAATGGTGTTTGTGTGGAAGGAAAAGGGGAATGGATTACGGACATTCGGTAGCGGTTAGAAACTAATAGATGCAATAAATTTCCCGAAATCTGCTTCAAACGCGTTGTATTTTTCTTCCTTGAGAATGGATGTTTTTAGCTGACTCCCTACGTTTTAATATACATAATAAAAGTGGTCCCTTCTTACCTTCCCACTTGTTTAAATCTATGAAACTGGGAAAATAATCAGATTAGGGGTTGGATTCGATTTAATTCCAAGTTGTAGAGTTTTAAATAACAAACGGTGCTTCTACGTAAATAAGAAATGAAGTAAATGCAGAATTGCAATTGGCATTACCAATGTTAATAAAGCAACTTCTACTATGCATTTAACTGATTACATGTTCAATTTAGCAACTCAGACAAAGCCACCTACTCTCAAGCTGCTTTTAGCAGATGTTCACGTTTATATCCTTTCTAAATCTTTGTGCTTTATTAAGAAAAATTTATGGCCTTTCTCACAAATTGTCATTCTTACTCGTGGACTACGTTTCCTTTTAAATTAAATTAAAGGCACTTTAAAAAAGGAGGAATATTTTTTATGTTATTACATGTATTAAAAGTGCTGAGATAGTAGAATGCCAATTAAATAATTTACCTTAAAATATGGAAAAAAGACCGAACTAACACTTAGTTAACCCCCAAACCTTGAGGATATTTTTTTAATTAATTTAAAACAAGAACTTTTCTGAAAATTTTCAAGTAATTAAGTCAAACAAAAGACTGTGGTCAACAAAATCCCATAATAAAAATTAAATAAACTAAGAAATTAACCAATTAAAAACAGCATAATCTAAAAGGTAAGTAACTCAGTAAAGCTCAAAATCCAAAATCAACCAAACTACTTACATTTTATTAAGAAAACAAACGAATCTTTCAGGAAGAATTTTAAGTATTTAAACTCAGAAACCAAGAGGAACCAAGATAACAACAACAAAGGTTAAATATTTTACAAGAATTTCAAGGTAAAACTTAAACACGAACTTTACTTCGAACTCGTGAATTAATAAATGAGATATCATGGAACTAAATAAAAAATTCAGATCAAAGGAAACTGCCGGATAATTTGAACAATTACTATATTAATTTTAAACAACTGAATTTGATATAACAATTTGAAAGATAAAGCTTCACCATTAAAATTTTAAAATCGAGGCTTTGCTTTTTAATTTTTAAGCTAACAAAATGACCTTTAAAATTATCTAAAATTTACACGAAATAATTAAAACTAATTAGGTAAAATTATTTAATCAGGATGTTAAATAATTTGTCGATTAATTATTTAATGACTTTGGTCTTAATTTAGAACTAGGTACAATTTCAAATGCAATCGGTTATTATAAGTGAAATTGGAAACCTCAATTTGTTTGATACCTTAATCAGTTGTGAGTGAGTTAGGTTTTGGTTGATTGAAGGGGAAGCATTGGTTTGATTCAAATGCGAAGAAAAGAAATGGTAAAGCTCCAACTACAGTAGGGGCTGGCTGTAATTGCTAGAACTCTACGTTAAACAGGGAAAAAGCTCAAGCTGAACCTTTTGAGCAACGAAATCCATTACTTTACCTCAAATACGTCAAACTGTAAACACGCAAATTCTTAGATTACCGAAGCTAACTGAAACGAAGGTTCATTGTTCCCATACTTAAACTGATTTTTTTTACGAAATCAACAGTCAAAAGCCTAATCTTTCTTTCAGTCCAAATCAACCATAATTTTCCCGAAACTAATTTCATTCGCCAATTTCTTACGTTTTGGGTTAAATCAAAGTAAGCAATAAATCTCGAATCCAGAACCATAAGCAGATTATATCAAGATTTCACGTATTGTAAAGCGTGTAATTACGGAATTTATGGGGGTTAGAGCAAGAAGAAAATGCTTATTCATGTTGCACGTGTCGGCACACGCGACATGAACAATGAATAACAGATTGTTATACCACCCCACACAAAACTCATTGTTTTTGAATGCAGCCTGCTTCTACCCACCCATTAGCAATAATATCCAGTTTCAGTTGCAACGTTAGAAGGCGTTAACACCTCAGAAGTAATCGCGTAAGCTTTATTAATAACGCCAGTTTAGGGAAAATAAATGTCCGTAATTAAAACTTTGTTTCTCATTAACGTAATCTCCGTCTGGCGTTTAAATTTGAAATTAATTTTTTAATGTGATTAACCTAAATTTGGCGCAACAAATAATCCTGTTTTACATTAAAAAAGAAAATGTCGTGGCATGTCAAGCCGCTAAGAAAATATTTTTGCAAGAACTTCCCTCAAGTAAACACGTTAGTAAACGTTTACAGGCAAAATTTCGATTCGCACACGTATATTAATTTGGAAACAAGGTTTATTTAGTAACGTTTAGGAATGAATAATTAATTAAAGCCGTTAGCTTGTGTCATGAATTTTCTGCTCGGTTGGAAGCCTTTAAACATGGAGTCGTACTTAATAGACTTACACTCAACTTAATTGTGTCTTAAATTGTTATATAACCAGGTAAGAATCAAATGAAAGCCTAATGTTTGGCTATCACAATAAAAAGCAAAGGACAAAAATAAAAAAAAAACTAGGAAGTATACGAGTACTTCCTAGTTTTAGGAAGCAAAAAAGAAGATAAAAAAGAATAAAGCGAATAGGTATCAAGAGGTAGGCAAGGCCACGGACAAAGAAGCGGATGAGGAAGAGAACGAGGAACCAGGAAGATAAAAAAAAAAATAAATCGAAGAGGATAAAAGAGCGAATGAGGAAGAAAATGAGGAAGAGAACGAGGAGTAGGTGAGTAAGTACGACGAGGAGGAAAAAGGGCAAAAAAATGAAAAAAAAACAGCGAAGAGAACGAGGAAGAAGTCAAGGAAGCGGACGAAGAAAATGGTGATAAAAGAACGAGGAAGAGAACTAAGAACAGGATGAGGAAGAAGACGATGAACGGAGCAAACAAGTAGACGTGGAAAACGACAGGAAACTCGACGGAACAGAAGAAGAAAAACAGGAAGCTCAGAAAGACGAGAACAAAAATAGGAAAAAAGAAGGATCCAACCAAGAAACAAAACAGATGAACAGAAGAAGAAAGCACAAGTCCAGGAATCAGGAAAAGGGTAGACAGAGGAAAATTTCCTGCGAATAAATCGAAGGAACAGACGAAGACGAGCAGAAAATACACCAAAAATAAAAAAAAGGAAACAACAATTTTGAGTGGAAGGAACCACTGTTTTTCTATTTACTTATTCGTCAGCATTAATTTAATTTTTGTAGCAACACTGTTGAAGCTGGAAAATTACCTGTTATATTCTTGAAGAAGCAATAATTTTAATAGCCATCAGTTTAAAGCAAAGCAAAGCAAGTAAAAGAAAATGAAGAAGTATAGGGAAGGAAGAGACAGTGCAAGAAGATGAAAAGGAAGAAGAAAGCAAATAGGGTATCAAGAAGAATATAGAGGAGTAAGAAGGGGAGCGAGGAATTGAGAAAGGGTGAGGAAGAAGACGCGCAAAATAACTGACAAGCAGATAAGTAAAAGTACGAGGGAGAAAATAGGGAAAAAGACGAAAGACAGGACGACGAAGAAGACAAGAGCGATGTAGAGGACGAGAAAAAAGCAAGGAAGAGAACGGGTAAAAGGACGCGTAAGACGAAGAAATAGAAAAAAACAGGAAGGGCAACAGCAGGAAGAGAACCAAATAAAGAAAAAAGAAGAAACCCACCAAGAAAAAAGAAGACGAAATGAACGAGAACAATTCAAAAATCGGAAAAAGGGTACACAGAAGAAAATTGCAGTAGAAAAACTCGCAGAAGCAGATGAAGACGAACAGAAAACGGTCCAAAAATTTAAATTAAAAAATCTAAATAATAATTTTGAGTGGAAGAAACCACTTCTTCCATTTATTTATTCGTCAGTATTTAATTTTTGTAGCAACACCGCTAAAACTGAAAAATCTCCTGTTATATTTTTTAACAAACTGTAATTTTAATACCCGTCAGTTTTAAACGTATCCCTACGGAATTTAACAAAATAAATGACACACATCAGTTAGCCGAAATTATTTAAGAATTTTCAACTTGGACACTTGGTTGACTGCCTATTAGCCGGAATAAATATTAAACTATCCGAAAACTGAAGGTTATAAACTAGCCTTGAATATTTTCAGGAATTATTCAAACAATTTCTGAAAAAACGGGGAGCAATAAAATCTTTTGTTAACAAAATTACTGAATTTTTGCGGAGGTCATCACCCTCTGTAGTTCGCAATTACACGACCTGGAAAATATTGGAGAACTATTTTAAGAGTTTTAAGGACAAAGCATTGAAAAAATAAATATATTATTTTACTTACCACACTAAAAATTACGACTCTGGGGTTTCTTAGTTAGAAAACGACTCACCTGAAAGCAAAAATAGGGAAAATTACAAACAAATACAATTATGTATTTAATGTAAATTATCGACATATTTTTATTAAACTTAAACATTTACACAAATTGCCTTGGTACCTATACCAAATTTGAAGCACAAGTAATACTAAACCGATAAGATTTCATCAAAAATATGCAATTAGAATGCAAACATATAAAAAAATGCGATGTCAAATGTTGTTCAATGTTCAAAGAATCATTTCTTAAATCTGAAATAGGTACATTAGGCTTATCTACGAGAACTAAGTAGAAGAAATAAAAGAAAAAGCAGAAGAAGTACGAACACAATAATATCTAGGAAAGAGCGAAGGAAAAATAAGAATAGAATAAGGCTAAAAACAAAGGAAAAGAAGGACGGTGAAACGCAGAAAAAGGAAGGTGAGGAGAAGAAGAAGGAAGGGAATATGAAAACTGGGAAGAAGTGGAAGAGTGCGGAGAAGAATACAAAGCGGAGAAACAGAAAAAGAAGAAACCGAATGACACTGAAAGTGTGATGAAGAAAGCGGAAGGTGAAACGGAGAAGAAGGAAGGGCAAGACGAAAAGGAGAAAAGGGTGAAGATAAAATAAAAGTGGGTGAAGGTGCCAGAGACGAAGGAGGCGGACAACTTGGAAAATGGAAAGAAGTGGAAGATTAAGGAAAAGAAGAAAAAGAAGACGAAGGGCCCAAAAAGTGCGAAGAAGACGAAAGGAAAAAAGCAGAATAAGGAAGTAGAAGGAAAATATAGAAAATGGGAAGAAGAAGTGGAAGGGCAGGGAGAAGGAATAAAGGAGGCAGAAAAAGAAAAAGAAAACGAAGAACACGAAAAGGAAGGCGAAAGAAAATAACGAGGAAAGAATCGCAAGAAGAAAAATAAGACCTGCTCTACTCATTCAATTCAATTAACCAGTGGCGTAACCAAAAGGGGACCCAGGCCCCCCTCAAAATCAAAGTTTTTAATCAAAATTTCATTTAAAAAAATCGATAATTGTAGGTATCGGCATTACAAAAACCACCCAGTATGGTGAATTTGAAAACCAATTTTTACGATTTGATCTGTGGTACAAGGTACAATCCCCGCCAAGCAGTGGACTGAGCCCCCAACAAACTACGTTTCTGGTTACGCTACTGCAATTAACGCAAATGATCACAGACTTCGTGTTTTAAACTGAACCAAATACAAAAGTGTCGTTAACTACCACAGCAAAGAGGACAAATGAAGAACGAAATATTCAAAAATTATTGTAGAACTTCAAAAAACAGATTTAAGGGCATGTTACATCCTACTTTATTGCCCTGAGAGATTCACTTCAACGAATTTTAAAAATCATACACTAAAAAACCAAATTATAATTTGTTTATCCGTAAGATCGTCATTTGTTTTAAAAAGGGTGGAGTTTCCAACAATAGTAATCTAGAACAACATATTAGATTCTCGCTTTTTATTCTGAATATATTTCAGAATATGAAGGGACATAACTGAAGTATGGTAATTTTTCTATCTCGTCTTAAAAAATATTTCTTTCCTGACAGGGTCTGGAAATTTCAGTACGGAGTTTGTGTCTTTCTTGAATCAACGCTGGAATTTCTTTGACACATACAAATAGAAAAAAAGTTCAAATATCAAGCATATTCGCTGTAAATATTTCTTTGTATGAAAAAAAAAGAAATATTAAAAAAAATTCTTATACCTTATGATTTTCAGTCTGCGTTGGCTATAATTAAATTAACCCGTCCTTCAAGTGTTTTTATAACACTGGTAGTTTGTCCCGCGTACACTTAATTACCTACGTTCTTCATGTATGATTTTGTAAACATCATAGTTTTAATTTGAAAATCTATAAGCATGAACTTTGCACAGGGATTTTAATACAAAGCAAAGAGCTTTATTTTAAAATGTGAAATTATTAGTTAACCCGTCTTTATAACTGGCAGTTTGTCCGATGTACACTTAATTACGTTCTTCGCAGATGATTTTGTGAACATCATGGTTTTAATCTGAACATCTTTAAGCGTGAATTTAGTACAGGGATTTTACATAAAAAGCAAAGAGCTTTATTTTGAAATGTGAAATTATAAATCTCAACTTTAACGTACATGAAAAGTTATATCAAAGTTAGCAATTAGTATAAGTAGTTGCTCGTTTCTCACACTTAATCGTGGCTGGAGTAAATTCAGCACAGATTAGAGAAGTTGTTCTGGAATTCTGCTTCGAGCAGGTGGTTAGAAAGCCGCAGTGCATTGTCTCAAAGTCATACGGCAGATGGCAGCAGTGTATTCCTGGAACAGAGGCACCCCTGACACCTCAGATACCACTCAAGATATTGAGAGTTGAGTGAGTTAGGGTTGATCCCGATGCTCCACTTTAAACGTGTCTCCCCGGATTTATGCAAAGCGCGAAGTGGAGAAACTTCGAGATTATTATTCTGTTTCTACCTCGCTGAAGATATGTTTTGCTTAATAATTTCTGAGTACTTCGGCAGATGTTCCGATGAAGGAAAACAGATAACTTCAAAAATAAACTCGCCGAAAAGTAAGACAATCTTCCATGAATAAGCATGAATATTCTAACATTTCCTTGTAAAGGAAAAGGTAAATAATACTTTTGGAAATGTCATCTTCTCGTTCATGGGGATGGAAAGAAGGGGTCGCGTATTTATCGATCTTACATTATAATAAATTACCATTACAATCACTGTCGTTTGTTCCTACCTTTGTAAAAAGTCGACGACAGTAAGGTAGGGTGGTAAGGTAGGGTGGTAAGGTAAGCCCGATATTATTTTCAGGGCATATTGAGAAAATATTAGACAATATTTCTTTTCCCCCAAACTACCCCTCGTATTCTAGACCGGCTATAAATCGTTTCCGTTACACCCAGAAATTATAGCCACATTTGGAACCCCTAATTTAGGTGAAAACTTGTAGAACTGAAAAATATGAATGCTACTATCAGCATAGTTAGATGACTCACACATATAAGAGGGGTATAAATTACACCCCATCAGAATCCACTGCCACCTAAATGAATAAATAATCAGTAACATTTTGTTTATGGGGCGTATAAGTGGTAAGTTCGTTATAGTTGTACCCTACAGGCGATTTCAATTATAGAGGGCGACACACACGCAAATTAATAACACGATAGTTTAGTTAATGATGGTTCTTTGTTTCGTCCTAAATGAAAATTTTTATTTTAATAATCTGGGGAGATAAGATTTATTGTTTTTTGACGGAAGCCATTCGATGGGTAGATTTTAGTTATCGCAATCAATCATTCGCCTTAAGGGTAGAAAAGGTGCGAAGGGCTCGTGATGTGTAATAAATAAATACATAGCCCCAAGCTTTACAAAGCCACCAATTCAAATGAGAATTACCCCAAAAGCAAATTTTAGTATTGGAAAGTGGGTCCCTCAAAAAACAGGCCGAAATTTCTGGGTTCACTAACAACTTAAATTTGTTTAATAGACTTGGGATCCTCTTGGGAAATTCGAGTTATAAAGTGTTTTAGAAACCCAAAACGTAACCTTTTCAGATTTAAAACACAAGTTTTGAATGAAACTGTGGCACAAAGTTAATTTATTTATCCAGCAGTTCTTAAACGTCCCCGAGTTTTCCAAGTTTAATTCGAGAATATTCAAAGGTTTATTCATTTAATGAATTGAAAATTATGCCGGTGGCTTAAATATGAAACGATTTAACTTTCGCCTGAAATATTTTAGTGATGAAACTTTTACTTCTGATCTACCACGTCAACTTGTTGAAATTGGAAGGGCTTTTGGATATGTGTAATCCACTGTTTAAATTAGGAAAGGGAGGGAGAATTGTGATAGCAAAGTTATTTGAATAAATAGATTTATTAACAATATACATCATTCATAAAATTTCCCTATGAATGATACAAAATTAAACCACCTTTGTTGTGCTAATAGTCGTACTCACTTAGGGTGGATTATTTTGATATTTCCTTTTCACCCTTCAACCATTGTTTAGAAGCATCCCTAAACAAAACCCAACCCTACATATATCTTATCCTTCGCAATTCAGTGCCGTACCCGTCTGTCTAAAACCTGAAGACTTATTTTAATACTATCTGTCACACCCCATGATTAGGATTATCTCCGTCACGTACCTTTTCATATCTCCGAAACGGAATAAGAAAAGACGCCAGGCACGAGAGTCCGGGTTTATACAACAGAGCTAGAGAGAGAGGGATGGTTTCCGTTTTAAAATCCCGAGCACACGTTGATGTAGTACAAGGGCCCAGAATGAAAACCCCTGAATCCACCGAATTCACAATAGAGTGTGACCCCTAATATTTGATTTACATCTATTCTTATTCAATGGAAGTGTAAGCGCTACAAATAGCATTATGGAGCGTGTATCCGCCATCCGCTACCCATATCTCTGACAACTATATAAACAGCAACACACCACACTGAATTGCAGTTATACAATGGGGTGATACACTCACGTATGCTACTATAACTGACACCCGGCTTACAAATTCTATATCCACTAGAAGTAAAATGCAATTAAACCCACACAAGAGTCTGGTTGCCTTTCACCAATTACTTCTCTTTTTAGAAGATGAAACAAAAGCGTTTTATGTACAAAGCGATTTACATCTGTGGAACGTTGAACCATCAGTAATAGTGTTTGATGCCGCGTTTACACTTTTTGCATTGAAGTTTCAAGTGTCATTAAATGCTAGAATCAGCACCCTTCTTTTCGTATTTATTTATTTATTGTTCATTGTAGGCTAACAATGAAGGAAAATTAGGTTTCGACTAGTTTCCTCATTTCATAAACAATTTTCATAACATTAATACATAAGAAGCATTACCATCAGCAGTCAAAATTATAGACATTTGTCGAATTTTCAATATTTAAAAGTTTTTATATGGCTCTGTATTGATCGGTGGGGTAACTGAGAACTGAAAAAGCATGAAATCGAGGAAACGTAAGTTCAAGTCTCATGCGTTTAATTTTCAAGTGTTAAATCAACCAGGTCTGAAGTTCATTAAATTAATTCATCCAAGAGCAATGGAGGTGAAAATGCGCGCTTTCAGTACTTTAAAAAATTTTAAAGTGCTCTTGGTGGCTCTGTGGGGTAAATGTTTCACCTCGAAATCGAGGTAAAAAACGCTGAAGTTCCAATCGTGGCTGAAGGCTATAAATTTCAGACAAACTAAGATCTAAAGTTTACCAAAAACGTTTAATAAAAATTCCAAATTTTTAATGTGTAAACGTAAACGATTAGTTCAGTGGAGTGGACCTTCTCGCAGTTAAGACAACAAATATTCAAGTCGCAACTATAGACTGAATTTTCGAATTTAATACCCAACTCGAATCCAAAATTAACAAGTGCTGGCAAGAATCGAACTTGCACGAAGAACAGGGAACTTTTAGTGTTTAAAAACTTGGAAGTTTAGTTCAGTGGAGCACTACCTTCCCTCGCAATCGAGAAGACGTACGTTCAAAGTTCAACCATGATTAAAATGTTTAAGTTTTAAATCTACTAGATTTGAAATTATTGACTTAAAACTCAACCAAGATATGGAAGAGCAATAAAGGGGTAGAAAAGAACTTTCGGTATCTAAAAATTTTGATAAGACTCCTGGTAGCTCTGTGGGGTAAATATGTCTGCCATAGAAATCAAGAAAACAAGCGCTGAAACCACAATCGTGGCGGAAACCTTACAGTTTCAATAAGATTAATGCGAAAGTACTTATTAATTAAATTAATGTAATAATGCAAGTTGAAACCTTAATAGAAATGACACTTTTAATGTTTAAAAGATTAGTTCAGTGGAGTAATACCTCTTAAACATTCAAGTCCCAACCATCGACTGAAATTTGTTTGCAACTACCTTAACGAGAATCGAAGTCGTAGGAAATATACCGAACTTTTAATGTTTAAAAACTTTCAAGATTAGTTCAGTGGAGTAATGTCTCCCTTCACAGTGGAAGGAGCAAAGATTCAAATCCCAACTGACTGAATTTTGCAATGTATCTTACCTCGAATCCAAAAGTGCTCAGGAGATCCAAAGTCGTAGGAAAATACCGAACTTTTAACATCCAAAAATACTCAAGATTAGTTCAGTGGAGTAATGCTTCACCTCGCAGTCAAGGAAACAAAAATATTCAAGCCTTATCCATGGGCTGGTTTTTTAAATTTCACATCGACTCAGATTCAAGATTTCTCAGTTAATTTGATCAGCTGAGCTACTGTCAATTGAAATCGTAGATCGTTGGTAGCTAAGTGAGGTAAATGTCTACGTTCGTAATAGAAAGGACCTACATTCAAATAGCTGAAATTTTCAATTATGAGACCAATAATCTGAAGTTTATTAGTTAATTTGACCAACTAACCTAACAACAATCGAAACTAAATAACTATTACACAACCCTTGGAAACTCAGTGTAGTAAATGGCTCACCTCGTAATTGAGGGAGCATACGTTCAAGTCTCAACCGTACTTGGAAATATTAAGTTTTAAATCAAACAGATTGTTTTTAGTTTTATTTCATTAACTGGCCTAACATGAAATAAAAATGTACAAAAACACATTTTCGGTACCTAAAAGGCTTTAAGGGGCTCTGACCAGCTCCAGAAGGTGAATATCGAAATCGGACGAACAAATGCTGAAATCCTTCCCATGGTTAAGGTTCAAATTTCAAGATCAAAAGTTAATTGGACGAAATGAGTGTTGAAAGTTGTAGTAAAAACGTCGTAAAAAATTTTCAAGACTTTTAGTAGTTCAGTCGAGGATACAAATGTTTAAATTCCAACCGTGACTTGAATCTTTAAATTTCGTATCAACTCAGCTTTTGATCAGTTTTTTAATGACGGCTGAAGTCATAGAAACATAGCGAATTAGCAGTCTGTATACTTATACTTCTAAAGTTTGAAAGGAGGCGGCTTAGTCGAATAAATGCGGCTGGCAGTCAAGGGGACATGCGTTCAAGCCTTAACTATAGCTGGAGTTTTTAAGTATTAGATCGAATCACATATAAAGCTTTTAAGTTGATTTGATCAAATATGAACATTTAGTATGTAACAACTACTAAGGAAGCTTTGGAAACCTAATGGAATAAATGCTCCACTTCATAGAAGATGGAACATTTGTTCAAATTCCAATCATTGCCGAACCTCGGATCGTTCCAGGTCTGAAGCTGATTAATTTAATGAGGTAATCTGACGTCAGTCGAGGTTGTAGAGAATTTCAAACGTTTAGGGGTATTTCCTACACATTTCACAGTCGAGGGAACATATGTTCAAGCCTCCTTTGTGCCTGGAATTTTTAACTTTAAAGTCGATTTATGTCTGCACATCATTCGTTAATTTGACTACTTAATAATAATTGAAATCTTAGCAAAACAAGCCCAAATATGTGTAACGGGCTCTTAGCATACAAGTGGAGTAAATGCTTTAGCTCCTAATGCAAGAAATATACGTTCACATCCCAATTTTGGTTGAAATTTCTAAACTTTGGTTCAGTTCACGATGACTACATACAGAAAATTTTTAAAAGGCCGTTGTATCCTCAGTGGTGTAAATGCCTAGTTTCCTAACCTCACGCCCAAAACTCCGTTGGTAGTTTAAATTTAAAATTGATCCTCCAGGTCTGGAATTAAATTATTCGAAACAGTGCCCTAACGACGATCGAGGGCGTAGAAAAATGTTGAACTAGTTGAAACTTTTAACAAGCTGTTGCTTTCTTAAGGATGGTAATTGTTTCATATCGTGAATAGAAGAACATTCGTTCAAGCCCCGTCTGTGATTGAAATTCTTAAAAGTAACATCGACCTTGAGCTGAAAGTTATTAGCTAGCTAGATATTCAACCAGCAATTAAAATCTTAAAAATTATCAAGGGATCCTTGACAGCTTAATAAAGTCAACGCCTTGTTTGAGACTGAGGGAAAGAAATGCAAAGAACCTAATTCCAACACAAATTTTCAAATTTTAGAGCGACCTACATCTGAAATATTTTGATATGTTCAAATGAAATAACAACTATAGACCGGGTCTAGTAAAAATTTAGTAAAATCATTTCAGTAGAACGGCACACTTAAGTAGCACTTTAAAACAGTTGTTTACTATTGCCGCTCTCTAGAAATTACAGTTGTGTTTCCTCAAAAAGGATGACAAACTTCACCAATTATTATGGTGCAATATATTTACCATAGGCGTGGCCAAGCTTTCGTTGAGTCACCAAACCAATCATTTGTTATTGAAGAAACATAACGGTACAACTGGGGGCAACCATATTTACAAATATTTAGTATACTTATGGCTTTAGCTAAACTTACCTATTTGAATGACTCATCACCTAAAAATGTCACCTAAAATCCGGTCTCTAGAAATAACACTCATTCAAAGGTTACACCTTTAACAGGCGCTTCCTACCCAATTGGAGTAAATATCTCGCTCAGTATGCGACGAGACATTTGTTTACGTCCCAACAGTGACTAAAATTTTTAAACTTCACATTTAATCGAGCTAGCGTTATCTAAAATGCTTTTAAACGGTTCTTGCCAGGCTAGTAGGGTAAATACATTGTCTAACAGTCCAGGGAACATACGTTCAAGTACCACCCGTGACTGAGGGTTCTAAATGGAAAATCAATTTACGTCTAAGTTTGCAAGTTAGTTTGGTGAAATGCCTTAAAAACGCTAAAGTGCTAAACTTTTAAGGGGTCCTTGGGGTTCAATGGGAGTAGATTCTCCAGTTCGCAGGCGAAGAAATATACGTTCAAGCCCCAACCATGACTGAATCTTTTAAATTTCAAAAAACCATTTGACCTGGACTTTCTTGCTTATGCTTGCTTAAACGCCCTCAATAGTTATTTTTTTAAGAAAAGTTTGCTTGAAATTGGTGGAATTTCTTGTTTCTGTTGTTGTTATAAAGATTTCATTTATAGACCAACAACATGATTTAAAATAATGCTATTTAAAATAAGTCAAACATTGCAAATCGGCAATTTAAGGGTGAAAGTCTCATAATGTTTAAAACTAAGCACATGATCTACACTTGGGACTCTTGGGAAAATAGACCTGTTGGTAAAAAAATGGAAAATAAATGTTGTTGTTTATTTGTTATTTGTTTCCACTAATTTTATGGCATATTTTTTGCAGAAAAACCCTGAAATCTTCCTTCGAGATTAAGTTTATATGAATAATCACGCACTCTTCCTTTGTAAATTGTTGGGGGTGTTTGGCCTATACATATATACCTACTTTGTCACAGTTTCTTCCATCAGTCAGTTTAAACAAAGCTAAGTTTGAGGTATTATAACTGCCAGAGGTTAATTCTCAGCATCATTCTTGCAGAATATTTTAAACAACGGCTTCAAAACTTTTGCTCTATTTTCTTGTGGGGCTACTTTTAGTTGTAGAACTATCGATTTAAGCTCAATGATTAAAGACTTCAGAACAGTTTAAAAACTTTTAAAATTTTCCTAAACAAAAGCGTCACGTTTAAGCGGAAAATTCCCACACTACCGTATTATATACGCCATGTTTTTATATAAAAATTCATTAGTCGTTCCACAACATCTGTTATGACAAGCATACATAAAATAATTATCTTAAAAAAGATCATTCATATGAAAGCTTAATTTACCCTACAAATTTTTATTTCTTTGCATTTTATTCATTTTAAACCTCAGGTTTAATTTAACTTCGCATATATCATCGAATCTGAAATTTCCTCGAAACTCCAAACGTAATTAAGATGTTAACACCAGGAACTTCAACATAAAATTTATCACCGACATTCCAGAAATCAGCACGGGAGTAATATAGAAAAGACGGAAATAGCACACCTTTAGGATGTTGTCTCCTGATTTTTTTCCGAATATAAATTTCTTCTCGCCCGCTGTTATCTCCCAATCCGTTATATGAAACGGTTGGATATTGAAGTAGGTTTATTGAATTTAGATTTAGCTTGCCTCTTTGAACATTGTATACCTTGACGACTCCCCGTCAAGGTGTTTTACTCCCTGTTTCGTTCTTATTTACTTCGTTTTATTATGAGTTCTCATTGAAGTTCAATTTTAGTTAGGAGGCCTTTGTCATTTTTTTATGGAAGATTTTATTTTTCTTTTTCTGTTTGCTTGATATAAAATATTTTATAGGGGATTGGATTTCTACTTAGTAATATCTATCAGAAATTTATTTCGGATTATTTTGGAACGAATTGTTTTTTTCTTTGCTTTAAGCTAGCTGGGAACAAAATTGAAATTTGGAGATTTAATCTTACCAAGGCAGAGTCGAGTATTTTTGTATACGGAAAACTCAAAGATATTGGATTTTTTTCTGATTCTTTAAAGGATCAATTAATTGGATAAATTTTTGTCTTTCATTCCTGTCCAGTTAACTAAGTAATTTCCACCGAAATTGCTAATTCAATTAAGAATCAAAACTGTATTTCTTCGAAGCTTAAGCGGATGTAACCTCATTTTCAAAACCAAACCTTATTCAGCTTATTCTAACATTTGCAGAAGAGCAAGAGTCAGAGGTTAAAGTGCTTTAGATAAGATTTTTGTTTTACCAAAAAATCAAAACAAGTTGCTTATTTATGGCCTTTGATATGATCCTTTAATCAAGTCCGACCTCATAGCCTAGTTGTTGATAAACAAAGTACATATTTCGCCTTTTCGAAGAGCAATCTTCGATCCTAAGAATTAATCATCTTCTTAGAAATAAATAATGTGTAATCTGTAATCTCCAAAGTTAATTTACGCCTCTGATTTATTTGATAATAATCAATCCAAATCCAAACAAATTAAAATATTTTAGGTTACCAAGTGCACCTTAAAAATAACCCAATTTTAATTAATAATAATATGATAATAATTACACCCTTAATGAGTTTATAATTTATTAACTGCTGCGAAAGGGTACAAAAAACGGACCCTTTTTACCCGCTACAAAGTGGACGTTAATCTACAAACTAGAAAAAGGCTTGTAAGGCGATATACTTAAAGGGCTTAAAAGTTTGTAAGGTTTGTTAAGAGGCTTTTACCTGCTGACAAAAACATCTGCGCGAAATTTTGTATTAACGTAAATTTATTATAATTAAGTTCTAACTTGTGCGAAATTTGTGGTTATTTTTGCTTAATAAAAATAAACAAGCTGTGTTTTGTAAACTTGGACGAAAATGGGTCATAAAAGTAATTCAAGCGACAAATTCTCATCCTAAGGCGTGGTTTAACCTAAATTAATTTTTAAATTATGTTAACAGAACTTTTAAATTTTAAAAACCATTATAATATGTTGGGGATAATGAAGCCGACACAATAAAAACACGTCACCCGAAAACGAACTGACATTTATTAGTTAACTAAAACAATTACAATTATTTGAACGTACTCGATTTATTGTAATACTAACAAACGTACTTGATTCAAATTGTAAATACTAACACCCTCCCTCAATTTTTAATCTTAGATGTCGCTAATAGGGAGGAGGCCCAACGCTTCTCTGCAAAAATCGTGTTTCGGTGAAGGTAGCGCTTTCGTCAAAACGTCTGCTGCCATCTTCTCCGTCGGAATATAATCCAGTTTTAAAGGCTTGGTCGATAAAACTTCTCGAATGTAATGACATCTAATGTCGATGTGTTTGGTGCGTGAATGACGCACGGGATTGGCTGCGAGCTGTCCTGCACCTTGATTGTCGTTGAACAGTACTGCTCTGGCTAGATCCTTGTAACCCAGTTCCTTCAGGAGCTGCATGAGATGAACTGCTTCTTTCGTTGCGTCCGTGATCCCCAGATATTCTGCTTCCGTTGAAGATAATGCAACGGTGCGTTGCTTCCTTGAACACCATGAAACTGCAGCGCCCGATAGAAGGAAAGCTTGACCTGTGTAGGATCTCCTGTCGATGACACAGTTACCCCAGTCTGCGTCTACGTAACCGACTAAATGTCCGCCTTGTTTGGTGTAGACTAGGCCGAGGTCTGCTGTTCCCTTCAAGTACCTAAGTACCCGTTTTGCAGCCGCCCAATGACTGTCGTTGTAACAATCATTAAACTGACAAAGTGCGCTGACCACATGTGCGATGTCGGGTCGCGTGCCGACCGCCAGATACATCAAGGCTCCGGTGAGTTCCCGATAAGGGTAATCACCCACCTTGTCCGATTCATCGCCCTTTGTCATCTTCGTTCCAGTGGCGAGCGGCGTCCGTACTGGTTTGCACGCCACCATGTTGAACTTCGATAGGATTTCGCGGATGTACCCGCATTGGGATAGTGTGATTTTGTCCTGTTCGTGATGTGCCTCGATCCCCAGGCAGTACTTCAACCGGCCGAGGTCCTTGACCTCAAAGTTTCGAGATAATTCTGCTTTAATTTCATTGAGTCTTCCTGGATCGTTCGAGGCAATGACTATGTCGTCCACGTAAATAAGAGCGATTGTCTTCGAGTCATGTTTAAGAGTGTCGAGGAAAACGCACGGATCGGATTTTGTTGGCGTCAGGTTCATTCCGCGCATAACTCGGGATAACTCATTATACCACTGACGTCCAGCTTGCTTGAGCCCGTAGAGTGCCTTTTTGAGTTTGCACACTCTGTTGTTACCTTTGAGATCTTTAAGCATCTTTGTTGCTTTGCTCTCAAGTTCGGAATTCGGCTCTTCGCAAATAATCCTCCGAAGCATTTCTTCCAAAAATACGGGCTTGGACACGTAGATTGTAGTGTCAATGTCGCTGTTCAGGTACGCGGATTTTATGTCCAATTGTATGATTTCCAAGTTGAATTCTACGGAAAGGGCAACCAGGATCCTGAAAGAAGTCAATCGAGCTACCGGTGCGAACGTGTCGTGATAGTCGATGTCCGGGCGTTGTGAAAACCCTCTGGCGACAAGTCTAGCTTTACGTCGTTCCAGACTCCCGTCAGGTCCCTGTTTGTTGCGCAAGACCATCCTTGACCCGACAATCCTTGCATCTACTGGCTTTTCTACAATTTCCCAGGTGTCCTTTCCCACAAGGTTCTTCATCTCTTCGTAGATCGCATCTTTCCACTCTTCACGGTCGTCCCCGTTGATGGCTTCCTCGAGTGTTATCTCGGCAGTGCACATCCCGGACATGGCGCCGAACCATTCTTCGTCGTTCTCATCCTCCTGCGTGATTATCGAATGATCCTCAGGAACGTCTTCATTCGTCTCACATGTCTCCTTGTCGGTAACCATATGATACTGTTTCGCTGGTCGTCCTCGCTTACCGGTTCGAATCAGCTTTGGCCTCCCAGGAGCCTTCCTAGGTACGGATGCATCTTGGATAGGCATTCCAGGTTCCTCGGCGTCGTCTTCTTCGGGTGCAGCCTGATCCTCCTTCTCAGTAGGACGATTCCAGTCAATTCCGACTTTGATCACTCTAGACTTGGCGGTGAGATCGTTGTCCAAAATTTTGAACCTGCCATTTTCGGTATTGTTTGACACGATGTCCTGATACTCGTTCTTCGTGTCAAACTCGTCAACGAATTTCACGTCCCTGCTGACGTAAATTTTTCTATCGTTTGGGACCCATACGCGATACGCCTTCGATTCCGTGGAGTAACCCACGAAGATTCCCTCTTTGGCCTTGGGTTCGAATTTCCCTTTGTTTGGGCTTTTATCTAAAACAAAAGCTTTACGGCCAAAAGTACGGAAATATGTAACATTAGGCTTTCTTCCTGTCAATTTCTCGAAGGGTGTGCCGCTGTCCAGACTCTTCGTTACACATCTGTTACGGATGTGATTCGCCGTCGCGATGGCCTCTGCCCAAAATGACGGTGAAAGACCTGAATCTATGAGCATGCATCTGGCTGCTTCAACAAGTGTTCGATTCTTGCGTTCGGCTATCCCATTTTGTTGAGGTGTGTATACCGTAGTGAGCCTGCGTCGAATTCCTTCCCTTTTGAAGAAGGAGTCCAACTTCTCGTTACAATATTCGGTCCCATTGTCGGACTGAACCGCTTGTATCTTGAATCCTGTCTGCTTCTCGGCGAAGTTGACATATTCGATGAATTTTGTCGCGGCATCGCTTTTGTTCTTCAAAAAATAGACGTCCGTGTAACGAGTGAAATCGTCTGTAATCGTCATGAAGTATCGTGCGCCACCAATTGATTCAGATCTCATCGGGCCGCACAAGTCCGTATGTACGATCTCTAGGGGCTTCGATGACCTAACGCCTCCTTTGGGGAATGGATGGCTGGATAACTTACCGGCGATACAAGTTTTGCATTTGCGTAGACTTCCGATTTTTTCCAGTTGTAGACCGGTCACGTGGTTTCGCATTGCTTCCAGATCTGCATAATTGAGGTGTCCGAATCGGCCATGCCAAACCTCTGCCGAGGACTGATCGGTGCTTGTTGCGATTTGCGTTTCGTCGAATCCTTTGCGTACGTAGAAAAGGTCACCGTTGCGGTCAGCGATCATCTTCACGTTGCCTTTGTAATCTTGAATAACGGCTTCGTGTTTTCTGAATATGACCTCGTGATCCTTGTCCACAATTTTCGCCACTGACATGAGGTTAGTTCTCAGCTCCGGAACGAACAAAGTATTCTCGAGTCTAATCTTCTTGTTATCTGCACCGTTGCTGACAGTCATAGTCACATTTCCTCGTGCCTTCACACTTGCAGTTGCGGAACTAGCGAGTTTAATCTTGCTATTTGTAACCTTTGAGTCCTGAAAATAAGTTTTGTCGTTGCATAGATGGGAGGTGCAGCCGCTATCCAAACACCACTTTTGACTCTTGGATGATTGAGCCGCGCCTTCATCGTTTTTAACGTAAAAGGTTTCGCCGACTAGGTTGACTTTTTCCTCTTTTTCCTTGTCTTTTTGCTTCTTCTTGGAAAAACAGTCGGCTTCTTTGTGACCAACCTTTTTGCAATAACCGCATTTATATCTTTTGCTTTGTGAATTGAATTTTGACTGCGATTTTTGCACGTTTTTGCTAGAACCCTTTTGTCGGTTGACGAACATTGCTCCGGAGTCGGAATCGTCGACTTTCCTTTTCCTGGCATCGCTTTCTTCCGTTATTTTGATCTTCAGAGATTCGGCGTCTGGTAGCGTGTCCCTCGTCTCAATCGCACATCTGAAATTCTCGAAGCTATTCGGTAAACTATAGAGAAGCATGATCGTGAGTAGATCGCCGTTGATTTCGACGTCCATGGCGTTCAATTTATCAACGGTGTCAAAATATTTCGACAAATGCTCTCTTACGTCACCTTCATCTGTCATTCTGTGCTGAATTAATTGTTTTAATAAAGTTGCCTTACGTGCGGGACCTTTCGACGCGTAGGTTTGCTCGAGTTTTACCCATATTTGGTGTGACGTTTCGCATCCTCGGATCTGCTTCAATTCCGGCGGGCTGATGGCAAGAACGAGATCTGCTTTGGCTTTTCGGTCTTGAGATATCCAGGCGTTATGTTCCACTTGTAGTCTGTCGCGTTCCTCGCCTTCGCCTACGACTTCGGGTTTAACCCTTATTCCGGAAACATAATCCCACATGTCCGTTCTCACGAGTAATGCTTCGACCTGAATTCGCCAAGTATCGTAATTGTCTCTTGTCAACGTTTCGATTCGGCTGGAGTTAAAAATATTTCCTTGCGCCATCCCGATATCGTATCGCGTTCTCGAACAAAAGCTAGGTTACGTTCGTACTTGGTATGCGCGACTCGAATTGACACTTCATTCGTCGCGACACTCGATTTTTGTAATACGCCACGTTTCGACTTTTACGCGAGATGACTTTTTATTGTTTTTGTGTCTTCGTTATTTCTGAGTCCATAACCTGTTGGGGATAATGAAGCCGACACAATAAAAACACGTCACCCGAAAACGAACTGACATTTATTAGTTAACTAAAACAATTACAATTATTTGAACGTACTCGATTTATTGTAATACTAACAAACGTACTTGATTCAAATTGTAAATACTAACATAATAACTTCTGATTTCAACAGGAATTATTAAAGTTAGATGTTACTTAGAAGTTTATATATATTTAATTATATTTCTCCAGCTTTATAACTAACCATAAATTTGGATACAAAATATTTTAATCTAAAAATTTCCTCTCTCAATTATTAAAAGACGGCACTACTTCTAAAGAAATTTTCCTTTTACCGACTGAATATTAATTCTAAAAGCTTCAGTATTGACGTTATTAATTTAAAAGTTTCTTTAATTAAATTTTGGAGTACAAGTTGATATTATCTGAGCTGAAATGGGATTTCCTCGAGGAAATTATTTTCATGTATTTCAACCTTTTTTATATTTAATGAATTTCTATCAAAGCTGACTATTATCTCTAATGGTAGCAAATCCAAAATTGTAAACGCCTTTTATGTGTTTCTAATAAATTCCAAGTTTTGTACGAAGGATTTGGGGGTCACATATTTCAGTAATTTTTACAAAATTAGAACAATAATAAAAAGAGCACCAAATTCACATTGCTCCACAATAATTCAAATACACTCTATTTTCATAAACCTCTTTGTATAACAACAAAACCGAACCGAATAAAACAAGAAACTCAGAAAAAGCCCAAAGGAAATAATAATAATGTCAACCTTCATAACTCAAAGTAAGATGTTTAATGAAGCGATGCCCAAGCCATGACCGGTAGATTTGTTTCTATGATGAAGATATTATTTTCTTGATTTTTATGGAACGTATGATCGATTTGCTCACATTTAAAGGGTTCGTTGTTGCTTGAAGACATTCGAGATAGGTAATGATAGAACCGTTGGGAAGATTTTACCTTAAACATCTGCGTTTTGGTTGCATTAGTTTGTAGGATTTCGCTCTTAAATGTTGAATCTTAATTTTGTTGTATATTGGAAACTTAACTTACGATTTCTTTAAGTTTTATTTCCTATTTCATCTTGGCATACTATATCAATGGGGATTTTCTGGAATACGTATTGGAAAATCGCGTTCTACGTTAAACACACTTGGTAAGTTACGGATTAACTGAGATAATGCGGCAAAATGGGATTTTTTTTAAGAAAAACAGCTAACATTTTTACGATTTTGTTTTTAAATAATAATCAGAATTTAATCATTATCAAAATAAATAAACACTAGTAAAATTATTATTAACAAAGTTCAAGAAATTTCCTTAATATGCTTTACATTTCCAAAAGTAAATATTCAAAAACCAGTAGAATTAAAATTAAATTAAATACGAACGAATTCAATGTTAGATAAATATTATGTATAAATAAAAGAGTTTAAATTAGTAATTTCAAATAAAATTGAAGCACAATATGTTTTTTAATTTAATGCGTTGGCTTAAATCAACAAATTTTAAATTTATACGAATTCTACTCTTCGTTTATGTTTGCAAAAAGCAGAGGAATTTTGATATTTGGTAAACATACTTCAACAAATTCAAAGATCAAAGTTCAAAAGAAGGCCAAAAATAAGGCTTTTAATTTAAATATCAACCTTGAACTTGTTTTGCCTTAACTTAGGCATTAAGTTAAGGTTTTTAATGCTGAAGTCTTCCAGTTAAATCGCACAAGAATTCTAGAAACTAATAAATTTTAAGCAGATTTGATATTTACTGCTTCAAATTTTTAATAATGCAGCAGCATTGATTTAAAATTGAATTTATTTGAAAATTTTTTTACATCGAATGCCGAACATAAATTCGAATATCTAAGAGTGCAATTTCAAATTTATAAGGAAATTAGATTGGAATTTCGAATACGAAATTTAAAGTTCAGCTTTCCAGATCTTCCAAAGATTACTCTAATTTTCAGTTCAAAAATTCAAAGGCAAATACACAAAAATAAACTGAGAGAAACAATCACAATATAATTTACAAATTCGATTTTGAAGATGAACTTAGATTTGGATTCCAAAATTTAAATCTCTAATGAAGCCGCTTGGAAAACAAAGCTTCAGGAATAAATATAAGAATTGAGGTTGAATACTGAAATTAGAAATCTCACACAGCCGCACTGATTTAAAATTTAATTTAATTTGAGAATTAGGTAAATCGACTACTTATTCAACTTAAATTCGAATGGAAATTCAAATTTATAAGAAAATTACGCTGAATTTTGAATACGAAATTTAAGCTGAATTTTGAATACGAAATTTAAGCTTCAACCTTCAGAATTAAACGTCTCAGCAAATTTTACTGAAATTTTCAGTTCAAAAACCCAACGCTGAGTAAATGAGACTAACTGAAGGAATTAACGAAAATACGATTTAAAAATACAACCCTGAAGATAAACTTGGATACTTGAAACATTCAGCTTAATATTTTCTCAAAGTTTCAGGAGCTAATAAGAATTGAAGTTAAATATTTCAGATTGGACTGAATTTTATAATCTCAAACTTGAAATTTCAATCCATTTAATGATTTAGAAAATCTCGAATTTTTGACTTTCTAAACAACATAATTATTTCAATAATTATTTAGTTTCCAATTAATCCGACATTTCGATTTTTTAATTTTAACGCCGAATTTCTTCTGATGCTTCAAACAATAGCAAATATTAAAGCTGGACTTCAATTAGATTTCAGACTTGGAATTCTCAAATTTCAATTCAAATCCTTTAATTTTGGATTTTTAAGGCAACATCAATATTTTAAAGTTTTATATTGAATTGCTTATTAATACACAGTATTCATATTTGACATTTAATTTATTAGTTTTTATTTCGATTAGTGTGTGTTTCACATAACTAAATCAAAATTTGCCAAAAAATTAAATAACAAATAAATGATAATTCGATCTGCAATTTTAGCTTTAGAAAAAATATACTAAAATCGTCAATTTGAAGCCATAGTCTTAAGCTGGTAACGATTTCCTAGATTTAGTCATCAATATCGGTTAACAAGTACCTAGCAAAACCGAGATTTAATTTTTGAAAATTACATACTACACAATTTATTTGTTAATTCTTTAGCAAATAATTAGTTACGGCTTAGTTGTAGCCAATAATTTAATATTTACTTTTTTACAAATTGAAAGCAGGCTCGAATATCAGGGTACCTGGGTAGCTAGTCAGGTCGTCAGGTAAGTGCCTGCTAGCTAACCGGCTGACACGGGTTCGATTGCATCGGTGGGCATAGTGTTATGGAGCCGATTTGTGTCGAATTCGTTAGTTGAAGTCTAAGTTTAAAAAGTTTGTTGTGAATGAAGGCTATTAGGAGCATTACGAAAGTCCAAAAATGGAGCCATCACCTCCACTGCGCACCAGCAAGTGTGAATGAGCCTCGAAACTGCATTGCAGTAGAAGAGCAAACGGATTGAAGAAAAAAAAACAGGATCAAATATCAAAGCTGAATTCAAGCAGCTTAAGCTGAAATCAACTGGAGATTTTGAATTTTGCAAATCATATTTCAAGTTTAAAATCTCCGATTTGGATATTGATAGAAAGCTAAAGGAAATTCGTTAAAATGTTAAGCTAATCTTTTCAAAAGCTAGCTGGTATTTTAAATTCCAAAGAATTGAATTTTTTTAATATTTATTAAACAAGAACATCAACGTTAACTGCAAGGATCAAAGTATAAAATAGATAATTATAGATTAATAAATTAGGAGCTTGGATTAATCCAAAGAACGGCACCTCTGTGATCTGGTTCAATAGCGAACCCTGTAAAACCACAAAAATAATGATTAATATAAACAAATACGTATTTTGGCAAGCAAATTGTTATCTCAGTGTAAAATTTTCTTGTCAAAGTTAGTTGGAGTCAGTCTTTGTCTTTGTAGATATCTACATATTTATCCTCTTCCCCAAATTACAAAAGTAAAGTTGGCTGAGGCAGAAGTCCTAAAGAGATCTTCAAAGACTGATTGCAAAATATTTTACCAAGAAATTTTTACGCTGAGGATGGCAACTTAATTTCCTGAAATACGTATTTGTTTATATTAACTATTATTCTTGTGGTTTCACAGGGTTTTTGTCGTTCACTATAGAAGCTTGGAAGGCAAAATTCGAATTTCTACTGAATTTATTAAGCATTAAATTTAAATCCAAAACTTTAACGATCGATTGTCAAAAACAAATTCAAGTAGCTCAAACTAAAACTCAATATTTTGAGCTTTAACAGATCATATTTAGAATGAAACACATTCAAAATCTGAAACTTTGAACCTGTAACAAGATTAAGCTAAATTCTTGGCCTTTAAGTTTCAAATTCGACTTTCAATCGCAAATTTAGAAGGATCAAACTTTAAAAACTGATTATAAAAGTATTTCACTCGAAAAGAATACAAACTCAAATGCTGAGCATAAATTCGAGAATCTTTGTTTCCACGTTTAAATTTATAAGGAAATATGTTCGGAATTAAAATCCGAATATGAAGTTTAAATTTCAGCCCTCAGGATCAAATACGTCTGAAAAACATTCTTAGTTACAGGTTAGAAATCAAACGCTAAATAGAAAATAAACATAAAATCGAAAAATCGACAAAAATATACTTTAAAAGTTAATTCCATAAACCTAGATAGATTCACAGCTAAAATAAATACATAAACTTTAAAGTGGATACTTCAAAATATCAAGTTTCGAAGTTGAAAATATTCTGAACTCGTTTTAGGGCCAAGAAAAGTAATTAAATGAGTCTGAAAAACTGAACTGAATTTCTAATTTTCAGTGCCGAATTTTGAATTTTCTAAACAACATCATCAAACTTATAACATTTAAAATTATTTACTGTTTTTATTCTATGTTATGTATTAAATTCTTTAATTTTAAAAGTGAATTTTAAGTCTCAAGTCTAATATTTCAAACGTAAATCTGAAAGCTTTCAGTTAAATTTAAGAATTTTAATTCAAACTTCAAAACATAAATCAAATTTCTAATTTTCAGCTCTAAATTTCCAGAGAATTTTAATAAATAATTAGTGGTTTACTAATTTGTTTATTCATATTGGACATTTAATTTTTGGAATTTGAAACTGAACTTCAGGTATGAATTCTCGAATTTCCAAGCTAGACTTTATTTTGGTTTGGTCTGTGTTTCACATAACTAAATTACAAGTCATCGAGTGGTTTAAATCAGGACTTATGAAAAACCTTCAGGATCGAACATCTAAGCAGAATTCAAGCTGCTCAAGCTGAACTCAAATTGAAGATTTTGAACTTTGTATAAACATATTTCTGGCTCAAAATCTTCGATCTGGATATTAATCGAAGGTTGAAGCTAGCGCTTCACAAGCTAGTTGAAATCTTAGATGAAAAAGAATCGAAATTATTTAATATTAAACAAGACGCTCAACCTTAACTGCTTAATTGCTTTGACTCAAAGGTATATTGAAGTTGTTAAGCGTTTTAAATTGAAATCCAAAACGATTGTACAAAACGAATTTTTATTAAACCATATAATATTATCAGATGAAGAAAATTTAAAGTTTTAGCTTCGAGTATTCAAAGTAAGCGGAATTCTTAGATTTTAAACTTGAAACTCGATTTACACTCCCAAATCCGAAAGGATTGAACCTTGAAAACTGAACATCAAAAATGAATTTCAAACTAAAAATTTTGAATTTAAAATTAATATTTTTTGATTATTTTTTGGTCATGATTGTGATTGTTTTAACTTTGGATCGATCTTATTTAAAATTAAATCATCGGCCACTTGAAAATTTATCAAAGTTATAAAAATTAAGATTTTACTTCAAACTCGAAGACGTATCTAAGCTTCGTAAATAAATGTTAACTGCTGGAAATTTCTAAGAATACTTGACATATAGAAATCTTTTCCATTTCCTTAAGAAACCTTCAGGATATCCAAAGTTGAATGACATTCCCAACATAACTGAAATCGGAATTACCCTTAAAATTCTACCTTTAACAGCAACATTTTAGCTGAACATTATCGCTAATTACAACAAAACGTGCTCATGTTACATTAACATCCTGTGCAAGGTTTCAGGATATGGAATGTCTGATAAGACCGAATGAAACATCGTACGCATTTCAGCTTCACTATTCAACCTGGAATTTCATTAAAGCTAATTTTTGCCTTAAAATACTCGTACATTTCGAAACGAACAGGAAAATCTAATTTTATTCGGATTTAATAAATCTGAACGTCTGTTATGTCTTGATTAGTCCGAAAGTTTATTTTTGTGTCCCGTTTAAAAATAAAATCTGACGGTTACAAACCACTTCTGACATCACCGAAAAGAATAAAGATAAGACTTTAATAAATAAACAAGACGTCTCCCGGTATAGAACTCATTTAGAAATGAAAACAGAACCGAATGTTTGAAATGTAGAATTTGGTAAATATACAAACGGGGTGGTTCACCCTAAAACTCCCTTGTGCCTTGATAGTTCACGCTGTGATGTGTTACAAAATGCCTGGCCATGTGTTACGACCGGCACAGACTGATGTAACGCGTTAGATGCAAGGAATTTAGCCGAAAACCGACCGATGTAATGTTCGTTGTAATTAAACTTCAAACGCATGTTTAACGCCTATGGGAACAAAAGAGAGACCCGATCTATATGGGGCAACTTTTTCTTTACAGCCGACCGCCCACATTTATTACTACATATTCGGTATTCTCTTTTAATATATGCACATTCATTTCGGACATTTTGCAAAATTAAATGGAAATACACGAAAACTGCATTCGTTACAAATGAAACATTTCAAACGTCCTTTTTGGCTCTTTTGTGATATTGAAATCTGGGATTTCCAACGCGATTCCAACAAAGTGGATATTTCCGGTTGCAAATCAAGTAAAACCTATTAAATCTGCAGTTATATTACATCAGAGCTTCCTACACAACACAAACAGGCATTAAGGTTTTAATTTTATTAAAAAAACAAAGATCACTTTGACATATAATTCCTACAACGTACAACCGCCCCCCTCCACTGCCCACTTAAGCTCACTTAACCGTTAATAAATTCTTCCTAAAAGGCGTTTCAATCAGAATTTTCAAATAACTAAACTGAGCACACCCTTTTAATTTCAGTTTCTAAAACTGTCATTTTCTCAAATTTTGCTACATCAATGGATCAATGATTCTATCAGTAAAATCCCGAAGACGCCTCAGTCGCAACTTTTAAAGAATCCGGTTGAAAACCATTTTTTTAAAGACGACGTTCTTTAACTGCAATCAAAACTCACATTTTGTCAATCTGGATGCATCATTCAATATATCAATGATTAAATCAGCGATTCCTCGAAGTCTTTTCAGTCGCTATATTTAAGGAATCAAGTAAAAATAATTTTTAAAGAAAATTTAATTCTTTAAACTGCATACAATCCCGTATGTTCAAAGCTTGCATTTCTTCACACTCGATACATCATCAGATTGATGATTAAATGAGGTAATTCTCAGAGATTTCTCAGACAATTACATCTTTAAAAAATCAATTTGAAGCCCATTTTCTAAAGAGATTTAATGCTTTAAAGCTTCATCATTTGTAGATAATCCCAAACCAAAGGCCTGTTCAAAATTTGAATTTTTGAAATTTCGATGCATCATTGGAGCAAAGGCCCAACAGTAAATTCCGAAAAGACTTCTCAACCGCAATATTTAAATAATCGAGTTGAAAACCACTTTTTAAAGAAAATCCCAGATGAAAAACCTGTTCAAAACTTGAATTTTGTTACACCAGATTCATAAATGGATCAATGATTAAATCAGTAAATCTTCGAAGATTTCTCAGGCAATTAAATCTTTAAAGAATTAATTTGAAAGCCATTCTTTAGAGTAGATTTCGTTATTTAAGCTTCATCAACTGTAATCCCAAACCAAGAACTTGTTCAAAACGTGCATTTTTTCAATCTTAATGCATGAGTGGATGAATGATTAAATCAGTAAAATCCCAAAAGCCTTCGCAGTCGCAACATTTAAAGAAACGAGCCGAATTTTTTTTTAAAGAAGATATACAGTTCTTTAAGCTTCATAACTGCATACAATCCCAAATCAAAAATCTGTTAAAAGCTTGGATTTTTATGATTGAATCAGTAAATCCTCGAAGACTTTACAAGACCCAGTTTGAAACTCACTTTTTAAAGAAAATGTAATTCTTTAAACTACATTATACTATATACAATCCCAGACCAAAGATCTGTTCGAAGTTTGCATTTTTAGATCATCGGATTAACCTTTGAATCAGTCAATCCTTGAAGACTTCTCAATCGCAACGTTTAAAGAATCGATTGGAAACCACTTTTTAAACAAGATACATTTCTTTAAGTTTCATCGACTGCAAAATCTAAACCAAAAAGTGATGCACCAATCGCCAATATATCAATGATTAAATCAATATTCACAACTTTAAAGAATCAATTTGGGAACCACGTTTTAATTCTCTAAGCTTCATCAACTGCATATAATCCCAAACTCTGTTCAAAGCTTGAGTTCTTTTAATCTCGATGCATCAATGGATTAATGATTCAAATCAGTACATCCATTTTTAATCAAAGCTTTTAAGAATCAAGCCGTAAATAAATTTCAATTCTTTAAGTGTCATCAGTTGCATATAATTCAAGCTAAAATTTCGTTCCACGCTTCAATTTTTCTAAGTATAACACATCATTGGATCAAAGATTAAATCAGTAAATTCTTCAAAGTAATCGGAGTAATTGAGCTAAAAATGCCCTTTGAGTTTAATTTTTTAAACCTGATCTGTTGGATATAATCTCAAGCTAAGCCCACGTCTTAGACTTGTGTTGTTTAAAACTGTTCAAAATGCGAGCCATCAATGAATCAGTGATTAAATCAATAAATCGTCAACCGTTCCTGCGTTCCACAATCAAATTGAAATCAGCTTTCCAACAAAATTTTGTTTCTTAAAGTTCTATCAGGTGAAGGTGATCCAAACTGAGGGTCCATTTAAAGTCTAAATTTTTGAAATTTATTGCATCAATGGATCGAGGATTAATTAAATCAATAAATTCATTAAGAATCCTAGCTCGGCGATTTTTTCACTTTATTAAGCTGAAAAACCTTGAATTTAGTTTTTTAAGTTTTATTAAGCTATTAGCATTTGTTTAGAGTTTAAAGAAGATCAAATCAGTGCATCCCTGAAGTGTCTTCAATTGGATTTTTTGAAATAACCGAAGCGTAAAATCTTGCAATCACGACTTAGTTTTCAAGGCTACGCCAGTTGAAAATAATCCTAAACCAATAACCCGTTCTAAGCTTGCATTTCTCATATTTGATGCTTCAATGGTTAAATCAATCAACGATTTCTCAAGCAGAGCTTTGAAATAACTAAGCTCAGAATAGTTTTTAGTGTGAATCTAGTACTTTTGTGAACTACAAATAACGTCAATCCAAATTCATATTCTTAACGTTTATGTTTTAAAATTTGATGCAGTGGATCAACGATTATTAAATCAGTGAATCTGCGAAAATTCCTGGATAGGAGATTTTCTTAATAAAATCGAGTACAGCATTTCAAAAGGAGTTAGTTTCTTTATTTTCATTAAGTTCATATAATCTTTCTAAGCTTAGGATTTGTTAAATCTAACGCGTCAGTTGATTTCAAATCAACATTCTTTGGTCAATTTAGAAATATAAAAATTGATTTGTGCTTCTCAATTTTAAGCCTAAATTTCAGATTTTCTAACAGCATCACAGTTTTAAACTTTAAGGTTGAATAGTCGGTTTCCTATTGATTTATTTAAATCCTAAAGTTAAAAAATCGTTGCATTGATTTCTTGTCTGATTTCTGACAACTCAAAGGTAAAATCAGTTATTTTAAATTTAAAGCTTCACAAAACTAAATAGGTGTATCCAAAGATGCTTTAAAATTTCTGAATTGACTTGTAACAACATACAGTCGAATTGTTAATCATAATTCGACACAACAAATTTAAAATCTGCAATTTTTCTTCTTTTTAGTTAAATTCTTGAACTTCAAGTCCGATTTTGGCGTTAATTTAAAAATTCCCTGAAATTTAATCCGAATGTCGACCTAATTGTTGAGAATTCAGGATTTAAACCTTAAACTTCTCTGATAATTTCCAAACAAGGAATTATTTAAAGAATTAAGGTCGAATGTTAAGCATGGTGCGAAGTTACATGACTTAAAAGAATTGGATTAAAATTTCCAGATTCAAATAATCGAAACTTGGTCCACCCTGTAATTATTGAGTTTCATGATTAAAATCAGGAACTTCTCTGTTAATTCCCTAACAAGCTTTTTATTTAAAGATTTAAAGCACGAATATTTAAGGAAGTTTCGAAGGTGCATGATTTAAATTCAAGAGTTGAATTGGTTAGAAATTTCCTGATTTTATACTCAACATCAATTAACAATTATAAATCCAAATAATTGAGACTTAGTTCAACCTTTCATTATCGAGAATTCAGGATTTAAAGCTGAAACTTCTTTGTTAATTCCCTAACAAGATATTATTTAAAGATTTAAGGCCAAATTTTTAAGTAAGTTTTAAATTCAAGAGTTGAGTTGGTTTGAATTTTTTTTAAATTTAATTCTGAATATCGATTAGTAACTAATTATGAATTCAAATAATGGAGACTTGGTCCAACCTTTAATCATCGCAAATTCGGGATTTAAATCAGGAACTCCTTTGTTAAAATTGTTTATAAAGATCTAAGATATAAGAATCTGTAGGGAAGTTTGGAAGTTGCATGATTTAAATTGAAGAGTTAAATTGGTTCGAAATTTTCTAATTTCATTCTGAATATCGATTAACAATGATGAATTAAAGTAATCGAGACTTGGCCCTACCTTTAACCATTTAGAATTTAAATCAGGAACTTCTTTGAGAATTCCCTAAGATGATATTATTTAAAGATTTAAGACCGAATCTTTAGGCGAGTTTCAAAATTGCATGGTTTAAATTCAAGAGTTGAGTTAGTTGAGTTTCTCTTGATTTAATTCTCAATATCGACAAATAAATAAAAGGTAGGAGATAGCGAGTAGTTCAGCATTTATTTTAATATGTATTAAACAAAAATGTCATACTTAATTGCAATAAATTAAAATAAATTAAAAGATTGGAGATTTGAAATTACAATTTCGATTGAAGTTATTGATCGATTTAAATATAAATGTTCCAAAGAGTTAAACGGCATTGTAGGATTTAAAAGTGGTGGTTAATTTCTATGCCTGGAGATCTTGGTTTAAATTATTTAAAAATTGCTTGAAGATCAAAAGGGGTCTTTAATTTATAGTTGACGTTTGTTTACAAGAATGTTTGTGTAATTCTGCATATTATTAGTTAGCCAGAATCAATAATTTCCACAACGTGCAATTTCTACAATCTACACCTCTTACTTGGTGCAAAAATTCGAGATTAAAGATTCCTTCGTCTTATTTGGGAATATAAATTCAAATATTCGTACCAATTTTATCAATATTTTACCCACTACCAATCCTTTAATTGTAAAATAATAAAAATAAATCACAAAAGAGTCTAAATAAACCAGCATTTTAACTATCAATAACGCAAATTTTTACTGAGCCAGACAGGTTGATAGACAAAACATAATCTTAATTATAAAGGGCGAACAAGCAAAGTTTAATAAAATTGGCAGCCAAGTGCATAATTGACTAAACGTTCTTGAATACGTGTGTCAAATTGTATGTAGGCTTTCTGTTCGGTTTAGCTTTGTGCTGTCAGCTCCGATTTATGGGACACGACACACGATTACATAACAATTACAAGCTAATGAGCTTGAATTATTATGATCAGTGGGTAGGTTTATTTCTATTTTAAACTTTTTAAACCATCATTAAAACCACACTGAAGTTTCTTCTTCAGAAAGGCATTTTTTTTTAATTTAAGTTGGAGAACTACGTACAATTTTTTTGTAGATTTCTGTAGAAGATTCATTAATGCATATAAAAATAAATAAATATTTTTGAATATTATTGATTACTTTGACCAAATAAACAACAGAAAAATAGAGAAGCATTTGTAAAAATCAAACAGAAATCCCAACTCAAACTAATTAGAATCACCACAAACTTTGCTGGAAATTCTGTAAAATACACAGTAAATAAGTGACCTAATCTAATCAGCCCTGTAATTAGTGCCAAAGTAATATTTCAATGAACTGCTGCATAAAATGACAATAACAATAATTCACCTAAATAGTTTGTTCCAGTTTCTCTAGTTATTAGTTTCTAATTACTGAAAATTTATTAACCGGCCGTTGTTATCTGCAGCACCGGTGTTATTAAAGTCAAAGCGATAAATTTAAAATTCGTATTGTCTCATTTGTGAAGTACTAAATGTCTAATTCTGTATTTGTTCTAATTTTTCACTGGATTCATCCTGTAACGATTTGTTGTCCGCTTATCACGACTTTTATCGTCGCTAATAATTCCATGAGGATTTTACGTTGGATTTAATTACAATATTTCATTGAATTGAAGCAAAACATTTTATTGGATTAATTCAATATTAATTTGGGATTCTTGTGATTTGTAGTTGAATTAATTAAGCACAAAAAACACTTGAAAGGCTTCTCAGGAAAGGTCCACAAAAATATAAAGCTAAAGTAAAATCTGAACTGATACCCAAACAAACCGAAGTTTGAAGCTGTAAGCTTGAGGCCTGTCAATAAATTTGAGTAATATCGGTAAAGTGTTATTATTATCCTGTCAATTACGTCCAGTTTAGAACTTGTACCAACCGAAGTAAAAGTAATTCATTACAGTCTAATAATACTGGCACTTACAGTTACGTTAGTCATACCAAGGCAATATTTTACAACTGAATAATGTATGTAATCAGAGTAATGCTTTTTTTATAGTACTCTGTTTTAATTACGATTCTATTAAAATAAAATTTCATTACTCTTAGTTAATACTCAACTAAGATTGATTTATTTTCAGTTACGTGATTGTACGTAGAATTTTCCATCAACCACTTTTGTGTTACTTTGAAGCATCTTTTTCTTTTCAAAATTAAGTTTAAATACGAATTTTGAATTAAGGCCAACTCACAAGGATTTTGAGTTTTCGATCTGATAGATTTATCTGCTTTTCATTCATTAAGCCCTGGCAAAGCCAGATTTGTTCACGTCATCAGAATTTTTCCGATGTTTACAGAGACACCGGCACATAAGCGATTTAATAAGATTATCAGGATAGTTAGAGAGACTTTTAATTATGATTCTTGTTAAAAATAAGCCTTTGATGTATTTCTTTTTAATGTTAAATCCGCCTTTGAACTACAAACAATTAAGGCTCTAAAATAAAAAAAGTTTTGCCAATAATAACGATTTCAAAACATAAAAATAGAACAACTAAGCAGTAAAGTCAGCAAATCGCCGTTTAACTTCAGGTAAACCTTGAAGAAAATGTTAACCATCAAATATGAAGTCTAAAGATTCGTTGAAAAATCAGAAGAATTTGTAAAAGCGAACTGAAACAAAGTGCAATAATGAAAGTCCCTCAAGGTTTAAGAATCTTTTAAACATTAAATATAAAGCCTATAAACCTGTGTTAAATCAAAACACCCCTATAAATTATAAAAAGGCATTGGAAAATTCAAAGGTGTTTGAGAATCTCTTTGAAAATTCAAGAAAGCGTGGTGCATTTAGCCCAAGTTGTTAAAAGAAGTTAACAAAAAAAGAATCAAGAAATCTTTCGATAATCCTTGAGAAATTTCTCCTAATCTTCAAAACTGTCAACTTCTGGCTTGAGAAGATAAGAACTTCTGAACTGAAAATAGGGCAACAGATATAATGAAAGTTAGAAGAGCAAAAAATGGCTTAAAAAGCAAAAGGCTAGGATAACTGCGATAAAAGCCAATTTTTAACTAACAGACTGAAGAAAGAGTACTGGACGATGTTAATAATGAAATATGATTAATGTTGAGAAGGAAAAAGAGGAGGAGGAGTGAGGTGAGGAGGAGAAAGAGAGCGACCAGGAGGAAGATGACAAGTTAGAAAATTGACACAGGAAAAAGAAGAAGAGGAAAGCCAGGAAGAAGATGTGAACGACAACGAGGAAAAATGCGAGAAGGATGATGAACAGGAAGATGAAGATGAAGTAAATTCTTACATATATTAACAAATCCACGGAAAATCCTTGGGCACTTCTGCTAACCTCCAAAACACCCAATTATGAAAGATTTTTCTTTAGAAAATAAAAATTTCCGAGAAGAAAAGAAATCATAAGATATACGGATAAATAGAAAATAAATAATAAGAAGAAAAAACTGTGATACAGCAGATATTTATAATCGACCTAAAGAAAAAGATGTTAGCAATAAAAGAGAATAGAGCTTGGGAGAAAGAGGAGGACGACGAAGATGAGTTAGAGAAAAAGGGCGAGGGCGACGAAGAAGGGGAGGAAGGAAGGAAAAAGGGAAAAATGATAGCGATGAAAAAACCGAGAAGGAAGGTGACATAAGGAGAGAGATGGAGAGAAAGACGAGGACGAAGGCGGCGAGGAAGACGAAGACAAAAAAAATTCTTGCAAATATCAAGAAATGTCTGGAAAATTCTTGAGTAATTCTGCTAACCTCTGAAACAGCCAAATTAGAAAAAATTTTCTTAAGAAAATAAAAACTTCGGAGAGGGAACACGCAAAAGATATAAAGAACTGGAATAAAACTTGGAAAAAGAGAAAAGGGAAAGGGAAGGAGGACGAAGATAGATTAGATTGGTACAAAAATCAAGAAACCCCTGCAAAATCTTTGACCAATTCTATCAACCTTCCTAATTGTCAAATTCGAAAAACTTTTCTTGGGAAAATACGAACTTCCGAAAGGAAAATACGGCAAAAGACGTAATGAAAGATAGAAAACAGACGACAAGGAAGAAGAATGGTTTGAAGAGGAGAAATTTGGGCTTTCCGTGATAAAAGCAAAAAATACTTAATCAACATAATGAGAAAAAATTCGATCTTAATATTGAAAGAGAATAAAACTCGAGAGAAAAAGGAGATGATGAGAAAGAAGCTGATTTAGAGAAGAAAGACAAGTAAGAAGGTGCTATGGAAAGCTAGAAGGAAGGTAAAAAGGATAGCCAGGGGAAATGCGAGAAGGAAGATGAGGAGGTTGACGAGGAGGAAGTCGATGAGGAAGACGAAGACAAAGAAAATGCAATTTTGCAATTTTGTTAATCGTCGAAACTGCCAAGTTAGAAAAAAAATTCTTTTAAACGAAAATAGGGCATAAGATACAAAAGGAATATAGAAAGCAGACAACAAGGAGGAAAATGGTTTAAAAAACAGAAGGCTGCTTTAACTATGGTAAAAACAACAATTGGAAAAGAGTGACTGTTTCCAAAGAAACTCAGAGACTTACAATTGAAGAAGTTCTGGATAAATTCCCATAAATTCTCTAAAAACAAATTAGCAAACTTCTCCGACGTTGAGAAAATATTGAACTATCCAACAATTCTTGAATCTTCTTGATTCCATATTCCACGAATCGTTTGAAATGCGCATTAAAGACAATAATTTGCCCCAGTTTATAGCAAAAATTGATGGTAAAAACGAAAATTTAGGGTAAATTTGGTCATTTCCAGGAAATACGGTTTAAGGTTGCGAAACGACCTAAGGCATTCAAAAAAATAAATAAATAAGCAAAAAATAATAGAAATAAAAGATAAAATAAGAAGATTCCAACTGATGGTTATGTCAAAACGAATCTACTACTGTTGCAATATAAGAAAAGCACATAACTGATTCCAGACAGGCCTAGAAAATGAAAATCGGGCAGATTCAAAAGATGTCCTCTCTCCTCCAAAAAACTAGCGATTCTTCAGTAATGTTTACTAATGTTGTATAGAAAAAGTATATTAAATTGTTTCGCAAATTCTAAAACGTCAAGCATTTCTGCTCGATTGCGGAATTTCATTCACGAATAGTGCTTTATCGTACGTCGTGCGAGTACATAAATAGAAAACAGCGCCATAGTAATGGAAAAATCTCAAGAAAATAAACGAGAAAAAGAAAAATTGCCTTTGTTCATCGAAACGAAAACAATTCCTTTGGCTGAGGAAACGTGCACCGATATTTTCCCGATTCCCACTTTAAATAAACTGACGTTCTGATATATTAAAACGTTCCGAATGTTTGATTCAAATGTTATGAATACTGTCCATTATAACGCTGTCAGCTCCCTATGTGCACTACGTGACGCGCTAACATTTCATACAGAATGGCAGTTCATTTTCACCTTCGTCGCATTTTTCATTCGGATGTCCCGTTTGTTTTATAAGTACCAAAAATGCTTTTCGACTACGGTTTCACATATGTAAATAGATTTTTTTTACGATCGATAATATACCTAAAAAAAAGTGCCAATCTTTCAAGGCTTCTACACCGAAAACATACAAATTATTTGCATAAAATCCACTGAAATATCACAATTTGTTCTAAACTTCGAATAAGTTTAAAATCTTACTTTTGATTTGATATATTTGATAACTGTTTTTCCCATCAATTTCGTTAAACAGACTTCATCGATTTTGTAATAATATATTTCGTTGCTATTTGCTCCTTTTTCCAAATCAAGATTATCGCTAATAAAAATCACGCGTTCTACTTAAACGCCATAAATAACCTAAAAATCTATAAAAGAAACCGATTGAGTCACCTAGGTTTTTCAGAATAAAGAACAGCAGAAGCGAACTAAAAAGCATGACAAGTGGATACCACCGAAAAAGAGATCAAGAAATATAGAAACAAATACAAGAAAACAAGAACAAATAGCTGAAGACAATAACGGAAACATAAACAAGAAATGGAAATACTAAAAACTTAAGAACAGAAAGAGTTGAAAAGAGTGAAAGAAAACGCAGAAGACAACACAAAGGACAAATAAATATCAGGAGATCGCATTTTATACTACATGAAATAGAATTTTTAAAAAGATTGAAATTAAAACTTCTGTGAAGACAAGCAGCACGAAATATAAAGAAATAGGAAACAAAAACAAAAAGAGTAGGTAGAAGAAAAGAAAAATGCAGAAAAACAGAAGGGGGCAAATATCACGAACATCCAGAAAAAAAACAAAACAAGGAACTGTAAAATAAAAAAAACAATACAAAGCGTCGAAGAAAACAGGTGATGTTGAAGAAAAATGTAGAAAGAAATAAGAATAAATAAATGGATTGAGAGAGCCAGAATCCTAAGTAGGAAATAAAGCATAAGAAAGAATTAATAACAGAAAGTTATACAGAAATTCTAAACAAGGAAACACAGAGGAAAGCATGAATACGAAATATGGAAGAATGAAGAAAGTCGCCAATTATATTCAAATTAAACAGCAGACCAAAGTTTGAATAGATCAACGAATGCAAATAAAAAGTTTTATGAAGAGCAAAAGGCACAAAAATAGAAAACAATGCAAAGACAAAAATTCTGTGATAAAATAAAATATTTAACAGAATTTTTGGTAAAACATACAAAATTGGAAAACAAATGTAAAGCAAGAAAACAGAATAAGGAAGGAAGGAAGAAAATATGAGACGCAGAGGAAGGGCGTACAAGGAAATACGAATAATAAGAGATACCCAGAAACGTAAATAAGGAAGAAAAGATATGAAAAATTAAGAAAGAAAATTTAGAGAAAATACAGATAAGCAAATAAGACATTTGTAAGAATGCCGAAAGTCGCCATTTATATTCAAATTAAACAGAAAACCAGGGTACATAAGAACCTACGAGACGAACAGAATGCATAAGCTATAAAAATATAAAAGAGAAGTCAATCAGACAAGCAGGACAAAAACAGTTTACAGAAAGAAGATAAACAGAAATGTTTGACTAGCAGGATGAGACAAAGGTCACAGACAATTTTAATAATGAAAGAAAATAAAACTTGGAAAAATAGAAAGAAGCAACAGAGGAAAAGATCAGTTAAAGAAGGAAGGCGAGGAATAATACGAAGAAGAAAGCTTCTAGCTAAGAAGGCGAGCAAAATATGAGAAGGAAGGTCAGCAAAGAGATGTGGAGCAAGACAAGGAGAAAGATGTGGAAGAAGGCGATGAAGAAAACAAAGACGAAGGCGAGGAAAAGGATAGCAAAAGACGAGCAAAAACGCGAGGACTGAGACGAGCAAAAAGACGAGCAAGAAGGCGAGAACGAAACATAACAGAAACGAAGAAGGCTAGCGGGATTACCAGAAGGAAGAAGATGAAGAAAAAGAAGAAGGAATGTGAAGAGTAAGATGAAGAGCAAGAAGAAAAGAAAAAAAATGAAGTGAAAGGCGAGAATGAAGTATATGAGGAAGTATAGGAAGATGAGGAGCAAAGCAAGGATGAAGGTAAAGATGAAAAGATAAGAAATAAATGAAACACGAAGAGAAAGTGAGAAGGAAGACGAAGGAATGGAAGAATAAATGCCTAAAGAAGAGGAAAGGGGTCAATATTTTCCTGGTCATCCTTCTCACCTTCCTTCTTTAACGTATGCTTTTTCTCTGTGTCTTCCTTCTATTCGTCCAAGTTTTATTTTCTTTGAATACTAAAGTCGTCTGTGACTATTCAATAAATTCAAAATGTACACAGAAATTTTTATTTTGAGTATTTTTTCCTGTTTATATTTAATTATTAATTAATTTCATTTTACTTTATCTGTTTTTCATTTACGGTTTTTATGTATGTCGGAGGTTTTACCTTAGATATAAAAATTCTGTTTCCTGTATTTTCGTTCCTCGGTGGCAGTCGAAGATCCTTTTTCCTATCTCTACTCTTGTTATTTAAGTAAAAAGCCATTTTTTGTTAGTCTGATTTTTTTTATTTTGTTTTTTTTGTATAATTTCTGTTAACTGAGTTTTGTATGTTTGCTAATCTGAGAAGGAAGGCAAGAAAGAAGGTGAGGAGGAAGACGAGAAAGAAAACAAAGACGAAGGCGAGTAACAAGATAACAAGAAGGCGAGATACGACACGAAAATGAAGGTGGGGAAATAAGACGAGCAAGACTAGCAAGAAGGCTAATACGAAAACTAACAGAAATATGACGATAAAGAGGAAGAGGGCGCATAGAATTGCGAGAAGGGGGAAGATGAAGAAGACGAGGAAGATAAGGAGAGTGAAAAGAAGAGCGAGACTAAAAGCGAGAAAGGATGTGAAAAGTAAGACGAGGAGAAAGAAGATGGGGAAGGTGAGGAAGAGGTGAAGAGTAAAGCGAGAAGGAAGAGGGCGATTAAGTATAGGAAAATGAAGAGGAAAGCCAGGATGAAGGTAAGGACGAAGAAGGAAGAAAAGAAAGACGATGAGAAAGACGGAGAAAAGGTAGAAGAAATTGTTGAAGAAGAGGAAGGAAATCAACAAGAAGAATAACTGCATACATATGCTGATAAGTGATAACAAACATAATGGGTATGAGATTAGCCAACACAGAAAACTCAGTATCAGAAATCACCCAAAAGAAGTATCATACTAACAAAAACTTACGTTTTACTTATATTATAAGAATAGAAACAGAAATAAAAAGGTCTTCGATTGCCCCTCGTTGAGGACTTTTCTGCACCCCCAGGGGGCGTGCCCCACAGTTTGGGAAACGCTGCAATAATATCAAAAAAAATTTGCTGACATGAAATTATCCCTACAGTTTTAAACTCAATGAATTATCAATGAAACCGAGTAACATCCCATCTGAAACCGTTAAACTTCTCCTTTTAATTTAAACCCGATCCTATGTGGTCTTAGTTACAGCAAAGAGCATACATTGTAAAGCCTTTGATGAAAGTTTTATTGTGTTAGTTTTTCAGATTAACCTTATTCGTACCGTTAACGATTATGTGCTGGTCTGTATTCCCTTGATGAGTCGGGTTTAATGGCCAGCAGACTTACAGTTTAAATTTCCTCTCTACTTTATTTTATTGTTTTACTCTTTCAGGTATTATAATTAGATTGCAACTCAGCAGATTGTACTAAGAAAGATTAATAAGCTAAAACACAGTGCGAATTTATTAAAATTAAATGTACATAAACGATATTAAACTGCAGCTATAACGGCTGCAGGGAAATTATAACCAAGCTTAAATTGGTTGTTTTATTACAAACCCGGAAGTTTTCAATTTTAATAATGGCATAATGGTTTAAAGTCAGTAATTATCATTGTTATAAAAGCTATAAATGTCACCAAGGCAACTTTAAACTACAGAAATAGCAAAACATAAAGGGATCTTCCATGATATCGTTAGAAACCAAGTTTTTCGTATTGCACAGGAGTACCGATCTAGTTTGCAATCATACCTTAAGCTTTAAAGTTACTACGTTTCAACACGGCGAAGCATCAAATTTCTGAATTTTTTTGCAATTCATAGAAGCGGCCTCCATCATCACCGGATCGCTCCTTCGAAAACGCGTTATTTTCAACCCTCACTTTCTTCTGAGACTACGTTCATTATTTACCATAACATCAAGCATAATCCAATAATCAAGTGGCAGCGATAAATGCAAAAATAAAATTCCACAAAAAGTTGGGCAATTTATTCGGAAGAATAATTACAGTTAAAAAATTTTAACGATGTGTCACTCGTCCGTTGGCAAAAACGTGAATTTCTTGCATGGGATTCCCGCTTGCCAGAAAAAAATGGTCGTAATATAGCACGACGTGTTTAAGCCGACTAGATTAAGTCTGTCATCCTGAAGTCAAACAAAAATTTAAAACGTTTTATTTATAAACGTGTCCCGTATATATATTACACGTCAGGCGCGTATAGTCGAATTCTTCCGTATGTTTTTTTTGACGGAACCGACGTAAACATGTCAGTTAGATTTGGTCGTAGGGACGTAGAAGCATTAATTAAATCGAAAAAGGAACGCTCACGAATGTAATAAGCTTAGTAATGACGAAAGGGGACCACAGGACTGTTTTTAGTGGAAATTAGAACGTCTTCCTGTATAAACAGAATTTATTTCAGCCAATGAGTAAAATAAAACACACCAAAGTATCCATTATTCGGACGGGGGTCACTAGATACACACAGAAAATTTCGGTTAAGTGTTCGGTTAATTATTTATTACGCCTAACCTCTATTACACAGTGTGGGTAAACCGAGCCGACATTTGAATATTTTAAGAGAGAGAGACAAACATATTAATTTATAATGAATTAAAGACCGGAAACTGGACAACCCCTTGAAACGTATAAACAGGAGCCTGGAACATCCTCAATTTTCATACCTATTAACTCTGATTAATTTTCAAAGTTCGTCGGGTTTTCTAACGTTTTCATCTTTGTCTTTCGCCCTTTTTAAATTTACCGAACACACTATTAGTTAATAAACTGTTTAATTGTAGCTTCTCGGAAATCCAGTGGCTTCTTATTTTTTTAATGTCAAAAAATGCATGTTGAATTCTATCAACACTAATTAAAATAGAAAAAGTGAAACAAAGTAGATGAACAACGAAAACAAATTAATGATTCAGGAAGACACTGGCTAATAAAGTAAACCAGCAAAAATTAACAACGATAAATCAATACAGGAGGTGGAAAAGGAAGAGGAGGAGAAGCAGGAGACAGTGGAAGATGTGGAGGAGAATGAGACAGGCAAAAAAGATTGAGAAGGGGGAAAAGTTAAAAATTACGAAGGAAGAAGAGGGAAAAGATTGAAATGAAGACGGAGAAAGATGAAAAGGAGAACAGTAGGAAAAACAAGGAGAAGAAATGCGAATAGAAAGAGCAGCTGTAAAAAGTAAAAGAAACCCAAGAAAAATGAAAGGAAATAGAAACAAGAGCACTAGGGTCACAAACGCCACAAATACGTACGGAAAATAGCCAAACGAATATTTATTACGAGTAGATTCGATTAAAGCCAAACACGAAATGCAAAGTAAGAAACATTAATCAGTGAAAGAAAGCAAAGGATGTCAAAGACGGAAATACAAGAAACCCGAAAAATATGTAGATCGAAGTATAAACAGACAGGTAAACAAAGAAAAGAAAAATAAAAGACATAGAAAACCTACAAAAATACTAAAAGTATCCAAAAGGAAAACACAATATGTAGGTATAAAACAAATTCCAAAAAGTCGATATTTGAATTTAATATAGAAGAAAAATCATCATCAAGTGCCTTCTAGCTAGCCGGCTTAGGTTTAAGGTGTATGAATGTGTTGTGGATGAAAGATGGTTGGAGCGTGATGTTAGTCCAAAGATGGACCCATTACCTCCACTACACACCAGCAGGAATGAATGAGCCTCGGCACTCCATTGCGGTAAAAGAGGAAATGAATTATGTATGTATGTACTTATGTATAGACAGAAAATCAACGTTTAAAAACATCAACAAATGGAAACTAAAACTTCTGAGATAAAAAATGAGGTATAAAATAACAATAATAATAATAACGAAAATAGAATAGAATAGAGGACAGCCAGAAAAAAATTAAACAAAGAAATGTGTGATAAAAAGTAAATACTCGACTAAGATGAGAATGCCAGAGGATATTAGTTGTGAAAGGGAAGTAAGCTTTGAAGAAGAAGGAAAAAATTATGAAGAAGAAGAAGAAGAGGAAGAAGAAGAAGAAGAAGAAGAAGAAGAAGAAGAAGAAGAAGAAGAAGAAAAAGAAAAAAGCGAAGAGGAAGAAAGATAGAACAAAGAAGGAGAAGAAGAAACGAAAAAACACGAAAAAGTTGTGGTGATAAAGGCTACTAATAAGTATTTAACAAAAAGGTTTAGACTTTTGGATTTTTCGAAATACCAAGAAAAAACAAAAATAATACACAGAGCCACAGACTATTAAACAAGGAAGACTAATCAAAGAATAGGACAAAACCGGAATAACGTCGATAGCAGCACCTGGGTGAACTAATAGTTATAAGCTGGAGAATTTTAATATTAGAGAGTTATCGCAAGTACTACGTTAAATTTCCGTTAACGCTAAATCACCTGATGTTATACACTATTTTATTTTTACAGTAAATGACATTTTAGAGCATTTTTATTTTACCGTAAGCTAAAGTTTCCGAACATAACCTCAAAATGTTTATAAACACGGCAACATAACCTCACCACTTAAAATGACGTACGCAAAAACCCTCCGCTATTTTATGAAAATACAGGACTGGGGTTATTTCCTTAGCGTTAACAAAACATGTGCTGCGTGAAAACCACGATTACAATACTACCGCAGACGTATCGCGCATGCACGTCAGGGAATATGGTGGATTAAACCACGTAGTTCACCCAGGTGCGCGCGCAGCGCTGCTATCGACGTTATTCCGGTTTTGTCCTATTATTTGATTAGTCTTCCTTGTTTAATAGTCTGTGCACAGAGCTGAATGAAAACTAGTACCTAACATCCAAAAAAAGCGCACTGTAAAATAAGAGAATTATACCGAGAAGGTAGAAGATTTTAAAGAAAAAATAAAATGCAGAAGAAAGCACAAACCACAAATATGAAATTTAAAAGCGAACCAGAAGATCGCTATTATATTTAAATTAAACAAAAAATCAACACTTAAAGAGATTCATAAATTAATAAATCTTCTTCTAAGAAAGGAATATATAAATATAAGGTACAAAGAAAAATCGCAAACAGAAGACAAAAACGACGAAAACGAAGTATAGACTTACAATATAAACACGTATTTGACTAACACGGCATAAAGAGAGCACAAAACGTTATTAATCAAATAAAGCAGAGCTTGTACAAAGAGGAAGAAGGAGAAGAAAACAGAGAAATACAAGGACAAAGACGAGTAGAAAGTCAAATAGAAAGGCAAACGGGAAGGCAAGCTGGAACGTAAGGGGATGCCACGGGGAAGCAAGGGGAAATGCACGGAGGAAGGCAAGAAAATAGAAATTAGGATGAAGAAAAAGAAGTAAAACAACAACAAGAAGAACTAGTATATGCTAATAAAAAAATAACTTTGAGATTAGCAAACAAACAATGCAGTAACATTGAATCCTGAAATAAAAAGAGAACTAGAAATGAAGACAGCAAAATTAAAGGTATCTACGAGTATATGAGAATAAAAAAGAAAAATAGAGGGAAGGAGAAGGAGAGGGATAAAAACAAGAACAGGAAGAATAAGGAAAGAGAAATCAGAGGGAAGAAAAGAATCGAGAAGAAGATGATAAAGAAGCTGAGGATGAAGCTGTAGTGGGTGAAAAGCAAGAAGATGAAAAAGAGGAGGAATATCATAGGACAAAGAAGAAGAGGACGAAGAAGAAAAGGACAAAGAAGAGGGTGAAAAAAAGAGAGAGAATATGACAAAGAAAATTAAAAGGTCGAAGGAAAGGAAACGAAAAATGAGACAATGAAGGAAAAGGACAAAAAGAAGGGGAGGCAGAAGAGGAACAGCAGACGTGACAAATAAGCTTGGATAAAGCAAAACATAAGAACTCTACTCATTTTTTGTTAAGTATTACAAAAACCCACAAAAGCAATGTCAAAAACGAATCTTCAGAACTTTATTTGAAAACTGATGTTTCACACGTCTTGGTTTCAAACAGTTAACAATCTAGACATCCGTAATATAAAAAAATATATATTTTTTTAATCACAAAAATCCGAAATATTAAAAAGACGAGAGAATAGCGAACAAACAAAACTCACAAATTCAACCAGCTTTTGAATTTGAAATATGATGTAAATAAAGAGCCAGAAACGAACGATCTGTGTTGAAAGCAACACAGAAAATCAGGAATAACAGAGGGGTCAGTTTCAATAGAAAGTCAAGAAACTGGAAAAAAAGGTAAAGGGCCTAATGGGGTAGAAACAGATATAACAAGAAAGCTGGGAGGATTCATCGATTGAGTTACGTATAACTAATAGTAAAACATCATTTGATCAAAAGTAAAAAACAGGCTGTTCATTCAACTTTATTCTGTGTTATTTATTTTTTTTATAGAATTCCCATGTATTAAAACTTCGTTCAAGTTTATTTTAACGCAGTTTTTTTTTTGTAAAAGTTATTGGCGTCTTCAATGAACACAGGGGCCTAAAGCCACTGTAATTATAATTTATTACAGTCGCTTTAGCTTTAGCTTAATAATTATTAATGAAAAAAATGGAAATAAGCTAAAAATTAAAAATACAAGATTTCTTTACAGAAAAATTTTAAGAGGTTAAAGGTCAAAAGCACCATTTTAACCGCAAATTCTGTAAGAACTGAACAGAATTTAAATTTATACAAAATTCCAAATTTAACTCTGAACTTCCTGGTCATTCTGCTACGCTAGTATGAAAAATGTCCGAAAGTCACGACAGCTTTAGCTTTTGAATAAATACATTTTTAATAATTTAAATATTTTTTAAAATATTTAAACTTCTGATTGTTAGACACAAATAAGATGAAACCGTTAGAGACCGAAATATTTAATATGCGTTTATTTACGTTTATATTATTTTATTATGAGAATTAGAAGTTACCAAGGTCCTAATTTACTATTCCCCAGACGAAAGCCGTAAATTATCCTAAAGGTTGGCCTAAGCATAAAAAAACCACATGCAGACTTAAGTCACATACGAAGGGAGAGGTGTGTGCTCCGATAACCAAAAGCAGTTGACGAATAGTATGTATCAGGGGTGGCGCCACACATGGCGGTAGAACTACGATTTTCAGTGACATGACAGTGATTAAATTGCAATAATAAAGTTGTGCCTCTAACTTAGTGATTGTTGCTCGCGCTGTAGGAAGCTTGCACGTTGTACAGCTTACAGGAAAGATCATTACAAAGGGGTACTGGCTGGTAGTGGAGCTGCTTCTGGTTGTACCTGTGTGGTCCCAGTCAGATTTTGCGATAGGGATATGAGGTATTAACTATACCCGATGCAGTGTGCCTCGGGCGCGGCGGTAGCAAAAAGAGGAGGGAGCTCTGAGATAGCCTCGGAAGATCAAGGTGGTTGGTGAACAAGGGCTAGTCCATGAGGAAGACGATGGAGACCCAAAGAAGTAGCAGTAGGTGCAAACCTGTATCCAGTTAGGACCGTACTGGAACGAGGGGTCGCGGACCCCCGGTAAGTACAGCTTGAAATGGTGAGTTCTGCAAAGCAGTAATTGTTATATTTCTTTTATGGCAATGGTGAATGCGCCACCACTGGAGCTGCAAGGCTGTCGCACGCATTGTTTGTGTCCCTCTCTTTCTGTCCAGCCCCTTACGTAAGAAGAGAGGTTAGCAGCGAGTTTAAACAACTGACTAATATAACTAACTAATAAACAAAGTTACACCTGATAAATGTCCGACAACCCCCCTTTGGCCCCCAACAAAATAACTGTACTATTTTCCAGTTCTACGATAATTTTTCATATAAAACAAATTAAGTATAATAGGTATGGATTAAGCTCATACAATTCAGTAAATGGTTTTTTACTAACGTGTTATCTAAAAATATTGTTCCGTATTACAAGTACATTAGTTCTATTAATATTTTTAATGGAGCGTAGATAGTCGATTTCGTTTTATACAGTCGGATATAGGTATTTCAATTTTCGTATTTAGGTTTAAATGTTAAAGCGATTGAAAGCCCTTTTAGCTTAGTTATTTGTTCTAAAAATAAATTGCTGTAATTAACAATTAATTAACTAAATCCTTTAAAATAAGGGTTCAATAAATTCTGATGTAAAATCTTGAAAATTAGGAAACAAATGGCGGATGCGCTGGGCTTGATTTCATTATTGTTAATTACACTAATTAATTAAAAGATTTTTGGGATATATCTAACTTCAACAATAATAATAATAATAATAATAATAAGCAATAATTTACTGGACGTAATCGAATAAACAACTACAAATTTAAATAATCAATCACGTTTTAAATCAAACGATTTCAGTTCCATCAGTTTAATGTATAACCGGCTATTACAATCAATCAAAAATAAAACAAGAAGTCATTTGTTTTACATTACTACAATTGAATTTTTCTAATTGAGTCATGAAATATTATGAAGCTTTGCGTTTTCCATTAAATTTTCTCATTCAACATGCCTTATTGCTTTTGTTTCCCCGACGTCCATAAAAAATTCAGCCATGTTGAAAAGAATGCGTCTCGCGAGTAAACATGTCTGAGTGAAAAAAGAACAAGACTTTTGTACTAAGTTGTCATTTACTCACTTCAGAAATGTTTTGAAATAGACAGGCACACAAAGCTAAATTATTAATGGTGTCAAACTTGGAAGTGATGTTATTTTTGTGCCTTTTTGGGGGAGGGGGGGGGGGGACTGTGAAGGGAACTGTGGATAAATTATAAATGCTTTACTGCTTTGTCGAGCTTTGTACTTTTATCAATGGAAATCAAAGCTGACCAGTCAAGGTTGGTGAATAAAGAAAATTACGTGCGATTGAATCAACTTAAATTAGGTTAACACCTTTTCAAGGATAAATTAAGAAAAATTAATTATTGATTGATTAATTTTAGAATATGGTTGGACGCCTACTTTAATTTCATTATTTGCCAATTAAAGCGCCTCCTTGGAAAGAAGCTCGCGATTGAAAATATTTCCTTTGATTAAATTCTAAATCGATTACAGGGTCTTTAGAAATTTTACTGAAAGATCGTTCCTCGGATTGAATTTTTTTACGTAAATAAACGTAGAAAAAACTATTTAAGTAACGCATGTGGTTTTTCTTGAGATGCTCAATACAAAATTTTAAGTGGTAATATTTATTCAGCAATTTTTTCTGTAACAAGCTGGAAAAAAGATAAAAAGAAAAGAAATGGGAAAACAATTCTTCCAGGCGAATATAGGATCAAAACCAAAAAGGATAGCAAAAAATATTTAATTTCCAGCCTGAGTTACAACTTTAATTTGCAACAATTACGAGAACAAAGAAATGATTAAACAAAGGGTCAAAAAGTTGTAAAAGAATTAACAAAAAAAAAGTAATTAAATTCAAACAATGGTCTTATTTACGTTTCGGAAAAGGCAAAGAGCCCAAGTTTTTCAAACTGTGCTGTAGGTAAACAAAGTAAACATTTGATGACCTAATTTTAAACGAAAGACATGTTTTAATATCGAAAGCAAAGCACAGAAACATCACAAACAAGCCTTTGAACGTTTAAATGAAAAAAAAAATTAAAATGCAAGCAATTCCCTGAAGTTCTCCAGAACTGAAATAAAATCCAAACACAAATTCAGTTAAACAAAATGTTTGATTATTCTAACACGGATAAATCTCAGCTGAGATAAAGTTTATGTACGTAAATCCCTGAAGTTTTATTTTGAACAGGCCCAGTGGTACGCTTATATCCGAAATATGAGATGTACGTGTCTATTTTCATTGTTTTATTTTCTCCTCTCTTTTTCGTCACGGATCGCCAAGGCTACGTCAGAAAAATAATAGCAATAAAACGATGCCTTCTCCAAATACAACTTCGGGATGAATTTATTAAAATACTAGGCTTTAGATTTTCTACCCAAAAAATTGTGAAATTTAATTTAATCAAATTGATGAATTACCTAACATTGAGAATTCGAAGCAAATTTTTTTATATAAACTTTATGGGAAGTCTTCAGGATTGTAATGTAAAGGATAAAATACGTTTGATTCTAACAAAAGTTGTAATAAAATAAATCATAATCGTAAATAAACGAAAACGTTTCAAATTCCTCGTCCGTATGTTTATAAGATGGCCTGAAAAAGTACATCGCGAATAGAAGCATCTGTTATTTCAATATTTTATCGAGCAATAAAGGACGTCTCTAAAATAACATTTTCCTTTACCTTATTCGTGCAAATATTGTATCTACCTTTTTAGATTTCGACGTTGAATTTTTAACGGGCGAATTTAATCGGTTTTGACTTTTTTTTTGTTAAACGTACGTCCTGGAGGTTTATTCTTTCTTAATTCGTTTGGCTATCGAGGTCTTCGTTTGAGGATAATAATAACTGCTTTGAGATGAACCTGGTTAATTCTACAAATTAATTTAATCTGAAAATAATTTAAAAAACTTCGAATGTTCGATTGGGAATCGAAATTGGATTCATCAAATCGTGTTCAAGATTTGAATCCAAAGGTCGGATTTAATCTTTGAATTTCCAGTTCGAATACCAAAATTCGTATGTCTGATTTCAGTTCCACACTTACGTGTATAGTAGGCGGGTTATTATTTATTTGACACAACCCTCTTTTTTGAATTGGCGATCTTCGTACGTTTGCCCTTCGTGAACGAGAAGGGAAATCACATTAGAAAAGAAAATCTTCAGATATTATAAAATCGATTGACAAGAACATTTGAAATCATTATAATAAATAAAAATTAAAAATTCTGAAATTTGTTTCGTAAATGTATTAATGTATTCGATTATCAGTCCTTAGTACCAAGGTATCTTAACTCTCCTAGGTAGGCTAGCTTACTGGGGTAATGAGAAGCGTGGCGAGGGACGCGTGCGGTTGGAGGGGAGGTACGGCTACGTCACAAGTGGAATCTGTCATCTGTCATCATTCGGTCAGAAAGTTTCTTAGAGAAACAACGTGCCGATAAACGCCGTTTTGGTTGTTTAAAGTGAAATAGGCAGAGTTTAATATTTTTGTAGTAATTTGCTGTACAAAAGGTTCGAGAAAAACAGAAAGGTAAATTTATTTGAAAACATCCGATTCAATTATATTTTAATACATTGTGTATTGTGTAGGTACATTAATTATTACAGGAAATTATATGTCGTGCAGTTAGCTCAACTCAGGGCTATTTATTTTTCCATAATCCCTGATTCAACTATTCAAGATGCCGGCAAGCTGCGCCGTGGGTCTTTGTAAAAACATCGCTAAAAAAACCAAAATATTCATTTTTTTGCTTCCCTAAGGGCAAGTCTTTTAGAAATATATGGGTGGAGCGATGCTTTAGGAAGCACAAATTTAACACAGAAACAAGTCGTGTGTGTTATTATTACCATTAATATTTAATTTAGATACGTAGGTAACATTAGGCGATTCACACATCTACAGCCCTTATTGTATTCAAATTTTTCAAAGTTAGCATTAATTTGACCAAAAACAATATAAAAGTAGACTTGATTATCTTTGATTTCCGACAAACAATACAACGGCTGAACGGGGTGCTTTCCACTTGTGACGTCACGCAGGCGACGTGCAAAATCTAGCCTACCTAGGAGAGTTAAGATACCTTGCTTAGTACCACTACTATTATGCAGGCTGCAACGCCAACGCACACAACACTGCACGGATACAAATACGCAAGGCATCGATCCTCTGGAATATCTGGTAAGTAATGACTTACAGTTAATTAATCGAGATAATGAATCTACTTTTGTAACTCAATATCAGAAAAAGTCATGATATAACCCTGACTACACCTGCGCTGCAAAACAGAGTTATACAACGGCATGTGTCTAGCAAACCATCAATGGCCGATCTCAGCAACATTGAATATCTGTTAGTAGATTTCGAAAAGGAAACTGTAATCTATCGAAATGCTAAAATACTTCGTGGTAGGTTATCCCAGGTTAAAAATCAAATTCAAACTCCTGCTGATATTGGGGTGATTTTGGAACAAATCTGATTAAAACTGCCTAGTAGTCACAAGGCAGAACAGGAAGGGCGTTTGATGGAACAAACACCTGGAAAAAAAAAGGCAAGGCAGCTTTTCAACAGAGCGAAAGGACCGGAGAGTGGGGCCAGCGTACTCGGCCTCTAGTCCAGTATAATAAAGCTCTAAGAAAAGCTAAAACAGACTCGCAGAGGAATTTATGTGGGGATGTTGAAAACACAACTCAAACAGCACGCCTTCAGAAAGTTATGCCAAACGACACTTCAACTCCAGTTGGGAACATGCTAAAACCAACAGGAAAGTATACACAACCAGAGAAAAGGAAACACTGGAAACACTTCCACAGACGCATTTTCCACGATCGCTAACTAACGATCAGACTGAGACAGGACAGCCAGTGCCTAGCGACTTCTCAGAAAAACCAACGAGGGACGACTGGGGAGTTACTAGAAAAGTAATTAATTACCATAAGGTATGCTGGGCTGTACTATTCGCCACTGGAATGGAGATTCACTAAGGTAGTCTTTATCCCTAAACCAAGGCGACAATCGTGTATCCAATCAAGGGCATACAGACCAATAATTAGCCTTATGTCCTTCTGTTTTAAAACTGGTAGGCAGTCGTATACGAGATGGGCCCTTAAAAGATATTCCGCTTCATCGTATTAAACATCCTTATCAGCCAGGAAAATCTTGTGCATCTACAATTTACAACTCAGTTGGTAGGATAAAGGTGTCAATAACCAACAAGACATAGAAGGTGCGTTTGACAACACCTCCTACGAATCAATAACTGCAGCGACCTTAAGACATGGGACTGAAGACGTCATAAATAGATTGATAAAAACCATGCTAAAGGGTCGTCAGATACAGGCTGACCTGGGGGGAAATGCCTCAAGGTCTCTTCAACCAGAGGGTGTCCACAGGGAGAAGTTTTATCCCCTTTGCTGTTGAACCTGGTAGTAAACGATCTTGTGAATAGACTCAATTATATGGGGTTCTACGCCCAACGATATGCGGATGACATAATCATCCCAGTCAGCGGCAAAACCCCGAATGTCATTGCGGCCCTCATGCAAAGGGCGTTAAATATTACGCAAGGGTGTTGTGCAAGGGAAAACCTGAAGGCAAACCCTGAAAAAAAAACATCAATAATACCACCAGGAAGAGCGAGATAGGGCTATTCAATAACCTTAGCATCTTTGGTGAAAGAATTCAGGCTAGTCAGGAAATATCTGGGCATTACTCTGGGTGCGAAACTAACCTGGAATGCACATCTAAATAACATTGCAAACAATTGCCCTCATAGAGGGCAGACGCATTATTTGGAAAAACAAGGAGATTGAAACCTAAAAGATGGTTCAATGGTACTAGGTACATCATCGTGGTTGTTAGATCCATGATAGCCTATGAATGGCACTCTAGTCTAGTGGCCAAAGACAGTACAAAAAACAGCTATCACAAAACTAACCAGGATTGAAAGATTGGCCTGTGTGTATCTGAAGTCATGAGAAGCACTCCAAGTGCGTCTATGCAAACTCTTCTAGGATTAGCCTCTTTGGATTGGCCTGGATCGGAGCGTATAGAATGAAATCCATCGGGATTAAGCACATTCACAAATGAATACAGAAACTGGTTAAAGGTGCACTCATCACTAGAATGGGCACTGATTACACTGAACCAGAGTACTTTTTGGCAAACCATTCACTATGAAATACGATCGCAATGATTGGGATCAAGGAACCCCACCCTATCGAAGTAATTTGTTCCATAATATTTTTCAATTCCTATAGAATTTAACTCAATTTAATTCTATTATACAGCCTCGTTCAAAATGTATGCAACTAATTTTTGTTAGGTTGTACTTATGTCTTAGAAACTTCATTCTTTATGCAGTTATTTACCATTTTATTTTTTTAGTCCTGTAATGTAATAATCTCACCAAGGTAAGTTTGGGTAAAAATAAAAAAAGTGCGCTGAATCAAAACATGAAACATAACAGTAAAAGTTACAAGAAAAAATTTGTTACTAAATTCGAGGTGTATATTAAGACATTTTATTTATTTATTTATTACTAGACACGCATAATTTAAAGTGATTAATTGGTCGTTTGTCTGTTCGTTATTTTTTGTGTATAATTCTTGCGCTTTTTCGGGTATTCAGAGAATTCGCAATAAACTCATACATATTTTGTTTGGAAGGAATATTTTCCATTTTCTTTCTTTAGTTCCTTTTTCTTATTATCTGGTCATGCTATAACTGACTTTATGAAGGTTTGGTAATTAATATGGGACTTCGGCTATGACAATCCTTAATTTTTTATAATAAGTAACGGTATCGGCACCAACGTTCCGCGAGGGAGCATTGCCGGTAACATGAAGGATTGAGGCCTCCTAAGCGCTTTTCATACCCTTCTTTCCAACTCTAGGCGTACGGAGTGATGTGGTGAGTACCACGCCTTCGACAACCGCCTACCTTCCCTACGCCATCACTGTGTTTCGGTTCCCAATTATTTTCAGTGACTGGGTAGGCCACCCGCCGGGCATCCGTTTCGGGTTTGACTCCGAGACACTCGGCCAGTTTAATTTAATTAATTGTGATATTGAAAAAGTTATTATTAATAGTAAACCGTTTTATTTATTATTTATTATGAAGGCAAAGAATATATCTTTCAAAGATTGTAGGCTTTGGTGGTGTGATCTTCGCATATACGTTCCGTATGGAAAATTTTGGGGTTGTCCAAATTTGTATATTAATTACAATTAGCTACGAAAAGTTTCCTTCATAAAAATATATTCATAGTTTACATAGTTACTTCTTTTAAGGTGTAAGATTTACTTTAAATAATAAAATGCCTAATTTCTTGATTTTTGATTAAGACGGGCATTACTTGGTTCACCTACTGATTTAACCTTAATTACAGGACCACATCAGCAGGGCTGTAGCCCTGATTTGGATTTCCTCAATCTGATAAAATACGTTCGAAATTTTGTTAATTTTTGCTAAATTTCTGTAACAACTGTTGTTATTGGCATTTATCAAGCTAAAACTGAAATTTTGATGCCTAACCCCGGTAGGTTATTTGTCAAATTAAATTTCTGGGTAGGAACCTGAACATCAAAACTACTGAAGTCAATAAATCAAACAGGAAATGGATAAATTTGTTTATCCCCTGAATGTTGGTCGTGGCGAACTTCTTAGGTTTTTATTATTTCGTTGGGATTTTGCTACAACTAAGTAGCCACGAAATACCAAGACTTTATTTACAAAAAGTTTAAATTTATTACGCTAAAACAAAGTTTGTTAAAATAACTATAACTCTTTTTTAGTAGTCTAACAAATTATTTTGAATGTAATGGGAAAAATTCTGAAAAAAATCGCATATATTTTGAACTTCCGACTTACTAGTTATTTCGAATTACAACCTCGAATTCGAGATTCTGATCTTGGAATATACTAGATTCTAATTTTTGATTACGAATTCGAAATTGTATTCATCAAGATTTGAATCCAATGTCAGATGTAATCGTCGAATCTCCGGTTCGGATTCGAATGTTTGATTTCGGGCTAGGTTTATGTATTTGAGACCCTCTACTATTTATTATAATTTTGATATTCAATATTATTAAATTTACTTAAAATTGAATTCGGTGGATTGGCAAATTTAGTCACAACAAGGAAATAATTGTTTAATTGCAAGAAGATTTATCGAAAACCAATTTCGAAATTCTACAATCGAGTTTGTACTCAAAAATTAAATATCGAAAGCCAGTGTACTACATGATTGGAAGTTTCAATTCGCATTCGAGATTTGAACTGGAAATTGTAACCTAAATTCAATAGCGGAAATTCAAGTTTGGGTTAAAAATTCGGGATTTGAAGCTCCAAGATTCCAATTTTATCATACCAGATATTCGAATCTGAAACGCAAAGATGTCCATATCGATTCGGTTAAACAAATATATTACTTATAATGTAAATTTCAAAATCCCATCTTCTGTGGGAGATTTCCCCCCCTTAAAAAAGAATGCAGTCGAAGTTTAACTTAATCTTATCCTGACATATTTTTCTGAAAAGCTATTTTACTGGTAATTTCGAATTTTCAATGCATTTTCGATATTTTTTACAAGCTATCTTGGAAAAATTGTGAAAAATACTCTTGTTAAAATTGACTTTTTTTATTAAGTAAACTAATAAAATGCTGTTGCAAAAGTAATAAGAATGAAAGTTTCAAAGGCTTAATTTTAGAAACTCAAAACTTTATTAAACAAACCATACTTAATACTAAAACATTTTCTACTTAACGGAACGAAAAATTGATAATTGGATATCCCCCTAAATGGCTAACGTAGGCCAACTTAATAATATTTTCTTTAACGAAGAAAAGAAATTTGTCCCTCGCTATTTTTGGTCTTTTGTCAAATGTTAGTAAAATCCAATATTTTTCAGCATTATCAGCATAAATAATATATAGGTTGACTTTGATTACTTCAAGTTGCTTAAAGCACAATAATTCGGACAAGGTATTGGCACCGATTTTTTTATTTAAATAAGACTTAATTTGTAAAAATACTATGAGAAAAACGAGCTGGAAAATGAACCGTTTTCAGCACATTTTCCTATTTGCAGAAAGTTTTTAAAAAATCCACTAAAACAATTTAAAGCATAAATTTAGAAAAAAGTCAAAAACTAAAGAAAAATCATAAGAGGCATATTATATAAAAATATCATCACCCCGAGCAGAAGATCATCATCAAAATTCATTTTCCTAAAAAAAGGAAGAGTCGCCGGTGTGCTTCTTTCTAGTAAGGAGTCCTCCCGGGAAGGACGCACAGGTTCTTCTTTGGCTCTGTTTTGAATAACTACTTTTTTAATTCCTATCGAGGAATCTTAGATTCGGATTGGGATTCGATTTACAGTCCCGGTTTTCAACATGTGATGGTATAATTAAGGTGACCAGACGTCCCGCTTTTGGCGGGACAGTCAAGATTTTTAACAATTTGTCCCGCGTCCCGCGGAGTTTAAAAAAGTCCCGCTTTTTGGAAAGAATATGCTTTCGCCAGTTTACAGCAAAATTAAATATAGATCCGCATAAACATAAACCTAGAAATTCACTGAAATGCGAAATATAATCCGGAAATATTCTACTTTTGTTTACATTTTTAATATTGTCCATTAAATTCCTAAAGTTCGTATAATTGTATTTTTTTCATATGTTTATAGATGTTTATTAAAATTTTCTGTTTTTGAAATATGCTTTTTTTGCTTTCATTCATAATAAAATTAAAATCTAGTTTTTTTAACTATTTTTTTACTTTCATTCATAATACCCCCGTTCGATTTTGTCCCGCCTTACCAAAATTAAAATCTGGCCACCTTAGGTATAATACACAATTAAAACCAAAAATTGAAGGAAATTGCCTCAAAATATCGTTCAATGAAGACATTTTATACATCAGATTATCACAGGGTTGCAGGCAAACGAAAACATATATCTACCTAGAATTTAGTACTGAAACTGACGTCACTTACCACCATTTCGTTAAAATTAATCTTCGAATTGTTGAAGATCAAACTCACCTGAAACAAAAAATATATATTGTTTAATTTTCTGTGCACCAAAACACCTCAAATCAAGTAATTCGTCTGAGCAAACTAGCTAGCTTGCAATATTTACCAACCCAAACAATTTATTAATTTCTAAAGCATTTTTTCTTTTTCAAAATAATTGTTACGTAAGCAAGTAAGAAAACCCTGCGATTGGATTGGATATTTCAAAAACACGAAGGTGTCAAATGCTTGGTTGTAACGTATCCGTCCAGCCGGGCTTTACATCAACAAGGAAATAAAATACCGGCTGCCTTGATTGTTGTTTAAACCAACCAGCGTCTTGTAATACATTTATCTCAAACTTTTACACCACGGTTTTTGGTTTTAATTTCAATGGGTTGGTTTTCAAGTAATAAAATGGGATTTTCTTAATTTTTAAATTAGGCTAATTAAGCCAACAGATGGTGTGCCAAAATTTGTATGCTTTCCTATTAAGCCAAGCAAAGACATTATATCAAAAATTTGAAATTTATTGAAAAATCAAAGCTGAAATAAATAATAACCAAGAAGTTCAAAATGACTGCGATTTTTGTTTCAGAATCCCCTGGTTTTATTTGAAGCCATTATAATGGGCTTTGGTTTAAAAATTTTTAAAATAAATCGGTCGTTTTTATTTGTTCATGGATATTTCGCCACCAGTAAAAACATCAAAACAAAAAAATAAAAAATGTCAATAAACTGGTCACAACAAACATTCAGGGGATAAATGAATTCATATCCTGTTTCATTATTATTGGCCCCAATACCTCTGACGTTCTGCTCCTACCTTAAAATTTAAACGTGGGACAAATAACTTACAGGGTGAGGTGCAAATTTTTCAGAATAGAAAGGCAAAATACGTTAGAAACAGCAGTTATTATTACTCGTAATTGTTATAGGCAGACCTTTAATTTAAAAAAAATTAAGGGCAAATTTGAAGACATTTTATCAAAATGTGCAAATACAAATTAAAATATGTCCAGTTTGGCCCCCTCTATTTTTCTCTCTCGTCAGTCTGTATGATAACGTCAGGAATTGAGGTTAAATCAACATATTGACCAAGTAACAACATACTCCCTAAATTCAAAATCAAGGAAACGCGCAATGTTTTTTTAAAGCAAATGATTTGTTTTAAAATAAATAACTGCAAATATATTATTATTAAGGACATTAAACATATTTTTATAAAGAATTTGTAGTATGTAAAACTCATTGCAATTAATAAGCTGAATAAACATATAACTTTCCATTGGAAACAAGATAATTCCAGTGTAAGCATGACACCCAGAAAAATTGTACCTAATCTTTGAAGCCTACGTTCTTAGAGTCTGTAATAAACAATAAATTAAAGTTGTCATTATTGATAATATTTTTTTAATAATGAAGCTCGTGAGCTTAATGTGACTAATTATGTAACACAAAAAGTCATAACAGAAGTCCCATATTAAATGGAAACCTTCGAAGAGTCAAAATGGCCATAACTTTAACAGACTTTTAACTGAAGAGTAGGTTGTTCCTGAGCAAATTCAAAGCTTTTTTTTTTATTTGTAACCAAATTTCATCTTGGTAAGATTACAAAAAAAACAAAGAAGATTAAAGACAACTAAAATGGTAAATAACTGCATCAAGAATAAAATTTTCTCAGATATAGGAAATAACACCCAATAAAAATTATGAATAAGTTTCATAGATTTTGAATAAGACTGTATAACAGAAGCAAATTATTACTATCGTTTTTTAATTTTTATTTTCCAAAATATTAAAATTGAAAATTGGTCAATCGTGTATCAAACTTTCCAAACAAATCTATAAGTTTAAAATCGAGTTTTAAAACACAAGAAAGTCACAAGTATTCCAATGCAGAATGTTGCAAAATAAAATTTTAGAGTTGTTAGATGATCAATTTGTTTATTGTTTTTCTCGCTGTTTTATTATATTGCATTATAAAAAATAAAACCTAACAAAAAATTAATGAAAATAAAAAATTAGTAATCAAAATTTTCAATAATAATAATAAATAAACACATATTTAATATTATATCAAGATCCAGTCTTAGATAATTAGAAAAGCAAGTAATTGTATTAAGAATAAGGATTTCGGTAAACTAAAGCCTAACAGAAATTATATTCCCCACGAGACTGCTTGGTACAATTACATATTACATCTAAGTAGTAAGAATTATTAAAAGTTTTGAATTTTTTTAGACGATTTCAAGTACTTATTTTTACTGACTAATTGCAAAATTTGAAAATATTTTGCACTAATGTGATGCTCGTTATCGTTCACGATATGCAGAGATACGAAGATCGCCAACCTAGAACTACAGTGCCTTTAATTTATTTATGCACGATCGCATTATAATGTGTCAATTATGTCTGAATTTGTTTGACATAAAATTAATTTATTCCTTTTATTTCAGTTTTAAAATCTTCGATCGTGCATAAAATTATGTATGTACCACTGGCGTAACTTGCTTTTATGGCCTTCGACGTGTCTTTAGCCCTCGACTAGCGTCTCGGGCTCAAAATCACGTCTCAAGCCATAAAAGCATCTTTATGCCCTTGGTACATAAATAACTATTATAAATAAAACAAACATTTAATGTTACAGCATGATAACATAACCCGAGCCAATTATAAAAGGACAATAATTGTGTTAAGGTTAAGGTTTTCTATGAAATAAAACCCAACAGAAATGACGTTCTGAATGAGGCTGCTTAGTAGAATTAAGCAAAGTTACATTAAGTAGGAATTATTAAACAGTTTTGTATTTATATTTTCTTTGATTTCGAATAACATAGTCAACCAATTTTCTAAACTCCGAACATTTTCTTTACTAATGTGATGCCCTTTCTCGTTCACGATATGTAAACGTACCAAGTTCACCAACTTAAAAAGGGGGGTTGTGTGTCATTAAATTATTTATAAATAAATAAATATTTAATGTTACTATAGCACAACAAAGGACTCGAGATAATTAGAAAAGTAAATAATTGCACTAAAATGAAGCCTTTCTGCATAGTTAAATCGAGTAATTCAATGAAGTAAGAATTATTTAAAATAAAAAATTATTAAACACTTTTTCGAATGACCAATCAATCGATTTTCTAAAATGTGACAATTTTCTGTACTAATGTGATGCCCTTTTCTCGTTGACGATGTGCAAAAGTACGAAGATAGCAAACTTAAAAGGAGCGGTTCTGTGACCTTAATTTATATTATATAAATAAATAGGTAAATAAATTTTTAACGTTTTAAAATGATTTTTCCGTATCCATGGTATGTAATTGACAGATTATTTACCTCATTTGAGGTTAACAATGGCGGATAGCGGGTAAATATGAAAAAGCGGGATGATATGAACATTTGCGGGTTTTTACCGTGCATGCTATCGACGTGACATCTACCGATAGAATTTAGAATCAAAATTATTATTTGATTATACAAAAATCTCCATTTAAGTGATTGATAAGTGTAATTATTTTTTAAAATTCAAGTAAATACGATTATTTTTTACATAAATTCATTATAGAAGTTATTTTTAATACGAAAATTTGACATGTGTAATTTGAGGTTATATGTCAAAAACGTAGGTACGTATTATATTATAACTATTTTTATTTAATACGAACTTCTCATGGATGCGGAAAAATAACTTGTGCCCTACGGGAATCTAACGGCATATTTCATCCCTCGGCTTTTGCTGCCCTCGCTCACTACGTTCGCTCGTGCAGCAGAAATCTTCGGGATGAAATATGCCTATATCTTCCCTTATGACGCAATATACTATTAAGTGTTCCTATCAATCGACTTCCTAAAATTTGTAAATTTTCGTCACTAATGCGAACTTAAAAGGGAGGTTGCATGTATTTTATTAATTTATAAATAAATAAACAAATACTTATCATTATAACATGTATAAAGGCTCCAAACAATCAAAAAGGTAAATCGTTATATTTTCTATGATCTAAATAAAGCCTAACATTCTGAACGAGATTGTGTAATTTTCACTTTTTCAAGTATTTTAAGTAAGTACATATTTACAATTCAGAAAAACTTGAAAATAACCGATTCTCTAATATGTACTACATCATAAATTGTGTTTACTAATTTTACAAATGTTTACAAATAAATAAATAAATAATTGTTTTGTTAGTAAATAGCCCAGCCCAGATGTTTCCACTTTACACCCGGAAATGTTTATAATTTTGATAATTCAAGAACTTGAAATCAATATTTACCTTTGATGAGATAAGCTGTGTTAATTCGAATTCATTTATTACACATTCTTATTTTTTATTTATTTAAACCTGAGGAAGCCAGAACTAATTGATTCTAGGCACATTTATTAGAAGCACAAAAAAAATAGCCAAACGAAGTTAGATAATATTAGTAAAAACCTGCGAGAAAAGGGAAACTTAAGATTAATTGAAGACGAATTAGAAGAAAAATGAAAGAATGTACAAACGAAGGTAGACAGAGGCAACAAGAAAAAATCAGAAAAGCAAATCAGCAGAGGGGAAATATATAACTGAAGAAACTCACGCGAAAAGGCTGAAGGAAGTCCGAAAAGGCAAAACGAATTAGAAAATCAGAAGAACAAGAATAAGTAAACAAACTTAGATGAAATTAGAACAAAAAACAGAATAAGCAAGAAAAATCGAAAGATAAAGATGATTTAAATGGACCTTCGAAAGAGGCAAAAATAAGTCCGAAAAAGTAAAAGTAAAAAACCAATCGCAAAATCAGAAGAACAAGTAGGGAATTGTAGAAGTTAAACCAATAAAATAAACAAATTACCAAATCTTGCAACTTATAATAAACAAAACCTTAAAAACTAACAGACGACGTTGTTTATTTTACTTCAGATAAAAATTCGGCAATGAATGATAATGCTGACGTTTAAACTCCATCAAACATAAATAAATATTCCGATTAGCAACAAACATTATTACATAAACAAAAAGGCATGTCGGGGAATTTCTTCGAAGAAATTTGTGTCTAAATAATTACTGCGAAACTGTTTAGTTTTGCATCTTTTCAAGGATATTTTGCCACTATTATTTAGCATTAAACATTTAAATATTAAAAAACATATTTAAAGCAACTGGCGAATCTGTATATATGATTTTACAACAAATTTTAAAATCATGCAACCGAAATGGATTAATAAATCCGATTTGTGGCCAATTAGATTTCCAGTTGGACAGCTCTCTCTACATGTAATTATGAAAATTGAAACAATTTTATAGGTAGTCCACATAATATTAAACTAATAATTGGCTTTCGAAAGTAACTTTGTTAAAACCAACGTATTACCATAAATAATAATGAAACAAATTTAATTAAATATGGGCGAATCGCGAATGCAAAAAATGCTTTAGCTCTTCATTCAGGATAATAACCGAAAATGCTTCACAAAAGAGCGCTTTACAAGTAAAAGTGACCTAAATTGATACGAACTTTTCCTCCGTGTAGGAAAACGCCTGCAGTCCTGTGGTAAATCAAATGTTGTAATATTAATGATGGAGGTACGTAAAAGGCAAACGCAGGAACATTTATCAAGAGTAAAATTTTATGTCAGGTGTCAGATCAATAACAAAAGTTCAACTTTCTGAACAAAGCATTAAAGTAAAGAAAAATAACTTTGTATAACCTGATATTCAAGATGAATTTCTGCGGTTTTCTAAACTTCTTTTGGTGCATGCATTTCCAAATAAATTCTAAGCTCTTCGGCGTTTTTAAAAATAATTCGTATGTTGAATGTTATTACAAATTCCAAAAGGTTCGAAAAACGACACCTAAAATTAGGTGCTTAATAAAATTTCGAAGCCAAAATTAATATTTAGATAAAGTCGGAAACATTTGGTTAAGTGAAAGTTAATGGTAACAAGTTTGTGTTTCAAACTTGAGACATATTCCCGGTTTCGGTATGGTAATATTAAACTAAAACGGAGTAGATACAAGAAAGTTTTCGTTATACCAAGCAATTTCCATAAATTTCAGTGGAAGTAAAATGATCAAACGTGTCAGGGCGCATTATAACAAGGTAGGAACATCGTTTTTAAAAACATTACGCATAGTAGGCGGTCTTTATTTATTTTCCTTATGAAACCTAAAGTTAATTTCGTGATTAATCAGCCCCCTAAAAATCCCTGAATTTAATTAGTGTGGCTAAAGCCAACGAAAGTTACAAATTACGTCTTCACATTAAATTCCAAATTTATACAAGAATTTCATTTTGTGATTTTTTATTTGAAATTATCACGAAACTTAAGGGTAATTAAGGTAACCAAAGGATGGAAGAAAAAAAATAAATTCCCTCATTCCCAAAGACATTTCCAATTACTTTCCCAAAGCCCACCTAAATTCCCCACAATAAATTAATAACCAACTCACCTTTTAGTGCAACAAAGAGGCCAGTTAATACCAACATAGTTTCACCCACACTACCCATTTTGATTGGTTTACGCTTTTTCTTTGTAAGTCTTACAAAACACAACAATTTCAATTGTTGTTAATAAATCAACCACTTCTAAAGTTTGAACAAACTAACTTCTTGTCCAAATCCTTACAAATCACTTACACCTAACAATTAATTATAATTCAATCCCTGGTTATCACTGATTAATTATAATTTTTTAAAAATCCACACAAGTCACTATAAATATTCAGTCAAGGGATTTTTTCCCCTAAAAAAAATGGACGTAAAAGTTTGAACTTGTTTAGGAAGTGGCTGACGAGCGCACCGCGTTTTGAAATCACTTTGGTCACGTCGCCCTTTCAGCTGAAACCGCCGAGAAGTACTGAAACATCTAAAAGTGGAGTTCGTGGCGGGAACTTCGCAGGCGTCTGGGGTTGGATATCAACAGTTGAAGCTGGCGCATGCTTGGTTATCACGTATGTTTATCACTGTTTAAGGGTAGTGCTCGATATCAAACCATTGGCTCTTTTTTATGTAAATATTATACACCTCTTTATTACCCTTTTTTTAATGATTAATTACTAAAGTAAAAGCTGCTTTGATAAATGGCTTAATTTAACATTATGGGGCTTTGTAAAAATTCCTTCCTGAAAAGTTCGGAGAACTTGGGGCGAAATTTACTTTGACGATACTTTCGATAACACTGAATGTTTGTTGATAATTAAATTAAAAATATTAATTTCAATCAACCCTGAACATCAATAAAAGTAAGTCGTATACAAAATTCTGAACATTTTCAGCAACCAATGTTTTGAAGGACTGAAAACGTTTTCAAAAATTTGGATTTGCTCCTGAAAATCTTAATAACCTAAAGCAAGCAGTATTTAACAGTGGTTAACTTCTAAAGGCAACACTCCTACAATTTTCAGCGGAATTTCTTCCAGTTAAAAAATATTTATTTTAGGAACTCCACAACTAGTAAATTAATAAAACTAAGACGTACACGAAATTTTGAAAATGTTCAGCAACCAATATTTTGAAGGATTCCAAAAATTTGGATTTACTCATGAAAATTCTAATAACTTGAAGGAAGTAGCATTTAACAGTGCTGTCGATGTTTAACTCCTGAAAATAGAACTAGTTTTCAACAGAAATTCTACCAGTTACAAAATATTTATTTAAATAAATTCTCACTTTGAAAAATCAATCAAGCTAAGCCGTACACGAAATTCTGAAAATATTTAGCCTCCAATGTTTTGAAGATGTTTTAAATGTTTTAAAAAATTTGGATTTCTTCCTGAAAATCTTAATAACCTAAAACAATCAGTATCCTCCTGGAAGCTGGAAGCAACACTCCTAGAATTTCAGCGAGTTAAAAGATATTTATTTCAGGAAATCCTCACCTCGAAAATCAATAAAAGTAAGCCATACATAAAATTCTGAACATGTTCAGCCTCCCATGTTTTTAAATATCGTTTTAAAAAATTTTAATTTCCTCCTAAAAATTTTTAGAGCCTGAAAATAGCAGCATTTAACAGTACTGTCGATGATTAAATTCTGAACATTTTCGGCCTCCGATGTTTTTAAAATTTGAAAACCCTTTAAAAAATTTCTTCCTAAAAAGTTTTAGAATCTGAAGAAAGAAAAATTTAACAGTACTGTCGATGATTAACTCCTGGAAGCAACTACACTCCTAAAATTTTCAGCAGAATTTCTATAAGTTAAAAAATATTTATTTTACTTTTAGCAAGAGCTACGGTTAAAGATAAATAAAAACGAAACAAAATTCTTACAAAATTTCCCTCCCTTCCTGCCTAATTTCTACTTTAATATAAAGTTCCAACTATTTAAGAATTTCAGTACTTTCGTGAAGGAATTCTTAAACAGTTGGAACTCCTTCCCGAAAGTTCTGAAATTCTTTAGTAATAGTTTTGCTTGTTTCTGATTAAACATAACATAAAACAAGCGATTAAACGAAGTTTCATTTGGGGTCTTAAAATCTTTCTGGGGTTTAATAATATTAAATATGAATTAAATACTGCAGAGAAAAAGAATCAGTTCATTCAAACATTTTTAGAATGTTGAAATTTTGAACGTTGAGTCAAACAACTTTTATTTGAATCAGCATACAGTTACTTCTATAAAACTAGCACAAAATGTTCAACAAATAATAGAAAATGTTAACTTATTTTCGTTTGCGCCAACAAAACTTGAATGTTGAAATGCAATTAACACTGTAAATCTGTTGAATGAAATGTCCGATGTTTTAAAATGAATGCTTTCCATTGCATTCCCAAAATTGTTTACACAAACACCTGATTGGGTTGACCGAATAATTCTGCTTTGGTTTATTTAACATTACTATTGTTGTTACCTGAGTCGCATGCAGCGGTCGAAGTGGGGGGGGGGGGATGCGGGTGGATGGCATCCCCCTAGTTTGTTAAAAAAATTAAGCCGTTCCCCTACATTGAAAAGAAAATTAAACCATCCCCCTACTTTGAAAAAAAAATAAGACATCCCAGTGCTAAACTACGGGGTTTCATTCTTTAAATCTGATTTTTAAAATTAACTATTTAGTAGGTAGCCGGTATGTAAGTAACTATAAACTTTACTTATTGTATTTATACAGATTGTAAATAGAAATAAATCATTAAACAACAAAAAATTCTTCAAAAAATATGATTCATTGTTTGGGTTTGGGCACCGCGCGGCTCCCGTGGAGTTTATTTATTTATTTTAATCATGAAAAAGTAACTTTGTCTAAATGTACTTTTAGATCAGAATGTTCTGGAATACATTCTGACTAAAAATTTCATTATTCGGACAGTTGATCAGTTAAACTAAACGCTCTATAGATTTAATAAAATTTTAACCAACTTAGTCATTAAGAATAAACTGTATTAAAACATTCAAGGCCCTAAGAATATTTACCCAAAAATTCCTGAAAAACTTAACCAAACTTCCTTATCAAAAATGTCTAAATGGCTTGTGGCAATTCTTTTCTATTAAAATATAATTTTGAATTCATACCCTTAATAACAATATAAATATTATAATGCCCCAAATAATTTTCACTTTAGGAAGTACCCAACTAAACTAAATGGTATAAGCAATAAGCATGGAGTATAAAGATTTAATGCAATTTCGGTTGAGCTTTCGGCTTAAAGTGTTTTTTAGAATTGGTTTAATTTCACTTTTGGATATTCCCAACTTTTTTCCTTAAAATAATGAAAAACTAGAAATTTTTGTAATCAACAGTTTATTAAAGATGCCTAAAACGCTAGTGGAAATTTCTTTTGGTTACAGGTTTGTATTCATATCATCAATGTTTCTTGTAAATACTGAGTAGAATACCTGCAAAACTCTGAAATAAATTTCAGTTTCAGGAAGTACCCAGCTTAAAAGGAAACCACATGAATTAAATATAATACACAAAAATCTAAAACGTTTTCTGCCTAAAAGCACTTTCAGAATTGTTTCAATTTCAGGTTTGACCTTCAGAAAATTTTCCTACTATAATTTTTGTAATCAAAAATGTCTTAAAGATGCTTAGAAAACTTGTGGAAACTCCTTTTGGTTACAATTATGTATTGGCATCTTATAAATACAGATGAGAATATGTACGTCAAAACTCTGAAATGGTTTTCAGTTTGAGGAAGTACCTAGCTGAAATATAAGCAAAATTCAATGAACACGAAACAATCTGCTTAATCTGAAACAACTTCACTGAATGTTTTTGTCGAAAAGTGCTTTTAAAATCGGTTCGTTTTCAGGTTTGGAAGTCTAAAATTTTCCTCTTGTAAACGCTGAAAAACTGGATATTTTTGTAAACAAAAATTGATTAAAGGTACATGAACCGCTTGTGGAAATTTGATGTGGTTTCAATTTTGTAATCATACCTTCAATAATCTTACAAATATGGCGGAATACATCCAAAGCTCTGAAATAATCTACATTTTCAGGAAGAACCCTAGGTGCCGAAAGATAAACTAAATGAAATACGAAAACCTAATACACTTCTGTTAATATCTCTACTCCGATTTCATGTTTGGACCTTCCTAAATTTTACTCCTAAAAATACTGAAAAACTGTTAATTTTTGTAGTCTAAAATTTATTAAACCTTGAAATTCATTTCGATTACAATTTTGTATTCAAAGCTCTGAATTAATTTTCAGTTTGAGGAAGTACCCAGCTGAAACATAAGCGAAATTAAATTAAACACTAAATACGAAAATATAAAAAACTTCAGTTAATTTTTCTAAAAGTATTTTCAGAATTGCTTCAATACTAGGCTTGGACCTTACAAAATGTTTCTCCTGAAAATACTGAAAATTGGAAAGCTTTGTAATGGAAGACTTATTAAAGATACTTGAAACGCTTGTAGAATTTCCCTTTGATTTCAATTTTGTGTTTACACCGTCAATATTCTTATAAATTCAGAGGAGAACACATGCAAAGCCCGAAGTAATCTCCAGTTTCAGAAAGTACCCAACTGAAATATAAGCAAAATTAAATAAGCCTTAAACAAGAAAATCTAAAAACTTGAGTTAATTGTTCTACTTAAAAGTACTTCATAATTCGTTCAATTTCAGGTTTGCATCTTCCAAAATATTCTCCCTGAAAATGCTTGTAAGATTTATTAACGAACCCTGAAACGCTTGTGGGCAGTATTCTTATAAAAAAGGGAAGATACAAGAACTCTTAAATAATACATTTCATGACCAAATGACATAAACATAAAATACGAAAACCTAAAACACTTTGGTTCATTTTTCTACCCAAAAATTCTTTGATAATTGAATCAATTTTAGGTTTGGACATCCCAAAATGATCTTTCTGAAATTGCTGAAGAATTGGAGATTTTTATAATCACCAATTTATTAAGAAATAAGTCTGAAACATTGATTGAACTTTCTTTTGATTACAATTTTGTAATCACACAATCAGTATTCTTATGAACAAAAAGGAGGGAATATGTGTAAAATTCTGAAATAATTTTTAGTTTCAGGAAGGACCCAACTGAACGCTAAACCGAATGAAACAAACATGGAACACCAAAATGTAAAAAGCTGTAGTTAATTCTTCTATCTAAAACTGCTTTCAGAATTTCAAATTTGAACATTTTAAAACGTTCTTTTGAAAATACAGAAAAACTGGATATTTTTTTAAATTGAAAAGTATGAGAAAATTTCTTTTATTACAATTTTTTATTCACACCGCCAACTCGCAAAACTCTAAACTAATTCAGTTTCGGAAACCCAATTGAAAGATAATCTAAAAACTCAATAAACATGAAACATGAAAATTTAATAAATTTCGGGTATTTTTTCTTTTTGTATAAACTTTATTTTGTTATAACAGTCTTAACTGTAAATTTCGCTTAATATGGTAAAATTAAAGTCTTTGGCTTGTCGTAGATTTCACACGAGTCAAATCAAAACAAAAGCCTGAAAAAACATGATTTTGTAACCAAAATCAATTAACAAAATTTTGAAACCCTGAATTTTCGTAAATTTCAGTTTTAAATCAGAAACAACGCCAACCAATAAATAAATCATTAAATCAACACACGAAAAGTTAGATGGCGTTTTCCCTCCTTTTTAGGGAGCATAAGATGAACAGTACTATTTTAATTACATTCAGGAAGTGTTCAGTTTAAAGATCAATAAAATCAAGGCGTACATAAAAATCCAATAAATTTTTAATAACTTCCGGCCTTTAAATTATTTTACTAAACACTGCGTACTAATAATTTTTCAGGTAAAAAAATCGATTTGGAAAAATTTTTCCAGTTTAACTTTATTAGTTATAAATGTTGATGTTAGTTACGTACATTTCCATTTACAAACATTTATTAAATATTTCGTTTGAAATATTAATAAACGGATTAAAATTTTAGGTGTGTTCAAACACTGTGAGGTAAATTCATAAAAATTAACACCAATTATTAAATTTGTACGAGTTTGTTATTAACAACTATTTAAAAATATGTTTGAAGGTGACAATGCTACTCCCACAACTCCCACACTTATTAGTTTTTGAATATTAGTACTTTAATAATTAATTTGATTAAGTTCCAGCCAATCGCAAAAGGCGAGTGCTTTATTCCTTAATTTAATATTATTTTCAAGAAGTTAAGGTGGGGAATTTCATTCAAAGTAGAGTGATGCATCAACAAATTCACGTATAAGAGGCAGTCGTTTGTGTTTATTGTTCTCTACATTAAACTCAACCACATGCTAATTCTATGGAAATTACTTTATAATTGCTTCACAAAGACAGGTGTCGTGGGAATAATCATCTGGTTAACTTAATGATCGTGCTAAAATTTTAACCGTAATTCCAAACGTCTGGACAGTTTAAATCAAGTAAATTTCCATGATGGACGTGGAGGCACGAATGTTAACTTCTAACTTTAGAATTGAGCTGTATTTCGATTTATAATAGTGATTGGGGAAACTGTGTAAGATTTCCTTAAATTTTTTAACATTTCTGAAAGGAAATCTCCAATTTAATGATAAATTCGGCAAGCTTATGCAGGTTAAAGCCAGGTTAACTTTTGCATAACTAAATAACTCCACCCAGAACAGAACATAAACTCGTACATGCATACAACCCTATTCTAAAATTAATTGCAGAGTAAACTTCGTGGCAAACTTTCAGTAAGTAGTAAAACCAACAAAAAAAAATTTACAACCAAATTGCTGTTATTCAAACAAACACCCTTTTAGATAAGAAAGGATTTTATTCCTACTTATAAAACGATAAAATCTGTTTTTTTGCCGCTATCGCACTGTTAAAGGTGGCATTCTCCTTCATCCGACATTAAATTCCGGATTACTCCGGAGATTTTCCAATTAGTAATACGGAACACATCTCATGCTGCACCTAAAGAGAACTTCTCTGTGGAAGCTTTCGGTGAATACAGGTCAGGCTTAAGTTTACTGCTCCATTTTCATTAGAGTTTCGGGAAAGTTTTTAACTTTTATTGAACTGATTTTTCCAACTTAATGCCTGGGATATAACAGAATTCTATGCGAATTGCTTCATAAATCGCTAAGAAATGACTTCGGGAACTTTTTAAATGAATCCACACGAAGTTTACTCATACTGCAGAATCGTCAGAATCAAAACGAATAAGTTAAAAATTATTATTTCAATCATACCATAAAAACCCGAAAGGTGGAAGTAAACATTCAAGAAAGTTCTACGGGCTCGAATATAAAATTAGCACACTTAACTGGTTTTAAAAGACCTAAATAAGTATTTTACTCACAACACCAGCAACTGTTTCACTGATTTTAACTTAAATAACCACAAATAATCGGCAGATATTGATTGCACTTATTTATTTTAACGTGGCACTACCGTATCGTGAACCTAAGTTACCTGCTGCAAGGGAAGCCCCCCCCCCCCCCCCCCATTGTTTATAAATGCCTGTGTTTTTCTTGAAGTTTCGCGAAATTTTGTAACTAACCATGAATGTAATAATAGTGCTTAGTAAAAACAGATGTTGAACTCTGCAGTTTAATGGGGATTACCAGATTACAATACAAAAGGTGACTCACTAACCACTGAATCTACGGGTCTTTGTTAATATATCAACCTGAACGTTAAGAAAGGGCAAAGAATGATATTGTGGAAAGTTTTAAAAACTACAAAATTCCATTTATATGTCCGAATTTGTTTAGACAAAAATTTACAGTTAGAAGGAGAAATACGCTAAAATATGCATTTATTATAAAATTGGCTTTAATATGCATGTATTCCTTAAAAAACAGAAAATATGCATTTGCATATGCTCATATGCAAATGCATAACTATCCTAAGCCTAGTAATAATTCAGATTTCCAGGTAATTTCAGTATTTTCACGAAAAAAACCCTGAAGAAGACGAAACCATTTCAGTCTCTCATTGGCTTTCGTATTATTTCGAAGCTTGGGCGTCTTTTTGCCTACATTTAATTGATTTGTCATCATCTCATCATCATCATCATCAGTCCTCTTTTAGCCGCAGGTGTCGAGGTTAAATTTTATATGGAAGGAGGTGGTACCTGAGTACCACTGTGTATATTGAATGGTGTTACGTGGGTTCTTGTATGTTTGTGTACCTGTGCGAGCCTATGATCCAGTCTACGTTGTGCTCTTGTTAAATTGTGATCAGTTTGGTTCAATTAAAAAAAAAGAATGTCTACTACCCGTGGTAATATTGCTGGTGCATCTGGTAGCAGAAAATGAAATAGTACTTCTCGATGCAATAAAGCATCGAGTAGTGGAGCTTTAGAAAATGGTAGAAGCCGTCGGCCCCCTGTTTATAATCCACCATATAATTCCAGGGGATATCTTGACTTACATAAGTAGGTAGGTATGTTGCTTTGTTTTTGTGGTCCTGTGGTAATGAATGGTTTTCGTAATAGAATGACGGTTGAAGATGTCACAAGAGTATGTGAAATGTCTGATAAGGAATGTACTGGAAATGGTAAGGATAAGGATTATGTGCCACCAGCAGACCATTAAAAATCAGATATACAAGACGTTCGCATTGGAGAGAGTGTTCCTATCGAAACAGAAGTGGAGGTCAACAGCGATGACGACGAGGTATTTATTACATAGGCAAAGACTACTACATCACCACCACCTGGTGATGTTTATCGTAGTAGCGATTCGGCTATCTGCAACAAGACCCTCGTCTCAAACCTGGTCGTATAACAGCATTCGAGAATCAGATAATAGGCTTTCTTTTCTCTTCCTGCCTCTATTTCAATCTTCTGTGTATAAATTTTACGAGGTCCGAGTATAGTAACCGCTTTACATACACGCAAAGACACGTTCAGTGCTTTAGCGACACCTGAACTGAAATCGGTTTATCATACGGCAAACGAACAGTAAAGCGAATCAAGCTTATTGTGATTTCAATAGAAACTCGAATTCGGCACAAAAAGTGCGAACGAGTAGGTACTACGGATGATGAGCTTGGTGCTTTCTTTACTACTAATAGCATGCGTTCGTAAATCCAACATTGAACATATTGATGAATTGTGGAGATCGGATGACTTACCATTATGTAAAGCAGCAACGAATAGAGACCGCTTGAAGTAGATTTTTCACTTACCAGATTCGATAACCCTATGACCCGGTCAGCCAAATTTGAAACTGATAAAGTTGCCGCAATAAGCGACATTTGGTTGATGCTAAACCAAAATCTTTTGAAGTATTATAAGCCGTTGAACACCTAACCGTCGATGAGCAACACTATCCTTATCGCGAACGAACTAAGTTTACTCAATACCTACCCTCGAAACCTGCCAAGTATGGCATAAAAATGTTCTGGGTTTGTGATGCTTTTTACCCGTGCCAAGGTTCAGTTTACATAGGAAAATTAGCGGGCAATTTGGCGAAAAAACTGTAATGCATTTATATCGACATTACATAGGCTCGGGTCGCAATATTACCACCGACAGCTTTTTCACATCACTGTCCCTTGCTCACATGCTGAAATCAGATGGGCTTTAGTTGGTACGTTTAGGAAAAACAAACCCTATATTCCCAAAAATTTTAGCTAAAAAGGAACTGCTTTTTTCAACCAATTTTGCTTTCAACATAGATGCTATCTTGCGCCCATATCTCTCAAAAGTAAGCAAAGCTGTTGTCAACAATTCACTGTATAAATGCATTGATGATGCCCTGAAGCAATAGCCTGACTTAATCTCGTTTTATAACAATCCTTAAGTCAGGTACCGACGTTAAGACTGGCATTTACACACTTTCTATTTGACGTATCTAAAGTTGCATAACTACTTAAATAAGCAAAATGGCTTATGCACGGATTTGTGTGTGACTCAAAACTGTAGAACAATAAAGCTAAAGAATTCCGCGTACCAACAATTTAGGGCACAGTGAAATAGAAAGTTGTGATCTATCGCACTCTGTTAGTTGAGTTGCCTACACGCTACATTATGAATAGTGAGTTACAACGATATTTCTAAAATCTTATTTCCATTATTTCCGAATTAATTTGCATTTTGTGGCCTTTGGAAAGGGGAATATTTTTATCTATCTATTGACGTGGAGATTTTTTCGATATCTCAATTTCTGCAAATATGTACTATTTGAATTTTTTAAATTAAAATAGAGTTGCTCGTTTTTTATTGCTAAAACGTTATTTTTTTTATTTGAACAAAATCAAGACAGACAAAAGATAAATGATTAGAAACAAAAATCGCCCGCCACCCCTACATTAAAATTGGTTCTCAAAAAATGGAGCAAAGTCTGCATATAATCGATTATTTTTCAAGGTGTAAACTCCGCCGTTAAGCATTAAATGCTGGGAACATACACGACCAAGCGACGAACAAGCCGTTGGCCATTGGAATTTTTTTCAATATACATATTAGATGTAGTAGCTCTGGCTACCTATGTTGTCTGCACATAAAACAATCCCACGAAGTGTCAGAAGACAACCATGAGTAGGAATTTCCTAAAAGACCAAGCTCGTGATCTGTGCTTGCTCGCTGTAAAACAAAGAAGCAACAATCTCATGGTATTGCGAAACAGGTTTACGAAAAACGTAATTGAAGGTGTTCTAGGAATTTCCCTGGAAGCTCCTCATAATCCCAATTCTGCCCCAACGGGATTCCTCTGGATGCATTGCAATAAAGAGTACATGCAGAATGTGTTATAACAGCGACGAGAAAATTAAAACTAAAACCCGCAAGATGTGTAGCATTTGTAACAACCATGTGTGCCTTCAGCACACAGATCAGAGAGTAAAATATCTTCAATGCCAGGATAAATAATAGCTATTCATTATACGTAGTATTTGATATTTTGAAACATTTGAAACACTTGAAACACAAAAAAATAACACAAAATACACATATACAGATATCGAAAACACTGCTATCTTCTTTGTTTTCCGGTACAAAATATACAGTGGCACCAAGGTACCATCGCCCGCCAGAATGTGTTGATTTTTCGTCAGAGCAAGAGAAACCCAGCATTCTATACCTCGCCATATCTGAAATTTCAAAAATATTCTTAAAATTATATATTTAGTCCTAGAAGCTCAGGTTAATTCATCCTCCGAAAAATGGATTATTCCATATTTTATACCCTATAAAGGACCCGGATATCACCTTCAGCCACATATATAAGTGTTATAAAAGCTTCAGTATTTTCACGAAATAATCCACTTGAAACAGTGAAAAGTTTTGGTAGTAGTAGTTCTTGCAATCAGTCTTCTTTTCACCAAATTATAAGTTGTCTGAAAGTTGCCGAAATAAGTTTTTTAAAAATTAATATTATTGGGCTTTTTGTAGTTTCTGATTGAATCAGATAAATAATAAGAAAACTTTACCATAATTTTAAAAACAGAATTTTGAAGAACGATTCGGTTAGAAGGAGATCAAAACAAATGAGTTATAAATTATGATTTCAAGCATCTCATAAAAATCTGCAAGTGGAAACTCCCAAGAAAAGAGTTCTCCGGGCTCGAAAACAAAATTAGGACAGTTAATTGGTTTAAGAGATCTAACTCTTAATTTTAGTCACAACACTAGCAAGTATTTCAATGATTTTATCTTAAGTGGGTTGCCATCCTCAGTGTAAATATTTCTTAGCAATATTGGTTGGAGAGTGTCTTTTATAGCCACTTTATAAGCTGACTGAAAGTTTTTGACACCGAAATCTGCGCTATTTTTATTATTAATATTATTGTGTTTCTAACGTTCCACTGAATCAGATAAATAATAAAGAAAGCTTTGAAGTAATTCGAATTTTCAAGTAGAATTTTGGAGTACGGTTCTGTACAAGAGGAGGTCCATCATTAGTGTGGTTGCATCAGTCAATTAGCAGCACCAGAAGATCGGCTAAACTTTGCTGCTTCACTGCAGCTTACATCGGTTTGATCTACTTATTTGCGAGGCACATTAGGAGTATAAATAAGCAGGCGCTATTTAGTTTGAAACTGTTAATTAAGTTCGTTGATAGTAGGCTGAAAGCGATTGCATTGACTTTAGTAGAAATAAAACTAGCAAAAAGGGCTTTTCGCTTTTCGGAAAATAATTACAAATACATGAAAGTTGTAAAGTTATAGCACCAGCAAAGATTTCCTTACAAAAAATGAGAGGGTTGCTTTTTAGCTAATACTCAGAGGTTACTTTGATAATAATTAAATTAAAAATAGTGAGTGAATAAGCAAGATTTCTAATAAAATCCCTGTCCGAAGCTTTGGTTGTTGATTTTCAGTCTGCCATTCTCTTGCTTGCTAAATATTTCAGAAATAGTTAAATATAGCAGAAGTTCAAACTACAATTAATAAAAGGAACGCCCAAACCCAGAACAATTTCATAAATTCAATTCAAACGTAAAGTAACATTCCAAGTTGAGGAAACGGTAATGAAAGGCAGCGAAGGAACATCTAAAGAGGGTTTTGTTTCTAAAATAAATAATTTCGTCAATTTTCCACGAGGTTAATAATTCACCGGGGTTATAATCTCGAAAACTGTTCCGTAACTTTATGATAATTGCGTAGTTGCAGTTTTCCACCGTAAGAAAGGCAGAGAAATTCGCGAGTAGAGAACATCGTTCAACACTTTCTCAGTCGTTTGTTCCTCCAGCATCACCATCCGTAGTTAATAAAGAAGCAAGAACGTATTTCCCTCCGACATGCTACACCTATATGAGGAAATGTCGATCTGCTTCTCGTGCAGGGCTCCCATGGGCGAAGGGCAACAGACCCCGTGCAGTAACCGTAAATCTTCTAATAATTCATTAAGCTGCTGCAATTACTCCTAGCTATTACTGCACGACAACGCGCGCTCGCCGACTTATTGCTATGACATTCGCAGCTCGTGCAACCCCCGTGCTAATAGCATCAATATTAAGAGAACCGTTGCCACAGTAGTTTACTTGAATTACAAACACGTTTCGATGTTGTTTGCACTCGATATGAATTAGCTTCCAAATGTGCCGGCGATCCATTTCATTTGCAATATTACCGAATTCATCATAACAATAACGCAGAGGGTTGCCAGTTTTCAGATAATAAAAACTAAAACCGTACAATGTTGCCTGTTTAACAGTTTAACATTCGCCCTTTTTAATTCGCAGCGGTTTTTCTATGGGTGGACGAATTAAAAATAGAATTTATAGTCGATTTAAAATATTAAAACTGGGTCGATTTGTCATTTTCTGCCATTGCTCGTTCGTATAATTAAATGTTACACAGCAAAAACAAAAGCTATCGATTTAAATAATTAATTTGGCAAAGCACACAACTAATATAAATTTACGTTGATTTCCACTATTCAAATAATGTGCTTAAATGAAAACTGAAATTAATTTTGATGTAAATATAACTCAAATTAAAATTTCTAATGGTAAATATCATAAATTGCTTTTTCAATATGAGTTTGTTTAAATTACATAACCCACATCGGTCTATGTTTGAGTTTGTATCTTCAGCTGGAAATATAACTTTGTAAGTTTCCCTCAAAGCAGGTATTAACTAAAGATGTCAAGGAAATCCAACTCACCTTGGAAAATTTATAGAAGAATCTGTAAATGGACGAATTGGCCATGATAGGATTTTAAAAACAATAGACTTCGAACTTGCTTTAGCAATTTTTGGACCTTCGCAAGAATGTCTCTGGAGAAAATCAGTTCGTCCTTATTAAATACCGGTTGAACTATCACAAAAACATAAACAATTCCCACAAATTGCTGTAATTTTTTTTAATTAGCACATTTTTCTTACCATGCCTGCAGCTGCCTCAAGAAACCCCCTAAACTGCCCCAATTTAGGAAGAAAATACTATTTGAGTGGTGAAGCCCATTTTGTTAATATGCTGCTTGCCCAAAATATAAAAATAACCTTTACGGGCACTTGAAATGTTTTTTTTGCGGCGTAAACATTTTCTACAACATACAATTCCTGCAAGGTATAACCATATCCTCTCCCTTATTACGACTCAAAAGGACTGACTTAAGCTTAAAACAGTATAAAACTTACGTGGGATTATAGAATGCTACCTATTAAGGAACACCGTCAATTAAGATGTAACACTATCCAGTGATCATATATTCCTTGTGCTAACTTGAAATGTCCATTATTTATTATGAAAACTAATTTTCGCAGAAATGACAAACTTATAAAATTGCGCAAAATAAAATTTATCCAAAATGCTATGAAGGATATATTTATGCTTAAGTAAATCCGGTGAACAGCAACGTTAAATTGAAATTAAAAACCTACTGAAGGTGGTACCATCGTTAATCAAACCATCCGAAAATATGAGTTCGTTCTAACCGAACATCTGCTATGCTATCCCAAAAACATGAAACATTATTTTAAACTTTTAAAAATTGTATTTAAAAGCCTGAAACTGTCTTAGAATGCCTTGAGCTGTCTCAAGGTGTACATAAGAAGCTCCCTACACTAATTTAAGAAACAAAAGACTATCTCTCTGGCGAGTCCTCTTCATTAATGTTCTTTTGCCCAAACTATGGAAATTTATGGGGACTTGGAATAGGCTGTATAAATTTTGCATCATAATGCGTTTAGAAGTTTTATATTTCTACAACATAAAATTCTTACAACGAACAACTATATCCCTTCCTTTATAAAGGTGCTGCTGAGAAGGTTTGACTGAGGCATAAAGCAGTATTAAGCTCGTCCGTTTTTTATCCTTTCTACCTTGAGGAATTGAAGCTTACAGAGCCTTCCCAGAAACTTATACTTATCAGCATCATATGCTAAGATAAAACATTGTCCAGTGATCATATTGGCCTCGTGCCAACTTCAAATGTTCATTACTTGTTATAAAAACTGCTTTTTGAAAAAATGATGGGCCTATAAAATTGCACGAAATAAAATTTATATTTATTCAAAATGCTACGAATAAAATATTTATCTTTAAAGTGTATAAATTTGTACAAAATGAAATGTATCCAACATGCTACAAACAATATATTGATTATTAATTAAATCAGATAAACAATAACTTCAAACATACATTAGACACTCTCCTGAAAGTGGAATTAGAGTTAGTTAAACAATCTGCAGTTTTAGCAAATAGCATTTAAATAAACAAGTGTGGAAGCCAACTGTCTAAAAGGGCATAAAATTGGAATTGCAGACTACAAGAGCACGAGTTTGTTCTAATCAAGTAATTTTGTACGATAAGGTATAACACTGTCCAGTGCTCATATCTTCCTTGTCATCATCATCAATACCGTTAATTAGTTCATTTCTGGATGTACGCGTCCCCAACGTTTCTCTGTTCTACACAACTAATTGTTACTCTCATCCATCGTGTTTCGGCTGTCTTGGCAATATCATCTCTTCATCTGGTTCTAGGGCGATCCCGATCTTTTCTTCCATTTCTTGGTCTCCACTGTGTTACCTTTTTGCTCCATCTGCTGTCATTTCTTCTCATTAGACGTCCTGCCCATGGTAATGTTACGTTAAAGTTGCATTGCGAGTGGCTATCTCTTCTGCTATGGTTATATTTTTAACCGTATTCCCAACATTTACCTCTGTGGCACTGGTCTTCCATTTAGGGTTACCGGTGGGTAAGAACCTTTCTTCATAGTGAACGTTATATGTGTGGACTTACCTTCGTTTACTTTAATATTCCAGGTTTTCAGCCATGTTTAGATTTTATCGAGGTTGATTTGTAATTTCTAGAGGCAGGTATTGGATTTATGTGGGAAGCCAGGAATAACGTATCATCTGCAAATATCAGCACTGTGTTTAGCCTGGTACAGCCTTAGTACAGCACAGGGCGTAAAACACTTCCCTGCGGTACTCCAGCTCGGATAATGTTTAGATTGGCGAATTCTCTTTGGTAGGTATTTGACTACGAATTGGCTATTGCTTAGATAGGATTTGATAATAATGGCGTGGCAGGTTCTGCTTCAATTTATAATACAAGCCGCCGAGTCGTACTAGACCTTATCAAATGCCTGGCTAATATTGAGAATCACGACAGAACAATACCTTTTGCTTTCTAAGTCTTTGCTTATTTGGTTACTACTACTACTCTATGCACCTGTTCAATTGTGCCATGTTTGTTACAGAAACAAAACCGATGTTTAGGAATTAGCTTCTTCTCTGTCAGTCTTGGCTAGTCTTTGTAGAACTTTCGACAGTAAAAGTAGAAGGCTAATAGATCTGCATGATGTTATTTCATTTTGGTTTTTGCCAAGTTTAGGTTTAATTTGCGCAACCTTCCCCTGATTGGGAAAATATCACAACCTCAACACTGATTTAAATATCACCGTAATCATTTTTTGATATTTTTTTTGTTGTTTCTTGGAGAACCTTTCCTGTATTAGGTCATAACCCGGTGCCTCCTTTGGATTAATTTATTTTAGGACGACCCTCTTCATTTCCTTGAGTTTGAATCTCTGAATTGGTAAGTCCACGTGGAACGGTGTTTCTATAAGCTTAATATTTAATTTCTTTCTTCTGTGTGTAAATAGTCTTGATAGATGTCCTGCGAACGCATCGGCCTTTTCTTTGTCATTTCTGCACTATTTCCCATTGTTGTTTTTGATTATTGGTATTGATTGCTGTGGCCGTCTTCCTGTTCGTCATTTGTTTTAGGGCTATTAATATTTGGTACTTGCTTATAGGGCGTAGTGTTTAGTTAATTTTGCTCTTTTGTCATTTGGGCTGCGAGGTGGATCTTTCGCCTTTGCAGAATATAAGTCTTTATAAAATTTTAGTATATTTAAGAATATCTTCGCGATCATGTATGTTATTCCTTTTTCATTGGTAATACTGCATAATAATGCACAATCTTCCTTGTACTAGCTTGAAATGTTTGTAATTCGTTAGAAAAATTGTATTTTATAGAAATGACAAGCCTATAAAATTGTACAAAATGAAATTTATCCAATATACTCCGAAGGTATTTATCAATCAGGTGAACAGCAACGTTAAACTAGGATTAGAACCTTATTGGAAGTGGAACTAAGGCTAATCAAACCATTGGAAGTTTCAGCAAATTTTTGAGTATTTAAGTAAACAAATGGGCAATCCAAGAGTTTAGGAAAGTGTGCCGTCTTCGACAATTTTTTCGTAGTGTAAATTTTATAAACACCCTTTAAAGGTCTTCGTGTGACCTTCGTAGAATATTTGAAATTAAGGACAATGATTGGTGGAAAGCTTATAAAGGCCAATCAAAGCAGTCAATCCATTTTTTAATTCTGTTTGTATTGTGTGACCAAAAATTTATATTTACAATAAACATTGAAAATATCTCTTTTAATTCTTGTTGTATCGTGTGATAAAAAAAATAATACTGACGATTAACGTCCAATATGACAAAACAAAGAAAATCTCGTACTTTTTATTTATTAACAGATATTGAAATTAAACGTTGTTAATGTTTGGCATTTTTAATATTGTCTTGTCCAAAAAGCATATTTGATCACATGTTATATTTCTTATCATCATTTATGAATATTTATATAAACCATTCTTGCCTGCATTCTGTTGTATTTTGCAAGATAATACATTCCACCTTATGCAAAAAACAGTGTATGTAGAGAATTATAATTTTATTATTTATCCCTGTACTTCGAAGTACACAAAAACATGTAAAATGTAATTTTCTACAAACTGCAAACGTTTGTTCTGAGCTAAAAGTTAAAGCATATTTTCTATGACACGTTGTCTGGGTTGATACAGCACGAAATTTTATTCGTTGTATGCATAGGAAGTGCATTTACATGTTCAACGTAATTTTCTCTATCAGTTTCTGCTTTACAATAATATATCATGCATATTTCAAAATTCATAAATCATCATTTAGTTCGTGAAGTAAGTGAACCGTCTATAATATATGAGGTTTTTGTTCTTTCTATGTTAAACTCTTGTGATTTAAATACGTTATGCATAAGTACTTTGTTTTCGGTGTAATGCTGAACATTCTAGAATTATTTTGTTTTATAAAAATGCATATTTGGACGTATTTCAGAAATTCTAAGCTAAAGAAGAGAAATCAAAGGTAGCAGTTTGATTCAGGTTAGTTTAAGCTAAATAAGCAGCCAATTGAAGCCCTGTAGATGGGCTCGAAATCTTATAAATTCTTTGTTTAAATGTTAAGGCAGTGTTCTTCGCTCACTTTGCTTTCGCAGTAAATCAGGCCCTTTTCTTAGAAACTAAAATGTTAAAAATTTATTTAAATCTTCGACAAGCCTAACACAAAAATTCAGGAAATCCAGTATTAAATTTCGTATTTCGTTAGGAGTGAGCATCGATCAGGTATTTGCCGATTCCGATTTCAATCTCATCCAACATTTCTGCCTGAAAGCTTTGCCGAATTTCACTTTGCCTTTTTATTTGTTGTTGTTAACAAATTCAAGCATCATTTCAAAGTTTTTTGCGTTTATTATACGTTCGTTGTACTAAATAAAATTTGAAAAAATTCGAGCTTAATTTTCAAGGACCAAGTCCAATCCTGAAACATTCAGTGCTAATAAAAAAATTAACAAGCAAACACTTTGTTTTCTGCAAATTGCAAACGTGATGTAACAAAACAACTTTATATTTCGCAGAATCCCAGAAACAATAAACAAACCAAGACTAAAGAAAACATTTATTAATTTGAAAATGCGAAGTATTTATTTAAAACCCAAACAAAAGTTCTAAATTAAATATTTACACTTAGAACTGTAATCAAAGCATGAAACTTGAAAGTTTAAAACAAAGCACAAGTCAGCGATTTGTTTATTCAGATTTTCACGAAAACTCATGAAATGAAGTACTCAAATAAAGGCCAACCAAAAATAACAAGAAAGGTGGAACGAAGTAAGTGTAAGAAATTATTCGGCTGTTAAATCAATGTGTTAGGTTGATGTATTACATTTTTCACAGGCTGTCTAGGGCAGCATCCCGTTTACAAATGAAAAGATTAACACCAACACCGAGCCTTACATAAGCCCCAGGAGAAGGTTAAAGGTTAGTAAGTAAACAGGGTGAAATGTGGCGGATTTGTAGCAATCAAACTGAGGTTTAATACACAACCCCAGCAGACTAACCTTAATTATATTTAAAATTAAAATAGCAGTGGGGTTTTTGAAGCATTATAACCAGTAGTAGTCTAGAAATAGTAAACATTGGAAAATGAATCTCAGCATTTAAATGTTTCGAATCGGGAAAAGTGGAATCTACAATTTGAATTTAAAACTCAAAATTCACATTTTTATATGATAGTTGATTTCTGGCTGGAATCCAAAAATGTAGTTCCCAGTTTAGAATCGAATGTCTGCTTTAGAGAATTCGAATCCTCAATTCAAATATTTGAATTCTTCTGAACCGGAAATTAACTGTTTTTTTATAAAATTCAGGCTTTAATAAATTTCTAGTCTAACATTTGTTTCATTCATTAAATTTCCAGTTCATATTCGAAGATTAATGTCTAATTTCGAGCACCTCAAATCTCAAAGATAGTTTAGAAAATTCGAGCCAGAGATTCGAAGGCTTTTAGAACTGGAAATTAATACTTTCTTATAAAATTCCTACTTAGTTTCTCTGGTTTGTCCATTAATTAAACTTCCGATTCAGATTCTACAGTCTGATTTAAAAGATTCGAATCTCAAAGATGGGTTTGAAAACTCAAAATCCTTAGATTCGAACCAGAAACTCTACATTCAGAGCTACGAATTTTTTGAGAACTGAAAATTAACATTTTCTTCTTTAATTTCTAGTTTGGGATTTGGAAATCAAGTTTGCAGCTCAAGTCCGAAGTTTAAAGTATGATTTCGAGCATTTGAATCTCCAAGATGATTTAAAAAATTTAAATTTTTTCTATGAATTCAGTTTGTCATCCCCAAGTTTGTTTCATTAATTTGGTTTCGAATTGGAAGGTTGAAATCTGATTTACACAACTTAAATTGCAAAAATAGCTTTGAAAACCTAAATCCATAGACTCGAATACAGAGTTTATGTATTCGATTTTTTCAGAACTGAAAATTAATATATTCTAACAATTTAGAATTGGGACTGTAGTTTCCAACTTAGATTGGAAGTTTAAAGTCTGATTTGGAGAATACAAATATGAAAGATCGTTTTGAAGACTTGAATCCGTAGATTGGAATTATCAAACTCCACATCCAAATATTCGATTTCTTTAGAACTGAAAAGTAACATTTTCTTATAAAATTCAGTTTTCAATTTCTAGTTTAGAATTTGGAAATCAAGTTTTCAGCATAGATTCACAGTTTAAAGTCCCAGTTCGAACATTTGAATCTCAAAGATAGTTTACAAAATTCGAATTCACAAACTCGAACTCTTTAAAAACATTTCTTATAAAATTTAGTTCAGAATTGGAATTGGCTTCTTTTTTAATTTGTTGCATTAATTAAGTTTAGAATTCAGATTCAAAGACTGAAGCTTGATTTATAAAATTCAAATCCCAAAGATGATTTTGAAAACTCGAATCCACAAACTCGTATCCATAAATGTTACATTCAGAGATAAGATTTTTCAGAACTTAAAATTAACATTTTTTACACCATTCGGGCTTCGATTTCAAATTAAGAATTTGAAAATGGAGTTTTCGGCTAAGATTCGAAGTTTAAAGTGTGACTTCAAACATTCAGAAAATTCGAATCCAGAGATTTGAATTCCTTCAGAACTGGAAATTAGCCCTTTCTTATAAAATTCCGCTCGGCATTCCTAGTTTTCTTAATGTGTTTCATTAATTTTTCAGTTCATATTCGAAGACTAAAGTCTTATTTGGAGAATTCAAATGTGAAAGATGATTTTAAAAATTCGAATGTATAGACTCGAATCCACAAATTCTTCATCCAGAGATACGATTTTTTCAGAACTGAAAATAACATTTACTAGCAAAGGTCTTAACTTCTAGTGTGGAATTCGGACACCAAATTTCCAGTTCGGAATTTGAAGTCTGGTTTCGAGGATTTGAATCTGAGACAATTTAGAAAATACGATTTCCTTCAGAACTAGAAATTAACATTTTTTTTATACAACTCAGTTTGCAATTCCTAGTTACTCTAGTTGGTTTCATTAACTAATTAACATTCTTTCCAAAAGTCACACTTTAATTTCTAGTTTAAAATTTGGAAATCAAGTTTTCATTCAACGTTTAAAGTCGGATTTTGAGCATGTGTATCTCAAAATTGGTTTAAAAAATGCGTAGTCAGAGATTTCAATTCCTTCAGGACTGGAAATTAAAATTTTCTTATAAAATTCAGCTTGGAATTCCTAGTTTTTCTAGTGTAGGTATTTCATTAATTGATTTTTTAGTTCAGCTACGGAAATTAAAGTCTGCTTTAGAGAATTCATGTCTCAAAGATGGTTTTGAAAACTTGAATCCATAAATTCGAATCCACAAATTCCATGACCAGAGATACGATTTTTTCAGAACTAAAAATTAAACTTTTCGTTTCTAGTGAAATTTGGAAGTCAAGTTTCTAGCTTAGATTCGAAGTTTAATGTTTGATTTCGAGCATGTGAATCTCAAAAATGGTTTCGAAAATTTGAATCCAGAGATTCGAATTCTTTCAGGGCAGCTAAAATTAACATTTTCTTATAAAACTCGATTTGGAATTCCTGGTTTTTCTACTTTGTTTCATTAATTAGGTTTTCAGTTAAGAATCGAAGAATAAAGCGATTTGGGGAATCTCAAAGATTGTTTTGAAAACTCGAATTCAGGCATTGGAACTCTTTCAGATCTGGAAAGTAACAGCTTCTTATAAAATTCGCTTTGGAATTCCTAGTTTTCCGAACTTGCTTCTTTAATTATGCTTCGAGTTTTAAATTGCAAGATTAAAGTCGGATTTAGAGAATTCAAATCTCAAAGATTGTTTTGAATACTTGAATTCATAGACTCCAATTAAGAAACTTCACATTAAAAACTCAATTTTTTCAGAACTGAAAATTAAGACTTTCTTACAAAAATAAATGATGTTTTCAGCTTAAATTCGAAGCTTGACGTTTGATTTCGAGCATTCCAATCTCACACATGGTTTAGAAAATTCGAATTGAGGTATTGAAACTCTTTCAGATCTGGAAAGTAACAGCTTCTTATAAAATTCGCTTACGAATTCCTAGTTCTTCTAACTCGTCTCTTTAATTAGGTATGCTTCGAGTTTAAATTCCAAGATTAAAATCAGATTTAGAGAATTCAAATCTCGAAGATTGTTTTGAAAGCTCGAATCCATAGATATGTTTTTTTTTCTGAACTGAAAATTAACAGTTTTTTACAAAAGTCATGCTTTAGTTTCCACTTTACGATTTGGAAATCATGTTTCAAGCTTAGATTCAAAGTTTAGAATCTGATTTTGGGCATTTGAAACTCAAAGATGGTACTTATAGAAAATTCGAATCCATAGATTAGAGTTCTTTCTCCACTGAACGATAACATTTTCTTATAAAATTCAGTTTGGAAGTTTTCTAATCTGTTTCATTAAATAAGTTTTCAGTTCAGATGGTTTAGTAAAGCGGAATCCATAAACTCGGATCAAGGAATTCCAAACCCAAAAGGTTAAATTTTTTTAGAGGTGAAAATTAACTTTTTCTTTCAAAAATTCAATCTTCAATTTCTAGTTTGGAATTTGGAAATCAAGAGACCAATTACATTCTAAGTTTAGTCTGATTTTGAGTATTTGAATCCCAAAGATGGTTAAGAAAATTCGCATCTTTGGATTCCAATTAATTCAGAACTGAAAATTGACGTTTTCTTAGAAAATTAATGCTTTTTAGAATTGAGAAGTTTAGAATTTAGATATCAGGTTTTCAGTTTGGATTCGATTCATTTTGATCAATTTGAGTCTCAATTGGAAACTCAAATCCACAGACTTGAATCCACAAACTCCACATCCAGAGATTGTATTTTTTTAGAACTGAAAATTAACATTTTCCTACAAAATTCAAGCTTTAATTTCTAGTTTAGAATTTGGGAGTCAGATTTCCAGCTATATAAATAAATATAACAATAATCAAAAAGAAGTGCCAATCAGTTGAAAAGCTCTGGCTTTCAAAGTAATAATTAAATTTTAAATAAAAACGTTAAACTTGTTGATTATTATTGCTGAAAGAGGAAGCGATTAAAAGCAAAGAAATGACGTGTAACGTCGTAAAAGAAACAAGAATAATTAGTTTTTACCAGTGTTACACCGTGCATGAAACGTACATAACTTTCGTGACAGTAAAAAGCACATAGGAAACAGCTGTCATAATTATAATGAAAACGGTAGAAACAGTGAAATAACACAATTACGTAACAATTCATAATTCTGATGGTGTCAAATTTGACCAACAACATTTGCATCTTAATTATATTTGTGATGGTGGCCTGGATATGACAGCCAGCATCAAATTTTTAATAATGATCGCTATGTGTCAGTAACACCAGCCCAAATTTTCGAAGATAATTTCTCCTGGATCAAATATTGGCTGTGAAGTTATAACAAACTGTCAATAACAACCGGTGGAATAATTAAACCGGATTTGTGTACACGAAAATAGTTGGGGAATTTTGTTGAAGTTTAATTGGGTTTATTTTATTAACTCACATTAAAAAATCCGATTCTAACCAACCCTGAACTTTACATTCTTTAATAATAAAGCATTCATTGGAAAATTACCACATGCTTAGCTTCGTAATTCCCATTTGATTTCTCTCTAACACAACAAAAACATATTTTAAGCAGACTTAACGAGACATGCCAATAAAAACCAGTCTGCTTTAAATAAAAATCAGGGCGACAATAAGGAATTTCCATGTCTTAACAATGGTGGTTTTCAGTTAACCGACCGGATTTACCGTTACTTTGGTTCTCATATTCAACGTAGATACGTTTCCGGTTCTGTTAATGTACAAATTCCTGTATTTTCAGAAGATATCGCGCTTTGGATTTCCACAAATAAAACAGTATAAATAATGTAAAAGCAAGTTGCACCAACAGGAAAACGAAGCGGAAATTACGTTTGAAACCAAGAATAACAGTTTTCCATTGTGTTTGTGCTCGTTCCCTGTAGATATTCGCCGCTATGTGTCTACAAAGTGAAAAACCGGCAATGTTTTTTCATTAAAAGCCTCTTTTTGGAATTAAGTTCGGGTATATTTCTACGTAATGTCTGGGAAAAATACGATACGCTTAGCGTTTAAATCGCGAACTAACTTTTAAGTAGGTGTCTGTATTAACACTTTTGAAAAGTAGAAATGGAAAAAGGTAAAATGAAAAGTTAGGATTTTCAGGCGTTTGATTACAGCATTTTAGATAATTAATTTAAAGCCATACTTTCCGGAAATGTTATTTTAAAAAAATGTGCTCAAACACCGTTACAGAAATTAATTAAACTAACGGAAAAGTCTGTTACTTTATTGTCACCTTCTAAAATTTATTTAATCAGAAAATTTTTTAATATCCTTTCAAAAATCCACAAATTGAAATCGAACGCTTCGGAAAAACAATTACCTGCGTGTTGGACCTCGTTTTAATCATTTATTGGAGTTTCTACGAAAAAAGGAAAAACAAGCTGAATAATACATTCAAAGGAAGAAATAGCAAGCTTTAATCTTAATTTCTTTAGTCGTATTAGGGAACCAATTTTGATAAAATTTGGATGTTCGAAATTAAAATCGGAAATTTTGGAAAAATTGCCAAATATTCGCTGAAAGTACGTTGTGGGAAACGATTTGAGTGTGTCATTTCCTGCTGCTCAAAATTAAAAATCAAATTAAAATAGGTTTTGGATGCCTAATTCTGTAACATGAAAATGATTTTAAATATTGACATTCAAAGTTAAGACATTAAAATGTCAATCGTAAAACGTACTCTTACATTCTCAAATTAGGTTTGATATTTCGAACCCCAATCTCCTGAATAAATATTAATCACAGGACTCGAATTCTAAAACACACAAAAGTATTATTAATTTGAAGGGTATATCAATTAGGTAGATACTGAGAAATAAATCCGAATCACTATTTCAGCACTAAAACTTTTCGAAACAGGCAATATGGATCGAAAATTTTGATTCTACAGTTTGAATTTGAAACTCAAAATTCACAGTTCTTTTCTACCCTTTTGGTGCTCAATTTAGATTCGAATATCAAAGTCTGTTTTAGAGTATTCGAATTTCAATGATTCCGAAACTGCTAATCCCCAATCCATTTAGAAACTCGAATTCTTTCAGAACTGGAAGTTAATATATTCTTATAAAATTCTCTAATTTCTAGTTAAAAATTAATTAAGCTTAGGTTTGGATTTGACGACAAAGTTTGCTTTAGAGGATTGGAATCTCAGTGGATTTCAAAATTCGAATCCCCAATCTACTTAAAAACTCGAATTTTTTCAGAGCTGAACATTAATGTCGGCCTGTAATTTTTAGTTTGAAATTTATTTCATGAATCAAGTTTTCAGTTCAGATTCAAAGACTAAAGTCTGATTTGGAGCATTCTACTTATGATGAGCCTGAAATTTCGAATCCCTAATCCATTTAGAAGCTCGAATTCTTTAAAAACTGGGGAATAATATTTTCTTATAACTATCTGTAATTTCTACGTAGTTAATTTCTCGTAGCTAAAAATTTGTTTAATTAATTAAGTCCGAATTTGAGGATAACCCCTGCTTTACAATATTCGAACCTCAATTGGTTTGAAAATTCGAATCCCAATCCATTTAGAAATTCAAATTCTTTCAGAGCTACAAATAAATATTTTCTTGTAAAATTCAGCCTGTAATTTGTTTCATTAATTAGAGTTTCATTTCGAATTAAAATCCGTTTTAAAGCATTCAAACCTCAAAAATGGCTTATAAAATTCAAATTCAGATATTTGAATCCTAAAACTCCATATTTAAATATTCGATTTTTTTTAACTAAAAACAATAGATTGAAATATGAAATAGGTTCGAAGATTAAGGTCTGATTTGGATGTTTCACATCTAAAACATTGTTATGAAAATTCGAATTCCCAGTGCACATTTAGAGGTTCGAATTCTTTCAGGGCTGAAAATTCTCTTGATGTTACAAAATTAGCCATGTAATTTCAAATTCTGAATTTAAAAATTAAATTTCCGATTTAAATTCTAAGTCAGTTTTAAAGCATTCGAATCTCTATAGTAGGTACTGAAAATTCAAAAATTCCAGTGCACATTTCGACTTCTTCAGAACTGAAAATTTACACTTTTTACAAAATTTACTCTGGAATTTTTAGTTTTGAATTTAAAAAGTAAGTTTCTAATTTAGATTCGAGCATTCGATTCTCCACCAAAGTTGTTCCGTTGTTTCCCTAATAACCTTACTGAAACTTTTGGAATTTCTTTACTTTAACAATTAAATAAAGGTAACTTCATCATAAAGTTTTATTTAAAAGATAGCAGAGAGGACGTGCCGTCCACTTTTAAGAGCCTGTAAATAAGGCTGACTCGGGCCAAGTTACAGAAATGCCCTTCTTCAAAAATACTGAATTACTCTATTTTAAAGATTTCATGTAACTGTTGTGGTGCTTTGTTATTTCATTTGGCATTTAGAAAGATTTTCCTCATGCTATTAAGAGGGATCCGTTTTAAATTGGCTAAAATTTCGAAGCAACATGGAAATGTAAAGGTATTCAATAAAGAATTGGAAGAAATTCATAATAGAACCAAATAATTTGCCCAGTCATTTTCTTGTCGAAGTGGCGTACCCTTTACAGCTCTTCTCTCCACATGTTGTCTGTAGTGTGCAAGTCAAGTAGCCTACAGACATAGGGACCTATAGCATTATGTGGGTTCCGAACCACAGAAGTGTCTGCACTTCTACTGCAGAGAAGACTTACTAGGCAGAAATCCCTCGGTGGTTTGTCACTGCCTTCCTAGGGAAGCGATCGGATGTTTTCGGTGTAGGTACCTATAAGCTCAGTGGTCAGACGCACGCTGAACCAATTGAGCTACGATCGTAACAGGTTGCCCATAAATTGGAAAAATATAAAAATTGTAGTATGTTGGCAGAAAAAAATTCTAAATCAGCGAAAAATTGATTCTCACATGTAACAAAAACTCATGGGAACCATGCAGACTATAATCCCATAAGTAATTATTATAATATAAAGTAACGCTTAGTTTATTCATAAACATAAATGTCTCTCTTTTTGACAAAAAAAAGGTAAGAGAACAGGGAAAAAGCTCATGAGAAAAACATGGAGTAGAAGGTGTTGCTGGGGCGAAACAAAAATAAAAAGAGAGGTTGTTGAACAAGCCAAATTCTGCGGCCAAAAGGGCAAGCCTTAACTTACACGAAATCTAAAAAACTTTCAACGAAAGTTTAAAGCTTAAACAACACTTCGAAGAATGGAAAACTTTTCTTATCCAGTTCTTTAAAGTCTCCTGAAAAGACAAACCGGAGGTTGTTTACGGTTGAACTTTTTGGACAAAAGTTCTTCTTTTGTACTGTCTTCGACCTATTCAATAATGCATTTTCGAAAACACACAAACTCCTAACTTTCTACCACGACAGCCCCAAACTTTCTTAAAATATCGCATTTATTTCAGAATGCCTTAAACATTTTTAAAATGGGCTATTTCAGCTATTGAGGGATAGAATTTTTGAGACAAATTAGCATTTTTCCTAGCTTTAGGGCGCATTTAACGTCCGAAATGATTTCATGTCTTTTATTAAGCACATATTATCTGTCCAGTGCCTAGAAACTTGATATTTGCCAATCTCGCTAGGTAGCATTAGGATTATGGTTTATGCTTTCTCTGAATAGAAAATTTCAGATACTTTCTATACAATAAACTTTCCTATTTGAAACGTCATGAAACTAGCGAAACTGTTCCTTTGCCTCGAGGAACTGACCACTATGGCAACCTTCTGATTTTTAATAAGGAAGTTTAGAAACATTCCTAGAGGCATTTTAGGTCAGTCCTGGACATAAAGGGACTTCGGAAATTTAGGGCACTTCACATTTCGAAGAAGTTTAAAGCATTCTAAATTATTCTGGGCTAGTTTAGGGAAGTTGGAGGGTGTCAATGTAGCAATTTTCAGTCTTATTGATACAGCCTAACCAATATTTCTCAAAGAGTATCTCCTATTCTTGGGATGGTATACTAAGATATCTAATATACTATCCGCTTGCGGAGGTTGTTGCTCAGTTAGCATAAGTGAAGGGAGTCTTTGCCTGCGCATCGTAAGGGTGATATGATATGGTATGACTTTGCACTAAATCGAGTTGATCATGAAGGTGTTGGGTTGCTACTGCTATATCTTCACTGATTCCTTGTATAGCAGTGTCATCCGGGTATGCGGCAACTGGGATCTTTTCCGTAATTAGTGAGGCAGCGTATAATGGATACAGAACTGGACCCAACACGCTACCTTGTGGCATACCTGCTTAAATAATATATAATGAGGTATATTCTGCTTGGAGTTTGATTCTAAAGGTTTTATAACTGAGGTATGACTTGATGACTTTATAGAATGAGTGAGGTGAACTTAAACTTATAAAGCTATATTAATTTTATCAACAATCCTGTTGATCTACTCTATTGTGCTGTGGCCTGATTTGACCGCAAACTGATGGTAATAATATTGTTTCTCCTCCAGTATTGGTCTCAGACTGTGCAAAAAAAGTCTTTCAAAAATTTTTGATAATAGTGGAACTTATTGGCCGATATGATTTGACCTCACCAGGAGGCTTTACTGGTTCCAGCAACCTTGCATTGGCCAGGAAGGTGTCCTGTTCTAAGGATGGCGTTGGATATTAATGTTATGGCCGTTATTACGTTTTCTGGGAGTTCCTTGAGAATTTTTGGAGTTATTAAATCAAATCCTGGCGCTTTTTGAATTGTAAGATCCGCTTCAATGGGATTTTGTACTTCTTTCCATTTAGTTTCTTTAATTTCTTTAATTGGAAGGGACATCTGAAAGGGGGCTTCTAAATATTCAACCATTTCCTGTTTTTCTTCTGGTTGTAGTTCCGAGGGGAACGGTTGAAATACTTCATCGATGCTTAACAAAGACTTACATCTTTCTTCTTTTCGTTCGCACCCATGTGCCGCTGTTTTCTGTGTTGGTCGGGCTGATGTTATTGGTTGTTTTATCTTTTTTGTGGCTTTCTACAAGGAATAATCAGTTTTGTTGAAGCCAGTTGTTCCAGATACTGATGAACTGATTTGTTTTTATAATTTTGCAACATTATCTTGAGGTTTTGTGTCGCATTATTAAAATTTCTTTTGTTTAGGGGATGCCTGGCAGCTTGCCAGATCGTTTTTGGTCTCCCTTTTTCTGCTATGGCTATTCTTACGTTCACCGGTATGTCGTGGTATTTTGATTCGTTGGTAGTTTCCGGAGTAGATAACCATGCAGCATCTTACATTGGTTGGGTTAATTTTTTTGTTTCGTCGTCTATATCTTCTTCATTCAACCGAATATTTAATTGTCTTGTCGTTGAATTGCTGTTGAAAGAGATCCCAATTTGTGTTTCTATTATACATACATATACGAGTAGTTTGGGTTCGACTTTCTTCCTTAAATTCTACCGAATTTTTTTTAGATTTTCAAGAACTAAATATTTCCTCTTTTGTACATAAAACTTTTATTTTTATTAATTGCTTCAGTTTTCTTTTGTTCTGAAGTTTTCCAAAATTGTCGAAGATTTATACAACGTCTTAAGATGACCTGTAGGTTTGTACTTCTTTTTCTGTTCGTTAAAAATTTCTTTAAGGTGTTCCATCTTTACTTTAAAACCTGATCTTTAATATGCGTGAAACAAAGATTGTAACTACGTTATTACAATATTTTTTATTCAAATGCAAAATATTAAATTTGTGTAGAGTAAGACATTAATTTCAGATGTTTATTTTGAACAAACTGATGTGTTTTCAAAACACGTCTTCGAATCTTCTTCTCGTTTATAACCGGCAAGTGGTTTTATCTTGACCAGCAGCTAATAACTTGGTGCTAGATTGTCGGCCAAACAAGCGGCGAAGCTTCCGACACGGAATATGGAAGTCCACAAGATTTACACTTTAATAAATGTGTTAGGCGGCGTAAATCAAATGAAAAATGGGCATTGTTGGTCGGGTAACACACAGAGTAAGCCTCGGGGACAAATAGGAAAAGAGGGTGTCCGACAAACAGCGATCGCCTATTAGGTTTTAATTTGTTTGCTGTGAATGTAATAATGCGGTTAATAATGCTCAAGGCTATCCCTGCTGTTCAAGAGTTTTATTACAGTAGGGATGTATAATAGTGATTTATGTCGAACATAACCGAAAAGCACTAAGGAATTATGGCGCGGCTTTAACTCGTATTTAGAAGTTTTCTATAAATGTGTCCGCGTCTTTGTTAGATTAACAGGGCTCTGTTTTATGATTCGGCAATTAACTCTGGAAGATAATAGAGATTGCTTTACGATTGTGCAATTACTAAAATTGAGCGGTCGTCGAATATTCAGGACCCCACTAGGCCACTACTAATTGCTATTGCTTTAACTTCGCTTTAAGGCTAGAACGTTCTAAAGCCTCGTGTGCGCGAATATTTCCATAAAATTTTAATCAAAAATCCTTTACAGTTCCTTCGCGAACGGAAGGCGTTATGAAAAGAGGACACTAAACGAAAATGTCCCCGCGACGTTCTTAACTTGATCTGTGTAGATATACATTTCCTCCGGAGAAAAATGAAAATTTGAATGCAAAGTATCCTGTATGGTAGTCCATTACGTACGTTAAGGTCTAAGCTCGGTGATAGGCGAGGTATGAAAGGTTTTATAGTAGCGGAATATCCGTAATCCGATAAGCCCAGGGTAGCTACATTACACAGAGTTATAGACTTGCTATTCTGTACCGAGTGTATTATACGCGGCGCCCCGTTGTGATGAATGAGGTTGCATGACTGCTGCCGTATCGCAGGTAGCCTTGGAATCGCACCCTGCGGTACGGAACGCCATGGACGCCTTTCTTTTCCTCCAATATAAATACATTTATACCAGGTAAGATAGGGTACTAGCCAGAACAAATTACAATCCGTACAAACGGATAACATTAATTAAACCGGGATAAAAGGGGACCGTTTATAATTAGTTGAATATAATGCTATAAAGTACAATAGTGTGCCTGGCTTACACGTTCTTACCAAGGGGTTTTCCCTGATATTTATGCAATACAGATTATTCGACCCGGCAAATAACACAAATATATGTACGGGTTTTTGCTGGAATATTTCCGACTTTTTTCCGGTTTCAAAATACTTCCGAATTAACTCAACTTTATTACCACAGCGCTTGACGTACATGTAAATATAAAAAACTTCGTCCAACTTTAGAACATTTAAAGTAAGGGTGAACTCACAATATTCAAGCTTAATGAAAATTATAGCAGGGGTCCCACAGGGCTCGATACTCGGACCAGTTTTATATAATGTGTATACCCATGACATACCCCACTTCAATAATGTCGAAGTTGCTATGTATGCGGACGACACTGCGCTTATCTCTCAGAATTTAGATATTCAACAAGCAACTGATGAACTCCAACTTGCTATTGATTCATATTGTCAGTGGTGTGATGTATGGAAAATACAACTTAACACATCAAAGTGCCAAGTCAAAATTTTTACGCTAAGACGTCCGTCCAATCCGGCTGAGATACAAGTGAACGCAACTGCAGTACCTTGGGATGCGAACGACAGCGCAGTAAAGTATCTAGGAATGTATCTAGATCGAAAACTCACATGGGGTATCCATATAAACAAAAAACTTTCGGAATGCTACACCAGGTTGAGTCTTCTTTACCCTCTAATAAACCGGAAATCTAAACTAAAAATTACGTGTTCCATATTGCTATATAAATCTCTAATACGCCCCATCATTATGTATGGCTCCGTCATCTGGGGAACCGCAAGCAAAACCCACATAAGAAAAATTCAAGTGATGCAGAATAAGATACTGCGTATTATTTGCAACGCCAGCTGGTTTGTGCGCAACGACCAACTACACACAGAATTAAAAATGTCTAGCATTGAGGAGCTCGTAAGGCTAACAGCATCAAACTTCTTTGATAATGTTCACAAATGCCCTAGTGCAATCTTCCACCAACTCGACACTCCGCCCCCCATACGAAGACTTAAAAGACGTGCACCCATAGACTTAATTTTTGCCAGTGATAATTCTTTGGAAAGTGATTAGATTATTTTTATTGATATTATGAAAAGTGTAATCGATAATTTATGTTATTGGAGTATTAACCTCCTAACGTCATTTATGTAACTGCTATTAAGTAATTATTGTTATAACTACCATGTATAGCATTTGTGTGCTGAGCTGGTAAATACACTATTTAAAAAAAAAAAAAAAAAAAAATAACGAAATACGCTAACTAAAGTAACCTTTTTAATTATAAAATTCTAGTTTGATACAAATTAAATAAGCAAAAGGTGAACCCGAATTTTCACCAAAATTTATTCAGCTTATTCAAATTTATTCGTCCTGTTGTTTTAGTAATAGGACCACCGTACACAAAAGATTCCTTATCGTCATCGGATAAAGAATCGGATTTTTTAAACCTTATAAAACGTCCGGGAATTATGCGTTCGTATTAAAATCCGTTCTTTTCGGACGATGGCAAAGGCCCGATAATAAATTATTTATAATCCGATATAATTTGGAAGGAAACCCACCGTTTATTTCCTCTTACCAAATCTATATGGGTCTAATATCGATGTTTAGTATCGCGCACCTGCAGCTGATATAGATAAAACACGCACAGGATGTAACTTTGTACGAATTGTCTCGATAGTGGCCACAGAATCGCTTGTGGCGCCCTTTATATTGGTACATGAGGGTTAGCTATACATCGACATATTTGTGAAGTAATGAGGATGCCAGATTTTCACCTAGCTAGTTTGTGGTTTGTGGATTATACAGGGTGCGACGTTGAAAATTGGCATTTTATAATATTGTTAGTCCTTGTTACAGCTGCTTCTGATTGCCTTCCTTTAACTAAGTTCTCCATTCTCGTCTTTTTCCCAATCTTTTTTGTAACCTTCTTTCCTGTATAAATTGGTATATTTCGTCACTACATGACCTTCGGGTTTTCTTCGTCGCTTTAATTTCCCTGTCGGGCATTCCATAAGTTTACTTTTATACACCTATCATCATCCAGATGTATTATGTACTTATAAGAGTTATAAAGCTTGCTAAGGATTTCAAGCGAGGCTCTTTTAAAACCTTAAAAAATCAACCTTTCTGAAATAGTGAGAAGTATTGGGCGTGTGAACGAAATCTCGAAGCTTGAGCTTTTGGGGCGATAACGAGTTTTTGAATGCCGTATAAAACTTACAGCCCGTTGCAGGCTCGAAGTTTTCAGCAATAGCTTGAAGCTTGGTAACCGGGTCGAGCCGAGCATATTTAACGTTTTTTCTGAGACAAGTTCGTATTTCGCATTTTCTTTCAGCCGAGCTTAGAAAAAGGTGAAAATTCACACAGAATTTCTTTAGAGTTTCCAATTTCTTCTAATACTAACTAAAAGTAAACTTGACTGAAAATTGTACAATTTTGATAAACTTTTATTTTAATTTTTGATTATAGTGAAGTTTCGACTAGTTGATAATCAAATTCAAATCATTTCTGTGTATTTTCGGTTATGGACAGAAGTTAGTTAATGCTCTTTACAAGACCTGCAAAATTTGAAGGATCCACCTATTTTTACAATTTTTTTTAGAATTCCTCGTCCTTCAAAAAAAAGGAGTTCCAAAGGAAGCTACAAGTTCTGCAATTTTTAATACCCATGCCTCAAACGGTCTATAGTTTTAAAGAAATTCTAGAAATTCAGAAATTACAATTCCTAGAAATGTAAATATTTCTGGAAAGTAACTCAAATGCCGACTGTTTATAAAACTTTGGGTTTTTATAATCTTAAATGTAAAACCTAAAATGCTTTTGAAAACTTAAAAATTTTCGAAATTATTATTTTTATTAGGTGGGAATTTCAAGCAATTCAAAACTCTGAAATATTAACTAAATTTTGTATAGGTTTAGAATCTGAAACTACTACAAAATAAATCAAAGTTTTGTCAGTAGTAATATAACAAGAGAGTGAGAATAAACTGAAAATAATTTGACAGATTTTTCGAAAACTTGTTGCCAGGCAATAGTCATGAAAGCCCGTAGGGCTTGAGCGGCTATTGCCAAATGGCAACAAGTTTGAGAAAGAAACTGGAGAATTATTTTCTAATTTATCGAACTCAGGAATAATCTCTATCGTTTCATTCATTGTTTTACCATTTATTTTACCTGCATTTTCAATTTGTGATATCCATATTTTTCTTGGTTTTCCTATTCTTCTCGTTCATCTCTCTTAGTAAACATCACTACCAATCTATTCTGGTTCATTCTTAAGATATGTCCAAACCAATTTAGTTTTCTTCTATTCATAATATTAGTAGCTCCTGTTTTAATGCTAATGTAATTCAGTCTAACTTTGTTTTTCCCGTAATCCTTCTCAGATACTTCATCTCATCTGCTGCTATGGTCCTCTCGTGTTTGGTTTGGGTTCACCCATGTTTGATTAGCGTGTAATATGGTTTGTACTGTTATTGTACTATAAATCTGAACTGTGAGTTTTCTGTCTACGTTTTTATAACTTCCAGGGATCACTTTATTTAAAGCATAATATGTTCTGGTCGTGTTTTTTATTATATTTTCTCTGTTTCGGCATTAGAATGACATTATTCTAGCTCGCATTTTGATGCTTCAATGAGCTTCATTATTAAACGATTTTTGGTGATATTTTGTTTTCAGAAATTGGTGATACTGTATCAAATAATACACAAAATACCTAGGCAACCATTCAATTGCTAGGCAACAAAAACGTCAAATGTCAAACCTCTGTTAACTATCAAGCAAAAATCGCTATTACCAATCTACTATTTTACCAAAATTTCCCCAACTGGAAATTGTCAAGCATTTTTATAAAGATAAACATAAATAAATAATGTAGGTGGAAGCCGAAACAGAGAAGATAGCATAAAATACTCGTTACAGAAGGCATTCGAGCACTCGTCCGTTCGGCCACTCGTCGCTACGCGGCTCGTGACCGAATTGCGGGGTCCTGCGTGAAAAGGTTGCCTTCTGTAACTTGTGTTTTAATATTCTATACAATACATATCTAGGTCCCATTTGTCATCACTTGTGAACATAACTCCCAGATATTCCTGGTCCGTTACCCTTTCAATTTGTTGTTATTTACACCATATGTTTTCATACATTCCTACTTCTAACTAATTTCTGGTTCTGTCTTTCATATTTTCGATATCTGGCCAAATTTTCATTTTTCTTTGTGTGTTAGTTACTATCACTATATCGTCGGCATACAGTAAACCTTCCAATTGTACAGATTCCATGTTCCTATAGCCCACCGTTGTTTGTAAAGTTTTTGTCCTAGTTCCTGTGTTTTTAATTATCTCATCCATTATAATTATGAAAAGTAAAAGATTATAATCTAAAGTTCGGATTAAAAACTATTTTCACAATATCTCAGTAACGGTTGAAATTTGACCATATGTTTATTATACTTTTTTTGTTTCTTTTAGTTCCCTGAACACATTATCAAAATATGGGGGGTTCCTCACGAATCACCCTGTATAACGGACTTAGAAGTTCGAACACCTTTTTAAAGCTTGAAAACTTTCACATAAAATTTGCAATGTTTCTTCGGAAACGTTTCTAGATGTTTTTTAAAAGGAAGTGTAACTTTTGAAATTCTTTTAAAGTCTGAGAAATTAAAGAAAATTTTAAAATCAGGTTCCTAAATCTTCTGGAAATTATTTAGAGTTTCAAGTGACCTTACAGGGGTTAGAAGAAACAGATTCAAGATTTTACAACCTTTGGTAGGTCTTGAGAACTAGAAATGTTTTTCAAAATTCTGAAAAAATAAACTGGAGTTTCTACAAATTTATGACTTATTTAGAACTTTAAGTGCCTCAAAAAATTCTGCAAGATAAACTAAAAGTGCAATTAAGTATTTTTTGAAATACGAGATTTATGTATTTCTAAACGTCTTGAAAACCTAAAACGTTTGCAACCTTTGAGACTGGTTTAAAGCCTGAGAGATTTAAAGATTCTTCTGAAAAACAAGTTCCTAAATCTTTTGGAAATTACCTAGTTAGAGTTTTCAAGAGATTAATTCAGGATTTTACAGTCTTTGGTAGGTATTAAAAACCTAAAGTGTCTTTTAAAACTCTGAAAAACAAACTGAAGTTTATACAATTGTTCCGCCATATTTAGGATCTTAAGTGCCTTCAAAAATTCTGAAAAATAAATTAAAAGTCTAACTATTTTTTGAAATTCCTTGAGATCCAAATGCTTTTTTGAAAATTTTGGAAACCAAAGTGTTTGCAATCCTTGAGGCTCGTTTAAATCCTGAGAAATTTAAAGATGTTTTTGAAAAACAGGTTCATAAAACTTCTGGAAATTACTTAGAGTTTGAAGTGCCCTCCAAAGGTAATAGAAAACAACTTAGGAAAAATAAAAGCTGCAGTTTTGTAATTATTAAAAAGTAATCTTTAACAAATGAACTTTTTACAGTTGTATGAATTTTTCGAAACCTAAAACCATTAAGAAGGACTTGAGAAAATAAATACCAAATAATTTTGTAACAAACTAAAATATTTTGAAGGTCAACAAATTATTAGATAGATAGAATGCAAGAAGATTGAAATATGCAAGTTATGAACAAGTTTGAGATAACCTATTATTGAAGAATTGAAGAATTTTATTGGGTATAATTGACGAAAAAAGGCAAAAGTAGAAAAATAAAGAGAAGAAGGTGAGGAAGAAAAGATAGTAAGATATTAATCGAGGTTATATTATCTATAAAGCAATGACTTTTGATAAAAATAAGTAAAATCCCAACAGTTAAGTAAACAAAATTGCAAAAGAAAAATCGAAAAGAAGCTTCGAACATACGAAAATCGAATGAAATGGATTTTAAATTATTTTATTTTTTGCTTAAAGGGGTTTCATTTAAAGAACGATGTTAGAGGGATTCAAGCTTGCAAAATATTGTCTTAATTCAAAGCTATGGAAATACATTTTTACCTTTTAAATGGGCTGATCAGAAAGCCAATTGTTTCATTAGTAACTTTCTGATTTTTTTCTTACTAAATAAATAACTAAATAGCGTCATTGGCTATTATTTAAATTTTACTTAAATTTGTTTCCAAATTTAATGTTGTTTTATAGGTTTTACATATCACTGAAAGAATAAATACTTCCTTAAATAATAAAGTAACGACGAATTCGTATAATAAAAATGATAAAATAGGGAGAATCATAAAGTCGGTAGATTTTTCAAAAACAGATTTACTCTTTATCCTGCAGCTTTAGAGGTTAAAGGTTCTTTATTTTTCTGAGGTAACCCTGTACCGTGACCTCAGCGACACATTCCCCGAGGACAGTGTCAGGCGATCGCGCTCTTCTTCCCTGGGGATGCTTTCGGATCCAAGTAGGGAGTGCTCAGTGCCGTGTAACGAGTTCACACGCTCTCCCCCCCATTACTTCCTTGATTTATTCCCTCTAATTTCATCTAATGTCGCTTACATTAGACCCGGCTTTATTAAAACCATGACGATTCTAACTAATGAACGTTTTATGAGACGGCTGCGGAGATATTGGCCCGGGAATTATACGAAATGTAAGAGTCGATATCGTTGTCTCTAAGGAAAACCCTTAGTTTGGGAAAACCTGAAATGTTTTTGTACAAACTAAGTAACTGGAAGGGTGAAAGTGGCCCAATATGCTATCCAAATTTGGTTTAATTCAAGTTAATGGACTGTTCCGGAGACAAATGGGTCTCCTTGTGTTTGATAGTACTGTAATTTACTCTACTTCGAGATATTTCCAGATATTTCTGGGGACTCACTGTTATGTTTAACTTAAATACAATAAAACAATGAAACCTTGTATTATACAAGTTAAATTAGTTTTGTGCATGGTAAAACCGTTGCAATTTCCTATAATGCCGAATGCATTTTGCTTATGCTTGATTATACTTGGAATTCTACGAAATAGTTAGATAACCAGAAATTCTGGGAGTTCGAAGGTGATTAAAATTCTTTATTGGTTAAATTCGAAAAACGCGGTATTCAGCTGTAACGCTGTAAATCCGAAATCAATGAAACGAAGGTGAAACCTTGAATAGTTGGCAATTTTACGCCGGAAAAAAATTAAAAAAGGGGAGTTTTAAAATACGGTTTAACGACCGAACTTCTAACAAACATAATCCAACCTCCCGCTTATGAGCAACAGAAGATTAAACTGTTTGCGGAAAAGATTTCGAAACTCCGCTTCCCGCTATCAAATGGTCTAAATCTGCTTATAAATTTTTTAAATTGCTCTTGCAATGGTCCCTACCTTTATAAGAACTTATGTCAACACAAATATTACATGCGTATTTTTCTTTGTAAACCTGGTATTTTTGATACACAGCTGCTTGTCATACACAATCAGGTCACGTTTTGGTTTCGCAAATACCAAAATATAGTTAGGTTAAAGCATTTCGAATGAATTTTTAGAATCTATCGACAAGAAACTACTGCTTAGGATACGCATTTCTTCCAGAAAAACTTTCAAAAAGCCTTAAGCTTAGTCAAAAATGTCTCAAATTAAATTAAATTACAGTTAGGTGAGAGATAAAAATCCTGGATCGAATTAACAAAAACAAAATATGAAACCTATCCTCGCTTCGTTTATTAATTTTTTAATGGCAAAGCAAAGCAAACTAACTTGTCCATAAATAAAAAATATAAGTCTACGATGTATAATCAATGCCACGTATTTTCACATCATCCAAGTCTAACTAAAGTCGTGTTTAGCGTAAACATAAAACGATATAGCTTTATATAGTTTTATATAAGTATAACAGAGAAAGATTATATTGCCATGGTAATTTACATGATGTTGAAGTTAAATATAAGGTGAGAGCGTCGTGTATAATATACTATTATTCTATCTTCTCTTTCATATTATTCTTTCATGTTTTCTTTTGTCTTCGATTAAATATTACAGATTTAATTTTACTTTAATGGTAATATCACTAAATATGCACCATTTGTTATTTGTATTGTTTTGATAATGCTATTATGATTATTATTATGCTATTATAAATTCCAGCCCACTTCCAAAGGGTTAAATTGAATATTAATTATTCACCGTAGAAAAACCACAAACGGATGCAAAACGTTAAATCAAGACAAACCCACATATCGGTTGTATTGTCAAAGGTTTTTTTGCAGAATTCGATATTTTATTGCGGGTCTGACCGATATAACAACGCCCGTTCGGTGTGTAAGGCGTATTTTTTCAAGAATTACCCCCATCTGCATAATTCAGGAAATTTCTTAAGTAGAAAATGGCAACCGATTTGTTGTTCCTTTCTATAAATATAAATAAATGTATAAAGAGGAACGCATCTAGGAAATAAGAAAACGCGCCCGGATATACAAGATGAACGAATTTCAGATTTTACATTCAAAAATGTGGCAAGCTCTTGATATGACCACATAAAATTCAGATTACGTGCCTGCCTTTCTTGAAACGTTCCTGCTTGAAATATTTTAATCAAATATTAGCACACCCGGCGGTTATTTTTCCTCCTGCAGATTAATTAAAATCCCTACATAAGAAACTTATTCCGTTCTAGTTTAATAAATTATTAATGTACGGAGTACACTAAAGAAAGCTGCAGGAAAAACTATAATCGCAGAAAAATCATTTCGTTCTGCTTTTAATAACTATTTGATAAATCCATAAAGAGCACATTAAATTCAATTGGATTTTTTTTATGAATCTAACATCTACCACGAGTTAACAGTAAAATCTGTTATGGATATTTAATGAAAACTTCCTGTTATAAAGACGGGCAATTCATTAAAAGGAATCCCTTTGAAAAGTTTGCATTTAGAAAAGAAAATGACTACTAAGAAATGAACGTACATTTCTTGAAAGGCGAAACCTCATTTAAAGAAAAGATATTACAGTACACAAGACATTAATTTCATAGAATGTAGTTTCGTTCTACTTCGGCTTTATAATTAAATTGCAACTGTTTGCTTTTATAAAATACTGGAATAATGATTAAATAGTTGCAGATAACAGAACAGACTAAGACCAAGAGAAATTAACGGAATACCATCCAAGATATTCATAACAAAGTGAGTGAACGTTGAGAAATCCTTACTTTAATTTTACGCAGGTCATGGCGTTCTAGATCAATAAACAATTTTTTCTGCAAATACTTTATCATTAAAATCTATCAAACTTTATACGAGAACACAACAATTCAGAACAAAATTATTTTAAATTCAGAGTTGTAATATAATAAATATAATAATATAATATAATGCCTGATAATCTTGGATGATGTTTGATATGGTATGCAAGTAAATAAATAACGCATACAAAATACATATTTTGGCCAAAGCAAGTTACGTTTCCTTGGCAAAAATAGTAGTCTCGTTGAATACGAGAATTTCGTTAATCTACATAACACTTTAGGAGGACTATTTCGTTGGTGTAGTCAAAACTGTCTTTGCCATAAACCTGCATTGTCAGTAAGACAATTTTGTTGATGAAAAATACTTTTCCTGGTATAAAATCCATCTTACCATTGATGCAGGTTCCTAGATATAAACCACACTTATGCTAGTATCAACCTGCCTTGTCAAATAAAAACCACATTAAAATTAAGTTGAGAATAGAACCAAAATCTCCAGTTTGAAAACTCAATTCTGTTGTCCAAGTGATTTGGAAAAAAAAATTGAACGGGGTTAGAGCACCTACAAGCCATATTTGGCACAACCTTTAACAATATCATCCATCAACATAAGACTGCAACATTTTAAAGCAAGCAGATAAGCCGTTTCTTTGTTAGAAGGCTAACTATTATAACTCGCATAGGTTTATTAGTAGACAATCTCCTTAAAATTGGTTGGTAATCTTTATACAAATATGTTATCAGAATCTGCCTCTATATTGACTTCAAATATCTGCTTTGAAGACTATAAAATTTAGTTGGAACTGCTTTAAAATAATCACAATGCCCTTCTATAACTCATGTCCAATAAATAAGCAAGCAAACTTTCCATAGATTGAGCAGTAGATTCAAAAACTCCATTCAGCTTATGAGTAGTTAGACTGTTAGGTTTCATAACACTTTGCTATCTTCCCTTCGTTTTGATACTATCAAGCAATCAATTTTAAGTCAACCTCAGTGACCTATGAAATTAAGTCATAATTAATGGTTCAACTAATGACAACTAATTAAAGTTAAGGTATCTAGATTCATAGGATTATAGCTTGTTTTGTATTTTGTCAACATGTCCTGAACAAAGCTAAAACATATAAACTACATATCACCCACCAATTAAAACGCGCTTTTTAATTCTACGATGACTTTAAATTGGATCATTTTATACTTTCAAGTGACAGTCTGCCTATATTTTAAATTTTTGCTTGTTTTCGTTTTCTTTGTTTGGTCATAATCAGACAACGCTTTTGATATCATCTGTCTATCTCATAGGGGTCTTCCTCTAAATCTCGTTCTTTGTCTAGATCTACATTCAACTATCTCCTTTGTCTACCTATAATCCTTCAATCTCGTCATGTGTCCTGTCCAACTCCAAACTTTTGTTTCGACATCCATTCTATTACGTTATCCACCTTCTTTTTACTTTTTAACCACGTGTTTAGTATCCGATGTTTTGAACCTATTCCAGTACTGCGCTCCCTCTATTGCCCCCTGTGTGACTGCTGAAGATTATTTGTTTCGTTTTGTTAATATCCATGTCTCAGATGCGTAAGTAAGAAATTTCATGTGACTGCTCGTTATAAATACCCCTTCATAACATCAACAGAAGCTTTCTATATTTATATGGATCTGAATTGTAAAAGGTTGGACTGTGGAAGTAAATGTAGCGGTATGACAATCACGAGTGTCTTTACCAGAATCAACGAGCACTTTCGATTAAGTCAAAGTAACAAAAATGATCGATATATTATTATTAATGCGTTGGTAGAAAACGGCGCATCAACTGCGTAACCCGCAGTGACGGGTTCTGCATTGCACGCGTAGAGGCTCGTACGTTATAGCACCAGCGTCAACACTGAAAGATATAAGAGGTTACAGATAATATATACTTATGCTTTTACTTAATAGGGTAGAAAATGTTTTAGAAACATATTCTGCATTTTGTTAGGACTTACTTGATAAGAAATTGGCCAACGTTGAGTTTGATTACAATTATTTGTTATCCAATAATTTTTAAATTTGTTTTCAATTGATGTTTATACTCAAAATACATACACCGAAAACACCCGACCGCTTGCATCGTAAGGCAATGGCAAATCACCAAGGTATTCTACCTAGTACGTCTTCTCTGGTGTAGAAGTGCAGGAACTCCCGTAGTTTGGAGCCCAATGTCTGTAGACTACTTAATACGCACACCACAAACATATGGAGAGAAGATCGGCAGGCAAGGCAATGGCAAATCACCGAGGTATTCTGCCTAGTACGTCTTATCTGGAGTAGAAGCGCAGGAACTCCCGTGGTTCGGAGCCCAATGTCGGTAAACAAGATCTGGTTCGAAAAATCTTCGATCCTCACCAGTGCCCCTTATTTTGTCGTCAGAAAAATCCGTGAGGCCATTGGAATCATCAAGACCCCTAATAACTTGAATCGTGACACTGGTTATATTCTATCCGATATATGGAAGTCCGCTATCATTACTGGTTCCGCTTCCTCCAACCCTGACCAATCGTCGTCACAGTCAGATACGCTTGGCCGGTTACAGTCGGTATAAAGTCGCTGCCTTTTCTGTTTCTCTTGAGAAGGGTTTCGCCTCTGGCTTGGTTGATAATTTGAGTTACCGTTACCCTTCTGCCTCCTGCTAAAAGAGTTTCGCCTCTGGCGTGGTTGACACGTTGAGTTACCGTGCCCTTTTAGTGCCCCCCTTTTCCTCCGGAAGAAGCACCTTAAAAAAGTGAGCGAAACGTTCTTCTGTCTCAACAATGGCACAGTTCCAACCCGGAAGTCGTTCTGTTAACACTTCACTAATAGTCCACAAAACAGTCAAACACACTGCCTTAATCCACGTTAAAGTTCCTATTTTAGTACGAATAGCCCTTTTTAGTCGATTACCAAAGTCATAATCTGTAATAGCTAACACATTCATGCAAATATGGTGCAAAGGTCGTTAATAAAGTGCAATTTCAGGGTGTGAAATCGCGTTTCGATGTGTAAATTCGCGTTTTCATGTATAAACAACCTTGAACTAACGCTGCAAGTCCTGGTAAACTAGCAAAAGTAATTCCGAGCGCTTATTTCGTGTGTGTTTAAGTGGGATATGAAAATTGGAACTGAATGCATGCTGGGATGCAAGATATCGCACAAACCGGATGGAGCAGGTGGCCGATGAGTGATTTTTGATTTATCTTTATAGATATGTATTGTGTACCGCATACTGGTTGTAGATTATAAGTTTCCGTTTATACCAACGTTTTTGTTGAGGAAGGTCAACTTTTATCAGAATATTAAAAGTTGTTGTTGTACCTTTTTAAACATTTCTAATTTATTTATTTTGAAACTGAAGTAGGCGCATTTATTCAGATTTTAATTGTAGTTTTGTAAAAAAATCAAGCCCCAACAACATGGTCGCACTCAGAATTTTTGCTTGTGGGGGGCTTTGTAAACAGAAGAGGTGGTTTTAATGTATGTAAGGCCATTTTAGAATTTAAAAACGTCGAAAAGAGCATTACTTTGTGTACTTAGGGCGGGCTTCTGCCCCCTAGGTTCCCCCTTGTTATTGCGGCTAAGAGCTCCTATGTTCTCTAGAAATATAAGGAAAGGAAGTGAGGTGAGGATATGTTTATTGGTATTTTTTAAAAGCAACACCTAAAGAATGAAGGTAAATAAGACTTTTGATGTAAATATTTTAAATAAAAGTTGGAGTAGGTAAGTTTTTTTTCTTTTTTAACCACAAAATACTCGAATCTTTGTGTAATTTGAAATTTATTTTGGTTTCTGTTTGACTTGTTTTTCTTTTATTGAGTGCTTTTGATGTACCTTGATTTACTTCAGAGTTTTTAAAATTTTCTGGTTCATTTCCAAATTTAAAATTTGCGATTTAAGAGTTTAAGGTGGTCTTCTGGAAGTTTCTAAACCAAATTTTGCAAATATTTTGTTTTATTAATGTGCTGTAATTTGATCGTCAAATACATAATTCAAGAAATTTTTATTTTTAGTTATTTACTTTTAAACTACTTGCCTTGTATTTAATTTAAAAATTAATTTGTTTCCACCACAAAATTTCAGTAATACTTCAAGAAAACATGGTTTAAACAACCTAAAACATGTTTAAAATAAATTAGTTTCTTATGCTTCCAATGACCAGGTGACATTTTGTAACACAGTCATTTACTGACTCCACTTGTAAAATTGTTAATTAACTTACTACATGAAATAAATCCCAAAAGTAGCTCTAAACACATTTATTTATTAATCCATTAGAAAAGTCTTTTATAATAATAAATAGTGTAAAAAGAAATAATAGTGCAAAACAGAACAAGATATTGAGTGGAAGTTAGTCAGTGTTACTTTTAAATGTCTTGCATATTATTGTTTTTTCGCTACCAGCAAAGTAAGCAAGCCTTACATCCATGGCAACAGTGACTGTAAGTGTGTAAGTGTCACTTACGTTCCTAGGAAAATAATGAACAGATAACAAAACTGTACGTTTACCGTTGTCATTGTTACCGCTGTTATTATATTGATTTTTTTACGTTGCCAAGTATTATAGGACGCATAGTTACCACAAAAACTGTCACAAAATAATTCATACTTGGCAAATAATATTTTCTTGTTCTTTAAAACTACTTGCTAACCGAAAAAAATATAATAAGCAACACGGAAGGCGACGAGCCTTGGCTTCGCCTCGGCTCGTATTCGCCTACCTCAAATGATAATACGTCCTTACATTCCTTGTAGCTTAAATTACTATTTTACTACGGCGGTGTGATTATTATAAACAAATCGATTACAATAAATTAGAGTACTTTTTGGTAGTTTGCTTGTCAAATTTTCTGGAACACACAACGCCGCGGCCACATGTGCTAGAAGATCTGTACTTCGGTAACCGTTCGCTTCTTAAATTGGGATACCTATTGAAATCGAGTTTTGGTTTTTAGTTCCTGTTTTTAGTGACTCAAATTAGAAACAAGCGAAGTTTAAATCGAGAATTTACTTTTTGAGTCCCATCTTTCTTAATTTTTAATTTGGCAATGCGACCTTTGATATATTAAGTTTCAAAGCTACGAGACGAAATTTCGAATCCTTATTTTTAAATCCTTAATTCGAATGTTTAGTTTGAGTTGTAACTAACTTTAACACAGTACATTCAAAAAAAACTTATAATAATGCTTAAAAAACAGTTTAATAATGCTGAAAGGTTAGCCAAGTTAGCTATGATTTCGTTTTCCCCCTGTCCTTACAGCCTGCAAATAATTTCCTGTTTAATCTTTCTTTTTCTTGTCTAATTATGGACCTTGATAACTTTTATAAGTCGTATTAAATAGCTCTTAATTTAAAAAGATTCCCTGCTGAATATTAGTTAAAAATTCACTTTGTATGTAAAAGAAAACTTTGGGGAAATGAGAGAACTTTTACTTTTAGTTTGTGTATTACTTCTTTATTTTTAAAAGGATTTGTTAATGAAATTTTATTTTTAAGCTCATATTTCGTGTTCCAAGTCGTTGGTAAGCTATTTTATTCGAATAAAATGAACCACACTGAGCTGTAAACTAAAGAAATGTTTAGATTTTTGTTGAGAATTACTATGCAGCCATGGGCTTTTTGGTCCAAAGTAGGCAATGATTTCATTATATGTTAAGTTATTATTAAATTTGTTGGCAAGTAAGCAGCCAGGTTTCAAAGGCTAGTTTATGTTGAGGACGATGTATTACCAAATACAGCTTGTTGCTTTGCCTAAGCTACTTTTCGAATCTGGCTGGATAACAAAATCGTGCTTTCCTACTGAAAACCTCGATTCTGTCCTGAAGTAAATCTTGAAAATTTTTCAGTGCTTTTATTGCAGATAGGTTTGAAAACCTTTTTTTTGCATTGACGAAATTATCTCCTCAGCAAGTCGGGTTCATGTCAAGAAAAGTCAGGTTTACAGCAACAAAACTATCCCCCTAATAAAACCTACTATGGCCTAAAGGATCCTAGATTTAAAATATAGGTACCTATTATGTTTTGTTATTATCTGTTTTGAGAAAAAGTTGATAGCATCTTCATGCCAAACAACATCTAAAATTGTCAGGTATTCTTTGATCTCTGATCATACTTCGAATTGGTTTTGTGTAGTTCAAGCTGAAGAATCCCGTTTGTCTGTTTATTCGTTTATTGGGCGAGATCTAAGATTGTGATTACTATTTTCATTTAATTCTTTTGCTCTTAATTTTTACTGAGGTAGATAAATACTACTTTGATTAAACTTCGACCTTATTTTTTGTTAACCCTTCAGTGGTGACGTGCGGTCTCTCGCATCGATACGTTGCAACACCCTCCATAACTACTAAATGTGTGGGAATATCCCACTATGTATCTTTCAGTCGTGTTCCTTTAAGTGCATAGACGTAACGGTTAACGGTGTGTCATTAGGAGAATTTGCTTTGATTTGAAAATGAATTTCGGTGTAATACACCGAAGTCACAGTTAGTGCTATTAAATTGCAATTGAAATAAAAGTTTAAAGATCTAAAAAAAGTATGACACAAAAATAATCATATCTTGCATTGTTAGGTATTAAAATTAATAAAAAGTAGTAATTATATAATTAACGTAACATTTCGGGAGTCAAAGTCTGCTAACTTATAAGTACTATAAAATTGAATTAAATGGTTAACAATCAGAACTTATTGTCTTTACCATTTATTTTTGTTCTTCCAGTTATGTATTTTGTTTAATTTTTATAGTTTCTACAAAAAAAATAAATAAATATATGGGTTTCGGTCTGTTGGGTGTTGGAGACCGAAGTCGCCACACGTGTCCCATGGCATTACGTCACCACTGAAAGGTTAAACAACTAAATTTAAAACAATGCTCTGAATATTATTTAAAAACATATTCAACTAAATCTTCCCTCTAGAAATGAAAATATTAAAGAGATTAAACAACTTTCTTTATTTTACTTCAGTCTTTCTCCCCTTTTCCACTTTTAAAATGTTTTGCTAATGAGATTTTGTGTTCAAGCTCGTATTTTACGGAGTTGCGAATTTTTAATTTCAAGCTTAATGTATTTAATGCGAAGAAATGAAAGTGCTGAAAGGCATTAAAAGCATAAATAGAAAGATAGATATTTTTGAACCTTAGTGGCATTTTAATACTGCGTTTATTAATATTATTGTGCTTGAAATATAAAACATTTTAGGGCTTTAGGGCATGTTATGGGAACTGAACAAAAACAAAGCTTTTTTTAAGGGCTTAGCTTGCAAATAATAGGGCTTTAACTAATTTTATTCATCAAAGTATTGAAAAGAAAAATTAAAAATATATCTCTTGATACTTGAAACACAGTATGATAACATTTTGTACTTTATATAATTACAAACAGCCATACATCAAACAACACCGGGTAAATTAAAGCAGCAAATTTTGTTACGTATTGCAAAAAACAAAAAAAAGATTCTGGACAGTAATGGCAGAACTTACAAAGCCAAAAAATATTGTTAATTTATGTTTATTAAACTTTTAAATTTTCATTAGAAAAGCATTAGCGAATGTTTGGATTTCTGACAAATTCGCTCCATTTGGTCCCTTTTGTTCCAGTCATTATTCAAATAAGGCCAGAATACTACATTTTCGGTTTGGTTGCTAACATTTTCAACGAGCGGTTGACCTCTGAGATACTTTGTTGTTGTTTAATAGAACGGTTTTAAGCATACAAAGTTGGGAAAATTAATTAAGTAATATTTCTTATTGAAATTAGGCATTACTTAAACCCAACATTTTTAAACTGTTAGGGAAAACCTTACATTGTCAAAAAACATCTCTCCATCTCTTATATGGCCTTCCTGGTGGACGTGAACTTGACGGTTTTCCTTCCATTGCTATATGAGCTAACCATTGTTTTGGTCCATTTGTTTCACATGATCGTACCAGTATCTCAGTATTCTCTGCCTTCCCCAACGTATAACATCCTCTATGTTACACTTTTCTCTTATTTCCTATTTTCTTATTCTGTCCCTTAGTGTTTTTCCTGACATCGCTCTTAACATATTCATTTCTGTTGTTCTCAGCTGGCTTTTAGTTTTTATTGTGTCGGCCCTTGTTTCTATGTCATTACAGGTCTCACACAAGTCTTTGGATTTCCTAAAAAGGAGAAAAATCGGTTCAAACTACCCTACAGTGCTTTACAATGTCGCAAATTGCTTTCGAATGTATTTAAAATTGTTACAAAAAATTTCGGAATATTTTAATTTCACTGCACTGCTTTGGTCCGATCTTCTTTGGTGAGCGTCCGCTATTAGTTGATGCGTAAAGTTTGAGAGGACTATTCGGTATCAGATGTATTATTACTAGATATTGCTAAATCTAGCGGTGCTAGTCTTTTGGGCCATCTTATGGATGGACGAGTGATTAGATTATGAGTTATGTATTACACTTTTGCACTTTGTTATATTAGTAAAAAAACTGTTGGGCAGTGAGATGTAGCATGTATAATGTATACGTTTAGTCTTTAACGCACGTCACTTGTAATTCTTTATGAATTTGGTTATTTCTTACGAACCAGCTGGCATTAGAGTTATGTAAAGAATCTTATTTTGCATAACTTGCACTTAGTTAATCTGTGTTTTTGAAGCTGTTTTCCAAATGACACGACCGTTCATGATAATTGGGCGTATAAGCGATTGATTCTTAACAAGGATTTACGATTAATTAAAGGGAATAACTGGTTTACCATTTAGTAAACAATCGTTGGGTTTTTTTATTAATATTGTAACGTAGTGGTTCTTGCCAATAATGTTAGAAGCTAATAAAAATAAGTTAATTAAATTTAGATCAAATTATTTATGTCATGTGGAGTTTGCTTTGCTGCGAGAGGTTTTATATTGAAAGTCTGATTCAACTAACATAACATAATTATATTGTCCGACTTTTGAATTAGGTTTTACAAATAATATTTAAAGTTAAAGTTACGATTAAACACTTAGACAGTTTTGGAGAGTTAATAAAATGAAACAAAGTGCCAAATCCAAACTATTAGCAAGTCTTACAATGAATCAAATTAAGTACATTTAAGTTAAATACATCAAAATAGTCTTACATACAAGTCGCAGGACACACCACTGGGTACTAAGGATGGGACCTGTTGTCTTAACGACATGACTGTGTGATGGATGCACTGACCATCGTCCGTTCCGTTAAAGCATTTCCTTATATAAGAGTCAGATCCCCACTTACACGTATCGTCTTACGTTGCGGTTAGCATTCCGTCAAATTTGCTATTTATTAATATGACTACGTCGGCATATGTCCAATTTCTTCAAGGTCATGCAGAAGTTTGACAATTAAATGATTCCCCTTCCTGCGGACAGCCTCTTGCAGCAGTGACCACCACAGGGGCCCCTTTCAAAGATGATAGAATCAATTTATTACATTTTGATAAGCACAGGTGACTCTGGTAACACCCATTAGAACAAGGGTACGTCCACTCCTAGCGAGCACGCTAGCTCAACTAAAGAACTGATATTCAGAGATTCAGACCACCTATTTTGAAATCAAAAACGCTAAAATTCGCAAGTTTCGCTTTTTATATAGTTTTAAGTTTCCGAACGTTATGTAACGGATTAAAACCCCATAAAAAATTTGCAGGTAATTGTATGTTTTTTCCTTTCTTGTTTAATAATTATTATTTTGATGCGCTTAAAAAACATTATTGTTATTATTATAAGGGCTGATATTAATTTCAGTGCAGGTTTGAGCGAAAGCTTAGCCTAAAACCCGACTTAAACTACAGTTTAAGCCAAGTATTACTGGACTTCTGTGGTACTTTAAACTGGCTTAAACAAAACTTTAAACGAAATGCCCACTCTAAGATGACTTGAATTTGTTTATAACATTGATCCGTTTTTTCATAAACTAATCTTAAAATGCCATGAGCTTCATATATGGAACAGAAATTTCTGCAAAGCAATACGATATAAAGCTATATGCTTACATTTTTACTCGAAAGCACAATGTTCTTGTACAAATTAACTTAATACAAAATTCTTCGACCTTCGTCCTTGATGCTCTTTTTACGCAGATGAATTTTTAGCAAATTTAAATGTTTAAATTGGGAGATTTTTAGTCTTCTAGTTATCAGTATCTCTTTATAAACACTACGTTCGCATTTTCTAAGATAAATTTTCCAAGTTACAATTTATAAACGAGATCCTTTTACTGTAAACTAAACTAAAGTGTAGTTGTACGTCGCTATGTTTTCATAAACCGAGCTTACCTCGACCATTATTCGTTTGTGTACAAAAGTACACAAAGATAAACAACCCCATTGACCATAATATGATAAATGAGTATTGCACTAACGCAGTTGGTATTATTATTGTGCAATTCACTGCGAAATTGAGCACGTATGTACCACACACTCTGTACTGGAAATGTATTTAACCGGCCATGTTGTACATGTCTACTATATTATACTGTATTATATTGCCAGTCCGTAACAAATGAGCTCGCTTTATCAGCGCATTTAATCAAACGGTAAATTCTACTCTATTATGTGCATTGTTCATAAATAAGCTTTACTAATTAAGCAGTTTATATTAAACTCTTTGAGGTTATGCTTCGCTAAACTTCATTGAGTTTATTTTGCGTTTAGTGTTCGGAATTTAGATCAATATCTACAGCTTTGATTTTGAATTTCACATACTCGTAACACAAACTCGTTTAATTCCTAAAGTTCTTGAAATCAGGGAATCGGCACAGTTTCTGGAATACGTTTTGCATAAACGGTGTGGAAAACGGAAAACGTCCCGTACTTGAGAGCTAGGGCTACATTTCCGATTCCAGGACTGCGGCTTAGCGTTTGGGTCACGTGTTTATGGCATCGCGAGTCTCGTAAATGTTGTTTATCGATGCCCTAATTACTTGGCTTTATTATTTGTTAATGAACAAGTGCGTTTAATTACTCGGTTAATAGGAATTGTATCGTTCGTAAAACGAGTATACACCCTCAACAGTTGAAGAAATACACTGTTGTTTCCCTAATTGCCATAATGTCCCATTGAAATATTCACTCCGCACTTTATTACACTGTAATTTTAAATGCGAACGTAATTTTAACTATTATTTCCAGTATTATTTTAACCTTAAATAGGAAATTTGTTTGCTTTGCTGTGTGTTTGTGTTTGTAATGATTTTCTCCGGTTGTTTAAGGCAGGGATGTGAATTTAAGTTTAGACGCAAGTTTTGGTAGTTTGGATTAAATATTTTGATGAAACAAGAACGTCTCTTAGAGTAATAATTATTAAGACCAAGGATTTATGCTATACAAACCTGAAAGTTCCATTTGCTACTTTAAGAAGTTTCAAAAGTTACAGGTTGATCAAGGGCCAATCTCAAGATAAACACTTCCCAAGAACGCTTTTTTAAACATACTAAATACTAATAAAATACTAAATAGCCATTTGAAATTTCGTTAAATTCCTTCAATGAAGCCCCAGCTAGTTTACAATAGCCTTAACTGCCTTATTGCTCCATAAAAAGAAAATACCGCCGCATTGCACAACTCCTTGCACTTGCTTTTGAACTTCTTTATTTAGGTTGATTAAAAATACATTTCAAAGGGAATTAAACCTCAGAAATTAGCTCTAAAATCATTTATGTTATTCTTACTGTAACCAACGAATTATTTATAATAATCACTTTAAATAATAATTAAAAGCGTTTAAAACACCATAAAATCCTGAAACTGTAAGAGCAACCAAGGAAACGCCAGAAAATCAACTAAAAGTTTTTCCTCAAAGAGAAAAACCTGCTGAAAACTACCGATCCCAAAATGCTTTAAACTGCATGGATATAAGTCGGAACTGTGCCGAACTGGTTCAGGATGTCGGAATGTCTGAAACTGTCTCGAGTTACTTCCAAAAAAATAAAATTGCCACAGAAAACTCCAGAATTTTTTTGTTGGCCTGAACTGCTTCAAAATGGCCTGATTTACATTAATATTTCTCAAGAAAAAAAGGACAGTTCTTACAGACCTCCGCGAAATTTCTTAAACTACCCCCACATGTATCAAACAGTCTTAAATATCCTAAACTGCCCGGAACTGCCTGCCGAACAGCGAACAGCTTACCCAAACTGTCTTATGTTACAGAAAGGTTTAGCTAGTGGAACTCAGTCTTCGTTGCTGCTTTTTGTTTTTTCCCTGATCGATCTCAACAGTCGAAATAGTTCGACCAGAGAAGGGTTTAATAAAATAGTAGAAAGAATATGAAAACTTTAATGAACATTTGAATGTTACTATTTGATTGAAGTAGTTAACACGTTGTTTCATAATTATTTACGCGCCGAGTTATGTATGCGGCAAAGAATAACTATTGTATAAGTATTGATTGTTCTAAAGTAATTTTAAGGCATTTGAGGTAGACTGTACCTCTTTGAAGTTTAGGGCATTTGAAGGCATTTTGACACACTGTAAGGCAGTTCAGCGTAATATAAGGAAATCAAAACAATTTTCCATTTTTAAAAGTACTCTGAAGCATTTTGGAATAGGTATTTCCAGATAGTTAGGAACTTCTAACACAGTTGTGGATAGTTTATAAAATTCGGGGTAGCAGTTAGAAATTTTCTATCTTACAGGTGTCCCGATTTATACTTAGTTTAAGTCATTCCAAAGAGGTTCCCTAATTCTAAGGTAATTTGAGTTAGTTTAAGAAAGATATAAGAAATTAGTAGCAAATTTACATTTTTCTAGGTATTCCGTGGAGTCTTGGACGTAAAGAAGTAATTTAAGGGCCTTTCGAGACAGTTGATAGAGTTCGATGCTGTTTAGGGAATTTAGAAGTAGTGTGACTCATTTTGTATAATTTGCTGGATTTTCTTTTCGATCGGAATCAATAATAAAACCACTAATCTTGAAAACTGTTTAATTGTACACCAGAATGCGTCTTGGACGTAACTTGTCTGTTACGTATTTCAAGTTGATGAAAACACGATTTAAAACAAATTATTTATTACAATTTCAAATAAAAACTTAACTTGACATAAACACCAGTAACAAATCATTTTTTATTTAATTATTATACCTACTGTTGCGCTTTTATATTAACTTTATACACTGATTACTAACACTAAACAAGATCAAAGCGAAAAAATATGGAATAACAGAAAATAGAAAAATTATGGAGTGAAAGTTCATACACAACAAATAAACCGATACAAATTACACCACTTAGATATTACTGTGGTTTATCATCTAACATGTCTTTACCCCAAGTGCCGGGTACACAGCGATGGTAACCGCTCCAACCCAAAGTACAAAGTACAGAACATAATCCTATACTCCTAACCTAGAACATTCTACAACTTAAATATGCCATCCAACACTCCTAACCTAGAACATTCTAGAACATAAACACATTCTAAGGCAGTTAGAACTTTAGAAAATTTAGGGAAAATTATAGCAATCTCTACATATTTTGAAGGTATTCTAAGTGAAATTGGGATATGTATTTTGGGGTAATTCGGAATTCTAAGTTACACAGTTCTGGACAATTTATTTATAAAACTTAAGGTAGCCTTAAGAAATTTGCCTTCTTTCAGGTATTCCGATGTGTAGTTTAAGTCCTTCCGAAGCAATTCTGTACCATTCTAAGGCAGTTTGAAGCAGTTCAAGGAATTTAGAGGAAATTTGTAACAATTTTACATTTTTTGGGGCATTCCGAAAACGATAAGGATACTTCATAGCATTTTAAAGATAATTCTGAATTTTGGGGTAGTTTCAATTTTCTATTTGGAAATTCAAAAAGTTACGGGATAATTGGAAGTATTCTAAGCTATTTAACAAATTTCCTACTGCGTTAAGGCAGTTTGGCTAATATTTGATAATTAATTCCGTATGTATTACCAAAAAGGCATTCTGGAAGAAGTCAAGGTAGTACAAGGTAGCTTGTCTCCAAAAATAGGTATTATTACAGATTATAAAGGTAAAGGTAAAGGCATCGGCACTAAGGCCTCGCGAGGGAGCATAGCCGGCAACATGGAGGGTTAAAGCCTCCTAAGTCGCTATTCATATCTCGGTTGTTTCTCACGTTATACGTATGGGGTGGTGTAGTAAGCACCACGCCTTCAACAACCGCCTACCTTCCCTACTACACCATTGTGTTTCGGTTGTACATAGGGGAAGTTCGGGCAATGTGAATACCCCGCGGGCAAAGCCAACACTCCTCACCATTTCTGAACTATGTCTGTGTCATCAACCGCATGTTCTTCGGAATGTACGGCCATCGGCAGTTACTACGGGAGAGGGCCGTGTCTCACGTCGTCCACGTGGCGACGAATTGTGTTTTCGTGAAAAAAATATTCATTTTTCCAGGTAAGTGTCTTGTCAATTATTCCCACATTATACTTTTGATGACAATAACTTACCAAGGTTTCTAATTAATGTACGTATATTGTATATTTGTCGTCTTTTGAGTCTTTTGTCTCAAAATGACACGGGCCCAATCCGGAAGACGTTTTGTTAATGCTAATAAAAATGATTTGCTTCTGCTTCTGCTGGACAACCACGAGAGCCACAAGTACTATCCTGCCCTTGAATATGCAAGCATAAATAATAATAATATACGTGTATTTAGCCCCACATACTACTCACAAAATGCAACCCATGGAAGTTGCCGTCATCCGCCCGCGGAAGACGTAATTTTAGATTCGAAGTGAACTTTTTTCTAAAATCACAGCCTGGGCGTATCATCAACCAATATGACATAGCAAGACTGTTAGCGCCAGCATATCTCCAAATCGCTGTGGCTAAAATGCTGTCAATGGATTTGAAAGCATTGGAATTTGGCCAGTAAACAAAGCATGCTTTTGGCGACGCAGAGTTTGAGCCATCAGCTGCGATTGCGGGGCCATCCGAGATGACTATCAGGGACGTTACAATTTCAAAGTTTCGGGAGTTCAACAGGGTATACTTGAAAGTGCCGAAACTAGGCCTCCACTAAAAAGAATAGACTTAACAGGAATCTGTTAGTCAAGCCTCATCTGCAAGCAAATCTCCTGCTGATATAAGTTCTCCTCCAGTGAGAGTTAGAGTACTTGAACTTATCATCCCAACCTCCGATGCAACGGACCCGCCTACCGGAATTTGTCCTATACCTGAGTCCTCCGAGATTCCAGTTTCTCCTGCTCTTGAACTTAACATTTCTTCTCTCAAAGACCCTCTTATGGTTGGTTAATAAATGTAAAGATCTACGACCAATAGCAGCGAGATTAATATTATTCATCTCGAACTTGGAAGTTCAAAGACACTATAGCCCTTTCCAATTGAGACCCATACCAATCCCAGCTAAACCAATGAACACACGAAGACGAAGGCTCCAAAAGTCAGAAGCTTTGACTAGCACGCCAGTAAAAGAAGAACAAAGCAAAAATTTGAGAAGAATAACAAACTGAAAAATCTTAGTAAGAATGAAGGAACTAGAAGTTAAATCAAAGAAAGTACCTAAGAGGACTGACAGAGCGACTAAACTAATATGTTACATGCTTTTTAGTGGAGAAAGATGTATTGAAGTAGATGGGCATCTAATTGATGACTGGATTCAATGTGATGCATGTCATCAATGGAGTCACGAAAAGTGCACGGCCTATGAAGGCGTTAGTGCTTATATTTGTGATAACTGCACTGATGAAATTATTAAGAAAAACAATGATGTTTAGTACTTAAGGCTTTCAGAGATTATTATTTGATTTTGTTACGTTTATAGTCACTTATTGATTGATATTCGCTTTCCCCGAATACTGTAACCACTTTACCGGGTTGCTGGGCAAAGTGAATACTTTTCAATTTTTTGGTTTTGATTTATGGAAGCTAAATAGTTTTAAGTTAATGTCAAATGTTGATTACCTTTTAAGGTTTTTAATAAATGAAAATTGATTTAAGATATTTGTTTTATTTTGCCGTCTGCTACCTTTTCTGTAATTACCATGTAAAGCGTATGGTATTCACTTTGTCCGAGTTTCCTCTACTTGATATAAGATATTAGTAATTATCATGAAATTGATTAACTTCAGCATTGTTTAAAGTATTTAGTTTATAATACTTATAATTTTGTATAAGTAATTATATAAATCAATTAATTAATGTTAATGTACAGAAAAATGAAATTCTGCCAAAAACACATACAACAACAACAAGCAATACCTAACATAAAAATAGAAAGTATAAATAATAACCCAAACGTTAAAGTTAAATTAATTTGTTGCGGTGTAATTAAACTTTTTTTCATACCATAAATCCAGTGCCTACTGTGCCATAAATTACAAAATATTTTCTGTTATTAACTTAGTTAATTAGTTTATTTTTAATTTTAATAGAAATTTACAGACAGTTTTTTAAATAATTTTTCTCGCCTTTTTTTATTCATTAAATATTGCTATTACGGATTTATGTTTGTTAATAAATTATTATCCAGCATTACTTAATACGTATTTTTGGAATTTCGGAATTGTATTGAAACCAGTCTTAAAATCTTCTTTTCACCTGAAACGAGCCTTTTTCAGCTATGCCAATAATTTTAAAAACTTTTAGTATCGACATCTCACAGAAATAACCTGTTGAGGTTAGAGGTAAATCAATTTTGGGGCTTCAACCACTATTGACAGTTTCAACCCGAAGTGGTTTTTAGTAAAGTTGTATTTTTATATAAATGGACTTTTAAGATATCAGGATTTAATGGAAGTATAAAGCAAGGCACTCTAGAAAGTTTCAGTTTTGCTTCTTTTTTTGTTTGTTTGTTTATTAATTGGGCAAGAATTTTACATAAAATTTATTTTTGTTAATAAAATTAAATTAAAAATTTGCCAGTTCAAAAGGTGTTTTTCAGGAAAGCCTTTTGTATCGTTTTCAAACCTGATTGGTAAAGTAAGGAACTGAAATTTTCAAGAATTTACAAAATTAGGCACTCTTGCCCTGCATTCCATGATTTTTAACCTTCGGTGTCCATGCTTTAATTAAAAAGGAATCTGCTTTATCGACTTTGGTCTTTGGTCGTTAGGAGTAGAAGAAGAAAAATAGCAAAATAAGGAAAATAAACACGATTGCAAAGATAATCTTTGTAAAACAAAAACTAAAGTAATTTAACAGGAGTAGTCTGTTTCCTTTTGCGATTCCATTAGTTGAGCGAGAGCATTGCGGAAATAAATAACAAGTCTTTTGATAATAAAAAAGTGGCGTTTTTAGTCGCATTTGATTTAGACAGTCGGACGCCGTTAGAACATATCCGAGATATAAACTAGCAAAATGGGGATAAGAACACATAAACACATATAACACTGGTAATCCTGTGCGTTGCCGGTCTAAGCCGTCTGAGATGAGAGGGTTACAATGCCGTCCATTCTCACATTATCACCCCATCAAGAACACAATGGATGGTTAAGGAGCTGTCTGGGATATCGCGCAACTTGGTTCTGTCGGATGAATTATTACCTACAGCTTGTATACCGAAGGTTTAAAAAGTTTTTCGTGTGTATTATTGTATGGTAGATTGTTGGCGCGATATACGAAAATTACGACGCTCGGAAACAAATGTTTCAACTTATCCTTTTGTTAAATTTCTCTTTTAACCGTTCTCAAATAACAGGACAGGCATTTTATTCCATACATCTCGAGTATGTTTCCCGTTCCACCAATTAAGATTTTTCCAAAGGCGCCCCTCGCTTTCTACGATCTTAGATAGTCTAACACGAAATTTGAGAAATTATGAGGCAGTAGGCATGTAGAATCGTATAGGGCAGAGTTTATTAGATTTAAACTTGGAATTAATTCCTTGTACTTCCCCTTCGAAATAATTTGCTGCTCCAAGGCACTTTGCCTATTCCCAGAGGCGTACATGGAGTGCACTGTGGTAAGGTAGAAGCTGTGAACTGCATGCATTCGACATAAATTAGCGAATGATGTGTGCCTCTTGCGCCTCTGATATCTAAGTGATGTTCTTTATTAGATAATTTGCCGATGTTATACAGCTTCCCAGGCGTATTAATCGAAGCAATTTGCAAACAAAACGATTTAAACGTAATCATGATTGCTATCTATAATGTTAAAATCATTTCGTTGTAAACGAAGTAAATTTTTGATTCACTGAGTATTTTTATAGACAAGTTTTTTTACTAATAAACTTTTTAAACATTTTCTAAAAACCCTTTTAGATCAAATCTGCAAGCAATAAGCTTTGTAGATTATTGTTACTTCTATTTCCTTCCAATTTAATTTTGCATTCTAGTTCATCTGAATACTGATACCCCATTCATTTTGTTAATAAGTCGTGAGAAAGACCATTTGGTTACTGTCTTACCTTTACATTGTATTTTAGACCAATCCACAAAGAATATTCAGAAAATAGGAACATTTCAAAGCTCCACAAAAGTGTTAAATTTAATAGATCTTGTGGCTAAGACCAATTGGTTTTAAATCCACTTTGAGTATAAATCAACTTCAATTTTTTAATAAATATACCTGAAACTATGTTGTTGGAATTTCTACTTCTTTTAAGGTGAGGGCTTTGGATTATTTTGCACTTAAATTTAGTGTGACGAAATAATGGCTTATTTCCACAATGTTTTCCAAAAAAGGATTCCCTTTGTTTTTGACTTTAGTTAGATGCTTACACTGACGATACTGACATCTGCAAGGAGTTTGTATTTGGTTGCCCTCCCTTTTAAGGTATTTTCGGACTTTTCTAGAACGATTCTGATGTACCAATGGAATTTTCCAATTTTTCCAAGTTGGTGTGACAATGTTGAAAGGAATTTTCTTGACTGTATAAATAAACATTTTTTTACTTTTTCTACCTCGAATTAATTTATGAAAAATAGTTTCTGAAATTTTCAAAAGTTTCTGCTGTATTACTTAGTTAGTTGTGAATTTGTTCATTTTATTAAGAGGCTCGTATGTTGTTCAAATACTGGCACAGTTATAAATGTAAAGGTATATTATTTTTTTATGAAGTGTGTAACAACATCTCTAACTTTAGACATTGCATTTTGAGGCCTTCAAATAATTTGAATTAATTTTGAACAAATCTGGTTTAATGCATTATCAAATAGATAATCATTTTTCTAAAGAGACATTTTTCAAAATTAATTCAAATTCGTTAAAAATAGGAGTGAATCTTTAAATTTCGATTTTTAAAGCCTGTTAAAACTTTTCTTATCTTAGCAGCAAATAAGCAAGTCCAAGAATAAGCGATCAAACAACATTGTAAATTTCGCAGCTTTCAATTTTGTTCAACAGGTATCGATACTTCTTAAAGATTCAGCTATTTACGCGATTTCCCTAACTATTCTAATTTTTTTCTTTTCAGGGCCTTTTCACAATACCGTTTTAACTTCTTAAATGTAAAGTATTTTGTGTGCCTTCTGAATTTCTTTAATTTTAATTCATTTAAAGTTTTCGCTGAAGAGTGCTAAACAAATTTTGAATCTAAGCACCTGCAATTTTTCCGAATGCATATTTTGTTCACAGCTTAAATCTAAGTTTCCAGTTTTCTGTAAAACTTATATCTTTCAACGATTTCCTGTTGTTTTTTGCAATTGCTCGAATTTTTGTTCTTTTTAGAGATTTTTGACGATTTTCCGAAGTGCTGCTGAGTTTTTAAAAGCAGTTCAAACAACCTTGAATGTTTTCTGAGTTTAAGAATTCCAGAGCATTCTAAAAATTTCCGAAACAAATTTTGCTTTTTTGGAGGCCAAAATGTTAAATTTTGTAAGAACGTTTGAGATTATTACGCCCATAATGGGAAACTACCCAAAAAATACCACAATCTAAAATTCTAAAATTCAAGCATTTTTCTTAAAAATTTATAAATGTCGATTATTATGTTTTCCCTTTTCAAGGAGTGAAGGCTTTGTACCGTATACAAATTTTTTAACATTTTTCAAATTAATTCTTAAATATTGTATAAAATATATTTACAAATAAATAAAAGGGCGCTTTGAATATATAGGAATTTAGTGAGCTTCTAAAATGTATCCGGAATTTATATACTGAATCCTACGATGAGAAGATAGATTTTTTGATCTTTTACTCATTTTTTTAATATTTTAACAATGTCGCTTCGCTTTCTTTCAACGTTTTATAAGAACTTTACCGGAATTTTAATTAATGAATTGGAGATTAGTGTGAGAAATCTATAAATAGTAAAGTATTCCCTCCACATAATTTGTTTGTGGATATATATTGTTAAACTTCAAAATTAATTCAAATTCATAAAAACTACACATCTGAATAACTGAATATATGTTACCTTTAAAACCTTTACAACCTTACATACCTAATGCAATTTCAAGTAAAAGGATCAAAACTGATTATCAAACTAATCTGATTTTTTATGTTTCTCTTCTACTTCTTTCTTTCTGTGTCATACCCTTTTCTAAGGACGTTGGCAAGGGGACCAAAGACACATTTTTAAACAACTTGGAGTCGTGAACATTGTTATATCCCCCTTATACTAGGAAAATGTGTTCGTTCAGTGGTTTCCCGTTGCCTTCTGCAGAGTTTGTGACCATGTATTAAGTGTTATAGTGTATGCGCCTTGTTACTATCTGAAGTCGACCACTCCGCACACGCAATCGTTAATTGTAACCAAACGATTAAATGGCCTCACTCGCTCAAGTGGGAAATCCTTTATAAAAACCTTGCAACTGCGTAAGATTCGAACCTAAGACTCCTAGCTAGGAGCCGAGCGCTCTTACCACTATGCCAACGAGCTTCTCTAAAAAGCAAAAATTTCCATATTCCAGTTTTAGCTTAAACTTAAACTTTCAGTTTCCTTCAAAAGCTTTTATGTGTCTCAGAAGTTTCTATTAATAACGTATCCACTCATTCCAAAGTGCTCTAATAATTACTGAAGAGTTAAACAAATTTTAAATTTTTAAAGGTAATGGGATGCTCAAAGTTTTGTGATCTTTTAAAGGATTTCTTTAATTGATTTTACTTGAATTTTTGGAACTTACTGGAAAATCTCTGTTGAGATGTGTTAACATTTTTAACAACTAAACAATAAGTAAGTTGTTATGTATATTCTTTCAAGATTCTTAAATTGTTGTAAATGTTTTGCATTTTCCAGAGACTTTTCATAATTTTCCAGGAAATATTTGAAATCTTAAGCGATTTATTGAAAATCAGTTTTTATCAGTATTTCGAATTTTTTGGAGATTGCAAGTGCTTCTGAAATGAAACTTCTAAATTTTAAATTTCGAATTCCCTAAATTTTGCAGAAGTTTGCCAGAATTTTTGACATTATCTAAATACTGGGAAACTTGTGTTAATATTTGCCAGTATAATTCGCAGTACAAATCCAAATATTTTCTAATGCCCAAAAATTGTTATGTTTCTGAAGATCTGTAGGTAAATATTAGTATTAAATTTTGTTTGTTATTTTGAGTAGATTTTTGAAATTGCTCTAAAAGCTTCGGACTTTCTACAATTGTCATATTTTTTAAAATTTGCTCCGACATGTTTTTGGTATTTGAATAATTTATTGAACACAATCAACAATTCTTATACAACTAACTTACTTTAGAAGCTTCTCTAATTACCTTGGAATTTTATAAATTCCGAAGTATATACAGAATTTTTTTAAGAGAACAAAGACTCCTGAAACCCCCCTGAAATTCAGGTAACTTTTTTGTACGCTTCAGACTTCTCGTTCAAGTTCTCTGGACTCACAATACTGGTTTCTGTCATTATCGACTACTCGGGACCCTTTAAACCTGTTAACAATTTAGAAATTAAATAAATAATTTTATTTTCAGGTTAATTTTCAGGTCTTCTCTTAGTAGATTTTGAATGATTTTCCGAAATTTTTCTTAATTTCTAAATTTGTTATATTAATATTTTCACAAATGTCGTTCTAAGCTTCTAAGAAATCGAATACCTATGGGTCTGTTTAATTTTATGGAGTATTTACAACCTGGCATAATTTATTGAATTCAAAATAACTTTGATAAATCTGTGGTAACAAGTATTGACCCTGCAATAATTCCTGTCATTAAAACATAGAGCTCCAAAGGAGTTAATCTCTACAATTTGGCCTTTAAAACTTTCATAACATTGCATTCCAAATGTATAATTTCAAGCAAAAAGGTTAAGAAGGATTAGTAACATTCGTCCAAATGTATTTCTCATAGTCTGAATCTAAACTTTTAGTTCTTTCCAAATGTTAAACTTCTGAAATTGCAACAACCATTTACAAAGTTTCCCAAATTAATGTAAAGATTTTTTAAGGGATTCTCACGATTTTACAGGCTGAATTTTATAAACCTATTCTAAATCATTAAATATTTCAGGAGTTTTCTCCAACTTCTGACCTGCATTCGATTCCAAACAAATTTAGCAGTGAAAAGTTATTGCCCCAAAATTCTTGAATCATTTTGAGATTTTATTCATTCGTACTACTTAAGAATTTTGCTCTAATATTTTATGTGCAGGAATTTTATGAAATTAGGAAAGGTATTTGTGCTTTAACCAGTAATAATTTTTCTTTCTTGTTTAGGCTCTTCTGTCTTTTGCAATTACACGCAGCAAATAATCAGGTTTCTTTAACTTCAAGATTTCTTTGAAAAAGAAATTTTTCCTAATGTTACTTCTGGCTTAAACTTAAGCTTTCATTTCATTCCGAAGGGTATTATACTTCTTAAAAAAATCTCCATTTATTAAGAAGTTTTCCAGATTATTACAGATGTTTTCTTTTTACCGTCTTCCAGTGCATTTCCGAACTTCGTAAATCAGTTCTGAAATACATGGCTTTAGGAACTTAATCTTTTTTACCTTCTTTTCCTGTAGAAACCCAAAAGTTTTTAGATAATTGCCGTCCGAAATTCGGCAATTTTTTAAAGAATTTTTGAGGGTGCTTTTACTTTTGAATTTGAGAAAATTTCTTTAACATTTTCTTGGACGTTTAAGACTGAAGTTCATCTGGCCCAACGATCAACCCAAGCTGCTTGATCTTTAAATTTATTTTTCAGGTACGAAACTTTTTTACAAATCTTCTTTGCCAATAGCTTTTAGCTATCTAGAACCAAATTCAGAAAATTTCCAAAGGCTGTTATGTTTTTTAAAAATCTGTAAAATCCCAGTATTAGCTTTTTTCTAAAATTGTTGTTACATATTTTCCACCATGTTTTTTTTTTTGAATTGTCTTGGCTAAAACTAGCATTTTCAACTTTACTGAAAACTGCGGATCAATTCTTAAAGTTTTCACGAGCTTCTGAAACTTCTAGGTACGTAACTTTCAAATTTCTTTGGATTGTTCAGGACTTCTTGTTGGAGTTCCGTTCCTCTGACTTACATGTGAAGGTCAACTTAGATTATTAAATCTAGAATTATTTCTGCGATATGCCTTTTTCAGGATTTACATATTTTTTGAGATTTTTAGCTTAATTCTGAAATATATTTTTGGATATTGTTTTTGGCCAGGTTTGAAAATTGATTAACTTTCTAAAAATTTCTTTGTCATTTCGGAAATATGCCTGTCGCTATGTAAAATACTTTTTTTAATTAACCAAAATATCAAACTAAAAATACACAAGTTTTCACATTGCTTAAGCCTGATAGAAATATAAACATAAAAAAATACCGATAAATATTTGAACTTCTCAGTATTACATTAATCAAGATCACATCTTCGTTTCGTGTAACGCTAATGATAGTAGCACGACTTTACTAAATACAACACGAACATCTCTCCGTGTAGTCATTCCCAACTACATAATATATTGCATTTCTAACCTTTACATGCAACTACCACCAACAGATAACCGAGCCGTTTAAGATAATGACTACTATGAATTAAAAATCGTTCCGTTTGTTCCATTTATTGATTTCCCAGAAAGTCACGAAGCCTTCAAAACCAAAAACATACAAACACAAAAGCCTGACGGCTTCCTGAAGGATTAAGACGTCTTGTTAGGCTATCATTAATTTAAAAGAATATCCATTAGTGAATCCTTCACACTTTTATCCTTTCTTGTATAAGAACTCTATTTAATTGTATGGAATTCATCCCCTACTGAAAATACCCCTACTTAAACAAAATTACTTATCAGACACCTACAGTGATTGCTTTTACGCCTAATCGTTGCACACAGTCTTTCCCACTTATATTCATTGACAAAGGACGGATTTTTATGCATTGTAAAGATACCCTACCAATTTGAATTTATTATAAGTTTGCATTTTTATAATCAAAACTTGCCAAACCTTAATTAAGCGATTGAATAATAAAATGCCATGAAAGTCATTAAATCACGCTAAAGTTTCAGGTTTCGCAGCAAAGATTCAGAGAAAAATTCGTTGAGTTTGAAACCTTACTTTTGGAAGTAATTGTCCCGGTACCAAGTAAAACAGCAAATACATAAATTACAATAGATTAAAGCAGGTTTAAAGCAAGTTGTGTAATAGAGATATCCCAACTTTAAAGTCAGCTTCGACCGACGACGTTTCGTCACTGTCAAACTTGAGGAAATTTTATTAATTAAAGTCTACTTGAAGGAACTTCAGGTTCGGGGATTATAATTTACGTTAGATTAAATAGCTGAACGTGGATTACCTTTAAGCGACTAAACTATGAAACGAATTTGTTTTAACAAAGATGGGGTTTAATCAAAGTAAGCTGAAAAAAATGTCAGAAATTTAACAATTACAAATAATTAGATTAACTCCTCAACTAAACTCAACTGAAAATTTGGGCTTTATTTTGGGTTATGCAGTAATCGAATTTAATATTTTAATTATTGCTGGCATTTGCTTTGTTATTATTTATTTCGACCAGGCTTTTTTGTGTCGTGATTGTCCAAACAGTTAATTAAGGCTTGTTGATTGCATGCATATTAATCCGTGTTGTTACAACGGGAGTTCATTATTCCCCAGCATAATGCATTTTTGTCGGTATAAATAACACCAATTTTCGCAAGTGCAGGTTTAATCCCACCCCGACTTAATTCGTTTAAAAGAAAAGCAATTAACTCGATAAAAGTTGTCAAATCTCCCTTAGAAAAGGGCTAATAGAGAATTGATTTTGTATACGGCCGTCGAGTAAAAATTTCTCTTGTTTGTTATCCAAAATGCGGTGCTGTAATCTTTCTTGTGTGAAATTTGTATTTATCGCCTTAAGGATTTCAACCGTAAATGGTAGCCTCAGGTTACAGGGGGTAACGCATAAATAGACGCCGCCCGAAGCGTTATGTGTCACAGCATTCAGTAACACCAGACGCCAAGGATAAAAGACACCCGAGGTGTCAATCACGAGCAGTACTTTCAAAATCACAACCAGCCTTCTTTGATCCACAAGCGATTGTTCATTCGGAAAATTATAAATTTAAATTGGTGTAATTGTCGAAACAGAGCAACCCTTATCTATGCTCACCGCTAGCCAACACGTCGAGGGAAAATTGCAAAAAAAGAGCAGATAATGGGCAACAGATACGTTGGGAGTTCCTCGATACGCCTCCTTAATTTCCTGTTCTCCCGTGTTTCGTTCCAGAATAAAGAAAAAAAAAACACCCCGCGTAACCATAGCCGATCATTATGATCACATGATGAGGTCCCATAATGCAACCCCTAACAATCCAGATATGCCTGGTATCTCTTCCCTTTTTCCGTAACTATACTCGAACAACACATGCCCACCCCATCAATAATTCCGTAGGCACGGACCGCAATTCACTTAACATTATTTTACTTTGTGTTTCGCCCCGCGGTTCTGGATTTATTCGTTAGGAGAGGCGGCGTGAACTTCCTGATATTTATGTGTTTGTTTTTCCAATCAACGGACGCGTTCTCTCTTCTTGATGGTGTTTTTTCTGAATTGCTCATTTATCCAATTTTCATGTATTATTTAGCGCCCTTTAAAGAGCAACCTTTCTTAAGTTCACAAATCAAAGCTTTTAGGTTCTTCTGTTTTTCTTCATCTTCTTCAAGTCAAATCTTTTATTGTTTACAATAAACCCTTTGATTAAAACATTAAAACATTCTAAGACTTGAGAATCAAGATCGACGATTGAATACTCAAATTCAAATCAAAGGCTTTGATCCTAATCTTAACGATTTGAATCAAGAAATTCAGCCTTGAAACTAATTCTTAAGGTTACCTTATGATTCTTGATACAAACCCTAAAAGAATTAAAATCGCCCTGATTCGAATCGTCTTGTATGGATTCAAAACCCAAATTATCTGATAAATCAAGATTTGAATTTTGAAAGCCCAAGAAACATAAGATTGGATTAAAAATTCTTGCATAAATCTTTCGATGTTTAAAAGAGACATTAAAAATCCAAAAAACTTGGTTCAAAACTTAAATCGTCGGATTCATATTCGAAGATTTGAAACTTGAAAGTCAGACTTACCCTCGATACTATAAAGGTATAAGAGGGTAAAAGAGAAAGAAGAGAAGAAAGTCAGACTTGAAGTTTTTAAAAGAAACACTAGAAATGTAAAATTCAAGGACATTCGAATCTTCACATCTCAGTTGAAAACTCATATTGTCGGATTCAGATTCGAAATGGCAAGATTTGAGTCTTGAAAATTAAACTTGAGGCTCAAATTCTGACTAAATCAGAAATATTTATACTTCAGTAACAATCAGAATCCAAACCTTAAGTAAACGTTTGTAAATATTTCTAACAAAAAAATTACAAATTAACTCGATTTGGGGATTTGGTTTCGCAAAAGGAGGATTTCAGATTTTCTACAATTTGTTTCTAAGTCTCAAATCAGCTAAGAAGCAGGCGTTATCAAATTCAGTTTTATTAAAATGCTGCAGTTGCAGGTCAAATTTTAAAGTTTCAGTTATTTATTTAATTAACAAAGCTTCTGCTTTAAGTAGGTACGTTTTTACAAAAAAAATCATCCTCAGGCTTGCTGCTATTTAATACGGCTTTTCATTTTTTAAATTTTGAACTTTTAAATACAGTTTTTACCTACTTTGGTTTACACATCACATGGTTTTTAAGCTTTAAATTCGCAATGTCTTTAAATCTTCGTAACCAAAAGGCTTTGCTTATTGTAAGTCCTGAAAACAGCTTGAAAACTGTAGAGAAAACATGTTCATCTACTAAATAGTCTAAAATTTTAGCTTAAGTTCTTGTAAATATGGCAAATGAATTGTAATTTCTTTCAGCATTTATTCTGAAGAAATAAAAATGGGAATAATCCTGATAAGTGATGATAAAACATGACATTAAGGTATTTACAACTAGGGCTGAAAGGTTGCCCGAATAAAAAATAAAACAAGATAAATTACTAACTTACTTTTTATTTACGAGGGTTGATTACACCACATATCCGTAAAATAACAAAAAGAGGCACAATATTTCAGCAAAGAACACGTCACACACCAAAAAAATGACCTTTTTATCGACTTTCCCCGAAAATATTAATTATTTTTCTTTTTTAATTTATTACGTTCATGTTTTGTATACTTTTTATCTTAATGTAGAAAGAAATTATAGAAATCGGAGATTTTAGAAACAAATAAACGCGGTTTTTTGCAACTGCTTCAAGCGATTTATTCAGCAAAATTCTTTGTTAAAACAAGGCATTCTGAATAAGGTATCCTGCTTTCAAAAGTGAAAAGTGATTTTATGAAAAATAAACTCAGTTTTTTCCAATTGTTATTCGTCCGGTTAAGGTTTGGCCGACATAATGAGCATTTCAAACGTCAAATTAAAAAGTTACAAACTAAAAGTATACAACAGAACGTAACAAACAATCAAATTATAAAATTTTTCATTAAATTACGAGTGTAAAGCAGAATAAATTCAGGTTGTTACATTCACTAATGCAGTTTGTTATAAACGTTAGGTATTTTTACGTTTTTACAACTTCACGCCTGAAATTTTCTGTTTAAATAATTGTTATTTTATTGTGATTAAAAGGCGTTTTCAAAGGTAAAACTGTGAATTTGTTCATTTGGTACCACTAAGTTCCAAATCAATAACGAAACAAGTTTGAAACTTAGAAATCTACCACAACTTGGTCCTATAATTAGATTTTACCTTGAACATTTACATGTAACATTATACAGCGCTAGAATTAACCAGAATAATTAAACCAATTTAAACTTTACGTATATAAATAATGTTAACGGCGTATTAAGCTTGTAACTTTCTAACTAGCAGTCATTAAAATATTCGACGAAAATATCTAAAAATAAAATTTGGGGGTTTTAGTCGTCCCTGAAGGACTTTTAAGGCTTGCTAAAGAATTTCAAAAAAATTCAGGTTTGAATCCATACATACGAAAACCATCTAAATACAGAATAATTCTGAACAAATGTGTTCGTTACATAACCAGAAGGGCTGGAGATATATTAGTGTTTAGGGATCCATAACTGCCAATCTTTCTAACATAAATCACTAAAACTCTACAATATATTTGGGGATAATGTTTTCAAATCGCACTTTATTGCGATGGGTAAGCAACATTATACTAAAGCTTTCCGTGTATGACTATGCATAACGTACATTTACGATATTTACATTAATAAATCCAAAAAAAGGGTGAAAGCGCGCCTTATTTTTGTTGAAGCCAAGCCAACTGCGAGACGCGTGAATTTTGCTAGATTTATTTAATTTTCGGGATTGGAATTACGAAATAGCCAGTCTTTTAGTAGCATAAGCCCTTTTCCCTTCTTGAAAATTTAGAATTACTAAGCGCCCGTTTTTTGTTTAAAAACTTTACTTTTTGTTCATCTAAATCAGTTACCTTTGTTTGTTAAGATCTTTAAACAACTTTTCAGCAGATTTTTTTTCGATTAGCCGAATTAGAGCACCGGAAAATTTATTAAATTTTCAACCACAAAATAGCCCAAATACTAGAATTTTCCCCCGCTAAGAAATTATTGCTCATTCGAAACAACCAGTACGTCGAATTGAAATTCAAAATTGCAGGATTTGAATCTTGACTTCACTTGAAGCTGAAATTCTGCCCAAACACCAAATTACTTTAAAAACTTTTACACAAATCTGTTGATTTTCAAAAGAAACGTTTAAAATCCAAAAAATGTTAATCTTCACGTTTGGACTACCTAAATCTTCAGAAGCACGTTCAAAATTGCAAGATTTGAATCTTGAAAGTCAGATATGAAGCTCAAATTCTAGACAAACATCAAATTCCATTAAGAATTCTTACACCAATATTGTACTTATTAAAAGAAGCTTTAATTGTTTAAATCCAAAAAGATTTTAACTCAATCCAATTCATGGTTCAAACTGAAAGATTTAGATTCAAACTGGAAGATATTAATTTTGTCGTACAGTTTTAAGACTCAAATTATTAAGGATTCGGTTTGAAATCTAAGATGATTCAAATCTGAACTTATAAGCTACATTCAGATTCCAAAATACAGACTTGAGAACCGAACTGTGAAAACTTCTTGTACAAAGTCTTTTACTAACTTGAACCTTGGTATCAGATTCCAAATTAGAATAATTAAAATTAATTCCAAGCTCAGTTCTCGAAATTCAGGTTTAAACTGGAAGATTTGAAACTTCAAAGTTTGTAGGTAATTGAGTATTTTTAGACAAATTTAGTAAATGAGATATTAAAGATTCAACTTGAATTTCTAAGATGATCCACGTTTTTTATGAGGACGTACAACTCACATCAGCTTCAAAACTTGAGTTTTCGAAGTTAAATTGGAAGATTTGGACCTTGAAATTTAAACTTAGAATTCAAGATTAAATCCAAAATTCCGTTCATAAATCTACATACCCTGAATTATTCAGGATTCAAAATTAAAATATTAAATGACTCGAATCTTCACATCGGTGTTTCCAATTTACAATTTTATTTTGAGTTTAAATATTCACATTAGATTGGATTGAAATCTTGAATTAAGGGTCGAACTGTCAAATCTAAGATTGAATCTAAAATTTCTTGCAATTCAATCTTCAGATATTTAAAATCTTAAAACAGTCAAACCCTCAACTTTTCAGCTTTAAAATTCATGTAATCAGCATTAGAAACTGCTGATTGCTAACTGTTAGTGCCAATAAACAGGCAAATGAGGATGTTAGAGAGTACTTCAATCCAGTATTTGATAATCCAATATTTCGTGCTACCATGGGAAGAAATTGACTTGCAGTTGTCCAACGTTTTTTAAGATTTGACGATAAAACTACCAGGTCACACAGAAAGTCAAAAGATAAACTGGCACCTACCAGGGAGTTGTAGGGTGATATAAATCTCAAGCTACGGAAGTTTTATTCTTAACGTCGACGAGCAACTAATTCCTTTTGGTGGACTTTTTCAGATTTGAAATTAAGGAATTATTTTTAGATGGATTTTGTACTAAAAACTTTTATTTTGATTCATCTAAATCAGCTTCTTTAAGTGGTATAATGTTTAAAGAGCTTTTCAAAGGATTTTTCAGAGCCCAGAAAATTGATTAAATTTCCGAATTACCTTAACAAAATAGCCTAAGTATAAGAATTTCCCCCCGTTAAGAAATTACCTGTATACACAGAGAGAGTGTGCTTTATTTTGATGAGCGGAATTACGCACGGGGAAGCTGAAAACTCGGTCTAGCTTAATAATCTTTGTGGGAAGCTTCTTATCATGCATTATTCGAAACAACAGTATACGTCATTCTGTTTGAATCCTTCCACAACGTTTAACAACTGAAATTATATTTAACTGTCTGCTGACACTGAATTTAAACTTCTGTCTTTCCTTCGTTATTTAATTTTGTAAATATGCCTGAAGGGGCTGAAATTTTCTTGCTTGGTATTTATCACAGGTTGTATTTCGGACGCTTTGAAGTTTCGCTGGTTTAAGAATAAACAAATTTTCAATTTTTGAAAGAGATCTATGAAAATTAAAATTCATCGACCAGCTGATAACAAAATGCATTAGATATGCATTTCACAAAAATGTTTTGTGCATTTCCGTACCATTCGCATGCAGTAACATAAACAGTCGCACAATGTATAATTTAACTCTGTGATACGGCAACGAGAAATATGATTATAACATATATCCGATAACATGTGGACCGTGTACCGTGGAAACATTTATAATACAAATCAGATTATGCACAGATCGTGTCCGCAAACTGTCAGTTACACGGTTTCTAACTCAAACCGTATAATTACTTTTATTACGTTTTCAAATTTTCATTTAAAAATGCTAACGCACAATTCTAAATATAACATTTTATAACATTGTTAAACACTTTTTGTTGAAAAGCGAATGAAAAATTGCAAAACTACCAAATCAATCGAGGATTTCTTCCATTGTTTTAGAATCAAAAGTAATAAACTGCAGCTTTACAGGATTGAAATAACAGTTTCGCGATTGCTTTATAAATTAACCATATTTTGTACTAAATTGCAGCTGCACACATGTGGCCCTGTTTTCCAGAGGAAACTTTCAGCAGATTCAACCCGTCAATATTGGAAAATTGAGGTTAGATTAATTCCGTACAATTTCAGTTACTCTCACAAACAAAAGTGCAATTACTTTGAAGGCCTAAGGACAAACTATACAAAAACAAAGTAAAAAGCTAAAGAATCCACCGTAGCTTCCCGTACTAAGGTATAGAAAAAAATAAGAAAAGTTAGCCATGGATTATTAGAATGTCAGTCACTCTTTCTGGATATGCACTAAATGTGTTTTCGAATTACTTTACATAAGATATAAAAATTCTGTTGCTGACAATCAGGATTGTTCTTAATTCTGTTATGAATTATTGTGCAGTGTTTTAGATTCGATTAGGTTTTTCTCAGGCGTATGGGGTAAGATGTTGCTATAAACAAAATCGAAGGGTGGGTCTCTTAAACTTCCTAATTTATATTTACTGTCTGTAATACAAATTGCAATAAATAAATGATTTTATTTTCAACCATATATGTAATGACGTTATTACTAACTATTTTGTAAGTTGGAAAATTGGCCTTTACTGACTCTTACTTTCTACCCGGGTGGAAAGCGATCAGCTGATTACTTTCCACCCGGCCACGCCCACTGTCATTAAATGGCAGATTGTTTGTTCAAAATATTAATTATTATTAAATGATTCATATTAATTTATATGTTTGGTTGAAAATAAAATGGTATACAAACCTTGGTGAAAAGTTTCATTACTGTCTCGAGATATAGTAATAGTATAGATATAATTATCCCTCGACAGTAATGAACTACTTTCCACCTAGGTATGTAATATACTATAATATAACGAAAATGACTTTCAGGAAGCTGTCCTGTGATCATTTCCTATTTTGCTATAATTTTAACAACAAAATTATTTATGTCTTAGGAATCTCCTACTCTTTGCAGATTTAAAATCTGTTAAGTAACCTAGACGGAACGCGTCGTTTGAGTCTACAACATCCTAGTCGTCTCATTAGGCTTTCAGTCAATCTGTTGGGATGATCTATTAATCTTTCTTCATAGTTTTGGGAGTAGATAGTTATCTCCCCTTTCAAAGTTTTCGTTTGAAGGTTGTGCACAATGAAATTGTTTGGAATATTTGTTATAATATAAAGTACTTTTGATTGGAACTTTTCTAGGATATCGACGTTGGAGGTAGATGTAGAACTCCACATTTTCTTTACCAAGTTTGTACCAAATCGAGGTTGGCTAGAACTGTTGAGACGCAATGTTTGGATTTTGGTTAGACGCCAGAATAGCGGTGTCACCCGCATATGTCACAGTAAGGACATTCTGGATTGTGGGTAGATCCGCGGTATATAATAAGTATAACACAGGTTCGAGTACACTGTCCTGTGGGACTCCTGAATTGAAGTGATTTATATTGTTTTGATATTTAAGGATTAGGAAATAGCTATTGGGAAGGATTGTTCTAATTTTATATACAACTTTATTAAAAGCCTGTGGTATATCTAAGAATGCTGCAGAACAGTATTGTTGTTTTCCAATGCTTGCTGTATTTGCATAGTGACTCTGTGAATTTGTTCAATGGTTGCATGCCTCGGTCTAAAGTCAAATTAGTATTAACTGATATCTAGTTAAGTTTTGATGTAGTATTCCTAGTAATAGCTTCTCCAAAAATTTCGACATTATCAGTAACAGACTAATGGACCTGTAAAACTTAACATCGTCGAGAGGTTTACGGGGTCTGGGAATTAAAAATAATTTCTGCTTCCTTCCACAAAAGGGGAAAGTAGCTTGTTCTTAACACGGCATTGTATATTTGGGTCAAAGTGTTCTAAGCCCTTTTTTGAAAATTCTTTGAGAAGTCACAACATATTTTGTTCAAATCTAAATTTAAAATATCTGGAGGTGACAAAAAAATCTTCAAAGTGATAAAAACGATACCAACGTAATATTTGCAAACTTGACGTTTTTAACAACTTTCTAATCCTAAGCTATTATGCGTAGTATATTGTGAATGCTTCTTTGAGTTCTCAAACTTCAAACTTCTGAATTGTTATTCAGAATAAAGTATAGCAATAATTGAAATAACTACTTAAATCTCTCTCAAGCACACGGGCATGCTAATATCCATGATTAGAAGCGCATTGACTATAAAAATATTTTCGCACATAAAGTTAATTTCCAAATTTGCTTCGTAGCAAGTTAATGATTGTTTTATTCCGTGCTTTGTAGCTGTCACTCGTTCTTCATCAGAGTCTACGTTCTCCAAAATGTTTAACACTTTTTCAATTAAGCGGAGAGCTTGTAATCGTGATGAGCTTTTCTGGTGGAGCTGGATCTGAGGTGTCGGCCTCTTCGCTAGCGCTTTGTTCATGCACTTCTATCAGCTTATCGATTGTAAGCTCCTTGTTATGTGAATCTAACAACTCGCTGACATCTTTACTGTCGAGTTCCAAATCTACCTTCTTGGCAGAGTTGACAGCTTTTTCTATTGCATGAGCCACTTCGTCAATTTCTGACGTCCCCGTCTCCGATTCAAAGAAGAATGGATAACACTTTTTCCAGACACCATTCTAGGTTTTTTTGGGAAACTCCGACCCAAGAATCTCGGATAATTCTTACAATATCTAGAACACTAAATTGTTTCCAAGACTCCTTTACTGACAGTTGATCGTTTTGCCTCATGGCTTCACTCAGATGTGCAAATGAACATCTTGCGTAGGCTTTGAATGTTTTGATAACACCTCCAGGGCGAAATGGTTCGAGTGGGGGGTGAGGGAGGAAGCGGTAGGGGAAAATACAAAACCACGTAACTGCGAGTTTGCGCAAGTCTGTATATGAATTGGAAACACTGAACTCAAGGATTGTTATCTATTTTTTACTAATAGTAATAATAATAACAATAAATTAATTTGGCGCTACAAATAGTGTAGATAAAACAAGTCAAACACAAAAAATAATAATAAATAATTTGCCGAAAATACAAATACCAAAAATCTAGTATTTTTCTGACAAACTAATTTAAATATGTAGTTTAGTATTAAAAAAGAAGGATCAAATACTTATTGTACAGTACATACTAGCGTAGGATGAAAAACATGTTAAAGTTTGAATTTGCCTCTTATGCTGCCTTGAGAACTTTGGAGCTCTGCTCTGCACAACTTTGCAAAAACACATGATTATTATTGCTAAATCTCAGTTAGATTGCTTCAGAAATGGTGGAAAATTGAGGATTGATCACTTAAATGGCATTTTGCTCCTTAACATGGTAGAAGCATTTGTAGAAACAGTTAATGGCAGTCCTACATATTCCAAAACTGAGGCAGTTTGGCGTATTTTCAGAATATTTCGAACAATTTGAGAAAGCTTGAGACATTTTGCTACAGTTTGAACATTCTAAGAGAGTTTGAAAATGTTGAAGAAGTTTAGCATATTCGGGGGACGTTTTGTTTAAGACTTGTTGATTGAATCTGGAAATTGAGGAATTTTGGAATATTCGGAGAAAGTTTGGATAGTCTGGAAAACGTTGGGACATTTGAGACAGTTTTGGATGTCCTGAGGGAATTTGGAAATTTGGAACATTTTGAGAAATTTTGAGCATACTGGTTTTCAAAATTTTTGAGCATATTGTTTACAAAGGTTGTTCAGGATATTCTGGGAAAATCTGGGACATTTTGTCAAAGTTTTGGATATTCCAGCGGAGTTTGGAAATTTAGAGGAGGGAAGTTTGCTAAGCCTCAGATAAATTACCTCAGAAACGATGAAAAATTGAGGCTTATTCACCGAATTATGAAAGGGTATTTTGGTTTTTAATTTGGTAGAAGTATTTGTAGAAATTGGTAAAAGTATTTTTTATTAAATTCTAAAACTAAGGCAGTTTGGAACATTTTAGTACAGTTTAGGGTATTCTAGTGGAGTTTGAAACATTTTGAAGAAGGTTTGAATATTTTAAGTTTAGGGTATTTTTGACGAGTTTGGGAAATTCTTTGGGACACTCTGGATACATTATTGGGACATTGTGACAAAATTTTGGTCATTTTCTGGTCTTTACTAATGTACCAGTCAACGATGCACTAAACATAATACAGCAACGGTTTATAACCCAAGGAATAAGAGAAGACATACCCGAATTAGCAAGAATCTGCTTGGACACCACGTACTTCCTATGGAATGGGGATTTCTACGAACAGAAATCCGGTGCAGCTATGGGATCTCCTCTGTCCCCAGTCATTGCCAATATATTCATGGAAACACTCGAAGAAGAAGCTATCCAATCTAGCGACAAGAAACCGAAGTGCTGGTTTAGATATGTCGACGACACCTTCGTCGTATGGCCACATGGAAAAATAGCACTAGAAGAATTCTTGAACCACCTTAACAATCAACATGAAAGAATTAAGTTTACCATGGAGATTGAGGAAAACGGGGAACTAGCATTCTTGGATGTCCTAGTAAAACGAGGCGATAATAACAAACTAGCCCATGCAGTATACCGCAAGAAAACACACACAGATCGTTACCTCCATGCCAAGTCACACCATCATCCCCAACAGAAGCGATCCTTAATCAAAACCTTGATGCACAGAGCAAACAAGATCCCAGACGAAACAAGCAAACCAGAAGAACGGAAGCATGTTGAACTAGCTCTTATGAAGAATGGTTACACTAGAAAGGAAATACGAAATGCCTGCCGCGCGAAACCCAAAGAAGAAAAGGAACAACAACAAATTGCTACTTATGCCCGTTTGCCTTTTATCGCTGGAGTAACCGATAGATTGAAGAAAACATTAGCAAGGAAAAACATCGGTGTGAGGTTTAATACCATAAAGAAGAGCCAACAAATGTTACCTCCAAACAAAGACCGTCTACCTAAACTGTTAACAAGAGGAGTATACCAATTAGAATGTTTATGCGGGAAAGAATACATCGGTCAGACAGGACGAAACATCCAATGTAGAATAAAAGAGCACCAGAGAGACGCCAGGCTCAGAAACACAGAGAGATCAGCAATTGCCGAACATTTACATCAAGACGGCGAACACAAAATCAATTTTGAAGAAGTCAAGATACTCTCACGAATAGAAAACTACTATCCCAGAATAATTAGAGAATCTCTCGAGATAATGAAAAACAACAATAATAACTTTAATAGAGAAGACGGCTACCGCTTAAGCAATACTTGGAAATTAACCCTTCATGAAAGAAAAACCATCCACAGTAAACGTCCTAGTATCCCCCATGCGCAGGACGTGCAGCACCAACGGAGCATAACAAATACGGAAAACCAACCACCCGTCACGGATTCCCTCGACCAACCAAACGTCACGGTTCAACAACACCAACCAAGCGTTACGGTACCCAGGTATATAACGAGGAGCGTAAGACAACAACATCAGTCTTTAGAATAACTTCTGAAGAAGCTGATAGTATGAGCAGCGAAACGTCAAGTAAAATTGAACGACCACGGCAACACCCGGAAAATATTAGTTTATCATTTTCTGGAGTTTGTAAATTTGTAAGAACATTCTGGGGGACGTTTGGGACATTTTGATAAAGTTTTGTAGATTCTGGTGAAATTAAAAAATTTTGGGAAGTATGGAGCATTCTGAGGAAATTTGTAACATTCTGGGAAAATTTTGAACATTTTGATAAAGATTTGGACATATTGGGGCAGTTCGAAAATATTTAGGAATTTTGAACATTCTGGTGGAAGTTGGAGACATTTTGATAAAGTTTTGGAGATTCTGGTGGTGTTTTTAAATGTTTCTGGCCGTTTGGAGCATTCTGACGAAGCTTAGAACATTTTGATAAAGTCTTAGACATTTTGGAGAAGTATGTAACATTGGGAGGATGTTTGTAGTGTTCTAGGGACATTCTGAAAACGTATTGAATATTCTGAGTTCTGGGAATTTGGAGAATTTTAATGAAGTTTGGGACATTACGGGACATATTCAGAACATTTTGAGAAAGTTTGAAGCATTCTAAAGCAATTCAGGACATTCTGAGGTAGTTTAGGACGTTTCAAAATAGTGTGGGGGATTGGGAAAGCTTGGGGAAAAATGTTCCAACTTTTTATGATGTTTTGGACATTCTGGTGGAATTTTGAAAATATTCGAAACATTCTAAAGCAATTTGGGACATACTCAGATAGCGTGGGACGCTTCGAAAAAGTTTCTGGCATTGGACAAGCTTGGAGAAAATTATTTCAAATTTTGTGGACATTCTGGTGGAATTTGGAAAATTTTGAGGATGTTTGAAACGTTTTAGGGAAATTTGGAACTTTCTCTGAAATCTCTGAAGCCAAGGTCAGCACGCTAAAATATCAGAAAATTTAATTCGCCCTAAAGTGGAAAAATGGCAAGAGCGTTCAAGTTTTAGCCCGCTGCAACTTATGTAGTCTCCTACTGAATTCACAAATGTGGTCCTCTGTTTATGCAGTTTGCCATTATATGGAGGCCAATATGACAGGATCGTTTCTTAAACGGTTGCATCAGACCTATGAGGCGTTTAGCACATACGATGATTGCCCTCAGCATAGTACGATTAATATCTTTAAGTAGTAGTAGCAGTAGAACTTTTGAGTTATGATGGAACAAATTTGGTCCTACGTAAGACCTAAATCTTCTCTTCAAATACCTTTTGTTTCCTATGCGAAGTGGCACAAACGATTACCTATACAAACTGATTGTTTTTTAGTTCCAATACACAAATTACCACAAAAATTCTGTCCTTACAAGGCACTCATGATCCTTGGCGAACAGCTTCGATCATGAATGACCTGAACGATGGACTTCAGTGATTTACATTGAAGGTTTATCGTTGATTTTATGCATACAGTACGGTTTAGGCTGCTTAAAGAGACTTCAGATGCCATACGCTGCTCAGAAGTAGTAGAAGATCAAGTTGCACAGGCAACATTATTTGGAGCAGCGATTAAAATGGATTGTGAAAAGTAACTGTGATTTCTTGTACAATTTTTGATGATATTAAACGTTTGGATTTAATTTGCTTTGTTGATTACTTGCTTTGCGTACAATATTGTAACGTTGTAGTTTATTTAATCTGTTACGCCACGTGGGGGTTGGCTGTGAGAGGTTTTATGATAAAAGCCTGGCTCAGCAACTGGTTTTACATGAGATTTTCAAACTAATTTTGAAGTAGCAAGTAGAACGGTCAATAGGTGGAGATTGGCCTTCATCGATTTAGTTAACTCGGTTTGTTTTAAGCGAACCGGCGCTGTGGTAAGTTTCGATCACCTACCTTCTCTCCACACCACTACTAACTATGTTGCAGTTTCCCAATTGTTTTCAGTGAGCGGGAAAGTCACCCGTCGTGCATCCGACTTGGGTTTGAACAACCAGAAAACGTCTGTGTTGTAACCGAGTGTTTACCTTAACCACTCGACCACTATGGTTTGAGTTGCCAAGGAAAATTTCTGAAACGTAAATTTAACAAAATATCGAAACACCTGGCCTAACCATGATAATTAGCATTAGATCCAGCTATTGTTTTATAATCACGTAGACGCAAAAGGTATAAACGCGTCACCGCAGTAATTTATCGCAAGGTATAAAAATTATATTTCTAGAGAAAAATGAATCGCTTTTTAAGTTTTGGTATGAAGTGTTGCAGTCTGTTTTGGCTTTTTCTAATTCTTCCTTTTGCTTATGGGGTAAGCGCACGACTTAAAGGCGATAATTTTCAAGTAAAGATAAGCAAAAGTTTTGTTTGGCAATGGAGTGAAAATACGCGTTTAAGATAACATTTTTCAGCAATGGATTAGAAATTCAACCAGAAAAAGGATAAACTCGGAAGCTCAAGAACCAGAATGGCACACCATCGACCTGCCGTTGGATCATTTTGATGTTTTTAATAATCGAACATTTCAGGGTGTAAGTAAACGGGCGAGCAAATTATAGCTGCAGATGAACGCTCATGGATGTACGAGGTTGTGGTCGACCTTCATTCATAATCTTGACAATACCTTATAAACTGATTTGCCTTTACTAATCCGTTCTGTCGTTAGTCGTTAAAGTCATTAATCCAGAACCATAGCTTAATCTGTTATCTGTTCCGCCAATATGGCACTTTTTGTTTAGGACAGGCCTTTTGACTTAGGGGTGCTTTATTTTGCTACAGAGATACCTAACCAACGACCAATTTTACAAAAAAGGTGGCCCAATTGTTGCTTATCTAGGAGGCGAATGGGAGATTGCTAACTATGGAGTAATGGGTGGCGTTGCATTTCAACTAGCACGAAAGTTTAATGGTTACCTCTTCTACCCTGAACATCGTTATTTTGGGAAGAGCCTTCCGTTTCCACGGTAAATATTTTTCTTGGTCATAAAGTGGAAAATATCAATCATTAACATATTTACCATAAGATGAGTTACTTTTTAACGTAAACAGGCCCGTATCAGTAGAAAACCTGAGATATCTGACACCCGATAATTCACTGGCGGATATTATGTACTCCCTTAACTTGGTCAAACATTCAGTTGAAGGACTAGAGCAAAGCCAGGTGATGTTAAAGATGTTATGTGAACACTTAAAACTAAAAGTCTGAATTTTCTGTGCCAGGTGATTGCAATTGGAGCTTCGTATTCTGGCACGTTGGCTATATGGGCGCGTGTAAAATATCCCCACCTCATAGATTTTGTTTATAATTGTGGCGGTGTGACAAAGTCTGCAGTTCTTAACGCAGGTATTCAGACAAACAAAGTAATCATTCAGTAGTCAACTCGTTTAGGTTTTGATGAAAAACGTTAAAATTTGTTCCTTCTTAATTACGCACAATCGTTTGTCTAGTAAAAATAACATTCATAACATTTCTATTCTAGGTTATTACGATACCGTTTATAAAGTATATCAAAAAGTTAGTCCTAAATGTGCAAACATACTTAGTTCTGGTTTGAAGGAAGCACACGAAATGGATAAAACTCCAAAAGGAAGGGTTAAACTTGAAAATCAATTTAGGTACGATTCAAAATTTGTGGAAGGATTATCTATTCATCTTCCTTTTTAAAAGCAGTTTATATAGATTATCTTCAACTAATTTTTCTACAGTTTCAGTGCATTTGTTTGCGCAGACCGTTCATTTTTCACTCTACCACATTATATATCCATGCTGTTTAATCCACAAGTATGGCCGGTTTATAAAGTTCTTCTAATTTGTCATTATATTGAAACTAATACCGAGGGTACGCCCCTTGAACGATTGGATCAGGTTTCCAAGAGGATCGAACCGTTAGATAAATGTCCGACAAATGGTACACTTGAGGCTCTTATTTAAACGACAAAATGATAATCCGTCTATTTACAGAAAACGAGTGGTTTTTCTTAGTTTGCAATTATATAGGAAATATTCAGGGTTCCAAGGAAAGTAATTTTGGAACTTTATTCGATTTCCAAAATAGAATGCATACCTCGTGTAGAAAGAGATACGGCGCTATGTAAGCTTCCTTTCGCTCATCCATTTTTTGGTATTTTTTCTCCTACTTCTTTTCTCTTTTCGTTCCCCGTCTTTCTCTCCTAGTCCTTCTTCTTCTGTTCCTGTTTCCTTTTCTCTTCTTTCTGTTGCAGTAAAAGATAACCGTTTCAGATTCACTGATGATCACATATACAACCGCACCAACAGAACTGAACTACTATTTGGGTCTAACACACCTGCTGCTACAAAAATTTTATCTGTACAAGGTACAGGTGATCCTTGGAAAACTGCTTCAATACAGGATGAGCTGAACGATGAAACTCCAGTCGTTTATATTGAAGGTTGATTATATGAGTTTCAGGACGTTTTGTCGGTTCCTGTAAAATATTTTTGAAAATTTCAGATGCTACGCATTGCTTGGAAGTTGGGGAAGAACAAGATGATGAAACTCCCCAAGTAGCACAGGCAAAATTCGAAATATTAGATCAGCTTTCGAAATGGATTATATAAGTTTTGGGTAGATGCAAATAAAACTTGATAATAACGACTTATGGTATTCTTATGTATGTTTTTGGAAGTTATTTTCACCTCAACACCACTTCTATCATAATGAATGCTCAATAATTTTCGCTAAATGTTTCGTTTGTGAAAGGTCTTTCGTTTTTTGGAACAGATAGTTTTTGAGGGCGTAGTTGTTCATAGGCAACTGTAATTCACGTTATTTAAAGGCTATTTTATAGCCTTCAGATGTGGTTTTGCATACAGTTGCAAAACAATTGAATCCCTAAACTTAGACTCTTTGATTTTTAAATCATTGGTTCCAAACCTGAAGCTCTAAATTTTAGAAAACTTTATTGGAAATCAGAATTTGGAACCTTAATTTTTGGCTTCAGTTTTGGAAAACCATAGCACTTTTAGATTTAGTTTGAGATCCAAAGCTTCCTATCTCCAATCAGACCTGTGAATATTTGAATCTCAAGCCAGAACTTTAGAGACAAAATTCTAACCTAAGATTGAAACTTACAAATTAAATTTCTAATTACAACTTCGCAGAACACGAGGATCAACAAAATCTAATTTAGAAGTTTTTGCCATTAAATTCTGAAAATTGAGGAATAAAGTTCCATTCCTAAACCCAAAGAAGTTTCTCGAATTTAATATTTGAGATTTCACTGTAAAATCCTTTCATACTTTGTTCGGGAAATTGAGATTTCAATTCAAGAATCGAAAGTTGCAATCTTTGAAATCGAATTTTTTATCGATGTTTCGGTTGATATTCTGCTTTCACTTTCAACTGAACACTTTGTAAAATTTGGTTTTAAAATAAAGAAGTATCAGCTGCATGATTTTCAGCTAGAACTGAGATTTTCAAATTTAGAAGTAAATTCTTACATCTTTACATTGGAATATTACAATAAACTCTATGAAGAGAATTTTACAAAATGAGAAGCGCAAGTTTGATTTTAAAACATGAGTTTGAAGTTTACTCTTTTATTGTTTAAATCAAGAATTAAGATCTGAATTATTGAATCGGACGCTGAGATTATTAATTGAGATTTAAATTCTCCAATATTAAAGTAAAACATCCTCGAATCCAAAGCCTAAATCTTCAAATTCAGGATCGAAGTTGTAACTCCTTAACATTCAAATTCTCTAATAATGTTAACCGAAATTTTGGAAAACCAGGAACTCAGTTTCTGATTGTAATTTTGAAAACTCGAAGTTGAAGTGTTTGTTTAACAAATTTGTGGTTAAAATCTAGATTACATTCAAATTAAGCCCTGAATCCTCGAAAAACGAATATAATCACATTCGAAATTAATGTGAATCCTGAAACACAACAGCCTTAAAGTACTTTTTTGCTTTCCTGAATTGTATTTCATACACTTAAAAGCAAAGGAGAAATTTATCCTTTAGATTCTGTATTGAATTCTTAATTTTCATGATTTAGTGATAGGCTAACTTCTAAGGATCCGAATTTCGAAACTGTAATCGAGAATTCGAGCTTAAAGGAACCAAAAATCCACCATTATATCCAGTTTTACAAATATTCTAAAATATTGTTCGAAAGTGAGTGAAATATTAAACAATAACATACCAACAAACCTTTGGAAATTATAAAAGTGAAGCATGAATCGGGATCTTTTTACGGTTTAAATACATTTTATTGTATGAATTTCTTGTATTTTGGTTTAAGGCTTTATTTTAAAGAAAATTTTAAATTCTGAATAGGTAAATAACAAGCGTGATTTATATCCACATTTACAGTTATGTTGGTTAATGTTTGAACCACATAACGTATACAAGATTAAAGGTAGTGCAGCTGACAGTTTACTAATGTTCTCGTTCCCTATTTCTGCAGTATGCAATGTATGCATGTTATAATTTAGTACAAGCTGAATTTTGCATAATTATGGAGATTTTTTACTAAATGCAAAGGGTTTGTATTTTCTATAATAGTTGCTTCTTTACTAAACAGATATTTGGGATTTTATTATTAAAAATGCTTAATTAAACCTCTAGAATAAAATAAAAAATTTAATTTAATTCATTTATCTTTCATCCAACTTTTAAAATAACCTAAAAAAACCTCAAAAACAGCAAGAGAAATTTAAGGTAATTTTGATTAATTTTTTGCATATTTATTTATTAAACCATTTTTCAGAGTTTAATTTAGTCAAGACAATTTACTCATTTTTTTAAAATGAACTACGAATGCTTTGCATTCGTTGAATAAATAATCAGAAAAACCTCAAAAGAATTTGATATAACGTTGACCATTTTTTAGTTGTTTCTTTATTAAATAATTTTTCAGGGTTTAATTTGGCAAAGATAATTCACCAAAATTTTAAAATAAAATAAAAAACTTAGAATTCGTACAATAAATAATCAGGAAACATCAAAAAAGCAGTAGAAATTTCAGACAAATTTGATTAATTTCTTACATGTTTCCTTAGTAAACATTTTTCTACGAATTTATTTCGGATACCTTGTCAGATTTTAAAAGTAAAATAGGAAAGCTTAGACTTCGCTGAAGAATCAGGAAAAGACCTCCAAAAAAGCTGAAGAAATTTATGACTAATTACTCAATTGTCTTTAGGGTTTAATTTAGTTAAGTTAATTTATTAAATTTTTAAAATAAAGTAAAAAGGCTTAGATGTCGCCAAAGAAGAATAAAGAAAAAACTTCCAAAGAAACTTTTTTACTTGTTTCTTTATTAAACAATTTTAAGGTCTAATTTTAATAAAATAATTGTATAAATTTTAAAATAAAGTAAAAAAGCTTAAATTTCATCTAAGCTGAATCAGTAGAAAATCTCTAAAAAGGCTAAATAAATTCGAGATAATTTGTATAAACTTTTTATTTCTTTCCTTATTAAATAAGTTTTAGGACATAAGAGTATAGTATAGAGCACTAAAAGTACCGATAGAGGCGCTGCGGCCGAATACGCAAACGCGTATAGTGTCAACGGCAGTGCACCTTGAAAGTGTAAAAGTTTAGTTAGTTTTTAAATGGTTTTTCAATTTTTCATTAATAAAACTTCTGCGTGGTTTCAGAAGCGAGTATTATTAATTCTACTTTGTTTTTCTATAGTTTCAAAGGGCGTTTTATAGATTATGGATGCAGCACTTTAATTCTTTTTAAGCTTAAGTGCAATTTTTAATTATCTGCAAGCAAAACTAGATAGCAGATGTATAATTGAAGGGGGAGCAAGTGTGAAATGCAAAACGTGTTATTGTGTGGTTGCAAAAACAATAGTAATTCTAATAAAGTTAGTATGCTATGTTACATATAAATACTTTAATAATATGTTACGTGTTTTATGTAAAACTAGCTAATCAATAAAATATGTTAAAGTTATGTTTAAACGTTTATTAATTAGGGATTAAACTGTTATTTTCGTACAAATGTTAAATTCTATTAAAAGTTACAGCAAAAATTAAAAATTGTAACTGCAAGACTTAATTGTTTATATGATTTGGAAGTTGGATATTGTCTACTTTAAAAAACATTTTGATTATTTTTCTTCCTTTATTTTTATGGTACTACTTGTAGTGGTTTTAAGTTTGTTTTTACAGGAAAAGTAAAGTACCTAAATGACAGCTTTGAAATACTTAATAGAGCAATTTATTTGTGTGCATAATAATTACAGAAGTTAATTTTAATAACTAAAATAATTAACACAATCATCTGCATGCCGAACCAGTTTTCAGGGTAATGGTGTATTTAAAATTTCAAAATTTCAATTTTCTTATGCGCTGGTTTGCTACTTCTACATGAACTCTTGCTCTGGCGATTTTAATGTTTCTTTTTGATTCTTGCTCATTAAATTACCAGGACTTACACCTGTCATAATTTTCAGTGTGTTTCTGCCTTTATACATGGAATAAGTTATAACTCGGTGGCACAATCAGACAAACACGTTAGCTTTTGAATTGGTACCTCCATGCAATCAAGAATTACCCCTTACCTTTAGAAATTCCTTAAAGCAATTAAGCAAATTTTTACGACATTCGTCTATTGAAGGTCAGGTTATGCAGCTTTTTAAAATATTTGATAAACATTGAATATATTTATCGAATATTAATCCACATAAAGCACGTGAAATCTTAAAAAAAGAAGGAAATAACTTTAAAGGTTATTCCCAGTTTTAATTTCATAAATACTAGCAATATACGACTCATTACGTCCAGTTTGTAATGATTTTTTTCAGTAGAATAAAACTGCAAAATTAACTCTTGCAGTGCATCAAGTAAACCTGTTGTGTTAATTCCTGTTAAAGAGTTTTAACACAGAATCTGGCAATCGAACAATGGAAATCCCAAAGCAACACGATTTTTAATACGCGTCTGCTTAGTTTGCAAACTAGCCACCAGATGTCGTATCGCTGCTTTTAAGTGCCCTATAGTTAATTTAATTATTTTTTAAAATAAAAAAGATTTCGCCAAAGCAGAATCAGAAAGAATCCCCCAAAAAACCTAAGGAAATTTAAAATAGTTTATATTAATTTTTGTACTTGTTTCCTTATTAAACAATTTTTTAGGATTAAGATAATACATTAAATCTTTAAAACAAAGTAAAAAGGCTTACATTTCATCAAAGCAGTCAGAAAAAATTTCCCAAAAATGGAAAAGAAATTCGAGATAATTTTGTTAATTTTTGGCTTCCTTCCTTATTAACCAATTTGTTTGTACTTCATTTAGTTAGATATAAATTTTTAAAAATAAAGAGAAAAAGCTAAGATTTCGTCAAAAAAGGTTCAGATAATTTTGTTTAATTTATTACTTGTTTCAATAATTTGGGCTTTTTTTTCAAATTTAGTACCGATAAATAATTTACCAAATTTTTAATATAAAAATAAAAAAGCTGAGATTTCGTCCAATAATTAATCGGATAACTTTAATATAGAGCTGAATAAATAAATATAAAATAATTTTGCTAATTTTTTTACTTATTTTTTAATTAAACGATTTTTTTTAAATTTAATTTAGTAGATAGGTATAATTTACCAAATTTTTAATAAACAAATAGAAATAAATAATCAGGAGAAAAACTAAAAAACAATTTAAGGAATTCAAGATACCTAATTTTAATTAATTTTGTTACTTGTTTGTTTACGAAACAATCTTTACGATTTAATTTAGCAAGTAATTTACCAGATTTTTAAAAGAAGTTAAAAAAGCTTACATTTTCCCCCACAAATGAACAGGAGAAACCTCAAAAAAGCTGAAATAGTTTCAAATATTTTCTGATTACAAATTTATTTTTTTATTTGTCTCTTTAATAAACAATTTTTGAGGATATGCTTTTGTAAGAATAATTTACCAAACCTTTGAAATAAAATACAGTAAAGATTGTGCGGATTCCTAGGCCCGTCATCGGGTTCTGAAGACGAAAAGCTAAGGAGGTGCTTGAATTGAGAGAAACGCCTTTTGATCTGAATTATTTTAATAACTTTACATTCTCTGATCTCAAATTCAGCCGATACAATATCTAAAAGGTTTTGGTACAACGCTTGGTATGCGTCCAAAAACAATCAAATCAGAGTAATAAATTGGATGCCTAAAGCCACTGATAAAATTTTGGTTTATTTGATGACGTTGAAATGTAAACCATAAGGTTATCTAAGATTCTGTATATGACGAAAAATCCATCGAATATACCTAGAGATTCGTGTATATACCGTGGGAAACTTATAATTGCATGGATATCCAAACGAAACAACGCCTTCTTGATACCACTGAAAACGAAGCACGTCTAAGTAAGTCCTTAAAAGTGGCCCACCTGAATCTCCTCGGCAGGCATTCTTCAAAGCATCAGCTCCTGCACCTCCTCCAGCACATAACTGATTTGTGTTTACTAAAGCGTCGTCTGAGTATATTTCCTTGCACTCTCTGTTTGAAATTACTTTGAGGTCCACTTTTAGGAGAACATCGGAGGCGTCACCTAATAGGATGAGATTATTAGTTTTGACGATACTCAACAAACTCTTTAGAGTTGGCTTTGTGTTCACCTCAGCTAACTATTTTTAGACCATCTATTAATTGATGAGATCTATTAAAATCTGGAAAACAGCATGTGGTTGTTTAAAAAAGTCTTTTACAGAAGGACCGTTTTAGGCAAATGTACTAGCTTTGCACAGAATTTCATCCCCACTCAGTGGAGAGCGTTTGGGGCTTTGCTTTTACTTTATTCAGTGGAACACCATATTTATTAGAGAGTTTAAAGCTAAATAATGGCAAAGATACCTTGTTGCCAAAATATGGCTTTTTGACAGATATTCTCCTCACTAATAAGCTAAAATAAAATTATTTCGCCGTAGATGGCGCCACTTTACGAATTTTAAGGCAATTATGCAGTTTAGTACATTACTTAAGTAACAGAATTTAGATTTTCGAATCGAATTTCGAACAAAACCTGTAATTGAGGACTTATTCACCATGTTCTGTTCCTCCCCAACCAACTGCATTAAAAGTATCCCCAATCTTGGGCGGTGGTAAGCTCGAAGGAGGCAAGCAGATAGGTGCCACGTACCCTGCAAGCTCACATTTAATCTTCTGCAAATTAACACTACTTAGACTTAACTAACGTGTGTTCATAAACAGTCGTCATCCCAGTAGGTTGTGATTTCAGAAACATATTTCGTAATTTGATTCAGAACACAAAACCAAATGTCAAGATTTGTAAAATGTCATTGTCTATGATTTAATCTAAGACTTGTAATTTGTTTTTCAAAGCAACTGAGATGACGACTGTTTATGAACACACGTTATTAAACTCAGCATCACGAGCTAACAGTAGCAAACCAATATCATTAACCCGAGTCTTCCAGCTGTACAATTCATGTGGTATAAGTTTAGCTATATTTATCTTCTGAACACGCTTTGCACATTCCTTTTTAATACAATCCGGATCGGTGGAAAGTCGCCATTCGCCTAAAATCGTCACGGTTCTGAAATGACCAACTGTATTTCTACTACTACGCAAATATTTGCAAAATTTACAAATTAACCTCGGAGTGTTCCATACAATGAACAGCTGTTAAGACATATCTTTTATGTATCAAAGATCCTCCGCATCTTACGCCAGCGTATTCCTTAGTTTCCTTAAATACGTAACCTAAAGCAACCGCCCATGGAAATTCACCAATTTCGGTTTGTTTACCTTCGAAGATTTTATCGCCGCTTCTAACTAACCCACAAACTGTCCTGTTAGGCAAGCCTTCTATATTGTAGTATTCCAGTTCTGTACTTTCAGGTTTTGGGGTGGGTTTGGTGAAGATATTTTGGTAAATATTAGATATGTTTGGGAAAACTGGGGATTTACAACAAACCAATGGGAGGTCCTCGTAACCACATTGAGACTTCCCTGCGTAATCGATTTGGGTTTTATTATTACTACTGGCGAAATTTTCAATTTCTGGGCAGTTTGTTAATACAACGCACGTGCCGTTTTTTGAATCTGGTGTTAAACATTGCGCGTTTTTTTCTGAAATTAGATAAAAAGATTTAATAATGAACCGACGATGTGCTCTTTTTTCTTTGTTCTGGTATTATTGACTTATCTTCGGTTGGAAATTGAATTAAAAAAAATTAGAATCAAGAGAAGAGGATTTTGGTAAGCTTTAATATTAAATACAATGTTGCTAATCTAATTTTCGTCATCAGTCGACAGTCTCCATCTCTTATTTATATGTCATTACTATTTCATTCACTCTGTACTCTGGTAGTGTGTTTGTTAGCTAACCAGCTAAAATCACGACTTAATTATTTATGTAGTAAGTGTTTCTGACTTCAATTTAACGTAAAAGAAAACATTTTTGCAAACGCTATTATTAACTGAAGAACTGTAACAATAAATTAATAAAACAACAGACTTACCTGCAGAGGAAACACTTTCAAAAATTGGTAAAAATACTAAGAGCAGAAGAATTCGCATGGTAGTAAAGTAAGCCTTGAAATATGCACCACGAGATCATGATTAGAAGTAAAACCTGTTTTGTTTGTAGATTGATAAGATCAAGTTGTAAAAAACTAATGATTAATCGATACTCGTCTTATTAATTAATTTAAACCGAATGTTAACTTTTGTTTACATGTTTCAATAGTAGATGTTGTATCTGTGAATCACTTCAGTGGATTCTGATTAAAAGTAATTTTTTTTACATTTGTTATTTGTTAAACAAAATAATTCCTTAGAAATAAAAAAATGTAAAAAAGTTACCGACAATTTTCCAAGCTGAATTTTCCGTGAAGATCACAGTTCAAAAATTAGTTTGGGAGTAAGCTTAAGATGATACCTATTTATTAACAATTTGCAATGTTCTCACTTCATTTTTCCTGTAAGCCTCAGACATTTCCGACTTCGTGATCATTAAGTTTTAGAAATCATTCGTACACTTATCAGCACCAAATTTTGCATTTACTTCATTCGTAAAGCCAAATTTTTCTTTAACATTGTCGTAACATGCAGTCTATTTCGAGTAAGTAAAGCAGAGTGCAGAAAATGAATCAAAATGACCTTGGATTTTCTAAATGATTTTCAGCAAATTAAATCCTATACATGTGATCAATAAAAAACAGCCACAAAATTAAATATAATTAATACCTCGATTATTTTCTTTTTTTAAGGTTTTCCTATTTGAATTTGAAACCAGAACTGAGATTTTCTAGCCTAGAGATAAAATTCTAACCTGCTAACTAAAGCTTATTTTAGAGATTAATTGCCAAAATCGGAAACTCAGATTCAACCCTTGAAATCAAAACTAAAATTATCAATTTTAGGATTTAGAAAGAATTTTTTAGGGTTGCCGAAGTTCTACTTTGTAGTCGAAATCTCTGACTTGAATTAAAAGAAAATTAACTTTCAGATTTTATTCTGAAGGCAATCCATATTTTGTTGGCAAAATTGATATTGTAATACAAATTTAAAACCGAAATTGAATTAAAGTCCTAGCATTTAGACTCTCAACTGAAGATTTAAGTTTTCGTTTCCAAACCGAGGTCGAAGGTAAGAATTTCCACCCAAAATTGAGGTCTTAAAATTTAGAACCACAGTGCTGGCTCGTTGGGCGTAACATTAATTTTACAGCAAAATCTTTAAATTTTCTAATAACGTTTAACCGAAATTTTGGAAAACTAATAACTCAGTTTCTGAATATAATTATGAAAACTCCTGCGCCTTGAAAAACGAATTTAATGACATTCTAAATATGATTCCTGAAACCCAACAGCCTTAAAGTAAACTTAATTTCCTAAATTTTATTTTATACACTCAGAAGCAAAGGCAAAATTTATTCTTAGTTTCTGGTTATATTTGATTTAGGGCTTTATTTTATGGAAGATCTGAAATTCTGAATAGGTAAATAACAACTTGAAATAAACACTGGATAAATATTCAAACGTATACATTCAAGTGTGATTTATATCCGCATTTGCAGTTGTGTTGGTTGATATTAATTTAAACCGCACAGTTTACTAACGTTGTCGTTGCATATTTCTACAGTATTATAATATTATAATGCAGTGCAATTTGAATTTTGCATAGGATTATCGGGATTTACTACTGAATTGAGGGATTTGTATTTTCTACCGTTCTGTATTAAACCAAGCTAGGTTTTATAGTGTGTTATTAATCAAAAAATAGGTGAAGAAGTTTTTATTTGATTCGTTACTAAACCGATATTTATGATTTAATTGAATAATAATAATTTACGAGACATAACAAAATAAAACATTTAAGATGCCTTTGATTAAATTGAATAAATAATAAGGGAAACCCTCGAAAGAGGCCAAAGAAATTTAAAATTATTTGTATTAATTTATTGTTTCCTTGCTTCTTCGCCAAACAATTACTAAGGATTTAATTTAGTTAATAAAGGTAATTTAGTAAATTTTCAAAATAAAATGTCGGCACTTATTTTTCATCGAATAAAAAATATCTGGGAAAAAGTCAGGATAAATCTTGAGAAAAGCAGCAGAAATTTAAGGCAACTTCGATTAATTTTTTACTTGCCTCTTGATCAAACATTTTTGCAGGATTTAATTTGGTAAAGGTAATTCACCAAAATTCCAAAATAAAATAATAAAGGGGCTTAGATTTCGCCCAATAATTAATCAGGAAATATCTCAAAATAGCTGAATAAATTTCAGGTAATTCCGTTACAGCTTTTACTAGATTCTTTAATAAAAAATCTTATTAGGATTTAATTTATTAAGGATAATTTACTAATTCTCTAAGATAAGTTAAAAAGTTAAGATTTTGACAAATAAGTAATGGGGAAAAACCTTAGAAAAGACGGAAGAAGTTTAGTTACATTTAATTAATATTTTTACTTTCATCATTACATCTAAAATTAATTTACCAAATTTGTAAAATAAAATAAAAAAGCTTAGATTTCGTCCACTAAATAATTAAGAAAAACCTCAACAAAGCTGAAGAAATTTCATATTGGGAGAAATTCCTTCATTTAATTTTTTACATGTTTCTTCATTAAACAATTTTTTAGGATTTAATTTTGTAAGGATAGTTCTAGAAAATTTTTAAAGTAAAATAAAGAGGCTTAGATTTTACCGAATAAATAACCAGGAAAAACGTCAAATTAATGAGCTGAAGAAATTTAAGAATTTTTTTTAAGTTCTGCCTTGATTCTTTATCAAACAATATTCTAGGATTTCATTTAGTTAAGATACCTAGTTTAATAATTTTTAAAATACCATGTAGAGTTCAGATTTCGCCAAAAAATAATTTTAAAGTAGTTTATATTAATTTTTATACTTATTTCGTTATTTCAAGAATTAATTCGGTTAGGTACTGTATAACATTTTTAAAATATTTGGTCCAAGCAGAATCCGGAAAAAACCTGCAAAAACTCTAAACAAATTTAAGATGACTTGGATTGATTTTGTTCTTATTTTTCTATAACCAATTATTTAGTTAAAAAAACTTAGATTTCGTCGAAATCAGGGAAAACATCAAAAAAGCCGAAGAAATTTAAGATAATTTTGATTAAGTTTTTAGTTGTTTCTTTATTAAAAGTGTTCTAAAAACGAAGATTTAAGGAGTTGGTTAAATTGAAAAAAAAAGTCTTTTTAGCTCAATTATTTCAATATATTTTTACTTTTTAATATTTGAGCTCAAATTCAGCCGATACAACAATATTCAAAAGAGTTCAGTACACACTTTGAACACGTCCAAAACAAAACAAAATAAATTACCAAAATGGATGCTTAAAACCGCTGATAAATTTTGATTTATTTGTTAACATCGAAATGAAAACCATAAGGTTATTCATAATTCTGTAGATGACGAAAAATCCATCGAAAATACTTAGAAATCCTTGTATATACCGTGGGAAGCTTACAATAATTGCATAGATATCCAAACGAAACAACGTCTTCTTGATAGCACTGGAAGCGAGGCACGTCTAAGTAAGTCCTTAAAAGGGGTCCCCCAGTATCTCATCGGCAGGCATTCTGTGAAGCATCAGCTCCTTCACCTCCTCCAGCACATTTGTGTTTACTAAATCGTCGCCTGAATATATTTCTTTGCATTCTCTGTTTGAAAGTACCTTTAGGTCCACTTTTAGGAGAGTTACCTAACAACCTAATGAGATTATTAGTTTCGATGATAATCAACAAACTGTTTAGAGTTGGTTTTGGTGTTCATCTCACCTAACCAGATTTTTTTAGATCAAGTATTAATTGGTGGGAAGATCTATTGAAACCTGGGGAAAAACTTGTGGTTGTTTAGCAAAGTATTTTACAAAAGGACCGTTTTGGGGCGTCCCACAAAAGTAGCAAATTTATTAGCTTTGTCGAAGAAGGCAAGCAGATAGGTGCCACTTACACTGCAATTTCACATTTAATATTCTGTAAATTAACACTTCTTATGTAGATTTATTTAGACTAATTTATTAAACTCAGCATCTCGGGCCAAACATAGCAAACCTATATCATTAGCCTTAGTTTTCAAGATGTACAATTCATGTCGGATTAATTCTTTTATCTCTATCTTTTAAATGTACCGGTTTAGTCAACAATTCTATTTCAGAAATATTTTTTTTATATTTTTTGTAACAAAACAGATCCTCAAAAATTAAAGGAAATGTTAAAAGAGTTATTGGTTCTTTAATTTGTAATTTAGCAGGGTGTATTTGGTTTGAAGAAAACATTTATAAATATTTTTTTAGAGTAAAGTTAGGATACTGTCTATCTATTTATGAACAAGTTGTAAGGTTTTTACTTAATGCTTTTACTTATTAGGCTAACTCTAAGCATTTCAACTTATTTAAAAAGATGTCTTCCTAACTAAAACATGGTTTTATATTTTTTTAATTAAAAAAATTGTTTTAAATTTCCTCAGTTTTCCCTGGTTATTTATTCAGTGAAACCTAATCTTCTTTATTTTATTTTAAAAATCCGATAACTCACTGGTACTAAATTCAATCCTAAACAATTGTTTACTAACGAAAGAACAAAAAAATTAAACAAAATTGCCTTAAATTTCGTTTTCTTACACGACGAAATCTAAGCTTTTTATTTTATTTTAAAAATTGGCTAAATTATCTTACTTCCTTACTACTATAACTGAAATCCTAAAACATTGTTTAATAAAGAAAGAAGTAAAAAATTATTTCCTGATTATGTATTCTGCCATATCTACAACTGCTAATTTTCTTTTAGTAATTTGGTAGTGTATGTTCACTAAATTACTTAAATTTAAAAAAATTGTTTAATAAAAAACAGTGAGTAACAATGCACAAAATTATGTAAATTTTTAAGCCTTTTTGAGGTTATTCCTGATTATCTAGTCGGCAAAATCTAAGCGCTTTTATTTTATTTTATTATTATTAAGATTTGGTAAATTATCTGAACTAAATTAAAACCTAAGAAATTGTTTAATAAGAAAACAAGTAAAAAGTTTCAAAACATATCTTGAACTTCTACAGCTTTTTTGATGTCTTTTCTGATTATTCAGCGAAATATAACCTTTTTAATTTTTTTAATTTTGTGCATTATGCTTACTAAATTAAATTCTGAAAAATTGTTTAGTAAGGATGCTAGCAAAAAATCAATCATAATTATCTTAAATTTCTTCTTTTTTAAATTTGTTACGATTATTTTTTATTTTATTTTAGAAGTTTGGTAAATAACCTTAACTACCTAAATTAAATTGCAAGAAATTGTGTAATAAGGAACTAAGTAAAAAAAATTATCTTAAATTGCTTCAGCTGTTTTCGAGGTTTTTCTGATTATCTATTCTAATCTAAGCTTCTCTATTTTAAAAATTTCCTAAATTATCTAAACTAAACTAAATCCTAAACATGGTTTAATAAAGACACAGCTAAAAAATTAAATAGGATTACCTTAAGCTGCTTCTTTTTTTTAGGATTTTACTGATTATTTATTCGACGAAATCTAAGCTCTTCTATTTCTTCGTAATGATTTATTCTGTGAAACCTTTTTTTGTAGAAAGTTTTGTTAATTATTTGTACTAAATTAAACGCTAAAATTGTCAGAACTAAATCAAATCCTAAAGAATTGTTGAATAAAGAGACAGGTAAAAAATTAATGAAAATTGTATTAAATTCTACAGTTTTTACTTGAGAATTTCCTAATCATTTATTCTGCGAAGCCTAAGATCTTTTATTATATTTATAAAATTATATAAATTATTTTTACTAAATTAAGTCCTAAAAAATTGTTTAATAACGAAACAAGTAAAAAATTAATCCAAATTATATTAAAAATCTATTTTTTTTGAGTTTTCTTGATTATTTATTCTGAGAAACTATTCTTTGTAAATAATTTTCTAAATTAAGTCCTAAAAAATTGGTTAATAAAGAAAGTAAAGAATAGATATTCCAAAATTGTTGAAAGTGTCTTCAGTTTCTTTCAAGGCTTTCTTGATTATTTATTCTATTCTAAAAAACTTTTTTTTTAATTTTCTAAATTATTTGTACTAGGTAAATTAAACCCTACAAATTAAAAAAAAACAACCAAACAATTAAACAAAATTACCTGAAATTTCTTCTTTCTTTTGTATTTTTCCTGATTATTTATTCAGCAAAATCTAAGCTTTCTTATTTTATTTACCTTTAATTGGAAGCAAATTTTGCGGCGCTTCTAAAATTTCACGAGAATATTCATATACATACAGAGTGAGTAAAAAATTCTCTATCGAATGGTAGCATAAAATTAATAGGTTCCCATTTAAAAAAATATCGCGCAAAGTCATAACTCAAAAACAATTGAAGAAAAAAAATTCGTGTATAATCAATACATAGATAAAAATTTCAATAAAAACTTTTGTATTAAACATTTTTTTCTAAAATAAATATTAACGACAGAAAATCGGTGTTTCCATACTTTTTACTCACCCTGTAAACCACGACTTTCTGCAAAACCAATTTTTTCGTTGTTTAATAAAGAAAGAACCTAAATTTAAAAAAATTACCTTAAACGCCTTATTTTTTTAAGCTTCTCCAGATTACTTATTCGGCGATATCTCTTATTTTAAAAATTCTGTAAGTTGTCTTTACTGTTGTTTAATAAAGAAACAAGTAAAAAACTCATCAAAGTAGTAACCTTAAATTTCATCAGCATTCTTTGAGGTTTTTTCCAATTATTTATTCGTCGAATTTATTCGACCTTTACTAAATTAAATCCGAAATTATGGTTTAATAAAGAAATAAGAAAAAAATTAATCAAAAACATTCTGCGAAATTTAAGCTTATTTACTTCATATTGTTTTAAAAATGTGTTTTCTGAATTAAATTCTAGAAAATTCCTTAGTAAAAAACAAATAAAAAATTAATCACTAAAATTTCTTCAGACTTTTTTTAAAAATTAATAACACGCTATAAAACCTAGTATAGTTTAGAATAGAACGGTAAAAAATGCAAATCCTTTAACCACAACAGGAATTCCGGATAATTCCTATGTAAAATTCAGATTTCACTGCATTATAACATGCATACTATAGAAATATGCAACGAGAACATTCGTAAACTGTCAGTTGTGTGGTTTAAATATCATGCCAAGATGACTATAAATGTGGATATAAATCACACTTTAATGTGTATATATATTTTTCCTGTGCTTATTCCAGTTTGTTACATACTTGTTCAGAATTTCAAACATTCGTGAAAATTAATCTCTAAAAAAATCCAATTCTAAGCTTTGCCTTTAAAAATTACAAAAGTTCCCTAGTTTTTTTATTGTTTAATTAATATTACATCGTTTTCTTATCTGTGGAAGTATTTTAGAATATTTTTAAGACGGAATTGTTCGTCGATTTGATGGCATTTAAATAAGAGTTTTCGATTCCATGTTCGAAATTTGAATTTTTAAAGTCAAACAATGGCTAAAACTAACGGGTCAATCCTGATTTCAGAATTGTAACTTGCAATTGATCAGAAATTGCTTCATTAAGCTAAAAGTGGATTTTAAAATCCATGAATTATGATTAATTTAGGAAAACTAAAATAGGTGCTGGGTTTCAAAGACCAAGGATTCAAATTTAAAACGTATTTTCGAGGATGAAGGCTCGAATCTCAAGCCTGATTATTTGAAAAAGGGTCTATGACACAACGGCCACCGGTCACAACGGCCACCCTGAAAAGTGGCCGTTATGGCCATGACCACAACGGCCACCATGGTCACAACGGCCACCGGTAGTTTTTGGACACAACGGCCACCGTGGTCACAACGGCCACCTTCGGCTCTGGCCATAACAGCCACCTTGGTCACAACGGCCACCGACGCCTTATCGTCTCAGTGTTTATCGACGTTGGTCACAACGGCCACCTTGGTCACAACGGCCAATTTAAATTTTGGTCATAACGGCCACCTTGGTCACAACGGCCACCATTCATTTTGGTCACAACGGCCACCTTGGCCATAACGGCCACTTTTCATTTTGGTCACAACGGCCACTTTGGTCGTAACGGCCACTTTTCATTTTGGTCACAACGGCCACCTTGGTGGTCACAACGGCCACCCTGCTCGTGTAAGTCCGTTCGTTCAGGTCCGCAATTTCTGATCTTCTTAAGGTATTACAATGGGCAATAAAAGTATTATGAGTAGTTAGAATTGGTAGATCCTGCCATAAACACCTTGCCTGGGACGTCTTTAAACTGTTCCCCCAAAATATAAAAACAGTCAACTTTTCATTTAGTCAATAACGCCCAGAAGAATTTTTTAGGATTTGTTTGAATTTAATGACGAGAGTTACGGAAAATATAAATTTTTTATGAATATATTGGGGTTATCTGAATGTTTATTCTGTTAAACAAAAAGAAATGTACTTATAGATTTATGGCCTAACAGTTGTTACATAATGCGAATCCCTTAAGTGTTTGCTGTCCTTTATAACCAAATTTATTATAAAATAAACAAACTTCCGCTTAGTTATTTCTAAAAAAATGTAATGCAAAACTGATGTACAAATTTCGTATTAACATACCTTTACGTAAAACGGCAACATTTTCAAAAAACAATTACGGAAATCCATAGACATATTTTCCCAGATATCTGAGTTTCTGAGTGAGACTAATTAAAAAATAGAAGGTTTAGTGTTGTACACAACCTTCGCAAAATGAATTCGATGAAAATCCATGTATTAAATGACAATTTAAAAAATTCAAAAAACATGCTGGAAAAGTGTGGTCATGGCAGTTAATAAGAAAAACAAACATACATAAATTGTTCAGTATGAGTAATAGATAATATGCAAATTTACAAGTTTTTCATTTTAAACGACATTCAGTAGGTATACTTTTAATTTTTTCTTTTAAAACTCTTTTACTTGTTTCTTTACAGTGCTATAAAAATACATGAAACATAAAAGGGAATCTTAATTTTTTACAAAAATTTGCTGGTGACGCGTCTTGTAATTTTTTCACTTGTGCATAAATGCTTTTACAACTCTAGTTATGCACTATATTATTATAGTTACTTGAAATGTTAGATTCGACAGTTTTTCACATGTTTATCCCATCCGAAAGAAACAAAACATTTCCTAAAAAAATAAAATCAAATTAGGTTGTTATTCTTAATAATTAGAAAGTTGCGTATTGTTACTCAAAGTTTAGCAAACGTTTTAATTTAGTTAAAACAAATAATGAATAAAAAAGGACGTCAGTAAAGTAGCGATAATAAATGTGAAATGAACTATACAGGGTTACTGGTAATTCGATACATTCCTTTGGAGATGTGATGGGACAGGAGCTAAGAAACAAATTTAACCCTAACATACATTATGCAAAACTCAATAGTTTTTGAGATATTTCAATTTTTGTGTTTTTCTCAAAAAAGTAGATCTTAATGTCTTTAAAGTTAATTTTTAAAAAATCTACTTGACATTTTCTGAACTTTTTGACTGGGTTACTTGTCCCACTCTATGGTCATCCGTTTCGAATGGAAAATATCCGGAAACATTTCGATCATGTGAAAATTACCTATTCGTTTTTCTCAGAAATTATTTTTTTATTTTTGCATAATGTATGTTAGGTTTAATTTGTTTCTTAGCTCCTGTCCCATCATATCTCCAAAGGAATGTATCGAATTACCAATAACCCTGTATATTAGGTAATTACATTATATAACCGTAATAACTTAAAAAAGGTCATAACGTTTGAAGTAAAATAGCTACAGAGACGTTTAGGTAACTGTTATTTCTGAATATATTATAACAAAGAACTTACATTTTTCCAAACAATAATGTTTGTATTTATGACCGTTCCCAATATTGAATTGCACTTTTAGCCGGTTTGAAAACACCCTTTGAGATGGTAGGTAGATTTTGTAGTTGTCTGAGCCTAAGCTCTTTTCCTATTCAGTCATATAGTTAATAAATAAAAATAATATGTACATACATACAAATATTTTCTTAATCAAGAGATTTTTATTTCAGTTACACACCTATCTATTTTAAGAAAAAGTTTAATAACAAATAATGTACAGTAGTGAATTCTTGGCTACAAATTTGAGTTCTAAAGATTTTTTAAAATTACCAGTTAGGAATTAAGGGGATAGTTAATTAAAAATTAATTTATACGTTTTTCTAGGACAGACTTTAATAATTTTTTTAGTTTGAGAAATTTTGCAAAATTACAGAAAATTGAAAGACGAACACATTAACGCAGTTTGAAAGGTTTTCGAAAATAAGCAGATTGTCAGAAAATCAACATGTAATATTTGTTATTTGTTAATGTTACATTTGACCATGAGAACTAAAATTTTTGGTTATTTCTCGGCTTGGGAAGTATTACTTAAGTTGTAAAACTGTTATATTAGACGCCGGTAACTATTTTAAGGAAGGGTTATAAAGCATTTAAAGACATTTGCTAGTACTTTAATTTCTATCTCCATCTACTTCACCTTATAATTTCGTTTCTATAGACTGGTAAACATTATTATCACATAATACCAAGTGTCTGTAGATTTTCTAGATCATTGCCGTATTAAATGGTTTTGTTTTTCTGAAAAGTTTTTAATCCCGTTAACAACAAAAGCTTCTTAGCGGGCTAACGACAAATCGTTTGCAACTAAGATAATATCAACTCGAATTTGGGACTTAATCGGATCTTAAATCGAAAAAATAAGACAGGGAAAATTCTAATCAAAGTGGAAATCAGATGATCACATTTTTTCAGCAATGTTTTTTAAATTGTCATTTAGTAATACATACACGGATATAAATCGAATTAATTTTTTTCGAAAGTTGTGTTCAACACTGAACGTTCTATTTTTTAATAGTCTCACTTAGATATCAGGGAAAATATGTCTATGAATTTACGTAATTGTTAGGAGCTTGAAATCGAAAATAAAAATAATTATTTTCAAAACTGTTAGGTTAACGTTTTAGTTGAATGTTATGTTAATACGAAATTTGTACATCAGTTTTGCATTACATTTTTTTTAGAAATAACTAAGCAGAAGTTTGTTTATGTTATAATAAATTTGGTTATAAAAAACAGCAAACACTTAAGGGATTCGCATTATGTAACAACCGTTAGGCCACAGAACAAATTCTTTCTTATTCTGTGGTTAGGCCATAAATCTATAAGTACATTTCTTTTTGTCCAACAGAATAAACATTCAGATAACCCCAATATATAAAAAAAATATATTTTATCCAATTCAGTTACGAAATGTCAACATTTCGACATTGATTTTAGTTGTGAAAAGTGGTTCATTTTCGCCTCGACGAACAATTTCACGCCTGGTGATAAAAAGTCCATCATTTTGCAACTCGTTGCATAAATAGCTATTTCGTAACTCTCGTCATTAAATTCAAACAAATCCAAAACATTTCTGCTGGCCGTTTTGACAAAATGAAAAGTTGGCTGTTTTTATATTTTGGGGGGACAGTTTAAAACCGTGGAAGGTAAGGTGTTTATGGCAGGATCTACCACTTCTAACTATTCATAATACTTTTATTGCCCATTGTAATACCTTAAGAAGAAGAAAAATTGAGGACCCGAACGAACGGACTTACACGAGTAGGGTGGCCGTTGTGACCACCAAGGTGGCCGTTGTGACCAAAATGAAAAGTGGCCGTTATGACCACGGTGGCCGTTGTGACCAAAACGGAAAGTGGCCGTTATGACCAAGGTGGCCGTTGTGACCAAAATAAATGGTGGCCGTTGTGACCAAGGTGGCCGTTATGGCCAAAATTTAAATTGGCCGTTGTGACCAAGGTGGCCGTTGTGACCAACGTCGATAAACACTGTAACGATAAGGCGTCGGTGGCCGTTGTGACCAAGGTGGCTGTTATGGCCAGAGCCGAAGGTGGCCGTTGTGACCACGGTGGCCGTTGCGTCCAAGAACTACTGGTGGCCGTTGTGCCCAAGGTGGCCGTTGTGGTCATGACCATAACGGCCACTTTTCAGGGTGGCCGTTGTGACCGGTGGCCGTTGTGTCCAGGTCCCTTTGAAAAATCAAGTTAATGTTTCTAAACACAGATTTGTGAGTAACATACCTCAAATGCCGAATTTCAAAAATTAAATTGTATAAATGTGCGCCGGTTGTCCAAAATTATTATGAATTTCGAATCTTAAGATATTAGAATTGCGATTCTAAAGCTTTGGATATTGTTATTTTAGATTAGGGGATTCGAATCTTATTTCTAAATATGTAAAGCGACTCTTAAATATCAAATTTAAAATTAAAATGGTATTTCAGCTGCTGGTTTTCTTAAAAGCTCAGTCACAATTAGAATGAAAAGTTGTGAATTTCAGTTCTTAGAAGTTCAATTGCGATTTAATGTTCAATAAGTTCAGCTTTGGATTCAAGGATTCCTACCTTAAATCTCGATTTTAAAGTTCTCTTTTTGTAAAATTCTATTCATAGATTTTATTGCAGAATTTGGATCTCAAGATCAAACAGTTAGAACTTTAACTCCAAAGCCCAAACCCAGTACTAAATGGAAATCATGAACCTAAAACTTTGACTTCTATTTGATAACGAAATCTTGAATCTTGCGTTGAAACTGAAAATAGAATATCAACTGGCGGTTTGCTGAAACTTCGCTGAAAAAATTATATTCCAAGATTTGAATGCCAAGGTTTCGAAATTCGAATTCGATTTTAAAATTAAGGGTTTCAGTTTTGGATTCAAGTATTTATATCTCAATTCAGTCTTAGCAGCTGATTTCTTTAAACTCCTGTAAAATTCAAATCTCAGCAATGATGAAAAATTCTAACTGAATTCGGATTTGCAATTAGAATTTTATTCCTCGATTTTTAAAATATAGCCTCAAAAATAAAAATGATCAAATCAGATTATGCCCAGATGCAGGTTTGCAAGGTTGTAATTCGATCATTAAAACTAGTAAGTAGGTTAGAATTTTGGCTTCTGATTTTAAATTCAATGATTCGAAGTCGAACTGCGAATTTTGGAACTTTGCATTTCAAATTCAAACTGAATATACTATTTTAACTGGTGATTTTTAAAACTGCAGCCCAAAACCTCGATTTCAAAATTTGATGTGTTAACTTTAAATTTGAGAATCTGAGCTTTGGGCTCAAAGATTTGAGGGTTAAAGGAGATGCACATTCTGAACGACACTTCTAAAATTATAAAAATGTCCGTCCTTTCTGAACGAGCTACGTAAAAATTTAGATTTTCATACGTCCTACTGAACAAAATAAAATAAATCCTGGCAATAAACAAACTAATTTGAAGCAGTTGTAATTTGATCGACGTGGTTTCTGTCTAATAAAATATTTATGAATAAAAGACAAAGCTTTTTATACCATTACGAGATTGAATTATGGGGGAAGAGAAGAAGAGCTCTTACAAAATTCGTTATTAAGTATCATTTAAAAAGTGAAGAAGATGAATGACTTCGAAGTTGGTAATATTTTCAAAAGTGGCACATGTAATTTTGATACACTGCAAACGATTTGACAAGTGACAGACATAACGAGCGTAGTTTGACTGTCATCCACGGTAAAAACGGCGAACGAGACGAGCACGTCTGGCCGTTTATCATTTCCGATTATCAGTCTGTCTCCAGCGTCTCGGCGGCTTGCTTCCGGTCCGATCTGTGCCCCCTTTTCCCCTCCCCAGGGGCTATCCTGAGCCCCTCTGACAGATGACTGTTGACTGAGGAGATAATCGAGCCCACCCCTTCGTAACACATCATTTATTAATATTAGAGTGCAGGGACGTGATAAATGATGAAGCACTTTTTCCGTATGTTTTTCGATTTTTAACAATTCCTGCATGTCTGATGATATGAAAATTTCACACTCTGACCCTTTGTTTTTGTATAACAAGGATGACAGTATCCCCAAAACTTCTTTATGCATAAAAGGGAATGAATCCTTCAAAGTTTAATCTCCAAAATAAACGAGTATCCTTTTGTTTTTCAAAAATGTATTCTCATGTTGTTTAAAAACTCAAAACATTGCTAAACATTATTAAATATGATAGAAGGATTATCATGTTGAAAAAGGAGGAATTATTAATAATTGCTAGTGAATCTGTGGTTCCTATCTTGCCAACGTAAAATATTAGAATTGACATTTTAAGGATTTTATGTAAAATTTCAGGTTACTTAGCCAGTAATTAATGGGGCTGTCAGTAGAAGACACCCACTTGATACCGCCATTTTGTTTTTAATTAGGTCAATCAATTTAATCGATTGCGCAATCAAGGTCGAATTAATGGGATTAGCGGTTTAATTAGATCAATTCGCGGTTTATTTAGGGCAATTTAGATCAATCCGCGGTTTATTTAGGTCGATTTAATGGGATTAGCGGTTTAATTAGATCAATCCGCGGGTTATTTAGGTCAATTTAATGAGATTACGTCATAATTAGATCAATCCGCGGTTTAATTAGATCAATCCGCGGTTTAATTAGGTCAATCAAAAAGTTTAATTAAATTCTCGATTAAAAGCGGCGGCCATCTTGGAATTAATAGCTCGATCAATCGATTTAATTAGGTCAATTAAATTCTCGATTAAAAGCGGTGGCCATCTTGGAATTAATAGCTTAAGCAGTTTAATCAATCATTATAACTAGTTCATTCAGGTTAGCGGTTTAATTAGATTATTCCGCGGTTTATTCAAATTCAGCTGTGACATCACGGAAAAACACATGAGTCATCAAAACGTCAATCACCCACTCGGGTGTAAACAATAATAAAAGTAACTTATTTCAAATTCCCGGAATACAGGAAATGACTAATGTGACAGCCATTGTGTGATTATCGCAAACAATAACCATTGTTCAAAGGATCTTTCTAGATTATTCTACAAGTTGCGTCATGAAAAGGCATGTTTCGACTTGTATGTGAGACAGCTCCCCTTCCATCCTACACTACGGTATAAATAAGCGAACAGAGTGCCTACTCGGCCATTCAGAGTTCCTATCTGTGCTTTCTACCTAGTGACCTATTGAGTAAGTTATGAATAACCAGCAAGAAAATTCAACCGTTGAGGCCAGGAAGCGTTGGGCTCCATATGATAAATCGCGTCGAGGCGGCGTCCAGAAGTCTACATCAGTAACCAAAGAGCGACCCCGAAGTTTTTCGCCACAACGCCGTATCACCGAAGAAGACGTGCGTGTGTTTCAAGAAGAAGTCCGGCCTGCATACGGTGTTAAACCCTCTGAAGATGACGCGCAGCAGAGAAACCTGGTACGAAACGAGAAGAAGCGTCTACTTTGCGGGTCTTACATCCCGTTAAATAATTCTGCAAGTAAGTTGATACATATTGGAATGGATCCGTATAAAGATTTTGCCCCGGTTGTACGTATCGTTAAAAGCGGTATTGAAGCTGGGGTAGAATTCGAAGAAGAAGCGTTCAAGGAGTTCGTTAATGTTCTACCCGAGATATTAGTGGCCTTGCGTGAAGGTAGTTTAAACTTCGATTTGCAGCGTTACAAAATGCTCTGTACGGGGTGGCAAACGTGTAAATTTGTACCAAAAACTGGTACAGAAACATTTGAACTTTACGCAATGTATTCTACGCTAGCGAAAATTGTGGACATGAAAGATTTTCTCTTTGTGCGTCTAGAGACATTGAAAAGGAGTGCTATGAAGATGTCTGTGTTATTTACTGAGTTTTATACAAATGTAGCATGTATTGTTGAAAATTCTGGAAATTTTGACGTATTAGACGTTTTACTTTCAGACACCTATAAAATAGATTATAGGGGTGAAGATGTTTTAGGTGAATTGATTTATAATTTTAAAAATTTTGTTATTACTGTAATTCAAGGTAGTGTAGGGTCTGATGATCGATTGTACATTGCTGGTGGTGTTAATAGATAAATAAATAAATATTATTTCCACGTATACCTGTATTATTATTTATATAAATTTCTAATTCTTTATCCTACAGCCAGTTTAACTCTGACGTTGATGCAATAAACATGGAGTGCCAGTTTCAACATCCGTTTTCTGCAATTGTTGCGGGGCCGTCAGGGTGTGGAAAGTCGTTTTTTGTAGTTGATTTTTTAAAAAATATGAACAGCGATAATATATGCAATGTGAAATTTGAAAAAGTAATTTGGTTTTATGACGAGTGGCAACCTTTATATAAAGACTTAAGCTCCATAGCTGAATTTCAACAAGGACTACCAAATATGGACCAGTTTGACGGGGTTCAACCAAATTTAATAATTATTGACGATTTAATGCGCGAGACAAACGGCAGTATTGTAGATATATTTACTAAGGGGTGTCATCATAGAAATTTAAGCGTGTTTTTCATAACACAAAATATATTTCATCAGGGCAAAGGGCAGAGGGATATTTCCCTTAATGCACACTACATCATATATTTTAAAAATCCGCGAGATGGAACTCAAATACGTCATTTAGCGTGTCAAATAGTCCCTTCAAACATTAAATTTCTACAAGAAGCGTACCAAGACGCAACTTCCAAGCCTCACGGCTATTTACTCTTCGACTTAAAACAATCAACACCTGAGGAGTTTAGATTCAGAACATCTATATTTCGAGAGGATGGTTCATGTTATGTGTATGTGCCGAAGAAGGAGTATAAATACAACAACACCTATAAATCTAGCGTCATTAGTGCATGATGCCTCACGCTGTGATTAAAAACTCTGAATTGCTCCGTGCCCTAGCAAAACTCGGACCTAAGGAGCGAGCGGCTCTCTTAAAGGCCGTGGGTGATAAAGAAATTCATTGTATTTGTGAATGTATTTATAACACTTTAAAAGGAAAAGTTCCATTAAGTATTCATCAGAAAAGGCGACTCTCTCAACACAAACACATCCTAAGGCGATTGGTGAAACCCGGGGAACCTATATTCAAGAAGAGAAAATTGTTAATACAAAAAGGTGGTGCATTACTACCGTTAATTCTTGCTCCACTAATTAGTGGAATTCTGGGAAGTTTGCTAAAATAAACTAAAAAATGGAGCATGCTAAGAAAATGATGATTGTGCCTCCCGAGTTGCTACAACGGTTAACTGTTTCTGAAAATACACAACCAAAAATATTATCTCAATTAGACGAAGACATGCAAAAAGTTCTTGGTTCCAAATTATCGGATCATGACAAATGGGCCCAGTACAATCAGGTGTTGCAAAGATATTTACACTTTACGGACCAGTCTCGTCAGCCAGTCAACGTGCCTGTGGAAGTCAAACAAGAATCTTTACAGCATTCAGACATACTAGCCACACTACCCGATACGTATAAGAGAAAGGCGAAGAATCTTATTAATATTTTATCTTCAACTGGCTCAATTGATTGGGATGATAAGGGAACCGTTTCCATAAAAGGTGAAATTCTACCGTCATCAAATATTATCGATCTAATAAATGATACACTAAGACCTCGCAAAAGTTCAAATCCTGCAGGCTGGGAGCAGTTTGCATCCTTTATGAATGAGAAAAATATACCTCATGAGTTAATAGGTAACCCTAAACGACGTAATGTTTCATCTTATAATCAATCGCCAAAATTTTTAAAATCAGAAGTGAAGCCCGAAGACTACGATGCCGATTCAGAAGGGCGTATAAAAGAAGTTTCTGGAACTGCCTCAACCAGTCAACAAACACCTGCTAGCACACGCTCTAAAAAGCGTAAAACTTTAGGCAATACGGCACGCTCGGCTAAATCTCTGGGCTGGGCAAGACTTAAACTTTAAAAATGGTTGATTTGAATACCATCTACTACGACCCTTCAAACCCTGTTGGATATTCTGGTGCCGATTCATTAATAAACTCTGTAAAGAATCAAGTTCCAAAAGCAGACGTAGAAGAGTGGTTAAAGAAACAGGATGCTTACACTGTTCATAAACCTCTTAGAAAACATTTTCCAAGAAACAAGTACGTTGTTAGCAACATGTTTGAATTATGGCAGGCTGATCTTTGCGACATGAGGACTTTGACTAAATACAACGATGGAAACAATTATATTTTAACAGTAATAGATGTCTTTAGCAAAATGGCTTGGGTAAGACCTTTAAAATCTAAGACTGCAACATCAGTAATAGAAGCTTTTAAAGAAATATTTAACGAATGTGAAACGACTCCTTTAAAAATTCAAACTGACAAAGGCAAAGAGTTTGTGGCAGCGCCCGTGCAGAAACTGTTTAAAGAACATGACATTAATTTCTTTGTTACCAATAATCCCGATGTAAAAGCGGCCGTAGTTGAAAGATTCAACCGAACACTTAAAACAAGAATGTGGCGTTACTTTACCTATTCAAACTCGTACAGATACATCGATGTACTGCAAGATTTAGTTTCATCATATAACAATAGATATCACTCGAGTATCAAAATGCCCCCGAGTAACGTAAACGAACAAAATGTATTGGAAGTATGGAACAACCTTTATCGTGGCGGAGTGGGGGTACAAAGAAAACCTAAATTTAAAGTGAATCAGCATGTTAGAATCAGTAGAACCAAACATACATTCGAGAAAGGTTACGAGACAAATTGGAGTGAAGAGGTCTTTAAAATCTGCGCGACTATACAGCGGAAGCCGCCTGTATACAGAATAGTTGACTTAAACGACGAAATTATTGAAGGAACTTTCTACGAGGAAGAGCTACAACCTGTAACGTTAGAAAAAGACACAGTATTTAAAATCGATAAAGTGTTAGCTGAAAAAGGTCGTGGCAAATCAAAATATTATTTAGTGAAGTGGAGGGGGTACAGCGACAAGTTTAATAGTTGGGTAGCAGCTTCAGAACTTAAACGTTTGTGAAAATGGAGAACGAATTTTATCTAACTCTCTTAAGCAACAGTTCAATGGAATATTTTCCCAAAAACACTACAACAAAGTTTATTACACAGTTACATAAACGTGTAAGGTTAACTAGTAACTGGGTTGTTGGAATTGCTGAAATTCAATATCCGTGTTCCTTTTTAGCTGTGACAGACACGGATAACTTAATTTATTATCGTCTAACGCCACCTAACGCTGAAGACAAGGAAACGGTGCTAAAAAATGCTAGCAGCCATTTCAAAGACAGCTCAGAAGTTTTATACGAAAATGACGGATGGTTTGTTTTTCACATACCAGCCGGGAATTACGAGAATATTGAAGATGTTATTACGACGATTAACAGTCATCAATTACTAAGTAGGCTGTTGGAATTTAAGTACAATAAAGTTACTAAACGGGTGTCGTTAAACTTAAAAGAGCAGCTAGCCGTACTGGGATTATCACAAAGATTGGCTCTTCAACTTGGGTATAAACCGGGGACAAACATTGCACTCAACCAAGCCCCGTCCCACCCCTCAAATATCTGGGTAGGCCTGCCATCTCAAATGTTTGTATATTGCGATATTGTAGAACCTCAACTTGTTGGCGATGTTTTATCACCACTTGTTCGTATTATCAATATAACCTCAGACAATTATAATTACGGATGTCATAAGGATGTAATATTCTCGCCCACTCACTACATCCCTGTGATGAGAAAAGAATTTGAAAATCTCGAGATAGATATAAGGACCGAGACCGGAGCCTCGATGCCATTCGAGTTTGGAACTCTGAGCTTGAAACTACACTTCAAGAAAATTAATTAATGATGGATTGTCCCTATCAACAATATTACGTACAACAGGCAGGGAGTGGTATTGGGGCTATTTACAGAGGAGCTCCTTATCAACGTGGACATGGAATTGGATCATTTCTGGGCGGTATATTTCGCAGCATCCTTCCTCTTTTTAAGACTGGTGCTCGAGTGGTGGGGGAAGAAGCCTTGAGAAGTGGGAGTAATTTTTTAAACGATCTAGCCGACAAGCGCACCGTTAAAGAAGCCTTTCACAATAGATTAGAAGAAGCTGGAAAAAATTTAAAACGTAAAGCCGGTGCAAAAATCAGCACTTTAATGGACGGATCCGGGTATAAAAGACCACGCACATTAAACATTACTCAGTCTATATCAAGATCTCCTGGAAGGGTCGTCAAACGTAAAAATACTACGAAAACAGAACATAGTGATATATTTACTAAAATTTAAAAATGTCTTTTCTACATGCTCATTCTTGTGAATGCATTAAATCCGAGCTGGACTTGTTTGCGTTACCTTCGACTCAAACTAGTATCGAAAATGGACAATGGATATTTTATAAACCGCTTTCTTCGCTTACTGATGACGCACCTATCGAATTTATTGTACCCGGAAATGGAAATGATTACCTGGACCTGAGTCAAACTATGCTACATGTAACCGCAAAAATAGTGAAACAAGACGATACACCTCTAGGCGATGAGGACAAACCAGCCCCCGTAAATAACTGGCTACATTCTCTTTTTAGTCAAGTGGAGATATATTTAAATCAAAAATTGGTATCACCTCCAAACAATACTTACGCCTACCGTTCATACATAGAGACTCTTTTGAATTATGGGCCTGAAGCTAAGAGTTCTCACTTGACCTGCTCGCTATGGTATAATGATACAGCTGGAAAAATGGACGCCACAGGCGATGAAAACAGTGGACTAGATAAAAGGCGGTCGTTCACGAGTAAGAGTAAACAAGTTGAATTAATGGGCCATGTTCATGCGGATTTGTTTAATCAAGAGAAATTTCTTATTAACGGTGTTGAAATGAAGATAAAGTTTGTTCGGTCACGTGACACGTTTAGTTTAATGGCTATCGCGGGTTCGACGTATAAAGTGAAAATTACTGACGCTAGTTTATTAATAAGAAGAATGAAGATAAACCCCAGCATTTTGATAGCTCACACTAAAGCTCTGGCAACGGCTACATCTAAATATCCAATAACTAGAACTGATGTCAAGGTTTTAACAATTCCATCAGGTGTACAAAGAAAATCCTTAGACAATGTGTTTCTCGGACAATTACCGAAACGCTGCATTGTCGGATTTGTGACAAATAAAGCATTCAACGGCGATTATGCATCCAATCCCTTTAATTTCGATCACTTTAAAATGAATTATTTTTCATTGTATATTGACGGACAACAGATTCCTACTAAACCTTTACAACCAGATTTTACAAAGGACGGAATGTACGTTCGGGCCTACCACACCTTATTTTCAGGGACAGGAATTCATTTTCTGAACGAGGGTAACGATATTTCACGCGAAAATTACTCTAAAGGATATTGTTTTTTCGTTTTTGACCTAACACCAGATTTATCGGCAAATGCCAGCACTCATTGGAATCTTGTGAAAAATGGGTCACTTCGTGTAGAAGTTGGATTTGAAGAAGCTTTGAAAGAAACAGTGAATTGTCTGCTATACGCAGAATTTGACAACGTAATCGAAATTGATAAACACCGAAACGTGGTGGTGGATTTTAGCAGTTAAAGCAAGTTTTGTTGCAAGTGGGGATTTAGTCAGCTGCCTGTAGTTGCATAGTATGGACGTGTTCGTTGACTTGCAAGGGTTCCGTGGAGTTGACAAAAAGTTCATTCCAAAAGAAGTTGTTATTATTTCCGGCGACGGAAACAAAATTGAAATCCTTCACTTCGAACCCCCTCAAATTTATTCATCGCTACCTGCTTCTGTAAAAAAGGACGTGACATATCTAGAAAATTATTTTCACGGACTGTCTTGGGATTCAGGCTTCGTAAATTTTGAAGAGTTTGAACTAGAACTCAAACGTGTGGTGCAGTGCTTCGATACAGTCTTTGTTAAAGGCGAGGAGAAGAAGAAAGTTTTAAGCTTTCTCAAACAAGCTGTTATAAATTTGGAGGAATTTGGGTGTCCGTCTTTAAATAAATTGAAGAAAAAGAAAACTGCAGTACGTTGTATGAGTCATACAATTGAAAATCCTGTTTGCGCCGTTGAAAACGTACTACTTTTATCTGATTGGTACAATGAACACGTTCGAAATAAAGAGCGCTCTCCGGACAATACCGAGTCAGTCGAATGTGAATCGACATGTTTATGCTTCTGATGAATTGCCTACGCGTATAATTAGACCATGTGCGATTGTGGCAAACACAGATCCATTTTATAAACCCGGAGAACACTGGGCAGCCTTCTACATCGATGAAAATGGTCATGGCGAGTACTTTGATTCATTCGGACGCCACCCCGAAGGACATCATTATAATTTTATTCAGAAGAATTGTAAATCTTGGAAAAGTAATACTAGAATGATCCAGAGTATGACTTCAAATTTCTGCGGCCATTACTGTTTAGTGTATTTATATTTAAAAATGAATAATGTATCAACTTTAGATTTTCTAAGTATGTTCGATAATAATTTAAAAAGCAACGATCGGCTCATCAAGCTGATATACGACCGTTATTTCCCTAAGATAAACTTGTCAACTCGGCGTATGATATACTAAATGTAATACAATCTAATGTATAAATTGTAAGTGCACTTTTTTATATAAATAAAACTTTTTTAAACGATTTCTTGTTTCCTTATTCTCTACGAAGTAAAACAAAGAAAAATTTCGATTTGTATAAGAGTTTATTATTATTTCCATATATGTTGGTGGGTATAAAAAGTGAATTATGTATATAATAATAATCGTATAACGAAAGTGTAAGTGATAAGTACAGCAGTAACATTAATAGTTAAAATTGATTAAAACTTGGTTACATAAAATCGATTAACTAGAGTTAAACTTGGATTATTATTATTTCCATATATGTTGGTGGGTATAAAGAGTGAATTATGTATATAATAATAATCGTATAACGAAAGTGTAAGTGATAAGTACAGCAGTAACATTAATAGTTAAAATTGATTAAAACTTGGTTACAAAAAATTGATTAACTAGAGTTAAACTTGGTAGCATAAAATTATCTACAGAGTAAAAAATGCTGATACTTGGAAGTTAAAAAACTATTATAATAGAGTACTGATAAATGATTAAAAATGAATAACTAAAGCTAAATTTGGTTATACAACGTTATATACATTTTAAAATACTAATATTTGAACTTAAAACTAATGTGATATGAAAAAGTATATACAAGCTAAACTAAGAATAATATATAAAAACTAAGATTAATTATGCTAACGTACAAAAATAAAACTAAAATTAATTACTGGGAGATGACGAGCAGTTTCAGCTATATCGGTGGAAATCTACCATGTTATTACTAACTTACGTTCTATAACCGAAAGGAAGCGTGTCAAAACTATCCTCTACACGACGCCGCTTCGTATACTGAACTCTGAACACCTTCCGTTCAGGCTTGGAAACGACCTCGTGCACAGGTGTTCTGACAATCTTTCTATCGGTTTGAACGTACGTGGCCTCGGCGTCGTTAAGAACCATGTCTTTAAGGGTCTCGAAATTTACACTTTCGGAATTTTTAAAATTCAGGGTTATCCCTTTAACTTTGCAAATAAATATAAAGCCATTCTTATTGGTGGAAAACACCTTAAAGGCATAATTCTTAGGTCCGCCACTAACGAACTCGACAATGTAACTACCGGGCCCGTAACACTCGATCTCGTCGGTCATGTCACCGAGGAAATCTCCTGTTTCGGGTACCCACTCACCCGGTCGCTGTGTAAAAATCACACTGTCGGTGTCGAAGTACAGCACACGTCTACCCAGCTTTTCCAAATACTTATACAGCTCGAGGCGTGCATTAGCTGTCGTATATGCAGCTAGCGCGACATTGACGGTATTCAATGGCTGAATACACTCGTCCGGCCTGTCCCAATTTAGAATAATCGTATCATCGTCCACAGGAGTTAATGTATGGACTTCAACCGAAGGATCGGTAAGCTTCTTGAATAACTCATTCGAGTCCGTGATGATAGAGGACTGCATTAGATTTTCTCTCTGGGCAAACTTACCCCAGAAGCTGTTTAAACACAATTTCGCAATGTACCGCATACCCGGATTTGACGCGATTTTACCTTTATCTAATGCAACCCCCTCTCGATCAGCGTATTCGGAAACATACCGATCCTTGGCCTGGTCATCCGTACACCAAGAAGGCCATCCACTACACTCCTGCTTTATCTTCACGAAATTGTTTACGTAATCCGAAAAAAGTCCCCCTGTTTTCGTTGCCTTGTTGTACTGAGCGACCTTATATTCCCAAACCTCTAAAATTTCTATCACCCTGTAGCCCAGCGAAATAGCTTTCCGGAGTTCATCCGCCACGTAAGTACCGGTAAATTGACGCTCATCCTGCGTATGAGCACACTCGCCCATAAACTTGTCCTCAGCACAAGTTCTACACAGAACAAACATCAATTTACCGTGCATTCTAAGAGGTAGAACAGGATGGTATAGATCGGTTGGTGGTACAATCGTACACTTGACAATGCCCTCTACAGAATTAAGATCAATCTGTTCACATTTATCCCTGCCCACATGAATTTTAGGATGCCCTATGGGGTATTTCCCATACTTATTAACAAAGGGATACAGTGAACAGACGTCTAAATACCTGATCTTCTCATCCTTTTCTACCTTGTGATGCAACTTAATCGCATTGGTACGCCCACCGAAGAAACTATTTCGTGGGTTTAAGGGTTCGTGTCTAATAACGTTGTGATTTGCCAAAAATTCTGCGGCCTGAATATTAGTTTTTAGAAAATTTTTAAAACGACATTCTTTCATTTCAACGAGGTTATACCCGTAGGATCGGATGCGAGCTGATGTGGCCTCTGTCTTCTCACGACGCATAAACATCGTTTCATTTTTGTCACCACCAAGTTGCGCCGTTTGATCAGGGAAACAAGCTTCGCAACCGTGGTAGTAACAACCCTGGAACTGATATACAGTGTTCGTAGCCTCGCAGAAGCCATCGACCAAGCAGCCCTCCCTAAGTTTAACCTCGCGACTATTACCCGCGTGTTTAATTTGAATATCCAAAGAGTGTTCAAGATATAACAACCATTTGATGGCGATAGCTGATTGCTTGTCGGCCATTCTATAACCGTTTGGGGGTATAAGGCCTATTGTATCAGCTGTAAGAAACTTACGTCTGAAGACTGCATTGCAGGAACCAGCAATCGTGCATGCTTCACGGAAGGGATCAACACCGTTTGACGTGCAATAACTACGCCAAAACTCCAAGCAAGCCTTCCTCAGTATATCGACGTCAGAAATGCAGTATTTAACAAGCTCTTCTTGCAGGTTGAATACCGCATCTCGCTCGACCTCGCCTCTATACCAAGCAAGAAACTCACTTCTAGTCGACGTAGCCATCTCGTCAGCCCCGTAATAGTGTGTGGCCGGCATTGGCCCAACATAATTTTGATTACCCAGAGTATTAAAGAAGTGCGGGAAGAACCCTTTGGAACCCTGGAAACCAAACGTCTTGGGTAACTTGCTAAGTGGCATCGGCATGTAGTTCAGCGAATCTAAAAATTTGATGTCTTCGCCGCAGGAAATGGACATCAGCTTGGTACCATTGGATATAATTTTAGGGTTCCACCGTTCCTTCTGACTAATAATCCGGCGTAATACAAACTGTGAATCATAGCCTTTAGCGTTGTGCGCCAGAGCAACTACGGATCCTACCGATTTCTTGAAATTTAAAATGAAATTTAACAGTTCATCGACAGGATTCTCTCTAAAAATGTGCTGGCGCTTTCCGCACTTGTTGCAATCTTTATTGATATCGGCGTCGTCAATACACGACTTACACACGTTCTGTACAACGCACAAGTTTGGCTGATGCAGATAAACATTATCTGTACCATCCACGAGAGAGTCCTGTCGACATTCAAAATCATAAAAGACAAAACCAAAATGTTTGTCTAACTTTTTCTTATTCGCGACATTCTTTGACATATGACAAAGATGACGTATGGGTTGCTCGGACCTACATCTACTGCAGTACTTGAATCCACATTTATGATTGGACTTTTTGACAGTCCACACACTATACAGACAGGTTGGGCACCTCCGCAAAGCCTTACACAGATTTTTGGTATGCTCAGTAAAACAGGCTTGACCGCGAAAATCTCTGTGGCACTCGTTGCACTTAACGAGGTCCACATTTACATTACAGGGGGGTGAGGTGTGACAGGACGGACAAATGTATTTGCAGCCTTTATGGTCTGTTTTGTGAGCGGAACGTATACGGCACATCTCGCAAAAGTATTTAGTTGAAAAAGCTGAGCATAAATTAGTAATAACATTGTAGTGCGCGTTTTCAAGGATTAAATTCAGGACTGGTTTGTCGTGATGCCGGGGTCCTTCATAATATACCGTCTTACCTACTCGGTCATTGTACACGACTATTGTGTAATTTGTTAGATATTGCTGAAACTGCTCTATATGGTCCCTGGTCCCGCCCTGGCTGAGGTCCACTCGGGCTCTAGTGCATAGCTCGTGAGTACGTCGGTCCATCTCGGGATACCCCTTCTCTAAAGCTACGAGCTGGGGATCGTTGGCCCTCCAAGCCATTGCTAGCACTAGAGCCCTGGCCAAACACTGGTTGTCATCGTTGTTGACCACCATGATGCCCTTCTTGCGTCGACAAAACTCCTCGTAGCTAACGCCAGTTAGTCTGTCTCGGCCATACCCCACAGGAAGCGAGACCCTGTCCAGCTGGATTCTCAGCGCGTCCTGGGAGAAGAAACTGGCGTTGCTTTGCAGGATCTTGTCTAGCACCGCCATCACGACCTCCACGGATAACTGGTCAACCCTGCGAAATGATATGCCTATAGGCTTCTCAGGGAACTTGTCGCTGTGTATGACCAGCCCCACACGGTCAGATGGCGATGCGTCGGCTACCATGTGGTCAATAATCTCAGTGAATGCATTCTAAAAATAATATTTCTTAATTAATAAACACTCTTAAAAAATATAATTGGTTTTTCAAAAGACTATAAGTTTAAAATAAGTTATTTACCTTAAGCCATAAAGCAGGCCCACTCGCTTCATTGCCAACGTCGGCAAGCTTCAAGGTGACTGTCTTGGCCATGAGGTTAAACTTTTTAACCAGCTTCGTGCCTTGACTAATCACCTTGAAGTATTTAAAGGCCTCAACTGCGGGCTGCTGCTGGCGGATACCTACGTTGTAGGTCGGCTCACGCCTCCGGGTCAAATTGGTAACCTAAAACAAAAATTAAATTGAATACTTTCATTCACCTTACTTCAGTTAAAAAATTTGTAATTTATCGTATAAATTTTATAACATTTACCTGATTGCTAGCAGCCTCAGGTCTAGGCGCCTTAATGGGTGTAGACGCTGTCTGCCTCGGTACTTGCCGTGACGTCGACGGTACACCTGCACCGAAGGCCTGAAAATAGAGTTAAAAGATTAGGAATTACTTCAGACATGGAAACTTAAATTTCTTAAACTGATTTTATAAGAACTGTACTTACGTTGACAGCGTCTCTCGGCTCATCCCTGGGATGCTGAACGGACGTGGGCGGTGCCTGCATAGGCCGTGAAGTCGAAGGTTCACTGTTACCGCACGCCTGCAAGTTGAATTAAAAATTAGAATTTGCATTACTTCAGACATGGAAAACTTAAATTTCTTAAACTGCTTTTACGAGAAGTGTACTTACATTGATAACATTATCGCCCGGCTCGTGCTGCTGCTTTTTAGTCTCCCCAACAGCCCCGGGTGATTCAACAGTTACCTATAAAAAAATAAATAATGAATAAGACTCGCACTGTATAAACGGTTGTTAACAGATAATTAAATTCCCTAGCGACAAGTTTATAAAAACTGGATTATTTTAAAAAATCCATTTTCAGTATTTAAAATTTTACTTACCCTTCGATTCTCTTGCAGCTTCAGTATGTAGTCTTGCAGCTCTTTAAGGCAGCTGGCCTCAACGGCCGTTAACGAGTGGGCTTCGTATACCATCTTACGACAGATTAGATCGTAGATGGTACACAAGCCTTCCTCGGTACGGATAAGGCCAGAGGCTACAATCTGCAGGAGTTCGTTGACGGTAGACATATTTTCTTGACGTAGTTGATGCTGGAGTCGGAGCAGTAAAGTGGAATCAGTACAGCGATGCAGCTGGTTTTATACGTTTTTTCAATCCCTACTTTCACGATTTTTTTCTCACGGTACACGCACAAAGAAGTTTAACAAAACTGATCAGTAAAAATTTCAAGAAGATTGAATCACGCATTGTTTTATCTACAGACAATGCACAAAAGGTTTCCGGATAAACAAAGCTAGTCAGTAAAAATTTCAAGCAGATTGATTCACGCATTGTTTTATCTACAGACAATGCACAAAACTACCTTTGTTAAAAGACCACTGTTTACTGAAATAATACGACATGTTAAATACAATGTCTTAAATCCTTAAAGAATCGAACGTCGGGTTTTTCAGCCCGGATTAAAAAATCTATTGTTTAAACGTATTAGTCATTTCGCATTTCACATTATTGTGAAATAATTTTTAAGCTTAACAAAGTTCTTCTATTTCGGTCTGTAGCGTATATACTAGAAAAAACTGTTTTTAAAAACGTGGTTAAATTCCGGATTTAGAAATTCATCGAGTTTTAATTATTTAAAACTATAATTGTTGGATTGAAATATTTCCATCTACAAATGTAACAATTAAAATTGAATTATTTCCAATTAACTGCAGTAGATGCATTAGATTGTTATTAAAATGCATTCCGGGTATTTAAGAATAACTCACATGCTAGTTTCCGTTTACGCTTTTTTAAAAAATGCGACGAGCGATGAGTAACGTTTGCTAGAAAAGTTTCTATTGTTAAAAAATTAATCCCTATTGACGTCATAAGCTTTGAATTCTAAACATACAGGCCCCAACTTGTCGAAGACGTACCTTGTTTGACAAAAAATGACTGTACTCGGCCTAGTTAATTTTATCGGCTGAATTAGATACCGCGATAACGCCGATTTTTGATAACTTTGAACTGTTTTTAAAACGTGTGTGAATTCTTGATCTCTCTTTTAGAAATCCATCGAGTTTTAAACAGCAATTATTTAAAAACTATAATTGTTGGATTGAAATATTTCCATCTACAAATGTAACAGTTAAAATTGAGTTATTTCCATCTGTAGATCAGCTGACAATTAAAAATAGAATTAACGGCGATAGATTGTTATTTAATAAAATGCATTCCGAAGATTTAAGAATACTAAGTCACATGTTAGTTTTCGGGCTTGTTTTTTAAAAATGCGACGAACCAGATGAGTAACGTTTCTTAGAAAACTATCTGTTGTTAAAAATAATTCCCTACTGACTTCATATTCGCCGGCGAACAGGTTTCAACCTGCCGAAGCTTGCCCAAGTGTTCGATCTAGTTAATTTTACTGGCTGAATTGATACCACGTAATTGATTAAATGCCGATTTGAATAAACCGCTGATTGACCTAATTAAACCGCGGATTGAAGTAAATAAACCGCGAAGATTGAGCTATTAATTCCAAGATGGCCGCCGCTTTTAATGGAAGTTTTAATCGATCTAATTAAATCGATTGATCGAGCTATTAATTCCAAGATGGCCGCCGCTTTTAATCGAGAATTTAATTAAACTTTTTGATTGACCTAATTAAACCGCGGATTGATCTAATTAAACCGCGGATTGATCTAATTATGACGTAATCTCATTAAATTGACCTAAATAACCCGCGGATTGATCTAATTAAACCGCTAATCCCATTAAATCGACCTAAATAAACCGCGGATTGATCTAAATTGCCCTAAATAAACCGCGAATTGATCTAATTAAACCGCTAATCCCATTAATTCGACCTTGATTGCGCAATCGATTAAATTGATTGACCTAATTAAAAACAAAATGGCGGTATCAAGTGGGTGTCTTCTACTGCTGTCAATCCAGGTGGAATCCAAAGCTCAAGCTAAAATATTTGCGACTGATTTTTAGGTTTTTACTGGAAGTATTCAAACCACAAAACTCAAGTCAGGTTTTGAATTGCAATCCTAATTAAGTTTCAGCACCGAAGTTTACATAGAGAGTGAAATTTTGATTCTTGAATATTTTTCTATTATTACAAAGAGATTAATTTTTATAATAACTTAACCCTTAAACACTCTTAAAAAATCTGATTTGCAAGTTTACAAAAATCCATAATTCAAAACTTGATTTCTAAATTCACAGATTTTGGGTCAAATTTTACTACAAAAGTTGGAATATAAATGCAAGGCTTGATTTTAGGAACCTGAATATTCAGTTCGATTTGAAAATTTGAATCTCAATCCAAAGATATGAATTATTTTCGGAATCTACATCAAATCCTGAATATTTTCGAAACTGTTTCCACTTTTGTAAATTTTTAATTCGCACAATCGTTAATAAAGTTAGGTCTTTTATGGCAAGTTTAGAATTGAAATACGAAAGTTTGATACTAAAAATTCAAGAATTTGCTTCTGAATTTCAAGATTTTAGCCCTTATTTGACCAATTATTCGAAACTAAGTTTAAATTGGAAAATTCGCAATCTTTAACCTACCTTTTGAATTTCTTCTTTTTGAATATCTGATTCTTTGTTAGGTTGAAGACCAAATTTAAAGTTTCGTTTTTAATTTCAGGCTTGAGATTCGAATCCTCAAATTCAAAATCAAACTTTCTTAAAACTCCTTAAAATTCGAAATCGGTAATAGTTTTTGAAGGCAATTTAAGAAGAACAACAACACAGTTGTTAAGATTTTTCTTACAAATATGTGTTTCTAATCTAAATTTTATTCTTCAAATCCAGTCTTTTAAGGTTCAGATCTTCAAATCGCAAGCTTAGATTTTCAGATTGCAAATCGATATTAGAATTTTGTTATTTAAATTTCTGATTGAGGTTTGATTTACAAAGTTTCAGGCTATTGACTTTGGATTTCAAAATTCAATCTGTAGTTTTAAATAAATCTTGAACCTAAAACTAAAATTTTTAAATTACCAGTCAAATTTAAATTCGTATTTTATCATTCCAATCTATGATTTCATAAAAGCTAAACGATCAAGTGAGGTTTTAATCTCAAACTTGAAGTTGAAGATTTAAGGTGTGATTTATCATACAGAGGATTGAAATTGGAATCCTTACACTCAAAGCAGCTATGGCATTCAAATTGGAAACTACAAATTAAATTTTGAAAAATAATTAGTTGTGAATTGATTTGCAAAGCTAAGTTTGAAGTTCAAAATTTGAGTCCTCAAATTTCATCTGAAATTCAGAATCAAAATTTGAACTTCTCACAGTTCAGATTCATACTTTCAGGTAAAAATTTTTACTAAAACTGCAGTAAATCATCAGCTAAGGTTTCTGCCTGACAATGTTGAGTCCATGGTTTATAGTTTTTAATCTGATTGAAGCAGCTTTCTGCAGAAATAATCTCCGAATTGAAGGATTGGAGGTTTCAGAAGTGAATCTCCAAATTAAAAAACTGTTTTTCAACTGCAAACAATGATTCCCGGATTCAAAATTCCAAGATTCAAAGGGCGATTCGTATATTCAAAAATCGATTTCCAGATTGAAAAAGTGATTTCCACATCGAAGAAGCAATTTCCAGGCTTAAAGACAAATCTCAAAATTCAAGAAGCGAACTCAAGGTTTAAGAAGGGATTTTAAATCAAGAAATCTCCAGATTGAATAAGTGATTCTCAGGTTGAACAACGAGAGATTCACCTTTAAAACGCAGCATTTAAATTCAAAAAGGATTTCTTAATTCAAAGGGTGATTTCCAAATTGAAGATATGATTAAGGTACAAGGAGTAATCTCCAGGTTGAAGAAGTCTCCAGCCTAGCGAAGTGAAAATTCCAACTAGCGATCTTCAGATTGAAGTATTCTGCAGTTGCAGACTACACAGATAGAAGAACTGAAGTTACTTGCAAATTAAAGAAATGGCCTTCAGGTTCGAAAAGTGATTTCCGAATTCAAAAAGTGATATTCAGTTTCCAAACTAAGCTATCAATTTAATAAGTGGTGTCTGTATTGAAGAACTAAGTTTCAGATTGAAGAAATGTAGGTTCAAAAACTGATCTCAAGATTTAAGCGGCAATCTTCAGATTAGTTCAAGGGGTGATTTCCACATTTAGGAGGTGATTTCCGGATTCGAAGAATAACTTCCAAATCTTTGAAGTGATTTCCAAGTTATAAAACTCAGTTCAAAATTTAGTACGTGATCTTCAGACTTAAAAATCTCCAGACTGAAGAAATTTACAGATTCGGAAAGCGAGTTTTAGATTTGGCAAATGATTTCAAGGTTCAAGAAATGATCTCAACATTCCAAAAGTGAACACATTTAAGAAATTATTTGAAGATTCGAAGACTTACTTTGAAATATTCATGAAGTGATTTCCAGGCTCAACAACGGAGCTTTATATTCAAGAAGCGATCTCCAGATTGAAGAAATGAACATTAGAAAAGTGGTCTCATGAATCTAGAATAATCTCACGGCAGAAGCGTTCTCCAAATCGGAGAAATGAAAATTCAAACAGAAATGCTCTTCAGATTCACAAATGGTTTCTAAATTAAAAAAGTGTTCTTCAGATTCAAGGGGTAACCCCAGACTAAACAGTCATCCACAGACTGAAGAAGTAAAAACTCAATAATTCATCTCCAAATTAATATGATTTCCAGGTTCAAAAAATGATTTCTAAATTCAGAAACTGAGCCCTAAATTTAAGAAATGATCTCCACATCGAGGATGTGATTTCCAGACTGAAGAAATAAAAGTTCCAAAGCTGATCTCCAGATTCAAGAGGTGACCTTCAGCATAAACCATCTCCACACTGAAAAAATGAAGATTGAAGAAATGATTTCCTTTAAAGAAACTATCTCCAGATTGATTGATTGCGAACCAAATATCTAATACGCTAGGCCTTAAATTAAATGTGGTTGTTTGTTACTCATATCAAGAGCAGCCTCTTTTCATTCCAAAAATATTTATCAAAGCAATCTATACTGTTTTGCAAGAAAATAACGTCTAAAACATAAAACTACAGAGTTTTCATTAACGACTCTTCTAATTTACATTAATACACGAGCCCTGTTAAGGATTTACATAATACTTAAGGCAGGTTTCGTAATTTTAAATTCAGCACAATTAAATATTATGATTTAATTTAAATCCAGTTTCATTCATCATAAATTATCAAGATTAACAATACTCAGAAAATCTACCTTGGTTATAACCCGCCAAAATAAGGTGTCTCGCATGTGTTTCGAAATTCTATATAAAACCGAAAACCGGGGAGATATTATAAAATTTTAATTTATACAGAGCGTTAGTGGTGAATGTCTAAAGATAAGGTCAAGCAATACGTTATTCTTATCACACGTCCTATTGTGGCACGACATTTCCCAGTATAAATATAACCCCAATATGCAGCACTTGTCGTCCTTAACTTTATCAAATGCACATATTGGGCTCGTGAGATATTTTATTCTTATTTTTAGACGTACGTTTTGTATATTTACATAACGACCTGAACATTTCAGCTGCATGTTAGACATAAATGGGGGGAGAGTAAAATTTTATGTTGTGAACACGAGCAACCTTTTGAAAATTGATGTTAAAAGTTGTAGATGAGCTGATTTTGATACGTATCGTTGAGCATTTGCTTAGAAAAAAAAATTAGGGAAATAAACAGATTCTACTAAATTTTACTTTAGAATTTATGCGAGGTTTGCTATTAGTTTGAAAGTACGATTAAAATCGAAAAATGCTAATACTAAGCTTTAAAAACTTAATTTGCAATTGTGAATTTTAAAATCATAGCTTTGAGTGCAACGATTCAAATTTTAAATCTCGCTTTGATAAGCCAAACTTTGAACCTTGAACTTAAAGTAACAATGTGTTATGTTTATGAAAATATAAAGAAATACGGGAAAACTATATAACAAAAGATAAAAAAGTTAAAACATGTACTAGATAATGATAATTGAAAACACATAGAAGAAACATTGAGAAGAGCCTTGAAGCAGCACGAAAAAATGGCATGAAAATTCCTATACGACATAATAAAAGGATAGTAACCGACACAAGGGTGAAAGACAAACATAGAAAATCCTTAAAACAAATACAAAGACTGAACAAAGATCGATCAAACATTTCGAAGGAATATCGAAGAAAGCAACATCACAAAAAGGAATAATGGGAGAAGCTGAACAAATAGGGGAAGGAATGAATATGAACGAATAAGCGACCACGAGAGAAGAAATTAAAAATGGCATAAAAACGTTAAACCAGGAAGTCTAGACAACATTCCAACATAGTTAACTAGAGAAGCGGATGAAATAATCTATTAAATAGCATATGGAAAGAAGAAAAAATCCCAAATAATAAGACTACTAAAAAACGAGATAATACTGAATGTTCAAATTGGAGAGGAATAATGCTGTTATGCACATCAAGCAAAAATACTTAGAAGAATACTAGTAAAGCGAATCAAGTTTGGAATATGAGTAGATAAGGCATTAAGGAACAATCAGGCAGCAGTTAGACAGAGGCGATACAGGCCTTAACATATTTATATTGTGCAACATCATTAAACAAACCAATGAATGACAAAAGGAACTGCAAGTAATTTTCAGAGATATCGAAGAAGCGTTCGATAGAGTAGACAAGGACAAAATGTGAACAACCTCAAAAGCATGTGGAATATCAAATAAACTCATAAATACAATTAAACGTCTATATACAAACGACACAGCAAAAATTGACATAAACAGCAAACTAACAAGAAATATAATAATCGAAAGCGGGGTAAGGCAGGGATGTGCCCTCTCACCCATATTATTCTTGACTATAATAAACTCGGTAGTAAGAAAAACAGAAGACAAGAAAACAGAAATTAGTTGGAGGTTCGGCGAAACACTAAAAGACAGAATTTGCAGATGATGCCTGTCTACTTACGGAAAGTTCAATACAAATGCGAAAAAAGCTAAACAAACTGAAGGAACAAGCAGTAAAAGTGGAAATAAATATAAACATAAGACTTAAATCATGAAAATAAAAAAAAAGAAGAAAAGAAACCAGAGGCAGACAACAACCAACCCGATAGTGATCAGCTGATCAGATAGAAGAGATAGAGAGTCTTACTTAGGAAAGAAGCATTATAGATAAAGGAGGAGGAAGCAAAGTGGATATAAAAGCAAGAGAATACATAAAGCCCAAGGAGATATTCTGCCTAGTAATTCTTCTCTGGAGTAGAAGTACAAGCACTTCCGTGGTTCGGAGACCACGTAAAGCTATAGGCCCCCTATGCCTGTAGGCCACTTGACACGAACACAACAGGTGTATTGTAAGAAGATGCCAACGCCTTGTACAGGGCACGCCACTCAAAGAAGCAGAAAGGAGCCTTTAACGTACTCAAGAAATGACAATCTAAACATATACACATGAAACCAAAAATAGAAAAGTTTAATACAAAAAATGTGAAGACGATATTGTTGCCATAACGTGAACAACAAATGAAACACACATAAAGAGATTACAGATATTCAAAAATAAATGCTTTAGAAGAATCCTGGGAATATTGTACCGTAGTGGTTATTGCCAAAAGTAATATTAAAAGATAGCAAGAATAAGTTAATTAAATTTAGACAGAATTAATTACTGATAATTCTTAAGCATCAACGTGGTGGTATGTTTAACCAACTAAGCTACGTGAGGAGTTGCTGCGAAAGGTTTTATATAAAAATTCTGATTCAACCAACATAACATATATTGTCCGAACATTGATTAGGTTTTACAAAGTATTATTTAGAGTTGCAACTAAACACTTAGACAAATTTATAGGCAAGTTCCAAGTACATACAATCGTCAAAGTTAATAAAATGAAACAAAGTGTTTGTTCCAAACTATTAGTCTTACTATGAATTGAATTACATTTAAGTTAAATACAGAACAATAGGCTTACACACAAATCGTAGGCAACACCACTAGTAAGGAGGATGGGACCAGACTTCCGGAGAACCTAATTCCCTGATAATTACACCAACCATGATCCGCTCTGTTAAATTAAATCCTTATATAGGAATCAGCTTCCCACCTTGTAGTGACATTGCATGCATTCACCAACGTGCTGTTTTAGTATTTTAGAATGACCCCTAGATAACACGTCATATCAATGCGCGTGGCATGATACATACTAGAATATCGCTTTATCACAATGTGCTTGGCGTAAGACGTAAGAAGGACCAATACAAACAACAATAAAAAAGAAAATGGAAATGGGTAGGTCATACATTTGGAAAACCGAATACCGATATAACAAAACAAGCACTGGAAAATTACATCGCAGGAAAAAGAAAGAGGAGAAAGAAGACACAACATGAAATTACCGAGAAAGGATTACAGTGGAATGCAATAAAAGTAAAGACAAAGGGTAAATCGAATGGAGAAAATTATGCGAAGTGTTGTGTGTAGTGAATCAGTAAAGGACAGACACAGTACCAACAAAATAGTGAAAAACAAAACAGTGAAAAACAAAACAGTGAAAACAATTCGAGTGAACAGGCAGCGCTGGCAACTTTGCTACCACATCGGCGGAGATGGCAAAGAAATGCCGAAGAATCATCTAAAAACGAAGCCCTATGCTTCTATGAAGCGATTAATGATGATGCTGTGATATTCGAACTTTTATAGTAAAATTGGGCCCAAAAATCTGTAAATTTAGAAATTAAATCCTAAATTATGGATTTTTAATTCTTACAATTCAGATTTAGTAAGAGCATCTAAGGTCTAACATAGTAAAAACCAACCTCTTTGTACAAAGACATTCCAAATCCAAAATTTCAGTCCGGATTTAAAATTCGGTGCTGAAGCTCAATGATTCGACGCTCAGTTAGAACCGAGGTTTGAAATTGGGATTGGAATTTTGTGAACACGGACAACCCTTTGAGGATTGATGTTAAAAATTATGGACTGGTTTAGATACGTATCAGTGGTGAGTCTGTTTTGAAAGAATATCTAGAGAAGGCCTGATTGGTACATTCGACTAACTCTTACTTTAGAATTTATTTTAGGTTTGCTGTTAGTTTCATACATTTGAATTGTTTTAGTCAAAAAGGAAGAAAAAGCCAAAGTTACACAAACGAAATATTTATTTCCTCATCTACAAACTTATTCCACAAACGAACTAAATAAGAACAGCAGAAATTAAAACCAAACAGAATTAGTTAACATAATATTGGGGTCCTAGGAAGTGCAACAGACAAGTGCTTTGTCTCGCAGTGGGCACGAGATACGTTCAAGCCTCGATCATGAGCGAACATTTTTAACTTCGGTGCTCCAAAATACTTAACTAAGAATTAATGTGTATCAAAAGTACTTTTTCTTATTAAAAGAAATCTACTTTGGCACAATATTGCCGTACCAACTAATCAAACCAACGTAAACATCTCCGAAGAATATCCTCCATATTAGTTTATAACTCCCATATTCCAGCTCTTTTGGTAACTTTTCTTGATTTATTATATAATTGTTCAGAAAGAATCGCCCCTAAAATGAAATTAATTGCATAAGCTGTTGGAAGGGCGAATATTAAAAGCAAATAGTAACGAAGTATTGATCTATTTTGAACGTTTACTTTATTTATTTATTTATTTATTTATTTATTGAATTAGTTACTTATTAAAAGAAAAATCGGATATCTAGGCTAAAAGGAGGCCGAATTGCCCTACCGGCTTTAAATATATTTCTAATAGTATAAATTCGACAACTCCCCATTAAACTTACCTTCTGAATGGGACATCCTTGAAAATTCGAATAATTCCCAATAGACTGAACTCCATACGTATTGTTCTCAAATTCAGTGCAAGCATCGGCGCTAAAATTGATAAGAAATACCTGATATTCGTTTTTTATATATTTCAAAGTTGCTATGCCAATCTGAAGCATAAACAAATAAATTTATTAGTTTTGCAACATTATTAATTAATATAAAAAAAGATAAATCTTTCCGCAACAATTTTTATTTAATAAATATTACATCCAAATTTTGAGAAATTGAGCCAACTACGAGGAATATTTCATAAATAATGCACAGGTTGGCAACACTGGAGAGCGGATGATGCAATGGGTGGAAAGTGAAGTTAGTTATAGTTTAAGACTTGAGGAGGAAGCACATGTTTTCGTTTCTTCCGCTTCATTAAACGAGTGTTAGCAATGGCATCTGCAGGCTCCTCGAGTACTGTGGCTATTGACGATCAAAGATCTTACATATAGATTGAAACTCTACGTGGCAAAAACCCGATAGAAATTCAGAGGGCTTTGCGCGAAGTTTAAGGGTAAGAAGGCTAAAAACATCAACTGATGAGCGAAGTGTGCAACTTGTGTCGGACTTTATTGACAAAGATCGTCGAGCGACGTCTGAGGAAATATCCGCAGCTACTGGAATTTCAGCAACATCTGTATTCCGTATTTTAAAGAACAATTTGCGGAAAACACTGCTTGATAACCGAACAGGAACAGAAATGCCTAAACATTGAAACATATTGAAACACAGGCTTGTTGTTGAAGAACAAGCATTCCTGTCTCGAATTGTCGCTATTGATGAAACGTGGATTAGCGAGTCTATCATCGCCGCACAATCAAAGGTCAAGCAGATGGTGATCTTCGCTGACGATCACCAAGGAATCATCATGACCGACAGAGTTCAAGGTGGAACAAGTTTGACGGCAGCGTATTATCGTGACTTCATGTAGAAATTGCGCAAACAATACACAAAAGCCGATCTGACTTGCTCGCTCCTCGCACAATAATGCACGCCCGCACTTGGGGAAAGTTGTGACTGATTTGCTGCATAAGTACGAGTGGGAAGTGTTACTTCACCCACCATACAGTCTAGACATGAGTCCACCAGAAGTTAAAGGAGCCCATGCGTGGACTGCGCTTTTTTCACCTTGGAAGAGCTTTCTGCAACGGTTACCCGGCGCATTCGAGAGCTGAACAAAGCCTCACTGGAAAAACAAATCTTCCAAGACGTTGGGAATCAATCATTGAGCAGGAATAGGACTATATAGAAGGATTTTAAAGAGACATGGCCTAAAATAAAATATACATGTGAGTACAAAATTAGTGTGCATCCTCTATGAAATACCACTCATAATTAACATTATCCACAGGTAATTAACGATTTTATATTTTTTCTAGGTATTGCTGAAAATTAGAAATTGAACAAGTAAAACTACTAAAACGATCTGAACCAGTGTATGTATTTCCGTTTTTAAATACCCACAAAAAGTCGAAAATGTCAAAATCATCACAATAAACGTTTAAAAATATTAATTAAAAAACCTGTGACCGACGGCTGATACCTCAATATTTACATATAAAAATTTCATTTAATTAACTAAAACTTACAACCAATTTTTCGGAAACATCGATTAAGATTTCTACGGAGGCGTTAATGGCCTTTAGCGGGGATAAATTGTTTAAAGAGAATATTTCAACGCTTGGGTTTGAGATGACTGCCTTGTTGTAGTTTTCTATAACTATTTGTTCGTGAATTATGTTGTATTTGGTGTCATCTTCCTGCAAAATCATAGCTTTGAAGGTTGGTTTGTTAACTTGTCTGATTGATTAAAACAACCTTTTTATCATTTCAACCTCAACCTGTAAGACCCCTTGTGGAAATTGCTAATTTTTAAATTTTTCATTTTGCTCCACGTTTTTATCTGATGAAGTTTAAATTCAGCTGAATTTTTACTTTTTGCAACGAACTCTATTGACTTTCAAAGAAAATTAAAATAAATTAACTGTCATTCTAAGTCGCCAAAGTAAGGAAAATTTCCAGCGTTTCAGATTTTTCAGCATTAATTTTTAGTGACTTTTCCAATTTGCGAGCTTTAATGTCTTCGAATTTTTATAAAGAATTCGTTTTTTATAGCAGATGTTCAATTTCCTTCTGAAATAATTATCAAAGACAACAAATACCCCAATAATTTTCTTTTGGAGTTTTTATTTCTGCATATCAGGAATTTTCCCTCTTTTGCCAAATATTTTTGAACACATGATTCTTGAATATAAAATCTTCCAAATTGCAATCTAATTTTCCAGGGCTTTATTTATTTTTACCTGATTATTAAATTTAATTAAATTAAACCAAATGAAATGAAATGAAATTTAATTAAATCAATTACACAAAATGAAAAATGCGAAACTTTCGCCAATAAAATTGGCATTAGTTTTCTTCAAGTAGAGGAAACTGCTTCGCCTACTAAGAGCTGATATTTAAACGCAGGTTTAAACTAAGGCTTTAGGTTAATTTATCTATGCTTTAGCTTAGACTGGCTTAAATTTAGGCTTACGCCCAGCCTAGCTGCATAAGAGTCCAAGCTTAAGCGCACTCAAGCTTAAATCTGTATGAAATATCGAACTTAGAAAGCAAGGCGCAAGCTTTGAACTTTTTCTTCCCTCTAAAGGCTTATCAAAGCCCCCATCTGCCTTGAATTTTTGACGGTTGCTGTAACTTAAATCTGATTGTCGCGAAATTACTTTTATAAAACTAATTTGAAACTTTTTAATAATCGTAAAATTCTGAAAAAATCGTTTCTTCACTCATAGGTTTTTTAATAAATATTTATGTAAATATAAAAACTAATATTTATGGGTACAAAATACACAAACTCTATGTCTTCTAAATGTTACTATAAATATTAATACAACATGCCTTAAGATTGATTTATATTTGTTGCTGATATAAGTTCGTTGTTTACAAATTAAGTTTGTATGAATTCTATTTATGAGATTTTCAAAATCCATTAAATAAGTATATTAAGAATAAATTAATATCCTAGAAAAATAGTAAACAGGAAACGATAATGATTAGCCAGACTGGTCAACAATCTGGGTCCCTACTGGTGTGCTTTTCTATTAAAAAAACTTCCCTGACTTACTTCTAACCTGTAAGTATATTTGGTTGCCTAACCTTGGGACCCAGATAGTTGACTAGAGCCATCTTTTCAAAACTGTCAAATTTTCTATATTTTTCCAGCAAAAAATTCTGAAAGTATTTGCTGAAGTAACTAATTAGTAATTTAATTTAGATTCTGTCTACGAAAAGTTCCCTTTAAAATTAAATTAACACCATTTTTAATAACCTAAAATACCTGCAATATGTTTAGAGGAAAATTAATGTTATACCTGAATCTTTTACAATTCAACGCTGGCGAAGATATTTGGAACTGTTTTAAATATACTAACAACAATTGCATTAAGTAATATTGAAAACTTCTTAAAAAATGTGAAAAATGTAGCCCAATTTTGAAAGGTTTACCTTGAGTACTTTTTTCAATATGCCAATATTTCATATTATTGTGAAGTTGAAATCTAATTCAATAAAATAAACAGTGTAAGTAAAATAGTCTATTTTCATTTATAAGTTTGTAAATTTTTATTAGTTTACAAATGAATTGTTTACGACAATCATTAAATTCCATTTTAAGGTATCTCTATTTTGATTTATTCATTGTAAATAATTTATTTCTAAACACAAAAATTTGAATACAGATAAATAAAAATACAGTTTAATAGTTTTTGCAGATAAATTATTTGTAAATAAATAGAAAACTTACTGCTTGAACTTTCAGCACAAATATAGCCATAAAAACGAACACAAAATTTTTAGCTTTCTTTTTAATATCCATCGTAATTGGAAGCCCACCACAATTCTACTAATTCGAAATATTGATGTTATAATAAAGACAAAAAAGTAATCAGTAGAGCATAAAGATGATATCTGAATATTTCCATTAATTATGTTGCCTTCCTAATCATTTTTATATTTTATTGTATTTTAATGAAATGTACCAACCATTAGAGTTCTAATATTTAATGTTTTTTTTAACTGTCTTGTTTAATTAATATATAATTTAATTTTATACAATTAAAAAACAATGTTTAATTAATGTTTCAAAATAATTACCTACTGAAGAAAACAAAAATTTGTTAAGAGTGTCAATTACCTTAAGGCAGGTTTTGACTAATTCGTTATTAAGTGAACAAGTTGGTAAACGAAGTTGTCAATATTTCTGTTGAACGTGGTTTATAGAGGATTCATTGCAATAGTGAAAAAACGATGTCTTGACTTTGCAATTCCCCATGAAAATTTCAAAAACTGCCCAGGAAGTTTAATAATAGAAAAAAATTAAAACAGCGAAAAATCGAGAAAATGTGAAGGTCATAACCTGAAAAGTTATGTCTTCCACGATGCATACAAAATAACAATTGAAGGCGCGCATGAAGTTAGCGTCGAAACAATATGCGTATAACCAAAGAGTATAAATTATTATGTATTCTTTGGTATAACCAAACGCAAGTTAGGGAAACATGCACTATGTAACACAAACAAGTTCGTTTTTCAATTAATATTTCGTAAACTAATTTGGACCGTTAATTAAGATTTACAAGAAATGGTTAGCACACCTCACTCTACTTCTGCATACAAAATTTATAAAAGCGCACCACCACAACCTGCCAAAAAAAAATTAGAATTTATAACACCAGAATGGTCGGGTAGCGCTTATGAGTGCTATCATGTTTTAGCTAATAATTTGGCAATTAATTTGGACCAATAATTGAGACTTACAGGAAGTCTTTAGGTATTGTTGATCATTTACATGGGATATTAGCTCACATGCCTCAACATATTCTTAAATACAATATTTAGAAAGATATTCAGTTTTAAATCATATTTCGAATCCGCCTTGTTTAAACATTTTCCTCCAAAAATACGTGTAACTACTTAATTGAAATCCTTCGAAATGAATATTTTGAAGACAATATAATCTATTATCAGATTCCGTGAAACGTAAAAATTTCAAACGGGAATGGCGACCACGGGAAGGACGTAAAAGTGTTGGAAAACCAAACACCAGATGGAGAGATGACATTCAAAGCTACGCAGGCCTTGTATGGATGAGAGAAGCGAACAATAGAAAGAGATGCAATGAAATGCGAAAAGCCTACATCCAACAGTGGATCGAAATAGGCAGATCGTGATTTCTGTATAAAACGACATTTCCAATTCCCTATCCCCTATCCAATGTTGAATTCAGGAGGGCAAAAAAAAGCATATTTAATTCAGTGAGTTTTATAACAACAACAATCACAAATCAGAAATCGGCATAAGAATACTATTGCAATAAGTAACCCTTATTTCAAAATACTGTTAACTCGGGCATTGTAAGAAATTGTATCGTCTTGTATCTGTATCCGTAACCTCTTTTACCTTTAGGTGTCGACGCTTGTGCGTTAGCATATGTCGTTTTACGGGTGCAATGCAGAACCTGGCTCATCTCTGCGGGTTACGTGATTGGTGTGCCGTTGGATCCTACATACTGCACCATGTGCGTACGTGTACGACCTTGTTACTCTACCTCTTAGGCTTATATTCGGAGGAAAACGCCGTTAATTTGGTGTCCAACAAAGAATGATCTGCTTCTAAATAAGTGGGAATCAAGATATAACTAATATACAGTAACAACCAAATAACCAATATTCGTCTGAAAATGTTTAGTCTAGGTATAAATAGTTAGTATCTTGGCTAAAGCTATGTAACCAATATAGAACTAATATCTATATGGTTCATGTAACCAATAAATTTTAGTAAACACTTTGAAGATAACGCCAATACATCTAAACCGATATTGGTCCAATCTAAGTGTGCTGTGCTACTTGGGACACGTCTAAAATGGAACCATTAACTTGTATAGAAACGTCTTTTACGTATTTTAGACCTACCAATTAACGGTAGTATTAATTGTTAAGCCATACTTTAGATTTGGATGCCATCGCTCTTTTAGGTGAAGAAATTGAAGCCCTTGGATGTCGCTTACAAGATGTGAGGGAATCCCTTACTGTTTTAGCTGATGTCAAAGATGCTCGTGCAAGAAAATATTACCTTAATTCTGTTTAAAAGGTAGAAACACTTGTTTTTTCTTTAAAAACACCCAGATTATTCCCAAATCTTTTTCAGGAGAACCGCAAGTCTCAATTTTAGAGCCAATTTTTACAAGTAAAATGTGCTTAAAACATTACAGTTACCGCTTCTAATCGATGACACACAACTAATGCAATATCTTTAATGCAGGATTTAAATGCTATCAATGTAAATATATTAAAAATCTTGTCAATTATTCTGTCAAAGGTGGTGGAGGAGTGGACTTTAATTCATCTAACATGACAATTTGAGAAAGCATTTTCACAAACCTAATATAAAACAAAGAGAAGATGTAGACGTTTGACATTTTTTGATGGGAAGACTGTTATGAAAACACTGGAAAATTTAGAATCGATACATTTAAAAGAACTGTTGTGGTTCCTTTCACAAGGTTTTAACACTTCGATTTAATCAAACATCTTTTGATAGTATTACTTTTATTTGCACACTTGGCGAGAAATTCAATAATTGGAGTAGGTACTCAACAGGTTACAAGGACTTGATGATGACCAATACCTCATTGATTTCTAACCACTTAATTTAAATCCTTCGAAATGAATATTTTGAAGACAATCTAATCTATTATCAGATTTCGCGAACCCTCCATGTTGCCGGCCACACTCCCTCACGGAGTGTAAGTGCCATTACCTTTACTTTTAAGTCAGAAATATCTAAATAAGTATCATCAGCCTTACATACAGTAAGGCAATAACATTTAATAAAATATCGGGATTAAAATCTAGATATTTTTTCTGTTTTCTGTTGCAACTCGAACGTTCTATACATGCTCCTTGCAACCAAACTACGGCATCCATCGCTCTATGAAAATTACTTTCAAAGTTGTTTACCTTAAATTTCGCAGAGATTTCAGGATTCTAACTTTTCACGGCTTCGGGTAATGGTGGTTTTTAAATCCAGTAACGCTCGTATAATATTAAAAGTCGATGATTTAAAATCAAGTTAAAACAATTGCAGTTCACCTTGAACATGACATTTTTCCGACAAACGTTTAGGAATGTTACTTTCCCACACTCATTTTGCGTGCGGGAAAGTCCACTTTCCCGCACGGAGTGCCGGAAAGTGACAGCGATTTCTGAAAAATCAGAAAATCGCATAGCAACAACCATCCTTACTAGATTATTACTTTAAAAGGAAATGTCAAATTTGACAACTTGAAAACTTACAAAATGATAGTTTAGGACGATTCCTAAACGTTTGTAGGAAAAACGTTGTTCATAACACGTGCGGGAAAAGCGATTCCGAAACTCATGCAGGTACAGAAATGAGCGCAGCGAGTTTCTGTAACGTCCTGCATTCGTTTCGGAATCGCTAACTTCCCGCACTTGTTATGAAAATAACTATTCCATTATTCCTGCGTAAGTAATGCAACGAACAACTGATAGGACATTGTAATAGGCTGTGATGATTTTTAGTTATGAATTATAAAAAAATTGGACTTTTCAGGAGATTACTGATAGTATTTAAAACATGCTTGTGGGAAATTATGGTTCTCAAAAGTCGTGGATCGACGCTTGGCAGGATTTTTGTAACACCTTTGAGGCCCTAGTTTTAAACTAATAGTCCAGTGAAATTAGACATTGCGCTTCGGAAAAATTCCCGGAAAGCTGAATTTTGGTATGGACCTTGATATTGTGGTTCTAAACAAAATGTCAAAAGTCCCCATCGATCCGAGTGCCGCTAAAAGTTTCACGCGTGGTCAAATGTCACTCAACATGGTTTTTCGTGAATATCTCGTTAACGGTCACTTTTATAGAAAAAATAGTTATTATCAAATTTGTAACTTAGAAAGTTTCCTACAAAAAGGATACAATGATTTTTATTCATAGGAGTAACCATTATGGAGAAAATGCGATTTATAAAGTTGTAACGAACAGTGTGCACCCCTCAAGCGATCCTTGTTTGTCAACGGATGTGCTTACTCAATATTTTTATTAATTTTTATTGCTGATGTGGGGACTACTGCGGCCCACATCAAAATTGATTTAACATATTGTAAATAGTGGTAGTCATGTTCAAATATGGCTAGGCAACGAGCTTACCCCTGAAGACTGGGGATGGACATTAAAGGATAACGCTTTAGAGCCAATTCATACTCTGCTTTCACCTGCTCCAGACATACTGTTGAATACTATTTTCTGTAATTGCACCAATGGCTGTAGCTTAAACTGTGGCTGCAGAAAAGTTGGTTTATATTGTTCAGGAGTATGTGGGAATTTCCAAGGGCAATCTTGCTTAAATGTAGTACCCGATATAAAGGACGTCGGTAATTGCGACCCTCCTGAAGATGTAGATCCATCGTGTTTTCTGGCTGAATCTATGGAAATACAGGAAACAGCAGAAGAAGGAAAAAAAGAAGAAATAGAAGAAGAAGAAGAAAAAGAAGAAGATGATGATGATGAAGAGAAAATCATGCAAATTGAAATAGAGTCTGAAGAATAATATTAATTATTAAGATCAAAAAATTCCTGCTTTAACCAAAAAATTTATTAATTAAAAAAATTCATAATTTTTTCTAAAATCAACATTTTTCAAACAAAAAAACGTGGATTAGGCTTACCGGTGACACCGCGTAAAAAAAACGCACCTTATACTCTACCTCGAAGGTGGTGTGGAAAGGAGTGCAAGTTTCGCAAGAAAAATAAATGTTAAAACTCTGTATATCGCATTATCTCCAAAAGGGTGACTTCTATGATAAAAGTCGTTACAGTTTTTTTGTAGAACATTTCCTAAGTTACAAATTTGATAATAAATACTTTTTCCGTAAAAGTGACCGTTAACGAGATATTCACGAAAAATCATGTTGAGTGACATTTGACCACGCGTGAAATTTTTAGCGGCACTCGGATCGATGGGGACTTTTGACATTTTGTTTAGAACCACAATATCAAGGTCCATACCAAAATTCAGCTTTCCGGGAATTTTTCCGGAGATGGGCTTTTATTTTGTCTAATTTCTCTTATATGTATACTTACAGCTAACTAGTGTGTCATGTCGAATGCTGTAGCACAATTTAAGGTAAGATATGCTTTTAAATTTCCAAAGCAATCGTCGATAAAGAATTTTTAAAAATCAGCTTTCAAAGCTTTAACGTTGCTAAAGTAACTTAAGATTTCAATTTTAATTATTTTCAAAATTGTTAAAATTTTTTATTTTTGACAAATTAAACAAAACATCCTACGAAATTTCAAAAAATAATCTGCCTACAACCTCTTAAATTGTTTTAAAATGCCAATTCCTTAAAAAGACTCCTGTAGATATACGGACAAAACCTAATATTACAAAAACAATAATAAAAGAAAACATAACTAACCTTTATTGAAGTCACCCCACTTGTGCCTTTCTTCTAAACATTTCCTTGTAGACTTCGAAGCCCGAACCGAACCGACGCGACACTTCCGAAATCGCTATAAAATTTATTAACCGAAAATATTATTTATAAGAATACTACTACTGCACTCAATAAACACTGGATGTACCCAAGGTGTTTGGGTAATACAATTTTGTTACGATACTTATTCACTCAAATTTATCTACGATAACGAAAACTAGATGAATTTAGCAAACACACTTAGTTCGCCATATGTATAGTCACTTTAATCAAGAAAACCGATTTTCGCGAATGGCGTTTCGATAACGGAGCCTACTGTAAGGGAGTCTTGGTTTAAGTAAAATAAAAGGAACAATCTGCTGATAGTACAAAGCAGCATGTAATAATGTTCTTCATTTTATTCTAAACAGTTAAGTTTAAAAAACCTTGAAGAGGTTTCTTAAAAAGAAAGGCCTCCCAACTCCCCTCTGAACAATTTCCAACTCATGCGACGTTGAAAATTGTTCAGGCCTTTTCCTTACCACAACCAGTTTAAATATAATTTTATATTGTACAACCTTTATGATATAAAATGTTACCTCATTATGCGGACTCAAAAAGGATACACACGGAAAACTGCCGAAAAGGTGATTAATTAAACTGAAATCATTGAATATGATAATTATTAAACTAAAAACTAACATCAAACAATAGGTAACGTGTAAACCAGTTGGCTGAAATTAAACATTACAAATTAACCTTGAATAATTATTAATTTGAAAGAGGATAATAATTTTAAGAATATTTATACTTCACCGTTTGAGCTAAAAGAGAACAAGGAGTAATGTTAGAAAAACTCCCCGAAATTGTGCTGAAAATAAGAAGTTAGTGCTGAAAAGAAAGTGTGATAATAAGACTGAAAGTAATAAATTAATGCTGAAATTTTAAAACCCACTATTATACATACTATTTACTTGCCATTTGTATTTACTTACCGTTGTTTGTCTACTTACAGCATTATACAACATTGTCGGGCAAGTATACACAAATATTAACTACACTCCCGATAAATGTTGGAATTAAAACCGTTTAGAACAGAAATATTTACCTGAAAGTTAATTCACGAATACGAAAGTAATTGTAATGTAAGATTGATTTTAGAAAATAAATGGTTCAAGAATAGTTTGTGTTTGAAAGTGCCTAACGTAATCCCTACAATTATCCCTATAGCAAAAAAAGAATAAATATAACTCACTGCGGTGCCGTTTTCATCCTAGGAACTGCCATCCCTCGAAGATGGGACCTACCTGAAACAACAGAAAAAGGTTTTTTAAGTAACCATAGCTTGGCAGTAATTTGCATGATTTTGGATTTCAAATTATTACAAAAAAAATTAATTTGTCTTTCAGGTCAAAAATGTAAAACTAGAACTATCAGATTAAATAATGACAAATAAATTTTAAAAAGTAACTGACCCCATCACCTACCTTTATTACGAATTTCCTGTAGCAGGTTAAGTGCAGAAACCATATGAAGATGTGAAACCCCGAACCGACACTCCCGAGAACACAGAAATTTAAGATGCCCGAAGTTAAATAATTACTTTTTGAAACACTGCACTGTACAAACACTGGTTGTACCCAAGGTGTTTGGGTAGTATAATTTTGCTACGATACTTATTCACTCAAATTTATCTACGATAACGAAAACTAGATGAATTTAGCAAACACACTTAGTTTGCCATATAGTCACTTTAATCAAGAAAACCGATTTTCGCGAATGGCGTTTCGATAACGGAAGCTACTGTAAGGAAGTCTTGGTTTAAGTAAAATAAAAGGAACAATCTGCTGATAGTACAAAGCAGCATGTAACAATGTTCTTCATTTTATTCTAAACAGTTAAGTTTAAAAAACCTTGAAGAGGTTTCTTAAAAAGAAAGGCCCCCCAACTCCCCTCTGAACAATTTCCAACTCATACGACGTTGAAAATTGTTCAGGCCTTTACCTTACCACAACCAGTTTAAATATAATTTTTTAATGAACAACCTTTATGATATAAAATGTTACCTCGTTATGCGGACTCAAAAAGGATACACACGGAAAACTGCCGAAAAGGTGATTAATTAAACTGAAATCATTGAATATGATAATTATTAAACTAAAAACTAACATCAAACAATAGGTAACGTGTAAACCAGTTGGCTGAAATTAAACATTACAAATTAACCTTGAATAATTATTAATTTGAAAGAGGATAATAATTTTAAGAATATTTATACTTCACCGTTTGAGCTAAAAGAGAACAAGGAGTAATGTTAGAAAAACTCCCCGAAATTGTGCTGAAAATAAGAAGTTAGTGCTGAAAAGAAAGTGTGATAGTAAGACTGAAAGTAATAAATTAATGCTGAAATTTTAAAACCCACTATTATACATACTATTTACTTGCCATTTGTATTTACTTACCGTTTGTTTGTCTACTTACAGCATTATACAACATTGTCGGGCAAGTATACACAAATATTAACTACACTCCCGATAAATGTTGGAATTAATCCCTACAATTATCCCTATAGCAAAAAAAGAATAAATAGAACTCACTGCGGTGCCGTTTTCATCCTAGGAACTGCCATCCCTCGAAGATGGAACCTACCTGAAACAACAGAAAAAGGTTTTTTAAGTAACCATAGCTTGACAGTAATTTGCATGATTTTGGATTTCAAATTATTAAAAAAAAAAATAATTTGTCTTTATGCTCAAAAATGTAAAACTAGAACTATCAAATCAAATAATGACAAATAAATTTTAAAAAGTAACTGACCCCATCACCTACCTTTATTACGAATTTCCTGTAGCAAGTTAAGTGCAGAAACCATATGAAGATGTGAAACCCCGAACCGACACTCCCGATAACACAGAAATTTAAGATTCCCGAAGTTAAATAATTACTTTTTATTATAGCACGGCACTGTAAAAACACTGGTTGTACCCAAGGTGTTTGGGTAATAAAAATTTCGGTACGTTACTATTACACAGAATTTTACTTCTAACGATGCATTCTTTTTAAATTTGACAAACACACTTAGTTTGCCATAATTTCACTACAACAATAGGTCCGATTTCCGCGGATGTCGCAGGGATATCGAACTGCTAAGGAAAAATTTCGTTAAAACTGCTTTGATGAAGCTAAGTACTTACTAATTTGCTTTCTGTAACAATGGCTAAATTAGATACCTTAATTTAATATTCTCTGTGTGTTATTTGTGGCATAACATTTTTTACTAAGCTTTCTGTCCTGCGGACCTCCTCTGCGAGCTTTGCATCTAGAAACGCAGAAAATGAAGAGACACCCCGGACAAGAAAGCCATTCGAAAATAAAGTTAATCGTTCATTACATCGACAGTTATATTAATTATTGAATATTTGACCAATGTCAAAAGATTTCAAATTGAAAAGTGCACATAAAATATTATCCAAAATACCTGCTTTAATTTTTATAAATTAAGAAAAGTGAACGACGATCAAAAGTATATTTTCTAATGAAAAGCACGCTAAATTAGACAAAAATGTCATTAAAGTAAGTATTAACGATATCTTAAAAAAATTGCCAACAACACATCGTAATATGATAATAGTTATTTACGCTTTGAGAGGGATATAGACATTATTAACACACGTGTACTGTGAAGAATTGCAGAGAACGTGATTTCCGGACTTGCCCCGGCAAAATTTGGAGCTAGAATGAATTGTCAATTTCATTACCACTAGTGTCGTAATAATTTCATTATGGCACTCATTGGGATGACAAGACTATTACATTTCTAAAATGAGTGTGATATGATATAACTTATCCCACGGTGATAGATAAAAAATAATACTACTGGCTTCACTTACCACTAGCTTACTTGTAAAAAAACTAACAAAAACGAGAAGCTCTTATTTGATTAATTAATTATGGACGATTTAACAATTTAAAAATATGCAACTTCTCGTTAAAAGAATTCTTCAAATACTGAATTAAAATACCAACTGTTTTATGTGTGATTGAAAATGCTATAGAAATTGTAATAATCCATATCTATACGAAGTACCTACCTGCTACGACCTGCTTTTGTAGATAAGCGAACAGGCAGTTGTTAATCTTCAATGCAAAAAAAATTACTTCGTTTTTAAGGAATTTAAATAGTTTTTAATTTGCATTGACTGCAGGTTATTTATCTTGAATCTTTCTTTCTAAATTAAGACAAAATATTTGGCGAAGGAAATTTTCAGTCTTATAAACTACAAATCGTTTACCGTTGGGAATTAAATTAAAATACACAACATTTTGGAAAACTAGCAACATTTGTTTTAGAAATGACACTTTGGTAAAGATCCTGCTTCCGAAATTACAATTTGCTAAGTGGAATTACTATAGCTTTAACTACGGTTGAATTCAATTTGTTTTGTGGGATGTATTAAGATTTAAATAATCACTGACCTTAGTAATAAAGAAGTGACTCCTTCAGTAGTTAATTTCTAAAGTTATAAAACTATTTGAAGTAAATAAGGCTACGTAACAACAATTTCTTATAAATTTCTTTACACCAAAACGCGTATCTACTTTGTTTTAAAAAATTAGGCCGTTTTTTGGTCTATTAAACATAACTTTAATTTATCACTTTACTCATTCACAAAATAACTACGACCTAACACAACACTTGAAGACCACAACCTTAAAACTGATTAAAAATCCTAATATTATTCAAGAGCCTATTCAAACGCTTTACGCAACACCTATTATTCATCCTAGTAGGAATGTGCGACATGTGTGATGATAATTTCCGGAATACAGATCTGCCCTACAATTAGTTACTTCTTTAACTTTCCTTACAAATAATCTTTCTCGAAATATTAATCATTTGTCTACTTTGGAAACGTGTATTACATTTAAATTTAAAAATTTATCAACAAAACTCTTGCTATAATAGCAATCAAAACGAAACAAATTGTAATCTACAAGCAGGCCTCATTACGCCATTACTTTACGAGAACAAATGTGTTTTTGTTTTACTTACCCTTTTACTTTCATTTGAATAATTTTATATCTTAACTTATAAGTTTGTAATACGAAACCATTAACAACAAAGGCAAATTTACTAACAAAAAAATTGAAATTAATGTTAACTGAAAGTTTTGTAACTTGAAAAGCAGTCAGGTCGAGAGGGTTGTGTATAAAGTTGCGGAAAAGTTAGAAAACCATAAGTAAGGCACAACTTCGCCTAATAAACAAGTTAATTATTGCTTAAAATTAAAAACAAAAATCATGTTGGCATTAATTATTATTATCAGACAACATGATCTTTAAAAAAATTCGCTTCTTTTAATTATTTTTTTGTATACATTAATACGTATTTATTTATAAGAGATAAAAGAACCTTTTGAATGTATAAATAAATACCAGCACAGATTTGATTCATCCTTTTTGATGTTCAAATACGGCCGTTAACAAAACCCATCCTGTTTATTTACGCTTTACACTTTTCGAAAAGATCTTTTAAAACTTTTTATTATTTTAAGTGTTCTACTGAGCAACTTAAATTTTTAAAACCAATTTAAATGGCTGTTAGGTTAAGCATAAGTCAACATTAGCACAACCTATTCATTTTACAACTAAATTGTATTGCCTTCTCATTTTAACTCTTATCTTTTATTCTTAGTTTTTATTTTATTCTCTTTTTACGGCCAAAATCCCTTCTTGGCTAATGAAAATCCTTTTGCGTTCTCTTCGTTTCCGTCTTGTCTTCCTCTTTTTTCCAAACCTCCCAAGATTGTTCTCTCTTACTAGGAATTTGCTGTCTGTTAGAGTTTTACTTTACTTAGCTGGCCTCAACATGCCCGCCCCTTCTCATTTTTGTTTCGCGTTTTTTTCACCTTTTTATTCTTCTTGGCCTGTCTTGTCTTTCTTCCAATATTCCTTGAACTGCATTTGTTGAAAAAAATTACTAAATTGTGAATCAAGTTAGGACGTACATGCAATCAACAGTCGTCTAAGCTTACAAAAATTTTGGGAAAGTTGTTATTTAAAGCGAGCAAATAACAGAATTTTTTGACTTTAACTTAAACTGACTTTGGTTTGTGAAGCAACTATTTATTTATATTTGAGTTAAGAGTTAAGACATAAAATACATACACAGGTCAATCATGCACTGTCCAATCTCTTTGCGACACTGAATATTTAAAAACAACTAATTTTAAGGAAAAAACCAAATTTAAAGAAAAATATAATAATTTTCCTGTTGGGATTTCATTTATTTACATTTTTTATTATTAACACCGATTTTAAGCACGCCGTGACGGAAAAGTCATCCATCAATTAAACGTCGAAGTTTGTGAAAAACCGAATGCAATTTATCAGTTCCGGAATTTAATTCTGCTTAACATTAAATTGCTATTATCGATTTATTATCTAATTATTGTTTAACCACCGTGACTGTGCGTATTGTTCTGTTTATATTTCAACTATTTATTTTGTACTAGGCGTAATCGATAATAAACCGATTGAACTGTGATTATCATTCAAATGGTCTGAAAAAGAAAGAGAGATTGATACCTTTTTATCAGCTTGTAATTGTAACTATTAGGGTCAGTTCCAGTTACCTATTTTTGTTTCCATAGCTTTAGAAATTAAATTTGTAAGGATTGACTTCTTTGAGGAAATACTTAAATATCTAAAAGTTAGTTTCAACGTGAGGTTGTAAAACCTGCCCTTATTAGGGGTTTACGTAGTTTAGTTGTTGATAAACTTAACGCCTTTAGGCACCAAACAAAGAGAAGAAAATATTAAAACATTGAAGGAAAGAAAGAAAGAAGGAACGAAGGGAAAACAGAAACAAATAATAAAGAAAGGAAGAAAGGAAGAAAGAAGCGATAAAAGAAACGTAGAAAAAAGAAAGAAGGATTTGACAATCAAAGAAAACAAAAAAGATACAATTTTTGAACATTGAAATAAAGAAAAAAGAACGAAAGGCAAAACGAAACGGAGCAAGAAGAAAGAAACGAATATTTACCATGTCTATTTATTGCTAAATACAATTCGTGTATCTACCTCAAAAACATCTGGCTGAAGATACAAACATTTTACGCTATAACAACTTTATATTTTCAGCAAACAAAATAATGACGTAATAAAGATCATTAAATACTAATCGTTTTGGTTTGAGTAATTAATATACATTTATTGTTCTTGAAAACTTTCAGGGGTATCCCGTTTAAGATTGATGGAAAGAATTTGAAAATCCAGCTCATCTATTGCGTAGTTTTGACCAACAATGCCGATGTACATCCAAAGCGAATTAGTTGCAAAATACACCGACCCTACAGTTACCTTCCCATTGATTTCTTTCCGCCCTATGAAACAGTGCTCGTTGAAGAAGTAATTTACAAAAATCAGTTGTTTGTTCATCAGAAGCGATTTATTTGCGGCGGTGTTATTCACCCATTGGTATAATTCCGGAGTGCCTACGCACAGTATCTGAAAAAGTTTGTTTTTCATGTTATGTATTTGCTTTTCTTTATTTTATTGCCGAAATTAAAGAAATAAAAAACAGCGAGCTTTTTGGAAATACGCCAAGAAAGACTTCTTGTTATTTATTTAATTTTAATACTCAGCTGTATTATAATTAATGAAGCGAGATTATTTATTAAGGGAAGAATGGTTAAAATCGTAAGTTAACGAAAATACCTCAAAGCCCTTCGTTTCAATATACAGGGTGTTAATACTAAGTCGTTACACCCGAAGATGGCAGTTAGAACTCATTAAAACAAACAACTTTTCTTAGTTCCAATTTTTGATTTGGTGCCCCGGTTCGTAGTTATTGGAGTTCTTTTGTTTTTCGAAAAATCGTCATAACTCCTTTATTTTACGGACTATTGAAAAAAATCAAAAATTTTCAAAATTAGCTTTCGACTCTCTAAAACATTTGCATTTACAATTATTTTTTATTTTGTCAAATAACAAAATGGCGATCGAGCAAAAATTTCAAAACAAGATTTTTTGACAACCACCCCATCGATTTTTGAAAGTAAAACATTTATAAAATCCTTAAACTATCTACTACAACATTTGTCCTAAAAAATTTTTTCGATCTATCCAAAAAAAGTCTTTATTCGTTTACTTGAATTACAGATAAGTATTAACAAACTAAAAAAATCATTTAAAACGAAGTAGCTTCCTGCCATTGAACAACGAAACAAAAGAAGATTAGATTTGACAAGTACACTATTTATAATACATTTACAAAATGGCCACCATTCGCAGCAACGCAAGCCCGGCAGCATATTTTAATGTTGGTGGAGACCTTCGCAAGGACTGCCTGCTTCTGTTTTATATCTTCTGCTGCAGCCACTATTCTAGCCACTAGTTCTAACTCTGTGTTCACCGGTGCCTCGTATACAGAGGTCTTCATCTAGTGGAGTTAGGTCGGGCCTCCGGGCTGGCCACGCAATAGGACCTCTCCTCCTAATCCACTTATTTGGGTATTCCCGATTTAGCAATGCGTTGTGTGAGTCGGTGCCCAATCATTCTGAAACTAAAGTCTCCGTCTGATGTTTAATGGCAAGTCCTCAAGAAGCTCCGGTAGCACAGTATCTAAGAAAATAAAATAATTTTCCCCATTCAAGCGGTTTGGGAGAAGGTAAGACCCGATTACGTGCTCCCCTACGATTACCCCTTTCGATTACCCTTGTGTTCGTCGATGGGTCATCTTCAACAATACCAAGTGCAGCCTCTTCAAATCCAGGGGTTTGGCGTAATCTGTTGGCGTTCCCACCAATTGTTGGGTAAAAACAACTAGTCTCTGACAGACGTCTACAATTTCTTTTTTTTTATGTGCATTACGCCTTGTCTCCCCAAAAACCAAAAGCATGTCAAGAAGTTCAACGTTTTGATAATAATTCATTTTTACGTACAAATTATGCAAAATACGCACACAAATGATTAACTTTAAAAAGTATTTAAGTTTACAACATACAAACTAGACAACACACGTGCATTAAGTTTGAAGTATCTTGTTCGGCTTTGTGCACTTGTCAAATCTAATCTTCTTTTGTTTCATTGTTCAATGGTAGAAAGCTACTTCGTTTTAAATCGTTTTTTTAGTTTGTTAATACTTATCTGTAATTCAAGTAAACGAATAAAGACTTTTTTTGGATAGATCGAAAAAATTTTTTAGGACAAATGTTGTAGTAGATAGTTTAAGGATTTTATAAATGTTTTACTTTCAAAAATCGATGGGGTGGTTGTCAAAAAATCTTGTTTTGAAATTTTTGCTCGATCGCCATTTTGTTATTTGACAAAATAAAAAATAATTGTAAATGCAAATGTTTTAGAGAGTCGAAAGCTAATTTTGAAAATTTTTGCTTTTTTTCAATAGTCCTTTAAATAAGGGAGTTATGACGATTTTTCGAAAAACAAAAGAACTCCAATAACTACGAACCGGGGCACCAAATCAAAAATTGGAACTAAGAAAAGTTGTTTGTTTTAATGAGTTCTAACTGCCATTTTCGGGTGTAACGACTTAGTATTAACACCCTGTATACTTTTCCCATATAAACATGCGAAAGTGTTTTTGACGTGTCGTTTATTTCTCCAATAATTGCCACGTTCTCATAAATAATTTTGCCGATGTAAGTTGCTCGTCCTTCTTCATCTTTCCCACCAACCAAGGCATCGCTGGGGATTTTCCCAATGTATTCTCTCCAGTAATAGTCTAAACAATAATGTTTAATGTTTTTGTAACCTCTTTCGTATTGTAATACTTACCCTCGTCATTTAAACTTGACATTGTAGTTTGTATTGAAAAACCTGCGCCCAAACGGAGAATCAAACTCAGAAGAAGTATTTTGGCAATCATTGTAAATAACTGACCGTACTGTATCTGAGTTATGTTCGAGAAAGCCTGGTAGTGCTTGTTTAACTTACTATTTTGATTTTTAACATTTGTTTAAATAAATGCCTTTATCAAACTATGATGGTGATATCGTGGAAGTAAGTTTTGGGTTCATTTCTAACCAGCTAATTATGCAAATTATTCACCTTCTAGCTTTACCTCACTACATTTTATTCAAAGCCTTATTTTTGAGAAAAAACCAAACTTATCAGTCTACAAGCTTTAAAATACCGTTCAAAAATTTATAAATTTAGAAAAATAAATTTGAAAAAAATTACCAAAAGTTGCTTCAAAATATAATTATGTTTCCTTCATTCTTGCTATCAAGCCTCTGGTAGTTTGATTTCGATTTTGTACTTAAGCGTTTTTCATTGAGAAAAGCCAAATGAATGGCGAAATCTCTCCACTGGACTTTCCATCCTTTATAACTATCTATCATTGGACTTTTACTTGCTTGCTTGCTTATCTGACCGTATTCCGTTTTAGGTCGGTCGTTTCTGGCTTCCACAATTGTCAGTTAGTTCAGTCTCCTTTCTAATTTTATGTACTTGTGTTTTCCATTTTGTTGACGGTCTGCCTCTCTTCCTTCTACCTAGCGGGGTCCATTCCATTACTTTTCTTAGCCAACGGTTCTTGGCATTCTTTCAAAGTGATGATTTTATGTTCTGTGCATCATCAATTTATCTTGCTTTCTTATTTGTAAACTTCTCATAAAGTCTAATTCTGCTGTTCGAATATTGTTATTGGTCGTTTCTGTAACCGGCCATGTTTCTCCTGCATATAGGGAATGCTCTCTTTAACGCTGTTAAATCTCACTTTTTTTTATTAGTGTTCCATCGTCTGATATTATCACTGCTAAATGTTTAAAACTTCTGGTGTGGTGGATTTTTACATTGTTTACGATACAGTGGAAATGTCTAAATAGATCAGCATGCAGTAGTGTGTTGACACATACCATAGTGTATTGACTACGGTGCGGAACGCTTTATCGTAATACCTCTATATTATCACTATATTGGATGTGCTTAAACAACCCTAAAGAGGTAAGACATAGGTCCAAATAGCCCAGTGGCCAGGTCGTGAAAAGGGGGGGTTACCTTGCAAAAGGTCATGTAGTTTTGGATTTTGGATATGTTGTATGTACCTAGGCCCTTATTAAAAATCCAAGTTTTCTAATTTGGCACGCCTGTGCGCGCGTCAGTACAACCACTTTTGTGTCACTTTTTTCGGTGTTTGCTCGATAACTCTTTAATAGTGCGTCCTACAGAAAAGTTATTCTTGCCTTTTGTGTAGAGCACAAAATTTGCTACAATTTACTCCAATAACATGATTTTCTAAACCTTATAGTTACCGAAATACAGAGCCTCAAAGTTAAAAAAGTTTTTCATAAGTTACAAGAAATTTTTCGTAGCCTTGTATGGTGGGGACATGAATGCTCAAACTCTTGACGATCTACGCTGTCAGCTTTTTGAAAAGTCTGTGACTAAAAGCAAGTTTCACCTTGCCAGACTGCCACCAACGCAAGATGCAGCCTGGTATCACGCATTACGCACATATCAAGTCCAAACATGGATGGGCAGGGAAAAGAACCCTTTAGATTGGGGCTGGACGACAAACAGGCGAGGACTGACTCCAATTAAAACAACAAAAAACGCTGCACCAGATTCGTTGCTGCAGACTATTTTTTGCCAATGTAAGAAAGGGTGTGCTAAGGCCTGCAGCTGCAGAAAGGCTGGTTTGCATTGCTCTATTACTTGTAAGAATTGCTATGGACAATCATGCCTAAATGCTCCTGAGACTATTACAAACGACGATGATATAGAGGAAGAAGCGGTTTCAATAATTGATCAGATGATTGCCCAAGAAAATGAAGACATTGAACATTTTACCTTTGTTATGGAAAGTGACACTACAGATAGAACCAAAGATCAAACGTCTAACGTTTAGTATTTTTCTACAAAAAATTTTGTTTGCATATACGCCTTATTTGTATTAATTTGTATTATTTCTATTCTAGACCTACGAGGTAGAGTAACAAGGTTCTATACGTACACACATAGTCACACATACACTATACAGTATACACATGGTGCATTTCACGCGTAAGACCATATACGCTAACGCACCAGCCTCAACATCGAAAGATATAAGAGGTTAAACGATTACACATTATTTATATATTTTTTTTACTATATCTATCATTTGGATACAAAATTATTTCGAGTTATTCTCGAAAAAGCACTTTTGCCAATTTAGGCCATTCTGATACAGCAACTAAAATAGTTAAAGTTCTAAAACAATTTGTCTGGAGTGTTGGGGCACCTTGACTTTCATTTGGCGTTAGTCATGGCACTCTAGATTAATTTCTGCAAAAATTTACTTTGTCATCAAAATGTTTCGAACTTGATACTACCATACGTAAAATTGAATTGAGATTCCAAAAATGTATAAATATACAGGGTGTTCCATTTAAAATAACAAAGTTGTAGTCAATTCCGGCGAAACCGGAAGTGACAGAAACTTGTTTCCTATGTCAACAAATGCCATTTAAAGAGTACATTAAACCTCCAAATTTCATTTAGATATCTTAAAAAATAAAAAAAATTATGAGGGTGCCCCAGGTTTCGTTGACACCCGGTATATTCCATGTATTTGGTTTTATTTGTAATTTTTTATGCACATATCTACCATATGGCTACAAAGTGTTACTCATTTTGTCTTTAAATTGAACCAAAAAACTGTTAAGATGATGGACACTGTGTTTTTTGTGGTAGTTTTCCCTAACTTTTGGAAAAATTTTGTGCTTTGAAGCTTTGTATTTCGGTAACTATGAGGTTTAGAAAAACATGTTGTGGGGGTAAATTGTAGCAAATTTTGTGCTCTACAAAGAAGGTAAGAGTAATTTTTGATATAGGACGCACTAGTAAAGAGTAATCGAGCGAACACCGAAAAAAGTGACACAAAAGTGGTCGTACTGACTAGCGCACAGGCGTGCCAAATTAGAAAACTTGGATTTTTAATAAGGGCCTAGGTACATACAACATATCCAAAATCCAAAACTACATAACCTTTTGCAAGGTAAAATGTACTTGGCCACTGGGCTAAAAGAGGTTTTACAATTTATTGTTTTATGTAACAAGAGTTTATTAATGGTCGACAGCTCTGATTTCCTGCCAAATAGTCAGTAAATTTGACTAAATTTCACTCCCAGATGTTTCCGTTTCGTAAAAACATGCGTACGCCATGTTAGTCTTCTACCAAGCTGCAGGACTAATTATTTAATTGTGACTTTTTGTGGTATTTGTGTTTCATTTAACAACACAGCGGGAAAGTTTCCATGCTTAAGAGTAAATGTGATATGTACATATTTTGTTTCGTTAGTTTTTATTTTTCAGCGTTTTAGCCATTCTTCTAATTTATTTAGATAAGCCTGTAATATTCTGGAAGTAGCAATGGGGTTTTTATTGGATGCTAATATTCTAGTACATATCATTCGCATAGGTGGCGATCATTGTTGCAGTGGTTTTTGGTAAATCTCCTTTATACATATATTGAGAATAACATGGGCCCAAGAATACTTTCCTGTGGTACTCCAGATAGCATTGGAAATAGATTAATATCGAACACTTAACATATCTATACATACAGCTGAACCGTAGCGTTCATTTCCAAAGTCATTGTTGATTTGGTTAACTAAAAGGTGTATGCTCTGTGGTCTCGTTTCAGAACCCAAACTGATGTTCGTCAATTATTGCTGTTAATCGTGCTAGAATTATTTTTTCTAGGACTAGTAGACTGATGGGCCTGTAAGTTGTGATATCGTTTGGATTTTTACCTGGTTTCAAGATCATGACGGAATGTATAAAATCAGTATAAAAGAAACTAAATAAAGGCAATTTAGACTTCCTAGGGTAGCTTTTAATAAAATTTGTTTAAGGCTAGAATTTTACGAGTGTGTTTATCCGAGGAATGTGATAAAATGCAGTTAAAATTCGCCAAGGATACAATAAAGAAAACATTACCATTTATGAGGTGTTTTGAATTGTTTGCTTTATTTATCGTTTAGGCCATTAAGGCAAAGACCATACAAAACTCTATAAAACACGGAGCGATCCCAAGTCTTAGCTTTTAGACTTGCTGATATCTCGAAGTGTAAGTTAAAGTTGCAAACTCTTCGCTATAAAGCAGTTTATTTATGCCCTCACACCCCCTTGTTCCACAATAGCTTTAAAACAATCGTTTTCTTGAACCATTCCCTAGCGGCGACAGAGAAGTGCGAGCAACTATTGTATACGTAATCTGGCGATCAAACAAGTTATAAAAGTGATCCGGAGCGCCGAGTGATTGTTCTCAGTTAATTATATTACTTTTGCGACATGATGTAAATTAGGGCGGCACTTACTGCTCGGGGAAAATGAAAACTTCGCCGCCTACGGCTGATAATTTAAAATGAAAATTACCCCCTCACTCCCTTTCAACCTTCAGATTATTATCTATCGATCAACCGAGCACCGCTTTAGTTTACCTTATCTGTCAGCATAAGTCCTTACTTGGACTTTAATTTCGAAACTTTTAAGCTATTTTTAAGTGTTCAAGTTTTAGAATTTAACAAAAGGGGTCTTAAATCTGAAGCTTTTATAAATAAACGTGCGTTTAATCGGGAGTAAAACCGAAGTTTTTACAGATTTTAATATGTGATAAATATTAAGGACACAGGAAATTTCCCACCGGGACGCTAGGTTTTCAGAACATGGGTAGCCCTCAGGCTGAATGCTTCTACATATCTTGGCACATAAATCTGAATTTCAAATTTCGTGTGAAACATTAATCGCGCGAAATTCACTGCAAGGTTAAATAATTCTACAGATTATCTAGTTTCGGATTTAATACCCTCGCATATCGGTTTTAATTAAAAATTCGGCGTCGTTAATTTTTGTGAAACTTAATTTTAGTTATTGAAACTGGCGGATTGTTATTGAAACAATTTCTGAATTTGCCTACAATAATGGTAATGTTCATCTGTTTATTCAGTTTGACACAGGGTTTGAATTGTTACACTGAAAATTCGTGACTGTGAATGCTGTGTTATTGTAGTTTATGCTACAAAATGGAACTTCGTTTTAGGATAATTTTTAAAACTAATTTGCAGCTTTCAATAAAACCTTGTAAAACAAGAGTAAACAAATGGCAAGGATATAAAGATAATAAAACTAAGGACAGAATGGACGTAGTAATCAAGAAAACGCCACAAATCTGATAATGTGTAACCCTTGAGTCTTGAGAGAAAGACTGGGGTCAAGTTTTCAGTTTTCCTTTTCCAGAATTTAGTAGATTCCCGGACATTGAATGAGACAAAGCAGCTCAAGCAAAAATCGCGATTTAATTGTCTTGGTAGTTAAGATTTTGCTAGTAATAAATTAACTCTTATCGCTGACACGGAAAAATACTCGGAGTGCCTTTTCAGTGAGATATGTCCCACTATGCTGTTCGTCTTTGTAGCAATTCCTTTTTTTATTTGTATTTGGAAATGTTTCTCTTATATAAATAGGAAAGGAAATTCATTTAGAGGAAGCAGACATTTTTGATTTTTTCAAGTGTATCTAACTACCTAATCGAAAAATTTATTGAGATTTATGTATAGTTCAGTCAATTTTCGGCTGATGACTTATTGAAGATTCTGTTTTAATTTCCATAATTTAAGACATATTTTAGGTCTGATTTCAACGAATTCTGATTTAACAAAGAACTTTTACGAATTTCTTTTGGGTTTGCGGAATTTTATGATTGCTTATGTTCAGCCTAAGTAATCTGAAAATTTAAACATAAAATTTTGTTATTTATAGAGAAGTTATTAAGGTAAGTTGCGATTTTTTAGGATTATTAATAAAAGTTCAAATACTTAATTTCGTTTCTTTAAAAAAGTTCTTCGATTTCTTAATAATATTCCAAATTAATTAATAAAAAGCAGCCAATGAAATAGTATAGGATGTATCGTTTTCAGACGCTTTAATATGCTCTACTTTTCAGTTAAACACCTGAAAGAAAGTACTTTCGGTAATTTAATTTTTCTGTCGATTTAGTAATCTATTTATCAATGACAACAGCTCTAAGCCTTGATTTACAGGAGATCTTTAATGAAATTGCTTCAGGATTTCAAAATCTTCTAAAGAGTTCATTTTAAATTAATTGTAGTTTGGGAACTAAATGAAATTTGTTATATTTAAAGTAAAACAGCTTTCAGCCTTTTTTTGAATAATTCTTTACAATAATTCAAATTAATTAACAGTAAATTCCCGAATTAAAGGGTCATAAATGAAATCTTATTGAATGGGTAGAAATTTCCAGATGTTTTAATATTATCAACCTTTTAGTTGAACATTTCCTGAAAATACCTTTTTATTTATTTACAGGAAATATTTAACGAAATAGTTTCGGCCGGCCTCTCAAAATCTTCTGAAGGGCTCTTTCTAAATTAATTGAAGTTTGGTAATAATATTTCTTCAACTTAAAGTAGAAATTAGTTCAAAAGCAGCTTCCAGGCTTTTTTGAAGAATTCTCAATAATAATTCAAATTAATTTAAAATTTATCAAGGCTTCGAGAAAGTACTTTTTTACTTTTAGTAATTTAATCTTCTTTCCTTATTTTTTAATGAACTCATTCTTTTAATTTTTTTGTCTCTCGATATAATGATTTATTTATCAATAACAGGAGATGAAGATTCCAATTTACAGTAGATATTTAACGAAATTGTTTGAGGCTTTAGGAATCTTCTGAAGGGCACTTTTTATATTAATTACAGTGTTGCAAGTAAATAGCATTTGTTATAGTTAAAGCGGAAATTGGTTAAAAACTAGCCTTCAGCCTTTTCACAGGGATTTTTAACAACAATTCAAATTACTTAAATAAATTAGGATTTTGAATGGTAGTAAAATAAATCGCATAGAATTGGTAGATATTTTCAGATGTTTTAATATTATCAACATTTATTGTTTTCAGTAATTTAATCCTCTTTTCTTATGTTGAACGAACGAATTTCCTTAATTCTTTTCTGTTAATATAATTATTTATTAATCAATAGCATGATCTAAGAAATCTAATTTTCAGGAGCTATTTTACGAAATTATATAATTTAATATTTAATGAAATCGTTTCAGGATCTTAAAATCTTGTAAAGGGCCCTTTTAAAATTAATTGAAGTGTTGGTAGTAATGAAATTTGTTCAGTTTAAAGTTTCAGCTTTCAGGCTTTTTTAGAGGATTCTTAACAACAATTCAAATTATATGTATCTGTATGTGTATCCCTAACTTATTTTACCTTTCGGTGTGGAGGCTGGCGTATTAGCGTATGTGCAGTCTGTGAGTACGTGAGTCGTTTAATAACTAAGTATATACTGAACCATGTGCATAATTCACATTAATTAATAATAAATTCGGATTTTAACAGACAATAAAAGAAGTCGATTGGATAGGAGTATACCTTCCGGTTGAGCACTTCCTGAAAGTTCTTTTTTACTTTCAGTAATTTCTTTTCTTATTTTACTGAACAAATCTCATTAGTAATTTATTTATCAGTAAAATCAGCCGAAGATTCTAATTTTCAAATTTTCAACAAAGGTACTTCCTGAAACTTCTTGTGTGTTAATTTAGTGACATCATAGTGCTGTTCTGGTTGAAAGAATGCTCTATCAAGCAAAATTTCTTAGTTTTTCGAGGTTTTCAGGAACATTTTAGGCATTGCCTGTGTCACGAGATTAAACTACGTATATTGCCTTAGACTAAAAAACTGATCCAAGTTTTTAAATAATTTAAGAACTGTTTGAATATCTTAATCTTTTGGATACTTAGTGATCAATAATACTAATTATTTCAGAGAGAAGTTTGTATTTTCCAATCTGAGTTATAATTATTTGCAAGGAGAAATATAGCTTTCGAATGTTATTGCTGAAACTTTTTACGCATTTTTCTGAAATTTAGAGATTTTCAAGTATTTGTGAATAATTTTTTCTTATCTAAACGTAATCTAAAAATATATACTTGAAATTTTGTTAAAGAAGAAGAGCTTTCAGGGTTTTTAAAGAATTTTTAAGACTTAATTTTAATTTTATGAGACCACAAAGGAAATCTTATTGATACATATTATCAAACTTTCAGTTATTATTTTCGATTATGTAATTTATATCTGTCGATCTACTTATCAACTGCCTTACATAAGAATAAAACTCTAATTTAAGCCAGATATTTAGGAAAGCTTGTAACCCTGATAAACTCCTAAATATCTGTTTTTTTCGGGGATTCATGGTTTTTCGAACGACTGTTTATAGAATTAATTCATTTTTCGAATGTATACGAGGTTGCGCAGAAAAATAATGAGACTGGAAACACTGTGCGTGGAATGAAAACGCTGCTGCCTCCCCTTCACAGGGCAGTTAGAATAACCGTTGCCATAGACATACAAATTTGAACTTGTTCAGTTGCTACGCGATTGTTGAGAGCGTCTGAAGTGTTGTGTTTATAAGGTGCGTTACGAAACTGGAGCGGAAAAAGTTTGAGCAAATGCTATCAAATCCCTATCCAAGTGTTCAGAAGGCCTTTTTAGAGGGCCGAGAAGAAGTGACCTTTAACCTCAAAAACGAACGAAAATGTGGATAGAGCGAGGATTCTTATGATGCCAGACCGTAGATTGACCTTGAGAATAATAATAAAAGTCCTTGAACGACGTAGGAAGAGGGTGGCACGTATGCGACCAGGCATTGCCTGCATTTGGATGTTGTACCACGACAACGCCCCATGTCACACGGCAGTCTCCATCAACAAATGCATTCCTGTGGTTCCCCAGGCCCCCTATTCGCTGGATCTCAGTCCCTGTGACTTCTTTTTATTCCCCTGGCTGAAAAACCATTTGAAAAGGCGCCATTTTGGTACTTTAGATAATATTCAGGAATGCGTAACCGACGAGTTGAAAGACATTCCAGCAGAAGCCTTCCAGGACTGCTTCGAACAATGGAGAAAACGCCTTCATCGGTGTATAGCTGCCCAAGGGCATTTGTAAAAGGAATAAAATTCATGGTTGAAAGAAAATCAGTCTCATTATTTTTCTGCCAAACCTAGTACATTTAAAATTCTATTATATTTAATGCAGAAATTAAAAGCCTCCACAATTCTCTGAGAATCCTTAAAATAAATTAGCTTTAGTTTAGGAAAAGTACTGGAACTGTAACAATATAACTTCGATTTTTCAAACTTTCAGCTTTAAAAAAATATTTCGCCTCAGTTCCAACGAAAGAACTTCCTGTACTAATTTCCTGTCACTACTGTTCTGTTGTGGCTTAACTTTAAATCCTGAAGTTTTCTGATTAGTTAAAAGACTGATTGTTAAGATTTGATTCCCTGGAGAAATAATTTTAACAAAACTCCGAAAAAACTATATTTCTAATTAATTTTTATTAAACGAAAGAAGTAACTGTTTAACTTTAAGGTTTTGATAAAAACATTTCTAGTTAACTACGACAGAAGTAATTGCCTGACTTTAAGAAGTTTATAAAAACAGGCGACTTCTAAAAACTCAAAGTTAATTCTTAATCATCCTAAGTTATAATTAAGACTTAATTTTTCGACTATTAGATTTTATTTAAAGCGTGTTGCATGAGTTAAGTCCAATATTTTGTTGCTTAACTTTAAACGCTCAAGAGTTCGATCAAATTATTAAATATTTACTTTTTTGGGCAATATTGTTAACAAAAATCCGAAATACTTTTTAGAAAAGTTTTAATATTTTTTTTCTATTAGGACAGAAGTATTAATTAAATTTAACTATGAATAAATGGTATTTCCAAGACTGTCGCAAAAGAGTCTAAGTCAAAGGTATATTAATTGTTGACCTGAAATCAGGAACAAAGTGTTGTTCGTACAAATTTTAGATTTTCCATTATCTCGTTATTAAGGTGCACATGATGATAATCTAGTAAGGGCTCGAGAGTAAACTATATATCCAGTATAAAGTTTATAACTAATTTACGCCCTTTAAGTGCCGATGTTCCCTAATCTATGAAAACCCATTAAATTACAATCCTAAACTTTAATGGAAAGGTAAATTAATTGGTTATCGAGTATCAGAATTTCCAAGGTACACCATCGCTTTATTATCCTTTAGATTAAGATTATTTACGTGCTCGATTTAGTTGTTATTATTTTAGGCATTGCTAGTGATCAGTTTTAACGTGGTTATTGCGGAAGCATACAAATTTAAGCTGGCTTTTGTAGTTGCTTGTTTGTAATTCAAGGTAAATTTTATTATAATTAGGTTTTGTTGAAAATAAACGAAATTTTGATTAAAACCGCCTTTCGTTAATTTCTTATTTTAAAACTAAAGCAATCTACTGCAAGTCTTCACTTCTGGTAATTTATAGTACCCGAAGGTTAGGAATTTAAACGTCAAGATTTTGTAACTTTAGATCTCACAAGTTCTATTCAAAAGGTTCTTATTACACGAGCTCGCTGCAGTTTAAAGTGCAGCCTTTTAGGTATTAAATTGTTAATTTCCTGAAAATCAAGAGAACAAATATAACTAGGAGATGACTGCTAAGTAAATTTGTTCCAAGAAGTGAAGTACTTGTAGTTCTGTTTAAGTTAGTTTTAAGTTGTTCTAAATGGACACTTTCTTTATTCTTTTGATTCGTCAGTTACAGGTTTTAATAGCACGGATAATTTGTTTGTTTTGGGTGTTTATGTAGACTAATTGTTAAAAGAACAATTATATGTTTATCTTTATTCAAGAATCGAAACGTTAGAGCCTTGGAAAAATATTGCTTCATGCCAAAAGTGAACGTTCTGGGCTTGAGGTTATGTTTAATGTCACTTTTAAGAGCTTATGTTATTTGAAACGTAACCTAACCTAACATTTAATGTTTCAAATATTATTCTGTTGCACTTAGGGTTACCACCTTTTAAAAACTGTAAAGGAGGACATAGAAAAAAAACACACTATATACTATACAGGGTGTTACTTAATGTCATGCAGATATTTCAGAGGGTGATAGTACTCAACAAAAAAAAAAGTTAATATACACATGATCAAAAACGCGCCATTTTCGATATACAGGGTGGCGAAGTTTCAATTCTTTTTTTATATTTTGCGTTTTGAGATAATTATTTGAAATTTAGTATAGCTACTATCCTTTAATAATATCAAAAAACCTTTAGCGCCCGAATGTGCGGTGCGCAGATAAGACACAATTACACACAAAAAGCACGAGTATATTACTTGAATCGAATCAGGGTTGGCAGGATGGTAGGTGACACAAGCACAAGTGTACAAGACACAACACAAGACATAATGAATACAATGCACGTGCGTGAGCGTGACTGCGTGTTCAAAACTCTCTCACTCTTACGTTGCCAATTGCCAACATAATGCGATAAAAAAATGAATTTGAAAATACAATTTCAAACATCAGGATTTAGGAGGACATTTTTGTAGTAAAGGAGGACAGAGAAAGATGTGTGATAAAGGAGGACTGTCCTCCACAATGGAGGACGGGTGGTAACCCTAGTTGCACTCTACGTTATTTAACACGAAATTCTTGAGCTTTAGCTTTATGTGCTCCTTCATATCACATTTAATAAAGGTATATCGGTTGATGCAGCATCCGCAATAAGTGAAATATTATTTTCTCCAAAACTCCAACTGCAAGCGTGTAAAGTGAGACCTAATATGCATTTATATGTTGCACAGTGCTTAATTCAACTTGAGACCAGTCGTGTGAAATTTCTAAATCCGTAGTTGTATTGCGACAGCTTGACAAACAGCCAAACAAAAAAAATAAGTATTCAGTCAGCGTAGAAAATGCATGGAAAATATTGCCTGATGTGGTGCATTCCCGAGTATGTGCGACTTCAAATGGTGCACTTTTGTTATATTTTTGGGTTGTGGAATAAAATAGATTGAAGTCTGACTTTTTAGTTTTGCTATTTAAGGGTCTGAAATGGCATAAAACTTTTAATTAATCGGCCAAAATAATGCTAAACTGGTTTAAAGGGGTATAGTACCCTAGCCATAAACTCTTGAAAACAGAGTTTTTCTATAAAACTTAGAGATGTCTAGTTTTCAGTGTATTTTAGACGAAGGATAAAACTAGGCTTTTTATTACGAGGATTATCACAAAGTTTGAAAAATTGGTTTTAAAGTTCCGCTATTTTATACTTACTTTTTTCATGTTCCTGGTGGTATTTTTAAAAGCTACCAAATTACAACCCTAGATTAATTCTATCTAATATATTAGCCCTGATAGGCGATTTCTACGAACTGCCTGACAATGTGGCATGTATCCAAATGTTTTCTATAGCTTGATTATTATTATTTAAAGGTACAGATATATACCGGGCGATCCAGAAAAAAAAGGAATTAGAGCAGGCCCTGATTAAGCTATTAAGGTTGGTAACATTGATTCTCATTTTTTAAATTTCATATCAATGGTAATCTGATTTGTTGCTTAAAAAATAAATTTGGCATTTTATAACCTAAAATAAAAGCATTAGTGGACGCAATTACATTTATGGTTATTAAATAAAGTAAGATTATTCATTTATTTATTTAGACTGCCTACAAACAGGCAATTACTTACTATTATTTAAAACACGGACAATAATATTGTTGCATAATTTTGACAGTTAACGTAACCTCTTCAATGGTCAATAGTGTCTCTGTTTACGCCCACAGTAGGCGAATCACGGGATACCAACTTTGGTAACTAGATCACGGCCTGCTCTAATTCCCTTTTTTCTGGATCACCCGGTATGTCAATTATAGCAACTTTATTTTTTATGTTATTGTACACCAGTATATTATCGGGCCTGCTTGCTGGTATTCTGATGTCAGTTCTTACTTCCCTGTCCTAGTAGAGTTTATGCTGGGCATTTTGAAGTATATCTACTAGATTGTAATTATTATAGTATAAGTTGAAGATGTTTTGCTAAAGCCTGGTGTTCAAGTGTAGCATTTTGACTGTATTGTTGGTTAGTAGTGTAGTCTGTATGTAACAGGTCCTGAATAACAATCATGAAACCAACAATAGTTGCATATAACGATTCCTTCTTCAGTCATAGATTTGAGGCATTTTTGTCTACATGATCTTGGTGCAAGTAGTTGGGGTGTGCGCCGTATAACTCCTTTTGTTTCTAGTTTCGGAGCTGTATAACATCTTCTTGATCTTAGATGTTTCTCTTTTAACATTGGAAATGTTTATGCGTTACGAGAATTTTAGCAGTTTTGCGCAACAGGAAAAGTGTCGGTACCGGGGCGGAAGCGGAGTAGGCGGGATCGCGGTTGGGTATACCGGCAGACTAATAGTATTTGCTAATAGTGAATGCATGCGACATTCGAACGTCGACCGTGGAACGCATCAACTCGTGCCGTCAAAACAAAAATATTTAATAAATTAGAGTGTAAGGAAATTTTACAAGAAACTCATAGTCGTATTACAAACAGAAGCAAACTGATTAAATATGTATTTTCTTTAATTTAGTTTAATAGCTATTTATGGAGCGGAGGGGACAATATGTCTTGAAGGCGCTTTAGGACCCTTAGATATTATAGGAAAAAAATGAAAGGCGAAAATTTTAGTTTGTGTTAATTTTAGTAGCGCGTTTTTTGCCTATTTTTTCAAATAGTAGGTAGGTATTGGATAAAATTAACTTTTGAGAAAAGTACGAGTATTTTAGGTCAGAAAAGTATAATATTTCTTTGCATAGAAAATTAAAGCGGCCACACCGCCACTATTTAAGAATATTTAAAATGAATGCAGACACAATTTATCAGGGCGGTAAAACATAAAATAAATAGAATGCGGGGGCTCGGTTGTTATAAGGAATATAAAGAATAAAGATCTTGCCCACTTGTACCGGCCGACTAATAGTATTTGCGAATAGTGAATGCATGCGACATTCGAACGTCGACCGTGGACCGCATAACTCGTGCCGTCGAAACAAAAAAGTGTTTAAGAAATTAGAGTGTAAGGAAATTTTACAAGAAACTCATAGTCGTATTACAAACAGATACAAACGTGCACGTGCCCTCCCTACACTCGAGAGACAGAATGCTTTTTTTAATAACACTTCTCACTTCTAATTTTTAATTTTTTAACACAAGTAATACAACAATCTATTATTATACCTATAATATCAATATTACAGTCCATTGCCGCGTCGCCTGCCGAAACGAAGAGTTATCAAAACTTTCTTCCGGGGACAAGTTGAAATGATACCTATTTTTGGTGACGATTGCGCAACCGCGGTGAGAAATATGCAGTAAAATTCTAAGATTATCGGTCGGCTGTGGGGCACATTGAATCGTGACCCGTGATAGATTCAAGTTAGTTTAACAGTGGATCTCATGCGCGTAAGAGCTGTTTATATGATTCTGTTTGAGGTTACGCGCATTTAGTGGGAATCGCGTTCCATTTATTAGTTTAATTTGTTGTTTTTATTTTGATTTCGTGGTTTGTTCGTTATTGGTTATTGTTGTTTATTTGTTGTCTATCGCTGTTTACTCTTTATAGACATGGATACCGACGTAAAAAAACTGAACTTAGAGCAATTTATGAACGAGACGATATGTGTAGCGTAGGTGGTGTTTTGTCACTTTTGGAGTTTATTGCTGATAATAATCTCACAAGAGTGTTTTTAAAAACTAATAAATTTAGTTGACATTATTTTTGTACAACACCGATGTCTACGACTGAATGTGAAAGACGTTTTTCCACTATAAAGCGTATAAAAACATTTGTGAGAAGCACCATGTCTGAGGAAAGGCTCAACGCATTGGCAGTGTTGTCGATTGAAAAAAGGTTTATACAATCGATCCCCGATTTCGACAGTAAAGTTATTGATGTATTCAGCAGTAAGAACAGAAGGATGGACTTTCTATTTAAGCAGGGAGGTAAGTGTTTTTAGATAATGTTTCCAGCTCGGTTTTGATGTGCCCTCCCACTAAAACAACTCACCAGCCGCCACTGAGTATGTGTGCAATATTCGTACATGTAATTGTTCAAGTTTTCTATATTTATGATCACGTAATATATCTAATGTACTCTGTATCCTCTACCATACGAAATATATGGAGAACAGCGTTGCCATGTGCGAAACTACGACCCCCAAAATGCAAGGCATTATTGCGCCTATAATAAATCTGGCAACACGGTCTTATTAAAAAAGATATCTCTCAAATTTAATGAAGACAAACTTGTCCCATAAGAGCCTGTACTTTCTTTTAACGAAGGAAAGGACTACATATTAGGTAACATTTTAACGTCTCCGTCACTGTATGCCACCGACATTAGTTGGATATGTTCGTCGCTCATTTTCTTTGGTGAGAATCAATTAACCATGTACCATGCCTTGCAAGTTGCTAAAATTTACCTTCACCCCTTATCGTTGCCCCGCAGGTATTTTAGTTTGTCGGGATACTGAACGCTCTTTTAAGGTTAAAGGAATTGTGTTCATGGCTGTCGATTCTTGTTTATTTCTACCAATTTTTAACGGAATTGCACGAAAGAAAAAGGCATTTGTCAGAAATAAGTAACTGTATTTTTAACCTTACGTTATTTTACGGTTTTCGCGTTCCGCAGTTTACTTTCCTACCACTTACTCGATCCTTTTGTCGCTCGTGTTTTATTACTTCGTTTCTTATTTCCGCTCTGTTAATTTAGTTTCTTGCCTAGTAAGGTTAGATTAATTTAGACAAGGAGCAGAAGCGTTTACGGACTCGATTCCGACACCGGCTATTTGTTTTTTAGCCCTCCACTTCGAAAGGCATAATTACCATATCAGAATCGAGCGAGCGTGTTGATGACTAATACTTAACACCCTCAAAGTTGAAGCAATATGCACCCTTGCCGCAATTCTGCAGAATTTATTGACTGCACCACATTAAAGATTAAATAACTGTGATCTGGAGCGGACTTTATTTCGGCCCATTCCTTTAAAAAGGGAGTGTTTTGTAAATTATTACCGCCGCGGAATTGCATTAAAAATGCCTTCATAACCGTCAAGATTTAAATAAAAACTAAACTTACAGGCTGGCAAACATAATCGATTACTTTATACGTATTTTTTATTTTTTTGGAAAAGTGAAGGATCTATCCGGATATAACGAAATTGATTCGATTTCCTTTTAGAATGTGTACAGTTAATGTCGCGGAAGATTTGTGTCGTTAGCTATCGGAATCTCTTATCCCGGAAAGAATTGCAATTTTTTCGAAAATCTATTTAAAAGCGAATCGCTTTAAAAAAAGGAGAACCGTCGACCAAGGAAAGCTATTTCAATTTCTTGGGCAAACCGTTAGAGGTTTTTCCCTTCGCATTATAACCCTAATGTCCTAACACCCACAAAATTTACGATTCACCATGTGCTAAGGGGTAGCTTATCTTTAAAGTGCATCTAAGTTTTCTTGCCTCGGAATTGTTACATTAGCCATTTTATTTTAAATTACGCACCTATTTTTAAAGTGATTTACATGCACACCGCCAACTTATCGCATTTTATAAATACTTCTTTAAAAACACGATAAAAACCGGCGTAAAATGTAGAACAAGCCAGGAAATATCTGCACTAAATTTGCATCAAGAAATAAAATTCCAGATTTATTCGTTTTTAGTTTTGTTATTATTTTTTCATAAGAAAGAAATCTAGGCTGCACTAAACGCTGGTTTTTTAGCCAGAACTTTGCTTCAGACGACAGTAAGGCTTGGCTTAAGTCCTAGTTTAAGCCAGCTTAAGTCAATTCTTAGCTTAAACCTGCACTGAAATATCGTCGCAAAGACTTTTGATTTTTGTATGAAAATACTTTTAAAACATAAAGTATAATTCAAACTACATACTTTAAATGCAAAGAAAAGCATTCGCACAATGAATTTTAAACCCTTTAAATTAGTTTAAAAACGCACTTAAAATGAAAGGGGAATATTTAATTACATTGTGAGTGCTGTAAGAGTATCATTTGTTAGAATAATTTCGCACCCCTTCGGGTGTGTTATAATGTGGTGATAAATCCTCTGGGGATGAACACATCGTATAAAATTATTTGAAAGCTCGAGAACCGAATTACTAGCCGGTTTACAAAACAATTGATTTTTCCGGAATTTCCAAAATTTTAATAATTTAAAGTAAGTAAAGTAAACGAAAGATTTTGATTTTTTGAGAAAAACCTTCGAAATTCTTATGCAATTATTATTTTTCGCATTAGTTTGAAATTATTTTCAAAATTATGAGTTTAAGTTTTAGTTAAGGCTTTGTACTTCAATTAAGTCAAAGTTCTTGTGGTTTAACTTTAAATGCTACAGACTTTTAATTAGTTAGAGGAATATTTTTAACTAAAATTAAAAATACTTAACCCCTTAAAGCACGATTTTTTAAAAACTTATATAAAAAGATATAATATATATTTCTACTGTCTTTATTGGTAAAAACTGGCGCTTTCTAAAAATTCAACGTTGTTTTCAATCAGCCTAATTCAAATCCAAACCTTTTAATTTTCAAACTTTTAGATTTCAGTTAAGGCTTGTTACTTGAATTAAGTCCAAGTTCTTGTGTTATTAAGTATTCATTCCTTGTGGAAATATGTTTGAAAAAATCCGAAATATTTTTAATAAAAGTTTTAACAAAAATACTTCTCATTAATCTTTGTTTTATTACAATTATTTTAGACTTTATGTTTTAGTTAAGGCTTGTTATTTAAATTAAGTCCAAGTCCTTGTGGTTTAACTTTAAATCCTGAAGATGTTTAATTAGTTTAAGAATAAATTATTTCAGATCCGTTTGATGAACTATTTCTAAAAAAAATCAGAACTATTTTTAATGTATGATTTAATAAAAATATTTCAGATTAATATTTTATTTTTTGCGACAGAAATAATTGTTGACGTTGAGATTAATTTTATTAAAACAGACGATTTTTAAATATTATTAAATTAAATTATTAAATATTATTATTAATATAATTTTAGATCAGCCTAATTTATAATTAAGTCTTTTAATTTTACATTTTAATCAAGGTTTGTTACTCGTACTAAGCCCATGTTCTTGCGGTTTAACGATATTTTCCAAAGACTTTTAATTAGTTTAAAGCCTAAATTATTACATATTCATTTAAGGAAACATTTTCAATAAAAGTTTGAATAAAAATATTTCAAATTAATGTTTTCATTTTTTGCGACACAAGTAATTGCTTGACTTTGAGAAAAATTTTAGTAAAACATGTGAACAGTCTAATTTATAATTAAGTCTTTGAATTTTAGATTTCAATGAAGGTTTGTTACTTGAATTAAGTCCAGTTCTTGTGGCTTAACTTTAAATACTGAAGATTTTTGATTAGTTTAAAGACCAAATGATTATTCTTAAAAATACTAAAACTAATCGGCAATATGTTTAATCAAAGTTTAAAAATATTTCTAATTATTTTTTTAAATTATAATAAAAGTAGTTGCTTGACTTAAGAATACTTTTACAAAAATATTTCTCGCGAATTATCAATCAGGCTAATTCATAATTAAGTCTCAATTTTTAGACCTTTAGATTTGTTAGGACTTGTTGCTTGAATTAAGTCCAAGTTAGTTTCGTTTCGTTATCGTTAACCTCTTATACCTTTCGGTGTCGAGAAATTCTGATTAGTTTAAATGTTAAATTATTGAGATTGATTCGTTTGGTGAAATATTTTTAACAAAAATCAGATACATTTTTAATTAATGTACTTATATTATGACGGAAGTTATTCTTTTAAAGTAAGAATAATTTTATAAAAATATGCGATTTCTAAAAATTCAGCGTTAATGTTCAATCAGCCTAATTGTTAATTATGTATTGTAATTTACAGATTTTAAGAGTTTAGTTAAGGCTTGTTGATTGAATTAAATCCAAGTTCTTTGGCTTAATTTTAAATCCTGACGATTTTTGATTAGTTTAAAGTTTAATTTATTAAGTATTTATTCCTTTGGGAAAATATCTTTAGCCAAAAATCACTCTTCTAATTAAATTTTTTTCCTATTACAACACAACTAACAGCCAGTTTATGATCGCAGCTGATTTCAAAAAATTCTACGTTAATTTTTGATTAATGCTTACTTGATTATTAAAGTAATTTTCTAATTTATTATTTTATAATACATAGTCATTTTGTGTTTCCAAGCTGTATTTATTTGTATCCTCAAACTAATTTACTACAAACTCGTGTTTATTTATTTCCATTGCAATTGTAACATTAAACTTTAGCTTTTGGTAATTTAATACTACTGAAAAGCTTTACACGTGCCATGTTAATTTTGTATAAACCTAAATACATTTATTTGTTACAATGTTTATTTTTAGCTTCAGGATTTTCACCGCCCCCTTTTTATGAAATGGATATGTAGGGATGCAGGAAGTGGTGAGTTTTAGTTTGTTTTTTGTTACTTAAAAAATTTCAAGGCTATGAGATCACGAAATTTTTGCTAAAGATTTCCATTTTGGAGAACGAAAGATGTTTTAATTTTAGTATTGCTATGGATGAGTTGTTTTCAAATTAGTCAATAACATACTCGTACGATACTAAATCAATAACATTAAGCAAAATTTCTTCTGTGATGTCTTGACTCCAGAATTTTATCGTTTTCGTTGTCCCTCTTTTAAAATCTATTTATTTTATTTAGTTCTTTATGTAGCATTTCTTAGTAACTTAATTGTAGAAATTATCATAAAAAATATTAGAAGAGAAAGTTGTTTTTTCCTTCTCGTCTTTTGCTTCCTTCTTACTCTTTTCCTATTCTTCTTCTTCTATTTCTTCAGTCTTTTGGGTTCACACATTTTTATTATAAACAAGTGTCCATTTTCCTGTCGCAGGTATTAACCACGCAACAGTGAGGGTAAATCCTTTTCTCCATGGATGGGTGAGGTTGATCTACTTCTACTACTCGATGTTTGTTGAAAGTCTAAACTTACTTGGATATCGGTAATAAAAAGAGAGCTACCGTTGGCAGTTATTAACCTCGTAATACATGCCAAAAGATAATTTTCCTCAATTAATGGGAAAAGTTTGCCTCTGCTCAATTTTCATACTCAAACCATTCAAAGAGTTTTTACTCGAAGTTAATAACATGCCATTAACGTAGGATTCAATCACTGAAGAAGAATCTGAAGCAGAAAGCTAGCCAGAAAAGGTTACAACTATTCTCAAAGTCTGGTAGAAGCAATTCCTGTTAAGGAGATTGAGAAACGTCTTAATATGTTATAAGTAGTTTTGACTCGATGAAGGATAAATTTCTCTTGTTCTTCGATGAGTCATGTTTTCTTCTTCTTCCTTTTGCCCTATTATTTTTTCAACCTTATCAATTCGTACAATAAACGAATGTGTAATCTTTCGTTAGAAATTATTAAGCTGGTAACACTTCTGTAGATCTTCTACGAAGGTTAAAAGGACTACCAGTTCATCCATGGGTTACGATTCAATCAAGGGAATATGATCTGATATTTACGAATAGTAAGTAACAAATTCTTGTACGAACCGAATTCTCCATGGATTTCTTTCTATCCTCTAAATCTGTGCAATCATATTTTACTATCTAAGCCTTCTTTGCTATGCAGGCCATCTTTTACTTTAACGATGGTTAGAGCCAAACATTCTGAGTAAAAGGGGTTAAGGAGGTAGTACGAACTTGTAGCACGAGTTAATAATACATCCATTGATTTAGGCTTACCTACGCTAAAGGAGAAAAAGAAAAATAATCTAAAATCTTGAATCTGGAGGAACAGTACAGGAAAAATATATTACAACGACTCCACAACAGATCCATCGGTTTAGACTTCGGCCAAAAAAGGAGTGAAAGAAGAAGAAGGACGTCTAATCTGATTTTATTACTCGAATTTCAATAAACAGGCCAAGCAAGCTATGTTGCAGGTTTTGGCATGTGTTGGGGTGATTTGTGATCACATTTTGACCTGACAAGTATTTCTTGGCAGAGTCATACAACCTTAAAAGCTTAAACGGTTTTAGCTCGATAAATGGCAAGACCAGCTTTGTCTTCGACCAACGATATCTTCAGATAAGTTGGTGATCAAACTTGCTTTGTTCCGTTTAGGCTGGTGTAAAGAGACCGATTGATGTCCAATTTTCAGCAGCCTTTTTTGTAGTATTAGCTACGTATAATAACGGGAATTTACCAATGTATGGCATATTCGAAGTCAGCTCATCCTTTTTCTTTTCCTTTCTCTACATCACGACTTAGATTTTAATTAAAGCCTTAAATCAACGATTAACCATGGTTTACATAATGCAAATGCAAAGGAGCTGAATGTCCAACATTTTAGCGAAGGTTATTAAGCGCTTAGTCTTTGCATCCAAAAAGTCAAAAAGTTTTAAAAGTTCCTTCCCTAGAAACACTCATGGTAATTAAATTATAGTAGATGAACAGCTAATTACATTGGGTGGGGATTTTAGTGTGTAAATTACTAAAATGACTTTAACACGAGCTATAGCCATTCGTTGGTTGAAAAGCCCGAAGGGTTTTCATTTAGGGGTTCTTAACAAATAACCAAACAATAGGCCAACGTCTATCCCCTGTGTCCTCTAGCCATATCCAATTGTCTCTCAAACATTCTGAACCTGAGGAAACAGTCTGCAAATTGCATTTCACACGCACAAACCGGCGAATGCACCGCCTCAGGCGAATGAATCACAGGCATATAACACGGGGGATCAAAGACAGGAAGAAATCAATCGCAAAAGGCATTGGAAATCTCCAAGCATTCTTTTGATCCTTGTCTGCTAGAACGGGTGGGAAATTACAAATTTAAATTGCACATACAATAAATTATAACGACGTTCACTTTGCTGATACCTTAGTTCTGTCAGAATCGCAAAAGTAATGTGTAAGAGATACATCGAGAACCCTAATACGCGTTAATTTCCGGTTTACTCGTGTTTCGAAAGAAAAGTCGTGCACAACCACGGCCGATCATTATGTTCTCATGATGAGGTCCCATAACACCGTTCCCCCTTAAGAATTGGGGAGATTTCTCGGCGAATTTTTTTCCTTCATTCGCCCCTTAAACAACACATGCCCGCCCCATCAATAATTCCGTAGGCACGGACCGCAATTCACTTAACATTATTTTACTTTGTGTTTCGCCGGTGGTTCTGGATTTATTCGTTGGAAAAGGCGGCGATATTTATGTGCTTGTTTTCAAAGTAAGACGTTTTCTTTTGTAATAGAAAACCCATTCCGGTTTGCCGGTTACGTTTTACGTAAGAAATTGCTCGAATGGAATTGCTACAATAACCTGTCGTACAGGTGTAATCTGTCATTCAGGGGTAATTAATTCAGGGTTAATTCAGGGCGGGCTTTAACCGCATAGCCACTTGCCTGGGGCCGAAATTGTCGAAGAAAGGAAAGGCGTAGAGAATCGGGAATAATGGGTGTAAAATATCACAATAATAACGGAAATCAGTAAATTAACCCTGTTAAATAAGGGGAAACAACGTGAAAGTGGTTACTTGATTGTTATGAAAGTCTACTTAATACGTTATTTATTATCACATAAAAGGGGAAAACTGGTAGTGAAAATCCTAAAGAAAACTGTTGAAAATATCTTTGTTTTAAAAACTTCTAAGGAGCTTTCACAAATAAATTTTTGATGTTTTTAATTTTAACTTCGTAATTTTGTTTTATCACACTTCCGGAAGAATTTATTTAAACAAATCCAAATCGTATTTAAAGCCCACTGCGATTTTGTCGACAAGAAAACTTTTAAATTTTAAAAGCCAAATTTTGAAATGACTTGCGACCTAAAGCGACATCTTGCGTTAAAGTATGCATCCGTACGCCATGAAAATTAAACTAATCCTAAGTACAGAAACATAAAAGAAGCTTCAAATAATTAAAGGTTTGATACTTCAATAGAATACAGAAATATGTTTCAGCTACACATAATAAAACACAGTTTCAACGTCAGATGGCGCACCACGTCTAAAAGCACAGCTTTAACGAAGGTTTCAATGCCTGACATCGAAAGAAACGGATGGATTTTTAGTCAAAGACGCCGAAAAACCTTGAGTTTTATGTAATTCAAGAAAGAGAAATTATTTTTTAACATTTAACAGGACATTTCCTGACTTAAAATTGCTTAAAAATTATTGGATTGCCCTGAAAATATAAGAAACCCCTTCAGAGCTTCCAAAAATGAAAATTATTTAAACAATTTCTGTTCTTGTTTATTCTAAGAAATGTTTTGAAATTTTTACGTTTTTTTTAAACGAGTTTAAGATGATTTTAATAATTATTATTAATAATTTCACTGACTGAAGATTGTTTGAAAATTATAGAGTTTTCCTGAACATGAAAACAACCGTTTCAAAGGAAAAAACTAAACCAAAATTATTTAAACGATTTCTGGTCTTACCGTTTATTCTGAAAAACGTTTATAAGTTTTTTTGCATTTCTTAAGCATGAATTTAAGGTGATTTTAATAATTATTGATAATGCTTAACATTACGTCTACTAACTGAAAAATTATTGAATATTATTTAGTTCCCCTGAAAATGAAAACAACCGTTTCAGAGCCCTGAAAAGCAAATAAGAAGGTTTAAAAAAGTATTCGAACCATTTCTATTATTGCTGTTTATTCCGAGAAAGATTTTTCAATCTTATTTACGTTTTTAAGAACGAATTTAAAGTGACATTAATAACCGTATTGATTACATTGAACACGAACTTTACTGGCAGAAAATTGATTGAAAATTATTCGATTCCCCTAAAAATGAAAACAACCATTTAAGACCCGTTCAAATCAAGGACAAAGGCTAAACAAAAACTGTTCAGACTTCTGTTCTTGCCGTTTATTCTGAGAAACTTTTCAGCTACGTTTTTTTTAAAAAATTTTAAGGGGATTTTCTTAATTACTGATAATATTTAACATTATGTTTACTGACCGAAAATTTATTGAAAATGGTTCAATTCGGAAAACTTGACTTTCTAACGTTTACTTTAAACACGAATTTAAGATGATTTTTAACCGCCGAAAAATGTCTTATCTGGGTTGTTTCGCACGCTATGCGTGCGAGGTGGTGTGGTAAACACCACGCCTTCAACAACAGCCTACCTTCCCTACCCACTCCACTGTTGCGTTTCAGTTCCCAATTATTTGCAGTGACTGGGTAGACCACCCGCCAAGCATCGGACTCTGGTTTGACCCCGAGACCGTCCGTCCGCGATGTAGTTGAATGCCTTAACCACTCGGTCACTCACGGCCATTTCAAGGATAAAGGCACAACAAAAATTATTTAAATAATTTCCGTTCTTGCTGTTTATTTAGAACAATGTTTTGAAGTTCTCTTATGTTTTTTTTTTTTTTTATTATATTATATGATAAACATTTATTAACTGAAAGTGTACGAAACTTTTTGTTCTAAAAAGCAAGGAAAGCCAATATTTAAACTATTTCTCTTTTAGTTGTTTATTCTGAGAAGCATATTTCAGTGTATTTCTTTACCTTTTTTAAGAAAGAATTTTGATAATTATTAATAACGTTAACATGACGTTTGTATATATGAAGCTTTAACAGGCCATTGAGGCCCATAGCTTGTCGGGGAGGACACACTGAGCCGTAGTAAGCTGAGCTTGGTTCGGGTCACCCATCCGAGTTCTGACCATGGGCACCGTGCTTAACTTTGAGCGATGCGCCATACCAATACTGTGAATACTCACTACCGTACTGCCTCCCCCTAACAAGATGTTTACTGATTGAAAAAGGATTGAAAATTATTGGATTTTCCTGAAAACGAAAACCAACGCTTTGGTGCCCTATAAAGCAAGGGAAAAGACTCAACCAACATTATTTAAACAATTTCTCTCCAGCAAGGAAAAAGCTCAATAAACTATTTAAACAAATTCTGTTCTTACTGTTTATTTAGTGAAATATTTTGAGGTTTATGGTGTTTCCTTTGTTCAACGAATTAAAGATGGTTTTAATAATTATTATTAATATTAAAGAATTCATTGAAAATTATTCGATTCCTCTAAAAATTAAAACAACTATTTTAGAGATCTGAAAAGCAAAGAACAAGGCTCAACAAAAATTATTTAACAGTATCAAATCTGTTCTCAATGTTTATTCTGCGAAACGTGTTGAAGGCTTTTTACGATTTTATAGAAACGAATTTAAGATGAATTTAATGACAATTATTAAATAAGGCATTTACTCACTGAAAAGCCTTTGGAACGTATTGGATTACCCTGAAAATCAAAACAACCGTTTCAGAGTTCTAAAAAGCAAGGGAAAATGATATAAAAAATTCTTCAAACAATATTTTTTGTTCTAGCTGTTTTTAAGAAACGTTTCAAGTTTTTTTTTTTAATTTTTTTGAGAATGAATTTTATGTTATTTTAATAATTCTTATACTAAAAGTCATATTTACTCACTAAAAACCGTTTGTAAATCATTAGATTATCCTAAAAAGCTCTAAAAAGCAAGGAAAAAGGCCAAATTTAAATAATTCGTGTTACTGTTGTTTATTCTAAAGAATGTTATTTTATGTTTTTTAAGAACAAATTTAAAGTAAATGTATAATTATTGTTAACATATAACGTGGTATTTACGGACTCAAAATTGATTCAAAATTATTCGATTCTCCTGAAAATGTAAACAATCAAGAAAAAGGTTCAACAAAAATTATTTAAACAGTTTTGGTTCTCAATATTATTTATTCTATGAAATATTTTCAAGTTTTTTTACGATTTTATAGAAACGAAAAGCGTTTGAAAACTATTCGATTACCCTGAAAATCAGAGCTTTGAAAAGCAAGGAAAAAGGCTCAACAGATATTATTCAAACAATTTCGGTCTTGTTTTATTATGCGAAATACTTAGCTAGTAGGAAGTTTATAATGTTTTTTTGTTTAACGAATTTAAGATGGTTTTGATAATTATTATTAATATTAAAGATGATATTTTACTCACTGAGAAGTGTTTAAAAATGATTCGATTATGCTGAAATATTGGGAAAAGCAAGAAAAAAATCCAACCAAAATTATTCGTATAATTTCTATTTATTCTGAGAAACGTTTCTAAGTGTTTTTTAGGGCAATTTTAGTAATTATTGATAACATTTCCAGCAATGTTTACGTACTGAAAAGTGACTGTCTGAGTGCACTGAAACCGTAGCAAACAAGAAAGACGCTAAATCAAGAAGATTTATTTAAATAATTTCCCATTTTTCTGTTTGTTATTGATTTAATTTCTCGAAATTTTCAATGCTTTCCTTCGTTATAAAAATGTTATTCAGATTCTGTGTTTAGAAATTCAAGCGATTTTTCTCTTAAAAAATTAATTCGTCAACAATAAGGACGCAAAAGCGGTAAAAGGATCCTTGGGGCTTCGTATTACCAACAAGTAAACAAATGAATAAATAAATAAACGAAAAGGCAAAAATAAACCTCAGAACCTGACTTAATTTTTGCTTTTGTGTTTGGTCAGTAGCTGTCAGCGTTTTAAAGAACGAGGGTAATCTGATGTTTTCGTACGTTCATATATAAAATTCTGATGGCCACTGCTTAAACAGCGGACGTGAATTTAAAGGCCCAAAGGTTGTTTATGTAAATAAGGTTCTGCCTGAGATTTGGTTGATTATCAGTTCAAAAATTGGCTTGAGTTTAGATTATTTTTTTGATATCTTTAGGGCGTAGCTTTTTTATTTTTTATTTAGTTATTTAAGGCTTCGATTTGATTTTTTAAATTAATATACCTCCAACAATCAGAATTACTTAAAACAATAAGCCTCGAATAAATCAGGAAACGTTGAAACGTTCGCCAATTCCTAGATTTACAAAATTCACTTAAAACTACAATTTTTAACAGCGTTTTATTTAGTTTCAGCAATTATTTTGTGTTAAACAACTTAAAATAATCGCACAGCTTGTATAAAACAAGTGCCTTCTTTTCTACTAAAAATCATAAATTTGCCAATTTCACATTGGTTAGCTAAAGTGCTCTCGAAGTTAACAAAACCCAAGTACGGTTTTTGCTTATTTTACTTACTAAGTGCATAAGCGAAACAAGCTATTTAGACTAATGATGCAACCAAAAACTAAGAAGCACACTTTCTTATCTTTCCTCTGGAACTTCCTCCATAACTTTTAAGTGCATAAACAGGCGAATAATGCAATGTAGTAGGAACTGCTTCAGGTGCACGTCTGATGTTCTATATTATCCTTTGGAAATAAATTATTATTTAGATTAATGCCTTATTTCTTGCATGTCAGTTGTTGCCAGGAGCTTAGTTCAGATGAGGTAATTAACAAAAGCCAAATATTAACTCTGTATTATTAAAACTCAGACATTTTTCCACTTCTTCTTTTGGTGAATTCGTTTTAAACAAGTCTTCCTTTTACAGTAACAAACGTCCGAAACCACAAATAAAAGAAAAACTGCAACAAAAGGCGACGTCTCTTTATTTTCATTTTGTAGTTTAAATAAAATCCACCGCGTTTTAATTAAATTGGTATTGTTTATTTACCTGTGTTTTACAGTAAAAATTATTAATACACCCTACGGATAGAATACATTTTAAACCTATAACGTATATTTTAAATTGGTTTAGCTTTTTGTTTTATTTCACAGGTTGAAAATAAGTCATTTACATTAAAAGTAAATGAATTAAAAACTTTGTTTTAATTTGCTGTTTTACTAATAAAATTTAATTGGTGTTACTTTAATTCGACAACCGATTATAATGGTTTTTATTTGATGGAGAATACGCGCGTCAAAGTATTAAATAAATTCATTGTCCTAAAGTTTAATTACAAATTAACTATAAATTGAATATATCAAGTTTAAAAGCTTATACGAGTACTGAAGTTTGTTTTATGGAGGTAAGTTTAAGTATCAATACATAGAAATAATATCAATAATAAGTGAGTAAATTTGAGAAGGTGCGAAGAATCAGAGAAAAGGGGAGGTATTGGTCCCATACAGGGATTTGTACAGGCTAATAATAATTAGTTTTTGAATTGGAAACAAGTTCTAAAAGTCAAATAAGAAACCGAAATTTCTTATTTATCACAAAATTAATTGTCATCAAGGAATAACATTTCAAACTTAGTGACCATTCTATATTTTTCTTTATTAGGATTTGACGGGTAAAAAGTCTTTGGTTGGATTATGCTATGCTACGCTGAAACTGAAATCTTCTATGCTCGATAAAGTAAGTCTTACTTACCTCCATTGTTATGCAAATACTTATTCTCAACAGGCTGTAATTCAAAGCTTAAGAATAGCTTTCCGGTAGTGTTATTAAAAAAAAAAATTATTTTTGACAATTTTTGGAATTTTAAAACAAGTTAAGATTAAAATGCATTGCTTTTTCCACGGAACCCTGCGGATGTGTCATTTTTCAATTAAAAAAACTTTCAAAATTAATAAAAAATCTTTAAAAGATTTTTCTTGTGCGTGTTCAGGACTTTTTAAATTCGTTTTATGGACTTAGTCGTTTTAAATGTAATCAGAACTTAGAGTAATTTATATTTGTTCACTTTCAATCAGGACTTGTAATAATTTGTATAACTTTACTTTGAATTGAAACATAGAGTAGTTTACATCAGTTTACTTTGCATCAGGACTTGTAATAATTTGTACCAAAGCACTTTGAATTAGGACTTAGAACCCTTTATATTATTTTGTAAAACTAAAGCACAGATATGAAATACATGAATGTTAGTTGAATTTGACTTTGAACAAAAACCTCTCGTAAAAAGCCAAGCAATATTCAAGTGGTGGCGTTGGTCAAAGACTCTATCTAAATTATTAAAGTAACTTACTTATTTTAATTCCCAACAGTAAAGGCAAAACGGTTTCGTCCCAACTCACAATATATGTATAATAGAACACGTAAAGCTATTAAGGAATATCACCAAATATGAGACAATTTATATTTCATTGTTTTCTGGTTTATTATTTGAATGACAATAAACAATTAGATGATTTTTAAAGTTTTCTATTAAAAGAAGTGGACGTTTATTACTCAATAAATGTTTGTAAGCAGAAAAAGAACGTTCCACGTCGCAACAAGTAATTGGTGGATATTTTAATTTACTCACAAGCAGAGGATCAACAACATGTTGAGTTGTGTCTCAGCCATTAGGGATTATATATATTGTTGTGACGCCCAAATTGGCCCTAAAATTTTAAATATACTTTGAACAATTGAGAAACTACTTAAATTTAGGTCTCTGCATTTATTTTTTCAACAAAAATGATTTAAATATTGGCACGAATGTTGAAGTTAAGGCTTAAAACATAAGTTTGACAAAAATTAAGCATTACGAAGATTAACTGTTGATTCGAAAAATTCGAGGTGTAATATCTTGACAGTTAAGCCAGAAATCATTTTTGCTAAATACTGATCCTTTCGTTCATAAAATAGTTGGAAAGTACCTATATTACAAATATTGTAACGAAGACAAATATTAAAATATTAACCAAAGCTTGAATTGCATTCAAGTTGTTAAATTCACTTGTACACGAGTGTCGATGTGACATCATTTTACTAAGGTCATTAACTTAATAGAGGCACACGTGCGATGTATCGAGTTACAGCATTTAAGAATGCTAGGAAAATCACGTATGTAATGAAACCCGATACTCGGTACGTGCTTTAATGCAGTTTTAACAATACCCACGCGTATAAGGTAAGACATTAAATATTGTAAGAGGGGGTTCGATTTACTGTATAAAAGCGTAACTGAAACACATCATAGCATGGTTTTCTACCCAGCCATCAACCATGCAGTACCTCGGTAAATCGACACCCTTCCGGATGTGAATTCACGTAAGATGTTTTAATTTTAACTTAACTTTAATTTGTGTAAATTATTTAAGTTCATTCTATGGACTTAGAAAATATTTGTGTAAACTGTTTAAATTCATTTCATGTACTTCAGTTGTTTTAAATGTGATTGAGACTTAACATAAGTTTGTATAACTTTAAAATGTAATCAGAACTTAGAGTAATTCATATTTGTTCATGTTGAAGCAGAACTTGTAATCATTTACATCGAAGTACTTTGAACTGGGACTTGGAAATATCTATATTGTTTTGTAAAACTAAAAGCACTGATAGGAAATACATAATTGTTAGTTGAATATTAGACTTTCATTCAATACCTCTCGCAACAGCTAAGCAAACCCCAAGTAATGGAGTTGAGTCAAAGCCTCTCCCATCATTAATTAATTAACCTATTTTATTTAACTTATTATATTATACAGCCCCAACTCACCACGTTACAATAGCTACAAATATCTATATTGTTGTAGGGTGCTTAAACTAGGTGGTCAATATTGACTTTCTAAGAGTAATATTTTCTATCGAACATAAGCTGTTGTTTATTAGTGTTCCCTCGTTTTTATTATTTTCCTACGTGCTATCGTAGTTCTTTATTAGTAATCATTTGTAGTAACGTCCCATTTCACGATAACGTCTCAGATATAACACAAAAGCTCCATCGAAACATTTATGTCGAATACGGATAGCAATAACGCCTACTATAGTAGTAATACGTGATGAAGATTTAACGGAGAGATGAGAGTTCTCTCGGAAATCAGAGATTACATAATACAGGTTTCCCTGGATTCACTTTATCCATCTCTTGTGCTTCTATTATTATTCCCATATAGTTAGATCAGAATTAAATATTCATTCCGAATTTACTTATTCCATTCTCATATAAAACAGCGGTGGTAATTAGGATTTCCTCGTTTGGTTTTCATGAATGCAGCTGGAAATATCTTGCATCAGAATAAATCAAAATTGAAGCAGACTGGGATTTTTAAAGACCCTTTAGCAGTTTAATGTTATTTTTCATTCTTTTCCATGCTGAACTTTCCTACTTACGAGCTTTGATTAAAATACGACCCTATAAAAATCGAAGTTAGCTTTGAAAGCGGTTAATTATTGACAAGAAACAATCGTAAGGCTTTCCGACAGACAAACGATATTTCTGATACTAACTTATTTAAGGATGTCAAGTCCTATGAGAGATCGGTTCTTCACTCTCACGTTTTGACTTGGGTTTTCTCCAAACTTATTTTTTATTAAATTTACTCTATGTTTGAAATAAATACGTGCTTTGATAGGGAGTTCCTTTTTAATGATGGATATTTTAACATTAAGAAAAGGCGATTCACATACGAATTGATTGTATAGCAAGGCAGTTGTTATAAGCACGAATCCCATTCAAGTCTCACGTATCAAAAGACTTTCATATTTATGGCGACGTTGTTCGCATGTTTTGATAATATTATTTGCCTGTTAACCAGCCGTTTAATAATAGCTGCCGAATATTGATTTAATACAAAAAAATGCATCCGTAAAAGCTCTGCTGTATGCAAATATTTACAATTAAAACGTTTCACTTTACATTTCCATCCAAATATATTCGAGTTTCGAAATTAACGGAATTCCAAACATTTCACTAAACTGTAAACGAAACTGAAAGCTTTATTATATTTTTGAATTAAACAGAATAGTTTTAAGTTGGGTCGATGTTTCATTAATTTTTTCAGCAAATGTCTGATTTTCACTTCATTTATGCTAAAACTAAAATTTCAGACCGGTTAAGGCGATTATTTTAAATAAATCGCTTGTCATCGAGTGGATTTGAATAAGTCCAAGCTATTTAAAGGCCTGAAGCTTGGATTTTATTAATCAGTTGAAGCTTTATCGAAATCTATCAATCATAATCAATCATTGAACTGAACAGTAATCAAACAGCTTGTTAGCTGCGTAGATAGACATGTTTAATTGGGCCAAATCATCGATAGTTAACCTAATATTCCATTAATTGGGGGGCTACAACGTCCATTTTTGACAAATTCTTGTAGGACGTTGATAAGTCAAAAGATGTCCAAAGCAGCGAATATAAATAAAATATTAAGCTTCCTGAAACTAACAAATGCAGAACATTTATTTTCAATGACTGAAGTGATTCCACCAATGGTTGGTAGCAAAAATAGCAAGGAAGCCCCCTTTGAAATTACGTAAGCCGGTTCTCCGAAGTATATAAAAGCCTAAGTAATAGAATTTTCAGACGAAGTTCAGGTGTCTGAAATTGAATACTTCGTAAGCCAGACACACCTCGTTTTTGTGGTATTTCGTGGAAGTTTTCCTTTTTTGCCTCTTGCGTGTATACTTTTATGTTATTAGACTGAATAACAGTTGTTGAAAATTTTATTAAGGTTTATTCCTGCTTTGTGGAAATTCTTTTGAAGCCTTCGTATTTTCCTGAAGTTTGGTTGTAATTTCCTGTTACGTTTTTAAGCTAACCAAACGTTACTTTTGAGTTGTCACTTATGACGTCGGTTGTTCCAAGCTTTAACAACAAAGCCATCTAAAATCTACAGAATTTTGCAGTGGCTGAGCCAAAAGTATGTTTTAAACGTTTAACAATTCACACCAAAAACATATTTAAAACACAAAACTAAACTGACAAGTTTTAAAGGAAGGACAAGTTTAATCACAAATTACACAGAAATCTTTGAAACATTACATCAAAGCCTTTCAAAGTGTTAAAATCAGCTAACCCATATAAACAGGTTAGTTCGTTAAAACTATAGCCGGTATGGTTTCGTTATGCTGTTGCATTAATGAAATGCATAAACATCAAAGCGCATAAGGCCCTTTGTTGCACAGTGAATTCGCTCCAACGGTTTCTATTCATTAAGGACTATTCGCATCATTAACGTTGAAAACTGAATGTTTTTCAAAAGTTAACAGGTACTCCAACTAAAAGAGACATTTCCTTAATGTAACAAAGTTCACAAAGGGAAATGACTGCTTAGGTAAATGTGTAACTATTTCGAAAACTATTAAAAGCTCGGTGTTCAAAACTTCTAAAGCTAAATATAATAATTTTAGGACAAAGCCTGCGCCCTCTTAGTCCAGCGAGTCTTCTAAGGTCATTATTTAAGTGTAAACAATCAACAATATGGGTTAGTAATTTAATTAATTAAAACCTCCACCAATAAAATGTATGTATGTAGCTGCAAAATTAAACTCGAAATAGTTCCATCTTCGTCACGTAACACCAATTGGGGATTTGATAATACTCGAACTGCTACCCGTTTCGAAGCTTAGGACAGCAAGGCTTAATATATCCAGTTAGGTTACATTTATGGCGTTTTCTAACCCTTAAGGGACAGCCGATCTTATAATGACTTGCTTGTCTGCACACATAACACGCAGCAATTTTCTTATGACTAGATGATTAGGGTGGATGTCGTAATATAGTTGGAAGTTTATTATTGCTTGACCCGAGTCATGTATTCCGGATAATACCGAGTATATGATTTTACGTGTTTCGGACCATTCTCTAATTTACTAATTTAGATGGTACGGAAATCATGATTGTGGTTATTATTAAGGCTTGCAATTCGTGCTGCTTCATTCATCAGAATTGTAAAGAAAGGTATCTGTGTCACAGTAAAAAATCGTAAAAATTACGTATATGGATACTGATTCGTTTATTGTTTTATTATGTTTGCCAAATTTAAGTAGATCAAATCAAACTGGTATAATTTCAAGCAGAAACGAACGTAATGCAAAGTAATTTAATTGGTTAAACAAAGAAATCAAAATAAGTAAGAAAATCGGATGTCTTTTTCCTGTGCCTTGAGGTTACTGGTTCTTGTTTGTCTGCGTGTTTAACAATTTTTTTAATAATCTACCAATTTCAGGTATCCATTTCATCAGCAAAATATTTAAAATCGTCCCATAATACCAACATTCAAACCATTATCTCTCCAAATTGTGTTTAAACGTTTTATCTTATTTTCTTTTAGCTTTCATACGGCGAGACGTCAACGTGCTTTAATTCGATCAACGTTCATTTAAAATAAAATCCATTATACTCGAAATAAGGGACGTCATAAATAAAAAGGGCTTTATTTATAGAGCCTGATAGTAAGTAAAATAAAATAAATAAATAACCTTCAAATTGATCTAAATGATAAATGTCCTTTTGTGTTTCCTAATGTAATTGAGTAAGTGGGCGGAGTTGATACTCCACTTTTTTCCCTTACAAAGCAGAAAATGACTTTTCGTTTTAGAAACCCCCTAAGAGTTCACCTTTAGAAATTTGTTTTTTAAAGCGTTTTTCCTTTACTTTCTTGTTGTGATGTATGATATTAAATTCGTTTTGAAATTTGACAGACGAACAAACTTGTTTCCACGTTGTTTAAATTGTTTTTTATTCCAGAATAAAACGACGAAAAATATTAGAAATTCTTTGAAAATTAAGCTTGGTATTTCATTTATGAGATAACGAATACTATCCAGACTTCCTTTTGTTTCAGTAAAATAATAATGTATCGATTTATTTAAGTGGTGTTCCAGTTTGTCCTAAAATACATTTTGGCGAAATAACTGAAATGTTAATAGCTCACGTAGCAAACGTTTTAACTTTTGTATAAATGAGCTTAAAATAGGAATTCGACAAAATTGCGATGCTGTAATGCAGCTCGTTCAAAATTATCGGGTTGGGTTATTTAACCCTAAAATAACCAGGAATTCTTCTATCAAAAAGATCCTAAATCCTAGAAGATTTCCAACCTATCAGTGAAACCATTTCTTAGATTTTCTTGTGTTTGCATCTAAACACTATGAATTATTCAAATGAAGATTCTTCGAAATTCTAACATAAATCCAAGAAAGTTCTGAAATTAGTTTAAACATCCTGCGTGTAATAAATCCAAGTTCGATTAATTTGCAGTTACGTCTCTGGGTAATATTTCTATTAAATGCAAATAAACAGAATGGCATTCACAATCGATAAAGGTTCCTGCAGGATGATTAGGATCAGTTCGTGACCGTTACGAAGTCCATCGGGTGATATAAATTTCAGACCAATTTAATCCTTCCGGTCAGTCACTTAATATTGTTTCAGGTATTGATCTAGATTAAACCGTTTTATTTCTTCAATATGTAAAATATAGGCTGACGTTTAGGCACTTGCAAAATTCTCTTATATTTCTTACATCATTCATGCAACTTATTATTAATTAATTCTTAAGATTAATTTATTGTGACAAATTCGAAATGAAATGAGATGAGATGTGCAGGTTGTTTTTTTTTAAGTAGGTAATAACTGATTGCAAAAAGCGTTAAAAAGTGTAACTTTAGATTACTGGAGTTTAATGTTGAAAAGTTTTGCATACAGATGTTAGTTAAGATTTTAATTAACGCAGAATAGATTTAAGTTTAGTTAAAACCGAACTTTAGTTATTAGAAGATGACAAGTAATTTAAAGACAGTGTAAAAGCCGCCTAAGACTTGATTAAAGTGGAATTCTATGGGACTTTTTTAAATTTATTTATTAAATTAGAACTAAAGTCGCATTTATAAAAGATTTAATATAAACTTTGTTTTACCCCATTCAAATTCGGGAAATATCTGATAAGTTCTGAAAAACTGAAAATTCGGGGTTTCTCCAAAAACTGTAGGTTTGTGTAATACAAAAAAATGTTAGACATTCAGGTCATGCTCTTCAAAAACAAATCTTACTAGACTTAAAATCTACCTACAAAACTCTAAAAAACTCCAGAAATTTGGTTTCCTTTTTTGAAGTTAAGATAACTGGGCAGAAAGAAATTTCTTGAAAATTTAGATTTATTTCAAAACCTTAAGCGCCCTTTTCACCGCGTAAGACTTCTACTAAGAAGAAGTTTATCCTAATTGGTAGAAAGGATACGTCTTGATACCCTAAAATCCTTTTAGAACTACAAAAAGGACTGGTACAACACAAAATTTGCTATAAACGTTTCCAAAAGCTTTAGCACCCTTTGCATCGCATAAACTTTTTAGTATGAAGAAGTTGGTATTAATGGTACGTCTTGGTACCCCAAAATCCCTTTAGAATACAAAAGATTACAAAAAAGACTGGGAAATCTAAAATTGTCCTAAAGCGTGGGAAAACTAAACATTTCCTGAAAATTTAGTTTAGGCTTTTAAACGTTTCCAAAACCTTTAGCGCCCTTTTTCACCGCATAAGCCTGTAGGTCTTAATTGCTTGAAAGAACAAGTCGTCATACCCCAAAATCCCTTTTGAATTACAATAAAAATTACAAAAAATACTGGGGAAACTAAAAATTTCCTGAGAAGTTAGCTTGGGTCTTTAAACCTATTCGGAACCGTTAATGCTGCTTCCACGGCGTCAGCCCTTTTATAACAAGCAGTTTGTCTTAACTGGTAGAAAGCATAGGTCTTAAAACCCCAAAATCCCTTTGGAATTACAAAAAAAGTTACAAAGAGACTTAAAAAATGAAAGTTTCCTGAAAATTTAGTTGGCTTTTTAATGGATTTCAAAACTGTTAGGGCTCTATCACCACATAGATCTTTTAATAAAAGTCTTAGTTATTGAAAAGGGCGCGTTCTGTTATTTGAAAATTGCAACAAATACGAGGAAAACTAAAAATTTCCTAAAGATTTGATTTGATTTTTAAAGGTTTTCAAAGCTTCCAACGCCCTTTCCAACGCATAGGCCTTTTAGTAAGCAAAACTGTTAGAAACGGCATGTCTTGATACCTCACAAGCCCTTTAGAATTGCAAAAAAATCGGGAAAGCTAAAAATTTCCTGAAAATTTAGTTTGGGCTTTCAAACATTTTCGAAACTATTTGTGGTGCACAAAGGTGCCTTCACCCCATAAAGCTTCTAGTAAGAAGAAGTTTGTCTTAGAAAGGGCACGTCTTGAAAATCCCTTTAGAATTACAAAACGGACTGGAAAAACTTAAAATTTCCTAAAAATTTAATTTGTTTCTTTAAAGACTTTGGAAACTATCAGCGGGCCCTTTCACCATAAAAACTTTTAGTAAGAGGCTTGTCTTAATTACTAGAAAGGATACATTTTAATACCCCAAAATTCCTTTAGAACTACCAAAAAATTTATAAAGAAGATTGCGAAAACTAAAAATTTTCTAAAAATTTAGTTTGGCCTTTTAAAAGTTTTGGAAACTGTTAACGCCTCTTTGACCGCGCAAGACTTCTAGTAAAAAGATGTTTGTTTGTCTTAATTGGTAGAAAAGACACGTTTTGAAACCACAAAATTGTAATTGTAAGAAGAAATACGCCAAGATCCCTTTAACTTCAAAAAAATTACCAAAGAAGGCTGGGAAAATAAAAATTTCCTGAAAATTTGGATTGAACTTCTAAACGTTTTCGAAACAGGCTTTTAATAAAAGAAAAACTTCTTAATTCGTAGAAAATACATGTCTTGAAAGCTCAAAATATCTTTAGATTTGCAAAAATAGATACAAAACGACTGGGAAATCTAAAAATTTCCTGAAAACTTAGTTTGATCTTTTTCAAAACCTTTAGCGGCCTTTTCACCGCATTGATCTTTTAGTAAACAGAATTATTGTTCGTAACTCTTAGAAAGGGCATGTTGTGATACCCCAAAATCACTTTAGAACAACAGTTACAAAAAGGACGGGGAAAACCAAAGCTTTCCTAAAATTTAATTTAATTTTTTAAAGGTTTTCGAAACTTTTAGAATCTAAAAATTAAGTTTAGGTTTTTAAGGGTTTTAAAAAATTTTAGCGCCCATTTCGCCATATAAGTCTTTCAATAAAACGTTTTGTTTCCTCAAAATTCTTTAGATATACAAAAATTCCAAAAAGGACTGTGAAAACTGAAAATTTCCTAAACATTTTGTTTGATTTTTTAAAGGTTTTCAAAACTTTTAGCTCCTCTTTCACCACATAAACATATTAATAAGAAATCCATTTAAAAAATTACAAAGAAAATGGGACGACCAAAAATTTCCTGAAAATTTAGTTGGGGTTTAAAAAGCTTTTCAAAACTTTTAAGGACCCTTTCACCAGTCAATTCTTTTAGTTGCAAGTTAGTCTTAATTTGTAAAAAGAACATGTCTTTTAAAATTCCAAACGGAAATGAAATACACAAAGGACTAGCAAAACTAAAAATTTAATTCAGTTGTTTAAAGGTTTAAACATTTTTAGTGCCTCTTTCAACAAATACACCCTTTAGTAAGAAGAACTGTTGGTTTTAATTGTTAGAAAGAACACGTCTTGATGCCTCGAAATTCCCTTAGAATTACAAAAAAATTACAAAATTTGGGAAAACTAAAAACCCCTTGAAAATTCAGTTTGCTATTTTATAGGCCTTTAGCACCCCTTTCACCCCATATGCCTTTTAGAAAGAATAAGTTGGGTTTTAATTGCTATAAAGGACAATTCTTGATATCCCAAAATCCCTTTAGAATCCCAAAATACCAAACAAATACCAACAAAATTAATAATTCCTAAAGTAGAAAATTTTGGAGTAAAATCGGAGAAAACTCTTAAAAAAATTATACGAATTTTTTAAACACACTGAAACAAAATTAAAGCACCTTCTTTTTGGAAAGGTTGAAAAATCGGTCATTTTGTTGAAGACGGTCAAAATAACGACATTGAAACCCATCTACATAGCTTTTATAATGTAGAAGTTTTCAGAACTTACTGAAACCTCCTGAAATACTTTTGAGGAACTCAATCAGCCTTCATAAACTTTTTATAACCTGAAAAGTCGCTATAAAAACCCAAAGCTCAACTAAACCTTCAAACGAATGGCTTAGCTTTCTGAGAGCTTAATGAAACTGCAAAAGATATTTGTGCAGCTCACACAGTCTGCAACTGCTTTATAAACTTTTGGAAACCTCTGGTAAGTCGTTTTGCGATTTTTGACTTACTTCAGACAATTGAAAGCTTATATGACAAGCAAACAATTCACGATATAAAAAAACAGTCTTAACTTAGAAAATCGCTAGAAGTATCACCATTTTTTTGGTTTCTTTGCGTGGAAAACGTTTTGGAAATTTTATGGAGAAAATTGGAAGACCAGAATTCAGCAAACCAAGTTAGAGATTTCAAGGAGGAACGTGTTTTAGGGAACTAAAAGATTTAAGAAATTGTTGGGAAATCTAGCTAAAGATGTTCGGAAAATTCAAGGAATTCAGTGAATACCTATTTAAAATTATAAGCACTTAAGGATTTTACAAGAGAATTCAAAAATTTTTCAATGGTTTTATTCAAATTACCTGATGATTAATCGCTTGAATCGGACAAAGCTTTTAGATCTAGATTTCCATACAAATAATTTTTTTTATATATATTTACTTCTCTTTATGTTATTCCTTTGTTTTGGTTTAGCATACACTTTGATAAAAAAGAATTATTAATAAAATTTTAAAATAATACTGAAACAAGCAATAACTAGGCATGTTTCAAAACAAAGAGCTTCATCCATAAAAATTCAACAATGTTTGCCTTTGTTTTATTTTCAGCAAAAAATGTTCAGCAAAATTGTATTTCCCAGTATTATTAACTATCTGAAGTAGTCGGTTTATTTTAACGGTTCACAAAATTCTGTGAAGATCATTAAACGCAGAAGTGGTTTCATATCCTTTCTATGAAAATTATTCTCTCTGTTTATTGTGAGCTCATAAGGGGTTATTTAATTCCCAAAACCGAGAGAGTCCATCAGAAGCCTACGTTATTTTGGAACGGACACCGGCCGAATGTTTGTTCTCCTTTATTTACACAAACCGTTGATAGCAATATGAATAAAATGAGCTGAAAAAAAATCCTTTTTAGATCGAAGCCATTTTCTCTGTAAACAAACCATTCCTAAATGGAAACTAAACTTATCGAGTTGTCAGTTCCGGTTGAACGAATGTTCAGTTCACGCATAAATTTCAATTATTTGCTTGTTAGCAAGTTTGAAACTTGCTGCGTATAATGTGTTAATTTAGCGAGTCCCTTTTAATTAGTATAATTATAAAATAATGTCGCCAAGGTCTAATTAGTGCCACTGTACACGACTCTGTTACTTAAACAGTTGTATAAACTGCTATTTAGTTACAAAATTATTAGTATTGCCCGAGAAGATGGCAACATTTGCGCTCCGGGATACGAAACGTAAGAAGACGAGGGAATCATTTTAGTCCCCCCACCCCTTGCCAGTTTACAAATTAGGTAAAACGTAGTGATGATGCAGTAAAAAAACCCCTGTGATTACGGTTGAGGTCTTGTCGATAACGCAAGGATTGTTCCTTTCCTCCACTTTATAAACCAACAAATTTCTTGATCTTATTTATCCCAACGGATGGCGACCTCCATAAAGAATTCCAGGGATAACACCATATTAAAGTTGTTCATCCCTTTTGGAACCCTTTGCATCCCCATCATAAGGTGTTTTATTTAAATTTCAAATGCCTATCGATTTGTTATAAAATTCAAAGTAAGTTTAGTGTCCAAAGAGTGTTTCACTCCTTTTTACGTGGTGTGAGTTGACCGTGATAAAGAAAGATAGGTATAACGTTAAAGGATTTTATTCAATAAAGAATATGATGGATAAAGTTGCGTGCGTATGACAATTTATCAAGGGCCTGTCAAACCACCTCATTGTTCGACTTCCGCCATCGCTGAAGCGTGGCCGCTTAACTTTTTTGAGTCAGGCAAAATCGCAGCAAGATCGTTCGAAGCCGCCTTAGATTATAATAAAAGCCGGTATTATTTAACGACTTCTCAAGCTCGAGATATTTCAACCCTTTGTGCCAAGGCCGTGTAAAAATGTTCACACCATCGAATAAAGCGTCGAAAATAAAATGCCTCCGTTGAAATACGATGGGTTAGTGAACAACTTCCGAAGTACATCCACGTTTCGTCCGTGATCCACGTTCTTCTTTCGGGAATAAATAAGGACACTTCTCCGGGAAAATAATTATACTTATACTATATTTTTACCGGATGATAGCTCCGATAGCTTTTGCCCTTTATAACCTTTATAACCTCCCTGCACTTTAATTCATCTTTATTTTTCCTGCCATTATTTTCTTATAAGGGATGATACGAATTTTACCCTCCAATTTTGCTATATTTAGAATGTCATACTTGAAGTGAAACATTGCCAACTTTGGAATTTTTAATAAATTTACGATTATTCCTCCCACCGGCAGCAACGATTTTTTTACAGTTTAAATCGAATAATCATGTTTAATTCTTCGCTCGCAATATATTTTTATTTCTTCGAAATGTCTTTGGAATGGACGATTATAGTAAACTATGGGTCGTCTGAACACAAGATAATATAAGCCTCAACCTGAAAATAAACAAGAATCGACAAGAAAACATTGAATTTAGTGTAAATTTACAAAGTTAGCACTACAGAAGGAAAAACAGAGTTCAAGAAAATTGAACCAAAGAAAAAGATGCTCATCACGTTCAATAATACAAATCTACTGCAAATGTAGTAAAGTTGCCATGAAATATCAAAATGGCCTAAGATATTGATCTGCAAAGGCAAAATACTGAGCTTTCGAAGCAGGACAGGAGAGTTAAAGTTCTAATTCAATTTATTCAGTCTTAACACAGCGCAGAAACGAACAACAATAAAGATTTCCTCTAGCTACGAATAAAGCAGAAATAAAAATATCAAACGTTAAGGAAGAGCTCAATATATTAATAATAATAAGAAGGAAAGGAAAAAACGAAGAAAAAAGAAAACCAACTTGTGCAATTGGCGAGCATTGAGATCCCTAGTAACCGCAACCCTATATCACTCCCATCGGAAAAACAATTAAAAAGTTGTATTACAGTTAGTTAAGTGCCGACCGACAAGTTGGTAAAATTGACAAGGGTTTATGTTGTTACTTGTCTCCAACGGACATGTCAAGAGAACGATCTTCGAATCGAAATCTGCAGTTTTCAAGATGGCAGATGATGAAGTAGTACAGGTTATATCAACTTTCATAGTGTTGGTAGGAAGCCATGCGATACTAGAAAGTCGAAACAAGTCAAAACGGAAACGCAAAAGATGGTACGTTAGAAGATCTTTAGCGAAGAGCCGTTTGGAAGGTGCATATAGCTCGTTAATGAATGTTCTTCGCTTGCAAAGTGGATACGAGAACTTCGTTCTCATGTCTTTCACCGAGTTTGAACAGTTACTTCACCTAGTTTGGCCCCTCTTATTATTTAAAATTGAGTGTTTACGTAGTGACAAATGAATGCCGACTCGACATGTGCGACTAATTTTTGCATGTGACATTAACATGTCGTCCGACTGTCCCGACATGAAATGCATTTCGTTTACATTAGTACCGAAAAGCCGGCCGATATGCCGGCCGACATGTTGCGTCCTTACGAAAACGTACCTTTTGAGGAGTGGGGAAAAGAACAAAAAGTTTGGAATAATAGTAAGAAGATGAAGAAGAAGGCATCTAGGTTGAATATATTGGAGAAGGGGAATAAGAAGGAGGAAGAGGAGAAGGAGCAAGAAGAGCAAAAGAAGAAGTGGAAATAACAACGGTAATTTTGGAGCTTGGACGTTTGAAAAAATTGTGAGCTTTAGCTGTGTTTAATGCTCTACTTTACCCATCAACAATTATTAAAAACGGTCTAAAATCGACGTTTCAGCCCACCGATACTTCCTCAATATCTAATAAAACAAATATGTGAACCCAGCGAAGAACCTTAGGAATTTTTTAATATTTTATTCATTATCCAATTTTAGTCAATTTTTTCTATCGAAATATGGCTTGGTGATGTAGAAATTGCTTGCTCAATAATTTTACAACCCACCAGTGCGTGCATTTTATAAATTTCTAAACTTCTGTGTTCATAAATTAAAAATCAGAATGTATGTGAAACATTCAACCGGAAACATTATTTCCAGTTCTGTGTTCATTATAACTTATGAAAATTAATTTTTGATAATTTTTCTAGTTCAATAAAAATAGCAAGGAACATTAATCACTCCGCGAAATTCCGCATTATTCATTAATCGTTGCGTATTTAAGTACAAGGTATAAAATTTCCATTAGCATAAATTCCTAGTAAATATTTGCAAGTGTAACATACGTTCAGATAAGATTTGCCCAATTTTATGCAAATCTTAATCCCGAAATGCTTGACGATCACGCTGTTGACAGTACGAACATTTTTAACCCGATTTAAACGTTGGACACATTGAGGTATAAACCATTAAAAAAAAATGTGTTATTCATAAAGTAATCCTAAACAAAATGTAAATAACCCGCTTGTTATGTGTTTTTATTTGACGGGCACTTCTTGTATGTACGCTAGGTGTGAAGTCTGTCAAATTTGCGATTCAAATTAATCAAGCACATGTTAAAAGAAAACAGAAAAAAAAATACTGGCTACTTCAACCTTATTTTATGCCTTTTTAGTTCCTCGACTTAAATTTATTTTCAGAGATTTCTGCTTTTGATTATATCTCACATTTAAGAATTTAAAAATATGTTTAACAACTGGTTCTAGGTTTGGAAATATTTTAAAAACCCTGAAATCGTTTCTTGAAAATGCGGACCTTTATGCAAATAAATTATTTTGGTTTTGAGAGTTCAGCTCGATAAACATTAAAAGCAACAAATAATAGGTGTCATTAAACGTACTTACAAGATAATTTCGTAGCTAACTTAAATGGAAATAATATCGTGATCGCGTTATACAGAAAGAAAAAAGTTGTCACCTGTCCTAATTTAGCCTAGAACGCACGCTTATTAGATTTCATTTGATAGCATTAACTCTTATCGTTTTTAATCAAACGCAACCTCATTCGCTTATAAATGTTTCATGAAAATTCAGAACCTTCATTTGTATTTCTAACCCGTAAATTTTATACCTATAAATAACAAAAATTCGAAACACTGTTATAATCCTTCATTGGATTAAGTGTGGTTTTCTTAGGTGTATACGTGGCTTTTGCTAAATTACCATTCGAAAGAAACATAATGGGCTTGAAGCAAAATTACTCAATTTAGCCAAATTTTTGATGATTAGTTTACTACTGGCTACTCATTTAAGAAAAGTGTGCTGGTTTTTTGGCTAACTCAGCTATTTAACTTTTGACGTGTAGGAAAAGAATCCATTCGAAACCGTAACCGAAAAATATGTCACGTGGTTTTGCAATTCCGTGTTACTTTTTAAATTTTGCGTCATTTTGAATTCTTTGTAAAATTCGTTAGTACGGCCCTGTTCTTTTAAAGTTAATCTCGTGCTTTGTTAAGTTATTTTTGCTACAGTTTATATTCATGTTAGTCTATAGGGCATCCAAAGGTTAAGCCCGCCAGCGGATTTTCATGGTAGTTCTACAAAATCCTCAAGTCATTGCAATATGTTTCGTCTTTGTAAAAGTTCCCTTTGTTATAAAATCCCAAGGTGACTCAATTCACGCGTATTTCATCGACACATGATGTCATATTGTTTCGGTTGATGCAGCTCCTCGTGATACGGTTCTGGGAATCCCCCTGGATACGAGGCTTGTCAGCTGACCTGTTTAGCGTCCTTTCGAGTTTTCTGTATTTTCTACTGGATACTTGAAAGTATTATTTTTTAATAAACATTGGAGTATGTAGTTGTTACGCTGTTTGGAAAGAAGTTCTTCGAAACTATAACAGAAGACAATCAACAGAGTTGCCGGTTTTCTCCTGAAGTTTACCTAGTCCGTTGTGTGAAACTCGATAATTTACTAAGTGTTCATCAACTAATTTTTAGTTATTTTTTAGTAATAAGAAAACTTCAGAAAATACTTCCGGCATTATTGCCAAATTTATCCCCAAATTTACAAATTTTGCTGGGTTTTTCTGCTGTAATTTAAAAGTTTCAATTTGAGTTTGCTTTTTTTGAGAAAAGAGCTTTCTTTGTAAAAAATATTTAAAATATTAATCTTGCCTACTTGAGAACGGCTTAAACCTTTGCAATTGAAAAAATTAGGTCTAACCTAACATGTCAATTCAGCAGTATTTATTAATGTATTCATGTATTCAAATGAGAAACTTGGATATTTATATTTTTATTTGTTTAATAGAAAGTTCTTTTACTGTAAAAGACAGAAGCCTTTTTTCTTATAGTTTAGCCCGAAGATATAATTAACTCAATGTGTAGTTTGTTTATGTTGCATTATAATAGCTTCTCTTGAACTCCACACCGCCGGGTAAACGACGTTGATGCAAAACATAAACAGTAAGTAAATTCTTTATGCTTGCTGCATTATGAAATTTTCGTTATTGTTTGTGTGGCATAAATGTAAACCTTGCATATACAGAAGATTTTATTAACTATTTTTGTAAAAAGGCCTTAAATTCTCGTGTTTATTGCACTGCTCTTTTTGTAAAACCCTCTGTACTAAAAATTAAAGCAAATTCAGGTATGTTTTACCTTTTTAATAGTTTTTTAAATTTGTAGTTTCCACACGCTTTTAAATTTTTAGCAAATTGTGGTTACAGTAAATTTTAGTAGCATAATACCTTTAGCAAAAATTTAAATCTGTTCGAAGGCAAATTTGATAATTGTGCTTTTAATTTTAATACACTTCAAACAATGAAATGTGTAGGTCAGTTCAATGAACTTCCAAAAAACCATGTAGCTTGATTAAACTCTGAATTAAGTTACAAAAAAGTGCACGTCATCCTGAATGAAATGAGCTAAATGAAGGATAAAATACCAACCAATATCAGAAATATACTTTCTGTCATGCTAAATACACCGAAATTGCCTTTCAATGTACGACGTCACTATTGACGATCAGTAATAGATATAATTATACCTGTTGGAATCATTTCAAATGAGATACCAATTTTCGCTCGATTATATTTAACCGATTTACGGTATTTTAGGTCAGGCATTCGTTTTACTGCTTTTAATATTTAGTTACCCAATTATCAGGAGTTATAGTCACCCTATTTCTGTTGACCTGCCAATCAAAATATAGGTCTTGTTTATAAATTAAAGGTTATCATTCGTTTCGTTTGTGCTTTACTTTGTTTTCGGGCAAAGCTGGATTTGCGATTTATTTTTTAATAAAATTTTGTGCTAATATGTTTATTGATTCATTCATTTAAGACCTGTAATTTCAGTACGGGTTTAAGGATAAAGTTAGTTTAAGATTAGGTACTTAAATAAGGACTTAAGTAACAGCAAGGCTTGCCTTAATCTTAGTTGAAGCCAGCTTAAATCGGCTCTTCGAAACGTTGTTCTGAGACAGTTTTTTTTAATAAGGTTTACATAAATGTAAATATATTTTATTCGAAAATTAATCTGTTGGCTGATTTTATCAAATTAGAATGAAGGCAGATAATACTACGTAACAGCAAAGAAGGATCGATTCTAATAACAATTATAAAGACACTCAATCTGTGATAATTCATGGCCACTTACGATTGCAACGGTAAAGTTAAAGAAATCTGGAAGATTTTGATTAAAAAAAACAAGCAGAAGAAGCAATACAACTATTCTGCTGTGTTAATCTGTGAAAGATTAAAATCAAGAAAGCTTCAGGCATAGGTGGGCACAGTAAATAAATAATTAAAGTAAGAAGAACAATAAAAATGACGTATTTCAAGCCACGGAGTAAATAATTTCTAATAGCCTAGCAAATAAAAATTGAGAAGAAGGAAGAAACAGAAAAAGAAATAAGAAGAAGAGAGCACGTTGATTTGCAAAAGTGCAAAGGTTCGTGAATGAAAGAAACATTGAGTTTGACATATTCTAATAGATTCAAGTAGATACCAATACAAAAAACCTAAACGCAATACCTTATGGTCATAACAGTACAAAAAAGAAATTCGGAAGATTTTGATATTAATTAAGCAGGAGACTAGAGCTATTCCAACAAGGTATGAAACTTGTAAGAAAAACAAACCTTTTATTATTTGCAAAAAAAAACAATGAATTAGGTATAGGTTTAACCAGAAAGAAAATGAGGCGAAAGAAGAATACAAGCTTAAAAATTAAAAAAAAAAAGAATTCTTTAACTTTTTTCAAATTACTGGATTGAGAATAAGAAGAAGCAAAAAGAGCAAAAAGTCGGAAAAAGAAGAAAGAGAAAAAGGCGAAGAATGGGAAGAAGGAAGAAGGAAACATATTGATCCGCAGAAGTGCCAAAATTGTGGAAAAGAAACCTTGGGTTTGACCAGTGCTTATAAAATAAGTTTCATAAAGAAAGAAGAAGTAAAACCACGGGCCGCTGCACATTTAAGCAAAAAGAAAAGAAACAAGTTAGGAAAAATATAGTTCAAGGTACGCAAGAAAAGGAGGCAAAACAACAAGAAGATTGCCCAAAACAAACAAGAAAAAGACAAACTTCATATTATCTGGGAAGGTTGACTCGAACATAAGTAAGATGTTGGCAAAGTGCTAGAAATTTTAAAAACAAATGTTTCACCTTCAATTGAGAAAACTAGAAAACAGAACAGAACAATGAGTTTTAGCAAACCATGACGCAGTTCCTTTCTTTTTCTTTTCACTACTGTTTTTTGAGTATTTACCTTTAGCAGCCTTCATCATAACTAAACCAGTTTTGTATTTGGCATTTTCTTTTTATCGAGTAATTTGTAGCATTCTGAACATGATCGATCTTTTTCTATTTTTTTTAAATTGTTTCTCACTGTTCCTCGTATTTTTTTTCTTTAACGTTACTAAATTTTCCCTGACTTTTGCTAGTTTTCTTATATATTTTCGAATGTAGGTACATGTGATAAGAGTAAGAGGGAGGTTTGGCAATATTAGCATATTCAGTGTACACGCACCTACAGAGGACCAGGAAGGGGACGACAAGGATTTATTCTATGCACAGATACAAAGGGTCATCGACGAGGTAGCAACACATGACGTTAAACTGATAATGCACTTTAGCACTGCTGTATTTCGTACAGTTGTTGGTAGTAAACAGAAGTTCGCTAAGAGCGTGTGCCTTATATATAGGCAAGCCTTCAATCCAGCAAGTTCTACGGGCTTCTTGATCACACGTGAAAGCAGTAGAAACTTCTAGTAGCTGACGACGCATAACGATCGCTCGCGTTAACACTAGAAACTTCTATTGGTGGCCGATGCTAACGCATCTCGTTACAGTATCAAAGCAAATGTGATTAACAAGGACAACATTTTAGATTTACAAAAACAAAGAGATTTATGAAGAGATAGAAACAGAAGGGCAGATAGACGGGCAGACTGAGCAACAGAAAGGGAAATAGATGGAGGATGAAGGAAAAGATAAACCTGTCCATCGAACCACCAACTATGATTAAGAATAAGAGTGCCAAAGCAAGTTTGATTAACAGGGATAAAATCTTAAGTTTACAAAAATAAACAAAAACAGTGGCGAGGGCGAGGAAGGCCGTGGGAGGGAAGGGCAGGGAAACAGATAGACGGGCAGACTCAGATAGAGAAGGATTGGATATAGGCAGAATAAGAAGAAGACGATGTTCCTGTGCCATTAAACCACCAATGATGATAAAGAATAAAAGTATCGAAGTGAACGTGATTAACAAGGATAAAATAAAAAAAGGGAGACACAGAAGGGCATATAAATGGACAGATGGACCACCAATGATGATTAAGAATAAGAGTGTCAAAACAAGTTTGATTAACAAGGGTAAAATTTGAGATTTACATAAACAAAGAATGGCAGACGCAAGAGAATCGGCGGGAGGGAATTAAGGGAGGCAGATAGCCCGACAGGCTGAGATAGAGAAGGAGGATGGATGGAGGCAGAAGAAGATGATGATGGTCCTCTCTACTAAACCAACAATGTGATTAAGAATAGAAGTATCAAAGTAAAAGTGATTAACAAGGATAAAATAGGGTGTAGGTATGATAAGAATCGTCAGTACTTCAAAACAATAAAAGGCCAACAAAATTTAATCTAAAACTATTATCTTTGATTTTGTCTTCTACTGCTGCGTTTCAGTAGTTTCCTTTGAGGTTAAGTCGAACTATACATATTGATTATCTGATTAAGGTAACACAAACGATTTTGTATTTTGCTGTTACTTCGTCGCCAATAACGGAATGAAAAATATTAAGGAATACCTCTTAAGAAGCACGCAAAAAAAGAATTAATTAATGAATAAATAAATAATTTAAAAATCAGCAAATAAACCCAGTTGGTCTCGAATTTAAACATTTTCAAACAAAAAACTAAATTTCGGTTAGCTCTTAAATTCATCTGGACATTACTCATGTATCTTTACTAAGGGTTGATTTTATGCAGAGTAAAGCAAAGGAACAACGATAACCTTTAAATTACTAAACACCCTGAAAATTTCATTCAGGTTTACGAAGGAGGGACATCATCCAAGGTCAATAACCGTTTTTGACTTTTTGCTCAATAATTAAAGGGGCTGTCAACACAGGGTAAAAATTTGGGGGTTTGGATGTTTCAAAAAAAATCCTCTTGAAGAATTTACTCTCTGAAATTTGTTAAGCGTTTCAAAAATCTGAAAAATTTTCGGTCTGAAAATGAGCTTGTAAAACTTGTTTTTGAAAATATATTTTTCGTAATTTTTAGGGGATATTTCGGTTTACTAGCCTATTTTGTTTTTGATTTTCGTTAATTGTTTCAGATGTCTTATCCAGCCTGAAGGGCTTAATTTTTTTTGATAATATGCGTTTTCATAATTTTTGGGGGGAAATTTTGGCTCATTTTTTTGTAATAGTTTGGTTGTTTTGTTTTTAATTTTCGGTTGGTCGTCTTAAGTAGTCCAAAAGCTGTTTTTTTTAAAATATGCTTTTTCATAACTTATTTTGGCTTATATTTTTGTAGTATTTTGGTTGTTTTCCTTTCGTTCGTCTTAACGAGGCTGAAAACCTAGTTTGTTTTTGAAAATATGTTGTCCCATAATTTTTGAGGGGACGTTTCGGCTTCCTTTCTTGCAGTGTTTTGATTGTTTTCTCTCTGACTTTCGTTAAATGTTTCAGTGTCCTAATGAGCCTGAGAGCCTTTGTTTTTTTTGAAAATATACTTTTCATAATTTCCAGAGGATATTTCACCTTACTTTTTTGTAGTATTTTTGGTTTGTTTCTGATTTTCGTTAATTGTTTCGGATGTCTTAACGAGCCTGAAAACCTTTGTTTTTTTAAAATTGGGGAAATGCTCTGGCTCAATTTTTTTTTAGGGGATATTTTGGTTCAATTTTTGTTTAGTAGATTGTTTCGGATGTAAGAATTTACAAGCCTGAAAGCGTTAGTTTTGTTTTAATATGCTTTTTCATAATTTTTGGGGGGGTATTTTGGCTCATTTTTTTTTTTAGTATTTTTGTTGTTTTCTTTCCAATTTTCGTTAATCGTTTCAGATGTCTTAACAAATCTGAAAGCCTTTGTGTTTTTTTCTGAAAATATGCTTTTCTATAATTTTTAGAGGATGTTTTGGCTTACACTTTGGTTGTATTTTGGTCGTTTCCTTTCTAATTTTCGTTGATTATTTAATGACCTTGGAAACCTTTGCTTTTATTTAAATATATGTTTTCATAATCTTTTGGAGATATTTTGGATCATTTTTTAGTATTTTGTCTGTTTTCTTTCTGATTTTCATTAATTGTTTCCAGATGTCTTGATGAGTCTGAAAGCTTTGTTTTTTTTTTGAAATATGCTTTATTTTCATAATTTTATAGGGATATTTTTGCTTACTTACATATTTGTAGTCTTTTGGTGATTTTCTTTCCGATATTCCAGTTTTCGTTAATTGTTTCAGATGTCTTAATGAGTTTGGAAATATGGGTTTTCAAAATCTTTGGGAAATGTTTTGGCACAATTCTTTTTTTTAATAAATTGTTTCAGATGTCTTAAGGAACCTAAAAGCTTTAGTTTATTTTTGAAAATGTGCTTTTTCATAATTTTTGAAGGATATTTTGGCTTAATTTATTTTAGTATTCTGGTTATTTTCTTTCAGATGTCTTAACAAATCTGAAAGCTTTTGTTTTTTGTTGAAGTTATGCATTTTTATAATTTTTGGGCAATGTTTTGGCTTACTTTTTTGTAGTCTTTTGGCTGTTCCCTTCCGGTTTTCGTTCATTATTTCAGATGTCTTAACGAGCATGAACAATTTGCATTTTCATAATTTTTGGGGAAAATTTAGGCTCAATTTTTTTTAATAAATTGTTTTAGATATCTTAACGAGCCTTTGCTTTTTTGAAAATATTCATTTGTTTGTTTTCCTTCTTTTTTTTGTTTTCCTTCTGTTTTTCTTTTTTCTCCCTTTCTTTTTTCGTTGCTTTTTTTCTGTTTTGGTTTCTGTCGTTCTTACTTTCATCCTTTTTTCTTTCTTTTATTTTTTTGATTTTTTAATGTCGTTTATGTAGGCGTATTCAGCAATTAAAAGACAAGAAATACGGAACAATTAAACTGATTAAGCACGATCTCTAATTGGCCAAATTAATAGAAATGGTGAGAATTAAATGGTAAAAAATCCATAAAGGGGAGATGCTGTCAAATCTGAAGCTTTATTTTTTCAAAAATTATTTAAAAATTTATACGAACGTTTTTACCCATTTAAACATTTAAACTTGTTTAAGTTTGTGCCTAAGAATAATTGAGGATCAAATTAATTATCCGCAGGGTGCTGGTTGTATTTTTGATGATATGCCCTTTCGCGAATTGTTTACGAGGTTATTTGATTCCAAAAACAAAGCACTATTGCCTACTAAATGATTAATACGGTCAAAAAACAACAAAAATGAATTACATTTTTTATATGAGCAGCATGTAACATTAATTATTTAGGGGAAAGGATAAATATTCGTGAAATTAATTAAATTTTCGCCGTGTAAAATTTCAAACGTAAACATTTTTAACTTTCACATCAGCAAGTTAACAAAATTAATCTGTTCAATGAATCAGAAGCAAATAAAGCAGTGGCACATTAATTTCTGTCATGCTGTCATCATTCCAACTGTATCCTCGTAAAAGCAGAGGTGACCTTTCTGTATTTAATCGACCACCGATCAGATAAGGCAACATTCTACAGAGAGGGACATAAACCGAATCTGACAGTCCTTAGTAAGGGATTTGGTGGAAGATTAACGTTGGGGAATATGAAACTGCTCTTAATTTGGGCAATTGCAAACAAAAACGGCCATTTCAAAATACATTAATGAACGGTTGTACCAAGATATCGTGTGACAATTATTTCTGAAGCCTGATCTCGTTACAGGAAGTAGGTACCTAATCGTATCAGGAATGGCTTTTAGCTTCGGGACACGGATGATATACAGGATTGCTATGGGTCGTTAAGCTTCTCTAATTTTACCAGCAAGTGTTTTACATGTCTTACACTTCAAGCTGCTAAATTGAAGTTAATCATTTTATTCACACCAAAATAAAATAAAATCCGGGAGATTGTTTAGGGCTGAAAGGTTTCCTCGCTTATTAAAACGACAAGAACGCGTTAAAAACAGGGCTTTTTCCAATAATATAAAGCGGTACGTAATTAGTGCCTCATAAAATATGTATGGTTTTGTGTATGTGTTGGTTTGTTCACTTTTTTTAACCCCCTTGTTCGTTCGTCTATCTTTTCCCCAGAGGGGACAAACATTACGGAACCCTTGTGTATACGAATGAACACGAGGCTGCTGTCACTCATATTGGTTTTGGTAATTCCTTGATTTGCTCGCGTGATGTAGCTAAATTAATCCGGGGAAAATTGAATATCGAAAAAACATCGGTTCGTGATGTCTCGATGTCTGCAACCATTTTCAAGTGAAATACGATATTAACGCGAACTAAGATTCTTAAATTAAAAATACACGTTCTTCCCGAGAAATGCTCGTTACAACTTTTTTATTGAAATAAATATAAACGTATAGAGTTTCCGCAGGCAACAAGAGAATGCGTTTTTATTTCCAATTAATCCTGTTGCAGTTTGAAATAGGACAGAATGCTCGAGTTTTCTGTTACAAAACAACTTTATAGTGGGATGTAAAGTGCTTTATAGAAATAAAGTCGGGTGCTTTATATTTCAGAATTAAATTAAGGATATTCGTTTGATATGAAATAAAATTTCTATATGGTATCAACTGAATGAGTCGGACCTGATTGTGCATTGCCCCCGTAAAGACCGTAAGGTAAAAGAGGTTACAGTTACAGATAAACTCATTACCTGTAGGTACTGGAAATTTGTTACAGAAAAATTTATTTTTGTATAATCTTTCAGTGAATAAAGGCAACAAGCCCTCGTTCTCCACTCACGTAATTGTCTAATCATTTACCTTGAGTATGTTTGTTAGGCATTTGATTCTATTGAAGTTTGGGCAATTATAAAAGTATTGGATGACACGGACCATATCTAAACCATTTACGTTTCGCAGTCGACGTAGTGCTTATAAGCAACAACCAGGAAGAGCTCACAACAATGATTAAACAGTTAGATGAAGCATCTAAACTAGTGGGCTAAAAGATGAATGTTAAAAAGACGAAAGTCATAAACACGGAAGGAGTACCAGTCACCATTAATAGCGTAACGCTCAACGCTACTGCTGAATACATATATACCTTGGACACAAAATTAAATTGGGGAAAGAAAATCAAACAGCTGAAATTACTAGGCGAATAGGACTGAGCTGGGCAGCTTTTGGGAAGCTCAGTTATATCATGAAAAACCCAAACATCCCCATAAATTTAAAGTGAAGAGTGTATGAGTCTTGTATACTCCCAGTATCCACATGGTATGGAAACAATAATCCTAACGAAGAGGGCAACTCAGAGGAGGATGGAGAGAATCATGTTAGGCGTAAACATTCAGGGCAGGGTTACTAACGAAGAAATAACAAGAAAGGCAAAAGTAATCAACATTATTGAGAAAATAGCAAAACTAAAATGGCAATGGGTAGGACACATTGCTAGACAAGACACGAACAGATGGATACCAAAAATTATTCACTGTAGACCGAGAACTACTAAAAGAAGTATCGGAAGACCACAAGAAAGATGGCTGGACGACTTTAAACAGATCACAGGAAAAGGATGGTTCCATGAAGCGCAAGATAGAGGTAGATGGAAAGAGATGGAAGAGGTCTACATCCAGCAGTGGATGGAAGCAGGCTACGGAAGAAGAAGAAGAAGAAGAAGAAGAAGAAGAAGAAGAAGAAGAAGAAGAAAAAGAAGAAGAAGAAGAAGAAGAAGAAGAAGAAGAAGAAGAAGAATTCAAATATAGGTAATTTGCAGTATTTACTTTAACGTGTTTTGTTTGCAATAGTTCAGGTTTAAAATATTCTTCAATCAAAATATTTATATGATAGAGAAACATGTAATGAAGACGACCAAATAATATTGTCAGTAATTTTTTCAAGCAAAAGATAAAGTTCCAAATGTAGGTGCTGAAGAAGCAAGTCCCTGTCGTCCATGATTGAACATAATACTCCACCATCGTTTTCCATTGTATATATCCTGCTGCTGTATCTGTTTAGAGTCCATAGTCTTCTTTTAACGTCGTCAATCTATCTAATGTTTCGTCATCCCCTTTCTGCTGGCTTCCCATGGTCTCCATTGTATGATCCTTTTGGTTCATCTTTCTTCATTCATTCTAGCGACGTGTCCTGTCCAGTTCCGCTTCTGTCTTATTAAGTATTTTAACCAAAACCAAAACCTGTATGATACGCAAGCGTGATCAGCCACAAAAACTGATTTGAACAAACTATAGACAACCCAAAACAAAATGCTATGCTACATTGTGGATGCCAACGTCAAGGAATGAATTAGGATGAAAGGAAAACTAGCAGTAAGAAACATAAGCTAAACGTACAAGAAACAAAATCGGAAATGGACTGGTCACATAGCGCGTCAGAATTCAAGATGGCCGCAGAGGACATCTTAGAAAAGATTACAGCGATGAAATAACGCAGTTTCCGGAAAACAAGTGGATACATCTAGCCCAATGTTAAGAATTATGGAAAAGTCCAAAACCTAAGGAAATGTATATTTATACTTACTATTCTTCTTCTTCGTCAGCCTTGATTTGTCCGCTGCTAGACAAAGGCCTCCCCAGTTTTCTTCCAAGAGTCCCTGTTATTTGTCTGTTGATACCAGTTCTTTCCCGCTACTTTCACAACGTCGTCTGCCCATCTGTTTGCCGATCTACCAATACTAAACTTCTCCTCGACGTTTTAGGTCTTCATTGTACTAAGCGAACTAGGCATTCAGCAACATGCCGTTCCAACTACATTTCCATTTAAAGATTTGCTTGATGACATTCGTTCCTCTGGTTTTTGCTATAATATCTGTATTCCTTATTCTTTGCCGTAGACTTACAGCATCCGTCTCTACATGTCTCGTTGTGTTGTTCTTAATAAATTAGCACGTTTCGCAGTGAGAGTCACAGTTTCCAATCCATAGGTTATTACCGGCAGTATACATTGCTAAAGAATTATTCTTTATTTAAGGCTGATTGGAATATCGTTGTACTGTAATATACATCCGAGTCTTATTCTTCGTGTGAATTCTAAGGTTTGCTTAAGCTTGCCTATTGTTATTTGAACAAATAAGTGCATTCTTGAACCTTTTCTATGGTTGCTCCCTTTACCTGAAATCCTTTGCAACTATTAGACATTATTTTTATTTTGTTCAAGTTCAGGTTGAGTCCTATTTTGCAAGTCCAGTTCTTTGCGCATCTCCTCTAGTTCCTTTTCATCTGAGCTAATTTGGATGACATCATCTGCAAACCGGAGATGGGTACGGTATTTGCCATCAATATGAATGCCCCTATTTCTCCAATTGAGTTCCTTGAATATATTTTCCAAAGCAAGTGTTAACAGTTTTGGAGACAGGGTGTCTCCTTGCCTTACTCCCCTGTTTAGCACTATCTTGTTTGTTGATGCCTCCTCGTTTACGTTTATATGAATTGTGCGTTTTTTGTACATGTTCTCGACTAGTGATATATGTCGGGAGTCAATTCTGACGCCTTTGAGAAATCCACGAAGCTCAAGTGCAAGGGTATGTTGTATTCTTCGGATTTCTCTATGAGAGTTCTTGCACTCTGTAGGTGGCCTCTTGTACTAAACCCCTTCCAAAGACCAACCTGTTCAACTGGTTGGTAAAAATCTAGGTTATGTGTTAGACTTTTGTAATGATGTTCGTAAGGAGTTTATGTAAGTGAGACAATAGGCTTATGGGCCTATAATTTGAGATTTCGTTGGCTGTATCTATTTTGTACAATAGAATTACATTGCATTTTTCCAATTTGAGGACACCTTCGGTCAAACAGCGGTTTATAAGTGGTTTTACCGCATAACCAGTGTTGATACCCCAAATTTCAACATTTTAATTGCAATATCATCTTCTCCAGGATTATTCTTCATATGATCTTCGATGCAGGCGGCCACGAGGGTTAGAAGATAATGATAGGATATATGTAGGTAGAATGAAATGGTTTGGATAGGATAATTTAGGTTATAACATGGTTCCCTCCGCCTGCTAGGAGTGGGACTACTTAATTATTAACTTTTCGGTTTATTATAAAATATTAACTGTAATGCAATTATGTATAATTTACATTAAATAAGCCTAATCATGCTCGTTGGCGCAGTGGTAAGGATTTCTTGCAAGACTGAGGACTAAGATAGGTAGATAAGGCTAATCATAATAATAATCGATAATACATTAACAGGTAATAGGAACTAACCTTCAAAAGAATAGCCAAACCATTTCTTTCAGTGCAGTTTAAGGATGATGCAAATATGATTGTTGCAAATAATTAAGATTTTCATGATTCACAACCATTTATGCTTCATTAAGTAAAACTAACTTCAAATTTACAGTTCACTTAAATTTTGGCTTCTTTAAACCAAACACCTTCAGCTCGTGCTTATAAAATGCAACAAACTGCAATTTTAGGTGTAAAATTAACCACCTGATTAGGTAGGTACCAGTTAAAAATCAACGAAAGCTCTTGGAAGCTCAGCATTGCATTATTAATAATCTGGGTTAATAGAAACCAAACTAATAAATAAAATAACAAGGAATTTTGCCACAAATCCGATAGAAAGAAACGATTTTGCATTATGTATTTTGTTTTTGACAACTCTGTATTAACTTGGGAGGAGAATAAATGAAAATTGACGGAATAGTAAAGTATTTACACAAGATTTTCGATAATACTCTGTTTGTCCTTCGATAAACAGACAAACAATATAAAGACGTAGATGACCCAATTTTACAAACCTCAGGAGCAACAATAATTTGCAACCTTATTTTTCTAATATACTTGGAACAGAACAATGAATGAAGTTAATAAAATTCATTGGCACTTATCGTACTTCAGTCCGTTTAAGGTTTGTTTGAGAGGCCTCAGTAATCTTCCTTGGGTTTTATTATAGGATTTTACAAAACTGATTGTGAAAGAAACAATAAGTGAATGGATAAAACAATAAAAATAAGGCTTTACCAAAATAAAGGCGCATAAAGCAAAAGTCAAGCAAAACTAAAAAATATCAATATTGAAAGCCCTTAATTTTTCATATCTTTGAATCTTATGATCAATTTTACTATTTCCACGCCCAACTGCTTTTTTTAATTGTTGGTTATTTCTTGCCCTTTTGTACTTTACATTAATCAGTTACGCAAAAGCAACAAAAAAGTTATATGAACTTTTTGGTTTTCCTTGCTGTAAATAAATTAGATTTTCCAAAAAAAAACCTAAATTGAATTCGTGTTCGGTTTATGTTTTCTCCAAGTATTTTATTTTGTTTTTAAACTTAGCTTGGTATGTGTAATTTTTTTTTGGTAACGAAGCTTTACGTAGTTAGAGTATATGCCCTATGGGACTGAGAGTTCTGCCTCATCTTTCACGTGTTTATTTTTCTGCTTAGTTGATTTTGAGTAAAATTGTATTGGCAGACCATGTTTTGCTTTTATTTTTGTTTTTTATTAATAAATTAATGCTGTTTGCTTCGGATTATTTTAGACTTTGAAGGCCCTTTCACTACCTCCTCTCCAAAATTAATCGCTTTTAGAGCTTCAACTTCATGCATATTTTACCTCTGGAAACCGAAATATCTGGTATTCACATGTAAATACGTTATATTTTCAATAACAAAAAAAAAAACGACAGTTGTTTCGTGTACAATTTTAATGGTTTCTTTCAAAAACACGGCGGTTTTAATTTTTTAAAAGCACAGGGTTAACAAAAATTCATGAAAAATTAATCAAACGAATGTAGGTCGATATGTAATTTCTGTCAATTTTCATTCAGTAGAAAATTTAATAAGGCTTTGTTGACGTTAGGCCTTTTCTTATTTACGTAAAACATAAAATTTGTAGTAACTAAAGTTTAAAATAATACACCTCGACGAGTTGAATATTCGTTTGTCAAATTAAATTACTGACCCAAGGGATAATTTAAACTACTCTGTGGCAAATTAACCTAATATAACTGATCTACAAACAGTTCTCACTTCAGTTCAGTTTGGGTCAGAGATTTTCGGGAGTGAACTTTGTGATAATGTTTCCATTTAATTCAATCCTCTGTTTCATCCATTAAATTAATGATAAAACAAATCGAACGCTTCCTTTGTTTGTTTTGAGCACTGTAAATATCCGAATTTGCCTTACCTGTTTGATTATTTAAATTGGGTAAAATAAACCGGCCTGTTGTTATTTCAAAAAACTAGGACGTGTTTTTATCATGCGTATGATCGAGTGAAGTTCACTTTCCTTAATCAACTGAGGCTTTTATAATTTAGATCGAGTTACGAACTAATGACCCACGTGGGAACTGTGTAAATTTTAAATTACCTTTGTAGCTGCACAAATCTAATTATATATTATGGCGTTACTTTGGTGTGCGTTTTTGGGTAATACTTTAAGTCCTCTTTTCCTTAATCGCAGTTTGAGAACTCTTTTCATAAAGTTCTGAAGTAATTTTTTATATTATACGTTATAAACAGGGGCGGCGTTGGATAGTTTTTCTTTTAAACATTTTAGTCTCTTTCCTCGTTCAGGCTTTCTAAAGATACCATTTATTAGGAAAGAAATAAAATTTGTATTCAGCAACATCACAAAATATTTTGATCAAGCCTGCGCAACTGTAAGCTGGTTTAGCAAAGGTTGGTGCATGTAATAATGACGAAAATCTATCAGTTCTTCTTCATTTTGTAATTTATTGGTCAATAACATTAGTAGCAATTGTGGCGATCACTGAAAGTTTCCCTCTTCCTCTAACCTAACCAGTCAATCTTGTGGATTGGTTTGTCTCAGCATTGCATCTCTCCGTGCTTTTCCAACTTGCGGTTCAACGGCAAACAACTACATCATCTTAGAATAACTACATTTTTCAAATACTTCCTGTGATTGAGTACCAGGGCGAGATGAGTGGTTAGCCTTCACATAGGTGGCGCTGGTAGGTAAAATATTTATTCAAGGTATGAACTTCGATATTTTAGTTGGCAATACTGAAAATATAACGGCCATATATCCAACAGTTTGTTGTTAGTTAGTCTGCAAAGAAATCGCATTTTCTATTTGTTTTACAATGGAAGCTACTGAACATCGCGCCGTTATTAACTTTTTTATCTAAAACATTTCAAAGCTGCGAAAATTTTCGAAAAGGTGAAAAGTGTGTTGTGTAAAAGTGCTCCATCATATGCGACTGTAAAAAATTGGTTGGCTGATTTTAAACGTGGCCGTACAAGCATCCAAGACGAACATCGCTTTGGACACCCAAAACGTGTTACAACGCCAGAAATGGCCAACAAAATTTTCAATTTGGTGTTAAAAGACAGACGACTAAAACTGAGCAAAATAGCGAATGTTGCAAATACCTCAAAAGATCGAGTGCACAATATTTGACACAACGTAGGCCCTGTATGTTAACGAGCGCTGTGTTCACATTGGCTAGCTCAGTAATTATTAAAGACAAGAGGCTGAAAATAATTATTTATTGTTAACAAAAAAATAAATAAATAGATATACTGTGCACAATCGTAAATTGGTAAATAAATAATAGTGAAAACAAGGCGTTGCTGACGGCGGCGGTGGTGGACCTAGACCACGTAAGAGTCAGCTGGCGATTCCAGCAGAGTTTGGAGGCGGCGATGTCAATCAAACGTGCAAGGATGTCCATCCTGATCAAACATGGAGAGAAGTCGATCTTGATCAAGCACACCGAGACGTTGATGTTGATCAAGTGTACCAAGACGTTGATCTTGATCAAGTGTACAAAGATATTGATGATGCGGTGGATTTTTCGAGCGTATTTATAGCCTACTCTTCTCTCCCATTGGCTGGCGAATGCTGTGTTTTCATTCTTCGGAGATAATTGGCCCAAATGTAGTTGCTGATGTATTTGGTGATCATGATTGTTCTGCTGGCGCCACGATGCGTCGTTTGATTCCTCACCCTACGTGGTTAGGTCGAATGAAAATGGGTTTATCACGTTTCGACTCACCCCGCGAATCAAGATTTTCCGAAACGGTGTTTTATAACGCAGAAGTCGACTTGAAGTGGAGCTTGATGTGGAAATGTAGCATGTTTTTGCTAGTTTTAGATAACGGTAATTGCTTATTGCTACTAGAAAGCTTTTTAGAAGTAATTGCCATTATTTGTTATTTGGGACTTAGTTTGGCTGACTAAGGGATGAAATTTAATACCGCACCGCGTGCGGCCGAGATTGTAGGCCGCTTAGCGTGCGTGCGGTCCGGGGCATCTGTGCTAATTCAAGCGTATCGCAGGTTAGTTTGAGGGTACACATTCAAAAGAGGTGCCAATTTGCATGAGAGTTCTAACGGTTTTTTTTTTCGGCAAATCGAGGGCATAATGTCGTACATCATGTTAGTTTTAATTTTTAGTAAGATGGATGCCGCGATGACTTACACCTGATCAAAAACGTCTTCGAGTGTATGTTTCCCAAGAGTATTTGTGTCGTCTAGAAAAGAATACGAACGATTTCATACGTCGATTTGTAACTACAGAGGGTTCATTACTACACTCCAGAGACGAAACTCCAATCGCTACAATGGACAGAACCCGATTGCTCAGTTCCAAAGAAAGCAATAGCTGTAAAACCAGCTGGCAAGGTGATAACATCAGTTTTCTAGGATACCAAAGGGATTCTGATGATAGACTATCTCCCAAAAAGGCAAACAATAAATGCCGAATATTAGGTTAACCTTCTGGAACAATTGCACCAAAATGTTAAAGAAAAAGACCAGCTTTAGCGCAAAAAAGAATAATTTTTTATCCAGATAATGCACTCCCCAACAGTGATGTTACTTCTTCTTCGAGTGGAGTGCCCTTTACAGGGCGTTGTCGCGTTCTCTCCATATGCCTGTGGTCTGTGTGTCAAGTAGCATATAGATATAGGGAACCTACAGCTTTACGATTGCTCCGAACCACGGAAGTACTTCTGCTTCTACTCCAGAGACGACTTACTAGGTAGAATACCTCGATGGTTTGCCATTGCCTTCCGGGAGAAGCGGTCGGGTGTTTTAGTTGTTTGTGTGATTATGAGAATCGAACCTAGGTCAGCTTCAGGGGTAACTGAGCCACGATCGTGATTATAACTAGTGTTACTGCAATGGCTAGGATCAAGAAACCGAACTACGATTTGCTTCCGCATCCAGCTTATTTGCCGAATAAGCTCCATCTGATTTCCATTTATTCCCTAAGCTTAACATTTTCTTAGGAGGACATAGATTTTCCACTAACGAGGAAGTCCATCATAAACACCTATTTTACTGACCTCCTGACACCTTTCCTGATAAAGTCAGAGCATTAGAACATCGTTATACAAAATGAATTGCCCTGTCAGGAGACTATGTGAAAAATAAATAATATCATCTTAAAAATATATAACTAGTATTTCATTATTAGGCTGACCACTTACCATCCAGCCCGCGTATTTTAAAACATATGATAGAGCCGAAGGATTTTTTACACCAGCAGGAAGTAATCATTCAACACTTTCTTCAGTAATTCAAATTAAAAGCTCCAGAAATATATTGAGATTATGAAAGTAAATTTTAGTTGAACTTGAATGCTATAACAATATTCTGATAACTATACAACCGTACTCTTCTGTTCTCTTCCTTCTGCTTTTTATTCTACCTATTTTTATTTTTGTTTTTCTTCCCTTCCTATTCCTGCCATGTAGGTGGCCATTGAATTAACTACAAATTTTCTAATTTATAACAGGAAATCCATTTGAACATCAAACTAAATAACACAAAACTGGTACATGGTGATTAAATAATTATTTTAACATTTACATAATAATCTGATCACTTTAGTATTTAGCCCAATTGTCTTCAGAGTTCAGAGGCAATACGCTTAGGCACACTTTTTATACAGCTGCCTATTAATTCCTTAATTTGGTTTCTAGACTGCCACATATAATTTATTTGTTCCATAAGGTCTTCCTTGGTAGTAACACACTTAGAACTGATGAAATCTCTCAGTTTCTTCCAAACATTCTCGATTGGATTGATATCCAGGCTATTTCCCGGTCAATCAAGAGGCTCAATTTTTTTTGTTCAGCAAGATGTTTAATCATAACCTTATCAGTGTGGCAAGAGGCCCCATTTTGTATGGAAATACCATCGTTGTTAAGAAATCACTCTTTCATTTGAGGTATTAGTTTATCATTACTTTATCACATCCAGATATGCCCTGAACAAAATATCAAAGATCATCTACCGTATAATAAAATAACTTATAGAGAAGAAAAAGGCAAGGAATAAAGAGTTCAATCTGGAATAACTAAATAAATATTAAAAAAAACATATGATTTGGCACCCACAAATAGACTTTGGGAAGCAATGTACGAGCTACAAATAGAGATAAGCCCTATTAAAGCAGTAGAAATACTCTATAAGAATAATAGAATAGAAAATAGAAGATGGCTCAGACATAGGAGAAGACAATGGAACGAGCACATTAACTTAATGGGCAACAATAGGATGGTGGTAAAAGTCGCAATAAATGGAAAACCCCATGGCAAAAGGCGCCCTGGAAGACCCCATAAACAATGGTGCGACAGCTGACAATCTGCGTCGCAAGACCAAAAGTAGTTAGCTCTGATTCCAGTAATAAACAAACGTATCGCATACAAAAACAAGAATAATAATAGGGTAAAAAGTTAAAACAGGACAAAAGTTAAGAAATACATTTCAGACAACTAAAGGTCCTATTAGGTTGTTCGGCATCGTTGACACCCTTTAAAACATATCCAAAGCATACGTTCAAGAAATGGAAACAAAAATGTGAAAGAATGGGTATCCACATACGAGATGATTAGACGTTTACCCAAGATGATCAAGCAGTTATTACATAAGACGACAAAAATCTTAGTTTTATTGTTAGGAAGCTTAAAGAAGAATATACCAGTGCGGGACTAGAAGTTAATTTCTACAAAACAGAATACTTAATAACGACCGAAGAACGACACAAGGTACTAGAAATAGACGAAAACACAAAAATTAAGGAAACAGCCAGATTGAAATATCTAGGAAGCATTATTACAAACAAGGAATATCAGAAGAAGAAGACATAAAATCCATACTAGGACAAGCCAGAACTTGTATTAAACAGTTAAATTCGGTACTGTAGAATGAACATATAATATAGAAGAATAAACAAGAATATATCATTTAATGATGGAGAGTATAACATATGGAGCGGAAACCTGGGTGACAAATAAAAAAATATAGATCTAAATTTAATGCAGCAGGATGGGCGTATAAAACAATGTAGTAAGTAGGATAGAAGAAAAAACTAAAGTGGTATGTACACATAAGAAGAAGCAGAGACATCAACTGGATAAAATAAAAACAGACTGGAGCTCTACTCGAAAAATAAACAGAGGAAGACCCAGGAGATCCTGGTGAGGCTACGTCGACAAGGCCAAGGAAAAGAAAGAATTGGAAAAAGGAGGAAGACAAACAGGAGTAGAGAATTTGGTTGAGAGAAAAATACGTATCTATGCAGAGGTGCATTTTTGGGTATTGGTAAATCAGGTCAAAATATGCTAAATTTTTGTTTAAAAAATGCCCTGTAAAAGTTAGCCGGTATATTAGACAAAGAACATTGCAGTAGCTTTTTTGAAGTATTTTAACACAAATTCCACATATATTATAAGAACCATATGCGTAACGTAGATTTTCCTGCTTGTTGAAGTTTTGGTGATTTTAGGCAATTCTTCAGCTATTAAGGTCGATTTTCTTCAGTGTAAAAGGGGTAACATTTGTAAATTCACCACCTCAATATTAAATATAAAACAACCTTGTACTTGATTTGGTTAAATTTATTTAAAAACATTAAAATTACTTGTGACACTAGCACGAAACTGTCTGAGCGGACTAAATGATTTCAATTCCCTCATAAGTTACACAGTAAGAGGTTTGTGCCAGCCGACACCTGGTTCATTAGATGCCCAATGAATAATTCTAGGAGACAGAGACTGCATTACGAGCTGGTGCCGTCTAATTCGGTGCCAACTTACATAATCCAGTTTTCCTACTGCACGCCACGTCTACAAATTCCTATGTTGCTCTTTACAGTGGCATTTCGAAAATTTGCACCGCGTTAAAGGGAAGGAGGAGTGATATTATTTAAAATTGCTGTTTCATTAGGCAGCCTGAAATTCATAAACTCGTACGTATAACTCAAGATTTGTTTTAGTTAGAAATTGTTTACCCAATATCCGTTTCTCAAAGGCTTTCCTTAAAACCGCAATATAAGACAACACAAGGAAATATCGGCGAAAAAGGATGGAAGACATTAATTAAAACAACTTCGACCGATCCGGTTAAGATATGAAATATTTAGGGAGCAAACGAATAACAAAATGGAGTTTTAAAGTCGACCGGGTATTTACTCGTTTCAACGAAGTTATCAAAATAACGAATTAAATTAATCATAATTTGCTTTCTTTATTTCATTAAGATAATTAAAAAAAGAAAACATAAATCATATCTTAATAAGAACGCAGAGTTTAAGATGGGAGTTATTTCATCGTAAAATGAATAATTGCTTTTCCTAACTTTAATTGAAATCCGTTTTTGTTTCGCCTTCCGCTGTCTCTGCAGGAATTAAATATCATTTCAGGAGGTACTCCATGTAATTCTGTTTTATTCTGCTGAAAATATGATTTAATAATACTTTATAAAATATTTATAGCATTAGGAACTCTAGCCCGTATAGGATAATAGACTATTTTATTAACTCGCAACACAATACGCGTCGCTTCAAATTAATTAAAATTTTACAGATAATTCCACTCATAATCTGTCATCCAATGAAATCACAGTATTTTGGTGAATTGAACCAATCACAATCGAATTATACTGAAAATTTCACCACTAGTGAAATTTTCGCGGAAATTTTACGACTAGCAGCGTTGCTTAGAGACAACGTCTGCCAAAATTTTTTGAGTGACAAGTATTTCAGTAATTTCATTATAATTTGAGGAATTATCATTCCGAATACCATTCGTGACTAGAATTTTACAGGAAATTTTTGCCGTCACGAACACTCTTGCTTGTTGCTTTAGAAAATCATCACTCGTGACGATTTTCGTCGCAACAAGCCACCCCGAAGGTGGTGTGGAAAGGAGTGCATTTCTTCAAAAAAATTAAAGTTTCAATCCTTGAAATCGCCATATCTCGATAATCGTCACTCTCATGAAGAAAAGTTATTGAACATTTTTTATGGAAAATTCTATGAGCTACAAATGCGCTAATAAATATTTTTACAATAAAACTAACCGTTAACGAGATATTCGCAAAATACCGTTTTTTATGACGTTTGACCCCGCGTAAAATTTTTAGCAGCACTCGGATCGATGGGGACTTTTGACATTTCATTTAGAACTATAATATGAACATCCACACAAATTCAGCTCCATGCAAATTATTCCGAACTTTGGGCATTTTTGTGTCTATTTTGACTGGACTATTATGACTTTTGATACCTTTGTAATTTTTCTTCTACCTCTTTATTTGTTCCTTTTCATATTTCTTCAAAGGCATTTTATTTCAAGAGGGCGTTCTTATTCGTCATATTTTGACTTCAGGATAGGAAAATACTAGGTGGAATAATGATGTAAAACAGATAATCGAAAAGAGAAAACTAACATGGAAGCGGTATATAATAACAAAAGAGGATCAAGATAGAGTGGAATATAATAACATTAGGAAATAAGTTAAAAAAGGACGGTTAGACAAGCAAAACTCGGAACTAAACCAGGGGTACAGGATAGATAACAAACGAGTCTGGAGTAGATTGAAAGCAATGAGGGGGAAAACTAAAGAAGAAAATCGTTAGAGAAATAACTGATAGAAATAATCAAGGACCTAAAAGAAATATTGGAGACCTGGAGGGAGTACTACGAGGAAAAGTTCGATAAGGTAAATGATGAAGGAACCATGGAGCAACATACAATACAGGACAATGAACAAGAAAGTGAAAAATATGGAGGAAATAAAAACGGAGGAGATAGAAAAAACACTAATGTAAAAAAGCAAAACAGATGCAGCTGAAATGGTGTATCTAAGAAAATGGGATCACCTAAGAAATGAAGACATAAGGATCAAGATTGAAAAAGAACCGATATTATACAAGATAGAAAAGATCAATTGAAATGGCTACGGCACACAATGAGAATAAAGGAAGAGAGAATTGTCAAGAGAGTTATGGAAGCTAGCAGAGATAAGGAAAAGAGAAGGGGAACGTCAAGAAAAACATGGATAGACAAAATCAAGGTAATAGGAAAGAAGAGAGGAAAAACGAAGGTACAGATGAGAGCACTAGCTAGGACCCGACAGGAGTATAAGAAATGGGTACAGGGATAAAGTAAGGCCATCAGTCCGACGCTCCAGAAGGGGTACAAGGAAAAGAGAACAAGACAGGATAACAACACTTTCTGTATCATATTCTCTTACGCCTCCTTTTCTTTCGTTTTGCATTGCATTGACTTTCTATACTTCAACCTTTTGTGAGTTCTACGATCCTATGGTCGTCCTTTATATCGATGTGTATGTCCTTTATGTCTTCCTTTTATGAGCTTTAGCACATTTACAATCGTTTCTAATTTCATATCCTATTGTTTTCTCGATTGTCTTCCTAATATTTTTCTTTCTGCAATTTTTACTTGCTATTTGGAGTAGACTATTTAGGGTTTTTGGGTTGAACTATATGTTAGTGTCGATTCCTTCACCTATTTTTCAGTCGCTTTGTACGTTCTTTCCCTCTCTCATTCTTTCTTCGATTTTAACCCTATCTTCTTCACCTATCGCTTTCCCTTCTCCCACCTCTCACTCTTTCTCTTTCTTTCTCTCTACAAATTATGGTTTCGTGGTTTCCCTTCTGTTCTCTTATTTTCTTTTATCTTATTAGTTTGGTTCTGTGGCTTTTCTTTGCTTAGAGTTCCTTTGATCATGTTAACCTTCGTTATGTTCTCGTCCTTGTTTCGTTCACTTTCAGTCCATCTTTCTCTTCTTAAGTGTATTTAGTTTTTGTTTTGTTTTATTTGTAATTCCCCGCCCCCTTAATTTGCTTTTCCATTCTACTGTTGCCTTTGGCTCCATCGCCTCCTCCCCTTTTTCCGTTTTGTGTTTTTCTTTGTGCCTTTCTGGTAGGAATTAAGTGTAATTATTGACTTTTTAGTATTTTCTATTTGGATTCTCTCTTTCTCTTTATTCCGTTTCTTTTTGTGCTTTGTCTTTCTGCGGTTGTTTCGTGAAATCCTTTATATTTCTACATTAACCCCGATTCATCCATACGTTTTCTTGATCCACTTTCTCTCTTATACTTACATTTTCTGACTTGTTTTTTTCTCTTTGAATTACTGCCTGATTAGTCTTCCTTCGATTCGCTCTTTCATTTTCTTTTACCCTTCCTTTTGGTCCTGCCACTTTTGTTCTGTTACAATTCCTTTGGGCTTGCTAAACCTCTTGCAGTTCTTGAGCTTTTCTTCTTTCACTTTCCTTCATTCTCCTTTGAGTGTTCCGACTTGCTTCTGTTCTTTTATTTTAGTCATATAAATTTATATGTTAGTCAATTGACTTGACTGTGTTCTTCTTTCTTTAGCTTTCCGTACGTCGCTTTGATTAGTTTTGTTCCTTTCCAAAATTTTAATTAACTTTTACTGCTTTTATGCTTTCTTCCATTTTCTGTAGGGATTTTATCCTTTTCGTTTCTACTTGTACGTTTCTTATTATTTGTTTCCTTTTTGTCTTTTTATCGTTGTTTCTTGAAATTATTTGTTTCGATATTCGCTGCTCTTATATTTTCTGATGCTTTTAGTTCCTTCTTTTTATTTTCACTCTTCTCTTTTTAAGTAATATTTTACCTTTTTTATTTAACTGTAGTCCTCCTTGTCGAAAATTTGCCAGCTTTTTCTTCTTATTCGGAGACCTTACTACCTTTCATAATTTAGTTTCGGTCGTCAGTTTCTTTACGACTTCTGTTTCGCGAAGTCTTCCTGTATGGTTAGTTGTTTCAACAAAGAATGTAGATATAACTTCTTGATTGGTTTTATTTTTGAAAATTTACATTTTACAAATGTTGACAAGTACTAAATATTTATTTACAGATTAATGAGTTTTTGTTAGTTTGGGTCCTCTTTTTTTTTTGGTTTGTATCATTTTTCTTATTATATCCGTCTTACTCGCGAAGTTTTCTCTTTCCTTCTTCAGTTATTGTCATTTGAATGTTCTCACTGTTCTATGATCTCTTTAATCTTCTTCTTTTCTGGTACTTTAATTTGTTTTCTGCCTCTGACTTCGATTGTTTCTGCTGCTTTATTTTTCATGTACTTTTTAACCTTTCAAATTTTTTTATAGTCGTAAGTTTCGTTTTTTGTTCTGTTCCGATTCGCTTTCGCCTTGTACATTAATTTCACTAACATGGAAGAATTATGTTGATAAGTCACACGATTTTGAAAGGTAGGCTTTGAAAAACTTGGATGACATACAAAATATTTATTTAAATTTTGAAGTTGTTCTTTTTTACTCCTTTTAGTACCAGTATAATTAATGTAAACACGAAAGGCATTTCCTGGGATTCTAATTCTCCGGATAAACATCTAAAGAAAACTTGGAAAGAAATCTATCTGGAACTCGACCTAAATGGATCAAAAGAAATTAAACCTCGTAATTTTAATGGAAGCTGCATTACGTGCTCGATAACACATAACTGGAAAAGTAGAAAGTCAAGTTTAAGTAGTAAAACAATTAGTTATGTGTGCTTATCTAGTTGGGAACGAGGACGATGCGGGCTGCGCTCACACCCAAGGGACCGGAAATCGCAGTAACTCCGGGTGACACCCCGTGTAGACTGCAATCACACGATCATAACGACGACAACTATCCGCGGATCACGTTGCACAAGAGAAATCGCAATAACGCAACTAGCAAATCTCTTTACCTCTACAGGTCCGGATTTAGGCACCTTTTGATTTAAGGCCATTTATACTATTTCTATTAAGCGTGGCCAACATTATTTCCTTTCAAAACCAATCGATTCTTGTTTATTTTTGAAACTTTTTCTGTAATTTAATCCTTGTCAATCTTCATAATTAAACGAGAACAAAGGCAGATCTTTTAAAGTAAATTATTCATTTCTTAAAAGATTTATTCGGCGAGTTTTTACCTTTTAAATCCTAACAAAAGGGGGATCTCACTAATTAAAACTTTTCACTTTGTCCTCTTAACAAAAATATGTCTCCTTTGATCCGAACTTAATAATTAATGAAAGAAATCAGGAAGAAATTATCGTTCTTTGTCGATAACAATAGGTCTATAATTCGTGAATTGGGTTGGATTTTTCTTGCATTTACCCTAATATTCCACTGTACAACTATGGTCACGTATAATAAAACTTTAATAATCGAATTAGAACTTTTCAACAGTTTTCCTGGCAATTAAATATTGCTTTACGGGGTTGTTATTCGACTTCTTTATGTCATAATTTGAAAGTTCTTAACCTAGTTCGGTTTAACACGAACGTCAACGTATAAAACTACGTCAACTTACAAAATTCATTCGGAAACAATTTCCAACTTATTCATGTAGCACCTTACCGTACGAGTTAAAGTAGTTTCTAGAAATTATAAGAGTTAAAAGTTGATAGTTTTATAGAGGAAATTTTCGACGCTAAACAACTCTTCGGTTCTCTATTGGAATGCCGTAAATGGAGAAATAAAAGTTTAGAACTTTGAAAGTAACAGGTGTTTTTAAGAGTCTTACTAATAGTCCATATTTCGCAGTTTTGTACGTGCTTAACGCTTATTACTTTTACAATTCAACCAAAGATCTAAAGCCCTTGCAAAGTTATAAACTGATTAAAAATAATAAACAAGTTGTTTGCAGTTCTGCGGCTTGGAGCTGCACTCTGAGCTTATTAATTAAATTAGAAATTTGTTGCTGTTAAGAGTGTTTAAGGGAAAAAGTTTATGTGTCTAATTGACAGATTAATTTTTACAACAGAAAAAATTCAGGTCTGATTATGTTAATCTCTAAGGGAAGGTTTGGAAATCCTGAAACAGAATCGTCTGAGTCATGTATTAAACATTTATCAAAATCTAAATTTAAACGATCGGGCAACAAGAAAATCCAAGTTCGGCCCTGTTTAATACAGTCTGCTGTTGTTTAGGGTTTACACCTTTCTTGCTATAAGATTAATCCAGGAAAGTTGAGCATTTTGGCTTAAAATATTTGAAGAGGTCGACGTTTTACAATTCCTGACAGCCACATCAAGTTGACTTTATTTCTAAGTTGTTTGCCAGGGCAGGCTTTGGGAAGATTTCGTTTTAATCCTTGAGGTATTTACAGTAAGTGAGGAGATTTTATTTATGTTTTTGATACCAAGACCGCCTTGAGTTATGTGTCCAACAGAATGGTGGGCATAAAGAGCATATTATTCGCTTTTATAATAGACCTTAACTTTGTCATATTTGTTACTTTTTTTAATGTTTATAGTTAAGCAATATATTTTTTTTAATTCAGTACTTTGAAGTTGATGCTTATAAGCCTGGCCGCACCTCAGATTGATTTTATTTCGAAATTGTTATAAAGGCAGGATTTGAGAGGACTTCCTTTAATTCTGAAAGTAATTATATGTTGCAAGTTAGGCGGATTTATTTGTATTTTTGACAGCAGGTTTAAGGAATAAAATTAAAATTAAAATATTCGAGCAGGTTTTTGTTTTACAATTCTTGAAAGTCACATCAGATTGATTTTATTTCCAGATCTTATCGGGGAAATTTCGTTTAACTCTTGATGTATTTAGAGCAAGTGACACGAATTTATTTTATATTTTTGGCACCAGGTTTAACAAATAAAATTTAGATCAACATATTGAAAGAAGCTGACAATTCACAATTTTCAACTCAGTTGATTTCCAAATTGTTATCAGGAGGATTTCCATCATCTCTTAAAGTATTTACAACCAGTGGATATGGATTTATTTATGTTCTTTGCACCAGGTAAAATAAAATTCTAGTAGGGATGTCGAATGCTTCAACCCCAAAAGGAGTGTAAAATTTGAATCAGGGTTTTTGGCAATATTATGAGTTTACTTTAAATTGGGAAAAAGAAGTTTGGGTTGTAAGGGAAAATTCTTTAACCATTTTATTTTTGTCATTATTTGAGTTTATTTTCTAGTAATTCGTCTTTTGATCAATAGAGCGCATTGAATTCGATTATCATTTTTCGAAAGGAATTGCCAAAGCATTTCTGGCCACACTCAGTCGTCTGATAAATGTATAGCAGGCACGTTCGTTAAGTGCTCGCACTGTCAAGAGGATTCTAAAAGCAGATTTATTTAATAGCAAATTGGTATCTTTGTTTCTTTAAACCTATTATATTGGTGTTAATTACCATTTTGCGCTAGAGAAAAGGATATAAACGACAATTTACATTAAAGCCGCCCAATATCTTAGGTTGGTGAGTTCACTATTGTTTATTAGACAGATATCTTACGTTTAATTTTTGTTGTAGGCTTTCATTAAGTTTTTTTTTATTCCTAATTTTGATTGATTTGATTTATGGGTTTATTTTGTACCTATTTCAATCCTTGTCTTTCGTCCCAAAAGTATGGCATAATATGGTATGGCGTGCTTATCAGTTTGGATGCAGGCTTTTTTAAATGGAAATTTTCTATCGGCGTTGTAAGAAAATCATCACTACTTGCATACTGGAAATTAAGTTGGAGATTGGGTATTTAGGACATCAAAGTGAATTGCTGTCAAACACTTATCAGTCCTCTCCAAATCACAGGCCAACATAAGGTCAGAGATTTTAATATAAATTGCATTGTTCAACTCGACACCTGTTTTATTCACCTGCGAAAGAATTTCTAAATGATATTTAAAGTACAAATTAAATAGATACTATTTGTCTATATTATTTGTATTATAATTTTTGTATCACTGACGAAAATGAACTAATTGATTTATATATACATATATTGAAGGCTATATGGGAAGTTTATTTCCAAAATTATTTAACCTTTAGGTGATCATTTAATCGGAGTGCTTCGCAAGTTGCGGTTAACTTATATTGATTAATGTGTAATTACATTGCATAATAAACTATATATTGAGATAAGAGCTCATACCCTGATAGCAGTGGTCGAAGTGGGAAAACATTACAAGGGGGATGCTAGATTTTCCAATATTTAGTGCCCCCCCCCCCTATTTACGTGTGTGAGATAGTTTATCACTTTAGGAAAATAAAATGGCGATACTTCAAAGACAAAAAATAAACCTGAGTTTTTTAATTTGGTTAATTAAAACCTCACTTAAGAATCTAATACTTCATTCCACATACTCCAATTTTTTAGTTTGTAATGCACGCAGATTGATTAGAGTGTCTTTATCAGTAATGGATAGCTGTTTTATCTGTGGGTATTTTAAAATAAATAAATAAAATCCACGGGAGCCGCGCGGTGCCCAAACCCAAACAAATGAATCATATTTTTTGAAGAATTGAACACTAGTTACTTACAATTAAAAAAAAATCATATTTGAAGGATGAAACCCCGTAGTTTAGCACTGGGATGTCTTAATTTTTTTTTCAAAGCAGAGAGAGGGATGGTTTAATTTTCTTTTCAATGTAGGGGAACGGCTTAATTTTTTTAACAAACTAGGGGGATGCCACCCCCCGCATCCCCCCCCCCACTTCGACCACTGCCTGATAGTTGATTTAAAAATATAAAGTTCGAGTTAGGAAAGTTTATAAAGAAAACGAATTGAGGTATATAAATAATACAAAGTAAGTTTTATAAAAAGGAACTTGCGTCGTCCCTATCCGTGCTATAAATACATTTTCTTTTAATTGTTATTTTGTACGTTTAATAAAATTACGTTTTCTCCCTCAACCCGTCATTATTATTTGTTTTGTTTATAACATAATTTGTTAAATTTATATAATTATTTACTTAAGTACTTTGCGATGCATTATATTATTTTGTGGATATTTCACTTTATTGTTTTTTTTATCGATTGTGGGGAGTCTTGATTTCTTAATTTGGGTCAGTTAAGAATGCTACATTTTATTGTGCTTCTTCTGATTGTGGGCATTCGACCCTGGCGCCCAAATTATTGCATAACCCACGCCCATTGAGTTAAGTCGGAAGAATAATTTGTCACCTACCATCCCCAAATTCGATCTTTATTTAATTTAAAGAAAAACCCGTGACAGGGTTTAGTTAGTTCAGTGGCGTACAGCCAGGGGCAAACAAATAACCTAAAAATTTTCTCCAAAAGAGATTTATCAGGGTTTGTGTCAATATTTAGAGTTCGTTATAGGTTATTACAATTTGACTAACTTATTTTAAGCTTACTAGATCGAAAATACTCTTGGTTACTAAGGCAAGTGGTCAAAGCTCTCCAAATTTTTGTCAAAGCCGCAGCTTTCCTATTTTTCAAAATATCTCCAAAGGTATTCGTTTAAGGAAAATTACCAAAAAAGCTCATTTGTAGGCCACAATATTTCCTTTAAAAATGCGTAATGTAATCTGAGTTTAGTTGGTTCAGTAGCGTACAGTCAGCTTCTATTACAGAGACACACAATAACCTTGTTTTAATTAATTTTCTACAAAAGATTTCCAGCTTTGCTTTAAACTTTTATTTTTAAAAATTCCCAGGCTTTAACAGTAAGTCTTTTGCATGTCTAATTGGTTGCTCTTATTTGTTGTGAGCAAGCATCAATTATTAAAAAACGTGTGTCTTTCTCAATTCTTAAATATTTAAAAAGTCTAGCATAGGAAAATGGAAAATGCATTTAAACTTTACTGATAAAACCGCAAACATTATTAAGAAAATTTATAACAAAGTAAATCAGTCCAAATTTTTATGTGCCAGTAAATACTAACCTAAGTAACCCACGCAGATACCCAATAAAACTGATTTACGTGCCATAATTGATTTCTTTCGTAACATTTAAGATTGGTACTAAATCAAAGGAAGAAAATGTAATTTCCACGGAGCAAATATCAGCACATAATTTATTAAGATGTAAACTATAACAAGCACAACCCCTAAAGAGACGTGGATAGCGAATGAACAAGGAAATAAGAAAATATCGACTCAGTAAAATTGCTCCTTTTATAGTTTTTGTAGCGAGCTCATTTAGGCCGAAACATTTGCGACATGCCATGAAAAATGAAAAATACGAGCAATTTTTTTGTATTTTGTGACGTTGGACGTTTTCTTAAAGAAATTAAACCGATGGAAATCTGTGTAACATTCTGTAGGAGAAACTTTTACTGGAATGATTTTCTTATGCGACGCTTTAAAACGGCGAATGATGAATTACTTACACGAAATTAATTTTATTGGTGCTGCGTATCTTGCACGGTGCTTTGGAGACGCCTTTAACTGACAATACAATGGATAAAAAATTATTACTTCTCTTATTTGTCATAAATACGAAAATTCCAAGGAAGTCGCTATATTTAATCGTCCTAATCTTTTTATTAATTTCTGCCCCCGAATTGGAAATTAGAATTATTTTAAAAGCTCGTACGACGTTGGGGTTTTCCCTTATCGTTTTAAAACCTCTAGTGACCCTCTTGGTGACCGCTAAAAACCAGTCGCAATGGAAGTTCCTAATGAGTTTTCTTCCTCGGTGCACTTTGAAGAAACTTTTAATATCATCTCATTAAATTTAAGTGGTGGATTTTGCGGAATAACGACGTTTCAATGAAATTGCAGATATTTTAATAGCATTACGAATTCTGGGCATTTTATTTTTCCCGCTGCAATACAACTTAATCCGCTTAACATTTTAGTTTGTACTTCTCTATTCTCTCCCAACGGAAGCGGAAATTTAGGCGTTCTATTATTTGATCCAGCATTTTATTTTTTTTTATTAGAACCATTAAATATTATTTTAATACGAACTTTTAAGATTTTGTTATTTCCTTATCAATTAATACATAACTCCACGCTTTTTTAATCTCTTTTTTATTTGCCTTAACTGCGAATTACACCCAAAAATCCTGAATAATAAATATTTAGGGCAAGGTTTTTAAGATAATTCCACAACCCTAACCCCTCTAACTTATATGCTAATTAATTAAGAGTTGCCTTTTCATTTGACAATTAAAATTCGCCCCTTTTGTTACATAATAATTATAATATTATAATTATCGTCAATCTACTCGTACAACTTAATTGTTTGACAGTCAATCTGATGAAAGGAACTGTAATTTACTGGAACCGAGAATTACACCATTTAGTAACTCCCAGTGTTGAGATTCAATTTATGATGCTATTAAGCCTGAGAGACTGTTATATTTCTCCTCGATACGTGTTTCTAAATTAACAGTTTTTGCCTAGTGGTTTAGGTTTGTATTAGAATAAATAAATAAATTTAGTTGTGGATTTTTAATGGGATTCCGGAAATAGTTTAGCAGTTGTTTTATGTCGCAGTTTGCGCATAAAAGAAATAATTATTTATAGATCTTCTTTATTTATTAACAATGGGGCCTCTGTCATGCGATTCCATCCTGTTTCCTAGTAACAGATTTCCCATTATCTTTGGTGGCATAATTATTTATGGAAGTTATCCGAGCATCATCAACACTTAATTTAAAGTATAAATTCTGTTCAGTTTTTTAACTAGAAACTTCCATCTCTTCTCATTATTGGTTATTCCTCTTCTTCTTCTTCTTCTTCCTCTTGCTATTCTTGTTGTTCTTCTGTAAAAACTCGAACCCAAATATTTCGAAACAGTTTTGTAGTTAAAGCTAGCTGCTTGCTTTTGACCATCGTTGTGTAGAAGAACGTGCTATTTTTTCATTTGACGACGTTCGTGCCGTCTGTATTTTCAATTTTGTAAATTCGTATCAACTGTGGTTAACAAGAAAGGCGTAAAATTCACAGAAAAATCTTTATAAGAGAGCAAAAATAGAGGTTCCTTCGGTGGCGGAGAAAATGGAGCACAAGGAGGAGGGGAATAAAAAGAAAAACAAGAAGGATAAAAAGAAGAATAAGGAGTCAAAGCACTGACGATGGGAAAATGTCGATTTACAATTATCGAAGTTGATGAGCATGGACAAAAGCAAAATGCATTAAGGAAAAAATGTGAAAATCGTGATGAAAAGGATGAACCAACAGAGATGCCAAAAAAAGATATAAATAAACATACCAGCAAGAGAAGGATGAAATACAAGGAGTTTAGTATAGTTATTTGGCAATTGTGTTCTTTTTCTTGGTGTTTTCACTTTGACATTTAATCTTTCAATGTGTTCTTTCCTATCCTACCTTGTCCAATATGGCCTTCTTCTTTTTACTTTTGCCTTCATGCTTTAGTTTTTTATCAGTAATGATGCCTCTTTTAACTGTCTGTGTTGACAACTTCCTTCACATGCAAGTACAAAAGGATATCAAAATTAAGAAGATAAACAAAATGGACAAATCGAAGCAAACGTAAGAAGTATACGTAGCTATCAAACCATGGTCTTCCTTATTTTGACATTTTATTTTAATTTCTCTCAGCATGTTTCCTCAAGTTTTTTTTATTGATGTAGTCATTTCTTCGCAATTTTTCCCCAATCTTGCGAATTTACGAAAATCTTTCATTTAATTTGCGTTCCATACAGCTTCACTTTAAGTTCTTGAAAGTTTCTTAATTATATCTTTCTTTCTATTTTAGGTAATCATGAAAACCTTTCTCCAGGAATCATACTTCTAGAAAGAGGTTACCTTAAGAATTGCTAGTTTAGGTTAGCTTTGACTGTGTTAGATTGGGTTAGATTTAATGGTTATGTGGTTACTTTTGACATACTTTTTAAGCTTTTGCAATATAGTTTTTAGCCCTTACTTCCTTCCTTGATTTACTTTCCTTTCAGCTTTCGTTCCCAGTTTTAAGAAATTACCAAGTTTCTTTAATTTCAGTTTAATTCCATTTAATGTCAGCTTGGTTGAAAATTTCTGTTTCTATCTTAGAAATGAGGAATCTCTTTTTTCTAGCCATCTGCTTCTGAAAACAGTCAAACTGTACACTTCATCGTTTCTTTCCAAGTTTTGCGAATTTATCTTTCTCTCATTTTATTTCATTCCATTTCGTGTCAGCTTAAGTCACGTTTGTTGAAGCTTTTTATCTCAAAAAGAGATGGGAATTTCAGGGCTTTTCTTGGAAAACAGTCAGTAATGTCCACTTCATACAGGAAGGTTACACAATACCAGATACCCGGATATGTTAGATTTGATGATTGGATGCCTGTTCACCTTTAGCTCAATATCATTATAAGCTCTTGCAATACAGTCCTTCCTTATGGAGCTTTGTTTCCCAGTTTTAAGTTTCTTTTATTTCATTTCATTATATTCTAGATAGCATCATTTGTTTGTAGTACTAGTTGAGTATAGCACAAAATACGTATAAAAAGAAACAAAGGTGACGTATGAAAATTTTGCTGGCACGCGAAGGTCTGACACTATTATAATTTTATTGCTCTAGTAATTAAAAATAGAAATATACATCTCTCGTGAAATTTATAGCGAGTTATTCAAACATAAATGCTAAAGACGGAAAACCATTTTAGTGATAGAGAATATATTAAAGGAGCATGGTTAAAATGCGCATTCTTTGAAGATTTTGAAAATAAAAAATAAATATTAGGAGAATAAAGAATATGCCTAATTTGTGGCACGCGAACATACAAAAGATCGCCACCACTGGCCTAGTTGATGTGAACATTAACGTGTGTATTAAGCTTTGGGTGTTTACGAGATCTGGTCGAGGCTACGCATTAATCTAACTTTGGTGGAATTAAAGCTATTCCTTGGTTAGTTGATCGAATGTCCTTTTTTTAAACATTAATATCCTGCCATTAGTAATAAATAACCAAAATCGAAATCTCAATCGCCGTCTGCTCATCATTTATTCTCCTCCTTCCCCTCCTATTTTTCTTTTCTTTCCCCTCCTATTTTTTCTTCTCTGTTCTTCTTTGCCTTTCCATTTGCGGAAGTTTCTTTCATTGCTGTTACATTTTAACCTAAATGATACATTTATTGAAAGCATTCCATTTAGGTTTATGTCTATCGTAGAAAGAAATGGTGACTGTTTTTCTCAAAAGTACTCTCCCTTGCACTTGGAAAAAGGGTTAATATATGTATTTCGCATAGGACTACTAAAATAAACAATGCCAAATTAGGTTAGGTTAAATTGTGGTAGATTGGGTTAGATTTGGAAAAAAATTTGCTTTGTATTGTTACTATCAGTTGGGTATAGCCTGATATAACCAAAGCAAACCGAAGCAAAGGTGAAATCGACAATTAGGAAGTGAAGAAAGGGAGACAATAATCAGACAGAAATGCAAAGATATAAGTAAAAGAAAAATAAATAGCCCTAATATTATTGATATTTTTCATTACTTGGGGCACCTTCCGTTTTGGCGTTAGGTTTACGATATATTCTTCACTCTCTAACACCTGGCCATGGTTAGGGTTGTGGTCTCTCCTTTTAGCTTCAACATTATTCTGTTCTAATCTTTTACATTTAAAACTTTCGTCGTTTCAGCCTAACCTAAGCTTACTTTTTGAAGTTTCTGGTTTAGTGCCTTTCGTTATTCTTGAAAGACACTTAGGGTTCTTTAGTTCTTGATGGGTATTTCACCACCCATATAAAAATAAAGACATCAGAAAGCTCGGCAGATTAAACCTTTAGAGAAAGGGTTTTGTTTGTTACAGGAGCAAAAGGAGGAAAACATTAAATTGCTATTGAGTTTTCGTAAGTTAGGTTAGATTAGATGGAATTATTCGTAAACTGCCCTTTACGCAAAGTGAAGGTAAATAATAATTATCAGAAAACTTCTGCCTTTCGCTGGTAGGTTTAATTAGTTTTAATACTTGCAATCATTCTAAACAGAACTTATGCATCTCTCCTCTTCTAATCATTCATATTTTTAATACTTCTTCCTCTGCAGTTTTTTGGGCATGTTAATTCTTATGTTTTCTTAACTTTCCATTAATCCTTATCAACTGCTAATGGTGTTAATGTTCTTCAACATGTAAAGAGTCTTTCATCCTTTGTATTCTTTTTAACAACGCATTGTCCCTTAACGACATTTGGACGAGGGAGGTTCAAGCCAGACTTTCAGGCGACTTGACGTTGAGAACTGTTGTATTCCATTTATATTAGGGAAACGTTTTGTCTGCAAAGGTTTTCCTGTTGTGTTCTTTTATACATATAATTGTGAAATAGAAAATATTTGCAACTAACCTAAAGATATCAAAAAGGCTTTGATAGTTTAGTATGATAATAAATAATTAGAAAAAAAAAACATGTAGGTCAGGCATAAAGCACTCAGTGTAAAACAACTTACTTAAGGTTTATGTTTATTTAATTTTATGTAACTGCATTGAAATTATTCTTGGCCTCATTATACTGCAAAGTAATCTGTTACGAGGTATGTATTCAGAAAATTTATGTGAAACGTAAACCATGCAGACACGCTTTTTAAGACCAAAGAAAACTACGGAACAGATAAAGGGATAAGGTATATATATTTCCCCCATAAAATTGTACTTAGATGTACTATCTATAAAGTACACAGAGAGTTAATACAATATAAACGTAGGCAGAAATCCCAGTCGCGAGAGTGTGTCTCAGTATCTCTAAGTGGAGTGTAGTTGGGGCAATCAAAATATGTAAATCCGCCAATTTGAAAATGTCGGTGCATATTCTGCATCTGCTCAACAGCTTTAGTAGCATGTTTGGTTTAATATAACTCCTGTTAGAATAGGCGACAGACGTGTAAATGCGCTAACCAAGCCGAGACCGACCCCTGTCACATTTTCCGCAAAACCACACACACGTAATCACCTCGCTTGTTTACATATATTCAAATGCGCGACATGTTTATATTATTTCGCGGCTGATAAGAGTGATTTGTGTGGCTGCCCTGAGATTCCTACCCGTGTAATTGATGCAATACGTGCCGACCCTCCATTAATCAGTCGGCTATAAAATGTTTTCATTAGTCGGCTCCAACGTAAAATGGTTAATTGGGTTGTAATTGCCTTCACATTAACTATATACAAATATATACATCAAATAACTTATCTTTCTTCAGATAATACGATTCACTTGTGTTATTTACGCCCTGTTTGTTATTAAAACCCGATAAGCACTCGTAACAATTGAATTTAAATCGTTGCACCATTAAAATCGAGGGAAATCGACCTATTCAGCGGTGGTAATATTTCATCAGGATAATAGGGAGTCAATCAATGGGGTAGCACTTTTAATGTTCCTAATCTAAATAGCTAATCAGTTGATTAACTCCATTAAAGTTTTAGACAGATCTTTCTTAATGGCATTTCTTCTTCTCCTTCTTCTTTTGCCTTTCCTTCCCTTCCATGTTCTTCTTATTTATATCTTATTCATACTTCCAACGTCCAATGTTTTATTTCAGAATTACCCGTTTCACACAAATAAAGCATCTAAATACCTAGTCAGTTGATTAATTCGATTAAAAGTTTAAACTAGATCTTCTTTTTCTCTATCTTTTTTTGCTTTGCTTTTCCTTCTTCTCCTCTTACTATTTTTCCTTTATTGTCTTCGTTTTCTTTCCGACTTACCTCTTTCAAGCAAATGAAACATCTAAATACCTAGTCGGTTGATTGGCCACATTACAATCTTAGACTGGATTTTTCTCATCAACTGAATCATTGAGATACAAATTTAATATTTGTACAAGTGAAAACTTCATTTATTATAGTTGGAGCTGTTGGTAAAAAGGCTGTTATGAGCAACAAATTTTCGTTCTTGAAACTAAGGTAATAAGTTCATTCGACATTTTCGATTCTTTGCTTTCTTGAACTTTGTCATCTTCCTAATCTTCCTCGTCTTCGTCGTCATCAACATTGTTTTCTTATTCTTCTTGCTAGTCTTAATTCTTATATTCTGCTTTTCTTTTCCTTCTTCTCGGCTAATTTTCTTTGTTCTTTCATTCAAACCTATATGTGTCAAACAAATCTAAATCTGATCGGTTGACTAACTCCATTAAAATTCTGGACCGAATTTTTCTCATTAGCTGAATAGCTGAGCTACAAATATTTGTACAAGGAACATCTTCTCGAAAGAAGACATCTTAACTATGTTAAATTCGCGGTTTTGTAAATACAAAAAAAAATTGTTGTCCGTTAATAAATTAATAAGCATTTTAATCTTCTAAATTTCACACTTTTGTTTAGTCGAATTCTTAAAGCCATTAGAGTTTTTATAAAAGAGTTTTGGCCTTATGCTGGTAGGCACTTCAAGAAAATTTTAGACCTGGAACGACGCGAATAACTTCATTGAACAATTTCCACTTTTAACATTGCAAATGTTTCTGGTTTCGCGTATATAGGGGCTTAAATTCGCTTAAAATTTCATGTTGCATTTGCTGCTTTTCGAGAGTGACCGAGCGGTGTTCGTAGCTGTTCGGCGCTGTACTCTGCCCGATAACTTAGACTGTGAGTGGCGCGCATACAAAGTTGTCTATACTATCGTCGAATCCTGCCTAAAACCTACAATAATATTTAAAGTTCGAATTGGAAGTCGAGGTTCTATATAATTTTATCTTTGCAACTTTTTAATACTTTGTAACAAATTTTATCGCATCCCAAATTTCACAAGATTTGCGTTCTACTTCATCATTTTCAGTGTCTCCTTTGGTTGCATCTTTGCGAAGGACTGTGAATTTTTCTTCTTCTTTTCCTTTCCATTTACTGAAATAAAAAATCTTGAAAGAAGAAATCCGAAGAATTTAAATTTTACTGCAGTTGAGTTTTGTAAAGCCTGTTCTGAAACAGAAACAAAAATTTAAAGAATTTTGTTATTAGTAAACAAACTTTCGAAGCATTTAGAAGTACAAAATTGTTCTTTAAGATTTTTGTTTATTCGAAATCTTAAGTTTTAAAAAGGACGAATGAGCTGAATTAGGAGATTCACCAACCAGTGGGTCTACAGTTGGAACTGTGTTGTAAAAGAGGTTGGGCCTTATGTTATCAGTATAAATTCATTGGACACTTTCCATTCGTTTTCAAGAATTTGTGTGCGTTCTTCCTCCTTACTGTCGTTTTCTTTCAAACTTAATGTATTTTTGCAAATAAATGAAACATCTAAATACTCGTACATAATCTGTTGGCCAGCTGCATTAACCTTTTTAACATAAATTTTCTCATCAACTGAGGTACAAATATTTGTACAGTAAAATCTTCATTCTTGAAAGAAGAATCCGGTTTTAAATTTACCACAGTTGAGTTTTGTAAGCTCCGTTCTAAGGCAGAACAAAAATGTAAAGAATTTCGTTATTAGTTAGCTAACTTTAAAAGCATTTTAAACCTCGAAAATAACTTCCTTTTGGTTTATTCAAAATTGTGAAAGTTATAAAAAAGGGCAAATGGGCTGCATTTTGAGATTAACTTTGATGCTTTCAATGAAATTATTAGAATTTACTATAGTTGGAGGTTTTGTAAAAGAGCTAGAACCTTATTCTAAAAGCACTTTAGCAAAATATTGTTTCTGAAACGAAGCTTAATAACTTCATTGGACACTAACTATTCGTCGTTTTCTTGAGATTTCTCGGCTTTGTCGTCCTAAACATTGTTTCCTTATTTTTTTTTTCTACTGACGATTTTTGTTGGTCTTTCTTCTTTTCCTTCTTCTTTTACCTCCCTTTTCCTTTTTGGCCTCTTATTATTTTTCCTTATTTTCTTTTTTTCCTTTCTATTATATTTTGGTCACTCCTTCTTGTGTTCTCCTTTCTTCTGTCGTTCGTTTTCTTTCAGACTTATCTTCTTCAAACAAATGGGGCATCTAAATACTAAATACTCAGTTGAGTAACTTTTAGATAGAATTTTTTTCGTGAACTGAATCGCTGTGATACAAATATTTGTACAGTAAAAGCATTGTTCCTGAAAGAAGAAATCGGAACTATTTTTAATTTGTTACAATGAAATTTTGTAAACGCAGTACTAAGACGCAAACAAAAGGATTTTGTTGTTGTTTTTATTGTTAGTTAGAAGTATTTTGAACTTCTAAATTTCACATTTTATTTATTCGAAATCTTCAAAGCTCCGTAAATGCCAAATGAGCAGCATTTGGAGGTTCACCTTTATGTTTTCAATAACACCATTCAAATTACTTATAGTTGGAGCTTTTGTAAAAGACTTTGGACCTTCTTCTATAAGCACTTTACGAAAATCCTTCTTGATGTGAACATCAGACATTTTCTATCTTTTGTTTTCAGGAACTCCCTCGCCTTCATCGTCTTCCTCGTAATGAACGTTGTTTTTCTATTTTTCTTCCTTTGCTCTTTTTTCGTCTGGCGATCCTGGTTTGTCTTTCTTCATCTGCGTTTCTTTTGCTTCTTCTCCTATTATCATTTTTCCTTATTTCTTATTCTTTACCTTTCCGTTTGTTGAAATTTTATTGTGTTCTCCGTCCTTATGTTTTTTTCGTTTCAATTTAACATTTTTATTTCGCATTATTTTCGACGTAGAGTTTCCATATAATAGCTGGTTCTCCCTTTTTCTTGCTCCTTGTGGTATTTAAGTAACGATTTTCCACGGCCTGTTGGTTTTCCCATCCCACATTGTGGGTTTATTTTCCAATTTTTAGTTGTTTTTCATTAGAAACTAATTTCTTTAAGGATTCATTGATATTTTATGGTTTATGTGGCAAAGACGTAACAAATACAAAACAAAATTGAAAATGCAATGAGTAAATTAAAATTAGAAATAAGTACGCTTATCCTGAGAATTTTCTGATGTTTTCAAAGAATAATACGTTTTATTAGCTTTTATTATTTAATATTTTGTTAAATTGCAGAACTTTATTCAGTTTACGAAGTTTTACATAAAATGCATTTTATAGTACTAATACAAATTGATATAAAATTGTGTCCTGTAACTACCCTCTGCGCATCTTTTTCCTATCCTTTCCTTTCTTTTGCTGTTCCTTCTATGTCTTACACAACTTTCTATTTTCCATTCATGTTTTTCAATTGGGTTTTCTTCTCCATCTGCTTTTACATTTCCTTAGCCTTCATTTCCCTTTTTTTCATTTTACACTTCACGACCTTTTTCTTTATCTCGTTCTTCGGTTCTTCGTTTCTTAACTTCTACTTAAATTTATAACATTGGTTTGGATCCTAAGCCTTGTTATACTTAGGAAGCTTCCTTAATTTTATTTTTGATTTTGAATTTTGATATTTTCTTCTTTTTCGCGTTCTATTTGTCTGAATTTCCGCAGAATTTATGGAAACGTCGATAACTTAAGATGAAGGGTATGCAATTAGTGGAAGTTTACAATTCCCCTCTCCTGTAATAAGTAAAAGTGGACTTGAAAACCAACCACCAAAGTTAGGATTTGGTAAAAAATTCTGTTATAATAATTTTGCAAAAAGTGCAAAGCAAAATACCTTTTGTGTAACGCTCACTTGACATTTATCTGATAGTCAAAAGGATAATACGTTAAATACGGCAGATTTTTGTAGCACTTCGATTGTTAGGTATTTTTGAGGGGCAATGGCGTAATCTATCGTCTTTGTAATGTTTAGCCTGCAATTCTGGCTTAAGCACTATGTTAGGGTATGGAATGCTTCGTACTAGAGTATTATCTTTTGTTTTCAAGAGCTCGAAATATTGGCCAAAGTCTATTTTCGCGAGTATTAAATTAATTCATTCGATTTCCTCAGAGGGCCTTTTCAGGTTTTGCGTAGTTTCTGGAGCCTTTTGGGGGTTTAATAGGCCTGCCAGTGTTTCCTTTAATTCGAATGATGATACTTCAAAGGGTTGATAAAATAAAATGGTACGAAAATTTGAGCGTAGGATTAATTGAAGCAAACAAATTTGTTACAAAGCATAGACCGAAAAAATGCATGTAGCAATCATAACAACGATAACAAAAGCAGGTTAAACCAAAAGTTAGTACACAAGCAAACAGCCGCAAGTAATATAACAATTATAATACTCGAGTAACGTTGAACAATAGTCTTGAAATTTCCGTAACCTGAACTAACCAGTTCTAAATGTATTTACCACAGAACCACCCGTTCGTGGGTTGTACCAATATTGGATTCATATTATGTATGGGACTTCGTGTCATGCATATTCAGTATCGACCGTCTAAACCTTTCTGTATGCCGTGTGTATCTACACGAAATTTGATTAAGATGTCAAGGGGTTCCTACGTAAATGGCAGGTGACGCACACGTTACCGCTGATTTTTAATATTGCACCAGGAACAAACATGTTTGTTTTATTTATTTTACTAGCTAAGGGCCCCCTTTATGGCGTAGACCACATAATTTTTTATATCGGGAACTTTACGCCCTTAACTTGCCCTTCTGATGTTTGTTGTTTAAGGTTTCGAACCTTCCAGAATTCAATAAGAGCTTCCATAATCGAAATGTCATCTTAAACATAAACTTATTTGGTACCCCAAAGGAGATTGATGTTATCTGATATTTGAGGAAATTGATCATCGATACGAGTTTTAGGTTTAGTTTCAGAATTAATCTGAGAGATTTGAACTGTAAAAGAATTTCCCGGCCCTAATATATGCCAAATTTTGCAACTTCCTGTATAAATTCAATTACATTAATTAACCTTTCGTAAGTAACGCAAATATTTAGCGTTCCTTTGCACACAAAAAAAATTCCAAGATACAACCTTGATCCCAATAACGAAGGCCAATTAGAAGTTTGAGCAAAGTATTTTGTACGAACAAAGTTCATTTATTTCCTTTTTAATGGCGTACTTAACACGCAAAACAAACAGGATACGGTCAGCCTAGTATTCGTATTTAACTTTCAAACTGAAGAAATTCACGAAACATCGCGATGAAATGCAGATTAATGTCAGGCATCATTTTCGAGGATGTGATAAATTAAGAGCCGCCACAAAAAACAAAATATGTAAACGGTTTTGATGTTAAAATGAGAGATACGCAGTACATTAGCTTTGAATGCCATCGGGGATACTTTTTGAATTATTTTTAGCTCCATATTTTTTCATTTTTGGTGGCAGCCGTTATGAATTTTTATAACACCTTTAGAACTAAAATGAGATACTTAGTGAGGAGGGCATTAAATTTTGCGCCTGTAATTTATGAAACGTGTAATTACTACAACGTCCAACCGTATCCCTTATTTCGCAACATTCTATTGTTGTTTATTTGACTAAGCTTGTAAACACATGCACCAATACTTGGAAATTTTCAGCAAAGAACTGCAATTTTTAAGGTTATACTGAAGTTTCATTATGAATTCAAAATCCAAAATATATCAGAAATTAATTGCTAACCTTTAAAACATACGAGTAACCTCAAAAGTTAGGCATTTAAGTCGAAGTTTTCAGTTTAGTTAGACTAAACTTGTAAAGGTATGGATAAATATCTGGATACTTTAAGCTAAGAATTACAGTTTTTGAGGTTATACCTACTGAAGATTTATTACGAATTCAAAAGACAAATTCAGGTTTCACCGATTAAATTTTAAGATCTTAAACTTAGACTCAAAAGTTTGGTATTTACTTTATGTCAAATTTTTCAGCTTAGTGTGTTAATACCTGGGAATTTTCAGTTAAGAATTACAATTTTTACTGAAAATTCATCATCCTCATCATCAATTGACATGGAGCAGATATCCTGGATTAGCCAGGCCTACCCCATCCCAATAAGGTGCGAATTAATTTATGTGAGAGGTAAGCATTCTGAGCACTTCTCGTATATAACGTTAACAGCCTGTGATGCCTGCCACTAGACACCGCTTCTACAGTACAAGCTAGCTAGTAAGGCACATATTCAATGGATATGTGACAGAGATGATTGAGCATTTTATGTACTTGTGTTGACTTACATCTGAAAATACAGTAAATTCCCTAGATCTACTGAATGGCACCATACATACAATGTGATTTTTTAAAAACTCAATTGCAGCAGACCGTATTCTGACTTAATACAGACAGTTCTAAGGTTATTAAGACAGAATACGACCTGCTGCAATTGAGTTTTAAAAAAATCACATTGAATATGCGATGGTTTTTGTTTCTTACCCATTCTTCCATTTGTGCTATACACTATTCTTGTTGAAATACAGTTATCTATGTGCAGCAAGATCCTCTAACACTTTCTTCTATCTATTGTTAGGTTAGAAGCCTTCCTTCGATTGCTTATTGTTTTCTCTTCCAGTACTTCCTCTTGTATTGATGTGGGTGTTGAAAATTCTCAATTTTCTTTAACTGTGGTAAACCCCGAAGCTTCGGACCCTCGTTCGCTTTTGCTGATTATGTGTAACCCAGTCTTTGATAAATGATAGGAAAGAAAAGTCATAGGTCGGAGTACAAGTTTATTCACACATACAAGGACATTCATTAACAGCGGATCTTAACAACTGCTAGTCGAAAGGCGGGTGTCCGTAAACGAGTTGGCGTGTTTCGGTTGCGAACCTCCTGTTAGGAAAAAAATAACAAAGGAATATAGGAGCCTAATAGAACTGATGAGGTCCCAGAGTAGCTCTCGTACGGCGAAAGGGTTAAGGATCATTGTAGGAGCCTAATGAGGCTTGTGAGGTCCCAGAGTAGCTTTCGTACGGTAAAAGGATTGAGCCTAATGAAACTGGTTATGTCCTAGAGTAGCTCTCGTACGGATTTGGGATTTGGGATTTGTGAGAACCCAGAGTAGTTTTCGTACGGCAAGAAGGAATGGCGTCCGTTGATCTTCTGATCAATTGTATCTATACAATAATTTTGGACAACCCCAAAATAGAAGGGGTTCCTTTTGTTAAATCAAATCAAATTCCCCAGTACAGATTAACGTTTGATTGGTCAAACGGTGTTTATAAGAACCCTTAACAGATATTACATGAGAATTTTAATTATTTTGATTTTTTGATATTTCTGTAAGCCGTACCGTGACGGCATTACAAGAAAATACGATATCGGTCTACTTCCAATATCCCACCGTCGCGTCGTAGGACCGTAGACATGCCTGACTGCACCAATAAATTACTAAAAATATATATAAACAATCTGGAACAGAAGTACAAATAACGAAATGGACAATAATTATATTTCTTAGCTAATCTACATAATTGATATCCTAAACTATTACAAGTGGTTGAACATAATTATGGTAACGTAAAGTAAAAAATATAGTAATTGCCCCTGTTTGTCTTTATTAACTACTAAAAAGTTTTTCAGAACTTGCGCAACCTTAGACTCTGAAGTTATCTGTCCGTCTTCCTTCAATCTTAAATTGAAAAGGTTTTGGATTTTATTCTCCATTCTTCGCAATTCTGTTTGAACTATTGTGGTGTCGGTAGTACTCGTATAGCAAGTACAGCTGATTTACCTGTATAATCCTTATATTTACCTTTTCTAAGGTTTTAGTTAGATGTACCTATTCGTAAGTATTTCAGTCTTCCTCCAATGCATCTCAGCTATGTAGCCTTGATTGCATTATCGTTGGCATTTGTTCATGTTAATTTCTGATTCCAGGTTGTTTATTTATTCTTTATATATTTTATTTCCTTGTAGTCATTCTGCGCCGCTTTCTTCTTCAGCTAAAATAAGTCGGTCGTCTACACATAGGAGCATTTTTGTTTTTGCAATAATTTTCGTAGTGTTATATGGTGAAGAGTCTCAAGCGAGAGTCGGTATACTTGGTTTATTCCTTTTTACTTCTGGTAGGGCTTTGTTCTTTATCAAAGCTGTTGCATTACGGCGCTTTCTTCTAGTGTTGCTTTGATTATCCTATTTACTAAATGGCGCTCCTCTCTCATTTAATGGTTCTATGGGGACTGTTTGTTAAACCATACCGATTGCTTTAACGAGAACCAAGGTAGGTAACATCGTTCACTATTTTAGTTTCCATCATTTACCTAAAATTCTTCTCATGATAAGTCTTCCTTCTAAATTTTCAATTATGATTCTCATAAGTAAGACGGACGCTCCGATCTAAACAATCGTATTTCGTAACCTATTCCTTGTAATTTGTAACTTCAGTTGCATTTTTCCTTTATTTTCCCTCACATGATTTGCGAGTTTCCTTTCCACGTCAAGGGTTTCTTTCCTAAATTCTTCTTTGTTTCTTTTACATTCTGTTAATTGATCCGCTATTGCAGCAAATAGGCAGTTTCTGACTCCTGGGACTTTCCTATCAATTGTTTATGGTTCTTTGTTGTCTTTCTACTTTCTGTCTGACTTACGTTTATGATTCTTATACCTATACTTAGTTATTAACTATAATTAATTAAATATAACAAACAGTCGAAGAAGGAGGGGTTCGAAACGCTAAACCCTTCAGATGGGGGGTCGTAATCGACAGGAAAAATGGGCGCTACTGCGGAAATCACCCAAGATGGTCTAGAGGAACGTACCGCAGATGGTTGCTTCTGGGCTCGAAGGGGGGTTGGAATGGCTGCACCCTACTGCTGGATGTTACTTACCCTTATGTACTGAAAGAAAACACTGGGGTATTGGTAGACAGGCTTGTATAGTTTCAATATAATATTAATTAATTAGTTTATTCCCTTCATTTATGTCAAGCAACTTTGCGACTGAGCCGACCAGCCAGTATCTTTTACAATACCCCCTTTTTAAAGAAAGAAAAATCTGGATTTCTTTGCCTTGAAGTCTTTGTCCCCTAGTTCCTTCGGTGGCCAAAAACTACTTGCTGAAAGGCTATTGACGCTCGTCAAGCGAAAATGAACCCTAATGGTGACTCTACGTCTCCTGATGGGCAGGATTTTCCCGCGGTCTGGAGCTCGAGCCGCGGTGACCATTCGTCGTTGGGCACCAAATTAACGACGCTCTTCTCCGAATACAAACCTACGAGGTAGAATAACAATGTCCTGCACGTACACACACATACTCCATACGTATGGTGCAGTATGTAGGTATTAAACGGCGCACTAATCACGTAACCCGCAGCCAGGATCGATTATGCATTGCACCCGTAAAAGCCACATACGCTAACGCGCCATCCTTAACACCGAAAAGTAAAAGAGGTTACGGATACAGATACAGAATCTTATTTTTGGTGGTTCTGCAGCTCTGCAGTTCTTAAAGACGAGCCGACCCGGCGCTAATTATATACCGCTTGCGTTTATATGTATATATAATTTGTGTTATAATTAATACTTATACCTGACTGAAATGCAAATATAAGATGCACAATCATTATTATTCGATTCTCATTCAATCTATGCTAATCTAAATAACTATTACTTAAACTACGACTTAACTGTGTGTGTTTTGATTCCACCGATGCTCTGGCAGTGAATTACAGGTATACCAGGTATCACCCATTCGAATTTCCTCCTCATGGTGAATGTGATTGGGTCTTTGCCTGCTTGCGTTACCTTTCTTTTCACTTCGAGCTTTCTTCTTAGTTCTTTCTACTTGCAGTAGCACACTTTTAGTTCATTTATTCCTTTATTTCACTCCTATTATTATAAGCGGCAATTTATTATTCCTTTGCTACTTACAAGTGCCGGTGTCACCCTGTAATTAAAACTTTTAAGACCCCGTGTTTTATAAAAAAAAAACCCTTCGAAAATAGTAAAACAGTCGGAGCTCGCTCGTAATCGATGTTTACCCAACCAGCGTCCGCCGCAAACTCCAACTGAAAATTCAAGTTTCAGAAATAAAATTTTTAGATTTAAAACTTAAACTAAGGTTTGCCATAAGCGTATTTTTAGCTAATAATTGCAAGTCTTAAGTTTATACTTGAGTTTTATTACGAACCGAAACCCAGTTTCAGGTTTCAGAAACTAAATGTTCGGATAAAATCAAAGGTTTGGCACTTGTGTCGAAGTTTTCAGCTTGGTTGGACTAAATTTGTAAATCTATGCAGCAGTACCTACTTGAATGTTTTTCGGAAAGAAGTACAATTTTTATGATACTGAAGATATATTAGAAACTCAAAACGCCAATTCAGGTATCAGATATTAAATTTTACGTTCAAAAGATTGGCATTTATTCGAACTTGGTTGCTTTCTTGTAACGGTGGCGGGGCGCGTTTGCACGTTCTAGCAATTATATATTACGCCGTATTTTGAATTGCCAAAATTTATTCTCAGCAACCTCAATATAAAAGCAATTTTTATTATTATTTTCCGAGTTCAAGGCCGACTGGATTATCAAATTTCTCTTAATTTACGCCGATAACTAATAAGCGTTCGGTTAGATTTTTATTTCTGCTTTACAATACTAATTATTTCGAAAGCTAATGCTTTCTATGTAGCAAGAAAGCCTATTTTGCTTTTGGAAACTTTGTTATAAAGCGTTCGTATGTAATTTTTTCTAAACAGGATGATTTATGTTTTAAGTTGCAATTTGCCTCCCCATCAGCCAAAATGAAACCGTTGAATGAAGAAAATTATGCGGCAAGTGAGTGTGGTAGTATAGTCCGAATAAGAAAGGCGAACACTAATGGGCAAAGCTAAAAGTTCAGTGGTAATAAAGTTCGCTTTATCGCTTTGTGATTGTTGATTAACCGATTAGAGTCCCCTCAAACCGCAACCTTTAATGAACGCGCCGACAAAGTCTTTGTTTCTGTTTGCGCTTTAAGAACTGTGATGCCTTTAGATTAAATTTTGTTGCGGTAAAGGGATATTGGCTTCTACTTCCATAATCATGCTGTTTCCAATTTTCCCAAAAATGGAAGTGTGGCGTAATATCAACGACTTCAAAGAATATTTTAGCTTTAATTGAAACTTCAAAGACTTTACCACGTATTAAAAATATAAAGACTCCCCAAAGCCTTTCAAGTACTTGTATTGGCTGCGTGCATATCGTTCAAAAGAATTTTTTTTCCGAAGGGGGCCAGATCCAATTCACGAGCTCTTCAACCGATATTGCACTTTACAACTAATGAATAACTGAAAGCTGATCCAGTCTAGCGTTTAATTTTTTAATTTCCAATATTTGCCTAGTTCGTGAAATGCTTGTCAAAACCAACAAAAATAAATTGATGTATTGAATTAAATGCTTTTGGGGTGTAATTTTGGTTTTAAAACGGCCAATAAAACGTTCAGCTATTTAGTCTTTATTATGAGTTGGTAGTACGATAACGAAAAAGAGTCCAGATATACTGAAAGTCATATAATTCGTTTTCCTATAATAAATGCACAGAAATAAAAAAGTTCAGGCGCTTAGTTAGCCTGTTTGTTTTCTTATATTAATTTGGGTCCGAAAAATATCGAAAGATTTGTGCTTATTCTGGTTTCAGAGCAGGCTTGTAAAATCAAACTTAACCTTGCCGAAAAATATAAATTTGAGCTGCCATATACAGTGCGAGCCAGCAATTGAAAAATTCTAAATCGAATATTTTCGAGAAATTGAAACCTGGGAATGTATGTTATCCATAAATACGTTAGTGTTATCCACGTTTCATAAACAAAAGCACAATTTGACACTAGCTTTCTCTAACTTTGGGAAGTCTGAATAAATGTAATGTTAAGGAAGATATTCTCTTCCATTTGTTAATTTAAGACTGTAGATACGGAAACTTAGACTTTGCAAATTCATAACTTAAGACCATCATATCTGGAATTGTTACGTTCGGTGTGCGGTTCATCTTCGGTACTCCTTCAACCATGTTTAAAGTCAGCAATCCATAAATCCTTTAATCCTTTAAAGAATCTCTTGCTTTACCTGCTTTGCTTCATAAGCCTTTATATAGCACTTGAAAATACGTTTCTAATAAAGTTTTTTTTTTTTAATAAATAAAGTTATAGCTTGTTCATTTAACTTCTTACCTAATTATTAATAATGTCCGAAACATGTCCCATTAATTTTTTTATTTTATTATTGCTGAATAAAATAATGTATCTGGATTAATTTGTGTTCCGTATTTCTCCTTATCGCTTAAGAAATAAAAAAAATTGCCATCCCTCCCCAATGTATAAGTATTAGAGTTGTGCTTAGCGATACGATATATCGATATCATATCGATTCAGTAAATAAGCAGACAATATCGATACACAATTTAAATATCGATACAGGATCGATATGTATCGTTATAATTATTATTTTTTGCGTTTCGCATTTTTACAAAATAATTTCTAAGTTTGTTACATACAGTTGTTTTAATATTTACAAGCTGACTTTACCCGATCGACGTCGTACAAGTTTACTCTTGTAATTGTTATTCTGTACGAAACTGCTTGCTGATTGGTTGACGTTCACACAGCTGCTATCTGGGCTCTATTATTTTCCTTTAATTTATAATTTATGACATTTGCTTTGCAGTTTCAATATATGCCTAATATTAATTTGTGCTTTATTTATAAAAAATATAGTATCGGTATCGATAATTACCAAGGAGTACAATATCGATACAATAACCAAATATCGATATCGTATCGGCATCGTATCGAATGTCAAAAATATCGATAAGCACAACTCTAATAAGTATATTAACTAACTACTCATTTCTTCGTTGAAGGATGTTCCGTGATTTAGGAAATGTTTTAAGGGATATTCCAGTGACTAGCTCTTTGAGTTGGTTATTGTCTAATTATTATATATTATATTTTTATTATATATTATCATAATATTATTAATTTTATTATGTTTATGTATTTCAATAAATAAAGAAAAATAAAATTAAGTTTATCATCAAAACAAAATATTTTTTTTATGTTAGAGTATTTAACCTATTTAGACTAATTTACAGTAAGTATTATAAGGGCCGGTCTTTCAATCTCCTAACAAACCTCTTAATAATACGCTATTTGGCAAAAATTTTCCATGGAAGCAATTGTATTAACAAAGGTTGCCATAGAAAATAATAGGAACATAAATTTATTAGGAGATGGAAAGTCTGGTTGCACCTTCGGCTTCGGCTCTGACCGAAGGTGATAGCGACAGTCGAACATCGGCTTCGGCTGACAAACTGAACGTCGGTCGGAATTTACTTAAAACTTCCCCTCAGTTTCTTTATGTGGCCGTATACGTTCTTGAAGTTGTTTAAAATCCTTTACCATCTCTATAAGTCAATGGTTAAAAAATATCGCTTTTCCTTCTACATATCTTGATATCTTACAGATGTTTTCTGTGCAAGTTACTTTTTTTGTTGATTGACTCCCCACATTCATCATTGAACCATACTTCTTTACGTTGTTGTTTAGTTGACCGCATATCTTTTCCGCCCTTTTACTCCATTCCAATGCTCTTCAACATCTTCTTCATTCCCATGTTCATCTATCCATTCTAACCATCTATTTATTCCTTCCTCGTATCTCTTTCGCGCTTCAGGATCTTTTAATTTTTCTATGTGTAGTTTTATTGTAGATTCGAGCTTTTCAACTCTTTGGCTATTAATTTTGCATCTATGTTTGGCTCGCACGAGGAAGTGATATAACCCGCATGATGCGCCTCTTCTTGCTCGCACGTCCTATATGGTTGTTGCTCTTCTTTTGTCCTTTGATATATGATCAATATGATTAGTAGTCAACTCGTCTCACGAGACCCACGTTCCTTTGGAGAAGTAAATAAAACTAATAACCATATTCCTAGTAGTCGCAAGATCTATCAACATTTCACCATTTTCATTTGAATTCTTATGTCGAATGTGTTTGCTTATTATTCCTAGATGTTCATTTGGTTATTTATTTGGACATTAATGTCCCCCCGCACTATTTTAATTTGTTCTAATTGGTGATGAAAGGCTTCTTTGATTTCCCTATCTGTTTCCTCTGTGGGACAATATGCGTTTATTAAATAATTTTAATTTTATTCGTAGACTGCAGATTTGTTCACTGATCTGCAGGAAATCTAGTATACTGGATTTAATGTCCTTATCTACAACAAAGGTAACCCCACATTCCTTACATACTTCGCTCAACTTTACTTTAGTTTTATTAAGAACTTGTGGTTTGACTACAGCATTTGATGTTTTATTGTGAAATGCTGAAGTTATCACTTGATTAAAAATTCTAAGCTGAATGATAAAATTTTAGAAAATAAATTAGCTTGCGCTCATTTATTTATTTTACTTTTTTACTTATTGCGAACTTTTTACCAGTGGCGTAGAAGCCTTAATAATTATTATTGTGGGATACTAGGAGAGTTAAACAGAGCCTTTGCACAACTTCTTTATTTTAATTAAATTACATTTCGTAGTATTTTTCCAACTGTCTCGCACGTATGCCAGACTTGCTACCCCCACTCACTCGATGCACGCCGGACCCCTACCTGAACAGGTCGTCTGCTATAATTCCCGCATTATAGTTAATTAAATACATTTATGAAATTCATCAGTCCGAAGGAAATGTACGTATTTACAACAGTTTTCAACGTCAAAGCTCATAAAGTTCTCGACTTTCCTATAGCATTAACTAAAATAATTAAAGGCGGCACTTCGCGAATGCATTCTCAAATAAAAATCGCAATGTACCCACCTACAAAAGCATAAGCGTCAGTAAAGAGTCTCGGGTTTAGTAATAAAATTAAAATTAACAGCTTTACTTTTTAATTGGTGCTTTGTGATTATTTTCCGAGAGGTTGTAATTATCCAGCAACAAATTCGCTAGCCTCCCAAAGCGTCATGTTCAGCTCTCTCTACTCTTTGTGATTTTTTCTCTTCGAGCCACTTTATTATCGTTCTTTATAACCGCTCTTTCCAAATGATGGCTTTTAATTAAAATATGCCTTTCAGCTGACATTGCACGAACTAACTGCCACAACAACGTCCGGTCACTACTAAAAAAAAACCCAAAAAAAGGGAACCAAAACCAAGTTACTGTTTAAAATTGCTACAAATTTTCGCTTATAATTAAAATTAATAGCAGCGATTGTTGTTGTCACGTTTTCGAAAGCGTTCATCCGTTGGGGTTGAAAAGAGACGTTAATACGGAGCGAGGGTGTGTTTTTTTGGTGGATTGTGTATTATTTTGAGGGCAGATTACTGTGTGCGCGTTTGATGCATTCTTGTTTCCTGACATTTCCAGATGGTGGAGCAACAGCTCGGGTAATAAAAACACGAACGGGATGAATTTTGTTGATACGTTCAGAAGCTCCCTCTGTAAATACTTTTTCCTCTTTCCTTTCTTGATGGCTCACTTCAATAGCTCGATTTTTCCCCCGAACATTTCTATCGGCGTTCTTTATGTAAATAAAGAAATTGTTACGAAATTCTCGGTTCATTTACTTTTATTGTGTCAACGGAAATGTTTCTTTATTAATAATTACCTACTGAGAATTGTTATCAAAAATCTATGCCACGGATTGAAATTTTCATGAGTCGCAGGAAAAATAAATTATTTCGCATTGAAAACCGTGAATGATTCCTGATGGCTTTTAATTTTTAAAGATTTCAACCAAATTTAGATAAAAACCTACAGCCAACTAGTAAGTTAACCTACATTGTTACCATGAAATATGTGAAATTAATTCATGAAGCTGTAATTTGTGCAAATTGCTATAAGTAATTGTTGGTCGTAAAGCTTATCTAACATAAAAACCACAATTATGCTTTCTGATATAAATTTATACACCCCGCTATTTTACTTGTTGTTTATAAAAGATAACAATATTTTCATAGAGCTACAATTTAATTTCTAGCCAAGTAACAACCTTAAATATCAATTTCTACAACGGATAGCATGCAATAATTACCTGCTGATAATGTTTGAAATATCGATTTACACGAAGGCTGGAAAGTCCCTTTGATGTGTTTTTTTCTTCCTGATAATCAGTGTTGACCTTACTTTTGTTTTATTCAGGTAGGTTAGTTATTAAGGTTGAAAGTTTAAGGTTTTCGTATTTTTTAACGTGATTAATGCATGTCAAGGATGTGAATAAAAAATTTAACGAAAATCAAAAATTTAGCAATGTGGGGAAATAGGAACATCCTAAACTTGCAAAAATCCTGAAATATTTTTCCACAATCTGTATTCCTTGATTTTTTATTTTTGTAATCTGGTTTGCTTTTGATAGTACTGAGTTTCAGGGATATTTCTTTTGAAGGTTTTAAATTTTTGCTGAAATTCTAATCCTTGCGCTGTGTTTTGTTTTTGTTTTAACATCGAAGACTTTTCTTGTTTTTAATATAATGTTTTTACGATCGATGGATTTTACCAAAAAATGAAAAGAGGAAATAAAAGAAAAAGAAACAAATTAGCTTGGGATGTTTTTCTTTCCAAAGTGCACTTCAGTTATGTTAGTTCCACTTCTAAAGTTCTTGGAGAGATTTTATGGCTGATTTTTGTTTCTCCAGTAGTTTTAGAACATTTCTAAATTTCATTCACGTTTCAACAAGCAAATGTTTCTTGTTTACATCCATTAAGTCACGTCTTTATTTTATTTTCTTACGAATTCGTATAGATACTGAAATATTTCAAAAATGTTCAATTAACTTGCATTCTCATTAGTTTTTTGACATTTCAGATGATTTGATTTGTTTTTGTGGGGAGGAATTGATTACCTTAGTTGTAGTTGATCGTTTTTTGTTCCTTTATTTCAGTTCTTTCTTTGGTCTATAGATTATTTATTTGTTTCAGAGTCTATTTATTAAATAATTTTATTTAGGTGTCCCTCGAGTTTCAAGTGTATTTTTGCAAAAATTTGTAAGTCGCCATAATCTGTTGAAAAAAAATCTATTAATTTAAAAAAGTTTTGAGATATTTTGGTAATTGAATTATTAGTTGTTTATTTATTTCCTCCCTCTTTGTATTCAGGCAAAATATTTCAACCGAAGGAAATCGTTGTGGAGTAGTTCTTTAAAACTTGGAACTTTCTCTGAGTAAATAATTTTTTCCAGTAAATTCCTTTTGTATTTCGTCGTCTACTCAGATTTAGAAATTTTTTTGCAAATGTTTTCACACTAGATCTGAGTTGAACAATCAAATTCCTTCCGATTTTTTAATTCTTACTTTGCCAATTCGTTACTTATCGTTTTATTTGTTTATTTATAATTTCATTTATTTGAATAACAAAACTCTTGGAATTCCTTTCGTATAATTTTAATTATTTCTTGCTCTTGGAAAACATTGTAGTTTCAGATTTATTATTTTCAGTGTTTTACTTTTTTTGCTGAATGTTTGCGTTTTCGAGTTCTTGAGTTTCTGATTCTTCGTCAGTGTTTTTTGTTCGTTTCAGCATTGAAAGCTTTCACATTATTTATATTATTTTTATTAGTTTTTTGCGATGTCTTTAATCACAAAATGAGGAGATAAAGAAAACCAAAATAAAGAAACAGGATGGAATATTGTAAAAGTAGTTGTTTTCAGTTTTTTGTTTTTCCTCTCGTTTTCGAATATTTTCTAAATGTTATCTACATTTCAGCAAGAAAATTATTCTTGTTATCATTTTTAAGTCATATTTTTATTTTGTTTTGTTATGAATTCGTTCAAACAGTGAAATATTTAAACATTGTTCTTTTAACTTGGAATCTTAGTGTTTTGTAACATTTCATAAAATTGGTTTGTTTGTGTGGGGAACCTTGTTGCTAATTCTTTTGAAGGATTTTCCAGTCGGTTCTCTCCTTGTTCCACAGTTTATTTATTAATTTAAACTTTATTTAGGTATTATTTTTATTTAAAGTGCCTTCTTACAACCAATTTCTAACTTGCCATTTTATGTAGTATTTAAGAAAATTATGGGAGTTGTCCTTTCGTTTTAAAGGATTTTAAGATATTTTTTTTAATTACTTAATTCAGCTCCTTTTTCACTCGGTTAATACATTTTTTATAAAATATTCTAATCCCAGGAAATTGTTGTAAAGTAATTCTTTACAAGTTTGGAATTATTTCATTCAGATTCTGGTAACACATTTTCTCTGGGTAGTAATTTTCTAAGCATATTTTGTTGTCTATACAGATTTAGAAAGTTTGTTGGAAATGCTTTTATGCTGGCTTTAGTTCGTTGTTAATTTCTTTTCTGATTTTTTATTCTTAGGTACTTTTCGAAAATTCTAAAATTAAAAATTTCTTTAGCTGGTTTTACAAAGCAATTTTTCTGTGAATAATAACATTGCAGATCTTTTCCATACTTGTTTTTTCCACCATTTGCTTAAAGTGTAAATTTTTGAAAAACTCTTCACAATCAACAAATTTTTGAGTCGTCCTATCTTCTGTTTTTTAAATGTCTCTTCAGATAGTGCTTTATTTATTTTTTTCATTTACATATACTTTGTTTATTTGTCATTTCATTTCTTTAAAGATCAGGACTCAAAGAGTTCCTTTCGTGTAATTTGAATTATTTATTACTCTTAGAAAATATTGTAAAGAGTAAAGGTTCTCACTGGATTGTACTCCAAAATTTGAATTTTTTTACCTGGATTTGGATAGCGATTTTGCTCTGAATAATAGTCGAATAATAGTCGTTTGTTCAGAGTGCATATTTTTGAACACAATATCCTCACAATCAACACATTCATTTGAGTCTTTTCGTCCTATTTTCTATTTTTTACATTTATTTATCTCTATTAACAGCCAATTTGTTTTCTTGCATTCTCCTTCTTTTTCTTTTTTCTTAGCCTTGGTGAATTACCTTAAACTCAGAATTCTTTGAGTCCTCTTGGAACGTATGCTGGTCAAGTTTTTTGAATACCTAAAGTTTTGATTGTTTTCTAAATTAATTAATTTAATTTAATCGCCATGTTAAAACTTAACCACCGCGTTACTACCTTTACTTGAAGACGAAAGCTTTTTTTAAGTTTACTTGCAGTTTCAAAGAATTTTGGTATCTAATTTATAGTAGATATATTTGTAAAGAAATTAGGTGAACATTTTCTCTGATTAGTAATTTTTAAAGGTTTTTTTCCCAGCCAATTCCTGACTTACGTCATTGTTTATTTAATCCGTAAATGCATTTTTATCGGAAGGATGTTTTAGTGCCCAATTTTCTTCTGCGAATTATTCTTTAACGTTTTAAAGAATGCTACATGGTTGTGATTGCAGGTATGCTCTGATTGTTGGTTAGCTTGAAAAGTTTAGTCGATTGGCTCATTATTTATTTAATTAGCGGGTTGTCATTGAACGAGCATTTCTTAAACAGAAAATATTTTAAAGAATTTGCTTGTTGTTTCAATTCATTTCCAAGGAGTATATTGATGTACAACTTGTTAACGCCAGTGCTTCATTTCTTCTTTCTTACTTCCCCATAAACCTGAGAATGTTTTCTCAACATATTCTTCAATCAATAATAGTTCTAAAAATATTTCTTCTTAGTTTTGGGAGTATTTTTCTAACTGCAAATACGAACTGCGAAGACTAATTCGCCTTCAGCATTCTTTAAATTGAAGTAAATTTTGTAAATAACTTTACAAATTAATCAATTCTCTCGTTCATCGTGCTATCACAGTGCCTCAACTTGACCTGACCTGACCTGTCGAGTTAGTTCATATTAAAAACAATCTCGCCAAGAATGGATACAACAAAAGGGGTGTTAGGAAGGCCATCGAAAAACAATTACACCCCTCATACTCTGGAAGTTCTCTTGTACAACCTAGGCTACTGCCCTCTTGCCATACATTTACCAAGTTACTGATCGCATAGGTAGGGTTCTCAAAAAACCCAACACCAAAACCATCTTCAAACCCGCTACAAAAGTGTCACAAATACTCCTTTCAGTAAAAGACAAGCCAAAACCCCCTGTCATCAAGAGGGGTTTACAGCATCCCTTGTTCTTGTGGTTTAGAATACATCAGAGAAACTGGTAGCTCAATACACACACGTATGTTGCTTGAAATCAGGTCTTCTGTCACAGTCAGCTGTTGTTGAACATCATCACCAAACTGGCCATAAGATCTTATTTGAAAAATCATCGATCGACTTGAACCATGACACTGGTTATCGTCTGTCAGACATATGGAGGTCTGTCATCGCTGGTCTGGCTCCGACCCTTCCACTCCTGACCAGTCGTCATCTTCGGTTACCGTACCCTTATTCCTTTCTCGTTGAGCTATCTGCTCCTTTAGTGTCCCCTTTTCCTCCTGATGAAGCCCCTTAAGAAAGTGGGCGGAACCTTGAATTCTTCTGTCTCAAGAATGACGCGATTCCAACCCGGAAGATGTTCTTTTAACACTGACCGTAGAAGTCTTAGAATTTATTCTTTAAACTCTAAACATACATAAATTCTGTATACAATCTTCCTGAGAATATTTAGAAATTGTGGAAGTCTTCTTAAGGATGAAAGAGAGAGGTATTTGCAAATTAAATAATTCCAGATAGTGGTGGCGAGATAGCCAACGGAACTAAGTAAGAATTTTCAATTACTAAATTTTTAGAAAAAAATTTCTGGGTGGTTTTTGAAATGTATAATTTTTTTATTTTCCGAGATTCTTTGTTCCCTGATTTTCTTGTCAAGTTGTTCAGTGTGTTCGGAGTGTTATGTCTTACATTTTGGCAACTTTCTCAAAATGTCAGTTATTTCGTAAAGTTCCATAACAGTTTTGGTGTAAAATTTTATTCAGTCCCTAGAGTGGTAGATTTTTTCTTCATATGCAAATTGTTAGTTTCAGCTACCTACTTCTAATAAAATAACCAAGTGAAATAAGATATAAATATTTTCTGAATTGTTTTTGATTTATATAATTTCTAACTCTGTGGGATTCTTTGTTCACAGATTATTTTCCAAGTTGCTCAGTAAATTTTAGAAGTTATTGTATGGATTTTAGTGCAAATATTTCTAAGGTTTCAAATTAGTTTTGGTTTAACGTTGCGTAGCTCGTCCTCTTTAATGGATTCCAAAGAAGCCTTGCTGTATACTTTGCCTTTCTAGTTGTGAAAGATATATAAAGATCAAAATATCCTTGAAATATAATACCAAAAGCAAATATATACATATAATTTATAATTTCTAAATCTGTTGCTGACGTAACATATTTGCGAATTAATATTTTTCGTTGTGTTCGTTTTGTCGATTTGGTATTTAATGATTGTATTTATACTATTAAACTATTTATCAAAAGTCTTGCACTATCTGTAAAAATTGAAATAAAACGTTTGACCCAAATAGTTCAGCCTGTTTTTTTGGAACAAATGTGCGAGCACCTTGCGATAGCCTTATCTGCACCTGCACCAACACTCAGCATCGTGCCTTTTATGTGCAGGTTGGGGCACTTCGCTTTCGTACGTGTGCTTTGATCTTTGTGAGAGTAAATGTTCTTAAAAACGGTAAATTATTTGTTATAAACTAGTTGTGAACGTTTTACGGACGTATTTGGACAATTACGAAAATACGAAGGTCTGGTTTTCCTTGTGATTTCGAAAAGGTAAGTTGTTTTAAAATTTTACTTCAGTTTTATGCAGAATTTGTGATTTGAGATATTATTTTGATGTTTTATTGTGAAATGCCGAAGTTTTCACTTGACCTTTCTTAGAGTTATGCAGACACAAAGTTGAAATGCCGAATGATAAAATTTAAGAAATTTCAAGGTGATAATTACCGAATATTTCTACGACAAGATAATATGAAATTCTTCTGCTGTAAACAAAACGGCCATCGCTAGTCGAATTGCAATGCTAACATTCTAATAATAATAATAATTGAAGGAAACAAATATCGGGGAATTCGACCTGGGTAGATAAATTAAAACACCCTTTGTTTATATACTTAGAGCTTTCGGAAGTAATTTATTCCTTTATCAACTGCATTCTACAAAAAAAAAACACAATAGTGACCTATAACAATGCGGCAAGACTTAACTAAAGTACTTACAAACTGAGTAGGTTTTCGTATTTTTGCATTCATTTTTATGTAGGGAAATTCTAGTTTTAATCCAGTTAGATGTCTGACCGATATATTTTTTGTCACAATCAATACACGGAATAGAATAAATAGCATTCGACTGTACCATTTAGGGGGTTTTTGTTTTAATTTTGGAAAACAGATTGTACACAGTTTTTAAATTATATTTAGCGATTCTGATTTGGTCATTCCTAAGAATGTTCATTATTTCAGTTAGTTAAGTTGTCGATAAAGGGAAGTTTGAAATAGACAACGTTAGTGTTGGGAGCAGTTGAAGGTTGTCCTGCACTTCCCGGCAATGGAGTATTAAACAACAATTTCCTAATGAGTAACTTTAGGATACCCATTATTGAGAGAGATGTCAGATAGTTTATTTAAATTAATATGAACAAACGAGGGGTGACATATCTTAAGAATACGATTTTTTAAAGCTTTAATTATATTTATCTTCTGATTAATTGGGTGTTGATAATGAAAATTAATATAACGACCCGATGAAGTTGGTTTTTGATACCAATCCATAATTATGTGGTTGGAATTGGTTCTTATCAACATAGTATCTAAGAAGGGGATCCTATTATGCGTTTCCGTTTCAATCGTAAACTGTATTTGATTGTGAAAATTGTTAAAAATTTCAGGAGTTTTAGTATCGTTTAATAGTAACGCATTCAAAGAACACCACTGCTCTATTTTACCAACTTCACTTGAGGTCAGCGTAATTAGGAAGTTTTCATTATTGCCAGACGTGATTAAGCTAGTGTCATCGGCATAAATGACTGCTTTTGACGATGAATGTAAAATATCTGATAAATCATTGTTGTATAAGCTAAAAAGAATTGGACCTAACACTGATCCTTGCGGCACACCTGTGTTTATTAACTAAGATTGAGAGATTTTCCACTTCCCTCTTTACATTTGATCTCAACATATTGTGTTCTATTAGTAAGACCAGTTATATGCAACACCTCTTATCCCATAGTCCTGTACTTTATTTAGTTATATTTCATGGTTAACAAGATCGAATGCTGTGCTTAAACACAAAACGTTGCAATTACTTTTAGGTTATTATTGATCCGTAATAAAATCACCTCAATAAGAGTAAACGAAGCCGTCTCCGTGAACTTATTTAAAAATGCAATTAATCTGCATGCAAACATTTTTTCTAACATTTTAGCAAAAACCTTGAGCAGCGAAATGGGCCTGTAGTTGCTACATTGATATTTATTACCCTTTTTGAAAATTGGACAAACTTTTGCTACCTTAAGGGAATCTGGAAAGATTCCATTTGAAAAACTTAAATTTATTATGTGCATCAAAGGAGATGCAATTTGAGAGGCAATTAATTTTATTAAACTGCATGGAATGCCATCTACACAACATCATGAAGTATTTTTTAGAGACTTTATAGTATTATATACTTCCACTTTAGTTGTAGGATCCAAAAATATAGAGTTCACATTGTATTTGTTCATTGAACAAGCATAATGGATATTTTTGTTGACAGATGTCAAACTTATGACATTCCAAGCAGCTTTTGATTTGTTCTGACTGTTATTACATACTCCTAATATAGGTACTGCATAATACTGTGCCTTCACAATTCTAATTAATTTTTTATAAATTGTCTTATAATTATTACAATAATAATTTTTAAATATTGATGATGGGACAACCTTATTAATGGAATACAGTTTTCTTAAATTATTTATAGAAATTAGCAGTCCTTTTGTCATCCACTTTTTACCTATAATGTGCTTGTTAAATTTTTTTAAACACAATCTAATGGAAAATTTGTTTCAACATAATATTTTAACCTTTCTTCAAATATACCTAAACAAGTATTTATACATTTTGTTTCCGCAAACACATCAGACCAATTTTCTGAAGTCAATTATTCGACAAAAACCCTTTTATCATCTTTAGAATAAAATCTTTTATATTCAGCCTTATTCTTATTGTTGGTAAATAATCGTTTACATTCATTCGTATTACTTACGTTCGGATAAACAGAGAATTCAAATGTCTGTGCCGTGTGGTCGGACAACTATGTAGACCATACGACATAAACAATTCAATAATTAAAGATACTTTAATGTTACCATTTTCTAGAAAGTTTACATTAACGTCTCCACAGACAACAATTTTACTGTTTTTAGATTTTTTGTTAATCAGTAGTGCCAAAATTTCTTCTGGTTTGATAATAAATTCATTTGCATCCGCATTAGGTGAACGGTGCACAACACAAACTGTTAACTCTTCTCCTGAAATATTACACTTCACTGCACAACATTCAAAAATTTTGTCAGCACAAGCGTTGTAACTCGCACACATTATTAACTTCCACATCACTCCTTGCATAGATGCAGACACCGCCATGCGAAAAGGTGGCCCTACAAAAATAATTTTGAAGTTTATAATTATCTGTTAATGTTTCAAATTCTACCGCCTTATCCACCGGATGTAGGGGGTGTTTTCGAGTACCACCACTAGGGCTACCTAACTTAGGACACAGTCCACTAACAACTCTCAAGAAGGGTACTAGTTGTTGTACCTTTGGTGTAAACTAAAATAAATCGCATAAAAAATTCTCAAGAGTCTCATTATTCTCAAACATTATCTAACATTATACTATCAATTTCATCTTCACTCAGCCAGTGTTCTGATAAGCACAGAAGATTAGGAGTTTCGTCATCTAAAATTAAGTTTAAATCTTCGGTTTTCCCACGTAGGGACTGAATATTTTGAAGCATAATTTTTATGTTGTGGTGAAGTCCGATGAAAATATCAACAGCGGTATTATTTCGGACTGTTTCGTCTTTAAACGAGAAAAATCCAAATATTTATATTTGAAAGGTTTAATCAAAATGTTTGGGCCCCAGAAATTCTTGTTTAATACGATATCAACATCTTTCTGCCGTATTAAGAGCTCACGTAGGATATCAGAAGTAGACGATATAGTAGAGCGACTGGCAAAGCAAAAGTGGGAATGGGCAGGCCATGTAGCACGATCGCAAGATAGATGGTCAAAAATTGTACCCAATTGGAGACCATGGGGGCAGAAAAGACCAACTGGAAGACCTCAAACACATTGGGCGGATGATGTGAAGAAAACGAGTGGTTTCAACTGGCAGACCATAGCGCAGAATAGATCAAGGTGGAATGACGTTAAGGAGGCCTATGTCCAAAAATGGACTGAAGAAGGCTGAAAAGAAGAGCTTAAACGAGTTATACGTATTGTATTTTGTTTTTAAGGGTATGCACGAAATCGAAGGAATGTTATTTTTTGTAAGAAACGATTTAATATCTTCCTGGTTAAACTTTGGGTCTACACGAAATATGAATAATGAGGAAGGATTTTCAATGCCCGTCATTGCAGCCTTTTGGTTGTTACCGTAGATAATTCTAGAAGATGTAGATCTTTTAGTTTCTTTTTTATAGGCATATCAGTTAGTGGCTTATCTTCCCTTAATTCTAATATGTTTTGAAGGGCCTCTTTTGTTTTTAATTCATCAATAACTTTTGGACATCGTTTACACTAATACTGCATGTCTCATCACTGATTGTGCTGCCGTGTTTTTCTGGCCCATTTCTTTTTTCTGAATCGTTTGATTGTACTGCACTGTTCATGAACTTATCAATTTGCTTTATAGAGATATCTGGCGTAGTCGCCTTGGTTTGTTGATATTGAAAATTGTTTGTATTTTGCGTGTTTACTCCGAACTGTTTAAAATTTCTCGTATTTCACTGAGATGGCGTGGATTGCGTGTTTTGAGGCATAATTATTAGTTTTTCTTTCTTGAATTAATGCGTCTTTTGTTTTTAATAGATACTTGTCCTGGTCATCTTGTTCTTTTTCGAAGTCGTCAATCGTAACAGCTGATTCATCAAGCAGCTGCTCTATGTCACTGCTTAAACCACAATTTATTTTATCATTCTCAAGATTTTTTAGCAGTTTTTGAAGTACCTGCACAACTCTTGTGATAATACACTTTGCAATTCACACACTGCACCCTTTTTAACAGAGTATTCGAAGTACAAACACCACATAAAGTGCCGAGTTTTATAGAAACATCTTACCTTCCCGCCATCTTGACTGACAATATGTCTAGTCAATTTAAATGAAATCACGAATACAAGACCTTTGCCTACAAGTACCGAATCATCACCTAAAATTCTCGACTCTGATATTATGGAAAAGTCCGTTATCTCTGAAGAAGAAAACTCACAAACTAAATTCCCTTCTGCACTGTCAATTCAAAACTAAACATCTCTATCGAACTTTTTCGAAAATCACCAAAAAAGAAACGAGCCCATAAAGAAACAGGAGATCAGCCAACATTAGATGATATGATATGTTATCACCAATTGGAAAAGCTCTTACTGATAACCCACAACAGTATACAATGTGATTTTTTAAAAATTCAATTGCAGCAGCCCGTATTCTGACGTTCTAAGGTTATTACGATAGAATACGGCCTGCTGCAATTGAGTTTTTAAAAAAATCACATTGTACATTTACATACGATAAATTTAGGAACTTCTTTGATGAAATATATTCCGAAAAAAATCCGCTTCATGTAGCAAGAACATTCACCGACGACATTGATAATCTCATTACCACACTGAAAGACTTTCCAGGCGATTCTTGTTCCTCATCACAATACTTTTATTATTATTATTATGAAAAAATTGAAACTCATACAGTTCAATTGCAACGGATTTCATAAAAGATTAATGTATCAGTTTGACATGGAAAGAGATGACAGTCCCACAGGCCGGAATATGCAAGATATGATGAAGATTCAAACCAAAGCAGACATTACTGGTATTATAAACTATTTAAAACTAAAGTTAACTAAATTAATGTGTGTAAAAGTGCGAAAAACCTATGTAGTTGACGCACTTTAAATTATTTAAATAAAAAGAGAAATGAAAATAAAGTGACTTACCATTTACCACTAATTTGACTTTTTTTACTTATTCTGAATCTGTCATCAATGGCGCAGAGGCATTCGTTTTTATATTAATTAAATTTATAAAATCCAAAATCCGAAAATAACTAAAACACAAAATAATGTAAAAAACGAGAACTTTACGTCCGCTCATCTCACTCAAATCAGGTTTTTAATTTGATGCCCAACGTGACCAAATTAAAATTTACAGTTCAATGCAATCTGTCCTATTCTCTTTAGTGTTTAATGAACGAAAATCTGTAATTTCCTCTTTTTTACATCGAGAGCTCTTTTCTGGTGGTATTAATACTGACATGCTCGCACACACCGGATTAAATCACGGTTATCATTATTGACAACATAAGGTTTAATCGGTTGTTTTTTGATGTTATCGCAATTATGGAAATTTAAGCTTGAGCCTAAATGTCATTTAGAGGATAAAATGGATCATTTTGTTCATGTTACTCATAATCCTGTCAGGATTTTTGTGTGTAGAGGTAGAGGCAAAACGAATAACAAAATTTATTTTGAGTTGCTTTATTATGTATTGATAAGCTGCCAAAAACTGTTTTTGTTAATGGAATTCTTATTCTATAAATGGAAATGCTTTTCCTGTATTATTTATTAATTTTTGTTTTGTTTTGTAAGGATTATTCTCGAGAGTATTTCCCTAAAATATTTCCTGGATTTGTTTCTAAAAGATTTTTCTAAAACAATATTCATTTTGATTTAAAGCTTTCCAGGTGCTTACGCAATCTCTTGTATTTTCTCGAAAAAAATGTTTTCCATCTGTTTCTAAAAAATGTTCAGAATTTATTCTAAAACAATACTCGTTTTCATTTAACACTTTCTAGGTATTACCTGGTTTTTTAAAGATTTTACGATTTCCCCTTTTCTTCGTTTTTCTACAAATTTATTGAATGTTTCAATATTTTCATAGATTGTAGAAGCATTTTCACCTTTATAAAGCTTGAATTGTCTAAGTACTCGTAGTTGTTGAATTATCTAATCTTTGATTCTTATGCGAATTTATTTTGCATAATAGAGATTTTCATCTTATATTTCTTATAAGCTTGATTAATTTTCTAAACTAAACGCTTGTTCGGATATTAAAATAATTTCTAGAATCAACCGAGGCAACTTAAAGTTTATAAGAATTTTTTCAAGCTTCTAGGTATTCATGAAAACCTTTTAAGAATTTCCTAAATTTTCTTCAAAGTGCAGATCGACAATTTTGTGTCTTTGACTACTTTTAAGAATTTTGTTGGTATTTTTCTAAAATAAAAAAAAGTGATAGTATCTTCTGAAATTTTTCAATGCCATAGTTTTTAAATTTCAGTTTTGAGGAAGTTTTGCACATATTAGGTTTCCTTGAAGTAAATCTCTAGCATTTTCAATTATTTTATTGAAGAATATTATAGTGGTACTTTCTCTTACATTTCTTAGTTTCAGTTAGGTATATAGAATTCTTAGAGCGTTTTCTGAGTTGTTGGAGCTTTCGTTAGCTAAGTCTTAAAAATTGTTGTAAATATACCAAACTTTCCAAAAAGTTCCCAAAAAAATTTTTGAGGTTTTCTGCTATTCATATGGATTTCTCAGGCATTCCAAGGAAATGTGTTAGCAAGAAGGGTCTTTGACCAAACAGCAGGACAATTTTTAGAAGAAATTTGTAAGCTTTATTAACAGGAATGCATAGAGATATTAAAGATTTTATAGAGACCTACGTGAGCCTTCCGTTTGCCTCAGTTGTTTTTAATATTGCTTTTATTATACATTTATTTGAAAATTGTTTCTAAAAAGTTAAGCTTGTCCTAAATTCCTATGAATTTTCTTAAATTTTACAAATACTACTTCTATATATTTTATAGAAACTTCAGAGAGCTTATTTTTGTTTGTCTTAAACTGGTTTTCTTATCTAAAAAAATACTCTGCAAGTTACCTGCATTTTCCAAATATTCTCTGAATTTGCAAGGTTTTTCTTTTATGCACTTATTTAGAAATTGTGCGAATTTTTTTCTTAAAGAAGTAGTAAGTGTCAGTTCTTTTAAATATTTGGAAATTTCCATTCATTTGAAAATTTTTCTTAAAAGGTTAAATTTACTTGACTTGTTAAAGGAATTTTCAAAATAATGAACAGTTCGTAAAGGCTTCTTATCGTTTGCCTCAAGCAGGTTTTCTTGTATAAAAAGTATTCTTCAGGTCAATAAATTTCCCAAAATAATCTCTTCCATTCCAAGGTTTACATTTAATGCATTTGTTCGGTAATTTTGATATTTTTTATCTAAAATAAGTTTTAAGTCTCTTTTTCTAGGTAGATAACCAAGAAATCCAAATTTAAAATAAAACATCAAAAATATTGAAACTTTACAGACACACAGGTTTTATATAAGAATGATACAAATTAATCAGTTTACACTAGTTAAAAGTTCTGTAAAAAAATTAAATATAGAACGAAAATAGTAAATCTTAACATGTGCCTAAGTTTTGTTTTCAAGGTACGATCAAAAATTAAATTACACAATATTAGCATAATCAATTATATCAGAAAAACATATAAATCTATCATTCAGGAATGTCAAAACTCTCGGTCAATCACTTTTGTACAAAGTAATCTTTAGCAATAACTATTTTGAATTTAATATTTATAGGCAGCTAACTAATATTATAAACATATATACTATCCAGCAACATGCTTCTTAATCTTAAAACTACCTTCAATTTTTTACTTTCACACAAAATTAATAATAAAAAATAATTATAATAATATAAAGCGTGTATTTATAAATTTAAGTAAAAAGCTCTAACGATGGATACGTTGGCCTCACTAGTAAATACTTGTTCAGTGAAAAATAATATAACTCAATCTATAATTTTTGTACTAGTCATTATAATTTCAATATTAATTAGTAGGTAGGTGAGCACTTCAAATAATTACAAATAACTCGTCCGTTTATGAATCAGTTGAAATTTTTAAGCAATTTACAATGATAAAGATAAGCTATGTTTCAACGATTAATTGTGGTTATACATATAATTATCGTTTTAACTAGCAAATTACCATTGTTTTAATAAAAAAGACATTACAAATACGGCTCTGACAGTTTGTTCGCTAAGTAAGTGTGTCAAATATCTGTCAGATTTTGATTGATTTTCAGTTTAGCCTACTATTTTGTATATGATTTTTTGTTGATCTGTTTGGCTGTTAACCAGATAATTTATTTTATGTCATACTCGTTTCTAAAGCAACGTTTTTCGGACGATTTATAGGACGAAAAGTGACACTTTAAAGTGCTAGTATCATTTTAAAGTCCTAGAACGAAAAGTGTCACTTTTTGTTCTATAAATGCTCGTTGCTAAGAGATATGAATTGTTGCGCCTTAGATTAGTTACTTAAAACTAATGCTGCTACAAATTGCTGGAGATTTATTTTAATGATTTAGCAACTTTAGAAACAGTATGACATAAAATTATGTATGTACCTCAGACGAAAAGTGTCTTTAAGGTACTCGCAAGTAATTACGGCCTCGGCTACCCGCCTCGGCCGTAAACAACTTGCTCATACCTTAAAGACTTACTTTTCGTCCTAGATACATAAAATACTATTAAATAAAAGCTGTATTTTAAAGGTGTGTTATTAAAATGATGGTAATTTGCAGCAGAATGCTATAATTTTTGTTCAAAATATAAATTAGTGTGAAGTCTATAGGATATAATAAGTTAACATGGGTTATAATTTTTATCATGTGAATTCATATTATGTCCACAGTTAAGAGAAATGCACTGTATAAATTCTTCTATTAGCAAATTTTATTTAAACTGATGAGGCTACGTTTCCGACATTATACTCTCTCTTCACCAGTACTTGATTGTTGCTTAAAATGTTCCACTGGATATCATCATCATCATCTAAGCATTTACAGGCTATTTTGGCACACTGCTTGTCGGTGCTTATGGAGTTACAACCTGAAAAAAAGTCGCCATATATTATGAAAAAATCAATTAGTAGGTATAATCTAGGTACTTATTTGTACAACTAAGTTCAACAATAAATAGTAATCCTAATCTTTATAAGACTTTTAAAGTTACTATAAATTCTTCAAAATGCATTTTTGTAAGTTAATCATTTTTTTTAAATAAGCAGAAACAGATAGTTACTAAGTACTATATCCAATATTTATTTTGATATTTTCTCCAGGTTTACTTAGTATACTTAGGATACTTAGTATTTGACCTTAATTTGAAAATATTTGATATTGTATTTAAAAAATGGGTAAGTTATGATATTGCATATATTTATTGGCTCCCCTGGTCATTATAGAGCAAAAGTGTAAAGAGAAAAGTCATAGGAAATTAAACATTTATTAGAAATTTCAGAAATTAATTTGGTAGAATTGTAGAATACTAATTTACCAATTATTGTTTAACTAATTCCGTGTGTATGATATGTAATTAAAACTGCAGTCAGATATGAAGAGTATTTATAGAAATGTTCGCTGATGAAGTTTAAATTTGGACTGAAACAAAAGCAATATAGCATAATGCGACACAGAAGCTGACTGCATTTAAGAAGTGATAAATAAAATAAGGTAAATAAAATTATTAGTAGTGTAACCAGCATTAACATTCGTAACAAAATATTTTCAGTATATGTATAACAAAAAGTAAATTAAATTCACTACCTTCGGTTTCTTTAAACAATGAAGGAGGTGGAGATACAGTATCCTCACGAAATGAAGGCAACAATTGGGTTTATCGGTAGCGTCTCAGTCTGGGTGGCGACGCATCCGCTTCACTAAACTCACTGCCACTGAGTTCAGATAGAGCCATTCCTTGCTCAAGTGCTTCTTCATATGTTTCTAATTAATATAAAATTAAGTAATAAATATGGGCTTACAAATTCCAAAATGCTAGTACTTACCGTAATATTTTTTGAATTTGCACTGGCAAAGGGTCCAGTCTCTTTTGGGCTCCATTCGGTTTTTGAATAAAATTCTAGCTGGCTTTTAGGAGTTAGGTTAGTAACACTGGCGTTGGTTTTTTACGAGCCAGTTAGTTGCTATCACACTGTACACCTCTTCGTCTTTGTTTGTTTCTGATAAAAAACTCAACAATGGAAAATTATTTTTCCTTGTTTAAACTCATGTTTGAAAAACTTGATTCAAAAGGCTTAACGCACAAACTAAACCACAGAAAAAAAAACACTGAACTAAATTACAAACTGCAACCGCCACCACCACTTTGCTCGGTTTTCGAGGGATGCGGGGGTGCATTTTCTATTCTACCTAATATGACGAGCACATTACTACGTCAGTGCAGCTGATATTAGAAATAACTACGCGAAGGGATATGAGACAAGTGGTTACTGAACCCACAACTTTTTGCATAGAATTTACAAAGGCTGGACGGTCATATTTATTTGCATTTTGAAAATCCTATTGTCGGCATTTTAAGAATGGACCCTTTTACAGTTAGAAATAGTTATTATGAATATTTCTAACTGTAAAAGTAGTAACCCATAACTGGGCCTATGGAGAAAAAGTTATTGAAAGATATCACAAGAGGTACGTCTTGTTTTATCCGGATAAACTTTTAATAAGAAATAAACTATTTTTTTCAGTTATTCGTTATCAAAAAGCTTAAACTTAATTTATCACTCATTCACTATATTTTGTCGTGGTATAAATCTATTTTTACAGGGTTTTTGTTAGATAATACATAATATTTTATTTATTTGAAATTTAAAATGTTACAGATATTAGATTTTAAAGTTTTGTAAATTTTTCAATCTTATTATTCTGCTATTTTAGAGTACGGAGCCAGGTAGTCAAACGAGAGGGTCTGTGAAAGAAAGAATTTGTAGGTGAAACCAGGTATAAACATGACAACCTGAAGGGGCTTTGTAATGAGATCCATCTGAATATTGTATTTGAAATTTTTACATTAATAATTAAAATGTTTTAAATTGAAACAATCGTTTTTGGTATTAGCTAATCGATTGTAACACTGATTGTGAACTTTTATGGTCCACTATTCACTTTGATTCTGAATTTTGTTTATTAATGCATTAATTGCCATAAATCAGCCGAATGATTCAATAAATTAGTTTTGTAGTATACGGAAGTCAAGCGAACTTTGTTCGCCAATTTTTTAATGAGAATTTGGTTGCTTAGTAATTCACTTGAAAGAAATAAAGTTGAAATTGAAAAGTAATTAATGTTTATGTTTATCAGGTTTATCCTAAGGAAAACAAGACCTCGAGTCGAACAATTGAGATTAGGAACGTTACTGGTTACTGGTTGTCGAGGTGAAGATAAATAAAAATGTATGGACTTATTACAAAAAGACACCTTTGTATTTACCCGATGACAAACTAACAAAAACAAAAGGTTCGAATAGGCCTAGCCGCGAAATCGGATTTAGCGTCCTGTATTGTGTAAGCGAAATGACCACCTCGCGTCCGATTGCACAAAAACTATTAAGTGTAATTAAACACTGCATTTTAAACTTTCTGATTAACTGTCAAAAACTATTTAATGTAGTTATAAACATTATAGCAGTGTTTCCAGTTCAATTGGAATTAAATAAGTTATTCTAGAAGTTTCTATAAGTTTTAACACCTAAATAAAGACATCAAATTTGAAAGTACTACAAAAACGATGTTTCATAAAAGTTGTATTATAGGTATTTTAATACTTGTTGAACCTGTTTATATTACTTAGAGGTGTACAAATTAAACGTTTAAGGTATTGAAGTTTAACAGAAGTAAACTTCTGCTACTTCAGTTTTAGATAAAAAATGCAAACATAACATAGATGTGTTCTACGAAAACATTAACGTGGGTAATGTCTAACAGAAGTAAACTTCTGTTACTTCAGTTTTAGATAAAAATGGAAACATAACATAGATGTGTTCTACGAAAACATTAACGTGGGTAATGTCTAACAGAAGTAAACTTCTGTTACTTCAGTTTTAGATAAAAATGGAAACATAACATAGATGAATTCCACCAAAACATTATAGTGGGTAATGTCTAATAGAGGTAAAATTCTTATGCTAATCAGTGACTTCGTTTCTAAGTTCCGCGATTGACCTCTCTGAGAGGTTTGCATTAAAAATGTTGCACTGGTAACGTCTTTAGGCTAGCGCGAGTATATTGCGAAGAATATGTTCACTCTACAACCTATTCTAGAGGTTTTAGGACATCTATTTTATGTTACTGGTTTACTGGGCAGTTGCTTTCAAATGTTTGTAAATTCTAATTTTTTGAAAATTTCCTTAGAAACAAGTTTGTTTGTAGAGAACGTTACTGCAGCTCATCTTCATTTCCCAAATAGTTCCTAATTTTTCCAGGTTTTTCTTTAATATACCTACTCATTTAGAAATTTTGTGTTTATTTGAAAAGTTACAAATCGGTATGTTAAGCTTATCCTGAATGACCTTTTGAATGCGAATCATGGAACTTAACTAAGAAGCAAAAAAGTTAAATACAAGCAGCTGAAATGAAATACCTGAAAAGAGTCAAAGGGATTACAAAGAAAGATAGAAATAAGAAATGATCTAGAAACTCAACCCACATTCGAATTCGTAGAAGAAAGGCAATTTGGTTGGCGGGGGCACTTGCAGAGGATGGGAGAGACTAGACTCGTTAGAAAAATATGGGATGCGAAGATATAAAAACATAAAAGAATAGGAAGACCCAGAAAAACGTGGGATAAAACTATATTGGAAATACTACAAAGGAAAGGTAAAATATGGACAGAAGCAAAGATATTAGCAGGAGACCGGAAAAATGGAAAAAATTTATACAAGAATAGAAATATGTACGGTGTACACCCTACACCACCAAGTGGTAAAAAGGTTTTAGATTATATTAGATTATATAAGCTTACTCTGAATTTTTAAGAATTTTCAAAATATTATAGGTTTTATAACAACTCCACAAAGGCTTGCTTTCAGTTGCTCCAAACTTACAAACTGGCTTGTAAAAATATTTTTTGCAGATCACCTGCATTTACCAAATATTCTTCCCTGATTTTCCACGTTTTCCTTTAATATATTTATTTCGAAATTTTGTAAATTCTTTCTCAAACTGCATACCTGCAAATCTCGGTTGCTTTCGAATGTTTGTATATTTCCATTTATTTGAAAAAATTTCCCAAAAGGTTAGCTTACCTTAAATGTCTAAGAATTTTCTTAAACTTTCAACATATTAAAGATTTCATAAAAACTTCGGGAAGTTTTCTTATTCAAAAAATATTCTGCGTTTCCCAAATATTTCTTGATTTTCAAGTTTTTTTTTATTACATTTACCTAGAAGTTTTGTCAATTTTCTTTTTAAATAAGTGGTAAAGTCTCAGTTGCTTTTAAATTTTTGTAAATTTTCATTTATTTGAAAATTTCTTCTGAAATATTAAGCTTACCTTGAACTTTTAAGAATTTTTTAGAATTTTTGAATTATTTTCTTATACAAGTTGCAAGTTTCAGTTGCTGGTAAATGTTTGCAAATTGTCATATATTTGAAAATTTTCACCAAAGGTCACGCTTACCCTTAATTTTTAAGATTTCTCTGGAATTTTTAAAATAAAAAGGATTTTATTGAAGCTTCGGAAGGACTTCTTTTTATTTGCTTCAAACTTACAAGTTTTCTTGTACAAAAGATGTTCTGTAGGTCATCTGCATTTCCCAAATATTTCCTGAATTTCCAAGATTTTTCTTTAATTCAAATTTTGTGAATTTTTATCTTAAACAACTTGCAAATCTCAGTTGTTTTCAAATGTTTGTATATTTCCATTTTTTAACGAATTTTCCCAAAATGTTAAATTTATCATTACTTGAGTTTTGAAGAATTTTCTGTATATTCTGTATATTCTGTAATTAAATTAAATTAAAGATATTTACAGGTTTGCTTAAATACAAAAAATATTCTGTAGGTCACCTGCATTTCCTAATTGTTGCCTGAACTCCCTGAACTTTCTTCTTAAAAAAATTATCTCAGTCGTTCTTAAATATTTTTAAATTTTCATTTACTTGAAAATTTTCCCTACAAGTTACAAACGTTCTCATTCACGCTTTTGAAAATCTTTCCTCCTATTTCTAAAAAATGCATTTTGCTCAGAAATTTCTTGATTTTTCGTGAAACAGCTAAGATTTTCCAAAGCCTGTGTGCCTCCTCTTCAAAAATTCTAACGAGTATTTTCAGTGTTATGTATTTTCCTTTGGAAAATTAGCATTAAAAAAGGGCAAAGCTTCCGATAAGGTTTTAAAATGGAAACTTCAGGAAATTGTTATTAAGAGTAACAGTTAAAACACGGCATAAATTAATACTTTTATTATTTCATACCATAACACTTTAGAATTCATAATAGACCTCCATTCGGTTACCTTTTACGGCCCATAAAGCTTATCCACTTAGATTACAAACCTAACGTTTCGAAACATTAACATACTTTTGTTTCACACTTAAAACTCCCCGGAGGCGGTCACACAATATGATGTGTTAATCTGAAACTTTTTGACACGTAATAACGAAAACGTCAACAAAATAACTAATGATTATAATAATAATCCTTGTTTGTAAAGACGTAATTTCAGTCGATCGTCTGGGGTGGTTTAGTTTGCAGAATTGCATGTTCGCCCTGGACGCGTGAATCACGCACGGTACGTCACCGTCTGTTCACGCCATGCTAAAAACCTGCTTATAAATTTTAAAATTATGTAAAGCTACCACTGCAGTTGCTCGAGAAACAACGAGTAATGAAACTAATCCCCATTTATGCATTACTTAAGTTAGGTACACACTGATCTAAACATTGAATTTATACTCCACTTTTATCTAAGATCGAAACAATTTCTTCGCTTTCTTTCTTACAAATATTATCGACAAAGTTACGTTGACTGTTTTTGGGGGATTAAATCGAAGGTTGCGAGTAAATGTGTAAATTTTTGAACTTCGGCTTTTTAAAAATGCCACCTAACCTCAAATCTTCAACCTCAATTTTTACGAAACACAACCTACAAAATTAGCTGAGAATATTTTCTAAAAATTTAAAGCAAAGCAAAAGGTTCACTTTAGTATTCTCACGAGGAATCAACTGATTGATTACAACTGAAAATTGACTGAGCCCTCCGGAATTTTCGGCAATAATCGGTGTAGTTCCACCTTTAACTTATATAAATTTTAATTTCACAATATTTTGATTTACTTAATTTAGCTCTGTATGTTAAAACCGCTTGTAATTCTCACCTGTTTTGGTGGCAGTGCTCTAAGATTACACGTTTCCTTTAAGCCATGTTTACGGGGCGTACAATTAACCTTAGAAATCAGTTACGTTTTTAACATTTTCTTAAAATCTGTAACCCGTGAGCTTTCCTTTTTCTAAATCTGAATTAAATTAAATAAAAGTCGTCATTAACAGCAACAATGTTCTTTTTATTGGTCGTATAGATTTTCCTGTATTAATACATCAAAGGAATGTTTTTATTTAAAAATAACAAGATACGAACGAGCTTTCTTTTTATGGCTGTCGTATAAATTGCCTGACAAATATTCGAACTGAAAGTGACGTTTATTATTCCATCATGTCTTTCACTTTATTTGAAATCGTCAGGTTATTCGTGATTAGTTAACCGTGACAGGGTATTTTTTTCCCTTAAATGCAAGTAGGAACATGAAAATATACATTAATAATTTTTATAAAAATTGTTTTCTGTAAAGAATTAATAACGTATTTTGTTGTGGATTTTAGGATAAACGAAAGGTTTAATTGTTTATTTATTGGGCGAGAGATCGAGGCTTGCGGATACCAAGGAGCTAAAATGACCAACATTTAGTACTTAATTAGAATTTTACCGAACCCAAGGCACCTTTAAAAGGGCTCTTTATCGTGCTAAATATGACACTGGCAAGAACATTCAAAGGAACTAATTACAAATTTCCAATTAATAGGGCATATTTACTTAAAGAAATCTGTTCTTTGCATATCCACAGATTGACTGACATAAAATTTACTGAACTTTTTAAGCGAATTGTTGAATTTACTGGGAAATTCCCCCGGTTTTGATATTTTTTTGGACACAGTTTCGAATATGTTAAGGGACCTTCTGATCATCTGAAAGCCTTTCTGGTGGCAAATACACAAAACAATTGGAATTGCTCTAGTTTTCATTAGTCTTTCTAAAGTTCTTTTTCAGGTTTCTCACATCAAATGAAATTGAAATTTATTAAATCTGTTATGGCAGCGTTTCTTACAATCGCTTGAATTTTCAAAAAATCATTTTTTATTATTAAATTGGACATTACGCGAGACATCCCTCAAAAGTTCTTGTGATTTTTTTCTTCAATGCTACCAGCAAAGGAAAACGCAGACGAAAATAAAAAGTTCAAAACTCTAAATTTATGTAAATTCAGGTAATATCTAATAAGCTCTGGAAATTTGGGATTTGTTTTAATTTAGAATTATTCTGGCAACAAAGTTATGGTTATATGTATACTTCAAAATATTACTAAACCCAAAAGATTAATAAAAGCTTTCTGCGACACATTAAGAAATTCTGATTTTCTTCAGAAGTTAGGATTGAATGAGCAAGCCAAAAAATCTAACCGAAAATTTCAAAAGTTTTCAAGATAGCCTTTGCAGGAGGTAAGCTTTTAGTAAGAAAAAGAATTTTTGTTGGATTTAATTTTTAAAAAGGGCACGTCTTGTTGCTTCAAAACTATTTACGAAACCAAAAAAAATTAGGAATTTTGTGGAAAATATGCTGAAAATATTTAAGAATGTTATTTTGGAAAATCTTAAATTTTTTTTATCTTACAAAATTCTAAAACGTCCTTGAGCCTAGGATCGCCGGAGTGGCCGAGTGGTTAAGGCATTCGACTACAGTGCTGATGATCTCGGGGTCAAACCTGAGTCGCATGCTCGGCAGGTAGCATACCCGGGCACTGAAAATAATTGGGAGCCGAAACACAGTAGTGGAGTAGGAAAGGTAAGCGGTTGCTTTAGGATTTTCTAGATAGCCCTTTATTTCCTTATTTCTTAAAATTCGTGCTTCCTTGAAACCTTTCTAAAGACTTCAAAATTATCGAAATATCAAAAATCTCTAGATTCTGAGGAAGCTTTCTAAAATTCTTGAGGTTTGCGTAGAAACAATCTTGTACAAAGGCTTCAAACGTAAGATTTCAAAAATATATTTACTGTGCAATCGTTCACCCCGTTTCACACCCTTTTTAAAACATTTTAGTGATCTTCTGAGCTTCTTAGCCGTGCTTCTTTGAATATAATGTAGTATTCGTATCCTCAGATCTTTTTTAAGTTTTCTTGCTTTCGAAACTTTTGAATATTTCGAGGATTTTCTAAATTATTTGGATTCTGACTTCTTGAAAATCTCTCTAAATTTTCTAAAGATTTATTGAAGCTTTTCCAATCATTTTAAGGATTTCTTTGAGTTTCCTTAATTTTGAACTCACGTTTCGCCCAGTTTTTTAAGGGGCTTTATCAAAGGCGAGCACTAAAAGAGTACGGTAAACCAACGTGTCAACCACGCCATAGACGAAACTGTTTTAGCAAGAGGCAGGAGGGTAACGGTAAATTGTCAATCAAGCCAGAGGTGAAGCAGAAAAGGCAGCAACTTTATACCGGCTGTAACCGGTCAAGTGTACCGGGCGAAGACGACGATTGGTCGAGGGATGCCTTTGCCTTATACAGGGATGTACAGGCTAATAATAATAATCGTAATGTCCTAAAGCTTCCCTAATTTTTGAATGGCTTTGCCTTTGTCACAACTATCATCCTCATAGGATTTTTTGATTCCCTGCTTTTTTTAAAATTCTTGAATATTTTAAGTAATTTCTAAACTGACCTTTTAAAAGTGTTTGTATTCCGTTTAAGAATTATTTCAATTTTGTTTTTAGAATTTATGTAACCTAGAAATTCCTTAATATTCTAAGGGCTTTGTTTTGTCCAAACCAGCGTTTCTTCGAATTCATTTTCTTCCTTCCTTTCTTGGAACATTTTAGATATTTCCATGATTTTGTAAATTTTCTAGGATGTCCCGATCTTTTATAGCTATTAATAATACAAGTGCGAAAACACAAGCTTAAAGTTCGAGGTTGTTGCTATGCAACGAGACGAAGTCGAGTTGTATATACAACCGAAATTCAAAATTCTTTTTGTTGGTCAGCTACTATATTATGTTGGTCATGACGTCATGAGCGTATATAAAGCTGCTTACGAGATGGTTTATTCAAGTTATATAGACAAGTATTGTTGCTATTTCCTTCGTGTTTTAAATGTTTTTTAAAACACGTTGTTATGGGAAACGTGTTTTAAAATGCTGTTTATAATCTAGGATGGGAAACGTGTTTTAAAACGTTGTTTATAATCTAGAATGTAGATATTAAAAAGGCTACTTAAAATGTCACCAACAAAAAAAGATGTTTCTGTTTCATTTTAAGAATTTATTCAATTTTTTGTAGAATTTACATAATTTTCTTGAGTTTCCCTAATTTTCGAAAGTCTTTATTTTTCACACAACCAACATTTCCTCGTATGTTTGGCTTCGTTCCTTTCTTGAACTTTTTAGATACTTCAATGATTTTCTACATTTCGTAGAATTTCCTAACCTTTTAGAAAATTTTTCCTTTTGGGTTAACAATTTCTTCAAATTTTTTTAGAATATTCAGAATATTCGTAATCTCCTAGAGTTTTCCTAATTTCCAAATGGTTTTGTTTTTTCCAGAACCATCGCTTCCTCCATTTTTCTCCGTTCTTTAGACTTCTAGAATAGTTTAATGATATTCAGTATTTCCTAAGATTCTCTGAACTTTTAAAAATGTCTCCATGTCGTTTTAAGAATTTCTTCATTTTTCTTTTAGGATTTCCCTAATTTACGAAAGGTCTTTGGCACAATCATCACTTACTGGGATTTTTTTACTTCCTTCCTTTCTTAAAACTTTCTACTTTGGATTTTCTAAATTTATTTTTCTCGAATTTCCTGACTTCTTGAAAATCTTTCTAATTTTCTAAAGATTTCTTGAAACCTTTTCAGTCCGTTTAAGGATTTTTTTTACATTTGTTCCTTAATTATTTAAAATTTTCTGATTCAAAAGAAATTTTTCTGATAGTACTTTAACTTCAAGATCCACTGAATTTTAATAAATTCCTGATTTTTTTGGTAATTATCATTTCGTCAAACGAGTTTTCTCGATTTTATTATTTCCTTTGGACTTTACGCGCCAATTTTCGAGATGTGATAATATTTACTTAGTAAAATTATCAAAAACTTAAACATTAAAAGATTTTTTTGAGGTATTCTTAGGAAGTTTATGGAAAGGCTTCAAACGTAAAATTTCGAAAATATATCTACCTACTCTGAATATGTTTGTAGAGATTTTTTGAACAATTTAAGGATCATCGGAACTTCCTAATACTATTTCAAAATTTCTAACAATTTTTAAAAACTATTTTTTATTTATTTATTGGGTGAAATCTAGAATTGCGGGTGCCACGGATTTCAACGTACTTGACTACGAAGTCTGTTGATTTAAATTTAACAAATACCCATGTTTGCTTTGCTCCATCCAAAATACATAAGCACTATAAGCAGCCCTAATTACGACGTTTTTCAATGAAATACATATATCGCATCCTTGAACATTGCCACTAGCACTATTGATATTCAACATGAAAACCCTGAACGTCCATTAAATTTTTATTACTATTTACGTCGCCATTCAACTTATCAAAAACTCTGTCGTAGACCCGTATCGTCAATCTGTCCATTGATTTACACCATTAATGCTGTCCTGGCAAAGGACTATTGATTTCTAATTTGTTATCTACATCCATCAGTTTTTCATTTACTCTAACACGCCTACTGTTTATACCACACCGTATTTTTCTCTTCCGGTTCCTTTCATTTAGGTATGCTATTTTTGTTTTAATTTGAAGTAAGCTTTAGTTAAAAACACTTCCATAATTAATGCTTCGATATTTGGTGTTAATCGTCCATGTTTTGTTGGGCTACATTAATTATTATTCAAATGTAGTTTGAAAATTACTAAAATAGTCAATCTTCGTTGACCAACCTGACAACCGTAATAACTAAACAAAGCAAGGTAGACCTTATTACACACTAAATCTAAAGTGTTCGCACCTTTATCATTTTGCCTGTAAAGTGCTCTTCGAATCCACTCTGCCACATATGGTATTCGAACCTGAGTCTTCTTACATGCACTTTCGATACCAAATCCATTCTACTGCATTAAATTTATGGCTGTCGAACTTTTGTATTTTTTCTGGCAATTCAGACCTTAAATCCACTCTACCAGAACAAATTCATTGGTCTTCTTGTTTGCAAATCGGCCTTTAAATTCTCTTCTTCACAAGAAACTCGTAACATTCGAACTTTTGTCATTGTTCTTGCTAGAAGATCTCATTTCCACTTTAGGAAAAATTATGTGATTTATTCCTTGCAAAGCATTACACAAGCAAAAAAATTATTAACAATTTAACACTGAATTTAAACTAAACGTAATGCCCTAAAGTATAAATAAACCTTTGATGCTGGAACAGTTTATAACTTTAACGTAGTGTAAAATTTAGTTCAAAGGCAGAACTGAAAATAAAAAGAAAGTCTGTAAGGGAAGTTGATAATAAGGAATAAAGTAAAAGGTGGCAGAAACAGCTTTTGATATGAACATAACTCGAAACAACAAAGCACAGGAAAATGCTTTTGCACCACTTTAACGCCGAATTTACAAACAGTCAAATTTCGAAATGCCTTAGGCGGAATCAGTTAAGGTTGAATGGATAACAACATAGCAATTGGTCATGCGATTAAATTCAACAAAGTTAATTCAAGATTTACGCCTAAACGTTTGCTTAAGACGCCTCTCAAATTACATTAAATATATTAACAATTTAGATTTTGGAAGATCGAACACTTCTACAACTCACAAGTTTTGGAAATGCATAGGCGTACTCGGGATTTATGCCTGAGGGGGCTTGGCAACAACAATAATTTTTACGAATTTCTAAAAATTTTTAAGTTTGCTTATAAAAAAAATATTACCTTTGTATGGATTCGAATCACCGACCAAAGAAAAGCCTTAACTGTTTTATTTCTCAAACAGTATCATTAGGCGGTTTTCACGTTTGCATGAGGATTTCGCCACGTGTTGCTGAAAATTAAAATTTAAAGAGGGCACCTATTTATAAAATAACAACCATGCGATGTCTTGCACAGCTCTTGAGTTCGTCATCCATCTCAGTAACCTACGTATTTTCACTACCTCGGTTATTGTCGCTTCTTTGCGTATTTCATATAGCTGTGTGTTTGTCCTTTCCCATTCTTCTTCTGCTTTATTTTCCCGCCGTTTACAAATTCTCTCACAACTCTCAAATTTCGCTTGTTCACCTCATTTTGTTTATATTATATATCTATTTTCATAACTTTCGTTTTATCCTGGTTTATCTTTAGACTATATTTGTTGGCTACTTCTATTAATCTTGTTATAATTCTTGCAAGTTGTTTTTCATTTCTTGCTAGGAGAACGACATCGTCAGCATAGGCGATGCATTTGTATGAATTACTGTTTCTTTTGGTGTTAGCCCTGCTTCGCGTATGATCTTCTCTAGTACTACGTTGAATAACAGGGGTGAGAGGGGAACGCCTCGTCTTAGTCTCGTCTTCACTGTAAATTACTTTGATACTCTGTCCTTCACTTTTACTTGGTTATTAGTTGTTATCAAAGTCATCTTTACCAAGCTTATTAATTTACTTGGGATAGCTAGATCCCTCATGGATCCGTATATCTCCCGACTGTCTACTGAGTCGTACCCTGTCTGGAAACCTACAAATAGCAGAGATTTTATACTCGTAATAATTTTGCATTATCTATTTTATTAGGAAAGTTTGATCGACTGAAGCTTCCCTGGTATTCTCCGAGACTATTTTCTGTGTATGGTTCAATTTTTTTGTTTTATCAGAATCGAAGTTATTTTGTAAGCCATATCTAGTAGGGCAATACCTCTATAGTTATAACTTATCACATATTATTCTATCCCCTTTCTTACAGATTGGGAGTAACTATTAGTGCTTTATTCCATGTGATGGAAATCCATTGTACTTGCCGTACATCTCTAATTAACTCATGGAGTTTTTGTATCAAAATTTTACCACCTTCTTTTATGTTTTCTGCTGTTATTTCACTTTGGCCCGGGCTTTTGCCATTTTTCATTGCCCCTATTACTTTTTCTAGTTCCTCCTTTGTGGGAGGATTATTTTCATCCTCTTTTGCTCCTTTTGTGATTGCGCTTTCCTCCACTTTTTCCTCTGTCTCTTCTCGCTGGACTGGGTGCTGCAGTTCAGATGTTGTCTTCATACTTTTAGTTGCTCCTCCTATCAGGTGCCCTTCTCTGTCCTTATAAAATATGGTGGTTGTTCTTAAATCTCCTTTTTCCTCTCTTATATTCTTATATAACCGGAAGTACGGCAGAGTGGAAGTGCACGTAAACTGAAATATTAAGAGTTAAGCAAGAGCCTGCTTGGCCAGAATTTGCATGGGTGACCGTTCTGCGGTTCGGTGTGTCCGGCCCCCTCAACACTATAAAGGTATAAGAGGGTAAAAGAGAAAGAAAGAGATATTCTTATATGCTTTCCTTATAACTTTATTTTTAAGGTGAGTCTCCATTATTTTCAGTTCTTTTCCTTTACTCGTTCTTTTCACATTTCTCCATACCTGCTTCGCCTTTCTTCATTGTTTATTATATTCTAATTTAACTTTTGTGTCTGGATCATCTTTAGCCCTAGCGTTTTTCCCTTTTCGATTTCCTCTTCACATTAATTGTTCAGTCAAGTTTTTCTCATGTATTTCTTAAATCTGTGTATATTTTCCTCTGTTGCTACTTTTACTACTTCTTCTAGGTTTTTCCATTTATCTTTTATTATATTCATTTGCTTCCAGTTTTTTTCTTCACATTCATTGTGGACGGTGTTTCTATACTTTTTTGATATTATTTCGTCCTGTAGTTCTTCCATTTTGTATTGTATTGTGTGTTTTCCATTTTTCTTCATCCTTATTCCAACTAGGAAGCGGTCCGAATTAATAACTGTTCCTCTGTATGATCTTAGGTTTGTTAACAGGTGCGCATCTTGTTCTTGAATTAGAACATAACCTATTTGGTTTGTGTAGGTGTTTCCTGGCCCATTTACGTTCCTTTATGTATTGCTTTTCTCTTGAAGGATGTATTTACTATTTTAATGTTGTTTTCTATTGAAAATGTGTATACTATGAGTCCATTATCATTGGACTCGTCGTTCCTACTTTCTCCTGCTGTTACGTTTTTGTACACCTTTTCCTTTCCCAGTTTTATATTGATGTTCCTCATGATTATTTACATTTCCTTTTTTGGAAGTTTGTAGTATGTATTTTCCATCATCTCATCGAACTCTTCCTTCTCTTCGTCTGTTTTTGCTTCCGTTGGTACGTAAACATTTAGTATTGATATATCTTCCTTTTATTCCAATGTAGTATTCTCTGTCTGAGACCGGCAAATTTTTTATTATTCCCTTGAAATTACTATTTATTTTTTTTAAGTAAAATATCCAGATCGGCAAATGAATTGCCATACACAACGTGCCCTTCTATCTTTCACTGATTTTGCACTTGTTTTTACATCACCACTTCATTCATTGCTTTGGGTTCGCTTATCACTATGAGTTCACAGGTTACCCTACGTCTTGTGCTGGTTGTCTCTTTAATTTGCTGTGGATATTTCTTAGTCCAAGGTTGTAAAATGCAGCAATGCGGCACTGATTAAGAGTAGATATGAATTTATTAGTGGTTACTTTTACAAAGTCTTCCATTTTTAAGATTCCCATTTCTTCATGTATTTGTTCAGTTCACCCTCACCAAAAACTCATTTCATGTTCCTATAAATAGTTTTTCTTTCTCCTTTTCCATGTTTATTGCCTTACTCGCTTCCACTTGCTCTTCCCTGTTCTGTCGTTTTTCTAGTTTTTTTGATCATTACTTTAGGCTGTCTCTTGTAAAGAATCCTTATCGTTGTCCCATACGTCCCTTTCCTTCTACTATCAGTTTATTCGTACTTGCTTCTGCTGTTTTCTTTATTCTCCTTTGAATCTCTCTCTCTCTAATTCCAACTTCAATTACTATTTTCGTTCCTTTCAATTTCTTTTAAAACTTTTGCTTTCCCTTCCCAGTTTTCCATTTTTATTATTACCACTTGTTTGAGTTTATCTTTTCCTATTTTGTACGCATCGTAGATCCCCGACTTTATTTGCAATTTTTTTCCAAAAAGTTTTTTAACCACTGTTTTGATGTAGTGGTTTTGGCTCTGCACATTTTTTATTACAATATTCAATATCCTCTTTTCCTTCTCCTGCTTTTCTAATGAATCTTCCAACTTGCTAATTCTGTTCTTCAGCTCTTCGCTCCAGGTCTTCGCCCATTCCCCTTTTGCCTTTTTAAATTCTGCTTTCAGTTCTTCATGCTTCTTGTTAACTTCCGCCTCTATTTCATCTTTTATTTCTTCCATCTTCTTTAATATTGCTACCTTCATATCATCTGTTCCATCGTTCTGTATTTCTTTTACTTTTGGTGGGCTACCTTTTTGTTGGAGGGTGATTTTTTGTAATGTTCTTTTGCTATTTGTTCGTTTCCCACTCTTCAAAATCCTCTGGATCTTCTAAGCTTCTCGTTCTTTTAAAATATTCTGTTACACTGTTGGTACTCTGTGATCTTGTTTTCCTGATTTTATTTATGCTTTGACTCATGGACTAATAACTCCTCCCTTCATGGAAATGAAACAAAATTTGGCAACAGTGCCTGCGTATTTACACAAAGCGGCAACTATGTTTTCTTTATCTTGGCCTAATGATATCCAAACTTCACTTTATTACGTTATGTTTTGAGAATTTTGTCTCTCTTACCTTTCCGCCTGGTATTCTTAATTATTCTACTTTATACACTCACTACTATATGAGCACTATTAATTTTTAATTCCTTTTATATTTGTTATGCTCAGCAAAGGTTATTATTAACTATTTCTGCTGGAGCCTCATACACGACCTTTCTATTAAAACACAATTTTTTCCAACATAACATTAAACGTAGCATTAAATTAATATATTAACAATTTAGATTTAGGCGGATTCAGAAAATCGATCACTTTTACAACTCACAAGTTTTGGAGATGCATAAACGTACTTTAGACTTTTGCTTGGGGTGCTTTACAATATGTAATAATTTTAACAAATTTAAAAATCTGTTTATAGAAAAAATTTTACCTGCGAACGGATTTGAACCACCGATCAAAGCAGTTTTATCTTTTAAATAATAATATTAGGCAGTTTTTCGATTTGCATGAGGTTTTCATAACCTGTTGCTGAAAATTAAAAATTAGAAAAGGTATCTAACTATAAAATAATGTAAAATTTCAGAAAAAAGTCTATTCCTGCATTTGAACGAATAAAAGCCCGTTTTTTTGTATGATTATGCCAATGAAAAGTAGAAATAAACATGCTGGTGAATGCATTGGAAATGGAATTTCCTTTAACAAAAGTCAAACTAAAATTATCTTAGTGGTGTGTTCAACTGTTCAGCCCCCCCCCCCCCCCCCGGCTACGTCTATGTAAGCCTTTCAGGCTAAAAAATTGTCGCCTTTTAAGTTCCATTTCCTGAATACTGTTAAATCAAGAGACAAGCTCGTGGTGTCTTGGGATTTTATCGTCCCATTTATGCACATGAATTTCCCTTCACAGCATCTTTTGTGATTTGTAATTCGCAGAAGGGCCTCATACCAGAATCACTGTTTTCGGGATGTGAAAATACTGACAGACTGTAAATAAAGGATTTTACAGCCTTGAGGGATTGTATTTTTTTGAATTTGTGTTAACATTAAAAACCGAAAAGTCAGTCATATTCTTAAGGGTGATTTTTTCATTTTTACGTTCCAAAAAGGAATGGGCGTAATAAAAAGAATACAAAAGAAAGGAAATTAGGGAAAGGAAAATTATACTGTGATATAAATAAAATTTAAATTATACGTATGTTTTATGTAAAGACGTTGTAGATACGCAATTTTAACATCGTAGAAAAAAATAATATCTTCCTAGAAGAAAATTAGGGTGATTTCGAGGTAATGGCTAACCAAACAGAATAAAAGCTGTAAGGTGATTACATATTCCTGCTACAAACAAATAGCCTTAACTCATGCCAGCTAAAAATATTATATAAACAGAATCGTGTACGACACGTAATAACAACCCTCCGTGGAGGGTTTACCATTTACATAATTTTATTTTTCTTTAAACTCTCGCTTTTATTTAAATTTTTTGCGATTGTGATTCTACTAACATTCACTTAATAAACCTCTTTAGTTCATAAGTAGGAAAGCATTTACAAACCTTGAATCTTCATAGCACAATGTTTCAGTAATTAAATCGGTGTTTAAACGGGGGCTTCTACTCTTTACTACTTTCAGGCTTATCGCTTCTTTGTTTTCTTAAATTTACCTGCCTACTTTTAGTTCGAAATTAATCCACATACAACTTCAGTTATGCAGGAATCTGCTAAAAATTCCAAATACCTAGGAAAATGTTTGCTATAATTAATTTAGTTAGTATGAAAACCAATTTAATAAATGAAATTTAAATATTGGATAATATGTTTAAATAAATTCTGTCATCGATATTTAGAAAATTAGAGTGCATTTGCAAATTGGTGCAATATGCAGGATCCACAAATTAAAATCGCATAAAATGGGAGAATGGGGGATGAAAATGTAACGTTTTAATTTTTGCAAACGCTGTCTATGAATCTACAGTTGTTTTAATATTCTATGAGTTAATTGCAACCGCATGTAAAATTCATCATCCTAGTTATTTATGCAGATGGATGGATGAATGTTTCGGGTGCAGAATTTTGCTGCAAATTGAAGGACTTTTTTTCGTTAAAGTGCATTTAAATGATGATGAAATGTTAATCAAATTTTTACAAAATTTTGAAACGTTTTCCATTTTGAAATTCGAACATTTCCAACATCGAGATCATAAACGTTTTACAAACTCTAAAGCAATTTTATTAATTTGAAATATTAAATAAATAATACATCGCAACTTGAAAATTTAAAAATGCACCTTTGAGGCTGAAACGTTTTTGAAATTTCAAAAATTATGACAATTTTGTCTGAAATATTCGGAATTAAAATAAAATAAATACCGAAACTTTCAGGCTGTAAGTGTCTTCCGAATTTCAAAATTTAAAACGAAATTTTGTAACTAAGTGTATAAATACTGGAAATTCAAATTTAATTAATATCGAAATTTGGAAATTAGACAATTTGTAATTGAGAGGCTGTAATCCTTTTCCAGACTTTAAAAGTTAAATGAATTTTGTTTGAAATATTCAGAATTTAAATAAAGAGAAGCGTACCGACTATGCCAGAAGAGGCACGCTTTTACGAAGGGCTGCTTCAATTTTTTTAAGTTTTCTTTAGGAAACGCCGTTTTATTCAATGAAATAAATCGTATAACTAGCACGCGAGTGCTACCGTTGCAATAACAAAGCTCTAGTAATTGTGATCATCTAATTGGATTGGTTTGTTGCCTATATGAACAAAACAAAGCAGTTGCAAAAATTTTGAATTTTCTTAAGCAGTTGTTTGAACAATTTCCATACTGAACAACTGGCACGACTTCTGCAATAAATCAACAACCATACAGGCATAAACTAGTTACTAATAACAAAATAAGAAAAATCTTTACCAAAATTTTCTGGAGGTTTTAGAAATAAAAAGTCCTGAAGTTTTGCTAGTTTTGATTGAGATTTAGCAAGCGTCCTAAAAGAATTTTCTTTGTTGAAAAACGACCTAAAACTAAAGCAAGATGTTTCTTAAATTCAAGTTTATCACTTAAAGCAAACACCTCAATTTCTGTAGCTATTTTAGTCAGCACCGGGTTTTAGGCTTTCATTGTTGACTACTAAATGTTAGGTCTTGTTATTAAGTATTATTAAGGTCTACTAAACTCGGTTAGCTTGATTAGTATAAAAAAATCATATTTCTGTATTATAGTTAATAATAATAATAATAATATTTATTTCAGCCAGTAAGAAAATACATACATTTTATGGCCATGTCAGAAGAACAATTACATTAAAAGATAGTAATATATAAAAAAATAACAAAAATTTGCAACAGCAAAAAGAGACCTTAAAAGTAGATACCTAGGTACTATTATGGTAAAAAGAATTCCTTCATTGAATAAAAACAGTTTTCTCCTAAAAAGGATTTCAGTTTGATTTTAAAAATCAACAAGGTATTACTCGATTTTAAAGAGGAAGGCAAATTATTATAAATTTTGCTGCAGGCATAAAAATGACCTCTTTCATATAAAGTAGAGTTATGTTTACATAACACAATATTATCCTTAAACCTGGTATCATGCAAATGTATATCAGCATTCTTAACAAAAACAGAAAAAATTTTAAAAACATGTACACTACATTTGTAAATATAATAATGTTAATATGCCAAATTTAACAAAATATGATCTACAAGATTCCAGGTAGTTTAAATTAATAATCAGTCTTATTATGCGTTTTTGATTTATAAATATTCTGTCGGAGGACACAGAATTACCCCAGATAATAATATTATGAACAAGATAAGGATAAAAAACTAAGCCATAATAAATATTCAGAAGACCCTTACTAGAAAGGTTATTTTTTAGCGATTTAATAGCAAAGAAAGAACTATTGAGTTGCTTACATATAGCGTCAACGTGTACATTCCATCTACTATTCTCATCTAGAGTAAGACCTAGTAATCTAACAGTTGTACTATTAGAAATATTGTGTGTATTAATTGTGAAGTTAAAGGTAGATACTGGTTTACGATTACGAAAAACCACCACAGCAGTCTTATCACTATTTAAAATTAAATTATTCTTATCGCACCACTGTTTAAACTTCAGTGAGGTTCCCTCAACCTGCGCAACCAGATCCTCATGGCTCTCCGCTGAAACACCGAAAGAAGAATCATCAGCATATGATACTAGACATTCCGACTTCATATATCCACTGAGGTCATTTACATAAATGATTTAAAGCAACGGTCCCAGCACAGAACCCTGAGGTACTCCAAGTTTAGTATCTACTAAATGCGACCTAGAATTAGATACCTGTACAAACATTCTCCTCCCTGATAAAACAGACACCAGCCAATCATTAACAACTCCTCTAATTCCAAGGCTATAATGTTGTCCTGATTGACCCTTTAAAACATAGTTTAGAAATGAAAATTTGCACTGAAACTGCAATTAATTAAATTTTGAGGTAATTACAATGAAAGCAGGTGTTTTAACGTGAATTTTGGCGAGTTAACAGAAAGTAATAGTAAATAAATTCGCAAATTCGTAAACTTAACATTAACTGAAGGTTTTTTTCTATTTATCAATAAATAAAATTATTTTTATTTATTAATAGAGCGAGAAATGGACTTGTAGTGCCAAGAAAATTGAATTCGTGATATTATGTAGAGGTAACGTGTGTCCAAACAAATTTCTAATTAGAGTTGGTAGGGATTTGGTTGCATGCTTTGACAATCTGACTTGAAGTTCACTTATTAAGCCAGTCATTGTTATGAACAACCTAACAAAAGTCCCGGCCTGCTATAGTAAAAAGGTTATTTGATCACACGTTACAAACGAAGATGTTTTGAATTACACAGCTTTGAAGTTTAACTGTAGTTCTAATGAAAATTAGTAGTTGTAAATAAATCCGTGAAACACATTGAGGCCAAATTAAGCACCAGCAGTATGGTAATAGTTTCTAGGTTTAAACTAACGCAAATTGTTCCTAAGGCTAAGTTAGGGGTAGAATAGTTATGTTGGCCAATTTATCATGCACTTCGTATTAAACTTCCCCTATCTAATAAACGTTTTCTACCCGCACATTCGGCAATAATATTCGCGTGCAGGCAACGAATAAAAAAAATCTATATAGATGTAGATAAAAATTTATGGGGTATTAAATATATATATAACGGTTTACTATTTGAGTTCTCTAAGTAGACGACTTCATTATACGTCTCCTAGACATGGAATTTGGTATATGATATTAAATGAAATGTTCGATATAACGCCTCCTATAAACCGTATCATCGGTACGAAATTGTCTTATATAACCGAAAATCGTCTAAAAATTGTGACCAACTAGTTTGTTTCGCTATTTTCTGCACGAAATCTAAATGGAATTGTTAGTTATTTCACGACAGGCCTATTTAAGGCTTTCGATTTATTCTTATTTATTGTTTAGGAGAATACCGAGTGGCTTTTATTGAAAGAATTGAATTTTCCTGCTTGGGTATATGCTTTGACCTAATTTCTGAAACTTTATTATTTTCGTGTGCTGACCGTTTGGGAACCTTTTGAAAAATGTATTCAGTTTTTGACTTTTCAAAGCATTCCTAAAAATTTCTTCTTTCTTATCCAGAACCTTTTTAATCCCATTAAGAATTTTTTCTTTTAATAATAATTGAGCCTTTATCAAAATCTATGAGTTAAAAATAAATAATAGCGGGCTGTTGTAGCAACAAATATAGGGAAACAACGATGTACTTTGGTGCAACGCTAGACCTGTATCCTTTACACTAAGCTATTCTAGCTGACAGTTTATTTACGGTCTTGTTATCTATCAAAACTTTATACTGAATAATTGTCCTTAATCTGCTTTCTAGCATATTGTTGTTTTCGTGCTGTGCATCAATATTTACAACTAATGCAATTGTCTAAGCAAGAACAACGTTATGCTTGGTAACTGTTTGTAGTAGTATGAAGTTTACTAAAACGGAATGTTAATAGGTTTATTTTATATTATTTTCTACATATATTTAATTTTATGGTCCAATAGTTTTCTTCATATTTAGATGCGTTACTTGTTTTCATACTTTCTTCTTCCTTCATTTTCCTATTTCTTGTTTTATCAAGTTTGTATTTTCTCTATTTTTCTGATTTTCTCTTATTTTACACCTACATACGTTTTTCCTTTATTTTTCTCTCCCTTCTTTCTTGCGTTTGTCGTTTTCTGCTTTTCTCTTATTTTAATTTTCGTTTTACTTTAATTTCTCTACTTTCTCTTCTTTTTGATTTTTTCCTCAATTTTCCTGATTTTCCCTTATTTGACATCTTGGCTTTTCCTTTATTTTCTACTTGTTATTCTTGAGTTTGTCCTTTTCTGATTTTTTCTTATTTAACTTATTTGTTTTCTTTTTATTTTTCTACTTCCTCTTCTTTTTGAGTTTTTGCCTCCTTCTTTGATTTTTCTGTTTTTCCATTATTTTACATCTGCGTTTTTATTTTATTGTTCTGCTTCCTCTTATTTCTAATTTTTTGCCGAGTTTCTCTCCTTTGATTTTTTTGCTTTTTTCTTATTTTTTATCTTCGGTTTTCCTTTATTTTCTACTTCTTTTTGTCTAGTTTATCTTTCTTGATCTTCCAGCTTTTCTCTTATCTTGCTTCTTCGTCCTTTCCCTTCTTTTGTATTCCGCGATTTTTCCGCTTTTCCTTTATTTTACACCTTCGTTCCTCCTTATTTTCTACATTCTCTCCTTTTTGATATTGTAGCGTAGTGGTTTCCACCAATAATGTCAAAAGTTAGTGAAAATAAGTTGATTCTTAAGTATCGTCGTGGTGGTGTATTTAACCAGCTACGACATGTGGGGGTTACTTCGCTACAAGATGCTTTATATTAAATTTCTGATTCAACTATCATAACAGTCATGTATTGTCCGACTTTGATCCAATTTTACAAAATATTATTTCGAGGTTAAGTAACATGAAAACACTTAGACAATTTTAGAGATAATTTACAAGTACATACAAACATCAAAGTTAATAAATGAAAGAAAGGGTTTGATCTAAACATTCTAAACTATTAGCAAGTCTTTCTATGAATTGAATTAAATTAAGTTAAATACAAAAAATAGTCTTACATACAAATCGTAGGAAACACTACTAATACGAAGGGTGGGACCTGACCTCTTAAGGACATGATTGTTCGACGGCTGCACTGACCATAAAATAAGCGCTGTCAGAGCAATCGCTTATATGTATATATAGGACGTTAGCTCCCCACCTTGTACTGACACTACATGCATTTACCTTGATCCCCGAACGTGCTAATCTGTATATTTTAAAGAATGCCGATTCATCATTTATGCAGCTGCGTAGTATCATGTTTCAGTCTCAATACGCCGTGTCCTAGGTGAATACGGTCACTGCGATGCGGTGCGTGTATAACTGTATAACTAAATGAATATGTCCAAATTGAATACGGTGTACGTGCGTTTAGCACGATGTTGCGTTTCCGCATCTCACGGATCGTTTTAAATGTTTTCATTTTTCATCGCAGTTGTCGTCCGATTATAGGTAGCAATGGAAGGGTTAATTTTCGAAGTACGGAAACGAAACGTATTATGGAATATGGTTAGCAAAAGTCTCTCTTCCACAGAAATAGGCCTTTGAAAGTTTGTTGCACAATGGTAACAGGTAGCATGTATTTTTTTCCACAATATAGTCGAAGTTATTTATGGTCATTTTAGTGTACTGGCGAAAAGTCTTTTCATCCGTTCCTAACTGCGGCTACAGGTAATGAAATTCAACCTGTTCCTATAAATTATATTAATCTTTTCTCGATTACGTTTTTTAAATTTCTTTTATACTTTCAGTTTCAATGAACTATTTTCCGTTAGTAAAAGGGAAAGTGTGAAATTCGAAGTAATTGTTGCATTTGGAACACTTTTCACTATTATAAAACGCATGGACTTATCGTATTGCAGTTGGACACATCCGCAGTTACCGCAAATGTTTGCGATGCGTGCGTTAAACGCGGTGCCCACATCGCACGCACTCGCATTTATCTAGGTCACGGCGTCACGGTCACACACGTGCATCTCGCTAGTATAATGAGTAATGACCCTAGAAAAACACGTCATATTAATGAGTGTGGCATAACATGATGCATACTAGAACGTAGCTTTATCACAATATTTTTCGAGTTTGTTCTTTCCCGCTTTTCTCTTCTCTTATACATATCTTTAATTAGTCTTTCTCGTTTGTTTCCACACTTGTTTTCCCCTTTTCAATTGTTGGTCCCTTTTTGGTTCGTGATTTATATTTTCGTTAATTGGTCCTTTCTATTGATTTTTCTTCAATTTTCTGTTTACCTCTTCCGTTGAACGTTCGTTTATTTGTTCTCTTTACTTATTTTTTTTACTCACTTCTCACTCTCTCTCATTTTTATTTTTAATGTTCCGTTAACTTGCTTTTTTAGTTGTTCTATTTTTTCTCTTTCTCTTTCATCCACTCCTCTTCCGTCTTTCTTTTTACCATTTTAACGCATTAGTTTCGTAACCTGATTTGCTTTCTTATTTGATTCACGTTTTTTTCTTTCGGACTTGCTTTAATTTGTAGTAGTTTTCATAGATTAACTCATTCATTTGTATATGAGTACATTTACAGATTCATAAATCGTTTATCATTTCATTACATTAATGTTGTTTATAGATTCCCTCAAGAGTTCGTTCTTTTAATTTTTCTTCATTTTTGTTCCTCTTTATGTACCTACAAGCCTTCGTTTCTCGTCGTTGTTTATTTCTAGATTTTTTTTCTTTTTCTAACATTCTCGGAGGTTTTCTCGTTCTTTTTATACTTTTATGCACCCTCGTTTATTCCGTTCCTTCTTTATTTCTAGTTTCAATCCTCTTTTTCACTTACTTTGCCTTTTTCTCTTTTCTGTTGCTTTAGTATTATTTTTGGCTCCCTCTTTGTGCGCATTCCTTCGTTCTTTTCTTTATTTATATTCTTTTCGGCCTGTTTTCCACGTACTTTTCTCTTCTTGCTGCTTTTTAATACAGTTTGCTGTCTTTTTGATATTTTTACTTTATCTTCGTTTATTTGCTCCTCTTCTTATTTTTTACTACTGCAACCTTAGTCCTAGTTTGTGATTATCTAGCTGTTTGTATTTTACCAATATTATTTGATGTTCTCGCGAGTTTAATTTTTCTAACGTTCTCTCTTTGTTTGCTTTTCTGCTTCTCTTTGCACATATGAATTCTGTCTGTCCCCTTGATTCCTCGCCCTTCTTTGCTTCTACTGTTTTCGTTTCCTTTTACATTTATTCTTGTTATCTGAAATAACCGACCGCTTCCCTCGGAACGCAATGGCAAACCACCGAGATATTCCTGCCTAGTAAGTCTTCTGTGGAGTAGAAGTGCAAGCACTTTCGTGGCTCGTAGTCCACGCTAAGCTGTAGGTCCCCTATGTCTGTGTGCTACTTGACACGCACACCACAACCATATGGAGAAAAGACCGGCAACGCCCTGTAAAGGCCAAGCCACTTCAAGAAGAAAAATATTTGCCTTGATACTTCTGCACTTATTGCGCCGCCTTTTCTCACGTTTTTTCAGTTTTTTTTCACTTCTCATCTTCTCTTCTCATCAGCATTGCCTCGACTTTTTTGTCTGACAACCATTTTTCTTCTCTTTCGGATAATATTGAGTAGAATCCAGTGGCGGCTGGTCCATAAGCGCTGCGACACTGCAGCACCCCCAGAACAAAATACGAAAATTAATTACCTATTAAATTTGTACTTGAAAATATCAATAATATAACAATCATTCAATATTTTGCATAATTATTACATAAATTTAATTAATTAAACCGCTTTTAAAAGGAATTCTTTTAACCGAAGCTGTAGATTCCATTCAGACACGCTGCGAAATGTAATATTGTCGAAAACGTACGTCGCGTCGGTGAAAGTCCCGCGGAGTTCCGAGACACTGCAAAACGTAGTAGTGTCAAAAACATACATTTCTCTGCAAGTTTCGCGCAGGCTTGTTAGTTCTTAATAGCACACGGTAATAGCAGCACGAACGCTGCTTTCTGTACAGCCGGTACAGCGTCATCATTGTTCGCCAGGAATTTGTAAGCAAAATAACCGGCCCGAAATCTGCTGTCTAAGCAGCGTCAGCTTATTTGTGATTTAATTTGTATGTTTTTATTCAGAGCGAATTAATCTTTCATATAGGTACGTAGGATAATATTCTGTTTTTTTTTTCTAACATTTAAATATTTGTTACAGAAAAATACAATTAAATAATAAATATTATTTTAAATATGTTATGATGGATATGTTACTGTTGAATATATTTAAAAAATTACATTTTACCAATTGTCATTACGTGAAAAAATTGAAGCAGTTAGTAAAAACAAAATAGTTATTTATGTATCAAGGGTGTAAGGATATCGATTTTAGCCCACGGTACATAACATACAATATTTTTGGACGGACGAAGATTTTATTTAAATTTTTTGATTTCTAATTTCTTATAAAAATTTTCTAATGGCATTTTTAAAAATGTCAAATTGACGCATTCACCGCAAGAGTGATTTTACAAGTTAGGTATATAAAAATTGTTTTGTAATTAAGGTAATCTACTTTTTTATTAATTTGTTGCGGGTTGCGGGCGTAAAGTGCGCCCGCGGTCTACAATAATTAACTTTACGCCCTTCTTCGCGGGCGTAAAGAAATAACTTTCCGCCGGGGAGTGCAAAAAATATTTTCTCACTACCACCTTGGTAAATTGACATTTCATTGTCAAAAAGTCGACAATAATGGAAACTAAAACATTTAGTTGAACAAAAACAGACTGTATCTAAGGGCAAAAAAGACGATTTACCACGCCAGGTCATTTTCCGCGCATGGTACCCCATAACGCTACACCATAACGGATATAAAAAAAATAAATAGTTATAATGGAGAATACGTGCTTATTTATTAATATTAAAACTAATTTTACAATTGGAACAACGTTGAATGTTAAATGAAGGTGTATTTACAAAATGTTTGATTTCATTCTTTTCGTTACTAAAAACAGAAATTGCGTTTATGTGTTTGTTTGTACCATAGCAACAGCGCCGTTAAACTGTCATAAATATAAACGTCACAATTTTTGTTAAATTATTAATGAATTTTATTTTGTGGTAGTGAGAAAAACGTAATGCGCAACGCGTAGGTAAGTTTCTTTTTTATCCTCGGTGGCTTTATGGACCTCAGCTGCGCTTCGGTCCACAAATTACCACCTCGGATAAAAAAGTTCACTTACCATAACTTGGAGCGCAAATAACTATTTACTAGATCTTTTAACAAGGACTGGCATGAAAAAATAAAATGGTTGCCTGGTTGCGAAATTAGAAATGCTCTATTTTGTTTTCCTTGCTTACTTTTTGACTAAGATACTGTATTGGAATGGGTGTGGCTGAGAATGGATTTTATATTTAAATAAAAATTCTTTTTATTTCATTTTCCTGTAAGCTAATTTTTTTATGAATTGAGTACAATTTCGATTTGTTTTGTTTTGCTTAAAAAGCACATTAAAAATATCAAGGATCGTTACTGGTATGTATATTTCGAAAGCTACAGCACCCCCAAGATTTCCAGCCACGAGCCGCCACTGGTAGAATCATTTGTCTTTGTTGCTTTCCTCATTACCGTGCTCTGGCTTGGTTTAGGTTTTCTCAACTATTTTCTTTTTTATTTCTTACTTTCAGTAATTTTTGTTCTTGTTTCGTCCTTTATTCGAAAATTGTTTTTTGAAATTGATATTATTTCCTTTATTTTCGTTAGTTTTTGCTAATCTTATTGTAATGCAATTCTATTTCTTTGTTTCTTTATTCCATCACTATTATATTAATGCATTTTGGTATTTAACTTTTCTTTAAGTATTTGTTTTCTTTTTTTTAACTTACTCTATTTGGGCATTAATGATCTTCTGAAATTTTTTGGCTCTTTCCTCTTCGTTCTGCTGCACTCTTTTGTTCTTATATTTTTCCTTTTCTCTTTCATTTTTCCTTCACGAATATACGTCTTTCCCTTCATTTGTTCTCCCCGTTTTGCTCTCTGATAAATACTTTTTATTTTGTTGTATCGTAATTTTACGTTGCTGTAATTACTATCATTGATCATTTTCCTTCTAAACGTAACTCAGATCGCAAGCTTCGATTTTTAAGGGATTGTTCTTCTTTGATTTTCATTATTCATTACTGTCCCTAGCTTTATCGGTTGTATGTAAATAGAGCGTTTTATATACTTTACATCATTCATAAAGATTTTAAACAGTTTTTCTTTAATTTGGTACGGAATAACTTGACTTGGTATGACTAAAAATTTTAATATCATTATATCAGACTTTTTCAAGTCTTCATAAAAATAAATTGGCACTCCTATTTCGATATCTACATTCCGTTGTTTATTCCCATGACATTTCAATTTGATTGAAGTATATTCAACCTTTTTACTTCATTTGCTCGTTCATTTACTCTACAAAACTGCGTGGGTAAAGTAAACTAAACTAAAACCTTCTAATTAAAGCCATTGATCAAAATCTTCTACTTCAGAATGGAAATATTTAAAAGTACTGTGTTTACGAAGCTTTGAGATTCAATACCCACCTTCAACCCACAGTTAGAATATAATGAACCCCTATATCAAACTTTCACTGAATTTCTAAAGATTATTATGATTTGTTTCGATCACAAGCATATATTTTCAAATGACACTGACTAATTCAGGATAATATTAAGGTTTGATTGTGTTTACTTTGGTTCAGCCCTGAAAGATTTCAAAACCGCAATGGGTAACCTAATAAAACCTTTATTAAAACCGAAATCAAACAATCAGTGTTAATGTAAGTAGAAACTGATGAGGAAAAGGCGAGTTATAAATATGCAAAGGTTCAATTTCAGTATTCAAACTGCAGTATTCTGAAGTACCAATTTTAAGAGGTCAAACCCTTTTCTCTATTTTTTATGCAAGCAGACATCCTTTTGTTTGAATATGTAAATCCTTAACGCCTTTTCCTTGTACACTTTGATAAATGACGAGGATACAAAATATGCAGGACCCGTGAAAAATACACCGGTCGTTGGTCAAATAGAGAGCTAATAGATACAGGGAAAAATATATTAATCACCCTTAAACCTAACATATTTTTAAAAAGAGGAGGGATATTGCCTTTTTCGAAAAATTGATTGTTATCTCCTCCTTTACTAAACCATTTATTAAATGGACGACTGCCGGAAGTAGACGATGATAACTAAGAATCGATATTTAAAATCAACAGACGGGGCATTTTAATACCGTTTCATGCTTTAACAGTGCTTTAACAATGCTTTAACAACGCGCAATTGCAGATAACTACTTAAATTCGACTATCAGCAGGATTTATTTCGCAATTTTGCAGTTCTTCCAGTTAACCATAAAATAGTAATAATAAAAACAAATCAGCAAAGTGAAAATCTGTTGAACCAACGGACTAAAGATCATAAATAAGACCCTAAAGTATGTAGCTGTTTAAAATTTCAAAGTGAAGGCAATTAATTCACTTAAACGGGTAGGAGCAGTGCTTTCAAAATTTAAATTTAATTAGGCCATGACTTTTCTAGATATTTAAAAACACCCGAACCGACTTTATTCGGGCCACGAAGAAAAATGCTAATGCACCCTATTTTTTATGTTGCAAAAAAGGGAAAATTCCAACAGGAGAAATTATCTCGGCTGTAACTCGAACAATGAAACAATGAGAACGGTTAGCGGGGCTAACACTTTAAATGCGAATCTTGCTTTGTGGTAATTTAACCACGTAAATCAGGCCACGATATTCTTGTTAGAAAAAGTATAAGTGATTTAAATAAAGTCCCTTCAAACTCGTTAAACTTATGTGTCTCACTAGAAATAAAGGAATTAACTCTGCGGAGAAATGACCGTTCGTAATCAGACACGTGAAACTAGCAACGCTTTTAATATAATTACTAAAGTAATTAGTTTTTTAGTAGTAAAACTATTCTTAATGCATTGGGCTCTCGCAGAATTAAACAGATGGGTTAATAAAATGAAAATAATGGGAAATAAAGGGGTTCACATGACATTTGCAATTTTACTGACGCCGGTTTTACCGGCAGGACTGTCACAAAAGTAAAGTTTCAGTAAAAGAAGGTAAAAATGATGCCTTCGTGTTTATGAAACTTTCATAGTGAGTTAAATTTTTAAATAACTGCCGAAGCTGTAGTAAGTGCTACCTTTTTTCTTTTGTAAGGAAATTTCTAGTATTCTTCAACTAGTTTTATTTTAAAGCTATACATGGATGCGGATTTCTTATTATAAAATAAAGAATATTATTGTTATATATAGATACCGACTGTTTAGTATTAATCACAATCAACCTACTAGCAATTGACAAAGTTAAATACAAGTTTTATTGGTCAAATAAAATTGACTTTTTGTTAAAATTAACAGGGACTAAATTATTTAATATAAAAAGCAAAAGAAATGCAATCAACCTGTTTGTAAGTTTTATTTGTCTCTCATGTAAAAGAACGTTTCAGCATTTCAGAGAAACCAAGCATGGAATACTAACGAAAACAGAAAGAAGCGGCATGTAAAATATACACAAAATATTAGAATTTGCTTGTTAATTCTATTAAAACTGATTTAATGGGAATGTTCGTTTGTTTCCAGCTTTGTTAGAAACCTTTGCAAATGCTTAAATAATGGGAGGCTCTGAAATAAAAGGCACTAAACTGACAAGCAAATCTATAAAAATAAATTCGTAGACATACAAAATTCTATTTAGATACCTTATTCCAGTTATTTTTGCTGTCAGAATCCTGGAACTAGTTTTAGGGCCGCAGTTTTAAAAATAAATTAATACACAAAAGTTTTTTTAGAAGGTATTTTAAGCGGCATAAACATCACTTAATTAATTTACGCAAATTTAACTTAGAAACTAAACAAATTAATCAACTTCTTCTTCAAGGATTAGACCTATTGGCCTGTTCCGGCTCAGGGCGCCATCTTTTCTTTGATGTACCCATGTCTCGGTGTCCCATGGGTTTATATAGGTAAACTTGTTTCGGAAGTCTTGCGTTTTCCATATGTTGCAGGTGGGTTCCCAATTTTTGACGTTGTAGTTTTACTCTGCTTTGAAGCGCTTATTGTGTCGTTGCTTATCCTGTCTACTTTTGTGCGGCCTTTTACTTCTGCTGCTTGTATTTTTGCTTCATCTTCATCCATGTTTCGCAGGCAAATAGTGGGACAGATACAGCCATTACATTGTAGAACTTAATTTTTGTATTGTACCACACAGAGCTTGGAAGAAGTGTAAGTTTATTCTGTAAATCTTTGTCATTGTAGAAGGTGGTATTGCATTCCAGCTATTTGAAGTGAAGTGGGAGACCTGCTTTATAGTTTTATTATTGATCACTATTTTGGATCTAATTGGCCCTTTGCCTTTAAAAGCCATGACTTTTGTTTTAGACGTAGGGAATTGTAACTCTCAGCGATTGTACTTAATTTATGTCTAGGTAGTCTTCAGTGTTAGCAAGAATTGCTTGGTCGTCAGCATAGAGTATGGTATTAATCGAAATGTTTAGATTTATATACAGGGTTACTGGTAATTCGATACATTCCTTTGGAGATGTGATGGGACAGGAGCTAAGAAACAAATTTAACCCTAACATACATTATGCAAAACTCAATAGTTTTTGAGATATTTCAATTTTTGTGTTTTTCTCAAAAAAGTAGATCTTAATGTCTTTAAAGTTAATTTTTAAAAAAATCTACTTGATATTTTCTAAACTTTTTGACTGGGTTACTTGTCCCACTCTATGGTCATCCGTTTCGAATGGAAAATATCCGGAAACATTTCGATCATGTGAAAATTTTAAATAAAAACTTATTAAAAATAATTTTTAAAAATCAGCTACGAAAATTACCTATTCGTTTTTATCAGAAATTATTTTTTTATTTTTGCATAATGTATGTTAGGTTTAATTTGTTTCTTAGCTCCTGTCCCATCATATCTCCAAAGGAATGTATCGAATTACCAGTAACCCTGTATATACCATTTTGAGAGCATATTGTCCATATATAAGTTAAAAAGGGTGAGTGACATCTCAGATCCTTGTCTTACGCCTTGAGTAATTGCTAAATACTTGTCAGGAATTGTACAGCCTCCATCGTCTATCATAATTTTTGTATTTCTGTGTAGGATTTTTATTGCTTTCAGTAAATGGTTGGAAATGCCCTTGTCTTCTAATATTTTCCACAATTTTTACTTTATCAAACCCTTTCTAGTACTCTATTAAAGCGATATGCGTCTCTAAGTTAAACTCCCTGCGTTTATCTATTATTACCTTTAAGGTCAGTACGCCGTCTGTACTTGATCGGCCTCTCCTGAAAGCGTTTTGCTCTTCGTTTGTTGGTGTTTCAGCTATCGGTCGTAATCTGTTAGTTAAAATCTTGGAGTAGATTTTATATCCTGCTGCTAGTAGGCTGATTCCTCTGTCTCCTTTTTAAATAGTGATATCACTTTCGCAACTGCCCATTGTTCTGGTAAATAATAAAAGCAAAAACTCAAAAAAAATTGATTTCGAAATATAAATCAGATTATCATTTCTGTTATTGTATAGCTGTTACAAACTGTGTGCTCGTAAATCTTTTATGGAAAATTCATGCAAGATTTAGGTCTGATTTAAACGTTGAATTTAAGAGCACAAAAAATTTAAAAAGGTCTGTTCAATAATTAATAAAGATTTCAAAATTATCTAAGAAATACCTACTGCGATGTGAATGGATGCCTTTACTAGTTTATTTCCTGTTAATTTAATAAGAAAACAGCAAAGCTAATACTGTAGATTTAACAGCAAGGCCACCGCTAAGTGATTAGAAAATCCTACTTGTGTTGGAACCACTTTGGGTATAGAAAATTTCCAGCAGGATATTATCAATATTAGAGTTTAATTAGGATGGAAGAGTTGAATTATACGGATTTAAGTAAATATTTGCAAGCATTTTGAAAACTCTTTTTTATCTTCATCTTCTTCTTTCTATACCTTATCCTCTAAGGACGTTGGCAAGAGGCTCAAAGCCACATTTTTAACTTTATTATACCCCCTTCTCGTTGCCTTCTGTAGAGTTTGTGACAATATATTAAGTGCATATGTATGTATCTCGTTATTTTGAGCTTTTTTACAATTCCAGTCCTACAAATCGCATACTGTTAAGAGACCCAGGGGCTTTTGAGACAGTTTTTCACAGAAAAGCTAAGGAATCTACAATATATCTTCCTTGACGTTTAACGACTTCCTCCAGCGTTGGAAGTGTTTTAAAGTTTTTGTATATGCTTGCGCAGGCTTCAGAAGCTTTCTACTTCATTACCGCTAATTTTTCCGAAAGTAATTAGTCGAATTATAAGCTTAACTGATGAAAATGGGAACATATACTATACCAGAACAGAAATACTGAAATAATATGTAGAAACATTCTATGAAAATTCATATTTCTTTGTTATTGCACAATCCTCGTCTTGTCCAAGACTTTTAAGGGCACCGCTCACGAAACACTACACATACCGACAATTGCAAATGATGAAATCAAGCAAACGTTACCACAAATATCTAGTAACAAAGCGACAGGACCAAATCGCATAATTATCGAAATAATAAAAACGAGTTAGGCCCGGTTTTTCAATCGATGGTTAACTCTAACTAAAGGTTAAAAGTCACGGTTACCATTATTGCAACAATTATTTCTATAGTTATAAACTTTTAGTTAGAGTTAACCATCGATTGAAAAACCGGGCCTTAATCCCCCATCTCGTACCTAAGACCTTTCAATACCTGCATCGAACAGAGTAAAACACCAAACGACTGGAAGATTGCCAACATAATACTGATTTTTAAAAAGACAGACAAAATCTTTTGGAGGACTGTATAGACCCATTGCATTAATCTCTCACTTAAGAGAACTATTTATTCAAATTGTACCAACGGGAATAACAACAAAATTAGATGTATTCCTGAGACAGGTGCGAATATAACCAGCCTCTGTATATGGTCTGCAATAGGCTTCTGAAAGGCGTTCGGTTTGGTCGAAAATTGGATAATAACAAACGCCTTCTTAAGATCTAGAATGGACTATCGTATATTATCCAGGCAATTACAGACATAAACGCCAATGTTGTAATAAACCGATCAAGACCAAACGAGGAGTAAGACAGGGTGACCTACTATCCCTTGAATTATTCACAAACCTCTTCAAATAAACTCCAGTGGGAAACAAAAAGGAATAATAATATAAACGGCGAACACCTCGATAACCTAAGATTCGCCGACGATATCCTGTTGTTTTCCAATAGTATGGATGAAATCGTATCTATGATAGGTGGCCTGCAAAAAGTCATACAAGCCAATTTAAAATAAACGTATCTAAAACAAAGACAATGACTAACATAAAGACGGAAGACAGATACTATTGAACGGAGAACGAATAGAATTGACCACTGGATACACCTAACTGGGATAAAAACTGATATTTAATGAACCGACTGAAATAGTGGAAATTAACAGAAGAATTCAGCTTGCTTGGGCGGATTTTAGAAAACTAAGAAACGCTTTCAAGGTAACCTTCACACAAATCCAGAAAACAAAAGTATTTAACCACTGTGTTCTTCCTATCCTAACATACGCTTCTGAAACTTGGGTACCTATTTACAAAAACTAATATAGGAAAACTAAAAGTGACACAAAGGAAAATGGAAAGAGGATGCTGGGAATTAGACTTAGACATACAAGAAAAATAACAACTGGATAAGGAGGAGAACAAAAGTACACGATATAGCCGAACGAGCAGCCAGATAAAAATGTAGGTAGACAAGGAAACTCATTTGTAGAGACGACAAAACTATTTTAAAGATGACAGAGGAGAGTACGTTGGAGGGATGATGTCACAAAAAGAACAGGATCACATTGGTGGTGAACTGCAAAAGACCAGACAGAGTGGAGGCTTCTTGAGTAGGTCTAGATTTAGAGTGGACAAAGATCAATCTATCTGAAGTCGTCCACTCCGCAGACAGAATCGCTACATGTAACCAAACGATTAAATGGCTTCACTCGTTCAAGTACCGACCTCAAACAGTGGGAAATTCTTTATAAAAATCCTTGCCACAGCGTGAGATTCGAACTCAAGACTCCTAGCTAGGAGCCAACGAGCTCCCGATTTTTGATCTTAAAAAACATTAAAACACTTTTTATTGAAGGTTTGCTTCATAAATGGGCATATTTTGAAATTTTTAAGTCAATCCTCTTGCCTATAGAAAGCACTAATTTCAGAGTTTCCAGTTTTGTGCTTTAATGTTTACAAGTAAGCCTTCAGATGCACAAAAATCATACATAAATAGTTACTTGATTGCTCAAACCTTTTTCATTTTTATCCGAAGCTTGTCATATTTTTGGTGTTTTTCTTAAAACCTTATTTCCATTTGCGATATTAATCAAAAATCCCTAATTTTTTTTTATGATAATGACAATCTTAAGCTTCTACGGGTCAAATCAAAACCGGCCAAAACTCTGGTTCAACGAATATGTGAAAACTCCAGAATTGTTTTTCTAAAATTAATTTGGCTTGGCTTACTTGAATGGAACAGCTGAATTTTTTTGTAACTTTTCGTAGTCAGAGGTCGTGGTGCGCGTAGCCGTGTGGTTAAGGTTATTTAAAAAAAATCATTAAATTGAGATGTTTGGGAACTTTTAACGTTTCAAAAATGTTTTCCATGTTAAGTATGTTTACGTTCAGGTTTAATACAGAATATTCGAAAGAAGCAAAGAATGATTGCCTGGTGCATTATCGTATTGACAGCTAACCCACACGCTACCACAACCCCAGCGACAAAGTAAAAGCATTTACGTATGAATTTTTTACGCGATATTAAACGAGCGTGCAATAATAAATGCGGAAGGATAGAAAATCGATACGTCCATCAATTCGTAGTAACATTTTTTTTTACGATTTATGTTAAAGGCGAGTATTTTGTTTTTTAAAGAGGAACGTTTTTGGTTATCAGCAAGATTTTCGGCTGGCACTAAAACGGGGCTTATATTTTCACCTGAACGTTCTCAGGCGACGCACAATTTGCTCGTAGAAAATGTTTTATAAATGTCCCGAAAATTCTCTGTTGCTTTTTTAGTTGTCATTCATCATCCTTTACCCTGACTACATTTTTCTATTTCCGGCCTCTTAGTTTGACACGTCCATGACATGCACTCGTTTGTTTCTTTCGCATTCCCATTCCGCGGTGTCATACCCGGAAAGGGAAGCCTACCCGGTATGTTTTATTTATCTTTTACCTAGATTACTGGCGCCATCTAAAACGAAAATATGTCGCTAGAGGGCCGCAATATTTCAGGATGATGTACCTATGAGGGATATTTGTATATAGAATGTTTACGATGGCTCAATTTTAGTACTTTACCGGCATCATAAAGGAAAATTATCACGTTTACGGCGAAATTACAGGGCCGCCTTTTTAATCCCCGCCCTTATTTCAATCAACATACTTTTTCGACATTTTTTCCAACCCCAACGGAGTCCATAAATCTCATGTATAATTCGCTACAAATAGCTGGTGGAAGGGATCGCCCTTTGCCGTAATTTTTTATTCTGATTAATATGCAATACGTGTCAAGCCAAGCCTATTTATTCGACGTTAAGTCGAGCCCATCCGTTTACGGTGCCCATTTGCCATATCTAGAAATATTCTAGAAAATTGAGCTCGAAACTATTTTTCTTGCAATAACACTATTTCGCTTTTTTATATGCTCCAGCCAATTTCTAGGCTTTTTCCCGTTATGTACGTGATTTTCTGCTATTGCTAAACATTCAACGGAATGCGAAAATATTCGCCAGATTTCTAATAAAATCGCAGATGTGAATAACTTCCAGTGTTTTCCCAGTTTGCGTCGCGCACAATTACCAAATTGTCGAGACGAAATCGTTTTAAATCTCGAAATAAATTTTGGTAAAATACAGTTTAAATAATCAGAAGCATACTTTATTTTCGGATACGCTTTTCTTACACAACAAAAAAATTTAATTATAAGCATACTCTGATAAATCAGTTAATATGTTCTTTATATATTTTCCTGGATATTTATTATCTTTTATAATGCCTTGAAATATTTTATAGGTTTTATATATTGTTATTATGAGGTTTGCTTTTCTTGGAGTTTTCTTTTGAGTTACGTTTCTGCCAGTTTGGCCACCGCAAACGTTGCATTTGACTAGCAAGATTTAAATGTAGACTTTCTCCGAAACAGGAATGTACGTGTATATTTTGTCGATTTGGCCTTTATTACTATCCTCATCAGTTGCAACATACCTTTTTGCCCTTTTCTGTTTCTTAAAAGTGATTCTTGAACTACAAACTTATAGTGTTTATTTAGCTTAATATTTTGTAATACTACGATTTATTGGTTAATTTTGAAAAACGTTGTAATTAAGGGTTGAAACTTCGCGATAATAATTGCTTCTGAATTATCTTTACTTCTGATATTCGGATTTCGATCCGCTTACACACTTTTGGATCATTTTGGCACACCCAACGCGTTCTTCTTGGTTCCAGATCCTTGCTTCCATATTCTGTTTTATGCGAAGTAACTTTTACAGGACACAAAAAGGTTATTTTGTGGCATAAGTAAACATCCCTTAAGGTAGTTCTTTATAGATAAATATTTATTAGAAGGATAGCACAAGAATTCTTGAAGCACTGGAGTATCACTGTTTTGCTGGAGAATTTTTTGCTTAGAATACGTTACAGGATATTTTGTGAAATAACATTTGGCAGTACTTCAGTGCATTCTGAAAACTGAGAATATTATTTGTTGTTTAAATTATTTTATGAAGATTTAGAACCACCTGGACTTCAAACATTTTCTTTAAATTCCTATAGCAACTGTTAAACTGTGCAGTTATTGTAATTAAATCTACTAAGTTTGGAAGTCCTCTTTATATTTATATTTATTTAATAAAACTTGCCTTTGGGGCCTTTTTAATTTTCCATAATTTTTCAGTTCAGTATTTTCAAAAAGGTTTGACTAATCAAAAATTGAAAATTGTAACACCTAAGAATTTTAACTTGCCGAAGAGCCTGTGTTGCTAAATTCTGGTTAGTCAGCAATCCAAATACCCATCTAAATTCAAAAAATTCCCCACCTAATTAATGTGATATTTTAGAAGAAGTGATTCTTTAGTTCAGTTTGGCTTGTTTTATTTAACGATGCGGTTACTCCAGGATTTCAAACTAAATAAGCTTAACTGGGGGGAAAATATAAAGGCTTTGAGTAAAAAAAATCTTGATGATCATTAATAAATGTAAAGGTGGCCAAGCTAGATCTTATGATCAGAGGCACTGGTTTCACCATTGCGTTAAATACCTTTATTTTTGTTTTTAAAGTAATATTGTTCCCGCACCAAATATTATTAAGTTTGGTAAATGCACCCCTAGCTGTACTTACACGAACCATAATATCTTGTAACGTTTCTCCCTCTTCTGTCACACATTGCCCAAATACGTAAAATTGCTCACTTTTTCTATTACTTCATTGTATAATTTAACATCTGTAGGAATTTTTACATTTAAACATATTAATTTTGTTTTGCTTTTGTTAATTTTTAGCCCCACCTTACTCGACTCTAGTTGGAGATCATCTATTTTATCCTTCATATGCTTAGCTCCATGCGACTGTAGACCGCGCGACTAACGTTAACGTAGGATTAAACAGGGTTGTAATCAAATTTGGACTTTTCGTGCTAATTTTATTTTCAAATTTTAGAACTTTTAGAGTTGCCTTTTTTGCTGTTTTTTAATGGTATGTAGAAACACTCCGTTAATTAGTTTCTTGGATAGGTTAGATTGATTTCCTTAATCTTAAGCTGAAGTTCGTAAGCGAATTTGGACCCCCATGTTTGATCATTTGTTTTAATATATTTTAATTCATTAAAAACATTCAGCTAATTTTAATTTAAATAAGTTCAATGAATGCAATCCTTATTTTGAAAACTTAGGATGCCTTTAATTTTTTTTTATGAACATGTATGGTTTCTTATTAGGTTATGTTAGTTTCATTTCATTGACGTTGATTTTCAATCTGTAGATAATCCCACAGTTTTTAATTAAAACTTCCTGCAGTTTATTTTCTGAATTTCCTAATCCACACGAATTTTAAAGTTTAAAAGTTCCCAGGGTCCATGTCCATATAATTTTGAAAAATATTGCTGTTTAAATCATAAGAACATTTGGGAATTTATAACCTTTGCATAATTTAGGTAATAACATTTTGCCCAGCTACCAGGTTTTTACCTTGAAATAACACGGTGTAGTTAGATGTTGGTTCATTGTTAGGAATCTATAACAATCTTGAAACTGTATAAGCTTAATTGTTGGTTATAAGAGCTTTCCTTATACCTGTTTACTTAGTTCTTTTGTTGTTTGCACGTTATGTTATGCCAAAAGCAACGTAGTCAGCGCTCGCCATGAACCACAACCATTAAAAGTTATAATTAGTTCGATTAGAACACATTCCCTCTCTTTTTGTTTAGTAATTTACATATAAGACGCGAGGGAGAAGGTAGAAGCAAATGCCTATATGTTAAACCCATTAACAAGTTTCCATCTATTAATAATCCATTATAAACCGAGAACTTCGGCCATATTTCATATCAGTTTAGTGTTCATATCGGTGTGTTTATGTAAAGTTTTTCGCAGCTGGCCTGAAGCTCATTTACTTCGTACATATCTTAAAAATACCGAAGGAATCGTACTGACACAAGCTAAATTTTATAAAAGGGTTGTCGTTCGGTATAAAGACCAAACTCGAGGTGATTTATGTACCATAATCTATTTACATGCGCCTTCTATTCTCAGTTCAAATCTTTTAGAAGAGCTGATATCGACGCGCGAAGAACCAAGAAGAGATTTCATCAAGTCAGCTTTAAATGATTTTATGAGAGGAACTTGCTTGCAAACGCGAACGGATGCGAATAACACAAAAGAATGATAGAAACTTCGCACTTCCATAATAAGATAAACAGAAATTGCTTTTGTTTGGGGATGTGAATTATTAAGAAGGCGAGGGCAACGTAATTTTTACCCGTAGGTTTCAATTTTACTTCTTTTTTCTGAAATAATATCACACTTCGCGAAGAAGTCATGTAGAAATACTCAACTTAAAATCGGATTACTACAGCGTTTTTCTATTTATTAAATATCGGAAAATTAGTAAATGAAAGATAACAAAAACCCGGAGGAACTTTTGAAATAAACAAACAAAGGTATCAACAACATCCGGTCTTATAAAAACAAACGAATTTATCCCGCTCCAAGTCGTCTAGAAAAAATAGTCTTACAGAATGACGATTTATTGGAGTCAAATCCTTTATTTGTGGTTTTACGGGGCTTTGTTACGGAAGAGTGTCGAGACAAACAGGAAAAAACAATAACGCGAGGTGAAATTGCCAGAAGTGTGGTTAGATAAAGCTCCTACTTGTAAAATTACATTCTCGCCGTGGTACAGCTGCGTATTTGAAGCTTTTTTGCTACAAAACCGTAAGAGTTTGCCTCGTTGTGATGGTGAAGGAATGACTTGTGTTTTGTACATGAAACTACTTTTAAATGCAATAAGATTCTGCTTTACATTTAACTATTTGAATGGTGCACCATTAAACTTGTCTGAAGAGTGCTTAGTTGAAGGAAGACGAATAGGCAGATGGATATAGTTGTATGAATTGCACATTACATTCCAGTGTGTTTCTGTTTATTTAGTTCTCAAGGGATAAATTGAATTGTCCTTGTTATGGGATTCCTTATATTTTACACCAACTTTATTTAACTGCCTTAAAGCATGTGATTTCTCTGTATTTTTATTTATATAAAGAACCATTTGTTGTGCACATTTCGTAAATACCTTGAGCTTATTTACGTTAGTGGGTCCTTAATTATTAGCTCTTAAACTGTATGAAATAAATGTGAATTTCCAAAACATAAATTCTGTGGATCTATGCAATTGAGTTTTTAAATTGGGATATCTTTGTTCCTCAACTCGCCGCTATGCGGCTCGTTTCGGAATTTCAAATTCGTGCTTGAATAGATGCCTTCTGCAACTTGTATTTTAATATACTATTAATACCTAACTAAAATAAATCAATTTTGAGCTATATATGCTATAACTCACTATACTGCATATGTCTACAAATTAGTTGGAAAAAAGTATTGAAGATACTGATATTAATAGAGTGAATAGTGACTTCTTAAACGAAAAATACGGACTAACACAAGAAAATTATGGAATAGAGAAGAATACGCATGAAGAATTCAAGAATTTGAGGAAACGCGGATTTATCACAACAAAGATTGTATGTAGGAGATGGATGTACAAGAAAATGAAAACAAGACTTATACAGAACTTATCAATGTAAATAACGAAAAAATGCTAGTTTATTGGACACCAGAAGAAAATCAAAGGATTGAAGTCGGTAAGGACTTCATAACTCAAGGATTTGTAATCACGATGGGGATGGCATACAACAAAATGAAAATATATGTAAGGCTATGCAGAATTACATTAACGCAAGAAAAAGAAACATATGATAATTCCTATACTGAAAAACATAAAGAAACAGATAATGACTTAGATGAAGAATGGATATCTGAAGAGAGAGAAACCGATACACCACATAATGAGATATAAGAGGAAGAGAATGTAGCAATGAATATATATAAAGAAAAAGGGTTCATCGCTGTACCATCCATTTGCTCCAGGATTCAACTTTAATTCTTCTAATTTTATTTCTTCGCGGCTTTTAATTTCCATTTGATAAGAGCAGTCAAAATCGTATTCGACTGAAGGTTTAGCATCTAGGCGAATCATATTCACAATTCTTAAGTGTCCAACCAGATCTCCTGTTTAAAAAGGTTTGTTTGCAGCAACCGGAGTGCACTCATTCTAGCCTCTTTTCTGACATACTGGTGCATTGCTGCTGTGGGCACAAGCTAACAGCTCCCCTAACCCCTAAATACAAACAGGTCATTATTGCTTTTGTAAGGGTCTTTTCCAAATGATAGTTCCAGGTTAGTTTTTGGTCGAGAATAACTCCCAAATATTTTACTACACTAGAAAATTCTAATTGGATTCCATTTCAAACGGCAGCTTTCAGATTTAACTTCCTGCGTTTTGTAAATGGAGAAATTACAGTTTTGTTCGTCTCTGCACTAAGTTGTTCCTTCGAGCACCATTGGGCTACTTGCATGAGGCATCATGTTCCGCCTTGTTACAACGACCAAGTCATCAGCATATCCTTGGACGTTGAGACGGTGTTTATCTAGTTTATCTAGGAGAACATCCACAACCAGTGCTCTTATAAAAAGTCAAGTAAGATTGATTGATCGGTGGGATTTAAGTTTATCCGGTGGGGTTTACCTGTCTTTGGAATAAATACCGGCTTTAGGTATGTACCTTAATGAGTAATTAGCTCTGAAGAGATTTGTTAATGAAGGAATAACTCCGTTCCCATATTGGAGTAGCGTCAGTTGAAAAAATTCCCCTTCTGGCAATTTAAAGGGCTTAAAAGTGTTTATTGCCCATTTAATTCTATCGTTGGCGAAGATAACCTTCTACCTAATCTAGTGAGGCGATAAGCGATTTTCACTTCATTGCCTTCGTCTCGACTTGGAACAGACCCAGTGTAAAAGCTTTCCCTGGGGTCTTCCGAAAATTTTCTATCGGATTTTTCTAAGTACATTCTCGAATTCTGTTTGAGTGATCTTTTGCTAAAACCTTCACGAGGCCCACAGCTGGAACTATAGCATTAAGCCCTTAGCAAAAGCTCCCCCAGGTCCATCGTCATCGTTAGATCTTTTCAGTATTTAAGTATATTCTGTTAATACACTTCTGTATGCATCCCAGTTGTCTGAGTGTTTTGCTTTATTGAAGGTTTTTCTAACTTTAGCCTTTTTCTGTTCATGTTCTGTATTCCACCAAGGCACGCCTCTCAAGACTGCCTTCTGCTTCAGAAGATAGCTCCTTTCATAAGCTGATATTATAGAACATTTTACTGTGTCGAGGCTATATCAAATTCCTCTGCAGTTTTTATTTGTGTAAAGTAACCTTCTATTTCCCACTTCATAGACAATTCAGTCAGTCAACCTGGGTGTTCCCCGATTTTCAACACAGGCTGCTGCTGCTTCTAAGTCGAAGAAAACACAAAGACGACGGCAAAATTATTCTGAATTTGAGAGTTTAAAACTATTAATTTTAATAAAATAAACAACGAAGACGTTTCAAAGAATTTGTATGGTTCTAAAGCTTGTAAAAATCAAGCTATTTATAGAAACTGCTAAATTTTGTCAAAATTAAATAAATATAAAATTAGTATTTGCTGCTTCTGAGACTAATGCTCAGCAAAGTTATATAGTTTCATCAAACGAAGTCTAATAAGAACACATTTACTACATATTTGCACAATTTTATGTACAGCTAAACTTAAAATATTTGTAGGGAAAATACGACACTGTAATTTAACAATTTATTTTGCAAGAACATACTTGTATCTTGTATACAAACATAACCTTAAACCTAAAATATGTAGAGGGTAAAGTTTGAAAACAAAAATAACGAAAACAACAGAGCATAAACACCTCGCTTAAGAGCACACTCTTCTCCTGAGCTAATAAATTACTAAAATACCCAGCACAACACTTTTAATATGTCATAATAGTCCTCATAAAATTTTCCTTTTTAACATAGAGCCAATTAATCTTCTTCGTAATTTTCTTCGCTCTCCCGGTGATTATTTAAACGAAAATTACGAAATTTCCTCGTTAAGAAATCCCTTTTAGCACATAAATGTTATATTATCCCTTTAAAAGCAAAAGGTTATTTAAGGTCTGTGACAAATGCAATATTTACCTTTTCGAAATATAGAATGAAAGAACAGAAAGCTTGTTTACCTTTCTCCTGATGTTTGACGTGAGATGCTTATCGATCTGCACTAACGTCTACCCTTGTTAATATTTTTTATATCCAAGTACAAGAGGGAATGATCCTCATTTTAGGAGACAATATATTAGGTAGGATATTACAACTAAGTCTAGTTAAGACCTTGTCTAGTTGTATGTGCACGGCGTGTATGCCATTCTACTCCTAGCTTCGCTTACGTACCGTGTAATCTTAAATTATGAATAAACGCATTGCAGATTCTAGACTGCACTTTATTATAAATAAAACATAAGAATGCACCCGGCGTTTATCCTACGTGAGCCTTTCGAATAGGCTAGGAAATAATTACTATTAAAACTAGGAAGCCTTCTTTACTTTGTATAATGAGAATTTTCATTCGTATTTAATCCTGGGTAAACTAATTGAATTAGTTGATGTTTGAGTCACGACAGGGTTGCTGTCACAGGAAGACTTTACTACATTCTATCGTGAGATTGTTTTATTTCCATTTTCATCCCTAAACGTGCTCTTCTGTAATTTTGTTGAAGCGAAATCAGGCTTGTATAAACAATTTTTCTTTTTGAACACTTGCTAAAATCATCACACCACTATTACTCGGCATTTGAGAAAAAAAATTGGGAGTTTTTGAGGTTGGCGTACTTTAGCATTCAGATTTCTGCATACCTACCTTTTTCCCATTTTACGTTTGCTAGTAGCGTCGAAGGCAATTCTTGCCGTGTTTTAACACAGCCAGGTTGGCTTGGTGTCGAGAAAATCAAAACTCGATCAATTTTTTTGAACACCTGTTACATTCATTTTTCTATTGTTGTCTTTGTTGTTTAGCTCATTACTAATTATTAAAGTTTTGTTTGGCTAAGGAACTTAAATATTTCTTTAAGTACTGCTTCACTCCGTAATCGTTTCACTTCTATCCAATTTCTTTTTATAATGGTAACTTCGTGTCCTGCGATAAATGCCAGATATATTCTCTAAACTTCCCTAAAAACGCATATTAAAAGATATACCGATTTATGCTGATGACAAATAATTTCTAAAGTTCATCCAACTCAAAGAGATTTCTTTAAGGAGATTTTTAAACTAGGACTTGAACTTTTGATTAATGTCTTTTTAATGTTACTGACTTTCTCAGGCTTTTAATTTATGGTACTTAGGAATATCCTGTAAATCATAAGTTTAACAGTAAATTTTCTAAAGAATATATTAAATGGACAAGGAATTTTCCACATGTTATATTATTTCATCCATTTGGGAGATCACTGTTTTCCTGTGCTTAAATTCAGATATAGTTTGTTGAATTTACGCTTGCAGGTATAACAGTCAATTGGAGACAGGCGTTTGAAATATTGTTTTGTTATGTGAACATTTTTAGATTGTGAAATGTTTGCTATGTGGATCATTAAATGATTCTGCACAACGATATTATACATAATTTAAATTTACAGTGTTTTTCTTTTGCTTTTCCTCTTTTGTCAATTGCGTTTCCCTGTTTAGCAAATGACTTTCCAGATTATGAAACGTCAAAGCTATGTTGCAAATGACATTCCCTATTTGTCAAATCTCTTTCCGTTTTTAGATAATGCTTTTCCCAGTTTTTTTTTTATTACATACCTACTTTTTAAAAAAAGTGGGAAAAGCATTATCTAAAAACGGAAAGAGATTTGACAAATAGGGAATGTCATTTGCAACATAACTTTGACGTTTCATAATCTGGAAAGTCATTTGCTAAACAGGGAAACGCAATTGACAAAAGAGGAAAAGCAAAAGAAAAAGACTGTACTGTAGGTTGCAAGTCTATAAGTTAAAAAAGACAGACGTCGTTTATTGTTTCGCAGCTATTCAGTCACCTAAAAATGTTTTGATTATAAACACCAGTTAGTTGATGATTTTACAAAAATTATAAAGTAGACATCTAATTCGTTGTTCAAATTTGGATATAAATACTCTGTCGCTCTGAAGGTTATATATGTATCAACCAATCAAAGACTTACGTATCTATCATCATGTCGGTTAAAAAAACAGTTAAGAATCAGCCATCTAAAAGTCGATGAATTCTAAATTTGTTAAACTAAACTTATTAATATAACCATTCAGATATACTTTGTCCTATTTAAGGTTACAGTTGTATCAATCAATCAAAGATGAACGGTTTCTGTTATTGTTTAGTAGATATTTAGTGACGAAAACAATTATTGGTAGAAAATGTTGGCTTTTTGCGGATTGAAAATTCAGTTTGCAAAGCAAAAGTAGATTAAACTTAGATATACTTTATCGCACCTAAGGTATTCGTATATCTCAGTTAATCAAAAACAGTCGCTTTGTTAATGATTCGTAGGTATTCAGTCTCTTAAAAATGCTTTAGTTACAAATTTTTGTTTATCAATCGTACTCGATAAATGATTCTACAAACAATATAAAGTCCAGGTAGTAAAATTAGATTCCATAAATTAAATTTAGATATACTCGGTCGCACCTAAGATCACATACGTATTAGTTGATCTAAGACAGACATATCTATTATTATTTGACAGGCATTCAGTCAGCTAAGAATTGATGAATTTGAAAAATGTAAAAATAAAATCTATTGTAACGTTTTTAAAACGTTTATTTAAAACTTCTGTTCGTGGTGTGAATTATTTATTAACAAATTTAAACAACGTAACAATTAACACGAAACAACAACTTATTTACTAAAAATACAACACCAATATTAACCCATAACGCTATCTAATTTATGTATATAGTTTATTTAATTATATTCACGCACTTATATCATTCGCGCACATTTATATTAACCGAGCACTTGATCGCGTAGACTTTGCTAGACTAACGCTGTCGCTCACGAAATCGCGCCTTTACATCCTGACCGCGGCTTTCTAGTGCAGTGTGGATCGCCCTAGACTTTTCCCGAACAATGAGTCATGAAACAGCTGACGCATACGCGCAAAATGATTCACGTCCCGCCTGACAGCTGGCGCGTCTCGCTACACTCTTATTGTGTTGAATTCAGATACTAGGTCAGATACAAGGTTGAATGTCTATCAATTAGCCAAAGACATGCATCATTGATTATTATTTCGTAGGTATTCAATCATGTGTAAATATTTCGTTAAAAAATTATTGGTTATTATTATTGATATACCATACCATTTTAATGGTTCTACAAACAAATAAACCCCGGACAGCAAAATTGGATTCCATTGATAGATTAGATAAGTATACTCTATTGCACGTAAGGTTGCATACATATGAATTAATCTAAAACCAATGTATTCATTACTATTTGACAGACACCCAGTTAGATAATAATAAATGAATTAAAAAAATATTAAAATTAAATAAATTATTATGTTGAATTCAGATGTACTTCGGCAGGTATAAGGTTGTATGTGTATCAATTAATCAAAGACAGATGTCATTTATTACTGCATCATAGGTACTCAGTTATATAAGCATGTTTTAAAAATATATAAAATTATTGGTCTTTGTTGAGCAACTGTGCCCCTTAGATGGTTGTACAGATATTACAAAGTCTGAATAGTAAAAATACGGGGATTGTTCAATAGAAACACGTTTAGGGCAATTTTTATTCAACAGAATTCAAGAAAATAAAGTCTGAATAGTAAAAATAAATCTTCATAGAGTCGCATACCCTTACAAGGAACCACAGAAGTACTTGCACTTCTACTCCAGCAAAGACTTACTAGGCAGAAATACCTCGGTGGTTTGCCATTGCCTTCGAGGGAAGCGACCGAGTATTGCCGATGAATATGCGACCCAGGGAATCGAACCCGGACCATTGTAAATCTTAGTGGTGAGACGTATGTTGAATCAACTGAGTCACGACCGCTTAAAAAATAAAAATAAATACCATTATTTAAATTTAGATACACTCAGTCCCATTTAAGATCGCATTGTTTGAGTTCATCAAAGACAAACGTCTTTATCATTGTCAGCCAGGTATTCAAACACTTGAGACTTAATAAATTGATTGGGTATTTTAGATGTTTTTGTCAAAATTGTAAGTCTCAAAAAGTAAAAGTTTGATTTACACAGGTATAAGTTCAGTTTACACATGGAAAATTTTAATATTTCTCCTGCTAAGCTCTAAGCATAGAAATCTTGAACAGATTGTATATTAATTCAAACACAATTAACTAAAATTCCAACATATTGTTATTAAACTACAAGATTAATTCAGCTTACATCGTAATTAGCATCTTAATAATAATTTGTAATGTAAACTTTAAAGCCGGCAAGGAAACGAGATACTTGACGTTACTAACAGCTCATTTCACGTGCTTTCGCCGTATCAACAACGAAGCGTAGGTTACGTGTTTCAAAAGCTTATCAAATGAACAGGATGTTTCAAGTGCATTACGATGCAACTAAACACTAAAATTAATTTCGCGCCAACATTTCTACAAATAACCAGTCAGCCTTACCGGGTTTAACTGTGACATAACTTTCGTTTGAAGTCTAATAAAGGCAACTAATTATGGTAATTAAGTTCCTACCTTTATCAAACATTATTCATCTTGGTAATAACTGAAAATTACTGTTCTACAACCATGCAGTATTTCTCCTGATAATGATCATGATTACGACATAAACGAGTCAATTATTAATTCGCTTGCCAGTTTGTTCGCACTCTGTTTGATAGAAAAACGGACGAAGCCACCCATTTGCTTGTTTTATTATACTTTTAGCTATGCGAGTGATTCTTCCAATATTATTACGACTTTAACTGTGTTTATTATTGTCATTATTATTTTTTAATGTAGGAAACTAACTATAACAAAAATTCAGATATCTGTGTTGCAGTTGATGGGCATAATTTTCGTGACATGTAAACAAGGCTCAAACAGTCAGAAATTTATAAAATTTGCTTGAAAATTTACCCATTTGTCATATAGAAAAGAAAAGTAACAAAGTAAAAAGTTTCACACAGTTTGTTTTTACACGCCTACGTGTTATAATGAACGCACGTGAGGGACGATAAAAGATAAGCCTCGTTTATGATTTTCATAAAATGTTGGTACTTCATATACCAATAACGTGTAAAATGGATGACTTCCTCCCAGGTGGAATAATTTAATGCACAAGGGTGACTTATGCACAATTGCAGTGAATTTTAAATTGTTTTATTGTTTGCTTTTATCTAGAACGAATCGAACTTTATTTCACTAAGAATGGTGGATTTATTATTAACCAAAGCATGGCAACAACGGTATGGCAAAAAAATAAATCTTTGATGGGTTACATTTCGATTTCCCCAATATATTTTTAAATGATTCAAAAAGTGGCCCACTAATAGTTCAGTGGATGTGAGGTCCGCTTCGCAAGCAAGAGGATACTAGTTCAAACCTAATATTTGCTGAATTTTTATATTTTGAACAAACGAGTGCCAATCCTTAGCTTAATTGACCTGTTTAAAATAACCAAATTTTCAACCAAGAATTAACCTCTCTCTGAAACAGTCGAAAGTTTAAGCTGTGATCCTACAGAAAAATATTCAACACGGCTGGCTATTTCTAGCAAACATATAAAAAGGTTCCAAACGCCTTAAACTGATTTCGTGCATCAAGGGAAACTTTATATTAAGTTTAAAGTTAAGGGGGACAGAAACAAGAAAGTATGGTAACAATATATTTAGAATTGCCCTGGCTAGTAACCCGAGTTAACTTTCATGAATTCTAGAATAGCCTTGCTTATTTCGCATACGTCGTGAAAGCTCCAGTTTTTGTTTAAGATGCCCTTGATTGCATTTATTGGATAGTTTTTAAACTTTTATCAGAGAAGCGTCATCACGCTAACCTCTCAAGAGAGCAATAATTAACATGGATTTGTGTGGTTTGCGTAGAGGAATGATTGAAAGTCGATTTAATTTGTTGGAAATTCAGTTCCATTATTTTCCACACAAACGTAGAAATGTGTGTTTAAAAACTTAGTTATCAGCTATAATGATATTAACAGCAAAGTGTAATATATGGGTTTGGGGTTGCTCAAGGTTCCAGAGTTGGACCTCTACTCTTCCTACTAAAACTGTCGTTTGTTAATCTTAACTTATTTCTTTAAATGGGACCTTCCTTGGGGCATTTAACAGCAACTGGTTGCCAGTTCTATTGGTCAATCCTTGTTTTATTTTATCTATGTTTGACCTTAGGTTCATTTTGTTTTTTTTGTGGTATTTTCAAATATTTGATTTATCCACATTGATTTGAAAATGCATAACTTCCTTAATCCTAAAGAATAAATAATGTTATATTAAACTAAAATCAATTGATTAAAACGAATGTTATTCTGCTTCTAATATTTTATAAACCGAAGTCAAAAAAAGGTAAAGATTTAGTATTATCAAGGAGTGTCGTTTTGAAAGAATCACTGTCGTTGTTATTCAACTCCGGTGAGAGTTTCCCCAACCTCAAAAGCTCTAAGGGGTTCTTGAAGCTTTAAAAACTTAAACATAAGTGCCTGTCAATCGGTTTTACCTTAAATCTTTACATAACAACGACCCCTGAGGAAAAACGAAGTTTTTCTTTGTGTGTATTTATTCCACAACATTAATTTAAAACGAACTGCTTTTTCCTTTTTTTTCGATTGAATAAAATAAAAAATCTAAAACAAGTCGTCAGACGACTTGGACGTCTAATCTAAATAATAAATAAATTTAGAAAAAGTGCTGTTTTTTAATGAAAAACATTAATAAAAATTAAAGATAAAATCGTACATGTTTGCTTTCAGTAAAGTGAATGTGTTTTCTGAAAGGCCTAACCACCTAAATGAAACCCCCATTCATCTTGCTGTTTTTTTCGTAGTTATTCGTAATACATTTTGTCGGGTTATCGATCCTCTCCCTTTCCTGCTACATGGAAAGCACTAACAAACCCCAGATCTAGTGACAGCGTTTGTCTGTCACTTGAGTGGTTCCGCTTTTTTTTCATGAATTTTACCCGGCATTTCCTGTGACATGCTTTGAAATTGGAAGGTGAACCTGGTTTCGTGTTTGTTTTATTCAGTAAAAGCTCTCTTTATCGCTTGTTCAAAATAACCTGATATTAAGACATTTGTTACAGTTGGAATTTTCCAACTTCACGGGTATTGTCACAAGCACAAATAAACCGAGACGATCGAGGGTGACAGCGATGTTAATTTACCGAAACGAAGGAGATACAGTTGTTTAACTGTTACAAAGGCAGTTATATTATTTACCGCAAATTGACTATCGTTTCGCTGTAATAACCGTTTCAAATTTATTTCCTGCGCTACGCCATTAAATATTGACCTGTCGGAAAAATAAACCTGATTAGTTGGCTTTGAATACATATATCTTTGTCACTTTCACTCAACGAATACATTTCAACGTTTAATTCTCTTGAAAGCCCGTGGAGGTTTCTGTTTGTATTTAATTAAGTACTTTGCTTCGTTTTTCCTTTTCTTCGTCGTGTTACTCCTCTTCTTCTTTACCTTTTACGTTTCATTTTTCCGTTTTTTTGTTCTTTTCTTTCTTTTTCCTCTTATCCTTCACTGACTCCACATCCTCCAACTCCCTTTTCCTTCTGCACCTTCTCTTCTCCTCTTTCTCTTGTTCCTTTTATCTTGTCGTCGTATCATATTCCTCCTACTCCTCCGTTTTCCTGCTCCTTCCAGTTCTGCAGCTACTCATTCTTCTTCTCCTTCTGCTTCTACTGCTGCTTTTGCTTCTTTTATAAAAAAGCTTACACTTTAAAGTTACTTAAATTTGTTGATTCAGTATTCTCCATTTTTAATTGGGCTTATTATTAATTAATATTGTTAATAATTTATTGTTCACCAATAATTGCCAATTATGCGACAAAAAAGAATTAAAAAAGAAATAACATTACAAATAAATGAATAAAGGAAACCTTCTTTGTTCCTACATAATATATACACATTTACAGTTGCATAATCAGTCTCTAATTCCAGAATTATCTTCAGGGTCGATTTTGTCCCTAATATGGCAAAGGTTCTTCTCAAGGGATTAACAGGTTTTAAGGAAATAACGACTTTAAATGTTTTGAAAAAGTGAATTAAATTCTCGGATATGTTTTGATTATAAGACGTATCAATTTTTTCTTTATACAGAGAAGTGTTTCAATTTGTTATTAAGTAGTTTAGTTCCAAAGTCAGAAAATGAAATAAAATTATATGTTCTGCATTTTCAAAGGTAAAGCAAATTTTTTTTCATATACTTTTCTGAACGAAACCCAAATATCTTCAATACTCTTCAACGTACTTGAGCTAATATAAATGTCTTTGAAATAATTTATTGTTCTTTAATTTCTAGGTTGTTAATAAATACAGGGAAAATACCATATCTTTTTCGTAATATTTATTACAGAATTTTTATTAATACTCTGATGAAAGCAATCCAACCCTGATTTTGATAACTTGACTTTGAGACATCACCTTTTCCTTATTTAACTACTTATTCGTTACGTTATTCGTTATTATTCTGACTTTATTTGTTGCTTATAAATCTGGCTAAACAAGCATTCTTTTTCTTTTTTCATCACCTGAGATGGGTTTTAATTTTTAATTTATTATTTTGTAATTGGTTCTAACCATAATCACTCTGTGACTGTCAACGCTTTGTACGTTATCATTTCACTACGTTTTCGATTGTTTAAAGGCGTTTTCCTTGTTTTCTCTGTAGGTATGTGATTTTCCTAAGAATTTCAACCAATGAGTCCGTAGTGCTTTTATGATTTAAGCACGCCTTTAATAGGATTTCCTTCTGTTTAATAAGCTGACGTAAAAAATAAACAGACAATAGAAAAGGACAGAAAGACTTCTTCATCTGCGTTTCCTATTTTGTTAATTTTTTAATTCTATTTGAAGTACATTTCGTTAATATACAAAGCAATAAGGTGTTAGACAATGAGTGTGAAACTTTTCTTCTTTTGCCTCTTTATCTTTCTCTTCTTATTTTTTGTGTGCTTCTGTTCTTACTTTATCGTATCTCATTTTTTCCACCCTTTCTTTGTCCTTATGCCTCATCATGATTATTATAATTATTATGAAATTCTATTAGAAGATACTTTGTAGGTATTTAAGGAAAGAAAAGTAAGATATAGCAGAACACTAAAAGCTTCTTCTTGCTTTGATTTTTCGTCTTCGTATTTTTTTTATGTGTTCTTGTTGCCTATTCCCTTCCTTCTGCTACCTCAACGTCCTGATAATCGTCGTTCTCTTTGTCCTCTTCGTCTCCTTCATATTATTTGCTCTCTTCGTTCTTTTCGCTCTTTTTGTTATTATTTAAAGAAAGAGCGCATCAGAAATAACAGAATACTATTTTTCTTCCTTTTATGGTCAAAGCCCTGCATGTATAGTGGGAAGAAGGCTAACCTTACCCATCAAAATAGGTGAAGAAGATTGACCCACAGCGTTACGAGGTTGAAGGTTATCGAAGGTGCCAGTATGATAACCGGGATCGCCGGCTTAACGTGCTCTCCGAATCCCGCCAACGCACACAACCTTCTATAAATTCCGGCAGGAATTTCGACAGTCTCAAGAATCGAACCTGAGATCCCCACAGGTTAGGCCGAGGCCTTTTATACGTGACTCTTTGCTTCTCTTACTAAAAGTTTCTTCTACTTTTGATTTATCATCTTCCCCTTCTTCGTATTTTTTATGTATGTTCTTATTCTCTACTTACCTTTTTGCTCCTATCTCAACATCTCCCTCTTTGTTGTTATTTTAGGAAAGAAAGCATCACAAATAACAAAATGTTAAAAGATTCTTTTCCTTTTGATTTTTCGTCTTCTTCTTTTTCATGTTTTTTTATATATATGTTCTTATTTCCTACTCTATTTCCGCTTCTACCTCAACGTCCTGATAATCGTCATTACCTTGTTCGTTCGTCCATGTCATCTTCGTCCACTTCGACCCCTTTGTTGTTATTTAAAGAACGAAAACGTCACAAATAACAAAATTCTAGTTAAAAGCTTCTTCTGCTGTTGATTCTTCACATTCTTCTTCTTCTTCGTACTTTTTATGTATGCTCTTATTTCCTATTCGCTTTTCTTCTTCTACCTCAACCTCCTGATAATCGTCATGACTTGTACATTTGTCTTCGTCCTCTTCGTTGTCTTCGCTCTCTTTGCTGTCTTCATCTCCTTCGTATTCTCCGTCCTCTTCGTTCTCTTCGTTCTCTTCGCCCTATATGTTGTTATTGAAAGAAAGAAAGTATTAGATATATCAGAATACTAAAAGGTTCTCCTCATTTTGAACTTTAATCTTCCTGTTCATCGTATTCTTTAAGTATGTTGTTCTTATTTTCTATCCACCTTTCTTCTTCTACGTCTAGGTCTTTGTAATCGTCGTGATTTGCTCGCTCTTTTTCGTATTCTTTGTTCTCTTCGCCCTCGTTGTTGTTATTTAAATAAATGGCCAAAGCCTGGGCCACTGGCGTGTTATTAACTGGTAGGTATGAGTTCTGTAAGCCCTCTTCGCGCGTGAGCTGGCTACAGGAGTCTAACTTCACCCATCGAAAAAAGTGAAGAAGATCGGCCAGCAGTGTTGCGAGGTTAACGGTTATCAAAGTTGTTAGTATGATGACCGGGACCGCTGGCTTAGCGTGCCCTCAGAAGCACGTAAAAGCGTACACCCGTCTATAAATTCAGGCAAGGATAGCGTCGGTCTCAGGAATCGATCCTAAGATGGCTACTTGAGAAACCGAGGTCTTTTACACATGGCTATCTGCTCCTCTTAACAGAATACTTAAAGTTTCTTCTCCTTTTAATTTTTCATCTTTCTATTCTTCGTATTTTTTATATAGGTATGTTCTCATTTCTTATTCTCCATTTTTCTTCTACCTCAACAACTTGATAGCCGCTATGATGTTGTTCGTTCCTCTTCATCTTCTTCCTTCCTCTTCGTCTTCTTCGTCTCCTTCGTGTTATCTGTTTCCTTCGTCCTTTTCTCCCTCTTTGTTGTTATTTAAAAAAGAACGCGTCCCCCTTTTGAATTTTTATCTTGGTATTTCGTATGTATGTTCATATCTCCTATTCGCCTTTCTTCTTCTACCTCAACGTCCTGATAATCGTCATGATATTTGTTCTTCGTCGTATTTTTCGTCTTTTTCGTCCTCTTCGCCAACTTTGTTGGTATTAAATGAAAGAAACCCTCAGAAATTACAAAATACTGAAGCTTCTTCTCCTTTTTTCATCTTTCTCTTCTTCGAATTTTTTTTCTATATTTTCTTGTTTCCTGCTCTGTTTCTTCTTCTACATCAACGTCCTGATAATCATCTTGTTCGTTTTTCTTCGTCGTCGACGTCTTCTTCGTGTTCTTCGTCCTCTTTGTTGTCTTCATTCCATTCGTTCTCTTCGTCTTCTTCTTTTTTTCGTAATCTTAGCCTTTTTCACATTAGGCATTGTTAATTAAATATTACGAACGCTGTTAGTAACTATTTTTGTTTGAATTTCATCGGCTATCAGATACCCATATTTTTAAATTAATTTCATTAACTTTACTATTTATTAAAATAATAGAGTTGCCGAGTCACCAGACCATGTTTTCTTATTCCGCTGATCGACTGAACTTTCTCAGTTAATATTTATAAGAGAAATTTGTAATTTTCTTGTTCTCTTTAGACAAGGTCAAAGTTAAAAGCCACATTTTGTTCGTAATACTGTTGCATAAGTCTTTTTTCATCGTTATATTAGACAGAGGCTTAACTATCCATTGAAAAATGGCGAAGAACGTATATCAAAAACGTCCTGATGTGTTTTTTTTTTGATAATTATCCAGTATTTGCATTAACACCGGTTGAAGTCCGCGTTGAAAGGAATCTAAATCGATTTCCTATTAATGTAATTGAATGTCCTTATTATAAGTGACAAATGTATAAAAATTAAAATTCAGTGACATCTTTAGGTTCGCCTACATTTCTTTGGATCTTTTTTTTTGATTTTTTTAAGAATTGCTTTGTATACGAAATTTAGAACTTCACTAATGTGTAGCAAAATTTCTGTATCATCACCAGCAATCCTTTCTGAAGTAACACCGAGCACGTTTGCACTTCTAGGTGTTCTTCCAAAAGAACGTCTTTTAAATGACAAAGAAAATTGGCACGATACCAAATTTCGGCTTATACCTTCAGTTTACGTTTGCATATAAAATACCTGATATCGATTTGTCCTCTGTCAATTCAGTACTGATACTTCAACATCCATAAATGCGCTTAAATTCTAAAGTAGTTTTTAAAAGGAACAAGCGGAATACGATAGCCTAGTATTTCCAATAAAGTAATACATACAAACTGAATTCAATTTCCATAGTAGTTCAATGCCTTTGATTGAAACTGTCTCAGCAGACTCTGTGACATTGATATGCAGAGCACTGGGATGTTCCGCTGCTCGTTACCTTTTATTTAAGTCCTCAGTGAAAAGACTGAGCGAAGTTCAAGTGTCAAAGAAGTACGCCTTTGAAGAGATCCGATATCTCATTGCAGACACGTTCGCTATAATGGTACAATTTATTACATCAACTTTGTATTTTTCTGTCTTTTGTGTCTGGGTGTTTTTACGTTTTTTTTCTGTAAAGTCCGTCCTGTAATTTAATACCGATTGAGAATTAAATTTCTCCTTATTGAATTACCGAAATGAATTTTTGCGACAAAGACTTTTAAAAAGGAAGCGTCGTTTGATATTTCACCCCTTTAGAAGATATTCACCGGAGCGTAATTTAACATTTTAGTAGAAATTCTAAACATTTACAATTTCCAGAAAGATAGAAAAGGTTTTGGTTTTGAGTAAATAATTTCTCTCACTTTTATGGCATTGTTTACAGAAAACACAGTCGCTTTGAATTAATTTAAAGCAAACCTTTTACCCTGTTATGCCATTCTGTTTACAAGTGGCGATATATTCGTGGTTTCCTACTGTAAATTGCAGGCTTTATGTGAAATGCAATGAAGCCGCAACAATATCTCTGAATGTAAATAAAGCTTAACTGCCATTTTTAGTAATATTCCCACTGAAAATTTAATAGTCGTACAACAACATAGTTGCATTCGGTTTTAATACTTTGAGTACCCTTATCAGTGGTAGTAAAGCGTTACCTGTGCGTGAGGTAATAGGAACGTGCCTAATAAGTTACATTATCTGTATCTTGCCAAAGTCCACACGGTTGGTGGTTAGTTGGTGATTAAGTACAAGCCTTCCAGGTCCTTTGGGAATTTACTACGTAATAATTCTGTAACAAATCTGTTAGTGCATTACTAGATTACTTATTTACGCTACCGCGTACAATCTTGTGTTAGTGCTATTTATGTAATTGACTAAATTAGATCTACTTAATCCTGAAAGTAACCAGGTGCCCTTTTCAAAAATGAACTTGGGTACTCATTGAAAGCTTGTACAAGCGCTCGTTCTTTACCAAAATGGTAGATTGGAAGAAGGAATTTTTATGAAAAAATTAGCCAAAATGGGATGATCGACTAATTGGACAAGGGTTTTAACCTCGACCTAACTCTAACTTGTTGCAAGGCCAAGTAAGCAAAACAGATTCGAATTTTTGTCTGAAGTTTGGAAAACTATAATGATCAAAATTTAAAGGAATCCATCACTAAACGAATAACTGTAATATTACATTAAACGGATTCTGAACGAGCGAGGTCGATTTTGGGGGAAAATGTGCTTTTGTGCAGTTACAAACGGACATATACCGATATCTCCTAACTGTCATTAAAAACCAAAAACCACATTTTCTCTAAAAAAATAATGTTTATGTATTCCATTAATACAGGATTAACACGGTGAAATAAAATTAATTTCATTCCTGAAGTTGTGTATTACATACAGGTGAAGCCTAACCTAAGTAGAAAACGATTAGAACACACTAATTCACTCGCTGAAACAAGTGTGGGTGACGTTGCTGTAGGACAAGTAACTTTAAAATGAGTTTTCTGAAGAATAAGAGAACCCTGAAAATTACGGGTTTGTAGAATTTAAATTCCTCATTGTTCTAAACCTATGGGTGGTAGCTTTTGCCTCCTGAACAATTGTTTATTTGACTAAAAAGTTATTTTGCATACATAACGGGCTCTTGGAAATTTCCGCACTGTAATCAGGATTTAAACCTATGTGATAACAGCTGCGAAGCAGGTTTTGAACCTAGTACATAACCGAGAGCTAATCTTTATTCTTAGATTAATTATCCGAAAAAAATTCAGCCAAAATTTGGAATTTTCGACTTTTCCCTTTTTTATGGCTTCTCATTTTGGATGTTGGCAAAGCAGGAATATGCTGTCGTTGTTGGCCGCTTTTATACTCCGCAAGAGATTTTCAGGTGTCTTTCAAAACTTCACCTATCATCCCCTAAACTTTAAACAGGCTTCTGTCGGTAGTTAATTTCATTTGAAACAAATGGTGGAAACGCCGGGCAGCAGCAACGTTTTTGACGGTCAAATTACTGTTGTGTTGCGAATTCCCTTTACCTTCACCTAAATCCTTTATCTGAGTCTTTTTTATAAATGTAACTAATTTTTTAAATGGCCAAAAATAACTTAAGGGCCCCTTCAGCTTTCTTCCACATCCCCAACTTACAAAATATGTTAATAATAAATGACCCGAGTATTTTCTTCTTGGCGTTTTACGCCTCCTGTTTGTATAAAAACGTTGCAAAGTTTCTGATTAATTGTGATATTGATTTATAGTAACTCAGACGTTTGGACGTTTGGAAGGTTAATTATAGAATTAATTGCCCTTGAGACGTTCCTAAAGCCTTAGACAGATATCGTGATATAACAACCTTAGCCGGTGAACGACAAAGTGACAAGAACCTTGGCCTATCTTTTCAGACTTTCAGATATTTTCTGATAAAATATCTGATCTATTATTTTTTTTTCTTTTCGCTCATAATTTGCTGTTTTTATATACCTTGCTTCTTAAAATAAATTAAAGCGAACTTGCAAGAGGCAAAAAAATCCCCACAAAGGGGTTCTTAAAGGAAACGTGTCACATTTTTAATCGCCACGTCTATTTATCCCATTTCACCTTACAAACTTTTAAGGATGCGGAATTATTGAAGACGTTATTTCCTGCTCACCTTATTTTTTCTGTGAAATTTTTACTAATTAAGACACAGCGTCTTTTGAGGATTTATCGACTGTTTTCCTTCCTTTCATAAATACTTAACTTAGTTAGTCCACTTAGACCCTCGGTGACGTGTTTTTAGGAGCTTTATCGTCTTGAAATTCATTTTTAAATAATCTTAACGGAGGTAATTTTACTTTTGTTAACTTGTGATATAGAGATATATTATGGAGGATGGCAGTCTCCTTAAATATCACTTTCAAAATATGCAAAATTACAAAACAAATGCACTTACGTAAATATTTTTACACATTTGGTAATTGCTGTAGGCCCCACTCACTTAGATGATTCAATGGTCTTTCCTGTTGAAGACATCAAAGCTCTTCAGAAACGGATCTAGCAGAGATTCGGTGAGTAATTTTGCCCTCTATGTAAGCATGCTTCTTAAACGCCTCGATACTGAGACTGACTGACAAACAGACGACCCTAGCAAATTTATAGAAGCAGTTAGGTCTTTAATTTAATTTTAATATCCATCAGCTTCATCCGAACGTAACCAGAGGGCGTTTTATTCAGTTACCTTATCAGTTTAATTAAATAGCAAATTTTGGAGGATTTTTTTTTAGTATTTTATCGCAGACGTTTGAATTTGTGATTTTACCTTGAATCCAAAGTAAAACTTGGCTCAAGGATAACAGTTCCTTCGATCTCTCAAAATGTACCAGCTTATTATAAAGACTTAAAATTTCCTAGCCTTTTTTTCTTGCGTAATTGCAGCCCTCGCCATTTTAGGCTATAATTTTCCATGCCCTATCCGATAGTGCTCACTTACCGCCCTTGCTCTTTAATTTGCCATTAGCTTAGCTTCAAAACAAGGCTCACTAGTTGATTAAAATTAAAAGTTCTCTTCGAAAAACCTTCTGTTTATTAATATTTATGTTGACGCACTTAGTTTAGTTTTAAAGTCTGCATCAAAATGCTCTTAAACTAACAAGCGTTTTGATCAAATCACCACCTTAGTGTGGTAGTGGAGGTTGGTTTGAGTCTCTGAGGTGAATTTCCTTGTCCAAATTGAAATTTCCATGCCCGAAATAATATAGTTCACTTACAGCCCTTGTTTTGTAATTAATCTTTAGCTTAACTTCATAATAAGGAACGCCACTTGACTAAAATTTAGAGCTATCGTCGAAAGCCGAAAGACGTTCTGTTTTTTATAATTTGTTGACACACTTTGGCACCTAGTATTTAGATTTTTCGACGGAGTCTCTGGAATAAATTTATTTGTCCAAATTTTACACTGAAATTAAATGAGGTCTTCATTATTTTGGGCCGTAATCTTCCAAGCCTGAAGCAATAAAGCTCACTTGTCGCCTTTTGTTCTGTAATTCACCATTACCTTAACCTCGAACTATGGCCCATTAGTTGATTAAAATTTAGTGTTATCTTCAAAAGACATTGGTTTGAGTTTCTGAAGCTTGGTTTAAATGATGAACAAGAATTATTTGAAGTCAAATTCTGGACCATATTCCTTTCGCCTAGTAAACAGAGCTATGTTTTGGAACAAACTAGGTTGCCGAAATACAGATTTCTATGATCTTAATATTTATCTTAAATTCTGGTATTTCCAAAACACTTTTTCCCTTTAAATGTTGATGACCTTCTTCAAATTCTACGTTGTTTTCTGAAAGTCCTGAAAGATTTTGACAGACATCATGTTCAAAATAATATTTTTTACTTCTTGGAGTTTGTGTTTCTAAAATTCTGTAAATAACGAAGTTGTGTGAGAGTAACAACAAAGACCCTGCATTGTTCCCCTAAAATTGGATTTTCTTATCTCAAAGTCTTCAATATTTTTGTTTGAAAGCTGTTAAAATTAGGACTCTTAAAGTGTAATACTTTTCTTAAACTTCTAAGTATTATATTTTCTCACAATTCTGTTTTTATGAAATCATAAAAACAATTAAAAATCCTTCCCTAATATTCCGGAAAACCTTTTTTTAAATCATCAGGTACGAAAAGCGACCCTAATTGAAACTCTTCAACAGAGGGGGCTATTTTGAGTCTTTGGAGACAAATTCTTTTATTAAATTAGAAACTAAAATTAAGGCAAATTACATTGCTTACATACAATCAACAGAGAAAGTTTAGGAAAGCTTACTGCCTAAACACAAATTTTTATAAACAAGTAATCACTTCAACACAAGACTATCAAAGAAAGCAGATTGATTTGAATCTTTTGAATCTCTGAGATAAGTTTATTTGTTCCAATTATATCAATGAAAATTAATTGAGGTCAAATCCTTGGCAATATCCATTTCGCCCAATTAACAGAAGACGCTTAGTGGCAAAATGTGCTTGTTGAAATATGTATTTTGATGACCAGATTTTCACTTCAATCTAGGACATTTTAACAAGTCATTTTTTTATTTCGAATAAATTGAAAAATTTTAATTATATTAAGTATATTATATTAGCAGAGCAAGTTAAGGAAACAATCTTGATTTTGAAATACTTTATTTGAGGCTTAAGCTTTACTTTCATGTAACAATTCAGAAAATACCTTTTCGTTAAAGTCTTTAGGTATTTTTTATTTGCATTCAATTAAGCCTAAAAAATTTTAAACTAAAAGAACCTGATTAATTAAGATTAAATACTGGGCGATATTCATTTCGCCCCATTAGCAGTTAGCAAGTTAAGGAAAAAATCTTGATCTGAAATACGTATTTGAGACTTAAACTTTACTTTCCTGTAACAATTCAGAAAACGCCTTTTTAACTAAGGAAAAGAGACAAGGTGTTAAATAATAAAAATTCAAAAGAAATCTAAAGATATCAGATTTTACCAAGAAAAGTCAAAGGATGAAATATAAGAAAGTTGATAAGGTCCCAAAAAACGAAAGGACGAATACAGGAAGTCTAAACAACTCCTAGGCATCAAAGCTTGAATGTTTGTAGAAAATGCCAGTTTCTTACCTTCTTACGTTTCCAGAGCACGAGAACTTGAAAAAAGGGATGCCGCCCATTTTAGGTAAAGGCGAAAGTCTGCAAAAAAGTCATATTGTTCAAAAATTTCCTGTTTGAAATCAGTGAGTATTTTAAGAAATTATTGGAAGGTTAATTTAAAAGGCTCTCATATTCATCTTAGAAAGGCAATTTTAATTTTCCAAAATTGGAGTTTGATGAATTTGTTAAACTTTTTTTAATTAAAAGGTAATTTTCTGCACACTTTGGGGCCGTCCTACTCGAAAATAAGACCTCGAAGTTGACAACAGCGCAGTGGCGCATATCAATGGCAGTAAGCGACGCGTCGGTCGTTTCTCCTCCTTTCGAAGTGCAGTTCCGCGTCGACAGCCTCACGGAGCGTCACGACGACCGACGTCGTTTTATTTAAACGAAAATGCCGCGTGTTAATGGGGCTACAACACGTGTTCAATCAGGACAAGTAAAATCCTAACTTTCTTTCGAAAATAATCACTTAAAAGTCTCCTTAAAATTCCAGGTTAATAAAATTCCGGAATTTCTCCGAACTTTTTTCTAACCTTAACATTGGACTGTATAACTAACTCTTTTAAGTCTTGTAAACTTATGGATTAAATGTTAAGTGCGTTTTTAAATAGCGTGATGAATTGCTGTATATGAATATTGTAACTTGCACGCCATAATATTATTTTTTAATATACAAATTGTGTCTCTTTAAAGTTGTTGTTTAAAAAAGCTTCAATCACGAATTTTAAACTAAATAATTGAGGTAAATTACGTGCTAATGTTTACTTCCAAAACTTTCTCTGGTGAAATCTCCGAAAAAAATTACTAACCTTTAAAAAAGCCCAGGTAATTACTTGATCGTGCTTCGAGTTGCTTACATTTTTTATGAGGGATTTGTTTTGTGAGGAAAGTTAAAACAAAGTGTTTTCATACAAATTTATGAATTTGTAGGGCAACAACTTTATTCAAAGAAAGTCCAGTAAGGTTAATTGTGTTCAATATGTGAAGTTACCGGACAAAACTTTAATGATGTGTCACATTTACCAGTTCACGGTGATTTTAGTTTTACTGCTAGTTTTTGGTGAGTAAACTTTATGAGTTAATTACCAAGCTGGTTAATGATTCTAACGATGCTTGCACTAACAGAAATCTGATTGTTTAACTTTAACTCGATTTTGTAGTTAACATCGAGTACGAGAAGTTTCCTGTTTATCGCAGTTAGTAGTTATTATGGACTTACCACAAAAACCACTTTAGGGCTTTAAAGTGCACGCCAGAGTTAAAGATGCGGAACTTTCAAAGTTAGATGCGGGAAGAGATTGCGGCTTAAAATTACGAAAAATCGTTTTTAGTCCCGTGCACGTGTATGACTTTTATTATCCCATATCGTGTTTCAATAATAGATTCGTTGGACTTTTCCGTAAACGAACGGAAAATTATTAATCCTTTGACTGATTTACTGAGAAATTTTTAAATGGATTTCTAAATTTAGGTACGGACAAGGAGTGGGAAATCTCAGAAAACAAAATATTTCCGTGAAAGAACACCATGGTCAAATCGATTATCTATTCGTTGTAAAGGTCAGGTTCGTTTTGGCCAACAACTTTGTTGCGGTTTTGCAAGTAACGTTTACCTAAACAGTTTGAAGTAGCACGTGCTGAAGTTTACTAATTAATGGTAAGCCCGAAAGTGCGTATACCGCGTACCGAATTGTGTTCCTGTTTAATATTCTCCCTAACATTACTAAAGTTAGTTATTGAAGTTAATTTTTAATAAACTCGAGAATTTAATAAACCTACATTTGTTTTCATTCTCATTCTCAGAACTTAATATAAACAGTGGTAAAAAGTTAATTAAAATACCTGTACAAGTACGGCTGCATGTAGTTTTAATAATACTAAGTGTTTTTCACGCTTTGAGAACTTGCAGTTTCCATGAAAGTTAATAAACAAGCACGAGTACTTTCGAGAATTAAACTAAAGACACGAATTTTCACGTTACAGTTAGCATTCTCAGGATTTCTTCCGTTCTAAGAATGTTCAGTAATCTTCACTTGTTGCAACTTGAAGTTAAAGCACATGCTTTCGAATTTAAGGTTTCGGTATTCAACCCTATACTAATTAAGGACGATTAGTTAACAATCAAAGTGAAACCTTAGATAATCATTAAAGCGATTTCAGTTATTAGGAGTCGCGTAAAGCTAGCTTTTCATTAAAAGAAGAAGCACAACTGCTGAAACTTTACATTAAAGACAAAATTCTTAAGTAAAATATTAATCGTGGATTGCTGATTCTCTCTTAAAACTAAGGCGAATCAATAAAATCTGAAGATGCTGAAATATGTTCGACAACAAAAAGAAGTGTAAGACTGGCTGATAAAGTTGGAAAGTTTACACACATTCGCGGAAATTTTAAGGTAACTCTACTAACAAGTAATCTGTGAGTAGCTGAAAAAGTTTTGTATAAGTTGGTGATTTTAAATCCGATAATATATTACTCGTTTGGTTCTTAAAACTCTCGCAGGATTTTAGTTTACGAACACACTTTTAAGTATTAAGAAACGCTGGGTTTTTTGAGGTACGACGGGAGTAATTACTTCGTTTACTTTGATTTCTTCCTTCGTCAATCCGATTTTGCTATTATTTCAACACATTTATGTGCAATGCACAAAAACAAATTCTATTTAATTTATTGATGTACAAAAAAGCAATGGAAGCAAGCTATTGTATTGAAAATTTGTGCCAAAAAATTAGTTCAAGAATACAATGCTATCAGTGTCACTGTATAAATACTGATCGGATAACTTTATAAATAAAGGCGTCAGTATCCATATATAAAATTTCATATGCTAGAGCATTTTTTAGCTTATGAGCTAAAGTAACACCTGTTGAAGTACAGAACCTTGTTTCGTAGTAAGTATTATAAGCAATTTAAAACTAGCCAGAAGAAATTTGGCAGTTTTTCAGAAAATTCTTCAAGCTTTGAGCTCCTTAAAGAAAATGCACGAATGGTTTTTAATTTAATTGTAATCTTAGCAAACATGGGGTAATTTAAATTTAAAAAAGACAACCCTTTTCACAATATAAGACTGCATGGATACCTCTCATTCAACCCCAATGTACTTCGTAACTCATTGTTAATTAACTGTTTATCTTTTAACTCTCGCTTCGATGATTTCCATTTTAAAAAGCTTTGTCGGTTCCCTGCTGAATTTTCATGCACCAACAATACGCGGTTTTGGGCCGTTTCTATCCTGAAAATCCTGCCTGTGGATTACTTAAGGATGTGTTCTGTTTTTCAAACGAAACGTATAGGCAACAAAATAAAACACGGATCCTTTTTGAATAAATAACCTGTGTACGTTTCGAAATCAACGATTGAAGTTTAAAATTACCAATGGAAACCGAAAATTTTTATTAAAGCAGAATTTGAATGCAAAAAAGGAGTGTAATAAAATGGGGGTAGTTGTGCTTGTTGCGTCACCGGCATTATTTATTACCCTAGATTTTTTCCACCTAGGCGAGGTTCTCTTTTATAAACTCATTTAAACTGCGAATCTGATAATCCTAGATGAACAATTATGATAAGTGTCTGCCTTAACCTTCCTTCTGGCGTTTTGTCTCCACTAATGAATTATTTACTGACATTTCTGAAACTTACAGTATTGTTTGAGAGAGAAAAAAAATTAAAAAAATTTAATATAAGTAGAAGTAAATTCTTGTATCTTGTAAGAAAAAGGAGACATAATTTCAAATATGTCGATGCAGTAGAAAGATCTTTCAGTCTGCATGTGTAACTCAGAGTAGGCTACGAACTAATCGTTTCCCTATATTAATTTCCAATTAATTAATACGCCAGGTTAGGTTTGGCCTCAGTTGTGCAAAAATTGATTTCCATTGTGGTTTTTATTACCAAAAGAAACTATCAAGTAAAAGAAAAGGGCAAATAACTACAGAGATGTCCATAATATAAACGTAAGCTTGTCATCGCCAGAGTAAATTGCGTATAAAGAAACAAATGACGTGTAAATAAATCAAATACACCGAATTATGGCTTCACATTCACAAAAGGTTTTCCTAAAATTGCTATTTTGTTATTATGTTTGATAGAAATATTGACTCTTAATATATGGTTTTTCCAACTAATAAAAATTGTAGTTCGTATAAATGATAACGTTCTGTAATGGGTATTTAGCTGCTTCAAATATTAATGAACGCTTCTTATAATGACTGGAAGCTATGTATGTGGTAAAACCAATATTTTTCTTTTTATAGAATTTCAATTGCATGTTAGCTGATTTAATTAGCTAGAATTAGAAGTTCTGTCGTGTATTCAATGGTAGTAATAAAATTTTTAATATTACGTGAGAGACCAGAGGGTTTTATTTTGTATTTCGTGTGCTTCCTGACATGTATTATTGCATGTAATACTGAAATATTTTTTTGACTTTAGTAGCCGCAATAAAATTAGCAAGGGAATTGTTTAAAACCTTGACAAATCGCTCTGAAAATCGACTGTCTGGCTTAAGCTTTTTTTATAGTAAATATCATGATTAATTTACCATTTATCATTGCTTAGTCGTCGAATCTTCTGTAAACAGTAATGATAACAAATTGTTCTTTTAGTAAATGGCTTTAAAAATTGGTTGTTTTAATAAAATGTATTTGCTTTTTTAGATAACCCTGGCTTAATTGCTTTACAATGCCTTTTTAACGATGAAACAGTTCTATTTTTAAGTTTTCGACTGTTTCTCTTTGTAGCGGAGTCACCTTCACCTTTTTTTGTAGGATTTGCTTTAGTTTAGTATCAGTATGGCATTTTCAGTGCTTTCTGGTGAAAGCTTTGGGGGGATTTTTCACCTTTTGTATTAAATTCTGAATCTTCGACTTTGCAATTTCTCCAAACTTTTTGGTCTTTCATCATAAGGAAAGATTTTCTTGAGTGAATGTCTTTCCAATTTTGTTTAGTCTTCTCTTTTTATTCTTGGACCTAAACTCTTTAAGGAGGTAACGAATAAGTGAGTACTCAGGCAGCCTGGTTTTTCAATGTGGTAGTTTGAGGCAGCCCTTAAGTTTAGAGGCTGAATTAGTTTTGGGTATTCCAATACTGAGATAATTTGAACCTTTAAAGGCAGCTTGAGTCATTTTGTGTCGTTTGAGGCAGTTTGAGGAAGTTTTGGGCACTTTGAACAATTGCGGCACTTAATAATAACAAACGTTTATTCTTGATAAGGTATTTTGCGGCAATCAGGTCAAGATTAATGAGCAATTGATACAAGAACTGGAGACGCCTGCTGACGAAGGGTAGACAAACAAACGGCGGTCTTGGCCTTCACGGGTTTGGGAGCTTTCGACTTTCTCGACGGCACTTTGGTGGCCTTTTTCCCTTTTGTAGCGGATCCGGCGGACGCCGGTTTACTTACCCTTCCCTTGGCGGCTTTCTTCTTGCCATCGGCCGCCGCGCTCTTCTTAACCTTCGATTGCTTGACAACGGACGTACCTTTCAGTCTTCCGGCGACGCTCTTCTTTAAGAAAACAAACGATTAAATATGAGGTTCAAAGGGTTCGTTCTTCCTGTGGATATTCGTGAAATTTTCTCCTTTTCTTCATTCTGGCTTGTATTGGTTTGTGTTTTTCAGTTTTAAGTTCCAATTTAGCAATCATTGTTTATATCTACTTGTTTGAACTTTTCTTTAAACCTATGTTCTTTTACCAGCTGTGTGTTTATCATCATCTCATCTGCGACCTTTTTTTATTTGATACAAAAGGCACTAAAAAAGTAGGAAATAGGTATCTAAAAGTATTTTTTCCTGTTCCTTCTCTTTGTGTTACTCTTTTTTAATCTCTTCTCTTCATGATTTTTCTTGCCATTTTCTTTCCTTCTATTTCTATTGTTTTTCTTCTCACATTCCCCCTCGTTGTCTTCCTCTTGCTCTATCTTATTTTTCGCGTTCTGCTCCTCTTTCGCCTTCTGATCTTCCTCGTCTTTCTCGGTCCCTTTTCTCTTTCTTCTTATATTCTTCCATCTACTTCCCTTCCACGCATTTCTTTTTTCTTTCTTTTCGTATTCTTCCACCTCTTTCACTTCCACCCATCTCTCCACACCTTTCCCCCTAGTTTTTCCCTGCTCTTCTTCTTCGTTTCCTATTTTTTCGCTTTGTTGTTCTTTTCAAGGATTGACCATATATTTTACTGTTCTAACTTCAATGTTAAGATTTGTTTCTTTCTCCGTCGCCTTTTAGACGATATCATAAAGCTAATTTTCCTTATTTTATTCTTCTTGCTTTTATCTTCCAATTCATGCTAAAAACTTTTCCTCTTATTTTTTCATTTCTTTTTCTATAGTAGGCTTTCAAATTATTAGTGGTTTTTCAGAACACTCACGTTTGACTCGATATGAAACAAAATACGTACTTAAATGAATTCAATTCGTCTGAATATCGATAGTCTTTAAAATTTTGGAAATCTCGAAGAACAAAATACCTATTTCAACTTTTAAAACTTGCACCATTTGCACCAGCTTTGAGATTCTTTTAATTACTCTACAGTTTAATATGGAGTGATATGACTGGCAACTCTGCGTCTTTAAACCCATTTTTCCAAGTACAATCTTATCTTTAAACCTATGCACAATGATTCTTTTGCTTGCTTTATGTTTACAAATATTTTATCTGCACCTATCTTCGAACAACCAGGCAGTAGGTATTCAGTTCGAAATAATTTCAAAATTTCAGATCCTCTTCCTGCTTTTCTTCTTTTAGACTTCTCACCCTTTTTACTCCATCTTTTTTCTTGCCCTTTTGCTGCCTTCTACTTATTTTGTTATTATTCTCGCATTTTCCTTTTTCGTTGTCTTGCGCCTGTTGTAATCCTTTGCGTCCTCGTCCTAATGCTACTCCTGCTCTTCCTCGTCCTTCCCCTTTCTTTATTTCCTTTTTTTCTTTTGGTATTCTTCAAGCTCCTTCTTTTCAGATGATCTCACCTTCATCATTCCCTTGTTTTCGCTGTCCTTCTTCTTCGTTTATGGTTTTCTTTCTTTCTTCATCGCCTTTTCGCCGATTTTATAAAGCTACTTTTAGTACCTAGTTTTCCGTATTTAATTCTTTCAGTGTGTTGGTTGTTTCTGTTATCTTTCGATTCATTTAAAAACTTTCTCTTTTATTTCTACATTTCTTTTACCATCGGCGGCTTTCAATTATTGGTAGTTTTTCCAAATAGGTACTCACTTTCACTCCATCTCACGCAAATTATTTGAGTTAATTCAAATGAAATACTGATAGTTCGATATTTCGATTAATCAAAGCATGAATTTTGTTGCTTTGAGAATCCCTTAACTACCTTACGGTTTAATGCCCAGTGATAGGAGTGGTTTCTTAAGTTTACTCTTTAGATCAGAATGGGGTTTTAATAACACGATTATTGACAAATTGCTTTTAACAACCACTTTCACACGTAACCATGGAATATTTAATAATTTAAGTTGCTGGTAATTTTAGTTGCATATTCTAAAGGCGAAAACAGATCGAAACAGCTTTTTGTAGTTTGGGCTTACTCTACCATCGTTACTATTTTACAAATTAATGATGCCTCAATTTAATGTCACTCAAGTTCCGCTTACGGTTACTTCTTTAACCTTCAGTTTTCGTAATGAATTTTCCTACAGCTGATTTTAGTATTAAGCTTAAATTGAATTATTGTTTGAGTGAGACTTACTTCAAAATTCAGGAAGTCATTTTTTAACCTTGATACCTGATCCGAATCCTTTGTTAGTAGGATTAATTCTCTTGCAAATATATTTCGTAGACTCCTTTAGGAGATTTATTTTCCTTGGTATGTAAATCCTATTTTGTATTATTTAGTCGACATTACGTACGCTTTGTTCGTAATTGTTTTATTTTAATTCTCTTCTAGTGTTTCCTTAGTTTATTACTAATTAACTCTCTCCGAAAGGTGCAGGATCAAGTAACTAAGTAAAGTATCTGAAAATGTATTTAAGTGCAAAAAAACATTGATGTCAGACAAATAATAAAAGGGAGCGTTAAATAAATAAGTATGCTGTTGACAACCCTGGATAAAGTCGACCTATTTTCAGTAAAACCGAATTGGTTCCATCACACAGCTAATTAACCTGAAGATACCTGCCCCGTTTGATCGAACTAATATAGAGTCATTAGAGCTGTTTAAATATTTATCTAATGGCATTATGACTTAATATACCCTATCCGAAGTACTCCGATATCAATTTCCTGATTTTATTTTCCTATAACGGTGCTTCATAAATTTCCCGTGAATTTTTTAGTTTGATTATTAGTTAATCTCATGTTTTAATAATGGAAATGGAATAAATGTCGGTAAATATAGAAAAAATGTAGTTGAAAGAGGAACAAGTTGTTTCAGTCCTTTATCGGATGTAAAACTACCCTTAAAGGGCCTTTAATTCGACCATCCAGTGTTAATTATTTTCACGTTAGGTAATTTAAAAACTCGCCCTTTAATTGCAACATTTCAGCACGTTTCAGTATCATTTAGTGATCGAGAAAGCAATTATCGTACAACATTGTAACCACCCTGTATCTATGAACAATTTTTAACGATGCTCATAAAATGAGGGTAGCATCCCCGGTTTTAAAGTGTCCGAAATAATTTTACTGACCACAAGCGTAACTATAATTAATTTCTGGACATAATTTTGGTTAGAAAGGGCCCCCTATTATAAAACTAAATTTTGCCCTACTCAGACCCTTCTAATATATTGAAGATCCTCGTTTATTCTATGAGCTATTGCTACGGATAAACCCGCGTCTATTCATGGCATAGTAAACTGTAAACCCTCACCCATTGATACTGTGCTCTGAATACTGAATAAACATGTTTACATCGGAGCCTGGTTAAATTTAATTTGTCCATTGAAGAATTCTAATTGTGCGAGTTTTATAAACTCTGTGAGCAAACAACCCTTTTGTTGGGTTTTAACTACCGTGACGCAATATGGAAATTTCATCTAATTATTCATTAATTTGATTAAATTTTTATGAAAAAGGTAGGTCCACAAATTTTATGCTAAGAAGATTGATTTTACAGGGCTAAATTTAAATATTAAAGCGTTTTGAGGGGGAAATGTTTGCTTACATTACATTAAAAATTCAATATTTCTTAATCCGCCTGTATTATGTAATAAAAGGGAACCTTCCTGCCTTTTGGTGATTTTGTAAAAATTATTTTGACTTAAAATATCTTGAATAAAACCGAGCTTGGTATTGAATATGAAAAACGAAGTGGAATCTTCTGGCTCAAGTTTATTGTTGCTGGGCTTTCGTCAGCGTTCCTGTTTATACGTTTTGCGTCCATGAACCACCAATAAACTAGTATAGCATCTGTAAAAGAATTTAGTGGATTTCTTTCAGCTTGATAAAGATAAAAATAATAATAAAAGCACACATAGCAATCTTACTCGAACAAATGTGTGCTTTCAGTGAGAATAATGTTTGCTTTTAATAAACCATCACTACCACCATCAATTTTCTTCATCGCTTCTTTTGACTTGACAATTTAATATAATTAATTTCCGCGTTCTTTGCGAATATTTACAAAAGCTATTAGTTTCTTTTAAAGCCGCTAGACAAGGCAAAAGACACGCCTGAATCATTTTTATCAAAATAAAATAAAAGCTAATATGCTCCGTCACAAAGTTTAAACTACATAATTCAACAAACCAATAAAGCTCCCACATTACCTATTATTAGAACGTACGACCCTTAGGTAGTCTTACCCTATTGAATTTTGAGATTAGGTAAGTCAGGATTTAAATTAAAATAGATTGCTGCTTAATGTTTACAGATTTATAAATTTAATGCCCAAGCCGCAAAGTTCTATAAAAAAAAATAAAGGAAAGTAGGTACCCAGTATGATCAAAAGATTATTAATGAAAAGTGAGATTAGTTTGATCCTTAGATGTTTCGTACTTTCAATCAGAGTAATTTTTGCAATATTTCACGTTTCAAATTGAAATTGTCCTAAAAAAGTACCTGATCTTGAGACTAAACGCCAAAACTTCCTTTATTTTATAAGAATTTGATGTTATATATTCAAAGCACTCGATCTTTTAAGCAAGATTTAAATCCACAAACGTTAGGAAAGATCTAAGAAATGATTTGCAAATTCTTTTGGCTTTTAAGGACTTAAAGGGTCGAAACATATTCCGAAAAGCACGAAGACAGGCTCAAAATTGGCGGTTATGTCTGATAGGTTTCTTCAGGTTAATTGTTTGTCAAACATAAGTTCCTACCTTGTACATTATGAATCAACAAACGTTGGGCTATATAAAGAAATTTATGAATTCTTTGTACCTATGTTAAAGACTTTCAGGGTCGATTGACATTCTGAAAATCTTAAAAACAATATAAGAAAAGGCTTAGAATTTGGGTATTCCTAAAGGGCTTCTTCAAGGTACACAATTTAAATTTATGTTTATTCCAGTATTCATTATCTAGAAAATGTTTTTCAAATCTTTGAGTTTTTAAGGGCCTTCAAGGTCGAATGACATTATGAAAAGCTTAAAAAGAAAATAAGAGAAAGCTTCGAATCTGAGGTTATTCCTGAAATATTTCTTCAGAATTTATATTACTTCCAGTATGGTGAGCATTATCAAGGTTAATGATTTATACATTCTTAGGGTTACAAAGATTTTCAAGGGCGAAGGTTGCACAGAGAATCCTTAAATCTTGATAAGAAAAAGCACAAAATTTGACGATAGGTCTGAAGGAATTCTTCAGAGCAGATATTTTAAATTGATGTTTCTTTGAGTGCGTTTTGAAACAAATTCCTTAAAGACTTTCCGAGAATCCTGAAAGCTTTTCAAGGAAAGGCCGGAATTTGAGGTTAGGTATAAGCTAAAAATTTCAAAAGAGGGCTCATGGAACTCGTTATTATGGGTTACTAACAGGCCATTGGCCTAGACTTCGGCCATAAGTCGAAGAAGAAGAAGAAAAGGCAGACAATTTAGAAGTTCCTCGGTTTGCTAAGCACTTTAAAGAACGAAAATGAATCCCAGAATCCTAAAGGCTTTACAAGGAAAAGCCAGAATTTGGGGTTAGGCCTAAGCTTTCTTCAGAATAGAATATCAGGAATGAATTTACATTTCTTTAAGTACACATGGAATCAACAAATATTTTGCATTATTAGGCAGACAATTTAGAAGTTCTTTGGTTTCCTAAGAAATTTAAAGACCGAAAGTGAATCCCAGAATCCTGAAAGCTTTAGAAGGCCTTCTTCAATGAAGACGTTTTTTTGGCTATGTATTGAATCAACGGATGTTGGGCATTTTCAACGAGATTATTTTTTTGGGGGTTTTTAAGGATTGTATGAATCGAAACATATTTATAAAATCCGGAAAACTGTATACGGAAAGTCTGAGAATTTGAGGTTAGGTCTGAGAGATTTCTCCAGAGCAGACATTTCCTGCAATGTGCTTTAAATAATCAAGAAACATTAGATATTGGCAAGGATTATACAGGTTCTTTTTAAGGATTTTACAGTTGGAAAGAGAGATCCCTAAAAGTTTTATAAAGGAAAATTCAGAATTTGAGCTAAAGTCTGACAGCTTGTTTCAGGGCAGAGATGTTGAATTTATATTTCTGTAATTACGTTAAGCATTTTTTCAAATTCTTTGAGTTTTTCAAGGCCTTTAATAATAAAACCACACCCTAAAAACTTGAGAGCTTCACAAGAAGGAAGACAGAATACCGAAAAGTTTTCTTCAAAGTATACATTTGAAAATATGTTTTTCTGAATATGTGTTGGATCAACAAACGTTAGAGGCTTTAGCAACGTGAATATTTAGAAATTTCTGAGTTTTTTAATAAGTATATGGGTCGAACGATATTTCTAGAACTCTGAAAGCTGTATATGTATAAGCAAAGTCTGAGAAGTTAAGGTTAGGTCTGAAAGATTTCTTCACGGCAAACATTTTAAATTTACGTTTCTTGTGTTTTAAATCAAGAAACGCTAGACATCAGCAAGGAGGTGATTTACAGTTTTTCTGGGGGTTTTAAGGTCATTAAAGGTCAAAAGGCTATCCGAGATACCGAAAAAGAAAATCTCAGTATTGAGGTTAGGTCAGAAAGCTTTCTTCAGGCCTGACATGTTAAATTTGTGTTTATTTAAACAAATTAAGAATTATGGAGATTATAATTTTCAAATATTTGGGGTTTCTAACAACCTTAATGACAAAACGACAATCCTAAAAGCCTGAATATCTGAAAGTCTTCTTCAGGGTTGACACTTTAAATTGATATTTCTTTGAATATTTTAAATCTGGAAAATTTAAGCCTTACCAAGATAAATGTTTATTTACAAATTCTGTGGTTTTGAAGGACGTTGAAGATCGAAAGGCAATTCGAGATACCTAAAAGCTTTATGAATAGTCTCAGAATTTAAGGTTAAGCTTTCTTCATGGCAGACTCATTTAATTAATATTTCTATAGACACATTAAGCATCATCAAGGTTATACTTCTCAAATACCAAATGACAATCCGAAAAGCCTGAAAGCTCCATAGGACGAAGCATTTGCTTTCTTGAGGCTGGACATTTGTGAATACGTTTCGAATTGGTAGACATTACCAATGAGTTGATTTAGAAATGGATATTTAAGGGCTTTAGAGGCCGAAAGATATTCTGAGAAGGGTGAAAGCTACACAAGGAAAGTCTTATAATTTGAGGTTAGTTCTGAGATTTCTTCAGGGCAGACATTTTGAATTTATGTTCCTTTAAAGGTATTTTTAATCAACAAACGTTAGGTATTCTCACGGCTGTAACTTACACATTTTTAAGGATTTAAATGATCGAAAGATATACCCAGAAGCTTGAAATCTTCCAAAGGCACAGAAGTTGAGGTTAGTTCTGAAAAATTCTTTTGCAGGCAACATTTTGCATTAACGTTTCGTTTACTACGTTTTGAATAAACGCACGTTATTCAGGTATTATTTGTAAATTTTCTGGGTTTTAAAGATCGAAAAAGCCTGAAAGGTTAGGTCTAAAAGCTTTCTTGGGAACAAACATTTTGAATTTACATTTCTTTGGAATGTTTTGGATTAACAAACGTTTCTTGTTGCCAGGGAGATAATTTAAAAAATATTTGGTTTTTAAGGACTTTAAAGATTCGGATTACCTGTTTAACTTGATAATTTTGAAAAGATAATTCATTAAGAAAAGGTTAAGATACCGTATTTTATTCCAGAAATTAAGATTTGTTCCTGTGTATTCCGAATTTCTTTGATGATGCCTTGTATATTTACAAGCCTTCTTATTAATTCGAGGAGTTCTTCTCATAATTATTACTAAATTTAGGTTCAATTCAGTTCTAACTTCAGAGTTGGTGTGGTTAACTAATATAAAATTGAGAAGTAATTAAATTAGGCAACCTTTCATCTTGTCTAAAATAATATTTTTAATTAAGTGTATAAATATGTTAGGAAATAATTTAATACAAAGTTTATTATTTAAGGTATAAAACCGCCTTTTATGTTGCTCATATTTCAAATTTAATTTTATGTGCCAATAAAACAAACTCTGGGGTTAGGTTTACAACAGTTTAAGGTTAAATTCCGTACCGCATTACCAATAAAGGCCACAAAGCTCGGGTTTGGGAACCTCATTCAAATCCCGAATTTCGCTAACGGGTGTCAAATCCCTGATTCTCTACAAATAAACGCCCATTGACTTTCTATTCAGATTAAGATCTAAAGAATTTTTCCGTTTATTCATCGTTTGTTAATTAATTAACCCTATTTTTTGTTTTAAATTTTTTACATTTTAAATTTCAGTTGAATTAAATGAATTATATTTAAAGTTAAGGCTAAAGAAAAAACTGCAGCTCTAGCATTTTACTGGAACGGTGAGCAAGTTTTCTACTTCGTAACTTTAGTTTTAACTGCAGTTAACGTGTTTTTGTCCAATCAAGGGTCATGATCGATACAAACGTGTTTTATCCAAGCTAAGAGAAAAACGAACTTAAATGTTACATTTCTAGGACTTTTTACGCTACTGGAAATCGAAGAAATCTTGAGAAATATTTTTGAATTAATTCTATCGTGGCTGTGGTTTAACGAGCTTTATTTTATAACTTTTCTACCCTTTAATTTAAATGCAACATACTCAGGCCTAAAATTGAATATTCTAGTTTATTAGGGAACTTTTTCCACGGTCCGCAACGGGAATTGCTACGAAACCCTTCTTAATTTATTTTGTTAACCCTTACCTTCGAAACTGGAAAAGTTAAGTGCTTGACATGTCTAAAATTACACTGACGTTGAACGCATTTCATCCCTGGTGTAACCTTTACTGGTGTTATTATTGAATTTCACGCGTCCTTTTAATTAAATTACTTATAAGACCTGTCAGAATTTGATTTTAAATATCAGTAAGGGACTTTAACATGCCTGAAAATAGATTTTCAGGGGGTTTGTTTTACTCCCACTTCTTACTTCCTAAATAAGCCGGTGGAACAACATTCGTGTTAGTTGCTTCCCCGCTTTAGCTGTACGCATAACACAAACACGACTGATATAAGATAAACACAGAAAGATAGTGTCAACACTACATACGAAAGTGTAATTGAGAAACAGTTATGTTATGATAAGGAAATGCTTAAGCATAAACTAACAATTATTGAAGTTTCAAAATCGAATTCACATGTCCCGAAAATCAGTGCGAAGATACTTGTTATTTATGACAATATTTTATAAATATCATCCACAAAGATTTCAAATAATATCTGTCAACTCATATTTTATTAAATGATAATCATAGTAGGCCGTGTGCTGGCCTTTTTAAATAATTTATTAAATTTTATCTCACCTGTGTATGGGCTCGTTCAATATTTTAAGGATTACTACGTGATCTTCCCTTTATCACCGATGAGAACGTTTAAACTCGTATTTCTTCCCGTATTTCTCAATAAAAATTAATACACGTACACTGTTCTTTTACCTCTCTATTTCTGTCTGCCAAGGTTTAATACTAGCAACGTTCGTGTTTAACTGAGACGTGATCCGAATTAAACGTACGGTTCGATTTAACCTTGTTTTTGCAGGATAGGTCACCCATTCTGTTGCCAATTGGGCATCAGTTAGGAATACTAAACTTCCTATTTTTACTAAACTTATCAATCGATTTTAAGTGCTTAAAATTAGCTTTAAACCGATTGACCGTACTGTGCAAAAATTCCTTCCATTAGTTTGATTACAACTGAAAATTGTTTATAATAAAGCCATAAATTGCGAGGGTGAAATTGAATTCTTTAGCAATACAATTTGTCCTGAGTCTATGAAATTTATGCATGTTGAAATTTGTTTATCGATTGTTGTGCACAACAGTAATTACATTAATGTCGTTACTGTAGTCTGGTGTAATTACAAAATTAGGAGTGCAAGTTATAATTAATCTAGGTAACAAACTGCACATCGAAACTTGATAATCACATTCGGATGATTAGACATATCTACTCAAATATTCTTGAAGTTCTACTGTAAACCTGATAGATAATTGACTCAATGGAAGGGCATACCGAATCTGAACCCTAAACTAGAATTAAATTTAACCTAATTTTGGGACTTCTAATAACCGAACTTTAAACAGTTAGTAACAATATATGCGCATCAGTGGGTTAATTTTGATAAAACAAGGATGATAACTGTTAGCACTGAGGAAAATGTGGTGATTGTTTGTTCAATCGATCGTACCTTAATTCTTAATTAAACAGTTTTGGTTATTTCTTCGTTTGCTGCCCCCGTTTCTCCCACAATTTTTGTCTCTCCCCTTCATCACTCCTCAAATCCTCATGTTTCTTCTCCTTTGCCATCTTGTCCTTTTGCGCGGCCTCCTCCTCTTTCACGTCCTCTCTTCTTCGTCTACCTTTTCTATGTCCTCTCCTTCCACGTTCTCCTCCTTCATTATAAATTCTTCCTTCTCCTTCTCCAGCACCACTTCTTCCTTCTCGTCGCCGTCACCCTCCTCATTCTCCGCGTTGTCGTCCTCATCGTCGTACTCTTCCTCATTCAATTATTTCACCACCACCTCTTTCTTCTCCTCGTCGTTCCCCTTCATCTTCATCTTCAATTCTTCTTTCTTCTCCGCCACCACCACCTCGTGCTCGTCGTCATCATCGTCCTCCTCTTCCTCGTACTTTCCCTTCATCTTCAATTTTTCTTTCTCCTCCTTCTCCTGTATCATCATTCCTTGGTTTTCGTCGTCGTTGTCTTCCTCTTTGACCTTTCATCTTCCTACTTCTCCACCACCAGCTGCCTCGCCGTCGCCGTCATCGTCGTCACCCTCCGTCTTCTCGTCCTGCCCCTCCATCTTCAACTCTTCTTTCTCGTTCGCCTCTTCCTTCTTTTGCTTCTTTGTGTTCTTTAATTTTGATTTTAGCCTTTTTTAAGGTGTTCTTCTGAAGACAAAAAACGTTCAGCTGGTATTCATTTTTTTATTGGTTCTTTCCCAATCACATCAACTTATTTTGAGGTTTCTTGTTCTTCCGTTTCCCTCTTATGACCAAAGCCTAGGCCGGTCGCCTGTTACTAACTAGTATTCTACTTCGATTATCTTTCTATGTATTTTATTGTGTATATTACTTTTTCTTTTTATCTTCTACGCTATTTCCCTTTTCTCTTGGCTTAATCAGATTATCTTTTTCTTCTTTTCCGTCCGATTTTGAATACTAAAATTTAGTGATTGTGATTTCATGTTGCTGAAAGGCAGGTTGTAGCCTCATTTTTCTGTTGGCAACAGATTTTAGGTTGTAAATAAGTAGTATTAGCATGGATTTGGCCTCAGTTTCATTTACTTAAATTTTTCCTAACGCTTTGCTTCTAGATAATTAGTTTGCCTATCAGTTTTGCTATATTAATATAAGTTTATTATCTTTGGGCGTGGTGTCTGACCTCCTTCGCCGTTACTTTAATATCCCTCCATCTTTTTCTGTCCTCCGTTAATCTTCTCCAATGTTTGACGCTTCTTCTTGGAAATCGTCTTGCACTGTATCCAACCATCGTATCTTACTGCCCCTTTTTCCTTCAAAATTTTGTTTAAAAACTTTTCACTACGTCTCCTTCTTCTTCCGTACGTCGCCTAGCCGCCTCTATTATTTTCTATTTTGTTTTCCTGTATCACTTATCCTTCTTTTGAGATACACATTTATTTTATATTTTTTCTTCTTCTTTTTTCTTGTACATTTTTCATTCTTTTTCCTTTGTCGTTCTGCTTTTATTAGTTACTCTAACCTCTACTACGATTCTATCGTTTCCTAGGTATATGTCAGTTCCCTCTTTTGCCTTTCTTCGACTTTCTTCTTTGTTGTTGTTTTTCTTCGGTCTTCGTGCCCTGAAAGTTTTTGTTTTTCAATAGCTTCTTTTCATTCCTTTCTAAAGTTTGGGTTTCCTTTCGTATTTAATTTAACCCATTTCTGCAACTTTTCTTCTTTCTATTCTCTTGATGACAGGGCTAAGGAAAATGCGATGATTATTTACGCAATCGTTAGTGATTTATTCGGGTAATTATTCTGAGATTGGTGGTTTCTTTATTTGTATTAAATTCGTCCTTTTTTATTCTTTTTCGTTTTTGTGCTAGTTACGGATTTTTCTTCGTTGCTTTATAAAAGTACGGGCCTTAAAAGACTTTTTCTCCAAAAATCTCTTTTGGTTTTTATTTTTTCTTATTCATAAAATTTTTTAATGTTTTCTGCATGTCTTCCTGCTTTTCTTATTTATTTATCTCTTTTTGTAGTACTCAAATAACAATTTTGTTTTCAGTTACTGTGCTTCTGGATTTCCATGCTTCTTGGCTGTTTTATAGGCATCTTTTATTTTTTCATTAACCTTATCTTGTTTCTTAAATTTAGAGAACTGCAACTGCTAACTGCAAAGTTCAAACATTGTCCAATTTCTGCCAAATGTTGACCAATATTTTGCATTATCAGCCTTGAACTTTATTAAAAAAGAAAAAAAAATGTTACGATTTTTGGGGATTGTGTTTCAAACTTTAACATTTAAAACTTCTTAGAGCGGCTCGTTATGTATACTTGACCCTTTTTCTTCTTTTATGTTTCCTGCCACCTTTGCTTTTCGAATTCCCCCTTTTGGGCCTCCTAATCTACGTTTCTCTGTTCTTCATCGTCATTTTATTGCTGCTATTCCCCAAATTCTTTCTGTTGCTGCTGCTTCTCCAACTTTTGATCCTGCTCCTCTTGTTTTTACTTCTCATCTTTACGTGATTCGTTCGAAAGCAGCCGCAACACTTCTTTTTTACACTGCTACACCTCCTTGTCCTGATTCTACTGCCCCGTCTCATTCGTTTCTTCTCCTCTTGATCATATACCTACTCTTTCCGCTTCTATTATTAATCGTTCTCCATGCATTCTTCTTCCTTATTTTATTCTCTGCTTTTCTGTTTTTGTTTTTGTTTTGCTACATATTTCTCTTTGTCTTTCTCCAACTCTCATGACATCTACTACCAAATATATCTTCTTCATTTTTCAAACTCTTTACAGCTTTGGGATTTTGAAAAACAGAAAAACCTTTACATACATACATATATAATCCGATCCTCTTCTACCATTACGGTGTAGAGGGGAAGTGGCGACAAAGATGTCTCCACCTAGTTCCGTGCCTTAGCTTGCCTTCAGTTTAAATTCTTTTTCTCTAGGCCTTTAGCCCTTTAGCGACCTCACTGTTCCATGTTCGACTGGGCTTACCTTGCCGATTATCGTCCATTCGCACTAAATGTCCAAGTCACCGATTTTACATTAAACCATTCACGGATGATATTGTTGTTAATTCCACCTGCGGCAGCCCCTCGCTGGATTGAGTTTTGCTCCTGGTCCTGTGGCACATTACCCACGATTCGCACCCATAGTGTAGTACTGGAATGTATACAGTGTTAAAAATTTTTGCTTTTGTGTTTACAGTAATTTCTTTTTTCCTAATGAAAAACCCTTTTTGGTACCTACTAATTGTTACAGAAAAAGTAAGTCTATTTTGTTCATTATTCCTAGTTATAACATTTTCATTAGCTTTTCCTAGTTTTTCTATTTCCTTTCTAATTTTAACATACATATTTTGTATTCAGTTTAATTAATTACAAAGAAAATCGTATTTCTCAAAAAATATAATTTCCACTTTCATGAGGCAGCCAAATTATTTTAATGTAATACGAGAACTGCTAGATTTATATCGTACCTATTCTATATTTATATTATATGTACTATACTGCGGCACCGTCAACGGTTGTAAATAGATTTCACTAATTATTTATCATACCAATTATATGTCTAACCGTAATCTAAAATGTTTACTATAAGCCGTTTGTAATTTTAAGAGGCTTAAAACGTCATTGAACTCACAAAACAATTATTACTAAGTAAAACCGCATATACTTATACAAACACTAACAACTGTGAACTTTCAAGAATTTAATAATAATAACAGCTTTTACAAGATGTATGCAAACAAGGAATGGTAATTTAAAACAGCACGAAATTATTTTGTACGTGTTTGCTTATAACGTTTGTTTAAACTAAGAATAGTACGGATGCTGAGTAGAATAACAATTTTATGAAAACAGAAAGCTGAAATAAATTTAAATAAAAATATTGTGTGGATTTATGTTTCGGTTCTTGTTGAAATTATAGGTTTTCTATTGGGGCTTGAACGTTTTGTTTTGAAAATGGAAATTTTTAGCTTTTTCGTGTATTTGTTGTTGTTTAAGTTTATATTATTTTTAGAAATTTTTGCTGATTTTTATTTGGATCTTTGTACGTATTGATAAAACATACGAAATATATAATAAATATGTGATAACAGACAGTTAAAGCTTGCGTGTTTCTGGCATTTAACATTCGTAATATTCAAGTTGCATCTGAAAGCTCAGAACAAAATTTTCCTGCAGTTTGCACATTAAAGCAGTCATACAAACATTATTGAAAATGAAGTTTCTAACAGCAGGCAGGCCCCTTCAGAAATGTGCATCTGAACACAATAATGCGTTTAATTCTCAATTTCCTGAACTTGGTAGTGCTGTCATGGTACTAACAATACCAAACAAACTCATAACAATTAAATAAGTAATGGTGCCTGTCGTACATATCACTCGGATTAAAGTTTTGATGAAAAGCACTTCAGAAACAGGATCGCTTTTGTATGAAAATAACTCAGTTTTATTATTCCTTTGTTCTTTTGGTGTAAATTCTGTAACTGAAACTTATTTTCCACCTGCTGGGTTCTAACCTCTTTAATCATATTGCGGTTTTTTAATGGCTTGCAATCCTAGGCACGAAACTCAGATATAAAAGAGACATAATATAAGGACGTGCAAGTTAGAATTGTGTCAGAAAACTACGCTTTATAATGACAGTGGAAGCGGAAATGGTTTAAAAACGAAAAATAAGTACTTATAATGTGTTAAAACGAGAACATTTTTCTCTTTATTAAGTTCACTACGAGAAAGCATTTCAAAGAACTTTTCTCAAAGCGATGTTATCTTAAGCTGTCCAAAGAAACATTTTTAAAAGCAAACCTCGCTTAAAAATTTTTATTACCTTACACTTCTCGTAAATTACAGCACGAAATACTGACCAATTATGATTAAATTCCGTTTGTAGTAGCATAAAAACAAAATATTTCCCTTTTGTCGTTTTTTATCGTGAAAAGTACGTCATGGAAATTCCGAGCTTTTTATAATTTTTCTCGCGTTTCAGACTACGAACGGCTAAGCTTTAAATTAACAGCAATAATTACAAAATTAGCGTTAGTAATATTTAAACTTGGAAAATGGGAACGTAAATCGTGCGGTTTACTTAAGAAGAATAAAATAAATTTCAGGCCTTTGCATAAGTAGGGAAAAGCTCCTGTTTTGTTAACTTCCACAAGATAAATGATGCCACTATTTTGCTGAACAACAGTAAATGAAATGTAAACCGTCCTGTCACTATAGGCAACGAAATGTGCGTTTTGTCAATTAATAACCAGAAGCTGTGAGTAAACAACGACGTTCAAAGTTAGTTTGATTTAGTTTAGATGGTATAATCAGCTCTGCATTGTTTAAGTTCGATCCTATTTAAACGATACATCAAGAAACCTCTGTAACCGAAATGAGTATTGCAAATACTTGGTTTTTTATATTTACAAGGCAGGATTTTTATACTAGTTCTAGGAGTTCTAATATAAGTAGGAACTTGATTTAAATGCTGTGAAATCGAGCAGCAAGTAATTTATGCATCAGCTAAAAGCTTCAATTTTGAAGACTTATAACGCCTACTAGCCTTACTCGAAAATATTTTCACGCAAACTTAAGAGTTAAATATCTCTGAATTTTGGCCAAATATGCATGGGTATTTGTCAGTATTAACTTAACCTAAGTTTAGTTGAAAATCATGTGTCGAAAAATCCACGAATAAATGAATTTTCTTTTCTTCCTTGTGTATCTCCTGCTACCATTGCAATTAGTATTCCTATTGATGCGGTCCCTTCTCCTTCACTTCCTCCTCCCACCAGACTCTCATCCTTCTCCTACTTGGTTTCTTTCTCGTCCTCCTCCTCTTCTTCCCTCGCTTTCTACTCCTCATCCTTTTTCTTCCCCTTCTCCCAGTCTTCCCTCTTCACCACCCTCTCCTCATCCTCTGCTTCCTCCCCACGTCTCTTCTACCTCTCCCATATCCCTCCATCTACCCTTCCTTTTCTTTCTATCGCTGATCTTTTCCAATTCCTTTTATAGCTGCTACTTCTCCTGTGGTTCAATCTCCTCTTTTCTGGCTAATCATTCTCCTCCTACTGCCGTGCATCCTCCTACTGCTGCACAGCTCCGTCGTTTTGTTCGCTACTTTACCTCTTCTTCTTTCTTCTCTTCTGTTGCTTATTCTATTTCTTTTTCTTATTCTTCTCCTCTTGCTCCTGTTTCCTTTTCTTCTTCTGTTGATACTCCTTCACCTCCTCTCCATTTTCTTCTTCGTCCTAGTTGTTTCCTGTTCGTATGACATCCACTACTGAATGTAACTCATCCTTTATTTTTCCAAAATTTTTATATTTTCTTATATTTTGTAAAATTAATTTCCATTGCCAAACTGTGAAATTTAATAAATACGAAACTTCGTATAAGAAACTAAAGTATCTTAAAATATTGAATACAAACGTATCTTCATCCTATACCCCCTGCTACTCGCTTTCCTCTTCTTGCTGAAACACCTGCAACTTCTTCTCTTTGGCTCTCCCTCTTTTTTAATACTACCGTACCTCTTCGTCCCTTTTCTGCCGCTTCCTCTTCTTCTTCTTATTGTGCACCTGTTGCATTTTCACCTTTTACTTCTGCCCCTCGTACTTTTGCTTCCGTTGTTATTTCTCCCCCTCTTCTTTTTGTTCCTAATTCGTTTCCCTTTTAACTCTCTTAACTTTCATGTTTCCAAATCCATTAGATCCAGTACTGAATGTAGTTTCTTCGCCTTTCTAAAATATTCAAATCTTCGAGATTTAATTTTTTTTAACTTTTACAGAAAAACATTAATTTGCAATTCTTATATTTTTTTTAACATTTTTTATTCTTAAAAAGTAATTTTGGTTATTTTGTTTTCGGTAAAAGGTAAAATACTTCAAAACATCTTATTCTAAACATCTTTTTTACCTCGTAAAAACTCATTAGACAGCTGAGCTACTAGACATTTCAGAAAATAATATTTTCATATTTTTGTAACATTCTAATGCATTCAATGGAATTTATCTTTTTAGGGTAGTTCTTCTTAACGCTACACTTTCCTCTCGCTTCTTCTCTATTTTCTTCTTCAGTTGATTCTGCACTCTTTGCATCCCTCATAACTTTTTAAATAATTTTTGTTATTCAACATTGAAGATTTCTGTAGTATCTTGGAAGAATCTTGTGCATTTTATTTTGTTGTTAATACATTTCCTTTTGCTTTGTATATTTAATTAAAACAGCTAGATGTATCGTAATTAGCCCTTAAAGTTGAGCTAAAGAAAATACTTTATATGTAAGTTTATCCCCCTTCTTCTCTTCTTGTGATACATTTTCCTTTTCTTCTTGTAGTCCCTCCTGGTGCTGTACATCTCTTTCTTACGCCGCTACTCCTCGTTTTCTCCCCTTTTTGCGGCTTGTGCTCTTTGCCTTTCTTGTCTTTCTGCTGCTGTTGCTGCACCTTCTCTTCCTCGCTATGCTACTTACTACCTTTCCTCATTTTTATTTTGCTTTCTTACATTCTCCCCTTCTAGTTTTACTACTGCAACTACTACTCCCACGGTGTTTGCTTTTTCTTCTTTTCCTCCTTTTACTTTTCCTCCTTCATTTTGAGTTTCCCTTTTCTTGACTTATTCCTCTTTACTTTCTTCCTTCTTCTTCGCCTATTTCCTTTTTCTCAGCTTTCATTACATCCACTACTCAACGCAAATTTGTTCACCTTGCCAAAATCGTTATTTCTGTCAGTCCGAAGCTTTTCCAGGTTTTTGTAAGCTTGTAGAACATTCAGTTTGAATTTGTTAAAATTTTAAAAGTGCCAAATGCCGATTAATGCAAATTTTACATTTATGCAGCCGAATTAATCCTATTTATTTAAATTTACTAACAACCCGTTCCACGAATTAAATGTTTCGCATTAAATGTTTTGATATTTTTTCTAAAAATTCATGTTCAAACAAACCATGCAAAAATATATAAAACAGAAACACGGAGCTTTAATTAACTTTTAGGAATTTTAACATAAATTACGCCGGTTCATTAAAAACGGCAGAGAGGAATTTTGTCTGTTTTTTTTTTCCAGTGATAATCAACAGCGCGTGATAATCTCCGTGTCTGATTTTTTTTAATTACCTGAACATGTAAAATTAAAAAGAAAAATCAGTATCCTCTCTAAAATGAAAACAAAAATACTGTATTCTGTGTTTGGCCTTTGTTATACAGAAATGTTAAATAAGAACCGTAGTAATTAGAACATTTATAACAAAATTATTGACCGGACTGAAACACAACAGAATAAATATGTCAGTGTGTTAAGGGTTTATAATACAGGGTTCGTTCAAAAAAATTTGGAACGACTTCCTTCAGCGACTTAATTGTAGAATTGAGGCAATATAACTCCTTAGGCTAAAACCGGTTAGTTTTTAGGATAAGATGCGTCACAGTGCCTTCTTCGATTCTTTGTAGGTAACCCAGTAACTCTCATTTAATTACAGCTTTATAAAATCATTTCGTATCATTACTATTAATATACATATACACGTATTACATATAATTACAGTTTTAAAGTGTAGGACCTGATATCCACAACTTCTGAACAATACACGAACTCATCGTATTTCTAACGTAATAACAACTGATGATATCCATATCACGTTTAAGTCCATAATGATATCATTAAGTTTGAAATCCAATCGCCTTTCCAAGCAATTTGTGTTAATCGAATACCATTATGTGGAAAAATGAAAAATTAAACTTACAATCTATTTATATGCAAATGCCACGGAATCTGATTTTATCTTAATAGTAAAACCAAGATGTTATTACACCTTTTGTTAGTTGTTATCAGTTTCGCATGGGAACCTTTGTATTGATAGCTGCACGTAACGTCATTGTAAAGGTTTCAGAAGTTCAAAGTTCTCGAAACTCAACTACGTCAAGTTATGAGACAACTAAACAAAGAAGTTTAATTCCGTTTTACCTATTACATGCCATCAAACTGCCTGCATTTTACGACCCTTTGTGTTTTCGAAATGTCCTCTCAGAAAGACGCAGAATGTAACTGGATACTTAAGATTGCTCGAATATTATCATTAACTGAAAATAATCGCATAAATTGAAACCCGGGGAATGTTTATCTATTCAGGCAAGGCTTTTTTTTAGCTTTGTAAATATTTACATTGCATGTTTTTACCAGGTTTCGCTTTAAAGTTCTTTAAATAATGCATGGGATAGTATCGGGTTTATTTCAGTAATCGAAACTTAATAAAACGTCCAGACAGGCTAAATGGATAATAATGGAAACGTTATGTTGGTAATTTAAAATAATTTCCTAGATTCGTGTCTATTTTAGGACTTTATTTTCGATCATTTGCTGATTTATCAGCGTCGTTCGTGCATGGCTTATTTATTTTTGTTGATAAGGCTAGATAAATATTGAACGAATGAAAGTTTTGTTTTTCCGACTGTTATCTGACCTTTCAAATCGTTTTAATTTATTTTACTTATAATTCTTCTGCAAACTAGTCTTTCGTAATTTTTCCCGAATTTTTTCCTTTCGTTCTGTCCTTCTGTTGTTACAGCTCCATCTTTTATCGCTTTTGATCCTCTTCCGACCCACCTGCTGTTTCTCCACCTGCTCCTGCTTCCCCTCCTCTTCCTGCTGGATCTCCCCCCAGTCCCTACTACATCTCCTCCTTTTGTTGGACCTCTTCATTCTACTGCTGCTTTTTTCCTTCTCCAACTGCTGCTCCTCACTGATTTCATCTATCGGTTGCTGCACCTCCTGCGGATCTTCTATATCTTCCAATTAATGATAGTATTTTTCTTGCCCTGGTGGTCTTCTTCTTAGTGATACCTCTACCTCTATTGTTGTACGTCCTCCTCCAGTAGAACTACATGCTACTTCACCTGGGAACACCCTTTTTGCTTTTCCTCTTGCTTCTCTTGCTGCTGCTTGTCCTCTCGTACTACTGTACCTCCTTTCTGTGCTTCTCTTCCGCCTTGCTCATATTCTCCTTTTGCTGGAACTTATCCTCTTGTTGCTTCTTCGGTTACTACTTCTTGTTCTCCTGCCGCTCAACCGTCTCCTTTATTTGATGCCGACCCTGCTTCTTTCTATCTATCTGCGGTATCCCCTTCTTTTCCATTTGCTGTCTTGTTGCTCCTTCTCTTTCTCTTGCGACACATGCTTCTCTCGCAACACTTTTTTCTATAGTACCTTAGTCAGTATCTGCTGCGTTTGTTGCTGTTGCTGCTTCTTCTTTTACTGCTGCATCTCCCCCTCCTTGTACACGTTCTATCTGCCAAAACTTCTGCTTTTGTTGTACTTTTTTTCTCTTCTATTACTACTTCTTATTTTCCTTCCGCTCAGTCCTTTCCTTTATCTACGGCTGATCATCAGCTTCTTCTTCAATTTGCTGTACTTACTTGCGTTCCATCTTCTGTTGTGACTCATCCTTATCTTCATTCTCCTGTTCTAGCAGCTCCTTCTCTTCTTCCTGTTTATGTTATTCTCCTGTAGCACCTCCTTCTCCTGCAGCACCGTCTTCTCCTGCAGCACACCTCATTCTCTTTCTGCTAGAAACATTAATCTTCCTTCGCTTATTGTTGCTGTGTCTTTTTTTATTGCTGCTGTACTTTCTCTTGCTGCATTCCCTTATCCTTGTATAGGTCCTCTTTCTGCTAAAACCTAATCCTCTTGTTTCACTTTCTTCTCCTTCTGTTAATATTTTTCGTTTTCCACTCAATCGTTTCTTTGTCTGCTGCTGTCATCTGTCTCTTCTTCCATTTTCTGTACCTCCTTCTGTCCCATTTACAGCTGTTAGTTCTCCTTACCTTCATTCTCCTATTCTTGTTGCTCCTTCTCTTTTTCTTAGTTATTTATTCTTCTATTGCACCTCCTTCTCTCCTTTTCGTGTAGCACCTCATTCTCCTTCAGTTACAAACATTTTGTAATTTTCCTTCTTTTGCTGCTATACTTTCCCTTGCTGCATTTTTTCCTCCTCGTTGAACACGACCTCTTTCTGCTATAACTTACCCTCTTACTTCACTTTCTCCTTTTTCTACAACTAGGTACTTCTTGTTTTCCTGCCGCTCAATCTTTTGTTCCACCCCCTTCCCATTTTCCTGTTGTACCTCATTCCTTCTGCTTCGACCACTCATTTCCCTTCGTTTGTTGCTGTTGCTCCTCCTTCTTTTAGTCCTACTGCATTTCCTCTTGCTGCTGCATTTCCTACTCCTACCTGTTATCCTCCTGGTTGTACCTTCTCCTATTCGTCTTATTATAGCTTTTAACTTACTTGTTTCTCTTCGATTTTGCACATTTACTCTTTCCTTTTGGTTCTTCTTAGTTTTCATGATCTTCACTACTTTGGTATGTGGTTAAAAACTTCCTTCTGGACTTAATTACATACCGGTAGCTCACATCGTTTTTTCAAGTTTTTATTTTTTTAAGTATCCAGAAACCTGTCAATTGCCACTGAGAAAATTATATAAACTGACCCTACCTTTGTATATAGCAAGATTTTATTAAACTAATTTTTCGTACGAAGCTAAGCATATTTGAGTAAAAGAATCGTAATTACAGCAGGCTGAAATTAACTAATTAGAATTTTTCAGCACGAAATGAAAAATAAACATTTTTATATTTTTGCTCGTTCCCAGAAATTTATTTTCCCTTAAATTATAAATTTAGTAAAAGCGCTTTACGGTGTTTTTCTATATATTTACGAAGCTATTAAAATTCCAAGAATAAACTTCACAGGGCCGAAAATTTAAACGTAATAAATATAACTAATTGGATTTAATTTCCGTTTAAATTATTTAGCGCGAAGTTCTGGGGGTGGACGAAGGCTTTTTTTACCGTCTAGCTGTAAGGCTTTTCTTGAACCTGAACAGAAGGTGTTATATGAGACTAGAAAGTTAGGAAAAATCATAGGTTATGGAAATGGGAATTCAAAGAAAACTCATTTTCTCGGTATTTGCAAGTTCGGACAAGTTTTGTGGCCAACGGATTTGTTTGGGATCTAAATGCAACAAGAGATCCTTGATAGCGTAATTCTTGCTTGTTTCACTTCTGTTTCTAGTCACATCTTCTGGACTGCACCTTGAATTCTAAGTTAAAATAAACACTCACGATTTATACAAGGCCCCTAATAACGTCTACGGTGGGGGTTTTATATTTACGTTCCTTTTTCTGTCGTTTCGAACTCTAATATTAACTAAGCAAGGTTAGGGAGTGGAAGCATCTAGATTTTATTTAAGATACACGGAACTCGTATTTAAAATCAATAAGTTGATTATTTTGTAGTACACATTCGGCCGAAATGAGTTTTCCTAACTCTCATCTGAAGGAATATAAAACACACTCGAGGCAAAATCACAAAAAAAAATTAATTATTAATATTCTGCGTTTCGCTTGCTTTTTCTCTCTTTTCCTTTTGCATTTGGATTTGTATGCTTTTATAAGTTTTACAGGGGCAAAGCAAAGTTCTAAGAATGATGTCACTCTTAACCAATCAAGATATTAAAAGCATACTTCCGTCCTCATCATTGATTTATTCGTATCCGAAGCCGAAAATCCCAAAAGCAAAAGGGAGAAGGAAAGTGAAAAATATTTGTCTTCAACATATAAATTTTAAATAAGAACGTACATGTCGAGTTCACTAACCTTAGATGAACTTAAAACCACCCTTTTGGGATTTCTTTCTTAAAAGATTTCCTTTAAAATTAAACAACCATGGAGTCGTTTAGCTTTTTCAACTATTAAGGTTGGAAACTCCAAGGTTTTTCTGTTGGCCCTTCACTGTATTAAATTTGTTTGTTCTACCTTTGGGTTTTTAAATATTTACTTAGGTCGTTACTGATATGTTTGACATGAAGGTGGTTGTTTTGAGTAAATGCTGGAGATAATTCCACGCATATTTTCCGAAGTCCAAGAGAGATACTTCTGTATTTCATTTTAAATTTATTATTTAAGTTTACGTATAAGAAATTCGTTTGAACTCTGAACCTAATTTCTGCAAGCCTCTTAGTATCGTTTGTTTTCTTTTAGATAGCGATCGATACTGATCGAAATTGTCCACTTTGACGGTGTAAAATCAGTGTCTTTAGTAACTTCTTTTATTGTTGATTAATTCGCAGTTTGATGTGAACAAAGTTCAAAAAACCTCAAGTTTTCTTTAGCTTCGTTGGTTGAACATTTAGAAGCCCACTGAAGATTCTACGGTATTTATTTTAAACCTTTTAAGTTTTCACAAGCAAATATTTATAGAATAAATTGGTCAAATTAACGACTTTTACAGTTTCAAACTTTAACAGTGACCCTTTTAACGGCGACGAAAATACAAATGCTGTTCAGTGCCTGTTTTGGTTTTCGCTGAAACTAAACCCGGTCATGGTTTAAAAAATGTTTTGTGAACATGGAACGAATTGAATTAAGGCGCTTGTTACCATATTAAACGCTTCCAAAGCCAAGTTAAGGAAACCAATTTTTTTCTAAGTTGGTGGATTTCTAAAGGTCCACCAAAGATACTTCAGCGTTTATTTCATACCATTCGCCTGAATAATTTGTGTAACATTAATGCAGCACTTATGGTAAATATCTAACTTTTTTTTTGTAAGAATTGAAAAAAATATGAAGTACCTATTCATATAATTACGAAAGCTTTTTGTAAGTAATTTTCCTGAAAATATCTGAAATTACATTTATCAAACGTTGTATGAGTGTTTGTTTCTGAAGTGGGCGGAGATTAACTCTGAAATTCATAATTTTACGTTTTCTATTTCCTTTCGAGTATTTCCTGGGCACAAACTTAATTAATGAGTAAAAGAGCAATTTCTTTACGTTCCTTTTTTAATACCGCGTTGTTTCGGAGTTTCGTGCTTTGTAAATCTTTCAGTGATCATCATAAAATGTTTATTAATAAAGAGAATCGTTTCTTCTTTATTAAATGTATCTCACATGTATTAAAGAATGGCTGTAAACAACGCTTTTCTAAAAATAAACTTCGAGGATTTAAATTTTGCGTTTTATTTGAGCGAAATGCAAAAATTAATTTTAGTAGTAATAAATCAGGTCGCATAATGTAAAATCATTCAGTCAACGTCTATGTTCGGAATTTAGATATTGTGATAACCGTTAATCATTAATATTCGCCCATAAACCAAAAATTGTAATTTAAATCGTCATCACACAATTTTCAAGCGTTACCCTATGGTTGGTATGGAGGCCTGTAATTTGTATTCGTTTGTGTTGGTTATCGCATAATCGCTAGCTTTGTTTTTTAGCGAACAAGGGCTGGTCACTTTAGCTGAACACGCTGTGACAGCCCCTACCTGTCAATTTGAATAATGTGAGTTCGAATTGTCACGAAAATCCCGTTGCGTGCCCCACCGCACAACAATAGACAAAGTTGCATGATTTCTACTCAACCTACAATTAAGAAAAATTGGATTAATCATTCAAAAGACTTCCAACTAAAGTTATAATTTTATAATTATACTAATGGCTTCAAAAGCACACCGACCAAGGCTGTCCTTAACTACTTTTTCAGTACGTTCAACTAAAACACCTGAAAAATTCCAAATCATGTACTACGTACAAACAAACTTCAGGAAAATACGTAATTTTCGACATTTATAAAATCTATAATGTTAGGTTGAAGGGTATAATTTCTGATTACATATAATAATGATTAGTTTACCTTTATGACTGGAAAGACATGACATAAAGGCCACATTTATTATTCTAAGACCAGGCTTATTATTTACGTGTTTGCAGAAGATAGAAAAGGAACTTAGCTGTACACTTCAGCAAGGAAAAACACCAAACTTTTCATAACCAACACTGAAATTATACGTTGTGGTTGCGACTTTATTTTTTTACGAAGCGAAGCTTTGATTTATGTAAATCACAAAATTTACACTAAAAATTCGTATTTAAAACCCCAAGTCAATTGAGTTTATTGAGAATATAATTTTAAATATTTATATAATCGGCTTAGAACGTACGTCGACGTTGGCCGACGTCTAGACGCCATTGTCTTCGATCTTCGCATTGTCCCTCTTCTAAGTTTTTTGCGCTCGTTTTCCGGATACCTTCCTTCCACGTTCTTTTGGGTCTACCTCTTGTCTTTTTGTATTGCGGTATCCAGGTCATTATTGTTTGTTCTGGTAACCAATGGTTTTCCATACGCTGTACATGACCGTACCAGGTGAGTTGCTTTGTTTTGATGACTTTTATAATCGAACATCACTCCTCACCCTGTCATTCTCAGCGCGTCCATTTGTTTATTTCTCTCTGTAATCTTCCATGTTTTTGCTTAATACAGTAAGCTACTTTTAATGATTGAGTTGTACTTAGATATTGTCTTGTTATCCGTTTACTCCATAGGATACCATTCAAACATCCTATCATTTCCTGGCCTGTATTATTCTTGGTCTTATTTCCCATTCGTCCGTACCGGTTTTGTCAAATAGTTGTATTCTTCACAGGCTTCTATTTGTTCTGAGTTGTCTTTCTAATATTTGGTCTTCTTGATGTTCATTAACAACCCCATTCCTTTTACGTTTCTTTTAACTTACATGCCATATAATCCAAATCTTCTCTATCCCCTGCTATGACAGCTTGGTCGTCTGTAAACTATATACGGTTGTTTATCTTCCACCTCTAAAACCGCTTTTCTCTTCTTTCTCTACGAATTCGGTCTCTATTAGGTCTCTCAATCCTCCTTCATACAGTCTACTGATAGAACTCATCACTCATCACCAAAATTGCTCTATAGTTATCACAATCATCTCTGTTGCCCTACTTAAAGATCGATGTTATGTACCTATGCCACCTTCAATCCTTTGGGAATTTCCGGACCATTGAGGAATTAATTGAATAGTCACGTTAGTATCCTAACAAGTTTGTCTGTACCATTTTTTTAGTAACTTCGCATACACCTCTTCTTGTCCACAGAATTCTCCATGTTTGAGTTTTGTAATTGCTTTCGTCACGGCGCTTTCCTCTGTCTGCACTCTTTCTCCTTTTACATTAATTTGTATGGTGTCTTGAGCGTATTGTGGTCTGTTTTCTTGCAGTAGATGTTCATAGTGATTTTTCCATTGCTCATGTGATATATTTTGTATGGTTACCCTTACCGTACCAGTTCTTCTGATACTTCCAATAAATTTCCAAACTTCTGTACGGTGTATCCTTCTATTTCTTAGCATTTCCTTTCCCATACTTCACTTTTAAAGAGATTTATTTTTTGCCTTGCTTCTCTTTTGATATTGTAACGTATCGGGTTTGACCAATAATGTTAAAAATTAATTAAATTTAGATATAATTATTTAACCAACTACGTCACGTGGGGTTTCCTTTGCTTTGCGAGAGGTTTTATATTAAAAGTCTGATTCAACTAACATAACATATATTGTCCAAACTTTGGTTTAGTTTTATAAAGTATGTTGAAGTTACAAGTACACACTTAGACAATTTTAGAGATGAGTTACAAACGTTAAAGTTAATAAATAAAACAAAGGGTAAAATCCAAACTGTTAGCATGTCTTTCTATGAATTTACATTAAATTAAATACAGAAAAATAGAGGAGACACCGCTGAGGGGCCCTGACTTCAACGACATGGCTGTTTTGCGTTTGCACTGACCATGGTTCGCTTCTGTTAAAGTGATTCCTTATATAGAATCAAATCCCCACCTTAAACCACGAACGTGCTAATCTGTATATTTTAGAGAATGCAGATACATCATTTTGTGCGGCTGCATATCGTATTTCATGCAGGTGGCTTAGAACAAAGGCATTCATTTACCTTGATTCATAAATAACCATCGCAGCTGCACAAGTATTTCCCAACACATCATATCATGCGCGTGCAGCTAGAAGGCCACTTTTTCACAATATTATTATATGCTTCCCTGTCCTCTGGTGGTGTATTTAACGATTTCACGTATGGTTTTTTCTTCCGCTCTATTATTTCTTCTATTTCTTCTGTCCACCATATTTTATTGCCTTTCAATTTTTCATACCTATGGCTTCTCGTGTAGCTATTGTATGCCTTCTATCATATTGGTGTATCGTTCTTCAAAAGTTGTATCTTCTTAGTGTGTTAGATATTAGTCGCTGATATAAATACTCAGTGCTTTCGTGATTATAGTTAGGGTAGTCTGCGAGGTCTTTTTTTTACACCGCCTTGGGTATTTCGGTCTCCCTGGTAAGTATTTCATCCAGGTATATACATTTACACTCTTCATAAATAATGGTCAAACCCACAAGTTTGCACCTCTCTGTACTCTTACACCGTGCAATTGGATAGGGGTTGTCTGTTTTATAATCAGGTAATCAATAATAGGCGTAAGTTTTGTTGTTTGTTCTTGCTAGGTATATCTATGGATCCAATTATGTTTATAAAATCCGTTTGTTATTTTTAGTTAGTTGTATCCGCCTACCGTTGTCCCTACCACATTACAATCTCTCTAGCGTTTCCAATGTCCGTTATTACTTCATTAAGTTTCTTGAAAAATGTATCCTTTGTTGCTATAGGTTTATCGTCCGAAATGGCGTATAACTTACTTCAAGTACTGTAATTCGTCTCCCATAAATATGTAAATTCGCTTTGATGATATTTCCATTTATAAGCTCCCAGTTGATTATTGCCTTCTTAAATCTTTTGTGAATCAATATCGAGACTCCACGTTTGGCACGGCTGTCTTTTGGGACTCCACTCAACAGATGTGTATACGTGTATAGTCCCCACCTTTTCCTTGCCTTGTGTCGTTTACCATATAATTCGTCCGAAGTTTTGAGGCTCTGTTTAGATTACTTAGTGCGTAATAGATTTTTTTACAAGTAGTGGAGGACTGGTCCATCGCCTAAATCCCCAACCTGGGGGATCAATCCAGTTTTTGTTTTACGGTGAGCATTTTATTTCCTCACGACCTACCCTCCAAATTTGTCTGGATTGAAAGCGAGCTTTCTCCAATTCCAAAGAGGACAGCTAATGTAGATAACTGGCAAATGCCCGCCCAGACGAGTGATTTTAAATAAAAAACAAAAAAGGAATTGTTTTTGAACACGAGATTTATTCGCTAAAATTAAATTTTTATTTGATTAATAGCTATCCTTACCGTGGAATACTCGGTGGCAGCTGATCTAATTGCCATTACGCCGAATTTTTGTTCTACCCAATTTCCATTATGTCCAACTATTAATTATCATACCTCATTTACTAAATCTCATCACCTTTCTTTTAATGCAAATTTCTATTCATAAACACTGCACTTGCTGGAATATTGTAGCTGTAACCTACTCGTTCAGGCAAAAAATTAAAAACCAATTAATTAAATTTGTCTGGGGAAAAGCTGAGCGTTTTCCTTATACTTTTTGGATTTATTTATAATAGCTGGAAATATTATATTTCTAACAAAATCTAGATTTATACTTTTTAGTAAATGAAAAATATTACTTTCTAGGGACAACCCCTTGATGGTTGGAAGAATTTTTAGACTCTCCTCAAATGAATAAACCTGAAAACTAAAAGATAAAATATATGTAAACTTTTGGAAAATCCCGAGATGTAGCGTAAAAATTTTTAATTTCCACTGTCAACTGCAAAAATTGCATGTTACAGCAACAAAAATTTAATAATTATACTAAAACTGTTTGCAAAACCCATCCCTTATTTTTAATTCTGATTTTTTATTTCAAATCTGTTATCTGTCGAATCATTGAGTTGGTTTTAATTAATTTAGCTGAAATGACATGATTCCAGCTTACATGTTAGATCAGGAGCGTACTGGAGCCGTTAAACCAGGCCTGGAGTTCTTTAAAGGGGCATAGTGTTTAGCAACCTTAAATTTGTTCACAATTTTGATACCATTTAAAGTAATGCAGATCACTTGTTGTCAAATTTGCAGCGAGTCATCGTAAAATATTTACAACGCAGAAATTCTGTGCAGAAATACCTTTGCACTACTAATTGTTTTGGACTTAGAAGAGGAGTTTTCTGCTGAAAGCTACAATTTAAAAAAATTGTTTATATTTAATTAAGATTTAATTTTTGGTTAAAATGAATCATTTGTGAAATATTTCCAACGTACAAATTCTATGCGAGGAACGCTTTTGTACTGACAATTGCTTTAAATGTTGTGCATATAATTCTGTTTTATTAAAGCCTATAATTGAAACATTTACCATTTCTTTGGAGAAATTTTTTTAAATTTTTCCTCCCAAAGAGGAAAGCTGAAAGCAAGAATTATCAAACTAATTCAAATTTTATTTCTTATATTTCTTGACTTATTGATTATCAAATCTCAGCTTTTTATTGTTATTTTTTAGGGTTATTTTTCTATTGTTATAGGAATTTTTCCCAGACAGTTTCCTTTTTCTCATCCTTCTTCTTCCTCTTCGCTTTAATCTTTCTTATTTTTATTTTGCTAAATTCGTCTTACTGATTATTGAATTCACCTTTTCATCAGCCTAATTAAACCCCAAAAAGGCTCTAAAAACTACTGAAAAGCTGAAGAGTGCCCTCTGAGGATATTGAAGGAATTAATATAATACTCGCGAAAATAGATTTTGGCCAATACTTTGAGCTCTTGAAAACGAAAGATAATACTCATGTTACGAATTAGTATTTAAGCGAGAATTACAAGCTAAGCATGACGAAGATGATAGATTATGCAATAAAGAAACATTAAATATCTGCGGTTTGAAAGCTCAAGGCCTTCGTTTATCAAAGTTGTAAAACTGAGTTTTACCCCTGAAAAATATATCTTAAGTTACTGAAGCAATTTATGTAGACAAATAGAAAGTGAGAAAGAGATTAGCAAATCAAAGATCAAAACCAAAAATAAAGTTGATGCACTTTCCTAAGTATAACAAGACTTAGCAACCGAGCCCAGAATTATATACCTAAATAGAAGTTAGCAAACGAAGAAGAGATAATGAAGAAGGACGTGAAATGTAAAAATGAAAAACGAAAAAGGAGACCAAGGAACTATAAAAGCAGAGGAAGAAAAAAGCAGCAGAAAAATGTATGTAATTTCACACAGGAAAGGCGTAGGTTTTTCCCAATCCACCCGATTAGAAAGAATAAGATAGAAAAATAAGAAGAAGGGGCAAGACGAAGCACACGAGGAAGAAGAAAAAAAAGGAGAAAGAAAAGAAGAAATAGAAAGAAGGAGAAGACTTTAATTATCTGTTTTCACGGACATTGCCTGCAACATTATCAGTTAAACTATCTTGAAAAATCTTCTTGCACTCATTCTTCATTGATATACATTTTTTCCGTAATGTTTTCTCACTTTTTTGCTTTTCTTACATTTGTATGTTTAAGCTTCGCCTTGTTTCTCATTTCTCATTATCCCCCCCCCCCCGTTTCTTCTCCTTAATTTACTCTTCTTTCTGGTCTCTATTTGCTCCTTCTGACCATTTCTTTTCATGTTTTGCTTCTAGTTCAATAGTATTTTGTTTTAGAATAGTTTTTCCATATAATAGCTGGTTGACCTTTTTTCTTGTTCCTTGTTGCATTTAATTAAGAATTTTCCACGGCCTATTTTCTCCCATCCTACGTTATCGCTTTATTTTCGAATTGTTAGGAAATGTAAATGAGTGAAGAATCTACTTGTAAAAAATATAGCGAACTGAATTTTGCATACATATCGATTGTTTCCTGCTTCTTCATCTTCCTTTTTCCTTAGTTAAAAAAGCAGACAGAGGAAGACGACAAGAGCTTTAACTGCGGTGTAACCAAATTCTGGTATCTTTCTTCCCTTCTCCTTTTTCTTTTTCTACCTTTCTCTTTGGTTAAAGAAGAAAACAAACAAAAATATACTTATAAAAATCTTAGACTTAAAAGAATCTCATTAAATACTTTAACTTTATTTTCTTTTTCTTTTACATTTTTAAAGCATAAAGTTCCCAACTAAAATATTACCACAATTTTGTTAATTTTATGCATGTAAATCCGCCTTATCATTTATTTTTATGTAAACAACTGCAGTAAATCATCTGAAATTTATTAAACATGCCAGCCCCATAGTTATATGTAAAAACATTTTACCTGATACATTTTTAATTAATGACCAAACCACATCCCTATCTCTTATATGCAAATCTTTCGTAACTTTGTAACGCTTCTACGGGTCACGTTAACAAGCACCCCGTTGTTTGAAAATACGGCCTTTTCCCACTAAACTTCTACCTTGCAACCTTAGACTTTCCTAAGCATTCAACTTTGCCTTTTAAACTGAAATGGAAAAATTAGATTTCGTATTACCTGACTAATGATATTAAATGTTAATAAAAAAATTTGAGTGATGTTTCATTTCCCGTTTTCGAGAGCGATTTCGTTTATGTTTTCAGACTATCCATGAACTTCTACAAAACTGATATCGACGAATGTATATGAAAGTTTCAGTGGTTGTTTAGTAAGTCCATGTTTTTAATATTTATGTATGAAATAAATTATTCAAGTTAAAGTTAGTAAAAATTGTAGTTTACCGTTGTTGTGACAGCGTAATCGATGTTAACAACACGGCTGTGGTTTGTTTCATGTTTTTCTGGCGTACATAAACGTACAATTTTGTAAAATTCGTCTCTCACATGTTCGATTCTTAAATTATACTTTATTACACCGTAAAACACTTATACTTTACTCCTTTTTTACTATGAAATGTGTCTGATAGATTTCTGATTGCAAAGCAAGTTTAGAATTGCTTTAAATACATTTTCTAAATGTTCAGTAGTTTAGTTCAGGGTGAAATATTTAAAGTTACTGTTAAATAACTGATGATTATCAAGCCTTTTAAAAATAGAATTTCCTTAGTAAATGATGAATTTGATTTGTAATTTTAGTAATTCAATACATTAACCATGAAGCAATCTTTACTTTACTGTAATATTAATTAGAAATCTCAGCTTGAAGGCTAGTTAGAAAATAGCTTCAGTTATAGGATTCAAGAAATGAACCCTGCAGAATTACTTAGCTGAAGTGGGAAAATATAATCAATCTCAAACTCTACTGTTTCAAACGAATATATTCAGTATTTCAAGAGGTACTAAAAATAAAGCCCGAATTAAAGAACAAAGAAAATTTTATAGTAATTGTCTTTAGAAGGCAAGTTACTTCAGCTCCAAAAAAAGGATTGCCGAAATTTTAATATTAGACCTTCATAGCTTGGTTTTGTGTGTATAAAATTCTTTCTTCTAAAAATCAGCAATTTACAAGTTCGTACAAATCATGCACATAATTTATTTTTGCAATTCATCTACATTTTAAACAAAACAAAAATACAAGGCTGAAAATTTAGAAACCAAAGAAAAACTGAAAACTGTGTAATTTCACGCAGGAAATGTGTAGGTTTCCTCAAATCCATTCAATTAGAAAGAATAACGTCGAAAAATAATGATAAAGAAAAAAAAACAAAAAGGGCTTTAGTTATCTTTTTCCAGGAATCTTTCCCTAAACATTAAACTATCCTGAAAAATTGAAACAAAAGTTTAAAATTTGTTAATCAACAAGACGAATTTTCACTCATGAAATATAAGAAATAAAATTTGAATTAAACGACAAAGAAAATCTTGTAATGATTGCATTCAACAGGTTCACTTTATTTATTATATGAAAAGAAGAGAACCCATCCGGGAATAGTTTTGAATCAGAAAATTGAATTAAGCTTTCCTCAGTAACCAATAGAGATGGATGAGCAAGACTGATCTGAAGGCAAAGAACAATAAATCAGTCAGTCAGTTATCGTGTAGTCAAGAATCTTTCCAATTGTTCATGCTTTCTTTTATTATTTCAGATTTGAGATATGACAGGTTGATGCTGCAGAGTATGAATATAATAAAATACTTACTTGAAGAAATCACAAAAAGCTAAATTGCATCAGAAAAGAATATTATCTCTTGTTTTTGAAGTACCTACTACTGACATTAGTTTGCAGATGTTTTTACATTTAAGTTTTATTTATTTATAAGAAAGGTCAAGGTAAAGTGAAATACATAAATTGGCAAATGGCTGCTATCACAATTCAAACAAAACCAAAATATAAGAAGGGAGATTTACGAAGATGAAAAAAATCTAAAATAATTATGTCACGCAAAAAAGGTTTCCAAATCCATCCAATTAGAAATAAGGTAGAAAAGTAATACGGAGAAATAAGAAAAAGAAAAAGAAGAAGGGCGGAGAAGACTTTAATTATCTGCTTCTAAAAACCTTGCGCAAGGCTATCCTGAGAAATGGAAACAAAAAGCTGAAATTTAATAATCAATAACAGGGAGTTTTATTCTAATTATGTATCTGTCCTTCCATATCTGGATATAGGTCTTGCATAACTCATTCCATTTCTCCTTGTTATAGGCTATTCTATACCACATCAATCTTGCATGTTTATGATTTGTGACCTTCCTCTCGATCTCTTGTCGGTGTATGGACCCCATCTTGCGACTTGAGTGTTCCATCTTTGGTCTTGTATGCGTTTGTTGTGACCTGCCTATTTCAATTTTAGATTTGCAGCACGTTCGATCACCTTGGTAACTTTAGTTCTGCTTCGTACCCACTCATTCCGTTAAATATCTTTAAGTAATATCCCAAGCATTTGCCTTTCCATGGATCTTTGAGTTTTCTTTATCTTATCTGTATTTGCCTTTGTGAAGGTTCATGTTTGGGCTCCATTACGAGCACCAATAGGATGCAGGACTCAAAGACTATGGTTCTTAGATGTAAAGGCGTCTTATGGTCTTTTAGGAAATACGACAGCTTGCCAAGTACTGCCCGCTTCATTCACACTCTTCTTGTTATCTCGGCAGTTTGGTTATCTTTGTTTACTTTGATAGCTTGGCCCAGATATTCATCTACTTGCGGTGTTGTCGTTATATTTTGTTATTGCAAAGCGGTCGTTTGTATTGCAATGACTTTAATTTTATTTAAATTAATTTTAAGTCCTATTTGAATTGACGTTTCATGGAGGTCGGTTAACACCCTTTGTAACTTACTCCAGTTGGATGAAATAATGATCATATCGTCTGAGGTGGTTAAGATATTTACCGTTAATGTTAATTCCGTTATTTTCCCAGTTACTTTGAATAAGTCTTCCATGGCTAAAGTGAATGATTGGGGTGGGAAGGTATCTCCTTGTCTCACACCTTTTTTGATAAGTAGTATACGACTTGTTTGTAATTTGTACCTCGACACTACAACATGTATTACAAGTGGATCGATTATGAATGAATGAATGAATGAATGTAATTCGTTATCTAAGTCTACTGTCATACTTGCTTCTTGGTAATTACTATGTATCAAGTTTTTATATATGGAATCTATTGTTCAGTACTTCTTCAAGAATCCATAATTCTATGTTATCAATGGGCTTTTCATAGTTGGCAAATGCTTAGTATAACGGAAGGTTACATTCATTGGTCTGTCTGTACTACCAGCTGGTAATTGTCAAATTAGTCCGTTAATCTATTTGTGATGATTCTGGTGAATACTTTGTATATTTGCGACAGAAGGGACATATGTAGGTCTGCAGGTTGTTAGAGTTGCTGGATGTACTTTTCTGTATATTAATATTGTTTTGGCGTTGTTCCATTGCTCAGGTGCTTTACCTTCCGTTAGGCACTTATTGAACAACATTTTTAGGCGGTCCAAAACTTTGCTACCTACGTATTTAAGAAACTCTGCCATTATTCCACCATCCCTCGTAGTTTTGTTTCGTTTTATGATTCTTTCTATTTCTTTGCTAGTAATATCTGGCATGTCCTCTGAGACAACATTTATTTCCTACTTTGTTTGCTTAGTTCTAATTTCTATTTCACTCCCAATTGATACCGAATTTAAAACTGTCTTGTACTATGTATATCTTACTTTTTCTTTTTCCAAAATATAGTCAATCTTGTTCTTTGTGGCCCCGTTTAGAGAAACCCATGTCCACTTTCGGCTTCGTTTGAAAGAAGAAGTTCATGGCATAAGGGCTATTTGTTTCTATGTAAATCATGAGTGTGTTTCCTCGTTCATTCCGTGTTCCGTATCCGAATGTTTCAATTTTGATTTCTATTTCTTCTAATTTTGCCCCAAGTTTTGCGTTAAAGTCACCAAGAACTAATGCATGTGGGCCTTTATAGTTATATAATGCTTCTGTTAGTTGTTCATAAAACTCCTCTACCTCTTCGTCAGTGCTAAGTGATAAATGCTACTCTTTCTGAGATGATACTCCACACTGTTTTATTTTGCCCATATGCTTGTTTGCTGAAAGCCGACACAACCTAGAGTCTCATTTTCTTTACCTTTGTAAGAACATTTCCCGATTCAAGTTTTAAATAACCTTCACCTCTTCTTTTTACCTCAGGAAGTCCCAAAACATCCCAGTTCACGTCCTTCAACTCTTCTTCAAGTTGGAACAGTGCTCCATCCTTGTTTAGCGATCTTATATTGCACGTTGCTATGTCAATTTTCATTGCTTGTTGTTCTCAGGCAATCTATTTTAACCGAGGTATTCCTCGTACCCTTTGCTCTTCAGTGGTTTCTACCACTACCTTGAAAGGTGACTTTGATACCGCGGGGGACTGCGGCTATTTATACTAGTTGGTAGGTATTATGGGCAGAAATATTGGGAAATGAAGCATTTTGGTTGGTTATGGGACTGATGAGATATGAGGTTAGGACATGGCTTCCCCGGTGTAAGGTAATGGAGACAACCATGGCTCGTATGGGCAGGATCGCATCCCTAAAATAGAGTTATCTCTTATCGGAATCATAGGAAACTATCTACCTGCTACTGCTACTACTTCGAATAAAAGCATTAAATAAAAGGACTTCAATGTTTCAAGTGATATTAGAAATAAAATTTAAATCAAAAGACGAAGAAACTCTGCTTTCAGCAAAGTTCTTTGGATGTGAAAATCTGCCTCCAAAAAATTACTAAAAGCTTTAATGATATGCTTCTTCAATAAGACGGATTTGTATGCACAACATTGAAAGCAATTGGCAGCACAGAAATGTTTCTTTCATAGATATTCGACAAATGATAACCAGGAACGTGCTGTGCTGGTAGAGTAAATTACTTGGATCTCTCGTAGTAGATCGTTGCATTTTGGCAATAAGTGCTCTGCATTGCTTTAAATTGCTTCAAAAGCGTGCAAAAATTTAAATAAGCTAAACACCCCCCCTGTAAAGAATTCCAGGCCTAATTTAACAGCATCAGCACGCTCCTGATTACAATCTACAACCTTAAGTGATTTTGTGCCATGCAGATTAAATAAAACGAAATCAAGGAATCGACAGGTATCAGATTTAAAATTAAAAATTGGAATTAAAAATAAAGGATGATTTTTACATACAACTTTTAGTTTAATTAAATTTTGTGTTTTTAACATGTAAATTTTGCATCTGACAGTAGAAATTACCAGGTCGAAAAATGGGAATGAACCCCAAAAAAAATCTCTGGTTGTATTTATTAAAAACGTGTTGTATTTTACTATTAACTAACAGAATTTCAAATCATTTCCACACATTTTAGCTTTTAGTTTTTAGCAATGTTCGTATCAGGAGAATGTAAAAGTGCTTTCAACAACCATCAAGGTTGTTAGAAACCTAGATTTTGTTAAGAATACAATATTTTCAGTTAATTTAAATTAATACAAAAAGTACAAGCAACCCTTAATGCCTCAACTGAAAACTTTAATTAGTTGGTTTTTATTTATCTCCATTTAAAAATAAGAGTTTGCATTAAAAGCAAATTCGGTAGAATAAAAATTTGATAGAATCAAAATTAGGTACAATGAAAACTGGACCAAATGAAAATTAGGTAGAAAGCAAACTTAACCTGAAATCATTTAATTTGGGTATTAATTAAAACTAAGTCGATTTGGTATCAAATTTGAAATAAAAAATCGAAATTAAAAATAAAAGAGCTCTTTGAAAACAGTTTTAGTTTAATCAGATGTTTGTTTTGCGTTCAACATGTAATTTTTTCATCTAGCATTGAATTACAAATTTTTTGCATTTAAGAATAGAAATTAACCACAGAAAAATCAAGGCAGTTTGGTTAAAATCGTTATTATTAAGTAAAACAGAATCTTTCCTACCTTCAGACACATTTTAGCTTTTAATTCTCAGGATCATTCAAGGAGAGCGAAAAAGAGCTTTGAATTATCAAGGTTATCTCTAGAAGGTCATATTTTCCTTTCCTAAACGCTCCACAAAGAATTTAGAAACGTTCCAAATTTAGATTTTGACTTTCACAAGACGAATGTCTATGTATGAAGTCCAAGGCAATTACTAGATCAAAGGTGTAGGACGTGGTGCGGTCGGTTGCTGTTTCCGTTTTACTCCAAATTTTTGGAATGGCGTACTTATATTTTTACAAAAGCACGTTCGATCAACTAACCAAGGAATAACGTTAATTCCACCAAAGCGGAAATGTGCCACACGCCAACTAGACAACCTATGGGAGACTCACCCATGTCGATGTTTCATCCATCCTAATATGGTCTAGCAAGCCAACGGAACAAAGAAAATGCGGAGGCAGGCCTACCTGGCCACCCCGGGGTGCTTAGCCTAGGAGTCACCGCATTGCCTTGGTTTATGCAGCCAGGTCAAGGGTCTTTATAACTGCGCCTAGTTATCAAAGTTCTCAAGCAGTTAACCGGATAACAGGGCTTGTCCACAACAATAACAATAATATCAGCAATAACAACAAAAACAACAAGCCAAAACTGCTTGTCAACAGCAATAACGATAACTACGTTATCAACAATCTCAGCTACTAGTGATGCATACAATTACATAATTATCGACCTGCTTCTTATCTTTGCGTTACTAATTATCCAGAAATCCATCTTACACCAATGCACCACTATTTCATACTATACACAAACACACTTGGCATTAATTAACACATCTGTACGCTAACGCGTCCCGTGACTGACCATTTCATAGATTCTGACCTGGGTCGGGGCCCTTAAATGCCCCTATTTTAAAAACTCTCTTTCGGGTTTCATAAACAATCCGTCATCGCCGACAAAAGTACGTACAACAAAGGTTTTCCTTGTATAGAATTTCGCTTTAAATTTAAACAGATTAAGACACTGTTTTCCTTTTAAAACCCTTATTTAACAGTTCCAGTACGCTCTTGATCCTGAAACCATTTTATTTCAGGCAGATTAATTAAAACCAACTCCAGGATTCGACAGTTATCAAATTTGAAATGAAAATTCCGAATCAGCTGAATTAAATTTTTGTTTTGTTTTCAACATGTAATTTTTGCATTTGACAATGAATATTACAAATGCTTCCGTTAAAAAATTGGAATAAAGCATAGAAAAATTAGTGAACCTTGTTTTTAAACGTCAGATACCAGCACCCATCTCTGGTTGCATGTATTAAAAACTTTTTTTGAGGTGATTATTAACAAAACGTTTATACATGTTTTAGCTTTTAGTCTTCCGGGACGATCGTTTCTGGGGGAGTCTAGAAATGCTTCTAAGCGTCAAGGTTATCCACAGAAAATCATATTTTTTATTTTTAAAAAGCTTTAAATCTAGGTTTTGAGAAAATTGTGATATTTCTAGGTATTTTAAATAAATTCAAGGGCCCCCGCTGGCCTAGCGAACGTGTGTCTGGTTCACGATCGAGAGGTCCCGAGTTCGGATCTAACCATGACCAGACCTCAGTCTGGAGCGTGGTTGGCATGGAACCTGTGTAGGTTAAGTAAGATTAAGTTTAGAAGGCCAATGATCGCAGCAATTGACGCCGACAAGCTTAAATTAAAAAAAAATAAAAATAAATAAATTCGAAAATTATAAGTAGGTTTTCCTCCGAAAATTTTATTTAAGTGATTTTTAATTATCTGCCCGAAAGAATAAATTAAACTTACAATATTCTCGTAAGTTCAGTATTTAAAAAGAGTAGACATTACTACTTAAACCTTTCAAACATTTGTTAAATTTTTTATTTTCTGGATGTTTTGTTGGAATTATTTTCGGTTAGGGCGCCATAAATGTAATAAATAAATTAAAAGGAAATTAGAATTAAATTTGGATTCGATGAAGAGTAGACCGCATAAAAATTAGGTATAGTGGAAATTAAATCAACTAACATACTATTCCATGGTAAAAATAGTCAGCAATCAAACAAAAAGTTAGCTTTTAACGAAAAAATCTCACGTTCGTAAGTTTTACATTTTAGTTCTTTGCCTAAAGTCGGGTTCTTAATAAATTATAAATATTTCACCGTGTTGACTTGGTTTTAAACACGAATTTTCAGTTGTCAGTTTGGTGATTTACATAAATCAAAGTTTACCAAAAAAAAATTAAGTCACAACTGCAGCGTATGATTTGAGAGTTGGTTATGAAAATTTTGGTGTTTCTGTTGCTTTCAGTTGCTTTTCTATCTTCTACAAACACATTAATAATAATTAGTCCCGACCTAGAATTACAAACGTGGCGTGGTGTCATGTTTTTCCAGTCACAAAGGTAAGCTAATCATTTAGTAGATATAATCAAACCCCATAACCTAATATTACAGATTTCTGAATTGTTTCCGAAGTTTCATCTTGACAATTAGACCTTTCTCTTAATTCAAAAATATTTTTAAAAACTTCCTCAGAAACCTTTGAACTGCTTTTATACCCGTACTTTCCTGTTTCATGTCTGATTTTGCTTGATAAGGACTTTTAGTCAGCCCATAATAAAACATGCTTCGTCTAACATTAATGCTATGCATCCCTGCATTCTTCAATCACACTAGTGGGTTTCCTCAGGCAATATAATATTTTAAAAATATATAATTTACTTTTTATTCTGCTAATATCTGGTTATTGAAAATTCAGAAGTTACGTTTAAATTAAGCTCTTTCAGAACGAATTCATTTTTCTAACTGAAATTCATATGTGTATTAATCTACATATAAATTGTATGTAATATTTAGCCTCAAAACAAAGGAGTTAGATTAAAACAAGTTTCTTTAGTTATTTCCTCTTTTGTAGCTATATGTAACGAAGTATATAACAAAACAGGCTAATAAATCAAGGAAACAAATAAAGAACCGCAGAATTCTAGTCGCGTGCTTCAGGAGTTCGAATCCATATACGCCATTAGCGACACCCCCAGCGTTATTCTCGACGTCGCGACGTTCCGGATATTAATTTCTTCCATAATCACGAATTTAATTACTTAGATAATACATAAACGAACATATTACGTATTATGGCAAAACAATTTGCGTTTAACATTCGCGCAAAAGTCCCCCCCGAGGACTCAATTTTCTTCCCCGAAAGAAAACCATTAAGATTTCTGATTGTAAATGAAGTGGAACGGTAAGAAAGTAAGTATTGTACATAAACGTACGAAAACACGATTATGAAATCAAAAGAGAAGCCGTGGCACTTTTGTAAAACAGAACACAGGCACGTTGCATTTACTCCCCGGCCCTTTCATCGCAAAAGAAGGCCGCCACTACAAAGTGTTATGAGATTGCAGACGTGAGTCGACGACAAAAGGCTCTGAATGTATTTGAGGCACACATGCGACAACGTTGTTCTTTTGTTCCAAGTATAAATATGTATAGGAGTTCAAGTGGAGCACACAGAAAGAACTGCTTCATAAATAAATTCTTCATTACGTTCACCCTATCAAAAATTCTTCACTGGGAAAAGAAGTATGGTTGTCTTCCTTTAATTATAGATCCAACCAGACATATCTCGAAATCATGACTTCATTAAGAATTCACTTTAAACGTCTTATTTACCTCCCATTGTACTGTACAGGGTGCAGTATGAAAATACTGAAACATTTATTACATCGTTGGTGACTACGAGAGTCCTTGCAGGTCACTTTGATGGAGAAAAATGCACTTCCTTTCATCAATTGCCCATCAGCGGACAAATATAATTGATTTTAATAAACAACTTTTCTTAACTTTGCCCCAACTAAACATCTTAGTAGTGTATCGAAGAAAAAACCGTTAGAAACTCCATTATTTATAAACAAATTTACTAATCTCTAGGCTTAGTTAAAGAGCTCGCTGTTTTCTAATGCTGCACTAAAGAAAAACTAATCTGTTACTAATCGAGAGGTGATGGGTTGCCCAAGCGAAGCTTTTCTACTATTTAGGTTTGCTCATCATTCTTTAAATTTTTAGAATTAGTACGCAATACTGTTCCTCCCTTTTATACAGCATCCTGTATACATACCAGGCTCAATTCGTTTGCTTCCACAAATAATAAATTTTCCGATTTTCAACCCACAATTTCCAACAAGAGAATAAAAACTAACCACTCGTACTTGGTTTCTATTTAATCCTTCTATTATTTTTAAAAAGAAGTTTTAAAGATATTTGTAGGGCATCTGTTGGGTAAGCAAGGGATAAAATTGCTAGGTTTTGCGGGATACTACTTACATTCAATCGCACACAACGTACGTCTGGGATGGATCAACAGAATCCCATGAGATTTACAGTAGGGTTCAGTAATCTTCCTTTATACATGTATGCACTTGTGTTCCGAAGGCTGCGGGCTTAAATGACAGAAAATCGGACACCATATTTAAACGAAACCTATACGACCCTTACCTATAAATAAACATCCCTTTTAAAACAAAATTCAAGCAGAAATAACACGGGTAATCTAAGCAACATTTTTTTGAAATGCAGCCATCAGTGATGAGAAAGCGATGAGGGAATCTCAGATTTAAAGCTTTCTTTTTTTCTTTTCGGGAAAATCGCGAGAGGAAAACGCCTTTTTACGTCATTTTATAAAGTTTTAGGGGAAACAAAACACAGAAAACGTGAAGACCGGCTCGCAAAAGAAACGACAAAATTATGCGACGAAATTTTTGCATACATAAATAAGTTTGTCTTACATAAAATTCGGGTGGGATACTCACAATTTTATTCAAAGGCACTCGAAACTTACACCACATAAAATACGGGGGGAGCAGAACAACATTTATAGCTTGATCTGCCCATAAATGTAACACCAGTTTTAATATAAAAAGAAAAAAATTACCCTTATTTATTTGGGTAATTTTCAGGGCCTTTTATTTTAAATGTTATAAACAGAATTTAAAACTATTAAGGTAGAAATTCTGCATTGGTTTATTTATGATTGATTATACAAAAGTTGCGCATTTATGGGGATAAAGTTTCGTATAAGAAAGAATCAGTGTCCTTGTATAAATTGTTCTTTCCTGTATTGGAATCTGTATCACCATAAGGTTAAAAACTATTCGAAAATGTATTTCGTATAACAAATGCATGGCTAATTTTAGTTTTTGATTTATTTATATAACTATTCAAAGTTAATAATGTTCCAAACTATCTTTTTTTCTGAATACAAGTGGGTGTTTATCACAAGTTTGAACAAATTAACAATTTAAATTATATCCCTCTTGAGGCTGATATTTTTAGGCGAACCCAAGCGTAATTATTTAAGATTAGTTGGAAGCAAAATTAATTAACAAAAGAAAATATAAAAAAGAAAATTACATTGCATTATCTCATTTCTGTGGAATAAAGTGGAAAATGTAAATAAACCGAAAGAAACCTCATCACTTTTTAACAAAGAACTTTTATTATTATGAATCTTTTATAACCCCGCGGCATTTATTTTTTTAGGATATTATTTAAACATGTCGCAACCTGTTACGTATATATAAACTTCTATCTTTAATAAAAAACGTAATTTCGTATTCATAAAAAAGTTTATGTTTAAAAATGTAATCTGACGTTTAACATTTTCGTGTTTCGTGGATTGTTTGAGAATATATCTAATAAGGCATGTGTACATTTTTAAATTAATTATTCAAAAGTTTAATTAACGTTAATTACGGGAAAAATTTTAAATAAGTCTCTGGAGAAGGAACACGGTTATATGTAAACTAAGAACCTGCAGTTAGTGGTGATAAACGAGATAATGATGATGAAAAATCGTAAAAAAGTATAACAACTTTAACCTGTTTGCGTTTTATAATGTCAGCGGTCAAGTATATAATTTTCCTCAGACTTTTATGACATTTTTTAATTAACATACCTATTTGATGTCGGTAAAAACCACTATTTTTCGCGGTACGAATATACCAGAGATTCTTTTTAGCACGGTTTCACAGCCCTAAGCGACTTCAACTAATGAAACACAAAGGGATTTTCAAAAGAAATTATAATTGTAGAAAGAGTAAAAAGGACAAAGAAAATAGTATAAAGTATGCTGCGTAATAATACATTTTTAAAGAGTTGTCCTGCTTTAGGTAAAGTAAATAACGCAGGACGAACACAAAGAGATGAATAATGAGGTAAATGGTAACTTCGAGCTAAACAGTTTTGATAATGAATAAAATAATCGTAATATTTTCTACGTTTGTTTTATTCAAACAAAATTTTATCTCGGCTGCAATGGAAATTTACATTTTCACAATGCAATAACTGTCCAAAACTGCAGTTCTTCCGTACACAACATGTTGATAAGCAGCAGGGATGAATGTTAATTAATAATATCGAAACGCCGTTGCATAAAACGAATGTCGTTTAAATTTTACATTGTACCACCAATTTAAATTATGCAATAAAATGCATATTAAACTGAATTTAATTGTTTCAGGTATTAACTATTTCATGATGTCCACTAGTTGCGGTTACAGTAATCATTATGTCTGATATATCAAAATACAAACAATTTTATTGTCCGTTGATAATGTTTTTAATACTGCCGAAATCAAGCGCGCGGGTAATTTAGTTTGGAAAATAATGAAGCCCCACTAAAATTAAAATTTAAAATTAAACCCCAAATTTAGATGTGTTTAATATCGGTTTAATGTTCAACGGCCATTGAAATCAATTTATAAACGCCTCCAATATCACAGCTATAACCACATAAACTACCAAAAACATAATCTTTTCCCATTTTGATGCATACCTATTTCAATAAATGTTTAATTTACGACTATAAACTTTCTCTGTTGGTTGCTCCATTTGCTTCCGTCTTTTCTCTCCCCTTTCTCTAGCTCTCTCTGTCTTCACTTAGAATATTTCGGTCGCATCTGTTTTGTCTTTTATTTTATCTTTGCCATCCTGTTTATTGGTCTGTCTGTATTTCAATGTTTTTCCGTCAGTTTCCTTCTGTCAATTACACCATCATACCTGCCGTCGTCTCTAACCATCTGACTACCTATCAGTCTATTTGTTCAAGTGCCAATCTATCTGTTTATCAATGACACCTAGTAAGTCTGTCAGTCTTAATGCCTGTCTTTCTCTGTATCAGTATGTCTGCCCATCTAATTGCCTTTCTGTCATTCTGTCTTCATGTATGTCCATATTGTCCATCTATCAGTGCTTATCTTTTACAATGCTTGCCTTCCTCTCGGTCCTTGTAGCTGTGTAGTGTGTATCAATCTGTCTGTCTATCTAGCTATTTATCTGCCTGTCTGTCGGTTTATTTATCTAACTCTGAGTCTGGAAATCTGCCTGACTTCATGTCTTGTGAACTGCCTGCCTGCCTTCCTTTTTGCCGATTTGACTGTCTTGTAGTTTGCCTTTCTGCCTGGCTGATTAACATACTTTATATCAGTCTATTTGTCTACCTATCTGCCAATCTATCTGTAGGTCTATTTGTTTTTAAATGCCCGTTAGTCAGTCTGTAGGTCTTACTATCTCTCTTCCTTTGTATCTGTTTGTCCGTCTATCACTGCTTATCTATCTTCTTGTATATCTTCCTCTCTGTTAATCCAGCTGTGTACCAGTCGGTATATCTATCTAGCTTCCTATCTATCAATCTTTATTCCTGCCTTTATCTGTAGCGATAGCGTCTAGCAGTCGCTCAGTGTAAGTCAAAATCTATCTGTCTGTAAGCCTGTATTCATTTATATTAATCTGCCTATTTATTAGTTTGCCCACCTATCTGCCTTATTGTCTATCTGCATATCAATCTGATTGCCTTACTGTCTATCGGTTTATTAGTCGCTATTGGACATTCTGCATACTTGTCCTCCTATCTACCTATTGGCTTGTTTGCTAGTTTATCTGCCTATAGACACATAGACAGGGAGTCTATCAGTATATTTATCTATTAACCTGCTTGTTTGTCTAACTGAATAGCTATCAATCTACCTGTCTGTATATCTGCATTCCTTTCTACCGATCTGTGTATCTGCAAACTATATCTGTCTGTTTGTCAGTCTGCCTACCTTCCTCCTTGACTTACGTCCTTTCATCGATCTGTTAACCTTTTTGTCGTTCAGTCTTCGTATGTGTACGACTGCTTCTCTCCATGTGGATCTGTTTGCCTATTAGTCAGCCGATCTGTTTATCAGAATCTTTCAGTCGTTTATAAATCAGTATCTTTCCCTCTATCTATCTGTCTAGCTTTTGGCGGTATTCTGCTTTTCCAGTTGGTTATATATTATGTGATTATCCACCAGTGGCGGCTCGTAATAATTTCTTTTGGGGGGCTCTAGTTGCTAAGAGAATATAAACAAATAATAATATATAATAAACACTTCCCTTCACTAGCTGAGCAATTTCATACAAATAAAAGACCTATTGATTCCAGCAAAATTCCACGGTTTTCAGAACCCTCCTTAATGCTAGTTCCAATTTTCCACAAAATTTAATACAGTTTATAATTTTCCTTAAAATGCACCTATTTTTGGTCACCTGTTCATCTATAGACTGAGTCCAACTGAGCCTAAGATAGCCAACTCCGTACAACACTTTATATGATGTGAATTACTTTTTTTATTTTCTGATTTAAATGCTTTAGATCTTTTAAGCCTGTTACCGACCATGTTTTGTCCATTCCATCGAAATAAAATAAGACACACAGAAAACAAAACAGAGCATTTACCTCATCACTTTTAGTGATTAGTTACTAATCGTTTCTAGCTTTCTAGGTACTTTTATCTAATTGCTATATTGCAATCAAAATAAATAATTACCGAATACTTCATTCTCAGTCATAACATACTCCTACGCCGTAATTTGAAACCATCGAAGACAAAACCCAAACAATGCTTCCCTGAAGTATATCTATTCTCCACTGGGTTCGTAGAGGGGTGTATACCTGCTACCGATTAACAGTATGTCCCTATATAAATATACATGCCTTACTGTCTGATAGTCAGCCAGTCTAGCAGCCCCCATCTGTCTTTCAGTCTGTTTGCCAGTTTGTCTACTTTCCTACCTGTCTCTCTATCACTACCAATCTGCCTGCATTCTTTTCTGTCGATTTATGTCCAGCAATCTATCGGTCTTTGTAGTTGCCTGTATATCTACCTACCTACCTACCTACCTGTCTGTCTACCTGCCTTGCTGTTTATCTATCAGTAAGTTCACGTTTTTTTCTTCTTCATCTTTTTTAGTTTAAAGCCTTATGCCTGTATGGCATTGGCTGGATTGGTGTCTGAACCCATTTGTTTGAAATCCGTAGACATGTTTCTTAATTCGTTGATTGTTTGCCCCCCTTTTCGTACTGTTTCTTCCATCTCAATTCCATACTCTTCTTCGGTCTACTTTTTTTCTTCTTCCTATTCTTTTTACTTCAGATACTCTCTTAGTTAATGCTTCTGACGACATTCTCTGTACATGTCCGTACCATTTTAATTGTTACGTTAATTGGTTTTTGTTGTACTTTTTCTCTTATTTCTTGATTTCTGCATTTATCTCTTAGGGTTTTTCCTGCTATTTTTCTAAGGCACTTCATTTCCGTCGCAGCTATCTTGTCTTCCTGCTTTATAGTTAAGGGCCAGGTTTCGTTGCCATAAATCATTGTTGGTATCGCAACCGTATTATACTCGTATATCCTAGTTTTTGCCAAAGTACTTATTTCTTTCTTTCCGTTTTTTCTATATATTTAAATTGCAGTGTCTGTTTTCCTAGCTTCCTTCTTTTCTTTTCTTCCTTCCTCTTACTCCTCTTTTCCTCACCAACCAATATCTTCGTGTTGTGTATACATCTATCTATGTTAATTTGACCGTCGACATAAGGTAAAAAGTTAGATTAAATTCCATGAAGGTTTTTAAATAAAGCAGTTTTAAGAATAAAGCAAGCTTATCAAATGAACATCGGTTAAATTCGTCGGAATTAATAAATCTCACGTCTCGACATGCAAAGCTTTCATTAAATAAAGTAGGTAAATACAAAAATTAACTGAAAATATCAAGACTTACATGTACAAATCCTTTCACATCGCCACGTTCAATTTCTTTAACTTTTTATTTTGTGAAAAACACGTACTTATTACCCAAGTTGACCAACATATTTAAAACAATTTTGGCGGATATTTAATCTTTATTTTATTCAATGAAGTGCCCAAATTCAAACTGAAAACGGTACGGTTCTACAAATAAAATTTCCGTGCCAGAATTGCATGTGTATGTATGCATAAATGTAATCACAATGCATGCTTGTTGTCAATATCTCGGAAAAGCTGTCACAATTTTCTCATTTAAAAGTTTCGATAACAAGCTTTGTCGACGGTTTAATGCGATATATACGACTAAAGTGTTTAGTAGCAGGATTGTTAGGTTATGAAAGTTTTGGATGATATAAAAAGGTAAAGGTGTCGGAACTAACATGGAGGTTTAAGGTTGATTTTCATATTTCGGTTGTATCATATGCTCTACTCATACTCCACCACTGTGTTTCGGTTCCTAATTATTTTCAGTGACTTGATAGACCACCCGCCGAACATCCGACTCGGGTTTAACCCAAGATCGTCGCGCTGCAATCGAATGCCTTTAACCACTCGGCCACTCCGGCGTTTTGTATGATATAAGCTTAACCTAATACATACTAATAAATATTTCTGTAAACAGACCAAGGCAAAAATGCGCTTATAATGAATCGAGTCGGTATGGAAAACATTAACCAAATAATTTTAGTCGTAAAGTTTAATTGTAACTTTTGGCTTTGAAGTCAACTCGAATTTAAGTATTTAACTCAAAGTTTATTCAATTTTCAACATATTTTAAGGCTTAAGCTAACTAAAATTTGGAGTCAAACTTTCGGAGGTGGGGGGGGGGGATAACTACTGTGTGCAAAATAAAGTATTGTGTGGTTTTTATAAATCTTATACAATGAAAATTTGGTGTTAATGTTCTGTGATCCGGCTCCAAAGCTGAATACATCACTTTCAGTTTCAGTTAATCATGTATTATAGTTATAAGATTGTATCTTTCCTCAAAATTGTCCTCCTCTTTAAATTTTAGCGTAAAATAAATCTTTTACGAAGTTAAAATCGGGGCTTAAAGAAATTTACACGGATACTTAACACTTTATGAAAATTACACAGGATGTAATACTTGTAAAATTTTAACTTTACTTTTTAACTACCGCCCGTGCCTTTTATAAAATTCGTAAACAAAACAATGTTACCTGCTGAGCTAGAGAATGGAAAGATTCAGCGTGACATAACGAAGGCATTTATTTCGCGGGCTTCTTTGTTCGTCGACTCGAAATATCGCTCTAGGTCACAGATCTTAATCTTTTTAATCGTTTCTTCTCATTAGAGCTTTAATGAGGGAGATGATGATATATTTGTAGTGTCTGGAGTGCAAACTTCAGATTCATTGCAGCCTCGTCTTTTCTTCTTAGTCGTCTCTTGAATATTCATTAAATTTGGCTCCGGCAAAAAAGGGAAATTTATTTTTCTTTACACAAAAGCCCCTTAGATACTCTAAAGGGGACGCGTTCGTGATAACACATGACTACTGTTAAAAAAACTTGTTTTAAGAAAAGCACAATTAAAAAATAATTTGTTGACTTTAAACGTTAATGGCCTGCGTAATATGCCGACAATTGACATGTTTTATGGTGCTTTTCAAAACAATGGCTTGGAATAAACTCTCTGTAAACGATTTTAAATTAAATTTATTTATTCGCCTGCAAAGGAGGTTTATAACATGGTACGTTTTTTATACCAGCTGTTTTTTCAGGGATGACCGCTTTAAACAAACAACCTTTTTCAAAGGATGAACAAACAACTACCGAAACCACAGTGGCGTACCTAGCTTTGGGAGGCGGAGGGGGCAATATGTCTTGAAGGCGCCTTAGGACCCTTAGATATTATAGGAAAAAAATGACAGGCGAAAATTTTAGTTTGGGCTAATTTTAGGAGAGCGTTCTTTGGTCTATTTTTTGCACTTGAACAACGATTTTTTTTGTTTTTCTTAAATATACCAGTTCTAGTTCAGTTAAAACAAATTGAAATACGTTTTAAGCACGGAACATAATATAAGCAAATCTTTACTCTACAAAATCAAACTGCAAATTGTCGAAATGAAAAACAGAACGCTGCTCTATTCTTTTTAATTTTTATACATTACGTTTGCATTTTGACGGATCGGCGGCTCTTTTAAAAATAAAGTTGCACATAAAAGGGGTTCTTTGCCGCCGCGACGTAAATCGTAAATAATGTACTTTTTTATAAATATTGCCAGGAAAGACGATACGCCATCGGCAGGATTCTAGATAATTATTTCTTTGTATAGAAAATTAAAGCGGCCACACCGCCACTATTTAAGAATATTTAAAATGAATGCAGACATTATTTATCAGGGCGGCAAAAAATAAAATAAATACAACGTGGGGGCTCGGTTCTTATAAGGAATATAAAGATCTTGCTCCTTGTGCCATTTTGATTTTAGCACGTCTATAGAATTATGTAATAAGAATAATTATATTTTTTATTTTGGTTGAATTAAAAAATAAAATATCAAAAAAATGCACGGCGCCGAAGCCGCCAAAAGAACGAAGGCGGGGGGGGCAGACTGCCCCCCCTAGCCCCCCCGTAGGTACGCCACTGCGAAACCAGTGTTTCGGTTTATTTTTTTGACGAATACCGTCCACCTAGCCGACATGCATTTTTCATTACTAGTTAGAAACTTTTAACGATTGCCAATTTTCCATTTTCGATTCACTAATTCAGTTTCGCAGCATTCGGTTCGTTTCGATCTACCAGTTTTGTTGTGCTTTGTAAACAGTGTTTTGAATTGTTAATTAGAACAAAATGCGACGCTACTCCATATAAATATGTAATGGAGTTTAATGAGAGAGTTGCAGATTTGCATTAAAACTGCCAACTTGTCAATACTATCTGCCTCTGCTTTATTAAAACTTTAGGGTTTTCTTAGTTTGTTGATAAATATTAAACAAGAAATACTTTACGATTCTTCAGTTCACGATAACTTGAATTTTATTTAATTCATTTTGGGATCTGACATTTTTTGAGTCAAAAACTATCTGAATATATTTACAAACAAAATCAAACAAAGCTGGAAAAATATACGAAATAAACGGCGAAGTCTCTTTCCTGGTTTCATTGCTAAACTATTATCACCACATAAAGAAAAACCTTGCTTATGACATCATTTCGCTTGCTGTTCTACGTGTGTGTTACTTAAAGCAATCTCGGATCAAAATAACAGCATATAAAAATGTAGCCAAATTTTGCTTTTGAAATAAAATCTGTAATTAAGCGGAGGTACGCCAAGCTGATTAAACGATCTCCGTAATTTTCTTTAAAAACCCAAAATAACAGGGGCAGTGTTGAAATTGTGAAGAGTCATAATGAATTGTTTGATTGCGTGTTAAAAATATTACTAATTAACACCTTGTGTTAGTATTCTGACTTCTAAATTAAGTTGGGCCAATCCAATTATTTCAAACTTCAGAATTTATAAACAGTTGCAATCGTTTCTACATATTTATTTAAATCTTTCTTACAATCAACCAACCGCTGCTCCAAAATTTAGTATGAAGGTGTCAAAAGCTTTTCATAAATTGTTTTTTACATAAAACTTCAAAATAAAATTCCTCGAAATTATTGGTGTAATTTATAATGACAAATTTTGAAGAGACGAAAAAAGGTTTCGAGAAAGATTTGAAAAAAGTACAGGAATCTGCGAATAAAGTAGTCGAGAGCGTTAAAAAGGAAGTTGAAAAAGGCGTAGATCAAGCCCAAGTCGAATTCGGTAAGAATTTAGAGAAGGTTAAAGAAACTGCCAGTAACACCCTTACCGAGGCTAAGAAAGAGTTTCAGAAGGGTATCGAAGAAACCAAAATAAAATCTGAAAAAGAAGCAGAGGCGAAAAAGCAAGAATTGGAAAAACAACTTCAGCGTCCCAAGAAATAACTGGAGCCCTAATAAAATATAGTAAATCAAAATATGAAAAAATCTGAAAATATTGGCACTGACAACATTGAAGCACAATTGTTAATAGTCGCGGCGAAATTAGAGCTGCACAAAGTCTTCGAAGAAGCCCGAATAAGAGCAGAACGATCTGTCGATTTCACCATTCAAAGAATCCACCACGCTATTGATACCGCCAAAACTCAGTCTGCGAAGGCCTTTGATGACGCTAAGCTGTTAAAAACCGTACCTGAGGACAACATAAGCAAAGCTAAGGAGCAAATGCAAAGAGGTTTTGAAGCAGCTAAGAAAAAAGCCGACCTTTCTGTTGAACTAACCAAACAAGAAGTCCAAGAAGCTATCAGCAGTGCTAAGAAGGAAGCAGAGAAGGTTTTGGAGCAGGCGGAAGTCAAAGCAATTGCTTCGAAGACCGCTTTAAACGCCAATCTAAATTTACGAAAGAGATTAGAAGAAGTAAGGAAGAGAGCTGAATCTTCTGTGCATTTAATCAAGATAGAATTGCATAGGGTTATTGCTACATCCAGGAAACAATTAGATAAGATTTTGAAAGCAGATCCGGCTGATAATTAACCTCAGTTTTTGGGAATTATGTCGGAAGAAGAGAAAAAGGCTGAGGAGGTTAAGGACAAAGCGACTAAGCCGATTGAAGATACTAAAAAGACAGTTGCGACAGTGTTGGATGCGGCTAAGAAGCATTCGGAAAAGGCATTCAAAGAACTTAAGGAGAGTATCGATAAAAAATTCGATGAAGCAGAAAAACCGGAAAAGGAAAAAGGAGAAAAAAGTTAAATTCTAAATGTAAATTTGCAACTCTTCTATTAAATTCCATTTAAGCTTATTTTGATGTTTCTTCTTCTTCTTTTAAGTTAAAAAACGAAAATGAGAGCCGCAGTGACTCTGCTAAAGGTTTCACCGAGTCTTCAATTTTCATGAAGTCTTGGTGAACCCTTTTAATATCAATCTATGCTAATAAAATATAAACGTTTAAGGAAGATTTAATAAGGAAGATGAAATCTACATCAGCGTATTTGATTTTTCAGTATTTATTGGATTCTTTTGCTTCAGACTGTTAATTTGTAACTTCATGGCTTTTCGCATACGCTTCTTGCCAACACCCCTCTTCCGTATCACAAGCTGCAGTAGAAACCTGTTAGGCTTCTTCTTATCTTCATCTTCCCTAAGGTATAAAATAATCCGAACTATCTGTCCTTTGATTTAGCCTGGTAGAGCTTTTTCCAGTCGTTTCGTGGTGGTTTCCAGAACTCTATGCAATTCCTCTTTGGTCTTCTCTGCAGAACCCTCAGCTTTGTGCTTAATGTCATCCAGCTTCCTCTGCAGTTCCTGTTTTGCTTCTAAAGCGATTCTAGAAGCGACCCCCTTAACGCCTTTTGATTCTAAAACAGTTTCTGCTCCGAATTTAGCAATATTAATTGCTCCCTCGACTTCCTGTCTTGTTTGTTGCACAGAGAGGTCAGCTCTAGTTTTTACCTCCTCAAGTTCTTTGTGCATCTGTTCCCTAGCTTTCGTGAGGCTTTCTATTGCTACTTCCTTGTGTTTTCTTGCTTTATCGAAGGCTTTATCGAAGGCTTTCTCGCAATGAGTTTTTGCCTCATCAATAAATTTATTGATTCCCCGTGCAGCTGTGTCAACAGAGGTGTCTGCTTTACTTTTAACCTTTTCAAATTCTTTTACTAATTGTTGCTTTGCCGATTCCGTATCTAACTTTGAATTTTTCGCCTTGTCAATGCTTCCTCCAGATTCTTTCATAACAACGTCAAACGTTTTGCTCAGTTCTTTTTTACGTTGCTCGTTAAATGAATCTATGCGTCGGGTAGTATCATCAAAAATCTTCTTTAAATCTTTAGTAATATCCGCTGCCACTTTAGAGATATCATCAAAAACCTTATTGATATTTTCTTTAGCTTTTTCAGACGACTGCCCTGCTTGTACTGTAGCTTCTTGGATACCTTTTACGAATTCCTGTTTAGCTCCGGCGAGTGTTTCAGCTGTGAACTGTTGGGCTTTCCCCAAATTTTCATCTAATTGCCTTTTGGCTTCTTCTATACCTCTGCCTATATCTTGTTTTGCGTCTTCGAGAGCTTTGCTGGCCGCTTCTTTTGCTTTTTCTATTTCTGTCTTTGCGTCATCAGTATTCTTCATAATAACTTACTCTGATGATTTGGAAAGGTGACATTTTATTTTAAAACATTTGAGCGCGTAAATATGATGAAGTTCTACATCTAGATTTGTGCAATCAATTTCGAATACTGTCCCGGGTATGCCGATTTTTCTGGAATTCTTACAATATCTTCAAAGTTTAAGGTAGAAAATAAAACCACACACAGTTTAATTCTAAAGTTTACTGAAGCTATACAATATTACAATGCATAATTTTACTGCAATAGAATTCGACAAGGCACATCCAGGTGGTAAGTATTACAATTAGGTGATACTTACTAAACGTAAGGCTCTCCAAAACCGTAAAGACAGAAGATGAATGCTGCTAAAGACAAGGACCTTACTAAAGTTGCCAGAGCGGCAAAAACACCTATTAAATCACAATGTTAAGTTTTGGAAACTTTACTCGGCAATGTCACCACCTTTAAAATAAACCCACTAAAGTAATCATTTACGCCCATTACGAGCTTTTCCCAACGGCCTTCTTTGCTAAGTCTACAACGTTACTCAATTCCGCCCTGGATTGTTGCACGTACTTTTCAGCCAAAATCCTAACTTTCAGTAGTTGCTTTTGCAGCTCTTCCCTCACTTCCTGCGTTGTTTTGTTGAGGCTTGTTTTGGTTTTTTCCGCAATAGTTTCTGGAAAGCTCTTTACCATACATATTGCTTCATCTACTCTTCGCCTGGTTTCGCTAACTTTGTCGTCCAACCGTTGCTTTGCCCCTCTAATGTGCCCACTGGCACTGTCCTTAATGTGTGCAGCTTGACCAAGGAAACCTTCCGTACTTCGTTTTGCCACGCTAATAACTTCACCAATTTGTGTAAAAATATTCCCAGCCGTGCTCGTTACTGACGTTGAAACACCTTGCAAACGTTTTTGGATATTCTCCGCAGATTCCGGCATAATACTACTGAACAGTATGTTTTTGTTAATGCTTTTTTGATAAAACCGAACCATAGAACCTGGTGTCGTGGTTGTTGTATTCAATTCGGATTGCCTTTGAATTATAAACTTTTCTATACCTTGCTTCCCACCTATCAACCAGCGTTGCTTGAGTAAATTGCGCAGCGTCATCGGGTCGTTTTTCTGGAGTAGTCTTACTGAGGTTTCTTTGCAATTCTTCTGTTCTTATCGTTGGTTGAGATGTTTTCAACCTGCTTCGCAGATACACTGTAAAACGTTTCTTCTTATAAACTTGTTGGTTGTGTTGTTAGTAAAAGTTCTGTCTTATAATTATCCTACGTATTTTCCACTATATTTCTGTTTATTTGAAATAAATTACCAAAATTTGTTTGTATAAAACCAAAAAAATTGTGACGTTTTCTGTTTTTACCATAGTAACTGAACATAATTTGTTGCAGATTTTTCTATACTTCTTACTTGATTTTTTGTTAATATATTTTAATCGTTTTTTTTCTTGATATACACAATACACACACATAAGTCCTGAGTTGCGATAGCTAGATACCCATGTTCAACCCGATAATTTTAGGATACATTATTCGAAGGACGCACAGTTCTTTGTGGATCTGCGCATCATGCACGAACCACGGTATATTACATGCCACTCCGAGCGCTTTTTGTGTGTTTTTGTAGCCTTTCTATTTACGTATAATAATGTTAATCTATGTAGTACGACATTCAGCAAGTTTTCTATTTATATGGTACCCTCAACTGAGCTTTCCATCCAAGTATAGCATAAGTATTTTATGGCAGAATCTTTTGGCTTCCACTTTAACTTAATACCATTTATTAGACTGCTGGAAGTTGTCTAATGGGCCTCAACGTAAAAATTTTGGTGGACATCTGGATGGATTGACATTGATCTTCCACTGTTGTGTCGTATATTGTAGTTGCGTTCAGTTGCTGCTTCAGAAATATCAATTTTTGTTATTCTCAGCAATAGGTAGAAATCGTCAACGTACAAGTTAAATAAAATTGTCCCCAGAACACTTCCTTGACTACAGAACTTATATGTATGAGTGTATAACAGACTATTAGCCTAAACTTCGGCCATAACAGTAAAAATAGGCTTCTTTGCGGTATGCTAACTGATATGGGTGATGTTACTGCCAGGAAAAACTCGATTTATCTGTAACTAACCAAGCAAACAGCGAGAAACAGAAATCAGTGGAGAGATATGGAGGAGGCCTACTTCCAATATTGGAATACTGGAAGCTACATAGAGAGAGAGAAAGAACCCAGCAAGTGGTCCAAGAAGCCATCAACAGTGTTTAGAAGGAAGCGGAAAAGGTTTTGGCACAGGCGAAAATCAAAGCGGTTGCTTCAAAGACCACATTAAACGCTAAACTAAATTTTACGAAAAAGATTAGAAGAAATGAGGAAGAGAGCTGGATGTTTTGTACATTTAACCAAGATAGAATTTCGTTATTGCCACTGCCAGGAAAACTTTTTGAAAGTAGTTCCGGCTGATTAATAACCATAATTTATGGAAATTATGTCGGAAGAAGAGAAAAGGTTGAGGAAACTCAGAACATAGCGGACCAAGTGGATTGAAGTGGAAGATACTAAAAGTACTATAAGTACCCATAAAAAATTCGATGAACCAAAGAAACCGAAAAAGAGAACCACGTTAAATTCTAAATGTAAATTTGCAACTCTAGTATAATTGCATTTAAGCTTATTTGGGTGATTCTTCTTCTTTTGGGCTGAAGAACTAAAGGGTCCACCAAGTCTTCAAACCAATGAAGTATTGGTGCACCCTTTTAATGTCAATCTACCACATTAATAAAATATAAAAGTTTAAGGGAGATTTAATAAGGAAGATGAACTTTACATCACAGAATTTAATTTTTCAGTATTTATTGGATTCTGTTGCTTCAGATTTTTGATCTGCAATTTAATGGCCTTTCGTATACGCCTCTTGGGACAGCTTATCTTCTTCAACATACGTTGCAGTCGAAACCTCTTGGGCTGCTTCAATCGATTTGATCGCCTCTTCGGCTTTTTTACCTTCATCTTCCCTCAAGTATAAAGAAACCAAAATATCCGTCCTTTGAGTTAGCGTGGTTGATAGCTATTTCCAGTTGTTTCTGGACTGTATCCAGAACCAAAATTTGCTAGTATAAAACTAAAAAGAAGTGACGTTTCCTATTTTTACCATAGCAACTCAACATTATAATTTGTTGCAGATTTTTCTTTAGGTACTTCTTACTTGATTTCCTGTTAATATATTGTAATCGAATTTTTTTCCTTAATATACGCACACATGGTCCCGAGTTGTGGTAGCTAGGTACCTCTGTTCAACACGATCAGGAGAGTTAAGTGTCGTTGGGTAGCCCGATAGTTCCATCAACGCACCTCTCTTCCACGAGGGCCGGTCATTATACGAGAGTAGACCAAAAACTCCCCACTAAAAGGTTTCGAAAGGGCTAATAAAGTGCATCTCTGTTGTTCATGCTACATCTACATTGTGACGTGCTGAAAATTCTATAAAAATCAGTGTATTTCAAGGCCCCTGGCTTTCCAATTGATCACTGTTAAATTATTAATTAGAAATATATTATTTTGTTTAAATAGCGAGTAGAGACGGAAGTGTTATTGTAAGAACTGACATTAATTTGGTTCAACGAACATTAATTTGTTAATATGATATTCCTGAATTTTTCTGAAATTTGCAAGGTAAATTTTGGATATAAAGTAAAACAATTGGGCCAGCAACGCTTAAGTTATACAACAAAGGCGTTGAAAAACAATTTAAGGGAGAAAATCTCATAAGATGGGCAAGTTCATTTTGGTAGGATATTTAATGCATTGTGAACTCCTTAAATTAGGTTATACGTACAGAAGGTGTTTGTAAATCCTAGCCTTAAAACCCATCCATGTCCAACCCTAACTTAGTTACACCTCCGAAATTATACGCCCAAAACCATTTAATCTTTTATTGGGATTACCAATTAGGTATACAAAACTCAAAATTAACAATAAAATCTGCTGTTTGGCATAATAATAGTCTTAAATCAACGAAGTCATAAAAAGGAATTTGGCAATGTTTGCAGCTGCAATAATTCTTGTATGGTCTTATGATTACTTAACGTAATGAAACTTTCAAACTTGGCAAACGATGTTGTGCAGCATTGGAATACATATACTACTACAGTCCTTACTAAGTTACGTTCTAGCTTTGCAGTTGACTGGTTTGGACAATGCAATTATGAAAAAAAAGAACTATCAGTTTGGTGCTTGGGATGCCGCATTAATTTTTTATTCCGTAGAACTTTGAGAGCCTTAATATCTTTCAGCACCTTCTTTTATTAAATTGGCCTAACTTAACGAACAGTAGGATACGTAGATCGAACATGCTATTGGAATAGACCATATTTACAAGTGGAAAACCGAGTATCGCCATTACATGGTTTGTAGGAAAGGTGGGGTACGATTATACATTGTAGAAATTACACCCTTTGAAAACGGCATAAAATTCGTGCGATTTTCTCGCCGACCTGAGGTCTTTATAAGGTGAAGGAAGGAAGGTTTGTTGCAACAGTTTGACAGCACCTTTTTGCAACTCTCGTATTTAGGAACACAAATGGGACTAAACACATAGCCATCGTCCTTTTAAGAAACATATTCATAATTCTGCAAAATAATTGGATGTAAAATTATGGTTGGTTGTAGATTGTTACTGAAACAAGTCAAATAAAGGACTACGTAGGTTGGCTCCTTTTGCTAGCAAGCTACCAACGTTTCTCGGTTATTCTTCGAAACAATTTATTTGAATTTGGGACCAAATACGTATTTAAACATTTACAACCATATGTGATGTCCTAGAGTCGTTTAGCAGAGCACAAAGTGGCAATTATGTAGCTACATGCAAAATAGAGTTTTCTGCTAACAACTGTGCAATTTACTTGATTCATTCTTTAAGCCGGTTTGACGCCGTCTTTGATTTCTTTTTTAGATCTACAAGAATTTTTCCCGCCTCCTTCTTCGTCACATCTACATAATTACGTATCTTCAATTTGGCTGCCTCCGCTATGTCATCAGCAACACCTAACAGGTTAACTATCTGATTCCTCGTTTCTTCCTTAATTGCGTCCTTAGTTCTACCAGCAGCCTCTTCAGTTTTGTCTTTAACGTAATATGGAAGCAATTTGACTGTGTAAACAGTGTCGTCGATTTGTTTCTTGGTTTGTCTAATTGATTGGTCTGTTCTTCTCTTGACTTCATTAATGCCGTCGTCTACTTGTTGTCTGGTGTCTCTAACCCTTCCAATCACCGTAGCTTTAATCTGGGTGACTTTATTGATTGTGTTTCTAGTGTTTGTTTTAGTTGTGTCTATCGCATTATGAATTGGCGTTAAAATATTATTAACTGTTTTTGTTGTAGCAGTTCGGGAAAGTACATACTTCTTCTGCAACCCTTCTGTTGCTTTTGGCACAACTCTTATAGCTGGTAGTATAATTTTCTCGATAACCTTTAAGGATGGCCTGACTGTAATCCCTAACACCAACCCAACTACCTTATCTATTTTATTTTTAGTTTCTTCGTTAATATAATACTTCTCTCTCAAACCCAGATCCTTTCTGTAAGTCTTCCTTAATTTCCACACTTGCCTTAAAGCAGTTTGAAGTTTCATTGAGGATCTTTTCAAAACACCCTCTTACTAAGTTATTGGGTTTATTAGAATACGCTTCGACTTTTCCGGTTTCCGGAGTTGGTGTGGTTTTCTTCTTATTAAATTTCTTTTGATTTCTTGGTCGGATTGTGATAGTTGGCCGCTTGGAATTTCGGAGGATTCTTTGAGGTAGTCGGTTAATTTCTGCGTTGTATCCTTAGTGTTCCTCCTTATATGTTAAAGTATTTTACGAGAAATTTGAATATTCACCGAACAATTTGACGTTGGTATAGTGAAAACTAAAATTTTTAATAATATTTTGTCAAATTTTCCTTGTGCACTTGATTAGCTTAAATTATTTATTAGATGAAGATTTGGCTGTTTTGCGTTAATACTAATTTAATAATCTGACGTAATGATTTATTTACCTATTCCACGTCGAGGTAAATAGCGAAAGGTTTTATGATAAAAAAAAGTAAGAGTAATCTTCAAACAACCGTGAATGTTAAGTCAATCCAGGAGATTAACATCAAATAATCGAGAACAAACAAGTTATCTTTCTCTTAGACGTGATCTGGCACTGTTTTGCTGTGCCGTGCTGCATAGTTTGCCTCTAACGAAATAATCTGGGAATTAAGTCAAATCTTGGAATATCCGGGTCATTTTGGCCACGCAGGTGTATCACTGTAATTTGAAACCCTTGTTTATATGATTACGTGTTCGTTTTAATCCCAGAATTTCTTGATCAGGCCGTGTTGACTCCCGCTGTCGTCGTGCTTTATTACAACAATTAACAGTGCCATTTTAAAGCCTGAAAATGTTGTCTTGCCCATGAAAAAGCATGTTTAGCAGCCTCATTTTGTTGAGTAACGTGCCTAACATGCTTATTAAGTTCCCCCTACAGTGCAATAAATATGCAAACTTCTTTTTAATCGATTGATTCTGTATTAGTGCAACAGGTGTTACTCATATTTAAGCGTAGCTAACATCTAATTCTCCCTTTAGGAAATGAATTCCTCGTTAGTATGAAATAAATTCCTGAGTATTATTTTATTGTCGAAAATTATGTGAAGGAAACGTAACACCCTTGTATCTTTGTGTGAAGAATACAAGCATAAATATTCAGTTTTAAATCAGATAAAACCAGTTTAAGACTATAGTGCTATTAGCATTCAACTCTTGCGAACACATAACGACACGAAAGCAGGAAAGATATAAAAAACGGACTTGGCAATGTTCGAAACCGCAGTAACTCTTTTCTAAGCTTATGATTATTTAACGTAACGAAACCTTCAAACTTGGCAAACGGTTTCGTGTTGCACATGTTACTTTCTTAAATTTATGGTTTAGTTCTGACAAAAGGAATTTCTTAAATATTAAAATGCGATTCGGGATACTTTTACAACAGGAAAACGTAGAAATTTATAGTTTATAGATGAAAATTTCCTCTTCTTTCGTTAAAATCTAGTTGGGAGGGTTTGATCAAAAGGCTCGTCCGAAATTGAATTTCTCTTGAGGATAATTAGTTAAATGTCTCATCAAGACATCAACCACAGTTTAATTTTGAGGTTTTGTTTATAAAAATATTTAAGGAAGAGGTGAGGAACAAAAGAAACCTTCAGTCTGTCCCACAGCCCTTTGTTTCAAAAACTATCGTCCCAATTTAAATATAAAACATGAGTATCAACGAATACAGCTCAAGTGTAGACGTCGAATCCATAACTCAAAATTTGGAAAGATTAAAACCAGATTCATATACCATGAATTCGGATTAGAATTTGAGGTTTCGAATCCTAAATTTGTAGAATTAATGGGCTGATTAGTAATCTAAAACTGATAATCAAAGAACTTATTTTTTCGAAATTTGAAATACAGCATTCGAGTTAAAACTGCAATCTGACTAAAAAATAGTTTGAAAGGGAAACCTAGAACAGAATCGAAACTGGCTTGAATCTCATTTGGAAATTTGAGTCTCAACATTTGAGTCATTTTAAATTTAAAGATTTGAATCCTGAGCATTTTTGAGTTTTCGCAAGCCTACTTTATGCCCTGTTTTCCGCAGATTTAAAAAAAGTATATTCCTCTGTTATGGATTGAAATTGTTGTTTTCTGAATATTTCATACAGAAAAAATTTAAATCTGTAATTAAATTTAAATTATTTGTGTAATGTTGAAGCCTCACGTTTGGATTCGCAATCCAAGTCCGAATCGAAATTGTGATATAAATGCAAACCGTTCTAAATTTGAGTAAATTTTCAAGCTGGAATTCGAGCCTTAAATATTACATTTAGATCTTTTATATTTAGAGATTTTCATCAGATCGAATATTCAAATTTTACGAACACAAATCGTTTGATTTGAGATTGAAATTCTGAATAACTACTTTCGGACTTACCCTAAATGGCCTAAATGAAGTTAATCAGTTTGAATACTTTTACATAAGTTAGGTTAGGTTAAGGTTTAATATGAGCTAGGTTTATCAGTACTTTTTTAAAAGGTACGAGGTGGTATCGGAAAGTAACATGACTGCCAATGCCGTACAGGATTGAGATTTTTTGTCGCTCTTTTATTTTTCGTATAAAAACCAGTTTTATTATTCGACCTTTTAAGTCCTTAGATTTTGTAATTAAAAGCCGAAAAGCTACTCTGCCATTGTACATGGAAAATTTGTATTCTGAATCAAAATCTCAGGTTATATGTCAAAATTTAGTATCAAATCTTGAATCCATGCCTGGAAAATCGAGCTGTAAATTAAAAACTTATAGTTATTTTTTGCTTGAGGTTAAGGCTGAGTGTGAAAAACCAAAAGTTCACGAGCTTAAGTAAGACAATTGATGGACTTTTAGGCCTTCGATTCTTAAATTATGTTTAATCCAAAGATAGAATTTTTGAGGTGGGAACTCAGATTGAAGATTCCAATTATATAAATATAAATCGTCTAGGAATTTAGATTTATGTAGAATCAAAGCCTGAAATTCAAGCCTCAAGTAGGAAAGTCTGATTTGTAAGTCTTCGATTTATGATTTATGTTTGAACCTGAAGATTGAAATCTTGAATTTTAATTTAGATTCGAAGCAAGACCAATCGTATAAATTTAAATCGCTTTAGATTTAGATAGAATCAAACCCTGAAGTTCGAGTCTTAAGTAATGTAACGTTTTTACTACGTTTATTCAAAATAAACTCGGTTCGTGGTGTAAATTAATTTATTAAACAAACTTAAAGTACGAGATAATTATAAAGAACAACAATTAAACACTAACGTAAAACTAAAACGGAACACTAATATTAAAACCGAACATTAAAGTAATTTATTTATAACAGTTTATTTATTTAACAATTTATTTCTACGTATTCACAAACACGCCGCGATTATCAGTTCAAGACTATTCACGGATATTTATATTAACTTCGCGACCGCGACTGTTGGCTGGATTAGACTAACTCGGGTTCGTTTGGTCGCGCCTTATATATCCCAGCTCCGTCCTTCCAGAACTTCATTTTACAACATTCCCGCAGTCGCGCGAGAGTAAGTATCCGCCGAACGCTCTGGAAGCTTTTCGGTGGATAATTCTAGCGGCGGATGACGCATTTGATCTTGCACCTGCTCTCCGCAGCTGCTGATGCGATTCGTTACAGTAAGAAAATTTAAATTTTGATCTTTGATCTTTACTTTAGGTTTGAACCTAAAGATTGAGAGGAATTTTCATTCAGAATCGAAGCGAGGTACAAATTGGGGGTTCCAATTAAATAGATACATATAAATAGTGTTTTGGATTTTAGATTTGCGTGAACTCAAAACCTAAAATCCGCACTTAAGTAGGCAAATCAAACAAGTCTTCGATTTTTAATTTAGGTTTAAACCTGACGATCGAAATCTTTAATTCTGATTCAGAATTGAAGTGGGACTCCAGACTGAGGATTCCATTTATTTAAATATAAATCGCTTTAGATCATAGATTTACATAGAATAAAAACTTCGAACTAAAAAAAATCTTATTTTAAGTCTTCGATTCTTAATTTAGGTTTAATCATGAAAATTTAAATTTTGAATTTCGATTCACAATCGTTCTGTTAAAACCAAATCAAACCTGATCAAAGAATGTTGTGTGGCTCTAGAAAGGCTCGACTCAACCAATTGGGTTCGAGTAATCGAGGCGCCCGGTCACAGTAACATTTATGGCAACGAGGAGGCCGACCGCCTGGCTTGGGAGGACCAGCTATCAGGCTACCAAGCAATTAGAAACTGGACCTACTCTCAGTTCATCTCATATACTGGGCTTCGCGTCCTGGGCTGAGACAAATGAAGCTGCTCATCCACAGACCTTCAAAAATCAGGTCCGAACAGCTTCTTAGGTTCAGTAGGAAGCACATCAGAATAGTCACGGGCCTTCTTACGGGCTACGTCTGAAAGGCACCTGCATCTGATGGGCCTCTTCGAGGACCCAAGTTGCAGATTCTGTAACGAATCAGAAGTAGACTACTTTTACGGTGCCTCAGACTACTTCTTCTGAGGCATCGATCACTTGGAGCTCTTAGAGCCCAACGATACACGCCGCCTCTATGGACAAGATTCTGGCATTTTATGGGCATAGAAGCACAAAGGCGTTAAAAATTAGTAAAATAGCATATATGCTTTGTGAAAGTATGGCTTGATGTAGAGTACCTACTGTAAGGACGTAAAACATTAAAAGAAGCTTGAGGTTGTGACTTATTAGCAGATCATAAAAATGTCTTTCCAAGTACTAAACGTAGATAATGCTACAGAACGAGTACATTGAGAAGACAAAACTTTGAGGGATAGTTTGTAGTTTGTTTCCACATGTAAAACTATTTGGCGTGATCTGCAAAGCTTGTCTCATTACTTTCCGATACAACCTTGTATATTGCTAACATTCTTCTTCTCTGTTTTAATTCCTTACAAATTGGCGTCCTTTATAATACTTGTGTTATACTTGTGTTTAAACAATCAGATAAATTAGATGAGCGTTTTTAATGTGTCTATCAATAATTCACAATCGGAAACCGGAAAGGTAATAAGAAAGCCATTCAATTTTTAAAAATGAAATAAAACGGAGAAAATCCGATGAGTGTATTCCGGTGGGGTTCTGTTATTCGCAGCCGGGTTTGAGGAGAACATGAGCCGGTTAATTTATGGCCTAACGTCTACTTTCTGGATCACCCAGCGGGGCATTCGTTGGTTTGCCTTATTTACTGCCCACAGGGGCCGCGTCACGCTTTCGCTCACCTCTAATACGGGGCCACACTTGCAATATCTTACCTAATTTTTCAGTAAATTACAGTCAATATAGTATTTTATTTATTTAGAGGACCCTGGTTAATTTGATACATAAATCCTCGTTTCCCGTTTACGGAAGACGTTTCTTTCTTACAACCAAGGCGTAGAATGGGAGCCATGATTTTCTTTTTCGGTTCTTTGTTCCAAAATATATATAAGATAACAGGAAACATCTTTCTGCGTTTGTTGAAGTACATATCTAAGGCGGTATGTTTAATGGACCTGGCAACTATTGATCCCGAACGCAGATTTATGGAAAATAGTAGAATGGAAAAGGAACTCTTTGATTCGAACCATTAGTTTACACACCGCATATATCTGACTTTTCTTTATTAGATTTATTTATCCATTATTCCTTAATGACAAACATCTATTCCGCAATGGTGCAACCGGAAACGGGGTGTTTTATGTGCAGAAAGAGGGATTGCATCGTAGATGTGGCGAATGTGGAAAGTGGATGTAAATTATAAGGAAGCTTGCTTATGTATGAAAATGTAACTACTCAAGTCTAAATTTACTGCTATTATGTATAAATGTGAAGCTTCTACGGACGTACTGTTAGTTTATATTCAAATCTCTGTCATAACCTCATTAGAAATTAGTTTTATCATTAAGACTTAGTCGAGTAATGCATCAGTTGCAGTCTGAGCAAAGCCGCTGACTTTAACTTAATTATTAGTTTGGAGCTTATTCAAAATATTAAATTTCCAAATGGAACGATTTCCTTCGAAAGAAAATAATGGCTGTTTTTAACAATGCTTGGTTGGGACTTTCTTTAATTAAATTTTTAAAGAAATTTGGAAAAGGGGAAAAAGATTAACAAATCAAAATGCATTTCGCCCTTCGTTTGTTACTCAATTATTCTCATAGTTTTTGTTGAAATTTGAAATTTTGAAATAATTTTGCTCAAACCTTCTCTCTGACTTAAAAGACAAATTATCTTTACTGGCTATTTATACTCGACTAAAACCCAGTATTTGATGTACCTTTTGCACTGCTTTTACTTCAGTTTTCTTTCAATTTAGCTCCTTCAACGAAGTTTAAACATAGTTTTGCTTAAAATTTTCCCAAATATTTGTCTGATTTGGTCTTCGTAGCAGAAGTTATCCCTTTTTACAACACTTGTTGAAAACCGACCTTGTTTGAGTCGTTTGCACTTCTTTTCGATCATCACGAAAACTCAATTGATTTCTTTAAATTTTAATGTTCGAACAAACTTGCAACGTCGTGTTGTTGAAGATTCTGTTATTTCTCCGATTGACACTTTTTGGCAGCATTTATTTAAAGTATCTTTTCCAATTATTTTAGCTCAGTATGTAAACTCAGTTAATTCTCTTTTAGCCTGAAATTTTGAACGAAATTAAAACTTCGTTTTGTTCGGGATTGTCCTGAAAAAGTTAAAGCTTTTTTTTAAATTTTCCAAATATTTCTCCAATTATTATTCCTTCAAATCAGAAATCACCTTTGCTGACAAGAACTGATAGAAACCTAAGGTGTTCGATGCATTTTTTGCCCAACATTTTCTCGAACTAAAGCTCAAGTTACTTTTGGTTAAATTTTAATTTCCGTAGGAAGTTAAAGCTTAATTTTGCTCAAAATTTGCCAAATATTTGTTTTATTTTGCCTTTAAATTGGAAATTACCTTCAGCTACCTTCAGTCAATGAAAGGTTAAATTTATCGAAATATATTTTGCCCCACTTTTGTTTCTTATATAGAATCTTAGTTTGTTTTGTTTTAATTGGAATTTCTCACAGAAGGCTTCGTTTGACATAAAGTGTACAAAAACGCACTAATTTTTGCCTTTAAATCCGAGATTACCTTTGCTGACTTCAGCCAATGGACAACTAAGGGGCTCGCTTTTGCTTTTCTGGTACGAAGAACCAGCTATTTTTGGTGTAAATTTGAATTTAGTTTTCCATCAAATCAGAAATTACATTTGCTGTCTCCAACTAAAGCAAAAACTGTGTGTTCGAAGTAACTTTTACCTATCAGTCATTTCTGGTTTGGGACTTGCTTCTGCTTAAATCTGATTTCTGGAGGAATTTGAAGCTTGTTTTCCAAATATTTCGCTGATTTCGCTGTACAGAAGTTACCTTTTCTGATTGCAGGTAATGGAAACTTCAAAAATTCGAAGCATTTTGCCCATCTTTTACTTCTGGAACATCCAATAATTTTATTTAAATGTGAAGTTCTGAAAAAAACTGAAGCTTTTCCTTCAGCTTAACAATCACCTTTGCTGTTGGAGCCTAATGAAAACTTAATGTGTTCCAAGCAACCTTTGCTAATTGTTTATTTCTCGTGCAAACATTCAATAACTTTGTTTAAATGTGGAGTTCTAAAGGCAGTTAGAGCTTGTTTTTACTACAAAATTTTTAAATATGTTCCTGATTTTGCTATCAACTCGAAAATTACCTTTTCTGACTCTAAATGGTGGAAACTTAATGTGTTCGAAGTAACTTTTGCTCATCGTTTATTTCTGGTGCGTATATCCAATAACTTTGCTTAAATGTTTAGTTCTGAACGAAGCTAAAGCTTGATTTTATTCAGAATTTGTGAATTATTTCCTTGATTTTGCCTTCAACTAAAAAATTACCTTTGCTTAGAAACCTATAAGTTGTGCGAATCAACTTTTTATTTCTAGAATGAGAACCTAAATTGCTTTGTTTAAATTGGAATTTCTCGACTAAATTAAAGCTTGGTTTTACTCCAAATTTGCCAAATTTTATTCTGATTTTTCCTTTAAATATGGAACTACCTTTTGCTGACTGCAGGAAATAGAAAATTGAGGTTATCGAAAGTTCGTTTGCAAATCTTTTACTTCTACGAAATCTCAGTTAGTTTTGTGTAAATTGAAATTTCTCAGTTAGATTAAAGCTTAAATTTACTTCAAATTTAATAAATTTTCCTCTAACTTTAGCTTAATATCTGGAATTACCTTTTGCTGACTGCAACCAATGAAAAGATGAAGTGATCGAAACATCTTTTGCACATACTCTTTTTCTTGTACGAAAATTTTGTTGGATTTGTTTAAATTTGTTCTCAAAGAAGTTAAATCTTAGTTATACTCAAAATTTGTCAAATTTTGCATTAATTTTGCCTTCAAATATGACATTACCTTTTACTGACTGCATCCAATAGAAATGTAAGATGATCGAAACATCTTTCGCCCATATTTTATTTGTTGTACGAAGACTCAGTTGAATTCGTTTTCAGTGAAAATTTTCAAAGAAATTAAAGATTAGTTTTACACAAAATTTGCCTAATTTTGCACTATTTTTGCCTTCAAATGTGAGGTTACTGTTTGCTGATCAACCACCAGAAAGCTAAGGTGATCGAAACTTCTTTTGCCAATATTTTACTTCTTGTTCTAAATCTCAGTTGGTTTTGTTAAATTTGGAATTTCTTAAAGAAGGAAAAGCTTGGGTTTAGTACTCAAAACTTGTAAAATTTTGCTCTGATTGTACTTGCCCTTATGTTACAGTTAAATCTGAAATTACCTTTTGCTGACTGAATTCAATGAAACGCTAACGTATTTGAAGCACCTTCTTCTCATTTTTTCTATGAAAATTTAGGTAAATATGATAAAATTTATGAAGAAATTTGAAACTTAGTGTTTTTAAATACGTTTTTAATTTTGCTTTCAAATCAGAAATTACCTTTTGCTGTCCGCATTCAATGGAAAGCTGGCGAGTTTGAAGCGTCGTTCCTTTCCTCTATGAAAACCCAATTGATTCTGTAAAATCCTAAATTTTGAAGAAATTTAAAGCTTAACTTTGCTGAACAAATAGTTCGTCGATTTTGCTTTCAAACTAGTTATTTCATCGGATAAGGAGTTGAACAGCTCTAAACGTCTTTCGTATCATTATTCTTACAAAATTCGCAATAAATAATTTTGATAACGAAAAATGAAACAGAACCTTCTCAGAATAAACATGAAAAAAAAAGAAACTGCCAAGAAAGCTTCAAACAAGGTTAGATAAATTATGTTATGTAAGAAACTCGCCTTAGTAAACCAAAAGCCTAATTTTTAGTTCCACATCACGTTTCTGAAAATACGATGGTTTAGGATAGAACTCTTTTAAATGGAGGATGTGCTTGGAACACTAAACCTTCGTAAAAAATCTCTTAAAAGACTTATTGTGTCAAAAATATAAACAGATTTTGAAAGTCGTACCTTAGACGTGTGAAGACTAAGTTGTTTTCAATCAAATCCTAAATTTTCCAAAAATAAAAGACGTACCAACATGGCTCAGTTTATTTATTTTTGGATACATTGTGTTCATTAAAACCAACAAATAAACGTTGGAAAATGCCATTTAAGGACTTTCCTCAATTTCATTATTTGTTTCCTGTTAGAAAATAAGCTCAAACTCCAGCCCTGAAAGGTAAAAAAAATTGTGTAAGCCCAAGAGATATAAAATCCGAACCTAAAACCTAATTAATGTGTGTAATATTTCCTTTTTGCTGTTCTGAACCTGGAACTGCGTTATCGCAAGGATATAATTTAGATCTACCTTTTCTCATCTTCCTTAATGTTTACGTTTTGTTCCCTTAAATTCAAAAAGCAGCCACCTATTTTATCACTTACTTAACCCGAGCTTTAGCATTGCAAAGCTTATGTATGTGACTACCCAACCTTATTTTCCTTTTTTAAGGGTAAACAATTTTTTTATTATAAGGAAAAGTATAAACATGACAAACTGTACCATTTTCTGTTTAAATATATTAAACCAGCTTTATCGTGCGGGTGCAGATCTGTAAAAAGGTGATTTGCATGACGAAATCTTTTCAAACAAATCTCTTTACTCCCTCAAACGTTCGGCAAGGAGGAGAAAGAAAAGAAAAGCAAATAACTGACCGTTTGTCAGGCTCTGCTAGGAATAAAAACCAACCTCTATATTTTATTCTGTGTCCACACGTGCTGTGGTAAGGTCAGGGGGGCCATTAGCCAAATCCGAGACTGCCTCGTCCTCTGAAAGCGAACACTGCGTCCTTTGACGATAAGAAAGAGGAAAAAGAAGGTCGGCATTCACTCTATAAAGGCACACACGTTGCTCTACATTAGCTTTTCTACTACGCTCTAAAGGCTTTACGGGTCAAACGGGTTACGTATTGGATACCTTTTGAAATTAGTAGGTATTAGCTGGACATTCTTTATAACCGAATAAATTTGAAATTATTGAAAATGCTTTTGAAGTAACAAGGGGAGTTTTTAAGATTTTAAAAATTAAAAGCTTCCTTCCCAGTCTTGCAACTGCTAGCAATTGAAAGTAAATACAATGAAATACAAAGTAAGAAAAATAAAAGATCAAAGGCTAAAGGTGGGCTTCAAAATTAGCAGGCTTAATTTTACCCTGAATATAATAATAGAACCGCCCAACATTACAATAATTTTAATTATAAATTCGAAAAATCGGTACTGAATTTGTATAAAAAATTCAAATTGGCACTGAAATAACGTGCCTACCTAAACAAATAATAATTTATAGCTTGGAATTTTGTACAAATAATACTACATCATGTTATATTTAAGCATTTTGAAAGTCATTTCCTGAATTCTAATATTTAGCTAATATTTATTCAACTAGTCCTTGTACTGGAATGACTGAATAAATATAATTTATTATTGCGGAATTACTTCATTTCGAATTCATAATTACACCTAGTATTTTAACAAGAACAGAAAACCCACACATAATTCTTGATTTCAATTAATATTAAATATTCACATTTGTAAAGTCACAAATCTGAGTTGTAACTGATAAAATTATTATTATTACTGAGGCAAACAGTCAGTTCCGTTATCAGAACCAACTCAAAGTGATTAGTGTGGAATTCGTTCCGGTTGCAGTTAAATGGAATAATGCAGTTCATACGTGTTTTAATAATTCATTAACTTTTATGTAAGTATTTATATTTAATCACCATATTAATTGCAGTAATCCGTGTTTGTGTGCTAAATATTAACTTAAACAAGGGACGTGTTCGGTTTAATATTAATTGAAATGCGTTTTGTCGAAATGCACTTAACCATTAATTATTACTGAGTGTTTTAAGCTCTTAACCTAATAAACAAACAAGCACAGTATTAGGATTTTTAAAAACATTTTATCGGCTTTTGTTATGTTAAATAAAAGGGGCCTTTTAGTTTAGCTCATTAGTTATTTACAGGCTTGATATTGATACATTAAAATCACAAGAACAAAAGATTTTCATAATAAAATGATGTTTGCGATGGGCATCAAGCATCCAAGCCTCCAAGCTTATATTAAGAATTTTCCTGAAAACACAAACATTTCCGAAGGTATTTAAAAACATTACAAAAACTGGTGGACATTTATAAAACTAATATTTTGGCAATTTTTTGGAAATTTCTTAAAAATCTAATTTTCAAAAAATTCTGTGTTTTGTCAAGTCTTTTGAAGTCGAAAACTCGATGATTGTTTGGAAACTTTCTGAAACATTGATTATGAAAAAATGTAAGAAGTTTGGAAAAATCTTAAAGTTTTGATCCCCAAACAGGTTCAATATTTTCAATAAATTCACGGCGTTTTCTAAAAACACTTTAGTTTGGCGTTTGTAACTGGAATTTAAAAAAAATGTATTTCGCAAATTTACTGAAAATTCTTGGACTTTTGATTATTTTGAAGAATGAATTTTACTAAAGTTGAGGCAATTCTTTGAAATTGTTACATCGCTTGGTATTTAAAGAAAGTAATATTCCTTGAAGTTTTTTGGGAAATTCTTAAATATCTAATTTGTCAGAAAATTCTGAAATTTTTAAAAAATATTTTCTGAAATTTGTATTACAAAAGATTTAAAGACTTTTGGAAAAATGTTAAAGCTTTATTCCCCCTCGAGAGGTTCGATATTTAAAAAAAAAATCTACGGTTTTTTCAGAAAAAAATGTGGGTAACTTTTGTAAAGAACTACAATTAAAAAAAGGAATCATTTAAAGTTACATCTGAAAATTTTTAAAGATGAAATTTTACTGAAGCTCCCGCAGTTAGTTGAAACTTTTACAAAACCTGAAGCTCTGCAATCCATTTGAATTATATTGTAGCAAAAAAAAAACCAAAGATTAGTTAGAATTTTCCTGAAGGTTTGATCACCCATATGGCTTCGACATATTTTTAAAAAATTCACTGCTTTTTGAAAAGTTCCACATATTGGAAATTTAGAAAACTTTCTAATATTTCTTGAAATTTTTGGGAAAAATTCTTAAAAATTCAATTTATTAGAAAATTCTACATTTTTTAAAATCTTTTACAACAAAAAAACTTCATGATTGGACCCTTTGGTTACACAGACAGGTTCGATAGTTTAATGGTATTTCTAAAAAACTTTAGTTAGGCTTGTAGAGAGAACTGTAATAAAAAAAATATTATACAGGGTGTTTCAGAACTGCACGGCACCATTTTAGGGATGTGTTCTCTAGTACAAAATATTACGATTTACCTAAAATTACCTTAGTCCAAAAGTTAATATTTAGGGAGATACAGGGTGTCAAAGCCGAAATTTTAATTTTAATTTTTTGCTGTAATTTCAAAAGTTTTCAAAATATTGACATGAAAATTGGGGAAACTACGTTTCTTGGGACGGGAAATAATAATCCGTCCTCAATTTTAATATTGATCTTTAAATAACCTTATTTTTGCGGCACCTAACACCTTAAACATACTTCAACTTTTTTATACTTAAAGTTAGGACAGATTTAATTTAAAAAAAAATTGCCTCATCTTTTTCATACAAAAAAGGTATACTAGTTAAATGTCTCTAAAGTTAACCGTTTCCAAGATATGTCATTTTTTAATACCAAAGATCGACTACTTATTTGGAAACTCTGCAACTTTGGGTTATAAAATATTTGAAAAAAAGCTTTGATTTCCCGAAACAGGCTCGATAGGCATTCGCAAAACTATTTACGGGATTTTATAGAAAAACTTTAGTTTGGCCTTTGTAAAGAACTGTCAATTAAGAAAACAATTGTTATATCTTGGAAATTTACTTAAAATTTGCGACACTTGAAAATTTTTAAAACTTGGCTTTACCGAAACTTCGCCTTATTTAAAATTTTTGCAAAATTTGAAAACTCGGACCTTATAAGTTTCGAAAATTTGTCAGAAAATTCTGTAGTTGTATTAAAATTATGCTATAACAAAGAACTGATTTTCTGAAACTTGGATTATCAAAGATTTGCAGAGTTTCGCAAAATTTTTAACGCTTTGATCGCCCAGATAGGTTGGATATTTTTAAACAATTCACGGCGTTGGTTTGACTTTTGTAAAGAAGTGTAATTAAAAAAAAATATTACATCTTGCAAGTTTACTGAAAATTCTTGGACTTTGAAAACCTTCAAATCGTGAATTTTACTGAAATTTAAGCTACTGTTTGAAATTTTTACAAAGCTTCAAAATCAAAAGAGTTTGTTTTTATTTAAAAGTCCAGATCGAAATTTTTGAAATTATTTTGGGCATTTTTTTGGGAAACTCTTGAAAATCTAATTTGTTAGAAATTGATCTTTTTGAAAATCTATTAAGGTATGAATTTTGAGAAAATTCTGAAATTTTTTTAAGTTCTTTTGTAACCAAAAGTTCGGTGATTAGGTATTTGAAAAATTTTTGAAACCAGGATTTTGAAAAATATTTTGCTGTTTTCTGGAACATCTTTGTGATTTTGATTTTTTTTAAATCTTGGTTTTGCTAACGAAAGAATTCTTAAAGTTTTTGGAAAATGTTTCTTCTTATTTGAAATATTTCGCAATACTTCCTGAAACATTTTTGAGAGAATTTTCGTGATTTTGGAATAGTTTTGGAAATATTTTGCGATAAAACATTGATAATTTAAACTGTTTTAACCGTTTCATAAAACCAAAAATAGTTTGTTTTTTAGAGAAAGCTTTCAAATATTCCGAGTTTTTCAACTTAAACACAAAATTATCCAGTAAGTTGGAAGCTTTTATTAACAACCAAAAAAATAATTACGGAAGCAACTAGGTAAATCTTTTCCTGAGGTTATGATATTATCGTACGATTGTCTGCTATTGACGATTAAGTAGTGATAATCGACAGAGTAACGTGAGAACCCAAGCCATGACTTGAAAGTATGTAGAAATTCTTTATTTTATTTAAGTATTAAAATTATTTTTTCTGACTTTAAAGCATTAAAACTTTATAAAAATCTTAAATTTGCCATATCAGTACCAAATACATCATTTTATTGTTATTTTTACAGTTTTCAATTTTCTTTTGCCGTTTTAAGTGTTTATAAGCATCTTGTAAATAATGAAAGTCTGAGAGCTTGGTGAGTTTTTTAAATGTAAGTTTTTGTTCAGAACTGCAGGAAATGCTTATAAAATATTACGAATAAAAAATTGGAGGCGTTTCTGTTACGACCCTTGAGATAAAAGCTTTATTACATTGGTTAAGTTTAAATTTGACAATATGACCTTAGCAGTCGCTGCTTTAACAAACAAGAAAGCTTTACCTATCTACATCTTCCGCTTGTATTAACCACAATAACCAGGTTAAAGTACTTCGGTTAAAAGTTAATTACCAAACAACGAAAACATTATTACACTCAAAACGTGGGTAAACAATAAAAAATTTTATTAACCATAAAAATTTATGGGACATAAATGTCTGCTTGTTAAAGGCCACATGTTAAGTTAATTTAAGTGAAATTTTGTGTTTGTTCCAACTTAAATTATTTAGCTTTCGTACCTTAAAATGTAGAATAACGGCAATGAATCTAAGTTTATCGTGTTGGCCAGGTTCGTTCTGCTTATTATAGTTATTTAAGCTCAGTTCAAATAGATATAATTTCAATCGGCCGTAAAGAATGTATTAAAATGGTGGAGGCGCCCGTTTAATGTAACCTGTGGTGGTGGTCTCGCATTACTTTGTTGAAAGTTAATGTGGGCTTAAATACGAAGCAATAAGCAAATGGTGGAGGCGCCATCATGTCACAAACCTATGAATGGCCATTAAAGGCAATTAAAACTAAAAGTATGCAGCATACACATAAATTGTTGAACTTCCTGGAACTTTTCTGAAGTCAGAATCAATCCTAGTTAGCTTTCTGTGTTAATTAAGGCTGTTTCCAAGTGCAAAAATTAATTAAAACCGATTTGTGTTGTTATCCGAAAACCAGGATTTCTGAAGGTATCTTTGATAACTTTCGATTTAAATCCGTAATCCTTCAGGATTTTAAGGGGTGCCAGATTTACTTCCCATGTGTTCCAACAGCGTTCACCTAATTTCAATATGAAATGCAAACTTTAATTCTCTAATAAATATGGACCCAAATATTCATATATTCATGGTTAATCCTAGTGTGATTTATGCCGTCCTTTTCTTGCTCGCGATGCCGTTCCATTCTAAATCGATTCCGAGCAGCTAATTGGGAATTTTAGAATAGATATGGGTGACAGTGACGAAGATTCCCCTAGAAATTTCACCGTCACTGCGGAATTAACAATCACACACGCTGCGGCTTAGTAGACTTTTAGATGGGTTTGAAGACGGGCACGAAGTTTGTTAACCGAACATTAGCACAAAGTGCTTAACTAAGTGCTTAAACTAATGAAAATTGCTCCGTAACCCTTTTAGGGATAAGTTTTTAGGTGTTATCTCGTACACAGACGGTTCCGTACTTAATAAAATCATTAAAACTAAATTTTAGTGCCCGTTACGTATCTACAAGTGATTTTGAAAGTTTTACTAGTTTTAAATGCAACTTGCTCTCTTACTGTTAAACTTTAGTGCTCGAAACTGCTTCTCACTTAAAAAGACGTTAAATTGTTTGCCTTTTGGACGTTTATTTATGTCTCGACCATGCCTTTTAAGTTACTTTTTGACTGGAAATTACTTCAACGTAAATATTACCAAGGGATAAATTAGAAGAGTATTGGTTAACTCAATATTTCAAATAAACAAGACGAAATAAATTTAAATGAAATTTATAATCATCGAGGTTAAATACTAAACCTGTTCATTAAAATTAGAGATATAAACTATACGAAGCCCCAACAGACTAATCCAGACCAATCACCACTGAATCGGTATGTCCGTATCATTCGGAACGTAACAACGTATCGACTGAAATTCACAATGGTATTCGAGATATGTGATGTATTTGACGTAGAATGAGAATGCTTATCCACTGTTGCGCATACCATTTGCTACACACCTTTTATAACTGTAATTGTAGTCATCGTTTCTGAATATCATATTATGGAATAACACGGATTGTAATTAGTTTATCTGTTTTAAACCTCATATTGTAAAAAACCAATTAAACTTAAGACACTGCAATAAATTAAATGGTTTTCAAAATCTATGTTTTTTTTTAGTAGTAGTGACATTGAAAAGGTCATAGAAAGTGGCAGAATTCAGGGTAGTGGATGTTAGCATTAATCGAAGATAATCGAAGGAATTTAACCACATTTCAGTCAAAGCTCCTTTGCCTTTCAGATGTTAATGACTCAAATTCACAGGGCGTTCGCCACTTTTCATCAGATTAACAAGTTGGATAATACCCTAGGATCATTTGCTTAACCTTCACAATCTTGCAATAACAAGGTAAATATTGTAAACAATTACATGACTTCTCCACTATTTCACCATAGCTTTATAGGTATCTGAATGGATTGTAACCCATTTTTTTTCCTTCAGCATTCTCAACTATTAAAAATATTAACGCGAGTAATATGAAAGCTTTTAAAATGATACTAAGTTAGTTGCCTGGAACTTCCACCATTTTTAGCTTCAGGATATAGAGCTAAGTTGCCCCAAAACCTTGAATCTCCAACGCCTCTACATTTTGTATTATTCTGATAAATCCGTCAACATCCTTGCCAAAACTCCTTTGTGAAATTTAATTAAAAAAATTAGACGGAACCGCGTAGCTTCTCCACCAAATAATTTTTCAAAACTACTCGAGCTGTGTAGCAGTTAATAATAGCAACAACCCTAAGACCCTTGTAACCAAGAAAATTTTAAAAAATGGCGTCTCCACCGCATGCAACCGAATTTTAGTAAGTTCTCCACTTTTCGTTCATCGTAAGGGTTTCAAAGGAGTACAAAATAATCATAAGAAGTTCATAGATCTGCTATACTGTTTAGAAATAATTATTTGAAATAATTTAACAAACATTAAGTTATATTGAAACAGTTCACCCCCCCAACATTTTCTAGAGTTTCTAAATCAAACAAGCAAAAGATAACAGCATTTTAAAACTCCCTTGTTTTTTTAAACGAACTAAAATACATTACTGACGCCTACACCATTTCAATTCAGTCTTATTTACTCCGAAGCATAAAAAATAATTATAAATATATTGTATGTAATTATATAAGTATGTGGCTGCTCCACCACTTGATGGAAATTATTACAGTGTTTGATTTGATTACATTGAAGCAATTCTCCATCAGTGTTTTCTAAAATTCACCAAACCAAACGAGCAAAAGGTGACAGAATTTTAAGGCCCTAAATTAATTAAAATATAATTACAGACGCCTCCACCGTTTCATTCCATTGTTCTTTACACCGAAGAACACAAAATAATTATAGAAACGTATATACCTGTTCCACCATTTTAAAATAATTATTGGGCCTTTCAATTTTTGAAACAATTTAAGAAACAATACAAGTACATTGCAACAATTATTTACCAGTATTTTCAAAAATTTTCTAAATTAATTAAAATACATTTACTAACACTTCCACTATTTCCTTCCATTTTATTTTACAATTGTTGCGTAAAAAATAATTTTAAAAGGTTTACATGACTGTTCCCCCATTTGGTTTTTCAGTGCTTGGTATAATTTGATAGATGATTATTGAAGCAATCCTCCACCATAAATTCTTAAGATTTACTAAGCCAGCCAAGTTTTTCCTGGAGAGAGAAATTTTAAGGACTCTGTTGTTTTTCTATATCTACTGACTAAATTTACTGACTCCTCCACCATTTCATGTCATTGTTTTTCAAACCGAATCATAGACAATAATTATAACAAATATTGCTGCTCCAACATTTGAAACTAATTATATGACTTTTCAGTTTTTTAAATGGTTAAATTACATTGTAACATTTCTCCATTGGCATTTTTTAAAATTCACTAAACAGAATTCGCAAGCTCCCTACTTCGTCCAAATTAATTAAAATACATATACTGACACCTCCACCATTTTATTTCATTGTTTATTTTTTACACTGAATCGCAAAAAATTATTATAAAAATCGTATATGACTCTTCCACCTTTTGAAAATAGTCATTTCATTTTTGAAACAATTTAAGACATGATCAAATTATACTGCAACAATTCTCCACCAGCATTTTCACAAATTTACAAAATCAAACAAGCAAAAGTTTTAAATGGATTAAAATACATTTGTTGACGCCTCCATCATTTCATCCCACTGTGTGAGCGGAAACGTAAAATATAATTATAAAAAATTTATTTGGACGCTCCACCACTTGAAAGGTATTATTTGATCTTTTAGTGTTTGGAATTATAATTAAAATATAAAAGCGGTTCTCGCCATATCTACCATTTTTGAAAGTTTAGTAAATCAAAAAAAAAAATCAAGCGAAAGTAGCAGAATTTTAAGGCTCCGCTATTCTTCCAAAGATTAATATATATTTTGTGACGTCTTCACTACTTCTTCGCTTTTATTAAACAAGGAACTAGTTTTGGATCCGATTTCTCCACGACTCTCGTAGCTTTGAGGGTTCCACAAGCAAAGAAATCGATGTATTGAAACTGGTCTATTTTTGAGGGGTTGATAATTATTATAAATAAACCTATATCTTCTGCCAAATATTTTATTAACAGTTATTTCTATTATTCTGATTCTTTCCACTGTTTACCAGTAATAAGGATACGAATTGTAAATTATTTGTATTTCAGCATCTCCGTCATTTGTGATATTTTAATAATTTTAGCATAAGTATTTTTTTTTTTTAATCGTGTATTTACCATATCAGCAAACGTTGTGCTATACGTGGTAGGGTTAACATACAATTGTAAGGTTTTCCACCATTCGGCATCAAAACCACTTGAATCAATTCTCATTTTCAGCTGTCTAATGTTAGCTAAGCAGCAGACTGCATATCTCCACCATTTCGTAACGTCACATCACTTGTAACACTTTGCTAAATAACCAATTACGCTCGCGACATCTGAATTTTACACCATTTTTGGTGGGTTAAGTTCGAAGCTACATAATTTTTTTTGAACGGCTTCCATTATTTGTTTCATAATACAAGTCTACTGCTCGAGTTTTAAACGTTTTTGTTTTAAATTGTCTCCAGCATTTATTCTGATCAGTTCCTGTCCTTTCCATTAATATCATACCTTTTCTACTGAAGTTTTTGACCATTCCACCATTGACAAAATTTTAATATTCTGCAAAACGAGATTGGCTAATTCGCTGACATCTTCATTTGCTAATTTTTAGGAAACTTTGCACTTTTTCGTGGATAGTGAGCCAAACGAAATAGGACTGCAGCGCTTTTGTGAATATTCAATAAAAACTATAAACGTCCATTTCTTTGTAAAATAATTAGTAACATAGTTATTAAGGCGTTGATGAACTGAGGTGAGAAATGAGGTTCTCCACCAGTTAGAATTTCAATCGACTAACGAACGAATTGCTCTCGTTCAACCATTTTAATTAATCGCAGAATGTCAAACTTTAAAATTCAGATGGCATTCACTCCTACGGAGTTTTTACAATTTTGCTATTTTTTGTTTTGTTTGTATTCGCCTCACTCGTCTTTTCATCTTCTTGTTTTTATTTTTCTTTATCTTCTTCTTCTGCTTCTTCTTTGCGTCTTTCATCCTTCGTCTTTCCTTTCTGCTTATTTTTGGTACGTTTGCTGCTCTCTCTTTTGCTTCGGCTTCTTCTTTGTGCTTCTACTTTTTCGTCCACCCCTTCTGTTTCTCTTTTTTGTTTCTGATCCTTTCTTCCCTTTATCTGATTCGCTCTTTGTCTTTCTTTTCGTTTATTCTTCTTCTGCTTTTTTCATTTTGGGTGAACCACATGCCAAAACATGTTTTTAACTCGTTGACCTTTTCTTACTTTGTATGCTGCTCAGAATATTTTTAATATCAGTCTATGTTCGTACACTTTATCAATAAATTATTATGACATCAAAAATATCTTTCTTTGCATTTTTGTGGAAGTGACATTTTGACAAATCAAAATTCTTCTATCGTTACTAACAAATCCAAGTGGAAATTTTGTAAGACGGAATATTGCCAAAGGATGGCGCAATTTAAGTTTGTTGGAATCTGTTTTCCCTTTCGCTTATTAAGAGAATGGTTGCTTACATTCAAATTTCGTTTGCAAAATGGTAATAGGGTTCTAAAATTCTTGTATATTGAACTTGACATTTTATAAATACGTGTTATGCATTTAGAGTGTCTAGAACGAGCACTTTCACAAATAGTTCTCGAACGTCCTTTGTGTATTCGAAATTTTAACGATCTCGTGGAATAATTTCGCAACTAAAACCGTTCCAGATTATTTAAGCTAGCGCATAGTTAAAAGTACCTATGTAGAACCTAACAATTTGGTGGTTCCGTATCTCCACTTTAGATTACGCCAAACCACCGTCTTATCTATAAGGCAGAACTTCGATTGCCATATGTAAATATGCAAATAGTTTGTTGTTTAATAATTTGGTGTAATTCGCGTGCACATTTCGTTTCGCCACTGGGTTGTTTTCTCAAGTTTAAACCGACAGCGGAGACCTCTTTGTCTTTGCTGTTTGCTATGCGTCCCAGTGACAACTAATTAGAATATATTCAGCTGGATAAAGGAAATTTGCCTGTATTAGAGAGTTTGCCCGATGCGGACATGTGTGGAATGTAAATGAGGCTCTCTCTCCCTGTGTCGGCCTACAGATCTATTAGTTGCGGGTTGCTGTGCAAATTTCAACGGATGACATCCCCAAACTTTTATAATTTGCGTTGCCGTCGGTGAAAATTTAACCCAGAAAATGTCTCCCGGCCCCCTGTCATTTTAAATATTAATTAGCAAACTAATGCGTTATTAATTACAAAACCTACTGACGTAGAGTAAATCAAAAACAGAATCCGAAATCAAACGGAATTTTCTATAAAAATAACCTCTCCACACGAAAGGAATCCCAAAATAAGTAATTTTGGTTAACAAAATTTTCCATGGTTTTAACAAAATGCTAATTTTTTTTGTGCCTGATTTTTGCAGAGTAATTAAAAATACAAGCCGTTCAAAAGCATTAAAACAAGCGGATTTTGATTAATGCTGTCCTTGACATGAGACTATCAGTAGCACAAATACGGATGGAAATGGCTACATTTTAATAATTTCTCTCCAGAGTGAAATATAGTCGATGAGCGCAAATGTTGGCTGAAGGGTTGAATTAACCCAACTGTGCATTTTTAAAAGCACGCATTACGCTGAATATGAACAAGCCGATATTCAATACGGGAGTAAACCTTACAAATTTCACTTTGCACTTTGCATTTTATTTTCCGCAATACACCAAGAAATAAGTCTTTTTATAATTCTTAACAAATTCATAACACTAAGAGTAAAAGCAAAGGTAATTCAGTGGGTTTCCTGCCACAATACAGCTAGCCTTTCACGATCAGTTGATGAATCTTGTCCTGATGAGGATAACACGCAGTCCAGTGGAAGAATTGTACGAAAACATGGCCTAACCCTTGCTGTTTACTTAGTTGTGAAAGTAATTATGTGTTGCTTTCCTATATTTAAACTAAGGGAATGGATTTTGTAGTTTGACGAGCTCGATTCTTCCCGTTATACATTTTAAAGTAGATTAATGTTTATCTTTGGAATTGTGATTCTAAAATAGCAGATTTTGCTTGCCATATGGTAAAGCTTTAAGAATATTTACATTTCTTTTTATTAATATATTTCGGTGTAGATTTTGGGCTTCCCAACCGTTGCATAGAACTTCAGTAATTATCAGATGGTGATTATTAGTGATGTCAGCTATCAGCTAACGATTTATAGCCATTTCTATAACATCTCAATTTTTAATAACTTATCAGTCGCTCAAATGGACGTATTCCAAAAGCCCACCGTTTAGTTCTTCAAGGACTGCTTGAAGGAAATTTAGTTGAAATTTTAAAAATACTTCGTATATTTTTAATTGTTTGGCGGTTAAATAATTTAATAAACAGCTTTATGAGTTCTTCTGGTAACATTGCCGCCTGCAGTACTTCAACAATCGTCTAACGAATTTTTCCACCGTTCTTAACCCTTCGATAGGTCTGTACGAACTTCAAAAAGCCTTTAGTGATCTTCACTAATTCAAGCAACTTACGAGTTACTGTAAGTAAGTGAACATCGATGAACTTTCCTTGAGTCATCTAAATGAAGATTTTAATTGCCTTTCAAAGTCTATCCACAATTTGCATGGTTATCTGAAGGCTTTTTGTGGCGTACTTCTTGTCCTTCTTTATATGTTTGAGGGCATTTCGAATTTTTCTGTCCATTAAACGCATTTTAATTAACTTCAGCGTTGTTTATCTGTGCTATTAACTTAACAATCATATAAATTAAATCTAAAAAACTTTCCCAGGGGGCTTGGTGATGTAGCGGATTGAGCATCTCCTTTGCGATCACTTTATACGAGGTTCAAATCTCGTCAGTAGCAAGAAAATTTCCAAAAAAATGCCGAGATATGAATCCTATTAATTGGGAGGTCTAGTTGATCATTGCAATCGTAGTCTTAGACGAAATAAAGAGAAGAAGCTTTCTCAGCCTAATTTACTTAACACTAATTTGCACAAACCTCTGAAGTACTGTTTTGAAGACTTAACAGTTGTTTTAAAGGAACTTAGGAATTTTTCAACGCTTCCACAATTTAGTAACGAATTTTACTAAAAATGTAGGGTTTCTCCACCATTTGCATCTTCCTGACATGAGATTTAAATGATTTTACGGCTACATTCACTATTTATACGTGATCGGCATTTTTTTTGTGAAGACTATTCTGGGTCGTCCACGGTTTATAAGTTTTGCCTGCCCTCTCATAAGCAATTTTTGTAGAATCCTCCACCGTTTTCAGTCGTTTAGGCCGCTATTTCTGCATCAGTTGCAATATTTCTCCTGTAGTTAAAACTTGTTAATATATCCGTATACAACGTTGTTACCTCTGAAGTTAATCTTATCAAGCGTTTGATCTTTTCTACCACGTGTTATTATCAGTTACTCAAATTACCTTTGAGGAGTTTATTAATTTTCACTATTTCAGCGCTTATTTAACTAGCCATTTTATAATTATTACGCAATTTTTACAGCAAGTTAATACCACTTTAAAGTAACTCTGAGATGCTTCTACCACTTGGCGAATTTTACATAATGTACCTCAAAGGAATTTTTATTAGTTTTTGACGTAACTTAACATTTACCTAAGTGAAACATAAACAGCTTATCCAGATTCCACATTTTCAATACTTTGACAGTCAATCAACGAAATTAGACTGATGAAGTTATGGCGGCTTCACCATTCGCAATTACTTATAATAATCTGTTATTTATTATGCCTTCTCTATCATTTATAAAACCTTCACCTCCACATTAACTGGTTTTTACAAACATTTCCGGTGCTTCTACTATTTATAGATTAAAACTCGTTTAAATCATGCTCATTAATTTTATCAGTGCTTCTACGCTTTAAAAAGGTGTTTTAGTAAAGTTTTCAGGTCCTTCCACTATTTTAAATTTTGGTGGTCACTTAAAAATATAATTTTTTGCATCACAGCCACCATTTAAGCTTTCCAAATTGTATGTGAAACTTTTTCCGCTTTTTCCACCATTTTTGGCCACTCTCTCTATTTTCATTAGTTGTAAGGTTCGGCACGATACCTGTGCTTGTTTTGTGTCAGCTGCAATATTCCTGTCGTTGCTTAGTATGTGTTGCTAAATTTTCATATAGCCTTCAGAATATTTGCTTTTTTTAGCACACTTTTGATACCTTTGGCCAACTGCAAAGTCTTACTATGTTTATTACTCATATGGGGTGTAGTTTATTGCCCTCTGAACTTAAACCCTAGACTTATTGTGCCCCCTAGGATTTACATCCTACAGGTACCTATCTGTGGGGTGCTTGAATTGGGAAAGGCATATCACCGCTATAACTCCTAAATTAACTACTGCTTGCTACATGGTCAGATATCTGAGAGATCAATTAACGGTGGACACAATAAAGGTATTTTACCATGCTTACATTGTGCAACTATATTTTTCCGAAACTGTAAACCACTCTCTGGGATAATCCGACAAATATGTCGTAATCGGGTCGGTGGTTCCCCGGATTCTTAACAAATAAATCCAACGAACAAATATTACATCATCGTATTTGGTCATTATATTTGGGATTTCTCCGAAATACGTTGCAACAACAAAAATATGCCGATCTGGCATTATTTCCGCAAATTCTGCAACTTCAGGCGGGCTTAAACTCCAAACAACAGGAACGTATTACACTTAATTTACACAATGTCTCAAAAGCCGTGACAACGTTTAAGAATACATGTTACTCTATGCAAGTAATTGTTACATGCTGTGGATGTTGTATTCTATATTTATACATAATTATATTTTATTTATAAATATTTTATATGTTATATTTATATCTACTATAATTATGTCACTGCCTTTGCCGTAAAGGATTCATAGTAATAACAGATAAATAAATAAATAAATAAATTTTTTACTTCTTAGGGTACCATTAAATCCACCCAAAGGCAACACTGTCTTAAGACTCCCAACATATGGCATTCACACAATATGTGCTCTGTAGTTTCTTCTTTCTCCCCACAGAATCGTCAGTTTGGATCATTTGTGGCGTTTATTGATTGAAGGAGTTGGCATTGTCTTGTTAGCAGCCCAACTATCTTTCCTATATTTTACCTACTTAGAAGCAGTAGTTCTCCTGCTCCGACTTTTGAGGGACTTCTCAGGAACATGGACGATTGCTTTAGTCCCTGTCTGTTCTTCTCGTAATAGTTCCTTTGCGGTCACATATTCCAACCCGCATGATGGTTCAGGTCCGATTAGGGGTCTTAGACATTAGACAAATTACCTTTAATCATCTTCGTTGTTTTGGTAGTCATTTCACACAATTTTTATTAATTTCTTATGGCGCTTCCATCATCTGTTTTGTCTTGTAAAGAGGTATTCTGCCTTATCTACCGATGCAACACTTTTAATGCCTTTTCATGGATTGTTTTGCCAACTTTACGATTTTAATTTTTTAGCAATTACAATTATTTTTAGGGAAGAGTCGGAGTATCGACATCATATTCAGGACTTTGTTACCCACCTAAATACATTTTAGAACCACCATAGATGACTTCAACAATTACTTGAGGGGTTTAGGAAACCTCTATAGCGATTCTCCATATCCAGTTTTGTTTGACAGTTATTGAGGTTTGTGTAGAGTTTTAACGTTGATGAAATATAAGAATCATTAATTAATTAATTAATAGAACTTACTATTCATAATTTGATGAAATGCCAAGAATTTTCACAATTTTTGGTACTTTAACGATGGAATTAGTTGGGTGGATCTTCTGTTGATTGAGGATACGTTAGTACAGCTTTCCAAGTCTTCACTATTTTTGTGCTTTAACTGCCATCTGTTTAACAAACCCTCCCAGAACCTCCACCATTTCTAAGCCTTTGTTCTCGCACAAGCAGTTTTTCTAGAACTTTCCTCCACTTTCATTAATTTTAAGGACTATATTCTGTTCTTCGGACAGCATTTTCTGTAGTATCAGCTGCTTTATTACTGACACTAATTAGCTGCTGATACACTTTTTCAGATACTTAAATAAACTTAAGTACGGGTGTAGCCCCTCCACCACTGATATAACTTAAATGAGGTTTCTCAAACTTCCGGGACATCTTTCCATTTCCTATTTCGCAGTTGCTGAAACAATTTTGAGTGATTTTTCCGGAAATTAAGACATTTTTAGAAGTTGATAATATAAGTATAAAATTTAATATTATATTTTGGGAAAATGTTTTCAGTGTTTTTGGTACCCCAATGGCCGAATTTAATGGATTTTTTTCAGTACGCCTTCATTAACTGCTTTATTTTTGCTGTTGATTGAGGATAAGTTAGTAAAACATTTCAGGTCTCCACTGATTGCTTCGACTATCAATTACCTAAACAGCTGCCCCCGGTGCCTCCACCAATTTTCATGGAAATTCGAATGATCGCTGAGCGGTTAGAAGACAATTTTGAGAAGTTATGAAACAACCTATGTACTAGCAGCAGGATAAATAATTTTAAACTTCCTGAACGAAAGCAACAAAAGTCCTAAAGATATAGTGGTTTTCCCACTGGATTCCATTTAAAGCTGATGTAGTTTTAATTTTACCCAACGAAATGTAAAGTTTAAAAAACACTTAAAGGAACGTTACGCCCTGATTTTTCTAACGGAATGCTAGAGTGCACTCTTCATTAATAATTAATAAAAGCCAGCGCTGCACGTCCAGCTGTTGCACGAGTTCTCATACGCACAGAAAGTACCCACTCTACTGAAAAGAGCCCTCAAAATAAACACATAAGCAACATCAGATTTTCCAGCGGCGCATAACAAAACGCATAAAGAAAAAACCTTCCCCACGAATCTTAGACTTTTCTTGCAAACTTCATGAAGCTCCCATTCAAAAAAATATGTTGTTTAAATTGAGCTTTGAACCACGAACAGAATGGAAACGTGCGAGCGTCGAAAATATGAATTACACATCGTTCATCCCACTAACGAGATCATAAGAATTTGTAAAGAAGTGTAGTGGTAACGTCGTCTAACGAAAGGTTAGATCCTACAAAGTGACGTGTTGAAAATGGGAGAAATTGTTTTCAAATTGAATTTTTTTGCTTACGGAACCGAATAAATTTTAACAAGAACGAGTTTTACGACTTTACCGATTGGGATGGTCGCCAATGGCTTGTTTAAAAATTTATGGTTTTTCAAAAACATGTTTTTGCACTCCCATTGGGGCTGAACAAAGAGTTATCACATCATATTTTAAAAGAGGATGAGTTTACGAAATCTACAAACTAAGCCACTATCAAAACTATTTATTTACCTTCTGACTTATCCTTAATCCAAGTTCCAGGATCATCAAATGTTGCTATGCGACTTGTTGAAAGTTCATCCCAGAAAGTAATCCAAATTAAATTTCGATATTTACTTAGTGTAGTTACCTCGATAATAGTTAAAGAAAACAAACAGCGACCCATAATAACGATATTTAATTTATCAGTCGATGAGACGTTCAAACAAAAAGTTTCCCAAGGCTTCGTTTAGTAATTATAAGTTTCCTCGGGAAAATGTTTGATTTAACTTAAAGTTTCTTTAACTAATTGTTAACGAGGTCCTTTTATTTACAAAGAAAAACAACGGAAACCCTTACTGAAGGCGATCTTATATTAAACGTGACGTTCCCGGTGTTTAATTTTAAAATTATGTTTGCTAATTCAACAATTCGCTTTTAATCTCTGTTATACAGGATGGAAATTGTGTGAGGAATCGTAGTCAACATAGTACATCTTTCACGACCGTCACCTGAAGCCATTGTTTACTGCCGCCTCAGATCACTAAAACCTTCGCAACTTTACTAAATTGTACCAGAATATTGTCTGCTATAAAACCACGTCAATATCGTCCCCTTGTTCGCTAACGTTCCAACCACTCGTGCTCATCATAAATAACAGATTCGTATGCCTGTTATCTGTATACCTAATTTTAAAGGTTATAAAACAGGGATGCTCACATCTAGTTTACCTTAAGCGTTAATGAAAAAATAATAAATAACCATGACATTAACAGACTTCTGCAAAATATTTCGCAGTTTCGGGGATAATTTCCTACTTCAACGGGGCGTTAATTTTAGTTCGAACCATTTCATTTTCTTATTATTTAATAAGGGTGAAAACCCTTGGGTTCGGCAATTCCAGTCGGGTAGTGCTCACTGATCGCAGCAGCCGATTTGAGTTGTGTAGCCGCAAACCTACATAGATCTCATTCAACAAATAAAACAGCTTAATTAATAGATTCAAGCACATCCATGAAAGTTCAAACAGTTAAAGCTTCAGAACTTTACTGAACTAGAAATTCAACACATTAGCCATGAAAAATCTAATTTTAGTGAAACTCTAGGGCTTCTCCACTAGTTGCAAGCTTCACGCTCTTTTAAAATAATGGGCCCATTCGTAATTTCTGCTTACTTGGCAGTTTTTAAATCGTTTGCGACTATTTTTTCAGGCACCTCCACCATTTCTAAGCCTTTGCCTTGGCTCAACTGATTTTCTAGACTTCTCCGCCAGTTTCTTTAGTTTTCCGATATGCTAAGTGCCCTTCTGCATAAGGTGCTATATTTCTATTTAAAACGTGTTAGAATATTGTCAGAAACCTTCACTATCCGCACGGGCCGTTTCAGTAAACTTAAGAATTTCTCCACCAAACGCGATAGCTTAACAACCATCTACGTGGCCTTTAAGTCTTCTTAATTTAATTTACATCACTTTTCGCCCCCCGACAGTCAGTTGACCCAATTCTAATCCATTTCTAAAGAGCTGCCACCATTTAAGAGGTTTCACCTGCATAAATATATTTTTTTCCACACTTCTCCACCATTTACATTAGTTTTACGAGCTGCTGAGTACATTTTACTAGTTTTTATGTATTAGCTGTTGATTAGGATATATTTGATTCTCATAAAACTTTAGTCGCTTTCAAGATGTTTGCTTTCTCGAAAGTAACTTTAATAAGCTTTCAGCTTTTGCCACCATGTGCTGTAAATGGTGTAAATTACCTCTGGTAAGCCTTTTTAATTTCTATCATGACTTTTCGTACCTCGATAATAATTTAAACTTTGAAGACACCGTCCACCACTTGCTGAGAAAGGTTTGTAATAAGATGTTTTGGCTTATCCGCCATTTTCGAAGCCTTAATACCATGAGATCGACAAAAAATGATTCTGAGCAGGCCTTGACTAGTACAACACGATTGGCTACACTGGTTCTAGAATGCCTATGAATTATAATGTGACAGTGACATTTCAAATGTAAGTCAGTTTTGCAATCTTGTTTCCAGAATTATTTGAGTTTATCGTTGTAATACTAGTGAAGGATCACATTTTGAACACCTACTCTAACATGTAGTCATCTTAGTTTTCAGTTTGTTCCCTAAATAAATACTGTTTTGTGTTTTAATTTATTTGACATTTATTACCTCTAACCTACTGCCACATTTCGAAATCAGTCTTGCCAATCGTGTTGTACTAGTCAAGGCCTGCTCAGAATCATCTTTCTTTCGATCTCATGGTACATATGAAATGCTTTTGGTGGATTAATTTATAAGGAAGTTCGAAGCACTTTTCAGTAAGCAAAATTACGTTACAAATGCTTTTGCAGCCTCTCCACCATCGATGTAACTTCAACAAATACTTAAGTGGGATTTATTGGGAAGGACAGTTCTTCTTTCTAAGAGCATATCCTTCGTCCTTTCTTGTAACAGGAAAGGACAGGTTTTGTCCTTAATTAGAAGTAATTTCTAAAAATTGTTCAATAATTTACTTAAAAATTTCTTGAAATTAATTCAAGAACTATAAACCACCAACTCCTTTACGAGTTTAGCATAGAATGAATTAAATTTGCTGCTACGGCGCTACGCACTGCGCGCTAGATATTAAGTTAGGTTACTTTCAGGTGATTCCCACATGTATTTCGGTGTATTTTGTCATATTCTGTGCATTTCGTGCGTTGTTGAAAGTGTCGTTTGTTTAGTTCTACCAGTCTTGGTGTAATAATTAATTGTTGATAGTTACCATCAGTTGCCTGCTACAAGAAATTCAATGATTTTGGTTTACAACTGAATAATTTCATACCGTGTGTTTCACCGAAGACGCAACATAGGGAAACACCAATGTATTTTTTTAGAACAGATCCAGGTTACCTGCGGTATATGTACGAACTTAGCACTGAACCTACGTAATTGAGTTTATTTGATACTAGAATGCGACAGAAATAGCGCCGGCATCTGTTATCGCGGCACGCAGTTATTTCATTGTTTGGTTTTTAAACTGTCAATTTTAACAGTGATAAAACGTCAGTGAGTTACTAAAGAATTTACATCTACAATGCAATGAAGCACAATTATAGATTCATTATTATTTTTATATTAAAACAATATAATCTAAAAAAATTTATTTATAATGTCATAATTCATAATACTTTACATATTAATTTACTAAAATCACTATTTACGTAAACGTATATTTGTTACGTTTTTCTTGCACAACAATCCTGTACTTCACCAAATTCTACATTCAAAGCTTTTTTCTATTGGGGATTTGGCTAATTTTAAGCGACTTTTCTAACCTCCCCACCATTAACATAACCTAAAAATTGAACTTAAATAAGGTTTGATCGGCTTTGAGCGCTTCGCAGTTACTAAAGTGGTTTCTAAAAGCTGTTTTCCTGCAGTTCGACTAATTTGAGAAATTTTAAGCGACTTTCATAAGCTCTTAACCATTAGCATGGTTTAAAAAATAACCTTTGAGGGTTTCATTTTTTCTTCGCAGTTTCTGAAATGGTTTCTAAAGATGATTACATTGTTAATCCGGACCAAGTGAATAATCAAACTAACCAATCATCTTCGATTTATTTAACAGGTCAAGGTAAATCCACTAAAATTAAAACAAGGATATTTACTGAACCATTTCAACTTATCAACTTTTTGTGATGTAAAAATGATAATCGATAGTAATTTCCGTTAAAAGTTAGAACAGTAAATAAACGTCGTGAAATGTTTCCAAAGAACTTTTAAATGAAATACATAGTGGAGCGACTAAAACAGTTATTATATTGAAATAGGGTGCATTAGCTTTCCATTTTAGGCAATTCAAGTTCTAGCCTCGTGAAATTGTTTTCATTTATTTCATGAATTGAGTGTAGGTAATCAATATGGAGGTTTTACTTATCTGAGTTAGTATTAGCTCCGAACTTTAATATTAAATTTCTTAGAACCATAATTTCCTGGGAGGATTTTTTGTTTGGTTTCTTTCTATAACTTTTTGGATACTTTAAGGATTTTCCAAATTAGATTAGATATTCTAACCTTTTAATGTTTTTTTGAGTTTACCTAACCTTCTAAAATTACCTGAATTTTTTCAAAATCAGGCGATCTCCTGAAATTCTAGAATTACTTTGTTTTTCTTACAATAATAATTTATTCGAACGATTTCCCTTCTTTCTTTAAACTTGTCGAATTTTCCAAATTTCCTAGGATTTCCTGATTTTGAAAAATATCTCCGGGTTGTTTAAAGGTTTTCTCAAAGTTTTTTTATAGTTTACTTAATACCCTAGAGTTTCCATAATTTTCTAAGAATCTTCTGGTTTACAAGAAATTCTACAAATTCAGAAGGAGCAAGTTTTTCTCATGAACATAATTTCTTCGAGGATTTTTTAAATTCCTTTCTTTGTTTAAATTTCCTGGATGCCTCAGAATTTTCCAAGTTTTCTATAGTTTATTACTTAATCTCCGAGAAATTTCTTAATTTTCAAGCGATATATTGATTTAAAACTAATTTTAGAATTACTTTGGTTTTCACATTTCTTCGAAGAATTTTTCTTTTAGTCTTTTTTAATACTATTGTTAATTTCCAAGGATTTATTAATTTTTTAAAAATGTTTTCAATTTATTTACGAATTCTTTCAATTTTTTTATAGAATTTATTACTTAATCTCCTAGTATTTGCTCAATTTTCTAAGAATTGTTTGATTTAGAAGAAGTTTTCGAATTCCAGCATGGCTTTGTTTTTCCTATATTTCATTGGATTTCTTGACTTTTTATAAGCAGTTCCAATTGGTTTAATAAGGACATCCTCAGTTTTTTTCTGTTTATTTTCTTTCTCTAAAATTCTTGGTTACTTTAAGGATTTTATAGATTTCTGAGAATATCTAGGCTTTTTAAAAATGTTTTCAGCTCCATTAAGAACATTTAAATTTTTTTTAGAATTCACTTAATCTTCAAGAATGATTTCAACGCGTTCAAGCATCGATTCAATTTTTTTAGAGCTTCTAAAAGAATTCCAGAATCTTTGAAAGATTGTCTTTTTCCACAAACATAATTTCATTCGGGCATTTTTTATTCCTTCGTTTTTTTTAACCCTTTTCAGGAATTTCCTTACTTTAACAAAGGTTTCCAGTTCATTTAAGGATTTCTGCAAATTCTCTTCTAGAGTTTTTCCTAATGAATATTCTTTTCTAAGAATTTTCTGATTTAGAAGAAATTTTGGTATTTAATAGTAATAATAACTTATACTAACTTCGTTTTTCGTAGAATCACAATCTATGGAAGGATTTCTTTGTTTCCTTTCTTTCTTTAAACCTCTTGGATCCTTTAAGGATTTTCTAAATTTCGTAGGATTTCCTGATCCTTTAAAAACGGTTTTAGATAGTTTAAGAATCTTTTCGCGGGTTTACTTGTTTTCCGAGAATTTATTCTAATTTTTCCAGTATTTTTTGCTTCAGAAGGAATTCCGAATTCTTTGAAAGACTTGGGATTTCCCACAATCATAATTTATTCGAAGACTTTTTTTTGTTTCCTTTCTCCCTTCATACCTACTTGTTGGATACTTCAAGGAATTCCTAACTTTCCATGATATTCTTACCTTCTAAAAATTTTTCCAGTTTGTTTAAGGATGTCCTAGAATCTCCTTAATTTTCTGAGAATTTTCAAATTTAGAAAAATTCTTGCAGTATTAAAATGATTTTGTTTCTCTTGCAATCATAGTTTCTGCTAAGGATTTTTGTTTCTGCCCTTTTTTAAACTTCTCAGATGCTTCAAGAATTTTTTAAATGTATCAGGACTTCTTGACTTTTTATAAACGTTTCCAGTTACTTAGAACTTCTTCAATTTTTTTTGTTTCCTCTCTTCCTTTAAACTTCTTCTAAATTTCCTAGAATTTTCTGATTCTGTAAAAATGTTTTCAGTTAATTTTAAGATTTATCCAGATCTTTTTCTAAAGTTTTTTACTTAAACTTCTAAAATTTCTTTGATTCTCTATGACTTTTCAGATTTAGAAGAAATTCTGGAATTTTAGAATGACTTTATTTTTCCCAGAATCATAATTTCCTGGAAGATTTTTTTTTCATTATTTTCTTTCTTAGATACCTACTCCTAGAATTTTTTTAATTTCCTAGGATTGCCTAATTTAAGGATTTTTTAAGCTTTTTTCTGGAGTTCATTTAATCTTTTAGAACTTTCTTATTTTATAAGAATTTATGAAATGCTTTACTTTTCGTAGGGCAAAAAAGATATAATAATAATATAGAATAGAAATATTTCTTGAAGATCCTATAACTGATCAAGCGTTCTGTAAATGGTGAAGGGTTTTGTTGTAGAAAAGCCTTGAGATATTTAAACGCTTAACTGCAAAAAAGTCAGTGAGATTTATTTCTAGGAGAGACAAATTACAAATTTAAAAAGAGGTTTAAAAAAAGGGTTTTATTTAAACGATATTTAACGGATTGTACGTGTTAGATATGCTGAGAAAATTTCGTATTCGTATTTTCTTTGTTTTGGACCAACTCCACCATTTTCAAAATTCTTATAAACAAAATAACAGCTGAAACTAATTTCTACATAACTGTAACTACTTAAAACGTCTGGAAATTAAAGTGTGGGAGTCCATGAATCTTTGGGCAGTTCCGCCAATTTTAGTAATTTGAAAATTTTAAAAATAATGCATGGTCGCTCCCAGCACTTGAAAGAAGGAGTTTAACATAATTTTAATAAAACCTCCACTATTTGTAATACTAAAGCAAATGAAATATTTACTCTTGAATTCAGTTCTACTAAACTATAATTATATCCACATTTACATTAAAGCGTTGGTACTAAGTAATGTAATAGCACCTTTGCCATTTTCAGGTTTTGAATAAACAAAAAAATGAGTCTAATTTAATTTCTGGGGCGACTCCACCATTTGCAATAATTTAATTAAAACAGAACAGAATCTTTTTTATTACCTCCACTATTTACAGTTATTTTACTTGGTATAAGACTTTAATGAAAGTTGTAGTAATCTGGAGAAAGGTAATATTTTTCTTCTATTTTTAACGCAGAAATAATCAACTCTTTGATTTGAATTAAAGTTGATGGCACTTCCACTAATTGATAATTACAAAAAATCAAAGAATCATACAATTAGTTCAGGCTTTTAACAATTTATTGTAGGATAGATTAAATTAGACTACCCAAGAAAACTTCTTGTTTACAATCGTAGGTAGCCGTAACAAAATAAACTCATCAAAATATATTTAAATGAAAAGCAACAAAGGGACAACGTTTTCAAGATAAATAAATGCCAGGTTTTCGTTTCAGTTTTTTATAGGAAAACAGTCAATTTCCACTTATATTTCAAACAAAGTCAGCCGATATTAAATTTGAAATCAAACATTTGAGCAGTGTTTCCCGGTTGAAGATAAAAAAACCTCCACAATTCCATTTTCAGCACTCAAGTACTGTACATTCTGTTAAATGGATATGACACGAGTGTATGACCGCTGTAATACGGTGGTTGACTCTGTCGTCTTTATTCTCAACCCGGTTCCATCGACTCCTTAGAACCCTCCAGCATAAAGGCCACTACGTACTAAACCAACTTCGCCCACTTGGATCGATACTAAAGGTGTTTATTAAGAACGATATCTCTGCGGAAGTGGTCTACAGTATATAATTAGAAAAACCAAGCTTTTAAATCTTGGAAGATTACTTTCCGTTTCGGAATGATAATTTTCCTTTGTCTGTAAACCATTCATATGCTAACAAAGGTGTTGAGTGCTGCCTTTTTTTGAGGTTGGATTTATTTTTCCTTACTGAATCGATCAGTACTTTCTATGCTTCGGTAGGCTCCCGTTATTGTCGAAACGTAATTTAATAATCTAATTTGGCTTTAGGCGATTGAAAGTTTGAATTAATTATCGATGCGGCATGAAACCGAATTAAGAATACGGAAATTAAACTTTATATACTTTGTTAACATTGTTCAATCTTCTAACGTATGTTTGTTTATTTGTTGGAAAATCTAGAGGAATATTAGAAAATTAATAAAATCACCGAAATAAGCCAGCAAATGACTGAAATTAATTCTTTCTTTAAGCAAAGAATTATAAAATGTTCTCTTTGGGTAAAAATAGAAACTTCTGTTTGTACATCTGAATTTATATTCAGTACTTTTCAGTAAATTTCAGCAAGTAATGAAATTCCACTCGGAAGAATGGCATACTTTGCACTCACTCCAGGTTGTTAAGATTCAATACCTGGTGTACTCGGTAATGTTCTGAATTCGCCAGATTTCGTATGTTTGCTAAGGGAATTAATTTTTAAAAATTATAAATTTTAATTTTACTAAAATGGCGTTGAAAATTTTACTAAATTCGCTATGAATTTTGTAGAAGTATTACAAGTGGTGGAGGCGCCCCAGAAATTAAACTAAACTCGTCTTTTTGTTTATTCAGAAGTTGATGGCATTGTAGATGGATGCATTTGAACTCATAATATTTAAGTAAATGTAATTAATTCAAAGAAATTACTTGACTTAGGAAAAGGATTTTTATTAAAAGCTTTGAAGGTTCTAAAATTAGGTTCATTTCTGAAACTTTATTTACAAATTCACTCCTTGAGTTTCTTCTTCCTTGAAGGAGCTGAATCTTTGTTCTTGGACAGAAACGTAAGGAAAACTTCGGCGTAAGATGTTGTAACACCAAAATCAGCGTGGGTTCCGTGTAAATAATCCATTATTCCCAAAGTTGCATAATTTTTGTTAAACCTAAAAACGAACAATTAAAAACATTCGACTTTGTTCGTAAACATACGTTTAAAGCTAAAAAATATCTTCTGGATATTTGTTGTGTGAGTTTAGTTTTCGACTTTTTTGTGAAATGTTCCACAATGTATTTTATAATTCATTCCAATTCTAAGGTAAATTTTTAAATGTCTTTTGATGGAGTAAACATTTTTTTAAACAATCTTGCAAGGATGATATTTTTAGCAAAATACTAAAAATGAATAAAGTACTAACTAACTAATTTTTTTTAAATATCCAAACTGGAGTAAATAGTGTAAATACGTAAATGGATGGATTAACAAGTAAATAAAATCCAACAAAAAAAGTCTAAAACAGCCTCACATCCAAATATAACCAAATAGAAACGTTACTTGCGTCATGTGATGGTAATCATGAAATTGGGCAGCCGATAAATATGGAAAACTGTAGCCACAATGTGAGTTAATTGACGATAAAACTGCAAGTCCGATCCATAAATAAACTGTGATTACGTGAGAGCCCATTATGAAAGGTCCCAGAAAAAACGAAGGTATGTTAGTGAATACGTGTTCGAAAGGATGTGCATAAAACGTTGTCAGTGCGATTGGCGATGTCCATTCGTGGTGTTGCTTGTGGAAATATTTATAGAAGAATTTTTGATGCATCCACCTGAAAAATGTGGAAAATATTATTATTTTTTGAAGACTTGAAGACGATTAAATCCAAAATTAAGCAATTAAATTTATTTAAATACATACTAAATTTAACAATCAACCTAAACAAAAATATTGAATATTTTAGTTGATAAGTTTTCATCTACAATTTCGATTTTATCCTAAACCGTCAATTAATCCAGTATAAACCCCGTTAAAATAATAAAGAATTTTTGACGCAGTTAAATCCGAACTATAGTAAAAAATAAATTCCCAAAATAAAAACAGATATCAAATACTTTAATTAAGTTTTCACCATTAAATCTAAGTTCATGACAAACCCCAACAAAACCGTAAAATAATTTGGTTTAAAGCCTTCGACTTTAAAATAATTCTAAATGTTCTTCGTTTCAATTGCACAGACTTGTGTTTTATGGTTTATTGAAAACTAAGACCCCCAAAATTTTAAAACAGCATGGCCTTCCTGCATTCCTATGTCCCAGTCTTGGTGGTCTTGGCCTCCATTACAAAAGTCCACCTATTGTCAGTTCGTCGGGCTACGTACATGGCCCACCCACATTTCAATTCGGCTACCCTCTCCATGACATCCATAACTGGTTTGTTCTCAGATCCACTTGTTACGTTTTTAATCCGTTACTTTGGTACCTGGTATTCTTTGTTCATGAGCTCGTTGTGTTCTGACTAATTTTTAAGCGTGCTTTTTCGTAAGACTCCATGTTTCAGCCCCATAGATTAGGACAGGGATAATACATTAGTCGTACAATTTCCCTTTTAGCGCATTGGGTATTCCTGATGCAAAAGTGTCGCTTAATTTCTTCACTCTTTACCTATGGTGATCGCCTGTCCTGATTATAACTATGTTCCATTCTACCTGTTCCACAGATTGACCATTAAGTATTATATTAAGTTATGTTTCTGCATCTGTTTATCATTATTTTTATTTTATCATTTTTAATCATTAGCCCGAATCAGCCCGAATGATTTGGAATGGTTGTCCAGTTCTGCAATCATTTCTTGCAGTTGCACGGGGTTATTACTTATTAGAAGAGTATCATCTGCGAATCGTAGATAATTGGGATATTCGCCGTTGATGTTTACACCCTTGTTTGTCCAGTCCATTTGTCTAGAGATGTTCTCAAGCGCTAATATAGGTATACATAGTTTCGGAGAGATGTGTCGCCTTGGCGTACCACCCTCTTTATACGAACTGAAGGAGTTTTCTCCTGGAGGAGTACGCACATTGATGCCATTTGACATTTTGCCATGTAGTTCAGTATTACCCACATTTCTATACTATCAAATGATTTTCATAGTCGATAAAAACCATACGAAGGTTTAAATTATACTCATTACATCAGACTCTCAGTTGTCTGAAGGTGGTGCACTTAACTGTAGTTCGAGCGGAGTTCAGCTTCTTGCCTATTTTTGATGTTAATCTGTTGGTGGGTATCTTCGTGAACAGTTTGTACATTTGAGATGGCAGACTGGTCGTCTATAGTTGTTGAGTGTTGTTATATCTCCTTTTTTATGGTTAAGGACTACTTCTGGTTCTATCGACGATTCAGGAATTTGCCCAGCCTCTAGGCAGATGTTAAAAATCTTTTTAGTTCTGCAATTGGTATCAGTCCTCCTTGTTTTAACATTTCGGGGATTACACTATCTACCACGACAGCTTTTTGCCGTCTTCGGCACATTGTAAACTTCATCGCTGTGGATATCTTCGGAGCCCACATTCTGTATTTTCTCATTCCGTTCTTGACTTTGATATTCGTTAGGATGCACTTTATTTGCGTAGAGGTTTATATAATACTTTTTTTCACTACTAGTATTAGAAGATGTCATTATTGACCTTATTTTCGAGCCCAGAAGATGATTTTCTCTCCTAGTGGTCAATAATTTTTTATTATTGACTACTGGTTAATAATAGAAACAATTGCTCTGCGCTCAGGTGCCTATTTTAAATATGTTTTACCCAAATGTCAATTGAAATTAACCTCTGCTCTTGTTTTCAAGCAAGGCTATTTGATTTTTGTGGATATCTAGAAATAAATATACCCATCTGTCATTTTATTTTTTATTTATGTAAAAATGATTAATTAAAAGGAATAAAGGTGCTAGTAGTGAAAAAAATAGTATATAAACCACGGTAGAGAAGACTTTTCTCAGCCTCACAACTTATTTCCCTCCATGCTTCGCATGTCGGGAAATAATACTGCTCGGCTGAGAAAAATGTCTTCTCTACCTTGGTCTATAATATACTATTATTCTTTCCTCTTTACCTCTGTTTTATACCTTATTTTTTGCCGTTTGTATCTTTAGTTGGAATTATTTCCTTCTTTCCCAGACCTAAGTGATTTTTAAATGTATTTGGTCCCTTGTTTCTTTCAATTGTTTTTGTTATTACTTTGGTATTATACCGCCTGGTATCTTTGCGTTCTTCCATTCTGATCAATTTATTGAGTTCCGAGGTTCCGACCATTCTATAATATCGTTGTCCTTGTCTACTTTTAGCTTTTTCCTTTTTTAAAACAGCAATTTGGTAGGTCACTTATCCTCTTTGTTATAATCCTGTTCTGTTTAGGCAGTTCGTCGGCGGCTTCTTTAAGAATCCTGGTTAATTCGTTCACTTTATCAGTAATATTATCGGATATGTTTCTCTTGTCCAGTTTTTAATTGAGTTTCCTTTGTTTCCTAGTATCTTGCCTGCGTCAATTTTCTTATGGGTCGTTTTTCTTTATTTCTTATTCTTTATGTTTATTAGCATTTGACTTATTATCATCCGATGGTCACCTCCAGTCTTAATTCTGTTAATCATAGGCACATCTTGTACTATCTGAGAGCGATCTAAAAGTATGTAATCAATTTCATTTTTATATTTGAAATCGGAGCTGGCTCTCTTTTTGAAGAAAGTGTTGATTGCGTATAGCTTATTCGTTTCTAGTAAGTTTACCTGTGTACAACCTCTTTCGTTTCTTTCTCCAAATCCGTATCCTTCAACTACCTAGTTTCATGTTGATCGCCTATTATAATCGTGTAGTTTGAAAGATTTTCACCTATGATTTCTAGTTGTTCGTAAAATTTTAATTTCGCCATCATAGTGATCCGAGGTGGAAGTACTCTTATATACTCGTACCATTTTCATGGTCTCATTTTTTGTTAATTCTAGTATGATATATGGGATTCTGTCAAAATGTATAATATATTGTTTCACCCTGTCCAACAGCTTTTTGTGTATAAAAAAACCGACCCCATAGATCTCTAGCCTTACGTCACCTTTGTGATATAATTCATGTCCTGACTTCAGGTCTTCTAACTTCCCTTTTTTTTCCTTCAGTGGTTCTTCGAATTCAGTTAGTCTGTTATCGGATGAGATAAGAGGGTTTTGACATTATATATTGGTATTAGAATAATTCTTTTCGTTGCTTGGTTCTTGGTGCCACAGCCTTGTTTTAGCACACTCTGGTTTCCTCTTTTTCCAATCGCTGTCTTAATCGGAAAGTACCGCGCTGCTGAGGACTGGGGGCCTTGTGTTTACTTTCATTTCATGACACGAGAATATGTTAGCCATAATGCACCATGTTGGGAAGACTTCTAAGCGTGTGGTATAGGATATAAAGGTTTGGAGGGACGGGATAAGGTCGTGGGTGGGATTGAGGTTGCGACATGGTTCTCCTTCTATATCTATCCTCTACCGGGATCATAAAGGAGTATCTACTCGCTACCGCAGATTGAGAAATAGCCTTTAAAAATTCAATTCATAATTGAAGAAATTAATGATCATAATTAAATTCAAAGTAAAGCAACAAATAAATTAGCAAAGTACTAAATTAGAAAATTAATCTAAACGCTGATATCGAAATACTGCAAGCAAGTTCTCTTGTTAACTTCAGTTTAGTCCCAGAACACAAACAAAACCGTAAATTAGTTTAACATCAAACCTCTGAAAAAACCGTATCCTGCACTTTAACTATGAAGACCTATATTTTATGATTGATTAGAAATTTAGTGTAGGCGAGGCTCTTAATTTAAAGCAAACGTCTAAAATGGCACGTTTAGAACAACAAACAAACAATGCATTTTTATTTATTCCTGGTTCGGAAGCAATCTGGAAATAATTAAATTCCAGGTAAAACAACTTGTAGATTCTCAGAATATTAAACTACAAAATTATCTCTAAAACCCCAGACTTCAAAATAATTCAAAACCATCTTCATCGCTTTTCTAAGAACCCTTATTTTGGAATTGAATTCAGAAATTTAGTGAAAACAAAGTTCTTAACTTACAATTACAAAATAATTCTGATAACAAAGCTTGAGTAAGCCTTGATTAGAAAGAAATTTAGAGACAATTAAATCTAAGGTAAAAGAATAATAATTTCTTAAAATACTAGAAGAGAAACTTAAGCTAAAGTCAGACGCGAAATATCTAGGTTTCTTTTCATTACAGTAAATTTAACCCTAAACCCTAAACTTTAGACGGTAGGCCTATCAAGCCTAAAGCCTCTGATTTCAAAATTCGAAATCAGAGTTCTGCCATTTAACTGTAAAGGCTTGTGTTTCATAATTGACTGAAAACTTAGTGAAAGTTAAGCCCATAATTTTAAGCAAAAGGTGTAAAATTTGTAACTGTTATGAATGAAAAATTAATACCAACGCATAGAGTTGATATTCAAACTTTGAAATTGAACTCATTCAATTATCAGAAAATCCAAAAATCAGAGGTCTTAAGGCCACCACATAACTTAAGGTTAATTTAACTAAACAACATTAGGTGTAACTAAGTGGAGAGATTCTTGAAGTGTAATTAATTCAAATTAATTTTTAAAAATTTGTGTTTAAAGAGTACCACCTCTGTCTTGGATCCAAACCGCTAACATTTGATTCTAAGAGTCAATGTTCTACCAATTGAACTACAGAACTAATGGCAGCGATTAAAAGTCTTCTGAGGTGGTATTCTTCTAAAAACAGATTTTTAAAAATTAAGGTTGATATTTAATCTAATTCTATGTTAGATACAAGTGTAATGTATTTGTTAAATTAGCCCTAAGGCTCAATAATTGAAAATCTATGAATAACTTACCTTTTAATATAAATTAAGTAAACTTTTATACAATAAATAAGAAGCACTTAAATGCTCGGAAAATAATAAATTAAATCTCTGAGAAATTAAACGTACTTGCCTGTGTAAATAATAATGGGAAACCTCCTGAAAACCAATGAAAACAACAAGCTCTACAAACATCCACTGCAGCTCAGGTAGTTTTCTTATATTTTGATAGCCACGCCGTTCCATTAATTTATACGTAACACAACAAACAAATAGGTGGACGACCGTCAAGTTTAATAAAACCCATAATATAACCTGAAATTAATATTCTAGCTATATTCCAGTTTAGAAAACCTCTTTATTTCGTTTGAAAACCGTCATGGACTTGCCTTACAAACATCAACGTTAGGCTTTCAGTGATTTTATTTGTTTAAATTTGTTAATTATTTATAAACGTTCGAATTCGTCTTATCCACTCATCATCCAAATTGTGGATAAAACAAAGTTTAATTATTTTTAATTGTTGTACACTTTGAGCACCGATGATTAATACAATAATTATTTAGGGATTATATTTCTTATAAATCTGCTTACTTTGGGTAGTTTCTTCAAATCGAGGGGTTCATTGGTTCCTGGTTGTATTTTATACTTCTTTAGCACCTCCGGTTTGCCTGTGTAATCCGACATCATGTAAATCAAACTTAGTATCAAGTAAATCCCTAATATTTCAATGACAGGGCCGTACACCCATAGTTTAAAAGGGCAATCGCCTACCAAACCCAAAAATTGGTCCCAGTGTGATTGCCAGAAATTTGCTGAAACTTCCTGAATATTCTGGATGTTCCTAAAATTGTTTAAGTTTTAAGTGAGTTCTTTTTGGCTTCTAATTCAAAATTATCTTAAAATCACCTACCAGACAAATTGACTTTTACCAGCTCCGAAAATGGCGATGGAAGCTAAACACATTCCCATTAGAAGGTTGTTTTTTGCTGAGAAAAGAACCCCGGGCTTTTCTTTGTTATCCTTGTTTGCAGAATATGTCCTCGGACTTTCTATTTTTGAGTACTTAAATTGAGATTGATGCCTGAAAATTTGCTAATTTTTAATTCAGTCAGTCATTAAAGTCATATCCTTAATATTTCTTTGGTTTTAATGAATTTTACGTTCTTTAAACTTTTTGTAATTTGTCTATTACTAACAGTAACAATCGTCATTTCTCGAAGAAACAGGAAGAAAAAGCGTTTTGTAAACAAATCCCTTTTACTGGAAAAAACTGTATAAGATTTTTGATGTTTGTTTTATTTATACTATTTAGGAATATCCATTTAATGGAGTTCCTAATTCTTTGAATTCATCTTAAATGGCATTTAAATTGTATCAAAAAGTATTTTCCTAAAATGTACAAAATGACAAATATCCACCAATCCACTTTTTACAGTTAAAACTGACAAGTCTTGGTGAAAATTTACCTGCAAACAACACATACTGAATTAAAATTAAAATTCAAGGCAGCCTTCACATGTTTTCGCACTTTCGTAGCAATATCTTTAAATAAAGTTTAATCAGACTTATTTGGCCTTTTTTATATCACTTTATGAATTGCAAGCTAAAAAATTACAAAAGCATTTTGAAATTTTAAACAGCTTAATATCATAATTAAAAGGTTTAGATACACTTACAAGGTTTCTAAACGTTTGTTTGAGATGTTGAACCAACTTAATTCTTTTAACAAAAAGCAAAAAATAAATACTTTGTTAGTTCAAATTCAAAATGCACGATTTTTATGTTTAATATCAACTGTAGCACAGCAACTGAAGGTTATAAAATGCACGAAGAAATGTTTTTATTCTGATTGTTTTATAAAGTAAAGAAATGAAAGTAATTTTCACGGGCAAGGCCAATTCAGGGTGTGAAATCTTACAATAACTTACGTTAGCAGGTAGTAATTACTGCATGTTTTTGCGTAGTCTATTTACAAAATATTATCTTTGAAATTATATAGTTATACAGGGTGCGTTAATAAAGTACTAAATTGGTTTTTAGGCTGACTTTTTGGTGACCTCAAATTCAGAGTTTTGCATACATTTTTCCAAAATTAACTTTGAAAACAGACTTTAATTTTTTTAACTCATCTAAGGTTAGCTCATACTTTAGAACCTCAAATGATAAGGCTGCAGGTTTTTAATACAGAAAAATTGCTGTTTTTCCATACTCTTGAACGGTTTTTGGGCATCACTGACGGTTTTAATGGAAGTGATATGATTTTTCAATTTTAAAATAGAACAACCTACATTTGGATTTTTGTAATAGATGAGGGTTACAAAATCCAGTTAATTTATGTATTTCTTAGTCAGGTATTTCACCACCAGCTGTTGAAATACAAGCTAGATTAATAAACTATTAATTCACTCAATTCACTGAAAGTAACGTTTAGAAAACGGGTATAAAATGTCAAACTCGCCACAACAAATCTTTAGAAAATACTTATCAGAATCATTTATTTCCTTCTCTGTTTTCTGGAAACTTTTTAAATACTTCAGAAATTTTCCAAATTTCGCAAGGGTTCTCTGACTAAAACAATGGTTCCAGCTCGTTTAGTGATTTACTTAATATTCTAGAACTTGCCTAATTTTCTAATTTGGTAGAAATTCTTGAATTTTTGTTTTCCCTACAACCACCATTTCTTCAAAGGGTTTTATTTACTTTCTTTCTCTAAACTTCTTAGATACTTTATAGGATTTCTAGATCTTTTCCTTCGTACCTTATTTTGTAAAGAATTTTCTGATTTAAAAGACATTCTAGAATTTTTGAAATACCATTTTTTGTTGTTATAAGAAACGTACATGCTTTTAAATACAGTAAAAATTTCTGTTTTTCCAAGTTGTTGAACGGTTTCTCGGCAGCAGTGATGCGATTTTTAGATCTTTAATTTTTTTAAAGTGAGACAATTTTTTGATCTGCAAATAAACCTTTCTATAGGTTGTAAAGGACTACCTTTTAATCAAATTATGATAAGCAGTCCTTTTGTTTAAGTTTGTATGATCAAACCATAGTGGAGGTTAGAAAATAAAATTCCTATAGTTATACGGGCTGGGCTGTAAGAGAAGATAGGCTCATGCTAAACCTGTACAATTTCATTGAGAAAGCTGTTTCTCTAAGTTATGGAACGCTTTCTTGGCAGCACAGCTAGTTAAAATCTAAAATGAGTGTAAATATTTGGAACATTTTTGTTCTATTTTATAATTTAAAAGGGCATTTTTAATAAATTCAACATGTAACAACAAACTTTTTCAGGGGTTTATTTTTAAACCTGAAAATGTGTAATATCCATTGTCAAATGTAAAAATACACGTTAAAAAAAATTAATTGAACTAAAACTGTTTAAAAGCTGCATCCTATATTTTTAATTTCAAATCTGATACCTGTCGAATCCTTACGTTTATTTTAATTAATCTGCCTGAAATAAAACTATTTCAGGTTATGGGTTATAACTAGAAGCATGTTGGAACTGTCAAATTAGACCTGGAATTTTTTACAAGGGGCAGAGGGTTTAGCTTGTTTTAATTTTTGCACGATTAACTATGTGTGATAAAGCAACGCAGATCACTTTTTGCCAAACTGCAGCGCCCTACCACGAAAAATGTCATTGTTTTACTATACCAGGAGTACCTAAAGCAATCGAGAACAATCCTGGAGGCTTTGATAAATGCAGAAAAACGACTATGACCCCAATTAAAACAGAAAAGATACTACGCATATGGAAGAAGTAACAAAGCTGATAAAGGAACTCCCGAAAATGAAAAATGGATGTCCAAAAGAAATTCCAGAACTAAGACAAGGGAATAAGGAACTAAAAGAAAGGGTTGACGCGCTGGAGAAAAGCACAGAATTGAGTGAAAAACGCGAGAGGAAGAATAATGTCAAAGGCAAGAAAGGAAAAAAGAAAGAAGAAGTATAAAACTTTGAGTAATACGTCAAACATTACAGTAAAATCAAAAACGGCATGGCAAGTAAAAATAGCTAATAAAAAATTGTTTGTAATGCAAAATTTTTAGAAATGGGAGTAAAATGTAGAAATAATGAGAAAGATAAACTAAAAGGATCATATGTCTGCATAGATGACGACTTAACAGCAGAGGACATGAGAATTCAGGCAATAATAATAACCAAAGTAGGCTATCGAAAAATGACCAGTAATGGAGAAGAATAGACTTCAGAAATAAGCTAATTAGAAAGAAATTAAAGTTAAACAAAACTAGAAAACGGAAAGGAGGACGGATATGTGAGGAGGCTGAGGACGACTGTGAGGAAAATGAGAAAGAGAAAGGAATATGGACTTGGAATATAAGAAGTATATTTGCAGATGTAGTAGCCCTAAAGCATTTAAAAGAAGAACTGAAGAAATATAGAATAAATATCGCTGCATTACAGGAGACAAATCAGAGATTGAAAATAGAGTATTTATTACTAAACGGTGGAAACGGCCTAAGACGAGAAGGACCGAGATTCCTGGTATGTTAAGATATGAAAGAATTAATTTCCATCCAGTGTCAGATAGATTGTATAGTATGGGAAAAAAGGGGGAGCACAAGAATATCTGAATCGTGAACATATACACACCTTTTAAGGAAGAGAAAAATGAGGATTATGAGGAGGTAGAGCGACTATACTAAGAATTACCAAAAAATGACACAAACGTATACGTATGGTTCTAGGAGATAGTAAAACTAAAGTGAGGAAATTTAAAAATTCAAAAATATGCACGTTGGTTTATTTTAAAATAGAAGCAGAAGGACAAACAGAAAAAGAAGAAGCATGAAGGAGACTTTAATTATTTACTTCCGATGAAAATTTCTGCAACAGTGGAAATTAAACGATCCTGAAAAATGGAAACAAAAAGCTGACACTTGATAATCAACAAAACAGATTTTCAATCAAGAAATATAAGAAATAAAATATGAATTAATCTCGTAATTATTGCTTTCAACAGGTAACCCCTCTCCTTTGGAGTGAAAATTTAAAGGAAATGCTTCAAGAAGTGGCAGAAGTTTCAAAAACAAGGCTTGAATAAGACGGATTTATATGCATAACATTTAAAGCAGGCAGCATAGAAGAGTGTTTCTTGCGTAGAATTTCAGATTTTAGAAATGGTTTAATCTAACCAGAAATAAAATATAAAATAAAGAGATCAAACAGAATTTTTAATTATTGCTTTCAGCAGCTAACTCTTCTTCTTTGCAGTGAAAATTTAAAAGTTTTGCTCCAAAATGGACCAATAAATGCCACAAATTTTGATATTCTACTTTCATAAAACGGATTTCTATGTATAAAGTCTAAAACAGTTGGCAACATAAAAGTGTTTCTTAGACAGCATTTCTACGTTGTAGATTTGATGAATGATTTTTTATAATCAGGGGTATGCTGGGCCGTTGTTGAGCCGTTTTAATTTCTGTAACTTTCCAATTTTCTCAATTTTTTACTGTTCGCAGTGACACGTACATTTAATAAGCATCACCTTTTACTTCACTTTGCAATTAATTCGCCGAAGCTTAAAAATTGCACGACCTCACTTAATCACAACTCATGAATAAAAATAACTTTCTAATCATATTATAAGTAATTAGTTCATTTCAGTTTGCATGATAATGTAATTGTGGGGGTTAGAAAATAAGATTACTAAAATTTTACAGGGTGTCAGCGAAGCTAGGCTCATACCTATCCTTTAAAGTTTCAAACGAGAAAGCTGGAGGTTTTAAATACAGAAAAATTGCTGTTTTTTCAAGCTATTGGACGGTTTCTTGGCAGAACATCCGGTTTTAATGGAAGAGATGTAAACAGCCTGGAATTTGTTTTTTCATATTCGTAATCGGTGGACATTTTTAAATGTTATTTTCTGACTTTTCTACATTTTTTAATTATTTGATTTTACTTCTACAGCATTTCATTTTCGTTTAGGTACTAATTTAATTAACAAAGAGAAAGGGATTTTCAAGATTAAATATATATTCATAAAACTCCATTAGGTTCTTCAGAAAAGTTGTGGATCCCAATCCAAAATGGTGTTGTATTCACAAATTGTGGTCACTGTGATAGTAGAAAAAGATGCCTGTATAAATTTTAAAATTCTTAATCTGTACGTTGCATAAACATTAAAAGTTTACCTTTCAAATTGCCTTTTTCCTGTCACGGTAAAAGCTTCTAAAACTAAAAAATCCCCCAAGTTTCCCCTTTTTATCATCTAAAACCTATTAACAGCTCTATACAAACAGAAATTTCAATTTGAATCCACAATTATTATACCCTAAAGTTACCACTTTTAATTTATATGCAAACTACTGACTGTTACCAACGATTCATGCATTTTCCAATTTGTCTACTTACCATTTAATATTAAACCGCTTTGCGCCATCCCGGGGGAAAACAAACCGTAAAAAAATCGAAACCGAAATTACTAACGGTATTAATAGAAGAGGCTTTAACGTTCTGTTAATTACAAAAAGCATTTTAATAACAATCTGCGGTTTAATTACGGTTAACACATAATGAATCTACATAAGATTAAATTAAACTTTAAATTACAACATAGGCAGGATTTGTTTACACCCCTGGGTCGAAATCCCATATCGTTCTAGTAAACTGCAGTATTATATGCCTTTAAACCCGTTCTTTTATTTTAGACTCCGGCTCAAATCGCGTCCTTTTAAAGCTGCTTCTAATTAAATGCCGCTTTATTGTTCTCACTTCACATAGTAGGAAATTTTTGTCGTGTCAGAAAGTAATTATGATGAAATCTGAATACCTCTTTGTTTTTAAACTAATTACTTCGTCTTTTAGAAAAGGGGCCGCTGCAAGAAGTTCATCTTTATTGTTTTTTTTTTTTAATACCTAAGACTTACATAACCTTAATTTTAAACAAAAACGGCTGACACTTTTTTCCAGCTCCTCTTTCGCTTAAATAAATAAACAACCGAAAAGTAATTCTATATGCGGCACCTTTAGACAAAATGAAATAAACTAGAAAGCTTGAAAGGTTCTACTTTGGTTGGTGTTTTGTTTTACTACACGTTTTTCCCCACTTTAATGAATTTTTAGCAAACTCTCCTGGTGATTAGTGAAAAAGGTTGTGTTGCCAACGTAATAAATAATTCATTATTTCTCTACTACCTGTCAAAGTTAAAGCTATTTAACAAACGCTGCTCTTAAAAATTGCCATCCTCGAGTACAACACTTTTTTGTTCCTCGTAAGCAACCTTTTCCAAATTGTTATTTTATAATCAAGCCTATATTACATTCAAACGTCAGATTAAAGAAAAAACGCGGAAATTTTCAAATCACATTTGTTGTCGATTGGCCGATTTTCTGCGTCGAAGTCAAAAGTACGATTTTAGGCTTATTTGAATTTTATTAATTACATATAGTTTTTAATTTTTATTAAGCTTTCGCATCAGGCTATAAATTTCGGTGATTTTCAAAACAGCTCAGATGGACAGTTTTTAGTTCAAAACTAAATTATCCTTGCTGAAAATGAAGGAAAACTTAATTTTAGTCTGCTCCTGAATTCTTGCATTATCCTTGTTAAATAATAAAGCAAAACCTGCGTTGATTCAGGATTTAACTTGAGATTCTGTTTGGTTTGTTTCCACTAATCTTACAAATATTTTTATAAAAAATTAGGCAAGAAAACGGGATAATTTTCATAAAAGCAGAAGCAGACAGTGTTTTATCCTTGAATTTTTAATGTCCTTGCTGAAACTCAACCAAAACCTACGTTTAATTTTCATGTTTTTTTCAAAAAAAAAAAATACTCAGACAGACATTGTTTTGTTTCTAAATTTATAATTTATCCTTGTTGAAAAGCAAGCAAAATAAACACTGATTTTGAATTCGTTTGAGATTGTCTTCCGATTTGCTTGCTATAACCTTGCTGGGATTTTTTATTAAAACTTTTTTTTATTTTCAAAATATCGCAATCAGATGGTGTTTTGTTCCTGAATTTTTCAATTGTCTTTGTTGAAAATAAAGAATAGCATATGTTGATTAATGATTTATCTGAAATTCTGCTTGATTAGCTTGTATTAATTTTGTTTGCATTTTTATAAAAAATCAAACAGAAATTCGGAATAATTTTCGAAAAGCTCAGACAGTGTTTTGCTTCCGAATTTTTGAATTATCCTTGTTGAAAAGCAAACAAAGCCTACACTGATTTAGGATTTGTTTGAAATTCTTTTCAGATTTGCTTGGATTAACCTTGTTGCATTTTTTATTAAAAATTAGGTAGGAAATCTGACTAATATTCAAAAAGCTCAGACACAGTGTTTTGTTTCCAAATTTTTGAATTATCCTTGCTGTAAATCAAGTTGGTTAAAGATTTATTTAAAAGTCTATTTGATTTGGTTTGACTTATTCTGCAGGAATTTTCATTAAAAATCTTGTAAGAAGTTGAAATGATCCTCAAAAAGTTCCAAGCAGACAATGTGTTTTCTTAGAATTTATAATTTATCCTTGTTGAAAATGAAGCAAAAACCTAGGTTAATTTAGTTTGGCATATGTTTGGTTTACCTCAGTCAATCTTGTACAAAATCAGGCAAGAAATTGAGATGATCTTCAGAAAGGTACAAGCCGACAAGGTATTAGGTGTTTTTTTCGAATTTATAATCTATCCTTGTTGACGGTGAAGCAAAACCTGCATGAATTCAGGATTTAATTTGACATTCTGTTTGATTTCCTTTCGTTAATTTTGCAGACATTTTTACAAAAATCTGGGAAGAAATTAAGGTAATTTTCAAAGAAGTACTAGAAGACAGAGGGTTTTCTTCCAGTATATAACTTATCCTTGCTGAAAATGAAGGAAAACCTGCATCGATTCAGGATTAATTTGGGATGCTATTTGGTGTGCTTCCAATAATCTTCCAGACATTTTTAAAAAATCCGGCAAGAAATTGAGATTAACTTCAGAAAAGCACAGGCTAAGAAGATGTTTCCTTCGAATCTATTTATCCTTCCTGAAAATGAAGCAAAACCGGCGCCGATTCAGGATTAATTTGAAATTCGGTTTGGTTTGTTTCCATTAATTTTGCAAACATCTTTATAAAAAATCCGGAAAGAAATTGAGATGATCTTTAGAAAAGCACAGCCAAGCTATTTGCTTCGTATTTATAATTCATCCTTGCTTAAAATAAGCAAAACATGCGTTGATTTAGGATTTAGTTTGAAATACTGTTTGGTTTGCTTCCATTAACCTTGCAGACATTTTTATAAAAAAATCTGGCAAGAAATTGTGGTGATTTTCAGAAAAGCACAGCCAGATAAGGTGTTTTATTCGAATCTATAATTTATGCTTGCGGAAAATGAAGAAAAACCTGCGTCGATTCAGAATTTAGTTCAAAATTCTGTTTGGTTTGCTTCCATTCATCTTGCAGACATTTGTATAAATTTGACAAGAAATTGAGATTATTCTCAAAGAAACGCAAGCTGAAAATGAAGCAAAACCTATATTAATTCAGATTTGATTGAAATTAAATTATTTTCGATTTGTTTGTATTAATCTTATTAGAAATCAAACTGGAAATCCGAATAATTTTCAAAAGGTTCGGACAAATAATGTTTTGTCTTCGAATTTTTGAATTATTCTTGCTTTAAATCAAACAAAGCCGTTGTTGGTTAAATATTTATTTGATTTGATTTGACTAATCTTACAGGAATTTTCATGAATATTTGACAAAAAATTGGAAGGATTTCCTAAAAAGTACAAGCAGACAGTGTGTTGTCGTCAGATTTATTATTGGTCCTTATGAAAATACAGCAAAATCTATATTGATTCAGGGTTCGTTTACTTGTATTAACCTTGCTTGAATTTTTTTAATTAAAAATCAGGCATGAAAACGGAATCATTTTCAAAAAGCTCAAACTGACAGTGGTTGTTTCCGAATTTTTAAATGATTCTTTCTGAAAATCAAGAAAAGTCTTTGGTGGTTAAGGATTTACATGAATTTCCGTTTGATTATTTTGCAGGCATTTTTATAAAAAAATTGACAAGGTATTGAACGATTTTCAAAAAAGCATAAGCAGACAATGTGTTGTCTTCAAATTAATAATTTATCCTTGCTGAAAATGAAGCAAAACCTATATTAATTAAGATTTGTTTGTTTATTTTCAATTTGCTTGTAGTAACCTTATTAGAAATCAAGCAGGATATCCTAATGATTTTCAAAAAATTCAGGCAAGAAATGTTTTGCTTTGAAGTTCTCGAATTATCCTTGTTGATAATCAAGCAAAGCATGTTGGTTAAAGATTTATTTGAAATTCCATTTTATTTACTTTGACTAATCTTGCATGAGTTTGATTTTCAAAAAAGCATAAGCAGATAGTGTGTTGTCAAATTTATTACTTGTGCTAGCTGAAAATGAAGCAGAATGCACAATGCACATTGATTCAGAATTTGTTTCGATTAACTTCTATTAACCTTTTTGCACTTTTTATTAAAAGTCAGATAGAAAATCGAAATCATTTTCAAAAAATACAGGAAAACAGTGTTTTGTTTCCAAATTTTTGAATTACCCTTGCCGAAAACCAAGCAAAGCCTTTGGTGGTTAAATATTTGCCTAAAGTTCCATTTGATTTATTTTTATTAACCTTATATGCATTTTTATTAAAAAAATTCGACAAGAAATTGAAACGATTTTCAAAGAACCACAAGCAGACAGTGTGTTGTCTTCAGATTTGTAATTTATCCTTGCTAAAAACGAAGGAAAACCTACATTGATTCAGGATTCGTTTGAAATTCCCTTCGATCTGCTTGCATTAGCTTTACTTGAATTTGTTATTAAAAATCAGGCAGGAAATCGATACATTTTTCAAAAAGCTCAAAAATCAATGTTTTGTTTCTGAATTTTTAAATTATCCTTGCTAAAAATCAAGCGAAGCCTTTGTTGGTTAAAGAGCTGTTTGAAATTCCATTTGATAGGCTGTTATTAACCTTGCATGCACTTTTTTCAAAAATCGAACGATAATTATAACGATTTTTCAAAAAGATTCCAGGAAATAGTGTTTTTTGGTCGAATTTTTGAGTTGTCCTTGCTGGAAATGATGAAAAACCTACGCTGATTCGAGATTTACTTCTATTTCTGTTTGGTTTACTTTTATTAATCCCGCATGCAGTTTCACCATAACTCAAGTTTCAAAGAATGTCAAGTAGACAGCTTTGTTCCCTATTTTCTGAATTATCTCTGTTAAAAATCAAGAATTCCCTGCGTTTATTAAGGATTTATTTTAAATTCAATGGGTTTGTTGGTTTACCTGCATATTAACCTTACTTGCAGTTTTAATACAAACCAGGCAAGATTTTGGGATACTTTTGAAAAAGGTTCAGAGAAGTAGTGTTTCCAAGTTTTTGAATTATTCTTGTTGAAAATCAAGCAAATCACAGATTTATTTGGAAGACCATTTCGGTAGCTTTAATTAATCTTGCATGCATTTTTATGAAAAGCTACCCAAGAAATCGAGCATATTTTCAAAAAATCTTAAATAAGCAGTGTTTTGTTCAAAAATTTTCAAGTTATTCTTGATGAAGACTGAAGCACAAACAAACGTTGAAAAAATTTCTGTGGAATTTTGTTAAATTAGCTTTCATTAAGTGGACAAGTCAAAATAGGCAATTTTGCAAGTTTTCAAAAAAAAGCTCATACAAAACTGCTTATAATTTTCTTGATAAACATAAGCCAAGGACTGCTATGATTGTAAAAATTCATGCAGATTTCCCAATTTTCTCCTTAAAAATCTTATCTGAATCAACAGAACCTAAATAAAAAATTGTTTAAATAAGGTTCTGAAAATCTACGAGGCCTCAGTACTCGTATTTTTTATACGTATTTGTCTACACTTATTTGGAAAGCAGATATTAAAACTGAAGTAGCTTCGTCCTGTATTTCCGATCAATCAATAAATAGAACAAACAATAATTTTATCGGCCTCTTTCCTAAGATATTTAAAATGCAGGAACTTCCATTCAAGAACTACATTGCACTTACGAGTTTTTATAATTCCATTTGCACAGTGCTGTTTTTCTTTATTCTACGAGCGCAATAGCAAAATCCTATTAGATTTTAAAATTATGTTTGACGCATTACGAATCCTCTAAACTATTTAGGTTTCAATTTCAAGTGATTTGCTGCGGCTGTGAATTATTTATAGAAACTAATAATTAATTTTTGATTTTTAACAAAGTTGAATAGCTTAATCTAGTTTTTAAAGTAATTATTTGTAATCTGTTGAAAACTACTCTGTGAAAAAAAAACAGTAATTGCTTCAATTAAATTTAATTCTACCTATTTAAAGTCGTTAATACATTTTTAAAAAGCCTTGATTGCCGATCCAAACTTTGTAACTTTCTGCTTTTTTTTGCTTATTGCCTTAAATATATTTTTTATAATAAGCTATAAAAAAGCAAATTCTAAAAGTTTCCAAATTATAAGTCCGAAGGTATTTTCTTTTAAGTGAATCCCTAGAATGTGCTCGTATTTTCTTAGATTGAAGCTCATGCTAAGAAGACGCGACCTGAAGGTTAATAAAAAATTAAATAAAGTCCCGCACAAGTTCCTTTGAAAGCTATAATTACAAAATTATTAAACAGGGGTGCCATTGAAATCCTTCTGAGCTTTCTTGACGTACTATTTTATGCGTTGGTAACTTGGTATTCATTTCACTTTTGTTTATTTTTTAATATGGCCTGCTTGTCATTAAATACGTAGGTTAGACTGGTTTTTATGTTTTCAAACGTTAGCTATCAATAGGCTTAGGAAATCGTGAGGAAGCACCAGTGAATGCCAACCTCATCAAGTCAACTAATCTTATCAACAAATTAGCTCATTGAATCTTTTGTAATTCTGATTGCTGATGTATTACGCTTATATTAAAAAAAAGTTAGCTAAATAGATTTTGAGTGGGCTAAATTGTGAGTGTAATTATTTTATTCTCAGTGTCTCTTCTATAACTTACCACTTTGACATGTTCTGATATCCCTGAAAACTCGGAATTACCTAATATGACAGTTAAGGGAAGTAAGTGCGAGCAAAGTAGTTCTGAATCGTTAAAAGAGCTTCGTGACAACCAATGAACAAAAGCTAGAACCAACCCACCTCCTTCATATATGACCAAATATTTCAAGGAAATTACCAAATCGGCAGTAAAAAAAAATAATTAAGATAGAAATTCTTATTCCCATCATTCTGTTATATTTTTACGAAAATTGCGTTGCTTCCAAGTATCCTTTTTTATATCTGCTTATTACAGTTTCGAATGAAGTAGGTCAGTTCCAAATTAGAAACATAAAACAGAATTAGTAAACGTAATAACAGAAATATAAAAAAAAGTTTTTTAATAAATCCACGGCATACTGAATTAACTGTTATCTTTTAGCTTTTACTTGTATCGTAAAGAAAAGAATGAAATGGCGAAAATTAACGAGATAATAAGCTAGTACAAAAGCCAGAAGCAAAATGATATAAAATATTTTGTAAGAGCTTAATTTTTGTTATAATTTTTATTCAGCTTCGTCGAACTTAATTTAAGCCAAGGCCCAGAATTAATTTAAGCGTTCTAAATGTCGTGTTATTTCCAAGTAGTCACAATTATTAGATATCGCAATAAACTTGCAAAGTCGTACTCAAAAACTTTTTAAATAACAACAGGCATTTTCTTTTTTGACTGTGCATAGAACGTTTTCAGCACCTGCTTCAAACAATTTATTCTGTAACTTTCCAGACAGAATGAATTCTTTGTGGTATTATCCTGAGAAGGTCCTTTGTGCGTAGGGGTGAACGATGATGAAAATGAGACATCACTTCATGAATACTGAAATATCTATATTGAATATTGAAACTTCAGAAAATTGTTGTATATGTGCCTTCTTTCTATTTTTTATGTTTGTTGTGCCATTTATTGAGAATAGTTTTTCCAATTTTGTTTTGCAAATATTGTCTTTCAACAATGCTTTGATATTTTTCAAATGTACATACAAGCGAAGGTAGGTAAAATTTCATAAAGAAGTTTAGACCTTGAAAGACAAAATATAAAAGCTGTACACGTTGGAAATTCAGTCGAAGCAATCGAATATTACAAATTTCCTATTTCTTTGGTGTTACATGTAATTGTGTAACTAAAGGGAATTCGCCCTTTTGACGTATTTTTAATCAATTTTTGAAATCAAGATTCATAATTCCTCAAAAAAATGTGATAAATTAAAATTCGAAACGAACTTAGACGAAAGAAGTTTTAGAAACTTAATGTAATGACAAAAATAGTATTCTAGTCATCCTCTGAATTTGAGGCATCAAACTTAATGCTTTATTTGAAATACTAATCTACATTAAAAATATTACATTTAAATCTCCTAATCGACCTAATCTATCTGAAACTGGAAAAATACAGTTAGTTTAAGATTGATTCGAAAATAATTTTGTTAATAAACGCATCGTGGTATTCTAGGAAAGCTAAACAGTCTTTGCACAACTTCTTTATTTTAATTAAATTACATTAATTTAGTATTTTCAAAACTGCTTCGCACGTCTGCCGTCGTGTCATACCTCTCGTGCATTTCTCTTACTACCATCACTCACCCGATGCACACCGGACCCCCACCTGAACATCGGTCGTCTGCTGTAATACCCACAGTATATTCTTCGAATTCTTTGACTTTAATGGAATTTTAAATCTCTGATTGAAGTAATAAATTTAAGGCCTTACTCCTTGATTTATGCACATCAGTCGTCTGCTATAATTCACACAGTTCGGCCATCCTGACGAGCAGTTTTCGTTGTTTCCAGGGATCCATGGTCTCATATACTCAGCACACATTGTTATACGAAACGGACCTTGTTTTTTAACATTGTGGGTATCGTTCGGCTTAACCGTAGTGATATTATCCGGTGCCAAATATTTAGATCTTAGTTTCAGTCCTGGACCACCTTGAGTTCTTTTGATGGCTACTACGTCATATTCTCGGTATTGCTTTGAAGCACGTCTTCTTAAGCTGTATGATTTTCATTTGGAACATTACTTAGTTGTTGTTTAGCTGTTTCTCTTAGCTCTTCTTTGGAATTTTCAAATGTCTGTTGAATTTCTTCATTTATTAGTTCTTTAATTCGTAATTGGGATTTATTCATCATCGAAACTTCGGTATATTTAACATTTGTATTATTATACAAATGGTGAAGTACAGTATGCTTCTTTGGTATATAGAGTTTAATACTCGTTGCAACTGACCTAAGTGCTTATAACATTTGGATGGATCGTCGGTAGATAATTTTGATAAGATGGATATTATGATGAAATTCATTCTTTCAACCTGCCCATTTTTGCAAGGTAAACCTGCAGTAACCTTAAAATGACGAATTCCTTCTTACAATAATCTTCGAACTCTTGGGCTGTAAATGCAGTTCCTCGATCGGAAATAATTATAGCGGGATTCCCAAATGCTGATTTGTGATTTTCCAGTCGGTCTATAACTTCGTTAGTTTCAACCAAGTCCCTGTTTTCGTTTTGATCTTTCTTGTCCTGAATTTCCGCAACATCATTTTTTCCTCTGTACCGTCTTCGCCATCTTCGGAAGCATCTTCATCATTGTCATCATCGTCGACCTATAATACTGCGTTTTCGTTTTCAGTTGCTTCTACGGTCTTCTCGGTCTTCGTCAACCGCACACCTGCCATTCTTCAGAAAGTATTTTTTGGTTCTTCATTTATCAGAACAATCATCATTTCGATGCCCATACTTTTTGTTTTATTTGGTTTGGTTGATTGTATCATTTTTGTACATGTTATTATGAGTTGGAACTTCTTTATTTTAATTAAATCACTTTTCATGCAGTAATATTTTCAAAACTGTCAAGCACGTCTGGCGTCTTATCGTACCTCTCGCGCACTACTTTCACTCACCCGAGGCACGCCGGACCCCCACCTCAACATCGGTCGTCTGCTGTAATATCCACAGTATATTCGTCGAATTTTTTGACATTAATGGAATTATAAATCTCTACCGGAAGTAATAATTTTAAGGCTCTAATCTTTGATTTATTTCGGATGTGTTTCCAAACATTTTCAGTAGTCAGGTCCAAACTGGAATTCATGTTTGCTGGTGAAATGAGATTCTAAACTGAATTAAAGAACAATGATTCGGGTTTCAACTAAATTTAGCAAAATAAGCTGAAACTGTTTATAATCCATATTGAACTTAAGGTTTAAAGTAATACCAGATTTAGAACGAAGTTATGTGATTTAAAATTAAAACCCGAATTTTCTATTTTAACCATTGCTGAAATATAGGAATTTGATTCAAATTGTTTAGCTTCTATTTAAAATTTTAACAATTTGAAAGCAACTGAAAATAGATTTTTCTTCTTCGTTCCAAATTAAAGATTAATTTCTTAAAATACAAAAGTGGACTCCAAAATTCGGATTCCAAAATTTATATTTAAATCTTGCAAATCTTAAAATTGGGAAAACTTATATGAATTCCAAATGTTTTTTACAAATATTTGCTGACTATAAGTGCAAACATCACATTGACATTCTTCATGATTTAAAATTGAAGTTTTCTCGGTTTACATTTCATTGTTTAGCTAGAGTTCAAGTAAATATGGCAAATAGGCTGAAACCTGTTAAGTCGAGTTTTCAGATCCGGATTTAAATAAACATAATTAAACTAAATCTGTTGAAGCGAATTCAAGGCTGCTCGAAGAAAAATCGATTCAAATTGAAACAAAGCAGATTTAGGTTTTAAACTGCAAATGTTTGTTTCAAACCTTCGAATTTTAGACCCAACTTCCAGAATTACCAGTTACCGTTTACTCTAAAAATCGAAAGCTCCGATTCAAAACTTATATTTACAGTCCAAATTTAAAAAAAAATACCACAATTTTTACAAAATGTCAAGAAGCTTGAAGCTCTTCTATGAATTGAAGAATTATGAAGAAGTATTCATAATTTTAAGTAAAAGCTCAAATGGTCGTATTCATAGTGCAGATTTTAATCTAAAATTGGCGTTAAATTTCAAAATTAGGAATGATAATTCAAGATTTAATCCATATGTACCTACTTAAAATCCTAATCTTCATCGAAAAAGTCATTTTGAAAACCACGACCTGGAATTCTGGAATCAGGATTTATATCACCACAATCAAGAAAAATCTGTTAAATCAATGTCAAGCTGCTCGAAACGTGAAGTAGATTCAAACTGAAACCAAGAAAATTGAGACTTCTATGGAAAATTTAAAACTGAAAACGTTTGTTGGGGGTCTTAATAATTTAAATGACCTAACGAATTTTCCTATTGAAAAAATAAGGGGCATTGACAATGATTTTTCAAACAAGATCTTATGCCCAGTGACGTCATGATGTTCAGCAATAGCTGAGTGTGAGAAAAGACCTGATTTCAAGCAACGTTTGTATTCACAGACACGTGTGTCTACTGAGCGACCAGTTTCACCAATGTACACTAAAGCACAAGAACAAGGGATGCTATAGATATCCCTTGATGACAGAGGTTGAGGCTTATCTTTTGCTGAAGGAAGTATCTGTGACACTTTTGTAGGGGGTGTGAAGATGGTTTTGATGTTATGTTTTCTGAAAATCCTACCTATGCGATCAGTAACTTGGTGAATGTAGGGCAAGAAGGCAGTATCCTGGGGTGGGGTGTATAGGTGTTCTGAGATCTTTCAGAGTATGAGGGGTGTAATCGTTTTTCGATTACCTTTCTAACATCCCTTTTGTTATACCCATTCTTGGGGCTAACTCGACATGAAGACTGTCGGGTTGAGATACTGCGATGGTACGGAAGAAACGTTGGGTTCTTCTGTCTCAACAATGACACGGTGCCAACCCGGAAGACGTTGTTTTAACACTGATACTGACCGTGGAAGTCTTCGTATAAAGTTCAGATTTCAGTTAAAACCGAATTAAGGTCTAAAAATAATAAAAATCAACAAAACCTTGAAATTTTGAAATAAATTGGAGATTTATGAAGAACTTGCAGATAATCTTCATTTAGCTTTAGATTTGAACTTTAAATCTTTGATTAATTTGGTTGGTTAAAGAGCTTGCAGATTTGAATCCGAAAAGTAATCTTCAGCTTAGATTTAATTTGGATATACGAGTACATACCTAAGCTTTGAATTCTGAAGATATTTAAAGAGTTTGTTCGGCTGTTTTTCGTGGAAAAATATTTCGTAAATTCAATAATTCGGTTTTCAAGACTAGGATTTTAATACAGAATTGAATTCTCGCAATTATATTGAGCTGTTGAAACGCCCTGCAACTATAAGTCTCACAGTGGTTAAATTCCCAAAATTAAGGCTAAAATGCTATTTTCGTTTTTAAATTTTAGTATCTGAAACTCTGATTCGAATATATGATTGCGATTAGAGTTTTTGAGGACGACTACAGATTCCAATCTTTAATTGTTTACTGTTTCGATCATTTAGATTCAAGATTAAAATATGAAGATTTGAAATCTTATTTATATCTATACCTTCAATATTTTCAGGTGAACTTGTTTGGACAGACAGATTTTTTAATTTCTTCGTGTG